>CP141131.1:63620893-68420893 GCA_035236585.1 Warburgia ugandensis
GGGGTGCGGCAGTGTTCCTTGTAGCTGCCCTCTTCCTTCCTCCATGGAGAGACCCCCTTCAGCCTTTTTAAAGTTAAGATCCTTCTAAATTTAGCCTCCTTTCCTTACTTAGAAGTAGATTTTCTCTCCAAACTCACTCACTTTGCTAGCTTTCCATTTCTTGGCTTTGTTCCTCTTTAATTTGTTTCCCAATTAAGAAATTCTCTCTTGATCCATCTTACTTTGTGATGTTCTTTAGGATGATTTGGAACATCTGAGCCATCGAATCCTATTTTGGTTAATCTACAAAACATTAGATCAAATTAGAATCATCTAAACCTTACATTACATCTCTAATTAGCTTTGATGATCATCTGACCATTAAATTTGGTAAATCAATGATTGGATGGTCAATTGGAGCTAAAATTCATGTTTTATCTGAAAATTTGCAAAATTGATCTGTTGGATGATCTAATTAAATGCTAAAACTAGGGATATTTTAACCAAAATTGAACACTTAACAAAGGGGAGCCTTGGTGCAATGGTAAAGTTGTTGTCATGTGACCTTGAAGTCATTGGTTCAAGGCGTGAAAGCAGCCTCTTGAAAAGATGCAAGGTAAGGCTGCGTATAATAGACCCTTGTGGTCTGCCCCTTCCTTAGACCCCACATAGAAGGGAGCTTTGTTCCCTGAGGCCGCCCTTTTTTTGTTAGTTTGCATTAAGTTCGTGAAACCCAAGATCCAAAGCTTAATTAGGACCGTTCATCAATCAGAAGGACGATTAGGATTAAAACTTTGATCTTACTTTAATTGGTAGAACCTTTGTCAAGGAGGTTTGTTTATCACTAAATGCATAGCTTGGTGTGATACGTTTATGATGAGGTGCAATGTAAGGGAGGATCTCTCTCTGACCTTGTCTAGGTATAGGATAGGCCTTCACCCTTAGCTCCAGAAAGAACTCATTCCCCATAATATAAATTCCTTGGATCATGCCTATTGGATAGTGCAAGAAAGTGGCATCTCAAATACTAAACAATATGAATCTGGGGGCTAAATCCATATTTGGAAGACAACAACCTAAAACACAAGTGCCTGTTGTGTCCAATATCAATAAAGGAAAGATTGTGTCAAAAGAGAGTTCAAGGGTAAACAACTATACTAGGTGTTATCAATGTTAAGGGTTTGAACATGTTGCTGCACAATACCCTTCTAGGTCCCTTCTAAATCCCTATTTATAGAGGCAAGGATGTCAGCAATGAGCATAAATGATGGCTTGAGCAGGTTTGTGAGCTCGTTAGTGAGGCTAGTGACAAGGAGGAGTCCCATGAGGCAAACAGTCAAAGAGTTGCCATAGTGCCAGAGACTTGTAGGCTCCATGGGGAGGGTAACACCCCATGTGTAACGTAGTCAAGTGTATTCTTGTGCACTCAATGGATAGTGATGATTGGCATATGACAATGTAAAGTTGTCATTGATAGTGGGAGTTGCAAGAATATAATTTCCACCTATGCTATCTCTCACTTACGACTTTCTCCAATTAGCCACCCTAGATCTTACAGTGTTGAGTGGGTTGATGCTTCTTCATCACTCTTAGTGACTTAGAGGTCTCAAGTTCCAATTGAATTTCTAACATATAAGGACACCTTGTGGTGTGACGTGGTGCATATGAGTGCATATCACATTATTTTAGGCAGGCCATGGCTCTATGATGCGTACATTACTATTTATGGCTAGTCTAATTTGTGCTCTTTCTTACATGACGCTAAGAGGATCTGGCATAATCCTCTACCACCAAAAGGGCCAACTGAGTGAAAAGAAGGCAGCAATAAAGTAGTCATGGACGATAAAGTGAAAGCTAAAGGCCTCCACATTGTCAATATCGTTTCATTTGCAAGGGACATTAGATATGAGCCTTTCTTTTACACCATAGTGGCGAAGGAGGCCCCATCACTACTAGCTCATGCTTACTCTAGCGAGGTAGCTCCTATTCTACATGAGTAGTATGATGTTTTTCTTGATGATTTACCATATAAGCTACTTGCCATGAGAGATATTCAGTATCATATCAATTTGATCCCCAGATCAAGTCTTCCAAGCCTTCCCCACTATAGAATGAATCTCATGGAGCATGCTGAGTTGAAGAAATAGTAGATGAATTATGAAGAAAAGGTTTCATTGGGGAGAGCTTGAGCTCTTGCACTATACCCACACTGGTCACACCCAAGAAAGATGGGTCGCGGAGGATTTTTGTGGACAATCGAGCTATCAATAAAATCACACTCAAGTATCAATTTCCTATAACAAGGCTTGATGATATGTTGGACATGATAGTGATTGCCACGATCTTTTCAAAGATTGATCTTAAGAGTGGTTATCACCAGGCTTGTATTTGTCCAGGGGATGATTGGAAGACTGCAAGATGGTTTAAATAAGTGGATGGTCATGCTTTTTGAGCTTTTGAATGCCCCCAATACATTCATGAGGATCCAGACACATGTGCTAAGGCCGTTTATCGGCAAGTTCCTGGTGGTGTACTTCCACGACATCTTGATCTCTAGTCAAACCTAAGAACAACACCTCATTCACTTGAGGTAGATCCATGAGACACCGAGGACAAAGAAGCTATACACAAATTTTAAGAAATTTTCCCAACATGTTATCTTCTTAGGATTTGTGATTTTTTCTTAGGGAATCTCTATGGACCGAGAGAAGTTAAGGCCTATTGTGGAGTGGAATGAGCCACAAAATATTCACAAGGTCCACAGTTTCCATGGGTTAGTGACATTCTATCATCACTTCATCCATGGGTTAAATTACATTATGGCTCCCATTACTAATTGTATGAACAAGGGGGAGTTTAAATGGATGCATGCTATGTCCAAAGAATTCGAAGAAATCAAAGAGTGGATGACTGAAGCTCCAATGATGCACCTACCAAACTTCTCAAATGTTTTTGAAGTAGCATGGGATGCATCTGGTTTAGGTGTAGGAGTTCTAAGTCAGAAGAGTCACCTAGTGCATTTTCCAGTGAGAAATTAAATGACACACGACATAAATACTTCACCTATGATAAGGAGTTCTATGCAGTTATTCAGACATTACGACATTGGAGGCATTATTTATTGCCAAAAGAATGTCTTATTCTCTGACCATGAGGTCCTGCAATACCTCAGCTCCCAAAAATATTTAATCTCAAGACTTGACAAATGGGTTGAATATCTTAGGAATATTCATTTGTGCTTAAGCACAAGGCAAAGGTGGAGAACAAACTTGTAGGTATGTTGAGTCATAAAGTGACATTGTTATACACCTTACAAGCTGAGGTCATCGGGTTTGAGAATTTGAAAGAGGATTATACATCGTTGTTGGATTTTGGAAATATTTACATATCACTAATTGAAGGTCAGATATGGAGTGCTAAAGACTAACTCTTGCAGGATGGATATTTGTTTAGAGGCCTTCGATTGTGTAATTTCTGTAATTCTTTGAAAGGTTTTCTCATTTGAGAGCATCATGCAAGCGGAGTTGCTAGCCATTTTGGTCATGACAAGACAATTTTCCTTGCCTTTGATAGGTTATATTAGCCTAGTCACTAGTGAGATGTTGCTAAGATCATTGGGCAATGTTATACTTGTCAACTGGTAAAGTAGCACAAACAGAAAATAGGATTGTACACCCCTTTGCCAGTGCCACATGCCTCATGGCAAGATTTGAGCATGGACTTCGTGCTTGGACTACCCAAGACTATTACGAAGCACGACTTCATATTTATCGTTGTTGACCATTTTTCTAAAATGGCCCACTTCATTCCTTGCTCTATGACAACTGACACATTTAGGATAGTAGTAATTTTTTTAATTTTTAATTGAGTTAGCAGTGTGGTTATATAGGTTACCAAAGTCCATAGTGTTTGAAGGGACGTCAAGTTTGTTAGCTATTTTTGGAAGACATTATGACATATGATGGGCACTAGGATTTAATTCTCCTCTTCTTACCACTCACATACGGATAGTTAGACAAAAGTTGTGAATCAAAGCCTTGAGAATTTGTTGAGGTACTTAGTGGGAGAGCACATTAGGAGTTGGGACACTGTTTTACTAGCTGCTAAATTTGCATATAATAATTCTGTTAATAGAACAATTGGCATGAGTCCCTTTGAGGTTGTTCATGAGTACAAGCCTAGAATGCATGTAGATCTCATACCCATGTCTACATCACATAGGCCATTTGAGTTAGCCTAGTCCTTTGTACAACTTATACATTATTTGCATTCTGAAATTAGATGAAGGATTGGTTTAAGTAACGAGAAACATAAATCTACTATTGACTTACATAGGAGATATAAGGAATTTCATCCAGGTGATCATATCATGGTCTACATGAGACCTAAGCGATTTCCACAAGGAGTTGCTCAGAAGTTATAGGCTTGTAGTGTTGGTCCCTTTCAATTACTGAGGAGGGTAGGGGCGAATGTTCATGTTGAATCTTCCTCCTGATTGGTGAATTAGTTCATATTTTAATGTGGAAGATCTAGTTTTTCTTCATCATCTCAACTATTCAACTAGTGACCCTAGTCTTGACCTTAACCTTGATTCGAGTACTAATCCCAATCAGCCCATCCAAAGGCCTTAGCTCCATGACCTACCCATGCAACCATTACCTCCGCCACGATAGGTTCATCCCGTAAAAGAGCAAGTGGAGGACACACTTGATGATCATATAAAGTCCATTAGACATGGGGTTTATAAAAAATTTCTTGTCAAGTGGAAGGACATAATTATGTCTGATTGTACCTGGATTACAGAGTATGAGTTTAATGCCTACATTTAGACCTTTTGAATTATTATTGACAGTTTATTACACAAGAGTCTCACCTTTACCATGAGGTGACCATGATGATGATCACCACCTTGGACGTGCCTTCAGGACATATCAGAGGTGATGGAGGAGGGCCCCTATTTCGTGGAGTCCTTAAGAACGAAAGACTGTGTACAAGTACATATGCACTATAGTGAAGTTCCCACCCTAAACAGATGTAAGTGTAAGAGATTATTGATGACCTATGTATGTAAGCACTATTTGAAGACCCCACATTGAGAAGTTACATACATGGAGGAGTTTTAGTGATGAGCCAAGTGTATGCATATGCATTTGAAGATCTCGTATCCCGCCTTGGGCACACATACATTGGAGAGGTTTGATGTTCCTACTTCAATAGAGTCGAAGTCTTTTCAGTTGGGGAGATTGATGGGGACAATCATCCAACCTTTTTTATATGTTATGTTATAGTTTAGTTTTGCGTTGGATATTTACTAGTGAGGGTATTTGGTTTCTTAGTGTGTTGTGGCTTAAGTAAGAGCAATTTTGTCTTTTCCTTAGATTAGGTTGGATGTCCCCTACATAAGATATTTTTCTCATTTGTGTAAGGAGTTTTTGATGAATGATGAATGAAGATTTTATAAATTTTGGTGGATTCCTCATTCTAGCTTCCTTCCCATGGGCGTGAGGCTGCATTAAAAACAAGGTCTAATTAATATTGTTTCATTCTATTTTGTAAGTCAATATTTTTTCTACTTTATCTTTTAATGAAGTATTCCTGTGTTGCATGTGGTTACTTGATTTGCGTCCAATAATCTATAATTGTTATTTTTCATTAAATTCCTAAAACCCTAAATTCGAAACTTAATTAGGACCATTCATCAATTGGAGGGACAATCCAGATTAAAACTTGAATCTTACTTTAATTGGTAGAGATCTAGGACGATCTACAGATCCTGTAATTTGTTTTGGCCATTAATGCTTATTAAGGCTTTTTTTGCATGTTAAAAGTGCTAGTGGTAGTTTAATTTATGTTTTTCTTATTAAAATTAATTCTGACCTAGTCTCAACATATAAATTAGGCCATTTTGCTTGTTTTCCTACATCAAATTTCATTTTAGAGCATAAGATTACTTGAGATCTGCATTAGTTTTCATTCCCCCCCTAAATTTGCATTATATTTTTTCGTGTGTCGCCATATCACATAACATGATTATTGTTTACCTGCGACAAACTTTGTGAAGCAAAATATAAGTCATTGTGTTCAGTTACATTTTAGAGGTCTCGTATGCTCATTCCATTTAGATTTAGAGCATTGCACATAGGTTTAGGGTGCTTACTATGGAGTCAGAGGGTGTTCAAAATATGGTGTCAAGGCATCCTAGTATATGTCCACCTATAGTGGTTAGTCTTACAAGTCAATGGATTTACAACTTAGCAAAATCCTTTAGAAAATTTAGTCACAATTGGCTAAGTTAAATGATTGTATAATCAGCCAACATACTGAAAAGATAGTGCAATTAGATGATAAAGGTTATGGCATAGAGGCCTTAGACTCGTGACCTAAACCTCTCATAGTTAACTTGCATGCTGGACTAGCAATGCTGAAGCGAGATAACCACAGAGAAGGTGGTTGAGATTTCATAGAAAAATGAAGCATTTAGCATGAAAATTGAAAAATGGTACTGCTTTTACCATATTTTTACAAAAAGAAACTAATAAACAAAGAAAGGAAACTAATGAAAGTTAGAATCTTACCTCAATCACTTGAAATGGGCTTCATTCAAAGATGGAAGATCACTCTAGTAAGAACGAAGCAGTGGAATGGGGAAGAAGAAGAAGAAGAAGAAGAAGAAGAAGAAGAAAGAATTTTATTATTATTTTAAAGTAGGGTTTTATTTCACTTACACTGTGCCTGGAATTGGGAGCGCATTAGTCTCAAGGAGCAACCAGGTGTGTGACTAGTTGTAGTGAGAGTTATGTTGCTTACACCTACCTAGACTCAAGTCGCAAGCCAGTGCCTTTTTGCACCTACATAGGTCCCCAATGTAAGAAGTTGTTAAGATTTTTGAAAGCAAGAAAATCCTAGCACCAATACTTTGTTCCATGGGTCAAGCATGATCTCTGAGGGTTGAAATGGCTCCTTACATTTCGAAACCATGATCTTGGCAAATTATTCTGCTGGTTATAGGTATAAACTAATAATATAAAATTGTGATATCTAAAATAGTTAATGAAGTGACAATATATGAATGTCTTTTGGTGAACTATGACTAGTCACGGATGGAAACTTGGGTAAGGGAATGTTTAAAGAAACTATTTGGAACTATGGTTAATATGCCATACTATTAGAAACATATGTGATAATTCTATGATTAGATAGCTTTTGACTCCAAGGCATTGATGTGTTTAACTGCAAGTGCATGAGCTATTGTAGTATAGCTTGTGCTAGTACGGGTCGATCCCATGAGGACTTGACTTAAAAAATGGGAGTTTATAAATAATTTTATTGATTAAAGTTAAAAGAAATAACAAAAATTACTGGAATTGAGATCAAAATTCAGATCAAATCAACTGCTAAAAGTTACAAAGTTACTAGTTCAAAAAGAAAGAAAATAAACCAAATAACATAAAAAATACTACTTTCCTAGCTTAATCACTATCAAATTCTTCAAATCTGGTTATCTTGGAATTGATCAGCCTTTATAAATATCTTCAAAATGTCCTTGATTAAAGATCAGCAGGTTGGAGTTGTCAAATTCCTCAAAATCCTAAAGATCTAAGATAAATTGTGATTTTGGGATTTGGACGGTCTAGATCAAGTTATTGATTTTAGATTAAATATTGGAGATGTTAATTAATTCCAGGGATGTTCTAAGAATGAAATTGGAAAGTTCATTGAAAAACAGATAAGAAACAAAGGAGAAATAGGGAATTCTTGGTGATTAAGGCTAACCGATTGATTGAGTTATGCCTTAATTGATTTGATTTGGATTAGGCAATTTCTGGATAAGTAAAACATAGATAAAGTAAAACTGGAATAGAGCAGAACATAGAGGGAATTAAAAGAAGGACTGAGATGGAATTTTAATTAAAATTAATGGATAAAATTGGAATTAACACAAAAAATAAGATTTAAGCGAAAAAAATACAAGGAAACCTGATGGAGATGGTAGGGAAGCTGGAGAAGGAGGAGAGAGGAGAAGAGAGGGGGAGGAGGAAAATGGAGGAAACCCACTTCGGGTTTACTCCTTTGAGTCATTCGGTGATGGGGAATCTTGGTCAGTGACTACGCCGGTGGAGGAGTTGGCACGAGATTCAATCCTGGCTTGAGTAGTGTTGAAGGATCAGATGACTAGATAGAAGGGAGGAGAAGCTAGTATGATCGGTGACTAGTTTCTGGTTCACCAGTGAAGCGTGACTGGGAGAAAGACAGACCGGGTAAAAATGAGGGAAAGGATAGAAGGAAAATAGAAGAAATGAGAGAGAAGGATAGCTATGAAAGAGAGATCGGGTTAGAGAGGGAGAGAAGGCTAGCAGGGGAGATAGAGAGAGAGAGGGATCATGGGATATGGAGAGAGGAGGAGAAAAGAGTGGGTGGCGCGTCTTGCTTTGTGCGGTCCAAGGAAGGGGTTGAAGAGAAGAAGAGGGATGATAAGGGTGGAGAGGAGAGGAAAGAAGAGAAAGACAGAGGGGTCTGCCTCCTACGTCCAGCCTAAGAGGGTGAAAAGAAGAAGGCAAGAGAGAAAAGTGGTTCGAGAGAGAGGTAGGGGGAAGAGAAAAGGTGGTGAGAGATGGAGATGGTGGTGCAGGTGTGAAGAGGAGGTGGGTGCAAAGGTGCTAAAGAGGTGAAAAACAGAGGGAGGACTGAAAAATCAAGAGGGCGTGAGCAGAGGAGTTGGGCTGGGATGAGAAGGAGAGAATAGGGAGCATGATAGAGAGTGGGAGAGAAGAGGGGTTGGGAGTGGCTTAGCAGGAGAGAGAGAGAGAGATAACATGGGAGAGAGGGATGGGAAGAGTGGAGAGGAGAGGAAAGAAGAGAAAGAGAGGGTGGTGGTGGGTCTGCCTTGTAAAGCCAAGCCAAGGGAGAGAAGAGGAGAGAATGGAGAGAGATGGGATGGTTGAGTAGTGAAGAATAAGGTGTTGGCTAATGCTGGGGCTTTGTGTGGATTCAGTGAAGAAGGAACAATGATGGGTTGTGCGGGGTGGTAGAGAAAATCATAGAGATGAGAAGGTAGTGAAGTTGGGGATTGACAGGCGATGGTTCATGCGAGAGAAAAAGAAGGGGGCAGACGACCAAGATGGTTTAGGCATGGTGTGTTAGTCCTATAGAGAAGAGGAGAATGGGAGAGAAACAGGGGCAGAGGGAGAGGGAGAGAGAGATAGGGAGCAAGAGGAGAAGGAGATTGAAACAGAGGGAGACATGATACGTGTCGGGCAGAGGGAGATAAACTGAAAGGCGGAGGAGGGAGAGAAAGGAATAGAGAGAAGGGGAAGAGAGAATGACCAGGCAGGAGTGAGGCAGAGCAAAGAGAAGAGGGATGCGACAGTGATGTGAAAGGAGAAATAGGGAAAGAGATGAGAAGAGGAAAGGTGGAGAGAGAGGGGAGAGAAGAAGAGAAAAACATAGGGGAAGAGGAAAAGAGAAAAAGAAAAGAGGGATAGAGAAGAGGAGAAGTGGAGAAAAGGGAAAGGGGGTTATGGGTTTTCTCCTTTTAGCCTGGCCTAGGGGGGTTAAATTCTTGAGGAGATTGCCTTGTTTTCTTATATACTCATCTATTTCTTCTTTTAAAACATTCCCCCTAATTTCCTTCTAATCTTGGTTCTTCCACTTTGTAAACTTCCCCACTATTTGCGTGTTTCCATTTCACATCCTTAATCAAATGCCCATGTGCCTTTTGTTCCTTGATAATGATCTAGTTCATTGATTCTATCCAAGCCATTCAATGTTCAATTTAGTTGATCTGCACCATACAAAATGTAATTAGATTCATCTTTATCATACTTTAATCCACAGATTAGCTCTTAATGATCATCTGACCATTGATTTTGACACATTAATGATTTGATGATCAATTATAGCTAAATTCAAAATCAAGCTAAAAATTACAAATTTGATCGATTAGATGATCTAATTGAATGCTAAATTAGGTGTATTTTGACCAAAATTGAACACTTAACATAAGGATTAGGCGATATGAGTAATCTTATATGCTGTGACTAATTTAGGTATAGGAGAGTTAAGGACTATCTTTGTTGCATGGATGGTCATTATCTGCAAGTAAAATCCCAGTGCCTTCAAATTGTACTTGAGTATTAGAAAATCATTATGGGGATAGTGGACGCAAAGATATGAACTTGGGTGCAGGTCTTTTGTTGAAATGGAATGGCCTTACTTTTTCTTTTTATTTATCATGAATGATTCTATAATTTAATATAATATGCTCGGTTCAAATCAGCATATTTGTGTTTTACACCCCATAACTCTTCCTCAGCCAGGCTTGGGCAGAATAGCAGAGCAAATACAAGTATTAGTAGCATAGCAAAGCAAAAATGCATTCCTCATCATTAATATGTTTGCTCACAGTATTTTTGTCCTCTCAAGAGAATCAACGATTGCATCTTTGATGCAGTGCTAGTACATCATCTGAGAATTCTTAGTTGTAAATATCCCCTAGGCTGTGAAACAAAGGATGATCCCACATCTACACTGAGGTATTGAAGGTGATTCTCTCAAATATCATAGAATAGAATGTGATCCTATACAATTCATATATTTATTTCATAATTCAATGATGAAAACAGTTCTTCTTGAATGGGGAAGAACCGTTGCGATGAAGGAGATGAGAGAGAAGAAAGAACTTATCAATTGACCTTTTCCAAGAAGATTTGGTTTTAGTTGAACTTTAGTCATTAGGGCAAGTGGTCAAATACCAAGCTAGCGGGGACCAATTTTTGGACTGAACAAGAATTGCACGACTTTGGGCTGGGTTGGATGGAACAAGTGCGGGCCTAGCCCAATCTTCATACAACAGCCAATGTCCGGGGGTGGAGAGTAAACAAAGGTGAGTTTTCTATTATGGATGGACGAAAAGCTACAATAATATGGGTGGCTACTTGCAGTGGCACCACGGTAGGGGGAGATCAGGAGCAAATAGGGATGGATAGCTCGAAGAAAGGGCTGCATGCTGTCTAGATAGAATTCTAGCCCATTAAAGAAGACGGGCCTCGAAGGGACAAAAGACTCCTTGCAAAAGGTACATTCACTTACTTATACGGACATAGAGAGTCTACAGGCCTTGATCAAAAGCCAGAAGCTTCAGTGAAGGGGCAGGTGTATAGAGGATAAAGTGGCAATAAGAGGGCAGTGGAGCATCAATCTCATCTTCGTACAAGTATTTGGCTTTGGCCCCTCCCCCCTAAGCTCACTTGGTGAAAATGGTAAACATGATAGACTCAAAATCTGTTCCATTCAAATGCAGTTTGAATCCGATAGTGAGTTGGGCCAACATGACCAAGGCTTTCTACTCACGATGATTGATGATAGAAAGTGATTTTCTAACCTTGACTCCACCTTCGTGGAATAAGAGTGGCCCTGGCAGGAAGGGATTGATGAGCTTGGTCCAATCGAGAGACCAAAAAAGGACTAAATTATATCTAGATCTTCCTTCCGCTCCACCCCCTTCCATCCTTCCTTCAAAAGAACAAATGCAGGTTCTCTTGCTTGGGTAAGGTGGGCTTACCAAGCCAGTAAGTGAATTGAACTACTTAACTTATTAATAATAACGTAATAAAGAGAAGAAGGGCTAAGAGGCTGCCACTACGTTTAGAGGGCCCCTAAATACCCTTCTTAGTATAGTACAAAGTTCAAATCCCCTCTTATTAATGAGGGCCCCTATTAGTAAGTTTGCTTGCTGGGCCCACTACTCATGCCCTTTTTGATCTGATTTGATAGGGGTCTAGATGAGGCCCTTTACTCCATAGGGCTTCAGCCCAACTGATCCACCATCTTCGTGGATGCTATGTTATTCGAACTCCCAGCATCAATGATCATCTTTGCACTAGACAATTCCTACATAGATTCGGAATACAGCTTTGACTCTACTCAGGCTCCTTTCTGCTGACGTTGGCTCACGTTGCCACACAATCTAATGATAGCGAACTTGGGACCTCTTACTAATCAAAGGCTCCTCTCCTAAGCTTCAGAACTCCTGTTATGTTTTTGACTACCATCTTCCTGGGTTCTGGGCTCCACAACGTTCACTTTTCCATGTTCAGTTGGTCTATTCTGCACTCCCCTAGTAGCATTAGTCTATCCTTTAATCGGGACAATCACGAGAAAAATGCCCCACTCCTCCACATTCAACACAGTTATTGGATCTCCTCTACGAAGTTTTTTCTTATCTCCTCTATAACAAGCTCTGCTGGCCTCGTGCTCCACACTTTTGGCATTTCAACGTTCTCCTTGACATTTGTCCTGGTGCTCTCCACTGTGCTTGTCATCAAACCCCTCCTAGGTTGTGGCCACTTTCTACTCCTCCTGAGCTATCTTGCCGTATCTAAAATGGCTTTGAGCATCCTGCTTCACCATTGCTACTTGCTCTATCCTTCTTCAGCATTTCCTAGTCCACAACAGACCTGATCTTCTCTTGATCCATCTAAATCACACCCTTCTGATCCAATGGTCAAGAAAGAGCACTTTTGCCCTTCAGATAACATGCACCCTTTGATGTACAACTTCTTTTCCTGTTACACCTAGAACATTGTACTCAGGTGCCTCAATGCTCCTTCGATGAGTTACTATAGATTATGTAATCAAGGTAGACCACTACAAATTTGTCAAGGTAAGGGTTGGAGTTATCCATTGTAGTGTGGAATAAGACTGGAATTAGGATTCTATGAATAGATTAGTTACTCTTTGTGTACATTATGGAGTCTCCACTCCATGTTGAAAGCTCTTTGAAATAGCATAAGCATTGAAACTTTTCAATTAGACTAGAGCATTAGATTTTTATTTATTTATTTACTTATTTCAAAGGGGAATGAATCAAATGAAGAAAAGAAGAGAGGAGGAAAGTGGGTCATTGGAGTCCATGAGTTTGTATCTTGAAAATGGGTGTTCTTTCTTGACTCTCTTAAAGGTCTTTCTCTTAATGGTATTAGAGCCAACAAGAGATTAGGGTGCTAGAACAATAACCCAACAGCCATTCAAATAGTTTTTGTTTGCTTTTGACTCTTTTTTTTTTTTTTATGACTGATAGAAATGGAAACTCTTTTGTTATATACACTATACCCTACCCAATTTATTTGGTAGATCCTAACATGAATGGCTGCATTAGTTAAGGAATTGGATTTTTTTTTTTTTTTTAATCTTTTCTATTGAAACAGAGGGAGGTATCATAATAAATAAAAGTATGTCATCACTTTATGTCGTTGATGTTCTCTTTTCTCTTGGTGGAGGATGAGCTACCAGTACGAGTAGTGGTTCGGCAATGTCCCACTTAATTTAAGACTTCATCAAATGCAAGTTTAGGTGAACCATCTTTGTCTAGCTAATAAAGGAGAATCCCTTCTAACACCTGATCTTACGTAAATAAAGATAGCAAAAGAACTCCCCAAGCTGACTTAGGGGCATAGCTTTACACTCTACCAGTCAGTCCAGATTTCGTCCATCTTTCTTCTCTCATTTCATTTATTGTATCTTCGTCTATTTCTTCTCTAGTTTGAACGAATGTTTCTAGTTTTCTTCGTGAACCAGATGCTACAGACTTGTAGGAGAAACATAAGATGACTTTATGGTGGATTATGGACTAATTCTTCCCTAGCTAAGTGTAAAAAACTCTTTTAGAAATGCTCCCAAGTGATTCCAATAGGAACTCTGATTAGATTATAAGGGAGACAAAGATATGAAGCTAATGGCTTATAATGTGTACAAACAAATGTCAAAGTATATTCTAAATGCATGGAAAAGTACCAAGAAAACATGCATGACATCTTAAGTTCTTTACAGCCAATGTTGTGGATTTTCTTCTAAACTAACATCCTTGCTTTTATTGAGATGTCAGTTGGATATTGAAAGGTCACCAGTGCCTTGTGTCCTACGAAGTAGTTTTTGATGTAATAATAGCAAAAGCATTCCTCTGAGTACAACTAACTTTTCACTTTCAACATATTGATAATAGCAGAAGCATTCCTCTGAAAGCAACTAACTTTTCCCTTTCAACATACTCATGTCATATGCTCTTTTAAGATTGGTTTCTATGCTTTTCCCTGTATCTCTCTAGCTTCCAATTGAACTTGTGGAATAGCTATTTTATCCTACAACAGGAGATTTGGGATTGACTTTGTTCTGCTAGCTGGTAACTTGAAATTGATACAAGTGAAGTTAGTCCAAGCATTTCCAAGATCCACAGTAGACATCCATCCTTCTCTTCTTCCAACTTTTGGGGGCAAAGGTTATTATGGCATAAAGGTGCATAGACATTTACAGTAAAATTTGTCAACCTGTTTTTAGTGTGCAGTTCTTTGGTTAGACATTTCATGATTGATTTTCATCTTGTTGAACATTTCCCTTCACTAGGAGAAAATTTTGATTATGAACTTTGGTCTATGTTTGGCAGATATTCTGGTCCAACTGTGCATTTTGTGGACGTACATTATGATACTGGCTGCATCCTTGCTCAGAGGGTTGTACCTGTGTTAGCAAATGATACTGCAAAGGAGTTAGCAGCGAGGGTACTTCTTGAGGTGATGGGATCTAAGCTTACTCTATGGTTGTTGGGAAGGCTTCTAAGATTGAATTGTTAATGATGACACTACCATTGCAACATTTACTAAAAGTTTTGGGTTCCCTACATGCTTCCATACTTGGGTTTGTTTTGCTTGTACAAGTGACAATAACATATGTTATGTATCTATCGGTGTTTAGTAAAGGAATGACCTAGCCTCTTTTTTTGTTAATGTTAATACACACCTATGGGCAGCCTTGAAGACTTAATTTATTATGTCTTCTTGCTGATCTCCACCATTATCCTTTGTTATTGCAACTAATAGTCATGATTTTTATGTTTTTGAACATTGTGTTTTAGGAGCATCACTTGTATCCAGAGGTTGCTGTAACATTATGCAAGGGTCATATAGTTTAGAGGGATGATGGGGTAGCTGTCATAAGAAGCAGAGAAAATCCAAATAAGTACAAGTAGAGAAGTAGGATTGGCTACATATATAAGTCGGTTTTCTTTGTCAAAACCAGAGGAAGATAGCTTTACATATCTTCATCTTTACTGTATTAGTATTTTGCTTTGTCTTACCCTCAATTGAGTAATTTCATTGCGGTTTTTTTCTCCATTTCCATGTATTGTGAGCAATAGAAAAACCAACCTCCTTGGCCTCTAGTTTTCTCATCGCTCACTACTCCAAACTCCAAAATATGACTTCTGTAGTCCAAGAAAACACCAAAAACAAACACAAGCACTATAATTGGGAAGTGGATAGGAAGTTGATCTATATGTAGCTAGAGGTTCATACTTTCATCTCTGCTGTCATGAAGTGCTTGATTACATTCATGACACTATACACTATTACCAGCCTCTCTCTAGCTTATGGTTGGAGCTAGATCAGTTGACCCTCTGGTCTGACCATTGAGGACTGGTATCCTCCTCCTCTCGGCATTGTACATTGTTGTTGTAACTGTAATTTTCAATTTTGCATGATAGAAAGGAATTATCCATGGTTTCATCTAGCCACAATTTTTTACAATAGATATACTCCTTTTTTACTATTCCAGCTATGCCCCACAACCAACACCCAATTCATCGAACCGGCATTAGCTGGTATAGCTCTTTAACCCCTAAATACAAGTTTACAAAATCAAATACAAATTTCTTTGTCCAATTTGAAATTAGTAGTTGTTAAGACCAGTAGCAAATCTAAGTTAACAATTGAATTTACATCCCTTCCAAGTTTTTGTTTAGATTTTTCCCAAATGATTTCCCAATTTTTTGATTGGCTGAACTATCTTTATAGCTATCTTTGATCTTTGAATGAGTCAGCTGATGCTCATAAATCTCCTTGGAAAATAGAGCATCCATAAGTTAAGGAAAATAGGAGCATCCATTGTGTAGGCATATGGGATACAGATTTGGGATCTATAACACACACACACACACACACACACACACACACACACACACACACACACACACACACACACATTTATAGCAGAATGATTGCTCCACTGAAGATGAAAACAAAGAGGGGGAAGGGTTTGGAGTCACCACCCACGTCTTTGGGTATGACAGAGTGTAAGGCTAAGCTCATGGGATTCATAATTGATTGTAAGTCTTATCTAACTACTTTTTATTTTTAGCGGCACTCATGCACTTAATGCATGAGCATAAGTATTTCATTTGTCAAAAGGAATTGTGTTATTAAAATTTAAATAAAAATAGAAATATCTAATGTAAATGAAAGTTATGTGATTTGTTCACAATAAGATAATTATTCCAAATGCTTGGTTTAAAAATGCCAGAAAATAAGTATAGCATTTTTCAAAAGGAATTGTGTTATTAAATTTGCACATACATTACAATAGATAATGTCAATTAAAGTTATATGATTTGTCAATAAAAGTTATGTGATATGGTGTACAATAAGATAATTATTCCAAATGCTTGTTTGCATGGAAATAAGCATTGCATTTATTAAAAGGAATTGTGTTATTAAATTTGCATAAACATTGCAATAGATAATGTTAATAAAAGTTATGAGATTTGTATCAAGTAAGATAATTATTCCAAATGCTTCTAATATATTGATTCAAAATAAACATGTAGAGGCCTCTTCAATTGACGTCCCCTCCAACATCCTATCATTTGAAAAGGAGTTATTAAGTAAAACATATATTTTTCATGCACCTTTGGAATTGACTATCAAGTAAAATGATAATTTTAGATAATTTAAAAAAAAATCAAATAATGATATTTGTTATTTAGCATGTGAAAGTGATTTTTGTATTTATGGTCTATTAAATGTATTTATAGTGTGTCATTTAAATTTAGCATTTAGATTTAGATTTCTAAATACATAGTACTTAAAACTTACTTTTTTGGATAAAAGCATGTTATTTTCTAATGGTTGTTGCAATAACAACATTTGTGATATGTGTATATCTTCAAAGAAGAAAATTACTACTTGAAACTTACTTTCTATGATAATAACTATTATTTTCTAATGATTGATTTCTATGATAGCATTCTTCTTATATATATATTTAAAATAGAAAAAATACTATTTTATTTTCTAATATTTCTTTTATACATATGTGAGAATAATACCATCTGGTACAAAAAATATGTGAGTGTAGTAAGTTTTAATTTTTCTCTACTATGGGTTTTTAGTAAAAGAGAAATAATTTTCTAATCATGAAAATTTATAGGGTGGTTTGATCATTTAGAAAGAAAAAACAAATAGAACATGAAATGCCCATTGATCTAAAACATGGATTAGTTCCCTTTGTTGTTTCCTCTCTTTTTCCCATTTTCATAAGTATTACTCTAGATCATACTACCTATCATCCATGCATCAAAATTTAGAAGCATTGGTATATTTAAACACTCAATTTTAGTCTTTATTTGGATGACTAGAATGTCAAAAGTAAAGGGTGTCAATTGCAGCAAAGACATGATTAAAATCATTATATAATGGTAGAAATATTTATTCTCAGACTCATTCAAAATTGTATGAATCTTTTAGTCTGTAGGTTGCAATCATTTATTTTTGTCTCTTCTTTTTTTAAGGAGTTAATATGCTCATCTAACACATATCATGGAAACTCAAAGAATAAGTACAAAAAAGAAAAATTGAGGTTGATTAGAAAGAATCAAAAGATATAGGCATGAAACTCAAAGAATTAAAAGATATAGTTGATGAAAATAAATTCATCAACTATTTTGTGGATATGCAAGTATAAGAAACTAACATGACTTCTAGATGCCTAGTGATGTTGCTTTCTAATTGAACATAGAGATTCACACAAAACATAGAGATTCACATGACAGCATAGAGATTTGCACGCCAGCTCCAATGTTATCTTCTTTTTCTTTGACAGGGCTGTGTGTGTGTGTGTGTGTGTGAGAGAGAGAGAGAGAGAGAGAGAGAGAGAGAGAGAGAGAGAGAGAGAGAGAGAGAGGTAGGTTTGCTTGAAAGGAATAAATAGTGTAAGAAGAGTTATGTGGAACGTTTGTAACATTTTGCTTGAAAGAGATAAATAGCTCGGGAAGAGTTATATGGAGAGTTTGTAATGTTTTGTAACATTTCATTTATTTATAATTGATGAAGATGTTATGATAGATGGGCCAAGATTCTCTTTAAAATTAGGTGAGTCATGTGGAATGGTTCCTAAGTAGTTACCTTCCCTTAAAATTGATGTCAATTTATTAAAAGTATTTCTATAAAAATTTATGAAAAGAATAAAATTTTAGGAGATTGCCATTTAGCACTTACGGGGCACCTAAACTTAAGAGGAGAGTAGGAAAATCTATTACAATATAGATATTATTTCACTTACTACCAAATAATCCAATCTTCTGCAAGTTTAGTGGTTGTAATACCATAAATATATGCTAGTGTTCTTGCTGTACATGTAACTTCTAACATTTGGTGTATTAGTGGAGGAATGAATTGGGGTGTTCCTTTGGCATTATCTTGACAACCATGGTCTTCATTGCGGCAAAACATAGGGTGTTCACACATCCCAAATCCATAATATAGAATCAATAACATAGATCATGATAATCTCATACTTGTTATAACTAGTTTTATAGTTATATGTGTAACTAAGGCCTGTATTTTAGTCCTTTGATGTGACCAAATGTAACTAGAAAACAACATTAAAAACCAACCATCCTTTTGGGACCCCACAAGTAAATTTCATATAAAATAACATAGAAAAGGGTTGAATTTAGTAGACAAAACCTAATTTGGAGGGACAAGACAAGTAATGTTGGGGGCCACTACCTCTAGTGTAAAAGTTGTGATGGACTACAAAGCTATGATAGTCACGAGAAGTATCATCTCATGTGTATAACCTAACCAACCTATGCAATCAATCATGGTTAACATTGAATAATGTCTTTAAATAGAAGAAAGGCCGAAATGGGGCTTTAGGGTTAGGATTTCTAAGTATCATTACAATGCTTTAGGGTTAGGTTTTCTAGGTGATATTACAATATTGTTCTCCTTGTTTTGACTGAGTTTGTGTTCTTTTGCTACATTGTACCGGGAAATAGATAGATACTTTGATTGCCTACTTCTTGCATTGTCATCGTAGTTGTAGCTATATCAAGAAAATTAGAAGTAAAAATTGGTTAGGTTTTTGTTGATTTCAGTCGAGAATTCGCTTACCTAACTTCTAATATTTTCTTCACCAATTAGTAGGAAGAATAAGATGAGTGTGTGTGTGTGTGTAGAAAGGGGAGAAGAAGGAATAGGCTTTCATTCTAGCCCTTTAAGAGAACCTTCTCATACAAGGAAGGAAAAATGGGTTTCTCTTCCATAGGGCACAAGTTGCCATTTCTAGTATGTAGATTGTGTCAATTGGTGCCTATATGTCCTTTCTTTTTTCTTGGGCCTTTCTTGTGTTTGCTATTTGGATAGAAAATGAAAACATATTGTCTACTATTGTATGTAAGTTTGAGTGCTGATCGCACAAGTAGTCACTTTAGCCTATTTGGTTAGCAACTACACTTGCATTGTTTGGTTTGCCATGGAAAGCTAAGCCCTCCAGAGAATTTAGGTTTGGATGGAAATCAATTACCATCCTCTTAAGTTTCCCACTCTCGTTCCAACTTCTCATAGCAAACAATTAAGTGCTTTATAGGAAACCAGAGGACAATTTCTGTTGAAGTTTAATCCATGGTATGGAAATACTCTAGCAAATGTTTTCCTTTCTAACTTGTTCTTTATCTTTTATCTCTCAAACATGAGAGAGAGAGAGAGAGAGAGAGAGAGAGAGAGAGAGAGAGAGAGAGAGAGAGAGAGAGAGAGAGAGAGAGAGAGAGATGTTTTGAAAGAAATGATAGAACATGAAGGGGTTTTTTAGTTTTATTTATAAGCTAAATGAAAAAGGAATGGAATTAAAATGAAAATTGAATGGACTTCGAGACTAAATCTTCCCCTTTCTCTTGTCAAATTCATTTGGAAAACCTTCCCATTTTCCTGTTTTATGCAACATTCAGGGAGAAATCTCTGAGATATATTAAAGGGCATGCCCTATCTCATGGGATGATTCTAAATCAAGCCCATGTCGCACTTAGTCTTGCAATGTACTTATTTCAACATGCTAAGTTCAATCTAACTCTAGAAGCATGAAAGGAAAGTTTAAAAAGATTTATAAGGAAGAAAATAAGTGGTATAAGAAAAAAAACTATATTTCTCTAACTTGGTTCATTGTATACAAATGGGATCTGACCCTATGTATAGCTGTGGTCCACATGAATTGTGGCAATGATCTTATCAAATGATTTGATCTTACAAGGTTTTCTAAACTCATCAACCAAAATATCTAGATCTAGTATCTCTTAGGTCTATCTACACATTTCTAGCTAGTTGTATGCATTTCTAGGTTTCTCTAGCTTATTCATGCTAAAACTTGAGACTCTTGCTAGACATTTATATATGCACCAAGTAGGCACCACACATGCATTGATGTCACGCTCCATGTGAGCCTTGACAAGGTGGTTTTTGACACTCTTACCCACCTAAGACACATACATCCTCATCACTCCTCCTTGGTGGAACCTTTCGATGTGCTCTTTGAATTGCCATAGTCTCTCAGTAGGTTCCCAGCTTGCCTTACTATTGGGTAACCCCTTCCACTTAACATGATACTCGTGACTTGGTGGGTAGTGCATCCTTTGTAAGACCCTATGTGAAAGAATGTACTCAACCTCTTGACTATGAAATAGCCTAACACCAATGGGTACGCACTTTGATTCCCCTCAGCTAGAATCCTCCTTGTCTTCATGGTATGGCTTCAATGAACTTAAATTGAGGACAAGATGAAACTTCTTCATTTTGGTGGGAGTTTCAACTTCTAGGCAACTTTGTCTACTTTATTCTCAATGTGACAAGGCCCTTTAAGTATTCAAACAAGTCCTTTGCACACTCGCTTTAGCTTTTGTTGTGTGTAGATCTTTAGTAACACAAGGTCTTCTACTTGGAATATGACTGGCCTTTGCTTATTTTTTGCCCATTTCTTCATACGTTTGGCTGCCTTAGGTAGGAATGAAGGTGCTAAGTTAGCATGTTGTTACCATTCTTAGGCATATTTGTAAGCGTATGGACTCCTCTATGTGTAGCATGTGGCAATGGTATTTAGAGTCGTGGGTTGATAGCCGAGGACGAGCTTGAATGAGCTCTTACAATGTGCATAAGGTATGCCTCCAACAAGGCAGTTCCTCTCAATTTGCCCATCCATCTGAGGATGCATGTTGGTTGAGAAGTTAAGCTTGGACCCCAAGAGTTAAAGATCTCCATGTAGAATTTGCCCATGAAATGGGGATCTATATCACTTACAATCATTTGAGGCAACCCCCAATATTTCACTAAATGCTTAAGGAACATGTGGAAGTCCCTTTCACCTTGATGACCTTAGTGTAGGGATGAAGGTGACATACTTTGACAAGATGACGGCAGCATACTTCGATAATTTGTCCACCATCACATGATGCTCCCGTAACTCTTTGACCTTTGAAGCCTCATGGAAATCTTTCCATGGCCATTTCAGCACTAGCAGTGGATCCAAAATCCTCACAGGTGCTTGATGTCCTACCTTGTCTTGCTAGTAGGTAAGACAAGTTTTCACTTAGGCCTCAATGTCACTCTACATATGAGGCAAATAATGCTTATCTTCCATGAGTGTGAGTGTGTGATTTTCCCCTGGATGTCCTACCCACTTGGAGTCATGGCATTCCTTTAGTAGATCTCTTTTTAGTACCCTGTAGAGTGGCACATAGTGCCTATTGCATTTGGTGTAAAGTAGGTCTCCCCCTACCCAAAACCTCAATGTCTCACCTTCCTTTACAGATGTCGAAAGTACTTTGTCTTGTGCATCATGAAGCAACCTCTCTTTATGGCACTCCATAAGGTTTCCTTGGACCCTGAGATGGTAGCCAACTCTAAATTTTGACTCAAGGCACCAACAATCATGTTAACATGGCTAGGCTTGTAGTGCAACTCGTACATGAACTCTGTAAGAAAGTCTTGACACCTTGCTTGCTTAGGGGACAAATTCTTTTGCATTTGGAAGTAGCTTGTGGCCACATTATTTGTCATGACCACAAACATTGTGCCTAACAAGTAGTGCCTCCAAGTGCATAGGCAATGCACTATAGTGGTCATCTCTTTTTCTTGGATAGTGTATCAATGCTCCGTGTTATTTACATTTCAGCTCTCATATGCAACAAGATGCCTTTCCTAAATTAACATGCCACCAATGGAAAATTTGAAAGTATTGGTATGAATCTTGAAATGCTTGGCATAATCAAGAAACACTAGTAGAAATTCCTTCAGCACTACTTACTTTAAGGCATCAAAGGGCTCTTGGCACCTCTCATCCCACACCCATGCTTGGCCCTTCTTTTATAAATCTGTGAATGGTTCGACTATGTGAGATTAGCCTTTGATAAAGTACCTACAATATTTTGCTAAGCCAAGAAATGACCATAACTCTGTCACCCTTATAGGCGCCTCCCACACTAAGACGACCCAACTTTTTAAATGACTTTCTAAAAATTCTTTCAAAAAAGCAAGGCCTTTGGTTAAAAATTTCTTTCAGAAAACAAACAACAAAAACATTTTGTTGTGGAAAGAGTTTGCAAAAAAAACCCAAGTGTCCTTGCTACTTTACAAAACATGTATTATATGATAAAATGAGATACTCATTTCTATTGAAAATCCTTCAAAGTCTCCTCTATTTTTATTTTAACATTGTGCATTTAATGCATGCGATACGATCACCTGATAAACACAATTTTTCATATTGTTTTGATTTAAAAATTCAAGGACAATGTACTTACACAAAACCATCACCCAGGACTTCCTTTCACAACATAGTCACATAAGTTATCAAATACTTACACGTTCATAATACAATACAGTCTCTCTTTCTCTTCAAGTACAACAATTTCAACACAATCGATGTCTTACCTTTCCTTGTCAAAATCTTTTGTACTCGCACTCCTGTTCTAACAACAGCTCTTATTGCTTGGAGTCCTCTGATCTAAGATATTGTAAATAAGTACATATCTTAGCAAGCTTGTGCTTGTGTTGGTGGAATAAGATGCAATTATACAAAAAGAAAATCATGATTTTTTATATAGATCAAATTTTCATACTAGACCATACAAAATTAAGAGCATTTACCATTTAACCTAAAATAACTCAAAGTATTAATTGCAATCATGATACATTTCATATAGCCATATCCCATATGGGCCATAGCTTAAGTGTGCAAGTAAATACATAAATAAAAAATCTCAAAGCATCCACACGAGAACACATTCCTTAAATCACAATGTATGTAAATATATTCCAAACTCACATTTAAATGTGAAATCATAATCGTACTAAAGCATAAGAGAAGGTCAAACTATCTCACGTGAATATATATATGTATGTATGTATGTATGTATGTATGTATGTATGTATGTATGTATGTATGTATGTATGTATGTATGTATGTATGTATGTATGTATGTATGTATGTATGTATGTAGGTATGTATGTATGTATGTATGTAGGTGACCACTTATAATGGTTTACTATCACTAGTAACCAAAAGAACACGTTTCATATATCGGTCAAAAGTACTCTCATGAGTTGTTTAACTTTCAATTATCCCTATGAATTACTTAATTCAAAGTCTTGCAATGCTTACAAATTTTCTAGTCTTACCTATGATCCATAGTTTTACAACTCTTACAAGTCATTTCATATCGCCTGAGTACCACAGTCTTCAACTCTTACAAGTCATTTTGTCTTATCTGTGCACCATAGTCTTCAAGTCTTACAAGTTGTCTAATCTTACTTGTAGTTCATAGTCTTACAACTCTTACAAGTCATTTCATATACCTGATAGTCTTCAACTCTTTGTAGCCGTCTCATCTTACTTGTGGTTCATAGTTTTACAACTCCTATGTGTTATTTCATATTACTTGGGTACTACAATCTTCAACTCTTACTAGTTGTCTCGTCTTACCTGTGGTTCACAGTCTTACAATTCTTACAAGTCATTTCATATTACCTGAGTATCACAGTTTTCAAATCCTACGAGTCATCTCATCTTACCTGTGTTTCACAGTCTTCAACTTTACTAGTTGTCTCATCTTACCTAAGGTTCATAGTCTTACAACTCTTACAAGTCATTTCATATTACTTGAGTACCATAGTCTTAAACTTATCTTACATGATTCACAATAAATAACATGCGCTTATACATGAGTAGTTTAATCACAATTCAAATACAGCATAGATATTTACTTCATTCATCGCATAACCTGAAGAAACTCATTATTACAATCAAGATTCATATATATATATATATATATATTGAAAAACATAGTAATCTTAATTCCACCTACCTCAAATTGAGCATTTTGTTTCACTGATGCGAATAATTTATCTAATTCACACACGTGCTTGCGATCAATCACACCTCTATAACAATATAGATTTAGATATACAATCAATGGTTTCTCTTAGCTTCCAACAGTCTAAATTTTTTTCTAAGTTAGTCCTTGACAGTAATTGGCATAGGACAAAGTGATTGCTCTCATCCATGGAACTGCTCACATTTCAATAATTGTTGGTTGTTAATTGAATGATCAATGGCTAACGAATTACTAAATCAACACTGTTGGTCAGTGATTTTCTATCCACATCTCTCCTTAAGTATTTGGAGTTTCTAACACATGAGATTGTTGGTTATCTACATGATTTACTGGTCGTAAACCCTTGATTCTTGACCAAGTCCAATCTTGGACGTCAGATCTAGGGTTCATGCATTCCTAATAGACGTAAGTGCTTAAACTTTGGGTTTTCATCCAACCCAACTATTGGATCAAGTTTTATAGCATGATAATGATGATTGACAGATTCAATCTATGTGTTTCTAATAGAGATTTGATGCTTCACAGCCTTCGAAATCTCTTACACATCTAAATTGGTTGAACAGACAACCTAAGACACTAGATCTCACCTATAAGATCTTAAATATATATAATTATCCATAAGATTTTTAAAAATTCTAAGATTTATAGTGCATGTCATGATTAGATTGGAATTTGCAATAAATTTGAGAAAATTGATAGTCATGTTGCCTGAAATCTGGTTGATCCTTGTATAATAGAGCATTAAAATTATCTAATCATTGCTAACTGGTCATAGATTGTCTTTATCATGACCATGCATCACTGTTACACCTAGATCTTAGTTAGATGAACCCCGACCATGGATTTCCTTAAGGGGTTTTGTTCGCCACATTAAGGGGAGCACATTGAATGGCTCGGGTCTTCAATACAAGTAATCTTCTCCCTTCTACATAACAAAAATTACAACCCTATTTCATAGTTACAGTGTGATGACCCGGGTTTTTGTAACACGTTTTGTAATGTATTTTGAAAGGCAGGGCCCTTAATAGTGTAAATTTCTTTTGCAAAACAAAGCAGCAGAAATTCTTTTCTTTAGAACTTGTTTTATAAAACCCAAGTCATCACATCATACATAACATAAATAGAATTTTGTACAAGATAAAATTTCATTGAAGGAATATACTTTTATTAAATTTCAGAATCCATCTAGTGGTTCACAGTACAGCCAAATCCATTACAATACTTGTCCAAATTACATAATCCAAACTCAAAGCTCACCATACAATGAAACTCTCATTACAATACAACACTCTCAAACAAAGCTAAATACATGTCTTCAAGGGTATACCTTGAAGACTATTCTCTTCAAGTCTTCTATCGTCTTGAGCTCCTAACTCTCCTTCTCTGTATCTGAGATATTGCAACATTTACAATATCTCAGCAAGCAATGCTTGGTAGGGATTCAAGAAGCATAATAATTGACAATGTAATTCTAATACTTCATAATCCCATTATCCCTAAACATATTCATGTCTCTACTCTTTACTTTGTATTTTATGTACATCCATATACATACATACTATACATGGGTAAATCAGTTAAATTTATAAAAGTAGTCAAATATCATTCCTAACTAAGCTGATCAATTCTCTCCATTATGAGGATTCAGTATTTCAGCTAACCCTACACTGGGAATTTTCTTTCTTGGGAAATATTGGTAATATACAATGACCTAGCATTTCATTATGCTATAAAATAAGGAATTTCACTATGCCTATTCTCATATGCATCATAGTACAAAATAATCAAAAGGGCTACCATGCTGCAGTCTCATCCGTACTAGTGCCCTCGGATAACTGCCTTGTTCACCACTGATACCACGGTGGAAAATATTATGTCACTGCCCATATGGGGGTACAGGACTTTCGCAGTGGTGGCCATCCCATAATTGCCCCATCCGACTTTTAGCCTCTTATAGGGCAAGGTATCATCAAATCATCAAATTTCAAGGAGCGGGTGGCCAAACCCTTATAACTCCTCTAGCATAGCATCCCCCTAGGCTTATGGCTATTAAAACAAACTCACAAGCCTCCAAGCTTGTATGTAAAATAGATTTCATACATATCAGACCATGTGTCTGTTTACTTAGGGCTGAAATATCTTCTAGTTCCCTATTCACTTATAGTCTAGTCCTTAACCATCTTATATGTGTTTGGTTGGATCATAAGGTTTTTAGGGGATTTAATACAAGTACTAACAATTACTCTTGTCAACATAAGGTCATGGGTTCAATCATGTTCATCCCATGTAAATGCATTCATCAAATCCTCCTACCTTCAAGGAGTGATCCCTTTTCCAAATCTTCCATGATCGTGACTGATGTATGTAATCTGTACATCCATATATATTGTCAATATATATAAATTATGAACAATCCTATTGATCACTAGATCTGATGTTTAGAATGATCTTTTAGATCATTCATATCTAAGTATTTTTCTATCTCTAAGTCTTTATGTGTCCATCTCCTTGATCTTGATCTTTCATAGATCCATTGATTGACAATCTACACATGTTGATAAAGATCAAGGTCCTCGATCTTTTATCATCTAGTTCTTCTTTGATCTAAGTTCAGTTAATGGATCATCCCTAAGGAGGATGATCTTGTTTTTCTTCCTTAAATCATCTTTGATTAAGGGTTAGGATTGTCTAATCTAATGAACTATAACATGCATACTAAGTACAATTTAATATTCTTATCCTTATTGTTCTTGATCATTCAAGATCTAATGGATCTTGTTTGATCATCCTTATCTTACTTATAGTTTTTATTAGGATTAGGTAATTTACTAACCTTTTATGCTCTTATTATTATCATTCAACCAGTTAATGTTGTACTTGTAATGACCCCGAATTTTTGTAAATTATTAAGAAAAATTAATAAAGTTTGAATTTTTAGAAATTCTGGGCTGGAATATTAGGTTATTGAAAATTCTCTTTTATAGAGATTATATTATAAATTAAAAAATAGAAATTATGGATGTACTTGGAAAACTGATCGAAACAACATTAAGTACGTTCAATTCTGAGTTAAAATGAAAATTCCTTAATTTTTCCATTTGGGGGTAAAATGGTAATTTTACCCATATCCCATATCCAAGAAATAAGACCTCAATATTCATGACGTACTTAGAAATACGACTCCAACGCCACTAAGTACACTCGATTCCGAGTTCGGACAAATATTGCCTATTATTCTCCAATTTTGGAGTTAAAAGGGCAAAAATGTCTTTTCACATAAGAAAGTGGGAAAACGTTCTAGAAGCACCAATAATTACTCAGTGCATTATTGCTGGTAGTGGAGATTGTAGTGGAAATGGAGAATGCATTAGTAATTAAAAATTCTAAAGTAATAAAATATCTTATCAAAAGAAATGATAAAAAATTCAAATTTGGCTATAAATATGTCCCAAAAATTTTCACAACCTTAACCACGAAATTTCCAAATCTTCCCTGGAATTTCAACCCCAAATTCCCCTTCATCCCTCCCCAAACTCTCTTTTCCTTATTTCTCTCTCCTCTTTCTAATTGGAACAAGAGACCTAAATTCAATTAGGCACTCCATTCCAGGAAGAATCTCATCAATTACACTATCCATAACATTCTATACTACAGTATATACAAAATCCCAAAATCAATTTCAAGATCCAATGGTTCCAAGAACAGAAAATCACAAAAAGGTGGATAATCAGGCTATATTATCGTCAATCGGTAATTCTCTCAAATTGGGCATCAATTATATTGTTTTTCTCCAATCAGGTAGGTGGAACTACTTCCCATACATATTTATTATGTTTTAGTGTAATTTTTATTTTTCTGTTATTTAATTTGAATGAAAAATGGTAAAAATAAAGTAAATACCATACCCTTCAATTTATGGTGATAGGGAGCTCAGATGGAAATTCTGAGCTTTCCAATCGATCCAAAAGGGTCAAAAACCCCTAGGGTACAATTTTCAAGAAAATCTAACAAGGCTTGGACCTCAATTGAGTTAGATTAATTCTGATGGGCCCAGATCAAATCTGGACCCTAGGAACGGCTATAAGCTTCAATTTAAGATTGTGGAGTCATATGAACTCCAAATTGAGATAAGAAAGAAGCTATGGAAAGCTTGTAATGTCTAGTTTCGAATGAAGCCATAACATTTCTAAAAATTATTTCTGTATTTTGGAAATAAGTGTCCAATTTCTAAGATCTTCAAGATCTGAGGTGATCAGATCTTAGAAATTTATTTTAATGATGATATAATAATCTAATAAAGTAATATATATGGTTAATTTGGACAGATCTTGGATAAATTAGGGGATCTACCCTTTATGGTAGAAAAACCCTTAAAAAAATACAAAGGGACCCACTTGATCAATGAGATCAAGTATGATCAGATCCTTGGGATGGATTAAAGGGATGATATTATGATGGAATACAGTTATATCATGGATGAAATGTGACAAAATCACGAAGATATGATTTTTGGATCTTAATGGATTAAAAGCCCTAAAGATAATTAAAACCCTTAATCTAAAGGAAAACACCTAAGATCTAATGGTTGGATCATATTTAAAGGTTTATAATAATCTTAATAAAATTAGTTTAATTGTATTTTATTGGATATAGAAGTGTAAATGTGATTTATGTTCTAAGTTAGAAAGCATGATAGTGTAATCTTTAAATTTTAGTATGATATGCCCTAAATGAGTAATTTGTTAGTAGATTTGATTATCTTAGGATCATGTTAGTGTAAATTAGGATTTAAACATGATTTCCTTATGATAGAAGATGTGTTTCATAACTTAGGATCATGTTAGTTTTATTTCACTAGCTTAAGTTATATTCATAGGAAGAATGTTAGTATATAGTTGTTAAACTTATATTTGATTTATGCTTTCAAGTTGATGATTTACTTATTGTCAAATTTAGTTCAATTGTTAAGTAATTGTTAAGATATAAGGAGCATAAATCACCAAAAATGTAAACTAATGAAATATAGAAATTCATGGACAACTAAGATGAATGAATGATTTTGACTTAATAAGGGCTATAGTTAATAGGACAATATAAAGAATGATTTATCATTTCCTTGGCCCAAAGTAGGAAAATAATGAACATCCATGGATGACATTGTGCATATCCATAGAAATTAATTAAAATCAATTAGAGAAGGGACTTAAGGTAAAGAGCTCATAGGAACCTTGTCAAAGGTTGAGCTAGTACCACTCCAGTGGACTCTGAACATTGTGGTTATAGCGGGTATACAAGAGCCAAGTGCTTTTCCCTCACCTCCCATTGACGTAAGAGAGGTCTAAAGGCCTCCTTACATGAGGGTTGTATTAACCACTTTTTGAGCAGACTTTAACTGGTAAGTACTGGTCATCTTGAAATAAGGAGGAGTTGTCTAGTGATAGGAAGAAATAAATTATCTTCAACCAAGTAAGACACTAACTGGTTGAATAATAATAATAACATAAAAAGATAGCAAATTATCTAACCCTAATAAAAATAGTAAGTGAGATAAGGATGATCAAACAAGATGAGATCTTGTATGATCAAAAACAATAAGGAAAAAGGAACATCTATTTAAATTAGATTGTTATGTATGATATAGATAGTATTTGTATAGATGATATTAAACCCATGGATATAGGATATTCAAGGAAGAAAGATTCAGATCATCCTACATAAGGATGATCAAAAGACCATGTAATGTGTACCCTTGATTAGAAAAATGACATTATACATATGATTTGACAGATATATGTTGATCGAGACTATGGCAAATTTCAAGGAGTAAGAATACCTTATTGAGGTAGGTGGATTACTAAGAATGCCTTTGCATGAAGATACATGTCTAATACATGATCTTATGTGTTTGAAGTATTGACATGTATGATACCAATATATTAAGGTAAATACCTCAAATTAAAATATGATCCAACCAAATGATGAGGAAAATAAGTATTAAATGGTTAAGTTGAGAATTGTGAACAACCCTAAGTGAATAGGAAAGTAGAAAATATTCTAGTCCTAGATAAACAAACAGATAGTCTAATATGTATAAGTATTATTTTACATACAAGCTTGGAGGCTTGTGGTTTTATTTTAAATAGGCATAGGCCTGGGGATGTTATGCTAGGAGAGTTAAGAGGGTTTGGCCACCCACTCTCTGAAACTTGATGATATTGAATACCAAGCCTAAGAAAGGCTAAAAGTTGGGTCAGGTGGGGCATTTATGGGAAGGCCACCACTATGACAGCCATGGTCCTCCCATATGGACATGGATATTGTAATTTCCACTGAGAATGGTATAAGTGGATTATTGAACAGTTATCCTGGCGCGCTGTACGGATCAGACTGTAAGCATAGTAGTCCTTGATTATTTTGCATTATGATGCATATGAAATTGGCATAGTGAAATGCCTTAAGGGATGGCATGATGAAATGTCAGGTAATTGTATATTACCAATATTTTTCCCAAGAAGGGAAATTCCTTGTATAGTAACTGGCTGAGATACAAATCTCTTATAATGAAAGGAGTTGATCAGCTTTGTATAGAAATGATTCTTGATTATTTTTACATTTTTAACAGATTTGTCCTTATACAATATGTATGCATAAAGGTGAACACAAATGACAAGGAAATGAGATGTCCTTATAACTAATAGTTATTAATGAATGTGTTTATGATAGAACAAATTATGGGATACTTGAATATTGAGATTATACTGTCAATAACTTACATTCTTATCCTCTACCAAGCATAGCTTGCTGAGATATTGTAAATGTTCGAATGTTTACAATATCTCAGATACAGAGAAGGAGACTTAGGAGCTCAAGACTTGAAGAACAATTGAAGAATAAGTAATCAGGGTATATCCCTTGAAACATTGTATTAGAACATGTATTGAATTTTGAACTTTGTAATTTGGATTGTATATTTGGACAAGTATTGTAAGGATACAATGAGCTGTGTACTGTGAACCACTGGATGGATCCTGAAGTTTAATAAAAGAATATTCCTTCAATGGAATTTTATCTTATACAAAATTCTACTTATGTTATGTATGAGGTTGTGACTTAGGTTTTACAAAACAAATTCTAAGGAAAGAATTTCCGTTGCTTTCGTTTGCGAAATTTTTTTTACTCTAAGGGCCCTATCTTTACAAAATGTATTATAAAATGTGTTATAAAAACCCGGGTCGCCACAGTTGGTATTAGAGCATTCATCCAGTCATAGTACAATCCCAATATGTCCAAGGGAGAATTGACAATCCAAATTTAGATTAAGATAGATATAGTATAAGGAATACTTATAGAAATTTTGGTTTATGAGCAGATGCTGCCCAAGAGAGTTACAAGGCAGACAGCTCAAGGTACTTCAGAAAACAATATGGAGGAATTATCAATAAGCAATATGGAAGAAATGGTAATAAGAGTATTGAGGAACCTTATTCCTAATATTCAACTGCCCCAAAGTTCATCACCTGCAGTTGAAGTTCCTAGATACAGGCACAAGCTCAGCCTGAAGTTAGATCCCATACACCAACACCAAAGATTCCTACACCAGTACAAGGCCAATCTTCCCTTGTACCAAGTGAGGAAGTTTACAATTCTCCATTAGCACCAGAAAAGATTGACCAAATGTTGCAGAGATTTTAGAAGATGGTGATTGGATATAATGGCAAGGGTGAAGCAGAAAAGACGGCGGAATGGATCTACGAAGTAGAAAGAACATTTGATGTATTACGTACTCCTCCAGAATTGAAGGTCAAATTTGCTACATACCTATTAAAACAGGATGCTGCTTTCTGGTGGAGATCAGCCAACAACACCTTCTTCTCAAATTCTAATGAGACTACTTGGGAGGAATTCAAAGAAGTTTTTAATACTAAGTATTTTCCTACCCATGTAAAATCAAGGAAGGAGAAAGAATTCTTGGAACTTAAACAAGGGAACCTATCAATGGTGGAGTATAATAATAAGTTCACCCAATTAAAGGGATTTGCTACACATATGTGTGACACCGAAAGGCACACTGTGGATAGATTTATGGAGGGACTATAGCTAGCACTGAAGGTGAAAGTGATGGGTACTAAACCCACCACTACGGCCGATTGTGTAGAGATGGCTTCTAGGTTTGAAGAAGAATTCAAGAAGACTCAAACCATTAAGTTTGGAGGAGGAAACTACAACCAAAGGCCTTTTCAGAAGGGCAAGAGACCTTTCAACAATTTTAAACCCCCCAGAAATCAAGGGAATCATATAAAAAGAAGGCCTTGTCCGAAATGTAGAAGATTCCATCCTGAAAATATGTGTCCCACTCCGATACAACAACGACCTCCGATCAGATGTTTTAATTGTGGAGAATTCGGGCATATCTCTGCGAACTTCAACAAACCATTAGCTATTAAGGAAGCGAAACCAAACAATATTCCTCGTCACCAAGGAAGGATATTTGCTATCACTGATGGCCAGGCTGGACTGTCTAATGCGGTAATTGAAGGTACATTACTTGTATCTGACAACCATGCCAAAGTATTGTTTGATTCTGGATATACGCATTCCTTTATATCTTGCGTATTTGCCTCTAGTATACAATTGCCAGTGAAAAACTTGGGATTCAATCTAAATGTAACAACTCCAGTGGGTAAAACAGTTAGATTACAAGAATATCTTCATAATGTACCAATAGAAGTACTAGGAAAAAGAAGAGATGTAGACCTCATTTTACTGAACATGGTGGACTTTAATATCATACTGGGTATGGATTGGTTAGCAAAATACTGGGTAGTTATGGATTGTCACAAAAAGAAAATCACATTTAGCATACCTGGTGAGGAAGTAGTAGTACTATATGGGAAACAACATGACTTAGACAAATCCATTATTTCAGCTATGAAGACTGTCAAACACATGTCCAAAGGGTGTCAGGCATTTTTAGCAACAGTTGTTGCTTTGGATGTGAAACAGCCCAAGATAACAGAAATTGACATAGTCAGAGAATTCCCAGACGTCTTTCCAGAAGAACTTCCAGGAGTACCCCCACATAGAGAAATTGAGTATACCATTGAAGTAATTCCTGGTACAACTCCAATTTCTAAAGCACCTTATAGGATGGCCCCAGTAGAATTGAAAGAATTGAAGGGTCAGCTACAAGAATTGTTAGACAAAGGGTTTGTTAGACCAAGTAGTTCACCATGGAGAGCACCAGTAAAATTTGTGAAGAAGAAGGATGGATCTATGAGATTGTTCATGGACTATAGAATGTTGAACAATGTCACAGTGAAAAATAAGTATCCCTTACCTCGCATTGATGATCTCTTCAATTAACTCCAATCTGCTAAGGTCTTTTCAAAAATCGACCTTAGATCAGGATATCATCAATTGCGTATTAAGGATGAAGATATACCTAAGTCAGCATTCAAAACTCGGTATGTGCATTATGAGTTTCTAGTCATGTCTTTTGGGCTGACCAATGCACCTGCAGTGTTTATGGATCTCATGAACAGAATCTTTAAGGAATTCTTAGACAAATTCGTAATCGTATTTATTGATGATATACTGATTTACTCTACCAGTATGGAAGAACATCAAGAACACTTACAAATTGTACTAAATACCCTCAGACTTCATAAACTGTTTGGTAAATTTAGTAAGTGTGAATTCTGGTTAGAGAAGGTCAATTTCTTGGGTCATGTAATTTCCAAGAATGGAGTAGAAGTGGACCCCGCCAAGGTTGAAGCAGTAATGAATTGGGAAAAACCTAAGACTGTAACAGAAATACATAGTTTTCTGGGTTTGGTAGGATATTACCATAGATTTATTCAAGGATTTTCTCGTATAGCCCTTTAACTTCGTTAACTAGAAAAGGGGTACAATTCACTTAGACAAATGAATGTGAAAATAGTTTCCAAGACCTAAAAAAGAGGTTAACTACAGCACTAGTATTGACATTGCCATCAGGAAGTGGGGGATATGAAATATATTGTGATGCTTCAGGCAAGGGGTTAGGGAGTGTATTGATGCAAAATGGGAAGGTCATTGCATATGCATCTAGACAATTTAAGAAACATGAAATAAATTATCCAGTACATGACCTGGAATTAGCAGCTGTAGTGTTTGCATTAAAAATTTGGAGACACTATTTGTATGGAGAAAAATTCAGTGTATTCACAAATGATAAAAGTCTCAAATATATCTTCACTCAGGCTGATTTGAATATGAGACAAAGGAGATGGATGGAATACATCAAAGACTATGATTTTTCCATCCATTACCATCCTGGAAAAGCAAACATAGTCGCTGATGCATTAAGTAGACAAACAAGAGCTGTACTTACAAACATCACCATTAAATCAGCTTTTGTAGAAAGAGTCTTTAAGGCCTAAGAAGGGGATACAGTAACTCAGGGATTGTGTACAACGACAGGGTTTTGTAAGGGTACAGATGGGGGTATACGTTTTCAGGAGAGATTAGTGGTTCCTACAAATATAGACTTGAGAAAAGAACTATTACAAGAAGCCCATCAGTTTAAATTTTCTATACACCCTGGAGGTACAAAGATGTATCAGGATTTGAAAAGAAACTTTTGGTGGGAAGGCATGAAAAGAAACATAGGAGAGTTTGTGACTAATAGTTATTAATGAATGTGTTTATGATAGAACAAATTATAGGATACTTGAATATTGAGATTATATTGTCAATAACTTACATTCTTATCCCCTACCAAGCATAGCTTGCTGAGATATTGTAAATGTTCGAATGTTTACAATATCTCAGATACAGAGAAGGAGACTTAGGAGCTCAAGACTTGAAGAACAATTGAAGAATAAGTAATCAGGGTATATCCCTTGAAACATTGTATTAGAACATGTATTGAATTTTGAACTTTGTAATTTATATTGTATATTTGGATAAGTATTGTAAGGATACAATGGGATGTGTACTGTGAACCACTAGATGTATCCTGAAGTTTAATAAAAGAATATTCCTTCAATGGAATTTTATCTTATACAAAATTCTACTTATGTTATGTATGAGATGATGACTTAGGTTTTACAAAACAAATTCTAAATAAAAGAATTTTCGTTGCTTTGGTTTGCGAAATTTTTTTTACTCTAAGGGCCCTGTCTTTACAAAATGTATTATAAAAACCCAGGTCGCCACAGTACTAGTTGAAGGTAAATTATTTAAGCCTAAGTCTAGACTGCTCCTCTTATTTCCAATTAGCTAAGGCTTACAAAATGTATTATAAAAACCCAGGTCGCCACAGTACTAGTTGAAGGTAACTTATTTAAGCCTAAGTCTAGACTGCTCCTCTTATTTCCAATTAGCTAAGGCTTACTAGCTGAATGGTGGAACACAAAGTGGTTACTTCAATCCTCATGTAAGGAGGCGTTTAGACCTCACAAACGTCAATGGAAGGTAGGGGAAGAGCGAGGCTCTATTAGATAACCTCCTTAACCACTATGTTCAACATTCACTAGAGTGACCATAGCTCAACCTTTCATAAGGTTCCTATAAGCATGTTGACCCTAAGTACTTTTTCTAATAGATTTTAATTAAGCCCATGAACATTTACAATGTCATTCATGGGGTTTATTATTCTCCTAGTTTGGGCTAAGGATTTGATAATCCTTATATTGTCCTACTAACTATAGCCTTTACTAATGTTAAGTCAAAGTCATTCCTTCCTCTTATGTGTTCATGACACTCTAATTTCGAATTAGATTACATTTTGGTGACTTATGCTCATTATATCTCAACAACTACTTAACATTTGAATCTACTAATAAAATTTGACAACAATTAAATCATAAACTTTAAAGCATGACTCCAATATAAATTTAACAAACATTTATACTAGCATGCTCCCTATGAATGTAACTTAACCTAATGGAATAAAACTTTACTTAAACTAGCATGATCCTAAGTTATGAAATATATGAAACTTTACTAGTAATTTAATGGAATCATGCTAGAATATCAAATTCAACCTAACTTGGCCCTAAGATAATTAAATTTCTAGCCTATTATAACAACATAATAACATTTAGAGCATAACATGTAAAATTTAAGAATTAAACTATCATGCTTCCTAATTTATAACATAAATCACATTTACAATCCTTTTATCAAATAAAAGGCATGTAAATTAATTAGATTAAGATTATTAGAAACTTTTACTTATGATGCAACCATTAGATCTTAGATATTTTCCTTTTTATTAAGAGTTTTAGCTATATTTAGGGGGTTTTCTTTATTAACGTCCAAAGATCATATTGATTTGTTTTTGTCATAATCCATCCATGATCTCCTTGGATTTCATCATATCAACATCCATTCCATCCATCCCAAGGATCTGATCACACTTAATCTTATTGATCAAGTGGGTCCCTTTGAAATTTTTAGGGTTTTTCCACCATAGTGGGTAAATCCCTTAATATCTCTTAGATCTGTCCAAATAAACCATTTAGATAACTTAATTTCAATATTATATCATTATTAAAACATATTTACAAGATCTAATCATCTCATATCTTGGCAATTGGAAACTTGTTTCCTAAATATAGAAAGTTTTATTACATATTTTCCCATTTTATCATTTCATAAGAAAATAGAGGTTGTAAGCTTTCCATAGCCTCTTTCTGATCTCAATTTGGAGTTCATATGGCTCCAGAATTAGATCTAAAAGTTCACAGTCCATTCCTACGGCCTAGATTTGATCTGGGCCCATCGAAATGGATGGCCCAGATTTGTCGAGCAAAAACGAGCTGGGTGAAATGCTCGGTTCGTCGCGCGCGTCCGTCATGGACGAGAGATGGATGCTCTCGCCTGGGACGTCCACGAATGCATGTAGGACTACATCTCACACACTGCACAGGTGCACATGCAGCGTCTCTCACGCCGTCCATTGGACTGGGTTTAATAGGGAGATCGGACAGTCCATTTGGACCGTCCAATCAATCCCTTCTCACTTGAGGGCTCAAAACTCCATGAAATTTAGTGAAAATTTTACCCTAGGGGTTTTGGACCCTTCTGGATTGATTGGTAAGGTTAGATTTTCCATTTGAACCCTCAATTGTCCTGAATTGAAGGTTATGTTATTTACTTTATTTTTATCATTTTTCTTCCAATTAAAATTAAAGTAAAGTATAAATTTCATCAAACAATAATAAACATGTCCAGGAAGTAGTTTCACCTACCTGATTGGAGAAAAATGTAGGTTATATGGTCCAATTTAAAAGAATACCTGTTTTGATGATAATATAGCTAAAGATCCACCTTTCTTGCGATTCCCGTTGTTTGAACCGTTGGATCTCGAAATTTCTTTTGGGGTTTTATAGATAAGGTATGGTAGGAAGTTTTTGACAGTGGATTTGTGATATTGGATGTGGAATAGAGTGCCTAATTGAATTTAGGTCTCTTGCTCCAATCTAGAGAGAGAAAAAGAGAATGAAAAGAGGGAGATTTATTGAGAGTTTTGGGTTTTTAGGGATGGATCTAGGTCTAAATTTTCAGGGAAAGTGAAGAAAATTTCGTGGGAATTTTATGAAAAAGACTTCTATCAAGATGAGTTGGAAAGTTCATAAAATCAAGAACATTCACTACTATAGCAAGGGATAAGACAGTTAAAAACAACTATAAAACATGGTTACAAAATCATCTTATACCTGACTGTCTTATAAAATGAAAATGAATATAAGATGGTTTCTAAAATTGTCTTATATTAAAGATATTATAAGGTGGTTTTTGAATAACCATCTTATATAGCTTAACTTTTATAAGACAGTTTCTAAAAACTTGTCTTATAAATATGCAAAATATGGGATGGTTTTTGAAAAGCCATCCTATAAATGTGTGTAATATAGGATGGTTTTTCAATAACCGTCATATATATGATTAGAAGCTGTGAAATATATGATAGTTTTTCAATAGCCATCTTATAAATGTGTCTAATATAGGACAACTTTTCAATAACTATCTTATAAATGTGTCTAATATAGGACAGCTTTTCAATAACCATCTTATAAATCTATCTAATAAAGGACGGTTTTTCAAAAATCTTCCTATAATCCTATTAACTATGGATATTATAAGACAGTTTTTGAAAAATCATCCTATAAATATGACCAATATAGGATGGTTTTTGAAAAATCATCATATAATGCTCAGTAATGGTTTATAATTTCTACACGAATTGTATGCTCCTTTGTTGGTTTTTGTTTATACATTGTTCCTACCATTTTTGAAGTTCAACACCATTTCTGGAGGCTACAAATCATTTTACAAAATACATTCATACACATTCAATGTTTCCAACATTCCACATTGAACTTCTCCATTCACACTTCTTAGTGAAATAAAGAAACCATACATAACTTAAATTTGAAAAAAGAAACACGTGCATCCAAGTAGTGCAGTTATAAATTATATTTTAGTGATAAATTTGTTTTATGTTCAATAACATCATATATCTACAAATTAAAAGTCAAAATATATTCAGTCCATTCCATTCTAGTGTCATCTATGTCTAATTGGGAGTAACGCTTGCTACCCAAATCAACATATAAGACAACAAATATTAAATCAATAGAGACATTAATGTTGGAGTCATTTAAGAGATGTAGAAAACTATAAGAATGATGGTCAGTCAATTAACTAAACCTTTCTCAATTGGGAGATCGTAAATCCTTCACAAATGAGAGTTCTCATATATCTGAGAACGTAATACCCATACTCCCAATTAGATTGTTGTCTAGGGCAATGCACAATAAAGTCAACAGATCATAATGTTGACATATCATGTATAATTATGTCTAGGTTATAGGGTTATATTAAAGTAGTAAACCTTACCTTGACCGTTTTCCACGTTAGTTTTGTTGGATACCTAATATTTTCCATCTCAGCCCATTTATGCCATGAACTACACATATAAGTAAAAGAACTATATATGAATACAGATGATATTTATCAGTTATCCAACTATTATAATGAATGATATAAAAGTCAAACTTACTTATTGATCAATTCCATCAGCAGGCCTCGAATGTGCACTCTACAAGAATAAAAAAACATTACAATTCCTCTCTGCACATCCAAAGCTATTAGCATCTAATGGGACCTATATACATAATCAATCAATTGAAATTTTACACCTATATACATAATCAATCAATTGAAATTTTACAAACATATATACATATTTGTGTTTATGTGAAATGGTAGCAAGACATGCAATACATTATATGGAATTAGTAAGGCTTGCCCCTTGTCACAACTCAAGAACTTAGGTTTGATATCTTCTATTTGTTCCTCCTTAAGCAAATGCTCCTTTGGGCTAGAGATAACAGTAGGGTCAAGGAATTTGTAAATGTCCTTGACCTCTAATCTTTGCAATTTGTCATGCAAAGAGCTGCATAAACTTAATGTCAAATACTTATCATGTCTTATTATAAGTAATGTCAATTTGATTCTTAATAGAGTAATTACAAGACATACCCGATCTAGACAATGATGTGCGTGTATTGTAGTTGAGCAATATTACATACTGCTAAGAGATCATCTTCCATGATTGGAACCTCAAAAATGTTGTGTGCAACCACACCAGCCTCCATCCTTACAGAGCTGATTTTGTTATCTTTATTGATCAATCTGTATAGTCCTCTCAGGAATGGAGGTATGTTGGGTGGAACCTTCATTTGATCCATACACTGTAGATGTAATTTTCTAATTGAAAAGATTCAATCTTATCCTAAAATAGACATAAATACCTAGGATGGGGCAATTGGTATGCCATAATTTGTTGCCGAGGTGGAGGTCCCCCCTAATGGTGCTTTGAGCTTCTTTTGGTTAACCTTACAACACACATAATATTTAAAAATATAGCTCAAGCATTAAATTTATTGATGAATACAATGCTATGATATCATATACATACCTTGGAAATCATTGTTTTGATATACCTCTCCGACCAAGCTACATGATATCCAATCGCATCCCCAATAGTATGGATATTGTCCGCTTTTATAGGAAATGGTAGGAGGGCAATAGTAATGTACACATGCTTAGTGTTAGGATGCATCAACTTGTCGTGCAACATGACAAAAAGTGCCTCGTATAGTGTAACCATAGTGATGTAGTTCTCACTATATAAAGCTATAGCATGCACTGACCCACGTGCAGATCAGAAATCACCTATACATAAGAATAAATGAAGATTACTAAGACATGGAATAGAAAAAAGGTAAGCATGTCAATAAATACCTCCTTGATTAGGACATCTCCCTCCAACTGTTGCTCCTCCATCTCTTCATTAGATGGAGGAGTGCAACTATTGTAAGATGGGGGTTGAGGTAGAACATCTTAACTTGGACCTTTGAAACCCCAAGGGTCCTTAAATCATTCCTTACGTTCATGTATAGATCATTCAACATATTCTCGTTCCATGCTTCCATGCCATATATTGGAAGATTTCTTACTTTATGGAAGAATTTGGAAGGAACAACACTGCAACCTTGGCCCCTTACTCAGCCAAGGTGCTCGTCCTTGTTGCCCATAGTCATATACAGGATGTCCCCCTTTGTAACAGTGCTTCTTAGAGTCCCTGTAGTGCCACTTTCCTGGGTCAACTCTTCCTACACATGCAATTAATAGAACACAATGATTTCCATATATATATATATATATATATTGTAATTCAAGAGATGAAAAAATAGACACGTAAAACCACTTACAATTCTTGAAGCAGCTAAGGCAGTGTTTTCATCATTTAAAGATATGGGAGTTACATCCCTTTGAATGCTCCATTTTCCAAAGAGGGGCCCGATCAATGGGATCTGTGGTCCCAGCCTTATTTTGCTCTCAAGAGCGACATTACTTTTGAGTTAATGAAATAAAATTTAGGTATAGTTAGATAGAACTAAACTGTCACATATACTTCTTGTTCTTCTAACCATATGTAACCAATCCTGAAGAGGCAGTGTTGCATATGATTTGTTGCAAGCACCATTTGTCCTTTCACATGCTTTGCTTGCACGTTAAAGGAACATGTAATAAAGCACAATGAACTTTTATAATTAGAGAAATCAAGATTTTGGCTAGCTTGTAATTATCTCAAAATCTGAAGAAAGGTGAGTCTGTACAAATTGATTACATGCATCTTGGTCAATGATGCTAGAATACAACTCAGGGACTGCGTAGAGTGTAGATGGATCATTAACATTTGGAAGTATGTACTTCCTTGCAAGAGCACTCTTCCATTTCTTCTATTGTTCACCAGGCACATGTAGAGCATTCTTCTTATACTCATCGAAGACATTGAAAGCAGACTACAGAGTAATAACAAACATTAGTCTATCCGAAATAAAACAAGATAAGGTACCTAGTATGTTGTATGTAAGCATTTACAAACCTTCACCATCTCCCATATTGCATCCTTTATTGATGGTGACACATGTCTCCAATCAATAATTGAGACTGACACCATGCTTCTGATAGTGCAGCAAATGAAACTAGTGTAAGAATGTGCACTGCCACCTATTGCCTGCCCTTTATTGTTGAACTGTATTGTCTCTCTTATTCCCTCTAACTTTCTTTTGATAATATGCTCCATTTTTTGGTGCCCTCTTCCCTTTATCTTAATGGCATACTTGTGCTAGACTTTTCTTCATGATGCTCACCCACTTCATTTTCCATTTTTCTTGCACATATGAAAACAATACATTTAGAAATGTAACAACATATATATTGGTTTAGAAAAACCACCATCTAAGTGCATAGATGGTGTACATAAATAGGACAACTACAATGATGTCCATTATATAGAATGGTCCATTTAAAGCATTTACAACAATTAACAAAACAATAAATCTTGCACATAGTTAAAAAGGCATGGTACTATTACTATTACTGCATATTACAACAATCATACTTTAAGCAAGCATTTGCATGCCTTTTTGAATGAAACTTCAAAATCTAAAATATGGGTCTTCTTAAACTCAATGTATTCTATCTAGAATGATCAATTTGAAGCCTTTACAACCATTAATGAATCAGAAAATAATGGACATAGTAAAAAATGCATGGTACTTTTACTATTCGATCGAATTATAACAATCATACTTCAAGCAAGTATTTGCATGCCTTTTTGAGTGAAACTTCAAAATCTAAAAACATGAGTCTTCTTAAATTCAATGTATTCTATCTAGAATGATTAATTTCAAGCATTTACAACCATTAAAGCAACAAAAAATCAAGAAGAGAGAGAGAGAGAGAGAGAGAGAGAGAGAGAGAGAGAGAGAGAGAGAGAGATCCAACCTAATGAGAGAAAACTAATCACCAAGGAGGCGGGGTGGGGGGGGTGGGGTAAGAGAGATGTGTGTGTAACAAACCCAAAATTTTACTATTGCATAATTGAGGTATGAGTTTTCTAGGGGATAAATTTTTATGAAATCATAATCAAGAACTTAAACATACATACTCAAAAAATGGAATCTAACAACCCAAAGAACACTGAAAACGGAGTCCAAATGAGAAAGTTATGGGACTTCAAATCAGGGGCATTTTGTTAATTAAAAGTTAAAAAGAAAAAGAAAAAAAGAAACTTATAACTTGGATTTGAAATTATCAAATCTAGATTCTACTCGTCGATATGATTTCAACGGCACTAAGTTTGCTGAAATTGGAGTTTGGACGAATAAATGGAAGTTTTCTTACAAAAGGGTATTTTTGTTATTTCACTAAGTGGGCCCCACTTACAGGAGTTAGAATTTGATAGTCAATGGAGTTGAAAAACATTATTAGTATGGGTTATCATTTTTGTTGACTGGCATCATGGTGTTCAGAATAGTTGGGACATCATTATTAAACTTTAAAATAAATAAAACAAAACAAAATTAAAATAACAAAAAGGGGGCACATTTGATAATTGCACCCCCCATTTAAGTGAAAATGTAGGGAATAGACTTAGGTCTGTTCCCAAAACCTGAAAAAAACTGATGAACAGAAGGAAAGAAAGAGAAGAAGAGAAGGAAGAGGAGGGAAAGAAGAAAGAGGAAGGAGAGAGAGAGAGAGCTCGTTGGGAAACTAGTCACGCCGGTGAGCACGAGAAAACGGATTGTGTTAGGGTTTTTCAATGCTAGAAAGGAGGGGTACACTGGCAACAATGGCACTCGGATGGTTAATTTGGCTGTCCATTTCACTCTACAAGAGGGGCCGATCAAAAGCCCTTTGATCCCATCATGATCAGGGGAGAAATGACAGTGGATTGAAGGGGAAAAGGTGCTATGGGGAAAAGTTGCCAGAAATTTCTATTTGCTGGAGACTGTCACCATTTTTCTCAACAAGGAGGATTGGGGAAATCATTTTCCCATACAAAGACCACCAAATCAAGCCCAATCTTACCAAAATCGAAGGCATCAGATCATTTATAAAGCCGTTCAGATCCAGTGCAGATTTCTGAGATCCTTTTGACTATTGCTTAGTTTTCTATCTCGGATGTATGTATGACTCATTCAGATGTTACTGAAATTGATTTTTCTAAGCTATGAAACTTAGATTTGGGGTAGAAACGAGTTAAATCTTAGATCAGGTAAAATATTTTTGAAGATAGGTAAATCCTGATTTTCAGACTCAATAGAATATAGATCTAAACTTATGCACATTACAAAACCAAAATCCAAAAGCCCCATCTCTCTCTTCCCAGTTCAGTTTCTCCATCAATGTTGAACCAATGATCAATGTTCGCACACCTAGTTCTCGTTCTCAGTGGCCACCCTACACCAGTGAACCCCATTATGTGTCCAGTTTGTGTAAACCCACACAGATCCGACTCTTGATCATGATCAGTTACCACCACCCAGATCTATGATTAATTTGACTATTCATTTAGATCTAAACTTTGATCGGTCATTCCATGTTAGATCTACCTTTGATCCAGCATGATTTTAAATATGAATCTAGTGTTTCAAAGCCTAAAGTGGAGAATTTGTATTGGGGTGCGTATTAGCATTACATGCCCAATCTATGCACTCTTGTAAGGGCGCAAGCCATACAAAACAAGCCTCTAGAAGGGATTTTAGGAAGGAGGGATTTTGAATTTGTTGAAATATCCAAGGGATCAGCTGCAACTACAAATGTATTGGAAAGAATAGGAATGAGAATAAGAGGGAGATTTGTTGTGTTTTGATTGATGACAATGAGGATGAGGTTGAAGAAAGTAAAGTGAAGACAAAGAAGAAAAGGAATTAGAGGAAGGAGAAATTTACTTGAACATCTGTTCTTTGATGCGTTCACTAATGGTTGTCAGCATAAAAGCCATTGGTATTGCAATAAAGCTTACAATAGAGGGGATAAGGCAAGTTGCTTATGCTAAAACATGTTTTGTTCTTTTTGTTGCTGTATCAGTTGTGTGCTTTCTAACTTAATTTAATTACTTGAATAAGACTGAAGTGCATGGTTGATCATGGAGAAGAGGGCGATTAAAGCTAATGGAATCTAGTGAATGCATCACACAAGGTAGGTGGAAATTTAAGACAACATGTCCAAATAATAAGATGCATGTTCTAAACATGATCTTATTTCTAATTATGGAACTAAAATGGTATAATAGATATTCGACATGCTTTAAATTGAAATGATGAAAAGAATGTTAATTAAAAGAATTGCATGTTATAATTGATGCTTATGACTTGTACATCATGTATGTGAATTGTGAAATTATGTTTATGGTACATGGGTACCATGTCAGTATTGGTGGTGTATGAGTCTAGGTTTATAGAATACATCCTTGATGGATTATCACCAAATAAGTGAGGATGCTATTCTTATTATGAAATATATGAACAAGCAAATTGCCTGCTATTATGATTATTTTACATCCGGCATGGAGGCCTGAGAGTTTTGTTTTAGACAGGCATATGCCTGGGGATGCTATGCTAGGAGAGTTATGAGGGCTTGGCCACCCGCTCTCTGAAATTTATTATGTTATAGATACCAAGTACTATGTGTAGCTAAAAGTCGAGTGGGGCAATTATGGGAAGGTCACCACTGTGACAGCCATGGTCCTCCCATACGAATATGGATATTGTGATTTCCATAGAGGATGGTATAGGTAGATTATTGAGCAGTTATCTAGGTGTGCTAGTATGGATCAGATTGCAGCATAGTAGTCCTTATGTTTGATGCACTATGGTGCTTATATGATGGCATTATGAGATTCCTTATATTTTGTGGCATTATGATTGCCTTAATATTGTTTTTCCAGTAGTGGCTGGAGGATTGTGGACCCCGTATAGTGAGGGGCATGAGGATTATATTGATATACTAGCAGAGGGTGGATGATTATGAACACCACATGATAAGGGGTATGATTTTGAAACCCAGTATAGTCTGGGAATGTTAATGTTGATACTTATTGATTATATTCATAATTTTGTATGACTTTTAACAATTTTCATAAATGTGGATTAATGCTATATGTATATGATTGATGGCGTAGTTTCATATAAGTTTTCATAAGGGTATATGCATGGGTAGAACTGTTATGCAGAGTATGGTTTATGGAATTGGATTATCTTATTTAAATGATAAAGGATAATTGTAAATACTTGATTTATTAATGGATTACCAATATTTATGAAACATGCTACTATTTGATTATCAATTGATTATTAGATTATAAAGCATGTTAATACTTGGTTTAACAATAAAGTAATGAATTATGAAACGTATTGTACATTCAAGTCAATATAATTGTTATGAGAATGAATATTCTAAATAATTCAAATTAATCAATTCATAATTAAATTTAACATGCTTCTTAAACTCCCCTACCAAGCATAGCTTGTTGAGATATTGTAAATTTTTTATGTTTACAATATCTCAAATACTGATAGACAGAAGAAGATGTACATGACAAGAGGAATCCAGGAGCCATACTTCTGCAATCAGGTATATACTTTATTTAAAGCTTTTGTATTGTGTAGTTAGTAATTTGAATTGTGATATTGGACATTTAATATGATGTTTATAGGGGCTGTGTAACTGAACCACTGGATGGGTCCTGTTTTTAAGAAATGCATGCCTATTTGTTAGAAATATATATATATATATATATATGTATGTATGTATGTATAGTGTGTGCTTAACGGTGACATTCAGGTTTTTGGGGAAATGAATTTCAAAGAAAAATCTTTTGCTATTTTTCTATTTTAAAATTTAGAGGCGCACCATCTTTTGAAAATAAAAGCGAAAAATTTTCATGAAAAATCCAGGGTGTCACAGTGTGTTTGGTCTCTCCTCTCCTCTTCCTCTTCTTCTCCTTAAGGATTTTGGTATGAAAATTTTGTTGGCCGGGGGGGGGGGAGAGGGGGGGGGGGCGGCACGGGGAAGAGAGAGGTAGTGAATTCTCTTCTCTCCTCTTCCTCTTCTTCTTCTTCTTCTTCTTCTTCCCTCTTTCTCTCCTTCTCTCTCTTTCTCCTCTCCTTCTCTTCTTCTTCTTCTCCTTAAGGGTTTTGGTTTGAAAATTTTGTATAGGGGGGTTTGGAGTTTTAGAGGTTAATAATATAGGATGGTTTTTTGAAAACCATCCTATATTCATTTTCAACATAGGATGATTTTTAAAAAATCGTCCTATATTAATAACCTATATAGGATTGTTTTTTTTTGTTTTTTTTTTTTTTATATCGTTCTATATTTAATCATTATGTAAGACAATTTTAAAAAAACTGTCCTATATTAAAGGTTCACTTTTGCGCTAATCCATGCCTAAGCCTAAATTTTTGTTTGAATAATATAAGACGGTTTGTTAATAACTATCTTATATGGATTAAAGTAATTTCACCAATTTTTTGAACCCTTATAATCTTAACAACCTATGAAGTGTAGAGGTTACTCCATCATTTATTTCATTAAAAGATGGTTTGTTAATAACTATCTTATATAGATTAAAGTAATTTCACCAAATTTTTGAACCCTTAAAATCTTAAGAACCTATGAAGTGTAGAGGTTACCCCATCATTTATTTCATTGAAAGATAGTTTGTTAATAACTGTCTTATATGGATTAAAGTAATTTCACTAGTTTTTTGAACCCTTAAAATCTTAAGAACCTATGAAGTGTAGAGGTTACCCCGTCATTTATTTCTTTGAATTTTAACAAGTGTTTGGCATAACACATAATGTGTAAACTGAATTGATTAATTAAATCATTTTTCATATATCAAATGATAAAACACTTTAATTTGTCCCCTCATATGCAACCGGATTCAGCCCAAGTACCCTCCTCACTAGCATCATGCGCATAATCCATCTCACTCTCCCTAATTAGATTGATTGATGGCATTGTTGTAGTGATTGAAGGGTAATCAATTGCCATGTCACCTAGGTCGCCTTCACCATAGAAGTCCCTTGGGGAGGCTAATAACATAGTTGATCATCTCATATCATGTCCACCTAGTACATAAAATACTTGTTTTGCTTGACATGCCAAAATAAACAATCATTTTGATAGTCAATCTTATTGAGGTCAACTAATGTGAAGCCAAGGGCATTGGTTCTTCTACTATGTTTGTTGTGTTCTACCCAATCACACTTAAATACAACCACAATTCTACAAGTATAATCCAGCTCCCATATCTCGTGTATAACCCATTAATAAGTATTGTTAGCTGCAATTGGGTTGTTGTTCTTTCAATTGGAAAAATAAAGTACCTTTTGCAACTAAGCTAACACCACAACCTTGTTGTGCTCTTAACTTATCATGGTCTTTTGTGTGAAAGCAATAACCATTAATGACATATCCAGCATACTTTATTATTTCTAGTTGAGGTCCCATTACCAAACTTGTATGTAATAATATGTTAATTAAAATGATTAATTAATGTATACAAGCATATACTATTATACAAATTAATTAATTAATTCATAATATATCACTATTCAATGCAATTAAATACCTTCTGATGAAGCCAAGTCGTGAAGGAATGACAATGCTTATCCTTCACCCACTTCTCTTTTCATGCATGTCTTGGATACATCTCTTTTAGGAAGTCCATTTGCACACTACACAATGATCAAAGATGAAAATTATATAACATGCCTACATTAATAATAGTGCATTACGTACGTACCCTTTACTATACATATATATTTATATATATGGTTAAACTTTAGCAACATTAATGATTCAATTAATTAATGTGAAGGAAACCAAAGAGAGAACATTAGTTACATACTCAATGTATGACTCAACTTCATCAACATTAATATTCTGTAAGATGTAAAGGTGTGCTACTCCCATTCCTTATCATCAATGGTCTACACATGACCACTGGATAGAGGTTCACCAACTCTTAGATCAATTAATGCATCTGAATGTTTCTTTCTTTTGATTCCAATAGCATCCACTCCTGATAAATAGTCAGTGCAAAACTTGACCACTTCTTCTGTAGTGTAACATTCGGCAATACACCCCTCCAACCTATTATGATTTCTTACATACCCTTTCAACACCTTCATGTACTTTCAAATGGGTACATCTGTAAATAAATAGGTCCACACAACCTAACATCCTGAATGAGGTGCACCTTAAGTGTACCATGATATCGAAGAAGGATGGTGAAGAAATTGTCTCCAGCTCGCATAAGGTTATCACCAAATGCTCCAGGATTTCTTATAATTTAGAAGTATTGACCACCTTCTTGCACAAAGCATTAAAGAAGTAGCAAAATTTAGTAATAGATCCTCTAACTTTATCTGACAGCACTAAACGTATTGCTACGGGTAGAAGTTGTTGAATCAATGCACGACAATCATGAGACTTCATCCCCAACAATTTCAGCTCTTCCATGGAGTTAATGTTTCTAAAGCTTCAAGAATCCCCATCTAGAACTTTGATATCTAATAGGGTTTTACACAATATTCTTCTTTCCTCTCTAATAAGCATATGATTTGCTTTAAACAAGTATGATCCTTGACTGCCCCTATCCTGTGGATGCTACCTTCTCTTCAAACCCATTGTCATGAGATCTATTCAAGCTGCAAGTCCATCCTTTGTTTTTTATGGCATGTCAAGTAAGGTACCGATCAAGCTTTCATAGAAATCTCAATGTGTATGACATCAAGCACATACTGCATGTGTAGGGATTTTGAGTCTACAAGTTCAAAGAATATTAACTTCTTCTCCCAACCGCTTTTAAAGTTCCTTTCATTTGTACTTGAAGATGCCTTCTTCTTCTCCCCCATGATACATTAATGTTCTCAACTTGTTCCAATACTTGTCGTCAAGTCAATCTCCTTGGAGGTGTCCTAGTCTCCACACTACCATCAAATTCTCCCTTTTCAAAACGGTATACACAGTTTCTATGCAACCATCTTCTCTGGCTTAGGAATGCCATCTTCCTACCATGTTGATGTCTGTAGCACAAGTTAGATCATTAAAAATAGGATAGGCATTGTATCCCTTCACTGTGCATCCAACTAAATTTTTGTACATAGGAAAGTTGCTTATATTCCATAGTAGTACAGCCTTAAGGGTGAATGTTTCTTTCTTGTATGCATCATAAGCTTCAACCCCTACTTCCCACAATGTCCTAAGGTCATCAATCAATGAAGCCAAGCACACATCGATGCCATTCCCAAGATCCTTGAGACCTAATATTAACATAGTTGATATCATGAATTTCCTCTTCATGCACAACAACGGTAGAAGGTTGTAACAAACTATTATAATAGGCTAACAACTATACTTGCTACTCATAGAATCATGAGGATTAATCCCATCTACAGATATTACAAGTCATAGGTTTCTAGGTTCTTCTCCAAAATTGGGCCACATGAAGTCTACAAGTTTCCACAAAAGGCTATCTACTGGATGGTGTAAATAGTTATCGGCCACTCTCTCCTCGGTATGCCATACTAGTTTCTTTATTATTTCTTTAATACAAAATATTCTTTGGAATCCTGGAATAAGGGGAAAATACCATAAGACCTTTGCAAGGACATCTTTCACTTGCTGATCACTTGAATTCTTCCTCATGTGCCATCTTGAATGTCCACAAGTTGGACATATAATTTTTTCTTTGTACTCCTTTCTGTACAAGAAGCAGTCATTGGGACAGGCATGTATCTTTTCATACTTTAAGTTTAGTGCAGCCAAGGTCTTCTTTGCCTCCCATGTCGACGTAACAAATTTGTTCTCCTTGGGCAACATTTTACCAATGACTTTAAACAATTCTATAAAACTATGATCTGAAATACTAAATCTTGACTTTACGCTGTAAAGTTCTACCGTTGCAGATAACTTGGTATAATCTATACACCCAATGTACAATGGCTCATCAACTTCCTCCAATGTAGTTTGAAATTCAACTGGGTCATCTTGGAAGTCATTGTATACATCTCGAAACATACGTGCAACTATCCTACTATCTTCACCACTTCCTAGAGTGGCTTCTTTTTCATATACAAATTCAGCCCTCACTAAGGGCCTACAAGGTATTTCCTTTCCATGCTACATCAAGGGGTAATAGCTTTCATCAACTCCATCGAAGTACAAATGTTCTCTCAAGTCACCAATAGTAACCTTTTTTAGGTTTCCACATCTCGAGCATGGACATCACATTCGATTACAATCACCACTTGCCCCAAGTGCAAACTCAATGAACTTTTTTATTACCTTATGATATTTCCTTGATGATCTTTTTGCACGCATCCAAGCATATTTGTCCATTTTTTCTAAAAGTTGAAGTTCAAATATGTGTGAAGACTTTCTACACATGAAAAGATTAATAACATGAGTTAGGCATTTAACCAAATACTTGGTGTGCACATAAAATGTACATACTTAGTAAAAATATATATAATTAATATATATTAGAGGAGTCAACACTTTTCAAGGCTAGGATTGGAAAAAGTAAGAATGAAGCAAAAAACCTTACTAATCCGTGCACATAAATGTTCCACACACTGATCCATACATATGAATATATTAGACAAATGCAAGAAGAAAAAAAAGAAGAAGAAATTTTGTACCCATAACATCAAATAAAGTAAGCATATGACAAAGTAAAAGAACGAATACTACCCAACCAATATCAATGGATAAAATACAACTTTTGAACAAAGTGCGTGTAAATCCAACCCAATGTTCAAGTTTTCGTCAAAGCAGCCGAGAGTCAATTGAACTTCAACTTATAAAACATGAAAACTATCTTATATTGTTAATAATATAAGATGGTTTTCACATAACCATCTTATAATTTTTTTTTTATAAGATGGTTATGGATAATCATCTTACATTCTTTTTAAAATATAAGATGATTTCTGTAAACCATCTTATATTATGTTAATAATATAAGACAGTTTTCCATAACCATCTTATATAATATTTTTATAAGATAGTTATGTGAAAATTGACTTATATTATTATAATATATAAGATAGTTTCTCATAGCCGTCTTACAAATTTTATATAATATGGTTGTATTAAAATTGTCTTATATTTTTCGTCTTATAAAGCCCAAATTTTAGTAGTGATTTGAAGTCATTACTTAAGCAACTACAAAAGTTTTTAAAGTCATCTTGGGCTAAACGACTTCAAAACTTTGTGACTTTTGAAGTTGCTTAAGTAAATGACTTCAAAAGTTTGTGTTAAGTAAACTTCAAAAGTATGTGACTTTTGAAGTTGTTTAGCCCTAATCGACTCAAAAGTCTCTTTTTTTCTTTTCTTTTTTTCATTTTTGACATTTTGAGCACTAACACATGTATACATTGAATATAACATACTTCTTGCAATCCATATACACATGAAAAAAAAACATCCACTAGAACATCCACATCTTGATACATCTGATACTTCTAACAATCCTTATATACATGAAAAACAAACATCTACTACAACATGCATCCTCATCTTTCTTAATATACCCAATACTTCTTACAATATAGAACATAATAGATTCACTTCCACATTGGGTACAAAACATCCAAATTTATCATTATCCATCCACATCTATCTTGAATATAATTTATAAAAGAAACCACAACACATGCATTCACTATAACATCTACATTCACTTCATTTGTAAATCTATACACATTCGCATTTACTTTAACACTCTAAGTAACCCTCATTCATCATCTCATAAAAGTTATATAATTCAATGAATATATTGAAAAGCAACTGCCACATATTCACTTCATCCACGCTCATTTATTCCCACGCTCCAAGTTTCCACTCATTCATCCCTTAATATATATATATATATATACTTCAAAGAAAATAATAAAAACTAAAAGAACACACACAAGTGAATGAAAAAGAAACTTTATTATGTATTTCACATTCATGTAGTTACTCCAAGTGATCAAATTAAAACTCATTACATACTCAGCCCATTCAACTCGTATTTCGTTAAGGTTCACTCTAAAGTAACTCTTCTTGTTTGCCCACTCAAAAGTCATAGCAACTTGTATTACAAAATATTTAATTCAGGTCACATTCTTTTACCTGGATCCATAAAAAACTGTCAAAAAATATAAGATTATGAAAAGTAAAAAGTGTCTTACCTTTCTTAATTAGGAGATAAGAATACTATCGAATATGAGGGTCCTCATGTATCTCATGACATAGTACCCGCACTCCCAATCAGACTGTTGTCTAAGGCACCATGCAATAAGGACAACAAAAAGAATTCATAAATATCATTTGCAATATTATAAGTTTAATTAGTAGTAAAATAGAGTAATTAACTATTTTCTATACCTAGACATTCTTCCAAGTGACTTTTGGTTGTTGTAAAGTCTCAGTCAGATTAAATTTCAAATGCATTGTAGATGAATAATAAATTATTTATCTACACATAATACATGGAAAGACTAAAATCTTACATATTTATAATTTCTTTGAGGCCGGGATGGATGTGCGCTCCACAAGAATAAATATAGAAAGCATGCCCACTGTGCATATCCAAAATGAGTAGCATCCAATGAGTCCTACATAGACAGTCATACAAATTGTAATTAAAGTTGACAATCCCTAAGTATAGACTAAGTTGGCAAGAAAATAAGAAAATCAAAACTTACGTGCTATTATAGGGAATCATTAAGCCCTGTCCCTAAGAATAGCAAAAGAAGCCTAGTAAAATATCATGAACACGCCTCTCTATCAGCCATTGTTGCAATGCTCTACAAATGATGCCAGGGTCAAGGAATTGGTAAAGTTTACCCTCACCCTAAAAAAGGCTCCTTGTTAAATAAAAGAAATAATTATTACCTATACCATGAAAATATAACATGTAATGTCAAATATTTTATAAGCAAGTATGTGCATATATCCCATTTTGGAGACAATGTGAGGGTGCTTGAGTTGATCCGATAGGCAAACTCATAATAGGTCCTTTGCCATAAGTAGCACTTCAACAACATCCTCTACATGCACTCCCTCCTTCATTCGTATGAGGTTGATTGCCATATTGTCATTGATGAGATTGTAGATTTACCTTAGGGACTGAGGCATGTTAGGTGGGATTTCCACACGCTCCTTAAACCACTGCTGTAAAAGATGTAAAAAAAAATTAGCTAAATAATATTAATTAATGAAGAGGATCTAATTTATGATGAAAAAACAAAACAAAGATATAAACTAGTACCTATTCTATTGGTGTAGTAGCAATAGGTGATATTGCAAAAGCGGTCGACCTCAATGCCGTATATTGTTGCTGGTTAACCGTATAAAGTTATTTAACAATTAAATTGAGGTCTCTAACTAAAAAATATTGATGAGGAAGGTAGTATGATAAGATACATGCCGTAGACTCTATGAAAATGACTAGTGCCTCTAGCCAAGCGACGTGATATGCAACTACCTACCTAATGATTATAGTATTTTCCATTTCTAAAAAGATTTAAAGGTAGACATTAACATTCAAAGCCATTGTAATGGACACTCGATTAGTATATGGTGGTATATTAATTCCATGAACCAATTGCCACAATATTTAGATGGGAATCCTGGGCTAATATGCATTGACCCACCTACAAATTAGATATACAATAAAGAGGTTGAGATAGATAATTCTTACAAAAGGACAATGAAAATTTCTAATTTTGTCTATATACATACCTCCTCAACTGGAATTTCTTTTTCAAGGTACTCTGGATGTCCTTCATGATCTTCTTCAGTTGGAGAATTATAGTCAGCATTTGATGGAGGTACAGGTGCACTACAAGAATTATGTGCACGGGACGGAGAAACTATCATCAAGCCTCCTTCATGCAATTGACTAAATATATCCGTTTCTATTTTCTCAACCAACTCATTGTAGGTTTCCTCATCTTGAACTGCAGGTAAACGTCCTTTACCAAAGAATTTAGATGGAACAATACCGCACCCCATTTCTCTAACTCGACTAGGGTGATCCTTCTTACTGCTCATAGCCCTATACAGGATGTCCTTATTGGTAGCAATGCTGCTTAGAATTCCTATAGTTGTGCTTTATTGGGTAAGAATGCCCTGCAAAATTTAATTAGAAAGACATGATCATATCATCTAATTAATTATATAAAATTTATAGATAAGTGGAACCACTTATAATGAGAGAAGCAATTTGTGCAGTACTTTCATCTCAGAACTTGTTACCAGTACGGCCCAATGAATGCACCATCCTTCAAAGGATGGAGTGATCAATGGGTTCCATAGTCCTAGCTTTCTTTTTCTATCTAGTAATACATTATAGTTAGAGAACAAAATGTATATAGCTATAGTAGCATTAATTTGAAAGGGATAAATTATCAAAGATGATTACTTCGCACTCTTTTAAGTGAGTGCAGCCCAACCTCCACAAGTGGTGCTGCATATTAGTTTCATGCACCTTTCTTCCTATTGCACTGTTTGCCTACACATTTGTACATATGTAATCAAGTGCAATAATCGGATCTTATATCTAATTAATTAAATGAAACATTCTTTCTACACATACCTGAAATTCAATGGACGTGTGATTATGTACAATTGCATTCCACACATGTCAATGACGTCAAAGAAAATGCAAGCCTTGTGTACAGCCTCAACGAATCATTGACATATGAAGCTATGTCATTGAAAATGAGGTAATTCTTCCATTTCCTCCATTGTTCACCAGTTCCTTACAAAGCACACATCTTATTTTGAAGATGCAACAACTTTAAGCAATGAAACCTAAACCTAACTTAGCATGCAATTAAACTTATCAATGAAGGGCAACCTCTAAATATGGACCAACAATACATATAAAACATGCAATTGGAAATTAAGAGGAGTTCAAATGCGATGCATGTATCATAGAAAATAATAATTTTCAAGTAATTTCAAAGTTTAAAGCACAACATAAAAGGGCCATAGTTTCTGTACCATTCATACAAGCATCATTCACATGCCCATCTTTTATTCTTAAACACACTATGTGAAATGGAGATTCATTCTTGAGTTATTTAGTGGTGTTTCTTATACATTCATAAGAAATATTTAAACACATATTCAATGAAGATAATCAAAGTTGACAACATTACATAATGAAAAGATTACTAATATACTAATTCAATTTTACAAATTCAGTTAACCTATCTACACTACTCAACTGAGAGAGGGCACTAAAAGTTTTTATAACATTCTACTTTCTTATGATGTGTTGCAAAATTTCTACAAAAAGGATAATAGGGCTGGTATGTATACTAAGGTTGATATAAGAAAGGCTTTTAACTGTATTCATAGGGGTACTCTTTTGAAACTTTTGCAGAAATAAGGTTTTGATGATACTTGGCTTCAATGGATTACTAACTGCATTAACACTCCATATTTCTCTATTTTGGTGACTAGTTCTCCTCAAGGTTACTTTGTAAATAGGAAAACACTTTGTTAATGAGACTCTATATCTCCCTATCTCTTCTATGTTGCCTTTATAATGCACTTCATCACATTGAACATACATCCATTAACCAAACCAATACAATAAGTGTCCAACCTTTTCATGCCACATTCGACAGTCTCATTCAAATATCATGAAGAAAGAATTCTTATAGTAATTCAAATCAAGTTGTTCACCATAGAGTTTGTAATAACCCCAATTTTTGTAATTGATTGAGAAAATCAATAAAGTTTGAGTTTCAGAAATTTCGAGTTGAAATATTAGGGTTATTTAGAATATACTTCTTATAAAAGTGTAATCAAAGAATAAGACATGTACAATTGAAATTAAACTTATCAAACCCTTCAGAATGACTATAAGCACGACAAATTCAGAAATCGAAAGAAAATCCTTAATTTTCTTCATTTTTTGGACAAAAGGGTAAAATAGTAATTTTGCCCAAAAATTAAAATCTGAGACATCAAAATTTAGAATGTACTAAGAAAAATTAATCCAACGCCACTAAGTACACTCAAATCCAAGATCATGGGAATAAACCCTAATTTTGATACATAAAGGGCAAAATGGTCTTTTTACACCATGTGGGGCCCACAAGGGACCCAAAAACAAATCCTATGGCCAGCCCACATGAAATCATGGGTCAAACCACACCAACTGGCCTTGGGGAAGAAAAATGGAGTATGGGAGAATCCAATGCTAAATTAATAATAAAAAATGAACCATCATTATTACACTTCATCATGAAAGAAGACCTAAAATGCCTATAAATACAACCCCAAAAATTCTCCAAAAATGCTCATAAAATTTCCACGAAATTTTCTTCACTTTCTCTGAAAATTCAGACCTAGATCCATCCCCAAAACTCCCAAGAGATCTCTCTCTTTTCATTTTCTTTTTCTTTCTAGATTAGAACAAGAGACCTAAAATCAATTAGACACTCCATTCCAGATCTAATATCACCAATTACACCATCTAAAACTTCCCACCATACCTTAGCTACAAAACCCCCAAGGAAATTTTGAGATCCAACGGTTCAAACAACGGCAATCGTAAGAAAGGTGGATCTTGGGCCATCTCTTCATCAAAAGGGTATTCTTTTAAATTGGACATATAACCAACATTTTTTTCTCCAATCAGGTAGGTGGGAATACTTTCTAGTTTACTAGTGTTTTATGAAATTTTTATTCTACTGTAATTTTATTTTGGTAATAAAATGGTAAAAATAAAGTAAACAACAGAACCTTTAATTCAGGATGATTGAGGGCTCAGATGAAAAATCTGACACTTCCAATCGATCCAAAACCCCTAGGGTAGAAGTTTCACAAAGATTAGATAAGTTTTGGGCCCTCAATTGATAGGGGATTGATTGGACGGTCTAGAATGGACTGTCCTATCTCTTGATCGAATGGGGCCCAGGACGCCATGCGCGATGTAGCGCGGAAACACCGCACGCGCGTGCGACGTTGTTCCAAGCAAAACGATCGCGTGTCCAAAATTATCCTAAGCAGACGTGCCTGGCTCGCATCTCGGTTATGGTGCGCGACGATGAGCATTCAGCTCATCCTGCACGTATCTGTGGACTTCCCGAGCAGGAGTGTCCGTAGTGCCTCCACGACAAGCCGTGTGTTCCGCCCAGCTCGTTTCCTCCCGACTAATCTGGGCCGTCCATTCCAATGGGCCCAGATCAAATCTAGCCCCTAGGAACGGATTGTAAACTTCCATATCTAATTCTAGAGTCATATGAACTCCAAATCAAGATCGAAAAGAAGCTATGGAAAGCTTAAAACCTCAATTTTCTTATGAAATGATAAAATGGAGAAAATATGTAATGCACATTTCTGTATTTAGGAATCAAGTTTCTAATTGCCAAGATCTTTAAGATCTGAGATGATCAGATCTTGGAGATATGTTTTAATAATTATATAATATTAAAATGAAGTTATCTAAATGGTTTATTTGGATAGATCTAAGAGATATTAAGGGATTTACCCACTATGGAAGGAAAAACCCTAAAAATTATAAAGGGGCCCCACTTGTTCAATAAGATCAAGTGTGATCAGATCCTTGGGATGGATGGGATGGATGTTGATATGATGAAATCCAAGGAGATCATGGATGGATTATGACAAAAATGAATCACTATGATCTTTGGACCTTAATAAAGAAAAACGCCTAAATATAACTAAAACCCTTGATCAAAAGGAAAAGATCTAAGTTCTAATGGTTGGATCATAAGTGAAGGTTTCTAAAAATATTAATGTAATTAGTTTCATTTTATATTAATTGAAAATAGCATTTTAAATATGATTTATGTTATAAAGCATGATAGTGTAATTTTTAGACTTTAGCATGACATGTGATTAGATTGTTATCATAGGTTGCTAGATTTAATTATCTTAGGGGCATGGTAGTGTGATTTTATGCAAGTGTAACTTAGGACCAAGTTAGTATGATTTCATGCCATTGTAACTTAGGAACATGCTAGTTTAAGTATAGCTCTATTCCATTAGGTTAAGTTACATTCATAAGGAGCATGTTAGTATAAATGTTTGTTAAATTTATAATGGAACCATGCTTTAAAGTTTATGATTTAATTGTTGTCAAATCTTATTATTAGATTCAAATGTTAAGTAGTTGTTAAGATATAATGAGCATAAATCACCAAAATGTAATCTAATTGGAAATTAGAGTTTGATGAACACATAAGAGGAAGGAATGAGTTTGACTTAATATTAGTAAGGGCTATAGTTAGTAGGACAATATAAGGATTATCAAATCCTAGGCCGAAACTAGGAGAATAATAAACCCCATGAATGACATTGTAAATATTCATGGATTTAATTAAAATCTATTAGAAAGAGTACTTAGGGTCAACATGCTTATAGGAACCTTATGAAAGGTTGAGCTATGGTCACTCTAGTAAATGTTGAACATAGTGGTTAAGGGAGTTATCTAATAGAGCCTTGCTCTTCCCTACCTTCCGTTGACGTTTGTGAGATCTAAATGCCTCCTTACATGAGGATTGAAGTAACCACTTTGTGTTCACCCATTCAACTAGTAAGCCTTAGCCAATTGGAAATAAGAGGAGCAGGCTAGACTTAGGCTTAAATAAGTTACCTTTAACCAGTAAAACATTAACTGGTTAAATAATAATAGTAAGAGCATAAAAGGTTAGCAAATTACCTAACCCTAATAAAAACTGTAAGTAAGATAAGGATGATCAAACAAGATCTATTAGATCGTGGATGGTCGAGAACAATAAGAATAAGAATATTATATTGTAATTAGTATGCATGTTATAGTTCATTAGATTAGATAATCTAAACCCTTGATTAAAGATGATTCAAGGAAGAAAACTAGATCATCCTCCTTAGGGATGATCCAATAACTGAACTTAGATCAAAGACTTAGAGATAGAAAAATACTTAGATATGAATGATCTAAAGATCATTCTAAATATCAGATCTAGTGATCAATAGGATTGTTCATAATCTATATATTAACAATATGTATGGATGTACAAATTACATACATCAGTCAGGATCATGGAAGATTTGGAAAAGGGATCACTCCTTGAAGGTAGGATGATTTGATGAATGCATTTACATGGGATGAACATGATTGAACCCATGACCTTATGTTGACAAGAGTAATTGTTAATACTTGTATTAAATCCCCTAAAAACCTTATGATCCAACCAAACACATATAAGATGGTTAAGGACTAGACTATAAGTGAATAGGGAACTAGAAGATATTTCAGCCCTAAGTAAACAGACAGATGGTCTGATATGTATGAAATCTATTTAACATACAAGCTTGGAGGCTTGTGAGTTTGTTTTAATAGGCATAAGCCTAGGGGGATGCTATGCTAGAGGAGTTATAAGGGTTTGGCCACCCGCTCCTTGAAATTTGATGATTTGATGATACCTTGCCCTATGAGAGGCTAACAGTCGGGTGGGGCAATTATGGGAAGGCCACCACTGTGAAAGTCCTGCCCCCCCATATCGGCAGTGACATAATATTTTCCACCGTGATATCAATGGTGAACAGGGCAATTATCTGAGCGCGCTAGTACGGATCAGACTGCAGCATGGTAGCCCTTTTGATTATTTTGCACTATGATGCATATGAGAATAGGCATAGTGAAATGCCTTATGTTTTAGCATAATGAAATGCTAGGTAATTGTATATTACCAATATTTTCCAAGAAGGGAAATTCCCAATGTAGGATTAGCTAAAATATTGAATTCTCATAATGGAGAGAATTGATCAGCTTAGTTGGGAATGATATTTGACTACTTTCATAAATTTAACTAATTTACCCATGTATAGTATGTACGTATATGGATGTACATAACTTACAAAGTAAAGAGTAGAGACATGAATATGTTTAGGGATAATGGGATTATGAAGTATTGGAATTACATTGTCAATTATTATGCTTCTTGAATCCCCTACCAAGCATTGCTTACTGAGATATTGTAAATGTTGCAATATCTTAGATATAGGGAAGGAGAGTTAGGAGCTGAAGACGATAGAAGACTTGAAGAGAATAGTCTTTAAGGTATACCCTTGAAGACATGTATTTTACTTTGTTGAGAGTTTTATTGTATGGTGAGCTTGAGTTTTGGATTATGTAATTTGGATGAGTATTGTAATAGATTAGGATGTATTGTGAACCACTGGATGGATTCTAGAATTTAATGAAAGTATATTCCTTCAATGGAATTTTATCTTGTACAAAATTCTACTTATGTTATGTATCAAGTGATGACTTGGGTTTTAAAAAACAAGTTTTAAAGAAAAGAATTTCTGTTGCTTTGTTTTGTAAAAAAATTTACACTATTAAGGGCCCTGCCTTTCAAAATATATTACAAAACGTGTTACAAAAACCCGGGTCGTCATAGAGTTCATGAAGTAGGTCCTTAGTGGATATATATCAACATGTTTCCTTCTTAAACCATAATCATATGGCACTTACAATTGTTGTTCATATTTTTAAGCATACTTTTCATGGATAACATTAAGCATTCTCAAGTAACAGAAAAGGTCTTCAAACTACAACCATGCAATGTCTAAAGGTGTAGTACAATGTAGTCATTTACCTAGGTCTTCCTTAGAGTGTGAAGCCTTTATAGTTATGCTACCAACTTTCATCTTGTTACTAATGTAACTAGCGATGTTCTCTGCTATTTGGACTCTTTAATGTTATAAATGTCAGATATACGAACTCTTCTCACATATGTAGGTAGTCAAAGAGCAAATAATGTTCTAAGTGCTTCAACATCAACTAGGTGTATATATAAGTTTCAGTCAAACAGGGAAATCCACACTCTCTTATTTGGGTCTTACCACTAGTGCAACATTAACATTTTCAAGTAGACAGTTAGTCATTCAAATCTTTTATTTGATCAGTACAAAGTGTCATTATTTAGAAACCAAGTTCCACATGCTAATAAGAACTCTAAATGTCATATTAAACTTAGTTAAAGTTAAGTGCTTAGCTTAGGCCTAGAAGTTTCATTGCAATTGAGACAAATTCTTTTATCTTTTAGATCTTCTTAGATCAAACAAAAGAATTCAATTTATCACATGCGTTCCACAGATTCTACCTCAACGATGTATCTCCAAATGAATTTCCTCAATAGATGGGTCAGATTAATCACCATTTACCAACAATGATCTCTGAGTTTGTCAAGCATTGGTCCCTTCTCCAGCCGACTGGCAAAAATAGCACAGATTATCCAACAAACTTGGGGCTTTAGTTCGTGCTTGTGCATAATAGATTTTGACTGGCTCAAATCATTGATCCAAGTAGTCGCCTTTTCCAATGATGGCTTACAAATTTTGGGAGCCATAAACCCCCTTTCTCCCCTCCTTTCACTTCCTCTCCTTCTCCCCTTCTTCTTCTTCCTCTTTTTCTTCTTCCCCTACTTCTCCCTCATTTTCTCTCACAAGTTTGGGCGTTGTCGGCGAGCCCTCCTCTTTCTCTTCCTCTCCCCCTCTCCTTCTCTGCCTTCTTCTTCCTCCTCCTTTCTCTTCCTCTCTCCTTTCTTCTCTCTAGCCAGCTCTGCTAGGGTTTCCTCTTGTCAGGTTTATGAGAATAGACCTAGGTCTGTTCTCTTTTCATCGACTAACTTAAGTGGGAGGGGGTGCCATTGTTAGAATGGCCCCCTCCTTTAATTATTTAATAATTTCCTTTTGAAAAATTTTAAACTTGAAAATTATAATGTTTTTTACTATTTTGTACATTATTAGTTAATTACAGTAAAAAAAAATAGATGAATGCTGCTCAAATCTCAAATTTTTGCAAGTTATACCCACTATGTGAAATTATCAAATTACCCTTTTCAAGAAAAATCAAAACTTATTTGTTTAAATTCCAATTTCAGCAAACTTAGTGTTGTTGGAATCACTTTTCCAAGTACAATCCCAATATTGAGGTTTTAACATTTGATTTGATGTTTATAAAATTTTCCCTTTCCAGAACTTAAAAAATTGAGAATTTCAAAATTATTCTCTTTTCACTCTGATTTTACATAATTCAAAATTTTTGTAAATTGCTATTTAAAAATCAAAGATGCTACATAATGATTAGAGTAAATTTAGTAGATCGTTCTTAGTGGTCACATCCATACTTTTCTTACCATCCAAGGTTACTATTTTAACTATGATATGGGGAGCGTAAAGACCATCTCATCCATTTCATTACTAGATCCGAAAATTTTGATTAGGCATATCATCGATTAGGCATCATAATCATGCAAAAAAAATTCAAACATGCATATAATACATACATACATACATACATACATACATACATACATACATACATACATACATACATACATACATACATGAGGCAAACAAAGAGATACCAATTACATGTGAATGCAGTTTCAATTCATAGTTGGGATTTGGTTGAGGATAGCTACAACTTGGAGTAGAAATTTTAAAGTCATTTAGCGTAAAAGTTTGTTACTTTTAAAGTCATTTAGTGCAAACAACTTTTAAAGTCATTTAAATCAAACAACTTTAAAAGTAACAAACTTTTAAAGTTGTTTGCACTAAATGACTTTAAATGTACATTTTTAAAGTCATTTGCACTAAATGACTTTATAAACTATTTTTTTATTCAAATTATATATTTTTTATATTAGTACTTTACAATATCAAACACAATTAATACACAATGAGATCGACTTTTTATGAAAGTCAACATTGATTCACTCATTCTTTACACACATGTATCTATATTTTATTGTCATATTGTTCAGCATTCAATAATCGATACATAACCTCATAGAACCATCTTTCTTTTTCACAAATATCATTGGTGCTCCCCATGGTGAACTACTTGGTCGAATAAATCCTTTGTCCAACAATTCCTATAGTTGATTCTTCAATTCCCTTAACTCAACTGAGGCCATCCTATAGGGTGTTTTAGAAATTAGAGTTGTACTAAGAATTACTTCAATGGTAAACTCAATTTCCCTATGGGGTGGTAAACCTGGGAGTTCTTCAGGAAACACATCTTAGAATTCCCTAACTATGTCAATTTCTTCTATCTTGGGCTATTCAACATTCAAAGTAACTACAGTTGCTAAAAATGCCTAACATCCCTTGGACACATATTTGGTAGCCTTCATAGCTGATATGATGGATTTGTCTGAGCCATTTGATTTTCGTTGCAATACTAGCATTTCTTCTCCTGGTATGTTAAAAGTGATTTTCTTTTTATGGCAGTACATAACTACCCCATATTTTGCTAGCCAATCCATGCCCATTATTATGTCAAAATCTACCATGTTTAGTAAATTGAGGTTTATACCCATTCTCTTACCCTATACTTTAGTAGGTCCATCTTGAAGATGTTCTTGTAATATAACTGTTTTTCCCACTAGTGTCATCACATCCAAATAGAACCCCAATTTCTCCACTATCAATTGTACACTAAATGCAAATACACATGATATGAAAGAATGGGTAGATCCAAAATAAAATAGTACTTTGGCATGGTGATTCGATACTAGCAATGTACCTTCAATAACTGCATTAGATGTGCCAGCCTCTCTGTCGGCAATGGCGAACACCCTTCCTTGATGACCCGATACATTCTCAGGCTTTGCAGCCTTAACTACCAAGGGTTTGTTGTAGTTATTATAGAAATGCCCTAACTCGCCGCATTTGTAACATTTGATAGGAGGTCGTGGTGGTTGTGGTGCCGGGTGGGGGCACACATAGCCTGGATGATATGTTCTGCCAGTGGGCCATGGTTTCCGTCTAGCTTGATTTCCCTAATGGCTAGAAGGCTTGAAGTTGTTTGGGGTCTCTTGCTCTTCTTGAAGGGTTTTTTATGATAATTGCTCTTTCCTCCAAGTTTGGTGAATTGATTTCTCTTATAGTATTCTTCAAATTTAGAAGTCATTTTGACACACTCTGTCATAGTTGTAGGTTTGGTTCCTAGCACCTTCGTCCTTAGCCTTGGGTGTAACCCTTCCATAAAATGATCCACTATATGCCTTTCAGTGTCACATATATGGCTTGCAAACCTCTTTAGTTGAATGAACTTATTTTCATAATCAACAACTGAAAGCTTTCGTTGTCATAGATCTAAGAACTCCTCCTTTTAGACTTGTACATGGACTGGGAAATATTTTTCATTAAAAATTTCCTTAAACTTTTCCCATAAGATTTCTTCTAGATTGGAGAAGAAATTCCTTTGTGCTGACCTCCACCAAAATTTTGTTTCTTGCTTCAATATATATGTGGCCAACTTGACCTTTAGATTCTCTAGAGTTCTCAATATACTAAAGGTCTTCTTTACTTCATAGATCCATTCTTCAGTGCTTCACCCTTGCCATTATAGCTGATAACCATCTTCTAAAACTTTCCACCATCTTATCTATCTTTTCAAGTGTTAACTAAGAGGTTTCCAACACTCCACTAGGTAGAGCTGAAGAATTATCTTATACTAGAGTTGGAGTTTCCTATCTGGGTATAGGAGCACTGGGTCCCACATCAAGTTAAGCCTGAGCCTGAATACTTGGTGCTTCAATTGGAAGAGCCTAAGGATGTATAAGCTGAGGAAGAAGATTCCTCAATACCCTAGTCATCGCCTCCTCTAGATAATTCCCAGATGATCCTTCCATAACATTCTTAGGTTCCCTTTGAGCAATCTGCCTTGTTGCCCTTTTAAGTGGGATCTACTCAAAACCTAGATTACTATATAAGTATTCTACTTAACCCATTTCTACTATATCCTAATTTGGATTATTCCTTTAGACATATTGGGGCTGTGAGTGACTGGATGAATGGCTTTGATACCAACTGTGACGACCCAAATTTTTGTAACACATTTTGTAATACATTTTTCAAAGATAGGGCCCTTAATGGTAAAAAAATTTCATAAACAATACGGCAAAAAAAATTTCCTTTTAAATTCATTTACAACAAAACCCAAGTCTCACCTCAAGGTACATAATACACATAGACATTTTGTATAAAATAAAATTTTATTGAATACCAGGGATCATCCAGTAGTTAACTCTTACACAACCCCTGTATTATAATTACAAACCATTGTCTAAATTATATATTCCAAATTTCAAACCACAACTTACATTAAAAACTCTAAATACAGTACAATGCTCTCATAAAAAATTATATGTCTTCAAGGAACAGACCCTCATTAATTATTCTCTTCAAGTCTTCTACCGTCTTGAGCTCCTACTTCTCCTTCTCTGTTTCTGAGATATTATAAACATTCAAACATTTACAATATCTTAGCAAGCTATGCTTGGTAGGGGATACAAAAATATACTACACTAATATAAGAATACATACCTAAGTCATTATTCCATCATGGTTATCTACTCATGAGTTATCTCAACATAGAGTATATATGTTATTTATGTAGTATACAACAAATCTGTTAAAATAGTGAAAGTTGATCAAAACTTGTTCCTTCCCCTGGCTATATACTCCACTTAAGAGATCCATATTTAGCTAATTCTCATACAGGAATTTTCTTTTCAAGAACTCGTGTAGTAGCATTTCATCATGCCATGGCATTACACTATGCCTATCATAAGTGCATCATAATGCAAAATACTTCAGGACTACTATGCTGCAGTCTCAATCCATACAGAATGCCTAGATAACTACATAATCATCCACTGATGCCAATTGTGGCAATAACAACTTCATTCCGCATGGGGGGACCATGGTTGTCACAGTGGCGGCCTTCCCATGATTGCCCCACCCGACATTTAGCCTCTCTTTGGGCATGGTATCCATCATATAAATTTTAGGAAGTGGTGGCCAAACCCTCATAACTTCCCCAGCATAGCATCCCCAGTCCTAGGACTGTGTAAAACAAAATCCCAGTCATATACCCTATTCTTAGGGTTTTCCTTAGTCTAAAATTCTCATTACTTTCACCTCATTTGATTAGATCATTAGATTAGATTAGTTGAATTGGATCATGGGGTTGGATCACTTAGTTGGATCATATGATTGGATCATGAATATGCTAAGGTACCAAGTATACTTATATCATGAAGGTCTATAATTCTAGATAGAAGATCATGTATGTATACACATAAATCCTTAATACATTCTTGTACATCCACCTACTTCAAAGTGGTATCATGTCTTGATCTATACATTTTAAGTGGTATTTACTCCATATTGTCCATCATGATATTGATTCATACATCTATCAAACCATACATATAAACTTATTCTTCTATACAAGTATTCTTTCTAAATAGATTTGGGTTATCCTATGAGGGACACCCTAACTTTCCTTGAATAATATATAATTAAGGTTTCAAATCTTCTAAGTTCACAATCTACTATGTAAAATCATAGAAAAATACTACAATCTACATTATATTTCTTTTCTTTTTTTGTGATCTTTCAAGATCTCTCTTGGATCTTGTTTGATCTTCCTTATCTTATTTATAATTTTCATTAGGATTAAATAATTTACTAACCTTTTATGCTCTTATTATTATTACTTAACCAGTTAATGTTTTAATAGTTAAGGATAGCTTATTTCATCCTAAGTCTAGATAGCTCCTTTTATTACTAGCTGAATGATTGAACACAATGTGGTTACTTCGATCCTCATGTAAGGAGGCGTTTAGACCTCACATACAACAATGGAAGGTGGGAGAAGAGCGAGGCTCTGTTAGAGAACCCCCTTAACCACCATGTTCATCATCCACTAGAGTGGCCTTATCTCAACCTTTCATAAGGTTCCTATGAGCATTATAATCCTAAGTACTCTTTCGAATTGATTTTAGTTAAATCCATGAACATTTAAATGTCATTTATGGAGTTTCATTATTCTCGCAATTTGGGCCAAGAAAAAGATATTCCTTATATTATCCTACTAACTATAGCCCCTACTATCATTAAGTCCATGTCATTTATTCCATGTAAATGTCCTTCAACTCTAATTTCATTTAATTACATTTTCAATCTAATTTTCCTAACATAAGCTTTAAAGCATAAATAAATAAATAAATCTAGAATTAAATCTACTAAGCAATAAATGACAATTATAATGACATTCAATAATTCAAATGAAAATCTAACATGCCATAACTATTCATCATGATCTAATGGTCATTATTCATCTTTCATCTCTTTTGGGGTTTAGATCTTGATCTTTTCATTTTCCTTTAGATCTAACACATCTTCTTGATGTGATTCCATTATTAGATTAATGATGCATCTCATCAAATGATCTGATCTTTCTTGGTCCAACCAGTCAAGAAGATCTTATGCCATTGTATCCAATTTAAGGGCATAGATCTTGATCTATCCCAAATCATCATCATCTAGTCCATAAATCCATATGATATTAGCTTCATATCTTTATCAAAACTCATCAATACTATCCAATCATCCTTGATAAACTTGATCAAGGAGATTACCATTCATTTGTATGGATCTTACTACTTTTTAAGGCTAGATCTCTTAATTAAACATATATTAGTCACTTATAACCATTGATTCCATGTTCTAAAATCACAAGATCATTAATGGATTAGAATTATATAGTTTGATCATTCCAATTTTAACTAATCATAAGAATTAGCAATACTTTTCTTTATTAACAGAATTTTACATACATCAAAAGATAAATTTTCTAAGTTCAGTAGGTTCTACTCATCAAAAGGAATCCAACCCAACTTTTCGATCTCAATTTTGAGTTAAATTGAGATCAGAATTGGGATTTTAAGATTTCATCCCGTTTTAAGGGCTAAATTTTGATCTTACTATTTTTGTTTATTTACATGACTTAGAAACCCCAATTTTTACTGTGATCATTATCATTAGGGTTTTGGGATCCTCTGAACCTATCCTTTGGTCCATATTTCTATTATGAGATCATCTTGATCATGATCCAAGGTTGGTACTATAGATTTTTGTTTTTATCACAACCAATTACAATTTAAAACATACATTTCATGAGTTCAGTAGCTTACACAAGTGACAAGGAATCTACAGAAAGTTTCAGATCTAAAATCAGAGCTATATTGAGCTCTTACTTGTAAAAACAAGATTCTAGTTTGAAATTTGGATAGCCCAGATCAAATTTGGCCTTATGGGTGCGGGGACCACTAGTGGCCCGTGCCCGTTATGACCATCATTATAAGAGTATTAGCTAGGTTATACCAAAAGCATGGCATCAAGCATGATTTAGATCTTAGAACTATAGAAAAAGGGATGTACTCTTATAGGATTATAAGAATGCAAAGTAAATGGAATTATAGTCATAACCTAAGGAACCTTAGTTGCTTAAGGACATAACTAAAAGAACAATTCATGAAATGTATCACCTAGACTAAGGTAAAGGAATCACTAATCAAAGAGAGATCATTAAAACATTAAGTCCCAAAAACTAGCGGAGGAAATAAAGATAAGCATTCATGATATGTGAGCTTTTAGCTCTTAAACTCCATAAAGAAGATGACATCAACTAAAAGATTTCACTATAAGTTAATAATGGGATTAACAAAACATTTTACACTAATAGAAATAGCATGCCAATGCATAACACGCCATCACATCATGATTTTAAATTTTACCATGATTTGGTCTGATGCATTTACAAATGTGGCCAAGGGCCCAAAGACATGGTTTCCATTGATACTTGGCAAGCACCACAAGTGTATTGGTGAACTATGAGATATGGATTTTTATGAGCCATGAGTTATGGTTTTATCTATGCTTTAGATAGCACTATAGGAGTGGCTATATGTCCTAATGGATGTGGATTTTTTATACTTAGCAGGCACTTTACGAGCAGCTGGAAGGCTTGATGATAATGGATTTCATCGATGTTTGGGGCATTCACTCTGCAAGTTTCTGAAGTCCTAGATCACTTGGAAGGTTCTCTACAAGTACCATAAGGCCCAGAGGCTTGAACACCCAGGGCAATAGTATGACCTAGGGGCAAGCGTGCTGTGTACTGTTATAAGTTCTGGATACCCTATGCTTAGAGGTGCAATTGGCCACTGACCTCTAAGATGAGATTGATACCAGCCCGATAATGGAGACTGTGGGCAATAGGAGTAGCTTCTCATGGGGAAGTGCTCTAAGTGGTAGCCAAGTAGGCCCTCATGAGGTCCAGAGAGTTATGGTTAGTGAGGGTGTCCACGAGCATATGTAAAGGCCACGATAGTCACTAGTGGGTGATAGTAAGGCCCTATGAGCATAGGTGTCTGTGTTATTGGCATGCTGAGCATGCTGATCATTCTCAAGAGTTTAGACCTTGTCCTTTGTTGTAGGACTGTATGCTACTACCGCATCCCTAATGGTAGGATTGTATGCCACTGTGATCTGGAGCGATTAATTTGGAACAGTGATGTGGGCATGGATTTGTGCATTATAAACTAAGGGCTATGTGCCTTGATTCATCTTCAAATGTTGTGAGCATGCTAGATTGATAGACTTATCAAATTCTTCTAGACATTGTAGATGTTTTGAGATCACCAATTTTTCTTCAAGATCTTTATTTTATGTGTCATGATTTCTCAATTTCAGAAACTACATATATATGTGGAGATACATACACCTATACCTATGATATTCTATGCCCTATTTTAGGTGTTCTAGCTTGTATTAATTTTTCTTTCTATTGTGGCTTATTATTTTGCTCAACCCTTACAACCAACATTTTAGGTGACACACTAGGTAGCTTGAGTATGAGAAACTCAGGGAAAGCAAAAGTTTCTAGATCAATTTAGATGTGAAGAGAATATGTTTTTAGTGTAGTTTCTTCTGATAGAATCCATGTATATGGTTTCATTTTGGGTATTCTATGTAACTTAAATTTCTGTTGCAACATTGAATGACTATAATATGGACTGCTCTAGTATTTGAATGGACTGGAAGACTTTACTTGTGACAGTATGGGTAATCCTATGGCATGTATCTCTAACCATTCCTAGGTTAGAAAACTACTATTTTGCATATATGTGGAGGTTTTACCGTAACTCCAAGAATAAAGTTGCTGCGTTTCTCAAAATTACATATATATTATCACTCTAATCATGTTTTCTAAAATAAGGAAATTTTGGCTACGTTCCATCATAAAATCAATAAATGCTTTAAAAACTTAGGATGCTATAGATTTTGGTATTAGAGCACATGTCATATGGATCACAATTAAAGTCACTTATAGTAAATGTATCAACTATTGTATGTTTTAATTAACTCACAAGTGCATGAATCAATTATAGTATAGCAATCTAGTTAGGTCAATTCCATGAGGAATCAAATGGTTTGTGTGATTTTATGGGAATTTACATAGGCTACATAACCTAGCCAAAGAATTGGTTTTGACCTAGATTGAGGAATTAACTTAACATGAAAACTAAAAATGCATGAAATTAGAAACTTTCTAAACCTAAACATTGAAACTTTCTAAAACTGATCTCTCATAGCAACCAACTTAGGTAATGAAGAACAAAACTTAAACATGAACTAAACCTAATCTAAAACATGTAAAACTAATGAATAACATAACATGATGCACATGGATCATAAGCACAAAGAGTGTATCATAAAAGCCATGTGAATAAAATTTAAATCACATAAAACAGTAATTAATATTTAGGAATTAACATTGAACATAGAATCACATTGATGGAATCAAAGTAGTACATGTATGGTGCACTCTCCATGGAGTGTGCGTTCCATCCAAATGATCAAATTACAATGAAAGAACATAAAATTCAATCTTCCTAGGTTCTAATCTCAAGCATGCATGCAATCCAAAATGTTCTAAGAAGAGGAAATAGAGAAGGATGAAAAAGACACCAAGATATGGCAATGAATTCAAGGAAAAAGATGGACAAGGAGTTGATATAATGACTATAATTTCTTGCCTGTAACTACAACAAAGTTATAGTCCTTAGATTCAAGAATCTAAGGTTATAAATAAAATGCATGAGTCAAAGGAAAACAAGAGCTACCCAAAAAATAAAACATGAAATCAAGGATTGGAATAAAGCAATAAATAAATGCAAACAAACATGGGATGGAAGACAACTAACCTGCACTTAAAGGACACCAAAATAAGAAGAATAAGGTGTGGAATGCTTGGAGGAAGAGGGCCACCAAGGGAGAAAGACGTTGGAGGATTCCAGGATGAAGGAGGGTTGGAGACGCCTCCTTCAAAAGAAGGTACGATCTCCCCCTCTCCAAGACTTGATCACCTAAGCCATAGTGAAACATAGTCACCTATGTCTTAATCATTTAATCTTTAGTCTTCAAAGACTTGGTGTCTTCCTTAATCTCCTGTGACATAGTTCCCACAACTTAAGTCACGTATACCCTAAATCAACAATGCCCTAATCTCCTGAGACCCAATCTTTGTGCCTTAGTCTTCCATGAGTAGGTCTCTTATGCCCTAGAGAATTAAATCCAAGGAAACTACCTAAGAAATTTTCAATTTTGAACAAAAACAATGCAATTAGTTACCAATGTGTTATAACTTATAGGGGTAAATTAGGATTTGTGGACCAAAATTCGTAACACGTGTATTTTTTGCCTAATGACTTAAAATTTTCATATTTTGTAGGTCTAGAGGATAATTTGAGCAATTATGTGATTAATATTTTTTTTAGAATTTAATTAAATTTTTTCCTTTTTGTAGGAAACTAGATGGTGACCCAAGGGCTAAGATCGATCGAGATGAACATTGAAGATCAAGATCAGAAGATAGAGTCAAAACCCATGAATCATCAATCCAACATGAGATTAATGATGAAGATCATATTTAGAACCTACAATTGATGAATTCAAAGGAGCTAAAGGTGTCCAAAGTGGGCCGGTGAGGCAAGATATGCATTTCCACAACATTTGCATGGGAACCATTCTAGCCATCATAGCTACATAAGCCATGAGAGAGGATGACAAGCTAAGGAATTCAAGCCAAACCATTCAAGCTACTCAAGACAAGGGATTGAGCTATGAAGCTATGCTAAGAGAGCCATCTAAGCCCGACATGAAGCCTAGGCAATGAAGCCCTTAAAGTTAGCCATCAAAGCCCTTAAGCTATGCTAAATGGAAGGCTAGGATTGGATGAAAATCAAGAGGATTATCCATGACATTCTAAGGGATATTATGAAGAAAATTAAAGGAAAATTCTTTAGGATAAGTTGGAATGTGGACCAATAGGAAGAGACACCTTCAATTTTCATGTGTTTCCATGTTTTTCCCACCTTTTTATCACTTTCCACCTCATCACCAAATGGCACCACGAATTTGACTTTCCATTCAAGAGTGCTACCATTTTATGATCTACCTTTCCAAATCCCATCCCAACAACCAACCAATCCCATCTCCTGAAAAATCACATAGCCAATCAAAATTTTCCCACCTCACCTCACTTTTGTATCCTTTTCTCACCTATCTCTTTCCTCCCACTTTTGTCTCTCTTTCGTACCTTATACCAGCCACAAACCTACCTTGTTTCCTCTTTTAAAACCCGAGATCCCCACTCATCTTAACCATACAAATTCATGATTTTCATCCCCATAATAGATCGATCTTAGTCTAACCTAGAAAATATAGGAGGAAAAGTACAAAAGTCCAAAAAAACCAAGGCTTAGGGACAACTCTGCATTGGGAGGAAGGAGACGTCTCCTTCACTTGGAGGAGGACATCCTCTTCCTCCACTCCCTCCTTTCACCTTTTTTCCTTAAAATTTCTTATATTTTGGGTAGATACTACATCTTCCAAGGTGGATTTCTACTCCTTCCAAGTATTCCATCCTTAGGGTTCGGTTTTACTTTGAAAGGTTGGTTAAGTCTCCTTGATCCTTCTTTTCTTTGCTTATTCCTTTTGCTTCCAATGTTACTTTGTTTGCTGTTGATTCCATGCTTAGTTTTTATTTTGATTTCCTTGCTTGTTAGCTTTCAATTTAGTTTCATAATCCATTGATTTAAAGCCTGTAACTCTTTGGTAGTGACAACCAAACAAGTTATCCTTAAACTTCCTTTCTTTGTTGACTATTCCTTGTTTCCCTCGTTGTTTACCTTGTTGAATGGCCTTCAACTTCTAAGTTATCCTTGCTTATTCCTCAACGAAACAAGTTAATTCTTCCTTGGTAGTGACAGCCATGAGAATAAGTGACTTGAGTCTTTGATTTCTCTCTGTACATTTATCATCATTTTATAATATATATGTATATGTATATAGTCACATATATAGTATTCATCTCACGTCAATCCATATAGCTCATGAAAAAAAACCTAATTATAAATCTGGAATTATATTGCAATTCACTAATACATTCCATATACCCCCAACTATATTATTTTCAAACCCAAGCACCCTCCTCACCATTACCACGCATATAATCCTCATCTTCACTAAGTACTACTTCAATTGAAGGAATTGTTTTAGTAATACAAGGCTAATCTATTTTACTATCTCCTAGGTCATCTTCATCATAAAAATCACTTGGATAGGATGATAAAATGGTTAACCATCTCTTATCACGTTCATCTTGCATGTAAAATACTTGTTTTACTAGAGATGCCAAAATAAATTAATCATTTTTATAGTCGATCTTGTTGAGGTCAACCAATGTCAATCCAAGGGCATCAGTTTTAATGCTATCATTATTATATTCCACCCAATCATACTGAAACACAACCATAATTTTGAAAGTATAATCCAAGGCCTATATCTCTCTTATAACCCTGTAATAAATATCATCTGTCACTATTGGCCTGTTATCATTTGAACTAGAAAAAAATGTAGCATTGGTAACTAAGCTAAACCTATTATTCTATTATACTCTTGAGTTATCATAGTATTTTGTGTAAAAGTGATAACCATTGATGGCATATCCAACATATTTTATTACTTCTAGTCATGCTCCCATCACCATCCAGCCCAAGGATTCAAATATACCGTCACCTGCTACTACTCACTGATCTTGAATCTGTGTATACATATATTAAGATATCAACTATTGCAATTAAGTAATATTATATACATACTTATATAAAGAATGTAATTTATTAATTAAGTGTGAATTTTTTCATTTTACCTTCTTACAAAACCAAGTATTGAAAGTGCAACAATGCTCAAATTGTAGCCACTTTGATTTCATTGTATAACTTGGATTCTTTGCCTTAAGAACATTCATGAGCTACACACACACAAATTAATGGAGCAATCCAAGAAAATATAACCATCAATGATTAATTTTAACCCAAGTGCATGATCAACTTACTCAATGTATGGTTGGAGTTCATCAACATTTTGCAACATATAAATATGTGCTCAGTCCCATTCTTTATAGTCAATGGTAAATACATGACCACTCAATAGAGGTTCTCCAACCTTGGGATCATAATGTGCAACCGAATGTTTCTTTCTTGGGATTCCAACTACATCCACTCCTGACAAGTACTGCATGTAAAACTTCACTATTTTCTCTGTAATATAACATTCAACTATACACCCCTCTAGCCGGTTGTGATTACATACATACGCTTTTAAAATTTTCATGTACCTCTTAAATAGGTACATCAATCACAAGTAAATTGGCCCACAAAGTCTGACCTCATCAATGAGATGCACTGTTAAGTGTATCATGATGTCAAAGAAGGATGGTAAGATTGTCTTAAGCTCATATAAAGTTGTCACTAGATGGCCTTGAATTTCTTATAATTTTGAAACATCCACCACCTTCATGCACAAAGCATTAAAGAAGTAGCAGAACTTCGTAATAGCTCCCCTAACTTTCTCCAATAACACTGAATGTATTGCTACATGCAGGAGTTGTTGCATTAACGCATGCAATCATGGGACTTCATCTCCAACAATATCAGCTCTTCCATGGAGACAATGTTTTTAATGTTTGAAGAGTAGTTGTCTAGGACTTTGAGCTCTAAAAGGGTTTTACACACTATTCTCCTCTCTATCAAGCATATAATTTGCCTTAGGTATGTTCCTCGATTGCCCCTACCCTGTGGATGCAACCTCCTCTTCAAACCCATCTTCATTAGATCCATTTGAGCTACAAGTCCATCCTTTGTTTTTCTTGGGATATTAAGCAGGGTACCAATCAAGTTTTCACACATATTCTTCTCAATATGCATGACATCAAGCATATGAAGTAGATGCTGGGATTTCCAACATGCAAGATGAAGGAATATTAATTTCTTCTTTTAACAACTTCTACAATTACTTTCACCTACAGGTTTACTTCATTTCTTCTTTCCACGCAAGACATTAATGTTTTCAACCTACTCCAATATTTTTCGTCCTATCAACATCTTTGGAGGTGTCCTTATCTCTACACTACCATTAAATTCTCCCTTCTTAAAATGATATGGGTGGTCTCTGTGCAACCATCTTTTGTGGCTAGGTAATGCCATTTTCCTACCATGTTTTAGTCGTAGAGCACATGTTTGATCACTACAAATAAGACAAGCATTGTATTCCTTCACAGTGCATCCAAACAAATTACCGTATGCAAGGAAGTTGCTTATTATCCATAATAATATAGCCTTTAGGGTGAATGAATCTTTCCTATATGTGTCATATGCTTCAACACATACATCCCATAATGTCTCAAGATCATTGATCAAGGGAAACAAGTGCACATGAATGTCATTCCTTGGCTGCTTTGGACCCAATAACAACATAGTTAACATCATGAACTTCCTCTTCATGCATATAAATGGTGGGAGGTTGTAACAAACTAATATAACGAGCCAACAGCTATACTTGTCGCTCATAGAACCATGAGGATTAATCTCATTTGGTGATAATGCAAGTCATAGGTTTCTAGGTTTTTCACCAAAATTAGGCCATATGAAGTCTATGACCTTCCATGCTGGCCTATCTATTGGATGGCATGAAAAGCTATCAGTTACTCTGTCCTTGGATGCCATACTAATTTCATAACTCTTTCTGTTATATGAAACATTCTTTTAAACCTTGGAATAGGGGGAAGTACCATAGAACCTTTGCAGGAAAGTCTGTAACCATCTCAGTTTAATTCTTCTTTAACTTCCATCTTGACTGTCCACAAGTTGGGCATGTAGTTTTATCCTTGTGATCCTTACTATATAAGATGCAATCATTAGGACACACATGTATCTTCTCATACTTCAACCCTAGTGCAATCAGGGTTTTCTTTGCCTCCCATGTGGATCTCACCAATTTATTATCCTTTGGTAGCATCTTACCTACTACTTTCATGACTTTTGTAAAACTTTTATCTGAAAAACCATCTCTTGATTTCACGTTGTAAAGTTCTACCACTGTAGATAACTTGGTATAATCTTTACACTTAGGGTACAATGGCTCATCCATTTCCTCTAATGTAGAATGAAATTATTTAGGGTCATCCGAGAAGTCATCATATGCATCTCAAAACATCGGTACAACTTTATTGTCTCCAACACTTCCTACAATGTTTTGATCATATCTTCCAAGCCATGTTGAGGGCCTATGCAAAAGTTCTTCTCCATGCCAAATCCATGGGTGATAGCTTTCATCAATTCCATTAAAGCACACTTGTTCTCTCAACACCCTTACAATTACTTTTTTAAAGTTTCCACATTTTGAGCATGGACAATGCATGTGATTACTATCAACACCTGCCTAAGTGCGAACTCTATGAAATTTTCTATTCCCTCCTCATATTCTTTTGATGTTCTTATTGTAGTCATCCAAACATATTTTTCCATTATCACAAGAAATTGAAGCAAATATGTGTGTGGAGACTTGTTAGACATGGAAAGATTAAGTTAGATAATTTACCAAACACTAGATATACAAGAATTAGAAGTATTTGAAATAACTACATTACATGCAAGAAGACATATGAAAATTTTCAATTAACAGTGAACAGAAAGTAAAATGTCATAGATGCATTCAAAAAGAAATTTAACTTTACAAAAGAAAGTTTCTAACCATAACCTTATAAAAATTCTTCACATATGCATAATACATATGAGACAAACAAAGAGATACTAACCAACACTCAAAAATTGATATCGACCTAGAATTTGTGAATGTAGTTCTGATTCACAATTGAGATTTGGTTGAGGATGGTCACAATGAAATTTGGCTTTGTTTTTTATGAACATAGTTGGAAAAAGCATGGTCAAAAGTCAACAAAATAATTCTTAAAACATACTTGTAAATTTAAATTTGTTTGTTACAAACAACTTTAAAAGTCACAAACTTTTAAAGTCATTTGCCATAAATGACTTTAAAAGTTTGGTCTTTTAAATTAGCTTGAATTAAATTACTTTTAAAACTAATATATTTTTACTTCAAGTATATATATTTTATTTTAGTGCTTTACAATATCTTACATAAAACAATAAAACTAATTTTTTATGATACTCAATGTTGATGCATGCTTTCTTTACACACACAAACATATATATAAACAAACACGTGAACAAGGAAGTGAAATTATTTTTTATTACATCTAATGTTACATATTATTAGATCTTATTAATACAATATCAAGATCAAGATCAAAGAGCAAATTTGCTCTTTTTCATCAAAATTTGGCCTCCTGGTATTTAGCTAACACTGCTCTATGGGGAGAGAGGGTAAAGCTTTAAGCTACAATTTTCTCAGCCAAAACTTGATAGTATAACCACCACTCTTCATCAAACCCTAATTTTGGATGAGAACCACAAATGGGAATGTTGTCCCTTTCTCCAATAGTGGGGGTTAGAGATAGAAGCAATTGTCATTTGCAATCAAATCATATTTGTTTTACAAAATCAGGACAATCTAACTCATTTCTTAACCCCATCATCTATAGTGAGAAAACCCACTTGATTTACAAAATGAAAACTAAGAGAGTTGGTAACAAGAAAGCAATGTGTGATAAAAAGAAGTTGTGGTTTACTTATAGTGTTTTTCATGTCACAAACAATCATAATATCCAAAATGGAAAGCAAGAAGCAAAACAGAGATAGGCACAAGGACCATAGGAGGATGCCGTCATACCACCCATGAGAAAAAGAACATGAATAGGGGATACAGGAAAAAATAAGATGACTTGGTCTTTTTTATACATGATCAAGGACTTTTAAAGTCATTTAGTCCTAAATGAATTTAAAATTCTTTTGACTTGAATGACTTCAAAAGTATACAATGAGTTTGGCGCAAAGAGGATTTTACATGGGAAAGGACTTTTAAAGTCATTTGATTCAAATGACTTCAAAGTTGATTGAATTTTAAATGAATTCAAAAGTCTATCACTTTTGAAGTTGTTTGAATTAAATGACTTTAGAAGTCCATTCCCGCATAAAATCCTCTTCGTACCAAACTTATGTGTATACTTTTAAAGTCACTCGACTTACACAACTTCAATAGGTTATACTTTTAAAGTCATTTAAGACTAAATGACTTCTAAATTCAATCACTTCTAAAGTCATTTATATAAATGACTTTAAAAATGAACACTTTTGAAGTCATTTGAGTAAAATAACTTTAAAAGTCCTTTCCCATGAAAAAATTCCTCTTTGCACCAGACTAAAGAAGTCATTCTTTATTAAATGACTTCTTAAGTATATACTTTTGAAGTCATTTCTTTCCTAAACAGCTTGTAAAATGTTTACGAAGTCATTTCTTTCCTAAACAACTTGTACAATGTTTACGAAGTCAGTAGTCAATATAATGACTTCTTTATACCAACTTTAAAAGCCTCGTGTGTAGTAGTGATGATAGATCATTATGCAAGAAAATTCAAGAACAAGTACTCACAACCCTTTTTAGCATACTTGTTTGATCAATTTGGCAAAGAAAGGTACTTCTCTAAGATGGATTTGAGGCAAGGGTATTAGCAAGTCTGCATAACTGAAGAGAACATGCACAAGATAGCATGAACTACAAGATACTAACATTCGAGTTCTTGGTCATGCCTTTCTAACTTACCAATGTGCTAGCCACATTTCTCACACATAAGAATAAGGTACTACAACTATTCTTTGATCATTTTGTTGCAGTTTACCTTGATGACATTGTTGTGTATAGTTGAACACTTAGGAACATCTTGACCGTCTAAAACATGTGTTTGAAGTTCTAAAGGCCAATCAACTATACATCAAGAAAGAAAAGTGTGCTTTTCCTCATCAAGAGGTAGCCTTCTTATGGCATATAGTGGAGGCATGCACTATTTAGAAGGATAGCAAGAAGGTGTAAGCCATCTAAGAATGGGAGGCCCCTAGAAGGTTGACAAAGTTAAGGTCATTCCTTGGCTTAGCAAACTATTATAGGTGCTTCATCAATGGTTATCTTCACATAGCCACCCCACTCACATATATATTAAAGAAGGATCAAGAATCGGTATGGGATGAGAGGCGTGAAAAGGCCTTTGATGACTTAAAGGAAGTAATGATGAAGGAATCAGTGCTAGTGCTTCTTGATTATGTCAAGCCTTTCAAGGTTTATACTGATGCTTCTGACTTCACCATTGGTGGTGCACTAATGTAGGAAGGACTTCCTATTGTATATGAGAGTCAAAAGCTAAATGACAAGGAGCATTGATACATGATCAAAGAAAAAGAGATGAACCCCGTAGTGCATTGCCTACGAACTTGGAGGCACTACATGTTGGGCACCAAGTTTGTGTCATGACCGACAATGTGGCAACAAGCTACTTCCAAGTGCAAAAGAAGATGTCCCCTAAGCAAGCAAGGTGGCAAGACTTTCTTGTAGAGTTTGACTACAAGTTGCACTACAAGCTTGGCATGTTAACATGGTCATCGATGCTTTGTTCGAAAGTAGTGTTGGCTTCCATCTCAAGGGTCCAAGGCAATCTTATGTAGCACTTTAGGAGGGGTTGTTTCATGATGCACAAGTCAAAGTGCTTTTGACGTACATGAAGGAGGCCAAGACACAAAGATTTTTGGTAGATGGAGACCTACTCTATGCCAAAGACAATATGCTTTATGTGCCACTCTATAGGGGATTAAGGAGAGAGCTAATAAAGGAGTGTCCTGACTCTAAGTGGGTGGGGCATCTAGGGGTGTATCACACACTTGTCTCCTATAAGATAAATATTATTAGCCCCATATGCAAAGTGACATGGAGGTCTATGTAAAGACTTGTCTTATTGGCTAGAAAGGCAAGGTAGAAAAACAAGGACCGGCAATGCTTTTGGAGTTGCTGCTAGTTCCAGAACGCCCATGGGAAATTATTTACATGGACTTCATTCTAGGCTTCCTAAGTGTGACAACTCGGGTTTGGAAATAACTTTTAATAAATATTTTATAAATAAGCATGGTTCCTTAGTAAAAAATTTCTTTCAAAACATTTTTGAGTTCATATATTCATATATGTTTGAAAACCACACTCCTAACCCTCAACTATCATTTTCAAAAATTTACATGCAAGTAAAATAGCACGTGTTGTACCTTAATTATTTATGCAAGCGTCATAGTTCTATTGAAGTATAGAACCAGCAAATATGGGTTGATCCCATGACAGCTCTTTTAATGAAGGGAGTTAATTAAAACTTAAGTTATCCTACTCTAACCTAGCCAACAATCAAGGAAATTAAAGAATACTAAAATAAAGATGGTAAGATAAACCAAAACAAGAAAATAATCAAGGAAATTAACTACGTACAAAGTAAGGAAACAAGCAAGAAGGGAAAGTAAACTAAATAAGAAAAGGAAAGCAACTATTTCATTAATACAACTTGATTACAAGGAAAACAAATACATTAAGAAAGAAAAGTAAACAAAGCAATTTAAGAGACTTCTTTGAAGTGTCCGCTATAGGAGTCCTTTGTCGTGTCACCTAACAAGGTTCTTTACAAGTTCCTTCTTTTTCGGGCTTGAATTCCACTTCATGACTTACTTTGTTGTGTCACTCAATGTCCATACACTTATTTTCAACCCATGTTACACTGAAGCAACAACCTTTCCTTCACATCTCTTTAACCCAACATGAAACAAACCCAAATTGTTTCTCAAACCATACTTTTAGGATTTGAAAGAGTCCTTCACTGCCATAGAAGGGCACAAAGTGTTCTTCCTTTTCCTTAGATTCCCAAATCCCAAAGAATAAAAGAAAGTGAAAGATAGAAGGCTAGAAAAAACTAGGCATGTAAGATAAATGATGAGAGGAAGAGGGGGGAGCGTGCTAACCTAAGTGGAAGGAAGGTGGTTGAGTGGTTGTGCATGTAATGCAAGGTGATGTGTGCAAAGTTGAGTTGGAATGGTGAGATGTGAGTTAGAAATAAAGACAAGTGTATGTAAGGGTCATGCATGTGGAACTAAGATAGATAAGAGATGGGAGCATGTGGGCTTGTGATGCAAGGTAGATGGGAGAGATGCAAAGCTAAGATGATGTATGCAAGGAAATGCAAAAATCAAGAAAAAAGGATGTGCAAATGCAATGAGGCTATTATGCATGTGGGGTAAAGGGGTGATGAAGGGGTCCAAGCAAGAATGTGTGCAAGGCTTGTAAAGGAGAAATCACACTAGTCATGAAACATTGATGCATGGAAATGCAAGGAAGGATGGATGTATGCTTCCCTAGAGTGGATGCGTGCAATTAAAGGGGTATTATGCATAAAAGAGAAGAAAATGGAAGAAGAATATGATGAGAAAGAAGGAAAGTGGGCAGTGGATGAGCTTCCTTACCTCTTCTTCAATTGATGATACTAGTCTTGAAACATTGATGCATAGAAACACAAGGATGGATATATGCAATTCTAGAGTGGATGTGTTCAATTCTAAGGATATTATGCATAATAGAGAAAAGAAAATGGAAGAAGAATGGGGACGAGAAAGAAGTAAAGTGGGGGATGGATGTGCTTCCTTACTTCTTATCCAATGGATGGGACATGTAAATCCATGGGACCTTTGGCAAGTGTGATCTTCCTCCCCCTATTTTACCTAGGTTTAGCTTTATGCTCAGGGAAAAAGTGAAAGATCCCCTTCTCCTTATCCTTAACCTCTTATTTACTAGTTTTCAAGGGAAGAAGCCCTAAGGATGGATGGCTAGGATCTAAGAGGGAAAAGAAGAAGGGTTGGTTGAGATGAGTAAAGAAGAAAAGAAGCAAAGAAACAAAGGGGGAAGGATGCTTGGAATCCATCTTGTGGAGGAAAATTTGATGTAAAATACAACTTGGGGGAGAGAAAGGATAGGAAGGTGGGAAAGGAAGGAGATAAGCATGGGTAAGAAAGAAGATTGGCTAGGAGGCAAGGAAGACAAAAGGAAAAGGAAAAAATCTATGAAGTGGTTGAATTTGGAAAGAGAATAAGATGGAAGCATGATTTCCATATGGGAGAGTGGAAGAGGAAAAGAGAAAGAGTGGGAAAGCAAATAGCTAAGGAAGGAAAGGGAATAAGTTAAAAGTGAAAGAGACGGGAAGAAAAGGGAAAGAGAAGAAAAGGAGGTGGTGGTAATCTTGGAGTGTTTAAGAATTAGAAACTACAAGGAGAGGGGTGTTGAATCCGAGTATGGGGTGTGTGTGTGTTTCAGAAACCTTGAGAATAAGATGGACCATAGGAATAAGATGGGTCACTGAGATCTTCGTTACCTTAGGTTTTTGGGTTAACTTTTCAATATGAGAAAGGTGACTAGGGTTTTTAACTTTACTTTATTCTTGGCCATTAAATCATGGTTACCCTCTCTTGAATGGATGAGATCCAATTAGGACATGTAGATCTTCCTTAAGCTTTATTTTCTCTCCACCATTGGATTGGAGTACCCTAGGGTGAATGGCGTTGATTCCTTAGAGATTTCCTTCATGTGTTTCATGTGGGACCAAGTGGACTTAACCTCCTTTGCATGAATAACATGTTCGATCATTAGGTGGTCTCTTCATTTTGTTGAGTAGGGGAGAGAATGTAAACAAAAAGTCCTCACGGAGGTCCCAGTCTTCTTTTATTTCTTAGAAGTTTTCATTGTATATGATCCCATTATATATGAATTGAGCTTCTCCCATAAGCTTTCTAAGGTGGTGGAATGCATGCATGCATGGGGAGTTTTTTACCTTTTCACCTTCATTTGAGTAGGAGTTGTGCATGGGGTTTCTAACTGCTCTAACTTTACCCAATGATTAGCTTGAACCTCTAGGACCATTTTTTGTAGGTGGGCCCATGATGTAGTTTGGTTTCTAAATTTACACCTTGTAAGGGTAAAATTATCAATTTTTTGCAATTTTTTATCTGTGCCATGAACATTCAAAATATAGAATTAACCTTAATTAGCGATATTTAAGTTCTTTCTAGGATCAAACCTACTAAATATAGAGGAATGTATGCAACATTTCTACGTATATTAGCACAAAAGTATATGCATTATCAAGACCTACTAATCACATTGCAAACAAACTAATTTCAAATAGTAATATTCAAAATTGTTTAATGTCTATCATATTACTATCAATAATGTTAAATTTCAACTAAAAGTAAATAACTAAAAATTAAGTTATCCTTTGTTATACTTTGTATTAGCAGTCTCTAAAGTCCTCCTATGCCAAGGTCAATCTACTGTCCAGAAGTTTCAACTAAAATTTTTGGTGTGGTGAGTATGACCACTCAATAGGAAAATACCTATACTAATCAATATAAAATAGTGGTAGTCACATAGATGCATAAAATAGGAGATGCATTTGGTTAATCATTCAATGTCAAAACTATATAGTTGAAAAATCTATTACAAATATCATGTAATATATAGAAGTACAAAACATCTGAAATCCGTTGTATTGTATCATAGTATATCACTGAGTGACAATGTCCTACCACATGCATAATAGGCAATGGTCAATGTCCTCAAGGATGACCGATATGTCAATCTATGTCCATATAATACATGGACTACTATGCACGTAGTGGAGCAACGTCAAACTACATTTGGCAATTGATACCATGCAACCTACACCAATATTCATGGGGGCATCGGATCCATACAAGAGTAGTCTCCCCATGACACATACTCCCATCTATGGACCCTCTTTCAGGTTGGTATCTATTACGAAGGTCAGGGGTCAATCTAGTCCTCTTAACATAGAGCCATCAGGGTCTTATAACCCTCATGTACTATTACAAGAATTGTCTATATGTTCGTACCATTAGTACACAACTGAAATATCAATATCCATATTGTTTGTGCCCTTAGTGCATAGTTTAAAAATTAAAATCAAAATCAAAATCAAAATCATTTACGTTAAGCATTTCATGAAAATCCTATCATGGCTATCTCAGGTATCTGAAAATTTTAGAGAGCAGGTGGCTAACCCTAGTACCCTCCTAGCATAGTGTCCACTAGGCAAAAGTTCCTTTCTAAAACAAATCCACAGAAAAACATATGTAAGGAAATTGCTGGTACTCTTGTATCCAAATACAGCTCATTAGCTTTATAATCATCTTTTCTAAATCATGTCATGGATAAGATGAACTTTACATCAATACTTTCATGTAAATATATCCATAGAAAAATAAATGAATGAAATATAGCTAGTCATGCATCCAAATACGGCTCAATTAGCCTTATAAACATCATTTACAAATCAAACCATGGATAAACTGCATGTTGCATAGATAATATTGATCATGTTTTAGAACACAATATGCATGAGTTATCAATTATGGAATGGAATTAATTTCTTATTCAAAATTCATAATCTGTTCTTGTTTGTAATATAAATATGACTTTGAAATCACTTTTCCTAGTACTTCTCATTCCATGAATTGATTTACATATCTACCATAAATATGGTCTTTTTATGCAAATTTAAGAAATAATAATTATGAATAATCAACATATCAAAGGAATTCATGTACTAACTTGTATTTGATGCATATTCAATCTCATTTATCTCATAATTCATCAAAAGTTAATACTCAATGAAAATTTAGATATATTGAAAACTTGGAAATCTTAAAACCAACTATCTTGTGTGGCAAATTTATCCATTCCACAAGCTTTTCTACAACTTTATAAAATCTAATTTATCCACAATTCAATCCAAATTGTGCTTCAAACTGTATTACGCATAAAAATTATGTTGTTAACATAAATTCTACATTTACTTTCATATTTATATTCATGCATTTCACAATCAGATTGTGCATCAAATTCGTACATTTAAATTATAAATCAAATCATGATCTAATTGTCTATATTATGTGAAAATCATGGAACTGTTAGATTTTCTATGACTCATCACTAATCAACGATTAAAATCTCATAATCTTAGCTACTTAGTCTACAAATTTGATTTTCCCAGCCATGGATCATCCATCAGACATTTATCAAGTGTTGGATTTTACTATTCACACCATTGGTTGCTCATCAGCATTCTGGATCATCTATTTGCTATATGATATCATTGATCTACACATTTTCAAACAATTGTCTTTGTGGACTAGTATCTTTAAACCACTAATCAATGACCTAATCCATGTTTTTGGATGGTCAAATCTATGGGAGATGGTTAGAACACAACAGTTGGCGTCACATCCATACTTTTCTGACCATTTAATAGTTAAGATTCAACTTATAGCTTATAAACAATAACACAGATATTTGGATCAGAGAAGACAATTAATGGTTCACATTATTGATCCTTATCGTTATTTGTCTTGTACACTCTGACAGCAATGCCCCTTCTTCATCTTTGTTGATTTTCTCCTTCTCACTAGTGCACATGGATAGTAATAGGTCATCCTCCTCTTCCTCTCACATTCTCCTCCCTCCTTCCTCTTCCTCTTCCTCTCCCTCTTCTTCTGCTTCTTCTTCTTCTTCTTCTTCTTCTTCTTCTTCTTCTTCAGTTTTCATTTTGTCTTTCCTTTGTTTTTTATTGAAAATATTGAAGGACTTAAAGTTAGCTAATATTTACATTTTTTTTTATATTTTATCAATTTCATGTATTTTATATTAAAGTTATATAATTACATTTAATCCTTAATAATTATTTTTTCTTGATTTTTAACCTCATCATACCTTGTCTAAACCAGCATTATGCACTAAGATGATTCAATCTGACAAATATCTATTTTGAATTTTGAGAATGGGCCCAAGAAAAATTACTAGAATACCCCTATGGTGTCTTTATTAACTTTACACCCCCTTTCATGATATTCAAATTGCCTCATCCAAACTCTATTTTCTAGTGTTCTTAGTATCATTGGAAAGCATTTTACTATGTATATTTGACATATTGAGATTTCAAGGATCAACTAGGTGTCTTTCTAAAAGTCAATTCTATGAAACTCAAAACATAGAAATCCAAATTCTCATTTAATTATAAATAAATAAATAATTGCATGAAATGAAATTTAGAAATTGCGGTTATTACATTCTTCCCCATTTAGAAAATTTTCATTCTCAAAATTTACTCCACATTACTCCTCAAAAATTTTAAATGTATTCTATTCCTCGAAATTCTTTCCACATCATTCCTTAAACAAATCTAGATATATATTCTTCATCTCATATTGGACTCCAGTTCTCATTTCATCTCTCTAAGTGAATGATTGTATGAGAGGAATTTAACCAAAATAATTCCTTTGTTTCTCACCTTCCTATTTATTCTGAATCTTATAATTACTTAAATCAATGAATTCCTTAAAAACATGATTCCAAACTTCAAACTCTAAGTCTTTACATTGATTATTAAGATAGCTTTTCTATTTACAATGCCATAAAGTGTCACTTCCACTACACACTCTGATGCTCAACCATAACTTGCTAATATGTTATCATTGTTTCAAAACTTCTAACCATATAGGTAAGGCCTCAAAAAACACCATCATTATCAACATGATATCATGAATACGATCATTAGCCTCTTTTCAAAAATTGTGAACCATAGGCAATCGTTGTAATGTTCGACATTAGTACGCATCCCAAACCTTCAATTAATGCATTCACTCCCACCAAAAGCTCAACCTTTTTAGAGTAAAATAAGTAATGATATAATGGATGGCTTTCACTACCTCTATCTTTACTAGGACTACTACTGCATTATCATTTGAAATAATGTGGCTTAGAAAGTTAACCTTTACCAAAGTTGACACCTGTTGATTAAGTATGTATTTGTTTGTTCCAAATGTATTTAACACTAAAAAGGAATTCTTGATGCTACTTTGGACCCATTAAATTGATCAGGATGTCATCCACAAACATAATGGTAAATTTATCATGGAATGATCTGAATATCTAGTTCCTAAGATCCATGAATGTGATAGGAGAAATGATCAATTCAATAAGATTACTCAAAATTACATATTGTTCATGTTTAGCTCGAACTGGCATCCTTAGAAATGTCTTCTTCACAAATCCTTAACTAATGATGAGGGAACCTCAAATCAATCTTTAAAAAGACTTTGGGTTAATTAAAGTTGATGAATTATCAATCCAAGGTAGAGGATAGCTATTCTTCATCATGACTCCTTTATGCATTCGTTAATCAAAGCCTAAGTCTCATTAACTCATCCTTCTTTTGAAAAAGATGGGTACTCTCATTGCAAGACAAAATACCTAATAAGTCCTTTATCTAGTAGTTTCTATAACTAGTTTTCCAACTAACCTAGTGCTCTGGAGATAGGCATTGTGCCAAGTATTAGTACGACAGTGCAGTCCATCGCCATTTTGGTGATAACTTTGGTAACCCTTTAGGAAATGCATTTGAAAATTCCCAAACTATCACTATGCCTTCTAGCTTAGGCTCATCCAATTATAACTGACATCATTGTATAAACAAGAAACCAAATCTTTCAATGAATTATTTGTGTTCATGATCCAAAATTGAATAATTATTAGAGATTAGATACTTTCCTCTAGAGTAGAATCATAATCTTCTATTAATAACATGTTCACAAAGCACTTCAAATTTATTCATTACATCATCTATATTCTTGTTATAGTTCTCTACTTATCGACTAATCCTCATCGTGGCTTCCGAACCATTTTTAGAAAATAGTTGTTTTGTCTTTTGAAGCTCTATGCACACCTCTAAATTTGAGCTAGAACTATCACAAGGTAAATATTCATTTATCTTTTTCAATGATAGCTATCTCATACTTAAGGTATTTATGTACACATAAGAACTCACTTAATAGAGCCATCACTTCTAAACAAAAACTCAAATTCTGATCAAGACTATCTACACAAAATGCAAAATCATAAGATGTAGAGGTGTGTGTAGAACCTGAATTGGAAAGGATTTTAACATTTTAGTAGGTCTATTGTCAACAAGAGGTATACTTTCAACTAATGCTCAAAAAATTTCTGTACAACCCAAAGGTGTAGAAGTAAATCCACTTCACTAATCTAATTTACCTATTTCCATCTCATTTCACTACATAAAATAAAAATTCAATTTCCAAGTGACTTAGAGTCAAATAAACATCATAAACTAGACACTTCCATCATGAACAACATCAAAATTTTCTAATGTCTACATTTCCCTAGCTCTTTTTAATATCACAAGAATTAATCAAACTTATTCACAATTTATTAAATACTCTAGTTTTCTACCTTGAGAACTTACTCACAATTATGTTTGAATTCATGATCTAAAATTTAATTACTGCCATAAATTGAATACTTCATCCAAGATAGCATCAAAGTCATGTAATATCAAATTTTCTACTAATTTTCCATTATACTGCAAAATTATCAATAAAAAGCATCTACCATATAATTTAACTAATACTGCAATTCTATTAATTTTCCATCACCATCCTTTACCATGACTATCTTCTGATCCTTTCTCGTTATTCTCAAATTATTATTGCACAACAGTTGTTATGCTTTCCAAAATTCTATATACATACCATCCACATTAGGATTTGAACCCCTAAGTGGTTGTCCATGTCTATAGATCTCCCATTATATGATAAAGTTGTAACTTAGACATACTAATCTGTATAGACTTATACTCTAGTTCTTCACCCTAGGACCCATACCAATTCCATGTGGATGCTTTCCTTTAATCTCAATATATTGTCACTTCAATTTTCAAAATCTAGTTTATTCCTCCCTTTTATTTCCATCACAATACTTGACAAATAATAATAATAATAATAATAATAATAATAATAATAAAATCATCAGTTTGTGCCCCTTTAATCTTTTGAATAAAAATTGGCTAAATTCTCACGAACACCTAGATGTAATGGTAATAGAAGATAATATGTCCAAAATTAAACAATTTGGAGTTCTTTTTACCAATTACATGCCACATCAGTAGCCAATATCTTGGCTAAATCATGGACAAATTTCATTAGTTTTCAAGATCAATTTTATTCAATCACAAGTCATAAACATCACGATTTGCACATTATCTTTCTTAGCAAATTCCTAAAAAGAATTGTTGACTCTCAATAGAACTCTTCTTACATCTTATGCCATATAACTATACAAACAACACACAATTGAATCATACCCATTAACTATCTTCTCCAATGATAGAAAATCTAAACATTCTTTTGATAATTTTAATATAGATGTACTAATCATCCATCTAGGTCTACATTCAAAAATCATAAGAATTGACTTCCATTATCTCAAACTCCTCTTGTTTTCCTAAAATTCTTCAGAACTCAAATAATTTCTAAACTTTCCAAGGTCACCCTAATCTCTCAATGGAAGGGTTGGTAAATCTTAATATTGACCTCCTAGATTCCATATGATTCAAATTAAGTAACAATCCCCATACAAATCATCATTGTAACTCATATATGGACAAATGACTTTGTCGCTTGTTGACTACATATTGGACATGTAGTACTAGCTGTGAGTGGAGTAAACTAGGCTTTGATGCCAACTATGATGACCTAGGGCATAAGTGTTTAATTTTGTATAAAAAAAAATACCCAATCAATAGTCCATGTTTTATAAATTATAGTGATATTTCTAGGGTTTTTTTGAAAATTTATAACAGACGCATTTTTTATCTAATGATTTAAAAGTTTGATATTTTACAAGTTCAGGAGATAATCTAGTGTAATTATGTGAATCTTCATAAATTTCTAGGATTTAATTAGAGTTTTCTTTTATCTTTTGTAGGTATTGAGATGACGATCCAACAGTCATGATTGATCAAAATGAGAATTGAAGATCAAGATCAAAAGAGAGAGCCAGGAATTAAAATCCATCATTTTAAAGCTCTATCAAGTTTCAAGATCATCCTAGGCAAAGTAAGAAGAAATTGAAAGACTCAAAGGTGACTAGAATGGGCCCATGTAAAATCCATGTAATTCCATCACCTTTGCATAAGAATTGAAGCCAAGGAACTAAGCCACTCAAGCCACCAAGCGAGGAGCCATCAAAGTGAGCCACTTAAGCTAATGCTACATGGAGTCACACAATTGGAAACACTTTTCAAGCAATTATCTCATAAAAAATTGTGAATTAGAAGGGCTAGAAGGATTTTGTTGGAGATTAGCACATGGTAGGATATGCATGTATAAGTGGACCAATCAAGAGAGAAACATCCCTATTTCCTATCACAATCTTTCCATTTTCCTAACTTTTTCCACTTCGTATTAGGGTTTTCCATGCATGACTCACATAAATGGGAGACGCCCCTCCTAAAAAAGTGACGCCTCTCACCTTAAGTTATCATAATCTACAAGCCACCTCTCCCACCTTCTAATTCTATCTCCTAACTTCCATTCTCATATCTTTCTTAAGCTCCTAATATCAGTCATGATCATCTACCATTCTCTCCTCAAATTCCCACATGATCATATCTTTCTATCCCTATGTGTTCTAGGTCAAACTCCCATGGATGATCTACAATTTTTACCTTCGAAAGATGTCCAATGGTTTGCACTATCAAAGCTCCACCACTTCCTAATATTTTGTAGATTTTATCCTTCATGTTTATCTCCTCTTTCCTCTTTTCTGAGGATAGAGTTTTCTCATCTTTAGAAAGCTAAAACCTCTATAAAACACCCAAGGAATTCTATGCATAAACCAAGTAGGGTCATTACTCCTTGGAAAGTGGTGCATCTTCCTTGGAGATCTCTTAGGGTTTTGGACGACATTCTTTAGGCTGCTCTCCTTTGTGACTCCATGCCTCCTTCAAGCAGTCTTTCCTTTGGTTTCTAAGATTTTTCAAGGTTAGTTCATTCCTTGTTTCATTGCTTTCATTGTTTATTTGCTGCTTTACTTTCATGCGCATAATTCATCTTAGTTTTCCATTGAATTTTGCGTCCAGCTTGCCTCATTTTCTTGCTTAAACTTCCTTGATCCAAGTTATCTTCTCTCTTGTGGTGACAACCAAGAGAAAAGTAGCTTGGAATCAATCTTGTTTCCCCTTCATTACTCTCCCTATTTCTTACTTTGTTGAGATCTATTCTTGCTCTTGTTCATTCCCATGGTCTTGCTCTTGTTGTATTGATTTTATCTCTTGGGTGCCACATGCATGATATCTTGAAATAGTTGATGATCTTTGGACTATGTTAAAGAAGTTTTAAGTAGTGATTTGGGTCAAGTTTTTTTTATCTTTGAAAGTGTGCACTCTTTTGTTTCTAATTCCATGTATATGTACCACTTTTTGATGTAATTTTTCCATGATCAATGTTCTTGCTTGATTCCATTGATAAATTTCTTTAAATTTTGATTGTTATGCTTCTAGAATAGTGCACACCATGTCTCTTTCCATGCTTCAAGTTCACTTAGTATCCACCATTTTTAGTATAGTTTCATCCCAAATTTAATGCGTAATTTCCATATGTCCACACACCTCATTTGCTTGATTTCTTAGGAACCCATTTAGATTTTTAGTCAGTTTTGTTAATGCTTTCATTAGATTTCATGAATACAAGCTTTTGATTCATGCAAAATAGCCTTCTTTCTCACTTCATGAACCTTGTGCACAAATCCATGGTCATGCACATAGTGATTGAGTGTATTCCCTTAATTGGTTGATTGCTCTTTCATTTCAATATAGTTTAGAATTCTTTGTTCAATTGTTTTCATCTTAGATAGATTTAAATAGTTTCCAAGTTTGGTTTTTAGAAACTTGTATTTTTAGAAAGTTCTAGGATTGGGAAAGAGTTAGTTTAGGAAAGTTTTTTTAGTTTAGTTTGTAATTTCATGCATGTTTCATTTTTCATGTTATTTAAATTCCTAGTTTAATCAAAACAATCTTTCTTTGGAACTTGTGAGTAATTTTAAAGCTACACCACTAGGTTTTTAAATGATATTTCACATTTATTTTTGAAATGTGGGGCCCTAGTTTGAAAATTCTTTTTGAAAATAAATAGTGAAAAAAAAAATTCTATGAAAAAGTTTTTCCAAAAACCCCAAGTATCATTTTTATTTATAAAACTAAGGATTTAGCAGTAAAATGAGCCACTTATTTCTATGAAAAATCTAGCTGATTTTTCTCTATTTTTCAAACATCATGAAGATAACCTAATAAACCATTTGTGTTTCAAAAATCAAAGTAATTGGAATGTATCTCTTTACTAATCAAAATTGAAAAAAAAAACACATACATCTTAGATTCATCCGGTCACATCTCACAGTCCATCGGTATAAAAATATATATGCATACATGTTTAGAAAGAAGAAATCATATACTTACATTATTCCCACAATCTTGCTCTACTGCTGTCCTCATCCAAACTTCCTTCTAATTCAAGTTGCTTTTCTTGCAAGTGGAATTCCTCTAATCTGAAATATTGTAAACATTTACAATATCTCAACAAACTTGTTATTGTGTAGGTGAAACAAGATGCATTTATAATTAAGAAATTATTATCTACATTATAAGAAACATTTCTGATACGCATTTGTATTTAAAATAAAACCATGACATTTCTAATTTTGTTCCAAAACAAAACATAACAAATTTGTAAGGTCCTGAACCCATAGATCTCATATCCAATATATGATAAATACAAATCATGTAGATTCATGATACAAATTTAAAATGTTTGTGCCAAATCATTTCATTTGAAACCATAGTCAATATTAACTTCATAATACAAAATACATTCATGTCAGCATCATTAATAAATTCAACAGTAATGCCTCATTAGTTCAAAATATATAATGCAATTCATATCTATATCAATACATGATATTTATAAAACATACTAGATAATACCATCAGTTTTAAAGAATGTAAACTCGTAAGTAACATAAAATTTCATCATTAGTGGGATTATTCCAATGACACATGGCCTCACAATCTCAACATAAATGGGGTCATCCCAATCATACATGAGCCTACATACATCAATCTAGCCATGAGTTCTCATCCCATAAAAGTATTAGGGCATCATCATGCCATATCAATATAGGATAGCATCACCCTATCTGACCCATTGCAATGTGCCACATTTAAAACCATGATAAGATGCATGGACCGCTATGCATCTACAACCCGAACCCTAGGTTCGTCTACATGCTCAACCACCAATACTATGGTGGGGAGACTCCAACTCATAGCACATGGTGAGGTTCTAACCACAGGTGTGTAATAACCCCAATTTTTATAAATTGATTGAGAAAATCAGTTTAGTTTGAATTTTTAGAAATTTTGGGCTGGAACATTAGGTTATTGGAAAATTATCTTTTTATAGAGATTAAAACATTATTTAAAACTTATAAATTATGAATTTACTCAAAAAACCAATCGAAATGACATTAAGTACATTCAATTTCAAGTTAAAATGAAAAATCCCTAATTTTCTCCATTTTTATAAACAAAAGGGTAAAATGGTAATTTTACCTATAAACAAGATCTAAGACATTAATATTTAGAATGTACTGGAAAATACAATTCCAACGCAACTGAGTACACTCAATTCTGAGTTAGTAAGAATAAAGTCTAGTTTTCTCCATTTTTTTGAATAAAAGGGCAAAATGGTCCTTTCACACCTCTGTAGAGATGCCAAGGGGCCCACAAATGAATCCAACAGCCAAAAAACATGTAATGAGTGGTCAAACTACTACCAACTGATACTGGAGAAGGAGGTGGTAGTGGAGGATCCAATGTTAATTTAATATTCAAAATAATTGAAAATAATTATTATAAGTAATGATGAAAAATTCAAAAACATCTATAAATACACTAAAAAATCCTCCAAAAATATTCATTAAAATTCCCAAAAAATTATCGTGCTTTTCCTAAAAAACCAGATCTAGATTAATTCCCAAATTTCCAAAATTCCCAAAAATCTCTCTTCTTCCACTTTCTCTCTCCACTCTCTAGATTGGAATAAGAGACCTAATTTCAATTAGGCACTCTGTTCCAAATCAAATCTCACAAATTTCACCTTTCATATTTCCCTATACCATCTTATCTACAAAAAACCCCAACAAAGTTCAAGATCTAATGGTGCAATCAATGGAAAATCACAAAGCAAATGGGTATCGGGCAATCTTATCTTCAACGAGATAATACTTTAAAATTGGGCTACAAAACCTACGTTCTTTAAAATCGGGCAACAGGTAGTTGGAAACTCTTCCCATACTTATTTCATGTTATTTTATATAATTTTTATTTATTGTAAATTAATTTTAGGTTAAAAATTATAAAAATCAAGTATGGATAAGACACCCTTCATTTCTATATGATAGAGAGCTCAAATGGAAAATTTGAGCCATCCAATCAATCCAAAAGGGTCCAAAATCCGTAGGTTAGAATTTTCATAAAATTGTATTGAGTTTTAAGCTATTAATTGAAGGAGATTTGGACTGTCCAATCTCCCTTAAGAGATCGGGCTACTGGGGCGTCGCACAGAAACACGCCTTGCGGGAGCATCTCGGTGTGCAACAATGTTCCGACGGAATGACGCACCGAACAACGTGATTCCGGGCGGTGTATTTCTGCATGTGTCCCAATGACGAGAGCACGGCCCACTCTACTCAACTGGACCCGCTGCCCCACTTGATCTAAGTCAATCGTTCCGATGGCCCAGATCAAATATGGACCCTCGAAACGACTGTGAACTTCATTGTTCAATTAGAGAGTCATCTGAATTGCAAATCAAGATTGGAAAGAAGTTATGGAAAGCTTGTAATGTATATTTTCTTCTGAAATCATAAAATTGATAAATAAAAAATAAAAAATCTTCAAGAAACTTTCTATTTTGAGGAAATAAGCTTCCAATTTTTATGATCTTCAAGATCTAAGATGATCAGATCTTAGGGTCTAATTTAATGATGAAATAATGTAGAAATAAAGTGATATCTATGATTTATTTTTGACAAATCTAAGATAAATTGAGGAATCTACCCTTTATAGTAGAATACCCTAAAAATACAAAGGGACCCACTTGATCAATGAGATCAAGCATGATCAGACCCTTTGGATGGGTTGTATGAATGGGATTATGATGAAATCTAGTGAGATCATTGATTAAATGTGACAAAAATAAGTGGATATGATCTTTGAATCTCAATGAAGTAAAAGCCCTATATGTAATTAAAACCCTTGATCCAAAGGAAAAGATCTAAGATCTAATGGTTGGATCATAAGTAAAAGTTTTTAATAATCTTAGTCTAATTAGTTTACTTGTCTTTATTTGATAATAGAATTGTAAATGTGATTTATGTTATAAATTAGGAAGCATGGTAGTGTATTTCTTAAATTTTAGCATGCTATGCTCTAAATGTTATTAGATTGTTATAATAGGCTGGTAATTTAATTATCTTAGGGCCATGTTAGTTTGAATTTGAGATTTTATCATGATTTCATTAGATTCTAGTAAAATTTCATGTATTTCATAACTTAGGATCATGCTAGTATAAATGGTTGTTAAATTTATATTAGAGTTATGCTTTAAAGTTTATGATTTAATTGTTGTCAAATTTTATTAGTAGATTCAAATGTTAAGTCATTGTTGAGATATAATGAGCATAAATCACCAAAATGTAATCTAATTGGAAATTAGAGTTTCATGAACACATAAGAGAAAGGAATGACTTTGACTTAACATTAGTAAGGGCTATAGTTAGTAGGATAATATAAGGATTATCAAATGCTTGGCCCAAACTAGAAGAATAATAAACCCCATGAATGACATTTTAAATGTTCATGGATTTAATTAAAATTAGTTAGAAAGATTACTTAGGGTTAAAATGCTCATAGGAAACTGATGAAAGGTTGAGCTAAGATCACTCTAGTGAATGCTGAGCATGGTGGTTAAGGGGGTTCTCTATTACAGCCTCACTCTTCCCTTACCTTTCATTGATGTTTTTGAGGTCTAAATGCCTCCTTACATGAGGATTGAAGTAACCACTTTATGTTCAGCCATTCAGCTGGTAAGCCTTAGTCAATTGGAAATAAGAGGAGCTGTCTAGACTTAGGATGAAATAAGCTATATTCAACTAGTAAAACATTAACTGGTTGAATAATAATAATAATAATAATAATAATAAGAGCATAAAAGGTTAGTAAATTATCTAACCCTAATAAAAAATTGTAAGTAAGATAAGGATGATCAAACAAGATCCATGGGATCTTGAATGATCAAGAACAATAAAAGAAATAAATACTTTTGATGTTTGATATATATATATATTGCTTACAATTTAGATCAAATATAATAGAAGATCTGAACCCTTAATCAAATATGATTCAAGGAAGAGAACCAAGATCATCCTCCTTAGGGATGATCAAACAACTGAACTTAGATCAAAGAAGAACTAGATGATAGAAGATCTAAGCCCTTGATCTTTATCATCAAGTATAAATTGTTGATCAAAGATTTGTCAAAGATCAAGATCAAAGAAATAAATACTCAAAGACTTAAATAGATCTAAAAGATTAGAAGATCACTCTAACAGTCAGATGTATTGATCAATACTATATGAGGAAGAAAGATCATGATAGGACACAAGATCTAAATCCTTTATATCACAGGACAAGATTAAACAAAGAATATAGATAGGATAAAAAATATAGGATTATTGAGATTGTATAAATATTGATAGTATGTTTGGATTTATAGATTACTTACGTCAGTCAAGATCATGGAAGATTTGAAGAGATGAATCATTACTTGAAGGTAAGAGGATTTTATGAATGCATCTACATGAGAAATACATGTTGAATACATGATCTTATGTCTAGAAATGTTGACAAGTGTAATGTAAATACTTGTATTAAATCCCTTGAAAACCCTTATAATCCAACCAAAACACATATGAAATGGTTAAGTTAGAATTGAGGAAAACCCTAAGTGAATAGGGAACTAGAAGGTATTCCAACCCTAGATAAACTGACAAATTATCTAATAAGTATAAAATCAATATATGGGAATCATTCATATAGAATGGTGATCCCTAAACTTATATGAATATGGGTATCATTCATTGTAAATGATGATCCATAAGTTTGAAGTGAAATCCTATCCTCAGTATAAGAATACCAAAATACGAGAATGATGATATAAACAGACATGGCATGTGATAAGTAAAAGAATACTTTATATACAAGCAAGGAGGCTTGTCATTTTTGTTTTAAACAGTTGTATGCTTGGGGATGCTATGCTAGGAGGGTTACTAAGGTTTGGCCACCCGCTCTCTGAAATGTGATATATATGATGATATTGTGCCCAAAGAGAGGCAAAATGTCGGGTGGGGTAATTATGAGAAGGCCACCATTGTGATGGTCTGTCTCCCCATACAGACATGACATAGATGATTTTCCACATTTGGTATCCGTGGTATATGAAAGTAGTTATCCAAGCACACTGGTATGGATTAGACTGCAGCATAGTAGTCCTTTGAGTATTTTGCATTATGATGCATGGCATAATGAGATGCCGATATTGCCCAAATGAGAGAGTATTTTCCCAATAGAGTCTAGATGATTGATCAACTCAGTGTGTCTGAGTGTGACTATTGATGTTTGACATATTAACTATTTTTCACAGTTTTGACCATATATATATATATGTATGACATATACAGTATGTGTGTGTAACAATGTACATATATGACAAAGTAAAGAGATTGATCTATGAGTATGAATAATGAGATTATGAAGTATTAGGATTATACTATCAAATTATTATGCTTCTTGAATCCCCTACCAAGCATAGCTTGCTGAGATATTGTAAATATTTGAATGTTTACAATATCTCAAGTATGGAGAAGGAGAATTAAGAGCTCAAGACTTAAGAAGACTTGAAAGAATAATCAATCAGGGTATATCCCTTGAAGATATGTATTTTTATTTGAGAGCATTGTATTGAGAGTTTTTATTATATGGTGAGCTTTGAAATTTGGATTATGTAATTTGGACAAGCATTGTATTGATACTCATGCTGTACTGTGAACCACTAGATGGATTTTGGAATTTAATAAAAGTATATTCCTTCAATGAAATTTTATCTTGTATAAAAATCTACTTATGTTATGTATGAAGTGATGACTTGGGATTTACAAAACAAGTTCTAAAGAAAAGAATTTTTGCTACTTTGTTTTGTAAAAAAATTTTACTACTAAGGACGCCTTGCCTTTGAAAAATGTATTACAAAATGTGTTACAAAAACCCAAGTCATCTCAAGGTGGATCCTTCCCACCATGATATCCACATTAAAAAAAAAAAAAAAACCCTATCATGGATGTATCAAGTATCTCAAAATTTTGGAGCGTAGGTGGCCAACCCTATTACCCTCCTAGCATAAAAAACGTATGTCTAAAACAAGTCCATGAAAAAGCATATGCAAGGAAACTATTGGTACTTTTGTACCCAAATATGGCTCATCAACCTTATAATCATGTTTTATAAATCATGTCATGGATAAGATGCACCTTGCTTGAATTGTTTTGTTCAAATAAATCCATGAAAAAAAAAAACAAATGCATGATATATACGTACTTGTGCAACCAAATACAGCTCAATCAGTCTTGTAACTATTGCTTATAAATCAAATTGTGGACAAAATGCATGTTGTATAAATATATACCATCATGTTTCAAAACACAATATGTGTGAGTTATCAATAATAATCATCATGTTTCATAAATAAAGATTCAGTCATTAAGTATATCTTTATTATTTAGTCACTAGAAATCTTAATATTCATGACCCTTACCATTCATTATCTTGTAAGCGCAATTATTTTCATCTTATGTCTTTTCTCTCACATTATAACTCTTGTTCTTTATCCATTTCAACCAATTTTATCTACTTATCATTAGAATTTCTAATATAATATTCAAATAAATATTATGGATCATGTACTTCCACCTAGAGTAGCATCATAATCTTAGGATGTCAATTTCCACTTAATCCTTATAATGCCACAAGAATCAATTGAACTTATTCACAATTTATTATTTTCATAGTATAGTTCTCTACCTTCAAAACTTATTCACTATCACATCTAAATCAAGCTCTTAGTGTCCAAATCTATGCCAAATCCAACTCATCCTTCCATGAGAATGGTGGTACGATCTTCTTAAAATATGTTGACCTTTCTAGGTGACTTCTGTTTCACTTTCATTAACATTGTTTATATAAGTCATCTCCATAACTCATATTTAGTAAACCAACTCTCACTTTTTAATTTTATATGACTTCCTTTGAAGTATTTCCCTAGACTCAAATATTTTCTTGAGTTCCAACATTTGTAGATTTATCTGCGAAAACTATTTCTCATTTCTCTGTCGCTTTGGTAGCATCTGAATTTCAACAACAATTTACTTATATAAGTCTTTCTCTTCACATATTTTCTAGCGACCCTGTGACTCATTTTCATTGTCAATACATCATTGTTTTCTTAGTTGCTTATTTGTGAACAGTATGAACTTGTGCTTTGTTACCAACTATGAAAAACCAAGTTTTGGAAAAAAAAAATTAAAAATCTTTTCTAATCAAGGATTCTTTAATAAAAAATTTAAACCATTTTTTGAAATTATATATTCATAATATTGTTCAAAAACCACATTTCCAACCCTTAGGTGTCATTTTCAAAACTCCACATAGAAGTAAAATAACACCAAAGCATATGCACTATTAGGACCCACTAGTCACAACCCAAATAAACTGATTTCAAAGTATAATATCCATATAACAATTGCTTAAGGTCTATTACATTACTATCAAAAATGTTAAATTTTGACTAAATTAAATGGATAAAAATTAAGTTATTCACCTCATACTCGTTATCAATAGTCTCTAAGCTCCTCGTGTGCCAAAGTCAATTTGTTGTCCAAAAGTTTCACTTTAAATTGTTAGTGGGGGTGAGTATGACCACTCAGTAGGAAAATCCTAAGACCAGCCAATATAAAACTATGACAATCATATGTATGCATAAAATAGGAGATGCATTTGGCTAATCATTCATTGTCAATACTTTGTACTTTACAAATCTGTTAGAAATATCATGTAATCTATAGGTGTACAAAACATCTAAATATGTCATATTGTTTTGTAAACCATGAGTGACAACATCCTACCACTTAAAAAGGTGATGGTTGATATCCTAGAGGATGACTGACATTTTAGTCCATGTCCATATAATGATATGATAGACTATGCACATAGAGGAGCCACTATCTAGCTATGTTTGACCGCTAATACCATCTAGCCAACACAAGTCCTCATTGGGACACTAGATTGTCTTAAAGTTCTCATGTGCCGACTATAAGAGTAGATTATAAATCAATCAATACGTTCTCACCATTAGTGCATAGCTGAAATATCAAACTATGTACTACTTGTACCCTTAGTGCACGATTTAAAAAGAAAAATCAAAATCATTTATGTTCAGTAATGTTAAAAGCATTTCAATATATTTTTTATGCACATATGTATACAAAATTCCTGTACAATAAATATGTGTTTGGTCATTGATTTCACATATGTGAAAAATATTATTTTTTATAAATCATTTTTAGATGCTTACAAGAATCCATATAAAATCACAAGGTCACACCCCATTATGCATTATGTGTTTTCATTATAAAAATCACAAGTGCACTTTGTGCACTAATATGCACCTTTTTTAATTGCATAAATTAATAATCAAAGCATCTAAATGTTTGCATCATTTTTAAGTTTCAAGCATGATGAATTGTATATAAAATTGTGCACATATATCTATGTTTTAAAACATTCAAAATCCAATAAAAAGGGCTTGCATAACTCGAACAAATCTGTTCACATAGTCATGCTCACCTTGAGCACCACTTTAGATATCATTAAGGGTACATTATGAATATCCATATACACCCAACACATTTCAGTGTGCACTTGCACTGTTGTGCACACTGCTTGGTGTGCCATGTACATTGTCAGCGTGACATTCATACAATTGTGTGCACAAGTGCATTGCTCTCTGTGCTCTTTACACTACAAGCATTCCATGAACACTACTATGTGCACTATTCTATGTGCCAAAGGCACTGCCAATGCACTATAAGCCCTGTGCCATGTGCCATGTGCCGAAGGCATTGCCTGTGCATTATGCACCCTGTGGTGTGTGCCATAGGCACTGGTAATACATTGTGTCATGTCTTGTGTGCCATCAATACCACTCCCAATGCACAAGGCACACCACTCATGTGCACTGTCCTATACACAATGGGCAGCACCCATAGTGTTGTGTCCTGTGTCATGTGCAATGTGGCCAATGCCCTGTGCATTGTGGCTAGCACCTTGTGCATTGTATCCAATGACTTGTGTGATGCGTCCAGTTCACTACAAGCTATACTTAGTGCCTCGTGCACATTGTTTAGTGCATTACATACTCTGCCTAGTGCCTCATGCACATTGTGGCAAAAAACATGTGTAGTGCCCATTGCCTTAAGCACTATGGATTGTACCATGTACACACTTCATGAATTAAAAGCATGAAATTTGAATTATTTTTACCCCACTATCATGTGCCTACCCTTTCTTTATACAAAGTATTCAAAACTCACTCAAAAATCAAGTCAATATCTTACTCAAGCATATAAACTTGGGGCAACAAGATTTCACAAAAACACACCTTAATCATGCTCCAAATCTTAACAAAGTAGTAAGTGACGTAGGCAATTTACATAGTTAAAACATGTTGGAAAAGTAGGTAAATCTAAAACAATATGAATCATGGGATTTTTTATGTCCCTAAACATCTCTAAAACATTAAGTATTATGAGGATATTTCATCCATTAAAAATGTCTAAAACAGTAAGTATCATGCCTTGAGATTAGATTAAAAACGGCCTTTAGATGTATACAAGCATGTAATCTCAATATGAAATGTAAGAGCATCAAATCCATGACTCAAAACTAAACCCATTTTGCATGTAGGTTATATACATAAGTGCCCGAAAATCAAGTCAAAATATAGCATGTTTACATTCATCTGTCATGCCCACATGCTATAAAACATAAGTGTTTTAAATCTAAGAGAGCACAGATTGAAATCAGAGTGATATTTTTGTGTTTTGAAAACAAAACTATGACTTGGTTTAGAGAAATACTAAGCCCCTACCTGGTTGTTCATGTATCATTCTTGTAATTTTTTCTTTTCCAAAACGTAGAGATCCGACCTTTTTCCTAGTTGCAAACATTCTCCATAGCTCTCTCTCTCTCTCTCTCTCTCTCTCTCTCTCTCTCTCTCTCTCTCTCTCTCTCTCTCTCTCTCTCTCTCTCTCTCTCTCTCTCTCTCTCTCTCTCTCTCTCTCTCTTTTTCTTTCCCTCCCTTCCTCTCTTTCTCTTCCTCCCGTTCTTTCTCATTGTCTTCCCCTCTTTCTTTTCCTCCTGGCCTAAGATGTCTTACACTTTAAGGGACATCTTGGCTAGTTTCCTTGCTGACCTAGGACTTCTTTTCTCTCTTGTTTGGTCACAAGTACCCATAAGTCTTTAATTTCCTAACCTATTATGGTTCACATCTTGATTTCATTCCATCATGTGTTCACTTTTTAATCAAAAAAATTTTTTTATTTCCTCAAAACTCATATCAATGTAAATGTCCATTTATAAATATTTGATGCACTTGAATACCCATTGGATTTTCTTTTGTAATCTATTCTCAAAAGTATTCCAATTTGTTGGCTTAAGGACCTAAACTCTAGACCAAAGGTATAAACACTCACTTTGAAAAAATAAATATTTACACAATATAAAAATGTTAGTCATCAACTAAGTCAAAGAGTTATGGATGTATCATTGTGGTCGTGGATAGATTCTCGACGTATGCTACCTTTATGTAGACACCTAAGGACTTCACATTGAAAGGGACTACCAAATTGTTCTTGAGCATGTGGTGAAATATTTGGGGTTGCCTCCAACGATTATAAGTAATATAGACCCCCTTTCATGGGCAAATTCTGGACGACGAAGCTCTTTAAACTATGAGGATCCAAGCTTAACGTCGCAACTACCAAGCACCCCTAGACGAATGGGCAAATTAGGAGGACATATGCCTTGTTGGAGGCATACCTAAAGTGCTTTGTAAGTGCTAGCTAGTGATATTGAGCAAAGTTGCTTGATATTACACAATTCTCATTTAACTTGCAAAGTGAATCCACCTATAGGAGCCCATTCAAGCTTGTCATTGGCTATCAGCCCATTACTCCAAACACTACTGCTACACAGGGGAGGAGTCTAATCCACTTCTAAATATGTCAAGGAGTGGCAATAATATGCTGACTACATAAGGTAGCCAAATGCATGAAGAAATGGGTGGACAAAAAGAAAATGTCAGTCGGGTTCTAAGTGGGATAGCTTGTGTCAGTAAGGATCTAGATACAACAAAAGCTAAAGGGACAAAACAAGGGACTTGTTCAAATATTTGAAGGTCCTTTTTACATCAATAAGAAAGTAGGTTAAGTGTCATACAAGCTGAAACTCTTACCGAAAATGAAGAAGTTCCTTCCTACCTTTCTTATAAGCCCATTGAAGCCATATTATGAAGACAAGGAGGATCCTACCAAGGGGACTCAATGTGTGCACCCATTAGCATTAGGCTATCTCATGATCAGGAGATGGAGAACATCCTTGCAGATAATGACTTGTGAAGGAAGCACCATCCACTAAGCCTCAAGTATATTATCAAGTGGAAGGAGCTACTAGATAGTGAGGCAAGCTATGAACTTGCCAAGGGACTATGGCAATTCAAGGACGGCATCAAAAGGTTCCACCAAGGAGATTCAACAAGGACATTTGCAGCATAGGTGGGGGAGAATGTCACAAACCACCTTGTGGTGGCAAATATGGGGCACTACATCAATGCACTCATGGCATGTACTTGGTGCATACATGCAAATATTTAGAAAGGGTCTCTTTACCATGAATGGGCTAGAGAACCCTAGAACTACATAGAACTATCTAGAAATGTGTAGATAGACCCAGGAGATACTAGATCTAGATATTTTGGAACATGAGTATATAAGGACTTATAAGATCGAGCCATTTAGCAAGATCATGGCCACCCATTCTTTAGGACCTTGCTTACAAATAGGGGTTGGATCCCTATTTGTATGCAATTAACTAAGTTGTAAGCAAGTTAGAGCAATAAAGAGCTTTCTTCTTAGACCACTAGCATCCTTCCTTAAGCTTCCTTACAAAACATCCCACACTTTCACACTTCCTAGAGTCATGCTGAACTTGCTATCATAAGCTCATTGCAAGACTAAGTACTACACGGGCTTAGTTTAAAGTCATGCCATGATACACCTCCCTCTTAGATGGGAGTCTCATTTTCAGCTCTTCTGGCATGATACCCTTGTATGCATTAAGGATTGTCATCACCTTATTTGGGATGGGTTTGAATTGATTCATGCCGTCATCCATATTAAGTGTAGTCAATTAGGTTACTTCATTCTTATGCATATCCCTCGCTAGTTGCATGGATATCAATAGCTTTATGGGCTCTGCCATCTTAGGCTTGATGGGCACAACACATAAACACTTTGGTTCCAATATGCATAGGAAATTTAAGAAAGGCATGGTTACTATGTAATCAAGAAAAACCAACCTAATTACCATTTCATAGCATCTATGGTTATAATAGAAACACTTTCCTTATCATGCCAAGCCCCTATGCGAAGGGCAGTGTTGTGGGTAGTCCCTACAATGGGAACCTCCTTTGAGTTGATAGTCTTGAGGTGGCCGCTATCTTTGTGGACCTTTAGGTTGTGCTTCCTAGTTGCCTCATGGTCATGAATACCTCTAAAGCGCTGGTATCCACTAGGATGTTGAGCTTTTATTCATCAATCTCAACCTTAGTGGCAACTTCTAGATTGTCTTGGGTAACATCAAAGAAAGATATGTTGCTATTTATTATATGACACAGAAAGGTTACATGCTCTAATACCACTTCTCATGGGATGACTTTAAACCAAGCATGTGTTCCACTTAGTCATGTCATGTGCTTATGACAATAAGCAAAATTTAGCCTAACTATAGGAAGCATGAAAGGAAAGTGTTGGAAGCTTTGTAAATAAGCTTAAGGAAGAAAGAAAGTGGTTTAAGAAGAAAGCTCTTTATTGATCTAACTTACTTACAACTTGGTTGATTGCATACAAATGGGGATCCAACCCCTATTTATGGGAAAAGTCCTAAAGAATGTGTTGCCATGATCTTGCCAAATGACTTGATCTTACAAGGCCTTCTAGAGTTATCTACCACATTTCAAGATCTAGTATCTTCTAGGTCTATCTACATATTTTTAGGGTTCTCTAATCTATTCATGGTAAATCTAGAGACCCTTATTAAATATTTACATGTATGCGCCAAGTAAATATCATGTGTATGTTCATGTGGTGCCCCATGTGAGCCTCCGTAAGGCAATCTGTGCACGTGGGTATGGATCAAAGACTTCTGAATAAACAAACAATTGTGCACATATTATTTTAAAATATATATAACTACTATAAAAGGGAAGAGAGGCATGTCTATGTTTTGGTGCCACTTAATGCACACAAAACTTAACTGCTTTACCCTTCTCTTTAGTTATATTTTCATCTACAACCCTCTCTTAAAATACTTTATGCTTCTCTTTAATTATATTTTCATCTACTACCCTCTCTTAGAACTTAAAACCATTTCCCACTATGCTTCTAGTGCCACTTAATTTAGACAAAATTTTAGCTACAAAAGCTTCCCTTTAATTATTAAATAACTTACGACTTCTTTTACTCTACGTTGACAAACTCTATATTTTGTAATTTGAACTATTCATTACCTTCAACTTCCCTATTTAGGCTATATAGAAAAAATAGGTGTATCAAGGCTTATAGATATTATTTCTTTTAGTTAAAGTTTCAATGGATGTGATTTAAAAGCAAGAAAAGCCATGGCTAGAGTCATCCAAAGGTTATGAAATTTTGTAGCTAGCCAAACTAAGGCATGAAGAATGTAATGAATGAATTTGATCATCCAAAGGAGGGTCCCAAGTACATAGTGTCCTTTTCTGCATTTGAAAATCTTTTTTTTTTAATTTATACCAAATCTTGTTAAAGGGAAATAAAGTATCAAATGATTATATTACTTTATTATTTAAGTCTTCTAACAATTATAGTAAGCGATATATGAGCCTTAGTCATCTAATTAGAGAGAAGTTATTATTTTACTATTGTCATTCTCTCATGGTTTTCATTAATTAGCATGAATACCTCTACAATTTCACACATCTTAAATTGATGTAGACTCTCATAAAGGCTATATAAATTGATTTGATACTTTACCTACTTCGATTTGCTATATGGTGCATATGTATGTTTTAACTTGAAAAATAATAGCAAGATAAAACTAAAACCAAAGTAGGAGTCACTATTTGAGTGATCTAACTTGACGAAGGAGTGCAGTACAAATGAGAGAGTTTTTATTGTAGAAGTTATCTATGATCGAGAAAAATCAAATGGATAGCTCTAACCAACTAAAGGTAGGGCCTACCTACAATATTAACATATTATATAATATCATTCTATGTTAATTATTACTATTAGAAAAATGTCTTATTAACTTATAAAAAGATGCTCCACATAATAGCATTCACTAATTGCAAATATTTTTAAATTGGTTTTTAGATGACATCTCACCTTTAGATGATCTAACATGTTCATCTAGTTAACAGGACATTAAGCTATCTTAACACAAAAAATAAGGATTATTGGAGAACTTTAGGATCCTCAGACCTATATTTTAGGAAGTTGAATTGGATTGTTCTTATATGAAGTTTATGAATTGTTTATTTTGTGAGTGCTAAATACAAGGTTTTAAGCACTAGAATTATCAATTACACATGCTTTTGAAACTACTACCATTACAAATCTAAAGTGATTGGAGAACAGTTAGATCATCAAAATGTTGGCCCCTTCATTAGTCATCCATGGATTCTCTTACATAGTATCCATTATATATTTGTGTTTACTTACAATTGCAAGTTCTTATTTGTAATGACCCCAAATTTTTTAATATTAAAAGCCCATAAAAAGTTTAGTTTTAAAGATAAGGGCATTTTGGTCATTTCACTAGTCACCTTGACTAAACCCAGGAATTTGGTGCTAAAAGTAGTGCCATTAGATGCGTCTTGGAAAAAGGAATCCAACAAGACCAAAATCACCCAAAACGGAGTTAAAATGAGCAAGATATGGTCCTTTGAAGTTCAGGGGCAAAATTGTAAATTTCACAAAACGACTTAACCTGAAAAACACAGGTGCCCGTTTTGATACGGGCACCCCGTCGTCTTCAACCTCCTAGAGGTTTCTGGAACGGCGGTGTTTCAAGAAGAAACCACCGCCATTCCAGAGGATTCCCCACCTCCATTCAAAGGCAGTTAGAAACCCTCCAGAACCCTCTTTAAAAGCCCTATAAATAGAGCTCTTGGGTGCCTCTAATGGCAGCCCAAAAGCCTTGGAGTAAACCAGTCGTGAAGCAGTGACCAAGGGGGGAAAACATGGAGAGAAAACCACGCACGAAGCAGGTATGCTCCAAAACTCCCCAAACCCATCTCCACCATAGTTCCAGGAATGATTTCCCTAGGTTTTTCCATGAAAAACCATGGAGAATAGGCCTCCAGGAGAGCCACAAAGACCCCTGGGACGTCCCCAGGCTGCACTGGTTCGACAGGGTCAAACCAGGGTGACCTAAGGACGACCCAGGTCACTAACAGGCGGGACGATCCAATAGGACCGTCCCACGTCGACGCAGGTCGACGCTGTTTGAAAAAAAAAACCAAACGGGCGCGTCCCTGGACGCGCCCTCTAAAGGGACGACGAGCGGCGTCGTCTAGCGAGTCTGCAGACGCGCAGCGCACTAACGAGGCGTCGTTTTTTTGGTTATTTGAGAATTCTGGGCGCACGTCGCAGACGCGCAGCGCCCTAGCATTCCTCCTTTTTTGTCTTTAAGACTCTATGTACATACAAAATTAAAATGCTTATAACTTGAGATCTAGAGCTCCGATTGAGGTGCTGCAAAAGGCGTTGTGTCCGTATCGACGGCGTGGACATATCCAAACCATAAAATCCCTAATCAAGGCCCAATCAGAGTAGGGCATGACCCTTAGAATAGGGTGGTGGCACGTGACCACTAGGACTTTGGAAAACTGAGAATACCAAGGCCTAATTAGGACCTTAGGACACCCATAGGCATATGGATGGACCCCTAATGCCTAATTAATAAGACTCAACTTCTCTAAACCCATCAAAGATAGGGTAATCTAACCTTGAGTCCCCAAACCATGTTCAGGAGCGTACGAGGACAAGAAGGTTAACGCGACCTAGTCAGGTAGGTGCTCTATCACTATTAGATTCTTTTAAAAGATCTATTATTGTTTTAAGAACATATGTTATAAGCATATGACTTATTTAGCATGACTTGATTCAACATGCATATGATAAACATTTTGTACATAAACATGTTTCGTAAAAGATTGCATATACATTGTGAACATATATGTTTTGTAAACAAGTGCATACATTGCATGATTTAAGTACTTGCAAAGATTGCATGTCCTTGAGGGTTGCCAAAAGACGCTAGAGTGCTGAGGGCCAGGTAGTTGCGAGGGACCCAAAGAGGACAGGTTTTGAAAGATACATTGTGCATGTATTGCCAAGACATGTGCTACATGCATAGATTGCATGATAAGTGTAGCCTTGACCAATGAGGGCAAGCTGATGAGGGCGGGCCGATGAGGGCGGGCCAGAGAGAGCTGACAAGGCTTCTAGGCTGGCAGGCTTCTAGGCTGTCAGGCTTCTAGGTAGGGTTATGACTTTGAATGCAATACTAGCATGAGCAGATTTTATGCACTTCATGCGTGTTTTGCAACCAAATTCATAAATTGCATGATTTACGACGAATAAGTGTCATATGCCCCGTGGAGGTATATGATCCTGTGTCCCTAGGTACCCGGGGACCACACGGCGAGGAGGTCGTGGGCAAATGGGACCCTATGGTTTCGTGGATTTATGTGCATTGCATATAGCATGATATACGGTTGGTCGACCATACCATGATAGATATCCATGAGTTGGATTCCATGAAGCATCTGATGCATATCATGATGTTATGACATATTTTTATGATTATGATGTATGATACTTTCGACTTGGATTATGATATTTCTTTAAGTCGTCAGTATTTCGATTTGACAATGGCTTTTAATATCGATATTGAACGTGATTATTCGTACAACATGCATATGTTTTTATGAGCACATGATTTTAAAGATCGCATGCATTATAAAACTAATAGTGATAGACTCCTACTGAGTATATTATATACTCACCCAATCCTTAACATTTTTCAGACATCAGTAAGTACTCAAGGACAGGATACGTCCGTATATATCATGGTTCAGGACAGCTTAAAGAGGACATCTATGTTAGTGCTATGAGCAAGTGAATCCAAAAGGAAACAAATACACATGTAAGTAAGCTCTCAACCCTCTGGACATGTGTTTGTACTTAGTTACAGTTGGGCTGTGCATTGTGACTGGATAGACCTGGGGAAAAAGCATTTGTGATTTCTAAAGTTGTTCAAAAACTACCTTAGTTGTTGTGAAAACAAATGACACTCGGGGTTTTCAAAATGAATTCCAAATAAAAGATTTTTCCGCTGCATTGCACTATTTTTTTCAAATCGGGATCCCACCTTAGGAATTTAGATTTTTCATCTAAAAATGCATGAGAAAACCCGGGTCGTCACATTATTATAATTTTAAGTCTCAACTATAATTGCTTATTTTCAATATATATATATATATATATTGTTTGGTGCTTTATATTTCGTGTTTGCTAATATTTTTCAATTAAATTATGCCTTTTATGAATAGGGATACATTTTAGGTAAATTTAAAATTTTAAATATCATTATTTTTATTAGTGATACTCTTATCTTTGTCTCACAATTTGCACTAGGTTTTACTTGAATATTTAACCACTAAACAACAATTAAAACTATACAATAGTTATAAAAGTTAATAATGGTTTCTAATAATGAATACATTATTAATTTCTATTTGAAAGATAAATCACCATCATCATCAACATTATTGTTGAGATTTTTAAGTTAAACTCACAAGCACATGAATCAGTTATAGTAATTCATGTGATGGAGATCAATCCTACAATGAATCAAATGGATTTGTGAGATAGTGGTCCTTACCTAAATTACTTAACCTAGCCAAGATAATGAGATTTTGATCCTCAACTGATAATAGAACTTAACATAAATGTAAGACATGAAATATGGAATTATGCTAAAAGTAAACATGCTAAACTTAGGAACTTTCCTAAAACATACCGTCTAAAAATAAAATTTTCCTAGGATTAAAACCTTCTAAATTTAGAAATTTCCTGAATTAACTTCCTAAACATGAAATTTAGAAGCTTTGCAAATCTAACTAAAGCAACTAATATAAGGAAACTAAGCAACAAATCAATCACTTTCCTAAACTAAACCTTCTAATCATGAAATTTAGAAATTTTTTAAATAACATATAAAAAACTAATGAAAACTAATGTGAATGACTAATTCAACCACTCACTATGCAATGAATTCAAGAACATGATTAAGCGACTAATCTGAGGAAAGTACATCTAGAACCATATGCATGACCCTAGAGTGGTACGCATGATTCTAGTGTGGTTCTTAGTTATGGAATCTCATAAATATGATACAAAAATATGTAAATAATAGTAATGAGAGTATATGGACAGAATTGAATAACAACTTAACTTAGAAGAATAACATCTAAAGCATACACAAGACATGTAATGGAATCTAAATCACAACAAGTAATGATGCAAAAACATGTAAACAATTAAATCTAGATCCAATCAACTAATTGAAATAAATTAAACCTAAGGTTGCATCAACGCTCTAAACATTTCAAAATCATTCACCAAACTTCCATAAACATCAACTAAAACCCCTTAAAATCATGCACCAAACCCATGGGTTGTGTGCATGGGACAAAGGTGGTTTTGGTAGATGAGAAGGCTTGGTTAAGATGCACTACTAAAGTTGCTTGAATCCTAAACTATAGAACCAGCTACAACTAGCATTCACCAATCAAGAGATCAAAGCATTAATCATCAAATTGTATTTGATTTAAATTTAAGATTAACAGGATGGTGGGCACATTTCATGAACAATGTGCACCATGCTTACATCATATAAAGTCAAACTAAACTATCAATATGATTCTCTAACACCTTGTAAGCATGAAGATAAAGGGAAAATCCAATGGATAGCAAGGTAAATCTAAGGAAAAAGCGAGAAATCAATGGAACCAAAGGCTAAGCAAACAAAGATAGCAAACAATGACAACTAACAAAGGAAAGGAGCCTACCTTGACTTGAAGAAAATGGCACGGAATGTTTCAAATAAAGAGAGCAGCCAAAGGAAAAATTGTAGAAGACTTGCAAAGGAAAAAGGGATCCCCAATTAAGAAATCGTTGTAGCTTCGAGAAAGAGGGCTGCCTCCAAGAAAAAGAAAAAACCATGGAACTCCTTTCAAAGGAAGATGGAGGTGTCACTTTTTAAGGTGCCTCCTCCACTCCAAAAAAGTATAACTAATGTGGTAGCCCTAAGACTCCTTTTATAAGTTGGCTTCCTTCTTTTTTTGCTAAGATGTGATCCTAGGGTGCAAATTAGTAGAGGTAGAATGTAGGGTTAGGATTATATCTAAGGTTAACCAAGAAGATAAAATAGGTGGTTAGGAGAAATATGAATGAATCTAGGTGATTAGGAAAGTGGTGTAGGTGGCATGAAAAGTTTGGCCACCTTGGATGACTAAGAGGAAGGGGAATAGGAAGGAGGCTCCTACTTTGAAGGATCTAGGCGTGGAGCACCTTCCCTCAAGGTTTTTCATGTGGAAATGAGATAAGGAAAGAGGGAAATTGTGGGAAAGGAATGAATTGGTGAGGAGTAAAGAAATCAAGAGTGTGATGGAGGTGGGATATGGCAACATGCATAGGAGCAACAAATGGTGGGAGGTGCCATGTTTTTATGTATCCCACTTTGATTTTCACATGGAAGTCATAGGAGTGAGAGAGGTATGGAAAGAAAAAGATAAGGATGATGGCAGCCCTTGGATGAAGAATGTATGGTGAGGATGATGAGGAAAAAGAAAGAGATAAGAAAGAAAGGTTGAGATAGGAAAGGATGATTGGTTGATCATAGGTAGAGTTAGGAGGGTGTGAGAGTTTTAGAAGGGTGGAACTCTTAGGTGGCATTTAGGAAAGTAAAATTCGCAGTGGTCTTGTAAGGTGAGGTGGAAAGGGAGAAAAAGGTCAGAAAATCATGGAAAAGTAGAAAAATGCAATGGGTTCTTCCTATTGGTCCACATGTTATCTTAACTAATTGAATTTTTCCTCGATTATCTTCAAAATAACCCTTAAAATCCCATTGATATTTCTTTAGATTTTCCTCCAATCATGGCCTTCCATGCAGCTAGACTCGTGGCTTGATAGCTTGCTTTGAGAGCTTATTTGGCTTGGGTTCATGGCTGGCTTTAGGGGCCCTTTTGGCTTGGCTTTGATGGCTGGCTAGGCTCCTTAGCTTATCACCTTCTTCATGTCTTGTATATGGCTAGGTGGCTTGAGTGAATCTCATGCAAAGGTGGTAGACTTTGTATTGCTTGTGCATGGGCCCACTTTAGTCACCTTTGACTTCTCCAATTCCATCGTTTGTGTAGCTTAAGGTGATCTTAATCCTTGATATTACTTGGATTGATGACATTTAGGCTTTGACTTGATCTGTTGATCTTGATCTTCAATTTCAATCTCAATCTCGGCCATCGAATCATCATTTCAACTCCTACAAAAGATGAAAACTCTAATTAAATCCTAGAAAAATATGATTATTTACATGCTTACCTTGGATTAGCCTCTGAACTAACAAATTATCAAATATGTGGTTTATTAGGTCAAAAATGCATATATTATAATTTTGGCCAAAAATCCTAATTTACCCCTATAAGTTATAACACATGGGCAATTAATTGGGTGATTTTTATTAATTTTGGATACTTATCACACCCCCAACCAACATTTTGCTAGTCTTGAGCAAAACATCTGAAAAATCATAAAAAAAAAAAAAAAAAAAAATGGTAGTCATTTTCATAGGTACTCATGATTGCATTTAACATATACGATAAGCCCTTAAACCCCTAAGTTACCCCTAGTGAATGAGTTAGGCTTTGCAAGGGTTTGCAATGAATATAACCACAAATTTCATAAAGATGAATCCTTTACTTTACCTTAGAGAATCCTCCTCCATTAGTGCTCTACTAGTTTAACAACTTAATGGAGATGAATGACAATTCTACAAATTATCTACATACTAAAGTCATTTTATTATAGTTATTTCTCGAAGTGCATGTGTGTACAGCTACATAAGTTAGAACTTCTAATTAGCTATGCTTACATTCCATTGAAAATATATTTTGACCTCAATTCTTACAGGTATACTTTAAAAAATGAAGCTCTTAGAGAAATGAGTTAATTATACTTCTCCCACTATGTGATCGGATCAAACAAGGCTAAAGGTTCACATAAAATTTAAGGACTAAAGAGACAAAGGAATGTAATTCCTAAGAATAGATGTCATTACCAAGATTAGCAGGGGTAGATTACCTTAATTCCTTCTTTTTATATCCTCATTAAGGCTATTTTCCACCTAAGATCCACAAGTTTTTAAACAGGATGAAATGTAGGCCTGGGACAGGTTCAGAAAAGAAGGGCATAAGAATTCAAAGGTTCAAAATTGAGTAGAGGTCTTCTTCGATTGTTGGACAACTTTACTTTGACTATGCTATAGTGAATATCTCTTGTACTCTTTCCTTTCTCTAATATTTCTTTATTTTCACTTTTCTTTTGAATTCTTTGAAAGCAAGACTTTTTCTTTATATGAAATTTTGTATTTTTCACTTCTTTAACTTTTTGTCCTTTTTTATATTTTTTGTACTAACTTTACTCATTTTTGAAAATAGGTAATGGATTTTTAGTAGTTTTTTCTATTTAAGGTAGGTGGGGTTAAGAAAGAGAAGGCTTAATAATAAGCTCAAGGGGCTAACTAGTGGTATACTATATTGGGTAGGCTCTATTTCTTTGGGCTGGACAAGGGTGGCCTATATCATTTTCTAGGTTTCTTAAAGCCTATCAGATTCAATAAAATTATTAGAAAGAAAGCTATTACTCCTATTTATTTGTGGTAATTAACCAAAAATAAGGATAATAGGATCAGACAAAGTTATGTACACTAAAGAAAATGCAGAACTACTTATGACTCTCAGAAAGAGGATAATCTTTAAAACTCACTTGGTTGTATGTCTCCACTAATTTTCCTCAGGGTCTCTAAGTCATACCTCCCTATTAGTTTAGACTATGTGCTATGTGTAAGTATTGGCAAGAATTATCTTTCATAAGATGCTTCAACACATGAACAACATGCAAAACTAGCCATATGCACTTATATTAAGAGGTTAAATTAGTAGAACAATTGAGTTTCTGAAAATCTAGTTCTCATCATAGTAAAGGAACTCTACCTTTAAAAAAAATAATTTCAAATACAAGAACACAAAAGAAAAGTCAAAATCTCTTTGAACATATACACCCTCCCAACCTAAACTAAACATTTTCCTCAATGTTTGGAAACATAGGACACTATTTGATGATGGAATGATGTACAATATTGAGATTCTAAAATCTTCTAGGTTGCCTTCCAATGAGTGTTAAGTTTCACGTCTTCAGCCAGATGTGATGATGAGTGTAATGTGATGTGCAAGGCACTTTGGATCATGCTAAAGTGGATCATGGTAAATTGGTGCCTCTAATACTATTTCATCTACCTCAAGGTTAATCAATTCCAGGAAAGGTTTTAGCCTTTGTCCATTAACTTTGAGGATTTTACAATCTTTCTCTATCTCGATGGCCCCATGAGGATTTATGGTGCTTATTAGATAGGGTCCAGTCCATTGAGACTTAAGTTTTCCTGGGAAGAGGTGCAACCTGGAATTACATAATAAGACCTTTTGTCCAGGTGTGAAGGACTTCCTTAAGATTTGTCTATCATAGTTAACCTTCATCCTATCCTCGTGCAGAGTTGCAAATTCGAATGCATCTTTTCACAACTCATTATGTTGGAGTTTTTAGTGGGTCCCTATAGCATCTAACTCAAATTGAGCTTTTTGATAGCCCAATATGCCTTGTGTTCCAATTCTACTAGTAAGTGATAGGCCTTTCCATAAACCAAGCAATAGTGTAACATGCCTATAGGAGTCTTATAGGTAGCTTGATAAGCCCATAAAGCATCGTTAAGTCTAACAGACCAATTTTTCTTACTTGGATTGACTATCTTCTTTAGAATACTCTTGATCTCTCTATTTGACACCTCTACTTGCCCACTGTTCTAAGGGTGATGTGGTATAGCTATCTTATGGTTAACACCATACTTTTTCATTAAATTTTCAAACACTTTATTGCAAAAGTGTTTGCCCCCATCACTAATTATGTCTTGTGGACTACCTAACCTTGCAAATATCTTTTCCTTTAAAAATTTCACCACCACACTGTGGTCATTTGTCTTGTAGGGTGCGGCTTGCACCTTAGACATGTAGTCTGCTCCCACGAGGATGTATAAATACCCAAAAGACTTAGGAAATGGCCCATGAAATCTATGCCCCAAATATCCAAAGGTTCTGCAACAAGGATAGAGTTTAAGGGCATCATATTTTTCCTCCCCTATACTTTCTAACCTTTGGAACCTAGCACATGCCATGTAGTAAGCATGTGAATCTTTAAAAATTATTGGTTAGTAAAAACCACACTGCAAAAATTTTGCATCTATCTTTTTAGAGCTAAAGTGGCCTCCATAGGCATGGTCATGATAGAAGGAAATTATTTTGTTATGCTCACTATTAGGTATGCATCTCATTATCACTTGATTGGGATAGTAATTAAATAAGTAAGGGTCTTCCCAAGTGAAGCATCTAACCTTGGTCATAAATCTGTTTCTATCTTGTTTTGTCTAATGATTAGGCATTTGTCCTATAACAAGATAGTTAACTATGTCTCTATACCAAGGTAACTGGGAAATGTGCATTAATTATTCATTCAAAAAAGCTTTTGTTATAGGCACATTTTTGCTAGTATGCTCCACCACTAACTTGGACAAGTGGTCGACTACTAAATTTTTAGGACCTTTCTTGTCCTGAATTTCTAGGTCAAATTCCTATAGTAGTAGTATCCAACGGATCGGCCTAGGTTTTGCATCCATTTCAGAAAGGAGATGTTTCAAAGTTGCATGATCCGAGTATACTATAACTTTAGATCCTATCAAGTAACATATAAACTCATCCAATGAAAACATGACTACCAAAAACTCTTTCTATGGTCAAGTAGTTGAGTTGTGCGTTGTTGAGTATTTTACTAGCGTAGTATATCACATGGGAAAGTTTGTCAAATGTGCATCCCCAAAACATCCTCAATCGTGTAGTCTAAAGCATCGCACATTATCTCAAATGGTGCACTCCAGTCAGGTGATCAAATGATAAGTGCATAGGTCAATTCAACTTTTAAACACTCAAAGGCTTGTCTATAATCCTCATCAAGATCAAAAGAAGCCACCTTTGTAAGTAAATTACAAAGGGGCTTGGCAATCTTGCTGAAATCCTTGATGAATCTCCTATAGATCCCAGCATGACCTAGAAATGAGCTGCTTTCTTTCACCATCCTTAGTGGAGGAAGGTTGGCTATTATATCCACTTTGGTCTTGTCTACTTCTATATTATTGTGTCATATAATGTGGCCAAAAACAATACCATTTTGTAGCATAAAATGGTACTTCTCCCAGTTTAGTACTAGATTTTTCTCCTGACACCTTGCAAGGACTAACTTCAAATAGTGTAGGCACTCATTAAAGGAAGACCCAACTACCAAGAAGTCATCCATAAACACCTCTAAGAACCTTTCTATCATGTCAGAAAATATGCTCAACATACACCTTTGGAAAGTGGCTAGAGCATTGTGCAAACTTTGAAAGGCACATGACAATAAGCAAAGGTCCTAAAAGGGTAGGTGAACGTGGTCTTGTCTTGATCCTCGGGTGCTATAAGAATTTGGTTATAGTTGGAATAACCATCAAGAAAACAATAATAACTATGATAGGCTAATTCTCAAGCATTTGGTCAATAAAGGAAGAGGAAAGAGGTCTTTCCTCATGACCACGTTCAATTTCTAGTAATCAATGCAAAGTCTCCACCTGATAATCATTTGAATGGGTACTAACCCATTGTCCTCATTCTTAAGTATCATCACACGAGATATCTTGGGTACATCTTGAACTTGGTTGACCCAAGTACTATCAAAGATGGGGTATATTACACCAATATCTAAAAGCTTAAGGACTTCATCTCTTACCATGTATTTCATATGGGGGTTTAGTCTTCTTTGAGTTTTCTTAGATGATTTTGCATTTTCTTCCAGGTGGATCATATGCATACAAACAACTAGACTAATCCCCTTGATGTCTGCTATAGTCCATCCTAGATTAATCTTATGTTCCTTGAGATCATTAAGCAATTTTCCTTCTTCTTCTTAGTCTAGATTTGCTGCTATTATAACATGTAAGGATTCATCTGGCATTGGATGTCACCAAAAATGTACGTCCAAGTATAACCAGAATCTAACTGCTAGGATTAGATACAAGCTGGGTGTCCAATACATTGAAGTCAACCGAGTAGTAAAACTAGTCCACTCATATCAAAACATCCTTAACCAAAGCACATGATATTTTTACTGATGTATCACCAATTGCAATGCGGTAGTGGTTGGTTTGAGCTCAGCAAGCCTCAATGGCTCATAGACAGAGTATGGAAATAGGTTAACAATAGCCCTTAGGTCAAGCAATTTCCTACATATGACATGGTCTCCAATAATGCATGAAATTATAAGGCATCCTAACTTGGGAGGGTCTTGTGTTGAATCAAAGAGCTCACCTACTTGGCTAGGAAAGCTTTTTCTGTACATTAAGGTTTCTTTTTCTTGTGCAGAACTCTTTTAAGAACTTGGCATGATTTGGCACATCCTTGATGTCATTGAGTAATGCAATGTTAATTTGTACATGCTTAAATACATCCATAAGCTCATTTAAATTTCTTCCCTTCATAGCCTTGTTCAATAACTCAGGAAATAGGACATTAGGCACATAAGGTGCCTCCACTGTAGGTTCAATAGGAGACTTCTATCTCTTTTCTTTCTATTGTGTTTTGACTATCTCATTAGCTTCTACAGTTTCCTTAGGCTACCCCACTTGTTGTCGACTTGATAGTCGCTCCTAAGGGTTGTGATGGACTTGGCTTTATCATGATAATTATGGGTTTGCAAACTAGATCATATCTCAAATTGGCCTTTAAGGTTAGGAATAGGCTGACGAGGAAACTAACCCTTTCCTCTATCTTATAATGCAATAGCCAGCTGGCTTACTTGCATATCTAACTTGGCTATTGTTGTTATTTTAAATAAAACTCATAAGAGCATGAATCATTTGCAATATAGTATGCTAGTGAGGTTGATCCCATAAGGAGTCGAACTAATGTAATGCTAGTGGTCCCTACTTTAAAATATCTAACCTAGCCAAAAATTTAAGAGATATTTTTAACATAAACTAAAACTGGAAATTAACACGTGAAATTAGAAACTAAGCAAAAACAAGAAATATGCAAAATTGAAAACTTTCCTAAAACATGCACTTTCTAAAATTAAAACTTTTCTAAATTAAAAACTTCTAGGTTTATGACTTTCCTAACTAAAAACTTTCCTATAAAGTGAAACTTTCCTAAAACTAACTTTCCTAAAAATGAAATTAACAACTAATTTAAGAAAAACATGCTTTAACAAACTACTTTCCTAATCATGCAAAACTATGAAAATATTGGCTACTATGGATCATTTGATCAGAATGAAATTTGGAATGGGTGCCTTTGACAACATGAATCACTTGAAAAATAAACATATAATTAACTACTTTAGCATGTGTGATAAAATTAATTACTTTAACTAAGATGCAAAATAATGGAATCTAACTACAACTAAACAAGAGAAATAAAGGAAAATTTACCACTAACAAATAATGAAAGAAAAACTACCAAGCATCATGCACGTAACCATGGAATGATATGCATGATTCATTGGATAGGAGTGGATTTAATCAACTATTTTGGAAAGCTAAGAATGCAATCTATTTATAACATTAATTAAGCTATCTAACAATCTAGTTAAGCTCTTGAAAAATCAAGTGAACATGAGTTGTACGATATTGGAAATTAACACAACCCATTCGTGCAAAGATTTTAGTGGCATGGTAATTGAATCATTCAATGAATAGAACATGTAAAAAATGGAATTAATCACTAATGCAATCAAATATTCAATAACAAAGATAATTGACTGCCGACACAAACACTAATTGAAAATTCCAACTAACTTTATTGAATCATATCCAAAATTCATCAACATAATACCCCATACATGTAATCCAAATCTGAAATTTAAATTCTATTACAATGATGTTCACTTAATCTTAATCAATCCTTTATTAGAAGCCAATTTCTTCTTCAATTGTTCCAACAATTACTCATGAACTATGGAATATTAAGGAAACAACCAATGGAACATAAGCAAACATAACTAGAAATCAAGAGGGTTGAAAGAGAACAAAGATGCCATGAAAGGTAAAGAGCAAAACTGGATTCAAATGAATTCCCTTGGATGTCACTTCAAGGGAAAACCAGCTTTGAATCTTAGTTTTAAAACTAAGGAAAGATAAAGGAAAAGAAGGCAAACTAGCATGAAAAGAAGTAAATTCCAGCAAAGAGAACAAAGAAGCTAACCAACCTTCAATGATGAATCAAAAACCCCAAAATTCCTAGAACACTTGAGGAAGAAGCATACACCTTGGAAGGAAGTGGCAGCACCCAAGGAGTCTATGCAAAAGAGAGGAGAATGGTTTGTAGGAAGAGAGCATCCTCCTCCCTAATGGAGGAGGCGTCTTTTTCCTAAGTGGGAAAAGTTTCCATTTTCTTGGATTTTGCTGGGTTTTTATTCATGTTCTCCTATTTTTTCTAGGTTGCCCTAATGCTAAGGTGTGGTGGGGATTAATGTGTGTTAATTTGAATGGCTAAGATATGGGAAAGGCTAAGATGTTCAAAAGATGAAGTGGGTGTAAGGTGGCTGTCTTAAGGAAGGGGAGTAAGTGGGAGATGCCACCTTTTTAGGAAGGGACATCTCCCTCCTTCCAAAATCATTGAAACTCCTATGATTTAGGAAAGTGGGTGGGAATGAGATGGGAAAGAGATGGAGGGTGTTAGGTGGAGAATTTTGGTTGGTTGGGAAGTTTCCTAAGAGGTGGAATGTGATAGAGTTTGGAAAGATGCAACTCTACAATGGAAATTCGCAATGCATCTTAAGGGTGAGGTGAAAATTAAGGAAAATGTGGAGAAAAGAGATAAAAACACTAAAAATGGAAGGCTCTTATCCATTGGTTCACATGCCATCTTATTCTAATTAGAGTTCCCTTAATTATCTTCAAAATATCTTATAGATAATCTTCTTGAATCTCCTCTAATCCTAGCCTTCCATTTAGCTTAGCTTGATGGCTAACATGGCTAAGTTTGAAGGCTTCATTGGCTAGGCTTAATCGCTGGATTTGGAAGCATTCTTGGTTTGAATTCTTATCTCAATCCATAGGCTTGAGTGGCTTGAATGATTTGGCTTGAATTCCTTAGCTTACCACCTTCTCTCATGGCTTATATGGCTAAGATGGCTTAAGTGGCTTCCATGCAAAGGTGGTGTGAATGCATGACTTACTTCAAGGGCCCATTTTGGCCATATTTAGCTCCTTTAATGACATACATTACTAGTCCACAAGATGATCTTGACCTTTGGTTTCAGGTTGAATTGATGATTTTGAGGCTTTGACTTGATCTTTTGATCATGTCTTCAATTTCATCCAAATCGATCTCAACCGTTGGATCGCCATCTTACTTCCTAAAAAAAGAGAAAAACCATAATTAAAACTTAGAAAAACATGATTAATCACATACTTACCTTGGATTAGCTTTTTGACCTATAAAATAATAAAAATTTTCTTTATTAGGTCAAAAATGCACGTGTTACGAATTTTGGTCTAAAAAACCTAGTTTACCCCTATAAGTTGCAACACATGGGTACTAATGGGGTGATTTTTATGCAAAATTAAACAGTAATTAGCTGGCTTAAGAGTTAATATGGGAAGAATATTGACTATCATTTTACAATTTGTGTAGAGCCTTGTTAGTGTCTTCATTTTGTTTCAAAGATCTTCCAATGAGTAATTGTACGTATTCCTCAAATGATGGTTTCTTTTGTTGTTGAGGTTATTGAAAGCTAGGTGGCTGTTGAGGAATTCTTGTTCTAGGAAAATTTTGGTTAGGGGGTTCATAGATGATCCTCACTAGTAGTTTTTCTTTGACCAAGAAAAATTTGGATGCATGGCTCATCTAGGATTATAGGTCTCAGAATACAGGTAATTGCTAGGATTGTTATATGCATTCAAAGTATTCACTTGTTCTAATAGATATACTTTTAGCACTTTATTTGATGGACAATATGGTTATATGGTCTAGACTTGAACAAAGAACACAAACCTCTTATATAGACTTAATAGTAGCAACCATGAGGGATTAAAACATAGTTTTAAGTTTGTCTGCTCTCCCATCATACTTGTCCATTCTCTCAAGTACAGAGTCTTGTATGCTAGATTTGTTTGCACTCCTATCTCATATAGGCCTCCTTTCTTTAGAGGCTTGTTGTTTCTTTCTCTTTGATTAGAGTAATCCCATTGCTGGGAATTATCTACTAATGTCTGAAAAAACACCTAGGCCTCTCTCTCATCTTCTAGCATGAGGACCCCTCCACCCACTACATCAATCATTTGTCTATTTTGAGGCATCAATGCCTCATAGAAGTATTAAACCTACTGCCATTTCTCAAGTTTGAGCTGGGGATATTTCTATAGCAATTTATTCCATCGGTCCCAGCATTCATAGTATTGTTCATCACCCCTTTGTTGGAAATTTAAAAAATTTCCTACGAAGAGCATAATCTTGTGAATAGGGAAGAATTTATTCCAAAACTTCCTAAACAAACCCCATGTGCTCATGGAACCTACCGCCAAGGAATTTAGCTATGACTTGGATTTATCCTTAATTGAGAATGGAAAGAACCTAAGCCTAGTTAAGTGATTTGAAAATTTTTGGAACCTAAATGTGGCACAAATATAAATGAATTCCTTTATATACAAGTATGGATCCTCTCTTTCACGACCATAAAAAGTGGGAAGTAACTTCATGACTCCTAATTTTAATTCAAAATGCTCTGCATTTGTTGGAGGTAAAGCTATACAGGATGGGATATTCAATTGGAGTGGCACATAAAAATCTCTAATAGATTTGCTCTCAACTTCTATTGGTGGTGCAGCCATGGGGATAGGAAGTTGGTTTCTTACCCCTTGCCTAAGGATATGTTCAACCTCTGGGTCTAAAGTTACTAACTCTAAGTTCTGAGATCGATGCTCATGCATACACTAAGCTACTTCCTAACTAAATTATATGACCTAACTATATCCTCACTTAAACTTTAAGTGATCCACAATCCTAATAAATCACTAATTGAGCTATTTTGGTTATCTTTGGTTACTTCATAGGGTGGTAGCTTCTTAGACCTAGATCAAGACAACTCCTCCTTTTATACAGATATGACTACTGCTTACTAGTTGGGTTCTGCTCTAAAGTAGTTAATACAATCCTCATATTGGGAGGAAATTATACCTCAACCAACATCAACAGAAGGCGTAGAAAAATCACTTGGATTTTAAGACACCCACCATAAACACAGTGCTCAGAAGCCACTAGGGTGATAATGGATCGCTTCCTTCTAAAAGGGCCCTATGAGCTCGATAACCTTAAGTCTCTTTCTACTTGATTTTAAATTAATGTTCAAGGGTTAGGATTGTAATAACCCCAATTTTTGTAAATTGATTGAGAAAAATCAATGAAGTTTGAGTTTCAGATATTTCAGGCTGAAATATTAGGGTTATTTAAAATATACTTTTTATAAAAGTATAATCAAATAATAAGATATGTAAAATTGAAATTTAAACTTAACAAACCCTTCAAAATGACTGTAAGCACGACAAATTTCGAATTCGGAAGAGAAATCCTTAAGTTTTTCATTTTTTGGACAAAAGGGGTAAAATAGTAATTTTACCCAAAAATCAAAATATGAAACATCAAAATTTAGTATGTACTGAGAAATACGAATCCAACGCCACTAAGTACACTCAAATCCGAGATCATGGGAATAAAACCCAAAGTTTTATGCATAAAGGGCAAAACGGACTTTTTACACCATGTGGGGCCCACATGGGGACCACCACGTCCCCAACAACCAATTTGATCAGCAGCCCATGTGAAACATGGGTCAACAAAGATCAGCTAGTCATGGCGAAGAAAAGTTAGGCATGGGAGCATTGAAGACTTTCATGTCATTTTATATTAAAAAAATAACATATTATAATCATGGAAAAAGACCCAAAATGCCTATAAATACAACCCCAAAAATCATCCAAAAATCCTCATAAAATACCCACGAAATTATCTTCAATCTCCTTGAAAAATTAGATCTAGAATCCCTCTCCAAGACCCCAAAATTTCCAAGAGTTAGATCTCTTTCCAACTTGTTTTTCTTTTTAGATTAGAACAAGAGACCTAAATTCAATTAGGCACTCTGTTCTAGATCTAATTTGATCAATTACACCGTCCAAAACATCCCAACACATCTATTCTACAAAACCCCCAAAGAAATTTGAAGATCCAACGGTTCAAACAACGGTATTTGCAAGAAAGGTGGATTTTAGGCTATATCTTCATCAACAAGGTATTTTTTTAAATTGGGCATATAAATGAGGTTTTCTCTCCAATCAAGTAAGTGGAAATCCTTTTCATATATTTTTAGTATTTTTTTATGTAATTTTTATTTTACTGTAATTAATTTTGGTAATAAAAAGGTAAAAATAAAGTAAACAACAGAACCCTTAATTCATGATGATAGAGTGCTCAGATGAAAAATCTGACTCCACCAATCAATCCAGATTGGTCCAAAACCCTTAGGGTAGAATTTTTAGAAAGATCGGAGTAGTTTTGGACCCTCAATTGAGAGAGATTAATTCTGGTGGGCCTAGATCAAATATGGACCCTAGGAACGGCTGAAAACTTCAATTTAAGATTGTGGAGTCATATGAACTCCAAATTGAGATCAGAAAGAAGCTATGGAAAGCTTGTAATGTCTAGTTTCTAATGAAGTCATAATATTTTTAAAATTTATTTCTGTATTTTTCTATATTTTTCTGTATTTTGGAAATAAGTGTCCAATTTCTAAGATCTTCAAGATATGAGGTGATTAGATCTTGGAAATTTATTTTAGCGATGATATAATAATGTAATAAAGTAATATCTATGGTTAATTTGGACAGATCTTGGATAAAATAAGGGATCTACCCTTTATGGTAGAAAAACCCAAAAAAAAATACAAAGGGACCCACTTGATCAATGAGATCAAGTATGATCAGATCCTTGGGATGGAAAGAATAAATGTTTATATGATGAAATCTAAGGAAATCATGGATGGATTATGATAAAAATAGATCAATGTGATCTTTTTGACCTTAATAGAGAAAATTCTCTAAATATAACTAAAGTCCTTAATCAAACGAAAAGATCTAAGATCAAATGGTTGGATCATAAGTAAAGGTTTCTAAAAATGTAAATATAATTAGTTTTATTTTATATTATTATGTTATAAAGCATGCTAGTATAACATTTAGAGTTTAGTATGATATGTGTTCATTCTTATCATAAGGTGCTAGATTTAATTTAAGTACCTTGCCTCATTTTCATTGAATGTTAAATTAGGTAGTTTTATGCTTTAAATTTATAATTCATTTATGGTTGAATGTTAGTAGTAGATTTACTTGTTATGAGATAAAGAGCATAAAACATCAAAAATGTATTCTAATGAGAAAGTAGAGTTTCATGACACAAATAAGAATGAAGTACTTTGGACTTAATTAGTAAGGGCTATAGTTAGTAGGACAATATAAGGATTATCAAATCCTTAGCCCAAATTAGGAAAAGAATAATAAACCCCATGAATGACATTATAAATATTCATGGACTTAATTAAAATCCATTAGAAAGAGTACTTAGGGTAAACATGCTTATAGGAACCTTATGAAAGGTTGAGCTATGGTCATTCTAGTGAATGATGAACATAGTGGTTAAGGGGATTATCTAATAGAGCCTCGCTCTTCCCCTACCTTCTGTTGACGTTTATGAGGTCTAAACGCCTCCTTACATGAGGATTGAAGTAATCACTTTGTGTTCACCCATTCAACTAGTAAGCCTTAGCCAATTGGAAATAAGAGCAGTCTAGATTTAGGCTTGAATAAGCTACCTTCAACCATGCACATTAATCGGTTGAATAATAATCATAAGAGCATAAAAGGTTAGTAAATTACCTAACCCTAATAAAAACAGTAAGTAAGATAAGGATGATCAAACAAGATCTATTAAATCTTGGATGATCAAGAACAATAAGAATAAGAACACTATATTGTACTTAGTATGTATGTTTAGTAGTATACTTGTTATAGTTCATTAGATTAGATAATCCAAACCCTTGATCAAAGGTGATTCAAGGAAGAAAACCAAGATCATCCTCCATAGGGATGATCCAAGAACTGAACTTAGATCAAAGAAGAACTAGATGATAGAAGATCTAGGACCTTGATCTTTATCAACATGAGTAGATTGTCAATCAAAGGATCTATGAAAGATCAAGATCAAGGAGATGAACATACAAAGACTTAGAGATAGAAAAATACTTAGATATGAATGATCTAAAGATCATTCTAAACATTAGATCTAGTGATCAATAGGATTGTTCATAATTTATATATTGACAATATGTATGGATGTACAGATTACATACATCGGTCAGGATCATGGAAGATTGGGGAAAAGAGATCAATCCTTAAAGGTAGGAGGATTTGATGAATGCATTTACATGAGATATTCATGATTGTACTCATGATCTTATGTTGACAAGAGTAATGATAATACTTGTAGTAAATCTCTTGAAAACCTTATGATCCAACCAAACACCTATAAGATGGTTAAGGACTAAACTATAAGTGAATAGGGAACTAGGAAATATTTCAGCCCTAAGTAAACAGACGTATGGTCTGATATATATGAAATCTATTTTACATACAAGCTTGGAGGCTTGTGAGTTTGTTTTAATAGGCATGAGCCTAGGGGATGCTATTGCTAGAGGAGTTATGAGGGTTTGGCCACCCGCTCCTTGAAATTTGATGATATAATGATAGCTTGCCCAATGAGAGGCTAAAAGTCGGGTGGTGGCAATTATGGGAAGGCCACCACTGTGAAAGTCTTGCCCCCCCCATATGGGCAGTGACATAATATTTTCTACCGTGGTATCAGTGGTGAACAGGGCAGTTATCCGAGCGCGCTAGTACGGATCAGACTGCAGCATAGCAACCTTTCTGATTATTTTGCACTATGATGCATATGGGATTAGGCATAGTGAAATGCCTTATGTTATAGCATTATGAAATGCTAGGTAATTGTATATTACCAATGTTTCCCAAGAAGGAAAATTCCCAGTATGAGTTTAGCTGTAATACTAAATTCTCAAAATGAAGAGAATTGATCAGCTTAGTTGGGAATGATATTTGACTATTTTCACGAATTTAACTAGTTTACCCATGAAGGGTATGTATGTATATAGATATACATAACTTACAAAGTAAAGAGTATGTTTGAGGATAATGAGATTATGAAGTATTGGAATTACATTGTCAATTATTATGTTTCTTGAATCTCCTACCAAGCATTGCTTGCTGAGATATTGTACTTGTTGCAATATCTCAGATCCAGGAAAGGAGACTTAGGAGCTGAAGACTATAGAAGACTTGAAGAGAATAATCTTCAAGGTATACCCTTGAAGACATGTATTTTTATTTGTTGAGAGTTTTATTGTATGGTGAGCTTGAGTTTTGGATTATGTAATTTGGACAAGTATTGTACTAGATTTGGTCAGATCTTGTGAACCACTGGATGGATCCTGGAGTTTAATAAAAGTATATTCCTTCAATGGAATTTTATTTTGTACACAAATTGTACTTATGTTACGTATGAAATGGTGACTTGGGTTTTCAAAACAAGTTCTAAAGAAAAGAATTTCCGCTGCTTTGTTTTGCGAAAAAATTTTACACTCTTAAGGGCCCTGCCTTTCAAAATACTTTACAAATCATGTTTTCAAAAACCCGGGTTGTCACAAGGATCATAACATACAAGGAAGTTGATTGATTCCTAGGTGGGCTAAGGATCTGGTGATGAAATTCAATCCTTAGTTTATAAGGGTTCTTGTGGGGCCTTGACTAGCATTATGTTCCATTCCACCATAAAACTTTTAAATGTGCAATGTAGTACAAAAGAAAACCAATGCCTACCTATATGCTACTTAACAAAGGGTCAGGCACCTAAACAAATGAGAAACTATAACCCGATAGCCTATGACTTGGTTATAGCTAAGCTTAGGCTAACCTTTGTTAATAGTTGCTTACTAATGCAGCAATCCTAAATATTATGCAACATATATCAATGCATGGCCCTAATCTATATGATTTATGCTACCATTACAAATGTAATTTTACACTAAATGCACTTTATAATAGAAAAAAAACAAATATGGCTGAAGATTGCTCACGGTGAGGGTTTTGATGATGATCAAGTGTGGGCCTTCATACCCCACACTTTCCCTATATTATTACAACCCTTTTAAAGATTAAATAAAATAAAATTTACAATAGTCCTCACAATTTCACTCAAATCCTAATCTAAGAAAGCAATAAAAACCTAATCTATGTTGATGAAGCCTTGGCCCATAGGATCTTCACCTCTCCTTTGCTGATTACCATTGCATAAAATCAAACAAATATGGTGAATAAAAATAGCAATAAAATGAAAAAATAATGATGAAAATCCTAAACCACTGCTCCCTAAACCTAGACAAGAGGTAAATAGTCCAAGTGAGGTTCCACTACATAAACCATTGATTCCCCATCAATGGCGCAAACAAAAAAATTGTTGTGATTTTTAAGTTAAAATCACAAGCACACAAATCGATTATAGTAATTCATGCGATGGAGGTTGATCTCAGGAGGAATCGAATGGATTTGTGAGATTAGTAGTCATTACCCAAATTACTTAACTTAGCCAAGATAATGAGATTTTTATACTAAACTAATGATAGAATTTAACATAAATGTAAGGCATGAAATATGGAATTATGCTAAAAGTAAACATGCTAAACTTAGGAACTTTCCTAAAACACATAGTCTAAAAATAAAACTTTCCTAGGATTAAAACCTTCTAAATTTAAAACTTTCCTAAATTAACTTCCTAAATATGAAATTAGAAGTTTTGCAAATCTAACCAAGCGAACTAATATAAGGAAACTAAGTAACAAATCAATCACTTTCCTAAACTAAACCTTACAATCATGAAAATTAGAAATTTTCTGAATAACATATAACAAACTAATGGAAACTAATATGCATGACTAATTCAACCACTCACTATGCAATGAATTCACAAGCATAATTAAGTGACAAATCTAAGGAAAGTATAGATAGAATCATGCGATGATTCAAGTTAGGGAATCTCATAAATATGATGCAAAAATATGTAAGTGATAGTAATGAGAGTGCATGAACAAAATTGAATAACAACTTAACTTAGAAGAATAGCATCTAACACATGCACATGACATGTAATGGAACCTAAATCACAACAAGTAATGATACAAAAACATGTAAACAATTAAATCTAGATTCAATCAACTAAATGAAATCAAATAAACCTAAGATTGCATCAACACTCTAAAATATTTCCAAATCATTCACCAAACTTCCACAAACATCAACTAAAACCCCTCAAAACCATGCGCCCAATCCATGGATTGTGTGCATGGGACAAAGGTGGTCTTAGTTGATCCGAAGGCTTGGTTAAGATGCACTACTAAAGTTGCTTGAATGTTAAACTATGGAACCAGCAGCACATACACAAGTAAACATAAAACAATCACCTCAACTAGCATTGACCAGTCAAGAGATGGAAGCATTAATAATCAAAACATATTTGGTTTAAAGTTAAAATTACAAGGATGGTGTGCACATTTCATGGATAGTGTACAACGCTTACATCATATAAACTCAAAATAAACTCTCAACAATTCTCTAACACCTAAGCATGAAGATAAAGGGAAAATCCAATGGGCAGCAATGTAAATCTAAGAAAATCAGCTAGAATTCAATGGAACCAAAGGCTAAGCAAACAAAGATAGAAACCATTGATTACTAACAAAGGAAAGGAGCCTATATGAGAGAGGAAAAAGGGATAACCAATTAAGAAACCATAGGAGCTTCAAGGAAGAGGGCTGCCTCAAAGAAGAAAAAAAACATGGAACTCCTTTTAGAGGAAGAGGGAGGCTCCACTTTTTTAAGGTGCCTCATCCTCTCCAAAAAAAATTATCTAATGTGGTAGCCCTACGAACTTCTTTTATAAGTTGGCTGCCTTCTCTTTTTGCTAAGATGTGATCCCAGGGTGGAGATTAGTAGAGGTAGAATGTAAGGGTTAGGATTAGATCTAAGGTTAACCAAGAAGGTAAAATAGGTGGTTAGGAGAAATATGTATGAATCTAGGTGGTTAGGAAAGAAAGAAAGAAGTGAGGAAAGGTTGGGAAGTGGTGTAGGTGGCATGAAAAGTTTGGTCACCTTGGATGACTAAGAGGAAGGGGAATGGGAAGGGGGCTCCTACTTTGTACGATCTTGGCATGGAGCTCCTTCCCTCAAGGTTTTACATGTGGAAATGAGGTAAGGAAAGAGGGAAATCATGGGAAAGGAATGAATTGGTGAGGAGGAAAGAGATAAGTTGTGGGATGGAGGTGGGGATATGGCAACATGTGATACAATCAACCAATGGTGGGAGGCTCCATTTTTTTAGGAAAGAGGCTTCTCCCACTTTGGGTTTCATGTGGAAATCATAAGAGTGAGAGATATGGAAAGAAAAAGATAAGGATGATTGCAGCCCTTGGATGAAGAATGGATGGTGAGGATGATGAGAAAAAAGAAAGAGATGAGAAATAAAGGTTGAGATGGGAAGAGATGATTGGTTGATCTAGGGTGGAGTGAGGAAGGTATGAGAGTTTTAGAAGGGTGGAAAACTTAGTTAGCATTTATGAAGGTGAAATTCGTAGTGGTCATGTATGGTGAGGTGGAAAGGGAGAAAATGGTTAGAAAATTATGGAAAAAGTAGAAAAATGAAGTGGGTTCATCCTATTAGTCAACATGGTATCTTAACCAATTGGATTTTTCCTTAAATATCTTCAAAATAATCTTTAAAATCCCATGGATATTTCTTTAGATATTCGTCCAATAGTGGCCTTCCATGTAGCTTAACTCATGTGCCTTGATAGCTTGCTTTGAGAGCTCATTTGGCTTGGCTTCATGGCTGGCTTTAGGGGCTCTTTTAGCTTGGCTTTGATGGCTAGCTGGGATCCGTAGCTTGTCACCATCTTCATGGCTTGTATATGGCTAAGTAGCTTGAGTGAATCTTATGCAAAGGTGTTAGACTTTGTATGGCTTGTACATGGGCCCACTTTAGTCACCTTTGACTCTCCAATTCTATCCTTTGCATACCTTAAGGTGATCTTAATCCTTGATCTCACTTGGATTGATGACATTTAGGCCTTAACTCGATCTTTTGATCTTGATCAACAATTTCCATCTCGATCAATCTCGGCCATTGGATCATCATTTTGACTCCTACAAAAGATGAAAACTCTAACTACATCCTAGAAAAATATGATTATTCACATACTTACCTCATATTAGCCTTTGAACAAACAAATGATCAAATATTTGGTTTATTAGTTCAGAAATATGTGTTATAATTTTTTGCCAAAAACCCTAATTTACCCTTATAAATTGTAACACATGGGCAACTAATTGGGTGATTTTTATACAATTTTGAACACTTATCAATTATTATTATCATTATCATACAAATGATGCCTCTTATGTGCTTAGTGCACATGCACTAACAAGTGAAATGGAAATGTAATCTTGTAGGGAAGCAAAGGGGTGGATTTATGGAGCATAAATCTTTGATTGGTTTGAGGTTTTTGTTATGTTGACTTCACAATTTAAGAAATTCTATCAATTTCCATGCAGAACATTGAGTCCTACAGGTGTACATACTCAAGAAGTGTGGAAAGAGTACACACCCTTTTCCATCCATGGTACAACATTTTTTACTATTCTAAGTTGTTCGTCATGATTAAAATACCAAAATATTTAGAATACTAAAAATAAGTAACCCATGAAAAATTAATGTAGTTGTGGTACAACATTTTTTCACAAATCCAAGCTGTTCATCATTTTTAGAATATTAAAAATAGATAACCCATGAAAAATTAATGCAGTTGGACAGTCCAAGCCACTAACATTTTCTTACAAATCTAAGTTATTCATCATGTTTAGAACACTAAAAGTAGATAATTGTTGTTTAATCGCAAGTGCACGGGCTATTGTAGTGTAGCTTATGTAAGTACGGGTCAATCCTACAAGGACTCACCTTAATGATTTGAAGTTTAAATAAAATTTAATTATTTAAAAAATTAAAAATAAGTGATAGAAATTAAATGAAGGTGCAATCAGACTTTAGATATATTTAATCAATGAGAATTACAGAGGTCCAACTCAAAAGGACAAGAAATTAACTAAAAAGAAAAGAAAAATCTACTTCCCTAGCTTGATCACATCATTTTCTTCAAATCTAATATCTTAAATTTCAATTAGACTTCATCAGTCTCTTTCTTATGCTTCTGATTAATGATCTAATGGATGGATTAGGCAGATTCTCTACAATTTCAAAGATCTTGTCTACATAAGGATTTTGGGTTTTAACGGCTTAGATCTGATTTTTGAATCTCAGATTGAAGATCAAGAATGATAAATAAGTTATATAATGTCCTAAAAACAAGATCTAGAGGTTGATTGAAAATCAGATGTGAAACAGACAAGAAATTGAAGATATCTTTTGACTAAAGCAGAACCATTGATTTGGTTAAACAGGGATAGATAAAACAGTTCCTGGATTAATGATGGAATAATGCAGAACACAGATAAGCAAAGAAAAGGAATAAAATAGAACACGAATAAGAATAGTAACAGTAATAGGATCAAAATGTAATTGAATTTATTGCGCTGTGGGCAAAATTGGAATTTTTACTGAAAGTTCCTTCTTTCCCTGCAAAACAGAAAAACTCAACCACGAAGATTGTCCCTGCTGGCCGATGTGGTATAGTGGAGTGGAGAATAAGGGGTAAGATGACGTCGACACGATGTTGAACACCGGTGCAGTCTAGGAATTGGAGAACAAGGTGGAGATGATGGGACGGAGGCAGGTTTCTCAGGTGGGTGCAGATGATGATGATGCCAATCACTAGTGCTTACGTCAGGTAGATATAGAGAGAGGGGGAGATGCAAGATGGTGAAGAAGCAAAGCAGTTTGGAGATACGATGGGCTAGGTAGAGAGGGCGGTACTAGTCTGGTGGAGCAAAGATGGGTGATTAGTGAGATGGAGAAGGGAGAAGAGAATGAGGGAGCTAGATAGTGAGGTGAGAGCTAGACAATGAAGTGATTGGGAAAGGGATGAGCCAGTGTTGTGGGTGGAGTCAGAACATAGAAAGGAGAGAAAGAGTGGGAGTCCAAGAGAGAGAGAGATGAAGTAGGGCAAAAAGAGATTGGGTGAGTAAGATAGATAATGAGGGAGATAGTAACATGAGAAAGAGGGGAATAAGAGAGCGAGTGAATGAAGGATAGAAGGAGAGGAGAGGGGAAACCTATGGTATGCAAAGATGGTTTAGGTCAATGCAGTGGTGGAAGAGAATAGAGAAGAGGATTAGAGGCTGATGCTATGCGGTGGTGCTATGAAGGGACAAAACAGAAAAGGCGGGAGTTGGAGCAAAGAGATAGAGAAAGAGGGTGAAGAGGAGAGGAGAAGAGAACGACAGTAAAAAGAATGGAAAAACGATGAACAATTTTGTAAAAATGATGGAAAGCAAAGGGAAAAATAAATAGTTCTCCCCTGACTCTCCCACGGGTTCCCTCTTATATCTTCCCCATCCTTCTAATTGTATCCTCCCCCCACTTTTCTTACGATGAAGAGTTAGTTTCCCATTAGAAAACTTCTACCCCCTTTAATTATGCCTCTTCATTTCAAAGTTGAACTCTTAATTAGGAAAATTTTATCCATGATGTCCTTTTCTTCAATTTCTTTTAGGAAACTATCCCATCCTGCCTTTTGAGTGATCTAGTCCATTCAAAGCCCCTTTAGGATGATCTATACTATTTAAATTTGATCTGAGCCATCCAAGCCTGTTTTGGTTGATCTGTAAGAGAAAAGACTATATTAGAATCATCAAAACCATTCATGACGCATTTGATCAACTCTGATGACCATCTAACCGTTAAATTTGATAAATTAATGGTTGATGATCAATTTAAGCTAAAATTCATATTTTATCTAAAAATTATCAAATTAATGAGTTAGATGATCTAATTAAATACTAAATTGAGGGTATCTTGGCCAAAATTAAACACTTAACACACCCCCCAACCAGCATTTTGCTAGCCCCAAGCAAAGCATGCGAAAAATTATTTTTCAAAAACTAATACAATGAGCCACTTTCATAGGTACTCACAATTGCATTTAGCACATACAACAAACCCTTGAACTCCTAGGTTACCCCTAAATGAGTTAGGCCTCATGATGGTTTATAATGAATATACCCACAAAATTCAATAAGGTTAAGGTCCCTATTTTATCTCAGAGAATTCTCTTTCATTAGCATTCTACTAGTTTTTCACAACTTAATATAGAGGATTGACCATGTTACACATTATACACATGTTAAAGACATTTTATTTTAGTTATTTCTTGGAGTGCATGTGTGTGTGTACAGCCACATAAATCTTGACTTCTAACCAGATATGTTTAAATTGCATTAGAAATATGCCTTGACCTCAAATCCTCACAAGTATACTCTTAGAAATGAAACTCTCAAATAAGGGTTTAAACATATTTCTCTCATTATATGACCAAATCCAACAAGCTAATAGTTCACATAATTCTTTTAACTGCTCATAAGATGAAGGAAAGTCATCCCTAAGAGTGAATGTTGTCATCAAGAATATTAGGGGTCTTTTACCTTAATTCCTTCTTTTTATCTCCTCTTTAAAGTTATGTTCCACTTAAGATCAATAGGTCTTTTTACTAGGATGAAACATAGGTTTACGATAGGTTCAAAAAAGAAGGGTATAAGAATTTCAAAGGTTCAAAATTGACTAGAGGTCTTCAATGAATATCTATTAGTACAACTTTCTTTTGGGTTGTACTTGAAGTGAATCTCTTTCATATTTTTGTCTTTCTCTTTCAAATTTTTTTCTTTGGAAGAAAGACGGCTAATTTTCACACTTCTTTAACTTTTTGAACTTTTTCTATTACCTCTACTCATTTTGACAATGGGTAATGGATATTTATTTTACTAGCTTGTTTTGGGTTAAGGTGAGTGGGGTTAAGAAAGAAAAGGCTTAAAAATAGGCTCAAAGGGGCTAACTAGTGGTATGATATACTGCGTAGGCTTTATATCTCTAGGCTGAGTAAGGATGGCCTATATCATTTCTGAGGTTTCCTAAAGCCTATCAAATTTAATAAATTTTCTAGAAATAAAGCTATTACTCTTATTTATTCTTGATGTTTAACCAAAACAAGGATAACAAGATCACACTAATTTATATGTTATGGAAATTGTGGAATTACTTATAACTCTCTTGAAAGAAGATAGTATCAAAATCTCACTAGGTTATAGGTCTCTACTGACTTTCCTCTGGGTATCTAAGTCATACCTCTCTATTAGTCTTGACTATGTGTTGTGTGTAAATGGTTCTTGAGAATTAACTTTCATAAAATGCTTCAATACATGAATAATATGCAAAAATAATTGTATGCATTCCCATTAAGAGATGAAAACAATGGAATTGCTAAATTTTGAACATCCATTTCTCATCACAATAAGGGAACTCTTCCTTAAAAACTTTTATTTCAATTTAATTTTTTCAAAAGAATTCAAAAAATTCAAAATCTCTATGTGCATCTACACCCCCCAACCTAAATGAAACATTGTACCCAATGTTTGAAAACATAGGATCCTATATGGAAATTGAGTGACGTAGACTCTAAAACCCTGGGTTGCCTCCCAGTAAGCACTAAGTTTAACATCTTCAGCCAAACGTTAACAATTGAATTTACAATGTGTAAGATAGGCCTCTAGTGGATCGAAGGTAGATAATGGTGGTAGAAATTCTAAAATTAAATCTTCAATCACGTTGCAAGAGTTATCAAGATCTAATTGTTGATGGTTGGCATTGAAGACCTTGAGCTCAAATTTCATTTTGCCAAAGGATAATTGTAATACACCATTTCTACAATTTATGATTGCATTAGATGACACTAAGAATGGATATCCTAGAATCACTGGGATCTGACTACTAGGGTCTGCTATAGGCTGGGTATCTAGGACAATGAAATCAACAGGGAAATAAAACTAATCTACTTGTATTAATACATCCTCAACCATACTATGAGGAATCTTAATTGATCTATTGGCTAATTGCAATGTGTTGTTGGTTGGCTTAAGCTTACCAAGCCTTAGTTGTTTATAGACAGAATATGGCAACAAATTAACACTAGCCCCTAAGTCAAGCAATGCCTTATTTATGACATGATCTCCTATAATGCAAGAAATTATAGGTCATCCTGGATCTCTAAATTTTGGTGGGGTCTTATGTTGAATTAATGTGACGACCCGGGTTTTCTCATGCAATAACTAATTTCCTAAGGCGGGATGCATCCCTATTTGAAAACCATTTTATAAAAAACCATGCAATGAAACGGAAAACCTTTTAGTTTTAAACTCATTTTGAAAACCCCGAGTGTCATTTGCCTTCACAACAACCAAAGTGGTTTTTGAAAAACTTCAGAAATCATAAATGTTTTTCCCCAGGTCTATCCATTCACAGCACACAGCCCAACTATAATTAAATACAAATACATGTCCAAAGGGTTGAGAGTTTACTTACATATATAACTGTCTCCTTTTTAATTCACTTGTTCGTAGCACTAATATCTCCTGAGGCGTCGTCTATTTGTGAGTGGAACTATCCTGAAAAATTTTAAGGATAGGGTGAGTATATATACTCAGTAGGAGTCTATCACTACTAGTTTTATAATGCATGAGATGTTTTAAAATCATATGCTCATTCAAAACATGTGTATGTTTGAATACTCAAGTGCAGCATCGATGTTAAAATCCAGTGTTAAATTGAAATACTAACGACTTAAAGGATCATATAATCCAAAATCGAAAGTATTATATACATATATATCATAACATCATGATATGCATAAGATGCTTCATGGAATCCAACTCATGGATCTCTAGTATGGTATGGTCGACCAACCTCATATCATGCCATATGCAATACACATAAATCATCAAACCATAGGGTCCACTATGCCCACGACCTCCTCGCTGTGTGGTCCCCGGGTACCTGAGGACACTCGGTCATAGCCTCCACGGGGCCTATGACACGTCAACCCAGTGCCGTGACACTACTGGTAGCCCCCTGTACCACATGCAGTCGATGTAGGGACTTGCCTCTTTTTGGGCGTGGTACCCATCCACCTAATAGTGGTAGAGGCCGAGTGGCCAACCCAGACCCTTCGGCATAGCACCCATGGGCTTACTAGCCCAAATCACATAAGATCAAATAAGCCAAAACCTCTTTTCAAAACCTGTCCTCTTTGGGTCCCTCACAACTGCCTGGCCCTCGGCACTCCAGCGTCTTTTGGCAACCCTCAAGGACATGCAATCTTTGCAAGAACTTAATGCTCATAGATCATGCAATGTATGCAATAGTTTGCAAAACATATTTATGCATAATGTATATACAAAACATGTTTATGCATAAAGCATTTGTCACATGCATGCTAAACAAGTCATATACTTAAATCATGTATTTGCAAAACAATCATAGTTCTTTTAAAAGAATCTAGTAGTGGTAGAGCACCTACCTCAAAGTCTCTTGGAGTCGCGTCCTTTAGCACTCAACCCGTCCCTAGGTCTCATTTATAAACTCCTAGGTATAAATGGATGCAAGGAGTCCTAATTAGTTTCAGTGTATTTAGACATTAGACTGCTAGTCCTACCTATTGGGTCCCTGGTTCTTGCCTAATTCATTGTCAGGCTAGATCCTATGGTGTGGTCCTACTATTCCATAGCTAACTCTGTAATTTGTTCTTTAATCTTAGCTTTAAAGTCTTGTTGGGTCCATGTGTCCCAGTTCCCTCATGTGCGTGCACGCCTAAAGGCCGTGTCAGGGACCGCGTTTTTGCACGCGCATATGCATGCTCAGGTGACGTGTTATGACGCGCATCATTGCATGGGCACACCTTGTATCATGGCGCGTCTTAGCTCCCAGGGCACCCCATGCACCCTGGTCGAGCCAGGACCCGTGCCCTATGTCACGCGCGCACCCGAGGACCGCTCCTGGGACAGTGTACGCACTGTCGTACGCCCGGAGCCCATCCCTGGGACCCTGTCCCAGGCACACATGGAGCAAGGCGTCCCTGGGAGGTCTGGCTCGTGCAAGGTCGTCTGGACCTGGCATGGGCGTTGTGTTTGTGCAGGCCGTTTGAATGGCTTGGGAACGTCCTCCAGCCCAGAAATCTGGCTGGAAAAAGGTCAGATCAGGCATGGATCTTGGCCTAGGGGAAGTGAAACAGAGGAAAGGGAAGGAGGGGCTTACCTGGGTAGCCTGGGGACGACCTTTTCCAGGTGGTGCAGCTCCTCCTTTCCTCCTGAAAACCCTTGGCTGCTGGAAACTCGAAGAAGGGGAAAACCCCATTACCAAGACCGGAGAGAAGAGAGGGGAATGGGGAGACGGGAATGGCCGGCCTGACTTGGGCTTAGCCATTGCCCGAAAACTTAGAGAGATGGGTTTGAGATGGGTTTCCTGTTTTGCCGAAAACCCCAGTCTCAAACGACTGGAAAAAACTTGTTTTGAAGAGGGGGAAGATGGGATTTTTATAGAGGAATGAAAGGCAGTGCCCCTCAATGGCGGTGCTGCCATTTTCCCCAGTGTATTCTAGAGAAATCATGAAAAAACGAGTTTCTGGGAGGGTCTAGAGGTTGAAGACGACAGGGGGTGCCGTTATCAAAACGTCCCCTTGCATTTTTCGTCCTTTTTCGTTTTTTTCGTTTTTCTATTTTATTTCCAACAATACCCCTATCTTTAAACGGCTGTAACTTCCTCATAAGAACTCCGTTTTGGGTGATTTTTGAGGCGTTGGATTCCATTTTTCGAGTAGAATCTAATGGTACTAAGTTTCCTCACAAATTCCTTCGTTTACTATTTTAAATAAAGTGAAACATTTAACTCAGTTTATTTCCTATAGAATGTTCAATTTTCATTAAAAATAGTGTAAATTGCTCGGGCATTACAATTAAATAGCTCACCTTTCGCTTTGTAGTGCAAAGCTCTTTAAGAAATTTGGCATAAGAAGGAATATTCTTTATAGCATTGAGTAACGGAATATTGATTTGTACATGTTTAAACACTTCCATTATCTCATTAAAATTTGTTCCTTTCTTATCCTTGTTGAGTAATTGAGGGAATAGGGCTTTAGGCACATAGGGTGCCTCCACTATAGGTTCTACAGGGTTTTTTATCTCTTCTCTTCCTCCTATGTTTCAGTTGCCTCTTTCTCGTCTACAGTTTCATTAGCTTGCCCTACTTTATTATCAATCTAATGACCACCCCTAAGGGTGGTTATAGACTTGGCAAGTTCATGAGGGTTAAGGTTTTAAGAACTTGACCCTATCTCAAATTGGCCCTTAGCGTTGAGGATGGGTTGACTAAGGAACTAACCCTTTCCTCTATTATGTAATTCAGATGACAATTGGCTCACTGCCATATCTAATTTGGCTAAGGCTTAAGAATTGATAATCTGGAATTGGTTTAGACCCTTTTTGTTTCTTTATTCTGTTTTGCAAACATGGTGTCAATTTTATCCTCTAAAGATGGTTTCTTTAGTTGTTGAGGTTGTTGGAAACAAGGTGGCTATTGTGGAACTGTAGGCCTAAGAGGGAAGTTTTGGATAGGGGGATTTACATATGGTCCCCCTTGGTGATTATTCTTTGACCAAGAAAAATAAGGATGCCTAGCCCATCCAGAATTGTAAGTCTCAAAATACGGGTTCTTGCTAGGTTGGCAATATACATTCAATGCATTTGCTTGGTCTACAAGATATTCAGGGTACAAAGAGGAACTTATGAGTAGGAAACTTAAATAAAAAAGAAAGCAATAAACAAGAAATGAAAGCAATGAATTAAAGAAACATACCAACTTGGAATTGAAGTGCAAACCCAAAGAAACAAAGCAAGGAAAAGGTGTGGAGGACAATCAAAGGCAACCAAGATGTTGAAATCCAAAGCTCTAAGAATTCCTCCAAATTGATGTGCTTAATTTCAAGGAGTTAGAAGAAACTCCATTTACTTGAATTAGGCTTGGAATTCTTAAAGTATTTATAGTTCTTTGTTTTCCAATTTGATAAGATCCTATCTTAAGAAGAAAAAGGAGAATTAGAACCAGGAGTCAAGGTAGAAAATTTAGGTGGTTGGTTGAAGATAGAATATTAGATGGTTAGGTGAGGTGGGTGAGGTGGGTGAGTGGACTTTCTAATTATGACCAAAGAAAAGGGGGGAGGCATTGAATTCAAGCCTAGGATTAGGCATGGAATCCCTTTCCTTAAGGTATATCACATGTTGGGATGGAAAGAAGGTGTAGAGAGTTAAGAAAGAGAAGGAAAGAGGTAGGAAGGTGAGGTAGTTGAGGAAAGAATGGATTTAGAAGGGGGGGGCATCACCTTTCGGGGAAGGTGGCAAAGAACTCCTCCCTTTCTAAATGAATGATGTGGTGAGTAGGAAAGAGAGGAAAAAATAAGAAAATTGGACTTAGTCTCTCTCTTGATTGGTCCACCTATGCATGCATATCTTACCATGTTGATTATCACCAAAATTTCTTTCTAATTATCTCTTAAAATTCACTATTTAGCATAGAATAATTACTTTTAGATATCCTTCAATTGTGTGACTCCATGTGGCATGACTCTCATGTGGCTTGGTTGCTCACTTTGTTGGCTTAGTGCTTGATGGCTTGAAACGCTTAACTTAATTAGGTTTCCTACTTAAACTAGGAAACTTCATGCATGGCTCCAATTCACAAGCAAAGGTGGTGGAATTGCATGACTTTTTGCATGGGCTCATGTTAGTCACCTTCGATGCTCCCAATTATTTCCTTAGACTTCATTTGTTAACCTTAAGATAATCTTGAACCTTGATTGAGCTATGAAATAATGAAATTTAGGTCTTTGACCCACTTTTGGTATTGTTCTTCAAATATTATCTTTCTTGATCTTAGTTATTGGATCATCTTCTCAACACCTACAAAAGATGAAAAATCCTAATTAAATCCTAGAAAATTTTGATAATTTGCACAATTACTCTAGATTAACTCATAAACCTGCCAAATATCAAACTTTTGAATTATTAGATCAGAAATGCATGTGTTTTAAAATTCTAAAATAATACCTATAATTTATAATACATGGACTACTTCTTCTGGCATGACGTGTTTTTCCAGAAAGCCAGGCTTCTTCCCCAGCACTATTTTCCTCTCTCCTCTCCTTCTCCCCCTTCTCTCTCATTTTTCACTTTTCTTGTCTCTCTTTGTCTCTCTCTCTCAAGTTCGTGTAACAGACTGTTATGTTTGTTTTCAATTTCACTTAAGAGGGGAGGAGGTGCTGATATCAAAATGCCCCCCTCCTTTATATTTAAAATAATCATTTTTATTCAATTTAAAAGGCCTCGTTATAACGTATTCCACTTTCCAGGCATCATCATTTTAGTCAAAATGAATTAAGTGTCATTCATGATGGGTTTCCAAAATGCCTTGACCATCTGATACAAATTTCTGCAAGTGGGCCCACTTAGTAAAATTACAAAAATACCATTAGAGAGAAAAGTCCCAACTTTTTCATTCAAACTCCAATTTCGTCATACTTATTACCATTGAAATCATTTTTCTAAGTAGAATTCAAATATTTAGGTTTTAACACTTGATTTGATGCCTATGAAGATCTATTTTCTATAACTCCAAAAACTTGAAATTTTAGTATTCTCTTTTCATCCCATTTAACATAATCCAAAATTTACTTAAATTGAGATTTAAAAAATAGTGATGTTACAATAGATATGCCATGGTTTGGAGATATGATGGTCAGGATCGTAGATCTGTAATAGGACACGCATACACAAAGAGAAAGGAACTTACATGGTTCGGCTATCATGCTTACATCCTCAAGAGAGGAGGAATACACTATCTAATCATATTATAATGAGACTCAAAGCTTCTCTCAAAATACAAGCATAGCTTTCATCCAGTTCTCCCTCTAAAAATCATCAACGCATTCCAACAACTCCATCAGCCATTTACACATATTTATGGCTTTTCTTGAAAGAATTGTCGCTTCCCCTGCTCAATACTCTTTGCTGAGTCAAAGTGCTAATATGTCATGGATGAAACCGTAAGCACCTAGAAACTTCATTGAGTGTTCAATTTTGGCTAAAGTACCCTAGATTAACATCATATTAGATCATCTAACCCATTAAATTTGCTTAATTGGATTAAATGTACATTAATTGCTCCAATTGATCATCTAATTATTAATTTGTAAAATTTAATGGCTAGATAATCATCAAAGATGATCAGATGATTAAAGCATTTTTAAGATTATTCTAATTGAGTTTTACATGTTGCAGATCAACCAGAATAAACTTGGAGGGCTTAAATGAAGTTAATTGGGATCAAATCATCAAAAGGATACATGGGCCTCACTTTATAAGATAGAGATGCACAAGAGAATCCTACATATCTTGAGAGTGAGGAAAGTGTGAATGCTTGGATTTTATTTCCTAATAAGAAAATTTGGAAGTAGAAAACTCGACACCTAAAAAGAAAATTTGGAAGCTGAAAACAAAGCGGCGAATAAGAAAACACGAAATAAAATCAGTTTATAAAAGAAAGGGATAACATGAGAGGAGGAAGCAATCCTCTAAGAAGGATCTCACCTTCCTCTCTCTCAGTTAATCCAAGAATTACTAAATCCAATCCCTGTTTGAGTAAAGCTTAACTAAATAAATAGTTTAGCTTTAACTCACAATACCAATTCAGTTTTTTTATCTTTTTCTTCTCATATTTCTAGTCAAATTTTAAATCTTCATCTAAACACAATTCCTAGCTAATCTAGTTGATCTAATCTTCATCTACAATCCATAAATTCAATCTAACCCATCTAAATCTCAAATTTTTTCTTAATTCAAATCATTAGAATTTTGGAAGATCTGCATAGTCCATCCATTGAATCTTTAATTAGACACCTAAGGGTTGGATTGATGGAGGTTGATCTACTCGAATATGGCTAGAATTGAAGAATCTTACTATGATCAAGTTAGGGAAGTGGATTTCACTTGATATTTTGTTTAATTCTCTGTCTTTTGAATTTAGAATTGTGTACTTTTCATTAATTCAATAAATATGAGTTTCTAATTCTTTGTTATTTAATTTTTATAAATTTACTAATTCGTGACAAAATAAATTTTATTTAAACTCCAAGTTCTTTAAGTCGAGTCCCGGTGGGATCGACCCATACTTGCATAAGCTATATTACAATAGCCCACGCACTTACAAAAAAACAAACAAACAAGCTTGCCACCTAGAAGCCTACAAGTGTCTCTCGTACTCGCCCTCATTAGTTGCTCACAAATATCACTCATAATGGTCACATCCACTTGGAATGATCATTAGGTCTGCTCAGAATGCCTACACACTTTTTACTAAATTACTCACCACTATTCACTGAGTCATCCCACCACTATTCATCGAGTCATCATGTTACTATTCTTGAGTCATCTCACTACTGTTCTCGAGTTTGCCTTCTCCCAATGGTCATCCAATTAACTCATAGTAGTTCCTAAGTTTGCTTGCAGTAGTCATTGCGTCCAGTTTATGCATTGTTCACCAAGTCCACTTGCCACTTGTTCACTAAGTCCACTATCTAGCTATTCACATATTCATCCACTCACTATTATTAACCTTGTCATCTACTCATAGTAGTCACCAAGTCATCCACTCACTATTGTTCATCTAAGTCATCTCACTACACCAATTCCACAATAGTAGTCTGCCAGTTCATTCATAGCTATCTTCAAGTGCACTCACAAATATTGATTTTTCTAAACAAAGGGTGTTGTTATCAATTTTCAGGGATGCTAATTTTTTTCCAAGGGATGTTCTTATTAGAATTGAGGGAGCAAATTTTTTACGAATATGGGTGTCCATATCAATTTTCAGGGGTGTTATAAAACCATTTTTCTCTTTTCTTTTCTTCTCCTTTTTTATTTCTTTTTATCCCTCCTTTCCTCTTTTCTATCCTTTTTCTTCTCAGTCATTCATCAGTGCTCGGTGGCTCCATTGTCGACTAGTGGGTGCAGCAGCCCTTTCACTCGATCTCCCCCTCCAATCGAATTAGTTGTTCTCTTTGTTATATATATATATATATATTGAATTTCTTTCTCACATGGGTATGGACTACATGCGGGCCCACACCAACACAAGTCTCATATAAAAATATGTACTTTAAATTATTCTAAGCTTTTGGATTTTCAAGACTTTGTTGGCAAATATTTTGATTATTCTAATCACCATGAAAAAGGAAAAAGAATAGGATATTTACAAGATTTCTAATTTTGTTACATTACTAATCCTTGGCAATGTCCTATAAGTGACACTTATAGTGGTTGGCTGAGGCACCTCTCCCATTTGTATGCTAGGTCACAAGTTCAAAGTTGTGCACCAATATCCCACTAGGGGATGGGTTTTCTAAGGGTGAGTACACTTACATCACACAGCATGATGGTTGAAGAGCTTATATGGGAAGTTAGGCTTTTATCTAATGATGAGGAAAAAGAAAAGCAATGTCCTGTAAGTTAGATGGTGTGAATCAATGAAAGAAGTTGAATCAAACATTTTCATGCTACTATTTTCCAAATGAAAATATGTGCATCCACATATCAGAGTTCTTCATGGTAAGGGTGTGTGCAATGCGATTCTAAACTGCTGTGTCAGAGATATTTGGTGTTCCAAATTGCTCCGTTTCTAAGCCACATCTCCCTGCATGGAAAAAATAATGACATTAGATGAGCCTACCAGTATTGCTGTACAATGAAGAAATGAATGACATATAAATTTAGAGGAAAAGAAAATATATGTTTAAATGTTAAAAGATGGGAGGTTAACTTAATCCAATGGAAAGGATTTTTATGATATACTTTTGCTAACATGTGGCCTAAGAATGGATGGTCTAGATCGCCAACCACCTGCACCCCACATGTAATGTCAACCGAGCAATGATCTACACATGGAAACACCAAATAAGGGTTTCTATCAATAGTTGAGTTGTCATATAATAAAACATATATTTTCACTTGTAGACATGACAATCACATGTAGGTCCCTACAATTTCATGCGCCCAAAAAGTAAAAAACAACTAGGTCATGCTACAATGAGCCATAAATCAATTTAAAAAGAACACAATTGGTATTCACATAATTAGTGAAGGGTAATTGTCATATTTAAGAAAAATTTTAACCATGACCAAACTACCAAGGTGTTTTGGCTTTTAAAATAGTAATAGGTTTGCAAATTGCTATGGCAATGCCAAGGAATCCAAGTTTTAAAAATGAAATTTGAACTTAAGACAATAAATATATTCAAAATGCTAATTGACATCAAATTTGTTAAACTAGCAAAATAAGTGAAATTAAACTACAAAAAAAAAAATTACCTACAATAGAAATGTTAACTACATAAAGTACAAATTAAAACTTCTAGCATTTGAGGGAGACAGATACCATATGGCTTAAAAAGAAAGTGTATGCAAAGCACCATTTAAAGGCCTACTTATTTAACTAATGAAATAGTACATAGTATAAATAACTAAAATATTAGAAAATACCTAAGTGGCGCAAGGAAAAAATAAGGAGTGAAGGCTCGAATAGTGAAAAATTGAAGGAGCTAAGCAATACGGGCTAGGTTTTTGTATAATTATGCCATTAAAAAATAATTATAAAATAAAAACAATTGCTAAGAAGAATGACACTTCCTTATTCAAGGTTAATATCCACTTCTCTGACCCACATGTGCCATGTCTACATAATCAAATTCATTGAATTGGTAGATAGTAGAAAGCCCACTCCATTGTTGCTAATTTGTATTGGCTGGACAATGTTTGTTTATTTTCCTTTTTTTATGGTTTTGTTTACGAAAATGTGAACCTTAATCATTGTTGGACTATGAATTACTAATGGTACATCCATTTGACCTGGGATTAAAGATAAGGTTTCTATATTGATTCATAAAAGACTTATATATATGGATCTATATGGAATATGAATCCACAGGTAGCTTCCCATGTGAGCCCAAAGAGTGCATTGTTTAGCTATGTGGGTTACCTAAATTTAAGTAGCTATGATGAAGAAGATGTGAGTAAATAAGATAGGGGGAAAAATGGTTAAAAAGAGAAAAAATTTCTACAAAAACTCAAAAAAAAGAACTAAAAAAGTACATGACAAAAGTACCACGTCTTAGTAAAGAGATATTTTTTTATAAAAAATACAAAAGGAAAAAGAAAAATAGAAAAATTATCATGTCTTCAAATAATAAAGAGTAGGGTGTTGACCCTCTTGCTTTAGCATATATAGTAGATGGTCACCTAATAAGAGTACAACAATTAAGCAAGCGAGTGTCTTTCTTCTTTGCCATTTTTCTACACTGTGTAAATGTAACTAGAAAGAAAATTGTTAAGGAGATAGAACAAGCCAATCAAATTAATGAGTTTGATTGTAATTTTTGGAATGTTCAAAGAAGTTGATGCCCATTTTAACAAGCATGGTGAAATTTTTTGCAAAAAATCTAAGCCATTCATCATGTTGCGAGTATGAAAGAATCTTATGATATAATAAAATGAATTATTTAAGGTGTGACATGAGCTATTATTCTTATCATGCTAATAAATTCAATTTTTGTTAGGCATTTATCTTGGTATATATAGTCTAAATTTTGCTTTGTTCACTACAGGAAGTGTTGTGGTTCCAAGCCCGAATAAAGGAGGAGGGTTGCATTAGGTTGCCAGCAGGAGTAAAATCTTTTAGCAAATACTATAACTTGTATATAAAGACTAAGAGATTTTCTCATGCTAGGTTGTTCACCATAAGTGATGCGCAGCATTGTAACCTAGAAGCAATGAGAAATGTATAAGGGCTGCTAGATGTGCCCCCTTAAATGACATGCTGCATCAAATCTCGAGTGCAATTGAAAATGGGTAAGGGCTAATAAAGCATTCACTCAAAAGCAATGCATTGCATCTAAACCTAAGTGTAGTGGGAAGTAAGCAAGGGTTCCTACTCTATTCTAAACAGGTACAAATAAAGAGACTAGATCTTGAGAGTATGATGCATATCACCACATGGAATGTAAGCACATTGACATAAGTGCATGGAGCTAGTAGACACGATGAAATATGGGAAAGTCAACATAGCTTACATCCAAGAAATCAAGTGGAAAGGGGTTAAAACTAGAGAAATCAATGGCTATGAGCTCTGTTATGTAGGAAAAGACAAAAATAGAAATGGTGTATGGATAATGGTGGATAAAGAATTAAAGGATAAGGTTTTAGACATCAGAATAACTAGTGATAGAATTCTACTAATATAAATTGTTCTAGGAGAGAAGAACATAAATGTTATAAGTGTATCCGCCCCACAGGTAGTGTTAGAAGATAGAATCAAGATATAGTTCTGGGAAGATATGGAGGAAGTAAATGTAATACATGTAATTAACTAATATGATAGATAAATTTATACTTTTAAAAAAAGGAAAAATTTTTATTTTATTGATTTTAGAGCAAGTTTTAGAGGTGAAGATGAAGAATAAAATGAGCGTGTTGAGAAATTTATTTAGATTGAAGTGTTGGAAGTGATAGTTAAGTTAATACGAGCATTGGAAATAAAGATTTTAAGAAATTGTAGGAGATTTGATGATTTCTTTACAATTGACCTTGAGTGGGTTAATAGAAGAAAATAATGATGAATTATAAATTTTATTAAATTAAAGAAATAGTTAGGCCACTAATAAAGAGAGACATTAAGCTAAACTTCATAAAAATCCTAGAATAAAATTTCATCAAATTATCTTAGAATTTTAGAAATGGATGAATTGTTGTTCAAGGTACAATTGAAAATTTTCATCTTAACGGCGTATAATTGAAAAATGTCATGATAATAGGGGTTTTTATTGAAAACCAGGAGTTGGAGGATATCTAGATTTGAGGCTGGATGGGGTGAAAAATGTCATGATAATAGGGGTTTTTATTGAAAACCAGGAGTTGGAGGATATCTAGATTTGAGGCTGGATGGGGGAGATCCAACCAATCACATGGGTAAACTTTCCCAAGGTAGTTGTCTGGTCCCATGTGACACTTGTCCTACCTTCCTAAGTATAAAATGAAGAAGAAAAAGAAGAGAAAGCCTGGAATTGCAGTCATACAAAGAAGAAGAAGAAGAAGACTAAGATTAAGAGAGGTAGTGAGGAAGAAGATTGCTAGGAGAGAGACTAATCTGGGAGAGAGTAGAGTGCGTACGAGAAGTGGAAATCTGAAGGAGATTCAAGGATGTATTGTTGGGCAAGCAAGACATAAAGCTCCTAATTGAGTTGGAGCTCCACACAGAGAACTGGGAACCGGCAATGTGCGAGAGGAAAAACCAGCTAAGAATTCCAGCCATTTAAACTCTTTAAGGAGAATTAATAATGCATGCTTGGATTAGCCAAATAGAAATTGAGTAGGATTCACAACTTTAAATTCAGAAGAACTATGTTTCCTGGACCTTGAACCAATAACCTGCATGTTCTCAAAATTCTTACCATTATATTTGAAATTTTTGCATGATTACTTAAACTTTTGTTACATGATAATCTTACATGATCTTTGGCTTACATTTCATTATAGTAACTTATCTTTGAGTCAATTGTTATCCATGACTGGCTCATGGTGAACAGTAGATGTTCATCAAGGTAGCTACCTTCTTATGCCTCCATTTTCCTTCAAATTCTTGTCTAGGTTATCTTCCTTACTATGTAAACATGCGGTGGATGTGTTCATTTGTAAATTTTTGAGTTATATCTATGAACATTTTGATTCAACAAGCAGAAATAGGGGCAGGGGCACACCCAGTTTTTCCCGAATATAGTCAGGCATGGGATGCCCAAATCCCATCAAATAAACTCACTGATTGATGCAAACCAAAACAAACTAGGATCTGATTCTTCATGAACTCATAACCAAATTTAAAAATCAGCTGAAACCCCCCTCAAATCCCTTTGTTTAGGTACTGATATGAGGGCTCCAACAAGGAGGAAATGACACTGTGTTCTGCATGCAGGCATGCAGAAAATGGTTTCATTTTCTACTACCTGTGAGTCGTCAACCTTGGCTAAAGAAAGGAGCACTGAATATGACCATAACCCTGAACATGTTAATGATCATATTGTAGTTCATTGCTTTGTAATTCTAGTGAGAAATGGGCTGAAGCATTGGAAACACATGCACCAATCTTATTGAGCCATGAAGATCAGGAAAACTGATGCCCTGGCAAAAATTGATTCAAACTTTAGGAATTTAAGGAAATAAATTGGGTTGGCAAGCCTTGTAACTCATTGAACTTAATTTCAGTAATCACTAAGACCACTGGCAACTCACCAGTGAAGATGGAGAAGACCACTGTAATTTTTGAATTCGACGGAATTCCAGTCGGAACTTCATATGTAAAAACTTTCACTGACAAGGAATTTCTGGGAACTTTGGAGTTCCAGTCAAAAAATTCTTTAAATTTAAACCCTTTTCAAGTTAGGATGGTGACTACCACTGAGGAATCTCATTAATTATGATATAAAGAATGTAAAACTAACTTCTAAATTGAACAAAATGAGGGGCAAGAGGGTAATTTGTCTAGAAGGTGAGAAATTACCAAATTTTCATTACATTAGAAATCTTGACAATTTGAAAATCTAAGTAGTTCTATGAATGAAACCTTACAAGTTAATACATTTAGGTACAACCACCTAAGCCTCAAACTACACCTAAGTCTCAAACTAGAAGCACTTCATAACCAGCTGGTAATGACATAAGACCTTACAACTTAGTTGTTGTTATAGAAAATTTGCTACATTTTAGTGGAAGGACATCCCTTCCTAAACTAAGATTTATTTGATGTAATCATTTTTTTTCTTCTTATAGTTTAACCAATCTATGGTAATCTAAATACAACATTAAGACCCAAGAATATAAGTATTAGAATGTTGATAATAAAAATAAATACATGCATTCATCAAGAATATCATGTAGCCCTTAAACTTTATAAACTAGGCCAATATTATTAAAGTATCACACTAGGATAGAAGGAGTTTAACAAAACATCTCACCCTACTATACAAATACTAGTAGTATGCATCACAACATCATACTTGTGTTTTATGGGTCTCTCATACCTTAGGCTTATTTTATAAATTAATGGTCTGGTTTTGCTGATATTTAGGCAAATGCTCTATGAGCTGCTGTAAATCTTGATAAGTATGGATTTCATCGATGTTTTGGGTAGGCACTCTTGGAGTGCCCTAAGTCCTAGATCACTCGGCCAGTGCTCTATGAGCACCATAAGTCCTGGAGGCCTACTATGTTGTAAGTCCTAAGACCCTATGCTAGGAGGTACAGTTGGCTACTGACCTCTAAGATGATTTGATAGGAGTATCTTCTCATCGGGAAGTGCTTTGAGTGGTAGCCAGGTAGCCCCCATGAGGTCCCATGAGTATGGTTTGTGCAGGTATCTATGAGCAGACATAGAGGCCAGGGTAGTCACCTGCGAGTGACGGTAGGGCTTGCAAGCATAGGTGTATAGTCTATGTGATATTTATGTGGGTCATATCTTGAGTATTAGACCTTGTCCACGGTGGCAGGACTGTATGCCATCATGATTGGAGTGATCAATTTGCCCAAGGCAATGTGGGTATGGCTTTATGCATTTTCGGATTAGAGGTTTTACACCTTGATTCGATGGCATTGGTTTGACCTGCATAGATTTTAACATATTTACAAGTTTATTTCTGACTTTGCAGCCGACATTGAATTCAATAGACATTAAGGATCTTTATCGTTCATGCATCAACAATTCTTTTTAAGAATCATATATGTATATATGCATAAATTATACATATGCTACCACTTGACCTATTTTAGGCGTTCCAGCTTGTATTAGTCTTTCACCCTACTATGAGTTGTTGTTTTTGCTCACTGCCTACAACCAAACATCTCATGTGACACCCAGGGTAGTTTAGGAGCGAGGGATATTGGGAAGGCGAAGGTGCCAAGATCACTTTAGACGTGAGAAGAACATACCTTTTGATGTAGTTACTTTTGCTAGAAATCCATATATAGGATTTCCCTTTTTCGAGTATTGTACATAACTCAAGACTTTTTTTGATACTTTGGATACTTGTAGCATAATTGTTCTAGGTTACTTAAATGGATTGTGACTCTAATTGTGACTATGTGGTAGATCCTATGGCATGTATCTCTAACCATCCTTAGTTTAGATGACTATTATTTTACTCATATGTGGAGGTTTTCTTAGTAACACCTAGAATGAAGTTCGTGAGTTTTAAATCTACTAATATATATTATTTCTCAAATCCTATTTTCAAAAAAAAGAAGAAAAGGAAATTTCCACTACTTTTCAAACTAAAATGAATAATAGTTTGAAAAACCTGGGATGTTAAAATAATATAAAAATTTCCAACACATAGGGGATATTTATAGGAGTAGACTTAAATGTTCATATACGAAAAGAAAAGGAAGATATGATAGGGTACATAAAGGGTTTGGTATTGGAGAAAAAATGAGATGAAGGAAGCTATCCTTAATTTTTCTCTGTCATATAACCTAGATTGAGCAAACACATACTTTAAGAAGAGCTACGAACACTTATTAACCTTTAAAAGTAGATCATATAATAGCCAAATAGACTTCTTTCTATTTAGGAATGCTGAAAGATCACTATCTAAGTACAGTAAGCTGATACCTAATGAGAATTTAACCATACAACATAGGATAATGGTTGTGGATATTTACATAAAGATATGGAAGAAAGGAAATGAATTTTATAGGTGTCCAAGTGGTGGAACTTAAAAGGAGGGAAGAAAACATCCTTCACAAACAAGTTGGTGGTAGAAGAAAAGTAGAACAATGAAACAAAAGTAAATACCATGTGGAGTAATATGGCCAAGTCCATTAAGAAAGTGGAAATAGTTGTTCTAGGAGTATCTAAAGGTAAAAGGCAATTAGTAAAGGAAACTTGGGGGTGGAGTGAAAAGGTGTAGAAAGTTATTAAAGAGAAAAGGTTGTGTTTTAAAGTACGACAAAGGACTAGATTTAACAAGAACTGTGAGAAATATAAGAATGCTAAGATGGTTGCTAAGAGAATAGTAAGCGAGACTAAACTCAAGGCATATGTTGATCCCTATAATAGATTAAGGTCAAAAGAAGGTGAGAAAGATTTGTTCAAACTTGCAAAAATAAGAGAATAGAAAAGTAAGGACATAGACCAAGTTAAATTATTAAAAGTAATAACTAAAGGGTACTGGTCAAAGATGATTAAATCAATCAAAGGTGGGAAAGTTACTTTTGGGAATTGCAAAATGACAAATATCAAGAGAATATAAAGATAGGAAGAATCATAAACCCAAATAATGTTGCACAATATAGATGTGACCATAGGATCAAGATACCTAAAGTGAAAGAGGCCTTGAAAAAGATGAAATCAGGAAAGGCCCTGGGACATGATGATATAGGTTTGGAAGTATATAAGAGTTATTGGAGTAGTTTGGCTGACAAAGTTGTTTAACAAGATTGTAGAATCAAAGAAAAGTGTTAGATGAATGGAGAAAAATCTCTATCATACCAATTTATAAGAATAAAGGAGACATATAGAGTTGTAGTAATTATCGTGGAATCAAGCTTATAAGCCATATCATGAAACTTTGGAAAAGAGTGATTAAGAATAGGCTATAACATGAGATGAGTGTATCTGAAAATCAGTTTGGTTTCATGTTCAAGAGATCTATGATGTAAGCTATTTTCTTACTTAGATAATTGATAAATAAATATAGGGAAAGGAGAAAGGATCTTCACATGATCTTTATTGACTTTGAAAAAGCTTATAATAGGATCCATAAAGAGTTAATATGGTGGGTGTTGGCGAGAAAGGGGTTTCACAAGGGTATATAGACATCATTAAGGATATGTATGACGAAGTGGTAAAATATGTTAGGACCACTAGCAAAGAGACTTATGATTTCCTTATCACTATAGGATTGCACCAAGGATTGGCAGTAAGACCGTACCTTTTTACATTAGTTATGGATGAATTAATAAGACATTTGTAGAAGGAGATTTCATGGTTGTTTTGATTAACAAGATAAGGGAGGATGTAAACACAAAGCTAGAATTGTGGAGTGATGCTATAGAATCTAAAGGATTTAAAATTAATAGCATTAAGATAGACTATATGGAATGCAATTTTAGTAAGGAGAAGAGTGAGAGTGAAGCACCAATAAAGATTGATAATTGAGAAATTGCCCTTCCGATACTTGGGATTGATAATTCACAATAGTAGAGAGATTGATAGGGATGTTACCCAGAGAATCCAATGAATTGGAACAAATGGAAATGTGCCTTTGGAGTTTTAGGTGATCAGCTTGTGCCACTCAAATTGAAAGGAAAACTCTACTGGATGGCTATAAGGCCGGCTTTGCTCCATGGATCAAAGTGTAGGGTAGTTAAGAAACAACATATACATAGAATGAGCATAGCCAAAATGAGGATGTTGAGATGAATGAGTCTACAAGGCCATCTTTGTTCCATGGATCAAAGTGTAGGGCAGTTAAGGAACAACATATACATAGAATGAGCATACACAAAATGAGGATGTTGAGATGAATGAGTAGCAAGACAAGACATAATAGGATTAGAAATGAAAATATTAGAGGAAACATAGTAGTAGCACCAATGGGTAATAAAATGAGGGATGGTAGACTTAGACGGTTTGGACATGTTCAACGAAAACCAATAATAGTGCGGCTTGGAAGGAGTTAGTCGATCCATTTTTTCCTAACTTATATCCTTTTTAGTAAAAGTATAATAAAAATAAAAAAGCTAATAAGCTAATGGTTGTGTGGGCGATTGTTAGTTCTCATTATGAAAAGTGGAAAATTAACGGGAGGACTAAAGTGCAATCAAAATTAATAGCTCCTTTATAGAAGGACTAAAGTGCAACAAAACTAAGGGGGGTTTATTTAAAGGCACATGTTTGGCGTTTTGTTAGCACATCTCCTACAATATCTCCCATGATATCTTGTGTAATATCTGAGATATGTGTCATATGTTCTGTGATATCTTGTATGATATCTGAGATATGTGATATTTGTTTAGTGATATCTCTAGCAATATCTCTGGTGATATTTTTTATGATATCTGAGATATGCCTCAGATATGAGAAATATATGCCTCTCAGATATCACAATTAAATAAGCTATATTTCTAGACTATGCCATGATATCAATTAACACCTTGATATTCATCAATGATCTGGGCCATTCATTTGAAGCCAGTCATCTATGCCATGATATTCCCAAAGCCCAGGGATTGTATCACTGAATACTAGCCCCATTATTTGTTTTGGATCTTTGAAGGCCACAAATGTATGATGAGCAGCTGTAAGATGTGCTTTTGATTCATGCGCCATTGCACATTCTAATTTACTTTGTATGATTTTTTTTACTGCTAAAAAGAAAGATGAGTATAAAGTTGATCTATGTTGGTGATTAATCAATGCATCATTCATGATTACAACATGATGTCTCATTGATGAATACTAGTTCTGTTTTACACAGTTCCTGATAAAAATGCCCAATTTTTAATAACAGAATCAATTATATGAGAAATATGAAGGACAAAGGAATTGAATTTGCCCTTTCTGATTTTTTCTTCCCTTTTTTCCCCTTATGATCTCTATTTTTTAAATTATAAAAGGAGTTAATTCATTAATGAGAAACTAGAGCAAAGGGGAAAATGGTAACCTTGATGTTACACGAGCACACACTAATATTTATTTCTTAGATTAGAGTAGACCTAAGGCTTGCAAAAATGGTAGACAAGTTAAATTTTTTCCTAAACATCTATTGGATCCTCAGAGAATACACCTATGGTTATAAGGTCTAGCACACCGATTCTTTCTGCTATTTTAGTGTGTGATTATCAGTAGCAAAAGATCAAGAAGTAGCTTCCTAAATGCTGGATTATTCCATGCACGTCCCATGGAAGAAGAGCTTGGATCCTCCTCTTTACTGGCTACATGTTTTGAATTGAAATCCTTGTATGACATGTCACAACAGAGAATACATTAACCTGCCAAGATTCCATATCACATGATGAGTATACTCTGCTTTAAGAGAATATGAGCATGCACAAGTCAGGAAGCCCTTGACAAATAAGTCTGTTGGTCCATCATCGTGTATGGATGAACCATGTATCAAATCTGAACCTCATTGTTGGAGGGGCTGTGGCAAAAATAAGAGGACATTGCTTTCAATCCATAAAAGGGTAGTTCTAGTGCATGAAGCTCCTACGTATGTGGAGTTTGAAGAAGGGGCGGACCACAAGGGTAAATAGTAAACAGTTTACTTCGCATTTTGCAAGAGGTTGTTTCCACGCCTTGAACCCGTGACCTCAAGGTCACATGACAACAACTCTTCCATTGTGCCAAGGCTCTCCTTCACATTGCTTACAATCCATGACCAAGAAATTCATGAGCTAAAGGCCAAAGGGTCATCACTGACAAAGAACTTGTTGCATTAGCCAAGGTAATCAATTTGTAGTTTTACATGGACAAAAACACAAACACCCCTCGAGAGACGATAAGACCTAGTGATGGCATGTGCAATTGGATCAGCCGGCCTTTTGCAGTCGATGATCCAAGGCCTCCTATCATATGCTGCCCATTTCATCCGTGCACAATGATTCTGTAGGATAACTGCTCGCAAGCAACACCAGAACATCATATACAAGCTTCTTATAAAACAATCAATCAACTAAAGCTTTGAGCTTGCCCACCACCTTTAGTTAAAAAGAACTCGTCAAAGTAGCTACAAATATATACACTACTACAGTTGATGTTCTTACAACAGAACTACGAAAACAACATCAAGCATAAAAGAGCTAACTAAATTTCTCTAAGACATGATCCTGTTATTCCCTAACCTAAAAACTACAAGGAGTTACTAGCATCGGATACTTAATAGACCGAAAATAACAGTCCAATGCCATCCTCCTTCTCAAGGTCAAGCACACTTCTGTACGGTTACAATTGATTTGCTAGCTCCCAGCTCTAGTCCTCATTCCTTGAGACGGTCATCCAAGGCCATCTATTAATCCTGACATAATGCTCCCTTATTCTTCCTTTGTCTACAAAGCTTGTAACAATTGAATATGTGCACTCATGACCACTCCAAAATTTGTCGTCTAGGTAGTAGTTTGAGTACCATCAGGGTGGAAGAAGCGGCTCATGGGAGGACTAGTGCCCTTCCAAGAAGGATCCAAATTCAGCCAATATGATGGAGCTATCTGCAACAAAGATTCAGTATATACAGCATGCTAGTGAAAATGGCTCTATAGCATTGCAAATTGGAAATAATGGTACTTGGTTGTCTAGTAGTTTCAATTCTGTTGGATTCTTGAGAATCCAAGTTAACAAATGACTTGTTCTGCTATGGATAAGTAAATTTGCATGTCTCACAAATATATTCAGGCTAAAAGAACAAAAATAAGTGTTTCAAGGTACACCAGAAATTGTTGAACAGATAGTGCCTCTTGATCAGGTGAACCATCAAGAGCAAGAGCAAGCCAACCATACCATCAATGTCGTACACTCCTTTGGCTAGAGGTGAATTCATTGCTGAGCGAGCATTTGGAAAGTTAGCACTTCCAACTTCTATAATAGGATTTCTAGGATAGAACATGAGAGATGAAGGATTAGGTGTCGATTGAGTCTGAATAAACATGCTCCTCTTCTGCCCTGTGTAGCAAACATTGGAACTAGAATAGTTAACAAATGCTCCCAAACAAGTGCATCCTTATACACATGGTTTGAGATGCAAACACTACAAATTTAGAGGAAACTACTACTAGTTTCACCATGTCGATTCAAGCAACAAATTTTTTAAACAGACTAACAAATACATTAATAAAAAAGATAACTATATGTTCACAAACATTACTTTGCAATGCACCGACAAGGTCACCACCATTTAAATTAGAAACACAAGAAGAGGAGAAAAGGAAAAGCCACATTATCCAAAGTGTATCCCTTGGCAAAGACGAGTGGCCTGTCTGTATCATCCTCAGGTCCTTATCTTCTCAGAATAGTCCAATCCAATATCTACATATTTCAGCTGGTGGGTTTATAAAACCATTTTCTCTTCAATCAGCAGAATCATGATGTTGATAACATAAATAAGACCAGTAAAATTGGACAAAAACTTAAGGAATAATAAGATACAACTGCAATCTACACTTTTTTATGATATCTTTGCAATTCAACATGTAATTTTCATGCTTTTTGCAAAGTCACAATACCAATACTGATCCCAATCTGTCTTATCTCCATAAACCTCACTGAGCTCCACCACTTGCCTCCTTGGTTTGTAATTGTTGCATACATTAATTTCATTTCCAACAAGCTGAGAGCAATCTACAAGAAGAAGAACCAAATAAGCATGTTTAAGAAAATCAATGACTAGCATCATGGCAAATTGAGCTAAAACCAATCACTTTCCTATGTCCAGTGCTTTGATTAACTGCTTCTAAGCCGCCCTACACATGAAGGGCAAGGTTAGAGATGAAGTTTTAGAGAGGATTAAAATAACTTTGAATGTATTACTGTACCTTTTACATCAATTAACATGAACAAGTTCATCTACAATGGATGTACCCAAAAATTCAACCACTCAATAGAAACAATCAAAACTCCCATTACCCCTATAAATAAAAAACAAATGTGATACTAACCAATTCCTCTCTTTGCTATCAGATCCATGTCTTAAGCTAGTTACACATAAATCAGATAGGTTAGTAGAACAATAAACTAGTTACAGAAAGATTATACTATAGCTCATGCACATAATTAAAACAGAAAACATAGAATAAATAAAATAGGGACTTTATTCTTTCCATGATTAAACAGAAAAGCATATTCAAGCAAATAAATCATCAAAATCAAAATTCAAAGGAGCTACATCAGCCAATATAGTTGAGAATGGAAAATCTTCAATGCATTAGCTCCAGAGAAAGTGGCATAGCAAACAAAGTCAATGTACTTTTTAAGATACATATTATATAAACATAGTTGCAATCATAAGAACAATAAATACAAGTAGAAGTCCACCAAGGACATATGCTACCACATTGAATGATGAAGAGGGGGCATTAAATACAAGGGAGACACGGTTGCATCCTCCATCTTGTAATGCAATAATGGGCTTCGACACCACATTTTGTTCGAATCCCCCATCACACTGTTTCCTCTGGCGCATTGTCATCCCAATTGGTGGTAGCTCAACCGGCATGTACTCATCAAGCCAGATAAACCATCATGTATGTTGTTCATTAGCAGGACAACGTAGGTACCACTTGCCACAATTGGGCTTCGACTGTACTTAGAGCAGCAGCATAGGCCCTCGACCGCATGCACATAAGGGGTGGGGGTTTTGCTCCATTCCTGTAAGAAGATATCATGTGCATATAATTTGTGCTATACGAAGTATATACAATTAATATAAGCATTCAAGCAACAACAGTCAAGCAGTCAAGTAATACATCCTTAAATAAGAGTTTCAATACAACATTTTCTGTGACATGAACACACATCTACTGGTTATTTCTATGAACATAATCAAACCACAGTTTGTGTGCTATGGAAGCACGCCAAGCAACAGCCTCTCGACAAGCAGACTCCTGGGTAGGGCGTAACAGTGTGCTCTATGAATTGTCTGTGCTCATCATGACTGTTTGTAAACCTTGCATCTCCATCTCATCCTCATGCAACACTTGCATACGTCATTCACCCTCTCTAAGTTTACATCAGTGATAATTTCATCATCTGAATCATTACTTAAGTTGCAGCTGTCATTGTCATTGTCACTTAAAGAATCAGGATTATCTCCCATCTCCTCTGCTGGCCACGTATCGTCAATGCGTTCCTTGCGCATAAAATTGTGTAGCGCACATAATGCTTTGATAAGATTAACTTGTGTCCTAAGAGGAAAGGGAGGCGTAGTCTTGAGAATGGGAAATCTGGCCTTTAGAACACCAAATATTCTTTTTATTACTTTCCTCAACCATGCATGTCAAAGGTTGAATAGCTCCTTGGCATTTTGTGGTTGCTACATTCCCTTGGCAAACTCCTTCAGATGATACCTAGTCTTTCGATAAGGGGCAAGAAATTGTTGCCTATTTGCATTACCCTCGTCGATTAGGAAGTATTTCCTTGTACCATAAACGCATGAGCAATTAAGGAATAAGGCATCAAAGTGGAGCTTACAAATGTAAACACATAATGGATTTATTATCAAGAATTGTCAACCATGCTCCTCCTCTTGTAAGAGCCTCTTTTAGTACAGCAGAGTCATGTGCAAACCCCTCAAAGACAGCAAGCACATAAGTAACCTGCATGTCAAAATTACAACACGCAAGAACGTTCTGTGCGAGGAACCTTTCCTAGTATGCCACTTTGACAAATCATGAGGACCTGCAGCAAAAACCCTAAGAGGTATCAATGTCTCATCTACAACTCTAATGTAACCCTGTCAACAGTATGTGACATATTCAATGTTAAGGCTGCAATGTCCCAATCTATTATATTGAAGATTACAAAAGAGAGATATAGTTACCATGAAATGATTGTCTCTTTGATAATTGTTTGAAATCTCAGGGTGGTCCTCCATTGCATGAGGAGCCATAAGGTGACCATACAACCACAACATTGCACGAAGAACTTTGTGGAAGTTGGTATTGATGGTATAAGTGGACCTAAATAGATCCTTCACTGCTAGTTCGTACCTCGAGTCCTATCCAACAATCATTAAAAATGTTGCCCCCATCTCCTCCACTGACACCCATTGGGTGCTTGATAAGAGGCCGGTGGTTTGAAAAATATTAACCAACTTACAGAATTGGAATTGATGCATTCTATACAATTTTTGGAATCTCGTCCCAGTTTCTTCATAAACTAACTGAAATTCCTCGTAACCTCGAGTACTTTTTTTGGTATGCATCGGATGCAGCATTTGCATGTGTAGCACATCATCCTCCTCAAATTGTATAACATGTCTAACCTATATTATCACACATGAAACCTATATTATCGCACATGAAATTGGTGATGGGTAAGTGCACACTTTATTGTACCAATATGTTGCTTATATTTTATAAAAAATTTGGCAAAGTCTCCTTTGTTTGTTGGATAGTTCAAAGTTTACACATGTAAGGTGTTACACCTAATAATCAACTTGTACAACCATTGAAACTATATATTGTAATATGCATGTGTGCATCACCCATTTATAATTAAATGTTGACATCATATAATGACATCACAATAAAGGTGTGATTAATTATCCGTAGCCTCAATGTATATAATAATATATGTCTAAACAACATAAATACGGCCTAAAAAGGTCCAATATAATTACACACCAAAGAGTTTCAACCAACATAATTTCTCTAAAAAGAACAAACGCCCATAGGTGCATCTTCACATACAATAGTTGTCTCTCCTGTGACCAATAAGCAAAACCCTCCCTGAAGCCTATGTTTGGTTTTTGGAGAATACTATAGCCTTAACCCTCTCCATTTTGGTTAGACCCTCTAAAGAATCCAATGCAATCATCCATGAGGTGTTGTCTATGCCTGCAAGTCTTTCCAACCTAGATATAATGGAAGGATCAATGAATGGAGGGGGATCATTACATGTTGAGACGATGATTGACCAGCATGCTTCCCTTTTCCCCTCACTCACCGCAGGTTAACAGTCCTAGAGGGGGGAATTGAGGATGATGTTGTGGAGGTAGCTTGGCGGATAGGGGGTTGTGGAAGGTGTTCAGATGGATCTTGTGGGTGCAATCCATCATTGTCTCCTTCAGCTTCCTCCCCATAATATGGGACCTTAGAGTCAAATGCATCAACATGTTTGACATATTTGGTCTGTATACTTTCTTAGGTGGTTGTGCATATTGACTTCCGGTCATGCTTGATTCATGGAGTCCATCATCTTCTACATAATTATTAATCCCTAAGAAAAATTCTCTGGTGGCAATGCTCCCCGAAACACAGTCTCCAAGTGCTCATAGTTCCATAAATTCCTCCCAAATAAGCAATGAGCCTTTGGATTTGACTGTACATATACAAACATTTGTAAAGGCATTGTAAAGGTGATGTATATTATTATAGAATTGGGGTGGTCCATTACCTAGAGGTGGGTATTCATGATCTTTGGAGTTGCGAGGAAGCAATTTCTCTCTACATCCCACCCTAATCCCGAGTTTGCATTCCTTAACTTTGCAAATGTGAAGTACTTGCTTTTGAAAAGTCTTATTTTGGTATTCAATTGCTTCATTATCAAATCAACTCCAAATTGATGTTTGAAGTAAAGCAACAATTCCTTAATCATCGCACCCTTTGGCATACTCCCAGTTGCAATGATTCTACCCTCTATATTTTCATCATAAAGTGTTTCGAGGATAAAGTCCTCTTGTTCCTTAGTCCATTTATTGTATGGTCCATTGTCTCCATCAACTATGTCTTCAGACACACTATCCACATCTTTGGCATGACCACGACTAGGTGTCATAGGGACTCTCTCTTTTCTTTTGTGCGGCATCTAAAAAATGTCGCCAATAGATCATTACAACAGGAGGATGCATCAAGATAACATATATGAAAGAAAAATAGCTTGCAACGATTGTACTTCTAGTAATTATATATAGTTGGTCGGTTTGGAAGTGTCCATGTATGGATGACTACTACCTCTACTTCTTTCCTAGGTATGCCAATTGAAGCTCTTGAGATCATGCCCACGTACAATAGATGCAAGCTCATTAGGGTCAATGTAAAAACCAGCTTTTGCAACATCTGCAGAAAGCTGGCTTTCAACTTAACTACCTTCTATATAGAGGAAACATGAACACAAAACTGTCCAGTATGATATTAGGTACAAGTAACCTGAATAATGTATTCAACTAAAATGGATGAATTTTTTTCTTTTTTCACCTTTTTGGAAAGGTAACTAAAGGCAGTGAGTTGACAAAAGAGAAGACACATTTCTATACTTGACGAAAGTAGGCATTACTGGGTGTAGCCAAAATTGGATAAAGTGGGTAGTTAGGAACTTTGTGACCTGCAAAATTGTCGACTACAACATGCAGATGCCTACCAACGAGTAAAAAGCTCTCTAGAAGCTAGACAACAAATAGTAAAGGAATATAGATTTTCTGCAGTTCTTATAATTTTTATGGCTTACTAATTTTCTGACTTAATTTCCTGAAATACATGCTTAGGTAATATATTTTTGTAACCAAAGTTTTAAAAACACATTAGTTAAGTTTTTTGCAAGGGTAATCAAAATGGACTACATAAAATATAGTTGCATATTAGTAGTAAAAAGTTAAAATCTTATTGTGTGTATATGCATACATACATAAATAAAAAAGGAGCATGTGCACAAAGCTCCCACTTATTTGAGGTGGTAATAGAAACATGTTATATTGACAATGCCACAATAGTCAAGTCAGAACCACAATATTCACCTTAGGCCCCAAGCCACAACAACCATGACAATGCCACAATAAAGCATGGGGCATGAGGGAAGCCATACTTGAAGCAAGACTATCATACAAGCCCAATTTGCAAATACCCCATTAACAAAGAACTGAATAGTTAAGGAAAGGAACACGCGCGCACACACACACACATGCTTTGTGGCTGAAATTTTCTATTTGTTTATATTAAGGAACTTGGTTAAGATTGAATGAAGTTGTTAAATTGGATTTCTTTTCTGCACCTTTTTTTATTCATAGCATGATTGTCGGTTTACTTGATATTCTAATACTTAGTGTTGCTCGAAATTTTGTCCAAGGTCAAGGTTTGCAGCTGTCCACCCTATCATAGATGGTCATGAAAGGTACCAATCTGAGCAAGAGGATAAGATAACTAAACTACCCAAGGGCATGCAAAAATTGAGGCATTATTTGACAAGCCTAAGCCTTAGGAGTCAACTGCGAGAAAGAATCTTGGGTCCTATTGTTAGATTCTGAAGGTATATAAGACCCAATTCCAAATACTCCCTTGAAGGGCCGTAGGAGGATAACTTTTATCTATATGTTAGAGACAAAAAGATTTTTGATGCACGCATTGTGATTGTGAGGACCGTCAAACCCAAGCTCTAGAAAAATGGTGAATATTTTGATGATTCCGAACTTAAATTAATTGGCATATGCAAGAATGAAAAATGAGGAATGACATTTTCACAACATGGATAGATTGATGCAACCCATGCTTGTGCAAATCAAGAAAAAAAATCAATCCACAAAACAAGTTAACAGTACAAAGCCAGTCCCCAAATGAGAAAAAGCAAGGAAAGAGAATGCGAAAGGAGGCTCAAACAGGGGCCTTTACAATATATAAAGGCCTTGGAAGCAATCTTATGATATCATGATCTTTTGGAATTTTTGTGTTCTATCCATGTAATGACTCCAATTTTGTAACATTTAAATCCCAAGTTAGCAATGAAAAGTTCACTTTTTGGAAATAAGGGTATTTTGGTCATTTCACTATTCACCCTGACTAAACCCATAAATTTGGTCCTAAAAATGGTACCATTAGGTGCGTCTCAGAAAAAAGAATCCAACAAGACCAAAATCACCCAAAATAGAGTTAAAATGAGCAAGTTATGGCCCTTAAAATGAGCAAGTTATGGCCCTTTGAAGTTCATGGGCAAAAATGTAATTTTCACTAAAAACGGATTTAGCCTGCAAAACACAGGGGCTCGTTTTGATACGGGCACCCCTCATCTTGAACCTCCTAGAGGGTTCTAGAACGGCGGTGATTGGAGGAGAAATCACTGCCATTCTGGAGGTTTCTCCACTGCCATTCAAGGGCGGTGAGAGCCCCCTCCAGAACCCTCTTATAGCTCTATAAATAGAGCTCTTGGGCGCCTCTAATGGCAGCCCAAAAGCTTGAGAAAAACCCATTTTGGAGAAGCAACCAAGAGGAGAAATGTGGAGAAAAATCCAGTAACGAGCCAAGTATGCCCAAGATCCCTCAAAACCTGTCTTCACATTAGTCCTAGGCTCAGTTTCCCTAAGTTTTTGCATGAAAAATCATGCAAAAATGGGCCCTGGAGAGTCACCAAGGACCCAGGGACGATCCCTGGGCCGCACTGGTTCGACAAGGTCGAACCAGGGCATCCCAAGGACGCCCCGGTCCTCCAACAAGCGAAAAGCTTCCTACCGCGCAGAATACATAAATCGCATTCGAGAGAACCAAACGGGTGCGTCCGTGGAGGCGCCCGCAAAAGGAAAAGACGGGCGGGAAATCCAGCGCGTCTGCAAACGCGCTTGCTGGGGCGCATGCCGCTGACGTGCAACGCGTTAGCATTATAGGATTTCCACTTCTTAAAACCCGTTGGGGCGCATGCCGCTGACGCGCAACGCGCTAGCATTCTGGATTTTCACCTCTTAAAGGCCCTTATGTACATGTGATTCTAAAAAGCTTATAACTTGAGATCTAGAGCTCCGATTGAGGCGCCGCAAAAGGTGTTGTGTCCATGTCAACGACGCAGACACACCAAACTATAAAATCCCTAATCAAGGCCCAATCAAAGGTGAGCACAACCCTTAGAATAAGATGGTGGCGCGTGACTGCTAGACCTTTGGAAAACTGATGATACCAAGGCCCAATTAGGACCTTAGGACACCCATAGGCATGGGGATGAACCCTTAATGCCTAAGTAATAAGACCAACCACTCTAAAACCTATAAAAGATAGACCAAACTAACCTTGATTCCCCAAACCATGTTCAGGAACATACGAGGACAAAGGGGTTAGCGCGACCTAGCCAAGTAGGTGCTCTATCGCTACTAGACTTTTTAAAAAGAGCCATGATTGTTTTAAGAATGCATGTTTTAAGTATATGACTTGTTTGGCATGACTTAATTCAGCATACATATGAAAAATGCTTATGCATAGATATGTTTTGAAAATAATTGCATATACATTATGCATAGATATGTTTTGCAAACAATTGCATACATGGTATGATTTGTGAAGCATTGAGTTTTTGAAAGATTGCATGTCCTTGAGGGTTACCAAAAGACGCTGGGTAGGCAGTTGTGAGGGCCAGGCAGTTGTGAGGGACCCAAAGAGGACAGGTTTTGAAAAAGAGGTTTTCGTGTGTTTGATCTAATTATGATTTTGGATGATAAGCTTGTGGGCGCTATGCCGAGAGGTTTGGGTTGGCCTCCAGCTTCTACCACTATTAGGTGGATGGGTATCACGCTCAAAAAGGGCAACGTCCCTACGTTGACTACATGTGGTACAGGGGGCTACCACTGGTGTCACGGCACTGGGTCAACGTGTCATGGGCCCCGTTGAGGCTATGACCGAGTGTCCTCAGGTACCCAGGGACCACACGGCGGCGAGGTCGTGGGCATAGTTGGACCCTATGGTTTCATGGACTTATTTGCATTGCATATGACATGATATGAGGTTGGTCAACCATACCATACTAAATATCCATGAGTTGGATTCAATGAAGCATCTTATGCATATCATTATGTTATGATATATATGATACTTTCGACTTGGTTTGTGCGATTCTTTAAGTCGTTAGTATTTCAATTTGACAATGGTTTTTGATATCGATATTGAGCATGAGTGTTCAAACATGCACATGTCTTGAAAGAGCATATGATTTTTAACATAGCATGCATTGCAAAACTAGTAGTGATAGACTCCTATTGAGTATAGTATATACTCACGCCTTAACATTTTTCAGGATAGTTCCACTCACAAATAGAAGACGTCTCAGGGGACATTAGTGCTACGAGTAAGTGAATAAACAAAGGAGACAACTATACATGTGGGTAAACTCTTTACCCTTTGGACATGTATTTGTATTTATTTACAGTTGGACTGTGTTCTGTGACTGAATAGACCTGGGAAAACACTTATGATTTCTAAAGTTTTTCAAAAACTACTTTGGTTAGCAAATGACACTAGGGGTTTTCAAAATGTGTTTAAAACAAAAGATTTTTCGCTGCATTACATGGTTTTTATAATATAGTTTTCAAATAGGGATGCATCCCGCCTTAGGAATTAGATATTGCATTTAAAAATGCATGGGAAAACCCGGGTCATCACAATCCATCTTGGACAATTCGATATGTCGGGTTGGTGCTTTACTTGTCTCTGTTTTTTCTTATTTTGCTTTGCTTATTGATATATGGGGCAGACCCATATGTTTGAATTAGATTGCATACCTGTTTTTTGTGGGATCAATAAAATGACATAACCAATCTTCTACTATTTAAAAATTCTCTACAAATAGAGCATATGACTGATTTGTTTCTTTTATTCCCCATTCATCTTGTTGCATCAAGTTGTATATTTTTCTTGTCCCTCTCTTCAAGCAAGAAGAACAGAGTTGGATGCTCAATGTGGAAGTGGTTCCTTTTTCAAATACGCTTATGACTAAGTATATGACAATTCTTAAGTGCCTTGCAGAAAGTAATCTATTTTAATTACTCAAGTTAGATTCCTCTGCAGATCTAAATAATTGAGAACTAATTGATGTTGATAAGTAACATAAAGAGGATTATTTTGTATCTAATTGTATACAATAGCTCATACCATTTCAAAGGAACACATTGAAAAGATTAATTTTGTTTCTCCTTTGTCTCATTTCATTTTCTTTTGATCTTACAAGATGTAGACAGATTGACATACCAATACATAGGTTACATGTCTAAGGTCATTCGAGAACTCCTGTGAGACAGTAGCCTTCAATTTCATTTTGCTTCCTCAAATTGGTTTTGTTGCCTTTATCCTGTTGGAATGAAGCACTTCTGAAATTGGCCAATTGTGGATTGTATTTGGCTTTCTCTAGTAGATTTATGCTTTCTGTTTCCAAGCTTATATCATAGAATGCTAGAATTACATATATGAGATTCAGTATTTTGGGGTGACTTATACATGGAGATGGCTTAAAAATCAATTGATGATGAATATATTTCTTGACTGGTAAGCCTACAAGATCATGAAAAGTCCAGGAGAGGGAAATTTATTAACATCAGAATAGGCAGGGAGAGGAACAAGGTAAGCAAGCTGAAAGACTCCAACTGGCATCATTTCTAGTGGTTTTACGCTTCAATCCGAACAAAAATGGTGAAATGCAAAACAAATCGCTGACCAACAACAACAAAATACAAATCATTCCACAATAAACGAGATTTCACAGAAGAAAAACATACCTTGCAGACATGAGAGAGAGAGAGAGAGAGAGAGAGAGAGAGAGAGAGAGAGAGAGAGAGAGAGACCACTTGTGCGAGATTGCAGGGAAGTTAGATTTTACCTTCAGCAACCTGGGGTTTGTGCCCAAGCAAATCTAAGGTTTGTAGATGCTAGATTTTCTCCTAGCTAACGCAAAGTAGGTTTTTGCAGGCGACTGAGATAGATCTCGTGGGGTAGCTGCTTTTGGAATGTTTTTCTTGCAAACGCGACTACATCCGGCTAGATCCAGTGCCAGCAAACTATTTTTCCCCCCGCTTGTCGGGACTTCAATCTGGTGGTGGCGAATGGGTTTCCCACCTGGCTTGTCGAGACTTTGGACAAGGTGCCAGAGAAATATTTCTCTTGTCGGGACTTGGAACCAAACAACGGCGAACGAAACCTACAAACTGCTCCTCTTCAAGCCTTCCTTCAAGGGACGAAGAACATGCCTTTTTCTCTCTCTCTAAAAACGTTGTTTTTATTTGATTTTTCTCTCTCTAAAAGAGGAACAAACTTTACACTTGAAACACGATTTTGCACATTTGAAATAGCACCAAACATATCAACATAACAAAAGTTAATTAAACCTGATATTTCAGATATGCAGAAGATATCGCGGTTAAATAAACCTGATATCTCAGATATGCCGAAGATATTGAGGTTAAAAAAATCTGATTTTCCGGATATGCCAAAGATATCATGGTTAAATAGACCTAATATCTCAGATATGCTAAAAATATCGCGGTTAAATAATGTGTACATTTGAGACATGCCATGATATCTCAAAAATGTCATACATACACCGTTAAATAGACCCCCTAATACTTCGAGAGAGCAAACGGTTCGACTAAAGCGATACATGGAAGTTAAGCAAATAAAGCATCATAAATGAATGTTTTGAGGTAGTAAAATGTACTTTTCTCTTTTATATAAGAGGACTCACGTACCGGTAAAATGTCCTTGTTCAACTTACTCCAGCAGTGAAACACAAGGATCCTATCCGCTTCCGTGCACTCGGAAGCTGTGCTCCCATCACAGAAACAGTGAGAGAGAAGAAAGAGAAATGGAGCTCCTACTTCCGACTTTCACCCTGCATTTCCAACCTCTTCGGCACTCTTCCCTTTCTCTCTCTGACCCAACTTCTCTCTCCCACAACCTCCCTTCGAACAGATATCCATATTCTCGCAAACTCTCTTTTTCTTATTCTACATCCCGCCAGTATCAACCAACCTACGCCGAAAATCGCAGCCTTTGGAAGCCGCTCCTTGCTGCTTCTGCAAAATCTGTCCCTCCCAAGCCAGAGAAAAAAGATCGATTACCCTCCGATATCGAAGTTACAGAGACAAACGAACTTCAATCCAAAGTATGCATTTTCTCATTTCTCTTTGAGGAATAAAATCGAATAAATGGCGGAGTCGGTTGAATTAGAGATGAAACTGAGAGTTTGTAATATAAACTTCTCTCTTTCGATAAGAATCTAAACAGAGAAGAATGAATTTTATGATTGCATAGTGAAATTGAGTATGAAAGTGAGAGTTCTTTAGTCTGGTTTTTTTTTTTTGTCGAGAGAGAGAGAGAAAGAGAGAATACTCTGTTTGCATTTTTGTATTGTTTTTACTATATATATGCCATGTTTCTTACTTTGCAGGTTAAGTTGATAGAAAGAGTTCAAGTTCATGTTTTTACATATGAAAATCGAGGTTTTTATTTGCCTTTGTTTGTTGCCCAATGTCTCATATCTGTTATGCTTTGCAGGTTAGATTACGTGTCAAAGTTCCTTCAGCTCTATGCCAGGATTGTTATGAAAGGGTTCTACACGAGGTCTGGAAGAAGTCCAAGGTATTGTTTAGTTTTATTCGGTTCTTATGTAGGGAGACAAATAAAAATGTTTTTTGTCCTAAGAAATGTTTGACATTCTATGCAGGTCCCTGGATTTCGACCTGGAAAGGAAATTCCGGAGAATATCCTTATAAATTATGTCGGTAAAGAAAATGTGCGACGAGCTGCAATTGAATCAGTCCTGAAGAGGACCCTTCCACATGTCATGTCTTCGGTATGGATTCTTGTAATAAGTTACTTATGTTTTTCTGCATTATGTTGAAGAATTTATTATATCTATGTTGTAAAGCAAATTAACATATGCTGGATAAACATCTGTAAAGAGTCAGAATTCACTTTAAATCAATCTAAGGTTTGGCAGTAATTGTTGATCAAGTCAAAGGAGAACCTTTAGGCTCCACAATTAGTATCAGCATATCTGCTAGGGTTGGACTGGAAGATGATAGAGAAAGAATGATCAAATGATATAGTCAAAATTCACTTTAAATCAATCAAAGATTTGACAGTAATTGTTGATCAAGTCAAAGGAGAACCTTTAGGCTCCACAATTAGTATCAGCATATGTGCTAGGGTTGGACTGGAAGATGATAGAGAAAGAATGGGGTAGGGAAGTTATAATTTAAGTATCGTAGGAGAGGGTGCATGTGGTTCCATCTCTTGTTTGGATATCTGCAAGGTCAATTTTTTTTTTTTCCTTTTGGTTGGAGTGCCACCTCAATTATTTGATACAATGACATCATTTTTTTTTTTTCTGACAAAAGCAATGACATCTGAAACCTTAAATATGAACAGATAAAGGATCTTAGTGCCCTGAGTTTTCGAGACTAGTCATTATACTAATGGAATCCACAGGCCAATGGTAGCAAATGTCTTCAACAAAAGTTTTACTCGTATTTTTCAATTAATTGAATATCACAAACTTTGAAGTTCATTTTAAGAATAGTTCACGTTTTAATCTTAACTAACAGCTTTATCATTTTGAGCATCCCATATCTTGATTTTCTTAACAAATAAAACTAATGTAACATTTTATTATATTTGTAATGAACAAAATGTGATTTCCTTTTGGTAAGATATAAAATCATCCAATAGAGTTAAGATAAACTTAACGATTACATGCCAGAATGCTTCATGAGTGCAACTGCCACCAGTGACCCTCGTCCCAAGGTTTGGGCACCTAAGTGTGCTTCAATGAAGGACATGGCACAAGTAGAGGGGAAACCTTGCTAGTACTGGGTATATTGTGGTGCTAGTGCTCTATTTCTTGTTCACCAACAGTCACTTGGTGGTATACCTGAAACAAGAGGGTTCATAGTACAATTTTCGCTGACTTGTTATTAGTTCCATTAAATAGACCACATGATTCATGCAAATAGAATAGTGTATAAATTATCATGCTGGCATATTCATTGAGTCTCCAAAGATTATCCTACTTATTACACATCCTGTTTGACCTATGGACGAAAATGCAAGCATATGGGGCCTGGTCCCCCCTCTCCCATAGTCATTTACTCTTGTGCATGAGAACCTTCAACTACATGACAAACAATGAACAAGAAAAAGGTCAATGGTGTAATAACCCCAATTTTTGTAAATTGATTTGAGAAAATCAGTGAAAGTTTGAAATTTTAGAAGACTCGGGCTGGAATATTATGTTAAAAGCAAATATCTTTTCATATAGATTAAATCATGAGTGAAAAATTAGAAATTAAGAATGTACACGAAAAATTGAATCAAATGACACTAATTTCGTTAAATTCTGAGTTAGAATGAAAAATCTCAATTTTCTACATAAAAGGGTAAAACAGTCATTTTTACTTATAACCAAGATTTAAAATTTGAATATTTGGAATGCACTCGAAAAACCGAAATGTAATAAAAAAATCGATAGTGGCGCCATTGAGTACACAAATCTGAGTTTGGATAAATAATATTTATTTTTCTCCATTTTTATGAATAAAGGGCAAAACGGTCTTTTCACATGAAAGTGGGGTCCACAAAGTAGGCCAATATTCTGGAAGCAATAATAACTACCAGATTGTAGTAGAGGAAAAGGGGGAGGTGGAAACTCCACCCATAAATAAAATAATAAAAAGGAGATTTTTATAAAAAAAATTAATTTAAAATTCAAAAACTTGCCTATAAATAATTTTAAAAAGTTCACAAAAATTTTCACAACTTCACCATGAAATCCCTCAAACTTTCCTAAAAAATCAGAGCAAAACTCCACCCCCATCTCCCCCAATCTCTCTATTTTTTCCTCTTTCTCTCTCCTCTCTCTAGAATAGTACCAAGAGCCTAAGTTCAATTAGCCACTCCGTTCCAGATAAAGTTTCACAAATCCCACCATCCATATTGTTCTAAATTTCTTGATTTACAAAACCCTCAAAGTAATTTCAAGATCCAACGGTTCAATCAAGGAAAAAATACAAATCAAGATTTATTTGGTGTGTTTTGGCATACAGTAAGGATTTATTTATTTTGGCATCAATTCATCAATTCTGGGCAAATTAGGCAGGAGGATATCATCCAATATTCAGTTTATGTCATTTTTGATATTTTTAATTTCACTGGATTTGATTTTCTGTTAATGTTTTGGAAAATCAAGTTTCGGTGAAAAACCCTTCAGATCTGCATCATGGAGGGCTCAGATGAAAAATCTGTGTTGTCCAATAGATACAGAAGGGTTCAAAACCCCTAGGTATGAAATAACAACCAATTTTGTGGAGATATGATGGCCCAATTTGAAAGAGAAAAGGGGGATGGTGATTTGACGGTCCGATCTGGATCGTCTCACCATTTACAGGTCACCACCTTGTTTCCACCGGTGGTCACTGGTAAAACAGGGTGGGACGACCGGCTTTGCCAGTTTTGTCTTGTTTTAACTACTAGATCAAATCTGGACTGTTAAAACGATTATGAACTTCAAACTTGAATTCCAGAGTCATCTGAGCTCCAAATCACGAGTGGAAAGAAGCTATGGAAAGCTTATGATGTCTAATTTCATATGAAATAATAACATTTAGGAAATATTGCAAGAAACATTCTGTTTAAAGAAAATAAGATTCTTACTTCCATGATCTTGAAGATCTGAGATGATCAGACCTTAAGGATCTGATCTATTTATATTATAATGATAAGTATATGTGAAATTGAGGATTTAATATGACAGATCTATGATAATTTAATAAATCTACTCTTTATGGTAGAAGTAACCTAAAATTTGTAAAGGAACTTTCTTGATCAATAAGATCAAGCATGAACAAACCCTATGAATGGGTTGGATGGAGTTAATAATGATGAGATCTAGTAAGATCATTGATCAGTTATGACAAAAACATATGAAGATGATCTTTGAACCTATAATGAAGTAAAAACCCTAGATCTAAGGAAAGGACTTAAGATCTAATGGATGGATCATATTAAAAGCCTCTAATGATGTAAATTGATTAGTATGATTTCATTTAATTATTAGATTCATTTTAACTTTAATTTATGGCATGATTATAGGATCCATGCTAAGTTATTTCTTCATTTTGATGTAAATGATCTACATGTTATTAGATGGTTAGATTTAATTATCTTAGGGCCATGTTAGTACATATGATTTTCTTTAAATATCCTTAGGATAAGTAATATATGAATTAGGGTCATGCTAGTTTAATTTGAGTATGGACTATAATATGATTTCCATTTAAGATGGTAATGGAATTATGATTTAAAATTATGTTAGTTTAATTTGATTTCATTAATTACGGATCATGATAGTAGTAACATAGTATTGCTATCCTTAGATTATTGAATTTATATTAGTTTTATGCTTTGAAGTTTATGATTCATTATTGTCATATTTCTTAATAGATTTACTTGATAATTAGTTATGATAACGAGCATAAAACACCAAAAATGTAACCTAATGAGAAATTAGAGTTTCATGACATAAATAAGAAGGAATGACTTGAGTTAGACTTAATTAGTAAGAGCTATAATTAGTAGGACAATATAAGGAATGGTTTACCATTTCCTTGGCCCAAATTAGGAGAATAATACACATCCATAATGACATTTTATATGATCATGAACATTAATAAAAATCAAATAGAGATAAATTAGAGTTTACGAGCTCATAGGAACTTTATGGAGGGTTGAGCTAAGGTCACTCCAGTGGACGCTAAATATTGTGGTTAAGGAGGTTATTTAATAGAGTGTCGCTCTTCCCTTACCTTCTGGTGACGTTTGTTAAGGTCTAAACACCTCCTTACATAAGGATTGAAGTAACCACTTTTTGAGCAGCCTATAGCTGGTAAACCTTAGTCACTTAGAAATAAGAGGAGTTGTCTAGAATTTGGAGTGAATAAATTATCCTTAAACCAGTAACACTAACTGGTTGAGAAATAATAATAATGATATAAAAGGTTAGCAAATTAACTAATCCTAATAAAAATTGTAAATAAGATAAGGATGATCAAACAAGAATCCAAGAGGAGATATTGAATGATAAAAAAAACAACAAAAGAAAAGACATACAAATGTGGAGTAGATTATTATTATGTGAATATACTTGTAATATAGATTTATTAGGTTAGAAGATCTGAACTCTTGATCATATGTGATTCAAGGAAGAAAGATTCAAATCATCCTACTTAAGGATGATCAAAAGACTATGTAGTATGTACCTTTGGATAGAAAGATAACATTATATGTATGATTTGACAGGTATACGTTGATCAAAACTATGGCAGACTTCAAGGAGTAAGAATACCCTATTGAGGTAGGAGGATTTTATGAATGCATATATATGAAAGATACATGATCATATGTATAGAAATGATGACATGTATAATGCAAATACCTTGTGCTAAATCCTTATGATCTAACCAAATAATAAGAAAATAGATATGAAATGGTTAAGTGTAGAGTTGAAGAAAACCCTAAGTGAATAGGGAAGTAGAAGATATTCCAGCCCTAGATAAACAGACATATTATTTGATATGTATAAGAAATATTTTACATACGAGTATGGAGGCTTGTGGTTTTGTTTTAAGCAGGCGGGAGTTATGAGGGTTTGGCCACCCGCTCTCCAAAATTTGTTGATGATGAATTCCATGCCTAAAAAAGGTAGAAAGTCGGGTGGGGGAAGTATGGGAAGGCTGCCACTGTGACAACCATGGTCACCCCATACAGACATAGATTTTACATTTCCCTGAATATGGTATGAGTGGATTGTAATTTTAGCAAGGAGAGTAGGAGTGGAACACCAGTCAAGATTGATAACCAAGAGGTCCCCATGAGAGACCACTTTCGATACTTAGGATCATTGATCCATGAGAGTGGAGAGATTGAGAGAGAGGTTACCCAGAGAATCCAAGCGGGTTGGAACAAATGGAGATGTGCATCGGGTGTTTTATGTGATCGGCGGATGCCACTCAAACTAAAGGAAAAATTCTATAGGATGGCTATGAGGCCGGCCATGCTTTATGGATCAGAGTGTTAGGCAGTTAAGGAACATCATGCTCATAGGATGAGTGTTGCAGAAATGAGGATGTTGAGATGGATGAGTGGTAAGACAAGAAAGGATAGAATTATAAATGAAAATATTAGAGGAAATTTAGGGATAGCACCAATAGGTAACAAGATGAGGGAGATTAGACTTAGATGGTTTGGACATGTTCAAAGGAGACCAACAACGGCACCAGTTAGAAGGAGTGAGGCAATACAAGTTGAAGGTTCTAAAAGGGCCAGGGAAAGGCCCAAAAGAATGTGGATAGAAGTGGTGAGGAAAGACTTAAAAACTTTGGGACTAAATGAAACCATGGTATTTAATAGAGTGGAATGGAGGAATAAGATTCATGTGGCCGACCCCTAATTGGGATAAGGTCTTGATGATGATGGTATGAGTGGATTATTGAGCAGTTATCCAGGCACGCTGTACGGATTAGACTGCAAGCATGGTAGTCCTTTGATTTATTTTGCACTATGATGTATATGAGATAGGTATAGTGAGATGCCTTATATATGGCATAATGAAATGCTAGGTAATTGTATATTACCAATATTCCTAGGAAAAAGGAAATTTCCAATATAGTAACCAGCTGATATACTGATCTCTTACAATTGAAAGAGTTGATTTGCTTAGTTGGGAATGAGAATTGAATATTTTCACTATTTTGATGAATTTGTTCATATACATTATGTATAAACATGTACATAAATGATAAAAGAAAGGTTATAGAAATAAGATTGATCCATGATCATGTTTATGACCGAAATGAATAATGGGATTAATGAGTATTAGGATTATATTGTCAAATTATGTTACTTCTTTAATCCCCTACCAAGTATAGCTTGCTGAGATATTGTAAATGTTTGAATGTTTACAATATCTCAGATACAGAGAAAGAGAGTTAGGAGCTCAAGACTTGAGAAGACTTGAAAGAATAATCAATCAGGGTATATCCATCGGAGAGTATTGAGAGTTTTTATTGTATGTAAGCTTTGAAATTTGGATTATGTAATTTGGAGAAGTATTGTAATGATACCGGGTTGTACTGTGAACCACTGGATGGATCCTGAAGTTTAATAAAAGTTTATTCCTTCAATGGAATTTTATCTTATACAAAACTCTACTTATGTTATGAAGTGATGACTTGGGTTTTACAAAACAAGTTCTAAAGAAAAGAGTTTCTTCTGCTTTGTTTTGAGAAATTTTTTTACTACTAAGGGCCCTGTCTTTGTAAAATGTGTTATAAAAACCCTGGTCGTCACAAATGGCTGGTTGGAGAAATGGGACTACCTTCTTTGTCATTGACAGATCGGGACTACTTTTTCATTGCAATTGCTAAGAAATGGGATTACCATTTTTCTACCATTGATCTAGTAAGATGGAATGGAAATTAACATAATGTTCAAGTTCAGGGGTTGCCTTCTGTAGAAAATTTCAGTGATGGTAATTGTCAGTAGTATATCACGAGATGACTTTCTTAAAAGAGGGAAATCTTGTATTGTTGAGTAACAATTCATGATGCATATAACTACTGTGTTGATGAATCTCATTTATTTAGGTTACCGGAAGGGCCTTAAAAGATTCTGTTCGCATTTTAACTCCATTCTCTGATATGGACAAAGCTTTTTCGCCAGTTGAATTTCTCAGGTTTGTCAACTTTGCTGTTTAAGCTACTCCATTGTTTTGCTAGTTGTTACAGTTTTCTTCCTGCAGTTGCTTTTGTGGCTAGAGAAGCAGCCATGATATGATGATGGAATCATTAGTTAATAATGATAAGAGAAATATCATGGTATAATTTAGCAGAAGCATACCATTCCTGAAATTTATGACAATTTTTCGCTCATTAATCACATTGAGAGGAAAACATGTAGATTACTCAAGGATAAATTTTCAGACTTTATCCTAAGCAGTTTAAAATTATTTCAAGAAAATGAATGATATATCTAGCAGTGATGTCTTATCTTTATTTCCTTTTTGTGGTTTATGGTTTAGTTACACTTTTATGGTTATTTTCCGCAATATGTGTTTCCCAATAGAAAGCTACATGGACTTGGGAGTTCATCAAAATGCATCACAAAAATTTGTCTCCTGTTTTACTGGAATCTAACTTCTTTGTTGTCCTATTTCCTGTTTATTTCACCTGACCTTTATCATGGTGTTGTTCTTTTTGTGGTTTATGGTTTAGTTACACTTTTATGGTTATTTTCCGCAATATGTGTTTCCCAATAGAAAGCTACATGGACTTGGGAGTTCATCAAAATGCATCACAAAAATTTGTCTCCTGTTTTACTGGAATCTAACTTCTTTGTTGTCCTATTTCCTGTTTATTTCACCTGACCTTTATCATGGTGTTGTTCCTTGCACAGTCGCCTTTTTAGATGAAATGGTGTACATCATCATCTTGTGTTGCTTCCTTGGTTTATCTTACTTCAGCTTGAATTTGTCATTTCTGATGGTTAATCAGCAGAAAATGACACCTAAAATATGATGAGGTCACAGCTCATCACATGGTTACTTGAACATGAACCCATCTTTATTCAGCATGATTGTTTTGCTTCATCCAGAAACAACTTGGTATTGATATAAGATCCGTAAGAGGTCAATAAGGATATCAAGTCCCAAGTATGTAAGGAGACAAGCATTGTGATAAGAGTGTAAGTCACTATTTGTTATACTGTAATGTCATTCTTTTGAAAGCTGATGCAGGCTGTGGTTGATTTTTTTTTCTTTATATTGTAAAATTGCAGTTTATGCTTAGGATTTTTGGCTCTGTAATCCTTTACAATTTGTTGGAGGTGCTCCTCTATGATGATAGGATATAGAGTGCTTATGAGAATCTATAAACTTAAAAACTTATACGTCCATCTTTGGTTTTTACATCTGCCTTCCTTTAAGCATTAATTTTCTGAGAACTTGGAGATTTATAATTAGTAAGTAATAGAAGATGCGTTTCTCTGAAGGGGAGCCTTGGCATAATGGTAAAAGTTGTTGTCATGTGACTTTGAGGTCACGGGTTTAAGGCGTGGAATCAGCCTCTTGCAAAATGCAAGGTAAGGCTGCCTACTATAGGCCCTTGTGGTCCGCCCCTTCCCCGGACCCTGCATAGGTGGGAGCTTCGTGCACCGGGGCTGCCCCTTTTAGAAGATGTGTTTCTCCAACTATAGCTGCCAAGCCACAAGAAGATGGCCAAATTACACCAAATAGGGCTCAATAGACTAACGAATTCCTATCAACTCCCTCCCTAGCCAAAGGTCAGCCTGTTTATTTTTACACCAACAAACATGATCAGAACATACTACACTGCCACCGTGCTGCTAAAGATATCCTCAATCTCCAATTTATCATCAAGAAACAAGTGCAATGCATTTTACATGTACATGCCCCTTGCTCTAACTTTTTCTGTGTCCAGCTATGATGTTGTGGTAGATGTGGAGCCTGAAGTTAAATGGATATCAGAGAATGCATACAAGAATTTGAAGATTGTTGTTGAGATACACAATGAAATAAGTGCTGAAGAGGCTTGTGAAGCTGAACTAAAACGTCGTCACAAATCTCTTGGTTCTCTGAGAATAGTAATTGATAGAGGCTTGCAGGTATTCAGTTAACTTTTCTGTGAAGGATGACCTTCCATTATTCTTGCTGAACACACCCATAAGTTTAATGCTGTGAGTAGTTTTAAAGCCCTGTAGCAGAAAACCAAAATTTGATTTTGTTCCATCCTTTCTTTAGTTTGTAATTATACTTATGTGAGGGCATATATATGTTCAATCAGGCTAGTTTTGTTCCTTGATTGTTTCTAAACTTGGTATAAAGTTCTTGATTAATGTACCTCTTCTGAAAAAATGGTCTTCCTTTGACTCATTTAACTGGGAGATTCTGTACGATATATTGTCTCTCATGATATGCTGTTCTACTTTGTTAGATCATGTTGTGTCACATGCTTTTACAGTGACCGAGTTGAAGGCAAACTAATTTTTCCTGAAGTAGAGAAATTAGCTCCGCTCTATTCTTCGATATTCTTCTTATTTTTCACCAACATATAATTTTAAACGATTTTCAAATAATTTTTTTATGTATTTGATCTTTTTACCATTGTGCCAAGGCTCCCCTTCAGAGAAACGCATCTTCTATTACTTGCTAATTATAAATCTCCAAGTTCTCAGAAAATTAATGCTTAAAGGAAGGCAGATGTAAAAACCAAAGATGGACGTATAAGTTTTTAAGTTTATAGATTCTCATAAGCACTCTATATCCTATCATCATAGAGGAGCACCTCCAACAAATTGTAAAGGATTACAGAGCCAAAAATCCTAAGCATAAACTGCAATTTTACAATATAAAGAAAAAAAAATCAACCACAGCCTGCATCAGCTTTCAAAAGAATGACATTACAGTATAACAAATAGTGACTTACACTCTTATCACAATGCTTGTCTCCTTACATACTTGGGACTTGATATCCTTATTGACCTCTTACGGATCTTATATCAATACCAAGTTGTTTCTGGATGAAGCAAAACAATCATGCTGAATAAAGATGGGTTCATGTTCAAGTAACCATGTGATGAGCTGTGACCTCATCATATTTTAGGTGTCATTTTCTGCTGATTAACCATCAGAAATGACAAATTCAAGCTGAAGTAAGATAAACCAAGGAAGCAACACAAGATGATGATGTACACCATTTCATCTAAAAAGGCGACTGTGCAAGGAACAACACACAAAAAGGAAATAAAGATAAGACATCACTGCTAGATATATCATTCATTTTCTTGAAATAATTTTAAACTGCTTAGGATAAAGTCTGAAAATTTATCCTTGAGTAATCTACATGTTTTCCTCTCAATGTGATTAATGAGCGAAAAATTGTCATAAATTTCAGGAATGGTATGCTTCTGCTAAATTATACCATGATATTTCTCTTATCATTATTAACTAATGATTCCATCATCATATCATGGCTGCTTCTCTAGCCACAAAAGCAACTGCAGGAAGAAAACTGTAACAACTAGCAAAACAATGGAGTAGCTTAAACAGCAAAGTTGACAAACCTGAGAAATTCAACTGGCGAAAAAGCTTTGTCCATATCAGAGAATGGAGTTAAAATGCGAACAGAATCTTTTAAGGCCCTTCCGGTAACCGAAGACATGACACAATGGTAATTAAAAAATCCCACACAAGGTGCATATGTCGAAGGGGAGCCTTGGCACAATGGTAAAGTTGTCGTCATGTGATGTTGAGGTCATGGGTTCAAGGCGTGGAAACAGCCTCTTGCAAAGATGCTAGGTAAGGTTGCATACTATAGACCCTTGTGGTCCCCCCCTTCCCCGGACCCTGCATAGGCGGGAGCTTCATGCACCAGAGGTGCACTGGGGCTGCCCTTTACAAGTTGCATGTGTCGATTCATCATGGTGAATCCAGAATCCAGGAGTTCATTAAATTTGGGAAAGCAAGCATAACTCACAAGGGGAACATGTCATCAGCTATCTGTCAAAATTTGCTTAGTTCTGGGACAAGACAGCTTTGGAGGGATCATGCATCGCTTTTGTGACACTTCTATTTGAAGCATTGTACTTCATTTTTTGTGAGCAAGTTATAGTTGATCACGTTTTACCAGAGGACCATTCATCTGAACATTCTCCTTTTTAGAACTCTTTAACTGTATACTGTTACATGCTAATGCTAACAGTAGCAAAGCAGCAAAAAGCTATTCATTGACAAGGAGTATTTGGTGATCAGTCACGACTCATGATAGTACCAATTTGATTTGATATGTTTTCTAGTACCGAATAATAGTTTCAATTTCCAAATGCAGAGGAGACCTGAATTGGCATTTCAAAGATGAGTGCTAACTAAGTGGAAACACAACCAAAAAGTGGGGATAGAAGGTGATGCAGGAGCATTATCACAATTTCTAAAATCCCTCAAAAACTACAAGAAAAGGAAAAAGAAGATATTGAATTAATATTACTGTGTACTATTCATGTGAATAGTAACACGTGAACAGTATACTATTCACATTATTATTATTCATGTGAATAGTACCAGCAGGACTGTTTTGGAAAAATTTGGATTACTTAGGAGTTGTTACTATTTTGGCCTCTTAGTAGTTTCTATTTGTAGGTTTTCTATTTCTATTGGGATTTCAGTTTTAGAAAATTTCTTTTTGTTTAGATGTTTCTATTTATGTTAAGAGAGTATTTTTTATGTCTTTCTCAGGTTGCTTGGGAAGAAATTAACAGGTTACTTAGGAATCAAGTAACCTTTCTTGGGTCTATAAAAGGATTGGATTTCTCTATTTTAATCACTTAATTTTTTAAGATCAATGAAGTTTAGTTATTGCTTTGATCTCTGCCTTACTAGCTCTTCCTTTTTTCTGATTTTAGACAAAATTCAGAAATTGAGAGATCTAGAGTGGAGCGTTCTGGTTTGAATTACAAACCCCTTCTCAAAGACTAAGAGATATTCTTCCCTAAAAATCATGTTTTGACTATTTTCTCTACAAGTTTGAATTTTTTCGCTTCTTGCTGCCTCAAGAGGTTTCCACATTTTAATATTGATAAAGGAGCTAGTTAGATGCTGTGTTAAATTTAACAACAATCATCTCTGATAGATTTGATCAACCTTAATGTAGAAGGATCTATGGAAGAAGCAAACTTTGGTAGTGAGTAGAAATTTTGTTAATATCGATCAATCTAGGAACCTAATAGAAACTTCTGCAACATAATTTCTAGAAATCTACCAGAAACCAAGAATATGTTTGTGAACTGAACAACTAAAACAATCTATTGGAGGTCGCAATAAATACCAAAAAGACACTGAATTACCTTAAATTTGATCAATCTAGATTGAAGAAGAAAAAGTGTCTAAAGTTTTAAATCTAAATTCCGGATATTCATTTCTTAGGGAGATGGGGAGCCAAGGGAGGGAGAAGGAGAAATGTTCATTTCAATGTAGAAGTCTCTCTCTTTCTCCCTCCTGATTGAGCTAAGCAGGATACTGTTGTTTTCGTGTTTATCCTTTTATCTTATAGCATGTTATGGTTTCTGCTTTCTGGAATGTCTTTGATTGATAAGGACATTGTAGGTCTCTATGCTCGTGGTTTCTTCTGATATTCTCGTACCCGTACATTATAGGTTTCCATTTTGCACCATGCAGTCGAGCTTCTGGATGGTCAAGAGGGTTCATCATTACTGCATTGATTACTTATCTAGCAATTGTGAACGGGATCATTTCTGGGAATTAACATTGATAAAAAGATTTATGTTTGAATGATTTTCTAACCCCAAATGTGTATATATTCGACTCTGAAATTTTGTTTTCCTCCTAAAGCATAATTGAAAACCTCACAGATGGGTGATACTGCCATTGTCAACATATTTGCTACAACAATTAAAGAAGATGATTCTATTGGTGAAAAAATTCCATCTGCGGAAAGTCAAGGTTTGTTTTTATGCACTTCAGCTTTCAAGTTGCCAGAATTAATTGTTCATTTACTGCTAAAGTTTCTTTTTTATTTACGTACTTCCATTAGCAGGTGAAGTTATAAGGTCCATCATGTCATTAATTTTTTTCTTTTTCTTTTTTCAAATTACCATCATGTCATTAAGGCCACTCGTTGTGGAACTTCATTTAGAAGTGTTCTCTCTAATGAGAAGTAATTGTGCAGTCTGAATGCACAATCCAACAGTGCTGGTCCTTTTACCCAATTGCTTAACCTCTTTGCAACTGTTATTCATTTGCTTTTCAAGATGAATTTAAGTAATGGCTTGATGTTACTTCCTTTGGCTTGTTAAGAAACTATGGATCAACTTTAGGTCATGGCTTGCATTGTTTATTACTGTCTCACAGTCTGTATGTGGAGTAAATCTTTTTACTGGTTGCAAGTCTATAAAAGATGTAGTACGAATGAGAAGATCATGGTCAGTCAAGCATGGTGGGCCATACTATTAATAAGTATGTGATGGAGCATCATCATCATAATTTCTAAGAAACCTCAAAAACTACAAGAAAAGGAAGAAGAAGATATTGGAATTACTGTTCACGCATTACTATTCACGTGAACAGTTGTTACTATTTTGGCTGCCATAGTAATTTCTATTTGTAGGTTTCCTATTTTCAGCTGCAGCCTATATGAGAAATATTATACTAAAGTAGGAGTTTCTATTTTTGTGAAGTCCTAGTTTCAGAAAGTTTCTTAATTTAAGTAGGAATAGTCTAGTAGTATTCTTTTTAGAAACTTCTATGAGTTTCTTGCGATTAAAGTCTTTAGTCTTTTTCTAATTAGGAGAGTTGAGAAAGTCTGTAGAGGCATTGTAATGGGATGTTTTTACATCAATTTTTGATGAACGAAATTTGTAATTTTCTTTTCCCTTCTTTTTGTTTCTTTGTTCTTTACTGGTTCACTGCCTTTTTCTATTTTGGATAAAACTAGTTGAAAGTTTGAGTTAGAGACAATTTTGTTTCTGGTTTCCAAATACCTTTCAACCCTTAATTTTCTCTCCCCTGGGAAAATTGAGTTTCAGCTTAATTGCTAGTTGCTGCTGCATCAGTACAGGGATAAGATTTATTTTCTAACAGGATCATCAGAACCATAAGTACTGATCTTCCGAAAACTGAAACTGAGTCAACCTGTCGAATGGAACATTTTGTGGTTGAACAGCTCTCTGGAAGTTGCATGGAAAGGTTAGTTGATATTGAAAGTTATGAGGAATTCGACCTGAAAATATATGCACAATATAATGGATGATTAAAAAAGAAACTACCAAATAATTCATTGACAGCATGTAGGTTACTGGCAGCATTGATCATTTTCTTTTGAAAGAGAGTGGAAATTTCTTAGAAAGAAAAAAACCACAGAAGGGATTGAGATTGCTCCTGGTAGCACATTCTTTTATCACCAATGACTATAGTGCCGGCCTCTCTTAACAAGTGGCATAATAAAATATCCACACTGTACATATATTTCTACTCTATCATCCTAAGAGTAGATTTGCAGCTTCCATCGAAGATTAAGCCTTTTCCAGCTGCATGGAGGAACCTTATTTCTTGTCTCAGCTTTGCTGTGGGAAACAGCCTTCTGTGGGTAGCCATCCAACCTTTGCATGATTGAAACCATCCAATTCTTGCACAATTGGAAAGAATTTGAAACTCGGGAAGGAAATAATCCATGTTGAAGAATGACTGGACTCAAAAACAGGCAATGTGGTCGTACTTTTCTTTGCAAACACCATCTTATCGATTTTTCAAGTTGGAAAGTTTGACCTACCAAAATTAGATATTCTTTGTAATTTAGTTTCTGAAACAAGTGAACATGATTGGTAGATGAATCTCAAAAACCAGCATGTTTCCTGCAACTTCTATGTGATACTACGTGAGTCAAGCTTCTTGAACAAAGTGACTAAGATGGCTTCAACCTTGCCAAGCCACAGATAGGGCACAACCTGGTTATCAAGTTTTAATTTGCTAAAAATGAGTTGATTTCTTCTGTAATCTGACTTGTTTAGACCATTGAATCTCAACTGTGAACTAGATAATCCCAAAAGCTTCTAAATGTAGACATGTTCCTTACTTCATTAGGATGGTATCTTCTCAGGAATCAATCAAGTTGCTAGTTCGTGGGAGTGGAGTGGTGTAAACCCCTCATATGTTGTACCATTTCAGGGGTATATGCAGAGGTGACTGCATCATTTCAGAGGGATGTGCTCAGTGCTTGGTTCTAGTTATCTTTTTATAAGATCTTCCTGTTGTAGCTTCCCCCATTATATGGAGTTCTTTACATTTTCAAGCCATTGATAGGGTTTGGAAAACAAACATAACCAAGGTTTAAAAAGTGTGGAGTGGACATTGCTCTTAAGTTCATACTGGGACCTGGAACTATTTCAGTTCTATAAATGCATTATTATTTATTTTATCAGTGGAGCAAGAACTTAAATGCTCAGTGTTCTAGATCTGTTTGATGTTGCCATAAGATACTGAAAGTGCTTCTTTCTTCCTGTTTATTTTATATTTTTATCTTACCAGTTTTCTTAAGTATAGGGTTCAAGTAACCTGATGCTGCCAATAACTTAAGCTGATCATTTGTACTCTGTCCAGGCTTCAACTTGGATACAGAAGAAAGTGATTCCCTTTTACCTGGGTTCCTTGATTCAATTATAGGAATTAAAAGGGGTGAAACAAAGTCATTCTCTCTTGTATTTCCAGATTCATGGAAACAAGAAAACCTTCGTGGCGTTGATGCTCAATTTACTGTGAGTTCTTCTTCACTGTAAGCTAGTACATAGTCTATTGGTACTTACAAGAGAATTTCTTTTCTTGCTATTATTTAGCTTATATGAAAGATGCATAATTTGCCAAGATTTCATTATTAAAGAAACATTTGGAGCATTGTGAAGGTACTTGGCTATGACTTTTATACTGGAAAGAGCTAAAGCCAAACTTGGTAGTGCTCAGCATCCTTATGCGTTAGCATGTAGCCTAAAAACTAGTGATCCTATGTAGATATCTAGGAATAATAGCTTACTATATTTATTCTTCCTTCACCAACATATATATATATATATATATATATATATATATATATATATATATGTTTATCAAATTCTTGTCAGTGGTTGTTTAGTGGCTTTTTCTACACTAGATATGGGTTATAATAAGTCCTCATTGTCAACAAAAATCTTGATGACTATGTTATGGGCATTTGCATGGTTATTAAGAATCTAACTCTTTTGCAACTGTTGCTCATCACTCTTGTGATTGTAGTAAGTTTGGATTCATTTTTCAAGAATTATTTGGTAAAAATATCCCACCTATTTAGTTTTTTCATTTGCAATTAATTTTGAGTCGTGAAATATGCTATTGATATGAATATATTGTGACAGTCTAATATTGACTACTATACCACCAATCTTTTTTCTAGGTCGAATGTAAGGAACTATTTTGTAGAGATTTGCCAGAGCTGGACGACTCTCTAGCAGATAAGCTCCTCCCTGGATGCAGTACCTTAGCTCAGGTATCTCATCGGTTAATATCTACCTTTTTTGGCTGGATAATATGGTTGTCTCACTACTGGTCTCAACCATTATATGTTGGAATTATTGTGGTTGTACACAATTACTCTCATAAACCTGTATGCAGTTCAAGTTAGTAAAATTGGTTCAACAATCTAACTGTTCAAAATGAACCGATGCAAGGTCAGAGAAGCAATATTTCAAAAATGTAGAGAAATGGAACAAACAGCTAAAGACCAAGCAACCGATAATGCTATTCTGGATCAACTGTGCAAGGTGAATTTATCCTAAAATTCAATTTGTTCCTGGAAGCTGTAAATTTCTATCAATTACTACGATCCTGGTTACTTTCTATAAATTTGCTGTCTGTGTGGTTGCAGTCTTCTGAGGTTCATTGGCTATCTTTTCTAGTGTCAAAATTTTAAATTGAAACTCTGCTATTTGCTTGTTCTATTGTTTTGCATCTGAGTATGGGCTTATAGTTTGCAGTTTGCCACTTTCTATGAATGTGGACTGTAAGAATATGCTTCCTTGGTTCTTCTCATCTATTTTGGCTCTGTCATTGACTGCACCTAGTAAAACTATTCAGAACATCTCAAATCACTCTATAATTGGACGTAAGTCAAGACTCAAGAGCAGAATCTTTTGGAAAGCTGGAAATAGGGAGGTAAAAAATAAAAACCAGGCATTGAGTCCTTTACTTTTTAGTTCACTTTGTTATTTGCTATTTTGGGCAAATTATAGCAGAGTATGTCATGAACTGGTTCACAACACGTAATTAGCATTGAGTGACCTTGGTAACCTAGATTCTGTCAAGTCTTTACCATTTTATAAGTATTCCTGTTTTGCAGAAAACCTCCATAGACATTGATTCTGGATAAGCCGGTAAAAGGGTAAATTGAAAAGATAATGAAATAACACGGAATAGTCTTGCATCGCTCTGGATATAGAACGTTCACCACTGTAAGAATACACAATGTTAGAATGAAATAGCTCACCACCCTATAGATATTGAAGAATCACCACTATAGAGATATAAAACTAAAGTAACAGCTCACCACTCCTTGGATGCAGAAACACCACTAAAGAGATACAGAACTATGGATAAAAGCTAGCTCACCACTCTAAGGATACAGATAATTCACCACCTTAAAGATATAGAATTAGGTGCCTCACCACACTTAGATCTTTCCAAGTGATACAGAAAACACAGGAGCTGAGATGCAACATGCACTCTTAAAACTATGGAAAACACGTCCACTTGATTATCAATCTTCGATGTACTTCTTAGATTCAAAACAAAGGTATTTATAGATGGGAACAGCCCTCCCAAACAAGAAATGTACAAATCTACTAAGTGACTATCTAATTATATTAGTTTCCTAGCCTAGAGAATTCTTTCTAAATATGAGGTACTTGCCTAACAAGACTTTCCAAAACTTGACTTTGCCCAATTAACACGCTAAACATTGGGTAGTTACCAAATACATTCAAGTAATTACTAAAGACAAGTATTATAAGTTTGCAAATTCCTAAACTCTCTAACTTCATAGGCAAGAACTTTCTTTAGTCTTGGTAGCTTAGAATCTTTGACTAGTCAACACCTTTGACCTTTGACCAAAGAAAGCTTGTAAGAAGCATTTTTGACCTAGGTGGGCTAGGAAATTTTGACCTGGTCAAAGGATGATTTCCTTTTAGCATATCTAGTACATCCATCTAGAATTTGTTCTCCATGAGTTGATCCAAGGCATCCAATTAATGGTAATTTGAGGCATCTTTCAATTATGTCCCAAAATGCCTTATTTGGTTGTGTTAAAGTGGAGCCAAGAGAGAGAGATAGAGAGAAACCCTTAGAATGGGTGAATGTATGTTGGTGGTTTTGTAGCTCACACTAACTCAATTGTACAATGTGAGACTAAACAAAAACTAAGACTAAGGCTAATTAAAGCCATACAATACAATGCTATATTCAACACTCCCCCTCAAGCTGGAGCATATGAGTCATATGCACCAAGCTTGTTACAAATGTATTTAATTCGAGGTCCTCTGAGAGATTTTGTGAAGATGTTTGCTAGTTGATCATTTGAATTGACGAAGCTAGTAGCAATACATCCTGACAAGATCTTTTCTCTAATAAAATGACAATCCACTTCTATTTGTTTGGTCCTTTCATGGAAAACAAGATTAGATGCAATATGTAAGGCTGCTTGATTATCACATATTAGCTTCATACTTCCATTCTCTCCGAATTCCATCTCCTAGAGTAGTTGTTTCAGCCCAATAAGTTCACCTGCTACCAGAGCCATGGCTCAGTACTTAGCTTCTGCACTTGATCTGGCAACTACATCTTGTTTCTTACTTTTCCAAGATACTAAGTTACCTCCAACAAAAACACAATATCTTGAGGAAGAATGCCTGTCTGAAGGAGAACCAGCCCAATCAGTATCTGTGTACCCAACAATTTGAGTGTGGCCTTTATCTTCATATAACACGCCTTGACCTGGTGCTCCTTTAATATATTGAAGAATGCAAACCACAACATCCCATTGACTATTGTACGATCACTGTAGGAATTGACTGGTTACAGCAAAAGAGATATCTGGTTGAGTAATGGTGAGATAATTTAGTTTACCCATAAGTCTCCGATATCTTCCAAAGTTTGCTAGAGGCTCCCCTCGTCCTGGTACAAGCTTAACATTCGGGTCCGTAGGTATGTCCACGGGCTTACAATTTAACGTATCAGTCTCTTCCAAGATGTCTAAAGCATATTTTCTCTATGAAATGGCAATACCTACACTAGACTGAGCTACCTCAATTCCTAGAAAATACCTTTTTCCCAAGTCTTTAGTCTGAAACTGATGGAAGAGATGTTGTTTAAGTCTCTGAATACCATCCTGATCACTGCCTATGATGACAATGTCATCCACATAGACCATTAGATAGGTACACTGACTTGAAGAGTTGTGTTGATAGAAAACAAAATGATCTGCTTCACTCTGTAGCATTCCGATTTCCTGAATAATAGAACTAAAACATCCAAACCATGCTTGAGGAGTTTGTTTTAAGCTGTATGGAGAACGACGCAATTTGCATACTAAACCAGACTCCCCCTGAGCAACAAAGCCAGGTGGTTGCTCCATATAAACTTCCTCTGCTAGATCACAATGAAGGAAAGCATTTTTAATATCCAGCTGGTAAAGAGGCCAATGCCGCATAGTAGCCATGGAGAGGAATAATCGAACAAAAGCAACCTTTGCAACTGAGGAAAAGGTGTCACCATAGTCAAGACCATAAATCTAAGTATAGCCCTTAGCAACTAGGCTGGCTTTAAGTTGATCAACTTGCCCATTAGGACCCATCTTAATAGTAAATATCTAACAGCAACCCACTGTAGTTTTACCAGGTGGCAAAGGAACCAAGTCCCAAGTACCATTCGTATGCAAAGCAGTCATTTCATCAACCATGCCCTGTTGTCACTCAGGATGTGGAAGGGCCTCACTGGTGCTTTTAGGAGCAGAAATAGAGAACAAGGAGGAAACAAATGCATAATAGGGTGAAGATAATCGATAGTAACTCAAAAAATATATAGATAAGATGAAGATTACGAGTAGATTGATTACCTTTTCGAAGAGCAATAGGCAAGCTGTCAACCAGATGTGGGGTTGAAGTAGGTGAAGCAGGTGGGACAGGGAGTGGGTCACTAGGGACTTTAGTGGAACATGCAACAACTTCAAGAGGAGGATGACGATGATAAACTTGAAGAGGATGAGACATCATTCGCAAGCGTAGAAATATAGGGAAGAGGTAAAATTTCAGAAATGTACAGAGACTCAATAGTGGATGAGAAGAATGATGATTGCTTAAAGAAAGTTACATCCACTGAGAGAAGATACCGATTAATGTCAGGAGAATAACAACGATACTCCTTTTGAAGCTTAGAATATCCTAAGAAGACGCATTTTGTGGTCTTTGCGGAAAGCATATCTTGCTTAAGTACAAGGTTGTGTACAAAACAAGTACATCCAAAAACACGAGGAAGGAGGTTGTGTTGGGAAGAGAATGGAATGGGGAATCTGATCATGCAACACAGAAGAAGGCATACGATTAATTAAGTAGCAAGCAGTGAGAACAGCATCTCCCCAGAAATGAAAAGGAACATGATTGTGAAGAAGTAAAGTGTGAGCTATCTCTATGAAATGACGATTTTTGCAGTCAGCTACTCCATTTTGTTGAGGAGTGTGTGCAGACAATGACTGGTGAAGAATTCCTTGTTGAGACAAAGGAAGAAAAAGGTGTAGAAAAATATTCTCGTGCATTGTCAATACGTAAAACACGAATGGCAACATTAAATTGAGTTTGAATTTCAACACAAAATTTCTGAAAATTTGATAATAATTCAGATCGATTCTTCATAAGGAATAACTAAGTACATCGAGAATAATCGTCAATAAAAATTACAAAATATTGAAAACACAAAGTAGAAATAGTACGATTAGGACCCCACAGTGTGGACAAGTTCAAAGGGGAACATAGCCCGATTATTGAGAAGCTTTGGAAATGAAATACGAGTATGTTTTCCAAGCTGACAAGACTCACACTCAAGGGATGACAAAGTAGAAAAATGAGGGACCATCTTTGGAGAGATTAGGATGGCCCAAACGATTTTGAATAAAGCAGGAGAATCAATGGAGATGCAAGCGGCAGGAGTTGCAGGCGATGTGAGATGGTAAGGCCTTGAGACTCACGCCTTGTACCAATCGTCTTCCCCATACCTTGGTCCTGCAAGATTATAGATTTATTAGAAAAGTAAGAGAGCAATTAAGAGTGTGGGTCATTTTACTGAAGGAAATAAGATTAAACGGGCACTCAAGAACATAAAGCACAGAGGTGAGAGGAAGAGTAGGAAGGGGATGAGCCAAACTAATGCCTTTAGCTACTATTTTGGAGCTGTTGGCTAGAGTGACAATAAGTAAAGTAGAAGAACTAGTAAGAGAGGAGAAAAGGTGTTTGTTACCAAATATGTGATAAGAAGCTCCAGAATCTAGAATCCACGGGCCAATAGAAGAAGATTGAGTAAAGCAAATAGTGGGATTGCCAGTCTGAGCGATGGAGGCAACAGAAGATGACTTGGCTGCCTGATAATATTCTGAGACGTGGAGCCCTCAAAAAAGTCAAGTAACTAGGTGTTAGATGACTAGGCGATGTTGGCAGTGTGAGAAGGTCGCCCGTGCAGTTGGTAACACTGATCCCAAGTGTATCCAAATCTTATTACAGTACGTGCACTGAGAACGCTGTCCTCGATTACAACCATCACTACAGCTGCTTCGAGTGTTTGCCTGAGAGGCCAAAACTGAGGAATCTGAAAGGCCATCAAAAGTAACTGTCTGAGTAGAAGAGATACGCAACAAGCGGGTAATACTTCATCCAATGAGGGCACCGAAGGGCTAGTAAGAATTTGATCTCTAACGGATTTAAGGTCAGGGCAAAGCCTAATGAGAGTCAACACCATGAAAAACTTATCGGTTTGTGTTTGTTGGGCTTTTGTACCATCAGTAAGAGGCATTAGAGACAAGAATGAGGGACGCAATCTTTTCAATGTAAGTCAAAAGATCCATGTCCTGATGTCTAACATTGACAATGTTAGAAACAACTTTGTAAAAATGTCGAATATCATTTGCGTATAAGCCCTTGGCTTGGGTCCAAAATTTGAAACATGTTTTATAGGCGCGAAGATGATCCATGGATTGCCATAATAGGCTGCATAATTGTGCATCAATCTTTTTCCATTGCACTTTGTTTGCAGTAAAAATATCTTCCTCTTTCTTGACCAAATGGTCTTCATTACCCTGACTCATAAACCATAATTCCATAGAGGTAGACCAAGACGGATAATTTTCACTACCAATTAATTTCTCTGATGTAATAATAGGAGATCCAAAAATTACAGAAGTGAAAATACTATTTTTTGAAGCCATGATTACTTATCTGGGGGTTGATTCACGTTTGGATCGAAGGGAGCTCAAGAAGATGAACAGTCAACGGCTGTCCAAGACAAAAGGAGGTGTGTGGCGGTGCTATGATGGTCACCGATGGCACAGACAAAGATGGCAGCGGTTTCTAGGTAAAATGTAGATTGGCACCCTCTAGCTCAGAATATGGGGTGACCGGCCAAAAAAGAGGTAGCCAGAAAAGTTATTGGCGGCAGCAGCTGCATTCTCGAAATGCCAAAGACGATAGAGGGGTGACCGGTAAAGAAGCACGGTCACCAAAGGTATTGTTGGAATGGATACACAGCTAAACCAAAAAGGGAAAAAGAGCAGGTAGATAATTAGAGTTTCTCTTATGGTTCTGATACCATGTTAAAGTGGAACCAAGAGAGATAGATAGAGGGAAACCCTTAGAATGGTTAAATGTGTGTTGGTGGTTTTGCACCTCACACTTAACTCATATATATACTAAACAAGGATAGTTACATGCTCCTAACTGTTCAATGTGGGACTAAAAATAAAATAAAAACTAAGACTAAGGCTAAGTGAAGCTATTCAATACAATGCTATATTCAACAGGTTAATCCAAATCATTCAGTTGCACCATGGTTAAGACGTCCATCCTTCATGACTAATCACACTCATAATATCATGACACGAGAGTTTGATGATGAGCTTGACCCTCCATAGCTAGATTGTCCTTAATCTCCTTTGATCCACCTTCTATCTTGGAATCTTGGGACACTCCCATGTCAGACATTAGGAACAGGTAGTGGCTCAGTGTGTGTATGTGTGTTCTAAGGCTTATAAATTTATATATGTTGTTTTGCTGCAACTTTTCTCTATGTGGATACATGTGCATATAATATGATAAACTGTAGTAGAAGACATTTATGTCGTTGTATATCTTTAGATATCATAGTTGAACTCCATGGTCATAGAGATGTTGGGCCTTGAGGTCCATGTCCAACACTTGTGCTTAAATCTATTAAGGCAGTCCCATTTTGTGTTCTTTATGTCATAACTGGTATTTATTTGCATCATTAATTTTTTCATGTTGATTCTCAGATTAGTGAGGTTGATATTCCTCAGTCCTTGTTTGAGGAACAAGGCAGACAGCTATATGGAGCTAGACTGTTAGAGATACAGGTAAAAAGCTTAACCATGATAGTTTCCTACTTTATATTTTTCCATTTGCTGCTTCTTTAATTCTCATGCCACTTCATACGCAGGCAACCGCAAAACTAAGTGAAGAGCAGCTGGCTTCTCTTTCAAGCGAAAAAGCAGTAAATGAGTTCCTGGAACATCAGTGGGAAAATATAACTAATATAATCAAACAGATGCTTGCTGTTGGAGACATATCGAAATGTGAAAACTTACAGGTATATGCAAAGCTAGTTAGTTTTCCACATACAATACTTGTGACATTATTTAATTATAATGCAGTAAGGCCTATTACATTAGCTACAAGCAGCTCTGGTAGGTTTGCTAACTTGGTTTGCACTTCTGGATAGATGCAATAGTATTATATCCCACCTCATTTATATCACGAAAGTCGAATACTTCGTACTATGCCTTGGCTGGTTGTTGAGATCATCTTTCAAGAATTGCATTTTTACAGCTTGGAGATCTAGAGAAATGGCTTCTCCAACAGGAATGCTGAATAATATCTGTCATGGAGACATGCCTACTAAGTTACCAAAAACTGTCATCTTTACATGTCTGAACCAAGAGAACTAGGATTTAGAACTTTTCAGTAGAACTATAACTTTTCATCCTTTCCTTTTCACTACTTCCGTTTACTTTATTGAATGATCTGTTTCTAAGGACTTACATGTATATTCGTGTGGAAACTGATGTAGATGTATTTCTGTGAAGAAGAGAAATATAGAAAAGTATGATAAAATCAATGAGAAGAAGACTAATGCATGGCATACCTACATACTTTATAGGCATATCACATAGAGGGCTGGTGAGTTAGGGAAGTATAGGTGAATTTGACAAGCATGTGTGCCTTTAGTTTTTGATTCATCATTTAGATTCTGGTGACACTTATCAGGCTGAATTGCACAAGCATAATGGACGTCTAGTTTTTGTGATCTTAGCCACTCATCATTTAGGTCATGTCTTAGATAGGCTACCCTTACCAGCTCTCTCTCTCTCTCTCTCTCTCTCTCTCTCTCTCTCTCTCTCTCTCTCTCATACACACGTTTTTGTTACAGTCATTTCAACTCTAGTTACAATCCATTTGATGAATTCTCGTCTTTTCTGAATCACTCTGATGCAATCCTCTGAGGTAGAAGATGAAGTTAACACGGCAAATTGGTCTGAAAACATAAATGGCAGATTCAATTCTAACAAAAGAACTGTTACAGATTACACAGGGAAGGTTTATGGGAAACCAAAAAGAAAGAAAAATATACAACCATTCGAGGGAGCTGCAGCCTCCAGTCCCTTTTTCCACACATGCCCTCCTCTCCCCTTCTTTCCTGCTTTTATCACACTTTCCTTGTAACAGTTTAACTAACTGCCTACTGGAAAACTAATCAGGATATGCCATGTGTAAAGATTAATCTTACTCACGTGCTCTGTTGTTGACCCGCCAATTCTGTTACTGGTTGTTACTTTTTTCTGTTGTAGACTTTGTATGTTGTGGCTGGCCATGTTCTATGGATTAGAGTGTTGGGCAGTTAAGGAACATCATGTTCATAGGATGAGCATCACGAAAATGAGGATGTTGAGATGGATGAGTGGCAAGACAAGAAAGGATAGAATTAGGAATGAAAATATTAGAGGAAACTTAGGGGTGGCACTAATAGGTAACACGATGAAGGAGATTAGACTTAGATGGTTTGGACATGTCCAAAGGAGACCAAAAATGGCACAGGTTAGAAGGAATGAGGCAATGCAAGTAGAAGGTTCTAAAAAGGCCCAAAAGAACATGGATAGAAGTGGTGAGAAAAGATTTAAAAACTTTGGGACTAAATGAAGCCATGGAACTTAATAAAGAGGAATGGAGGAATAAGATTCATGTGGCCGACCCTTAATTGGGATAAGGTCTTGATGATGAGACTTTCTATGTTGTAGCCGTGTCAATACTCCCCACTCCTGACAGTTTCACCTTGTCCTCAAGGTGAAAGTCTGGAAACTAAGAACTGATAATTACTGCTTCCTCTTAAGTACAAATTTAGGCAACACTTGCCATTTAAGCAAAACTTCTAAAGTCCCATTGGGTGATCTGCGGATTTATCTTGCTGCTTCAGGTTGTACTTGAATATCCAATTCTTTAGTAAGAAATGGTGGAATTTCTTGGCATGGGGCAGATGTGTGAGCTGCACGTTTGAGTTGAGAAACATGGAAAACAGGGTGTATTTTAGTGGAGGGTGGTAACTTCAAGCGGCAGGACCAATTTGTTCTAATACCTGTTGGGGACCGTAAAACCTTGGACTAAGCCTCTCATTGAGTTTTTGGGCTAAGGATTTCCATCGGTATGGTTACACCTTGAGGAACACTAGTTTGCTAGGTTGTAGTTGCAACTCACGTATCTTCAAATCAGCATATTTTTTCATCTGTGACTGCGCTTTAAAGACCCTTATGGTCTGCTGCTTCCCTGGACCCCATATAGGCAGGAGCTTCATGCCCTAGGGCTGCCCTTTTTACTGTGCTTTACAGAGATTTTCCTTGAGCTCCTGTAGTATGGCATTCTTGTGTTGACTCAGGAGGTTAAAATCTTCAACAATGGAAGGTTCTTCATTCAAATGAAATAAAACGGGGATATCTTCCATAAAGTGCCCTGAATGGTGTCATTCTTGCTCCTTGGAATGTGGTGTTAAACCAGTATTTGGCCCAAGCTATCCAATTAGGCCACAATTTGGGTTTTCTTGCAATGAAGCATGGTAAGTAAGTTTTAGGCACCGGTTTATCACCTCCGATTGACCATCCATTTGAGGATGGTATACGGAACTCATCTTTAAGACAGTTTGAGCCTGATTGAAGAGTTCAATCCAAAAATTACTTACAAAAATTCTGTACCGATCGGAGACAATTGAATGAGAGAACCCATAGATGCGTACAATCTCCTTGATGAAGAGTATAGCTATTACCTTGGCTGAGAAGGGATGGCATAGTGGAATGAAATGAGAAAACTTTATAAGCCTATCAACCACTACTAAACTAGTATCAAAGCCATGTGCCTTGAGAAGCCCCTCAATAAAATCCATGGAAATGCCTTCCCAAGCTTGTTGAGGAATTGGCAACGGTTGTAACAAACCTGCAGATGGCATAGCTAAATATTTATTTTGCTGGCATATAGTACACGATGCAACAAATGATTGGACATCCTTAGGTAAGCCCTCCCAAAACAGCAACGCAGAAATCTGTTTGTAATTTTTGTAAAAACCTTAGTCACCCCCACTTGGGAGTGGACTGAAACTCGTATAAGAGTTTGGGAATCAGCTTAGAATTCCTCGGCAGAACCAGTCGACCTTTGTAAGTGAGGCAACCCTGCTTCAACTGGTACCTGGGGTGACTGCTAGAGTCAATCGTCAAGTCATGTATAAGGGCGCGTACTGTTGGATCCTGCTGCACTATTGTTCCAATTCGTCCCACCTCACGAACTTGTTAATAGATATATTGAAAAAATGAAGGGACTGAGGTGTTTTGAACAATGCATCAGCCACTCGGTTATCTTGGCCGGGTTTATATTGTATTTCAAAATCATAGCCGATCAATTTTATCACCCATTTCTGCTGATTTTCCTCCAACAATTGTTGTTCTATCAGGATTTTAGGCTTTTTTAGTCCGTCCAAATGATAAAATAGCCTCCTATCAAGTAGTGCCTTCATTTTTGTACAACAAACACAATTGCCATGAATTCCCTTTCATAGACTGACTTGAGTTGTGCTCATGCTGATAACCCATGGCTAAGGAATGCTATGGGCTGGCCTTCTTGCATGAGGACTTTGCCAATTCCTGTTCTAGATGCATCAGTCTCACCAACGTATGTTTTTGTAAAATCTGGCATTGCTAGGACAGAAATCGTAGTCATGGCTGTTTTTAGAGCCTCTAATGCTACTGTGGCTTGCTCATTCCATTGAAACAGTCATTTTTGAGTAATCGGGTGAGAGGGTTAGCAATCATACTGTATCCCTTCACAAACTTGTGGTAATAGCCGGTTAGTTAGTTTGAGGAAGTGCAATTCCTTAATATTTTGAGGTATAGGCCACTATATCATGTGCTCAATTTTTTAGCAGCTACTCCTTGAGAAGAGATAATATGGCCTAAGTAGGTGAGTTGAGACTGCCTGAAAGAACATTTCTTTCAGTTTAATACCAGCTTATTGTTAGCTAAAATCTAAAGAATGATTTCCAAATGCTTTGAATGATTGGTTAGATTAGAGGAGTATACTAATATGTCATCAAAATATACTAAAATAAATTTGCGTAGATGGGCGCGAAATATAGAATTCATAATTTCCTGAAAAGTAGGAGCATTGGTTAACTCGAACGGCATTACCTTGAATTCGTAATGTCCCTCGAGTGTCCAGAAGGCGGTCTTATGGGTATCTTGCTCTTGAACTCTGATTTGGTGGTACCTAGATTTTAGGTCCAGGTTTGAAAAAATTGTAGCCCACTTGAGTTCGTCTAACAGTTCATCGAGGCTGGAATTGGAAATCTATCTAGTACTGTAGCTTGATTCAGTGCACAATAATCAACGCACATCAGCCAACTTCCATCTTTTTTTATTATCAGCAGAACAGGACTTGAAAATGGGCTGACATTAGGTTGGATGACCCTTGCTGTCAGCAATTCCTTGATGATTATCTCGATTTCAGATTTCTAGCAATAAGGAAATCAGTATGGGCGACTGTTGGGTGGTCAGATCCCTTCTTTCAGAATAATTGCATGATCCTAGGGGCATGAAGGGGGTAACCCAATGGGAAGGTCAAAGATGCCAGAGAATTTTTGCAGTATCGATGAAACCTCTAGAGTGACCATCATGGCAGGATTTTTCGAATCATCTCCGACAGTAGATAGTTTCAAATAATATGCATCATCTGTTGTGTGAAAAGTTCATCATTTGTTTAAGTGAAACCAAAGATTTGACTAAGGATCGATCCCTTGTAAACAAGTCTGCTTTCCTTCGTATTGGAACTTCATAGCGAGTTGCTTCCAGTTAGCACACACATCACTAAGGGATTCCAACCAGACACCAACCTAATATTACATTTGCACTAGCTAGATCGAAGGGAAAGAAATTCTATATGACGGTGATTACTTGGAATTTTAAAGTGATGTTCTTACAAACCCCTTGATTATCGATCTCATGGCCATCCCCTACCTGATTGCATATCCACGATTAATTCGTTGGAAATAAAATTATGGGTAGCCTCAGAATCAATCAAGATCAACACCTCACGGGAACCCAGTAGCCCTTTCAGTTTCATTGCTTTGGTAGTTTCATTCCTTGTAGAGAACTGAGGGAGAGTTTGATCGGATTATCTGCAACCGTCGAGTTGATTGCTTGTTTTTCCTTTGGGTTGGGGTCGGTCGCTTCATCTTCGTCAGTGGACACCATGAACACTTGCAGAGTTTTGTTCTGGTAATGATGACCTGGGTGGAATTTCTCATCGTGTGTAAAGGACAAGCCCTTCTCTTGTTTGTATTGTTTCTCCTTCATCAACCTCCGAAGTCTCGAATCTCTCTTCCCGATCGCCTAAAGGTCAAATTTAGGTTCGCTGCCTGCCAGGTACTCAACGATAATCGTCCTTGCTCATGGTAGGGTTTCCACTGTTTCAGTGGGCTATGGTTTGTTGGCCTCTAGTTGCATCGCTAGTGGACCATGAGTAGGTGGAGTCCACTAGGCTAGGGGGACGGCCCGGCCCACTTCCCTTGTGCCGTAACTTACTCTCTTCGGCCCTGTCTAATACCTAGTTACTTTCCTCCAACCAGTGCACCCGCTTCATCATTTTTGTTAGGGTTGTCAAGCGGTTCAATCGTAGTTCCACCGGATCTCTTCCTGTAATCCATGAACTAATGAGCTGATCAGCAGCTCGGTGGAAGCTCCCACCATGGGTGAGGTGATCATCTCAAACTTCTCACGGTATTCTGTCATTGAGCCTTGTTGGTGGAGATCCATCAACAATTCATAAAAGTTTCCTTGCTGAGACAATTTGAAACACTGGATGATTGCCATTTTGAACTCCTACCAGTTTCCTATCAGTGCCCATGTTTCCATCCACTGTACCACACCAAAGCTCTCCCTTCCAGGCAAATTATTGCGGTAGCAATCTTCTCATCTTCTATGTAGTTACAGGCGTGAGGTGCACTGCGGCACAAAGGGGTGCGCCTGGAGCTTGGGGTGCCTAGGCGCATGCTTGAATCACGAGGCTCAAAATTATGTATTTAATAATTTAAAAATAGCTTAAAATTATTAATAAATTCCTAAAAAATCCTAAAAAGTATTAAAAAATAGAAACATAATTCTATGATGAAATATTATCTAAACATGCAATTTTTTATTGACAAAATAATATATAAGCATAATCAATCAAGTAAAATAACTTTTAAGAGTTTAAGAATCAAGACTACTTACTTCAGTCATCTCTAGAGGGATCTTCAGGCTCAAGGTTCAAATTATAATCAGAGCTATCATAATCCTCCTCGACATATCTAGCAAGACCACTACCCTGACCTTGCAACTCCTCAGTGTCTTCCTCAGAACCAGTTTCCTCAACATATTCAGCAAGACCACTACCCTGACCTTGCAACTCCTCAGAACCAATTTCCTCTGGTTCTGCAAGTACCTGAGACATGTTCCTCTGCCTCCTTTGCCTCTAGTACTGCTTAGTGGGAGGAGCAAGACGTGAACTAGATCCCATAACACGCTCAACGTCACCCCATGTGAGGCTATCATCTGGATGGACGAGGTCATCCTCAGCATCTGCTTCAATGATCCACTCGTTACTCTCATCAACCTCTCTCAATATAATGGGATCTGTATATGTTTGAGGTCTCAAAAGATCTTCACGTCGATGGCAGAGACGTTGATTATATTGAACATATACCAGATCGTTCAATGTTTTTGCGTGCAATCTATTTCTCTTCTGTGTGAAGCTCCAATAAAATATCAAATTTTATAAGGTTGATTGTAAATTATATTGTTAAATGATCTATAAATTAGTGAAGTAAGTAATACTTACATTCTAAAAAACACTCTAATTCTGCTCGCAAGAAGATGCACTAGAGGTCTGGGAGAAGACTTTGATAGCAAGTTTTTGGAGAATTGGGCATTCAGCCCCAAAAGTAACCCACCACTCACCTACAAGAGTTAAATAACAATGAATTAAAAATATAAATTAAAGAAATTTAAGACAAATAAGATTTGAAATTATAAGACTTACAAGGAGCCATTGTCTTCCTTTACAATTTAGCCAAGTCATTCGCAAACGAGCCTACCATACGTTTATATGGGCCTAGCTCGTCAATCACCTTGCTTGTATCATCTTGATTTGTGGATAGGGTATTGATAGTGTCAAATAGACCTTGCTTGATAAATCTATTTGCCTCAACATCTTCTTGCCTATTGTAATAAAATGCAGGGTTAAGATAATAACCAGCTGCATGCAAAGGTTGTTAAAGCTGATTCGTCCATCTACTATCAACAATGCCATAAATATGGGCAGCCTGTTGCTCATTATCTTTTAAATTTGCCATAATCTTTTCCTTGGCTCTTGTGATGGCCTCGTATATATAACCCATTGCAGGCTTCTCTTCAGTATCCACAAGCCTCAACACCTCCACAAGTGGTGCCATTATCTTCAAGCAAAATAGAATATTATTCCAAAAGGAGTTGTGGCTAACAATATTCTGCACTCTTTGTCCAACCAGGGTATTGCTCCATTTGCTGTTGCTTCATGCCTGACAGTGGAGCATCTCCCTCAATTCCTTCTTGACATCTTAGATACTCTCTAAGCTCAAGAAGTTTGTGGCGAAACGAGTGACTGCAAGGTTGACCAATTCTCTTTGCTTGGTCATCATTCTCATCAAATGAAGGACATGAGTGTGATTGTATATGAAAACAATCATTGCCTTTGCTTGTTTCATAACATGCTCTACTTTTGGCAATTTGCCAATGTCCTCCAGCATCAAGTCAACACAATGAGCTGCACAGGGTGACCAAAATAGATGCTTCCTTCTTATTTGTAAGCATCTTCCTACAACTACATAATTTGATGCATTGTCCGTGATGATCTGTAATAGGCAATGGAATTTATGAGTAAATATTAAAACTTTTAAATATTAAATTTCTTAATAAAAAACTTAACTAAGATTAAGAGGAGGGATTACTTGGACAATGTTTTCCTTTCCAATGTCATCTAGGACGTCATTCAACATTTTAACAATCAAATCTAAGCTCTTTACATGCTCAGATCCATCAATTGATTTTAGAAAAACTGTTCCAGTTGGACAGTTTACCAAAAAATTGATTAAGGTGCGACCCTTGCCATCGGTCCACCAATCTAACATTATGGAGCACCTATATCATGCCCAATCTTTTCTCCATTCTTGTACAAATTCATTCATCCTTGCAACTTGTTTTTTGAGAAGATGCACCCTCAACTTATGGTAAGAGGGTGCCTTGAAACCTTAAGCTAGAAAGAAAACACAAGTTAAATACTCTTTAACTTAAAAATATGCATAAAAAGTACTAGTATATAAAGAAAAACAAAAGAAAACCATTTACCTGGTCCATGCTATGCAGCCGCCTCAAACATGGTCTGAAATGACTGACACTAAGCGGTATTGAAGGCAATGTCATTCTCATAAAACCAGCTTGCAATGTAATTACATGCTCTGATTCTAAACTCCTTATATGCATTATTTATTGTTATTTGATGCGAAGGAGCCTTCTCAGGATCAGGGGCAAAGTGAATATCAAGAGGTCCCTTTATTCCACTCCTAGACCTCTTGCTGCTTTCTATACCAAATCCACTAGAGCCTGGGCCACTGCTACCACCAGCTTGTCTCCCATTATCAATGTCAATATCTCCCTTAACAGCTTCAAGATCATCATGAATCCCAAACAAATTTTCTAGTCGTATTTGCTCCATAATAATTCTCTCCCTTTCATCCTTCTTCTTTTTTTACTCATTCATATAATCACTTATCCTTTTTGATATATCAGGAGTCACCTTGCTACATTTTTTAGCATTCCTATGCCCTCCAGCTAACGTTGTTTTAGCCTATAAATTCTACCACTGTATTTGTTTCCACACAATTTGTACCAAACTGTATTCTTATCACCTAGAATTCTTAACTCTCCATACTCTCACCCTGAGTCTGCATATCTAGAAATAGTTGAAGTATCTGAAGTTGAACCCCTTGATGATGACATCTTTAAATTTTAGGTCTAAAATGTAAAAAGCATAAAAGAGTGAGTATTGTTATTTTCGTAAAATTTGAAAATACAAAATACAAAAACTCCAAAATAGAAAACAGCATGTAAAAAACATCACATATGAAAACACAGGCATGGGAAAGCTATATATGTTGATAGACATATGTTTTAACTAATAAATATAAAAAACAATTCTTTTCCAATTTTTGTAACTGGTATAATCAGAAAATTTGAAAAAAATAATCCTAAAATACAAAAAAGGCATGATAAATACATCACACATGAAGACACAAGCACGGGAAAGCTATATATGTAAATAGGAATACGTTTTAACTAATAAATATAAAAAAAAGTCAATTTTTTCCAATTTCTGTAATTGTTATTTTCAGAAAATTTGAAAAAAAATAACACTAAAATACAATAAAAGCATGAAAAATCATCACACATGAAGACACAAGCATGGGAAAGCTATATATGTAAATAGGAATACGTTTTAACTAATAAATATAAAAAAAACAGTTTTTTTCCAATTTCTGTAACTGTTATTTTTGGAAATTTTTTAAAAATAACACTAAAATATAATAAAAGCATGAAAAATACATCACACATGAAGACACAAGCATGGGAAAGCTATATATGTGGATAGGAATAGGTTTTAACTAATAAATATAAAAAAAAGAACTTTTTTTTTTCCAATTTTTGTAACTGTTATTTTCTGAAAAATTAAAAAAGAAAACCCTAAAATACAAAAAAAGATGAAAAAATTATCACACATGAAGACACAAGCATGGGAAAGCTATATATGTGGATAGGAATAGGTATTACCTAATAAATATAATAAAAAAAAACATTTTTTTTTTCTAATTTTCATCACTTTTATTTTCGAAAAAATTTAAAAAAAACCCTAAAATACAAAAAAAAGATGAAAAAATTATCACACATGAAGACACAAGCATGGGAAAGCTATATATGTGGATAGAAATACGTTTCAATAAAGAAATACGAAAAAACGAAGACTTTTTTATATTTTCGTAACTGATTTTTTTGGAAAAACAGTAAAAAACCTAAAAACAAACTCAAATCTAGAGCAAAGAAGTATAAAACTCAAATGGAATGTTTTTTTATGCATATAGAATTAGAACCCATCAAGATCTATGGAAAATAGTAAACAAAAAATTTGAAAAAACGGTACTGTTTTTTACCTTTTTTACAGAAATTGTAAAGAAATGCTAAGATTCGTAAATCCATACATTTTTTTGCTTAGATCTGTGAAAGATCGAAGAGGAATGGTCATTTTCACCTTCTCAGCAGTTTGGAATATCGAAATTAGGGTTGGAAGATGAAAAAAAAGAAAAGAAAAGAAAGTTTATAAGTTACCGGCTAAATAGTCTGCACCTGGAGTCGGGGGCACACCTGAAAGGAGGCTCTAGCGCACCCAGGCGTGCGCCTAGGCGACCACGCCTCTGTTCCTCTATGACTTGCACTCTCCCAGGCAAGTATCTTTCAACTTGCGCCTAGGCGCCCGCCTTTAACTACATAGCTCGTCTTCCCTCACACCAGTAACGATCTAGTTTGAACACCCATCTGTAGGGATCTTCCTCATTGAAAATGGGTTGTTCTAGTTTTCGGCCTCAAGACTCCACCCTTTGAGCTTCCTCACTCGAGTTTGAATGGTAGGCGTTCAAGTTGTTGGAAAGGCCTGCACTGGAAATCCCACCCAATGGAGCTGGCTCAGAAGGATCCGAGCACGATCTCTGCTTCACCCCTTCAGCCTCTCTAGCTTTTATCATTTCTCGCATCTCTAGTAAGTAGTCCTTCATCAATTGAACATCAGCCAACAAATATTCAAAATTTTGCCCCAATGTTTCCAATCTTCCTTCCATTTTTGTACTGACCATGCCCAGGAGGTGATGCTCTAATACCAAATTGATGCAATCCTCTGAGGTGGAAGACGAAGTTAACATGGCAAATTGGTCTGAAACGTAAATGGCAGATTCAATTCTAACAAAAGAACTGTTACAGATTACACAGGGAAAGTTTATGGGAAACCCATGAGTAGGTGGAGTCCACTGGGCCAGGGGGACGGCCAGGCTCACTTCCCTTGTGCCGTAACTTACTCTCGTGGGTCTGGTCTAATACCCAGTTACGTTCCTCCAACTGATGCACCCGCTCCATTATTTCTGTTAGGGTTGCTGGGCAGTTCAGACGCAATTCTGCCTGGATCTCTTTCTGTAATCCATGAACAAATGCGCTAATCAGCAGCTTGGTGGAAGCTCCTACCATGGGTGCAGTGATCATCTCAAACTGCTCTCTGTATTTTGTCACCGAGCCTTGTTGGTGGAGATCCATCAACGATTCATAAGAGTTTCCTGCTGAGATGGTTTGAAATGCTGGATGATTGCCGTTTTGAACTCCAGCTAGTTTCCTATCGGTGCCCATGTTTCCATCCACTGGTACCACACCAAAGCGCTCCCTTCCAGGCAAGACTAGCACAGTAGCAATCTTCTCATCTTCCCACACACCAGTTGCTTGCAAGTAACGATCTAGTTTGAACACCCACCCGTAGGGATCTTCTCCACTAAAAATGGGTAGTTCTAGTTTTTGGCCTTGAGACTCCACCCTTTGAGCTTCCTCACCCGAGTTTGAATGGTCGCCGTTCAGGTTGCTGGAAAGGCCTGCACCGGAAATTCCACCCGATGGAGTTTGCTCAAAAGGATCCAAGCAGGATCTCTGCTTCATCCCTTCAGCCTCTCTAGCTTTCATCATTTCTCACATCTCTAGTAAGTAGTCCTTCATCTTTGAACGTCAGCTGACAGATGTTCGAATTTTTACTCCAATATTTCCAGTCTTCCTTCCATTCGTGTGCTGACCATGCCCCAGGAGGTGATGCTCTGACACCAAATTGATGCAATCCTCTGAGGTGGAAGATGAAGTTAACACGGCAAATTGGTCTGAAATGTAAATGGTAGATTCAATTCTAACAAAAGAACTGTTACAAATTACACGGGGAAAGTTTATGGGAAACCAAAAAGAAAGAAACATATACAGCCATTCGAGGGTGCTGCAGTCTCCTGTCACTTTTTCCACACATGCCCTCTCCTCTTCTTTCCTGCTTGTATCACGCTTTCCTTGTAACAGTCTAACTAACTGCCTACTGGAAAACTAATCAGGATATTCCATGTGTAAGGGTTAATCTTCCTCACGTGCTCTATTGCTGACCTGCCAATTCTGTTACCGGTTGTTTCTTTTTTCATGTGGACCTTGTATATTGTAGCCGTATCACACTCTTTACCGTTTCACGGATTTTCCTCTTTCACTTGGATTAAATGCAGTAACATGGGGAAAACAAGGTTATCCTATGGTATAGTTAATTAACCATTGTATGCATTGTGTGTGTGTGTGCCCACATGCACACATACACACTGACACATATAAGAGAGAGAGAGAGAGAGAGAGAGAGAGAGAGAGAGAGAGAGAGAGAGAGAGAGAGAGGTTGGTGGGTGATGAGGAGAGTAGTTTTTCGATGGGCATGGGGATGTAATGTATACCCTGCTTCCTGACTCAACGTAAAGTTGGGTGCATCTCAATTGATAGTGAATTATCACATAATTTTTCTCCTGGGATAGCGCATAATCCAAAACCTCAGCATTCTAATACAGTTTCCTCACAGCCTCTGTCAGTAATTTGACTCAGGTTAGCTGCATGTATTTATTTTCTACTATTTTCTGCTTTGTTGTGGGTCTTGATCAGTGGTAAGTATTACCTAACGAAGGTCGCGGGTTCAAGGCCTGCAAACAGCCTTTTGCCAAAATGTAAGGTAAGGCTGTGTACTATAGATCCTTTGTGGTTTGCCTCTTCTCCGGAACCGGCATATGCAGTAGCTTCGTGCACCGGGCTGCCCATATTGCACGAATGGTCAAGGTTAAGCCTCACATGTGCGATAGAGTGTAGGAAGCTAGGAATATGATTGATCTGATTGGCTTGTCATGAGATCTAAAAATTTCATGGGTGCTTATGGACATTACTTAGGATCTCTATAGCATTCTGAGTCCTTCATTGTTAAGTGGAAAATCTGTTGTATATCATACCATATGTAGTACTGTGGACCCTATGGAATGAGAGAAGCCCCGGACATATCATGAAATGATCAACCCTGGGCACTGTGTGGCATTGAATGTCAAGTTCCAGATCCTCATCTGCCTCATTCAAGAAAGATTTTGAGGGGTTTGTGCATTTATTTTTCCTAAATTGGAAAGGCATTCTTCTGAATCCACTGATTGAGGTATTATTGTCATGGGTAGGCTCCTAGTATTCTCAAATGGAATTCTGATCGAAGCTATAAAGGAAATCCAGTTTCTCTGAGAATTGACTGGAATCATGAGTAACAGGCAGGTTAAGTTTTAAGCTTACTCCTGTCATATTGGGATTACGAACTCAAATAGGCACAAATTGATGCACTCTTAATGTGTCTTTCTATCTTCTTGGCTGATCTTTCAATTTCTTGGTACTCGAGATATTGATAGAGTGATCTGAAACATAGTTCCATATACTCAGGAATACACACAAAATGCTGATGGCTTAGCAGGGGGAAAGATTGAAAGAAGTCCTGCATATTGAAAGTATAATTAGTTTTTGGTTTTAGCTGTTTGCACTTGACTTTTTGCATTTTTTTATTTTTCTTGAGGTAATCATGTCCCTTCTCCATCTCACCTATACTCGTTAATCTTAACAAGGGAAAAAGGAAAAAGGGAAATAACACCATCATAAGGCTTTTGGAGCTTCATATGTTTATGCATGCAGTTATCAACTGATAATCAGGAAAATAAGGGCAAATATTTTTGGTTGCAGTGTTCAACAGAAGAGATTGCCAAAGAGGTTGAGAATTCTGTGGCTGAATTCAAGCGTCTTAACCAAGACCATGATGAAGATCGTGTAAAAGAACAGGTTAGGGTTCCATCGAATAATGCGCTGTTGCTTTGTTTTTTGTTTTTTTTCCCTAATTGAAGGGAAAGGCTTGAAAGACAAAACCTCCTCAGCGATTGGATATTTGTTGCTAGATCATACATAAAATGGGAGTTCCATGAATTAGATTTGAAAGATCAAATGTTCTCCTAGTTGATATGCTAAAGTTGACTTTAGATGGAATCAACGCCAGCATGCTTTCCATGCCTTCAATTTTGATACTTTATTTTGCATTTCAAATCAAGCATGAGATGACATAGTACTTGATACTGGTAACTTTTTCTTCCTCAAACTGTGCAGGTGCAAGACATTCTAGTGAATGCGAAGGTCCTTGAGTGGTTGCGAGAACATGCAGACATACAGTACGTAACCAGGTGAAAGACCTCCAACTGTATGATGCGGCAGATTTCCAATGTTTTGGGAAGAGTAATTTTTGTTTCTTATGCCAAGAATGTAAAATGTAAATTGTCTTGCCACTGAAGAACTGTATATTCCATTCCTTATCCAAGTTTATATAAGATAGATCAGGCTATCTCATTGAATGTTCGTTCAAGGCTGTCCTTACAGGGATGAAGAATGTGAAAATGCTCCCTTGATTGATGCCTCAATGATCTAAATCCAATGCGGTAATTTTCTGATTTGCTTCTCTTCCTGTGTTTGATTCTTCAAGATTTTGTTCCAGGAGACTTGAATTCCCTGAATTTTAGGAAAATGACTGAGATGATCCCAGAATGGTTCTTATCCTCTGTGATGGACCAAAAATGGAGTAACATTATGAAGTGGGAAATTGAGCTTGCCATGATCCTCTTACTCTTCCTTTGAAATTGGCATTGTGGTCCGGCTCGCCACCAACTAAGAATGTAACTGAAGCTCCTTGAAGAAATGATCTGGCTTGCAATATTTTAGCAGACAATTAAGTTACTCCCAATACCCTGAGGTTGCCATCCACCATCTTGCTCCAATCTTTGCTATCTGGATATCAAATTTCTGGTTTTTAAGTAGGTTTTTAGTTAAAGAGCTGGGCGTAAAAGGGTAAAGAAAGATGGGAAAACTAGTGGCTCCCTCCATTCAATAATCCAAACCCTTCATGCATTGTCTGGCCTCTTTCTGGGGGAGCCATGCCAACGAAGTTTCTATTCAGACTCCCTACTCTCCAACCAATAAGATATTCGGACGAATGTGGAAACTTGACTTCCTTTCTCATTTTCTTTTCAAGCCACCAATTTGCAGCCTAGAATGTGTCAGAATCATCCAAATTGGGAGGTTTTCTAGGCTTGGTCCCATCCCACCAGGAATCCAGAGGATGACAGCATGTAGGATCTGAACTTTTTCATCCATTCTTTCACAGGATATGTCTCAGAAACAGATTTTTTAGACCGACCATGGGGGTTGATATAGGTACTCGCAGAGCTTCCGTGGCCGGAACCTTTTATCCTGAAGTCAGCCAATTACACGGGAAGCCTTTTCTTTCTGTTATGTACTTTTGAACTTACACAGCAACCTTAATAAGACAGGCACATCAAAGGTCTGTCAGTCCGGCACTCCAGCGCACGAAGCTGCCGCATATGCGGTTCTCTCCATCTCTAAAATCGACAACTAATCCACATGACAAGTCATTTCTCGATGTAATCGAAACCAAAAGAGGACATCAAACTCAAAAGGTTTGAGCCCTGTTTTGTGATGAATAATTAGAGCCGAAACTTTTGATTTCCATGCCTAAGTAACACGGACGAACAGAGAGATTAAATCGGCCTAGAGCCCTATTGGCAAGGTTTTTACTATCCCATGTAATCCATAATTTGGTATGATTTCCTAAGCTGGATTAGGTTAAAGCTTCCGATCGGGGCCTTAGTTATTGATCTCCAGTTAACGGATGACTTTGCATTCTAAATAATGATGATTTATGTTGATGTATTTCTTCGAGTAATAGATAGGATTCGATTTTAACGGCGTCGTATTTAAGAAATTCAGCATTGTGTGTAAATTCAATTGGATATGGTTAAGTAAAACTATTGATAAGAGATTGAGGACGGAGGGGTGATCTGTTTTTAAGCCCAAGTAATAGCCGTTTGAAGCAAGGAACTGAAACATCTTAGTTGCCAGAGAAAAAAAAAACCAAAAGCTATTCTCGTAGCGGCGGCAATCGAAATGGGAGCAGCCTAAACCGGGAAAACACCCATTTACCAGACCGGCATTCGGGACTAGAGAGAGAGAGAGAGAGAGAGGAATGGAAACATGAGTGGCACCAATGTTTTATAGCACAGTGGCGCAAGGAGTCTTTCGCCTGGGCCAAGTAAAAAGTCTATCGGGTAGTGTTTCTAACCCTCACAACTACCAGCGAATAATTTCTGGTATTGTTGGTAGGGAGCACTAGTCGATAAACGGATGGGATCATTGCGACAGTGGGTGCCATTGGTAATCCGTCTCTTACTATTTTCAAAGCGATAATATGCCATCCATTCATGCAATAGTAGCTCCTATCATTCCTCCAATTTTATACTGCTAATTCTTTCTTTTGAACCATCCACAATTATTCACGTCTCACCTTTTGCTGGATCTCAGAAAATGACTGGTTTAGATCCCCAAATTCAGGATCCACTCAACTTTAACAGGTGCACTTTGTTGTCAGCCACCACCTCATAAAGGCTCTTGCAGCGTACTCTTACAACTTAACTAGAAAGAGAGATGCTTTCGAACGTGCACATGCTTGCTCCAGGATGAAGTGCATTTTTTGGGCTCATATATGCCATTTAAAATGATGGATCTAGATCCACACTGCTTTTGTCTTGATTCGACATTCCTAAATCTCTTGGAAGCCCTGTTTATGGTTTTTCCATGAAATTGTCGACCATTGATTTTTTTTTGTTGGTATGAATTTATACGCAGATTTGCCAAGTGAGCCCACAAAAAAGTGTACTTTTTCCTTGATTAAAAAAGGTCCCATGCTTGGTAGTGGGATTCAAGTAGAAATGCAAGGCGACATTCTCAAAGAGAATGGTACAAATGGAAAAAAACAGCTATTATGTGTTAGGATCGCCCTTGGAATTTCGAAGAGAAATGATATTCCCACGTCGTTTTTATTACTGTTGCTACACTCTTATTTCGGTTTTAAGGACAAGGAGGGCTGATCTTTTTGAATGATCTCAACCATTTATCTTCATTGCCTTCTCATAGATGGCCATATCATGAAACTAACATAGCCCAAGAAAAACAATGGTAAAACCGTCCAGATCATGTGAATTTTTTAGGACAGAATGGCAAGACATTAAGATGTGCACTTCAAAATATCAAAAAGTGGGGCCTTTGAGTAGAAGTACCATAAAACCACAAAATGAGGGTATGGTATATAAAGGGGTTTGGGAATATCACAGAGGGAGAAAGAGACATTCTTTCTTTTCCTACGGCTCTTTGTCCTCTTTATATATATGTAATGTTGATGGCTCCTGTTCAATGTACCAGATGAGGGACCAAAAGTGAAGTCCCTTAAAGGAAGAAAAATGCCCTTTTAGCACCTTTGGGGTCTCTTTTCTTAGTTAATTCACATAACCCGGATCCAATAATCCAGCATTACATGCACATGGATCGACACAAGGAGATTGATAGATGGATATGTAAGTCCCTCCAAGATCATATATAACTCTCTTCAAGATACGTGTCCAGCCAAAGGCCATTAGGTCACATTTCAACTTTCTTGTGGCTGCGCTCAAGGCAATGATATTCCCACGCCCCTTTATGTCTATTGCCACACTGTAATTTGGAGTTTCGTGGTACAAGTACTAGTGGGGCTGCCTTTTTAAATGATCTCAATCATTCGTGTACACAGGCCATTTCACAAATATCGCATACTTTGGACGATCCTGTCATTGATTCTTCTATGCTGTTTGAGTGGCATTAACTGCATTACCCCCTTTAATTTAGAACTCAAAATAGTTCATAGCCAAAAGTATGTGACTATTGGGACTGGGCTCAATCTAAGGAAAGACGGTTGAGATTATCAAAATGTGGGGTCTCTCAGGTAAAACTACCATAAATCGCTAAATGAGAGTGCGTTAAAGGTCATAAATGGGCTTTGGAATATCATTTCCCTAGTTTAAATCCAAATTTGTTTCTGTTTTTCGTTAATGATCTCGTAGCAATCTACATATTTTCCTGGCGAGAGATAAAACTTTATGGCACTTTCGCATAACTGAAAGAACATCCCTCGTAAAATCTAAAAGATTTCATCGCTGGGAAAATGGACGGGTTAGAAAGTCCGAAAACCTCAAGAGAAACATGAATGATCTGGAGAAGCAGCTTATTTAGACGTCTCCTAACCCTGTATAGCTTATTTTCTAGCGTACTTGTATTGAGCAAAGTTGAGGACGCAGGAATTTCAACACAAGTTCTATTGTTTCACTTGGTTGAGATAGTTGCTATAAGTCAAAACGGAATTGAATTATATGGTAGATTCCATAGTTTTCATCCTTTCACGGAGTGCAGCCTTAAATTTTCACCATATTAGATTCCACGTTCATGGATTTTCAATGAAGTCAGACGAGACGGAATCGAACTCTCCGTGCCGCTGTGACTAAAGGCCGAAGCTCGCCTCTCTCTCTCTCACACACACATGCACACACAAAGTAACCGAAGTAACTTCAGATTGTCTAAGTGATATGGTTGTACGAAGCAAATCTTGGTACGTCATCGTTCTCATTTTCTTGGCACGCTACCGCAGGGGATACTGTGGAGTGGATATTCAGACGTCAATGCCTGGTTCAAACACTCAATGCCAAGAACCACTCGCATTCAATGGCCAGGATTGCATCATATTGTACATTGCTCGCTGCACGTTGGCATAAGGCCCAACTGGTGTCCCACTTATCTTTATGTATGTACTAGGAGGCCCACAACGTCCTCTACCACTCCCCAGTTTATCTATTACTGTAAGTCTGGGCCGCATATGTGTAATAGGAAGACCGTTTTTCGGAAAAGCGGTTGATCTCGTGGTCCTCATTCAAAAGCAAAATGTGGGCCCAGTTGGTTGGTCATCAATACCCTTCATCCCATACCATCCCGATTGCTAAGATTCCTCTTTCTCGTGAGGACTTTCCATTGCACTAGTTCGGTAGTGCAGCGTAACAGTTCTAAAATTTTGGTTATTTTTCATGATCTTAAATTATAATTTTAATGGGATAAAAAAATTAAATTTAATTCCAAAGAAATTAAGTTCATGAAAATAACCTCTTTATGAGCTTGAAATTTGGACTCAAGACTATCAAATTTGAAATATACAAAGTCGATACGAATCCAACGACACTAATTTTGCATGAAACGGACATTGGGGTTGAAAAACTCAAAAGTTTTACTAAATTAGAGGGGGTCAGAATTGATAATGGCACCCCCTATTGTTCGTTTGTGGGATGTGATACATGAAATGGGATTAGACGCAGGGAACGCATGGGGAGAAAACCCTAACAACCCACACCTTCCCCTATGTCTGATCGCCGAACGGCGATCTCCGTTTGCCAGCATGCACAGCCCTTCCCTGGGCAGATTTCACGACGCTAACACCTTCCCCTCTTGCTCCTCTTCTCAGACTAGCATGCAACCTCCTTTCATTGCTAGTGTGTGAAACCCCTTCCCCTAGCACATCCCCACTACCCATTAATTCACCAACAATGACAGGGACCCAAGACAAATCTAGATTCTAGGCACCGATGACCTAGAACCCTGATTTTCCCTCTCTCCAACAATGATTTCTGCTAGATCAGGGGTGCCTGTGAAGAGGGTACCTGAAAGCCCCCTTTCTCCTCTATCCTCATCCATGACGCCGGCAAGGCTAGGTCTTTGGGCAAGGCAGCATGCTCAAGTTGCCACAATCCCTCCGCTCTCATCTCTCTCCCCGATCGGGGTCCTTCACAGTGTAGCTAGCCTATGATGCCAACGCGCACAAGCCGGCCGCACACCATTACCAAGCCCCCCTTTTTTTCTCTGCTTTTCCCCATCACCGGCTCAGCCAAGCCATGGAAGGGCTAGTGAGCCAGGACCCTCTCCCCCTTGCAGTATAGATTGGCCGGTGACACCCCGACAATCATCGTCGGCCATCGTTTCCCCTCTCCCCTTTTCTCTATCCTAACGAGTTAGGGCAGGGTTGATTCACTGAGTCAACCCCCTCCTGACTAGTTTTGGGAGAGCTGAGTTGACTCAGCAGGCCTTATGGTCACCTTGAACTTTAAACCTATTTTGGACAATTTAGGAGAAATCTCGGAGATCCGAGAGTACCCTCGTGATCCTAGCAAAGCGAGGAACGATACCCATCTTCTCATTTATCAATCAGGAAAGATCTAACAGTTGATTTGACCAGTCTCTTGATCGAACTTCAAATCATTTGATCTAAGATAATCTAAAGTTATTCTCCGATCTGAATAGCACATTGTGATCCTCACGGAGTATAGATTAAGATCCATGCAAGATATTTTGGATATGAAATGTTTATAGAGGTAATTTAACCGATCTTGATCAACTACTAAGATCAACTAAAGATCCAAGTATGAAATTGGATCCAATTTAATGAGCCAAACCATTTAGAATTCTCAATTAGATTAATTGATTGGAATTACTAAGTTGTTATGTGATCTGGGATGATCGAGTGAGGATCTTTGATGAGATCAACATGGATGCTTGATGATCGAGCACAATCGAGATAATCAGTGGACGATCCGACTACGCAAACAACCAGATGTTACTCAAATTGACTTGTAAGAGGTAAGATTACTATCTTAGTCATTTGATTGGTTGACCTGACTGTGATTAGTTAGATTGGGCATGAGATTCATATAATAATGCCCAATTAATTGATTTAAATGATAAATTAACAGAGATTGATATGATCTAAGTTTAATAACTTTGAAATGTGCAATGATATGATTAAGAAGAAGGATCATATAGTTATGAGTGGGCTCAATTATGTATGATTTGAATTATTAGCCAATTAGGGCAGGCCCTACCTTGAGAGTTCAGGGCTAGGAATCATTTAATTGTCTTGAATACTATAGTTTGGAATACAAAAACATGATGTTGTGTAAATAAGAATCCAAGTTAGATATATTGGATTCTGAGTATGACTGGATGTAATATGTCTTCAGGTAATAGGACTGAGCAGGAGCACACTAGAGTTGAGTCCAACTGATTTGGGAGATACAGACAAGTGGTCGTCTGAGGTAGGTGATTATATTTATTATCCTATGATTTTATAAATCATGATTAGTTACTTGGCGACTTTATTCACATGGACTATTTGATGCATGGACATATATGCCAAACCCGTGAATTTCTGAAATGACTTTTTAGCATGTATTACCGAGGTTTATACTACCCTTTAATGTGCATGATGTGTGCATTGTTTCTTGATACATTTCCATGTTGCATCGATTGGATTATTTGTGGATATTATAAACTGATTTTCGATGCATGATTTTGATATGTTAAATACTCCCTCGATTTGATGTTATTGAGGATGGTTATGCATTGATTTTGACACTTGATTCACGGTTTCACTGATTTAAAACGGGTGTTTCTGCCTAGTGGATGCTATGCTAGGAGGGTCGAAGGGTTGGTCACCCACCCTCTGAGTATTATGGATAATAGACACTACTGTGATGATGGGCACTGCATGCGGTTTATACTAATCATGGGCAAGCCACTCGCACACATTCGACCAGCCTTTCATGCAAGGCGGACAGTAATATCTTGTTTCAGTGTTAACGGTGAGCGGTAGTGGTTGATACCCTAGAGTGGTCGTCATTGTAGTATAGCAGTCCATACTCTTATTCTATATGCTTATGTGGCATGGATACATTGGGTGAAGCCTATGTGGGCGGCCAGACATGGGCGGGCCTATGGGCTAGACGAGCTACCTGGTGTGCAAGCTACCTAGTGTGTGAGCTATAGGTGAGGGACCCATGTGGATATATTAGGTGAAACCTATGTGAGTGGACAGATGTGGGTGGGCCTACGACTGGGCAAGCTACCTGGTGTGCTAGTTATAGGTGAGGGACCTATGTGATATGGATATGTTGGGTGAAGCCTATGTGGGCGGTTAGATGTGGGTGTGCCTAAAAGCTGAGCGAGCTACCTGATGTGCGAGCTACAGGTGAGGGACCTAGGATTGGTATGAGTACTCATGACCAGATGTGAGAGTGTGGTGGGACACTGTGGAGATGTGATTAACTTGCATGCTTAGTTATTTATGATATGCATTCATGCCTTATTATGATTGATTTGATTGATACTGGCTTTATCAATGGTATGAGCATGCATTGTCCATTATTATGCTTGCCATGGCATTTGAATATTATATTTTGATATTTATGCTCGAAACCAGATTTTTATCAATTTTCTTAAATGATCCTGACACTATTATCCTTGCATTGTGTTGTTCTTGCCATATGATGATTTGACTTTTTATATGTATGTTTCACATCCATGAACTTAATGAGAAACTCAAATCTTCACACAACATACTACATTTGATTTAAATTGATATTAAATGTGGTCACCTATACAAGCAATAGCTTATTGAGGCATTGCTTTGTTTTCAATGCGTTAGATACAAAGAGTAACCGCAAGTTTGACATGTAGATAGAGTAGGCAGAGGTAATGGTGGCTTCCAACAATATAGAGAGGTTATTCAGAAATCATAAGGTTTGTTAGACCTCAATTTAGTTATGGCTTATGAACTATATAATGTGTATGATTTATTTTGTGACCTAGATGTGAGAATATGAATTCATGTTGGATGTGATGGCTATATGGACAGACCATGGCTAATTTTTCATAACTTAATTTTCTTATCCACTGTTAGAGTATACGGTTTTATTGAAAATAGTATTTGATTTGGATGGATGGGCGTGGAGACTAAGTCTCCCATGTGTCATGTCATGTATTATGTGTATCAAGTAGTTTTGTATTGTACGTGTTATGTGCAATGGTCTAAAATACATAGTAGACTTTGTTGAATTTTTTGTAGAAATGAGATTTTGTTTCACCATTAAATCCATGGTTTTGTGGTCATATGACTCCTTGGACTTTGAAATAAATGCTTCTATTTGACCTTTGATTTTGGTCACTTTAAAAATCAAAATTTTAAAATAGGGATCCCTATTGTTTCTATAAATTGTTATTTTATTGTTGGTAAAACCCAAGTGTCACAGTTTTGTATTAGAGCCCAAGTCTACTTGATCATAGCTATTCCAACAAATTAAAGGTCACATACAGTCCATGAAGTGAGGTGATTTCCTAAATATGAGTTACAAAGATAACTCATATGTAGGATGTTGATGATTGTGAAATAGATAATGCCATGAAGGTTGGTAGGTTTTTTTTGAGAAATTGAGAATTTAAATCCTTGTATGAGTACAAGGAGGTGTATCATTATGGGAAGTGCATGATTCTTAGAATCATGAATCAGATTAAAGATTGTAAATTAGTTTCTCTTAGTATGAACCTTATTATATGATAGAAGATATATTTTATATGAATTGCTTCTAAGAGTTCAAGTTCTAACTTGAATGGTGTGAGTAAACTTTTGGAAAAAGCTTAATAATCATGGTGATAACAATAGTATGATAAGAATGATGGAGGACTAGAAATGATTACAACTAATGAGAATACGAAAACGTTGGAAGAAGTATTGTATTAACTTAAACTTGAAGCAGATTTAGTTGACGAATAAATTGTAATATGGTGAAAATCATTGAAAATTTGATGAAGTAAGATCCTAATGTTTTTATGGATGAATTACTTGAATTATGAGATAAAAATTTATGGGTTCTTTTGCATATAGAAATATTGATAGCCAGTCATCAATGAGAAGTGAATGCTTATGAATTTTCTATTATGATTGATTTACATCCAACATGGATAAAGATGATAGTGTGGTTTCTGATGACTAAGGAAGTATTATAAAGGATAAATTTCATTGGGTGTGAAATTGATTGAGTTGTAAATGATTTGGCTTGATATGATTAGGAAATAATTCATTAATTCAAGAAAGTGAAATAGTGGAAGTGAGGACACTGAAAATATAATTACAAGGATTTTAAGGATGGTTATTTAAGATGCTCTACAACTGAGACTTTTATCTAGAAGGCCCTTGGGAAGGCCTGTGATAATTAGTATTTTTGGAAACTAAGGGAGTTTGCCACTTAAAGCGAAGAATTAGACATTTCAACAGTATTGAACCGGTATACACAGCTAAAGAGACTTGCCCTAACTCCTTCACCATGAAGAAGGAGACCATGGATAGATTGTTTTATGTTGACACCTATATTGAGAGATTAGGTGATTGTGTCACATTCTACATTGGTAGTGAGGTAGCAGACATAACCTCTATGTAAAGAGGGATGCTCTTAAGACAAGGGCTGACTGCATAAACGTGGACATGGGTAGTTCAAGTCAACCTAATAAGGCAAGAGACTTTTTATTGACATAGCTATAGAGGCCATTGAGCCAACGACATTTGATCAGGAGGTGTTGGGATACGGATGAGAGTAGGTGTACTAGTTGTAAGGACAGATACCTGGACAATTATTTTCTAGAGTTAGTAGACCACTGTAGCAGTGATAATAGCATTAGTAGCTGCCATCACAGTGGCAACCCTTTAAATGTTTTGACTGTGGAGAGTCAAAATATTCCTTTAGAGATTATCCCATTTGACAATGACTCAGACAGACAGACATTAGAGATAGGGCAGAGATGGCCCACATTATCAGTGATAAATTTTTCCATTACTTGGAGGCAAGTACAAGCCTCGAACTAGACCATGGAAAATATGTTCTTATTACTAGTAACTATGTTAGAATACTCGTTGATCTAAGATTCAATCATTTTTGGACTTTATGTATTGGCACCTTGATGAATATGCCAATATATGTGACAATCTCACAGTTAGATGTTACGATGTTGATGATGACTAAGAGGATGGATATTAATCAAATCTTACTCGACATGATTGATCATGATATCATCCTTAGGATGGATTCTATTATGTTGGAAGACAGCGGATTGTAGTGAGGAAGAGATTACTTTTAGTGCACCTGGATAGCTATTGACCTCACTCCTGAGTAAGAAGGGGCATTGATGAGGTTTGTGTTAATTTTGCCTTCAAGGTAATACAGTACTCTTCCAATGTACTGAGTCCTCCTTATGAGTGTGACAGTGGATTATAGAGAGCAGCCACAAATTGAGCACACATGTGGTGTGAGAGGATTCATAATCTTTCCTGAAGAGGTTTTAGGATTTTATGCCGCGAGAGATGGATTTTTATATTGATTTGGCATCAGATAGTGTCATTTTCTAAGGTGCTATACAAGATGGGCCCCAACTAAGCTAGAAGGGTTCCAGCTACGGTAGTTATTTGACAAGGGTTATATTGAGTTTTCCATAAGTGCACAGCCGTTATAGTCTAGCAAGTGCAAGTCTGGGTCGATTTCTATGAGGACTCGACTTAAACGTTGGAGTTTACATAAATTTTAACTTACAAATTAACAACTTAAAATACACTTTTATTAACCAATCCATGAGTATTTGATTCTAAATTTAAACAACAGGAAATGAAAGAAAATAACATTTAACTACAACTTCCTTGTTTTGACTATTGTATCATGCAACAGATCACAACAAGTACTATTTAATCAAAGGACAACATAAGTTAGAAAGAAAAGCCTTGAATTACACTGTTATTGTTCTTGAAATAAACTTAAAACAACACAATCTGAGAATAAGGTTATCCATGGAAAGGAATAAGACGAATTAAGTAAAAGACAAAATAAGTACTTGAATGACATTTTAATTAAAGTGTGAAGGGCATAAATGGAATTTTTGTTACAAAGTATCTTCTTCTTCATTTTCATCGGGTGGAAGGGGGGAAAATGTAGGAAAGGAGATGGAGCACAGGGAGAGAAGTGGAGCAAGGGAGAAGAAGAGGAGGAGATGAAGGTAGTGGATGACGCCGGTGGATAGTGAGCTTGTCAGGGAGTGTTTTTCGGCGTCTAGAATCGAGGCCGTGATGGTAGGAAACTGGGTAGAGGATAGATGATGGAGTTGCCTAGTCGGTGGTGAGATCGAGCCGCATAGAGGGCAGAGGATGCCGGTACTAGGTTGGACCCGATTCGAGTTTAACAATAGAGGATGGGGGAGAAGGAAAAAGGGTTTTCCCCCCTCTAATCTCATCGGGTGTTGGGTATTAGAGAAAGGAGATGACATAGGAGGAGCTGTGGTGGAGCCTAGGCCAGTGAAGCAGAGATGCCGGAGAGAAGAGGGGTTGTTGGTGTGATGCAGTAGTGAAGACCCGATTCGAGTTTAACGATAGAGGATGGGGGAGAAGGAAAAAGGGTTTTCCCCCCTCTAATCTCATCGGGTGTTGGGTATTAAAGAAAGGAGATGATATAGGAGGAGCTGCGGTGGAGCCTAGGCCAGTGTAGCAGAGATGCCAGAGAGAAGAGGGGTTGTCAGTGTGATGTAGTAGTGAAGCGAGAGCGAAAGTGAAGAGAGATGTAGAGGAGAGCACAGATGGAGATGGGGGTTGGCTTTGGGTAGCCAGAGAGACAAGGGAACAGAGGAAGGAGAAAGGAGAGCAGTGCAGTGAGAAGAAGAGGATGCGGTGCTAGATTCCAATGACACAAAGCAGTAGGGTGCTGGGAGTGGAAGAGGTGAGAAGAAGGTGACAATGTGAAGGAGGTGGGTTTGTCTTAGTGCGGTTGATAAGACCAGGGGTATCTAGGTTTTGTGAGCGGCTTCAAAGCACACGGTTAATGAGGTTTGGTGCAGCTAGGAAGATGAAGGTGAAGCACTGCTAGGGCATAGAGAAAGATAAAGATCTAGTATGTATCGAACCAGTAGTTGCCCAATGGGGGATGAGAACGGTATAGAGAGAAAAAGGGGGAAGAAGAGCACAAGAGAGGCAGAGAAGAACCATCCTTCCACCTCTCTCAGTGATGAGGAAGAGAAGAGAGAGCCTAGAAAAAGAGAGAACAAGAGGGAGAGGAAGAGAGGAACGGTCTTGCCGCCTCTCCTCCGTGAAGAGGAATATAAGAGAATTGATGAAGAAAGAGATGGAGAGGTGGGAGAGGAATAGTCCTGCTACCTCTCCTTTGTGAAGAAGAATAGAAGAGAGATAATAGTGTGGAAGAGTGTGGTGGAGGTCCTTTTATAAGAGTGACCCGAATTTTTTATGAGGTTCCCATGCATATCCCATCAACTCATGTACTCTGCGCATGCTTGCCCATTTCATGTGTCTACCATGTGATGGCTACCATGTGTTTAAGATCTTCAAGTAATGCATCTCCATTGTATATCACCGGACCCACAAAGATAACTTGATCTTCATCATCTTAGTTAATCTGTAAAATAAGAGACTATTTTAGAATCATCTAAATTACATATCTAATTGTTTTTAATGATCATCTAATCATTAATTTTTCAAGTCAATGGTTAGATGATGGATTAGAGCTAAAGTTAATTTAAAATTACTAAATTGCCTAATTAGATGATCTAATCAAATGTTAATTAAGGATTATTTTAGGAAAAACTAAACACTGAACAGATTATTAGACGTGGTGGGTCTTCATTAGGTGCATTAAACCTCTTCATGAGAAGAGAGACAGATCCCTATTACTATGCACAAATGTTTGATTGTGTGACAGCACCACACTGGAGAATTGATATTCTATATCACTTATTAATGATCTATATGATCAACTTTGGATGGTACATGGCATTGGTGGATATGGATTCGAGGTCTGGTTATTAGCATTTGAGGATTGAGACTAAGATATCTTTACGACAACTTTTAGAACTTGTTATGATTATTGCAAGTTCTGGATGATACCAATTAATGAAATTTGCACACTAAAAGTATGTATCTATATGATGGGCTGAATTTCTAAGGGTTATTGAGATGAGTCATGATTGTGTAGTGAATGATGTTTTTGTATATTCAACGACTTGGAGGAGCACAAGAAATCTTTGTGTTTGATTCAGAGTATTTGAAGGACTCATGTTCTACTATAAATGTATGTGAGTGTGAATTATGGTCAAGATGATGAATTTCCTTGACTGCGGTATCTCTATTGATAGAGAGACTGTTATTGAGAGTATGATGAACTAGGATTAGCCCAAATTGATGACTAAGGTTGATAGCCTCCTTAGTCTGATGGATTGTTATCGCTAGATCATTGAGCTCTTTAGGATAGCAGTGGCATGAATGTTGTTTTGTGTTGTGTATATGAGACTGATTTCTCACGAAGGTAAGAGGTGTGACAGTAAAGTGTGTTTAGTATGAAAGCATGCTATTATGTATAATCAACATTGATTTATACACTTGTGAGTAGCTGATGAGGGTGACTTAAGGGGGCAATCGATAAGGGCAGGTGCGAGAGGCATTGGCAGGATTCTAGGTGGTGAGCTTCTAGGTTGCAGACTTCTAGGTGCTCACAGTATGATCATGTTATGGACTAGATTCTGATTGGTATATGATTGCCATTATTGAGCTAGCATGCGTTGTTACTTAATCAGGAGTGGTTTGAAATATACATTTGTTTATATATATGAGTTGCTACTTGGGGGGAATGATATGTAGGGAATTGCTATTGGCATGTGACTTTGGAAATTTTTGGTATGATTTGTGGATCGTGTGATATGGGGATGTTTTAGAATTGTTTGAAGATTAACATAGAAAGAATTTTAGGGACGAAATTCTTATAAGGAGGGAAGAATATAACAACTCTAAAATTTAGGTCATTTTCCATGATTTTAAATTAAAATTTAATGGGAATAAGAAAATTGAATTTAATTCCAAGGAAATTAAGATCATGAAAATGACTATATGGGTTTGAAATTTGGACTCAAGACTATCAAATTTGGAATGTAAGAGTCGATACGAATCCAACAACACTAATTTTGCACGAAACGAAGATTGAGATAGAAAAACCTAAAAGTTTTACTAAATTAGAGGGGGTCAAAATTGATAACAACACCCCTCCTATTGTTTATTTGTGGGACGTGATACATGAAACAGGATTAGACACAGGGGAACGCAGGGGGAAAACCCTAGTGACCCGTGCCTTCCCCTATGTCTGATTGCCCAATGAAGATCTCCATTCATCAGCATGCGCAACCCTTCCCTAGGCAAATTTCTTAACGTTAGCACCTTCCCCTCTTGCTCCTCTTCTCAGACCGGCACGCAACCTCCTTTCATCACTTGTGTGTGAAACCCCTTCCATGAGTAGATCCTTGTTACCCCTTTATTCATTGGCGATGACAGGGACCCATGACAAATTGAGATTCCAAGCACTGGCGACCTAGAACCTTGATTTCCCCTCTCTCTGACAATGATTTCTGTTGGATCGGGGTGCTTGTGAAGAGGGTACCCGAAAACCCCCTTTCTCCTCTATCCTACACCATGACGCCGGCAAGGCCAAGTCTTTGGGCAAGCCTGCATGCCCAGGTTGCCACAATCCCTCCCCTCTCTTCTCTCTCCCCAATTGGGGTCCTTCATAGCGCAGCCAACCTATGATGCCAGCGTGCATAGGCCGGCCACACACTATCACCGAACCCCCTGTTTTTCTTTGTTTTTCCCCATCACTGTCTCAGCCAGGACATGGAAGGGCTGACGAGTCAGGACCCTCTCCCCCATGTGGTCTAGATCGGCTGGTGACATCCCTATAGTCACCGTCGACCATCGTTTCCTCTCTTCCCTTGGTTTTCTCTATCCTAACAAGTTAGGGCATGGTTAACTTGCTGAGTCAACCTGCTCCTAATTCGTTTTGGGAGAGATGAGTTGACTTAGCAGGCCTATGGTCACCTTGAATCTAGGAAGAATCTAGGAGATCCAAGAGTACCCCCATGATCTTAGAAAAGTGAGGAATGATACCCATCTTTCCATTTATTCATCAGGGAATATCTAACTATAGATTTGACCAGACCCTTGATCGGACTTCAAATCGGTTGATCTGTGACGATCTGATGTTATTCTCCAATTCGAATAGCACATTGTAATCCTCACAAAGTATAGATTAAGATCCATGTAAGATATTTTGGATCTGGAATGTCTATGGAGGTGATTTAACCAATCTTGATAAATGGATGAAATCAACTGGAGATCCAGGTATGAAATTGGATACAAATTGATGATCTGAACTATTTAGAAATCTCAATTAGATTAATTGATTGGAATTACTAAGTTGTTATGTGATTTGGGGCGATCAGGTGAGGATCTTTGATGAGATTAGCGTGGATGTTTGATGTTCGGGCATAATCAAGGCGATCGATGGACGATCTAAACAAGCAGATAGCTGGATGTTACTCAAATTGACTAGTACGAGGTAAGATTACTATCTTAGCCATTTGATTGGTTGACTTGACTGTGATTAGATACAATTAGGCATGAGATTCTTATAATAATGCCCGATTAATTGATTTAAATGAAAAATTAACCAAGATTGATATGATCTGAGTTTATTAACTTTGAAATATGCAATGATATGATTAAGAAGGACCAAATAGTTATTATTGGGCCAAATTATGTATGATTTGAATTATTAGCCAATGAGGGTAGGCCCTACCTTGAGATTCTAGGGCTAGGAATCATTTGCTTGTCCTGAATACTATAGTTTGGAATTCAAAAACATGATGTTGTGTAAATAAGAATTCAAGTTAGATAAATTAGATTATTTGTGTAAATAAGAATTCAAGTTAGATAAATTAGATTATGAGTATGACTGGATGTAATATGTCTTCAAGTGATAGGACTGAGGAGGATTGTACTAGAGTTGGGTCTAATTGATTTGGGAGATATAGACGAGTGGTACTTCATTTCAGGTAGGTGACTACATTTATTATCCTATGATTTCATAAATCATGATTAGTTACTTGACGACTTTATTCATATAGACTGTTTGATGCATGAACATGTATGCCAAACCCATAAAAATTTTAAATGATTTTTTAGTGTGTATTGTTGTGGTTTATACTACCCTTTAATGTGCATGATGTATGCACTGTTTCTTAATACATTTCCATGTTGCATTGATTGAATTATTTGCAAATATTATACCCTGTTTTTCGATGCATGATTTTGATATGTTAAATACTCCCTTGATTTGATGTTATCGAGGATGGTTATGCATTGATTTTGAGACTTGATTCGTTGTTTTGCTAACTTATGATAGGTATTTCTACCCGGTGGATGTTATGCTAGGAGTGTCGTAGGGTTTGCCACCTGCCTTCTGAGTATTATGGATGATAGACACTACTGTGATGATGGGCACGACATGCGGTTTGTGGTAATCATGGGTAGGCCACCTGTGAACGTTCGACGAGCCTTCCATGCATGGGGGACAATAGTCTCTCGTTTCGGTGTTGACAGTGAGTAGTAGTGGTTAATACCCCAGAGTGGTTGCCACTGCAGCACAACAGTCCATACTCTTATTCTGTATGCTTATGTGGCATGGATACATTGGGTGAAACCTAAGTGGGTGGCCAGATGTGGGCGGGCCTACGGGCTGGGCGAGCTCCCTAGTGTGCGAGTTCAAGTGAGGGACTCATGTGGTGTGAATATATTGGGTGAAGTCTATGTATGCAGCCAGATGTGGGCGGGCCTATGGGCTGAGCGAGCTACCTAATGTTTAAGCTTCAAGTGAGGGACCCATGTGGTATGGATATGTTGAGTGAAGCCTATGTAGGCAGCTAGATATGAGCAGGCCTAAAGGCTGAGCGAGCTACCTGGTATGTGAGCTAAACCCGAGATTGGTGTGAGTACTCATGACTAGATATGAGAGTGTGGCGGGACACTATAGAGATGTGATTGACTTGCATGCTCAAATATTTATGATATGCATTCATGCCTTATTATGATTGATACTGGCTTTATCAATGGTATGAGCATGCATTGTCCATTGTTATACTTGTTGTGGCATTTGGATATTATATTTGATATTTATGCTCGAAACCATATTTTCATCGATTTTCATAAATGATTCTGACATCACATTATCCATGCATTGTGTTGTTCTTGTCATATGATGATTCATCTTTTTATACGTATTTTTCACATCAACGAACTTAATCAGAAACTCAGGTCTTCACATGACATACTACATATGATTTAAATTGATATTAAATGTGGTCACCTACACAAGCAATAGCTTGCTAAGGCATTGCTTTGTTTGCAATGCCTCAGATACAGAGAGTAGCAGCAGGTTTGGTATGCATATAGCGTAAGTAGAGGCAATAATGGCTTTTAACAATATAGAGAGGTTATTCAGAAATCATAAGATTTGTTAGACCTCACTTTGGTTATGACTTATGGACTGAATAATGTGTATGATTTATTTTGTGACCTAGATGTGAGAATATGACTTCATGTTGGATGTGATGGTAGTATGAATAGATCCTAGGTAACTTGTCATGATTTGATTTTCTTATCCACTGTTGGAGTGTACGTTTTTATTGAAAATAGTATTTGATTCGGATAGATGGGCGTGGAGACTGAGTCTCCCATGTGTCATGTCATGTATTGTGTTTATCAGGTAGTTTTTTATTGCACGTGTTATGTGCAATGGTCCAAAATACATGAGAGACTTTGTTGGATTTTCGGTAGAAATGAGATTGCATTTGACTATTCAATCCGTGGTTTTGTGGTCATATGACTCCAAGACTTTGAAATAAATGCTTTTATTTGAGCTTTGTTTTTGGTCACTTTAAAAATCAAAGTTTTTAAAATAGGGATCCTTACTGTTTCTATAAATTGTTATTTTATTATTGGTAAAACCTGGGGTGTCACATACAGCTTCAATTCAGAGATTCCAAACAACTTCTCAACGCCAATAAACTTCTCAAGAAAAGAAGGGGCGATATCATCCCATCAGAATGGCCCTCAACTTGATCTACCAAATAATAATAATAATAGTCAAAGCCATATTCCAATTGAATCTTGTTTCTTCATTTCTATCAAAGGTCATTGCTTGTTTAGTTGAAAAGTTTTTAAATATTTTTTTTACTTGTTTAAAGCCGTCGTCTTGGATCGACTCACCCCTTTTAAAATTGCTTGACTCACCCCTTTTAAAAATATGGTTTATAATCTCGATTGGACATGTTCAAATCATCTATGTTACTCCTTATTTTTTCTAATTTTTTCATTTCTATTTCTATCCTACCCATCCATTTCAACATCTCATGTTTATTCCTTCTGAAGTGACCGTTACCGTCATCCACGCAGCATGGTCGGTTATCAAATCTTCCGCTTGCCAGCTACTGCCATCAAAGAATTCCATCACAAGTAATATTTAAAAACCAAACTCGATAATTACAAAATTTTATTTTTCTTTCTTCTCTCTTCTCCACAAAATTTGCCCATACAATCACCGAATCACAAGCCGTTGAAAACAGCAGCCAAGTTCCCAGCCTTGATCTTTTCCTTCCCCCTCACCTCTCCTCGGCAGAACCTCGCCGTAGTCTCCGAAACGTCAACAAAACCAACCGACAGTTTTCCAGCAGAAACCCCGAGGGAATCTGACACTCCTCGCGACGGCGATGAATTGGTCGTTCTTTTGCGACTTCCAAACCACTTCCCCTGCATGTAACCACTTCTTCTCCACGGCGGCAAATGCATATCTCTGTCCTTGATCGATTCTTTCGCAGCATTACACATTACTCTCACAACTTGTTTCAGTGCGTCGGATTTCCCGACGAAGATCGGAGGTAAAACGGCGAGCAGCGAACTGTAACGGCTAGTCGGCCGTGCGATCTCGAATTCTCCGGCGAGGCCGATTTCAACGATGTATCTTTCGTCTTCAGCCATTACGTCCACGTACTCGTACTCGCCGGCTGGGAATCTGCTGGATTTCTCCCATCGGGACTTGCAGAGACCTGGAATCAGAAATTTTCGGGCGATTAATGAAATGAAGAGATGGGAGAAAAAATACGCAGGAAATTTTGGCATCTTCATATTTGATATTGACACTCCTCCATTTCGAAAAGACAGATGAGATTAACGTAGTGCACTGCTGAGATAAAAGGTTGTGTTGTGTGCATGCATTCCAATTTCTTTGTTTCTTATTGTTGGGATTTTGAATCAATTAAAGGTCACAAAAAATAATCCGGTGAGCAAATTCTGGCAAGAGTCTCAATATCAGAAAAAGAAGGTAAAATAATCAGGCTCCGTAACTGTAAGACTACTCCAGTTTCCTCCAACGCTGTCAGGTTCTTGAAGTGCGCCTCTGAGGAAGGCGCAAGTTAGCAAGAGATGATCAATCAAGATTCAAGAGAAATCCCACAAGGAATCTTTCTTTCTTTTGTTTTCAAATAAAAAAATCGGATGAATGATCAGGAGAAAGACCCTTACCAGCATCAAGACCTCTCTCTCTCAGCTCACACATCAACCTCCTCTCGAATCCTTCTCCCGTTACCATTCCCAGTCTCCACCACGCGATCTCCGTGTATTCCAAAATCCTTCTCCTAACAGCATCCTCATCATCACCGTTCAATCCAACACCGAGCAAACTCTCCATCAGCCCTCTCGAATCCAAATCCAACCTCGAATCATCCGATCCCTTCACTTTCTCTTCCTTCTCTTTCTTATTCTTCTCCATCATCTCCTTCTCATCATCCTCATACTTTCCTTGTTTCTCCATAAACGAATCAACAAGATCGGACAACTCTGGCGAGTTTCCGGCCGAATGCTCACTTCCACTACTCTCGTACAATCTCGCCCGTGCCATTTCACCCAGCGGCCCTGTTACTCTCTTGAATCTCACGGGGAATGGGATCCCGAACATTGTTCCTAGTTGCAGAGTTTTTGTTTTTCACTCCTAGTTTTTTATATTGTCAACCTTTCTTGTTTGGTTTTGGCTTTGGAAACGGCGAATGGGAGTTTTTATAAGGAAATGGATATGGATGGAGATGGGAGGTGGTCGATTATGATGACATGCTGTGCTGAACGTCAAAATAGTGTTTATAAGCCGACAAGCGGAAAGGAAACTCGAGCAGCGTCTGTCTTTCCTGGCGTTTGCTTTCACGGAAGAACAAATTGATACTTACACTCCCTTTTTTGTATTTAGATGGGTTTGTATTTGATGGGTGCAAGCAAGCCCTCGTTATTTTTTTCATTTTTCTTGCCCAAGTTCGAATAAGCGATAACTTGGAACTATTGGCGTTAATGAAGTGGACCCCAGAAAAGTACAATTTCTTGATCTTGGGTCCATCAATGGACCCTCCACCACAATGAACGATCGTCTTGCATGTAGATCGTATCTTTCAATTGAATGGTCAGCAGCGGATGCATTCGGATTAAGTCTATGTTAGATTCACTAGAAGAGGCTTGCTTTAGTACCAGTGCATTGACAGATATCTTGATACCACACGGACAATATTTCGATAAGCCAGAGGATCAAAGTTCTTAATTGATGTTAGGTTAACAGTCTCCATGATTAAATGTGTTATTGCCCTGCAATAGCCATTGAATTAAGAGTCTCTTTAACCAAACATGTGCTGGTATGGACACATGAGCTTGACTAGGTAACCCTGTAATAGTCGTGGGTTAACAATTCCAGTGACTGTGTTTAACGGTGTGGATGACTAGATATGTGTTATTATGTGTACATTAGCTTGACTAGTTAACCCTCTTTTCATTGGATTATGCGTACATTAAAGCAACAACTAAACATGCGAGTTGTGTCCGTTGGATTATGTGTACACTAGCTTGACTGGCAACGCCACTCTTCATTCGTATTTCCCAATTAGAACTATATGTACAAAAGCTTAAAGTGGGACCGCCGTCAAATGCAACCACCTCTACCGATTTTCAGATACTCATTTCTCATAATCATCGTCTAGTTATTTCAACTTTGCTGAGGAGAGCCGTGGTTTATGATCTACTCTAGGTGTCTTCTGCATGATCCAAACAACCCACTGAATCCACGACTAGCTCAATACTTAGCCTTGGATCAGGTGGTCAATCACGTCGGCTCCCCTCCCCACGATTTGGTGGGCCCAAATCTATCCTCGATGAAAATGGCACCGTTACTTGACGTCCGTTAATATCTAAATAAATTCCGTTTCTCCAAGCCTTAACGGCGACTACTCCGCCTCTGGACTGCCCCGGCAGTGAAGCAGAGATAACTCCACGTTTCCTGCGAGGTGGGTCCCACTAAGCTTTATTTGAAGTATGTTTTAGCGTGGAACCCACATGTACTGATCCGGATGCCATGTTTAGGTCTCACCCTGGTCTTGCGACACGTCGTCCAAGCTGTTTTTGGTGTTTTCTGTTTTTCACGTTATTTGGTTTCTCTTATAAGGCAGATTAATTGGATCCCTTTAAAGTCCAGGTTCGTTGCATTTGGAAAAACATCCACGTTCACTGAATCTCAGTAAGTAGATTACATGAGGAGAATGCTACATTAGATACATATTATCACTGGGCCCCATTCAATCTTGACAAATTTTGGTTCGTCAGGACGGCCTGAAATTAACCATTTGGATTATGGCCCTGTCATCAACATCAGATGCAGATCATCACTCTTTTCCCAATCGAGCTGTTGATTCCTGAGTCGGATTGAAAGGTTTGACAGTTGTTCAAGATATGTAGCTATTATTAATGTGATTGTGGGTCCCGGAAAATTGACGGGCTTAGATCCTATGAGTAAATTCTCGCAGGCTTTCCATTGAGATATATTCCGTTTAAATGTATTGCTGGAAACTGTCTAGGTTCATTGAATTATGCAATTGTTGCTGTGGACTGAAGCTATTTGAGCATTGTGATACCTTCATCGGGCCCAAATGTAGGGCCACATTGTCAGGACAAACTGAACGGTCTAGATCATGTGGAGGAACCCCATCAGTTACGTCTCATATAGCCTACGTAGAGATGCATGGAGATTCAGATGTCTAGGTTGAGTGAATCATGTAATTGTTGTTTTCCTTTATGAGAAGCCAAATCAGGATCACTTGCACAAGGTGATGGTTTCTTTTCCATCCCTGAGTCGTAATAGATTATAGTCCATCAGGAAATCTAGATTATCGTTAATTGTTTATTTGGTTTTCGGGGTTATCAAGACTCAATCCCGCAAGAGAACGTAGGGTTAAGATCAAGTATCCGTAATTATCAAGGCAAGATGGTTATGTATTAAGTGGTAACCATTACCTCCTTTCTAGTTAGCATTTTACTTGATAATTTATTTACTGGTAATAGTGATTGACGCTAATACCAAGCCCAAAATCACCTTGATGAGATTTCAATTTCTTTCTTCAAAATATCTGCACTTTCTCTAGCAGCTAACTGTTGATCAAGGGCTTAGATCAAACAATCAAAATGAGGGCACCAGCAACGAAGGCTGAAAATTGTGATGGCTCAAATAGGTCAACCTCCTTCATTCTCCAGTGCATTTTATTATTTATTTATTTTAAAATTTTTAATTTGGTACAATGGCGAAGAAGAATTACAACGGAGACCACTCACAGAATCTCAGGCAGGCCAAGAACTGTATCATGGGTGCGTATATTGTCACTGGGAATTAAAATATGGGCAAACGGGACCGTGCTCTCTTCGATGGAACCATATATTGGGCTCAAAGTGCAAAGCATATATGTGTGGATTCAGCGATGCAGTGGATGAGTCTTTCTCCAAGCAAAATATATGCAGAAGCCAGCCTCCAAGGATCCAGGTTCAGTGTAACAGGCAGATACGAAACGAGGATAACATATATTTTTAACAATTCAAAGAAAGAGAAAATTATCCAAGGATGCAAACCATAGTTATTTGCCCTCTCGTCCATAGCGCTTTAAGTTGTGAAAGCTATATCTGCTGACAAGTGCAAGCTCATCCAGATGGCATGGCCAAACAGATAAATGCTCCTGATTATTACAAGCTGGAGCACCCTCTACTTGTTCTTCCGCCTCCTTATAATTTCCAACCAAAACACGGGTATGCATCAGATCATATCATGTTGTGTGTTTTATAAAGTACTATAAGTTCCATTCATTAATTCGTTTTATTAGGAAAATATTAATTGTTATATATAGATGATGACAAGGTCAACACAAACAGATAAGTATTATGCAGGCGAAAACGTTTTAAATGAGAAACTAAGAGAGTTGGTTGGATGATGGGGATGCACTGCATTGGATCGGATTGCCAATTCCGTCATTGCAGATAAAAAAGAGGAGATTCAGGTACAAGCAATGCAATACCAACATGGGGAAATCATGGGTAGCCAACAATCTTTGCAACTTGCAAGTGTAGTGTACGACTCTCCCACGATGATGTGTTTCCCGTGCTTTGATATTACCAAATACTATAATATAATTTTATAATGTTATATGTACAACAAAACATTGATAAAGAGAAGACCACTTGCTTGCTCAAGGAAGAAGTATATGACAAGTCTAAATCATCCATACTCATTTTATCTTGATTGGGCATTCCAAGAACCTCTATCCAAATAAGTCACATTTAGGATTTCTCAAGAGAACTATGAACCATTGGCTTTTGAAGAATTATAGTGAAATGTCCATTGGGCATGAGACCAAAGACACATGGGTTAGCCATTGATAATGAGCAATTTTAATGATGTGGATTCACACATAAATTTCTCATGTGGGCCCAAAAGTATATATTTTTTCCTTGATCCGGAAAATGGCTTGCTTGATAGCCATACTCGACACGACAGAGTATATAAAAAAAAATATGTAAAGGGTTTTTGCCTATTACAAAAATAGAGAAGGATGGTGGCTTAGCCTTTTAGTTTTCCAATTAAGAATACAATCAACCATCTAATATTTTGCATCATATTAGAGAGGCTTTGCATAAAATACAGAGTGTGAAAGGCTTTGCAAATGATATAAGAGGGTACAAATTTGGTTAATCAATGAAACTCTCTTATACAAGAAATTTTTAGAAATTATAAATTATAAAAGGATTTCTATGTAAAGAAGTCACTAGTAAAAAAAAAAGTAGTTTAGCTAAAAAAAAAGTAGAGAAGAATGGAAATGTACAATGAAAATTAACTTGTAAGAGTTTTTCTCTATAAAATCACTTAGTTTCTTTTGAACATTATGATTTATGGAGGGCATTCAAGTGAAACCTTGAAATGTGAAAAAAATGAATATATTTTGTCACTATTTCAAAATTTTATTTTAAAAACCCTGATTTATCCGGTTATAGGAAACATATCTTGGAATATGAAATTAATCTTATATATATCCTCAATTTAACATATCTTAAAAATTGTACCTAAATATGGGACAGCATATAACATCATCAGCACTTCATGACGTCATGTCCCACAGGTCAAAAACTTTATCTGGGTGGTATTTAGAGTTACTTATGTGTCTGGGACCACCTATAGACATGGTTTTAGTTTCCCCAAGAAGGGTTTGGGTAAATCTATTTTTCTACTTCCTCTATTTGAGCATAAGCAAATCTAAGGCATCAGCGTTAGCCCAAATCCAATCAATTTTTTCTAAAATAGTTATCCTTAAAATTCTTTTTGAAAATGTATGAGTACCCTTGATTTCTTTTAATAGTTTTGAAATATAACAAATATAACTTTCATTAGGAAACCACTTCTTCAAATCTTGGGCATCCCTATAAAAAACTTTATATATAATCAAAATAATTATTACCATAAGAGCACATAAAGGGCCCACTAGTTATAGCTAGAACCAACTAATAAATCCATAAAGTGTCATGCACAAAATAATCCAAAGTTTATTACATGTCCATCAACAATAAATGATAAAATAAAATGTCAAATAACTAAGCGAAAAGAAGAGTAAGGACTTAAATCACAAAATATCTCCCTCACATATTCTTCTCTCTTCCCCGTAGCTTTCTCTGCCTCTATACCATAGGAAAAAGAGGCCAACTCACTCGCTACCTCTCTTTCTCTCTCGTGTTTTCTCCACCATTGGTTCCACCAATTCTGTTCACGTTGTTCCCGTCATTCTTAGTTTCCAGCCATTTTTTTTACTTGTGAGTTCATCTCCATCTTCATTCCTTGTGTTGCTCACTTGTTTTCCTAGTTTCCCATCTTGCTTATCCTTATTGTTTTTCAGTTAGTACAAATTAGTCTTCATTCCCTGTTCACTGTTCTCAGTCCCTTTGTTTCTAGTCTTTCCTCTTCCATCGCCATCCATCCTTAGTTGTCCTAGCCATTCCTATTTTTAGCTATTCACTTCTAGCCATAGTCAATTCTGTTCCATTATTCTATTTCCTTCCCAGCTGTTCCTCTTTATTTCATGGTAGTTTTCCCATGTTTTTCATTATGCTTTTGCTCCTATTTTTCTAGTTGGTTTCCACCTATATTTACCATTTTTTTCCTCTTTGAATTTTGCTCTATTTTGCATTGATTGCTCAATTTGATTCACTTGATTTTTATTCCAGTTGCATGATTTCATTGTTTCATTCAAAACCCATTTCGGGTTTCCCTTCAGCTTGCCTCTCTCCTTAGTTTCAGCCATTCAATAGATACTAAAATAGCTTCTTGCATTTTTGTGTTTACAGGAAGAAGAGGAAGAAGGAATTTTCATTGAAATTCCAATTTTGCTCATCCAACTTAAATTTTAATTCCATCTTCGGTCCTATTTTGTCTTTTTCTTAGTTTTATCTTATTATTATCCCCGTTCTGCCTATCTAGAATTTGTTTAAGATTAATCCATGTATAAAGTAATTAGAACTTATTTGATTTGCGCTTAATTAAATCAACATTTTAGCTTTAACAAAGAGGATCACTTTATTCCTTGAACTTTTTCTCATCAGATTTTAAATTAATCTTCAGATCTTGTTCTTAGGACAACTCTTATCTTATCCATTAGTTCTGATCTTCAATCTAAAATCCAAAACTTTAATCTAAGTTGTCCAAAACCTAAAATCTTTTCTTAGTCTAGATCATCAAAATTTTGGTGATGAATCTATTTAATCTAGCATTGGGTCCTTAATCAGAAGTATCACTGAGAGATAGATGAAGGCCGATTGACTTTGATGACATTAGATTTGAAGAAATTTGTCATAATTAAGCTAGGGAAGTGAATTTTATTTGTTATTTAGTTAATTTTTTTGTCTTTTCGAACTTGGATTTGTGTAATTTTCATTAGTTAAATAGATTTGCTCTTAAAATTCATTGTTATGAATTTCTATTATTTCTTTCAACTAGTGGTTAATTAGAATTTATTTAAACTCTAAAATTTTAAGTTGAGTCCTCGTGGGATTGACTTGTACTTATATAAGTTGTACTATAATAGACGTGCACTTGAGAAAAACAATCAACAAGTTTTTGGGGCTATCGTCGGGGATGCGCAATCTAAAATTTAATAAAAAATTCAAAATTTTAAAAAAATTCAAAAATCCAAAAATTCAAAAGAAGAAAAATAAATTTTTTAAAGGAACTACATTTTTTTTAGCATTTTAGGCATTTTTATGTCCATTTTTAATTTTTCTTAGTATATAATCACTGTATTTCTTGAATTTGGTACTTATTGCTATTTTTATTTTTAAAGAAATTAGACAAAGAGGAATTTAAGAAGGATCTCAATTAGTATAGTCAAAATTTTTATTTTGAGTGAATTGTAGTGAGGACACATTGTACTCTTTTTTATCAATTGCAATTTATTTAAAAATGGTTGTAATAATACAAGTCATGGGTGGACTATCATAATTTGGGATTGGAGGTGGAATGTAAATGGTCCCACCCTTATACGAAAAACTTTATCCATGACTCCACTGTGAGCAATCCTAACTCCTTAAAAATTTTAGATTAAGGTTTGTATATTTAGAATAATTTTGCATTATTTGGTAGTATAACTTCATATAAATACCATACTTTATATTATTTTAGAATTTGTGTTAGTTTATTGTTTTTAATTGCATTCTTATGACATGTTTATCACTTTAAGGTGATTTATATGTTGAATGAACTACCATAGAGTGTGGAAAATAATTAGTAAGGGCACCAAACCTCACAAGATCAAGGGTGGATTTAATCATCACCTCTTGGCCCACTTAGGACAATCACCATGAGTGCGCAACACAACCTTCTTAATTAATTTAAAATTAATTAGAAGAGACCTATAGAGGCCATCGCATGCTCGTATGACCCTCTTCAAAGGACGTGTTCTATTTTCACTCCAATGTCTTTTGAGCACTGTGGTTAAAATAGGTATCTTAAAATCCAAGTGATTTTCTTACGCCTTCCATTGATGTTGGTTGACGTCTAAATGCCTCTTGACATGAGGATTGTATTACCCACTTTAGAGCAAATCTCAACTGGTAAGTAGTAGTCAAATTTGAAAGAGAGGAGTGTTAGATTAGACTAATCTAAATGCATCTCCCCAACACAAATTCAAGAAAATCAAAATATTTCTACTTATTAGCCTTAATGATTATTTGATTGTGTTCTTTGTTTGTGCATGATCCTTAGAATTTAGGTTGCATCATTGGGGTAGTTTTTCTAAAAAAAATAACAAAAAAGAGAAAAAAGGTTTTGGTTGTATGTATTGTTAGAGACTCGACAAAATTAAAAGGTTAGTCAATTGTGACCAAAACAACATACAACCACATCAATCCACATCAATGACTGATTAAAGATGAAGGGTTTAACTCACCCTATGGTAGTTAAGGCCTTCCACTCATCATGGATGAGGACCCACCACCTCTAATGGATGATCAACCCCAGCAAGGAGGAATAATCATCTACCAAGCAGAGATTGGAGAGAAATAACAATAGGGAGTGGGACCAATAGATTGAACATGGGAATAATGATGGTTATCAAAACTTTCATTGCAGAACTCTAAAAAACTACCTTTAGCTTACACACACCAGTACCCCATAATGTGTCATTCTTCCTTAGAATGCTGGTGCTTTAGAATTAATAATGGGAGTAATATAATTACTTCCTAAATTCCATGGGTTAGACAGTGAAAGTCCTTATACTACTACACAAGAGGGTTCTAAAGTCAGCATAAAGAAGCTGCTTATTTGACTACCAACTTCATTAATATTTTATAAGTCTGTTGAAAATAAATGACTTTAAATACATAGACTTAAGAATTCGTTTAACTGTAAGTGAAAAACTGGGGGCGAAGAGGAATTTTTTTGCGAGAAGCACTTTTAAAGTCTTTTAACATTAAACGACTTCAAAAGTTCATGACTGTTAAAGTCATTTAGTAGTAAACAACTTTAAAAATCAATAACTTTTGAAGTCATTTTAAATAAATGACTTCAAAGTATCACAAAAATTTTGGCGGGAATATTATATTTAGCAAGAATGGATTTTTAATGTCGTTTGATACAAAATGACTTTAAAAGTGACAAACTTTTAAAGTTGTTTATTCTAAGCGACTTTAAAAGTATGAGAAGAAATTTGGTGGGATGATTAATATTACGTAGGAATGGACTTTTAAAGTTGTTTGACAATAAGCGACTTCAAAAGTCAATAACTATTCAAGTCGTTTAATTATAAGAAACTTTAAAAGTCTCTCACTTTTGAAGTCACTTTAGTGAAGTGACTTTAAAAGTCAATTTTCATCAATTCTCGTATATGCTTTTAAAGTTGTTTAGTATTAAGCCACTTCAAAAGTGAGAGACTTTTAAAGTTAAACAACTTCTAAAGTCCTTGTTCATTTATAAATAGATCTCAACATCTCATTTTTTCCCTATATCCTCTTCTTCTCATAGGTGTCATGATGGCTTCCTCCTTGGTCCTTATGCTTCCTTCTTTTTCTCTTCTTGCTTTCCATTTTTATATTTTGATTGTTTGTGTCATGTAAAAAATTGTAAGTAAACCATAACTTCTTTTAAATTACAAATTCCTTTATTGTTACTAGTTAACGCTCTCTGTTTTCATTTTGTAGATCATGTGGGTTTTCTCACTACAAATGATGGGGTTAAGAAGTCTATTAAATCGTCCTAATTTCACAAAAATTGTATAATTTCATTAAAGAGAGGGAGAATGTTACAATTTGTGGTTCTCATCCAAAATTAGGGTTTAATGAACAGTGGTGGTAATACCATCAACTTTTGACCAAAAAAATTGAAGCACGCACACTCTCTCTCCATAGAATGGGTGTCACCTAAATAATAGGCTAGATTTTGATGAAAAAGAGCAGATTCACTCTTTGATCTTGTATTAATAAGATCTAATAATATGTAATATTTGATATATGTAATAAAAAAATAAATTGATTTCCTTGTTAACATGTTTGTTTATGTATATGTATCGTATATGTTTGTGTTTGCAAAATCAGTTTCATTGTGTATTTATGTAAGGTTGGAATGTACAAATAGAATATATATATATATATATATATATTTAATGGGAAAATTAAAAAAGTATTAAAGTCATTTTCTAAAAATGACTTCAATTGTACATCTGTTTTAAGAATTATTTCATTAACTTTCGCTGTGCCTTTTCCCTCTATGTTTATTATTTGTGCACAAAATCTAAACCATATTTCTATTTCTCTACTTTGAACTAAATCATACCTGTGAATTCTAACTACATTCACAAATTCGGGGTCAATATCAATTTTTAAATTTTGGTTAGCATCTCTTTGTTTGTCTTATATATATTATGCACATGTATTTGAAGAATTTTTATAATGTTGTGGGTTAGAAAGTTTTGTTTTGAAATTTAATTTCATTCAAGTCTATCATATTTTGCTTCTTTTTTTTTTCATTGTTAATTGAAAATTTCCTTGAAATGTAATTATTTTAAATACTTCTAATTCTTGTATATTTAATGTTTGGTAAAATGCCTAACCTAATCTTTTTATGTCTAACAAGTCTCCACGCAAATTTGCTTCAAATTCTTGTGATAATGGACAAATGTGCTTGGATATCTATGACAAGAACATCAAAAGAACATGAGGAGGGAATAGAAAATTTCATAGGTTTTGCACTTAGCGCAGGTGCTGATTGTAATCGCATGCATTGTCCATGCTCAAAATGTGCAAACTTGAAAAAAGTAACTCTAGGGTTATTGAGAGAACACTTGTGTTTCAATGGAATCAATGAAAGCTACCACCCATAGATTTGGCATGGAGAAGAACTTCCGCAAGGGCCCTCCACAAGGCCTGGAAGATATGATCAAGACACTTTAGGAAGTGTTGGGGACATTAGTATAGTTGTACCGATGTTTTGAGTTGCATATGATGACTTCCAAGATGACCTAGACAATTTCATACTACATTAAAGGAAGCCGATGAGCCATTGTACCCTAAGTGTAAAGATTATACCAAGTTGTCCGCAGTGGCAGAACTTTACAATGTGAAATCAAGATTTAGTTTTTCAGATCAAGGTTTTATAGAAGTCTTGAAAGTAGTGGATAAGATGCTATCAAAGGATAATAAATTGGTGAGGTCCACATGGGAGGCAAAGAAAACCATGGCTACACTAGGGTTAAAGTATGACAAGATACATGTATGTCCCAATGATTGAATCTTGCATAGGAAGGAGCACAAAGATAAAACTACATGTCTAACTTGTGGACAGTTAAGATGGAAGTTAAAGAAGAATTCAATTGAGACAATTATATTCGTTCTTGCAAAGGTTCTATGGTACTTCCCTCCTATTCTAAGGTTCAAAAGAATGTTTCGTATAACAGAAACAACAAAGATATTAGTGTGGCATTCCTTGGGCATAGAAGATGGTTGCACAAAGACCATTCATATCATTTTAAGAAGGGAAAATTTAACAGATGTGTAGAGATAAGGACATCTCTAAAGATGTTGACAGGGCGACAAGTATTGGAGCAGGTTGACAATATTTATGTCTCGTGGGGAAAGAAAAAATCAAGTAAACGTGCAGGTGAATGTAATTGTAGAAGTTGTTGGAAGAAGAAATCTATATTCTTTCATCTGCCATACTTGAAATCATTACATATACGCCCCAGACAACTACTCTTCAAACTTTAAAAACATTGTTTCTATGAAAGAGCTAAAATTGTTGGGGATGAAGTCCCACTATTGCCATGCATTGATGCAACAACTACTGCCAGTAGCAATACATTCGATGTTCCTAGAAAAAGTTAGGGGAGCTACTATAAAATTCTGCTACTTGTTTAATGCTTTGTGTAAGAAGGTGGTAGATGTTTCAAAATTATAAGAAATTCAAAGTCACCTTGTGACGACTCGGGTTTTTGTAACACATTTTGTAATACATTTTTCAAAGGTAGGGTGCCCTTAGTAGTAAATTTTTTTTACAAAACTAAGCAGTGAAAATTCTTTTCTTTAGAACTTGTTTTGTGAAAGCCAAGTCATCACTTCATAAATAACATAAGTAGAATTTTGTACAAGATAAAATTCCATTGAAGGAATATACTTTTATTAAATTCCAAAATCCACCCAATGGTTCACAATATAGCTTGGGTATCAGTACAAAACTTGTTCAAATTACATAATCCAAATTTCAAAGCTCACCATATAATAAAAACTCTCAATACAATACAATGCTATCAAATAAAAATATATATCTTCAAGGGATATACCCTGATTGATTATTCTTCGAAGTCTTCTTAAGTCTTGAGCTCCTAATTCTCCTTCTTTGTATCTGAGATATTATAAACATTCAAATATTAACAATATCTTAGCAAGCTATGCTTGGTAGGGGATTCAAGAAGCATAATAATTTGACAGTATAATCATAATACTTCATAATCCCATTATTCATGCTCATGGATCAATCTCTTTACTTTGTCATATATGTACATCGTTACACATACATACTGTATATGTCGTATATATATATATACAGTCAAAACTGTGAAAAATAGTTAATATCTCAAATATCAATATTCACACTTAGTTGATCAATCATCCAGACTCTACTAGAAAATACTCCCTCATTTGGGCATTATCATCACACTCAGCCATACTAAGTTGATAAAACATCCAGACTCTGCTGGGAAAATACTCCCTTATTTGGGCAGTATCTGCATCTCATTAAACCATGCATCATAATGCAAAAATACTCGAAGGACTACTATGCTATAGTCTGATCCATACCAACACGCTTAGATAACTGCATTCATACTCCGCAGATATCAAATGTGGAAAATCATCTATGTCATGTCTATATGAGGAGACATACCGTCACAGTGGTCGCCTGCCCATAATTGCCCCACCCGACATTTTGCCTCTCTTTGGGCACTGTATCATCATATATATCACATTTCGAAGAGCAGGTGGCTAAACCCTCGTAACCCTCCTAGCATAGCATCCCCAGGCATACATCTATTTAAAACAAAAATCACAAGCCTCCTTGTTTGTATATAAAGTATTCTTTTACTTATCAGACATCTTGTCTATTTATATCATCATCCTTGTATTTTGGTATTCTTATACTGAGGATAGGATTTCACTTCAAACTTAGGGATCATCATTTACAATGAATGATACCATGTTCATATAACTTTAGAGATCACCATTCTATATGAATGATTCCCATGTATTGATTTTATACGTATCAGACAATTTGTCTGTTTATCTAAGGTTGGAATACCTTCTAGTTCCCTATTCACTCACGGTTTTCCTTAATTCTAAGTTAACCATTTCATATGTTGTTTGGTTGGATCATAAGGGTTTTCAAGGATCATAAGGGTTTTCCTCAATTCCACAATTTGTCCTACTAACTATAGCCCTTACTAATATTAAGTCAAAGTCATTCACTCATCTTAATTGTCCACGAATCTCTATATTCCATTAGTTTACATTTTTGGGGATTTATGCTCATTATATCTTAACAACTACTTAACAATTGAATCTACTAATAAAATTTGATAATAATTAAATCATAAACTTTAAAGCATAAATCTAATATAAGTTTAACAACCATTTATACTAACATGCTTCCTATGAATGTAACTTAACCTAATGGAATAAAACTATACTTAAACTAGCATGATCCTAAGTTATGAAATATATGAAATTTTACTATTAATCTAATGGAATCATTTTAAAATCTCAAATTTAAACTAACATGGCCCTAAGATAATTAAATTTACCAACTTAATAACAAACTAATAGCATTTAGAGCATAACATGCTAAAATTTAAGAATTACACTATCATGCTTTCTAATTTATAACATAAACCACATTTACAATTCTATCTCAAATAAAAGACAAGTAAACTAATTAAATTAAATTTATTAGAAACTTTAACTTATGATCCAACCATTAGATCTTAGATCTTTTCCTTTAGATCAAGGGTTTTAATTACTTTTAAGGCTTTTACTTCATTAAGATCCAAAGATCATATCCACTTGTTTTTGGCACAATTAATCCATGATCTCACTGGATTTCATCATAATCCCATTCATACAACCCATCTAAAGGGTCTGATAATGCTTGATCTCATTGATCAAGTGGATCCCTTTGTATTTTTAGGTTTTTTCGACCATAAAGGGTAGATCTCTCAATTTATCTTAGATCTGTCAAAATAAATAATAGATATTACTTTATTTCAACATTATTTCATCATTAAATCAGATCCCTAGGGTCTGATCATCTTAGATCTTGAAGATCATGAAGATCATAGAAAGTTTCTTGAATATTTTTTATTATTATCAATTTTATACTTTTAGAAGAATATAGACATTACAACCTTTCCATAGCTTCTTTCTAGTCTTAATTTAGAGTTCAGATGACTCCACAATTGATAAATGAAGTTCATAGTCATTTTGAGGATCCAGATTTGATCTAGGCCCAGCGGAATGGACGGTCCTGATCGTTTAGGCAGAACGGTTGTTGCGCTCTCGTCACCGGGACACACACAATAACGCACTTCCCAGGACTTGTGCTGTCACGCGGGAGTTCTGTCGGGACATTGTCGCTTGCAGAGATGCTCCCATAGGGCGCGTTTCTGTGCGATATCTCGCTAAGGCATCCCGGGATCCGGATCTTATAAAGAAGATCGAACAGTCTGTTTTGGACCATCCAATCAATTCCTCTTAAATCAAGGGATCAAAACTTGATGAAATTCCTTGAAAATTCTATCCTAGGGGTTTTGGACCCTTTTGGATAGATTGCTCAGATTTTCCATCTGAGCCCTCCATCATACATAAATGAAGGATTCTTATCCTTGATTTTTATAATTTTTAACCTAAACTTAATTTAAAAAAATAAAAATTATATAAACTAACATGAAATAAGTATGAAAAGAGTTTCCACCTACATGATTGGAGAAAAATGTAGGTTTTGCAACCCAATTTTAAAGAAATATCCTGTTGATGGTAAGATAGCCTAATAATTGCTTGTTTTGTGATTTTTCGTTGATTGCACTGTTGGATCTTGAAATTCATTTTGGGGTTTTGTAGATAAGGTAGCCTAAGGAAATATGAATGGTGAGATTTGATTTGGAATAGAGTGCCTAATTGAATTTAGGTCTCTTGTTCCAATCTAGAGAGAGGAGAGAGAAAGTGAAAGAAGAGAGATTTTTGGGAGTTTTGGAAATTTGGGAATGAATCTAGATCTAGTTTTTTAGGAGAAGAAAGATAATTTTGTGGGAATTTTAATGAACATTTTTGGAGGATTTTTCGTGGTGTATTTATAGATGTTTTTGAATTTTTCATAATTACCTGTAATAATTATGTTTGAATTCTTTTGAATATTAAATTAACATTGGATCCTCCACTACCACCTCCTTCTCCACTATTAGCTGGTAGTGGTTTGACCATTCATTATATGTTTTCTGGCCGTTGGATTCATTTGTGGCCCCACGAAGGTGTGAAAGGACCATTTTGCCCTTTTATGGAGAAAAATTCGTTTTATTCTCCTGAACTCGGAATTGTGCGGCTTAGTGGCGTTGGAACCGTATCTCCGAGTACATTCTAAATATTGATATCTTAGATCTCAATTATGGATAAAATTATCATTTTATCCTTTTATTCATAAAAATAAATAAAATTAGGGAATTTTCATTTTAACTCAGAATTGAACGTACTTAGTGTCATTTTGATTGGTTTTCTCAGTACATTAATAATTTCTAAGTTTTAAATTGTATTTTAATCTCTATAAAAATATAATTTCCAATAATCTAATATTCCAGCCTAGAATTTCTAAAAATTCAAACTAAATTGATTTTCTCTATCAATTTACAAAATTGGGGTTATTACAATCTTTCCCCCTTATAATAATTTCGTCCTCGAAATTTGCATTTCTACTTACTTATGAGTTTTCATTAACTCATTCATAAGTTTGCTCATGTAGCCTTGCCACTTAAGGAAACCTCCATTTCCATTCATTCATAGTTCATGTTACCTTCTCCTCAAAGGTAAAATCACATTTTTGGGTCATAAACACACATCTCACTCTTAAACTGAGTTGCCCTTTTGTTCAAAACTTCCTATTTCTCTTGACTGGTATACTAAATTTCTACTTCTCATTTCCACCAATCTTTCAATACTTCATATTTTTCCATTCTAACTTCTATTGCTCATCCTCATTCCTTTTCAACATATATAGTTTTGGCATATCTTCCCTAATATGTATAGTCCTTAGACTATCTACCAAAATGACATATTGCTTTGATTCTACAATTTCAACTATTGTTCTTTGTAACAATCTTCTAATATTTGGAAGTAATTATCTCTTCTTCTTCTTCCATTATCTGGAAGTACTTATCTCATTTCTGTTCTAGATAATCATATTCCTTTACTATTTCTTTCTATTGAAAATTTCTTTTCAAACCCTAATATTAACTGATAGTTTCCTTGTAATAACTTCTTCCTCAACTTTCATTACTATCCTTGTACTACGATTTCCTCTTTATTCATAGCACTTGATTTTCTTATTCCTCCTTTTTAAGATTATGTATTTCCTCATGCTTCTTTCAAGCATACCTCATAACTTTTTCATATCATACTAACTGTTTATTTGAAGTATTCTTGATAATTCCTATTAAAAGAGTCCATATTGGCTTTGTAGTCATCCACTCTCAAGCCTTTAAAACTCTATGATTTACCATATATTCTTCAAGTCTCAATAATCTACCATAAACTCTTTATGGTTTATGTAATCAATGGCAAGATTATACTAAAAGAATGTCCTTATAGTATGCTATACAATCAATAAGAGATAAATTTCTCTAACTATCAAAGTTATCTCACAATTCAATTTCATCTTCAATCTTTGTTGGTTCAACTTCCATATCATTCTTAGAATTTATATGACCCTAAACTTTGCTTTCTTTAATCAACATGTACACTAACCATATAATTGACAAGTTCTGTAAGTGTCTAACATAGACTCTAAATGGTCGTGATTTTCTTACTACTTCCATAAGTCATGGCCAATTCATCTTATATATCTCATTCTAATCAATTTCATGAATAACATTTATCCAACTCATACAATTCAATTTTTTTTTGATATCTCACTATAAATTTTCATTTCTAGCTCCCCATTGATGATAATAGGTTGGGAATAACTCATCCACGTGGAGTAAAGGGTACTTAATATCACTTATGCATAATCTCATTGATCCTTCTTTTTTCTTTTTCTAAGGAAACTTGTTAATTCCCAATGTAAACTTATTACTATAATCACTCCTTTGTCTACTAATCCTTAAATTTGTTCTTTCCACTTATTCACATTAGTTGATGCCATTTTCCTCAACTACTATAGATATTTCCTCATTCAATCTTATGTTAGATTGAAAATCTCCAAAATATCTTGAAATTCCAAACCACATATTTCTCCAAAATCTAGATTCATACCTCATTCATAATCATCTCATTTGTCCAAAATTTATACTTAAGTTTAGTTGCCTATATTTGTTTATAGGTCTTCATTCCTCATGATTATATCACAATTCCTGCAAAATGTATTTTTCCTCATTATATTCAACAATTCTTTCAATATCACTAAATCTATTATATAAATAGAATCAATATCTCTAAATTCATCATATTAATATCCCTATTCATTTATAGGTCTTCACTTTCCATTCTATCATCAATGCAAATTATAGTCCATAATTATTTTCATATTTCAATTCTATCATATAGTTGAATCAATATTCCTCTAAAATTTATCTCCTTATTTATCTTTATTAAAACTCTTCTCATTCACCAATTTTGAAAATATTTGCATATCTCCTTAAATTCTTCTCAAATAAAATCATCTCTATTTTGATGATTAAATCCTTTAACTAATTGTCATAATACTATATATATATGTAGCAATTGTAACTCTTACATTTATATTTATTATTTATTATTATTGATTTCAAATTATGTAATATTTCTAAGGTTTTATCTTTAATATCTATTTCTCATAAATTTCTATTTCACCTTTCCTATAAAGGTTGGATTTTATCCTTCTTCATCCTTTCCATCATATTTTTCCAATTTATCATCTCTTTCTCTTAATCTCCATCATTTCTCCTAATAATAGTTATATTAATGTATTTTATTTCTATAAGTATCTTTACATAAGATTTCAAGTTATACATGAATATCATACATTACATCTTCATCTATTGTAATGTTTTCCTTGTTTCTAAACTTACTATTCCCTATATTGATATCATTAACTTGCTAAGTAGTACTCCTAGTTATTTACTAGGTACTATCTACTTATACTCCACTAGTACTTCATGAGTTAATTACATTAACTCCTCACCTAATGAGTTAATCACATAACTCTTTCTATACTCATTCTCAACTAAAGAGTTAATCACATAACTCATTCTCATCAAATACTATCTTATTTCTTATTCACTCACTATTTCTCATCCTCTAATTGGATTGCCATCTTCATATTGGACATAAGGGTACTGTACGATGACTAGATGAATGGCTCTAATACCAACTGTGACGACCTGGGTTTTTGTAAGTCATTCAGTAATACATTTTTCAAAGTCAAGGCACCCTTAGTAGTAAAATTTTTTTGCAAAACAAAGTAGCAAAAATTCTTTTCTTTAGAACTTGTTTTGTGAAACCTAAGTCATCATTTCATACATAACATAAGTAGAATTTTGTACAAGATAAATTTCCATTGAAGGAATATGTTTTATTAAATTCCAGAATCCATCCAGTGGTTTATAGTACATCCCAGGTATCAGTACAATACTTGTCCAAATTACATAATCCAAATTTCAAAGCTCACCATACAATAAAAACTCTTAATACAATACAATGCTATCAAATAAAAATACTTGTCTTCAAGGGATATACCTTGATTGATTATTCTTCCAAGTCTTCTTAAGTCTTGAGCTCCTAATTCTCCTTCTCTGTATCTGAGATATTGTAAACATTCAAACATTTACAATATCATAGCAAGCTATGCTTGATAGGGGATTCAAGAAGCATAATAATTTGACAATATAATTCTAATACTTCATAATCCCATTATTCATACTCATGGATCAATCTCTTTACTTCGTCATATATGTACATCCTTACACATACATACGGTATATGTTGTATAAATATATATAGTCAAAACTGTGAAAAATAGTTAATATCTCAAACATCAATAGTCACATTTAGACACACTGAGTTGATCTATCATCTAGACTCTTCTAGAAAATACACCCTCATTTGGGCAGTATCATCACACTCAACCATACTAAGTTGATAAAACATCCAGACTCTGTTGGAAAAATACTCCCTTATTTGGGCAGTATCGGCATCTCATTAAACCATGCATCATAATGCAAAAATACTCAAAGGACTACAATGCTACAGTCTGATCCATACTAGCACGCTCGGATAACTACTTTCATACTCCATGTATTCCAAATGTGGAAAATCATCTATGTTATGTCTATATGAGAAGACAGAATGTCACAGTGGCGGCCTTCCCATAATTGCCCCACCTGACATTTTGCCTGTCTTTGGGCATAGTATCATCATATATATCACATTTCAAAAAGCGGGTGGCCAAACCCTCATAACCCTCCTAGCATAGCATCCCCAGGCATACGCCTGTTTAAAACAAAAAATCACAAGCCTCCTTGCTTATATATAAAATATTCTTTTACTTACCAGACGTCTTGTCTATTTATATCATCATCTTTTGGAATCGTATTTCTGAATACATTCTAAATATTGATGTCTTAGATCTCGGTTAAGTGTAAAATTACCATTTTACCCTTTTATTGATAAAAATGAAGAAAATTAGGGATTTTTCATTTTAACTCGAAATTGAACATACTTAGTGTCATTTTGATCAATTTTTCTAGTACATTCATAATTTCTAAGTTTTAAATTATGTTTTAAACTCTATAAAAAGATAATTTCCAATAACCTAATATTCCAGCCCAAAATTTTTAAAAATTCAAACTAAATTGATTTTCTCAATCAATTTACAAAAATTGGGGTTATTACACATCTAGTGACAACTTTATGCTACCTTGAGACAATCTTCCCACCATTCTTCTTTGATATCATGGTACACTTAACAATGCACCTCATTGATGAGGTTAGACTCTTGAGGCCAGTTCACTTGTGATGGATGTATCCATTTGAGAGGTACATGAAAATTTTAAAAGGGTATATACGTAATCACAACCAGCCGCCAAAGGGGTGTATAGCCCAATGTTACATTGTAGAGGAAGTAGCAGAGTTTTGCATAGAGTACTTAGTAGGAGTGGATACCATTGGAATCCCAAGAAAGAGATAATCAGTTGCATTTCATGATCTTAAGGTTGGTGAACCTCTATTGAGTGGTCGTGTATCGACTGTTGACTATAGAGAACGAGACCAGGCACATCTTTATGTGTTATGAAATATTGATGAAGTCCAACCATACATTGAGTAAGTTAATCATGCATGCACTTATGTAAAATTTAATTATTGATGGTTAATTATGTTCTCTTTGATTACTCTATTAATTTGTCTGTGTGTACATAGTGAACACATGAATGTACTCAAGGCAAAGAATCCAAGTTACACAAAGAAACCGAAGTGGCTATAATTTGAGCATTGTCGCACTTTTAATAATTGACTGCATAAGAAGGTAAAATGAAAGAATTCTCACTTAATATTAATTAAAAAAACTATATTTTGTATATATATATATGTGTGTATGTATATATTAATCTTACTTAAGCCTACTCAATATGAATATTCACAGATTCAAGATTAGTAAGAAGTAGTAGGCAACGGTATATTGGAAACCTTGGGCTAGATGGCAATGAGGCAACAACTAGAAGTAATAAAATATGCCTGATATGCCATCAATGGTTATCACTTTTACACAAAAGACTATGATAACTCAAGAGTACAATGGAATAGTGGAGTTATCTCAATTGCCAATGCTACATTCTTTTGTAGTTCAAAGGATAACAGGCCAATAGTGGTAGATGATATTTATTACGGGTTATGAGAGAGATTTGGGCCTTGGATCATACTTTCAGAACTGTGGTTGTTTTTAGGTGTGATTGAATGGAACACAACAAAGATAGCATCAAAATTGATGGCTTGGATTGATATTATTTGACCTCAACAAGATCAGCTATAAAAATAATCAATTTATTTTGACATTGCAAGCAAAACAATTATTTTACATACAAGATGAACGTGATAAGAGATGATCAACTATTTTATCATCCTATCCAAGAGATTTATATGATGAAGACAATCTAGGAGATACGAAAATAAATTACCCTTCTATTACCAAAACAATCCCATCAATCGAAGCAGTGCTTGGTGAGAATGTGGATTATGTGCATGACAATGGTGAGAAAGGGAATGAGGATTATGTGCGTGACAATGGTGAGGAAGGTGCTTGGGTTTGAAAATAATATATATTTTGGGGTATGTGGAATATGTATATTAGTTAGTTGCAATATATATATATATATATATAATTCATTATTTATAAGTTTTAGGTCTTTTGTCATGTGCTATATGGATTGATAAGTGAGCTATATGTGCATACAAAGAATACATGAATTAATGGTGACTATAAAAAAAATATCCTTTTCATTGTGTATTAATTGTTAGATATTGTAAAGTAGTAACATAAAAGGTGTATATATTTTGAACAAATTTTTTTCATAAAGTCACTTTAAAAGTATTCACTTTTAGAGTCACTAAAAAAAAAAACAAACTTTAAAAGTAAAAACTTTTAAAGTCATTTAAAGAAAATGACTTTTAAAGTATAACACATCTCATGATTAATTATTCATCTTATTTTGCTTAATGTTCTTTTATTAGTATAGTTTTTATACTTCTTTGGTTATCGCAAATTTTTAGTTCTTTAGAAGTGTTTCTACAATATTTTGTGATGTATGTAAGCTTTAGAAGCTTACTATTAATCAAATATATATTCATTTAAAATTAAGTATAGTTCAACCCTAAACCCTAACCCTGAACTTCAAACCCTAAAACTTGAACCCTAAACCTAAATCCTAACCCTGAACCCTAATTCCATATTTATAATTTTTAGCTCTTTTTTCATGAAGTATATGGATTGATAAGTGAGCTAGCTATATGTGCGTATGAAGAATATATGCATAAATCTATGTTAACTTTAAAAGTGTACACTTTTAAATTATGTACATCAAATAACAATTTACAAAAGTTTGAATTATGTGAATTTGGTGTCAATAAAACTTTAATATATGAACCATGCTCTCTCTCACACATACACATGCATAGCTCATGAAATGGATAGGGAAATTTAAGCTAACACACCCACATTCTCACCTCATAATTAATTTATCATCTTATTTTTCTTAATGTTCTTTTATTAGTATAATTTTTGTACTTCTTTGGTTATCACATATTTTTAGTTATTTAGGAGTGTTTCTACAATATTTTGTGGTGCAAGTAAACTTTGGAAGTTTAGTGTCAATCATGGACATATATTCATTTAAAATTAATTAAGTGTAGTTCAACCATGAACCTTAACCCTGAAGCCCAAATCCTAGACCTTAACCCTAACCCCAAACCTTGAACCTTTGGACCTCGAACCCTTGAACCCTGAACACACTTACCTTGAAACCTTACATTGAACCCTGAACTCTAAACCCATGAATCATTGTTGACTACCATAAAAAATCCGTCTTATTATGTATTAATTGTTAGATATTGTGAAGTACTAACATAAAAGGTGTATATATTTTCAATAAAAAATTATAAAGATTAATCTATAAATGACTTCTTTATGTACCCCTACTTAAACCATGTACAAAACATACTTCCCGCCATGCCCGACTAATACAAAGAAAAATGGACGGAGAAGAAAGAAGAGGAGAAGACGGAGAAAATTAAATTTGGTGGTCGGAGAAGAATAGGGGGTATGTACCATGCTAGTCCACAGCCCGAGGGGGAGGGTTTGGGGGGATTGGGTTTCCAGTGAGGGGTAGGTGGGCTGGGGGAACCGGGTTTCGAGGTGGGTGCTTGGGGTTGGGGGAAATGAGTTTTGAAGGAAGGGGGAATAGGGTTTTCGACATGGGTGTGTGGGGAGGGAATTGGGTTTCCAATGTGGGTGGGCAAGGGAGGACCGGGTTTTCAGCGAGGGGTGGGTAGGGGCAGGGAACTAGGTTTTGAGGAGGGGATCCCAGTAGTAGGGAGGGGAAGGGGGATCTAAGTAGTGGATGGGATGGGGGAGGGGGATCCAAGTAGTGGAGAAGGGGGGATCTGAGCAGTGGGATGGGAGGGGGGGAGGGGTGGTTATCTCCATTTACTTATGTTTATTGATTGATTTTCATGGTTTTTTTGCATAATTAAGTGATCCGTGTGCAAACTCTAGTGTTGGAGGTATTCATTTGGAGGAATAAAAGCTGACAAGTGCGATCTTACAGGTGCTTGATTGCTTCCGCTTTTCTTTTGTTTCTTATCAAGGCTACATTGGTTGATATATTTTGCTACATTTTTCAACCCAAGTGGGATTTCAGATTAGGTTATCAACCCAAATGTTTCTTATCATGGACAACAACTCTTACTCTACTTGATAGAATCATGTCTTAAATGAGTTTTGAATTACTTAAAGTGGACTGCCATAGGGGTATAAACTTGTATTAGTAAAACATTGTCAATTTCCATCTTTTGTTGAAGCATTTTTACTATTAGCACAGGGATAACTAAATGCCTTCTTGTTAGTACTTAATTTGACTTAAAAAGAAGTAGAATTGATGGAGTACCTATGGATAGTAATGCATTAAATGTTTTTAGAGGAATTATATGCACATTTCATACCTCTATGAATGATGATAGTGTCCTAGCACTTTGACTTTGAAATGATGGTGTTTGGTATGGACCAACATGGGTGAATGGAACACCCCTTGTAAAAAACCAGCATGGAGGTGACTTATGTTGATGGCCTTCGGTTGATTGGAAAATGAATGGGAGTTCTTTGAAAATTTGTAACTGACTAATAACTTTATTAGTTGGTTGAGGTTTCAGGAATGAAATGATTGGATTAGGTAGACTTCTAACCTCGTTTTGGGTGGACATGGTGGAATGTTCAGGCAAGAATTTCTAGTAGGGAGGTATCCATTTGTGGAACCAATTAGTCCATGCTTGGGTGGCTAGTTGAATGAAATTCCCCATGGTTGAAAGATCTTAAACTTCATTAACATGTCTGGTAATTACATCTATCATAACATAAGGGAAAATAGTAGCATAAGCTAAGCTTATCACTACTTGTGAATGGTAACTTCCAAATGGATTGGCCATGCCAAGTAACATAACATATAATAAAACAAAAATTCTTATGATAAAAGGGTAGTAACATGGACCTTAGAACTCCTAGAAGTTTAGTACAGACTTCAGCACATAATCCATGGTGGCTTTGCCATGCTTAACAAGCAATTGAGTAATGTGGAAGGTGGTTGAGTGATGGGTAAGTGGTGAACATCAAACTTGATATTCATGCAGAAATCAGATGAATACCTACACGCACTAAGAGATGTGAACTCAAAGCATTGGAGTTAAAGACTAGTGAAAGGTCTGTGGGATTTGTATGCCCTTTACAATTATCTATACTAAGCAGGAAAATACTTTTCATGCATCCTTTATATGTTTTCCTTGAGGTTAGTTTGTCACACATGTTAGATATTGTATGTTTATGTGAATGGATAGAGATAGAGTCTCCTTTAATTATTTTTTTTACTTAAACTATGTTTATTAGTTAGATCATTTTGGTTTCTTTAAATGAATTACATAGCCTTTTTTATGTCATTGTTCTAATATCATTGTGTTTCTTTGTAGTAACAATGAAACGAGAAGAACATCAAACTAAAGATTGCGACCACATTGAAGCGCATGAACAAGAGGCCAACATGAGCACTACTCCAAAAAGAAAGGGTAGAGGGCAAACAACAATGGAAAAGTTTATCAAGAGAAATTTGAAAGTAATTAAAGAAATTATCTAATACAATAGTAGAAGGCAACAGATTGGTGAGTGTTCCTACTTATAGTAGTTTCCTCTGCTCTACAATAAGAAGCATGGTTCCTATCACATTTGTGGATTGGAAACATGTACCATCCTCGACAAAAGATTCAGTATGGGAAATGATGAAAGTATGTAAACATTAAGCACATGTATTATTTACACTATAAGTTTCCTTATCTTCAAATATAGTAATTTGATGTGTTCAATTAGCAATCTGCCTTTGACGTGTCGCGCGACAAGAAGATGTGTGCTTTACAAGGGGCAAGCAAGCAATGGAGAAAATGGAAGAACTACCTTGTTTTCAATTACATAGCTCCAAATGTCAATGATCCATCAACGCTATACATAGTGCCTTCCATTTACTCCGACATCATTGATCAGGAGACTTGGAATGCATTTGTACAGAACCGCACCTCCGCTGAGTTTGAGGTAAGTGTAGAAACAATGCTTCATTCTTTTAATTACATGTAACATTCAATTATTACATTTGATCACGCATGTAAAAATGTGCAGGCAAAGAGTGCAAGGGGAAGAAAGGTGCATGAAACAAATATGCATCACCAACTATTTAGGTTGGGCTATGCTTGTTTAGAAGAGCGCGAAGTAAGCATCTGTGACAATTTATCCCATTCAATTTAATGCTACTATAGTTATATACATGTTCTCTAACTATAGTGCCTTTGCTTGACAGTAAAAAAATGCTAGGACTACAGAACCCATTGATTGCTCCATCCTCTAGAAGATGGCGCATTCGGTGGCCATATTGGCAACAAGTTCTCAGATGAAAGTACTATGCAAATTGCTTCTCGCATAGTAAGTGGTCCACCTGCCTATAAATTTTTCACAATTAATTAGATCACATAACTATGTTTTTCTAATTAAATTTTGTAGGACATTCTTACCTAAGAAAGCGCTACTACAAGAACTTTAAGCAACACTGCTATCAAGGATGACATCCTGTATAGGGCTATGGGCAATAAGAAGGACCACCCTAATCAAGTTAGGGGCATGGGTGGTAGTGTTGTTCCTTCTAAATTATTTCATAGAGGAGGTATACATAAAGTTTAAGATGATGAGGAGGCCTACAATCAGCTCGTTGCGAAAAAGTCTAATATATTTAGTTAGATATGTGAGGGAGGTTTGATGATTGTTACTTCATTCCCTGCTCATAATTCTTACAGCACCCCTATACCTCCATTACATGCGAGTTGCAATTCTCCAACTGAAGAAGATAATGAAGGACATCCTGCTCCCCTTGAAAAGGAAATTCCTGCCCAGGAGGTATATACATAGACAAAACTAGAAATTTTCATTCTCCTTTTATAATTATTCTATATCTCAACATCTCTATTGCATATTTGATTTGCAGGTGGGTCAATGCCTGTTGGCCTTGGAGTCCTGTCAAAATATCATGGCAGTTGGTTCATTCTATGAGCATGAATCAAACATTTTGCACAGAATTAGTATGCCACCACATACTAAGCGGGTGTCCATTACTATGGATTTGAATGCTAATGCCTGCCTATTGTTCCCACTAAAAGTTGAAAATATAATAACCATTGGATAGGTAGTTGCATATCACGTCGCTTGGTTGGAGGCATTAGTCATTCCTATAGAGTCTACAATATGTATCTTATCATACTACCTTCCTCATTAATAGTTTTTAGCTAGAGACCTCACTTAATTATTTAATAAATATATATGGTTAATTCGTAACAAAATGCAGCACCAAGATCGGCCGACATTCTAGTGTCACCTATGGTTGCTGCACCAATGGAATAGGTACTTGTATATATCTTTGGGTTTTTTTCCATCATAAATTAGGCCCCCTTCATAGATTATTATTTAGCTGAAAATTTTACATCTTTTACACAAGCCATCCAAGGAGCGTGTGGAAATCCCACCTACATGCCTCGATCCCTAAGGTTAATCTATGGTCTCATCAATGATGATATGTCAATCAATCCTATATGAATCAAGCAGGAAGTGCTTGTCGAGGACATTGTTGAAGGGCCACTTATGGTAAAGGACCTATTACAAGTTTGCCTATGGGATCAACTCGAACACCCTAACATTGTCTCCTACATGGGGTATATGCACATATTTCCTTATAAAAATTTGGTATTTAATTACATGTTATATTTTAATGATATATGTAATAACTACTTCTTTTGTGTAGCTTCTTGAATGATGCGACTAGCCTTTTTGAGGGTGAGGGTACACTTTAATAATTCCTTGACTCTGGCATCATTTCTGGAGTGGAGGATCAATGCCAATCGAGAGGTGTATTCAAGATATTTTATCAGCCTTCTTTTGCTGCTATCACAGATAGGACTTAATGATTCCCTATAATAGATGGTAAGTTTTAATTTTCTTGTTTTCTTACCAAATTGTTCTTTACTTAGGGATTGCCAACTTCCATTACAATCCATATGACTGTCTACGTAGGTTTCATTGAATGATGCTAGTTTTGGATGTGCACAGTGGCCATGCTTTCTTTTTTGATTCTTGTAGATCACACATCTATCCCGCCCTCATAGATAATACAAATAAGTAAGCATTTTTTTTGTCATGTGTTATGTGTAGATAAGTAATTTATTATTCATCTATAATGCATTTGAAATTTAAATTTGTAGGGTTTGGATTGAATGAGCTATTATGACCGAGACTGTACAACTACCAAAACTCACTTGTCCGAATGTCAAGGTATATGAAATGGTTAATTGCTCTAAGTTATTACTAATTAAACCTACATTATTACAAATGATATTTATAAGTTCTTTTTTGTTGTCCTTCTTGTCAGTGCCCTAAACAATAGTCTAATTGGTAGTGTGGGTATTATGTCCTAAGATACATGAGGACCCTCATATTCAATAGTACTCCTGTCTCCCATTTAAGAAAGGTAGAACACTTTTAATTTTGCATAATCTTATATTTTTCTATAATTTTTATGGATTTAGCTAAATTTTTTTAGCTTAATTAACGATGTTGTATTTCAGGCTACTATGCTTTCTGAGTGGGTAAACAAGAAGAGTTAATCCAGAGTAAATCTCAATAAAATACAAACTGAATGGGCTAAGTATGTAATGAGTTTCAATTGGATCACTTGGAGTAACTACATGAACCTGAAATACATAATAAAGTATTTTTTCATTGACTTGTGTTTTCCTTTAGATTTTAGTATTTCTTTGAAATATATATATATATATATTTTAAACAATGAATGAGTGGAAATTTGGAGTGTGGGAATAAATGAGAATGGATGAAGTGAATTTGGAGCTTGAACATGAAGTGAATATGTAGTGGTTGAATTATATAACTTTTATGAGATAAAGAATGAGAGGGTTGCTTAGAGTGTGAAAGTAAATGTGAACGTATATGGATTTACAAATGAAGTGAATGTGGATGTTATAGACAATAAATATGTTGTAGTTTCTTATATAAATTATTTTCAAGATAGGTGTGGATGGATAATGTTGAGTATGGATGTTTTTTAGCCATTATGGATGTATTAGGTGTTATATTTTAAGAATGATTTGGGGTATCAAGAAAGAAGTGGATGCATGTTGTATTGGATGTTTGGTTTTTCATGTTTGTATCGAGTGTATGTTGATCTATTTTATCGCAAGTGCACGTGCTATTGTAGTATAGCTAATGTAAGCACGGGTTGATCACACTAGGACTTGATTTAAAAAGTGGGAGTTTAAATAAAATTTAATTGTCAAAAAATAGAAATAAATAAATAAAATTACTAGAATTGGAATCAAAATTCAGATTAGTTCAACTTCTAAAAAATGCAAAATTTCCAGTTCCAGAATAAAGAAAATTGAACTAAATAACAAGAAAAATCTACTTTCCTAACTTAATCACTATCAATTTCTTCAAATATGGTCTTCCATGAGTTGGTCAGCCTTCATAAATATCTTCAGCGTGTCCTTGATTAAAGATTTGCTAGTTGGATTTGTCAGATTCCTCAAAATTGTAAAGATTTGGAGTAAATGGTGATTTTGGGATTTGGATAGTCTAGATCACTTTCTGGATTTCAGATTAAAGATTACTAGAATTGGAATCAAAATTCAGATTAGTTCAACTTCTAAAAAATACAAAATTTCCAGTTCCAGAATAAAGAAAATTGAACTAAGTAACAAGAAAAATCTACTTTCCTAACTTAATCACTATCAATTTCTTCAAATATGGTCTTCCATGAGTTGATCAGCCTTCATAAATATCTTCAGCATGTCCTTGATTAAAGATTTGCAAGTTGGATTTGTCAGATTCCTCAAAATTGTAAAGATTTGGAGTAAATGGTGATTTTGGGATTTGGATAGTCTAGATCACTTTGTGGATTTCAGATTAAAGATTAGAGATGTTAATTAATTTTAAGGATTTCCTAAGAATGAAATCTAAAATTTAATTGAAAACTAGAGAAGAAACAGAGGAGAAATAGAGAGTTCTTGATTGATATAGGCTAACCCGTTGATTAGGTTATGCCGTAATTGATCTAGCTTAGATTGGTCAATTCCTGGATCACAGAATGAAGATAAAATAGAACTAGAATAGACTAGGAGATAGAGGAAATTAAAAAGAGGACATATCAGGAATTTTAATTAACAATCTAAGGGAAAATTTGGAATTTAACAAGAAATCTGGTTAAAATGAAAAACAAACAGGGAAACAGATGAAAGTAGAAGAGCAAACCATAGGAGGAAAGGAGGAAGAGAAGAGAAGGGAGAGAAGAAAGGAAGGGGAGAAGAGGAAACTATTGTCTGGTTTCCTCCTCTAAGCTGACTGGTGACTAGAGATGACACTGGTGTTTGGAGGGTCGGATGGTGAAGCCGATGGAGCTATGGGCAGAGAAGAAAAGGAAGAGAAGGGAGAAAGAGGTAGTGGTGCTTGGAAGAAAGGGATACGAGGAGAAACAAAAGGGGGTGGTCTGCCCTCTACGGTCCAGCTAAGAGGAGGGGTTAGAAGAAGAGATTGAGAGAAAGTGAGACGTGGAAAAAGATGGGTGGAATTCCCTTTTGCCTTTTTTATATGATTTACCTTTCTAATTTGATAAGATTTGATCCAAATAGAAGGGAATGCACTTTGAACTAGGACTCTAGGATAGAAATGTGAGGTAGTTTGGTAGGAAAGGGCAATGGAAACAAGGTGGACAAGAAATAGAAAGGGTGGACAAGGTTTCCTTTAAGAAATCATTGCATCTGCTCATTAATTCTTAATAAATGATCTACAGTAGTAAATATCAATCTGAGCCATCCAAGCCCTTTTTGGTTGATCTACAAAGCAAAAGACCAAATTAGAGTCATCTAAATTGTACATTACACATATGATAAGCTATGATGATCATCTGACCATTAAATTTTCCAAATTAATGATTAGATGTTCAATTAGATCTAAATACAAAATCAAGCTAAAAATTGCAACTTTGATCAGTTAGATGCTCTAATTGAATGCTAAATTAGGGGTATTTTGACCAAAATTGAACACTTAATAGTGTATAGAATGTTTGTTATTGAATGTATATACAGGTGGAAGGATGTCGATGCATTGTAGTGGATGGTGGTTTCGAATGTGTATGGAGATTGAAGTATTAGGTGTATATGATGTGTGATTTTTCATATTTATAAAGATTGTTTGAAGTATTAGGTGCATAGAATGTTTTTTATTCAATGTATTCATAGCTAGTAATGTATCAATAAATTAAGATGTTGATGCACTGTAGTGGTTGTTGGATATTCACGATTGGGGAGATTGAAGTATTAGGTGTATATGATATTTGTTATCTAATTAATGTATACAGTGGTATTGTATTAAGAAGTAGATAATGTTGTATATTAATAGGTTTCTTTATATACATTGTTTGAGTATTAGGTGTACATGCGATGTTTGTTATTTAATTGTATATAGGTGGTGGAGCTAAAAAAAAAAAAATTGAAAAAATACTTTTAAAGTCATTTTTCATTAAATGACTTCAAAACTACAGAATTTTTGAAGTCGTTAAGGGAAAAACAACTTTAAAAGATTAGAATTTATGAAGTCGTTTAAGAAAAAATGACTTTAAAATTCCATCAAAATGTGAGCTTTTAAAGTTACTTATTTAGAAACAACATTAAAAGTTACTTACTTTTAAAGTCATTTTTTTGTAAGTGACTTCAAGGTCAAACAATTTTGAAGTCGCTTATATGAAAAAGGCTTCTAAAGTCACCAACTTTAGAAGTTGTTTTCATAAAAGCGACTTCAAAATTTCATAAAGATGTGGTACTTTTGAAGTTGCTTAGATCAAAACAACTTCTAAAGTCATTTTTTTGTAAGCAACTTCAAAAGTCAAACACTTTCGAAGTTGCTTACAAAAAACAACTTTAAAATTTTGTGACCTTTAAAGTCATTTATGTAACTTATTAAGTGACTTCTATTATCACTTTTAACCGACTTTAAAAGCCCCTGTGTAATAGTGTTATTTGCACCTTAAAGACTTTGATGCGGTATGTAATACCCAATGAACACAAAACATTGGTATAAATATAGCAAAGTTTAAACTTTTTCCTTTCTCTTTAAAGGAAAAAGGTAAAATAAGGTTTGATGCACTGCCAACAAGTTCAATAAGGACCTAGAATGAAATGATTATGGAATTCTTGAAAAAAAATTTCCCTATGCTTAAAACAAATACACTCCGTCTTATGATCATGAACTTTACTCAGAAGGATAAAAAATGATTTTACCATTGCTTGGAAAGGTTTAAGGATCTATTACTCACATGCCCACATCATGTTTATGAACCATGGAGCATCATTAGCTTCTTTTATAAAGGACTTAATTTTAACATGTGCCAGTTTGTAGAGATGATGTGCAATGATAACTTCTTAAATAAATAACCAGATGAGGAGAAAGAGTATTTGCAATGGCTAGCTAAAAGTGCATAGACCTGGGCTGACTCTTAAAGGGTAGAACATCTAGATATGCCTAAGCCTAATACCACCCATGTTGGGGGAGGCATGTATGCTATGTCTGACAAAGATGAACTTAATGCTAGAGTAGCATCCCTAACTAAGAAAGTAGAAGACATAGAAATGGGAAAGAAAAACTAGATTAAGAATGAACAAGTGTGTAGCATCAGATACTTGGGATCAATAATATTTCATGAGAGTAAGGAGATTACTAAAGAATCCAATTGGGCTGAGTTTTGTATGATCGGTGAGTGCCACTCAAACTGAAAGAAAAATTCTATAGGATAGATGTAAGCCTAGCTATACCTTGTGGATCAAACTGTTCGGTATTTAAGGAACAACATGTACAAAGGATGAGCATTACCAAAATGCAGATGTTGAGATGGATGAGTGGCAAGACAAGAAAGGATTGAATTAGAAATGAAAACATTAGAAGAAACTTACGAGTAGTTGATGTGTTGTAAAATATCATCAAGTGCATGGGAATATTGTAGAATAGTATATTAAGTGAGGGTCAATCCCACGAGGACTCTATTTTTGACATTCATGAAATTTTAATTAAAACCTATTTTAAACTACTTTAACTTAGCCAACTGACCAATTAATTCAAAAAATTTCTAAAAGAGATAAAATACACAAAACTAAGCCTAGAGTTTTAGAATGCAACACAATAAAATTAAATATTTTAAAATCAAGTAAATTGGAATTTTTTATTACTCATGTTAAGAAAATCTCAATGACTCTAAAAGCAAAAAATTTTATCTTTAAAATATCCTTTTATATAATTTTCTTAATTTAAATATTTATCTTAATTCAATATATTTATACAAAGTATACGTTGTCTTTCGAGGGAATTGATTTCAATGATTCTCATATATCGAATTAACCTAATCTAACATATCTAGTATTTAAACTATAGGAAATACATGATATTTTCTATGTAAAAATTACTAAACATATAAATCAATCTCTTTAAATCTAAAATTAATATTTAGGTCTCTTATAATTATACTTTTACATAATCACAAAATTATTAAACTTACTATGGGTTCATCTCAACCATAGGATAAAAAAATTAGCTACTGATGATTTAAAATTTAACTAAAGATTTTAATCTAATTGCTTATTTCTAAGCTATTAAAATTAAATACTACAAAATTAAAATAAGTACTAACTAATAAAAACTAACATACAAAATAAAAAGAAGAACACTTTCATTAATAAAAACTCAAATGATCACAATGAATACAATTCTTGAACAAAAATGTGATTAAATAAGTTTTCCTATGAAATGGAAAAGAAGTTACTACTTTTCACCATGTCACTAGACAAGAGCCTCCTTTAAGCTCTCTCAAATTGTGCTATCAACTTCAAACCTCCACCAAATATTGTCTTATGCTTGTTATGTCACTTAATAAGTGTAGAGGACATTACCCAATGGCCATAACCAGAGGAGAATCAATCACTCACTACTCAATAAGACCATGAGAGTAATATAGGGTCTATGCGTGAGATTTTATAGAGAGAGAGAAATATGTGTGTAACTTCAATAGTGGAGAGATTTATGCATATGAGAAAGAAAGAATGGATGCAAGGATCTTGCCTGGAATTTGGAGATCAAAGATGGGGAAGGGATGTGTGTGAGAAATAAAGAAGAATGGAGAGAAAAGATAGTATGTTGGGTTGAAATATGTAATAACCCTAATTTTCGTAAATTGATTGAGAAAATCAATTTAGGTAGAATTTTTAGAAATTTTGGGCTGAAATATTAGGTTATTGGAAATTCTCTTTTTATAGAGATTAAAATATGATTTAAAACTTAAGTTTTTCAATGGGATAATTCTTTAAAATTGGGCCGTAAAACTTAAGTTTTTCTCTAATCAGGTATGTGGAAACTTTTCCCATACTTATTTCATGTTATTTTATATAATTATTATTTTTATGAAATTAAATTTAGGTTATAAATTATAAAAATCAAGTAAGGTTAAGAACCTATCATTCCAGTTTGACAAAGAGCTCAAATAGAAAATCTAAGCATGAAATCAATCCAGAAGGGTCCAAAACCCTTGGGATATAATTTTCAAAAAATTTAATCAAGTTTAAAGCCTTTAATTGAAATGAATTGATTGGATGGTCAAAATGAACTGTCCGATCTTCCTTATAAGGTCGAGTTCCTGGGATGCAGCAGTGGGATGTCGAACAAAAATGCACTTGGCAGAAGCGTCTCCGCCCGCACACTCTACGTGCGATGACATCCCAGTGGAACGTCGTACTAAATGGATAGTCATGAGTAGTGCGTTTCCACCTGTGTCCCCGTGACAGGTGTGCGGCTAGCTTCGCCCTACTGGACCCACTGCTTGACTAATCAGAACAGTTCGTTCTGCTGGGCCCAGACCAAATCTGGACCCTCAGAATGACAATCAATTTATTTTCATAATTGTGGAGTTATTTGAACTCCAAATCAAGATCATAAAGAAGCTATGTAAAGCTTGTAATGTCTATTTTCTTCTAAAATCATAAAATTGATAAAAAATCTTCAAGAAACTTTTTGTTTTGAGGAAATAAGCTTCCATTTTTCATGATCTTCAAGATTTGAGACAATTAGATCTTGGGGATCTGTTTTAATGATGAAATAATGTTGAAATAAAGTAAGATCTATGATTTATTATGCCAGATATAAGATAAATTAAGAAATCTACCCTTTATGGTAGAAAAACCCTAAAAATACAAAAGGACCCACTTGGTCAATGAGATCAAGCATGATCAAACCCTTTGATGGGTTGTATGAATGGGATTATGATGAAATCTAGTGAGATCATGGATTAATTATGACAAAAACAATTGGATATGATCTTTGGATCTTAATGAAGTAAAAGCCCTAAAAGTAATTAAAACCCTTAATCTAAAGGAAAAGATCTAAGATTTAATGATTGGATCATAAGTAAAAGTTTCTAATAATCTTAATTTAATTAGGTTACTTATTTTTTATTTGAGATAGAATTGTAAATGTGGTTTATGTTATAAATTAGGAAGCATGATAGTGTAATTCTTAAATTTTAGCATGCTATCTTCTAAATGTTATTAGATAGTTATAATAGGTTTGTAAATTTAATTATCTTAGGGCCATGTTAGTTTGAATTTAAGATTTAAGCATGATTCCATTAGATTATTAGTAAAATTTCATGTATTTCATAACTTAGGATCATGTTAGTTTAAGTATAGTTTTATTCCATTAGGTTAAGTTACATTCATAAGAAGCATGTTAGTCTAAATGGCTGTTAAATTTATATTGGATTTATGCTTTAAAGTTTATGTAGATGCAATTGTTAAGAAGTTGTTGAGATATAATGAGCATAAATCACCAAAAATGTAAACTAATGGAATATACAGATTCATGGACAATTAAGAGGAGTGAATGACTTGACTTAATATTAGTAAGGGCTATAGTTAGTATGACAATATAAAGATTATCAAATCCTTGGCCCAAACTAGGAAAATAATAAACCCCATGAGTGACATTTTAAATGTTCATGGATTTAATTAAAATCAATTAGAAAGAGTACTTAGGGTTAAAATGTTCATAGGAACCTTATGAAAGGTTGAGCTAAGGTCACTCTAGTGAATGCTAAACATGTTGGTTAAGGGGGTTCTCTAATAGAGCCTCGCTCTTCCCCTACCTTCCATTGACGTTTGTGAGGTCTAAATGCCTCCTTACATGAGGATTGAAGTAACCACTTTATGTTCAGCCATTCAGCTAGTAAGCCTTAGCCAATTGGAAATAAGAGGAGCTGTCTAAACTTAGGATGAAATAAGATATCTTCAACTAGTAAAACATTAACTGGTTGAATAATAATAATAAGAGCATAAATGGTTAGTAAATTATTTAACCTCAATAAAATTTGTAAGTAAGATAAGGATGATCAAACAAGATACATAGGATCTTGAATGATCAAGAACAATAAAAAGAAATAAATACTTCTTGGTGATGATATATATATTGCATGTAATTTAGATCAAATAGAATAGAAGATCTTAGATCAAATATAATAGAAGATCTTAGATCAAGTAGAATAGAAGATCTAAACCCTTGATAAAATATGATTCAAGGAAGAGAACTAAGATCCTCCTCCTTAGGGATGATGAAACAACTGAACTTAGATCAAAGAAGAACTGGATGATAGAAGATCTAAGCCCTTGATCTTTATCAACAAGTATAAAATGTTGATCAAAGGATCTATGAAAGATCAAGATCAAAAAAAGAAATACACAAAGACTTAGAATAGAAAATACTTAGATCTAAAATATTAGAAGATCATTCTTACCATCAGATCTATTGATCAATAGAATAAACACTATTTGAGGAAGATAGATCATGATAGGACACAAGATCTAATCTTTTATATTAAAGGACAAGATTAAATAAGGAATATAGATATGATAAAAAATGTAGGATTATTCAAATTATATAAATTTATTGACAGTATGTATGGATTTACATATTACATGCATCAGTCAGGATCATAGAAGATCTGAAGTGATGAATCACTTCTTGAAGGTAGGAGGATTTTATGAATGCATCTATATGAGAAATACATGTTGAATACATGATCTTATGTCTAGAAATGTTGACAAGTATAATGTAAATACTTGTATTAAATCCATTGAAAACCCTTATGGTCCAACCAAAACACATATGAAATGGTTAAGTTAGAATTGAGGAAAACCTAAGTGAATAGGGAACTAGAATGTATTCTAGCCCTAGATAAATAGACAAATTGTCTGATAAGTATAAAAATCAATACATGGGAATCATTCATATAGAATGGTGATCCCTAAACTCATATGAACATGGGTATCATTTATTGTAAATGATGATCCCTAAGTTTGAAGTGAAATCCTATCCTCAGTATAACAATACCAAAATATGAGGATGATGATATAAATAGATAAGACATCTGATAAGTAAAAGAATACTTTATATACAAGCAAGGAGGCTTGTGGTTTTTGTTTTAAACAGACGTATGCCTGGGGATGCTATGCTAGGACGGTTACGAGGGTTTGGCTACCCACTCTCTGAAATGTGATATATATGATGATACCATGCCCAAAGAGAGGCATAATGTCGGGTGGGGAAATTATAGGAAGGCCACCACTTTGATGGTCTGTCTCCCCTTATAGACATGACATAGATGATTTTTCACATTTGGTATTCGTGGAGTATGAAAGAAGTTATCTGAGCATTCTGGTACTGATTATACTACAGCATAGTAGTCCTTTGAGTATTTTGTATTATGATGCATGGCAAATGCGATGTCGATATTGCCCAAATAAGGGAGTATTTTTCCAGCAGAGTTTGGATGTTTTATCAACTCAGTATAGTTGAGTGTGATGATACTGCCCAAATGAGGGAGTATTTTTATACAGAGTCTGGATGATTGATCAACTTAGAGTGTCTGAGTGTGACTATTGATGTTTGAGATATTAACTATTTTTCATGGTTTTGACTGTATATATATCTAAACAACATATACAGTATGTATGTATAAGGAAGTACATATATGACAAAGTAAAGATATTGATCCATGAGTATGAATAATGGGATTATGAAGTATTAAGATTATACTATTAAATTATTATGCTTCTTGAATCCCCTACCAAGCATAGCTTGCTGAGATATTGTAAATGTTTGAATGTTTACAATATCTCAGATACAGAGAAGGAGAATTAGGAGCTCAAGACTTAAGAAGACTTGGAAGAATAATCAATCAGGGTATATCCCTTGAAGACATGTATTTTTATTTGAGAGCATTGCATTGTATTGAGAGTTTTTATTATATGGTGAGTTTTGAAATTTGGATTATGTAATTTGGACAAGTATTGTATTGATACCTAGGCTATACTGTGAACCACTAAATGGATTCTAAATTTTAATAAAAGTATATTCCTTCAATGGAATTTTATCTTGTACAAAATTCTACTTATGTTATATATGAAGTGATGACTTGGGTTTTACAAAATAAGTTCGAAAGAAAAGAATTTTTGTTGCTTTTTTTGGAAATTTTTTTTTACCACTAAGGGCACCCTGCCTTTGAAAAATGTATTACAAAATGTGTTACAAAAACCGGGGTCATCTCAAAATATATGGTGGAAATATAGAATGTAATGAAGTGCTTAGAGAGAGTAATATATACCTATGAGTAAAGTAGAGGGAAGATGGGAGATGATGAATAATTAAGGTGGTTGGATAATATAAAAATATATATTGAAAACTATGATGGGATGATTCTAGGATGTGTGCAAGATTAAGGGATTAGTGGTTAGATGATATAGAAAAAGGGAAGGAATGATTAGATCATAGACTTACCTCTATTATTGGATTTCATGCACTATCTTTTTGTTTTTTTTTCTCCTTTTTTTTTCTTCTCAACTTCCCAAAGTTCTCCTCTATGAGTTACATGTGTAAGCACTTAGAGGCATAGTAATTACTTACTAGACTTCCTAGGTTCCTCTCTTTATATCCTCTTTCTTTCCTCCCCAAATAGTATCAAATCTTCTCTTCTTTCCTATCCTTTCCCTTGGCTGATCACCTTCTTGGGAAATCTACCACAAATTTCCCTTATCCCCCTCTATTTTCTCGTTTATGTTGCTCTCCTTTCATCCCACAGTTCCCCACTTGTTTTACATGCCCCAAATCCTTGAGAATCACGGCCAAAAACTTTAGATGTTTCCTTTCTCTTCTACAAATCAAATCTTACCATTTCCTTTCTCTTTTCTTATCCTTTATTCCAGCCCTAAGATGATGCAGAACCCTAGAATGGATGGCTAGGATTTTATCTATCTTTACTTTCCAAAAAAACATGTTTTTCACTCTCTTAAGCCTTCTCCTTATCAACACATTTTTGCTTCCTACTTTCTCCTTCAGTGCATCATTTTTTTCTCCATTCAATAGCAAGCCAAGCTTTCACTATAACATGTCTTCAACCCATTCTTAAAAAGTGTTTTCACCCCTGGGTTTCTATGTGTTACTCCCTTGAAAAATGGTGGGCAGCCCACTAAACAAATCTCCACCAATCATCTTTTGTTTTGGACTTCTTGCATGCTTAATTTTCATTGGTCCACCCTGGTGTTCCTTTGATTCTCTCTTAAAGATTACTTCTTATTGGATGCCTCCTTAGATAACCCTAATTTAGAGTAGATCTTAGTCCTTGTTTCTTTTAAAGATTTGATGAAATATGACCATAGATTTCCCATTTCTTCTTCCTCTCTATTACATGTTTTTTTCACCTTAATATTCTCCTATATTTTCTCATGCAAATCACATGTAAGGTTGGTGTAGCACATTCACTTCCATATGAAAAAAATGTATATTCCATTGTGAGTCCCTTTCTTGAATAAGTGAGAGAGAGGGTGCAGGGACGTAGTCTGCATGTGGGTCCTGGTCTTCGATTAGTTGTCTATGCACATGTGCCTTCATTGTATTGGAATTTATCTTCACTTAGAAGCTCCCCAAAGTTTGTGAAATACATGCACGCATATATGGGAAGCTTACCACCTTGTCTTTTGATAATGATAACCCTTTTGGTATGGATAAGGTTGGTCGCATGCATGGGGTTTTTGATAGTGCTAAATTTGATAAGGACACCCCATTGCCTTTTGAACTCCTATAATCTTGGGTGATGGTATGTGGGTCCATGACTTAGCTTGAGTTATGGGACAATTCTCTTTTAGGTTTTTAAGTGCCAAAAATATGCATTTTCTCAGTTGTACTCTAATCCTGCAAAATGTGAAATAAATTCTAATTAGTGATATTTAAAGTAAATTTAGGGTTAAAACTACTAAAAATAGGGATAATTATTTATAATATTTAAGTATATATCAAATATCCTTAGACTCACATTTTGTTAGTCCTCATGCAAAACTATGAAAGACAAAAAAATAATAATCTAAAACTCCTAAAAATAGTTCATAATTCTACCCTTATGCTAAAGACATTCCTTTACTAATCAAATCTTGTACTGTGAGTGTGTGAATTTAGCCAATATATACACAATTATCAGTATCTAAGTAAAGTATAACTTAAGTTACTGTCCAAAAGTATATTTTGACTTCAATATCATAAGATATAATTGACACTTAGAAAGAAGTCACTGAAAAGTGGGTTAAACTCTCATCAATATGTGAGAGGAATAATTTTCATCAAAGCCAAATTATCTCACATATTTTATAAAGAAAAATGGTAGCTTTAAAAAAATTGATAAATGGTCTCATGGAGATACTAACTATTAAAGATTTTTATACTTTATTAGAGTCCCTACTCATTCAAAACTATATCCAAGCCATACTACTCCTAAGATCAAGGTAGGTCTTTTAATAGGATGAAACATAAGGCTTAGGAAAGGGTTATTAACAAAAGTTGTATAAGAGGAGACAAAAATGTTATAAAGAATATGTAAAGGCCTTTTACTGAAGTAACCACAATATTTTTTCTATGCATAAGAGTGAACATTTCCTTTTTCATTGGTTATTTTTTATTTTATTTTTCATTTGACTTTTGAGCATCACCTTTTTTCTATTTACTTTTAAATCTTTAGTCTTTGAAGCATTTTGATGTTCATCTCCTTGACTACATCGTCCATGCTAATTCATCAAGATATTTTCAATCATCTCTACATATTTCCAAAACAAACTGGATAATGGATATAATATAGGGTTGAGTATGTGTAATGGAGGCTCAACAAGGTCCAACTAACAACATATAATATAGGATAGGCTAAAGGCTCTATATTAAATGAAGATGGCCTCTATCATTTCCAAGGTTTCATATGACTCAAATATGTTCATAAACTCAAGAGATATATATCACACATAATTCTTAATAGTTGGCCAAACAAAGGATAATGAGACCAGATATGAATTATTGTTCACTAAAGAAAAAATTGGAATATTTGTAACCCTCAAAAAGAAAGAATGGCTCTAATCTCTCATGGGTTACAAGTCTCTACTAATGTTCTTCAAGAACTCTTAAGTTATATTTAACTTAAACTATTTATATATGGCTATAATGTAGTAAGTGTTCTGAGTTTAATTTCCATATAAAAATTTAGAAAAAGAGTAATAAAATGAACTAATTGTATAACAATTGATTAATAAGATAAAGTCAAAAGCTAACACTAAATTTATAGAAAATTTGATTCTCATCATTGTAAAGAAACATACTAAAAAAATCCTAATAAAATTTACATTTTTTAATTACCATTTTGACTTAAAAACTAATAAAAACTATAATGAACACAACAAATTTGAAAATGCTCCGCCCGTAGACTTAAATTAAACATCGTCCTCAATGTTTAGAACTAGAAATCATGGATAGATAAAATAATAGAGCTACGAGATAAGGGTGAGAAGAATTCTACTTGTATGCTGATAATAGTACATAGATCTACTGATGTGAACATTCTAATGAAAAATGGATGCAGGTGTGACGACTCGGGTTTTCTCATGCATTTTTAAATGCAATACCTAATTTCCTAAGGCGGGATGCATCCCTATTTGAAAACCATTCTATAAAAACCATGCAATGCAGCGGAAAACCTTTAGTTTTAAACTCATTTTTGAAAACCCCAAGTGTCATTTGCCTTCACAACAACCAAAGTAGTTTTTGAAAAACTTTAGAAATCATAAATATTTTTCACTAGGTCTTTCCAGTCACAGCACACAGCCCAACTGTAATTAAATACAACTTCATGTCCAAAGGGTTGAGAGTTTACTTACATGTATAACTTTCTTCTTTTTGATTTACTTGCTCGTAGCACTAATATCTCCTGAGACGTCTTCTATTTATGAGTGGAACTATCCTGAAAAATGTTAAGGATTGGGTGAGTATATACTATACTCAGTAGGAGCCTATGACTACTAGTTTTATAATGCATGAGATGTTTTAAAATCATATGCTCATTCAAAACATGTGTATGTTTGAATACTCAAGTACAACATCGATGTTAAAATCCATTGTTAAACTGGAATACTAACAACTTAAAGGATCATAAAATCCAAAATCGAAAGTATCATATACATATATATCATAACATCATGATATGCATAAGATGCTTCATGGAATCCAACTCATGGATCTCTAGTATGGTATGGTCGACCAACCTCATATCATGCCATATGCAATGCACATAAATCATCAAACCATAGGGTCCACTATGCCCACGACCTCCTCGCCGTGTGGTCCCTGGGTACCTGAGGACACTCGGTCATAGCCTTCATGGGGCCTATGACACGTCGACCCAGTGCCGTGACACTAGTGGTAGCCCCCTGTACCACATGCAGTCGACGTAGGGACTTGCCTCTTTTTGGGCGTGGTACCCATCCACCTAATAGTGGTAGAGGCCGGGTGGCCAACCCAGACCCCTCGGCATAGCACCCACGGGCTTTCTAGCCCAAATCACATAAGATCAAATAAGCCAAAACCTCTTTTCAAAACCTGTCCTCTTTGGGTCCCTCACAATTGCCTGACCCTCGGCACTCCAGCGTCTTTTGGCAACCCTCAAGGACATGCAATTTATGCAAGAACTTAATGCTCACAAATCGTGCAATGTATGCAATAGTTTGCAAAACATATATGTGCATAATGTATATGCAATCATTTACAAAACATGTCTATGTACAAAGCGTTTATCACACGCATGCTGAATTAAGTCATGCTAAATAACTCATATACTTAAAACATATGTTCCCAAAACAATAATAGTTCTTTTAAAAGAATCTAATAGTGATAGAGCACCTACCTGGCTAGGTCATGCTAACCCTTTTGTCCTCGGACGCTCCTGATCATGGTTTGGGGAATCAAGGTTAGTTTGGCCTATCTTTTATGGGTTTTAGAGTAATTGGTCTTTTTACTTAGGCATTAGGGGTCCATCCCTATGCCTATGGGTGTCCTAAGGTCCTAATTGGGCCTTAGTATCCTCAGTTTTCCAACGTTCTAGTGGCCACGCGCCACCATCCTATTCTAAGGGTCATGCCCACCTTTTATTGGGCCTTGATTAGGGATTTTATAGTTTGGATGTGTCCGCGTCATCGACACAGACACAACGCCTTTTGCGGCGCCTCAATCGGAGCTCTAGATCTCAAGTTATAAGCGTTTTAGTGTCGTACGTACATAGGAGTCTTAAAAATAAAAAGACAGAATGCCAGGGCACTGCGCGTCTGCGACGTGCGTCCCAGCTTCCATAAGGGATGAAAAAAAATTGACTCTCAAAAGTCCCTGGGTCCTTGGTGCCTCTCCCGGGCTCTGTTTGCATGGTTTTTCATGCAAAAACCTAGGGAAATTAATCTTGGAACTATGGTGGAGATGGGTTTTGAGGGATTTTGGGCGTACCTGGCTCATTGCTAGGTTTTTCTCCTTGTTTTCCCCTCTAGGTCACTACTCCTCAACAGGTTTTCTTCCATGTTTTGGGCTTCCATTAGAGGCGCCCAAGAGCTCTATTTATAGAGCTAAGAGAGGGTTCTGGAGGGGGCTCTCACCGCCTTTGAATGGCGGTGGAGAAACCTCCAGAATGGCGGTGATTTCTCCTCCAATCACCGCCATTCTAGAACCCTCTAGAGGTTGAAGATGAAGGGGTGCCCGTATCAAGACGGGCCCTTGCGTTTTTGCAGTTAAATCCGTTTTTGTAAAAATTACAGTTTTGCCCCTGAACTTCAAAGGGCCATAACTTGCTCATTTTAACTCCGTTTTGGGTGATTTTGGTCTTGTTGGATTCCTTTTTCTGAGACGCATCTAATGATATCATTTTCAGGACCAAGTTTCTGGGTTCAGTCAAGGCGACTAGTGAAATGACCAAAATGCCCTTATCTTCAAAACTGAACTTTTCATGGGATTTTAATATTACAAAAATTGGAGTCATTACAGTAGGAGCAAATGCAAACTTAAACCTAAACCTACACTAATAATATAAATCAGTCATGCAGTGGACTTAATCCTAATAAATAGGATTTTCAAAAGGGACTAACTTCTCCTCATCAAGGTTCTTAAGATTGGAGATAACTCTAATTTTCTCAACCTTGATTGCACCATGAGGATAAACAATGGATACAATAAAAGGGACAAATCATGGAGATCATAATTTTCTTAGAAAGAGATGCAAATGAGAATTACATAAAAGGACCTTCTGACCAGGTGTGAACGATTTCCTTAAAATATGTCTATCATGAACCAATTTCATTCAATCCTTATATTGCTTCACCATATCATAAGAATCTCTCCTAGTTTGCTTAAACTCTTATAGTTGGAGCTTCTTATGGGTGCCTGTTTTTGTGAAGTCGAAGTTGAGCTATTTAATTGCCCAATAAGCTTTATGCTCTAATTCAAATGGTAGATGACAAGTCTTTCCATAAACTAGTTAGTAGGGGGATATACCAATGGGTGTTTTAAAAGTAGTATGGTACGGCTATAGTGCGCCCCCAACAGTTAAGATTTACCATTTTTTCTACAATGTGCTTAATCTCGCTATTACATACCTCTACTTGTCCACTAGTATGGGGATGGTAGGGTTACAACTCTATGGTTTACACCACATCTTTTCATTAAACTTTTGAAAGCTCGATTGCAAAAATATTTTCCACCATTGCTCATAATAGTGTGTGGAATGCCAAAACATGCAAAGATATTATCTTTTAAAAGACCCCACCTTGTGGTCATTTGTTTTACATGCTACATCCTCTACCTATTTAGACCCATAGTCTACTCCCACAAGAATATACTAATATCGAGTTAGGAAACGGGCTCATAAAATCAATGCCCCATACAATAAAAATTTCCAATTAATATAGGATTTAAGGGAATCATATTTCAATGTCATGTACTTCCTAAATTTTGGAAATGGTCACATGACATACAATAAGTATGAGAATCTCTGAAAATTGTAGGCCTGTGAAATCTGCATTGTAAAATCTTTGTAGTTGTCTTTCTTGCACTAAGTGATTTCCACATGCATGATAGTTACAAAAGGAGATGATACTTTTATGATCACTATTAGGAACATATCTCCTAATAATTTGATGGAGATAGTACTTGAATAAGTATGGATTTCCTAGAAAAGCACTTGACCTCCACTCAAAATTTAGATTTATCTTGTTTTGACCAGTGTGATGGCATTTGACTTGTAACAATATAATTAACAATGTCTACAAACCAAGACAACAGAATGACTTGCAACAGTTGCTCATCCAAATTAGGGCATTGATTCACTAGTAGACTCTGCCATTAACCTAAATAAATGAGTTGTTACAACATTTTTGAAACCTTTCTTGTCCCAAATCTCAATATTGAACTCCTATAGTAGTAAAATCGAATGGATCAATTGAGGTTTAGTATCTTTATTAGACAAAAGATAGTTAAATGCAACATGGTCTAAATAGATGATCACCTTGGATCCTAATAGATCAGATCTAAATTTATCCAGTGCAAATACGACAACCAACAACTCAGTAATGGAGTAATTGAGTTGGTCATCATTTTAAGTCTTCCTAACATATTATAGGCAAAAAGCAAAATTGTGAGGCTTTGGGAAAAGTGGACAATATTGTTACTGTTGGAGCCCTGGCTGTTACAATTGATATCAGACTAGTTCCCTTCGTGATGGTGGGCTAGCAACACAGGATCTGCCAGATCCAAAGTGGTGGGTAGTCTTGAGGAGGGATGATGAGCTACATGATGTTTGCTAAGGAGGTCAAAAGAGTTTGTCCCACATCCCCCATGGAGAGGGATTTGGCTAGTTATAAGACTTAGACATCCCTCTTAGTGTGTACGCATTTTCTTTACAGGGAAAAGCAAAACCATCAGGCTTTGGCCAAAGCAGACAATAATTTTACTGTTGGAGCCCTAACTGTTACAACTACCCCAAAATAGCACCGATCGTGTAATAAAAAGTAATGCCTGTACATACATAATTCTGATAAGTAAATCCATACATTTGCAAAAAATAGAGTAAATTTTTTTTAAATTATTAAGTGTATGTTTTAAGGGTGCAGGAGAAAAGTAGAACTAGCATGTTGAGAAATTGGGTTAGTTTAACCCCTTGGAATTGGTTTTTAATTTCTTTCGGAGGTTTAGAAGCAATGTTTCCAAGGAAAAAGGGGAAATTAAAAAATTACATTAAATTAACCTTAAGCAATTTTCCAAAAGAAAAATAGAAATAAAAACCTAAATTGAAGTTAAATTGAGGAATTTGATAAGCCATTAATAGGTAAATACCTTAGCCTAAACTCCATCCAAAACCTTGGTGAAATTTTAAGAAATTAGCTAGATATTTAAAAATGAGTAAAATATTGTCCAGGGTACAATTGCAAAATGTACCCTAAATAGGAGATAATTGAACAAAACTAGGTAAATGGGGGCTTTTAATTGAAACACCTTTAATTGGGGAACAATAAGAATGTGATCTGAGTTAGCCACATGGGGACATAGACCATGGACAGCTGGCCACTTCACATAAGGCCACCTATCCTACCCAACCTTCACAATCTTTCTAAGTGTAAAATAGCTCCTAACAAAGGAGTGGAACTCATGTGTATTGAAGTAGATGATCTAAGTGAGCTGAGAAAGAAGACAACCTAGCTGGCCAAACAAAGAGAGGTGGGGAGAGAGAAAGGGTTTAGGAGAACACTATGACTCATGGGAACTAGTAATTGAAGGGGAGCAAGCTTAGAGGTTTCCTAAGACAGCTAGAGAGGCAGCTCCTATTTGGACTGGGATTTCCCTACAATCAACTAAGTGAGAAAACTAGCAGAAGAGGGGAAACTATGAGAAGAAGAAGGAGAGATTGAGAAGGGGGAGAGTGATGGAACAAGGGGAAATCATATGGGAAGGAGGGGTTGATTGAGTGAAGAAATTGTGGGACTCAAAGGAGAAGGAGAGGAGTTAGGAAAGGCGTTGAACGTGAAGGTTAGCCTAAGTTGAAGCTCCACACAAAGAGTAGGAGAAACCAGAAACCTAGAGGAAAATCTTCAATTTTAGAATGTCATTTTGAGGTAGGGAATTTATGTAGGATGATTTGCTACTGTGAGCTTGGATTAACCAAGCCAAAATACTATGATTTTCATACTTAATTTTACAAGTTACTAGTTTCTTGTATGTTGAACCATTAACATGTAAAGACTTGAATTTTACCTCGTTTGATGATTAAAAGTGGCATGAAAATGTGATGTTTTTCTTGGATTGTGTTCTTACATGTTTTCTATTATTGTATGCTAGATTTATAGTTGGATTTTAGTGGAATTTAACATGTTTTAGGAAAAGTTTGCTTGCACTGTTTGATGCTAAATGTCTAGTTCATGCTAAACAGGGGGTGTTCATCACATTAATTACCCCATGAAACCTCCATAGCTCTAAAAGGTACATCTGGGTTTCATATTTATAGTATTAACTTGATGTTTGTGTTTTTAAAATGAAAAAATCTTGTGATTTTCATAGCCTTTTTCATGGTACAAAACAAGTATAGAGATTGGGCACACCTGTTTCCGGCACCCAGTTAGGCTAGGTGAACCCAATTGTAATCCTTAAACATCAGATTCATAACTAATTGGGACAAAGTAAAACATGGGTTTTGTTGATTACATATTCAAATTCTATTAGCAAGCAAATTTAATCCTTAAAATGTATTGTATGGGTACTGGTGAGGGGTTGAAACATGGAGCAATATCATTAGTTTGCTAATTCTAGGTATTGGGAAAAAGTGGTGAGGGGAAGAAGATGACTGGAATTCTCAAGGTCAATGAAATTCCAGTCCCCAAAATTACAAGTGCAAAATTTACACTACAGAGAATTTTTGGAATTCCAAAATTCCAATATAAGAAAATTATAAATTTTTTTAGCCTTGTCAATTTGGAAATGTAACCACCACCAATGACACTTCTTATGAATAATATGAGGAAGATAAAGCCACCTCTAAACTGAAATTAATGAAGGGCAAAAAGGTAATTATCCTAAGTGGAAGAAATTACTAAATTGTCCTTAGGCCAAAAGTTTAAGGAAACATGATCCCCACTAATTGAACATTTTATTGATAATGAGAGACTACCTTAAAACTAAAAATAGAGAAGGACAAATAGTTAATATATCCTAAGTAAAAGAAATTACAAAACTGCCCTTAGGTTAGAAATCCTAAACACTTAAAAGACTAAGTTAGAACCATTGAGGAAACTTCAAGTGCAAATTCATTTAGGCTCAACCACATGAGACTTGGACACAAAATCACTTGAATAACCCATAACCTAGGTTTTAGTGACATGATACATAAAAATTTAGCCTCCTATGTCTTAGCTCTTCAACAACTCAAGGTGGTTATACTTAAGCACTAACCATTAGTCATCACGAGTAGCTCATCTTAACCTTAGTATTAAAAAATCTCTATGATATTTAAATTGAAGTGAGGTAAACACTTAGTTAAGCCTCAATTCCAAACCTAATTTGATTATATTTAATAACCTTTGGAATGGACTAGTTGAGAGATAGTATTTAAACATGGTAAAGTCATAACAAACACTAAGAGAGTATTAACTAAGGTATGAGAACCATAATGACATGATATAATACATAAGGACCATAAGGCTAGAGATGAGTTAAAGACATGTATTCTTGTAAGAAGACATCTAGCCCTTAACACCATGAAGAGGAAAACACCAACTATAATGATTGCATTATAAGTTGGGAATAGGATTAACTAGGTAATTCACACTACCAAGCATAGGATGCTAGTGTATGACACTCCATCGCATTCATGATATAGAGATTTCTATGATTTGAACCAATGGGTTCACAGATTTTTCCAAGGGCCAAAGACATTGTTTTCATAGACACTTGGCGAGCACCATTAGTGTGGTGGTGAGCCATGGGATTTGGATTCTTTTATGACCATAGGTTTTGGTTTTATCGATGCTTTTGGTAGGCACTTTATGAGTGGCTGTAAGTCCTGATGGATGTGATTTTGTTGATACTTAGGCAGGTCCTCTATGAGCACCTGTCAGGCTTGATGATTATGGATTTCATCAATGATTTAGGCATGCACTCTATGAGTGGCCATAAGTCTTGATGGTTGTGGATTTGTTGATACTTAGGCAGGAGCTCTACAAATAGTTGTAAGCCCTTAAGGATATGGATTTCATCGATGTTTTCGGCTAGCAGTTTGGGAGTGTCCTAAGTTTCAGATCACTCAATAGGTGCACTGAGTCAGTGTGCAGTAAGTCTTGGGGACCCTATGTTAGGTGGTGTAGTCAGACACTGAATTTTGAGATGAGATTGATATTAGCCTTGCGATGGAGATGGTGGGTAGTAGGAGTACCTTCTCTTGGGGAAATGGTCTGAGTGGTAGCTGGGTATCCCCCATGAGGTCTAGTGAGTCATGATTCGTGACGGTATCCTTGAGCAAATGTAGAGGCCACTATAGTTGCTAGTGGGTGGCGGAAGGGCCCACGAGCATAAGTGTCTATGTGTTGTTAGGATTCTGGGCAAGCTTATCATTCTTTAAAGTAGAGACCATTGGTCCTTGATGCTAGGACTATATGCCATTGATGGTCCTTGGTGGTAGGACTGTATGCCATTGTGATATGGAGCTATCAATTTTTCCACAAAGATGTGGGCATGGATTTGTGGATTGCAGATTGAGGGCTATACGCCTCAGTTTGGCATCATTTGTTTTAAGCAAACTGATTTGACAGATTTGTCAGTTACTTTAAAATATTATGGATTATTTGAAATCATCAGTATTTTTAGATCTTTATCACATGTGTTGATCATGCTTTTCAGAAACTATATATGTATATACGTAAGGATAGATATACGCTTGTACTTATGCTATTGCATTATCTATGTTAGGTGTTTCAGCTTATATTAGTTTTTCACACTATATGTGAGCTATTGTTTTTGCTCACCCCCTACAACCAAAAATTTCATGTGACATACTAGATAGCTCAAGTGCTAGAGACATAGGGATGGAAAAAGAACTTGGATCAATTTAGATGTGAGGAGAATATGCTTTTAGGATAACTTCTTTTGATAGAATCCATGTATAGGATTTCATTTTGGGAATGTATATAACTTAAATTTCTGTTGACACATTGGATGATTGTAATATGGATTATTCTAATTATTCAAATGGATTGTGTGACTTTACTTGTGAGAGGATGGTTGATTTGTGGAATGAATCTCTAACCATTCCTAGGTTAGAAGATGATTATTTTACATATATATGGAGGTTTTGTATTAACTCCTGAAAAGAAGTTGATGAATTTCTCAAAATTACATATGTATTATCATTTTGATAATATTTTTTGTAATAAGGAAATTTTTGTTACTTTCCAACTTAAAATCCATGAAGGCTTGAAAAATCGGAGATCTTACATCAGAAGCATCACACATTATTTCAATGGTGCATATTAATTTGGTGGTCGAATGATAGGTGCAGAGGTGAGTTCAAACTTGAGGCATTCAAATGCTTTTGTACAATGTTTATAAGAGTTAAATGTTGCCTCCATTGCAAGTATATTACAAAGTGGTCTAGATATTTTGCTAAAATCCTTAATGAATCTTTTGTAAAATCCAACATTGCATAAGAAAGAGCGAATCTCCTTCATTTCCCTATGAGGGGGAACAGTAAATACGTGATCCATTTTTGTTTATAAACTTCAATGTCATTGTGTGATATAATGTGCCCTAGAACTATTATGCTTTTTACCATCAAATGGGATTTTTTTCTAGTTCAACACTAAAATTTTCTCTTGGCATTTGCATAAATCTAAAGATAGGTGGGCCAAGCACTCATCAAATGATGACCCAAATACTAAAAAATCATCCATAAACACCTCAGGAAGCATTCTACCATGTTTGAGAATATACTCATCTTAAATCTTTGAAAAGTTGCAGGTGCATTGCATAGCCCAAAAGGCATGTGTATGTAGGCAAAGGTTTCAAAAGGGCAAGTGAAGGTAGTCTTCTCTTGATCCTTTGGTGTTATAGAAATCTAGTTACAATCGAAATACCCATCCAAAAAGTAGTAATACTCATGTCTTGTGGTGTGATTTTAAGTCTTAACTTGTAAGCACATGAATTAATTATAGTAATTCAAGAGAGGAGGTCGATCCCATGAGGAATCTAACAAATGTGATATAAGTGGTCCTTCAATTACCTAACCAAGACAAATTAAGGAGATTTATTTATATATTTTTTTTCTGAGCTACAAATGGAAGATTAACACATGAAAGATGGAAATATGTTAAATTAAAACATGCTAAACATAACAATTATCCTAAAACAAACTTCCTAAAAATAAAAATTTCCTAAATAAATACTTTCTAAATTTATAACTTTCCTAATTCAAAAACTTCCTAAGAATGAAATTTAGCAACTTTCCTAAATCAAACTTTTTAAGTGTGCAATTTCTAAAGAATTCAATTATATTAGTGAGAATGACTATAATAAAAATATTTATGCAACAAAACACTACTTCACTAACTTTCTGAAAAAAAAAATCATTGAATAACAAACTATTCAAACCATATGCCAAACAAAGTAATCAAATCTAACATTAACTTTCCTAACATGCTACATCCACATTCCAACTTTCAATCAAGCCTAAATCCCTCAAGACCTTACATATAGCCCATGGGTGGGATGCATGGTTCTAAGGTGATTTGGGTGTAATTTTAATACTTAGTTGAGATGAAAATGGGATGAACTAATTAATAATTTGAATGCTAGTAAGGAAGGGCAATGAAGCTTATCTATGATGTCCAACCTTCAACTTAGAAAGCTTTCAAAACCATGCATTCAACACATCACACCATGAGATCAACAACATGCAAACAAGTAAACACAAAGAGATTATTATCATTCATCATTCAAAAGGAGATCCATTAATCATTAACTTGTATTTCAATGAAAACAATATTACAAGGATGGTGCATTCTATTCATGAAATAGACACACCATGCTTTACAACATATAATCCAACATTGACCCCCAATACACTAAAATCACTATCCAAATCTCTAAAAAAATTAGATGTGAACCATTAAGGATAATCTATTGGAAAGGAAACATGGAAATGAAAGCACAAACAAAGATTTGAGCAAGGAAAAGAATAGATTCAAGATGACTTTCCCTCGGTTGTCACTTTAAGAGAAAAACAATCTTGGATCTTGAATCAACAAGCAAAAAGGAACTAAGGAAATGGAAGGCCATTCAACCAAGCAACACTAAAGGTTTAAAAACAACAAAGAGAAGAAAAATCAAAAGAGGACCAACTAACCTTTAAATGAAGAACTAAGAAACCTAGGATTAGGCATGAAGCACAGTTGGAAAATGTTACGGAGGTAATTTCCTAGGAAGTGGGGATTGGTTGGATGATTGGAATAGAATTTTAGGAAGGTGGGATAGTATTAGAAAGATAAGACTCTTGAATGGAGAGTGAAATTTGTAGCACTTAGTGGTGAGGTGGAAATTTGTAGCTTTTGAATGTACTGGTAACTTCTTATTGGTCGACATGCCACCTTGTCCTAGTGGATTTTCACTCAATTATCTTCAAAATTACCTAGAAATCCTAAGGATAATTCTTTGCATTATCCTCCAATCATGGCCTTCCATGTAACTTGGATTATGTGGCTTGATGGCTAAAATCCTTGGCTTTGGTTGCTGGCTAGGCTCCTTAGCATGTCACCTTATTCATGGCTTAAATATGGCTAAGTGAAACCCATGCAAAGGTGGTGGACTTTGCATGACTTGTGCATGGGCTCACTTTGACCACCTTTGACCCCTTCAATTCCATCTTCAAGTGATCTTAAGATGATCAGGCCCCTTAATCTCATATGGTATGATGAATTTTGGGCTTTGACTTGATCTTTTAATCTTAATAGTTAATTTTCATCTCCATCGATCTTAACCGTCGGATCATCATATCGCTTCCTACAAAAAGTAAAAAACTCTAATTAAATCTTGAAAAAATATTATTAATCATATACTTAACTAGATTAGCCTTTGAACCTACATAATATCAATTATTTATTTATTTATTTATCATTATATAAGAAATATGTGCATTACAAATTTTGGTCAAAAACGCTAATTTTACCCCTATAAGTTAGAGCACATGGGTAACTAATTGGGTCACTTTTATGCAAAATTAAACACTTATCACACCCCCAACCAGCATCTTGCTAGTCCTAATCAAAACATGAGAAAATTTATTTTACAAAAACTAATACAAAGTGCCACTTACGTAGGTGCTCACGATTGCATTTAGCACATGCAACAAGCCCTTGAACCCTTAGGTTACCACCAGTGGACGAGTTAAGCCTCATGAGAGTTTATAGTGAATATACACACAAAATTACCTAAGGTTAAGTCCTTTATTTTATCTCAAAGAATCCTCATTTATTACCACTCTACTAGTTTGTCATAACTAATGTAGATGAATGATAAGTAGTATTCCAGTTATTTCTTAGAGTGCATGTGTGTGTACATCCACATAAGTCCTAACTTTTAATTAGATATGCTTAAATTCCAAGGGAAATATGTTTTGACCTCAAATACTTATAGGTACACTCTCAAAAGGTGAAGCGCTCAAGGAAAAGGTTAAACATATTTCTCTCATTATGTGACCAAATCCAACAAGGCTAATGGTCAACATAAAATTTTAAGTACTAAAGAGACAACAGAAATTAATCTCTAAGAGTGGATGTTATCACCAAGAATAGCAGGGGTAGTTTACCTTAATTCCTTCTTTTTATATCCTCTTTAAGGCTATGTTCCACCTAAGATCCACATGTCTTTTAAATGGGACAAAATGTAAGCTTAGGACAGGTTCGAAAAAGAAGGTTATAAAGGTTCCAAGGCTTAAAATTGAGTAGAGGTGTTTTATTGATTGTTGGACAATTCTTCTCTGATAGAAGTGAATATCTTTTGTATTCTTGTATTTTTCTTTCAATTTTTCTGCTCTATTTCTATTATTTCTTTCTTTTCACTTTTATTTTTCTTTTGAAGTTTTTAGAGAAAGACTTGCAGTGTTTTTCACTTCTTTAACTTTTTGTCCTTTTTGAAGATTTCTACTAACTCTACTCATTTTGAAAATGGGTAATGGATTTTTATTTCTTGGTTTTTCTAGGTCAAGGTAAGTGAGTTTAAGAAATAAAAGGCTTATTAAGAGGCTTAAGGTGCTAACTAGTGCTATAATATATTGGTTAGGTTTTATATCTTTGAATTAAACAAGGATGTCCTATATCAGTCCTTAGGTTTCCTAAAGCCTATCAAATTCAATAAATTTTCTAAAAATAAAGCTATTACTCCTATTTATTCTTGACAGTTAACCAACATAAGGATAATATGATCACACTAAATTTTGTATGTTGAAGAAACATGTGAAATTACTTATAACTCTCTGAAAGAAGATAGTCTATAAAACTCACTGGGTCATAAGTCTCCACTGATTTTCCTCATGGTCTCTACGTCATACCTTTCTAGTAGTCTGGAATCTATGCTATGCGTAAATATTTGTTGAGAATTAACCTTCATAAAATGCTTCAACAAATGAATAATATGCAAAACTAGCCATATGCACTTCCATTAAGAAGTAAATAATAGAATTGCTAAGTTTTTGAAAATCTAGTTCTCATCACAGTAAGGGAACTCTACCCCAGAAAACCCTTTTTTTTTTTTTGAAAAATACAATAAAACTTAGGAAAATCCAAACCTCTATGTGCATCTACACTACTGAACTTGAATGAAACATTGTCCTTAATGTTTGAAAATGTAGGACCTTATATGAAATGGAAAGATGTAGAAGACTGAGATTTGAAAAACATTTGGGTTGCCTGCCAAGATTCCCTAGAGTAGTCTAAGGTGGGTCATGATAATGTGGTTTCTCTAATAGTGTCTCTTCAATCTCAGGGCTAAGTAGTTCAAAGAAAGGCTTTAACCTCTGACTATTAAACTTTAGGATCTCACCATCCTTCTCATTCTTGATGGGCCCATTAGGATATACTGTTTATACTATGTAAGGTCTAGTCTATCGAGATGTGAGTTTGCCTAGAAAGAGATGCAGTCTTGAATTATATAATAACACCTTTTGTCCAGGTGTGAAGGATTTCCATAAGATTGGGCGATCATGGTTAACCTTCATTCAGTCTTTGCATAGTCGTGCAAAATCATATGCATCCTTTCTTAATTCATCCAACTCATTGAGTTGGTGTTTTTGGTGGGTCTTAATAGCATCTAATTTGAAATTGAGCTTTTTGATAGTCCAATAGAGGCCTTTAGTGAGCATTCCAAGACTGTCTTGAAAAAGGCAGTCGAAGGAAGCAAAGCTAGGGAAGCGAAGCAGATCGAGACTGTTTCCATACAGTCGAGGGAAGCGAAGTGGGCAGAGCGAGATGTATCGAGACTTTTAGTCAAGGGAAGCGAGCAAATCTTGTGTTCTAGCTCTACTGGTAAGTGGCATGCCTTTCCATAGACCAAGCCATAGGGTGACATGTTTATTGGGTTTTTATAAAAGATATGGTAGGCCCATAACGCATTGTTAAGTCTCATAGACCAGTCTTTCCTACTTGGATTGGCTGTCTTCTTTAGGATACTCATAATTTTCCTATTGGATACCTCTACTTGCCCACTGGTCTGAGGGTGGTATGGGGTAGCTATCTTATGGTTGGCACCATAATTTTTCATTAAATTATCATACACTTTATTACAAAAGTGTTTTCCCCCATTAGGGATTATAGCTTACAGAGTACCAAACCTTACAAAAATATTTGCTTTTAAAAATCTTACTACTTCCTTGTGGTCATTAGTTTTACTGGGTACACAATTAGACATGTAGTCCACTCCCACTAGAATGCATACTTTGCTAAAAGAATTAGGGTAGGGTCCCATAAAATTTATGCCCTTTACATTGAATGGTTCTATAGCAAGGATTGGGTTTAAGGGCATCATGTGTCTCCTCCCCAGACTTCCTAATCTTTGGAACCTCACACATATTATGCAGTATGTAAGTGAATCTTTAAAAATGGTGGGCTAATAAAAACCACACTATAAAACTTTTGTGGCTGTGTTTGTAAAGGTAAAATGGCCTTCACATGCATGATCATGATAGAAGGAGATGATGTTACTATGCTCACTATCTGATACGCATCTCCTAATCACCTGATGGGTACAGTACATGAATAAAAATTGATCGTCCTAGGTAAAGTATTTAACCTCAATAAAATATCTCTTCCTATCTTGTTTGATCCAATGATTGGGCATTTGTCATGTAACAAGATAATTTACTTATCTCCATACCAAGGTAATTGGGAAATGTGCATTAGCTGTTCATCCAGAAAGGATTCAGTTATAGGAACATTATCGCTAATGTGTTCCACCACTAATTTAGATGAGTGGTCTACTACGACATTTTTGGAACCTTTCTCCTTCTAAATTTCAAAGTCAAATTCCTATAGCAAGAGTATCAATGGATCAACTGAGGTTTTGCATCCTTTTAGAAAGGAGGAACTTGAGAGCTGCATGATCTGAGTGCACCATGACTTTAAACCTTAACAAGTAAGATCTAAATTTATCCATGGCAAACACTACAACCAACAACTCTTTTTCTGTGGTCAAATAGTTAACTTGCACATCATTCATTATTTTACTAGTGTATTATATCACGTGGGGAAGTTTATCAATGTGCTGCCCCAAAATAGCTTGAATTGCATAATCTGATGCGTCATACATTATCTTGAATGCTGCCCTCCAATCAGGTGGTTAGATAATGGGTGCAGAGGTCAACTTAGCCTTTATCCATTCAAATGATTTCTTCCAGTCCTCATCAAAGTCAAAGTTAGCTTCCTTTGTTAGTAAATTACAAAGAGGCTTAGCAATTTTGTTGTAGTCCTTGATGAATCTTCCATAGAAACTAGCATACCCTAGAGATGGCTGCTAAGGAACTGTAGCTATATGAAAGTTTTGGCTACGGGGGGTTCATAGAGGGCCCCCCTTGGTAGTTATTCTTCAACAAGGAAAAGTTTGGATGCCTAGCCCATCTAGGGTTATAGGTCTTAGAATGTGGGTTCTTGCTAGGATTGCAATATGCATTTAATACATTCGCTTGTTCAACAAGATAATCCTTAAGCACTCTATTTGATGTACAAGATATGGTCATATGGGCTGCATTGGAATAGAGAGCACATACCTCTTGTGGAAGCTTAATATATATAGCAGTCATGAGGGACTGAATCATAGTTTCAAGTTTGTTTGCTCTCCCATCATACTTATCCATTCTTTCAATTATAGAGTCAAGCTTATAGGCAAGATCTATATGCACCCCAATCTTATATAGATCCCCTTTCTTTAGAGGCTAGTTGTTTCTTTCTTTTATTTGAATAATCCTATTATTGGGAATTATCTGCCAATGTCTAAAAGAACTCCTAGGCCTCTCTCTCATATTCTAACATGAGGGCCCCTCTACTTGTGGCATCTACCATTTGTCTATTTTGAGGTGTTAATGCCTCATGGAAGTATTGCACCTTCTGTCATTTCTCGAATCCAAGATGTGGATATTTTTGCAGCAATTCATTTCACTGTTACCAACATTATAATACTATCATCATCCCTTTGTTGGAAATTCTTAATTTCTATATGAAGAGCATTTATTTTGTGAATGGGGAAGAATTTGTTTAAAAACCTCTTAGAGAATTGGTCCCATGTATTTATGGAACCTACCTCCAAGGAATTGAGCCATGACTTGCCTTTATCCTTGCGTGAAAATGGGAATAACCTGAGCCTAATAGCATCATTGAAAAAATTTACGGACTTAAATGTGGAACAAATATAAAAGAACTCCTTGATATGTAGGTAAGGGTCTTCTCACTCACGACCATAAAAAGTGTGGAGTAACTGTGTGACTCTTGGCTTTAACTCAAAGTGTTTTGCGTTTTTTGGTGGCAGAGCTATGCAAGATGGGTTGTTGAGCTAGAGTGGTGCATAAAAATCTCTAATAGATTTTCACTCAACTTTTGCTGGTAGTGTGGCCATGGGGTTAGGAACTTGGTTTATTTCCCTATGCCTAAGGTTGCATTCAATCTTTAGGTCAAATGGTGCTAACTCTAAGTTCTGAGATCCACACCTTTTCATAAACTATCCGAATTCCTAACTAAATGTCCTAACTATATGCTGACTCTAACTCTAAGTGATGCACAATCAAATCCTAGTGTTCACTAATCCAGTAGTGTTTTGATTATCTTTTCTTATTGCATAGGTGGTAGCTTCTTAGATGTAGATCTAGACTCCTCCTCCTCTTATCTATATTTGACCACTGCTTACCAATTGGGTTCTGCTTAAAACTATTTAATACAATCATAGTGTTAGGAAGCATTTAGACATCAACTAATTTTCATAGAAGGCATGGAAAAGTAGTTATATTTTAAGACACCCACTATAACCACAATACTCAGAAGCTATTGGAGTGACAATAGATCGTATCCTTCTAAAAGGGTCCTATGAGCTAGATAACTTGTCTCTTTCTACTTGATTTTAAATTAATGTTCAAAGGTTAGGATCATGACATACAAGGATGTTGATTGATTCCTAGGTGGGCCAAGGAGCTGGTGATGAAATCTAGTCCTTTTCTTGTAAGGGCTCCTGTGTGGCCCTTACTAGAATTAAGTACCATTCCACCATAAAGCTATAAATATGCAATGCAAAATAAAAATCAAATTAACATTACTACACATGTGCAAAAGAAATCCTTTGTCACCGAGCAAGTAAGATCTTTGATTCAACACCACACCCCTCCTATGTTTAGAGATCCAAGTTGTCCTACCATCTCATGTATTATTGGAGATCATGTCATTGATAGGGCATTATTAGATTTAGGGACCAATGTAAATTTATTACCATATTGTGTCTATGAGAAACTAGGGCTTGGTGAACTAAAACCAACCAATACCACTTTATAATTAGCAGATAAATTAATAAAAATTCCACCTGGTATGATTGAATGTTTTAATATAGGTGGACTAGTTTTACTTTCCTATAAATTTTATTTTCGTGGATACCTAGTCTGCATTAGACCCATGGTAATCAGATCCCGGTCATTCTTGGAAACATCCAATGCCATTATCAATTGTAGAAATGGTGTGATGAAATTATCTTTTGAGAACATAAAAGTAAAGCTTAATGTTTTTTATGTTGATCATCACCATCTAGATGTAGATGATTCTTGTGTAGTCAATTTGACTGAAGGTCTAATTTGAGATGCTAATCCACAATTGTTTACCTTAGATCCACTTGAGGCATGTATAGTACACTTTAATTGTGACTTTGATATGGACAAGTCCAAAGAAGAGGTAAATAATCTTTTAAATGCTGCACTCGATCATGGATATATCCAAATGAGGACTTCAGGTGGAAACTCTTCCTCCAATTTTGTTCCTGTACCATTAGTAGAAAAACTTCCTACGTTGGTCCTTAAGCCATTGATTGATAATCTAAAATATTCCTACCTAGAACCTATTGAATCCTTGCCCATATTCATAGCCTCAAATCTAAATCAAGAATAGGAAGGAAAGCTACTTAATGTTCTATGTGAATATAAGACAGCTTTAGGGTGGACTATAGTGGATATTAAAGGGATTGCTACCTCCTACCATCCTCATACTAGTGAACAGGTAGAAGTGTCAAACCGGGAGATAAAGTGGATATTAGAAAAGACAATTAATCTTAGTTGAAAAGATTATTCTTTAAGACTTAGTGATGCTTTATGGGCCTACCATATTGCATTCAAGAACCCTATAAGTAGGTCACCTTGCCATCTTGTCTATGGAAAGGCTTGTCTTCTACTAGTAGAACTTGAGCATAAAGAATATTGGTCCATTAAAAAGCTCCATTTTGAACTAGGTAATGGGGGGACCCATAGGAAGCTCCAACTCAATCATTTGCAAAAACTTAGGAAAGATGCATATGAGTCTGCAAGGATATACAAGGACCACATGAAAGCTCATCATGATAATTTTTTTTTGTGAAAGTCCTTCACATCAGGACAAAAGGTCCTCTTGTATAACTCTAGGTTGCATCTATTTCTAGTAAGCTTCGTTCTCGATGGAGTAGACCTTACATTTTATGTATTGTTTACCCTCATGAGGTTTTCAAGATTGAAAAGAATGGGGAAATTTTCAAAGTAAATGGACAATGGTTGAAATCTTATTTGGAATTGGTAAACCCTAAAATAGAGGAGATTTTACTTGATAAACTAGTCTACCATGGCCCATCATATCATGTCCCATGACACATGCATCCATCCTGAGTCTAGCATTTGTCACTGTTTCTTGTCATTGTGCTAACATTGCACATCTAGCTGACAACGTTAAACATAACCCTTATTGGAAGGCAACCCGAGATTTTTAGAGTCTCATTTTGCCTACATTATTGAGTCAATATATAGGGATCCTATGTTTCAAAAAATTGGAGACAACATTTAGTTCAAGTTCAAGGGTGTAGAAATGCATGAGATTTCTGTGTTTTTCTTATCGTTCAATTGAAAAAATAATATATTTTTTTTCAAAATTTTAAGGTCGAGTTCCTTTGCTATAATAAGAATCAAATTTTCTGAAGCTTAGTATTTCTCCTACTTTAACTTCTTAATTGAAAAGCATATCTTTAATTTTACATTTTATTCATGTGCTAAAGTGTTTTATGAAGTTAAATCTAGTAAGACACTTATACAAAGTGCATTGTTTAGATAGATAGATGGTTAGGGCTTAGAGACCCTGAGGAAAATTAGTGGAGACCTATGCCCAATGAGTATTAGATACTATTGTCTTTATGAGGGTTATATATGATTCCCTATTTTCTTCAACATGTGTGCATATGGGAGATTAGAAGAGGAAGGAGAAAAGGGGAGAAAGAGGAAGAGAGAGAGAGAGAGAGAGAGAGAGAGAGAGAGAGAGAGAGAGAGAGAGAGAGAGAGAGAGAGAGAGAGAGAGAGAGAGAGAGAGAGAGATGGGAGTTACGTTGGTGATCATGGGACGAGTGTGTTCACTAGTTGCTTGCTGTGTGGTCACCAATGGTGAGCCAGAGCAGGAGGAAAACACATGCAAGGGAAGTGGAGAAATGGGTTATTAAAAGCCCAGCTGCTCCATCCTTTTTGCCAACCAACGCATGATGGTGGCGTGCATCGTCCATCACCACCTATCATCCTTGATGGCACATAGGGAGAAAATTACGTGATGTGACATGTGACAAATCTATTAGTGGAGGTGTAGTTTTGAAAAATGGCCCCTCCATTTTTGGCCTTTTTGTTAGAAACATGTAAATGGTGCCCATATGTAAAATTATTAAAATGCCCCTCCATTTCAAAATCTCATAACTTCTCCATATGAACTCTGATTTCAGTGTTCTTTGTGTCATTGGATTTCTTTTTCTAAGCACAATCCAAACATAAAGGTTTGAACACTTAATTTGTCTTCTCTAAAAAGTTCAAAACTAAGAAATCTATTTTCTCCTTTGCAATAAAATTTACACAAAATAAGTTGTTTAAAAATTAGGGTTATTACATCCTTTTCCCTTTAAAGGAATTGTTGTTCTAAAAAGCCCTTTGTATGTAATTCCTCAAATAATTCTACATTTGTCTTTCTTACTTTATCATCAATTTCAGTTTCAAGTCTTTGATTAATTGATTCTACAAGGAAAGTTCAACCCAAGAAATCTACTTGTTTTTCCACCGTATGGCAAATATTGTAACTCCTTGAATCAAAATCATCCTTGTGAATTCAATATGGTAGACCCCTCATTCATAATACTGTTTGTATTATTCACTCTAATATTCTATATTAATTTAGTTTCATGTGAAGTGTCGCTCTATGTACTTTTCCCACTTCCTTCATGTTATTTCATTATAACTATATCAAAGGACCAAGAATACCTTTGTCGTACCATGATGATTGATGTATTATGAATGAGGGGTCTTTGTGAGGATTTCTTATTTCAATTTAACATTTATCCATACTACAAATCTTTCATGCATTCAAATACTATCTTCTACTTTTCATGTGAGACTCAATTCCTGAACCAGAGCTTATGCCTTTACATTGTCTGCCTATAACTTAAAGAATTCTTAATGATGGATGCCATTATTAGGTTTTGTAGTGAGTTCTTTACCTAGTTAATACTTTACTTGTACCTAGCTACATCTTTTTACCACTTTGAAACATGTTTTCTCTTTTCTTGTCCTATATTAGCACATTCTTCAATCATTTATCTAAGACATCGTTGGTCACCATTTAACCTCAACTACTTGGAGGCGATGTCAGTATCGGTATAATGCTTGGTTCCTTTGATTTCTAGAAACTTGCCTCTCATGTGTCACCTCACACAAGCCTTATATCCTTCCTCGTCATCTTAGTTAATGGTATGGTAATAATTCTTCAATAAACTACTGCAGTATCTAGTAAGGCTTAGGAATTTTCATATTTTTTTCACCATTTTAGTTGTTTTCCTACAATTCTACCTCTACTATCATTGGATCCACTGGGACTATCTCTTCAGGAATAACATGGTTTAAGAGGTTGACTTCCTTTAATTAAGGCTCATGTGTAAGCATTTCTAGTGCTCCACTTGATATAATATATATTTTATGGTGTTGTTTACCAATATAATAACAAGTTATTAAGAAATGGTTGAAATACCCAACTTATACGACATTGTTCTAGCGTAATTATGGTTAAATCAATAGCTAAGTAATGACCTTGAGATGTCTTCAATTCTAATCCTCATCTAAATATACTATGATGTGAAATTAATCATTGACATGATTCTAGTAGATTAAAATAGGTCAAATATGTCACAAATTCTAAATAGATACTTCTTATTCCACATCATGAATCCATTCAAGTACTTAATGGCAATGTAAAGTATTACCAACTCATCCTTTTGTTGATGAGAATAACTGGTGTCTCGTGGGGAAATAGTGACCCTAATGAATTCTAGTTTTAACGATTCGTCTCATTATTTTCTTAAGATTCTTCAAATATGTAAGCATCCCACAATGAGAATTTTTTTAAATAAAAGTAGTTTTATAGTTTAATTATGTAATAACCCCAATTTTTATGAATATATTCGAATTATTAAAAATTCAAAATGAAAATTCTAAAAGTGGAACTGGAACTAGAACTTTGAGTTCTAGGAGAATTTATTTTTATAAAAATAAAATCAAGACTTAAAACTTGGATATTTGTAAGGTACTCGAAAAATTGATTAGAATGACTATAAGTACATCAAATTCTGAGTCCGGATGAAAAATCCTTATTTTTCTCCACTTTTATGAATAAAAGGATAAAATGGTAATTTTACTTGTAACCAAGACCTAAGACATTAAATTTGGAATGTACTTCTAAGTATGCTCGATTCTGAATTCATAGGAATAAATTCTATTTTTCTCCATTTTTTTGAATTAAAAGGGCAAAACAATCTTTTCACAACTATGTGGGGCACACAATGTGGGCCAACGGTCTAGAAGAACACCATCGTGAGTCAAACCACTACCAGCTGGTAGTGGAGAAGGAGGTAGTAGTGGAGAATCCAATGCCAATTTAATAATAAAAAGAATTGAAACATGATAATTGCATGTAATCATAAAAAAATAAAAAAACACCTATGTGTAAGCGTCGTCCCCACTAGAACCTAGGTTCGGCCAAGAAATCACTAATTCAATTAGCAATGAAATTCCATCCAACAAATCACCATCTCCACCATTGGATTGATTTGGGCTCAAATTATCTACAAAATTACCAAGGAATCATAATGATCTAACAGTTGGATCCACTTTCTAGTTCCTAAGTATAAAATCCTATATAAACAATACTAACAATGCAATCTAATGGTCCCAATTTAAAGTATTATGACATGTAAACAAAACCTATAAAGTAACTCAAAAGAAAATATGGCTAAATGGGTGAACTAACTAAGGAAAGTGGACCTAAAAAAAGGGCAAATAGAAGAACAAAATGTGAATTTCAAGAGGGTAAATCAAGGTTATAAGCTAGCATTTATCTTGGCTATCACTAGCAAATAAAAATTAACTTAAATATTGAATGAATAACAAAGAAAAACTAGTGGAATTGAGGTAAACAAGAAAGGGAAAGCTAGATAGAAAGAAGAGTGTAAACTAGAAAGCAAAACAATGGAAAACTAAGGCAAGGGAATTAAAACAATGAACAAAATAATAATCCAAATTGGAGAACAAATAAACAGGACAATAACTAGAGAATTAAAGAAAGAAAAGCACTAAAGAAGGCCTCAAAGTCTAGTAGCAACTAAGCACTTGTGACGACTCGGGTTTTTGTAATGCATTTTGTAATACATTTTTCAAAGGCAGGGCCCTTAATGGTACAAAAATTTGGAAAACAATGCAGCAGAAATTCTTTTTTTTTTTTTTTTTAAATTCGTTTGTAACAAAACTCAAGTCTCACCTCAAGGTACATAATACATATAGACATTTTGTATAAAATAAAATTTTATTGAATACCAGGAATCATCCAATAGTTCACTCTTACACATCCCCTATATTATAATTACAAACCATTGTCCAAATTACATAATCCAAATTTCAAACCTCACCTTACATTAAAACTCTCAATACAATACAATGCTCTGAAATAAAAAAAGAATACATGTCTTCAAGGGTCATACCCTAATTGATTATTCTCTTCAAGTCTTATACCATATTGAGCTCCTAATTCTCCTTCTTTGTTTCTGAGATATTGTAAACATTTAAACATTTACAAAATCTTAGCAAGCTATGCTTGGTAAGGGATACAAAAATATACTACTTCACTAATATAAGAATACATACCTCAATCATTATTCCATCATGGTTATCTACTCATGAGTTATCTCAATATAGAGTATATACATTATTTATGTAGTATAGGATAAATCTGTTAAAATAGTGAAAATTGCTCAAAACTTGTTCCTTCCCATGGCTCCCACTTAAGAGATCAATATTCAACCAATTCTCATACGGGGATTTTCTTTCTAGGAACTCAAGTAGTGGCATCTCATCATGCCATGGAATTACACTATGCCTACCATATGTGGATTATAATGCAAAATACATTAGGACTAACATGCCACAATCTCAATCCGTACAGTGTGCACAGATAACTGCATAATCATCCACTGATACCAACTGTTGATACCAATTGTGGAAATAACAACTCCATGTCTGCGTGGGAGGACCATGGTTGTCATAATGGGGGCCTTCTGATGATTGCTCCACCTGACATTTATCCTCTCATAACTTCCCTAGCATAGCATCCCCAGTCCTAGTATTGCGTAAAACAAAATCACAAGCCACCATGCTTGTATGTAAAATATATTGTACATATCAGACGATGTGTCTGTTTAACTAAGGTTAGAATATTTTCTATGCCATATTCTTAGGGTTTCCTTAGTCTATACGTCTCATTACTTTCACCTCATTTGATTAGATCATTAGATTGGATCAGTTAAATTAGATCCTGGGTTGATCCACTTAGTTGGATCATTATCCTGCTAAGGTACCAAATATACTTATATCATGAAGGTCTATAATTCTAGATAGAAGATCATGTATGTATACACATGAATCCTTAATACATTCTTGTACAGCCACCTACCTCAAAGTAGTATCATGATCTTGATTCATACACCTCAAGTGGTATTCACTCCACATTGCCCATCATTGTCTTAATTCATACATCTATTAGGCCATACGTATAAAGTTATTCCTCTATATAATTATTCTTTCTTCATGTATTCCTATAAGGGGTGCCCTAATTTTCCTTGCATCATGTTTCATCAAGGTTTGGGTTCTCTATCTATATTTTTCTACACATAATATGACATTAGTATTCTTATTGTTTTTGATCATTCAAGATCCTCTGGATCTTGTCTGATTATCCTTATCTTGCTTACAATGTAAGGAGGCGTTTAGACCTCATAAATGTCAACGGAAGGTGGGGGAAGAGCAAGGCTCTATTAGAGAACCCCCTTAACCACCATGTTCATCATCCACTAGGTGACCTTAACTCGACCTTTCATAAGGTTCCTATGTGCATTTTAACCCTAAGTACTCTTTCTAATTGATTTTAATTAAATCCATGAACATTTAAAATGTCATTCATGGAGTTTCATTATTCTCCTATTTTGGGCAAAGGAATTTATATTCCTTAAATTTTCCTACTAACTATGGCCCTTACTATCATTAAGTCCATTCATGTAATTGTTCTTCAACTCTATTTTCATTTAATTACATTTTCAATGTAATTTTCATAACATAAACATTAAAGTAGAAATAAATAAATAATTCTACAATTAAATCTACTAAGCAATAAATGACAATTGTAATAACATTTAATAATTCAAATGAAAATCTAACATGCCATAACTATTCATCATGATCCAACAGTCATAGTTGATTTCTATCCCTTTTAGGATTTAAATCTTGATCTTTTCATTTTCGTTTAGATATATTACATCTCCTTAATGTGATTCCATTATTAGATCATTGATGCATCTTATCAAGTGATCTGATCCTTCTTGATCCAACCAATCAAGAAGATCTTAAGTCCTTTTATCCAATTTAATGGCACAGATCTTAATCTATCCCAAATCATCATTATCCAGTGTATAAATCCATATGATATTAACTTCATGTCTTTATCCAAATACATCCATACTGTCTAATCATCCTTGATCAACTAGATTAGGGAGATTACCATTCATTTTTATGGATCTTACTACTTTTAAGGCTAGATCTCTTAATTAAATATAGATCAATCAATTCTAACCACAATGGATCGGAATTATATAGTTTGATCGTTCCAAATTTCACAAATCATAAGAATTAATAACACTTTTCTTTATTAATAAAATTTTACATGCATCAAAACATATATTGTGTAAGTTCAATGGGTTGTACTCATCAAAAGGAATCTAACCCAACTTTTTGATCTAAATTTAGAGTTCAATTGAGATCAGAATTGGGATTTTAAGATTTTAGCCTATTTTAAGGGCTGAAATTTGATCCTCCTATTTTTGTTTATTTACTTGTTCTAAAAAACATATATTTACTTGTTACTACAGATTTTTGTTATAATCACAAATAAATACAATTTAAAACATATATTTCATGAGTTCAGTAACTTACAAAAGTGATAAGGAATCTACAGAAAGTTTCAGATCTAAATTTAGAGCCATATTGAGCTCTTAATTGTAAAAACAAGATTCTAGTTCAAAATTTGGATGACCCAGATCAAATCTCAGCTTACGAGTGCGTGGGCCGACCAGCAGCCCACACCCATTATTGCCTATTACAAGTGGTCGATGGAGGTGACCGGCTATAGGTGAGACAGTCCAGATTTGGACCGTTAGATCACCCATGGTAGTATCTCCTCCATCCGTAACTATCAGCGGCCCAAATTTCATCTACTGGGTTTTTTTGGACGTAGGAATCCATCCAATGGCTCAGGGATTTCATCTAAGCTGTCCAAGATGGTGGATCTCAACCCTATTGCTGGATCCATTGCCTTCGACAGATTAACAGCCGGGGAGATCCCTTGGATGTCGAAAAACCCAAGTTAAGTGCCAGAATGGAAAGAGGGGAGGAAGATGCACCTACCTATGCTAGTTCGGTAAGGAGAGGGTCACCAAAGAAGAAGAATTTAACAGGAGAAAATAAAGGAAACCTTAGACACCAAAAAATATACTGACATTGATTCCTCCGTCACTGTTGCCGGAGATGGAGTGATACCTTAGGGCTTTTGTAGATCACCCCTCCCTGAAGCGTTTCAATAGTTCCAGATCAAGTTTTAACGGCCAAATTGGCCAAAATAAGTAGATCAACTACCAGAGATGGTACTTAGTAGCATTTTTATTTTTTATTTTTTCGACAATCTAGGAGGTGGATCATACAAATTTCTTAGGGCTTTTGTAGATCTCCTTCGTCTGAACAAATCCAATGGTTAAGATTGAAAGTTAAGGGTTGAAAATAGATGGCTAATTTAAATAGAATTTCCTAGGCAGAAACCCTGGTTCATTAGGGATGACGCGTCCCTGGACGCGCCCCAATAACATACATGAATTGTCTGTCGAGTGCATCTATGGACACTCTCCGAAGGAAAGTGAGAGAAAGAAGGAAAAAGAAAATTTTGGGGAAGATTGGGGAGGATTTGGGCATTGGGATTTTAGGGCATGGTAGAGGACCTTGTGAAGAATATTAGGAGAATTTTTGGGAATTTTATGAGCTATTTATAGGGATTTTAGGAATTTTCCATGATAACATGTAATTATCATGCTCCATTCTTTTTATTATTCAATGTTCATTGGATACCCAGTACCACCTCCCTCTCCACTAATAGGTGGTAGTGGTTTGACTCATGATTATATATTTTTTGGCCATTGGATTCCTTTGTGGGTCCCTTGTGGGCTTCTCAGGTGTGAAAAGACCATTTTGCCCTTTTAATTTCAAAATTAGAGAAAAATAGTGTTTATTGCCATGAAATTGGAATGAATGTACTTAGTAGCCTTGGATTCATATTTCCAAGTACATTCAAATTTTTTATGTCTTAGACCTCGGTTATGAGTAAAATTACCATTTTATCCTTTTGTTCATAAAAATGTAAAAAAATAAGGATTTTCATCCGAATTCAGAATTTGATGTACATATAGTCATTCTAAAGGGTTCATCAAGTATGTTTTCAATTCTACATGTCTTATACCTTGATTGTACTTCTATGAGAAGTGCATTTTTAATAACCCTAATATTTCAACTTGATTTTTCCTTAAAATTGTCAATTCCATTATTGATTCAATCTCCTTACAAAAGTTAGGGGTGTACAGGCCTAAGGGAGAGCTTTATTTTTACGTTGTCTCACACAACTTCTACTTAGAAAAAAAATGTGGAAATCTATGGTGTATATATAGATGTTTTATCTTCCAATTTGATGAATGTTTAAGATGGGAAAGGGGTGGAGACCTAGATCTAGATCTAGGGCTGAGGTGGATTAAAGGAGGAAAGTTAGGTGGAGATGATGTAATAAGGATGACATAGGAGAGAGAGAGAGAGTCAAGGGTTGGCTGGTTTTCTAATTAGGAAGGGGTGGGTGGGTGGGGAGTCATTTTCTTTGGAAGGAAAGTGGCTCTCTACCCTCCTAATTGGATGGTGATTGGGATGGTGATTGAAGATGGAGTGGATAGAGGGAATGAGAAAGTAAGGATAGAAAATTAGAAGAAAGCTTAGGGTTTTGCATGTTTGCATGTACTTCGATCTAGGATTTCTTAATTAGCAAACCACTTGATTTTGCCATGGGGTGTCCTTTTCTAGGAAGGTGGCTTCCTCCTTGAGTTAAGAATGGTGGAATAGGAATGGGAAATGGGTTACGAAAGTGGAATTTTCTCTCTTGTTGGGTCCCTTAATGCATGGTCATCTTACCTTTTCCATTAATTTCTCAAAATTCCTTAAAAATCATACTTTTATCATAGAAAAGTTGCTTGAATTGATGCTTCAATCATGTGGTTCCATATGGTACTCCTCCTTGGCTTGATGACTCACTTTGATGGCTCATTACTTGGTGGCTTAAGCAGCTTCAATGTTTGGCTTCAAGGTTTGAGTAGCTCGTATGGCTTATCACCCTTTTTATGGCTTTAATGGTTAAGTGGCTTGAATGGCTCCCATATAAAAGTGGTAGAAATGCATGGCTTGGTTCCATTTCTAATCCCCTTTTGCTTCTCCAACCGCCTTCTTTCCATAGGATAGTCGTGATCATTGGCTAAGCTTTGCATGACATTGACTTTAGCTTGATCTTCAATTCTCATCCCGATCAACCTCAACCTTTGGGTCATCTCTCTAATACCTACAAAAGGTAAAAACCCTTAATTAAATCCCATAAAAATATGATTATTCATATACTTACTTTGGATTAGCTCTTGAACTAGAAAAATACAAACTTTTAAACTATTAGGTCAGAAATGCATTTTGTTACAAAATTTCAGCCGAAAACCCCAATTTAACACTATAAGTTATAACTTACGGGATATTGATTGGGTACTTTTTATGAAAAATTGAATCCTTTTCACACTCATCACTAGAATTTTTCTAGTCCTAAGAAAAACATGCAAAAAATCATGAAAGTAAAAGTGGGTGCCGTTTTCGTGGGTACTCATGATTGTATTTACCATATGCAAAATGCCCTTAAATCCCTAGGTTATCCCTAGTGAACGAGTTTGGCCTCATGATGGTTTGCAGTGAATACACACACAAATTCCATAACGCTAAGTTTCTTAATTGATCTCAGAGAATTCTCAGAGTGCATGTGTGTATATAACTACATAAGTTAGGACTTGTAAACAGTAATTCTTATACTCCATTGGAAAGATGCCTTGACCTCAAATTCTCATGGATACACACTTAGAAATAAAGCTCTTAGAGGAATGGAATCAAACAAAAGTCTTTCACTATGTGATCGAATCCAAAGATAATGTTGGTTCACATAAATTTTTAAGCATTAATGAGACAAAGAATATGATCCCTTAGAATGGAGGTCATTACTAAGATCAATTGGAAATAGTTCACCTTAATTCCTTCTTATTTATATCCTCAACAAGGCTATATTCCACCTAAGATCAATAGGTCTTTAAATAGGAGGAAATGTAGGCTTGGGATAGGTTCTGAAAAGAAGGGTAAAAGGATTTAAAAGTTTCAAATTTGAGTAGAGGTCTTTTGTTAATTGTTCGGATACTTTTTTTTTTTTTGGTACTTGAAGTGAATATCTTTTCTCTTTCCTTCATAACTTTTTTTTTTTTTAATTTCTTTTTCACTTTTCCTTGGAATTTTGAGGAAGGAACACCTTTATTTGTACATTTGATATTTCTCACTTCTTTGACTTTTATCCTTTTTCTTCTTTTTCTCTACCATCTGCACTCATTTTTTGAAAGGTAGGTAATGGATGTAATTTTTATTCATTTTCTAGGTTAAGGTAGATGAGGTTAACAATAAGAGTCTTACTAAGAGTTTCAAAGGGTCTAACTAGTGGTATAATATCTAGGTAGGCTTTATATCTCTAGGGTAAAACAAGGATGACCTATATCATTTCATAGGTTTCTTACAACCTATTTGATTCAATAAATGTTCAACAAAAGGAAGTTAATACTATTGTTTGGTTCTTAGCAATTGACCAAAACAAAGCTACTAGGATCTATCAAAATTGATTATAAGTTGACGAAAATATGGAATTACTTATAACCTCAGAAAGGATAGTCTCTAATACTCACTTGGGTGTATAAGTGTCCATTGATTTTCTTCAGGGTCTCTAAGCAATAACCATTTATTAGTCTAGGCTAATGTACTTTGTGTAAGTGTATTTCAAGATTTAACTTTCATAAAATACTTCAAGACATTAATAAGATGTAGAATTAATCATATGCATTTCTAATAAGAATTTAAAGTAGTGGAAATACTAAACTTTAGACAATCCAATTCTCATCATAGTAAAGAAACTTTGGCCTAAAAACTCAAAAAGATTTGAATTTTTTTTTTTTAACAAGACAAGTAAAACTTAGAAGTCTCATGTATGTCTAGACCCGCTAAGCTAAACTAAGCATTGTCCCCAATGTTTTGAAATATAGGACATCTATTTGTTAAATGGGCAATGTAGAATAACGAGACTCTAAAACCCCTGGGTTACCTCCCAATAAGTGCTAAGTTTAGTGTCTTCAGCCAAACTAGGATAACTCCTCTAGCTATCCAAAACCTAATAATGAAATGAAAAATTTTTCACGTCACTTCAAAATCTCGCGGTAGTATATATACATTCTTTGCCTTGAAATTTTTGGTGGTGATATCATTAGGACACAATAGACCACCAAAATTTTGAATTTGGTGGGACCACATTCAAATTGATGATTCCCCTTTTTTAAAATTTTGCAGTATTTTAATAGATATCCTCTACCTTGAAATATGAGGCGGTGGTAACTTGATAGAATAAAAGATCAATGTGAAGTGTGTTGGACCATATCAAAACGAATTGTCCCTTGTTCAACAAATTGAGGGATAATGGGTCTCACAACAATCTGTACATATTTTTCATCCTTCTCCCATCTATTTTCCTGAAACTTGGGTAGAAGCTGACTCTGTACTTCCCTAGAAGGTTGTTCTTGATCTAATGGAGGTGCGGATATCGTGGGGCTTAAACTCTTAGTGTCTTCTAATGTGAACCCTAGAGTTGTATGATGTAGGGTTAGTACATTAATGGACTCTTCTTGTTCTTGTTCTTTGGACCCAAGTAAGGTTTTAGGTGGACCTACTTTACTATCTAGTGTTTGATCAAATAAAATTTATATGTCCCAATTGGGTATATCTTCTGCACTGCAAGGCTCAACTTGAATTTTAGGCTTTGTAAGGAGTTCTATGCAGTATTTCCATTGAGAAGTGTCTACTAAAGACTTAGTGTCTAAACATTCATTCTTTTCATCAATGGATGTCTCATCATTGTAATCAGAAAAAGGAGTAGGACAAGACTCAAGTAGATATGAGTTAGAGCTTCGCAAGGGTGGTTGTGGGCTTTGTAACTTAGACTGATCATATACAATTGATAAGTGTTTAATTTTGCATAAAACCCACCCAATTAGTCACCTGTGTGTCATAACTTAGAGGGGTAAATTAGGGTTTTTGACCAAAATTTGTAACACATACATTTTTCTACTAAAAATGTAGATATTTTGTAAGCCTAAAGACTAATCCATGGTAATTATATAATTAATCATATTTTTTAGGACTTAATTAGAGTTTTTAACTTTTTGTAAGAGTGGTATGGTAATTATATAATTGCATCCATTGGGAAGTGAATCTAAACAATTATTCTTGGGATTTATGGGGATATTTTGAAGATAATCATGGGAAAATTCACTAGGATAAGGGAGCATGTGAACCAATAGGAATAGACCCCTTCAATTTTTATGCTTTTCCTACCTTTTCTTACTTTCCACCTCACCAATAAGATGCACCATGAATTTCACTTTTTGTTCAAGAGTCCTACCTTTTAATACTCTCTCACCTTCCTAAACTCCCATCTAAACCATCCAAACCAGCCAACCAATCCCCACTTCCTAGGTAACCACCTAGCCAATCACTTTTCTCCATCTCTCCTCTTTTCCCAATCTTTTCCTATCCTTCTCTTTCCTCCCTCCTTCTTTTCTCTCTCTTACCTCATCCCAAGCAACCCACTTTCCATATTCCATGAGTTTCAATGAATTTTGTAAATGGGGATATTCTTCCTCTTAAAAAAAGGTCGTCTCTCACCTTAAATCATTCCAATAGGGCAACCCACTCATTCCTCTTGAAAATCCTAGCTAACCACTCATCCTAGCTATCCAATTCCCTTTACTTTTCATCCCCATCCTATCTTTACCTTGGGACACCCTAGAAAACTTAGGAAACAAAATATAAAAGAGCAAAATGATATCAAAGAGAGGACTTAGACTCGCAAGCGTAGGAATCAGTTGTACTAATTCATGCAAGGAGGTTGATCCCATGAGGAATAGAATAGATGTGGTACTAGTGGTCCCTACTTATCTAAACTAGGTAAATTCACGAGATCCTTTCCTAAATAAAAAGAGAAAGTTAACACATGAAGATGGAATTATGCCAAAACTTAAAACATGCTAAAATTAACAACTTTCCTAAAAACATACTTTCTAAAAATAAAACTTTCCTAAATTGAGAATTAGAATCTAACTACAATGCAAACTAGTTAACAATGGAATCTAAACTTAACTATAACTAAACAATAAAACTAAATCAATAATAAATAATCAAGTAATGAAATGAGAAGTATCCAAGTATCATGCGCGTGACCATGGAATGATATGCATGATTCGTTGGCTAGGAATGAATCTAATTAACTACTTTGAAAACTAAAGCATGCAATCTGACTCAATTATCAACTAAGAAATCTAATAATATACTTGGGCTCTTGAAAAATCAAGTGAATATCAAGTGTATGGTGCTGGAAATTAAACATAAAAAACCATAATGAAAAATTCTGGCAGCATGTTATGTAAATCATTCACTTAATGGAACATGAAAATCATGGAATTAAGCAATTCCAAAACAAGAAAACATTTAAGAATGAATAATAATAATTGTTGGACACAAGTATGAATTAGAAACTCCAATAAACTTCACTGAATTACATAAAAAATTTATCAACATAATGTCTCAAAACATGTAATCCAAATCTGAAAATTATGTCCTACTACAATGAAAGCTACTTGATCTTAATCAACCCAAAACTATAAGGTAATCTTTCTTCAATATCCCAACATCAACATTGAATAAGCATTTTTTGAAATCAATGAAAAATTTTAAGGAAAAAGAAGACAAATTTATGGAACACTAAGGAAAGCAAGAAGGGATTTCAATGAAACCAAAGGAGATGTAAAAGCATGGAAAAAGACTAGATTTGAGGTGACTTCCCTTGTTTGTTACTTCAAGGAAAAATACAACCTTAGATCTTGATCAATAAGCAAAGAAGAACTAAGGGAATTGAAAAGCAATAAACTAAGCAACAATGGAAGTTAAGAGCAAGCAAAGAGAAAAAGATCAAAAGGAACCAACTAACCTTTCAAAAAAGAACAAAAAGAACCAAGGGCTTGGATTCAAGCATGGAACACTAGGAGAAGATGGCAGCTACTCAAGGAGAAGAGAATTCAAGGCAAAAAGGTAAGGGAATAGGTGAAGGAAAAAGATGCCTCCTCTCTTTGGAGGAGGCTTTCTCCTTTCCTTCCAAAAATCCTCTCTTTGATGTGTTTTTGCTCTTTTATATTTTGTTTCCAAAGTTTTCTAGGGTGTCCTAAGGTAAAGGTAGTGTGGGGATAAAAAATAAAGGGAATTGGATGGCTAGGATGGGTGGTTAGCTAGGGTTTTCAAGTGGAATGAGTGGGCTGCCCTTTTACAATATTTTAAGGTGGGAGATGCTAGTTTTTCAGGAAGAGGCATACCCCCCTTTGCTAAAGCCATTGAAACCCATGGAATATGGAAAGTGGGTTGCTTGGAATGAGGTAAGAGAGAGAAAAGAAGGTGGGAGGAAAGAGAGGGATAAGAAAAGATAGGAAAGAGAGGTGAGACAGAGAAATGTAATTGGCTAGGTGGTTTCCTAGGAAGTGGGGATTGGTTGGCTGGTTTGGATGGGAGTTTTGGAAGGTGAGAGAATCCTAAAAAGGTTGGACTCTTGAATGGAAAGTGAAATTCATGGTGCATCTTAGTGGTGAGGTGGAAAGTAAAAAAAAAGTACAAAAAATACAAAATTGAAGAGGTCTCTTCCTATTGGTTTGCATGATACCTTATCCTAGTGAATTTTCCTTTAATTATCTTCAAAATATCCCCATAAATTTCAAGGATAATTGTTTGGGCCCTCCTCCAATCATGGCCTTCCATTAACTTAGCTCATGTGGTTTTGATGGATAACTTTAAGGGCTTCATTGGTTTGGCTTCATGACTGGCTTAGATGGCTCTCTTGGCTTAGCTTGATGGCTCAATTCTTTGGCTTTAGTGGTTGGCTTGGCTCCTTAGTGTGTCACCTTGTTCATGGCTTGAATATGGCTAAGTGGCTTATGTGAATCCCATTCAAAGGTGGTGGACTTTGCATGTCTTGTACATGGGCCCACTTTGGCCACCTTTGACTCCTCTAATTGCATCTATTTCTTGTCCTAATAATGATCTTGATCTCATGTTAGATTGATGACTTTTAAGTTGTGACTTGATCTTCCATTTTCATCCCTATCGATCTTGGTCATTGGATCAACATCTCGCTTCCTACAAAAAGTTAAAACCTCTAATTAAATCCTAAAAAAATATAATTAATCATATACTTACTTCAAATTAGCCTCTGGACCTACAAAATATCAAATTTTTGTAGTCATTAGGTCAAAAAATGCATGTGTTACAAATTTTAGTCAAATATCCTAATTTACCCCTATAAGTTATAACACATGAGCGACTAATTGGGTGATTTTTATGCAAAATGAAACACTTATATACAATTTCAAACCCATTATGTATATCAATGGTCTAGAATGGTGAAAAACTATGTCGCTCAGAAGGATCATAAGAAAGTTCCTTCGTATGTTCTTCCATTTCCTTTATTTATTTCATTTCCTTAGTCCTTTTTATAAATTCATCAATGTTTCTATAAGTATTTTCCCATATTGGTTTTATTTTCTCTTCCCATTCATATTGTTCAGTAATAAATTTGCTATAGCCAAATCCAAGCAATTGTTGAGTCGCTTCACTAAATTGAATATCTTCTCAAGATTGTTCCTCAAGAAATGAATCATTTGGCTAGTATTACTGTGGCATTGTGTACTGAAAAAGGGCTAAATAGGTTGAACCCATGATTGTTGTCCTTGATAATATGGATAGTTTTGATAGGGTGAGACCATGATGGTTCTTCGTAATAATTCTGAGACCATGGTTGTTCATGATCCCTAGCCCATCCATTATAGTCTATCTGAGGATAATAATTGTTAGGGTGTTTGAATGCAGTAGGTGTATCCACTAGCTCTTGATAATATTCATTATAAGTGGAGCATGATGGCCATGAAGTAGTGGGATATGTTTAGTCAGGAATTCTCGTACTATGGTTGTTGATATAATCTAGTATTGGAATTAGCAAGCGAAAGTGGTTGATATGCCTCAGTATCTTGCCTAGAAGTAATTAACCTGTTCATTATACTTTTTATAGTATCCAGTTGACTATCAATTGCATTGGACAGATTAAGAGTATACTTATCTCTATCTCATACATATCAGGTAATGGATTAATAGCGAAATAGTATGAAAGTGGTGGTTTTCAATCCCTTGTTTGATAGGCCATTGCACTCAACTTTACATACAATGAAATAAATCATTGATACAATGAATAAGTACCTTTTTATTAATGAAAAATCTTAACTAAATGATGCAACTTAACTAAATGTGGCTCCTAACTCTAAATGATGCACAATCAATCCTTAATAGTCCAATAACGAGCTAAACTATTGATCTTTGATAATGAGTAAGGCACTAACTTTTAGACCTAAATCTAGATAGCTCCTCTTTTTATGCATGCTTGGCCATTGCTTACCAATTAGGTTTCACCCTAAAGTAGTTTATACAATTCTCATAGAAGGTGTTTAGACCTCAACAATCGTCAATGAAAGGCATGGGAAAATTACTTGGATTTTGGATACCCACTATAACCAAGATGCTTAGAAGCTACTAGAGTGACAAGAGGTCTCCTCCTTCTAAAAAGATCCTATAAGCTCGAAACCCTAAGTCTCTTGCTACTTGATTTTGAATTAAGTTTCAAGGGTGGAGACCTCAAACATATAGGGACTTGATTTGACTACTTAGGTTGGCCAAGGATCTGGTGATAAAATCCAGTCCTTATCTTATGAGAGTTCCTATGGGCCCTTATTATCATTATTTTGCATCCACCATTAAGCAATAAATGTGCATTGCAAGTACAAGAAGGCAAACTAATGCAACCTATATGCTATCCAACCAAGGGTCAGATAGGTGGGATCTAATACAACAACCCTAAATAAGATGCAACAAATAAGATGAATGACCCTAAAATATATGAACTACTCTACCAACCAAAATGCAAATTACACTAAATGCAGCTACACTAAGAAAATAAAAGAGAGCAAAGAAGGCATACGTGAGCTTTTTGATGAAGATCAAGTGTGGGCCTCCATACCCCACACTTGTCCGATATTAATACAACCCATTTAAAATTGAGTAAAGAAATTGCAAGTTATAATGGAGCCTCATTACAAGTTTACTAGTAAAGAAAAAATTCCAATATGAAAAAGCAATAAAAGTTGATGACGCTTTGGCCCATAGGAATGCAACCCCTCTGCAAAATTTCGCTCACACAAAACAAGTAAGATGGATCAATTTATAAAGAAATAGCATGATAAGCAAATGCAATAGAAAAATCCTAATCTAATGCAACCAAAACTTATGACTAAAGATAAATAATATAAATAAAAATCCAATGACAAATCCATTGTGATTCCCAAGCAATGGTGCCAAAAATTTGGTATAGCTTTAAAATTATTCACAGGTGCACGAATCAATGTAGTATGATCATGCAAACGAGGTTGATTCTAGAAGAAATATCATAGATTTGCAATGAATTAAATTCCATTTAGAACAATTAACTTCAACCAAAGAAATAGAGATGTGAATAAATTAGGAAATTAAAAAAATCTAAGAAGGAAACATGCATGGAATTAGAAATTACAATTAAAGGAAACTTTTTAAAAATAAATCTATGTAATTAGAATGAAACTTACCTCACTAACACACAAGCAACCAAAGGAAAATAATGCCAAATTAGAATGAATCAAATTAGCACTACTACACATAAGGCTTTTAATGTTGGCATAAATAGGTTGCTTATTTGATTGCCAGCTTTGTAAATATTTTACAAGTTAGTTAGAAATAAAAAAATTTAAAAATATAGACTTAAGAAGTAATTTCACTGTAAATGAATTTAAAAAACTAGCACAAAGAGGAAGATTTTTGCTGAGAGGAATTTTAAAGTCATTTGTTAATAAATGACTTTAAAAGTCATAGACTTTTGAAGTCGTTTATCATAAGTGACTTCAAAAGTATGCCAATAAATTTGGAATGAAGATTATATTATGTAGGAATGGACTTTTAAAGTCGTTTGGGTCTAAACTTCAAATGTCAATAATTTTTAAAGTGGTTTAGCCATAAGCAACTTCAAAAGTATGCCAATAAATTTGGTGGGATGATTATATTTTATTGCAGGAATGGACTTTTAAAGTCACTTGACTCTAAATGACTTCAAATGTCAATAACTTTTAAAGTCATTTAGTTCGTTGCTTTTGAAGTTGCTTAGGTCAAACGACTTCAAAAGTAAACGAATTCAAAATTCCATTCCTACATTACTTTTGAAGTCATTTAGTACCAAACGACTTCAAAAGTATATGTTTTTTAAAGTCATTTAGTACTAAATGACTTCTAAAGTCCATGTTCATTTATAAATAGTTGACCACATATCATTTTTTCTTTTATCCTCTTCTTCTCATGGGTGGCATGACGACTTCCTCCTTGGTCCTAATGCTTATCTCCTTTTCCTTCTTGCTTTCCATTTGGGATATTTTGAATGTCTGTGTCATGAAAAAAAATGGAAGTAAACCATAACTCCTTTTGTCACAAATTGTTTTCCTCTTACTAACTCTCTCTGTTTTCATTTTGGAGACCATATGGCTTTTTTCACTACAGATGATGGGGTTAGGAAGTATATTAGATCATCTTGATTTCACAAAAATTATATGATTTCATTGCAAATGACAACTACTTCTTACTCTAACCCTCACTATTGGAGAAAGGGACAACATTATAATTTGTGGTTCTTAAATAAAATTAGGGTTTGATGAAGAGGGGTGGTTATACCATCAACTTTTGGCTGAGAAAATTGAAGAGCACACACACACACACACACACACACACACACAACTCTCTCTCTCTCTCTCTCTCTCTCTCTCTCTCTCTCTCCATATAATGGGTGTCACCAAAATACGAGGCTAGATTTTGATGTAACATTGGATGTAACAAAAAAATAATTTGATTTCCTTGTTGAAAGGTTTGTTTTTGTTTATATATATATATTATATGTTTGTATTTGGAAAATTAGTTTCATTGTGTATTTATGTAAGGCATTGTAATGTACAAAAAGTAATTGAATATAAATTTAATGTGAAAATTTAAAAATTTCTAGAGTCATTTGATATAAATGTCTTAAAAAGTTCATGCTTTTAAAGTCACTAAAGATAAAAACTTTAAAAGTTCTCACTTTTAAAGTAACTTACATCAAATGAATTTAAAATTATGCACTCATTTACATCAAATGACTTTAAAAGTATGCACTTTTAAAATCATTTAACTGTGAACAACTTTAAATGTTCAAAATTTTGAATTAGTTTATAGCAAACAACTTTAATTGTACGTCTGTTTTAAGAATTATTTCGTCGACTTTTGCCATTCCTTTTCAGTTTGTGTTTATGATTTTGTGACGACCCGGGTTTTCTCATGCATTTTTAAATGCAATGTCTAATATCCTAAGGCGGGATGCATCCCTATTTGAAAACCATTTTATAAAAACCATGCAATGCAGCGGAAAACCTTTAGTTTTAAACTCATTTTTGAAAACTCTGAGTGTCATTTGCTTTCACAACAACTAAGGTAGTTTTTGAAAAACTTCAGAAATCATAAATGTTTTTCCCCAGGTCTTTCCAGTCACAATGCACAGCCCAACTGTAACTAAGTACAAACACATGTCCAAAGGGTTGAGAGTTTACTTACATGTGTATTTGTTTCCTTTTGGATTCACTTGCTCATATCACTAACATAGATGTCCTCTTTCTGTGAGTGAAGCTGTCCTGGATGTATCCTGTCCTTGAGTACTTACTGATGTCTGAAAAATGTTAAGGATTGGGTGAGTATATAATATACTCAGTAGGAGTCTATCACTATTAGTTTTATAATGCATGCGATCTTTAAAATCATGTGCTCATAAAAACATATGCATGTTGTACGAATAATCAAGTTCAATATCGATATTAAAAGCCACTGTCAAACCGAAATACTGACAACTTAAATAAATATCATAATCCAAGTCGAAAGTATCATACATCATAATCATAAAAATATGTCATAACATCATGATATGCATAAGATGCTTCATGGAGTCCAACTCATGGACCTCTAGTATGGTACGGTCGGCCAACCTTATATCATGAAATATGCAATACACATAAATCCACGAAACCATAGGGTCCCAGTATGCCCACGACCTCATCGCCGTGTGGTCCCCGGGTACCTAGGGACACAGGATCATATACCTCCACGGGGCATATGACACTTCGACCCAGTGCCGTGACACCAGTGGTAGCCCCCTGTACCACATGCAGTCGAAGCAGGGACATGTCCTTTTTGGGCGTGGTACCCATCCACCTAATAGTGGTAGAGGCTGGGTGGCCAACCCACACCCCTCGGCATAGCACCCACGAGCTTACAAGCCCAAATCATGTACGATCGAATAAGCCAAAAACCTCTGTTCAAAACCAGTCCTCTTTGGGTCCCTCACAATTGCCTGGCCCTCGGCACTCCAGCATCTTTTGGCAACCCTCAAGGACATGCAATCTTTGCAAGTACTTAAATCATGCAATGTATGCACTTGTTTACAAAACATATGTGTGCATAATGTATATGCAATCTTTTACGAAATATGTCTATGTACAAAATGTTTATCATATGCATGCTGAATCAAGTCATGCTAAACAAGTCATATACTTATAATGTATGTTCTCAAAACAATAATAGATCTTTTAAAAGAATCTAATAGTGATAGAGCACCTACCTGGCTAGGTCGCGTTAACCGTCTTGTCCTCGTACGCTCCTGAACATGGTTTGGGGACTCAAGGTTAGTTTAACCTATCTTTTATGGGTTTAGAGCAGTTGGGTCTCATTACATAGGCATTAGGGGTCTATCCCTATGCCTATGGGTGTCCTAAGGTCCTAATTGGGCCTTGGAATTCTCAGTTTTTCCAAAGTTCTAGTGGTCACGCGCCACCACCCTATTCTAAGGGTCATGCCCTACTTTTATTGGGCCTTGATCATAGATTTTATGATTTGAATGTGTCCGTGTCGTCGATACAGATACAACGCCCTTTGCGGCGCCTCAATTGGAGCTCTAGATCTCAAGTTATAAGCATTTTAGTATTGTATGTACATAGAGTCTTAAGGACAAAAAAGGAGGAATGCTAGGGCGCTACGCGTCTGCGACGTGCTCCCAGCTTTCTTAAGTAACCAAAAAAAACAACGCACGCTAGCGCGATGTGCGTCTGCGGCACGCTAGCGCGCTACGTGTCTGCGGCGCGCACCTCAGCGAGCGCATCTGCATACGCGTGAGAATCTCCGCCCGTCTGTCCCTTTAGCGGGCGCGTCCATGGACGCGCCCGTTTGGTTTTTCAAACAGGCGTCGACCTGCGTCGACGTGGGACGTTCCTATTGGATCGTCCCTCTCGGTAGTGACCTGGGTCATCCGTAGGTCACCCTGGTTTGACCCTGTTGAACCAGTGCGGCCCTGGGGATGTCCCAGGGTCCTTGGTGGCGCTCCCAGGCTCCGTTTTGCATGGTTTTTCATGCAAAAACTTACGGGAATTGAGCCTAAGACTATGGGTGAGATGGGTTTGGGGAGTTTTTGGGCATACCTGCTTCGTGGGTGGTTTTCTTTCCACGTTTTCCCCTCTTGGTCACTGCTCCACCATGGGTTTTCTCCAAGGTTTTGGGCTGCCATTAGAGGCACCCAAGAGCTCTATTTATAGAGCTTTTAAAGAGGGTTCTGGAGGGGTTCTAACCGCCTTTGAATGGCGGTAGGGAAACCTCTAGAATGGCGGTGGTTTCTCCTTGAAACACCATCGTTCCAAAAGCCTCTAGGAGCTTGAAGACGACGGGGTGCCCGTATCAAAACGGGCACCTGTGTTTTTCAGGTTAAGTCGTTTTTTTGTAAAATTTACAGTTTTGCCCCTGAACTTCAAAGGGCCATATCTTGCTCATTTTAACTCTGTTTTGGGTGATTTTGGTCTCGTTGGATTCCTTTTTCCAAGACGCATCTAATGGCACCACTTTTAGGACCAAATTCCTGGGTTTAGTTAAGGCAACTAGTGAAATGACCAAAATGCCCTTATCTTTAAAACTAAACTTTTTATGGGCTTTTAATATTACAAAATTTGGGGTCATTACATTATTACCCCCTTAAAAGAATTTCGTCCTCAAAATTCCATAAATTATCATCTTCCAGTTATTTGTCTCTTTAGATGATTTCTTGGTGAATGCATTCCCCTCTAGGAATCAATTCTAGGTTCATCCTCAATTTATTATTTCTATTGTTCCTCCTATAAGGCCTCATCCATAAGGGCTTGTTTTCGTTGCGTACTCTGATGCAGCGCCATACTCTCGTATGTGTCGATTTATCAATACCGTTTCCTAGCGGTACTTCATCTATCTTGAATTCCTTAGTTTCCTATACTTATCTTATCATGTATAAGATAGTCTCCTCGTAAGATCATGCTTCTTTGCTTATGCATATACTTCTTTCAAGATCATATTATCTTATTTTTCCTATTTTGAATATCATAGGATAATCCTTTTCATCTAGTGATCTCTTTCATTATCCACAAGTCCAAAAAGTTACCTTCTTTCTATTGTGTCTAACTTTGCTTCTTACCCTTGTCTCCAAGATACTTCAATAACTGATATGGTATCATGTGTTCTATAGCGAAACCCTTGATTAACTTTGAATTTCAAGCTCATGTTGTTTTCCATACGTGACTCAAGGTTATGAAATCATGAAAGCCAATTAGTACCATCTTCCATCATTAATACTACCTGAAGTCATCAAATGCTTTTTCTTCTTGAAGAGTTTATGCATACTCATGTCAAATATATCATGGTCCATTGTTTCTCTTCATGATGTGGCCTAATCAACTGGCCTTATACCCTCAAATGACTTAGCCTATCAAGTTCTCAAGTCTAAAGACTTATAACATCCTTCTCAGTCTATAACCTCAACTACTAACTCATAGATATTAACATACCTGATTAATTAGGGTGGGATGCCTCTATTTGGTTGACAACACTTAATGATGGTCTTAAGATATTTGGTCTCCCAAATTTATGATAATAAGACCTCAATTTGATCCTCGATGGTACCCTTCCGGCTTAATTCCTTTATTTACTCATGTAGTGCAAGGTAAGACATTACCAATATTTTCTTTTTATGGACTATATTCATTGGTGTTCTTCATAAGTTAATGGATCTGATAAGAATCTAATAATAATTGATATCAAACCATTTGTAGGATTTTAACTTTTAGTTGGTCACCATTCCTCTTTGAAAACTTTTGTGCAGCATAATGTCCTTTTATTCAATGCTCTATTCAAAGTCTTAAACCCCCATATGCTTCCTCTCTATTATACGTATCATTGCTAACTCAACTATTATTCCCTTGAGGTTGATTGGTTATCTTCAAGATGAAATATTTGTATGTGTCATCATAAGGTCATGATCTTCTAATATTGAATACTTATAGTTACATCTCTATCTCTCTCTCTCTCTTTTCTTCAAAATCCTCATTTAGTCCACCTGGACCAATGTCTCTATATGCTTTGTTGCATATAATTGATACTTCATCTATTCCATTACTTAGATATGATAAAGTGAATACCTGTCTTAAGATTATTGAAATCCTCAATTGCTTATAACCTCAATAAAATTCATACAATGCTATTGACGTTTTGATCATGCTATACTTTTCTTACAAGTTCTTGTTAGGATCAATCTATAGATTTATTATCTCCAATATTATCGTCAAAAATCTTTTGATAACTTGGTCGAATTCATTTTCCTATCATATTCGTGTTATGTTTCTCTTAATCTCATAATATGTTACTTGATTTGCTCCATAATACTCAAGTGGTTATTATTCAATAGCATTTCACTCTTCATAAGACTCTAATTAAGGTATTGAGCTATACCTTTGTGATCTAGTATGAGTCACTGTTATCCCCTAGTATCATCTTGCATTCTCATCGCTCTTATTATTATCAAAATCATCTCAAAGTCTGTCTTTTAAATCCCTTATCATACTCATCTCATATCCCTTAATACTCTTTATGATGGAAAGATATCCACCTAGGTTCTTCAATTTTCTCACCTTTGATGAGATTACTTTATTGCAGATCAACTCTATCTTCTAATAAGTCCTTTAATCATCTTCATTCATTCATTTTCATCATCCATATATGAGTTTTCATATTTGTACCTTACAATAATCCTTATATGAGGTTTCATCTTTGCATCACTGCACAATAATTCTTATTTCCTATAATTTTGATTGGATTCAAGCAATCCAATATCTAAGTATTTGCTAGGACTATCTCCTTTTTCACCTATGTGTTTATGGTGAAATGTCTTGAGTCATTATAATCCTTGAATAGAAGTAGTCATCTCTACTACTCCTATTTATACTACTTATCCTTGATTTTCTTTATTGTCTATGACCCTTGGACATGCTGGACTGGCTGTGAAAGGATAAAACCTGGGCTCTGATACCAACTGTGACGACCAGGGTTTTCTCATGCATTTTTAAATGCAATGTCTAATTTCCTAAGGCGGGATGCATCCCTATTTGAAAACCATTTTATAAAAACCATGCAATGCAGCGGAAAACCTTTAGTTTTAAACTCATTTTTGAAAACCCCGAGTGTCATTTGCTTTCACAACAACTAAGGTAGTTTTTGAAAAACTTCAGAAATCATAAATGTTTTTCCCCAGGTCTTTCCAGTCACAATGCACAGCCCAACTGTAACTAAGTACAAACACATGTCCAAAGGGTTGAGAGTTTACTTACATGTGTATTTGTTTCCTTTTGGATTCACTTGCTCATATCACTAACATAGATGTCCTCTTTCTGTGAGTGAAGCTGTCCTGGATGTATCCTGTCCTTGAGTACTTACTGATGTCTGAAAAATGTTAAGGATTGGGTGAGTATATAATATACTCAGTAGGAGTCTATCACAATTAGTTTTATAATGCATGCGATCTTTAAAATCATGTGCTCATAAAAACATATGCATGTTGTACGAATAATCACGTTCAATATCGATATTAAAATCCACTGTCAAACCGAAATACTGACGACTTAAAGAAATATCATAATCCAAGTCGAAAGTATCATACATCATAATCATAAAAATATGTCATAACATCATGATATGCATAAGATGCTTCATGGAGTCCAACTCATGGACCTCTAGTATGGTATGGTCGACCAACCTTATATCATGCCATATGCAATACACATAAATCCACAAAACCATAGGGTCCCACTATGCCCACGACCTCATCGCCGTGTGGTCCTCGGGTACCTAGGGACACAGGATCATATACCTCCACGGGGCATATGACACTTCGACCCAGTGCCGTGACACCAGTGGTAGCCCCCTGTACCACATGCAGTCGAAGCAGGGACATGTCCTTTTTGGGCGTGGTACCCATCCACCTAATAGTGGTAGAGGCTAGGTGGCCAACCCACACCCCTCGGCATAGCACCCACGAGCTTACAAGCCCAAATCATGTATGATCGAATAAGCCAAAAACCTCTGTTCAAAACTAGTCCTCTTTGGGTCCCTCACAACTGCCTGGCCCTCGGCACTCCAGCGTCTTTTGGCAACCCTCAAGGACATGCAATCTTTGCAAGTACATAAATCATGCAATGTATGCACTTGTTTACAAAACATATGTGTGCATAATGTATATGCAATCTTTTACGAAATATGTCTATGTACAAAACGTTTATCATATGCATGCTGAATCAAGTCATGCTAAACAAGTCATATACTTATAACGTATGTTCTCAAAACAATAATAGATCTTTTAAAAGAATCTAATAGTGATAGAGCACTACCTGGCTAGGTCGCGTTAACCCTCTTGTCCTCGTACGCTCCTGAACATGGTTTGGGGACTCAAGGTTAGTTTAACCTATCTTTTATGGGTTTAGAGCAGTTGGGTCTCATTACTTAGGCATTAGGGGTCCATCCCTATGCCTATGGGTGTCCTAAGGTCCTAATTGGGCCTTGGTATTCTCAATTTTCCCAAAGTTCTAGTGGTCACGCGCCACCACCCTATTCTAAGGGTCATGCCCTACTTTATTGGGCCTTGATCATGGATTTTATGATTTGAATGTGTCCGCGTCGTCGATACAGATACAACGCCCTTTGCGACGCCTCAATCGGAGCTCTAGATCTCAAGTTATAAGCATTTTAGTATTATATGAACATAGAGTCTTAAAGACAAAAAAGGAGGAATGCTAGGGCGCTGCGCGTCTGCGACGTGCGCCTAACTTCCTTAAGTAACCAAAAAAAAATGACGCACGCTAGCGCGCTGCCCGTTTGCGGTGCGCACCTCAGCGGGCGCGTCTGCAGACATGCGAGAATCTCCCCCCCGTCTGTCCCTTTAGCGGGCGCGTCCATGGACGCGCTCGTTTGGTTTTTCAAACAGGCGTCGACCTACGTCGACGTGGGACGTTCCTATTGGATCGTCCCGCCCGGTAGTGACCTGGGTCGTCCGCAGGTCACCCTGGTTCGACCCTGTTGAACCAGTGCGGCCCTGGGGACGTCCCAGGGTCCTTAGTGGCACTCCCAGGCTCCGTTTTGCATGGTTTTTCATGCAAAAGCTTAGGGGAATTGAGCCTAAGACTATGGGTGAGATGGGTTTGGGGAGTTTTTGGGCATACCTGCTTCGTGGGTGGTTTTCTCTCCACGTTTTCCCCTCTTGGTCATTGCTCCGCGATGGGTTTTCTCCAAGGTTTTGGGCTGCCATTAGAGGCACCCAAGAGCTCTATTTATAGAGCTTTTAAAGAGGGTTCTGGAGGGGTTCTAACCGCCTTTGAATGGCGGTAGGGAAACCTCCAGAATGGCGGTGGTTTCTCCTTGAAACACTGCCATTCCAGAAGCCTCTAGGAGCTTGAAGACGACGGGGTGCCCGTATCAAAACGGGCACCTGTGTTTTTTAGGTTAAGTCGTTTTTTGTAAAATTTACAGTTTTGCCCCTGAACTTCAAAGGGCCATATCTTGCTCATTTTAACTCCGTTTTGGGTGATTTTGGTCTCGTTGGATTCCTTTTTCCGAGACGCATCTTATGGAACCACTTTTAGGACCAAATTCCTGGGTTTAGTCAAGACAACTAGTGAAATGACCAAAATGCCCTTATCTTTAAAACTAAACTTTTTATGGGCTTTTAATATTACAAAAGTTGGGGTCATTACAGATTTATGCATAAAAACTAAGCTAGATATCCATTTCACTACTTTGAAATAAATCCTACCTATGAATTGGAACTACATTCACAAATTCGGGGGTCAATATCTATTTTTGAGTGTTGGTTAGTATCTCTTTGTTTGTCTCATATGTATTATGCATATTTAAAGAATTTTTACAAGGTTATGGGTTAGAATTTTTTCTTTTTAAATTTAATTTCATTCTTGAATGTGTCTATCATATTTTTAATTTTTTCCATTGTTAATTGAAAATTTCAATGAAGTTATTTCAAATATTTGTAATTCTTATATAACTAATGATTGGTAAAATGGCTAACCTAATCTTTTCATGTCTAACAAGTCTCAACATAGATTTTCTTTAATTTCTTATGATAAAGGAAAAATATATTTGGATGACTCTGAGAAGAATATCAAAAGAATAAGAGGAGGGAATAGAAAATTTCATAGAGTTTGCACTTAGGGCAGGTGTTGATCATAATCGCATGTGTTGTCTATGCTCAAAATGTGGAAACATGAAAAAAGTAATTGTAGGGGTGTTGAGAGAATACTTGTGCTTCAATGGAATTGATGAAAGCTACCACCCATGGATTTGGCATGAAGAAGAACTTCCACATAGGCCCTCGACAAGGCCTGAAAGATATGATCAAGACACGATAGGAGGTGTTGGAGACAGTACAGCTGTACTGATATTTAGACCCTGAACAATTACATACTGCATTAGAGGAAGTTGATGAGCCATTGTACCTTAAGTGTAAAGATTATACCAAGTCGTCCATAGTGGTAGAACTTTACAATGTGAAATCAAGATTTGGTTTTTTAGATCAGGATTTTATATAAGTATAGAAAGTAGTGGGTAAGATGCCACTGAAGGATAATAAATTGGCCAAGTCCACATGGGAGGCAAAGAAAACCATGGTTCCATTAGGATTGAAGTATGAGAAGATACATGTGTGTCCTAATTATTGCATCTTGGATAGGAAGGAGCATAAGGATAAAACTATATGCCCAATTTGTGGACAGCCAAGATGGATGTTAAAGAAGAATTCAATTAAAACAATTATAGTTGTTCCGGTAAAGGTTCTATGGTACTTCCCCCCTATTCCAAGGTTCAAAAAAATATTTCGTATAATAGAAACAACGAAGAAATTAGTGTGGCATGCCAACAATAGAGTAGCTGATAGCTTTTCATCCCATCAAGCAGATAGCCCAACATGGAAGCTAGTATACTTCATGTAGCCTAATTTTGGTGAAGAACTTAGAAACCTACAACTTGCATTATCTGTTGATGGGATTAATCTTCATGGTTCTATAAGCAACTATTGGTCTATTATATTAGTTCGTTACAAACTCCTCCCATCTCTATGCATGAAGAGAAAGTTCATGATGATATCTATGTTAATATCAGGTCCAAAGTAGCCAGGGAATGACATTGACATGTACTTGTTTCCCTCGATTGATGATATTGAGCCATTATGGGACATATGCACTAAAGCATACAATGCATACATGAAAGAGTCATTCACCCTAAAGGCTATACTATTGTGGACAATTAGCGACTTCCTTATGTATGGTAATTTGTCTGGATGCACTATGAAGGGATATAATGCTTGTGCTACTTGTAGTGATCAAACATGTGATGTATGACATAAACATGGTAGCAAAATGGCATTTCCTTGGGCATAGAAGATGGTTGCGAAAAGACCATCCATATCATTTTAAGAAGGGATAATTTAATAGGAATGAAGAGACAAGGACACCTCCAAAGATATGGACAGAATGACAATTATTGGAGAGGGTTGAAAACATTAGTGTCTTGTGGGAAAAGAAGAAATCAAGTAAATGTGTAGGTGAAAGTAAGTGTAGAAGTTGCTGGAAGAAGAAATCAATATTCTTTCATCTAGTATATAGGATATCACTGCATCTACCCCATGTGCTTAATGTCATGCACATTTAGAAGAATTTATGTGAAAGCTTGATTGATACCTTGCTTAATATCCCAAGAAAAAAAAAAGGATGGACTTACAGCACAAATGGATCTTATGAACATGGCTTTGAAGAGGAGGTTGCACCCAAAGGATAAGGGTAGCGAGGAATATACCTGCCTAAGGCAAATTACACACTTGATAGAGAGGAAAGGAGAATAATGTGTAAAACCCTGTTCGAGCTCAAAGTGCTAAATGGCTAATCTTCAAACTTTAAAAACATTGTCCCCATGGAAGAGCCAAAATTGTTGGGGATGAAGTCCCACGATTATCATGCATTGATGCAACAACTACTGCTCATAGCAATACATTCAGTGTTACTGGAAAAAGTTAGGGGAGCTATTACAAAAGTTTGCTACTTCTTTAATGCTTTGTGTAAGAAGGTGGTGGATGTTTCAAAATTATAAGAAATTCAAGGTTATTTAGTGACAACTTTATGTGAGCTGGAAACAATCTTCCTACCATCCTTCTTTAACATCATGATACACTTAATAGTGCACCTCATTGATGATCTTAGATTCTTTGGGCTAGGTTACTTGCTATGGATGTACCTGTTTGAGTGGTACATGAACATTTTAAAAGGGTATCTACGTAATCACAACCAGCTCGAGGGGTGTATAGCCAAATGTTATATTGTAAAGGAAGCAGTGGAGTTTTATACAGAGTTCTTAGCTAGGGTGGATGTAATTAGAATATAAAGAAAGAAATAATTAGTTGCATTTCATGATCCCAAGGTTGGTGAATCTTTGTTGAGTGATCATGTATCAATCATTGACTATAAAGAACGGGACTATGTACATCTTTATGTATTGCAAAATATTGATGAACTCCAACCATACATTGAGTAAGTTGATCATGCATGCACTTATGTAAAATTTAATTGTTGATAGTTACATTTTCCTTGATTACTCTATTAATTTGTGTGTGTGTACGTAGTGAACACATGGGTGTACTCAAGGGAAAGAATCCAAGTTACACAAAGAAATAGAAGTGGCTACAATTTGAGCATGTCACACTTTCAATAATTGGTTGTGCAAGAAGGTAAAATGAAAGAATTCTCACTTAATATTAATTAAAAAACTACATTATGTATATATGTATATATATAATCTTACTTAAGCCTACTTAATATGAATACACACAGATTTAAGATCAGCGAGAAGTAGGAGGCAATAGTATATCAGAAACCTTAGGTTGGATGACAATGAGATTATGACCAGAAGTAATAAAATATGCGAGATATGCTGTCAATGGTGATCACTTTTACATGAAATACCATGATAACTCAAGAGTTCAATAGAATAGTGGAGTTAGCTTAGTTGCCAATGCTACATGCTTTTCCAATTCAAAGGATAATAGGCCAATAATGGCAGATGATATTTATTACATGGTTATAAGAGAGATTTGGGCCTTGGATTATACTTTCATAACTGTGGTTGTGCTTAGGTGTGATTGGGTGGAACACAACAAAGAGAACATCAAATCTAATGCCCTTAGATTCACATTGGTTTACCTCAACAGGTTTGGATATAAAAGCAATCAATTTATTTTGGGGTCATAAACAAAACAAGTATTTTACATTACATATGAACATGATAAGAGATGGTGAACTATTTTTTCATCTTGTTTGAGGGATTTTTATGATGAAGATGACCTGGGAAATGCTGAAATAAATTACCCTTCTATTACCAAAACAATCCATTCAATCGAAGTAGTACTTCATGAGAATGAGGATTATGAGTGTAACAATGGCAAGGAGGGTGCTTGAGTTTGAAAACTATATGTAGTTGGGGGTATGTGGAATGTATTAGCGAGTTGCAATATATATATATATATATATATATAATTCCATATTTGTAATTAGCTCTTTTTTTCATAAGCTATATGGATTGATAAATGAGCTATATGTGTGTACAAAGAATGCATGAATCAATGTTGACTATCATAAAAAATCAGTTTCGTTGCGTATTAATTGTTAGATATTGTAAAGTACAACATGAAAGATATATATATGTATATATATATATATATATAATTAAAAATAATTTATAAAGTCATTTAGTATGAACTACTTTAAAAGATGTTACTTTTAAAATCATTTATAAATAAACAACTTCTTTATGTACAATCAAATTTAGCACAAAAAATGATCGGTGAAATTTTCACTAATCATTATGTAACATCTTTGATTTTTCAATAACAATTTACAAAAGTTTTAAATTATGTGAAATTAGTGCCAAGTAAACTTTAATTTAAGAACTACTCTCTCTCTCTCTCTCTCTCTCTCTCTCTCACTCACACACACACACACACACACACACACTTACACACACTTTCCCATCTCATAATTTAATCATCTTATTTTGCTTAACGTTCTTTTATTGCTATACTTTTTGTACTTCTTTATTTACCACATTTCTTTAGTTTTATAGGAATGTTTCTACATTATTTTATGCTGCAAGTAAACTTTGGAAGCTTAGTGTCAGTCAAATACACAGTCATTTATAATTAAGAAGTTCAACCCTTAAGAAATCTTATGAATGATCATTAGCAACTTAGCTATGTGATTATTCTTAGTGTGGGATACATCTCTCCCACTAAGAGATGCTCAAAGCAGCGGTATATATACTTTGAATTAAAAATAATTTATAAAGTCATTTTGTATAAATGACTTTAAAAGTGGACACTTTTAAAGCCATTTATTTGTAAATGACTTTAAAGGTATATACTTTTAAAGTTGTTTATCACTAAATGACTTTAAAAGTGTGCACTTTTAAGGTCATTTACACTAAACGACTTCTTTATGTACAATAAAATTTAGCACCAAAAACGATGTCCCAAATTTACAGTAATCATTATGTAACATCTTTGATTTTTAAATAAAAATTTACAAAAATTTTGAATTATACAAAATCAGTGTCAAGTAAACTTTAATTTAAGAACTATGCTCTCTCTCTCTCTCTCTCTCTCTCTCTCTCTCTCTCACACACACACACACACACACACACACACACACTTCCCACCTTATAATTTAATCATTTTATCTTGCTTAAAGTTCTTTAATTACTACAGTTTTCTACTTCTTTTGGTATCAAATTTCTTTAGTTCTATAGGAGTGTCAATCAAATGCATATAGTCATTTAGATTTAAGAAGTTCAACCCTTAAGAAATATTATATGAATGACCATTAGCAACCTAGCTATGTGATCAGACTCAATGTGGGATGCATCTTTTCCACCAAGAGTTGTGAAATCGAAGTAGTGGACTTAATTAAAGACTAGTGAAAGGTGTATGAGATTTGTAGCCCTTTTACAGATATTTATACTAAGTAGGCTTATATTTTCATGCATCCTTTATCTATTTTGATTGTAGTTTGTTTGTCACATATGTTAGATATTGTATCTTTATGCATGTGAATGGATGGAGACAGAGTCTCCTTTATTTACATTTTTTCTTAAACTATGTTTATCATGGACATCGCATTCGTATGTGTAAAATGTGTAAGTCCAAAAATGCAATATATGTAAATATTCATTCATAATGAATAAATAAATCACAATTACAAAAAATAGGGTAATTTTTTTTCTTCTTTTGTTTCCATACCAATCTCACATTTCTTAACACTCCCGATTAAAAATCATTGACGAAACATGTCGAGATGATTCCAATGGCACTAATTTTATGATAATAGAGTTCAAATGAAGAAGTTATAATGTTTTGACTTATGCTTAGGAAAAAGAAAAAAAGAAAAGAAAAACCTCAAATAGGGGGCCATTTTGATATTGGCACCACCTCTCTTAATAACCTTAAACCCGATTGACCACTCCATCCCTCTGATCATTAAGTCCATCCTATCCCCCATCTTTCCGGTGACCCCAAACTAGCCTTCATGTAGATCCCTCACTAGCAAGCTCCTCTATTAGGATTTTCTATTGGCAAGCTCTTCTCTGAGCCAGCCAACCACTCCATCCCTCTGATCATTAGGTCCATCCTATTCCCCATCTTCCCGGTGACCCAAAACTAGCCTTCGTCTAGATCCCTCACTAACAAGCTCCCCTATTAGGATTTGCTACTAGCAAGCTCTTCTCTGATCCAGCCAATCATGCCCGACCACTAGCCACCAGCTAATCATGCTCTTCACCCTAATCTCCTACTAACAATGGCAAAAGTCCCTAGCTTCTTCTTTGATCCATCCAATCATGCCCGACCATCAGCTATGGGCCAATCGCGCCCGATCACCCTATAGATGATGGCAACATGCAAAAGCCTCTGGGTTCTTCTCTAATTTGGCCAATCGAGCCCGACCACCATCCAATCATGCCCAATCACCCTAATCTCCCATTGATAATGTGCAAAAGCCCTTGTCTTCTTCTCTGATCTGGCCAATCTGATCACCCTAATCTCCCATCAGCAATGTGCAAAAGACCAACAACCAATCGCGCCTGATCACCATATTCATTTAGTCGGATTCCTCTATTGGTAACTACTAACTAAGCAATATGTTTATCACCTCTATTTAATAACACTCTTATCTTGCATGCTCTCCATGGATGGTGAGAGGGTGATAGATGTGCCATCCTTTTTGACGATTAAGGTGGTGAATGATTGTGAAGGATCTATGTGTTTTTTATCCAAGTGACTTAGATCTTTGAATCTAGATGGAATAGATCTTAGAAGAAAGTCCATTGGAAAGTGGTGCATAGATGAACAACATAGATTAAGTCTTAGGATGTCTAGTATTCACAATTTGCTAACATGAATAATACAATCTATGATGAAAGTTGATATTTACTATTCCTCGCATGAGACTCCATTTACATGGTTGTTTTGGATTGGATTTGTGATTTGATCTTATAAGTGTTATATATTATGTTTGTTATCTCTTCAATTTGCATGAAAAATTGAGATTTAATATGATTAGCCTAATTTTCATAAATATACACACTTCCATTGATTTTTCCTAATTGTAAGATTTAACAATCTTGGAAATCATGTGAATTTAGTAACTTGTGATTTTTGCATGCTTCATATATTTGGAAATTTAGTATATATTGTTTTGATTATAAGAATGCATGATAACATCTTGCACAAATGGAAGTATATGATTTCATCAATTGATATAATAAATTAGGAAGTTGAGATACCAACTAGATATAGATTTTTGGAAAGTTTCTAAAAATAGAATATTGCTATTATGAAATTGCATTTTTGGAATTTAGAACCTTAGGCTAAAAGCATTACATGCTAAAGAAAATGAGTGAAACAATATGAGGAAAACTGACTCTACTACCAATTGTAACACTTTGGGTCCGAAGATACATGTATTGTTTGCTTTGGCCAAAGTGGACAATATATGTAGTATTGGGGCCCAAGGTGTTACACATTATGACTCTAATACTTCTAAAAAGAAACAAATCCTTAAAAGTCAAAGAATCCAAAATTAGATCTAAGTTGATGGGCCTCGCTGACATACAAAGTTGGGCACCATTATGTAGAAAAAACAAAGATTCAAGTATGGGACATTATAAAAAAAAAGGATACACACTTTCCTTTCTTGTAGGTTGTAGAAAACTTCCGAACAATTAGGTTCCTAAAATCACTCTCCTGCAGTCTTAAGAGTCCTTCAACCATATGACTCCTTGTATGTTTCAAACTCCTTAAATAATCTAGTATCCTATAATCATAAGACTTCTAAAACTAGTTAAAGTCTTAAAACTAATGAGAATCCCAAAATTCCAAGACACCTAAAGTGAGTGGGCCCTACTCAAATAGCTTAGGACTTCTAACTTTAGTCAAAGTCCTATAGCTCAAGATTTTGAAACCTACTCAAAATCCTTGGCTGGCTCTAGTTAATGTCCTGCAACTTAAGACTTCTAAACCTATCCAAAGTGCAATAGCTTAAGACTTCTAACTTTAGTCAAAGTCCAATAGCTCAAGACTTCTAAACCTACTAGAAGTCATACATCAATCAAACGCACTTCTAACACCATTATACTTTTTGGCAGACCTTTTGTTATATCACCTGATATCTATTTTTCATAGATAAATGTAACTAAAAAGCATAGCTTGTATCTCTAAACCATAAACTATCTAAAAATCTATAATTATCATTCAAATAAAAAACTAAATAACATACTATAACTAGTCCTTTGAAAAGAATACTAATTTTGTTTGTTAACTTATACAACAAACCATAAGAATTATAAAGTCATTATCTTAAATCTAATAATCTCTCATGCATGAATGAAATTATTGATTTAATGTTACTTCATCCCCATCCTAGATACAAAAATTAGCTACTCATAGTGATGGAAAAAATAATAAGATAAAGACATAAAAAAATTAGCCTAAAAATCTAACTAAGAACTACCAAATAAAAGATTGTAAATGGATGTCTAATCTTAGCTTAGATTAATAAGGTTTCTAGCAATGCCTAGGATTAGGAAAAACCATCATAAGATGACTATAAACTTTGCTTAATCCTAGGATAAACTCAGAATAAAGTAAATCCAAAATTAAGCTAGAACAAAGCATATACCTACTCAATATAGATTTTTGGAAATTTTCTAAAAATAGAATACTACTATTCTGAAATTTCATTTTTGGAATTTATACCCTTATGCTAAAAGCATTACATGCTTAAAAAAAAAGAGTGAAACAACACTACACCTAAGGGAATATAAACCCAACTACAAGGCATGTTACACTTGGCCAAGAGTAGACTAAAAGCATCTACCAACCTACTTAAAACTCTCAAAACTAATCAATAGGTGGTCCAAGTACATGCTTGATCACCTTGATAAGAATGACTTATAATGCATTTCTAGAAATGAGTATGAACAAGATGCAACAAGACATACATGCAAGTTTAACTTGAGCATGTGTTTAAGCTAATAGATTGGGATTTTCAATATCTGAAGAGTGAGCCTCCTATCTTGGGATTTAATTTATGAGTTATTAGAGAAGCTATATGTATATTTACTTTGATGTAGTGGAATCATTTTTATTTAGTTGAATGTATTGTGAGTTGGTTGTGATTGAAGGTTCTAAGATGTGATAAGTTGTATGTATTTGTTTTGAAAACAATGAAAATTTATTTGTATTGTCTATTAGGTGTTCTACACACATGCGTTAAATGCACATATGTCCAAAAAGTAGAGGAAAATTTGATTAATTTTTAGTAGGAATGAGACACTCATTCTACTTTATAATCCTTGTGTTTGTTATAGAAATGACACTCGATATTTTCAAAAACGCTCTTCAATGAACAAAATCTAAAAGAAACTTTAAACAAGGGGAAGTATTTAAAAAGCATTATAAAAACCCTGGGCATCATAGAAAAACAAAGGAGACTCTGCCAAAATTTTTATAGAAATGTAAGGATAATTTCTCTGAAAATCTTGATTTTTATAAAAGAAACACGACAGTCGTGATTTTTAAATGCCAATTCATCTAACTATGTTTAAGAACAAAAGATGGGTGTGTGTATGTGCTTGAGGACAAGTGATAACTAAATTCATAAGAATGACAAGTGGTCCTAGTACAAGCTTGATGATTTTGATAAGAATGACTTATAACTCATTTTTAGAAATGGGCATTAACAAGATGCAACAAGACATACATGTAGGCTTACTAGTAAATGCTTTAAGATATATCTCTTGATTGTTGAATGGGAGTCATAGTTTCTTATATAAAGCTAGATTGTTTCAGTCATGTTTAAATGAGTGCAAATGAATGCGTACATAGATGTGCTATGTGATGACTAGAATAATGCAAGTTAGCATTGTTTTACTTATAATCATGAAAATTAGTTTCTAGGTTTAGTTTTTCGTAAGTTTAATTTTAGAAATATCTATTCTTTAGAAAGTTTCTATTTTCATGCAAGTGTTATTTGATTTGATTTCGGTTTGTTTGCTACATATGTCATGTCGGTTTGGTTTCTTTAAATGAATTACATGACCTTTTTTATGTCATTGTTCTAATACCATTGTGTTCTTCTTTGCAGTAATGATGGAAGGAGAAGAACATCAAACTAAAGATTACGGCCATAATCAAGAGCACAAACAAGAAGCCAACATGAGCACTACTCCAAAGAGAAAGGGCAGAGGGAAAACAATAATGGAAAAGGTTCTCAAGAGAAAGTTGAAGGGGATTAAAGAAACTATCCAATACAATACTAGAGTGCAAGAGATTGGTGAGAGTGCACCTGCTTATAGTAGTTTCCTCTACTCTATAGTAAGAAGCATGATTCCTATCACATTTGAAGATTGGAGACTTGTGCCATCCTCGACAAAAGATTCAAAATGGGAAATGGTGAAGATATTTTAACATTAAGTACATGTATTATATGAATTATAACTTACCTTATTTTTCAAATATAGTAATTTGTTGTGTACAATTTACAGACTACCATCGTTGTGTCGGATGATAAGAAGGTGCGTACTTTATAAGGGCTGGTGAGCAATTGAGAAAATGGAAGAACTACCTTGTTCACAATTACATAGCTCCAAATGTCAAAGATCTGTCAAGGCTATACATAGTGCCTTCCATTTACTCCAATGACATTGACTAGGAGGTTTGGAATGCATTTGTACAAAACCTCACCTCTGTCAAATTTGAGGTATGTACAAAATGATGTTTCATTTAATTAATTACATGTGACATCCAATTATTGCACTTGATCACCCATGTACAAATGTGCAGGTGAAGAGTGCAAGGGGAATAAAGGTGCATGAAACAAATATGCAGCACCACCTGCTTAGGTTGGGCTACGCTCATTTAGAAGAGCATGAAGTAAGCATTTGTGGCAATTTATCCCTTTCCATTTAATGCTACTACGGTTATATACATGTTGTTCTCTAACTATAGTTGTGACGACCCGGGCTCTTGAAACATGATTTGCAAAGTATTTTGAAAGGAAGGGCCCTTAAGAGTGTAAAATTTTTTCGCAAAACAAAGCAGCGGAAATTCTTTTCTTTAGAACTTGTTTTGAAAACCCAAGTCACCACTTCATACATAATATAAGTACAATTTGTGTACAAAATAAAATTCCATTGAAGGAATATACCTTTATTAAACTCCAGGATCCATCCAGTGGTTCACATCTGACCAAATCTAGTACAATACTTGTCCAAATTACATAATCCAAAACTCAAGCTCACCATACAATAAAACTCTCAACAAAGAAAAATACATGTCTTCAAGGGTATACCTTGAAGATTATTCTCTTCAAGTCTTCTATAGTCTTCAGCTCCTAACTCTCCTTCCCTGGATTTGAGATATTGCAACAAGTACAATATCTCAGCAAGCAATGCTTAGTAGGGAATTCAAGAAACATAACATTGACAATGTAATTCCAATACTACATAATCTCATTATCCTTAAACATACTCTTTACTTTGTAAGTTATGTATATCTATATACATACATACCCTTCATGGGTAAACCAGTTAAATTTGTGAAAATAGTCAAATATCATTCCCAACTAAGCTGATCAATTCTCTTCATTTTGAGAATTTAGTATTACAGCTAATCTTATACTGGGAATTTCCCTTCTTGGGAAATATTGGTAATATACAATTACCTAGCATTTCATTATGCTATAACATAAGGCATTTCACTATGCCTATTCTCATATGCATCATAGTGCAAAATAATCAGAAAGGTTGCTATCTTTGCCTCGATCCGTACTAGCACGCTCGGATAACTGCCCTGTTCACCACTGATACCACAGTCGAAAATATTATGTCACTGCCCATATGGGGGGGCAAGACTTTCACAGTGGTGGCCTTCCCATAATTGCCACCACCCGACTTTTAGCCTCTCATTGGGCAAGGTATCATCATATCATCAAATTTCAAGGAGTTGGTGGCCAAACCCTCATAACTCTTCTAGCAATAGCATCCCCTAGGCTCATGCCTATTAAAACAAACTCACAAGCCTCTAAGCTTGTATGTAAAATAGATTTCAAATATATCAGACCATATGTCTGTTTACTTAGGGCTGAAATATTTTTTGGTTCCCTATTCACTTACAGTTTAGTCCTTAACCATCTTATAGGTGTTTGGTTGGATCATAAGGTTTTCAAGAGATTCAGTACAAGTATTATCATTTCTCTTGTCAACATAAGATCATGAGTAAAATCATGTATGTATTCATCAAATCCTCCTACCTTTAAGGATTGATCTCTTTTCCCCAATCTTCTGTAACGACCCGGGTTTTTGAAACACGTTTTATAATATATTTTTCAAAGGCAAGGGCATCCCCTCAGTAATTTTTTTTCACAAAACAAAGCAGCGGAAATTCTTTTCTTTTCAAACTTGTTTTGAAAACCCAAGTCACCACTTCATACTTAACGTAAGAACAATTTGTGTACAAAATAAAATTCCATTGAAGGAATATGATTTTATTAAACTTCCAGGATCCATCTAGTGGTTCACAGTACAGCACGGTATCAGTACAATACCTATCCAAATTACATAATCCAAAATATACAAACCTCACCATACATTAAAACTCTCAATACAATACAATTCCCTCAAATAAAATACATGTCTTCAAGAGGAGGTATCTTGTTTGATTATTCATCCACATCTTCTTAAGTCTTCTACAGTCTTGAGCTTCTAACCCTCCTTCTCTGTATTTGAGGTATTGTAAACATGGAAACATGTACAATACCTCAGCAAGCTACGCTTGGTAGGGGAATACAAAAACACACTACTTCATCAACATAAGAATATATACCTCAATCCTTATTTCATCATAGTTATCCATTCATAAGACATCTCCACATAGGGTACATACATTATTTATGTAGTACAGCACAAATTAGTTAATATAGTGAAGATTACTCAAAACTTGTTACTTTCCCTGGCTATACTCCCAATTATGAGAGTAATACCTAGCCAAAGATTAATCAACACTTGTTCCTTCCCCTGGCTATGCTCCCACTTAGGAGAGCAATACCTAGCCAATTATCATATGGAGTGTTCATTCTAGGAACTCATGTAATGGCATATCATCATGCCATGGCATTATACTATGCCTATCATATGTGCATCATAATGCAAAATACATTAGGACTACTATGCTTACAGCCTCAATCCGTACAGCGCCCCCGGATAACTGTATAATCCTCCACTGACACCAACTGTGGAATAATCAATCCATGTCCTCATGGGGTAGACCATGGCTGTCACAGTGGGGCCTTCTCATTACTACCCCACTCGACATTTAGCCCCTTTTTGGGCATGGTATCATCATATAAGTTTTAGGAAGCGGGTGGCCAAACCCTCATAACTTCCCTAGCATAGCATCCCTAGTCTCTATCTCTGTGTAAAACAAAATCACAAGTCTTCATACTTGTATGAAAAATATATTGTACATATCAGACGATCTGTCTGTTTAACTAAGGCTAGAATATTATACATACCCTATTCTTAGGGTTTCCTTAGTCTCTATATCTCATCATTTTCACCTCATTAAACTTGATCAATAAATTTGATCAAGTGGATTAGATTATGGGGTTGGATCAATTTGTTTGATCCTTTGGTTAGATCACTTAATTTGATCATATAGTTTTGGATCACTTATCATATGTTTTGGATCCTTTAATTGGATCGCATGTTTTGGATCCTTTAATTGGATCGCATGTTTTGGATCCCTTAATTGGATCACATGTTTTGGATCCCTTAACTGGATCACATGTTTTGGATCCCTTCATTGGATCATATGTTTTGGATCCCTTCATTGGATTATATGTTTTGGATCCCTTCATTGGATCATATGTTTTGGATCACTTAGTTGGATCATTACTTTTGGATCACTTGGTTAGATCATGTATTTTTGAATCACTTAGTTGGATCATGTATTTTGGATCACTTAGTTGGATCATCTGTTTCGGATCATAAGTTTTGAACCACTTGTTTGGATCATGAGTATGCTAAGGTACTAAGCATAATGATATAATGAAGGTTTATATTTTTAGATAGATAATCATGTATATCTATACATGAATCTCTAATATATCATTGTATATCCACCTACCTCAAAGTAGTATCTTGATTCATACATCTCAAGTGTATTCTTCCACAATGTCCATCATGGACCTGATTCATCCATCTGTCATACCATATATACAAGGTTATTTCCCTATTCAAGTATGTATTCCTATAGATGATACCCTAATTTTCCTTGAATCAAATTTGATCAAGGTTTTGGGATTCTCTATCTATGTTCTTCTACATACGCATACATACTATACAATACTACATTAGTATTTTTTTTTGATCATCCAAGATCCTATGGATCTTGTTTGATCATCCTTATCTTGATTTTCAATTTTTATCAAGATTAGATGATTTACTACATTTTATGCTCTCATTATTATTACTCAACCAATTAATGTTTTATTGGTTGAGGGTAGCTTATTTCATTCTAAGTCTAGATTGCTCCTCTTATGTCAAATTGGCTAAGGCTTACTAGTTAAATGGTTAAACACAAAGTGGCTACTTCAATCCTCATGTAAGGAGGCATTTAAACCTCACAAACGTCAACAGAAGGTGGGGGGAGAGCGTGGCTCTATTAGATAACCCCCTTAACCACTATGTCCATCATTCACTAGCTTGACCCTAACTCAACCTTCCATAAGGTTCCTATGAGCATTTAATCTTAAGTATTCTTTCCAATTGTTTTTAATTAAATCCATGAATTAAAATGTCATTCATGGAGATTTATTATTCTCCTAATTTGGACCAAGGAATTTATATTCCTTATATTATCCTACTAACTATGGTCCTTACATCATTAAGTCCATGTCATACATTCCATGTGAATGCCCATTCCTTCTAATTTCATTTAATTACCATTTCAATGAAATTACAATTACTTAAGCATTGAAGCATAAGTTTAAAGCATAAATAACAAGTAACTAAATACTTAAATAAATAATTAAATAACCAATTAAATAAATAATTCAACTAAGAAATGAAATACAATTATCATAATATTCAATAATTGAAATAGAAATCTAACATGTTATCATGATCCAAGGGTCTTAATTGATCCATAATCATCTTTCATCTTTTTAAGGTTTAGATCTTGATCCTTCATTTTATTTTAGATCCAACATATTATATTGATGTAATTTAATTATTAAATCATGGATTTATCTCATCCATTGATTTGATCTCCCTTGATCTACCCGATCAAGGAGATCTTAGGTTACTTTGTACCATTTAAGGGCATAGATCTTGATCTAGCCCAAATCCACATCATCTCTTCATTAAATTCCTATGATCTTATTTCAAGATCATCATCAAAATACATCCATGCTGTCCAATCATCCTGGATCATCTTGATCTAGGAGATACTATTCAATTTTAAGGGTTTTAGTAACACTTAAGGCTAGATCACTTAAGATCTGCCTAATAAATACAATTTAATCCACTTATATTATTTATTATGATATAAAATAATCATCCAATAAGGTATTTGTGGTCTGATCATCCTAGATCTTGTAGATCAAGGATGTTAGTTAATTATCCACTTAATTACAGAAATTTTAATTAATTAAAATTAAAATTTTATAAGTTCAGTCCATTTGACTTATCACAAGGAATCCATCCTAACTTTCCGATCTTAATTTGGATCTCAATTGAGATCGAAATTGAAATTTTAAGATTTCAGCCCTTTTTAGGGGCTAAATTTCACCATATTGTTTTGAACATTTTTGACTGATATAGAGGCATAAAAATTCTACTATGAACATGTATCTTAAGGTTTTTGGATCTTCTAAACATATCTATTGGTTCAGATTTCATGTTTGGGGTCATGTGGGCCATGATCCATGTTCAATGGCACGGATTTCATAAAAAAGATCATGTAAATACTGCTTAAAAACACGATCTAATAATTTTAGTGAATTAATAACATCAAAATTATTCCAAATAAAGTTTTTGATCTAAAATCAGAGTTCAATTAAAGTCAGAATTAATATTTCAATATTTCAGCCCGTTTTAAGGGCTGAATTTCATCCTTTCTGTTTTTGATCAATTCATTCATATATATGAATCTAAATCTAACTATGAACTTGATCCTAAGGTATTAGAGTATCTTTGAAGACATCCATCGGTTCAGATTTGTCTTTTAAAGTCATCTGGTCCATGATCTATGATCATGGATACTGATTTTACAAAATAACTATGTAAATACAACTTAAAACATAGATCTAATAATTTCAATACATGTAAAAGGATACAAGGAGTCCATATCATTTTTCAAATCTAAAGTCAGAGTCCTATAGAGCTCTTAATTGAAGAAATACAATTTCAGTTAAAAATATAGACGGTCCTGATTAAATCTGGGTTACAGGCAGCGTCCCGTGCCTGTAACCGCCTATCCCAAGTGTCTGGGCAGTGGTGACCGGCTACAGGTGAGACGGTCCGATTTGGACCGTCAGATCGCCTACGGCTGGATCTCCTCCACCCGTTAACATCTAAAGCCCAGATTTCATATCTTGGGGTTTTTGGGCCCAAGGATCCCATCCAACGGCTCAGAATTTGGTTCTGAGCCGGATATTGGGAGATCTCAACCCTCAATGCCGGATCCGTAGTTCCCGACAGATCAACGGCTGGGGAGCTCTCTTCCTTGTTGGAAAACCCAACATTCCCACCGGAATTGAAAGAGGGGTTGACAATTCACCTACCTGTGCCGGTCTAGAGGGAAGGAACTCACCGGAGATTGAGAAAAACCAGCCGAAGAAGATGTATAAAACCCTAGCTTTCCAAAAAAATATACAGAGATTGATCCTTGGTGTTCGTTACCGAAAAATGAAGGAGACCATGGGGTTTTTGAATAAACCCTATTTTTAAGACTCCCAACGGTGCAAGATTACCGTTGGATGGCCTGATTGACCGTAATAGCTTAAAGAAACAGCCGGAGATGGTAACCCTTACTGGGTTGCCCTTCATTTTCATTTTTCCGGATATCCAAGATGTGGATCATCATAAAATCAAGGGGCTTTTGTAAATTTCCCTTGTCCGAACATATCCAATGGTTGAGATTGGGTTTCAATGGGTATAAAATGATGACTAATTGAAATAGGGTTTCCTGGGCAAAAATCCAGTTCAATCGGGGACGAGGTGTCCCTGGACGTGCCCGACGTCTCCACTGAGTCTGGAGAGACGGGTGCATCTGTGGACGCTCCCTGAGTGAAAAAGAACAAGAGAAGAAAGAGGAAGAAAGTTTGGGGAGTTTGGGGAGGTTTCTAGAGCTGAATTTTTGAAGCATAATAGGGGACCTCGTGAATGATTTTTGGAAGATTTTTGAGAATTTTTCTGAAGTCTATTTATAGAGGTTTTGAGTGGTTTTCATAATAACATGCAATAATTATGTTTTTTTCCTTTTTATTATTTTATGTATATGAGATTCCCACTACCACCTCCTTCTTCACTAGCAGGTGGTAGTGGTTTGACTAATAATTGCATGTTTTCCAGAAGTTGGATCCCTTGTGGGCCCCATGTGGGCCCCACATGAGTGTGAAAAGACCAAATTGCCCTTTTATGGAATCCATTTTATTCTCCGGAGCTCAGAATTGAGCGTACTTAGTGGCGTTGGATTTGTATTTCCTAGTAAATTCCATATTTTGAGGTCTCAAGTCTTAGTTATTTGTGAAATTACCATTTTGCCCTTTCATTCATTAAAATGAAGAAAAATAGAGATTTTTCATCCGTATTCAGAAATTGTCGTGCTTACAGTCAATTTAAAGCGTTTGTCGCATATGTTTTCAATTATATAGGTCTTATACCTTGATTTCACTTCTATGAGAAGTGCATATTTCATAACCCTAATATTCCAGCCTGATTTTCATTGAAATTCTCAATTTCAATATTTATTTAATTTCATTATAAAAAAAAATTAGGGGTGTTACATTTTCCATGATCCTGACTGATGTATGAAATCTGTACATCCATACATATTGTCAATTTATAAATTATGAACAATCCTATTGATCACTAGATCTGATGTTTAGAATGATCTTTAGATCATTCATATCTAAGTATTTTTCTAACTCTAAGTCTTTGTATGTCCATCTCCTTGATCTTGATCTTTCATAGATCCTTTGAATGACAATCTACACATGTTGATAAAGATCAAGGTCCTACATCTTCTATCATCTAGTTCTTCTTTGATCTAAGTTCAGTTCTTGGATCATCCCTATGGAGGATGATCTTGGTTCTCTTCCTTGAATCATCTTTGATAAAGGATTTGGATTATCTAATCTAATGAACTATAATAAGTATACTAATAAACATGCATACTAAGTACAATATAGTGTTCTTATTCTTATTGTTCTTGATCATCCAAGATCTAATGGATCTTGTTTGATCATCCTTATCTTACTTACTGTTTTTATTAGGGTTAGGTAATTTACTAACCTTTTATGCTCTTATTATTATTATTCAACCAGTTAATGTGCTGGTTGAAGGTAGCTTATTCAAGCCTAAATCTAGACTGCTCTTCTTATTTCCAATTGGCTAAGGCTTACTAGCTGAATGTGTGAACACAAAGTGGTTGCTTCAATCCTCATGTAAGGAGGTGTTTTGACCTCACAAGCGTCAACGGAAGGCAGGGGAAGAGCGAGGCTCTATTAGATAACCCCCTTAACAACTATGTTCATCATTCACTTGAATGACCATAGCTCAACCTTTCATAAGGTTCCTATAAGCATGTTTCCCTAAGTACTCTTTCTAATGGATTTTAATTAAGTCCATGCATATTTATAATGTCATTCATTGGGTTTATTATTCTTTTCCTAATTTGGGCCAAGGACTTGATAATCCTTATATTGTCCTACTAACTATAGCCCTTACTAATTAAGTCCAAAGTACTCTATTCTTATTTGTGTAATGAAACTCTAGTTTCTCATTAAAATACATTTTTGATGCTTTATGCTCTTTATCTCATAACAAGTAAATCTACTACTAACATTCAACCATAAATGAATTATAAATTCAAATCATAAAACTACATAATCTAACATTAAATGAAAATGAGGCAAGGTACTTAAATTAAATCTAGCACCTTATGATAACAATGAAACACATATTTATGATAACAATGAAACACATATCATGCTAAACTCTAAATGTTATACTAGCATGCTTTATAACATAATAATATAAAATGAAACTAATTACATTTACATTTTTAGAAACCTTTACTTATGATCCAACCATTTGATCTTAGATCTTTTCCTTTGATTAAGGATTTTAGTTGTATTTAGGGAATTTTCTCTATTAAGGTCAAAAGATCATATTGATCTATTTTTGTCATAATCCATTCATGATTTTCTTGGATTTCATCATATAAACATTTATTCTTTCCATCCCAAGGATCTGATCACACTTGATCTCATTAATCAAGTGGGTCCCTTTGTATTTTTAGGGTTTCTCTACCATAAAGAGTAGATCCCTTAATATATCTCATATTTATCCAATTTAAACATAGATCTCACTTTATTTAAGTAGTATATCATTATTAAAACATGTTTCTAAGATCTGATCATCTCAGATCTTGAAAATCTATGTAATTGGAAACTTATTTCTTTAATATAGAAAGTTTTTACTGAATAACATGTATATTTTATTATTTCATAAGAAAATAGAGGTTTCAAGCTTTCTATAGCTTCTTTCTTATCTAAATTTGGAGTTCAGATGACTCCAGAATTGAAGTTGGAAGTTCACAGTCATTTCTAGGGCCTGGATTTGATCTGGGCCCAAGGAATGGACGGCCCAGATTAGTCGGGAGGAACGACCAGGAGGAACAAACTAGCCGGTCGAACCAGCCGGTCGTGGGCACGTCTGCTAGGAGGAAATGACAAAGTGCTACTGCGGGGCGTCCAAAGACGCGGACGGGACAAGCGGAATGCCCGTCATCCGCGCGTCCGCTCGTTCATTTGACGGACATGCCATCGTCTCGCTTGGGACGACGCTCCATGCACAGCGCACGCGCCGTTCCTACGGTGCGTCACGTGTGCGTCTTGGGCGCCGTCTGATCTGGAGATCAGACAGTCCATTCTGGACCGTCCAATCAATCCTCTTTCAATTGAGGGCCCAAAACGTCTCTGATTTTGATGAAACTTCTACCCTAGAGGTTTTGGACCCTTCTGGATCGATTGGTATAGTTAGATTTTTCATCTGAGCACTCCATCATCCAGAATTAAGGGTTTTGTTGTTTACTTTATTTTTACCTTTTTATTACCAAAATTAATTATAGTAAAATAAAAATTACATAAAACAATACTAAACATCTATAAAAAAGGATTCCCACTTACTTGATTGTAGAGAAAACCTCAATTATATGCCCAATTTAAAAAAAATACCTTGTTGATGAAGATATGGCCTAAAATCCACCTTTCTCGCAAATATCCGTTGTTTGAACCGTTGGATCTTGAAATTTCTTTAGGGGTTTTGTAGAATAGATATGTTGGGAAGTTTTGGACGGTAAAATTGATCAAATTAGACCTAGAACAGAGTGCCTAATTGATTTTAGGTCTCTTGTTCTAATCTAAAAAGAAAAACAAGTTGAAAAGAGATCTAACTCTTGGAAATTTTGGGTTTTTGGGGAGGGATTTTAGATCTAATTTTTCAAGGAGATTGAAGAGGATTTCATGGGGATTTTATGAGGATTTTTGGGTTTGTTTTTATAGGCATTTTGGATCGTTTCCATGATTATAATATGTTATTTTTTTATTATTAAATGGCATGAAAGTCTTCAATGCTCCCATGCCTAATTTTTCTTCCCCAAGACCAGCTGATATTTATTGACCCATGTTTCACATGGGCTGCTGATAAAATTGGTTGTTGGGTACGTGGTGGGTCCCATGTGGGCCCCACATGGTGTAAAAAGATTGTTTTGCCATTTATGCATAAAATTTTGGGTTTTATTCTCATGATCTCGGATTTGAGTGTACTTAGTGGCGTTGGATTCGTATTTCTCAGTACATTCTAAATTTTGATATTTCATATTTTGATTTTTGGAATATTTTGATTTTTGGGTAAAATTACTATTTTACCCCTTTTGTCCAAGAAATGAAAAACTTAAGGATTTCTTATCCAAATTCGAAATTTGTCGTGCTTACAGTCATTTTGAAGGGTTTGCTAAGTTTAATTTCAATTTTACATATCTTATGATTAGATTATACTTTTATAAAAAGTATATTTTCAGCCCGAAATATCTGAAACTCAAACTTTATTGATTTTTCTGAATCAATTTACAAAAATTGGGGTTATTACAATAGCGTCTTTGCTTGACGATAAAAGAAAGCTGGGACTATGAAACCCATTGATCACTCCATCCTCTAGAAGATGGTGCATTTGGTGGGCTATACTACCAACAAGTTCCTAGATGAAAGTATTACACAAGTTGTTTCTCGCATAGTAAGTGGTTCCACCTATCTATAAATTTTATATGATTAATTAGATGACATGATCTTATCTTTCTAATTAAATTTTGCAGGACATTCTTACCCAAGAAAGCACTACTATAGGCACTCTAAGCAGCACTGCTGTGAATGAGGACATCCTGTATAGGGTGATGGTTAATAAGGACCACCTTAGATGAATTAGGGGTATGGGTCATGGTGTTGTTCCTTCTAAATTCTTTGGCAAAGGACATTTACCTAAAGTTCAAGATAATGAGGACGCGTACAATGATCTCATTAGGAAAATAAAAACTGATATATTTAGTTAGTTGTGTGAGGGAGGTTTGATTATTGTTACTTCATCCCATGCTCATAATTCTTGCAGCATCCCTCTACCTCCATCAAATGCGAGCTACAATTCCCCAACTAAAGAAAATAATGAAGGACAACCGGCACGCCTCAAAATGGAAATTCCTACCCAGGAGGTATATGTATATAAAAACTAGAAATTTTCATTGTCCTTCTATAATAATTCTTTATCTCAACCTTCCTATTGTATATTTGATTTGTAGGTGGCTCAATTCCTACTGGCCTTGGATTCATGTCAAAACATCATGGTAGTTGGTTCATGCTATGAGCATGAATCAAATGTATTGCATGGAATTAGTATGCCACCACATAATAAGTGGGTGTCCATTACCATGGCTTTAAATGCTAATGCCTACCTACCATTCCTATTAGAAATGAAAAATATCATAACCATGGGCAAGTAGTTGCATATCACATGCTTAGCTTGAGGCATTAGTCATCCCATAAAGTCCAAGGTATGTATCTTATCATACTACCTTCCTCATCAATATTTTTTAGTTAGAGACCTCAATTAATTATTTAATAACTTTATACGGTTAATCAGCAACAACATGCGATGTCGAGATTGGCTTCCTTTCCAATGTCACCTATTGCTGCTACACCAATGGAATAGGTTCTTGAATAAATAATTTTTTTTCAATCATAAATTAGTCCTCTTCATTGATTAATATTATTTAATTAAATTTTTTTGCATCTTTTACAGTAGCCGTCCAAGGAGCATGTGATGTCCCACCTAATACGCTTCAATCCCTAAGGTTAACCTACTGTCTCATTAACGACAATATGGCAATCAACCCTATATGAATAAAGCAAGGAGTACTTGTCGAGGATGTTGTTGATGTGCCACTTATGGTAGAGGACCTATTACGAGTTTTCTTATGGGTTCAACTAGAGCACCCTCACATTGTCTCCTACATGGGTTATATGCACATACTTGCTTATGAAATATTTGACATTTATATATTATGTTTTCATGGCATAGGTAATAATTATTTCTTTTATGCAGCTTCTTGAATGATGTGACTAGCCTTTTTGATGGCGATGGTATATTTTACCAATTCCTTAACCCTAGCATCATTTTTGAAGCAGCGGAGCAATGGCTGATGAGAGGCATGTTCAGGATATTTTACTAGGCTTCTTTCACTACTCTTAGGGACATGGCTTAAAGATTCCCTACAATAGCCAGTAAGTTTTAATTTTCTTATTTTCATGGGAACTTATTTTATAATTAGGGATTGTCAACTTCCATTACAATTCATGTGGCTATTTATGTAGGTCTCATTGAATACTTCTCGTTTTGGATGTGCACGGTGGGCTTACTTTCTTTTTTTACTTTTCCCGTCCTCATAAAAATTATAAATAAACATTTATTTTTTTCAAGTGTTATGTGTAGATAAGTAATTTGTTATTCATTTATAATGCATTTGAAATTTAAATTTGTAGAGTTTGGTTTGAATGGACTAATATTACTAAGTTATTGCTAATTAAACCTACATTATTACAAATGATATTTATGTGTTCTTTTTTGTTGTCCTTGTTGTATAGTGCCTTAAACAATAGTATGATTAAGAGTGCAGGTACTATGTCCTAAGATACATGAGGACCCTCATATTCAATAGTATTCATGTCTTCTATTTAAAAAGGTAGAACACTTTTAATTTTTATAATCTTATATTTTTTATAGTTTTTATGGATCTAACTAAAACAATCTTTTAGTTAGAGTGTGAGTATGCAATGAGTTTCAATTAGATCACTTGGAGCAACTACATGAACCTAAAATACATAATAAAGTTTCTTTTTTTCTTTCACTTGTGTGTGTTTCTTTAGATTTTTTAATTTTCTTCGATATATATATATATGTGCATTTTAAGCAATGAGTGAGTGAAAATTTGGAGTGTGGGAATAAATGAGTATGGATGAAGTGAATTTGGAGCTTGTACATGAAGTGAATATGTGGCAGTTGGTTTTCAATATATTCATTAAATTATATAACTTTTATGAGATGAAGATAGAGAGGGTTACTTAGAGTGTGAAAGTAAATGAGAATGTGTACACAAATGAAGTGAATGTGGATGTTATAGAGAATGCATGTGTTGTAGTTTCTTTTATAAATTATTTTCAAGATAGATGTGGATTGATGGATAATGATGCGTTTGTATGTTTTCTACCCATTGTGGATGTATTAGGTTTTATATTGTAAGAACGATTTGGTGTATCAAGAAAGATGTGGATGCATTTTGTATTGGATGTTTAGTTTTTCATGTTTAAAAATATTGTTTGAAGTTTTAGGTGTATAGAATGTTTGTTATTCTATGTATGCACATGTGGTAGTTTATCAAGAAATATGTGGATGCATTGTAGTGGATGTTGGTTTTTCATGTTTGTCGAGATTGAAGTATTAGTTTTTTATGATGTTTGTTATAGAATGTATACATCTGGTATTGGATCAAGAAATGGATGCATGTTGTATTGGAACTAGTTTTGAATGTTTATAATTATTGTTTGAATATTAGGTGTACATAGGATGTGTGTTATATAATTGTATACATGTGGTAGTGCTCGGATATAAAATTGAAAAAGAAAATACTTTTAAATTCGTTTACTATAAATGACTTCAGAAGTATACACTTTTAAAGTAGTTTAACCTTAAATGACTTCAAAAAATATATACTTTTGAAGTCCTTTAGTGATAAGAGACTTCAAAAGTCCAGACTTTTGAAGTCTTTTAATCTAAGTGACTTCAAAAGTCCTTCAAAAAGGTTGGGCTTTTGAAGTCACTTAGGTAAAAATGATTTCATAAGTCATAATCTTTTGAAGTCATTTACTATTAAGTGACTTGAAAAGTCAAGAATTTTGAAGTCATTTAGTATAAGCCACTTCAAAAGTCCATTAAAAAAAAAAGTTGGGCTTTTAAAGTTGTTTGTATAAAAATGATTTCAAAATTCACCAACTTTAGAAGTCATTTAGTGTAAGTGACTACAAAAGTTCATAAAAAGGATAGGTCTTTTGAAGTCGCTTAGGTGCAAAGGACTTCAAAAGTTACCAACTTTGAAGTCATTTAGGCTAAGCCAATTCAAAGAATTCAAAAGTTAAATACATTTAAAGTCTCTTAGACTAAATGACTCCAAAAGTTTGTAACTGAATAAAATGGATGTTCGATATCTAGAGACCAACCATTGCATCCTCCACGATGACTACAGATATGTCTAGAAAAGGGTTCCATGAGCACCTCTAGTCTTCATTCCCTACCATAACAGTAATGAAGAATAGGTGCCACTTTGGACATGGAGCCCTACCACCTTTTGTAATAACCCCAATTTTTGTAATTGATTGAGAAAATCAATAAAGTTCAAGTTTTAGATATTTCGGGCTGAAATATTAGGGTTATTTAGAATATACTTTTTATAAAAGTATAATCAAATCATAAAGACATGTAAAATTGAAATTAAACTTATCAAACCCTTCAAAATGACTATAAGCACAACAAATTCTAAATTCGGATGAGAAATCCTTAAGTTTCTTCATTTCTTGGACAAAAGGGGTAAAATAGTAATTTTACCCAAAAATCAAAATATGAGACGTCAAAATTTAGAATGTACTAAGAAATATGAATCTAACGCCACTAAGTAAACTCAAATCCGAGATCATAGGAATAAAATCCAAAATTTTAGCATAAATGGCAAAACGGTCTTTTTACACCATGTGGGGCCCACATGGGGCCCACAAAGGACCCAAAAACCAATCTTATCAGAAGCCCACGTGAAATCATGGGTCAACAAACATCAGCTGGTCTTGGGGAAGAAAAAATGGAGCATGAAAGACTTTCATGCCATTTAATAATAAAAATAAAATATTATAATCATGAAAAAAGACCCAAAATGCCCATAAATATAACCCCAAAAATCCTCATAAAATCCCCACAAAATTTTCTTCACTCTCCTTGAAATATTAGACCTAGATGCCTCCCCAAAAACATAAAATTTCCAAGAGACATCTCTCTTTTCAATTTTTTTTTCTTTTTAGATTGGAACAAGAGACCTAAAATCAATTAGGCACTCGGTTCCAGATCTAATTTGACCAATTCCACCATCCAAAACTTCCCAACATATCTATTCTACAAAACCCCCAAAGAAATTTCAATATCCAACGGTTCAAACAACGGATATTTGCAAGAAAGGTGGATCTTAGGCCATATCTTCATCAACAAGGTATTTTTTTTAAATTGGGCATATAAGTGAGGTTTTTTCTCCAATCACGTAGGTAGAAATACTTTCTATAGATGTTTAATACTGTTTTATATAATTTTTAGTTTACTATAATTTATTTTGGTAATAAAAAGGTAAAACTAAAGTGAACACCAGAACCCTTAATTTTGGATGATAGAGTGCTCAGATGAAAATTCTGACTACACCAATCGATCTAGAAAGGTCCAAAACCCCTAGGGTAGAATTTTCACAAAGATTTGAGATGTTTTGGACCCTCAATTGAGAGGGGAATGATTGGACAGTCCAAATGGACTGTCCGATTTCCTAATCGGACGAACGACGTTATGCGCACGTCTGTGGACGCCCCATGCGGGCGCTTCCGCATCTCATCGCAGCGGACGCGCCCGATGAACCGAATGCATTCCGCGCGCTTTCGTAGAAGCCCCGTGCGGGCGCTTCAGTATTTCGTCGCAGTGGACGCGCCCGACGAACTGAGCGGGTTCCGCTTGGTTCGTTCTACCCGACTAATCTGGGCCATTCGTTCCTTGGGCCCAGATCAAATCTAGGCCCTAAGAAAGACTGTGAACTTCCATATCCAATTCCGAAGTCATCTAAACTCCAAATTGAGATAAAAAAGAAGCTATGGAAAGCTTGAAACCTCTATTTTTTGATGAAATGATAAAATGGACATACTATTCAGTAAAAACTTTATGTATTAAAGAAATAAGTTTCCAATTACCTAGATCTTCAAGATCTAAGATGATCAGATCTTAAAAATATGTTTTAATAATGATATAATATTGAAATAAAGTGAGATCTATGGTTTAATTGGATATATATGAGATATATTAAGGGATCTACCCATTATGGTAGAAAAACCCTAAAAATACAAAGGGACCCACTTGATCAATGAGATCAAGTGTGATCAGATCCTTGTGATGGAAAGAATAAATGTTGATATGATGAAATCCAAGGAAATCATGGATGGATTATGACAAAAATAGATCAATATGATCTTTTGACCTTAATAAAGAAAATTCCCTAAATATAATTAAAATCCTTAATCAAAGGAAAACATCTAAGATCAAATGGTTGGATCATAAGTAAAGGTTTCTAAAAATGTTAATTTAATTAGTTTCATTTTATATAATAGCATTTTAAATATGATTATGTTATAAAGCATGCTAGTATAACATTTAGACTTTAGCATGATATGTGATTTCATTGTTATCATAAGGTGCTAGATTTAATTATTTTAAGTACCTTGCCTCATTATCATTAAATGTTAAATTAGGTAGTTTTATGCTTTGAATTTATAATTCATTTATGGTTAAATGTTATCAGTAGATTTACATGTTATGAGATAAAGAGCATAAAACATCAAAAATGTATTCTAATGAGAAACTAGAGTTTCATGACGCAAATAAGAATGGAGTACTTTGGACTTAATTAGTAAGGGCTATAGTTAGTAGGACAATATAAGGATTATCAAAACCTTGGCCCAAATTAGGAAAAGAATAATAAACCCCATGAATGACATTATAAATATTCATGGACTTAATTAAAATCCATTAGAAAGAGTACTTAGGGTAAACATGCTTATAGGAACCTTATGAAAGGTTGAGCTATGGTCATTCTAGTGAATGATGAACATAGTGGTTAAAGGGGTTATCTAATAGAGCCTCACTCTTCTCCTGCCTTCCGTTGACGCTTGTGAGGTCAAAACACCTCCTTACATGAGGATTGAAGCAACCACTTTGTGTTCACACATTCAGCTAGTAAGCCTTAGCCAATTGGAAATAAGAGGAGCAGTCTAGATTTAGGCTTGAATAAGCTACCTTCAACCAGCACATTAACTGGTTGAATAATAATATTAAGAGCATAAAAGGTTAGTAAATTACCTAACCGTAATAAAAACAGTAAAAAAGATAAGGATGATCAAACAAGATCCATTAGATCTTAGATGATCAAGAACAATAAGAATAAGAACACTATATTGTACTTAGTATGCATGTTTATTAGTATACTTGTTATAGTTCATTAGATTAGATAATCCAAACCCTTGATCAAAGATGATTCAAGGAAGAAAACCAAGATCATCCTCCATAGGGATGATCCAATAACTGAACTTAGATCAAAGAAGAATTAGATGATAGAAGATGTAGGACCTTGATCTTTATCAACATGTGTAGATTGTCAATCAATGGATCTATGAAAGATCAAGATCAAGGAAATGGACATACAAAGACTTAGAGATAGAAAAATACTTAGATATGAATGATCTAAAGATCATTCTAAACATCAGATCTAGTGATCAATAGGATTGTTCATAATTTATATATTGACAATAGGTATGGATGTACAGATTACATACATCAGTCAGGATCATGGAAGATTGGGGAAAAGAGATAATCCTTAAAGGTAGGAGGATTTGATGAATGCATAAATGATTGTACTCATGATCTTATGTTGACAAGAGTAATGATAATACTTGTATTAAATCTCTTGAAAACCTTATGATCCAACCAAACACATATAAGATGGTTAAGGACTAAACTATAAGTGAATAGGGGATTAGGAAATATTTAAGCCCTAAGTAAACAGACATATGGTCTAATATATATGAAATCTATTTTACATACAAGCTTGGAGGCTTGTGAGTTTGTTTTAAAAGGCATAAGCCTAGGGGAATGCTATTGCTAGAGGAGTTATGAGGGTTTGGCCACCCGCTCCTTGAAATTTGATGATGTGATGATACCATGCCCTAAGAGAGGCTAAAAGTCGGGTGGTGGCAATTATGGGAAGGCCACCACTGTGAAAGTCTTGCCCCCCATACAGGCAGTGACACAATATTTTCCACCATGGTATCAGTGGTGAACAGGGTAGTTATCCGAGCGCGCTAGTACGGATCAGACTGTAGCATAGCAACCTTTTTTATTATTTTGCACTATGATGCATATGAGAATAGGCATAGTGAAATGCCTTATGTTATAGCATAATGAAATGCTAGGTAATTGTATATTACCAATATTTTCCAAGAAGGGAAATTCCCAGTATAAGATTAGCTGTAATACTAAATTCTCAAAATGAAGAGAATTGATCAGCTTAGTTGGGAATGATATTTGGCTATTTTCATGAATTTAACTGGTTTACCCATGAAGGGTATGTATGTATATAGATATACATAACTTACAAAGTAAAGAGTATGTTTAAGGATAATGAGATTATGAAGTATTGGAATTACATTATCAATGTTATGTTTCTTGAAGCCCCTACTAAGCATTGCTTGCTGAGATATTGTAATTGTTGCAATATCTCAGATACAGGGAAGGAGAGTTATGAGCTGAAGACTATAAAAGACTTGAAGAAAATAATCTTCAAGGTATACCCTTGAAGACATGTATTTTTCTTTGTTGAGAGTTTTATTGTATGGTGAGCTAGAGTTTTGGATTATGTAATTTGGACAAGTATTGTGTTAGATTTGGCTGTACTGTGAACCACTGGATGGATCCTGGAGTTTAATAAAAGTATATTCCTTCAATGAAATTTTATTTTATACACAAATTGTACTTATGTTATGTATGAAGTGGTGACTTGGGTTTCCAAAACAAGTTCTAAAGAAAAGAATTTTTGCTGCTTTGTTTTGCAAAAAAAAATTTACACTCTTAAGGGCCCTGCCTTTCAAAATACTTTACAAATCATGTTTCAAAAACTCGGGTCGTCACAGTCTGTATCAGAGCAATTCATCCAGTCACAGTACAGTACAAATATGTCCAAAGGAGAGATTATAATCCAAGTCTAGATTAAGATAGAAGTAGTTGTATAGAGGACTTATAGAATTTTGGTTTATGACTAGATGCCACCAAAGAGAGTCATAAGGCAGACAGCTCAAAATACTCCAAAAGACAATATGGACAGAGTAACCATGAGTAATATGGAAGAGATGATGACAAGGATGTTAAGGAACCTCCTTCCTCACCTACAACAACCCTAAGGTTCATCACCTCCTGTAGAAATACCAAGTACGTAAGCTCAGGCTTAGCCTGAGGTGAGACATACTACACTAACACCACCACCAGCTACTCCCACACTAGGACAAGGGCAATCTTCCCTTGTACCAAGTGAAGAAGTGGGAAAATCCCCATTAGCACCAAAAAAAGTTGACAAAATGTTGGAGAGATTTCAAAAGAGGACTACAATGTATGATGGCAAGGGTGGAGTTGAAAAGGCTGAAGAATGGATATATGAAGTTGAAAAGACTTTTAGTGCACAACGTACTCCTTCAGAGTTGAAGGTGAAATTTGCCACATATTTATTCAAACAAGAAGCTGCATTTTGGTGGAGATCAGCTAACAACACCTTCTCGAATTCTGAAGATACTACATGGGAAGAATTTAAGGAAGTATTCAACCATAAATATTTTCCTTCTCATGTACAACAAAGGAAGTTGATAGAGTTTTTTAACCTAAAGCATGGGGATATGTCAGTGGTGGACTATGATAACAAGGTCACACAACTAAGGAGATTCGTGACTCATGTGTGTGACACAGAAACACACACCGTGGATCGATTTATTGAAGGGCTACACCCAGGGCTGAAAATAAAGGTGCTGGGTACTAAACCCACTACCTTGGCAAACTGTGTGGAAATGGCCTCCAAGTTTGAAGATGAGTACAAAAAGGGTCAAATTACCAAGTTCGGTGGAGGAGGAAACCATAACCCAAGGCCTTTCCAGAAGAATAAAAGACCTTGGAACAATTTTAAGCCTCAAAGAAATCAAAGGAACAATGCACCAAGGCCAAATAGATAGCCATGTCCAAGATGTAGGAAATTTCACCAAGGCAATATCTGTCCACGAACTATACAACAACCGCAACGATTTCCAGTCAAGTGCCACAATTGTGGGGAGTATGGACATATCGCCACCCACTGTACCAAACCATTGGCAGTCAGCGAAGCAAAACTAGAAATTGCTCCTCAACACCAAGGAAGGGTCATCGCCATCATTGACGACTAAGCTGGACCATCCAATGCAGTAATTAAAGGTACACTACTTGTAGTAGACAGCTATGCCAAAGTACTATTTGATTCTGGATCTACGCATTCCTTTATATCTTGTGAATTTGCATCTAGTATACAACTATCAGTGAAAAACTTGGGATTTGATCTAGATGTAATAACTCCAATTGAAAAAACAGTTAAACTACAAGAATACTTGCATAAGGTACCTCTAGAAGTATTAGGTAAAAGAATGAGCATAGACTTCATTTTATTGAACATGGAGGATTTTGACATCATACTGGGTATGGACTGGTTAGCAAAATACTGGGTAGTTATGGACTGTCACAAGAAGAAACTCACATTTAGTATACCAGGGGAGAAAGTATTAATACTGTATGGGAAATGCAATGACTTAGAAAAATCCATCATCTCAGCTATGAAGGCAGTCAAACATATGTCAAAGGGGTGTCAGGCATTTTTAGCAACAGTGGTTTCCCTAGATGTTGAACAGCCCAGGATAACAAAAATTGAAGTGGTCAGGGATTTCCAAGATGTTTTTCCTGAAGAACTACCAGGGTTACCCCGACACTGAGAAATTGAGTTTATCATTGAAGTAATTCCTGGTACAACTCCAATTTCTAAAGCACCTTATAGGATGGCCCCAACAGAGTTGAAAGAGTTAAAAGGACAATTGCAAGAATTGTTAGAAAAAGGGTTTGTTAGACCAAGTAGTTCACCATGGGGAGCACCAGTAATATTTGTCAAGAAGGATGGGTCAATGAGATTATGCATTGATTATAGAATGTTGAACAGTGTCACAGTGAAAAATAGATATCCCTTACCACGCATTGATGATCTCTTTGATCAACTCCAATCTGCTAAGGTCTTTTCTAAAATTGACCTTAGATCAAGATATCATTAATTGCGTATTAAGGATGAAGACATATCCAAGTCAGCATTTAGAACTCGATATGGGCATTACGAGTTTTTAGTCATGTCTTTTGGGTTGACTAATGCACCAGCAGTGTTTATGGATTTGATGAATAGAATCTTCAAAGAATTTTTGGATAAATTTGTGATAGTATTTATCGACGATATACTGATTTACTCTACCAGTATCAAAGAACATCAAGAACACTTACGAATTGTACTAAATACCCTCAGAACACATAAACTATTTGGTAAATTTAGTAAGTGTGAATTCTGGTTAGAGAAGGTCAATTTTTTAGGTCATGTAATTTCCAAGAATGGAGTAGAAGTGGACCCCACCAAGATTGAAGCAGTAATGAATTGGGAGAAACCTAAAACAGTAACAGAAATACTTAGTTTTCTTTGACTAGCAGGATACTACCGTAGATTCATTCCAGGGTTCTCTCATCTAGCTCTTCCTATGACTTCCTTGACAGGAAAGGGGGTACAATTCACTTGGTCAGAAGAATGTGAAAATATTTTTCAAGAGCTAAAGAAGAGGTTAACTACAGCACCGGTACTGACTTTGCCAGCTGGGAGTGGGGGATATGAAATATACTGTGATGCTTCAGGCAAAGGGTTAGGAGGTGTGTTGATGCAAAATGGGAAGGTCATTGCTTATGCATCTAGACAATTGAAGAAACATGAAATAAATTACCCAGTACATGACCTAGAACTAGCAGCTGTAGTTTTTGCATTGAAAATTTGGAGACATTATTTGTATGGAGAAAAATTCAATGTATTTACATATCATAAGAGTCTAAAATACATCTTCACTCAGGCTGATTTGAATATGAGACAAAGAAGATGGATAGAGTATATCAAAGACTATGATTTTGCCATCCAATACCATCTTGGAAAGGCAAATGTAGTAGATGATGCATTAAGTAGACAACCAAGAGCTCTACTCACAAACATCACAATTAAATCAGCTTTTGTAGAAAGAGTCCTTAAAGCCCAAGAAGAAGATATAGCAACTCAGGAATTGTGTGAAAAGAAAGGATTTGTTAAGGGTACAGATGGGGGCATACGTTTTTAGGAGAGATTGGTGGTTCCTTCAAATACATGTCTGAGAAAGGAATTGATACAAGAAGCCCATCAGTGAAAGTTTTCTATACACTCTGGAGGTACAAAGATGTATCAAGATTTAAAAAGAAACTTTTGGTGGGAAGGCATGAAGAGAGAAATAGGAGAATTTGTGGCTAAATGTCTAAATTGTCAACAAGTAATGGCTGAACACCAAAGACCAGCTGGAATGTTACAAACATTGGAACTTCCAGAATGGAAATGAGACAATATCACTATGGATTTTGTAGTGGGATTGCCAAGGACCCGGGCAGGCCATGACATGGTTTGGGTGGTTGTAGATAGGCTAACAAAGTCGGCACATTTCCTTCCATTTAGACAAAACCAATCAGTTGGCAGTCTAGCTAAGTTATACATCAAAGAAATAGTAGGACTTCATGGGATTCCACTATCTATTATCTCGGATAGGGATGGAAGATTTACTTCGAGATGTTGGAAAAGTGTACAACAAGCCTTGGGAACCTCAATTAAACTCAGTACAACATTTCACCCTCAAACAGATGGTCAATCAGAAAGGACTACTCAAAACTTAGAAGATATGTTGAGAGCATGTGCATTAGATTGGAAAGGGAGTTGGGATGAACATCTTCCTTTAGTAGAATTTGCATATAACAACAGTTTTCAGGCAAGTATTGGTATGGCACCATATGAAGCATTGTATGGACGACCATGTCGATCACCAACCTGTTGGAGTGAAGTTGGAGAAAGAAAGCTGATAAAGTCAGAACTAGTGGAACAATGTGTAGACAAGGTCAGATTGATACAGAAGAGGTTGTTAACAGCACACAGTCGACAAAAGAGTTACGCAGATAAAAGACGTAGAAACCTAGAATTTGATGTGGGGGAGCACGTATTTCTAAAGGTTTCACTTGTCAAAGGAGTAATGAGGTTTGGAAGCAAAGGAAAACTTAGTCCTAGATTCATTGGTCCGTTTCAAATCTTAGAAAGAATTGGTCCAGTGGCCTACAAATTAGCCTTACCACCCCAACTCTCAGAAACACATAGTGTCTTTCATGTGTCTATGCTAAGGAAATACGTCCAAGACAACACTCATGTACTTCAAAGGGTGCCAGAAGAGCTAAAGCATGACCTAACCTTCGAAAAGAAGGCAATACGAATTCTGGACCGCAAGGAACAGAAGTTAAGAACCAAAAGCATTCCGTTAGTCAAAGTCCTGTGGCAACATCACTCTGTTGAGGAAGCCATGTGGGAAACGGAAGTAGAAATGAGGAAGACGCACCCTAGTTTGTTTGAGTAAGAAGTGTATTACAAATTTCGAGGACAAAATTATTGTAAGGGGGGAAGATTGTAATAACCCCAATTTTTGTAATTGATTGAGAAAATTAATAAAGTTTGACTTTCAGATATTTCAGGCTAAAATATTAGGGTTATTTAGAATATACTTTTTATAAAAGTATAATCAAATCATAAAGACATGTAAAATTGAAATTAAACTTAGCAACCCCTTCAAAATGACTGTAAGCGCAACAAATTCTGAATTTGGATGAGAAATCCTTAAGTTTCTTCATTTCTTGGACAAAAGGGGTAAAATAGTAATTTTATCCAAAAATCAAAATCTCCCAAAAATCAAAATATGAGACATCAAAATTTAGAATGTACTAAGAAATATGAATCCAACACCACTAAGTACACTCAAATCCGAGATCATGGGAATAAAACCCAAAATTTTATGCATAAATGGCAAAATGGTCTTTTTACACCATGGGGGCCCACAAGGGACCCAAAAACCAATCTTATCAGCAGCCCACATGAAGTCATGGGTCAACAAACATTAGCTGGTCTTGGGGAAGAAAAATGGGGCATGGTGAAGAAAAAAGGGAGCATGGAAGACATTCATGCATTTAATAATAAAAAATAAAATATTATAATCATGAAAAAAGACCCAAAATGCCTATAAATACAACCCCAAAAATCCTCATAAAATTTCCACAAAATTTTCTTCACTCTCCCTAAAAAAGTAGACCTAGATCCCTCCCCAAAAACCAAAATTTCCAAGTGACATCTCTCTTTTCAATTTGTTTTTCTTTTTAGATTGGAACAAGAGACCTAAAATCAACTAGGCACTCTGTTCCAGATCTAATTTGATCAATTCCACCATCCAAAACTTCCCAACATATCTATTCTACAAAACCCCCAAAGAAATTTCAAGATCCAATGGTTTAAACAACGGATATTTGCAAGAAAGGTGGATCTTAGTCCATATCTTCATCAACAAGGTATTTTTTTAAATTGGGCATATAACCGAGGGTTTTTCTCTAATCAAGTAAGTGGAAATACTTTCTATAGATGTTTAATACTGTTTTATGTAATTTTTAGTTTACTGTAATTTATTTTGGTAATAAAAAGATAAAAATAAAGTAAACACCAGAACCCTTAATTTTGGATGATAGAGTGCTCAGATGAAAATTCTGACTGTACCAATTGATCCAGAAAGGTCCAAAACCCTAGGGTAAATTTTCACGAAGATCTGAGACATTTTGGGCCCTCAATTGAGAGGGGAATGATTGGACGGTCCAAATGGACTGTCCGATTTCCTGATCGGACGAACAACATTCTGCGCGCGTCCATGGATGCCCCATGCGGGCGCTTCCGCATCTCATCGCAGCGGACGCGCTCGACGAACTGAGCATGTTCCGCCTGGTTAATTCTGCCCGACTAATCTGGGCCGTCCGTTCCTTGGGCCCAGATCAAATCTAGGCCCTAGGAAAGACTGTGAACTTCCATATCCAATTCCGAAGTCATCTGAACTCCAAATTGAGATCATAAAGAAGCTATGGAAAGCTTGAAACCTCTATTTTTAGATGAAATGATAAAATGGACATACTATTCAGTAAAAACTTTCTGTATTAAAGAAATAATTCTCCAATTACCTAGATCTTCAAGATCTGAGATGATTAGATCTGAAGAATATGTTTTAATAATGATATAATATTGAAATAAAGTGAGATCTATTGTTTAATTTGATATATATGAGATATATTAAGGGACCTACCCATTATGGTAGAAAAACCCTAAAAATACAAAGGGGCCCACTTGATCAATGAGATCAAGTGTGATCAGATCCTTGGGATGGAAAGAATAAATGTTGATATGATGAAATCCAAGGAAATCATGGATGGATTATGACAAAAATAGATCAATATGATCTTTTGACCTTAATAAAGAAAATTCCCTAAATATAACTAAAATCCTTAATCAAAGGAAAACATCTAAGATCAAATGGTTGGATCATAAGTAAAGGTTTCTAAAAATGTTAATGTAATTAGTTTCATTTTATATAATAGCATTTTAAATATGATTATGTTATAAAGCATGCTAGTATAACATTTAGACTTTAGCATGATATGTGATTTCATTGTTATCATAAGGTGCTAGATTTAATTATTTTAAGTACCTTGCCTCATTATCATTAAATGTTAAATTAGGTAGTTTTATCCTTTAAATTTATAATTCATTTATGGTTAAATGTTATGAGTAGATTTACTTGTTATGAGATAAAGAGCATAAAACATCAAAAATGTATTCTAATGAGAAACTAGAGTTTCATGACACAAATAAGAATGGAGTACTTTGGACTTAATTAGTAAGGGTTATAGTTAGTAGGGCAATAGAAGGATTATCAAATCCTTGGCCCAAATTAGGAAAAGAATAATAAACCCCATGAATGACATTATAAATATTCATGGACTTAATTAAAATCCATTAGAAAGAGTACTTAGGGTAAACATGCTTATAGGAACCTTATGAAAGGTTGAGTTATGGTCATTCTAGTGAATGATGAACATAGTGGTTAAGGGGGTTATCTAATAGAGCCTCGCTCTTCCCCTACCTTCCGTTGACGCTTGTGTGGTCTAAACACATCCTTACATGAGGATTGAAGGAATTACTTAGTGTTCACACATTCAGCTAGTAAGCCTTAGCCAATTGGAAATAAGAGGAGCAGTCTAGATTTAGGCTTGAATAAGCTACCTTCAACCAGCACATTAACTGGTTGAATAATAATATTAAGAGCATAAAAGGTTAGTAAATTACCTAACCCTAATAAAAACAGTAAGTAAGATAAGGATGATCAAACAAGATCCATTAGATCTTGGATGATCAAGAACAATAAGAATAAGAACACTATATTGTACTTAGTATGCATATCTATTAGTATACTTGTTATAGTTCATTAGATTAGATAATCCAAACCCTTGATCAAAGATGATTCAAGGAAGAAAACCAAGATCATCCTCCATAGGGGTGATCCAATAACTGAACTTAGATCAAAGAAGAACTAGATGATAGAAGATGTAGGACCTTGATCTTTATCAACATGTGTAGATTGTCAATCAATGGATCTATGAAAGATCAAGATCAAGGAAATGGACATATAAAGACTTAGAGATAGAAAAATACTTAGATATGAATGATCTAAAGATCATTCTAAACATCAGATCTAGTGATCAATAGGATTGTTCATAATTTATATATTGACAATATGTATGGATGTACAGATTACATACATCAGTTAGGATCATGGAAGATTGGGGAAATGAGATCAATCCTTAAAGGTAGGAGGATTTGATAAATGCATACATGATTGTACTCATGATCTTATGTTGACAAGAGTAATGATAATACTTGTATTAAATCTCTTGAAAACCTTATGATCCAACCAAACACATATAAGATGGTTAAGGACTAAACTATAAGTGAATAGGGTACTAGGAAATATTTCAGCCCTAAGTAAACAGACATATGGTCTGATATATATGAAATCTATTTTACATACAAGCTTGGAGGCTTGTGAGTTTGTTTTAATAGGCATAAGCCTAGGGGAATGCTATTGCTAGAGAAGTTATGAGGGTTTGGCCGCTCACTGCTTGAAATTTGATGATCTGATGATACTATGCCCTAAGAGAGGCTAAAAGTCAGGTGGTGGCAATTATGGGAAGGCCACCACTGTGAAAGTCTTGCCCCCGCATACGGGCAGTGACACAATATTTTCCAGCGTGGTATCAGTGGTGAACAAGGCAGTTATCCGAGCGCGCTAGTACGGATCAGACTGCAGCATAGCAACCTTTTTTATTAGTTTGCACTATGATGCATATGAGAATAGGTATAGTGAAATGCCTTATGTTATAGCATAACGAAATGCTAGGTAATTGTATATTACCAATATTTCCCAAGAAGGGAAATTCCCAGTATAAGATTACCTGTAATACTAAATTCTCAAAATGAAGAGAATTGATCAGCTTAGTTGGGAATGATATTTGACTATTTTCATGAATATAACTGGTTTACCCATGAAGGGTATGTATGTATATAGATATACATAACTTACAAAGTAAAGAGTATGTTTAAGGATAATGGGATTATGAGGTATTGGAATTACATTGTCAATGTTATGTTTCTTGAATCCCCTACCAAGCATTGCTTGCTGAGATATTGTAATTGTTGCAATATCTCAGAGACAGGGAAAGAGAGTTAGGAGTTGAAGACTATAGAAGACTTGAAGAGAATAATCTTCAAGGTATACCCTTGAAGACATGTATTTTTCTTTGTTGAGAGTTTTATTGTATGGTGAGCTTGAGTTTTGGATTATGTAATTTGGACAAGTATTGTACTCAATTTGGCTGTACTGTGAACCACTGGATGGATCCTGGAGTTTAATAAAAGTATATTCCTTAAATGGAATTTTATTTTATACACAAATTGTACTTATGTTATGTATGAAGTGGTGACTTGGGTTTTCAAAACAAGTTCTAAAGAAAAGAATTTCCGCTGCTTTGTTTTGCGAAAAAAAATTTACACTCTTAAGGGCCCTGCCTTTCAAAATACTGTACAAATCATGTTTAAAAAACCCGGGTCGTCACACCTTTGGTGGTTAGAAGTAGAAGGCCAAACTCGTACAACCTTGTAGAATAGTGCCCACTAGACTCATTAACTTGAACAAATGTTCAATGTATATGTATATATATCCAAAGCCAAGTAACATTAAATCTCATGATATCTATCACATGCATTTTCTAGAACATGTTAAACATGGGATTGATGAATTTTAAGATTCATCCTTTCTTTTAAGAACATGCAATTACATGTAATTGAATGGGAGCTATAAGTTTCACTTTTAAGATAAAAGTATGCATCATGGATATTATGGTATACATAACTCACATGCCTCATTTGTAAGTATTTGCATTCCTTAAAAGCGAAAATAATATAACATGACAAGATACTAATTTTGTGAGAGGCATATAATTTCAAATTAAAGCATGATGATAAAAAAATTAGGGTGGTTTGATTATTTAAAATCCACTTTTTAAATAAAACTAATGACAAGGTGGTGAAAATCCATGGCAAATAGATGTTAAAACTACCTACTCTTATGGTGATTTTTACATATTCCTCAAACCCTTTCCTTGGCTTTTGTCGTAATCCAACAAAGAGTTAATCCATTTATCCATAATCTATATAGCACATAGACATTCTACTTTTAATACACTTATTTGCACAATACTTAAATTTAATTATGTTCTAATGGGTTAGGTCATCCCAGGCCATTGAACTATTAAACTTCTTTTTTCTTTTTTATCTTAAATATATTTTTAGGTCTCATGATCTTAATTCTTCTAAATTTGGATCAAAGATCTAAGGGTAGGATTGGTCTAAAAATCTAAAACCAATGCGTATCAAGTAGGTCTAGCAAAATATATCAAAATCAAAGTGAGTTTTCCAAATCCTACCTTGATGCACATGTTTCCTTAATTAAAAGGTTGCAAGAAATGATAGATTATTGATGGATCCCCATAATGAAGCTCTATCATAAACCATGTGTCATTGCCTTTTCCAAGTTGCTAGACTCCACCGATTGTCAAATAACGAGAAGGGTTTTACTTCTTGAGTATCACTAAATAAAATGGATGTTTTAGATCAAATGTTTTGGACCATTGATCATGAAAATGGAGTTGTAGTCTCATAATTTTATGCATTTGGCCTCGAACCAACCTTCTGATAATGGAAATGGTCACTATTATAAGGGGCTTTGGTGGTAGATCTATAGCTAGATTAAGGTGAATACTTGGATCAATCATGAATCTAGGTGTCTGATCACTAATCTACAATTATATCAATGTGTGGGGCCACACGTTGATGTAAACAATTGATCAAAGGTAATATTGTCTTAAGGGGGCATATTGATAGTAGATTTAGCATCTGGTGGCTGATCAACAATTGGATCATGATAAAAAGTTGGATTAGTCACAAATCTGGGTTTTGGTGACTAATTAATGGTTGGATCATATGGGGGTTTGCAGATTTGATCACAAATCTGACATTTGGTTATAGATCAAGGGTTAGATGATGATGGATGGTCAAATTGGTCACCAACATGATTATGATCATTTATCATTGTCTACTTTGGATCTCCATCTAATCTTCATTGATGAGTAAAATGATTGATGTGTTTTGTTCCTCGCATTACAAAGATTGCAATGAATGGTTTAGATCATGTAGATAGCACCTCATAATCTTAAATTGAGGTCACATCCAATTTGGCTGGTTAGATGATCCTTGATCAAAAATCTAATCTTTCCATCACATGGATCAAACTTAGAAACCCCAAAACCATGATTTTTAGCTAAAAAATCCTAATTGTCATGTTGACTACCATTGTTGGAGAAGGTGACTGATGCGGTAGTCTTTGATGACCTAGTTTATGTGAAAACAAAATTTTCTTTAAAGGGTTTGTAGATTAAATAGTTACCTATGCTCTTGTAGGGTTTGGTGTCATTTTGCTATTGATTGATGCTAGAAAAATGAGGTTCTCTCATTGGAGTATTGCCACAAAACTCAGTTGCTGGGTTTTGTGTTTCCATCCAATCACCAGTGAAATCTTCTCTAATCATGAAATTTCAAGAGTGTTTTTGATCTACTCTTCACAACTAAACCATCACTAGTGTTAGATCTTTGATCCACCAACATTTGGTTGTCTAGCATCTTAACTCGACAGTAATCAAAGGTTAGTAATGCTAGAAAGAATGGTTTGTGAGAGAGGGAAGGGAAGGAGGAAAAGAAGAAAAAGAGGAAAAAGAATGGGTGCTACGTGGGTTACTATGGACTGGCATGTGCACTGGCTGTGTGCTATCCGATCACTAATGTTGAGCTAGGGAGGGAGGTAAACATGTGCAGGGGAAGGGGAAACATGGACTTTTAACATTTGGCCACCTTGGCCTTTCCACTGTCTAGTCTGTGATGGTGTCGTTCACCATCCGCCACCACTTGTCATCCCTAGTAAGGAAGAGGGGGGAAATCATGCGATGTAATACATGATAGATCTGCCAGTGTAGGTGCCATTCTAAAAAATGACCAATCTATATTTGGCCTTTAATGTTAAAAATGTATCAATGGGGCCCATAGGTAAAATTATCAAAATGCCCCTCTATTTCAATATGTCATAACTTCTCCATCTGTATTCATTTTTTTTTATTGTAATCCAAATATTAAGGTTTCAACATTTGATTTGGCTTCTATAAAATTTCATTTCTTGGAACTCCAAAATTAACAATTCTACATTCTCCTTCCTTGGTAATAAAATTTACACGAAATGAGTTTTTTAAAATTAAGGTTATTATAGTATTCCACTTGATTTCTACATGGGAGAGGCATGTCACACTCCCATATCATACATGATATTCATGTAGAAAAACAAGGAGAACATAAAAGAAGAAAAACATGTTGTAGAGAATGGAATTTATGAAAAATCTACGACTTGCTTTCATCCACACTTATAAAGAAACATTGCCTAAGATCTACCCTCAATTAAGGCTATCCTAGTAGCATCCAATGAGAAGTAATTTGTAAGAGAAAATCAAGGGAGTGCTAGGATGAACTAATGAGAATGAAGCATGCAAGTAGGCCTAAGATGAAGGTGATTAGTGGAGATATTTTTTATGGCTTGCCACCTCCTTTCATGAAAGTTACAAGTGAAGCTAAAGGGTCTTAAAATTTCTTTTTAAGGATATACTAGAGGTGGGCTCAAATGTAGAGTTAAAGGCTATTGGAGGAGAAAAAATGGTGGGTTGAGGAGAGAATCAAGGCAACAAAAACGTGTTTTTTTGGCTAGGAAAGAAAGAAACAATCCTAGCCATTCACTCTAGGAGTGTGTATCATCCTAGGGCCAGAACAACAGATGAGAAAAGTGAAAAGAAAGGTTGGGATTAAGCGTTTAATTCAAGTGGCAAAGAAGATAGAAATAGAGAGGAGAAAATAAAGGGGCATAAGGGTGATCTATCAAAGGTTTCATGGAAAGTGATTGGCTAAAGGAAAAGATAGTAAATGGAGGGGATTTGATGCTATATGAAGGAAGAAAGTTGGAGATAAAAGAATGAAAGAGATGGAATGTTCAGGCATTCCCATTTCTCTTGATGCTCGAGTGTGATTCTCTTAAGTAGGGAAAGAAGAAACATCCATATCTACCCAATTCCCCCTTCTTCTTACACGTTAATATCATTTGGTGGAGGGAAGAAAAAAAAAGAAGTGAAATCCATTGAGTAGTTGTGTGTGTTGAAGGCTGGAAAGGAAAGAACAAAATAGATTGAAATACTTTAGGAAGAACTCTTTTTACTTTGAAAAATAAGGCAAAAGAGGAGTGAAAGGAGGTTACTAGTTGTTTTTGTCTTTTGCTAGGTGGAGGTGGAGAGATACTTGCTTGGGGATGTGATTCACTTGGGAGGTAATAATTTTCACACCATACCACCTTGATTAAAAGAGGAAAAAGTGACTTACTACTTGTCTTTAGCAAGTAGCTCTCTTCTCCTTAAAGGAGTGCACATTGAATGCTTGGGTAGTGTTTTGTCTTCTTCGAGTAGCTGCCCAAGAGCAGGTGCTTAGAATTGGATAAAATGTGAATCATATTAGGTGGTGCATGTAGCTTTGTGTGATACTTGATAACATTGATGCTTGGATCCTTGGACATGAAATCCTAGCTATCTCTCTCTATCTCTATTAAAGGCGTGAAACATAAGGGTGATGTGTTATACGTGCAATACAAGTGGGTGTAACACTTTGGATGGCTGTTGGGTTATGTCCTGAGAATGGTTTGTTGCATGTAATTCAAAGTAAAGTAGATGCTTGTTTTGTGTGTGTGTGTGTGTGTGTGTGTGTGTGTGTGAGAGAGAGAGAGAGAGAGAGAGAGAGAGAGAGAGAGAGAGAGAGAGAGAGAGAGAGAGAGAGAGAGAGAGAGAGAGAGAGAGAGAGAGAGAGAGAAAGAGAAAGAGAGGCGTGTAATGTGAGATGCATGGGTTGTTTTGAGTGATGTGTTGATTTTCCATAAGTTTATGACAGTTGAGTGGTGTCCTATGTGTTTGTTTGAGTGATACAACAAACATAAATCACCTTTTGGCTGATGACTGTTGAATGACACAATAAGAACTTCAGTGACATCAATTCTTCTCATAACTGTTTTGCTTTTCCTTTCTTTGCATTCATATACCACTTTTGTGACCCTTTAAGTTTGAAAGAGATGAAATTTTTATTAGTTTTATTATTTTCTTTAGTTAAATGATGTATACCTAAATTTAGCTCTTAGTTATTATTTACTTTTATTAATTGATAATATTAGTGTAGGTTGTGTTAATTGTTTAGGATATGATTAATAAACTTAAATCTTAGCACAATAGTATATTTAATAATGTCTAACTAATTTTCACTCAAGGGTTAGGATGAAACAACACAAGAATAGATAATTTCAAGATTAGGTAAATTTTGCATTTAAAATGTGGTTCAATATTAATTTTAGGATTAACAAATGTTATTTATTTGTTCAATAATTTTTTCATAAGAAATGCAAAGTATTTCCTATAGTATAGATACTAGACGTGTGAGATTAGATTAGTTTGGTATATGAAAATTTTAAATAACCTTTGCCCTAAAAAACATGTTCTACTTTGAGTAAATTAAGCTAAATCCTAAAATTGAGAAAATATATAAATTAATGCCTTCAACAATAAAATATTTCATGTCTATAAATTCATCGAGATTTTATTAACATGAGTAGCATAAAAATCTAATTTTCTTAATTGTGAGAATATATAAATTTAGTGTGGTAGATTCTAATTGATTTTATTTGTTTCATATTTTTTCAAATTAAATGATTAATTAATCTCATTCATTGGTTAGGTTAAATTAATTCAAAATGGGTTTCCATTAAAATTTTGTAACTTCAAAAATTGAATCCTCATGGGATTGACCCATACTTGCACCATCTATACTTTAATAAACCTATGCACTTATGGATAGTTTTAAATCATTTCAAGTTTTTGGTTGTGTTTTTGGGGACTCGCAATAGGATTTTAGTTCGAATCTAGGTTAAATTAGTTTACAACTGGTCATTGTTTAGGATTGCACTTACTTTTTGTATTTTTAAATAATTTTTGTGATTATTGGTACTCACTTTTATCTACAAAATCAAGTTGATCTAGATAACCCTACACTAGATATGACAAACATAGTAGTAGAAGTCAAGCTGCTTAGAGACTTCTACTCAAGTACAATTTAACTCACCATCTTGCATAGTGTTACCTACAAGTAATGGGACCATTTTGAGTTAAAGCCAGGCGTTATCCAACTTCTGTCAACTTTCTATGACCTAGACAAGAGGTCCCATATTACCATGTCAAGGGATTTCTTGACATTTGTGTTATATTTAAGTACCAAAACATAGATGATTCAATTTATCTATGGCTATTCCCCTTCTCTTTCAATGATAAAGAGAAGGAATCCCTAAATCCCTTAGAGGCAGGGTTCATCACATCATGGGAACACTTATCTAGGAAATTCCTAAATAAAATTTTCCCAGTCTACAAAAACACCCTCAGGGGGGAAATAATAAATTTTCAACAAAGATAGGGTGAGCATTTTTATGAATGTCGGGAAAGGTGGAAGGACTTATTGCTCGAATGCCCCCACCATGGATTTGAGAAGTGGTGGCAAGTACAATATTTATACACAAGTTTGACACCACAAAACTGATGTATGATAAATGTTAGTAGTGGTGGGGCAGTCATACCAAAGAGTGATGTGGAGACCTCAATTTTTTTTGAATCATTACCTAAAAACTCCTAGCAATGGGATTACTCTACAAGGATGGAAAGAAATTTGCAACCAATGAAGAAGGGTGATTTATATGAAATAGGGACTATAGATTTGTATAGCAAATTAGACATGTCAGCCTACAAAATTGAAAAGTTAGATAGTCTTACACAAAGGTTAGATGCATTTATGTTGACTAGGGGATCTTTTATGTAACCTTAACCTGAGGTCATTTAAATATGTTCTAATGCAGTGCATCTTATTGCTTCATGCTCATCAAGTTTCATGTTTCTTAAATATTTTTTGAAGCAAGTGAATGCATCCAGCAACCCTAACAACAACCACTATTATGAGTCCTACAATCATGCATGGGCTATGCATCCCAAATTTTAATTGTTGAAGAATAATCATCTGGGAGGATCAATTGGGCCCATCCCTACTCAACTGTTCGCTAAAGCCCTAGTTTCATAGCCACCTGCACCCTCACAACAACTTCCTCCACGATAGAGGAAACAATCATTAGAGGATACCCCTTAGTTTGTCATGCAAAGTTCATTATAATTTCAAAATGAGACAAAACAAACTTTGCGAGAACATATGTAATCTATTATGAAAGTTTCTATTGTGGGTCAAAATTTTACTGCACTTACTAAGAGGGAAAAGGGAAACTTTATATCGAACCTTAAGGGCTAGTATGAGATTAAAACAACTTCATCAAAAGAACAAAATTTTTATGAACTTGCCAAATCCATAACTACCTTAAGAAGTGGTAAGACAATAGTTAACCAAGTGGGCTTGACTAAGGAAAAAGAACAATGTGAGGAGAATGGGAGTCATACAATGGCTAAGAAGGGTAAAGAGAAGTGTCAAAAATCCCTCACTTCCTTTGAACCTAGTCTTGAGGTATCTTATATTCTAATGGTTCCATGTCATTAGAGTATGAATATGGTTAAGAAATAAAAAAAAATTATAATGAGATAATGAATGTTTTCAAACATGTGAATATCAATATCCCATTACTCGATGCTATTAAGGAAATACCTTCTTATGCAAATTTTTTGAAAGATCTTTGTACACAGAAAAGAAAGCTTAGTATGCATAAGAAAGATTTTTCTTGCTGAGTAAGTAAGCTCCATCATTTAACACAGCATCCTACCTAAGTATAGGGATCTTGGCTGGCCCACCAAATCATGTACACACAATTGATAGGATATTACTTGATTTGAGGTCAAGTGTTAACCTATTTTCTTATTTTGTATATAAGCAATTAGGTTTAGGCGAGGTGAAATTGTCTAGCACAACACTGCAATTAGTAGATGGGTTAGTAAAAACTCCTCATGGTGTAGTTGAGGATGTGTTAGTGCAGGTTGATAAGCTTTTATATCTCATAGACTATCTTATCTTAGATACCTAGCCTATATTAGATCTTGGTAGTCAAATTCCAGTCATCTTGGAATGGTAGTTCTTGGACATATCGAATGTAATTATCAATTGTAGGAATGATATTATTAAATTATCCTTTGAAAACATGGACTCTAGGCTGAATGTTTTTAATATTGAACAACTAGACTTTGAAGATCTTTTTGAAGTAAAGATGATAAAGAGTCTAGGAAGAAACCATCCTACCATCTTCCAGCATCGATCCTCTCAAGGCATGTCTAGCACATTTTGGTTTTGACTTTGATATAGACACCTCCATTGATGAAGTGAATGTTTTATTGGATATTGTGCATTTGATGGATACTTTGCAATGGAAAGCCCAAGTAAGACCCATTACAATTCTTGAAAGTACATGTGAGCCATTTGTTGATGAACCACCTGACTTGGACCTAACACCTATCCTAGAGAATTTAAACTATGAAAGTTTAGGTTCATCTGATTTCTTACCTATTGCTGATGCATCAGACTTTGATAAAGAATAGGAAGGTGAGCCAATTAGTGTTATTATTTCTTGTGTGAAGAGGATAATGAACAACCTTTTCTACAACTGTAGACACAACTTAACCTTAACATGTAGGAAAATGTAAGAGTGGAGGTATTTTTATTTTTTGATGGTAGCATAGTATTACCCCAATTCGACAGAACTTGGGACAATTGAGATTTAATTTGTGCCCAAGAAATTTCAATTCATGGTATATTCAGTGAGGTTATATTGCTGTCAATTCCACAAGTTAACGGTGGAGAATGTATATGACTATTGTGAGATTTTGAAGTAAAGCGAGTTCTCTTAGAGACTCCTTAAGTCTCCTTCATGCTTAGTGTTTGGTTTAAAGTTACATTGAATTAGTTAGTTTTACATTGGTCATATAGCTTGCATCATTGTACATTATTTTTCATACAAATGTTCACGTCACAAGATCGGTACACCATCATCCGTATGCAGGTACATTTCTTCCTACTCTTATCTTTTAGCATTGTTATTATATTTCTTCAAGTATTATAGTTCTAAACATTGAGGACAATGCTTAGGGGTGGGGCATTTCAAATTTTGTTGTATTCATTATAGGTTTTTGAGTCTTTTTGTTAATTTTTGAGTCAAAATTATTTAATTTTTTTTGAATTTTTCTTTAGATTGTTGTGGTAACTTCCTTTTACAAGTATGACAATTTGAATTTTCCAAAAACTCATAATTATATTTGAACTTTATTTTATTAATAGATTTGTATATAATTAGTTCATTTTATTATCTTTTTTTCTAGAGTTTTCCATGGAAATAGAATTTGGAACACTTATTGCACAATAGCTACATATACATAGTTTAGGTTGAAGAGTAAGTATAATATAGAGATTTTGAAGAAGATTAGTAGAGAATTATAACCTATGTGAGATTAGAGCTATTTTTTCTTTTTTTCTTTGTTATGGTTATATATAAATTCCAATTTTTCTTCAAAGGACAATTAATTCATAGTTGGTTACATTATTCTTCATTTTGGACAATTATTAAGAAATCATATTAAAGACTATAGCATACAACTCTTAAGTTTATGGACATTTTTGAGTCATATGAAACCTAGGAAATGATATAGGTCATCTTTGTTGAACCTAGAGCCTTTAACAAACCCTATGTTATTTTTGGCTAGTTAGCCCTTTTGAGCCTTTATATTATAGCCTTTTTTGTGAGCCAATTTACCATTACCCATACTTAACCTCATATTATATTAGTTACCCATTCTATTTTGAAAATATGTAGATATGGTTGAAGAAATATCTTGATAAAATAGTATGAACAATATAGTTATGGAGGTGAACATCAAAATGCTTCAAAAAAATAAGAAAAGAAAAAAAGGATATGTTTAAAAATCAAGTAGAAAAGAAAAGAAAAAAAAGAGATAGCCAAAGAAAAGAAGAATGTTCACTCTCATGTGAAAACAATATTATGATTACACTTATAAAAGACTTTTACATATTATTCAAAACAATTTTGTTTACCCTTATACCACTTTCTTTTCATAACCTTGTCCTAAGCCTCATGTTTTGTCCTAGTAAGAGTCTTGTTTGATCTTAAGAGTAGCATGGTTTGAATATGCTTATAAATGAGTAGGGATTCCAATAGAGTTTAACATTCTTAATAGTTCATGTCCTTTTTATGTGACTATTAATCAGTCTTTTTCTAAGTTATCATTCTTTCAAATAAAATTTGTGTGATAATTTGGATTTGAGATATATTATTCTACTCACTTATTAATGAGAGTGTTACCTGCTTCTGAGTGACTTCTTTTTTAGTGACAGTTATATCTTATGATATTTGAAGTTGAAGCATACTTTCAAATGGTAATTTAGGTTCCAATTTACTTAGAGACTGATAATTGTGTACATAATGTCTATATTCACCCACACACACATTCTAAGGCTTGATTAGTAATGAAATATCTTTATCATAAATGTAGAATTTTGAGCCATTGTTCAGTTTTATTGACATGTTAAAGGTAGATATTTGATAAATATTGAATGGAAGAAAATTCTCTTAGAAAAATGAAGGAATTTCCTTGAGCGTGTTTTAAAAATGGTTAGGGGTATCATTTATGGAAACCAAGACTATAACTCATCCACTAGGGTAACCTAGGGGTTTAAAGGCTTTCTACATATACAAAATCTAGACTACAATAGCTACAAAAGTAGTTAGATTTTTTAGATTTTCTATTTTCTTTTTGTAGTTTTGCTTGAGTGCTAGTAAAACATAAGTATGGGGGTAATTGATATATACATAAATATTACAAATAATATTCCTAGAATTAGCATTTTTAATGCTAGATTTACTTAATACATCACTAATTAAGGGTTTTTTTATAGTTTGTAGGATTAGGGTAGAAGTGAGAAAAGTACTATTTTTGACAACTTAAAACCCTAAAATAGAGCTATCTCACTGTTTGAGCAACGTCACAGCCCTATATGCCAAGGACCAAGATTAGAAGAAGTTTAGAATACTATGAGAGTGTCGCAGACCTACATGCCAAGGACCAAGATCAAAAGAAGTTTAGAATACTATGAGAGTGTCATTATCAAATTCAGAGCAGTTAGAAACTCCATCTATACAACTAGCCTTTTCCAAGCTAAAGTGGGTGTTATTATCAAAAGATAAGTTCACAAACTTCCCATGCATGCCTGCAATCTACCACCTTGGTGAGATTTTAAGTGAAGCTAGAATCTCATACATTGGATCACACATATGAAGCTTATTTTTAAAGTGAAACAACTCAAAGAGCAAGGCTCGCTTGAAGAAAACTTTAACTGGCTTAGTCACTCACGTATTCCATGGGGGACCCACAAGATTTCATGTGAACTCCATATAAGGGAGGCATGCCACACTTCCATTTCATGGATGATATTCACAAAGAAAAATAAGGAGAAAGTAAAAGAAGAATATTGTATAGTGGAGAATGAAATTTATGGGAAATGTATAGCTCACCTTCATTCAGGCTTTTAAAGAAACAATGACCAAGATCTATTATCAATTAGGGTTATCTTAGTAACATCCAATGGGAAGTGATTTGTAAGAGAGAATTAAAGGATTACTAGGGTAGACCAATGAGAATGAAGCATTCAAGAAGGCCAGAGCTAAACGTGATTAGTGGAAATATTTTCAATAGGCTGTTTGTCACTTTTCAAGGAAGTTACATGTCAAGTTAAGGGGTCTTAAAATTTTTATTTTGTAAGGTGATTAGAGGTGGACAGAAATGTAGAGTTGAAGGCCAATGTTGGAGGAAAAAATAGTGGGTTGAGGCGAGAATCAAGTAGATAAAAACAGGTTTTTCTAGCAAGGAAAGAGAAACAATCCTAGCCATTCACTCTCAGGTTGTGCATCATCCTAGGGCTAGAATCATACATGAGAAAAGACGAAAGGAGTGGGATGTGATCTCCAAAACAAGAAGGAAAATTTTGAAGGTTTTATGACACCCCGGGTTTTCTAAATTATATATATATATATTAATAGTAAAAAATTTATCATTTCAAAATAGGCGGGATCCCTGAAATAAAACTCAAATATTTAGAAATTTTGCGCGACGTCAAGGAAAAATACCCAATAGGGAAAACCTCAAGGCTCATTGACACCCGAAGCTACAAGGCATGAACTAAATTAATTTTAGAGACATTGAGCATGCTCAAATACAAAACCATGATAAATTATGCAAACTGCAAAGAGACAATGATAATAAAAGTCCCAAAGCTCTAGGGTCCATCCAAAATCACCACATCATCCATATGTAAGCATATACACACTACACTGTGGTATGGGTCTAATATATCAAGATACAAATATCTAGGTAGAGCACCAAAAGTCCGATACTAGTCTAAGGACGTACATTGCTATGTCTCCAAATGCAAACAGTATAGAGTCCTCAGGTCCTTGTCCAGATCCGCACTATTCCACTGGCTTCCCTCTTTGACTGTCACGCTCCAACTCTGAGACATTGTAAAACAAAGCAATGCCTCAGCAAGGTATGCTTGTGTAGATGATTTACATTCAAAATAAAATGATAAGAAATAACATGGTACAAAACCTCAATTTCATACGGTGAAGAATATACCAAATCCATGCTATAAATAAGGCAACATAAGTCATGGTGTCAAGACATGCAAAATCTGAAAAGATATGCAAATATAAGTAATCCATAACCATGTGAGTCTATATCCAAAGAACAACATGAATGCATGTCAAAAGCATCGAACACCATACATAATCAAGCCCTATGAGTGTCTCAGGCACACTCACGGTAACGTGGGGTCAACTCTCAATACCATCCACTTTCACCCTTTCACCCACAATGGGCACTCAGGCACTCACGGAAAGGTACATTCTAGTTCCACTTTCACCTTTCACCCACACGGGCACACGGGCACTCAGGCACTCAGCACTCACAGAAAGACGCGTTTCATGCCCACTTTCACCCTTTCACCCACAAGGGGCACTTGGGCACTCACGGGGGATGGAGGGATGCATCTATCCCGAGCTCAATAGTCTCAATTGTCAAGGCATAGAGACTCCCACGTATCAAACTTCACAAGAGTCAGACAACATAATTGAATTATGTTAACAACAATGTATAAAACATATACAAGGGAAGCAGTAAGCATCTTGGTAATACATATTAAAAATGGTCTCATGCAGCATGATAGGGCATACAAACCTATGCCTCAAAGTTTCAATCACTAAATCATGATTTGAGAAATCATGGAAAATCACGAATGAAATCACCTACCTCGATAATGTTGTACTCCAATCAGGCGCGTAGGCGATATCAAGTCGTACGCCCTGACGTACCTGCCACATCATAAGTCATCATTGATTGTTAAACCTCTCATTTTCATCATGACCCTTAAAATTTCTATTTGTCTAGTGTGTCACATGTATCTTTATGATCATGCATCGATTTGACGGTCAAATTGCTCTTGATCAGCACATCCTAAGGTAGTTGCTTAGATCGATCGTTAGGATCATTTTTTCTTGGCAATTCCATGAGATCTGCCCTTCAAATCTCCTAGATCATCTCATGTTTGATGTGTACAACCAAAGTCTAAGTCGTGATCATCTATTGATTTGCTTGATCTAAATTATCTAAAAGCATTTAGTAGTTTGGATATTAAAAAGTTGCTCTAATCTAGATTTTTTTCTTAAACCTAGGTCTGCCTTATTGAGACGATCACAACACCTCTTTCGGATCGTGATTTGGACCTCTATAGCTCCTAAAATCATGTTTTTTTATGAATGGACGGTTAGAAACCCTCAAAATTGGGAAAAAGGGCCCGCCGCATGTGCGGCACGTGTGCTGTGCGCATGCTATCATGCACGTGGTGCAACACGTGGCACTCGCATGTCACATCCTGCGCATGGTGTGCACGCCGCGCCGCGTGGCTCACCACCGTCCCCTGCGTGGCACGCGCATGCCGCACTGCGTAGCATGTCGCACCATGCGTCACGTGTCGAAGTTGGGTGCAACGTGTTGCTACCCTCTCGGCGAGCTCATTGCCCTGTCATGGGTTGTCGTTGCCAGGGACGATGACCGAACTGGTTCACCGTCGCCAGAGATGACTACCGGAATCCAGTCGCTAATGACCACAAGTACTCCGTTTTTTGCAATTTTTACACCTATTTGTCCAGTTTTTCACGTACATTCCATTCCCACCCTCCATTTTCATAAATTCCTTCATTTTCTATCATTTTTTCATGATTTTTGTTACATTTCTAAAACCCTCACCCTACTATTTTTGGGGTTTTTCAGTGTCCCTAGCCACCCGATCACCATGAAATTTCATGGGTCTGTTCCTTGCATCATCATGCTCAAGATGAATGGCTTAGATCGTCATCTGACACCATTTCATCAAGTTATTTCTGGAAAACCAGTAACGCCTAAACTTTACTGAAAAATGGCAAGTTCACGATGTTTTTCAGTGTTTACTAGTTGATAAATTTGGAAAAGTATGCATAAAAGAGCTGGGCAACCCTACCTTGGTCTAGCTAGTCGGAGGGAGGTAAGAGCTCATCGTGTTCATCTAGTTGTCGGTGATGACTATCCCTAGTGGCTCGGTCATGGGAGATGAGAGGGGGGGGAGGGAAGTGCATTGAAGGCACTCCCCCCTCTTAATTACACACATATGTATCATTACTTTTATTTTATTTTAATTTTATTATATATATATCTATATATTTGATGACCATCATTAATTGCTGAAATCATCACCTGCTAAGATGGGCGGCGGGGATGATTTTTGTGGGCCCCACATGTGCAAAATGACAAATTTTCCCTTCTGAATAATTTCATTTAAATACGAAATTTAAAATAATTCATCATTTTTACTCGGATCTCCAATTTTAGCATTTTTAGTGGCGTTAGACTCCATTTTTCAAGCACATCTCAAATATTGAGGTTTTAACTTGAGATTCCACTCTAAATTTCTTAAATTTTCAATTTTCCAAAATTTGTAAAAATTAACTATTCTAGAATTTAAAATAGCGACTGTTACAAGTTTTATGCATGATTTTTTACAGGATTATGCGTGAAATTCAAGTGGGAAAGAAGGGATAAGAAGAGAGAAATAGAGAGGAGAAATAAAGGGGGATAAATACTATCTATAGGAGGTTTCTTTGACAGTGATTGTGACGACATGGGTTTCATATGATGCAAATTTCATCAAAAAGGCGAGATCACTTGCTTTAGAAATATGAAATGCATGAAAATCTTTTGTTTTGGAAAGCAATCTTTCATATAAAACCCCGAGTGTCAAAACACATTTTCAAATCATATAGCCATAGCATAGTTTTAATTCAACTCTATTCCCAAGAAAGTGTTAGTCACAGCCCCAGCTACAGAGAGTAACTACAGTCAAGTAACATTCACTAAAAGATAAGGTAGCGGTTTACATACTTGTACTTAATTTGGATGTTCTCTGTCACGGGTGTATCCTATCCTTAAGTATTTACTTGTATCTGAAAAATATTAAGGATTGGGTGAGTATACACTATACTCACTAGGAGTCTATCACTACTAGTTTCACAATGCATGCTATGTTTTAAACCATATGTTCTTTAAACCATGTGCATGTTTGGACACTCATGTTCAATATCGATATTAAAAGCCATTGCTAAAAATAGAATACTTACGACTTAAAGAATCGCATAATCCAAGTCAAAAGTAACATAGATATCATAAACATATAATATGATATGCATAAGATGCTCAATTGAATCCAACTCATTGATCTATGGTTGAACATACTGATGTGATGCCATATGCATGCAAGTAAATCCTAAAAAACATAAGCAAACTATGCCTATGACCTCAGCACCGTGTGGTCCCCGGGTACTTAGGGACTCTCGGTGATAGCCTCCACGGGGCATATGACACTTTGACAGGTGCCGTGACACCTCCAGTGATAGTTCTCATTTACCACAACAATCGAAGTGAGGACAATCCTTTTTGGCATGGTACCCTTTCCACCTATAGTGGTAAGGCTGGGAGGCCACCCCAAACCTCTCGGCATAGCGCCCACGAGCTTACTAGCCCAAATCATATACTATCAAGCAGGCAAGAACCTTTCTTTTCAAAATATGTTTATGCATGTATCATGCAGATAAGAATCTTTTTTCAAAACATGTCTATGCATGTAACACATGTCTTGGCAATATATGCGTAATGTATTTTTCATATGCATGCTAAGTTCATTTATGAAATCAATTTATGCTAAACAGGTCATGTGCATAAGGATGTAACATAAGTTTATATGATATACTCATAAAGACAGGACATGTAACTTAAAAACTTAAAACATGCATTAGAAAACTAGCCTTCACTTAAAACATGCATTCTCAAAGCATCATGGGTTCTTTTTAAAAGTCTAGTAGCGACAGGACACCTACCTGGTTTGATTGCGCTAGTCCCCTTGTCCTCATACGTTCTTGGACATGGTTTAGGGGAAAAAGTTTGGCTTAGCCTATATTTTAACTCACTACGTAGGCATTAAGGGTTCATTCCCATGCCTAAGGGCCTCCTAAGGTCCCTAAGTGGGCCTTGGTATAGTTAGATTTACAAAGGTTTAGTGGTCCCGCACCACTATCATGGTTTAAGGGTCATGCCAGCCTTAGATAGGGTCTTGATCATGTATTTTATGGTTTGGGTATGTTCGCGACGTCGATGCGGACACAACGCCTCTTACGGCACCTCAATCGGAGTCCTAGAACTCAAGTTATGAGTATTTTAGTGCTAAGAATACATAAAAGGCCCAAAACAGGCCCTGCATCACCACAGGGCGCGTCCGCCGACGCATCAGGCCTCTGCCCCTTTTCTCATTTGCGGGCACGTCCACGGATGCACCCGTCGGTTTCCCTTTAATGCACTGGGTGTGTTTTGGTTCTGTGGTGACCTGGGCATCCTTGGGACGCCCTGGTTCGACCCTGTCGAACCAAAACGCTCCAGGCACCTACTCTGGGTCTGTTGTGGCTCCCTAGAGCCCCGTTTTGCATGGTTTCTCATGCAAAAACTTAGGGACATTCAACCTAAGACTAAGGGGGAGATGGGTTCGGAGTTGTTTAAGTCGTACCTGGTTCGTGGCTGGGTATTTTTCACGGTTTCTCCTCTTGCCTACAACTCCAAGACTAGTTTTTCCTAGGGTTTTGGGTTTCCATTGGAGGAACCCAAGAGCGCTATTTATAGAGCTTTAGGAGGGTTCTAGAGGGGGGTTTCCACCGCCATTCCATGGAGGTGGAGAAACCTCCATAGTGGCGGTGGTTTCCCCCTGCACACTGACATTCTAGAATGTCAGTGATGCAGTATGTTTGGGGAGAAGGGGGTGCCCGTATCAAAACGGGTCCTTTTTTTCTCAGGCCAATTCGTTTTAAATTTAATTATAATTTTGCCCTTGAACTTCAAAGGGCCATAACTTGCTCATTTTAACTCCATTTTGGGTGATTCTAGTCTTACTGGATTCCTTTTTCCGAGTCGCACCTAAGGGTACCTTTCTAAGGACCAAATTTCTGAGTCTAGTCAGGGTGAACAGTGAAATGACCAAAATACCCTTATCTCAAAAAGTGAACTTTTCATTGCCAACATGGGATTTCAAGGTTACAAAAATGGAGTCATTACATTCTTACCCCCTTAAGGGAATTTCACCCCCAAAATTCTACAATATATACAGTCAAAATATCTCGGGGTACTTTTCTCACATTTCTAACTCCAGTTCCGAAGTCTCTTCTTCCATGTGCACATTTCTCCACAAAACTTTGACTATCTGGATTGTGTACTCTGACTGTCCATCGGTTTGTGGATGGAAGGCTGTGCTAAAGTTCGAGGAAGATCCTAAGGATTTTTGGACGGACTTCCAGAGTTGTGAAGTGAAGCGGCTATCCCTATCCCAGATCATGTCATGACCCTTAGAGGTCCTGGGTAACCCTATGATGAAGTCCATGGTAATATGATCCCATTTCCATTCGGGTAACTCAAGGGATTGTAACCCACAAATCTTTAATGTTCGGCCTTTACTTGTTGACATGTTAGACACTTTGCCACAAATTCCCTTATGTCTCTTTTCATACCATCCCGCCAATATTGTCTCTTTAAGTCTTGATACATCTTAGTTCCTCCCGAGTGTAGAGTATACTTAGACTGATGAGCCTCTTTTAAGATTTCTTGTCTTAATTCTTCATTAGTCGGTAGCACTAATCTTCCTTGCATGTAAACGCAACCATCTTCCCCTTTAGTAAACCCTTGTTTTCCTATTAAAGCTTGTATGTTCGGATCCCCTTGCTGTGCTTGCTTAACCTTTTCATTAATAGCCAACTTTATCGTTAGACCTGCCATAATGATCTTGCACTTACTTATGTCTAGTTTCCACGTTATTACTTCTTGTAATAGCTTCCATCTCTTAGTAAATAAACTTGCACACATCCCTTGGGTTTTTCTACTTAATGCATCAGCTACCACATTAGCTTTTCTAGGTTGAAAATGAATGGAGAAGTCATAGTCTTTTAAGTATTCCATCCATCTTCTTTGTCGCATATTTAAGTCTTGTTGGTAGAAGATATATTTATGACTCTTATGATTTGTGAAAACTTCAAACTTTTCCCCATATAGATAATGTCTCCAGATTCGCAGGACAAAGACTATGGCCACTAATTCCAAGTCATGGGTCGGGTAATTGACTTCATGCTTCTTGAGTTGCCGAGAAGCATAAGCAATTACCTTCCCATGTTGCATAAGTACGTAGCCTAGTCCTAGTTACGAGGCATTGCTGTATATCTCAAATTCGCCACTTCCTGAAGGTAAGGTAAGGACGGGTGCTATAGTTAACCTTGTCTTTAGTTCCTGGAAGCTTTCCTTACATTTATCAGTCCATTCAAATCTTGTGTCTTTCCTGGTCAGCTTAGTTAAAGGTAAAGCAATTCGTGAAAAACCCTCGATGAATCTCTTGTAAAATCCGGCAAGTCCTAAGAAGCTTCTTATTTCTATGACTGTCTTAGGTCTTTCCCATTTCTGTACTGATTCAACCTTAGCGAGGTCGACTGCTATGCCATCTTGAGAAATAATGTGTCCTAAGAAATTAACCTTTTCCAGCCAAAACTCATACTTACTAAATTTTATATATAACTTGTGTGCTCATAGGGTGCTTAATGTTATCCTTAGATGCTCCTTATGGTCTTTAGGAGTTTCTGAATATATCAAGATATCATCCACAAACACTATGATGAATTTGTCTAAGTACTCCTTGAACACCCTATTCATAAGGTCCATAAACGCGGCTGGAGCATTAGTTAAACCAAAGGACATCACACTGAATTCATAATGGCCGTATCGAGTCCTAAAGGCTGTCTTGGGGATATCTTCTTCTCTAACTCGAAGTTGATGGTAGCCGGATCATAGATCAATCTTAGAGAAGACTCTGGCTGACTGAAGTTGATAAAAAAGATCATCAATTCAGGGAAGGGGGTACTTATTCTTAATGGTGACCCTATTTAGCATCCGATAGTCTACGCACAATTTCATGGAGCCATCCTTTTTCTTAACAAAAAGGATTGGAGCTCCCCACGGAGATACGCTAGGCCGTATGAACCCTTTGTCAAGTAGTTCCTGTAATTGGGTTTTCAATTCTTTTAGTTCTGCAGGAGCCATTCGGTAAGGAGCTTTGGAAATAGGGGAAGTACCGGGTATAAGGTCAATGGTAAACTCAATTTCTCTTGGTGGGGGTAGACCTGGTAAGTCCTCAGGGAATACGTCAGGAAATTCTTGGACTACCTTAACATCCTCTAGCTTTGGTCAGGAACTCTCGACAGATTCAATCTTGGCCAAGAAGAAGGGACATCCCTGAGCAATGTGCTTAACTTCTTTCATGGCAGAAATAACACACGCTCCAGAATAATCCTTTCTTCCTTGGAGGGTGAAAGTGTCTCCATTAGGTAGGGTAAAAGTGACACGTTTCTGGCGGCAATCAACAAAGGCTTGATGAAGGGCTAGCTAGTCCATACCTAGGATGGCGTCGAAGTCATTCATATCTAAGTGAATAAGATTGGCATGTAGCAAATGATCTTTGACCAAAACGGGGACATCCTGGAGATAAGAATAGGTGGGAAGTGCCTGGCCTATAGGAGTCATGACTTCTAGAGTGAAGTCCAGGTTTTGTGGTATAATGTCCAAGGTTGATGCAAACTCCCGGGATATGAAAGAATGAGTGGAGCCTGTATCGAATAGAACTTTAGCAGGTGTATCATAGATAGAAAGACTACCATCAACTATTGCATTTGAAGCCTGGGCTTGATTGGAAGTGAGGACAAAGACACATCCTTGGCTCTTTGGAACCTGATCTTCTTTACGCTCTTCAACTTTCCTTTTAGGACAATTCCTAGCAAGATGTCCTAATTCTCCACAAGTATAGCAAGTGATGTTGAAAGTGGGACATGGTTTGCCTAAATGATTCCTATTACACCTAGGGCATGTCTTCCAGTCTGGTCTTCTTCGTTTGTTTTCAAATGGCTTCTTGAAAGGTGGCCTGAGTCCAGATGACTGAAATGGTCTCTTTCCTTTATTTCTCATGGCGTTGGTGTTCTTAGTTTCCTTTATCGCCTGATTCCTTTGATAATCTTTTTCGTATAGGGAGGCCATTTCTACGGCTTTGGCTGTGGTGGAAAGTTGGAAACCTAGAACTCTGTTCCTGAGTCCTGGGTTGAGCCCAGGCTGTGTCTTCCTCATCAGCACAAGCATGTGGTGCAAATCTTCGGAGGCTGATGAATTTATTTTCATACTGTTGGACAGTCGTGTTTCCTTGTTCTAAGTCCATAAATTCTTTTTCCTTCTATTTTCTTACGTGTTTAGGATAATATTTGTCATTAAAGACCTTTTTAAATTCTTCCCATCCTATTGTTTCTTGCTGGTCAAAATAAGTCCTTTCTGCTATTTCCCACCAAAAGGTAGCCTCTCCCCTAAACACAAACGTGCCCCTGGGTACCTTTCTTTCTTCAGCTATGTTCATGGCTTTAAATATCTTTTCAATATCAATTAACCATTTTTCAGCTGTAGACGCTTCATCTTCTCCTATGAATGAGGGAGCTAATTTCTGAAACCTTTCTAACTGAACCTCAGTCCTATCTAGTGCTTTATCAGGGGAAGGATCTCGTGTGGTAGGGGTTTGGGTTTGTTGATTACTCATGTATTGTTCCATATGCTGTAGGAATTGCTGCAATAATTCAGCCATCCCATTGCCTGACCCAGTGGAGTCCACTGGTGGGGCTTCAGGTCTTGGAGCATCGCTTACTTTCTTTCTAGGCATCTGTAAATCACAAGGTAATTCACAAGACCTTAGTATGTGTTAGCATATTACCCCTTAATCTTTCATGGATGAAACTTGATTATAAGTTATTCTCCTCATAACTGGGCTGTGAGTAACGTCAAACCGGGCTCTGATACCAACTGCGACGACCTAGGTTTTATATGATGCAAATTTCATAAAAAGGCAAGATCTCTTGATTTAGAAATATGAAATGCATGAAAATATTTTGTTTTGGAAAGCAATCTTTCGTATAAAACCCTGAGTGTCAAAACACATTTTCAAATCATATAGCCATGGCATAGTTTTAAATCAACTCTATTCCCAAGAAAGTGTTAGTCACAGCCCCAGCTACAGAGAGTAACTACAATCAAGTAACATTCACTAAAAGATAAGGTAGGGGTTTACTTACTTGTACTTAATTTGGATGTTCTTTGTCACGGGTGTATCCTGTCCTTAAGTGTTTACTTGTATCTGAAAAATATTAAGGATTGGGTGAGTATACACTATACTCAGTAGGAGTCTATCACTACTAGTTTCACAATGCATGCTATGTTTTAAACCATATGTTCTTTAAACCATGTGCATGTTTGGACACTCATGTTCAATATCAATATTAAAAGCCATTGTCAAAATAGAATACTGACGACTTAAAGAATCACATAATCCAAGTCAAAAGTAACATAGATATCATAAACATATACTATGATATGCATAAGATGCTCACCTGAATCCAACTCGTGGATCTATGGTCGACCATACTCATGTCATGCCATATGCATGCAAGCAAATCCTCAAAAACATAGGGCACACTATGCCCACGACCTCAACGCCGTGTGTTCTCCAGGTACCTAAGGACTCTCGGTGATAGCCTCCACGAGGCATATGACACTTCGACGGTGCCATGACACCTCCAGTGGTAGTCCTCGTTTACCATAGCAATCGAAGTGAGGATAAGCCATTTTGGCATGGTACCCTTTCCACCTATAGTGGTAGAGGCTGGGAGGCCACCCCGAACCTCTCAGCATAGCACCCACGAGCTAACTAGCCCAAATCATATACTATCAAGTAGGCAAGAACCTTTTTTTCAAAACATGTTTATGCATGTATCATGCAGACAATAATCCTTTTTCAAAACATGTCTATGCATGTAACACATGTCTTGGAAATATATGCACAATGTATTTTTCATATGCATGCTAAGTTCATTTGTGAAATCAATTCATGCTTAACAGGTCATATGCATAAGGATGTAACATAAGTTTATATGATATACGCATAAAGACAGGACATGTAACTTAAAAACTTAAAACATGCATTAGAAAAGCAACCATGATTCAAAACATGCATTATCAAAGCATCATGGGTTCTTTTTAAAAGTCTAGTAGCGATAGGACACCTACCTGGTTTCATCGGGCTAGTCCCCTTGTCCTCATACGTTCCTCGACATGGTTTAGGGGAAAAAGGTTAGCCATGTCTAAGGGCCTCCTAAGGTCCCTAACTGGGCCTTAGTATAGTCAAGTTTGCAAAGGTTTAGTGGCTTTGTGCCACTACCATGGTTTAAGAGTCATACCAGCCTTAGGTAGGGACTTTATCAGGTATTTTATGGTTTGGGTATGTCCGCGCCATCGATACAGACACAACGCCTCTTGCAGCGCCTCAATCGGAGTCCTAGAACTCAAGTTATGGGTATTTTACTGCTAAGAATACATAGAAGGCCCAAAACGGGCCTTGCGTCACCACAGGGCGCGTCCGCCGACGCACAGGGCCTCCGTCCCTTTTCTCATTTGCGGGCACATCCACGGATGCGCCTGTCAGTTTCCCTTTAATGCACTGGGTGCATTTTGGTTTTGTGGTGACCTGGGCATCCTTGGGACGCCCTAGTTCAACCCTGTCGAACCAGAACGCCACAGGCACCTACCCTGGGTCTGTTGCAGCTCCCTAGAGCCCCGTCTTGCATGGTTTGTCATGCAAAAACTTAGGGACATTCAACCTAAGGCTGAGGGGGAGATGGGTTTGGAGTTGTTTAAGGCGTACCTGGTTCGTGACTGGGTATTTTTCATGATTTCTCCTCTTGCCTGCAACTCCAAGACTGATTTTTCCCAGGGTTTTCGGCTACCATTGGAGGCACCCAAGAGCTCTATTTATAGAGCTTAAAGAGGGTTCTGGAGGGGGGTTTCCACCCCCATGGAATGGCGGTGGAGAAACCTCCAGAGTGGCGGTGGTTTCCCCCCTGCACACTGACATTCTAGAATGTCGGTGATGCAGTATGTTTGGGAAGAAGGCAGTGCCCGTATCAAAATGGGTCCCTGTTTTCTCAGGCCAATTCGTTTTAAATTTAATTACAATTTTGCCCTTGAACTTCAAAGGGCCATAACTTGCTCATTTTAACTCTGTTTTGGGTGATTCTAGTCTTGTTGGATTCCTTTTTTTGAGACACACCTAAGGTACCTTTCTAAGGACCAAATTTCTAAGTCTAGTCAGGGTGAACAGTGAAATGACCAAATTACCCTTATCTCAAAAAGTGAACTTTTTATTACCAACACGGGATTTCAAGGTTACAAAAATGGAGTCATTACAGTGATTAGCTAAAGGTAAAGATGGTAAATAGAGGAGATTTGATGTTATCTGAAGAGAGGATGTTTGGAGATAAAGAAAGGAAGAGATGGAACATCCATCCATTCCCATTTCTCTAAGTGCTTGAGTGTGAGTCTCTTCAGTAGGGAAAGAGGAGACGTCTACATCTACCCATTCCCCTTACACATTAATATCTTTTGGGGGAGGGAAAAAAATAATGTTGATATCCATTGAATAGTGGTGTGCATTGAAGGCTACAAAGGAAAGGAGAAAACAGATTGAAATACTTTGGGTAGAGACCTTTTTTGTTAAAAAAATAAGTAAAAGAGGAGTGAAAGGAGGTTGCTAGTTGTTTTTATCTTTTGCTAGGTGGACGTGAGCTACTTGTTTGGAGAGGTGATTCACATGGGAGGTGTGTTCACACCATACCATCTTGATTAAAAGAGGAAAAAGTGACCTCCTGATTGTCTTTAGCAAGCTGTTCTTTCCCCCTTACAAGAATGCACGTGGGATGCTTGGGTGGTGTTTTGTCTTCTTTAAGCCGCTGCCCATCAGTAGTTGCTTAAGATTGGATAAAATGTGAATCATATTGGGTGGTGCATGCAGCTATGTGTGATGCTTGAAAACATTAATGCTTGAGTCCTTGTGTGTGAAATTTTAACTGTCTATCTCGATCCCTCTTAAAGGCATGAAACAAATCGGTGATGTGTTGTGCATACAATATAAGTGTGTGTAACACTTTGGATGGTTGTTGGGTTATATAGTGCATGTAATACAAAGTGAAGTAGATGCTTATGTTGTGTGTGTAGAGAAAGTGAATGAGAGAGAGAGAGAGAGAGAGAGAGAGAGAGAGAGAGAGAGAGAGAGAGAGAGATGCATGGGTTGTTTTGACAATTAGTTGATTTTCCTTAGGTTTACAATAGTTGGGTGATGTCCTATGTGTTTTTTTGAGTGACACAACAAACATAAGTCACCATTTGGTTGATGATTGAAGCTAGTAGTGTGGGTTGGAGTAAGTTTAGCAACAGGTTTCATTGAGTGACACAACAAAATCCTTGGTGATATCAATCCTTCTTATAGTTGATTTGCATTTGATTTCTTTGAATTCTTGCTCCAATTTTGTAATACTTTAAATTTGAATGCAGTCAAAGATTTAATATTTGTTATTTGCTTTAGTTAAATGCTTTATGCTTTAATTTAACTCTCAGTTATTATTTACTTTTGTTAATTGATAATATTAGAGAAAATTGTGTTAATTGTTTAGGATAGGATTAATAAACTTGAATCTTAGTATAAGAGTATATTTAATAATGTCTCACTAATTTTCACCCTAGGATTAGGATGAAATCGCACTAGATTAGATAATTTCAAGATTGGGTTAATTTTGCATTTAAAAGGTGCTTCAATATTAGTTTTAGGATTAACAAATCTAATTTATATGTTTAGTATTTTTTCATAGGAAATGTCAAGTATTTCCTCTAGTTTAGATACTAGACATGTTAGATTAGATTAGTTTGGTACATGAAAATCTTAAATAACTTGTGCCCTAAAAATATAGGTTATGCTTTGAGTAAGCATATTAAATTAGGCTAAATCATAAAATAAAGAAAATATATAAATTAGAGCCTTTAATGATAAAATATTTCATATTTTTAAATTCATCATGATTTTATTCACATGGGTAGTGTAAAAGCCTAATTTTATTAAATAAAAGAGTATTTAATTTTAGTGTTGTGGATTCCAAACCCTAGGCTTAGATTTTAATTGATTTTATTTCTTTATTATTTTGTAAAATTATTTGATTAATTAATCTAATTCATTTGCCAGGTTAAGTTAATTTAAAATATTCTTTAATTAAAATTCTATAACTTTGAAAATTGAATCCTTGTGGGATGGACCTATAACTACATGATCTATACTTCAATAAACCTGTGTGAGATTGCCGATAATTTTAAAACACATCATATCTGCTATGTTAATGTTTCAGTTGGATTATTTATAGAAAATATGCATCAAACAATCTAGTAATAAACCATACTTAAGATGTCCTTAATCTAATCCAAAATTCATTAGATTTGTGACAAATTTTGTCTTGTAGAGACTACTAATCATGGCTAAGATTTAGTGGATGAAAAAATGGAATTCGACTAAACTTTCAACCTAATTTCAAACATACTCCCCATGCTAATATCAAGCATCAAATCTATAGCTAAAACATATAATTTTCATGGAAAAACACCTTCGTTATTAGTGACAATTCAATAAAAGAATCAACGACTATCTGCACGTGTGAAACTTAAACAAATAGGTACAATAACATGAACTAAAACATGCACACACCTTAGCCTAATAACATGAGAATATTATTTCCATAATCTAAAATAAAAATACTTGTCATGCATGTAAGTTCCTTTGATAAATCTAATCATGCAATAAGAAGTAACCATGGATGAAACCAAGCACATCACTATGTGTGGAAAACTATTGGAAACAATGTGATTCCTCTAAAGCATGCTTACCAAATTTTTTTTTGAAAACCCTAGTCTAGGAATGATTCACACCCCTACCTAGGTTTTCTCTCTATTCCTCTCCTTTCCTCTATTTCTCTTTCTCCTTGTCTCTTTCCATCCTTGTTTGCAATGGTTTTTCTCTTTTCTTCCTAGGACATCTTGCAGCCAAAAAACACTGTAGGTTGGGATGTCCTTCAATATTAGTTCTTATTGGCCATTCTTTGTATACTACTCAATCAAGAAATTCTCTCTTAGGTGGTCTCATAGTCTCCTATTACTTAGTTAAAGGGTAAGTCCTAATCCTAATTAACTTTCTTTATCCTAGGAGTCCTCCCATTAGGTCTCTTGTGGATTTTCACCAAGTAGGCCTGAGCCATCTTGTTTGCATCCAAATTACTAGATAAAAAAAAGGTGTCTAATGCCATCCCATCATTTTTAAAAACAAATGGGCCCCAAATCATCATGTTTTGATGGTAGCTCTATCTTGCTAAAAATTAGACGCCCCTAAAACACGATATCTCTCTATGGGAAGCCATCCACTCCACATGAATTCCCTACCTCTTTCGCTTGTGTGGGATGTTTAACCCCTAGTCTACTATCCCATCCCATCTTGGCTACAAGGTGATCCATTGAGATTTGATCCTAGCCCTTTATCGCCCATGAAATTTGTCACCTATCCCTAACTCTTGTCTCACATGCTCTTTGGCAACTCTATCCCACCCATCCATACTCTAAGTCATCTTAACTCATTTCACTTATGATTTCCACTTAAGATATCATCTATCCATCAACTTAAAGATCTAGAATATCCCACTCTCACTAGGTTTCCTAGTTACCAATGTCCAATTGTAGGTAGACTTAGTCTTGGACCTTTCATTCCTCATAATGTGATCATTATCTCACCTTCATTCTCTCTCTCATGTCCTTAAGTTAATTCATCATAGCCATCAAATCTTATTTGATTGTGATCATGCTTAACCATAAATCTATGTGTCTATTTCTATCTAAATTTATCCCAAAAAGAATGCGAAAAACAACTATGTGGTGTTTTATACTCTAGACTAAAGTCTTTCCTATACTTAACATTACAACTTAAGCAACACGAACTCTTTCACAAAACCAAGCAATTCAATATATTTATTAAAATGAAAATGGAGATATTACACAAATTCTTTCCATATTTAAATTCATAGGTGCCTAATCTGAAACTTGGAGGGTTTTTTACCTAGTGGTAGCAAGCCCATGCGGGTGTGCCATCCTTTGGAATAACCTCAACTTATCGCCCAGCATTGTTGAAATGAGTAAAATGGAGATCCTTTAATGCATACCTCAGTAGTGAATTCCAAATTTGACTTATTGAGAGGATTGAGACGCTTCATGCAATAAAAACCCTATCACATCCTAAACTGCCCTAACATGGCATATATGAACAATAGAAGCTTCCTATTAGGATCCTATGTTTTATATCCTCCATGGAATGATGAGAAGGACAAGATCTATAATTTTTACTAGAGATTTTTTATATTGTTTGATGCACGCCAAAACTCAATAATAAGTAGCATTGCACTATCATAATATGCACTAATATATTTTATGGTAATAGTAAACACTAAGAATCTACTTATTGTGATTTAGCTGTCATCATTGCTCCAATTACCTAGAAAAGATTAACTCTCTCCACTCACAAAAAACCTAGATTAGTTTGAGCTAAACTTGTTTACACTAGTCTTAGACTTGAAATGGATTCATCCCAAGCCAAGCTCAACTATATTTGATTACCCTTTTCCCAATCACCAAATAATCCCATTTATCCTATTAGTTGTGGCCCATAAAAACATTTAGACGCAACTCATCATGTTGATACTAGTTATAACATCAACCAACAACCCACTCCATCAATCAAATGGGATAAGACCTTGAAGAAAGGTTTGCCTCTGTAAACCATCAAGATATAGATCTCATTAATCAATTTGGCTATTTGGCCAAATAGATTGAGAAAATTTTTTTGATTTGGAAAAATATCCCTACATTGTCCACCATCTTAGTCCCACCTAATAATCATGTCCATTCAACCCACTTTCCCCATACACGACCCACACAATTCTCAAGCCAATGATATCATCACAACCGTCATCTATACCACACCATCATCTACTATAGGAAGACTATGTGTATGAACATTTTAAAGGGGATCTCAGAGAGGAGGAATTGAATGCAATAAGAAACAAGTTAAGAGCAATGGAAGAAAAGATTAGTGCTATACAAAGTTCAGATGAACAAGCTATGAAGGAGTTTAAAGAAAGTGCAACAAAATTAATTTTGATGGTGACTCATTAGACCTTTATGCTGTTGATAGCTTTGCTAATGCTAGCATTTCAAAGGAGTTCAAGCTACCCCAAACAAAGCTAATGTATGATGAAACTAACTACCCTAAGCTCATATTCGAAGCTTTGAAACCTATCTTGCTACTTAGTTTATTCGCAATCATTTGGCTCATTTGTTCCAAATGACTCTTAAGGACAACACACTTTCATGGTTGTTGTTGGAGGATAAGTACAAGATAAGAACTAAAGAAACATTTACTAATCTCTTCAAGTACAATACTCCTCTCTTAGGATCTAGAAGAGATTTAGAGCTATTGAAAATGAAGGTAGATGAGACCTTTCCTAAGCACATGGCCTATTGGAAAAACAAGGCACAAAATATAAAGAAGTGTTTGAATGAAGAAGATCAAATACATATGATTCCTGTTATTCTACACCCATTTATCAGATTCAGATGTTCAGTCACCAAATTAGATAACTCATGGAGTTAATAGTAGTGAGAAAACAAGTAGAAATTAAAATTTAGAATGGGTTTTTGCCTTCTTCAAGAAGAAATAATGTTGTCACAAACAAAGTTTGGCCAGTCAAGTCTCTGTACTGTAAAGGAGAGTAGTGGTTGACACTGTAACCTTGTCAAGGCTAACAATGTCTCTATCCTTGCTCTTAAAAAGAGAATTATCCAATTTCCACTATCCCAATCCCTTATCCTTCCCTTCTTCAAATTTTTTTAGAGAAACCAATGTTGCCCAATATACCCCCCTTCACTCCTAAACCCTCAGGCCTCAAACCTTTCCAAAAGAAGTTTTATTGTGAATATCGTCAAGGAATTAGGCATACAATTGACAGATGCTTTATGTTCAAAAAAATTGCTCATGGATGCTTTGACAATGGTGAACTTGTTTTTGGAACATTTGATTCAAACCAAACAAATACTCAAAGGAACCCTTAACAAATCAAGCACAATACAATTTGTTCCACCACCTCAAGTTTCCAACAACCCACCCTCTAGTGCTACAATTAATTCATAGCTCTTTGCCCATCATCACAACCTTTCAACTTTATAGTCAATATGATCACCATTCCAGTATACATTGTCCTCCACCATCAAAGACCCCTATCATTACATTAAAGCATGGCCTAAGCAATCAACTAAGTGTTACACCTACATTTGAATAATTTAATATCTCTTCACAATGTTGTAATTTAATTATCCCAGAATATTATTCCCTTGCAAGCAACTCCCAGAGTTGGTACTACAAATGCTCCTAATTAATCTAGAAAAGCACAATAGGCTATACCTAAGCAAGTGGTTGAGCCTAACCAGCCCACAAGCTAGTATAGAACAAGGGTCAAAAGGAATTCAAATTCCTGGTTCAATATGACATAATCTAGTAGTTGAAAAAGCAAGATGCTTGATTATCTATTTTGGGTCTCCTAATGGCATCAATAAAACACCAAAAGGTAGTTTTGGAAACATTGATTAGTAAGCTCTATTAATGATCCATCAACCATAAAGTTTGGGGATATAGATCTATTGTTAGAAGGGTGTAATCATAATAAAGCTCTTTGCATTACTGTGCTTGGTCATGGTAGAGAAATTCATGATGTTCTTATAAATAATGGTTTAGTCCTAAATATCTATACGTTTAAAATAGCATAAGCATTGGGTGTTAGGCAATCTCATTTTACACCTAGTAATCAATCCATCTTAGCAGATGATTCAACTAGAAGGAATATTCTTGGGTTATTAGATTTGGATGTAACAATTGGCCTTGCATTTTTCTAGATGCCCTTCAAATTTTGGATATTGATGCTTTTTTCACATTATCGACGGGAAGGTTGTGGCTTCATACTCATAAAATTGAACCATCTTCACTCCATCAAAGTTGAAGTTTCCTTATCACGGTAATAGCTTCAACAAAAGTGTCTATCAAGGTAGTAGCTAAGAACCTAGGTTGTGTAGTTTCAACAGAAGCGTCTATCAATACTTCTTTAGGATATGCCATCTCATGTTAGTTGAATGGGTTTTCCTTGGATCCTTTGGTGATTGTAGCTAGTTATTTGAATAAAAGGATACCTTTACCTTGCAGTGCTAATGTGGACGTGTTAAAAATATTTCATAATATGAATTATCTTCTAGGGATGCCACTTGGAATGGGACAAATGAATTTCAAAAGTTTTCAATTGATGGAACGACATCACAAAGATATTTATTGGGTTATCAACTACCAGACGAGCACATTCGCTCCTAAGAACTAGTATGGATGTTAATTTGAGGGTGTATGTTCCAACTCTTAATAATTCATTAATGAAGGAAGTCAATTCTATATCAATAGGTTTTTTGAGCCATGGTTTGATGATAATATTAGTCAAGTATATGGCGGCTTTGAAATTTTCTTTGGATAGTGTGTTTCAATTCATGACATTGGCATAAAGAGGTGTGATGTACACCCTGTTGCTAAGAAAGATGATGGTACCTCTACACATGTAGTTGAGGAAAGACTCATAGAGTCAGATTTCATAACAGTTATGATCTAAATTAATGTTGCCCTTTGGTGCTTGTCTTTTGGCCTATCTCCCAACCAATGAAAATTTAGAGTTTAGAATTTTTTCCATTCATTCCAAATCCACCACCAATCATTTCTCCCAATTTTCTTTCTTGATCCTTCTGATTCTTTTACTCCCTAGTGTTTGTTGCATTGTCCTCTCTTGAGGAAGATGAAAAGACCCCTTTTGAAGAGCCTAGTTTCAAAATACATGAAATGATCTATTATTCTAGTGAGCATAGAGCATTACTAACTGATGAAGAATTTAATATAATTAATATTATAATAGAAGAACATAAGAAAGAAATGAAATTTGGTAAATCATTTCTTCAAATGAATGTGTTGAATTGAGAGCCTTGCTAATCAAGTTTCAAGAAGTCCTTGCTTGGAAATATTCTGATATGCAAGCGTTGGATCCATTGATGTAACACATAAACTGCCTATAGTTAAAGGAATCAAACCCATCAAACAAAAGCTTCAAACAATGAAACCTAAGATGTTAAGATCGGTCAAACCTAAGATAAAGCAGATGATGGATGCCAATTTCACTAAGACCTTTGCTGATTCAAATTGGGTTGCCAATGTAGTACTGGTGACGAAGAAGGATGGCAAGTTAAGTGTTTGTGTTGATTAGAAAGATGTATATAAGGTTAGTGATATATTCCAAGTATTACTCACAAGAGCACGAATCATAGTATGATGTTATGTGAGTGAGGTTGATCCCACGAGGAATCTCATAGATTTGTATGCAATTGGAACTTGTCTAAGATCCTAGCCAAAATATTTTGATTATGATTACTCTAGGAATTAAAATAATAGTAATTGGAAACATGCATAAAATTAAAGCTTAAATGGAAACTTTCTAAACCTAACACACATTCATGTAATGAAACTAATACAAAACTACAAACATGAATCACTTGGAAACTAAAATCTAGAATGAACTTCCTTAAACTAGAAAGAAGAACTTCCTAAAATCTAAGATCTGATCTAAAGATGCAACTAAATTAAGCAATGAATAACAAAAGGAATCTAAACATGATCAATGAGCAACAACTTAACATTCAAATAACAATTCAAACAACCAAAAAATGGTGCACATGGAATTTAGAATTTTGTGCATGGGACAAACATTATTTATTGAATGAAACTCATTACAAGAGTGGTGTACATGATTCAAGATAGATTCAACTTTAGAAATAAGCCAAGGAAGAGTGCGCAACATTCATAGCATGGAAGTAAACTACCTTAACTTCAGTCTTCAAGGCTATCTAGTATGGTCCACATGTGAGAACCAAGGGAGAGATTGAAGGTAAAAGTGAAGGCAAGATGGGAACCATAAGCAAAGGAGCTAAAGGAAGAACAAGAAATAAATGAAAGGTAAGCAACTAAAGAAAACAAAGAACTAGTAACTTGATCCAAAGACTTGTCTCTCTTAGCTGTCACTCCTAGATATTGATAGCCTTTGATCAAAGAAACTAGAGCACAAAACTAGAAGCAAAACATAAAGAGAAACATACAAGAAATATGCACATGAATCCAAGGAACAAAACTTAGCAAAATGAAAGGAAAAGTGCTTGGAACACTTAGCTAGAAGATGGCATGTGTAATGACTCCATTTTTGTAACCTTGAAATCCCATGTTGGTAATGAAAAGTTCACTTTTTGAGATAAGGGTATTTTGGTTATTTCACTGTTGACCCTAACTAGACCTAGAAATTTGGTCCTTAGAATGGTACCCTTAGGTGCATCTTGGAAAAAGGAATCCAACAAGACCAGAATCACCCAAAACGGAGTTAAAATGAGCACGTTATGGCCCTTTGAAGTTGAAGGGCAAAATTGTAATTAAATTTAAAACGAATTAGCCTGAGAAAACAGGGACCCGTTTTGATACGGGCACCACCTTTTTCCCAAACATACTACATCGCTGACATTCTAGAATGTCGGTGTGCAAGGGAGAAACCACCGCCACTCTGGAGGTTTCTCCACCACCATTCCATGGCGGTGGAAACCCCCCTCCAGAACCCTATTTAAGCTTTATAAATAGAGCTCTTGGGCGCCTTCAATGGCAGCCCAAAACCCTAGGAAAAATCAGTCTTGGAGTTGCATGCAAGAGGAGAAACCGTGAAAAATACCTAGCCAAGAACTAGGTACACCTTAAACAACTCCAAACCCATCTCCCCCTCAGTCTTAGGTTGAATGTCCCTAAGTTTTTGCATGAGAAACCATGCAAAACGGGGCTCTAGGGAGCCACAACAGACCCAGGGTAGGTGCCTGTGGCATTCTGGTTTGACAGGGTCGAACCAGGGCATCCTGAGGATGCCCAGGTCACCACAAAACCAAAACGCACCCAGTGCATTAAAGGGAAATTGACGGGCGTGTCCGTGGATGCGCCCCCAAATGAGAAAAGGGGCGGAGGCCTGGTGCGTCGACGGACGCGCCCTGTAGGGAGCGCGCCACTGACGCAGGACGCGTTAGCGTCCTAGGCGCCTGCCTCGTGTGGGCCTGTGATGGTGATGTGATGCGGAACACGCTCTTGATGACGCTCGGGAGTGTGCGACTGTACATGCAGGCTGGTCGCCGCTCGACCAGGACATAGGCGCGTCCCAGGAGCAGTGACGCAAGGCCCGTTTTGGGCCTTCTATGTATTCTTAACAGTAAAATACCCATAACTTGAGTTCTAGGACTCCGATTGAGGCGCCGCAAGAGGCGTTGTGTCCGTATTGATGGTACAGACACACCCAAATCATAAAATACCTAATCAAACCCCTATCTAAGGTTGGAATGACCCTTAAACCATGATAGTGGCGTGGGGCTACTAAACCTTTGCAAACCTGACTATACCAAGGCCCAGTTAGGGACCTTAGGATGCCCTTAGGCATGGGAATGAACCCTTAATGCCTAAGTAGTGAGGTAAAATAGGCCAAGTTAACCTTTTTTCCCTAAACCATATCCAGGAACGTACGAGGACAAGGGGACTAGCACGATCAAACTAGGTAGGTGTCCTATCGGTACTAGACTTTTAAAAAGAACCCATGATGCTTTGAGAATGCATGTTTTGAATCATAGTTGCTTTTCTAATGCATGTTTTAAGTTTTTAAGTTATATGTCCTGTCTTTATGCGTATATCATATAAACTTATGTTACATCCTTATGTACATGACCTGTTTAGCATGAATTGATTTCACAAATGAACTTAGCATGCATATGAAAAATACATTGCGCATATATTGCCAAGACATGTGTTACATGCATAGACATATTTTGAAAAAGGATTCTTGTCTACATGATACATGTGTAGACATGTTTTGAAAAAAAGGTTCTTGCCTGCTTGATAGTATATGATTTGGGCTAGTAAGCTCATGGGCACTATGCCGAGAGGTTCGGGGTGGCCTCCCAGCCTCTACCACTATAGGCAGAAAGGGTACGACGCCAAAAAGGCTTCTCCTCACTTCGATTGCTGTGGTAAACGAGGACTACCACTGGAGGTGTCACGGCACCCGTTGAAGTGTCATATGCCCCGTGGAGGCTATGACCGAGAGTCCCTAGGTACCTGGAGACCACACGGCGCTGAGGTCATGGGCATAGTGTGCCCTATATTTTTGAGGATTTACTTGCATGCATATGGCATGACATGAGTATGGTTGACCATAGATCCACGAGTTGGATTCAGTTGAGCATCTTATGCATATCATAGTATATGTTTATGATATCTATGTTACTTTTGACTTGGATTATGCGATTCTTGAAGTCGTCAGTATTCTATTTTGACAATGGCTTTTAATATCGATATTGAACATGAGTGTCCAAACATGCACATGGTTTAAAGAACATATGGTTTAAAATATAGCATGCATTGTAAAACTAGTAGTGATAAACTCCTACTGAGTATAGTGTATACTCACCCAATCCTTAATATTTTTCAGATACAAGTAAACACTTAAGGACAGGATACACCCGTGACAGAGAACATCCAAATTAAGTACAAGTAAGTAAACCCCTACCTTATCTTTTAGTGAATGTTACTTGATTGTAGTTACTCTCTGTAGCTGGGGCTGTGACTAACACTTTCTTGGGAATAGAGTTGATTTAAAACTATGTCATGGCTATATGATTTGAAAATGTGTTTTGACACTCGGGGTTTTATACGAAAGATTGCTTTCCAAAACAAAATATTTTCATGCATTTCATATTTCTAAATCAAGAGCTCTCGCCTTTTTATGAAATTTGCATCATATGAAACCTAGGTTGTCACAGCATGGAAACTAGAATGGTGCATTGAGACCTTGTATGGAAAGAGGTGTGGTGAATAAATGCTATGGAAGATGCATTGAAGGCTTTGAATGGTCCTAGAAATAGGCATGAAACCCATCCTTGAATGGTGAATGCATGGAGAAGCTTGGAGGGAGGTGTGGAGAACTAGCCACTGAATGGTGCATGGAACTCCCTCAAAGGGGGTTGTGTTGAAAGGCTCTCCTACTTGTATTGTTTGCACCTTTCTATAAAAAGAGATAAGGTCTAGGAAAAGTGGTTGGGTAAGAAGGGAATTAGAAGTAGCACTCTAGGAAGGTGGGAATGAAAAGTGGAAAACTAGAAAGGTGGGGAGAAGGGAAGATCTAGAAGGGGAGATTGCATGGAAACTCAAGTGAAATTGCAAGGACATCCCCTTCCTAGTTGTTCCATGACGGGAGTAGAGAGAGAGAGGGAAAGGTAAGAATTAAAGGTTCTTCTCCTATTGGTTCACCTCATGCTTATCTTCATTGATGTTAACAACGATGGATGCTAAACATGTGTTCTCATTGAAGCTTTGACTAATATGGCTTGAATGGCTCCTTTTATTGGCTTCTGATTTGGTAGTTTTATTGGTTCACTTTCTTGGCTTCATGGCTCACATGGCTTGCATGGCTCCATGTCACATACAAAAATGGTGGATATTGCATGGATTTTTCATGGACCCATTTCTAGTCACCTTCACTTCTACCATTGTTTCTAAGATTCACTTCTTGCTCTTGAATAATCTTGACCTTTGCTTGATTCTTTGAATTTATGGAAAATGAGTTGCTATCTCTTTGTGTTGATCTAGATCATTAGTTATCTAAAGCAACCTCAACCATTAGATCATTCTTTTAACACCTATAAAATATTAAAAAATACTAATTAATACCTAGAAATTTATGATGGATCACATACTTGCTATGGATTACCTTTTGAACTTGCAAAATATAAAATTTTGGCTTTGTTAGTTCAAAAATGCACGTGTCATGAATTTTGAAAAATTCTTAGAATAATGCACTATAATTTATAACACTTGAGATGCTAATTGGGTACTTTTTATGCAAAATTGACTACTTATTAGTTAGCCCTAAATATAATTTTCCTATATTGAACATTAGTATCCTAACTAGATAATTTAGTGGTTTAGGCCTTGTTATCTTTCACAGATGGATTTTTTTCCATAATCAAATCAAGATTGAGGAATTAAATAAGCCTTTGATTTCTTTCGCTATACCATTGGGAATATATTAGTGCAATGTCATGTATTTTAAGTAAAAAAAGGCTGTCACAACATATCAAAGAGTAGATACCACCTTACTACATGATATGATATGTAAGGGGATAGAAGTCTATGTGTAAAATCCAACTTTTCACTTTAATGATATTTTGAATTTCTTTATAAAAGCATCAAATATTTCCTTTTTATATTTAAATAGTTTGGAAATCATATAGTGAATAGGTTCTTTTCAAATACCAATCTTCAAGTTGCGTGTTACTTCCTAAAATCTCTACATATACTAAAAATAAGTAAAGTGCATAAGAAAGGATTTGAGTTACATTCCACAGGATCTACTAGTCTTGACACAAAACTAGCAACTAACCTCAACCATACTTAAATAGTCCCATTAGCATTTATAATGCTGTGGATTGTTAACTTCAAAATATACATATGTTCCCATGAAGTAATCTATATAAAATGAAAAAGCTATCTAAAGCATCTAATCCATCCAACACATACATTGAAGTCAAATGTCTACTTCCTTCCCCTTCCCCTTCCCCTTCCCCTTCCCTTTCTCCTTCGCACTCAACCTACCTAAAAACTTTCCTGAAAATATTGGTGTAGGGGGTGACCACAACCTCTCACAAAGAGAAAATGTAATACAAACCATCTGAAAACTCGGCAAACAACAAGCATACCTAAGCATTTTACTAAGTCATGTAAGATGTAAATATCTATTAGTGTGACGATGCAATTCAACTTTAATTCCATAACAGATGAGGATATACATTTATTTTCATGACTCTATAGCAAGGTTCAAAGTAATTGTCATTCACTATCTACAATGAATCAATAAGACATAAGGCATTGCATACTCTCATTATCCAATGTACATGGTAGTCATACTTTACTTCTATCATTCACAACACATAATACTTCACTATCATTTATGGTTCAATTTGTGATCATGCAGGAAACATTTGTGATGCTCAATTAATTCCAAATCATTTGTGAACCAAATCCTAGAAAACCATCGGTTGTGATAAAGCCAATGTACATCATAAATTAAAGGCAAAACACTTGACTAAATGCGAGTGTCAAAGCTCTATGTCGATGAAAAGAGAAATCAATTGATAAAGCAAAATCCTTGGCGTCATCTTAATCTCTCTATGGACCAGCTCTAGCCCTTTCAAGATACTCAAAACTATATCATAAAACACTGATCAACTAATCAGTTAAGCCAGTGAAACAGTAGCCCTAGGTTGAAAGTGGCATACCATCCTGCCACCAAGGAATAGATCTGATTCCCATCAATGACTCACATGTTAGCACATGTCCACAATCACAAATCGACATCTATGCTCATAACATCTACCTTCACTAAAGGTGACTACCATCACTATTATGCCGACTATGGATACCACATGATTCTTGCACACCAGCCTTCATGGGGTCACTAGCTCATCCCCAGGGTTGCCCCATGAAACATACCCTACACCAATCATGCCCTTTGAAAGAGATGGTATCAAGTAAGAGGCCAGTGACCAGTCGATACTTCCTAGCATTGTGTCTGAGGGAACACTTGCACTATAGCACTTGCCTTAGCATCCAAGGGATTACACCTGCTCTACGAGCGCTTGCCCTATCACCCAAGGGACTTACACCAACTCATTTGAGTAGTTACCCAATCACCATGACCAAAATTGTCGCATGAAGTTAAGAGTGCTTTTCTATGCCTTACAAGAAATCATTCAAAACCCATTCATTTCCAAGGTATGGAAATCATTGTGATTTTAAAATTAAACTTCCAAGCGACATGAATTAGTTGTAGTACTCTCACCCGAGGAGGTTGATTCCACGAGGAATTGAACAATTGTGATGGTAGTAGTCCCTTGTTTAAATCATCTAACCTAGCCAAATTCAAGAGATGTTTTCCTAAACTAAGAAGGGAAATTAACACATGTAATTGGAAATCATGCAAAAATTAGAAATGTGCTAAAATTAAAAACTTGGCTCAAACACACTTTTTAAAAATAACACTTAATGAAACTTTCTAAATTTATGACTTTCCTGAATTAAGGACTTTCCCAAAGTTAAACTTTCCAAAAATGCAATTCCTAACAACTTTCCTAAATCAACTTTCTAAGCATGAAATTAAGCAACTAACCTAAGGAAACATGCACTACGCAACTCTTTTCCTAAGCATGCAAATTCTAAAGAATGCACTGAAAATTGACAGAATGAACTTTAATAACTAACAACAAATTAACAACGTGCTAACAAACTAATTAAGATCAACAAACATACACTAACTAACTACTTTTCCTAACATGAATGAATGCCACAACTTGGAATATAATCACTCAACAAATCACTCAAAACTATGAGCTCCAAACATGGATTGCATGCATAGTGCCAACATGATTTGATAAGTGCACTTCATGCCTATTGATATGAAACATTAACTAAGGATCTACAATTAAGCATGCACATTAACAAGACTTTCCAACTTCAGCCCCAAAGCCCTTCAAAACCAGTGTTCCACTCTTGGATTGGATGCGTGGCTTCATAGGTATTTAATTAAATTATTTTGGAATTCAAAATTGAAGAATTCACTCACTTCATATATCATCAACATGCAAAAAACAATTAAAAAGAATTATGGTCATTCATCAACTAAAAAGTATTTCATTAATCATCAAAATCCGTTGCATACAATTGGTTGCATGAATGGTGCTTTCTACTTTTGGTGAGTACACACCCTCCTTTCTCCCAAACTAAATCCAAAATCAATTCTTAACAATGGTTCCTCCTCCAACAAGCTTGAGATTTAAGGGAAAATGCCAATGGAATAATATAGCAACACATAAAGGAAACAATGCTAGAATTTAAGGAAACTAAATGAGATCTAATTGGCAATGGAAAGCAAAGGAAAAGATTAGATTCAAGGAGACTTCCCTTGGCTATCACTCCAAGGTAAAAAATCATACTTGGATCTTAATCTTTAGGCAAGGAAAAACAAGTGAATTACAAAGCATTCACTAGCACAAAGGTAACTATATCAATCAAAGGAAAGTAAGGAAGATTAACCAACCTTTGAAAGACAAATCAAACACCCAATAACTAGGCATGGAACACTTGCAGAGATATAACACACCTTGAAAAGAGTATCAGCTAGCCAAAGGAGATGAAAATATGAAGCAAAAGAGTGGAAGAGATGGATTAGGAAGAAGATGCCATCCTCCAAGTGTAGAAAGCATCTTTTTCCTAAGTGTAAAAAGAAACCCTAACTTTGGTTGTTTGTGGGTCTTTTATAACTTTCCTCTGATTTTTTACAAGGTAGCTTAAGAATAAGGTGTGGTGGGTATGAAAACAATTCATTTGGATGGCTAAGATGGGTGGACAAGTTAGGGTTTTTAAAGTGGAAACAAGGCCGCCTTTTCGATGCTTATAGGTGGGGAGGCGTCAATTTTTTAGGGGGAGGCATCTCCCCCCTTCAAAAATCATTGGAACCTTTTTGGAAATGGATAGTGCACTGGTATGAATAAGGCAAGAGAGAAAGAGGAAGAAAGATAGGGAAAGAAAGAAAAAAGGAAAGAAAGACTAGGTGGGGAAATTTGATTGGCTAAGTGATTTCCTAGGAAGTGGGGATTGGTTGGTTGGGATGGGAGTTTAGGAAGGTGGAGGAGTATTGGAATGGTAGGAATTTTGAATGGAATGTGAATTTCGTGGTGCATCTTAGGGGTGAGGTGGAAAGTTAGAAAAAAGTGTGAAAATAATGGGAAAATATGAAAAATAGAAGGGTCTCATCCTATTGGTCCACATGCCAACTAATCCTAATGACTTTTTCCTTAATTCTCTTCAAAATATCCCTTAGAATCTCATGGATAATCCTCTTGATTTTCCTCCAATCCTAGCCTTCCATGTCACATGGCTTATGTGGCTTAGATGGCTAACTTTGAAGGCTCCATTGGCTTGACTTGATGACTGACTTTGGAAGCTTTCTTGGCTTGGCTCTTTAGCTTGTCACATTGTTCACGGCTTAAATATGGCTTGATAAAATGCATGGCTTAATTCATGGGCCCACGTTGGCCACCTATAGCTCCATTGATTGCATCCATTGCTTATCCTAAGGATGATCTTGACCTTTGGTTTTATGTTGGATTGATGATTCTTAAGCTTTGACTCAATCGTTTGATCTTGATCTTATATGTTCATCTCCATCTATCTTGACCATCAGATCACCATCACACTTTCTACAAAAAGTTAAAAACTCTAATTAAATCCTAAAAAAATGATTAATCATATACTTATCTTGGATTAGTCTCTAGACCTACAAAATATCAAACTTTTGAGTCATTATGTATAAAATGATATGTTACAAATTTTGGTCAAAAGTCATAATTTATCCCTATAAGTTGTAACATATGGGTAACTAATTGTGTGGTTTCTATACAAATATAAGATGTGTCTAACCATTCATGCTTTGTTTATAGCTCATGACAATAGTTCTTTTATATAAGATAATGCAACTTCCCCATGTTTCACGTCAATGAACCAAGTATTCAAATTGAATAGTCATATAAGATGGATCTATGACAAGATATTAGCACACATATAGCAAAATGAAACATAGTAGAGTCAATGATAAAATTCTTGTCAACAATAACAATCATGTTACCATTCTAAGCTGTAGCATGTTGATATCCATAATATTTGTCCATTGCATTAAGTGAATCTTTTCAAGATTGAAAGTTTAGCATTTCATAAGAATATGAACATGTTTAAACCATACAAATCAGTGGATAAACCATCTCAACAAGTAATAGTAAAATCACATTTAAACAGTCCTAGTTAGTGGTTACTAATAAGGTCTTGTTTTACTATCCTTTGAGTTATGAGAAACATAGGATTCTTTCCCTCAACCACTAGCCTTAGTCATAGGCATAAGTCCTAAGATATTAAGCCTCCTTTCACCTTACGATCAATTACCAAATCAAATGATAAAACACTAGTCCAAAGGTCTAACATCTCATAGTGTGTTTGTGTAGGTTTTCTTATAGTTTGTAGACTTAGGAGTTATACTCAAATCTTGTCTTTGTCACCGTTGTACCGACTGGTATAGTGTACTATTTGGACATTCATCATCAAGACCTTACCCCAATTAGCGGTTAGCCACATGAATCTTATTCCCCCATTCCACTCTATTAAATACCATAGCTTCATTTAGTCCCAAAGTTTTTAAATCTTTCCTCACCATTTCTATACATGTTCTTTTAGGCCTTTCCCTTGCCCTTTTAGAACCTTCTACTTGTATTGCCTCACTCCTTCTAATCGTTGTCACTGTTAGTCTCCTTTGAACATGTCCAAACCATCTAAGTCTAATCTCCCTCATCTTGTTACCTATTGGTGCTACCCCTAAATTTCCTCTAATATTTTCATTTCTAATTCTATCCTCTCCTGTCTTACCAGTCATCCATCTCAACATCCTTATTTCTGCAACACTCATCCTATGAGTATGATGTTCCTTAATTGTCCAACACTCTAATCCATAGAGCATGGCCGACCTTATGGCCATCCTATAGAATTTTTGTTTTAGTTTGAGTGGCACCCACTAATCACGCAAAACTCTAGATGCGCATCTCCATTTGTTCCAACTAGCTTGGATTCTTTGGGTAACTCCCTCTCAATCTCTCCACTCTCATGAATCATTGATCCTAAGTACCAAAAGTGGTCTTTTATGGGGACTTCTTCATTATCAATCTTGATTGGTGTTTCACTTCTACTCTCCTTGCTAAAATTACATTCCATATATTCTGTCTTAGTTCGGCTAATTTTAAATCCTTTAGATTCTAATGCTTCTCTTCATAACTCTAACTTCGTGTTTACACCCTCCCTTGTCTCATCAAGTAAGACTATATCATCTGCAAATAGCATGCACCAGGGAATCTCCTTGTGCAGATGTTTTGTTAACTCATCCATAACCAATGTGAAAAGGTATGGGCTCAATGCCGATCCTTGGTGCAATCCTACCGTGATAGGAAAATCACCAGTCACACCACTAGTGGTCTTCATATTTCTTACCGCTCCCTTATACATATCTTTAATTATGTCTATATACCCCTGAGAAACACCTTTATCACCCAACACCCTCCATGTTAACTCTCTAGGGACTATCATAGGCTTTCTCTAACTCGATAAAGACCATGTGGAGGTCTTTCCCTCTATCCCTATATTTCTCTAGTAATTGTCTTAGTAAGAAAATAGCTTCCATGGTAGACCTCCCATGCATGAAACCAAATTGATTCTCTGATACACTTGTTTCATGTCGTAGCCTCTTCTCAATCACTCTTTCAAAAAGTTTCATAGTGTGGCTCATAAGTTTGATCCCTCGATAATTAGTGCAGCTCTGTATGTCTCCTTTATTCTTATAAATTGGTATAATAGAGCTTTTCCTCCACTGATCAGGCATTTTCTTTGATTTTATAATCTTGTTAAACAACTTGGGCAACCAAACTACCCCAATATCTCCCATATGCTTCCAAACCTCTATTGGGATACCATCGGGCCCCGTGGCCTTTCCTGATTTCATCTTTTTCAAGGCCTCTTTTACTTCAGGTACTCTAATCCTATGTTCATATCTATAATATCCAGTGCTATTTAGATTTATAGTATTTTCAATCCCTACATTCTCAGAGCCATCGTCATTTAACAATTTTTGAAAGTATGTTTCCCACCTTTATTTGATCTCATCATCTTTGACTAATACCCTTTGATCATCACTTCTAATTCGTCAAACATGATCTAAGTCCTTACCCTTTTGTTCTCTTACTTTTGCAAGTTTAAACACATCTTTCTCAACTTCTCTTGTTCCTAGTCTATTATAGAGCCCATCATATGCTTAAAGTTTAGCCTCACTTACTATTCTCTTAGCAACCTTTTTAGCATTCTTATATTGTCCATAGTTTTCATTATTTCTAGTCTTCTTCCATGCTTTAAAATGCATACATTTTTCTTTAATAACTTTTTGCACTGTTTCACTCCACCACCATGTTTCCTTTACTAATTACCTTTTACCTTTAAATACGCCTAAGACATCTTTTGCCACTTTCTTAATGGACTTAGCAATATTAATCCACATGGTATTTACTTCTGTTTCATAGTTCTAAATTCCTTCTACCATCAACTTATTTGTGAATGAGATTATTTTCTCTCCTTTTAAGTCCCACCACTTAATTTTTGGATACCTATTAAGTTCATTTCCTTTCTTCTATGTTTTGATATGGATATCCATAACCATTAACCTATGTTGTGAGGTTAAACTCTCACTGAGTATCACCTTACAATCCTTACATATAGATCGTTCATTATTCCTAATTAGAAAAAAATCTTTTTGGTGTTTATGAAGTCCACTTTTAAAGGTTATTAAGTGTTCATCCCCCTTCTTAAAGAGTGTATTTGCAATGGACAGGTTATATGACAAAGCAAAATCAAGGATATTCTCCCCCATCTCATTTTGTTCACCTATACCATACCCTCCTTGTATTCTATTATATCCTCCCTTATCTTCTCCTACATGGCCATTTAAGTCTGCTCCTATAAATATCCCCTTAATGTTGGGAATTTCTTGCATGACCCCCTCTATATCTTCCAAAAACTATCTCTTGATTATATCTTGCAACCCTACTTGTGGTGCGTATGCACTTATAACATATATAATCTACTCTCCTAGAATAAGTTTTATTGTTATAATTCTATCACTAATTCTTTTAATGTCCACAACTTTATCCTTTAATTCCTTATCCACTATTATTCCTACGCCATTTCAGTTATTTTCCTTTCCTATGTACCATAATTTATACCCATCTATTTCTCTAGCTTTAGCCCCTTTCCACTTGGTTTCTTAGATATAAGCAACGTTGACTCTCCTACGTTTCATCGCATCTACTAACTCCAAACTCTTACCTGTCAATGTCCCTATATTCCATGTGGCTATATGAATCTTATGTTCTAGAGATATCCTATTTACTATTGCCTTTCTCGACCTCCATGGCATGAACCCATGTCCACTTTTCATTGCACTTTGGTTTTGATGCAGCGCGTCGCTTCTGAGGGGACGTTCTAGCAGCCCTTGCCCATTTTTCATTACAACTAGGATCCGATGTAGCATATCACTTCTAGGACATTCTAAGTATGCAAATCTTCTATTTTGTAAGTTTATATATGTGAGTAATAGGTGTAAGACTTGAGCAGTGTCTAAAGTGTCACAGAGTCCACTAGATATTGGTGTAGCAATTCTTGTTTTGTTACTGATGTAACTGGTGATGTTCTCTACTATTTGGACACTGTAAATATTAGATCCACAATTTTTTCTCATATCTGGAGCTAGTCCAAGAGAAATTCATGTTCTAGTGTTTCAAACAACTACTTGATATAAGTGTAAGTTTTAATGAAAAAGGGGTAACCCACAACTCTTTTTCTTTGATGCTACAATTAAAGTGATATTAACATTTTAAGTTCACATTTAGTCCTCCAAATGTCTAATTTTATTAGTACAAAGGATCATCATTTAGTAACCAAGTTTCACATGCTAATAGGAACTCCAAACATCAAATAGACTTAGTTAAAGTTAAGTGCCCAACTTAGATACAAAAGTTTCATTGAAATGAGACAAATTCTATTATTTTTGGATGGAAATTTGATCAAGGATGTTAGAGTGGTCTCTAAATGTGATGAGAATCCATTATTGAGGCATATCTTTGATGACTCGAAGATAGGAGATGATGGGGGCATATCCTGTTGGAAACAACAATGGACATTACTAGGAGACTCATCTACTTTAGTGTTAGACATGCTAACCACTGGTTAAGCTTAAAATAATAAAATATCCCAAGGTTTTATGTATATTTCATAGCCAAACATAGGGAGAGTTGCATCATGTTTATGCTGGGACAAGCAGTAACCATCACCCAAGTCCTAAGTCCATTCAGCCTATATTGGCTATAAATTGGCATGAAACTCACCTAGTTTACTCTTATACATGTTGATTACTACTTAAACTTGCAATTTCAAAAATTTACCTAGGTTTTCTGGACAAATCATAACAAAATTTAGGTGAGAGTTACATATGGTTTCTGCTAGAACTAGTAGTGAAATGATGTCACTTCTCCTACTCTATTCCCCATTAATTCTTGATTATTTTTACACTAAGCTTATACCAAGTGAAATGTTTAGAGGAGAGGTTTCCCCTCACAAACCATGCAAAATTTTCTCTAAAATTCAAATCGTAATAGGTAAAAATTAAGGCTAAAAATTCATTCATACAATAGTTCACATGTTACAGATTTTTCTACTTAAGAACTATTGATTGTTTTCTGCAAGTGCACCGACTATTATAGTACAACTAATGCAAGTATGGGCTGATCCATGAATAGTTAGAATCCATGGAGATTTCACTAACACTAGCTGTTGAGTTCTTCTACTTAGTTATAGAATTTTTCAATGAAACTTAGTACCTAGAACAACTTGATATTGTAAATTCAACTGTATGGTTAGATTTCAAATCAAGATAACAAGAGTTAAGATATTCAATCACAAATATAGGTTGTTCACCAACTTGAGCAACAGCACCTTTCAACACTATTTCATAAAATTAAACAAATTCGATAATTAAATCACAAAATAATTTATATGAAACTCTAAATAACTCAAATAAAAATATATGTAAAGGATTATATCATTCTAAAACTCATCAAATAGACCAAACTAAAGGTGCAAAACTTTAAGTAACTCATTGTTACTATTCATGTGAAAAGTAATCAATTCAAGTTATAAGATCTATAACTAAAAATTAAAATCAAACGCTACGTCTTCTTCTCCTTGATATCTTCTATACAATTAACCAAATTTTAGAGATTTTTTTCAAGTATTGAAGCACAAAGAGACATTCAAAATACCCCTATTCACCAGCCTGTGCATGCACTGGCCATTGTCTTCAACCTCCGTTTTTCTTCAAATTTTCAAGCTTTCTTTTTTTTTTTTCACTCCATTTTCAGTCTGGTATTTATTGATGATGGAAAGTTGGTTTGAATTCCATTTTTAGTAATTTCCTTCTCCATTCTCTTTCCTTTTGTCCAAAGATTTCTAAATCATTTGAATTTTGTAATTTTTAACTTAGTCTCGTGAGTTTGAATTTAAGTTTTAGTAATTTCCTTCTCCATTCTCTTTCCTTTTCTCCAAAGAATTCTAAATCATCTAAATTTCCTAATTTTTAACATAGTCTCCTATTAGGAAACTATTTCCTTTCTCTTCATCCTTTTCACTTTCCTCCTTAACCCTTAGCATTCTCAATTCTCTTATGCTCGCAATTTGGATTTGATGCTTGAGGATTGAACTAGAGTCCTTGATTTTGATCTAGATAATCTGGATTGATCTAAGAAGTCCATTTTAATCTAAGCTTGATCAAACTACATGGATCTTGATCTACTACCTACAAAACGAAGAAAACAACCTAATTAGTATTATACAATATTTGATTTTACACACACTTCCCTCAGATCATCATCTAAACTTGAAAATTTACCAAATTAAGGTTAGGTTATAAAAATTTCAAGTGAAATATTTTTCATATAAATTTCTAAATAATATCTTAAAATATATCAAAAGACATGTTAAATGAGGGTAATATATACAATAATGGACTCTTAACAAGAATATACACACATGCAATAAGATCCTACCATCAAATTCACAAAATTTTTGGCATAATAGCAGCTCATTCACTGTAGTACATCATAATATAGCATGCACAAGCATATGAGAACCAAAAACAAGGAAATTGAAGCTCCTATTCATCACATAGCATCGAATGCCCACAACTAGCATCATAGAGAAAACTTATTTGAAAACTACCATTTACCTCCTAATTTTTGTAAGTGTTTTGGCATGAGTTCATATTAGGATTATTCCTAAATCCCCTACCTAGATTTGACCTTCCAAATCACTAATACTCAATGGTGAACTAGGGAAGTGATTGAGAGAAAGCTAAGTGATCAATTGCCCTTTGGCTTTTCCTTAGCTGTCCTTGCTTTCTCATAGTAGATCATGTATAACATTGGAGAAAAGGGACGGTGACATTTTCTTTGCATGTTTCACGCATAAAGGAACCAAGTGTTATCTCTCTTCAACCAGCTGCCCTTCACATGCATTAAAACGTGGTTGGCTTGCTTGGGATGGGTATTTCCTAAATGCATGAGGCTAGCTTCCCCTACATGTGTCATTCTTGTTTGTGGGCTTATACGCCCTACACTACATGGGTGTAGCATCTCTTCTATCTACTACATCCTTATGTAATAACTAGGCTACTACCTACCCTTGCTTATGGGCCTTACATAGTAAACCCAAGTGGTTATGACTTGTTTATTTCCTTGACTTGCTTACAAGTATTACACCCTAGGTAAATTAATTCCTCTTAGTATTTGTTTTGATTAACTTTGTCTTATTTAGAGGTTTTCCAATGTATTACCTAGGCACAACCTACACATTATACTCCCTGGTTTGGAAATTTCTCTCTAATACACACTCATGCAACCAATGCTTTCCATCCTACTTAGTCTCTTCACTCATCACTTACGCTCCTATCCCATGTGATCATGTAGTATCTCACCTAGGTTTCTTTTTGTTTGCCTATATAGTCATCCATTCACTTTACCTTAGTGTTTTAATTAGTTTCATTTTGTCGTCCATAAGTTGTAGCTTAGGTTAATTAACTTTTAAATCATTTCATTTAGAAGGTTTGGGATGGGTTGCATGTTAACTTGTTTCAATTAAACTTTATTTATTCTTTCAATTATTCATTCCTTTCCTAAGTCCTCAATGTGCTACTTAGGTGAAGTTTGCTGTAGTCACTCCATTTCATTAAGCACATTTCCCCTACACTCATGTAGTACCTTTGTAGTACCTTAGCAAATTCATTGATTAACTCTCTAAGAAGTTTAAGCCCATTACATGAATGTTGATAAGACATAATTCTAAATAACAGATCGAGAAATGCTAAGAATCTTTCATCTCAGTTAAAGAATATTTGTCCAAACTACTAGTTTTGTTTCCACTAGTTCTAGGGAAACCACTACTATTACATTTGACTCTTAATGAAGAAACCACGGGGTGTTTGCCAGCATAGTGAGATGATGAGAATAAGAAATGGACCATTTATTTTTTGAGCAAAGAGCTATTAGATTAAGAGATTCATTATTCACCAATGGAGAAATTGTTTGGTTGTAGTATGGGCTAGTTAGAGATTGTGCCACTATCTAATTTCATCAAAAGTCCATGTGATTTCAAAGATGGATCCTCTACAGTGAATCTTTTAGAAAACAAAAATTGTGGACAAAATATCTAGATGGGTTGTTGTGTAGCATAAGTTTGATATTTGCTTTTTCATCCAGAAGCTAATCAAGGGAGGTCTAATCTTAGAGCATTTGGCCATTCACTCTATTGAAGATCTTGTAATGGTTCATAATCAATTATGTGATGAAGTGATAATGGCAATCAAACAAATAGGTGAAAGATTGTCACTCTACTTTGGTGGTGCTTCAAATGCAATATAAAAAGGGCTTTGGGTTTGTTGATCTGACCTTATGGTGTACATATTCCAATGGCAATCTCTTTGTTGTTTCCTTTGCACTAATAATATAGCAGAATATGAAGCTTGCACTCAAACAAAACTTGGCTTTGGTAGCAAAAATCTTGGATGTTTAAGGTGATTCTAAATTTGTAGTTTTCCAAGCTAACAAAGATTGAAACATAGAAGAAGAAAAGCTTGTTTCATGTTGGACTTTCTCATAGAGCTTGTTGATAAGCTCAAAGAAGTTAGTTTTAAACACTGTTCCTAAGAAAGTAATAAATATGCAAATGCATTAGTTGCCAATCCATCTTTGACACCCACTAATGTATAATGGAACCCATTAAAATAGACAGACTATATGAATTGACTTTTGTTTGTCCTATGGAAGTAGCTTAGGATGACCCTCCTTCAGATGCTTAGTTTTATCCAATTTTGTACTACTTGAGCAAAGGCGAGTATCCACCTAATACTTTGGCCAAAGATAGAAGCTAGGTAAGAAATCAAGCAAATCATCCTATCATTTTAGATGGGTTGTTATATAGAAAGAAACAAAATGGTACTTTGGCTTGATGTGTGTCGAAAGAATAAGGTAAAAGGATTACTCAAGAGAGGCTGGCCCACATAGGAATGGTGACTTGAATATGTTTTACATTGCTAGACTTGTCAGATACATTCCAACATAATAAATACCCCTCCCAATGAACTCCGCATGATATCCTCTCCCTGGACCTTTTTTGTTTGAGAAATTGATGCAATTGGTAAAAATTTTCCAATGTTATTGAGTTGACATCAATATATATTAGTGGCGATTATTATTACATGAAATGGGTGGATGTTGCTTCTCATAAATCTCTTGATACATAAGTGGCTATTTTTCAAATGAAACATCATTTTCTACTATGAGATTTCTCATAAAATGGTGTCAGATAATGTATCTCATTTCAAAGGAGAAGTAGACAAGCTATGTCAGTACTACAAAATTAGAAGACTTTTTTCATCACCCTACAGGCCACAAATTAATGGGGAAGTTGATGAAGCTAACAATAAAGATTAAGCAGATTCTTAGCAACACAATAAATGGAGGGAAAGATTGGTCCTTTAACTTGTAAAAATATTTATGGGGATATAGAATGACAATAAGAACATCTACTAGGGAAACACCATTTTCATTAGTATATGGTATAAAAGTAGTCCTCCTGGTTGAAGTTCAAATTCTTTTTTTTTAAGGCTCGCACTAGAATTTAACATTTTAGAATCTAATTGGCCATGGTATAGGTATAATTATTTGCATTTGTCCAAAGGAAAGATATAGAAATCATATGATTATAGTCAAGCATATGAGAAGAGGTTTATGAAAGCTTTTAATAAAAAAAAGTCAAGCCTAAAAATAATTTTCTAAGAGATTTGACTCTTTGATTGGTCAAGCCTCAAGTTAAAGACATAATGGAAAAGTTTCGTAGAGTCTAGAAAGGTCCCTTTATTGGAAAATAAATTCTGCCAATAAATACTTCAGTGATAGCATTAATGGACAGTGAAGAAATACCAGTATTCATTAACTTGAATCAACTCATCAACTTATATTAGTGATTTTTTGTAATTATTTTCATTTTACCAATTTTATAAATGAAGTGAAATATTTAAATACACTACTCTAAGACCTAATTCTAAATAACAAATATGTAAGCAATTTGGATTTCAAATGTGGCCACAAAATTAATGCAAATTTATTTCTCTTTCATGAAATTTATCCATTACTGTCATTATATTTCAAAAAAAGAAAAATATAGGCATGAAGAAAATTTCTTTAAACCTTCATGAGTAAAAATAGCAAAACCAATGAAAAATTTTTAGTCACTGGGCAAGAAAGGAGCGAAAGAAAGAAAGAAAGAAAGAAAGAAAGGATAGAATAGAATAGACAAAATTGCTCAATGCAACATCACATGGCTCTGTGCTATATTTCATTAACAGAAGAATAACTAAGCAATTATCATTTTATATATCAATTTAAGTACTCAACTAATACAGTTATACTAATTAATGTCCAATTCTCTCCTTTTTCCTTCAACTATTTTCCAACTTCTAATTCTTACATCAATATTTTTTACATCACACCAATTCTTTGATTTCATTAGCCATATGTGTAAATGTCTCCCCAAACACATTCTTTTACGTAATTCTCATAATGTTCTATTGCTGGTATTTTCTTTGTTCAATCCTTTCTCTCTTCTATATTATTCCTTTATCCCATCCCCCTATAATTCTAGTAACTAACTTTTTGACCATAAATTATATATGTGGATACTTTTGAGTTATCTCAAACATAGCTTCTCCTTTACCATATTGCCTCACAATCCTAGTAAGAAAGTACAAAGCAATATTTTTCTAGTGATACAACTACCCACAACCATCCTTTCTTGTTTCCCATTTATATCTCCCCAATTCCATTCAAGGGTAATTTCACTTGATATATTGCAATTAATTGTCTCATCCATGGTAATCATGCTTGCCTCTTCATGAAATAGTGAGACCATGTCTTCTTTATTTCTTTTTTTTTGAAATCTCTCAAAGGTATATTGAAATTATGAGGAGTTGGAACCACCCCCAACCTATACAATAGCCACGTCATCCAGCACAAAAAATCCAGCATTTCAAAGAATGAACTACTGAAGAAAAGAGCAATTTGGAAAGAAGTGACTTACATAGAAAAGAATTGTTGATCCCTTAGTCTCTCCTTTGCTACAAAGGCATCCAAACCCTTGAAAGTTTCTCCTAAGATGATTGGAATTGGATCTCTTCCTTCTTTGATTTGACAAACAATGTCATGGACAGTAGCATCAACCCATGTATATCCAGTCTTCAAGACGAATTAGGATTAAATGGCCAACAATAAGGCATTCCTCTTACTTATTGCAAATTCCTATCTCTTTTTCTATAGAAACCATGCATATGTATTCTCCAGTCTTCTTTATCTAATATATCTCCTTTGTGAATACATCCATATCCTTAGCTTGTACTGACATCAATGACCTTATTAACTCCCTTTTGCATTCTTTCTCCCTTTCTACTCTTACCATAGCTTTGAATTTTTGGATACCAATCAAGCTAGAAAAGTCTTTAATTGTTGGACAAACTTCTAAGGTCTCTAGCCTAAATACATGCCAAGTAGTATGCTAGTATTGGGTTATATTTTTCTAAAATTTTGAATTTATTTTTGATATCATTCAAATCTTTGGCCCATTTAATCCCATGGTGAGCATTACTTTCCCAAACGATAGAATTAGCTCTAATTATCCATGTATCCATCAACGATCATTATTTTTCCATTTTACTTGAGAAATAACATCACTTAAAAACAATCCTAGTACCATCTATTTATACATGAAAAGTTACCACAATAAAAATTTATTCCCATGCATAATGCAAGGTACTTTTTCTCTTAAATAATAGCACAATGCCACCTTTTGAGTCAATCAAAACACTGTATGAATGGAAATCTCTTGTTTGAGAGTTTATTGTAATGTAGTGCCTCAAATTCAATTCATAATTGCATAACTGACTCTCCTCACTACATATTTCTAAGTAATGATAATTTTTAGGTTTGCAAGATTATATCTTGCTATTTCCATGTGAAGGAGAGATTTTTTAATTTTTATGTCTGATAAATCATTACTGTTCCTTAGTTTTTACATCTTGTTAAATTGAATAACATAAGACTGATATGTTTCTATGAGCATATTCTACATATTGGACTAATTTTCTTACATAGTACCATCTATTATAGTGCTACACCAACCTAATTCCATTGATATTTTTTTATCAATATGATTTTTGAGCATTCATTATTACATGCTACTTCTTTACATTCATACATTTCAAAGCAAACAACCATTAATTTAAATAAATAAGTTTTTTAAATCATAAAGAAAGCAAAAAAAAGTATTTCTAACAAAAATTTCTCATTTTTTCCCTCTTTTCCTTTTCACACCTTTGATTTTAACAACAATCTTGCTTTGTTTTCTTACTTGTTTTTCCTATTTTTCTTTTGATCTATTCTCTTTCATGGTAGTAATAGTAGTAGCAAGAGTCTCCTTGTACTCTCCATTGCTGGACTGAGATCCTTTGGACGCTCGGAGCCACCATCTTCATTGCTTTTCTCTTCCCCATCTTTTCTCAACCTCCATCACTTACTTTCCTTTTTTCATCTCTTTTTTACATTGAACCTTTCAATTTCATTATCTATCATTCAATGTAGTCCTTAACTCTTCAGCCTCGACCTCCATTCTAAATTCTTCATTGTTAATTTCCATAGCTTTCCCTCCATGATAAGCAATTGATTTCCATATCTGCACAGATCCTAGGATGAATGATTTTTGAAAATAATGAGACAAGCTCAGTCATGAAAATATTTTATCAGCTATTTACTGGTATATGAGCCTGGTGAATGTAATCCTAGTAACTTTGGATTTGTCGCAATAATATTTTAGCATTGTTATGACAAACCTACATGATTTCTCAATAAGTAGTAAGAATCTTAAAAAAATAATTCAACCAAAGTGGTTAAGCAATTCACTTACCAATGTTATTTCTAAAGGTAATGACAAACCAAGGCAACCATGACTCTCAATAAGTGTCATAGGATCACACACGCCCTACTTAAATCTAACATCAAAGCACTCAACTCAGGAATTTGAATGAGAGAAATAGTAGATTTTTGTGTATATATCTCCTCATAGGTCTCCTTTGTTGATAGATGTTGTATTTTTATAATTTGTTTAGTACAATTTTTAACATCCAAAATAGAAATGTATAAGTTAAGCTTAATCATTTACCTTGTTGGACAAAAGACCCATCAATTGTATTTATTTTTTTAGGAGTTCAAAGCTTCCTTCCACAATAACTATAATATAAGGAATATTATAATTCTACTATAATTATTAGAAAAAAATGGGTATTTTTTCTTTTTTCTTTTCATTTTTCTCTTATCAATTGATCATTAGTTTAATGGCAACTTAGGCATGCACAATGAAGTGAGAGATGGATGAGGTGGTTCATTAAACTAGCCTAAGAAAGTATGATAGTATAAGAGTCATGTGTTAGCTAGGTTAGGAATATTTGAAATGGAATGTGTGAACATGTATTAGAAAGTCACCTATGTGGTTAATGTATGATAATTGAACAATTACATAGGTGATATATATGATAATTGAGGAGAGAGTGTTGAGTGTTCCCTTAGGGATCAATGTATGATAATTAAATTCCTAAGTGAATGGTGCATACTACCTTGTGAACAAATGTTATGTATGCATAGAAACTTAATGGATGAACTCATAAGTACCTAAGCAAGTGGTAGAATGTGGGGAATTAATGGAATGATGAAGTGTATGAAATGAAGATTTGTGCAATGTGTTACATGCATAGGGAAGTGCATATACAAATGATGGGTGTATAAACATGTAATGATGAGGAGAAGGGATATGAGTGGACAGCCAGCTCTTGCATGCATGCAAGACCAGGCTCCATGCATGATCATGAGTGCGGTGGTAGCTAGTTTGATACGTGAGAGACAATTGTCCTCTTGCATGAACATTAGAGTGTAGGGTGAGTGCTAGTTGTAGTGAAGTGAGGACAGAAATCAATTCATCCCCTCCCTTTGAAGGAATAGACCTGAATGGGATAGGAGGCGAGGTAGAAAACTAGAGAACAAAAGGGTGAAACCATATGGAAAAAGTGAGGAAGAAGGGAAGAGGAAAAGAAAGAAAGTGCAAGTGAGGCTTGGAAGGAGGCAAATGCCTAGAAATTTGAAGATGTTTTATAGTTGGAGGAGGTGAAGCTATGGATGAGGAAAACACCAATCCTTAAGAAATATTTTACTAAGTATGGGCCAATAGAAGCTTGCTTAATACAATCCTTGGTTTTGATTTCAAAATTGTAAGATTTTTGTAGAGTTCTCAATGAAGTTTTCTTCATGGTAGTCCATACACCATGAACCTGGTTCTAGGTGTAGATTTGAGGATATGTTAATTCCCTTCTTGATCTTTGATGATAATGCATGTTTTAGCACATGACATATTATTAGAATGAAGCTGATTCTTATTCTAAAATGGTTCTTAAATCTGCTGGAATTGTCATGCATGTTGAATGAACTTCATCTTCATTGATGCATCTCTTCCACACTACGTCCCTATCTCTAGATAAGTTATGGAACATGAATGCTGTTCATTGATCTCTATTCTTTATGCGTGGTTTAGTTGATTGAACAACAATTGAGTGGAGCTATGATGTGTTTTAAAAATAACCATAAGCACATCAGTCTATTGTAATACAGTACGTGTAAGTATGAGTATCCCATGAGGACTCAAATTATAAATTAGAATTTTTTAATTAAAATCTATGTTAAATCACCTTAACTTAGCTAATGATTTTAATGATAAATGAGAAAATAATCCAAAAATTCTAAAAGAGATAAAATTAATCAAATTTCTAAAATTCTAGGGTTTTGGAATCCATCGCACTAAATCACAAATATTCAAAATTAAGTAATTTTAGATTTTTACACTACTTATGTTAATAAAACCTCAATGAATTATAATTATAGAATATATCATCATTAAAATTTCTAATTTCTATATTTCCTCTATCATAGGATTTTTCCAAATTTAGTATATTTTTAGAGCATAACTTGTATTTTTTGGCACAAATTATCTGAGATTTTTTGTACTAAATTAATTAACGCATCATAATAAGTTCCTAAACTATAGGGGATACCAAATATAACCTATGAAAAGAACATTAATTATGTAAATTAATTTGCTAATTAAGATGATATTAAAGAATTTTTAAATATAAGGCTACTTAAGCATGAAAATATGGTACTCCAGTGTGATTTCATCTTAACCCTAAGGTAAAATCTAGCTACACATATTTAACATGAAAACCCCAATTATATTAACTTATTCTAAACATAAAATGAACTAATATCTTAAGGAACACTAATGTCAACTAATATGAGAAAATAACAAAAATCAATAATAATAGAAAACTAAAGTAACAGTTATCTAAAGCAGGACCAATTAACAATTAACAAGTAATAAAATAAAAAGACAACTTTTATTCATCTAAAATTCAAAGAATTACAAGAAGTTGAATATAAGAACTAAACAAAAGTAAAATCATTCTATGGAATAGATTGATATAATTGATGTTCTTTGTTGTGTCTCTCAAAAAAAGTCACCGTTGAATCTTCTCCAAACCCTCCACTTCCTTCTTTCATCATCCAAACAATGCCTTATACTTGTTCCTCAACAAGTACATGGGAGATCACCCAACAGCCACAAACGCAAGAGAATCACTCAATCACCACCTTTTCAATCCGTAAATGAATAATAAGGATAGATGGGAAGATATGCTAATGTGTTCTAAATAGTGCTTGCAAGCGCATGAATCAATGTTGTGTCATTTCATCCAAGTGAGGTTGATCCCACAAGGAATCTCACAGATTTGTATGAAATTGGAATCATATTTATATTAGTTATCCTAGCCAAAAGAGGTTAGATTTTGAATTTATCTGGGACTTAAAAGAACATGGAATTAGAAACATGCATAAAATTAGAACTCAATCTAAGAGGGAACTTCCAAAAAACTATGACTTTCTAAAAGTAAAATTAGAAAATAAAAATGAAATTAAAAAATTTCTAAAACTAACATGCATTCAAGTAAGGAAATTCATACAAAACTAGAAACATGAATAACTTAGAAACCTAAAGATTAATGAACTTTCTAAAACTAGAAATTTGAAACTTTCTATATATATATATATGACTTCGTAAAGGTAAACTTTTAAAATATCATTAGAAACTTCCTAAAGACTAAGATCTAAGCTAAACATGCAACTAAACATAAGTAATGCATAAAATAAAATCTAAACTTGTACTAAACATGATCAAACTAAACTAAGCAATAAATCAAATCATGCATGGTAAAGAAATATGGAAAAGAAGAGTGTACATGGAACTTTAGAAAGAAGATGCATGTAACACATGCATTTCTGCCCTTATAATTCAAAAGTTTGATATTTTGTAGGTTCAAAGGCTAATTCAAAGTAAGTATGTAAATAATCATATTTTTCAAAGATTTAATTAGAAATTTAGACCTTTTGTAGTAATCAAGATAGTAATCCAATGGAGGAGCTTGATTGAGATAAGAATTGAAGCTATTCAAGCCACTTAACCATTAAAGCCATGAAAAAGGGTGATAAGCCACATGAGCTACTCAAGCCTTGAAGTCAAGTATTGAAGCCACTTAAGCTACCAATAAATGAGCCATCAATCCAAGGAGGGGTTTCGCATGGGACCACATGATTGGAGCTCCAATTCAAGCAACTATCTTATGATTAAAGTGTGATTTTTAAGGGATATTGAAGAGAATTGTAAAAGGTAAGATGATCATGCATTAAGGGATCATCAAGAGAGAAAACCCTACTTTCCTAATCCATTGCCTAACCTTTTCCACCACATAAACCAAGGGTTCCTTAATTTTACATTAGGGAAGGAATGATCTTCCTAGAAGGTGACACCTCTCCCTTGTTTGGATGCTTAATTCAAGTGGTTTCCTAATTAGAAAACCACTAGATATCTCCATTCAACACAACTCAAAACCCTAGATGTTTTTCTATTTTTTCTAATTTTTCTCATCACCATAGATATGTCTTTTCTGCCATTCAAATTTTATATAGTTAGGAGGGGAGAAGTTCCATGGGTGTTGTTCCTCACGTAACTAGGATCACAAGGGTTATGTTGGATCTCTAAGATCCTTCCTGCATTGGTCAAAAATCAAGGTTGAATTTTAAGGTGTAATAGGCCATTCTGGATCGACTCAGTTCCTTAAAATGAGTCGAGAATGAGTTGACTCGGCAAGTCAACCCACCCTGACTATCTAAGTGAAAGGGGAAAACAGGAGAGGAGAAGATGGTGGGTGGGGGTGACTATGGTGATATCACTACCAAAGCCCGACTGTATGAGGGAGAGATAGGGGAAAACAAGGTCTATATAGCAACGATGTCGTGTCTAAGGCACAACTCCTGTGCTATGGGTGCGATTGAGAGGAACCCAAAAAGGGTTGCCAAAAAGATGGCAGAGGGAAAGGGTACTTAAGGCATGCCTACTTGTTCAATGGCTGGGCTATGTTGATGGAAGAGAGAAAAAGAAATTTTCTACAAATGGAGAAGAGAAATCAAGAAGGGGAGGGAAAAGGGGTCTGTGCGATGGATGATTGTGGTCTTCATATCAGTCACCAATCAGACCTGACTGTGGCGACCCGGGTTTATATGATGCAAATTTGATAAAAAGGCGAGCTCTCTTGTTTTATAAATATGAAATGCATGAAAATCTTTTTCGTTTTGGAAAACAATCTTTTGTATAAAACCCCGAGTGTCAAAACACATTTTCCAATTATCTAGCCATGGCATAGTTTTAAATTGAATCTATTCCCAAGAAAGTGTTAGTCACAACCTCAGCTATAGAGAGTAACTACAATCAAGTAACATTGAAAGATAAGGTAGGGGTTTACTTACTTGCACTTAGTCTGGGTGTCTTCTGTCACAGGCGTACCTTGTCCTTAAGTGTTTACTTTGTGTCTGAAAAATGTTGAGGATTGGGTGAGTATATACTATACTCAGTAGGAGTCTATCACTACTAGTCTTGTAATGCATGCTATGTTTAAAATCATATGCTCTTAAAAAAAATATGTGCATGTTCGAACAATCACTTTCAATATCGATATTAAAAACCACTGTCAAGTTGAAATACTGACAACTTAAAGAATAGCATAATCCAAGTCGAAAGTATCATATATTATAACCATAATGATATGCATAAGATGCTCAACTGAATCCAACTCATGGATATCTGGTATGGTTGACCAACCTCATGTCATGCCATATGCAGTGCAAGTAAATCCTCAAACAATAGGGTCCAACTATGCCCATGACCTCGCCGCCGTGTGGTCCCCGGGTACCTGAGGACACTCGGTCATAGCCTCACTGGGGCATATGACACGTCGACCCAGTGCCATGACACCAATGGTAGTCCCCTGTACCACATGCAGTCGACGTAGGGATGTTGCCCTTTTTTGGGCATGGTACCCATCCACCTAATAGTGGTAGAGGCTGGCGGCCAACCCAAACCTCTCGGCATAGTGCCCACGAGCTTATCAGCCCAAATCATATCAGATCAAACAAGCGAAAACCTCTTTTTTCAAAACCTGTCCTCTTTGGGTCCCTCACAACTGCCTACCCAGCGTCTTTTGGGCACTCCAGCATCTCTTGGTAACCCTCAAGGACATGCAATCTTTCAAAAACTCAATGCTTACAAATCATACAATGTGTGCAATTGTTTGCAAAACATATCTATGCATAATGTATATGCAATTATTTACGAAACATATCTATGCATAAAGCATTTATCATATGTACGCTGAATTCATTTATAAGATTAAGTTATGCTAAACAAATCATATAACTTATACTTAAAACATGCATTCAAAACAATCATGGCTCTATTTAAAAGTCTAGTAGCGATAGAGCACCTACCTGGCTAGGTCGCGTTAATCCCTTTGTCCTCGTATGCTCCTGAACATGGTTTGGGAAATCAAGGTTAGTTTGGCCTATCTTTTATAGGTTTTAGAGTGGTTGGTCTTTCTACTTAGGCATTAAGGGTTCATCTCCATGTTTATGGGTGTCCTAAGGTCATAATTGGGCCTTGGTATCATCAAGTGTATAAGGATTTAGTGGCCCCGTGCCACTACCATAGTCTAAGGGTCGTGCCCCCCTTATATTGGGCCTTGATTAGGTATTTTATAGTTTGGATGTGTCTGCGTCGTCGACACGGGCACAACGCCTTTCACGGTGCCTCAATCGGAGCTCTAGATCTCAAGTTATAAGCTTTTTAGTATCACATGCACATAAAAGGCCAAATGAAATGAGGTGGAAGCCTGGGACGCTAACGCGTCCCGCCTCAGCGGGTGCGTCTGCAGACGCACCCTGGCTTCTGCCCGACTTCCTCATTTGCGGGCGCGTCCACGGATGCGCTCGTCTGGTTGGGGGACCAGGGTGTCCTCGGGACGCCCTGGTTCAACCCTCTCGAACCAGTGTGGCCCAGGGATCATCCCTGGGTCCTTTGTGACTCTCTAGGGCTCTATTTTCCATGATTTTTCATACAAAAACTGAGGGAAACTTAGCCTAGGACTAAGGGGAAGACGGGTTTTGAGGGATTTTAGGCATACCTGGTTTGTTGACGGGTTTTTCTCCACGTTTCTCCTCTTGGTTGCTTCTCCAAAACGGGTTTTTCCCAAGCTTTTGGGCTGCCATTAGAGGCACCCAAGAGCTCTATTTATAGAGCTATAAGAGGGTTCTTGAGGGGGATCTCACCGCCCTTGAATGGCGGTGGAGAAACCTCCAGAATGGCGGTGATTTCTCCTCCAAACACCGCCGTTCTAGAACCCTGTAGGAGGTTGAAGAAAGGGGGTGCTCGTATCAAAATGGGCACCTGTGTTTTTCAGGCTAAATCCGTTTTTTAATGAAAATTACATTTTTGCCCCTGAACTTCAAAGGGCCATAACTTGCTCATTTTAACTCCGTTTTGGGTGATTTTGGTCTTGTTGGATTCCTTTTTCCGAGACGCACCTAATGGTACCATCTTCAGGACCAAATTTCTAGGTTCAGTTAAGGTGAATAGTGAAATGACCAAAATACCCTTATTTCCGAAAAGTGAACTTTTCATTGCTAACTTGGGATTTTAATGTTACAAAATTGGAGTCATTACACTGACAGGTAAAGAGAAACAAGAGCAAGGTTCGATAGTGGCTTGGTCCAGTGGGTGCGCAAGCCAAAGAGGGGGGAGATTAGATGGGGAGAGGGCTTCTTGCCCTAATGAGTCAGCCTCCAAGGCTGTTGCTCATGCTGGAGAAAGGTGAAGTCGAGAGGTGAAATAGGGGGGAAATGAGGTGCTTGCACTAGGGAGGGTGATCTGTTCCCCATGCGTCTTCAGTAAAAACCCGATTAGGATTTCTATCATCACCAGTGTCACGCAATGGGATAGTATGAGGTTGCGTTAATGCTAGTGATCGAGGGAGATTTCTTATGGGAGATTGGAACGAGGGGATGGGTTTTTGGGTAGCCAAATTTTTTTACAACAGCCCACCCAACCCCCCTCCTCTTTTCTTTCCTATCTCAGGCTATATCAATGCATGAGAAAGGAGGGACAGGTGATGTAGCTGTCATGTCACGTGTCAAACCTCTTAGGGTGTCAATATCAATTTTGACCCCCCTAATTAGTAAAATCGCAACAATTTCCTACTCTAATGTCCATTTTACACAAAATTAGTGTTGTTGGAATTGCATCAATGCATACATTCCAAATTTGATAGTCCTAAGTCCTAATTTTGAGTTTACAAGTAGATCATTTTCATGAAATTAAATTCTTATTTTATCTCCATTAAAATTATAATCTAATGCATAGAAAATGACCCAAAATTGAGGGTCACTATAGCCATTGAATTATTTTTTAACATTTTCATAGTTTTCTTATGATTTATGCATGTGGTCGATGATGATATACCCATGAAGTTGTTGGACCTTTTACTTTCATGCTTTAATTGCACTCAGTTTTGCAATTTGTTTAGAATGCAAACTTAAACCACGATATTTGAAAGATGGCTAAGAGTTGGAACATGATGCGTGCTAGTCTAGTTTTTTACATGAATGGAATGATTTCCTAAATGAATGATGCATTGAGCTATTTTGAACATATTAAAGAAAAACGAAGTGATTTACACAACCAATGATTTTAGTTTTGTGCATGATTGATGGTGCATTTTGGCTAGGCATCCACTCTACAGCAGCTAGCTCGATGGGAGCTTATTGCAGGGTGTTGTCTCATTGGATACACACCAAGATCACTTAGCAACCCCATGAAGGTCAATGGAGTCGTTCACAAGGTACGCAAGGCAACATAGTAGTGGTGGTTACCCAAAGGGGAAACTATAGGTTTACTATGAGCATAACTATCTATGTTGATGAGGACATGTGCTGACATATCAGCAAGTCTATAAAGTTAAGACTTGATCCTTTGTGGTAGGATTAAATACCCCTTCAACTTTGGATGGTGATAATGGACTTGACTGATGAGTTAAGCCATTTAGTAGTGAATTTGTGGTGATAACACCAATGATGATGATTGATCAATTTCATCTTTTATTGATATCGAGTTTATCATTGCATTTATCAATAATTTATTGATCCATCATGTTATAATAATTTCTACAATGGAAATTCTTTCAGGAAATTATACGAAATGGTTTTTGTTTAAACATATAAGCACTGTGAATGTCTTAGTTAATGTATGTGATTGAATGTCCATGAGTTTAAATGAATTTAAATGGTTATGTTATCATACTTATGTTTGATACAAGGACTTAAGAGGATTATATGCTTCTATGATTATAGACACATAAAATCCCCTTGTGTTGTGGATAAAATCCAACCATTATATACTAAATCTTGGAAATAATACATCAAATTGCTATTAGATCTCCTTCTAAATCAAACTGATAGGTTACATGATAGAGACTTGAACAAATATATCACATGGAATGCATAATTGATTGATTTAACAAACTATTAAAGAAAAAAAACTAGTATGCTTGTGTGCCTAGTTTTACTCAACCTGAATTGTATTAAGTTTTCTTCTATTTGAGGGGTTGTGTTCATCCCCACCAACATTTTTCAGGCATGATTTCATGGAAAACTAGTGTCAAGGACTAAGGGTAGGTGAAATAGATGACCACTTAACTAGAAATGTAGGTGTTATGTGGACTAGGGTATGATAGTAAGCTTTTGGATTGTATTTAGACACTTATGGAACAATATGGATTTTGAGTTGACACTTTAATTCATTTGGAATGTAAATGGACTACTAAGGATGGTTTGATGATAGTACACCCAATTGTGGCTAGTGGATCTCATGGCATGTTGTCTGTTCCAATATGTATGTGCCTATACTCTACTTTAATTGACTATATGTGAAGGCTTGACAAAATCAGCTCAGTCTGAAGTGTGGATTTGTGATAAATCTCTTAAATACTACAAGTTTTCTAAACTACTAAATGCATGAACTTTTTAGCATGAATTCTACTACATATTTACACAAAGAATTGTTTTGGAAGACTAGCATGTCACAATAACATACTCCCCATAACCTGTACCATCTCTTTCCAGCAAAGCTTTTGTAGAATCTTCTAACATTTGAATGATTCTAATTGGGGTTGTAGGAACAATGTGGGCTAATTTCTTTACAAATTGTTTGATGACTCTTTCTTCCATGAAGCAATCCTCATATCCATGAAATGAAAAATCTATCACCTAGTAGATAATTCCTTGGCATGAATGAAGTCTACATTTCTTTCACATCCATGAAATGAAAATTTTATTGCCTAGTAGATAACTCCTTGGCATGAATGAAGTCCACATTTCTTTCAAGACAATAGCCATCTCAAGGATTCCAATCCACCTACAAAATACAAGAAAAATAAATTTTGGTTTTCTTAAAAAATATAAAAATCATTTGCATTTCAAAATGTCACTTACCTTTTCACATTTTTCATCAAATTCATGTCTCCATCCAATAAGAGATAGAGATTTGCCTCTCTCAACATTATTCATTGTCCATTTTCCAATAGCCAAAAATACTTTTGTTATTTCCTTTAGCACTACCTCAAACTAGGGGAGTATTCAAAAGCTCATCGATTAATATTTCAAAAAAAATTTTGTGTTTTACAATCTCAAAAGAGAGAAGAAATTTTTTGAATTGGAGATTGGTGATAATTTTTTAACTTCTAAAGGAAGTACATTCCACAAAAGGACACTGATGATCTTGTGGAAGTGGAACCAAATTTAGGGATCATGAATGCATATTCTGTACCTCCCAAGCATACTTGTTGAAGCTCTCCAACTCTTTGACATAGTCTACGAAATCAAGACTTGTAAATGTTTGGGCATTGGTGAATATCAACCATCAAGGCCTACAAGAACAATTTTACCAATTTCATCCATCAAGACTCACAGCCAACCAAATGTTTTGTTAGCCTAATCAAGCCTCATTTGTGCATATGGCACCAAATATGATATTTTTAATCAAGTATTTAGATCCCTCAGAGTGGTGCCAATATATCTAAAATTTATTCGAGAATAGGATCTATTGCTTATCTTTATATTCTCCAAAAATAAGATTTTTCAAAGTTAACTATTAGAAATAAGAAAGCACTAAGCATGTCCACCTAGCACAATGTTACATTTTGTAACATATATTCTGACCAACAGTTCATGTGCAACTTGCAGTTGCTCTATGCATATCACACATATATTGGGATTTTTACATTTCCATTCAAATAAAAACACAAAAGTTTCAAATCTAGAGGGCTTGTCAACCACTTACCCTAGTTTCTCTTGGTGCATCACTGGCCAAATGGATGTCCACAGTCCCAAACAAGATTATGCCTTCATACCACAAGATTGCATTCATTGGTAGGGACCTTGTTTGTTGTTGAACCCATGAAGGACTAAGGTTTCTTACGTCTAATCCTTCCCTTAGCCTCCCAAGATCTTCTCTTCCTTCTCCTCTCCTATTTTTTATTTTTTTTCTCTACCTTTTGGAAGAACTTCCTTCACCAATCATGATCCATTTCTCTTATTTCTATCCTTCCTTTCCTCCAACATAAATTCAATGTTCTTGTTTTCTAAAGAAGAGTGGGTGTAGTGGAGAGAACAACTTCACAAGGTTTTATAGTAAAAAGATCATAGTCTAAGGAATTTTTCAATGGGAAAAAGACATTTTCCTTGATTTAGGATAACTAATAAGGAAATCCTTTTTAAAATTTTGAACATAAATGGCAGTTGTAGCTGATTTTTATTTGAAAAGTTGGATAAGATTGTTGTGTTCTACTTCCTAGTTTAGCGTTAGGCTCAAAATCGTTTATATAAAGGTTTCTGTAAACATCTTAATTTACATAATCTTATAGAATAAAATCTAGAAGTTCAAAGAAGATTTTATGTCAAAGCATTCAACGTTGACTTAGATAGCCTTACACTAGTTATCCTTCATACAAAAGACCCTTTGTTTAGGGTAAATTGCTATTTTATGCAACACTATTCTTTTAGTGTTGTGCTTTGTTTTCCTTATAGAAAATTCCTTTCCTTTCATCTTTTGTTTAGATGTATAGTACCATGTGTTGCACTAATATTTTTAGGCCCCTGCCAATGATATTGTTCCAAAAAAGTTTGATGTACTTTCAGTTCTTTTGAACACTTTTTCTACATACTTGTGTAATACAATATTCTTTATGTTACATTAGTATTAATTGTTCATAAAATAATTTTTTTTTCTTATTGGTCATCCTTTTCTCTTACAAATCTTATCTATTTGTGTCATAAAAAAATAAAAAAAAATCTTATCCATTTCACAAATCTTATCATTTCATTCCACATACAATAATATTTTCAAACAACCATCATAAAGTTCAATTCATACGTTTTCATTTTAAAAAGCAAAGCCATTCACATCTTTACTCTCATTCTTCCATGTGTTTTTGCTTACCTCCAAATTCTTGCTCAACAATCTTTAGTCTCTTCACCTCTTCTAGCACTCAATGTTATATCTCCTTTTAAATTGACTATAGACATAGGGCGACAAATCACCTTTATGATCTATTCCACCATCTACTAAATGGCTTGTTGCATCAAGGAGAAAAGATTTGAATGGATTGATGAATGTGAAAGGAGTTTCCAATAGTTGAAAAGGAGACTCACTACTACGTCTATTCTGACTTTGCCAGTCAGTAATGGAGGATTCATGGTATACAGTGATGCCTCGGGGAAGGAACTCAGATGCATGTTAATGCAACATGGAAAGGCGATTGCTTAGGCCTCTAGACAGTTGAAGACTCATGAAGTAAACTATCCCACACATGATTTGGAGTTGGCTGCTGTGGTCTTTGCTTTAAATATTTGGAGACATTATTTGTATGGAGAAAGGTTTGAAGTCTTTACAGATCATAAAAGCCTTAAGTACATATTCTCACTGAGTGATCTCAATATTAGGCAATGACATTGGATGGAATAACTAAAAGGCTACGACTTTACTATCTAATACCATCCAGGTAAGACTACTATCATGGCTGATGCTCTTAGTAGGAAGATGAAAGGAAGGATAGCAAATGTTACTGTAAGATCAACCTTCACAGACATTATATTGCTAGCTCAAAAGGAGTGTGAAGAAACTCAAGGCATGAGTAATAAGATTGGATTCTCAATAGGTTCTGATGGAGGAATACGCTTTCAAGGTAGACTAGTAGTGCCAGTAGAAGCCGGGCTAAGACAAAAAATATTACAAGAGGCACATAATTTGAAGTTTACCTTTCAAAATGGGGGTAGAAAAATGTATCAAGATTTGAAGAGGAATTTTTGGTGGTAGGGCATGAAAAGAGACATTGGTGAGTGTGTGGTAAGAAGTCTAACTTGTCATAGGGTGAAGGCAGAGCATCAAAGACTAGCAGGACTATTACAAACTTTAGAACTCCTAGAATGGAAGTGGGACCATGTTACGATGGACTTTGTAGTGAGATTACCCCGAACCTCTAGTGGGCATGACATGATTTGGGTGATAGTAGATAGACTTACTAAATCTGCACACTTTCTCCAAATTCAACAGAGACAATCACTAGAGAGTTTGGCAAAGTTATATATTAGGGAGATTATAAGTTTACACAGAGTGCCTTTGACCATCATATCTGACAGGGATAGCAGATTTACTTCACATTTTTGGTAGAGTTTAAACGAAGGACTTGGTACCTCGCAAAGATTTAGTACAACTTTTCACTTGTAGACTGATGGACAGTCTAAGTGAACTATTCAGATGCTTGAAGATATGCTCAGGGCTTGTACTTTAGAGTGGAAAGGTAACTGGGATGAACTTCCCTTGATAAAGTTTGCATATAATAACAGTTACCACTCTAGCATTGGAATGGCACTATATGAGGCATTATATGGTAGACCTTTTGAACACCAACTTGTTGGAGCGATATTGGTGAACGACAATTTGTGAAGTCAGAATTGATCGAGTAGTGTGCAGAGAAGGTACTATCTAGAAGCAGTTATTGGCTGCCCATAGTAAGCAAAAGAGCTACACGGATAGGAGGAGCAGATATCTAGAATTTATAGTTGGAGATCACGTCTTCTTGAAGGTCTCACCAACTAAGGGAGTGACGAGGTTTGGAATTAAGGGCAAACTGATCCTTATAATATACATATTCTTTGCATGGAATTGACAACAAAAAGCTAATTTCCCCAATGGATATAGAATGAATAGGCAAAACTCTAGAACTAGAGTTCAAGTCTCCAAAGATAATCTTTTTGGAGAAATTCCCTACCTAAAGCCAAGAAGTGTCCAGGTGTAATGAACCAATAGAATCCTAGCTAGTTGGGAAAGGATGAGGATATGTAGCTAATTAGAATTAGATATGGGATAAAATGAGAAGGAGATAGGAATGAATCTAGAGAATTAGGAAAAGATAAAGATACTTAACAAATTAGAATATGAGATAGGATAGGTAGGAGATATGATAGGAAAGAAGAAAGTCAAATCAAATTGGAATAAGAAGGGGAGAAGGAGAGAGGCATGAAAACATAAGAGAAAAGAGAAAGAGGGGAAAACAAAGAAAGAGAGAGAGAGAGAGAGAGAGAGAGAGAGAGAGAGAGAGAGAGAGAGAGAGAGAGAGAGAGAGATAAGAAAGAGAGGACAATCAGGCTACGCCAAGGATCAGGACCCATCTTGCGTTTTGGATAGGAAGATTGTAGAAGAACGGTTTTGTATACAAGGTAGGGGTGTAGGAATTTATCTAATCTAGTTCATTTTCGAATGAAAATTTATTTTAATGTGACTCATTTCATGATTAATCTGGTTGAAAGGGATGCATCATACATTAAAGAAGAGTTAGTAGTTTTCTTTGAGAGTTTTATATGGGTTAGATTGAAATGGTAGGTTCTCAATATTGCTTATCATTTTTTTTACACATTTTGATTCCTTAATAAATAAATAAGCATTATGTGCTTGTTTTATATGGATCCAATAATGATGATATGTTTTTACATTATTCTAACCATGGTAATCCCACTTTATAAAGATTTAACCATGAATAAATATGTGTATTTAGATTAGATATCTTTGAGTTATCATATATATACATATACGCAAGGGCATCTATGATTGTTGTTGCATTATGAATACTTTAGATATAAATCTATACAATCGGTTACATATGATTGGGTCTTAGATCATTTTGATGGAGATTTCATCTCATGATCAAATAGCGCATGGATTCATAATAATACCCATCTATGTATGATGTTCTAATAATAATTCATAACCTATCTTTAAATATTGCATGTGCACAAGATTGCAGAATGGTTGATGCTTCTTTTTATTGTTATTATTATTGGAAATGCTTTATTGATTGACGAATCAATTCCTAAGCTTTAAAATCAAATCTTAACTTTAAAATTTTACATGCACATGACCACTTTTGGTAACCCGTTGGGCACTCATCAACGCCATGCATGACACCTTGGATTGGTGTCATGTTTGGCTTTAAAAGATGAGATGCGTGTTGTTTTTCCACACATGGGTGCCTTAATTACATCACTCGAGAAGCATGCCATGCACAACACACATGGTAGATGTAATGAATATCTGTGTTTGAGTATTTTGCATGGTGATTAATATGGGTCCATGCATGATCTAACACCCATGGATTAAAGCAACTACCATTCTACCCTTATGCCTTGCATGATACTTTATTTTTACATTCATGTGTTACGTGGCTTACACTTAGAGAGTGAAGATTTTTGCATGAAGCTTAGCTTGCCCACCTACATGATATTCAATGCCTTAGATGAAGTGATGGGCAGCTAGCATAAAGCATGGTGCCTAAGACACACTGCTTGCACAGGGTGCATGGCGTGTACTTCCTAGACTCTGTGTATAGCAAATGGTGCACGGACAACGGGCATGATGCTCAATATTGAGGCATTGTATTTGGCTATTAGCCCATGAACAGTTTGCATCACAGTCACTACTTAGGTAGGTATTTAAAGCATGGATAATGCTTAACACTCGATTAGATGCTCCACACATAAGATTTTGATTGGCTTTATATTATGTAGTTTGGAAGTTGTGACCCATAGATATATGTTTTCATGTGTGCATAATCTTTATATTATAGCAACTAATTAAGATAACTATTATATTGATGCTTGTAATAATTGAAAATAATAATGGATCCAGGCATGACGCATATATGATTTTGAAAATAGAGTGCTGCGAATATGGTATAATTATATATATACTAAGACCAGACTAAGCTAGTTGAAGATTTATTCTAATCAAAATGTGGCCAGAGAACGGAAAGTTTTGAATACTCTTATATGGTGCATGAAGTAATGTGAAACGATCTAATGAATGAAAATTAGGTGACTCAAAAGAGTTGTGCCTAGCTTAAAATTAGGCGACTCAGAAGAGTTGAGCCTAGCCTGGGGCAAATTCTAAGACCCCTCTGGTTGCTATGCTAGGAAGATCAATTGGCCACTGACTTCTGAAAGTTAATACTTGCCCTAAGAGGCCTATTGTAGAGAGTATTGTATCATGGGAAGACTACTCTCTTGGATCCAGTGCCCCCATGAGCACTGGTGTAGCCCGTGTGGTATCCACGATCGAACGTAGTTGGATGTGAGTTCTCTACGTGCATAGTATACCATATAGTTATTAGACATGAACAAGCATGTCAGTCATCCTTGAGGATATTGACCATTGCCCAGATGGGTTTGTGGTAGAACGCCACCACATAGTGATATAACAAATTATGATACGTTATTATTTGATAAGTCCTAGTGAGCGTGTGTGTATGATATTTGAAAGATATATTAAATTTTTTTGGAAACACTAGATATTTATAAAGGCATGAATGTTGTATAATATTCATAGCACACTTATGATCGAACATTAAATTGTTTGCACTACTTAATTTGTGCCAACACTTTTGTCATGGTTTTCAAATGGCTGGTTTAGGCATTTTCCTATTGAGTCATCATACTCACCCTACAAAACATTTCAGGGAAAGCACAAGAGGACCGAGCGCTCAGGTAGAAGAAGTTAAAGAAGGAGAATAAGGAGGAACGAACTATGGATAAGTCGTTGGTTAGACATTTCAATCATTATTTTGAAATAATGAATATTTGAGATAAATGTAATAATATAGGTTACATTGATATATTATATCTGAACTACGATTTGAAGTTAAATTATTTATTGCTTGGGATGTGACCAGGGAGATCCTATAATGGTATGTTTTATTTATATTATTATATGTGAAGGTTTTAATGTGACACCAGGTTGAAGGTGGAATTGAGAAAAATAAATATGTATTATATATTTCAAAAAGAAAATCCTACAGGAAAGGTGAAAATTTTCAAATTTTATTTGAAAAATCCTTTTCTAAAACCCTAGTCTCCACATGGCTGTGGTACGGATTGTTCTAATTATTTGAGTGGACTATGTGATTTTGCGGCATGTTACTCTAACCATTCTTAGGTTAGAAGTCTATTATTTTGCATAGAAGTGGAGGTTTTACTGTAACACCTAGGGTGAAGTCAATGAATTTCATCATTACTTATATATTGTCACTCTAATTTTCCTTTTCTAAAATAAGAAAATGTTTGTTACTTTCTAACTGAAAATCAATAAAGGCTCGAAAAACTCAAGATGTTACACCTATATGATGATGATTTACCAATCAACAACTTTTTCCATCAATACAATTTAACCGAGTTGGTTTTATTGAGGCATCTACATACAAAGTCATGCAAGTGCAATGCTTACTATTAAACATTAAGGAGTCTAATTATAAGTGTAGTCTTAAATGTTATAGTTTCTCATAATGATAACTTAGGAAGGAGGTTCCATAAAAACTACATTTGCAAATCTTATTACACTATACAATTATATGTATCAACTAGCGAATATAAATAGATGTACTGCTTATTGCATTTTAAAATTGGCTTTGTTGGGGTTTTTCCAACTGAGTGGTTGTGCTCACCCCCCACCAACATTTTCAGGTGAGAGTTCAAGAAGATTAAGTTTCAAGGATAAGGGAAAGGTGAAAGTCATATCTAGTTGTGCAAGTTAGGCTTAAGATAAAGTTGCTTAGCTAGCTTTATAATTTCTAGCAGACCTATGGATTACTGTAAATATAACATAGTTGACACCTAAAATTGAATGTTATGATTGTATATGCATCTTTGAAATGAATTTTATGATGGTAGATTTTAGTTGTAATTGGTGGATCATGTGGCATGCTCTTCCTTTTAGTACACATTTATACTTTGAATCTATTTGACTCTATAGAGAGATTGGATAAGTGCCCTTGTATGGAGTGTGGATTTGTGATATTACTTATGTATAATATTGGTTTCTAACACTCCATTTGCATAAGTTTTTTATAGGAATTCCACTACATTTCTCATGCTTTTTGAAAAATGATTTTGGAAAATTGGGATGTCACACTACTTTAGTCTCTTAAGCTTCTAGAATGGATGTGGGACCATGTCACTATGGATGTCATAGTGGTATTGCCCAGGATGCCAAGGGGCATGATATGATATGCGTAATGGTTGATTGATTGACTAAGTCTATGAACTTTCTGCCATCTTCCAGACTTAGTGTGTCGACGGTTTAGCATAATTGCATATTTAGGAGATAGTGAGTTTACATTACAATGATCTTAGATAAGGGCAACCTATTTACCTCTCACTTTTGTAGTGTGCGAAAATCATTGGGATCGTCATTGACTTATAATATAGCATTCTATTCACAAACTGATGGATAGTTTGAAAGGATAATCTAGAGCTTAGAGGACATTTTGAGGGCATGTGTGCTTGATTGAAAGGTAGTTTGGATGAGAACTTACCACTGGTAGAGTTTACATATAACAATAGTTTCTAGAGTGAAGTCAAGGAGAATAAGATCATATTGTATGAAATAATGGAACAATGTGCTAGTAAGGTAAAGTTGATTAAACAATAGCTTCTCACAGCATGAAATAGAGAGAAAAGCTATGTATACATGAGGTGTAGAGATTTAGAATTTTAAAAGGGAGGTCATGAGTTTTTAAAAATTTACCCAATGGCAGGAGTCATAAAGTTATGACATTAAAGGAAATTTTGAGTCCATGCAACATTGGTCCCTTTGAGATCTTACAGAGAGTTATTGTAGCTGCTTATTGATTGACATTGCCCCATGATTGTCAGAAGCCCACAATGTCTACTAATGATTGTTTAAATTGGTATAAAAATCACCCAATTAGTTTCCCATGTGTTATAACTTATCGAGTTAAATTTGAGTTTTTTACTTTTTATAGGTAATGGGAAGGTAATCCTCTGGCTGGGATGGATCAAGCATTCATGAGGTTTCCTAATCTAACTAGGAAACCTAAGGAAGCCAAGGTCTAAATCTCAATAATCCAAATGTGTGATCAAGGTCCAAGATTACGGCAAGCAAAGAAAGTAATTCAAGAAGCTAAAGGTGACAAAAGTGGGTCCATGCACTAGCCATGCAAAGTCTACCACCTTCTGCATGGGATTCACTCAAGTCACCTAAGCCATGTAAGCCATGAAAAAGGTGACAAGCTAATGAGCCTAGTAAGACATCAAAGCCAAGGGGGTTGAGCCACCAAGCCAAGCCAAAAGAACCCCCAAAGCTAGCCATGAAGCTAAGATAAATGACTCTCAAAGAAATCCATCAAGCCACTTAAGCCAAGCTACATGGAAGGCCATTGACTGGATGAGAATCTAAAGCAAATACCAATGAGATTTTTAAGAAGATAATGAGAAGATATTGGGGTAAAAATCAATGGGAAAGCATGTATGTGGACCAGTAGGAAGTACCCACCTTTATTTTTCTTTATTCCATATTTTTTCTCTGTTTCTCTCCACCTCACCCTACAAGGAAACCATGAATTTTCACTTAGGGAGAAAGTTTTTCACCTAAGAGTCCCACCTTTTTAAAACTCTCCCACCTTGCCAACTCTATCCTAGATCTACCCAATCACCTTTCTCCACCTCATCCCCTTTCTTTCTCCTTGTGTTTCCATTTCTCTTCATCTTTATCTCTTTCTTTCCATACCTCCTCAAAAAACCTTCCACACCTCCCACCTTTCTTGTTTGTTTTTCCTCCTTTGTTTTAGCCATCAAGTTCTCTTCATTGTGGGTTGTTTCTTCCTTGTTTTACTGCCATCAAGTTCAAGTTAGTTCCTTCTTTACTTTGATTCCTTGTTGATTTACTTTCATTGTCTTGTCCTTTGTTTTGCTTTCCTTATTTTGTTTTGAATATTTTCCTTCAACTTCTTAGAGATAGACCTAGTTTGAGGCATTCTTTTCCTTAAGTCTTTTCACTATTCCAACCATATTTTCCTTTGATTCTCTCTCAGAATCCACTTGATGTTATAGAAATGAGCTGAATCAAGGTTTATGTCTTAAATTATCATAGAGTATACATGATTATGCGTTCTATTTTGATGTAATTTGACATTCAATCAATAGATTTTATTGAGGATTAAAAGAGAGAGAGAGCGAGAGAGAGAGAGAGAGAGAGAGAGAGAGAGAGAGAGAGAGAGAGAGAGAGAGAGAGAGAGAATAATTTTTCATTGTATACAATGATTTATTTCATTACATATAAAGTTGAGTACAATGGCTTGTCAAAAAGGGGATAAAAAACCATTGTGCTACTATTCTAATGGTAAGCCATTACCTCAAGAGGATAGGTATGAGACCGAGGCAAGATATACTCTTGACCTGTCCAATAAAATTAATAATCAATTGGATCAGATAATTGGTAAGTGGTATAAGATAAAGCTGGGATAGACAAAATGGATAGGTTCGTTAAGCAAAGCACTAAGACATATCAACAACCCATTATGGTAATTCCTATACTAAGTTATATCAACAACCTTAGTACAAGAATTGTAATATTGAGTCATATCACCACCCTCAGTACAATAATGACTATAACAATTATAACCCAAAATATCCCCCTTCTTCATAGCCATCAAGCTCCAACTATAATGAATACTATCATGAGCTAGTGGATGCACCTACTACATTTACACACCCTAGCAATTATTACCTTGAGATAAGTTACCAAGACTATAGTGGATGGGCTAGGCATCATGAACAACCATACTCAGAGGATTACTTGTATAAAGAAGAACCATCATGGTTTGACCCTGATCAACCTTACCATGATTATCATGAATATTAGGGACAACCATCATGGTTCCAAACTGATCAATTCTTTCCCAACACTCCCATGTCATACCAGTATGAGCCTTTCTAGTCGTTACCTCCAGCATATAGGGAACAAGTATCATAAAAGACCTTTAGGTTATACATGGAATCGACTAAACAATGTCTTTGATGTTAGAGGTCAATTCAACATTGCACTTATGGAAAGGCTTAAGGAATTTGAACCAATTGGGAATAATGAAGAGCCATTTATTACTGACAATAGAGTGGGCTTATCTTATTATCTTTTTTACCTATAGAGTTTTCAAACATCCCTGCCCATAGATAGTGATGGTAGGCTGGAAATTTCTTATGAATCTCCTAAGCCTCAAAATTTTTCACCAGGCTTGACCATTGCTATAGATACTAGGATGGACTTATGTTCATTATGAGCCACAAAGTCAACAACCATCCTTGCAATCCTCCACCACTATAGATCCACTCAAGTTGGGTCTCTCTCATTTTTATAATTTTGATGAAGACACATCTATTGATGAAATGAATGATTTATTAGATACTGCACCATTAATGAATATTTTTAAATGACAAGCTAAAGTAGAACCCCCTACAAAGCCTCAAATTCCAACTTAGCCTTGCCATGTAGAAGACATACCTAATTGGCGCCTACAAACTTTATTTTAACAAACACCGAATAGTAATCTAGGTCAATCTAAAACCTTACCTGCACCATCATAATAGGAAAAAGAAAGTTAATGGATGTACTAGCTCTATGCCAACCAACTCTAGGGTATACATTAAAAGATAATCAAGGTTTAAGCCTCATCATGTCCCTACCTTTGTTAATACAAGAACCACCTTTTAGGGAAGTGCAAAGTCAGCTTATACCCTAATTTCAAGGCAATGCAAGAGAAATGAAAGAAAAAGATGAATTGAATACAATGATCAATGTTACCCCTCAATTTGGTCAAGAAGAGGACCATTCATCTCCATATAGTCCAACAAAATTTAAATTCACCGTAGTTCACGATATCATCATGTTACCACCAACTCAATTTTCAAGGTAGAGAAACTATTTTAACTATCGCAAAATATTGAAAATGGGGGATCATCAAGGTGGTTCCACTAAACTCAAAATCATGGTGGTTTATTCTGTTATATTGTTACCACCACCATAATTTCAAGGTGAAGGAAATATATAGACTACTGAGAAATTTTGAAGTGGCATAAGAAATCTTGCTCATTTCATTATTAGGGTTAATTTTAGGGTACATTAGGTTAGATATAGAATATATCTTGCTCAAGACATAAAACTTAGTGCTCACTAGGAGGCAACCTAAGATTTTTTTAAAAGTTTCATTGTTCTATATCATTATTCATCATATAGGTGTCCTATATTTCAAAACATTGAGGACAATGTTTAGTTCAGGTTTTGGGGTGTAGAAATGAGATTTCTAAGTTTTTCCTATATTTTTTAAAAAAAAATAATTTTTTTTTTATGAAACGTTCCTTTGTAAAGATGAGAATTTGATTTTATGAATATTTGGCTAACTTTTAAAATTAACTTGTTAAATAGCTTTGAAGACAATTAGTTCACTATTTTATCCTTTTTCTAAAATATTTCCTAAAAATTAAACTTGGAATATTAATTGCACAAAAAATATATATATATATAGTTTTAGTTGAAGAGAAAATATAACTTAGAGATCCTGCAGAAGATTTGTGGAGACTTATAACCCAAGTGAGTTTTGAGTCATTCTTTGTTTATGAGGGTTATACATAAATTCAAAATTTTCTTTAGGAGACATTAGTTCTTTGGTTTCATTATTCTTTATCTTGGCCAACGATTAAGAAATTATAAAAGACTATACCATATACCTCTTAAGTTTATGATTGTTCTTAATCCATATGAACCCTAGGAATCATAAATGTGATCCTTGGAAAACTCAGAGCCTTTAGCCTTCCCTATGTTATTTTCAACTAGTTAGCCTATTGAGCCTTCAAAATATTAGCCTTTTCTTTGTTATCCAAATAATCATTACCTATGTTGAACCCCTAAAATATCCATCACCCATTTGTTTTAGAAATATGTAGAGATAATTGAAAATTTATGAACAATATAATTTAAGAGATGAGCATAAACAAGGTTAAAAAGAAGTAAAAAAGCTTAAAAAGGCAATATATAAAGTAGCAAGAAAAAAAAAATAGCTGGTGAAAAAGAAAAATATTTACTCTTGTGAGGAAAAATGGAAAAGTTATGAATATACTTATCAAATACTTTTACATATTTTCCAAACAACCTTTGTTTACCTTATATGCTCATTCTTTCAATAACCCTTACCCAAGCCTATGTTTCATCCTAATAGAAATCCTAACTTCGTCTTAGGAGAAGTATGGCATGGATTTGGTTATAAATAAATAGGAAATTTGACATAGTGTAACATTCTTAGTAGTTAATATCATTTCATGAGACCATTATCATTCTTTCTAAGTTATCATTTTTTTGTATGACATATGTGAGATTGTTGGACTTAATGAACAATATTCTACTCACATATTAATGAGAGATTAAAACCTTTCTTAGTGACTTCTTTCTGAGTGATAAGTATATCTTGTGAGAATTGAACTCAAAGCATACATTTGGACAGTAATTTAGGTTATATTTGACTTGAAAACTATAATTATATATTAGCTATAGCACACACTAACCTTACAAAGTTTTTTGAAATAATGGAATATCTTTAGCATAAGGGTAGTCACACACCATACATTTAGAAAGGGAGGAGTTCCACGCCATCTTCCTCAAAAGGTAATGCCTCCTCCCCTTCTCAATTCATCCACTCCACCTACTCCACTTGCTAATTCCATTCCTTAGTTAACTACCTTGCCTTTGTACCTCTTTCCAACATCTTTATTACCTTTTTCCACTTTATTTTCATCCCAACATGTCATATACCTTAAGGAAAGGGATTCCACTCCGCATCCAAGCCTGGAATTCAATGCTTCCCCCCTTTCTATTGCTTATATTTAGAAAGTCCACTTGCACACCTCACCTTACATTCTAATCTTCTATCTGCAATCAACCACCTAACTTTCCTACCTTGAGTCCTAATTCTAATTCACCTTTTCTTTCTAGGGTCTTATCAAAATGGAAAGCACAACTCTATAAATACCCCATGAACTCAATGCTTAAATCAAGTAAGGGAGTTGATTCTAACTCCTTGAAATCAAGCACATCTACTTAGAGATACTCTTAGGGTTTCGGATTGCAACATCTTGCCTACTTTTCCCTGTCTTCCACAACTTCTTTCTTGTTTGTTTCTCTAGTTTTTCACTTCAATTCTAGGTTGGTACCTTAATTTAATAAAAAAAATTTATTTCTTGGTTATTGCTATCTTTGTTGTTTAAGTTTCTTGCACATAGTTCCTTTTTGTTCTCCTTTCACTTCTCTTACTTTTCTTACTTAATTCTTCAAGATTAAAGTTATATTTCCTCTAGTAGTGACATCCAAGAGGATATTATCTTTGAATCTTACTGTTTCCCTTCATCTTTCCCTCCTTTTTTGTTGAGATTTAGGACTAGTTCTTGTTGCTTTCTTTTCCATTTTCATGTGCTTACTCTCTTGATTTCTCTTTTGGGTTTCACATGCATGATATATAAGATTAGTTTGAGATTTTTGGATTTTTTTTATGATTTTCTATACATCAAGTTCTAGGCATTATAATAGTGCACAATTTTTAGCTTTGTTCTCTATGTACATGTGCACAATTCATGTAGCAAATTCCATCCAATAAAGTTTATGATTCATGCAAATTTTCTTTTGGTTATTTCCATGATTGAATTTCATTAAACTTTTGGTTTTATGATCATGACTCATGCCTTGAATCATATGCATCATGTCATTCCATGGCTTGGTTGATTTAAGTTTCATGAGCATCTTATTTTTATAATTTTACCCTTCATGATTCATGCATAATTTCTAGCAGTCGGTACACCCTATGTTCTTAATTCCTTAGAATACATTTAGCTTTATGGATATTTTAGTTACTATTTTGGTTATATCCCATGTTAGCAAGCTTTTAGTTTATGCACTCTAGCCATTTCCTCACTCATGAACCATTTGCCCAACCCCATGGGTCATGCATATGGTGATTGGATGATTTTCCTTTAGTGGTTTATTGTTTCATGTTAGTTTACTATTACTTTTTTTAGTATTTGTAATATTAGTTTAGCTTTGTGAAGTTTCTTAGCTTAGCTTTAGAAAGTTTTAGGATTAGGAAAGTGTTACTTTAGGATAGTTTCATTTTTTGAAAGTTTCCTAAATTCATTCATTCTAGTTTTCTTAGAATTTCTTTTATTGAATGCATGTTAATGTAATAACCAGGCAGCCCACCCAGTATCGATATTGCCTGCTTTCCACTGACGGCACCCATACACTGCCAGCAGTCATGGTTTTGTTCTATCCTGCTAAGGGAAAACAGGTCATTACCAGTAGAGCCACCGCGACTCTTATCAACAGCCCACAACTCTTCCCCCTAGCGATGTGGGACTAACTCTCAGTCCCTCCCACCTTTGTACCTCAACTTTCACCACTATACGGTACCTCAGTCTTCACAGCAATAGTTCACCTCTCCCCCTTAGGGGACGCGCGTCCCCGCATGTCTGCACGTGAGCACCCACATGTGGCTAGCCATCCACACTGTATCGGGGTTAGGCACTGATACCACTGTAACATCCAAGCAGCCCACCCAGTAATGATATTGTCCGCTTTCCACTGAGGGTGCCCATACACCACTAGCAGTCACAATTTTGTTCTTCCCTGTTAAGGGAAAACTAGTCATTACTAGTAGAGTCACTACAACTCTTATCAACAACCCACAACTCTTCCCCTTAGCGATGTGGGACTAACTCTCAGTCCCTCCTGCTTTTGTACCTCAACCTTAACCGCTATATGGTACCTCAACCTTCATGGCAACAATTCGCATGACACTAGTAATATCTGCTATTTTTAAATTCTAGACTATTTAATTTTATGAAATTGTGGAAATTTGGGAAACTTGGAGATAAAATCTCGAGTTAAAACCTCAATATTTGAAATATGCTCGAAAAATGGAATCCAATGCCACTAAAAACGCTAAATTCAAAGATCCGAGTAAAAATGAATAATTATATTATTTTTTGTATTTTTAAGAGAAATTAACACAATGGGCAGAATAGTCTTTTCAAAAGTAGGCCCCATGAAATCAAGCCCTGAAACCTATGATAGGATGGCATTAAATGGGTAAGGTGATGATTACAAATAATAAATGATGGTAATCATATCACCATAAATACAAATTCAAAATCAGATTTTAAAAAAAAAAAAAAAAATGTATTAAAGGGGGGGCTAAAATGTGCCTTCCTAGTCTTGTTTCCCACAACCCCCTCCTTTGATTCTCATGTCACTGGCAATGACTGTCCATGGTGAAGACATCGTTGTCTTTCTTGCCTCCCGCATGCAAACTTGTGACGGAGAACAAATGGGATTGGCCCGCTCGACTGTGGTAGGCCATCCTCCACTTTCATTCCCCCTCTTTTTCCATCAATTTTCAATGCTTTTAACACCGAAAAACGGTGTGGATTGTCATTTTTCGGTGAAGTGATATGCACTAACATTTTTTTCAAAATAAACCAATGAAACTATATCAGATGCATGATCTAAACCATTCATCTTGTGCATGATGACACAAAGAACAAACTCATGAATTTTCATGGTGATCGAATGGCTAGGGACGCTAAAAAGCTCAGAAAATAGTAATAAGGAGATTTTTAGAAATGTGGTAAAAATCATGTAAAAACATGAGAAAATGATAAAATTCCTTTATGGGAAGCTTAAAAATGGAATGTAAATGAAAAACTGAGCAAAATGGTCCAGCCGTCGTCTTCAGTGATGACGGACCAATCCAGTTGTCATCCCCAGTGACGACAACGTAGGACACATTAGAGACGTCGGTTAGGCAACACACACACACAGTGTGCACCTGGGCAGCACACGTGGAAGACACATAGCATGACACATGGACGACAAGCGAGCAACATGCACACCAACAGCACATGTGCTCTACAGGCATGTGATGTGAGGTGCAATTAAAATTTATGTTTTTATTATTTTTGGATTTTCTGAGCCATTCATTCACCAAAAAATGTGATTTTTTGAGCTATAGAGGTCCAAATCACAATCCGAAAGAGGCATTGCCATCGTCTTAACAGCGCGGACTTAGTTTTGACTTAAAAATCTAGATTTGAACACCTTTTAAATGGTTAAACCACTAAATACCATTAGATAACCTCGATTAAGCCTATTAATGGATGATTAGGCCTTAGACTTTGATTATATGCATCAAATATAAGATGATCTAGGGAATTAGCAAGGTAGATTTCATATGATTGTTAAGAAAAGTGATCTTGACCCTTGATCTAATCAGGTGCCTTGGGGTTGGCTGATCAGAGAGAGATCTGACCATCAGATCAAGGTATAATTATAAAGACATTTTTAAATTACTAAATAAACACTGAAAATAGAGGGACCGTGATAAGAATAGTTAGACTTAATGATCATATGTCAATTATGAATGTTTTGGAGCGATCCGGCGGTCGAATTATCTCCAAATTTCATTAGATGTAAGGGTCTGACCCTTTATTGAGTAAGGGGCATAAATTAAGTGGATCATGACCTAGATTGATGATCAAAGACCACATATAATTGTCTAGAGGTTAGAAAAATCTACATCTAGTACAGGATTGACCCAATAGGGAGTTAATCAGACGATCTAGGCCGTTGATCTAGGATTAATGGCCAGATCAATGAATTTATCATTAGATATGTTTCCTTTTAGATGTGAGAACACCAAGTGATAGATAACTTATGATGTGACAAGTACGTCATAGCACACGACGTGACCTTGGCCATGCCCCTGATTGGAGTATTGCATTTATGGAGATAGGTGATTTCATTCGAAATTTCTCCATGATTTCAGTGACCATGACCTATTCCAAAAAGTTCTTGAGGAATGTGTTTTTGCATCTTATCATATTCACATAAATATGTTGCTACTTCTTGTTCGTAGCATGACATTCGATTTTTGCAAATAACCATGTTTTACATGTGATGGACTATGTTTATCATGGGCTTTGATCATACTTATTGAGGTTATTTTATAGATTTTTTCCATGATTTATGACTTATTGTTGATTTATGACAGGTGCTTCCACCTAGTGGGTATTATGCTAGGAGAGTTGTAGGGTTGGCCACCCGCCCTCTGACTTTGTGATGATGATGATTAGACACCACCCTTAAGTGGTACAAGGCCAGGTACATAAGTGGTGGTATCATGAGTAGTCCCCCTATGGGTCTGTTCCTCCCCATGGGGATGGAGAAAGTCTCCCATTTAGGTGTCGACAGGGAGCAGCAGTGGTTCAGATCCTAGTGGGGTTACCACTGCAACATAGTAGCCCATACTGTTATTCCGTATGCTCATGTGAATTTATATGTGGGGTGAACCGGGGCAAGCTGGGCCTAGGCTGTGAATGACTCCAGGGGCTGATGCGAGTTGCATGAGGGGACCCAGGGTTGGAATGAGTACTCATCACTGGTGATTGAGCATCGTGGGACACTCTTGGGGTTTGTTTTTGGTACAGTGTCCTATTTATCATGACTTGCATGTATATTATTCTATGGACATGGAGTCGTATTGTTTTAATGGACACACATTCATACTTTGATCATGCCTTGCATGTTATCATGATTTGACTTGTTATCTATTTGTGCAGATTTATGATTTTCATATGTTATTTCATTATGGGCATCTGATTATTGACGTGCCTTATACATATTTATTTTATGAGATTCACCATGATATTGATACTTCACTCCACATGATTTTATTAAGTTTTAATTGAATGTGATAACCTACACAGGCATAGCTTGCTGAGGCATTGCTTTATTTTACAATGCCTCATATTTGGAGCATGATAGCCTAAAAGGAAAGCTGGTGGAGTAGCATTGATTGGGTGAGGACCTAAGGACCATCTACTTTTTTGTATTCAAAGACAGATTAGTGTACGTCTCTTAGACTTGTATTAGACTTTTGGAACTCTACTTGGATGTTTGTATATTTGGATAGATTAGAACCATACCATTGTATAGTGTGCATATACTTACACGTGGATGATGTGGTGATCATGGATGGAACCTAGGGCTTTTGGACTTGTATCATCATTGTCTTTTTATAGCTTGTGTAATTTATCATGGTTTTAAATTTGTGCTTGCTCAGAGTACCTGAATTTTATTTTGTTCATTGCCATACTTTTTGGGATGTGGATGACCCTCAGGGTTTTCTTTTTTTGGTATTTCTCCTTAACACTGTGTAAAATTTATAAATTTTGAGTTTTATTTTCAAGGATCCCACCTATTTTATAAAACAAATTATTTCTGTTATTATATGTATTGGAAAAGATTTAGAAAACTCGGGGTGTCACAGTTAGTAAGGAAAGTTTCTAAATCCATTGAATATCTTTACTTTTTTAAATTTCCTTCAATTGTAGTTTCTAATTTAATGCATGATTCCAATTCCATTTTGTTTAATTTCTAGTTTAATCAAAATCATCTTTCTTTGCCTAAGATAAGCAACTTAAATAAGATCCAATTAATTGAAATTTCCACGAGGTTCCTTGTGGGATCAACCTCTCTTGCGTACAAATTACTACATTGATTTGTGTGTTTGGGAGTAATTTTAAAGCTACACCAAATTCCATATTAATGTTATGTAATACTATAGATGATAAGATGCATATGACATATGAATTTCATCGTTCTTTAATTATTATCACAAGTGCATGGTTCTATTAAAGTATAGAATCGACAATTACGGGTCAATCCCACGAGGACTCTATGATTGACGAGAGTCAATTAAAATTAAGTTGCTTTACTCTAACCTAGCCAATAAGGAAAGAGAAGAAAGAACTTTGGATTAAATATCTAAGTAAACTAAATCAATAAAGCAAGTAAACTAATAAACTAAGAAAAGAAAACAACTACTTCATTAATATAATTTCATTGTAATGAAAGGTACTTATTGTATTGTCCTTCATTGTATCACTCAACAAGGCTCTTGACACATCCTCTTCTTCTAGGCTTGAACTCTGCTTTACAGCTTACTTTGTTGTGGCACTCAATAAGTGCCATATACTTCTCTTCAACCCAATGTACATAAAGATGCAACCAAAATTTTCTCATCTACTTAATCGACACAATCCCATAATAACTCTCAACCATGCTTTAGGAGTTAGAACAATCCTTAGCTTCCATAAAAGGGAACAAGCTATTCTTTTTTTTCCTTATATTTGAAAATCCCAAAGAAGAAAAGAACGTGAAAGGAAAAGGGGGAGTGTGAATATGAATGGGTGGAAGGTGGGGTGTGTAATAAAGACGGATGAAAGGGAGGATGCATGGAACAATGAAATGAATGAAGGGCATGCATATCTAAGAGTGGAAAGGAATAATGCATGTAATCATGAAGAGAAAAAAGAATGCATCTAAGGATAAAGTGAGAAAAGTTGATGGAAGGTGGTGCGTGGAGATGATCTAGAGACTGGAGGATGAGGCTTGTAATGACAAGGCTTGCAAGGATGCTTGGTGAAGGGTATTGAAGATATCAAGGCAAAGGTGTATAATGTTATGCATTCAAGTCCTAAAGCATGGATGTGTGAGAAAGAGAGGAGGGAAGGATGGGAAGTGGGAATGGATGGGCTTCCTTACCTCTTCTGCAATGGATGACCTTGTGGTCTAGAGGGAGCTTTGGCAAGGGAGAACTCTCTTCCTCTTCTTTCTCCTATGTTTAGCTTTCAAGATCAAGGGAAAGGTAAGAGATCACCTTCTCCTTGTCCTTCGCTCCTTATTTATAAGTTTTTGGAGTGGAAGCCCTAAGAAAAGGAGGCTTAGGATCTAAAGAAGATTGGGAGGAAGGATGGTGGAGATGTAAGGGAGATAAGATGAATGATAGAACGAAATATGAAATAAGGAAAGGGTGATGAGTGGAACTCAATGGGAGATATTGTTTGACATGAAATTCAATTTGGACTGGGAAATATTGATAAGGATGGAAGGAAAGTGACATGGTGGAAAGGAAAGAATATATGGCAGGATAGGAAGTAGGATAGGGTAGGAGGGAAAGAAGATAGAAGGAAGAGGTGAAAATCTACGAAAGTAGGTGGGAATGGAAAATGAAAGTGGTGGGAGGAGTGGAATCACTTTGGTTGTGTTGGAGTTTCAAAATTGTAATGTATGGTGAAGATCTTTCCTTTCTTAGGGTTTTGATTTGACTTTTCAACAACAGCAAGATGGCTAGGTGCATAGCTTTTCTTTCCTTCATCGATCATTATTTTCCTAGCTCGAGTGGAGGAGATTTGGTTGGAATGTGCTTACCATAGAGTTCTTCTTTAAGAGCTTCTTTATTCTCCACCATTAGATAGGTATGCCTTAAAGTGGATGGCCTAGATTCCACTTAAATTTCCTTATCCACTCTAGGTTTTACTGTTTTTATCACTCATCCCATCATAAATTTCACTAGCCAATAGCATTTCACCTAGTGAGAAGTCTTTTTCTTTGAAAGTAAGAGTTTTCCTTAAAAATAGGTGGGCAGTCCACTAAAAAGATCTCCACCAATTGGCTCTTAGTCTAATCTTCATTATAGTCAAGCTTGTCATTGGTCTATCCTTTCTTGGGTAAAGTAGCTATTTGTTTCTTAGAATGTGTATCTATAAGGACAAATCTTGGCCTCTAAGTACTTGAACAAGTAAGATAAATTTCAATCGTGGATATCTTGTAAATTGTCTCTCTCTTCTTCTCCTTCTTTTATACTACCAATCATCATTATTCCTTCATGTATTCCACATGAAATTGAGTGGGAAATACCACTTTTGCATGAAAAAATCATGCTTGCCCTTAGGTGGTCCCTTCCTTTGGTTGAGTAGGAGAGACTAAGCAAGGAAGAAGTCTTATGTAGGCCACAGTCTTCTAACTTATTTTATTTCACAAAGTTCCCATTTTATGTGACCACATGGCATATAAATTTAGCTTCCCTTAAAAGCTTCCCAAGGTGGTAGTTAACTCTTATGCATGCATGGATGTTTTGTCACCTTAGTTTTAATAATAACAACATAATATTTTGAATGGATAAGCTAGGTCTTTTACTTAGGATTTCTTACTCCTTTGAATTTGCTTTTGACATCCAATTTTTCATTCTAAATTATCTAACTCCATATTTGGCATGTATGGATGCACAATATAGCTTGGAAGGTAAAATTGCTCTTTAAGGGTAAAATTTATCAAATATGTGTATTTTTTCATTTGCAACCTAGGACTACAACGTACTAAATATAGAGGTATGTGTATAATATTTCTATATGTATCAAATACCCCCAGACTTAGATTTTGCTAGCTCTTGACCAAAACTACAAAAAGGAAATACAAATATCTTTTCTTAAAAATCCTAGCCAGTTTTGTAAGTGCTGCCAATCTACATTTAGTATATGTAAAAAGCTCTTAAACCCCAAGGTTACCCTTAGTGGATGAGTTGTAACCTCGTAAGGGTTTCTAGAAATGATACCAATATTAAAAGTCCTCTCTATCTCAGAGAATTTTCTTTCTATTTAGATTTTATAAAATACTTAACTTTATGCTAATAGAAATGAACAACAGCTCAAAATCCTACCCTTATGCTGAAGACCTTCCATTATTTCATCAAACACAGAATGTGAGTATGTGAATATAACTAATGTGTACATAATTATTAGCTTCTAAGCAAAATATAACCAAATTATAGCCCAAAAGTATGTTTTGACTTCAAATCTCACAAGATATTATTGAGATTCAGAAAAAAGTCACTAAGAACGAGGTAAATCTCTTACCAACATGTGAGTAGAATAATGTTCAACAAAGCCTAATTCTCAAATATTTCACACTAAGAAACAATAACTTAGAAAAAAAATAATATGACAAGGTCTCATGGAAAGGATATCAACTACTTAAGAATGTTATAGTCTACAAAATCCCTACTCATCTATGACCATATCCAAGCCATACTTCTCATAGGATCAAGTTAGCACTCCTAATAGGAGAAAAGATGGTCATAGGACAGGGTTATGAAAAGAATGGGTATAAAGATAAACAGAGTTATTATGTAAAGGTCTTCTAAGATGTATTCACAACCTTCTTTCCATTGTTCTTCACAAGAGTGAACATTCTTCTTCATTGACTTCTCATTTTTCCTTTTAGAATAGCCTTTCTTTAAATATTTCTCATTTTTAAGCTTCTATGTTCATCTCTTGACTTGTATTGCTCATATTTTTCTCAAAATATTTCTTCAACCAACTCTACATATTTCCAAGACAAATTGGGTAAAGGATATATAATCAGGGCACTAGTCAATAGGTTCACAAAGCAAAGACTTAATGTAAAGGCTCAAGGGGTTAACTAGTGCAAAAAATACTAACTTAGGAAAGGCTAAAGGCTCAGTGTTTACCAAGGATCGCCTCTATCATTTCCTAGGTTTCATATTCCTAAAACATAACCATAAGCTTAAGAGATAAATGTTATAGTCATTTGGATGTTTTCTCAATAGTTGAGCAAGATGAAAAATAATGAGACCAACTAAGAATTTATGCCCACTAAAAAAAAAAATGGAATTTATATATAACCCTCAAAAAGAAAGAATGTCTCTCTGAAGCTCACATGGGTTAAAAGTCTCTACTTGTTTTCTTTAGGTTCTTTAAGTTATTCTTACCTTTCAACTTACACTATGTATGTATGTATGTATGTATGTATGTATGTATGTATGTATGTATGTATGTATGTATGTATGTATGTATGTATGTATGTATGTATGTATGTATGTATGTATGTATGTATGGATGGATGGATGGATGGATGGATCTTTGTGCAATGAATATTCTAAGTTTAACTTTCCATGGAATACTTTAGGAAAAGGATAAAATAGTAAACTAATTGTACACAAATCTTTGAATAAGCTAAAGTTCAAAAGTATAGTGAATATTCAGAAAATCTGACTTCTCATCCTAGTAAAGGAACTTTTCATAAAAAAATTTCAATTCTTCATATTCTTTTTAAATAAATTTAAGAGAGTCAAAAATAACTTAGAAAATCTTTGAGCACATCAAAATTTAAATATCCTACCCTTAGACTTCGGTTAAACATTGTCCCCAATGTTTTAAAACTACATACCATGGATAAATGAAATGGTATACCTAAAAGGGCAGGGTGAGAAGATAGTACATGCACTCCTAGGTTAGTGCATTAATCTGTTGATGTGGACAAAGATGTAGAATATACAATGATGATGCAAATGAAACTCTATAACTAGGCCAACTAATTAACTAACCTAAACCTTTGCTAAGTTTGAAGAAACTTTTAGAAAACTCACTCCATTTCAGAATTTCATTGTAATTTATGTACATTTGACACCTAGAAATGTATGGTAGTGAAAATATAAGGACATGATACACCACAATGAATTTAATTTTTTGGGACCAAGTCAAGATGACTTGGCCTAAAAACTACCAAATTGGGTATATGGGATGCCAACCTTAAAAAGTAGAAAATGTTCCTCCTCTCATACATCTTCCTAAAAGCTAGGGCTAAGCTCACTCTTCATCTCCCTTAAAGTATGTCCATTGTCATCTTGATGCAAAAAAGTAGTGGGGCTTAAACCAACCCTCTATATTATCTTCTAAACACCTTGAGCTTGTTGATATTCTATAGAAACATCAATAGACTCTCCTTCCTATTCTGTAGTAACAAGTAAGGATTCAAATGAACCTAAACACTCACATCAAGAATCATTAGGTAAAGGTGATAGGTTTAGATTGGGTATGTCTTGGGCAATGAAAGGCTCAAATGGGAACACAGGAAATGTGATGGGTCTTACTTATGCGTTTCACGTCATATTTCCATTAATGGTATAGCATCAAGTAAACCATTCATAGAATTTCTCTCCCACTTTCTTTTGGAAATTTATGATTTCATGCCTGAGGGCATTAGTTTTATGGACTAGGAAAAACTTATTTCAAGAATTTCCTAGATAGTTGATCCCATGTGGTGATGGTTACTTATAAAGAGTTGAGTCATTCCTTAGCTTTATCTTTCAATGAAAATGGGAATGGTCTCAACCTAATAAAGTCATTTGAAAAGTTATGGCATTTGAAAGTAGAATAGATCTCAAAGAATTCCTTAACATGGTGATATGGATACTCCTTGTCGAACCCATAAAAATTAGGAAGGAGTTTGAATAACACCTTATTTCAACTCAAAAGTTTTTTGGACTAGTTGCAAGTATGGCTATGCATGAGGGTGAGTTCAATTGAACTAGTTTTGAGTAATCTTTCGATGGTTTCACTTCTACTACTTCTTCTATCATTTCTATGTCAAAGTTCTCTTGATCTTCTTTAATCATTTGGCCTTGTCTCATAAATGATTCAATCTTTGTATCTAAGGGTATTAGATGAGGATTAAGTAATCGATGATCGTGAATATGCCAATGGATTATGTATTTCTATAAAATGAAAGACTTTTAATTTTTTTCTTCTACTTAGTCTAAGGGATATCTAATGTAATAAACCAAAATTTTGTAAATTGATTGAGAAAAATCAATAAAGTTTGAGTTTCAGATATTTCGGGCTAAAATATTAGGGTTATTTAAAATATACTTTCTATAAAGGTATAATCAAATCATAAGACATGTAAAATTGAAATAAAACTTAGCAAACCCTTCAAAATGACTGTAAGCATGACAAATTTCGAATTCGGATGAGAAATCCTTAAGTTTCTTCATTTCTTGGACAAAAGGGGTAAAATAGTAATTTTACCCAAAAATCAAAATATGAAACATCAAAATTTATAATGTATTAAGAAATACGAATCCAACGCCACTAAGTACACTCAAATCCGAGATCATAGGAATAAAACCCAAAATTTTATGCATAAAGGGCAAAACGGTCTTTTTACACCATGTGCGGGGGCCCCACATGGGGCCCACAACGTACCCAACAACCAATTTTATCAGCAGCCCATGTGAAACATGGGTCAACAAATATCAACTGGTCTTGGGGAAGAAAAATTAAGCATGGGAGCATTGAAGACTTTCATGCCATTTAATAATAAAAAAATAAAATATTATAATCATGGAAAAAGACCCAAAATGCCTATAAATACAACCCCAAAAATTCTCATAAAATCCCCACGAAATTATCTTCACTCTCCTTGAAAATTTGGATCTAGATCCCTCCCCAAAAACCCAAAATTTTCAAAAACCCAGATCTAATTTGATCAATTTCACCGTCCAAAACTTCCCAACATATCTATTCTACAAAACCCCTAAAGAAATTTCAAGATCCAATGGTTCAAACAACGAATATTTGCAAGAAACGTGGATTTTAAGCCATATCTTCATCAACAAGGTATTTTTTTAAATTGGGCATATAACTGAGGTTTTCTCTCCAATCAGGTAAGTGGAAATCCTTTTCATAGATGTTTAGCACTGTTTTATGTAATTTTTATTTTACTGTAATCAATTTTGGTAATAAAAAGGTAAAAATAAAGTAAACAATAGAACCCTTAATTATGGATGATAGAGTGCTTAGATGAAAAATCTGACTGTACCAATCAATCCAGAAGGGTCCAAAACCCCTAGGGTAGAAGTTTCATCAAAATCAAAGACGTTTTGGGCCCTCAATTGAAAGAGTATTGATTGGACGGTCCAGAATGGACTGTCTGATCTCCAGATCAGATGGCGCCCAAGACGCACACGTGACGCACCGTGTGAACGGCGCATACGCTATGCGTGGAGCATCGTCCCAAGTGAGACAATGGCGCGTCCGTCAAATCCACGACCGGACGCGCCCAGCGATAGCTCGGTTTGGGGGCGCGCGGACGACGGGCGTTCCGCTTGTCTCGTCCGCGTCTGTGGATGCCTCACAGTAGCGCTTCTATGTTTACCCCCAGCAGATGCCCTTGACAATCGCCTGGTTTGTTCCGCCTGGTCGTTCTGCTTGGTCATTCCGCCCGACTAATCTAGGCCATCCATTCCTTGGGCCCAAATCAAATCCAGGCCCTAGGAAGGACTGTCAACTTCCAGATTCAATTCCGGAGTCATCTGAACTCCAAATTAAGATCTGAAAGAAGCTATGGAAATCTTGAAACCTCTATTTTCTTATGAAATGAGAAAATGTACATGTTATTCAATAAAAACTTTCTGTATTAAAGAAATAAGTTTCCAATTTGCATAGATTTTCAAGATCTGAGATGATCAGATCTTAGAAACATGTTTTAATAATTATATACTACTTAAATAAAGTGATATCTATGTTTAAATTGGATAGATATGAGATATATTAAGGGATCTACCCTTTATGGTAGAAAAACCATAAAAATACAAAGGGACCCACTTGATCAATGAGATTAAGTGTGATCAGATCCTTGGGATGGAAAGAATAAATGTTTATATGATGAAATCCAAGGAAATCATGAATGGATTATGACAAAAATAGATCAATATGATCTTTTGACCTTAATAGAGAAAATTCCCTAAATACAACTAAAATCCTTAATCAAAGAAAAAGATCTAAGATCAAATGGTTGGATCATAAGTAAAGGTTTCTAAAAAATGTAAATGTAATTAGTTTCATTTTATATTATTATGTTATAAAGCATGCTAGTATAACATTTAGAGTTTAGAATGATATGTGTTTCATTGTTATCATAAGGTGATAGATTTAATTTAAGTACCTTGCCTCATTTTCATTGAATGTTAAATTATGTAGTTTTATGCTTTAAATTTATAATTCATTTATGGTTGAATGTTAGTAGTAGATTTACTTGTTATGAGATAAAGAGCATAAAACATCAAAAATGTATTCTAATGAGAAAGTAGAGTTTCATTACACAAATAAGAATGGAGTACTTTGGACTTAATTAGTAAGGGCTATAGTTAGTAGGACAATATAAGGATTATCAAATCCTTGGCCCAAATTAGGAAAAGAATAATAAACCCCATGAATGACATTATAAATATTCATTTAATTAAAATCTATTAGAAAGAGTACTTAGGGTAAACATGCTTATAGGAACCTTATGAAAGGTTGAGCTATGGTCATTCTAGTGAATGATGAACATAGTGGTTAAGGGGGTTATCTAATAGAGCCTCACTCTTCCCCCACCTTATGTTGATGTTTGTGAGGTCTAAACGCCTCCTTACATGAGGATTGAAGTAACCACTTTGTGTTCACCCATTCAACTAGTAAGCCTTAGCCAATTGGAAATAAGAGCAGTCTAGATTTAGGCTTGAATAAGCTACCTTCAACCAGCACATTAACTGGTTGAATAATAATAATAATAAGAGCATAAAAGGTTAGTAAATTACCTAACCCTAATAAAAACATTACGTAAGATAAGGATGATCAAATAAGATCCATTAGATCTTGGATGATCAAGAACAATAAGAATAAGAACACTATATTGTACATAGTATGTATGTTTAGTAGTATACTTGTCATAGTTCATTAGATTAGATAATCCATACCCTTGATCAAAGATGATTCAAGGAAGAAAACCAAGATCATCCTCCATAGGGATGATCCAAGAACTAAACTTAGATCAAAGAAGAACTAGATGATAGAAGATCTAGGACCTTGATCTTTATCAACATGTGTAGATTGTCAATCAAAGGATCTATGAAAGATCAAGATCAAGGAGATGGACATACAAAGACTTAGAGATAGAAAAATACTTAGATATGAATGATCTAAAGATCATTCTAATCATCGGATCTAGTGATCAATAGGATTGTTCATAATTTATATATTGACAATATGTATGGATGTACAGATTTCATACATCAGTCGGGATCATGGAAGATTGGGGAAAAAGAGATCAATCCTTAAAGGTAGGAGGATTTGATGAATGCATTTACATGAGATATACATGATTGTACTCATGATCTTATGTTGACAAGAGTAATGATAATACTTGTACTGAATCTCTTGAAAACCTTATGATCCAACCAAACACATATAAGATGGTTAAGGACTAAACTATAAGTGAATAGAGAACTAGGAAATATTTTAGCCCTAAGTAAACAGACATATGGTATGATATATATATGAAATCTATTTTACATACAAGCTTGGAGGCTTGTGAGTTTGTTTTAATAGGCATGAGCCTAGGGGAATACTATTGCTAGAGGAGTTATGAGGGTTTGGCCACCCACTTCTTGAAATTTGATGATATGATGATACCTTGCCCAATGAGAGGCTAAAAGTCGGGTCGTGGCAATTATGGGAAGTTCACCACTGTGAAAGTCTTGCCCCCCCATATGGGCAATGACATAATATTTTCCACCGTGGTATCAGTGGTGAACAGGGCAGTTATCCAAGCGCGGTAGTACGGATCAGATTGCAGCATAACAACCTTTCTGATTATTTTGCACTATGATGCATATGAGAATAGGCATAGTGAAATGCCTTATGTTATAGCATAATGAAATGCTAGGTAATTGTATATTACCAATATTTCCCAAGAAGGGAAATTCCTAGTATAAGATTAGCTGTAATGCTCAATTCTCAAAATGAAGAGAATTGATCAGCTTAGTTGGGAATGATATTTGACTATTTTCACAAATTTAACTGGTTTACCCATGAAGGGTATGTATGTATATAGATATACATAGCTTACAAAGTAAAGAGTATGTTTAAGGATAATGAGATTATGAAGTATTGGAATTACATTGTCAATGTTATGTTTCTTGAATCCCCTACCAAGCATTGCTTACTAAGATATTGTAATTGTTGCAATATCTCAGATACAGGGAAGGAGAGTTAGGAGCTGAAGACTATAGAAGACTTGAAGAGAATAATCTTCAAGGTATACCCTTGAAGAAATGTATTTTTCTTTGTTGAGAGTTTTATTGTATGGTGAGCTTGAGTTTTGGATTATGTAATTTGGACAAGTATTGTACTAGATTTGGTACATCTTGTGAACCACTGGATGGATCCTGGAGTTTAATAAAAGTATATTCCTTCAATGGAATTTTATTTTGTACACAAATTGTACTTATGTTATGTATGAAGTGGTGACTAGGGTTTTCAAAACAAGTTCTAAAGAAATGAATTTCCGCTGCTTTGTTTTGTGAAAAAATTTTACACTCTTAAGGGCCCTGCCTTTCAAAATACTTTACAAATCATGTTTCAAAAACCCTGGTCGTCACACCTAAACTAGATAATGCAATGACAACAATAATTCCTAATTCTAAGCAACAATCTAAAAGGTTTGTTTTCTTGAATTTCTTTATGGGAGAAGCTTTTAGATTCTTTCTAACCCTAGGTAGCTCCTTCTCTCTTTCAGATTAACCCTACTACTTACCAATTAGAACCTCATCTTAACCAACCACTTCAGCCTCCTCAATCAGCCATAGGTGATCTAACTCATAAAATGTGATGGTAGAGCTAGTAATTTAAATACCAACGCCATCGATCAAGTAGGGGCCTCTAGAGTGGCAATAGGCTACTTTTTTCCAAGAGGGACCTATGAGCTTGAATGGCTACTAAGGTCTCTTCTAAATCAATTTACAATTAAAATGGAAGGTTGGGGTTGTGCATAAGGTGATGATTAGCCTAGGTGATCCAAGGTGTGGTGACAAAATCCACCCTCGATCTTATGAGAGGTGAGAGCCCTTACTAATTCATTAAAGCATTTCTAAGCAATTTGATCAACATATGAGCACCTTGAAGCAATAAATGTGTCTATTTATGCAATCAAAGTTGTAAATCTAATGCAAACCCTAGAATATAACAATTAAATAAATGCTTTCTATATTCTTTATGATACGTATAGAATGCCTCTATATTTAGAACATTTTAGCCCTTGATTTATCAAAAGATCACTAATTACGGTTATTTATGCATTTTGTAAGCTTAAGGTATAATGTAAAAAAGAGTATATTTTGTACTTCAAACTCTAAAAGATGGATAATCTAGAGTTCCGAGCATCATTACGAGCCTACCCTACCAAATTAATGAAGTCTAAAAGTTTAGAATGTAGACGGGTGTTGTTATCATTTGCAGCATAGTCAAAAATCCTAGAAGCATTGCGGAACCTTATCAGCCCAAAAGAGGCTATATAGATCAAAATATAAGGTGGTAAAACATCTTTGCATGCAATTCCACCACCTTTGAAGAGCTTCTAAATGAAGCTTCAAAGCCACACATGTTAAAGGAAGCATGCATGTGAAGTACATTCAAGCTAGGGCCCACTGGAGACTAAAAGCCCTAACTTTCTCTCTCTAGGCTTTAGAATGAGAACCACCTATATGTGTATCATGGATTTTCCATGCAAAGGTAGTGAATCCCTTTTGAATCCACACAAAATACATGAAGGGATGAGTATTGGTGGAGAAAAATAACGAATGAGGAGAGAGACAGAAAGCATGAAATCTTTGGTCAGTTTTCATCTGAAAATTTTAAGAAAGAGTGGTTGAGATCATTCCACATCTAAATCACCAAATGAAAGTGATTTGAGTTAGGATTGACCAAAGGGAAGAATTCATTCATGAGAGAGAAGAGCGAGCCATGATTGGTGGAGAAAATTTCAATGGGCTTTCCACCATTTTTTAAGGAGGAGAAAACATGTTCTCCTTAGGTGTAAAATTTGTTTTTACTTTAATATCATTAGTTGGAGATAAAAAATGGTGGGGTGAGGAGAATATAAATAAGGGAAATTAGTTTGGATAAGAAAATCTCTATGAAGTACTAGCCATCCATCGTAAGGCATACTAATTAGATGGATGAGAAGGAATGAGCCATATAACAATGCCTTTTTGGATAGGAGACTTTAAGGAAATCTCAACCATCCATCCCAGGGATCAAGCATGATCCAATAGAAGAGGAAAAGAGAAAACAAATGTGACACCCTAGCAACCTTGCCCTTATTGAAAAGTCAAATCAAAATCCTGTGTAGGAAAGATCTCCACCACTCATTTCAATCCAATGGCTTGCATTCAATCCAATGGGCTTTCCTCTCCTAGCCCATCCTCCTTCCCATTTTTTTCATATTTCCTTTCGTTTCCACCTTCTTACCTACATCCATATCCCCATGAATTCTATCCCTTTTCCCCTATTTCTAATCTCTTTTACTTTCTTAAATCTCTACCATCCATACTTTCTTTAACCCATATGATCTCGACCCTCCATTCCCTAGGGCTTCCTATAATGACTCCAATTTTGTAACATTTAAAATCCCAAGTTAGCAATGAAAAGTTCAGTTTTTGGAAATAAGGGTATTTTGGTCATTTCACTATTCACCCTAACTGAACCCAGAAATTTGGTCCTGACAATGGTACCATTAGGTGCATCTCGGAAAAAGGAATCCAACAAGACCAAAATCACCTGAAACGGAGTTAAAATGAGCAAGTTATGGCCCTTTGAAGTTCAGGGGCAAAAATATAATTTTTACTAAAAATGGATTTAGCCTGCAAAACATAGGGGCCTGTTTTGATACGGGCACCCCCTTTCTTCAACCTCCTAGAGGGTTCTAGAATGGCGGTGTTTGGAAGAGAAATCACTGCCATTCTGGAGGTTTCTCCACTGCCATTCAAGGGCAGTGAGAGCCCCCTCCAAAACCCTCTTATAGCTCTATAAATAGAGCTCTTTGGTGCCTCTAATGGCAGCCCAAAAGCTTGAGAAAAACCCGTTTTGGAGAAGCAACCAAAAGGAGAAACGTAGAGAAAAACCCAGCAACGAGCCAGGTATTCCCAAGATCCCTCCAAACCCGTCTTTCCATTAGTCCTAGGCTAAGTTTCCCTAAGTTTTTGCATGAAAATTCATGCAAAAACGGGCCCTGGAGAGTCACAAAGGACCCAGGGACAATCCCTGGGCCGCACTAGTTTGACAGGGTCGAACAAGGGCGTACCAAGGACGCCCCAGTCCCCCAATGAACAAGACGCTCCCCACTGGATGAAACACGTCATCCGCAAATGAAAAACACGGGCGAGAATCTAGCGCATCTGCAGACGCGCCCGCTGGGCTGCATGCCACTGATGCGCAACTCGTTAGCATTCTGGGATTCCACCTCTTAAAGGCCTTTATGTACATGTGATACTAAAAAGCTTATAACTTGAGAGCTAGAGCTCTGATTGAGGTGCCGTGAAAGGCGTTGTGTCCGCGTCGACAATGCAGACACCCAAACTATAAAATCTCTAATCAAGGCCCAATCTAAGGTGGGCACGACCCTTAGAATAGGATGGTGGCGCATGGCCACTAGACCTTTGGAAAACTGATGATACCAAGGGCCAATTAGGACCTTAGGAAATCCATAGGCATGGGGATGAACCCTTAATACCTAAGTAGTAAGACCAACCACTCTAAAACCTATAAAAGATAGGCCAAACTAACCTTGATTCCCCAAACCCTGTTCAGGAGCGTACGAGGACAAAGGGGTTAGCGCAACCTAGCCAGGTAGGTGCTCTATCGCTACTAGACTTTTAAATAGAGTCATGATTGTTTTGAATGCATGTTTTAAGTATAAGTTATACGATTTGATTAACATAACTTAATCTTATAAACGAGTTCAGCGTACATATGATAAATGCTTTATGCATAGATATGTTTTGCAAATAATTGCATATACATTATGCATAGATATGTTTTACAAATAATTGCATGTACATTATGCATAGATATGTTTTGCAAACAATTGCATACATTGTATGATTTGTGAGCATTGAGTTCTTGAAAAATTGCATGTCTTTGAGGGTTACCAAAAGACACTAGAGTGCCCAAAAGATTCTAGGTAGGCAGTTGTGAGAGACCCAAAGAGGACAGGTTTTGAAAAAAGAGATGTTTTTGCTTGTTTGATCGTATATGATTTGGGCTAGTAAGCTCGTGGGCGCTATGCTGAGAGGTTGGGGTCGCCTCCTAGCCTCTACCACTACTAGGTAGATTCGGTACCACGCCCAAAAAGGGCATGTCCCTACGTCGACTGCATGTGGTATAGGGGGCCACCACTGGTGTCACGGCACTGGGTCGATGTGTCATATGCCCCGTGGAGGCTATGATGCTATGTCCCTAGGTACCTGGGGACCACACGGCGGCGAGGTCGTGGGCATAGTTGGGCTCTATGGTTTCGTGGACTTACTTGCATTGCATATGGCATGATATGAGGTTGGTCGACCATACCATACCAGATATCCATGAGTTGGATTTAGTTAAGCATCTTATGCACATCATTATGTTATGATATATATATATATATATGATACTTTTGATTTGGATTATGTGATCCTTTAAGTCGTTAGTATTTCAATTTGACAATGGTTTTTAATTCCGATCTTGAACATGAGTGTTCAACCATGCACATGTTTTGAAAGAGCATATGATTTTAAACATAGCATGCATTGTAAAACTAGTAGTGGTGGACTCCTACTGAGTATATTATATACTCACCCAATCCTCAACATTTTTCAGACACAAAGTAAACACTTAAGGACAAGGTACGCCTGTGACAGAAGACACCCAGACTAAGTGCAAGTAAGTAAACCCCTACCTTATCTTTCAATGTTACTTGATTGTAGTTACTCTCTATAGTTGAGGCTATGACTAATACTTTCTTGGGAATAGATTCAATTTAAAACTATGCCATGGCTAGATAATTGAAAAATGTGTTTTGACACTCGGGGTTTTATACAAAAGATTGGTTTCCAAAACAAAAAGATTTTCATGCATTTCATATTTATATCACAAGAGATCTCGCCTCTTTATCAAATTTGCATCATATAAAACCCGGGTCGTCACACTTGTACTCCAAAAATCTAAATATAGGGCATTCTCCTTAGAAAGAAAGAAGCAAAAAAAGGGAGAAACAACCATTCCGTTAGGGGGATCAACATGGGATCTGAAGAAAGGATATTTTGAGATCTATAAAGAAGAAAATAAGAAAAGTTCCTAAGGTTAATGTGTGTATTCCATGGAGAAAAGTGTGTTTTCTTTCATTCATTCTTTCATTACACACCAGTCTTTTGTCCTTTTCATTTATTTATTTATTTTTGCATTAACACATACCTAATTTTCACTCCATAAAATTTCCATCCCATACCCCAATCCACCTCCAAGTATCCAAATTTCATTCCCTAGCTCCTTCTATACATTCCCTATTCCTTACTCTTACTTTCATGCCTAGTTTAACTCCTTTCCAATTTTTTAAAAATTTTATACATCTTAGATCACCTTGAAATTCACATCCCTGTCACTTCATACTATACCTTATCAGTTCACAAGATTTCATCTTAAAATTTCATGTCTGGCTATTTCTTTCCATCATCCAATCTTGCACCCAAGAATACCATGTGTTTACATGCCTATTTTCCATCTATATCTTGTTGGATTTTTCTAAATTTTTCTACAACTCATATCCACTTTATTTTCATGCCCCCACATCCTCATCATATCATTTACAATCCCACAAGACTATCTCATCAAGTTCAGATAGAAAACATGCCCTTTTCTTAGCCCTTTCTCATCTCTAGTTTAGGGTGCAATTTCCATCAAATTTACACACATATACTTGGATTTTTGGTGTAAAATTTCTCCTTTGGGGTATGGATGTTGGGAAACATTCTATGATCTTATTGATTGACACAATAAGATTAAGATGTTGATTGAAGGAAGAAATATCGATGGTAGTGCTAGAAAGAAAGATTGAAGCAATTTTTGTTGAATAACATGAGAACAATTTGGTGAATTCTCTCCTTATCATAGGATTTATTTTATTTTATTTTTTAAATAATTTTACATTTATTTTGTAGTTTAATTGAATTTTCAATTCATAGTTAGAATTGTTAGTTTTGTGTAATATTTGATTAGTGAAATAGAATGACTTTTATTTTTAAACTTTTAGTCATTTAATTTTTTCAGAAATTTTATTTCCTTGGGTTAGGATGAAGTTATGATGTGATTCAATGAATTTTTTACTATGTAAATCTTGGAATAAAAGTTTTTCCTAATATTATTTTAGGGAAATTAACACTGATTCATATAATTAATGATCTATACATAGGTCTTAACTAGTACTTCCTATGGTAGAGATATTAATTATGTTGGATTAGTAAGGACTAATATATAAAAAAAACTTTGATAGTTTGTTCCCTGAAAAGGCAGACTACATTGAGTAAATATGTTAATTCTTTAAAATAAGAAAATCTCCAAAATAGTGCTTTAAAAACTATTAAATGAATTGTAACAATTCCCATTTCTTGGTCATAGGCTCATTTGATTATATTATAATTGATTCTAAACCATATATTTTGTTTACAAGGGATCTCATACTTTTTAACAAGCTTCCTTTATTTTTAGTCATTTTGAGAATTAATTGAATTTTTAGCTAAGTTTTAGTAATTAGAATAGAATTTAATTAAATTATTTACTAATAGAGTCTCTACTTGCATAATCTATGTTACAATAGAGCTGTGCACTTGTAGTTATTTCTTTAAACACATCACTATATGCTACCATCCAAATGTAACTAAATTAACAATGCAATCTAGTCTAAGAATTGGAGAGAAGTTAGAATAGCTCATTATGGGGTCCTAGAAAAAGTCTTCTTGTATAAGGGTGGGTCCATGTATAGGCCACCTACTCTTCTAGGTTAGGATGGTCCACCCATGATCTATATTATTACAACCCTAAATTGAAATAAATGAATCTCGTGTAAAAAAATATAATTTTGTCCTAACTACAATCCACTCAAATAAAAAATATATATATAATTGGAAACTATCCTAAGGTCTTCCTCCAAATCTTTATTCATATCCAAATTCCTAAAATAAAGAGATAGGAAGTATTAAGTTCTTAAGAATGAGGAAAATATGCAAAAATGGAAACTATTCTACATGCAATTTTAAGACTATGACTAGTGGTACAGCGTTACAACCCAAATCTCATTAAAACTCTATTGTGAGTCCCTGGCAATGGTGCCAAAAACATGATGTGTCTTAATAATTACTACAAGTGTACAACTCTATTGAAGTGTAGAGTAGGTAAATATGGGTCGATGGAATGAAGACTCCTTGATAAATGGAATTAATTAAAATTTAGGTCATCTTACTTCAACCAAGCCAATCATTCACCCATACATGACCTAACTAACATGAAGTATGCATGAATTCTAGAATTAGAAAGTGGGTGTGTGAAACATGAGAATAGAAAGTGGATGAAATTAGAAAAGTCGGTAAGAAGGTGTATGAGTGAAGGAAAGTGTAATAATGGTAGATTATAGGATGGGAATGAATGAGGAATATAAGACCTAGCATAGACAAATCCATGCATGTAACTAAGAAAGTGTGTGTGTGTGTGTGTGTGTGTGTGTGTGTGTGTGTGTGTGTGTGTGTGTGTGTGTGTGTGTGTGTGTGTGTGTGTGTGTGTGTGTGTGTGTGTGTGTGTGTTTAAGAATTTACCATGCAACTACTTTCTAAAATGGATCTAAACTAATCCTAAAACATTCCTAAGATGAATGTCTAGAAAATTAGAAAGTTTCTAAAACTAAAAATCAAGGAAATCCAAGATCTAACATGGAATTTAACATTAGAAACTACCTACTTTTAAAATAGAGAAGTGCTTAAAAATATGGAAACTATACAACCTAAATGGAAAGCTATACTACAAATTAGATATGCAAAGTGAAACCTAAGCTAAAGAAACAAAACTAACATGTGAATCTACCATGAATGCAACTAAAGTTATTCTACAAATCAAGATATGTATAATTTTGGTCGCATGCATTGAAAAACCTATACCTATATGCATGCAAATCTTAATGGAATTGAAGGGAAACATGGTATGCATGTAAACTATTCTATGATGAAAGGATTTACTACGAATGACAAGCAAGGAAAAGTAAGCAATTAACATACAACAGCTAAGGAAAAACAACAAAAAGGAAGCATGCATGTTGTGACGACCCAGGTTTTTGTAACACGTTTTGTAATGTATTTTGAAATGCAAGGCCCTTAATAGTGTAAAAAAAAAATTCGCAAAACAAAGCAACGAAAATTCTTTTCTTTTGAACTTGTTTTGTAAAACTCAAGTCATCACTTCATACATAACATAAGTAGAATTTTGTACAAGATAAAATTCCATTGAAGCAATATAGCCAAATCCATCCAATGGTTCACAATGGTTCACAATACAGCCAAATCCATTACAATACTTGTCCAAATTACATAATCCAACTCAAAGTTCACCATACAATGAAACTCTCATTACAATACAACACTCTCAAACAAAGCAAAATACATGTCTTCAAGGGTATACCTTGAAGATTATTCTCTTTAAGTCTTCTATCGTCTTGAGCTCCTAACTCTCCTTCCCTGTATCTAAGATATTGCAACATTTACGATATCTCAACAAGTAATGCTTGGTAGGTGATTCAAGAAGCATAATAATTGCAATGTAATTCCAATACTTCATAATCCCATTATCCCTAAACATATTCATGTCTCTACTCTTTACTTTATATTTATGTACATTCATATACATACATATTATACATGGGTGAATCAGTTAAATTTATGAAAGTAGTCAAATATCATTCCCAACTAAGCTGATCAATTCTCTCTATTATGAGAATTCAATATTTTAGCTAATCTTACACTGGGAATTTTCCTTCTTGGGAAATATTGGTAATATACAATTACCTAGCATTTCATTATGCTAAAACATAAGGCATTTCACTATGCCTACTCTCATATGCATCATAGTGCAAAATAATCAAAAGGGCTACCATGCTGCAGTCTGATCCATACTAGCGCGCTCAGATAACTACCCTGTTCACCACTGATACCAAGGTGGAAATTATTATGTCACTGCCCATATGGGGGGACAAGACTTTCATAGTTGTGGCTTCCCATAATTGCCCAACCCGACTTTTAGCCTCTCATAGGGCAAGGTATCATCAAATTTCAAGGAGCAGGTGGCCAAACCCTTATAACTCCTCTACCATAGCATGCCCCTAGGCTTATGCCTATTAAAACAAACTCACAAGCCTCCAAGCTTGTATGTAAAATAGATTTCATACATATCAGACCATCTGTCTGTTTACTTAGGGCTGAAATGTCTTCTAATTCCCTATTCACTTATAGTCTAGTCCTTAACCATCTTATATCTGTTTGGTTTAATCATAAGGTTTTCAAGCGATTTAATACAAGTATTAGCAATTACTCTTGTCAATATATATAAATTTTCCATACATATTGTCAATATATATAAATTATGAAGAATCCTAATGATCATTAGATCTAATATTTAGAACGATCTTTAGAACATTCATATCTAAGTATTTTTCTATCTCTAAGTTTTTGTGTCTCCATCTCCTTGATCTTGATCTTTCATAGATCCATTGATTGACCATCTACACATGTTGATAAAGATCAAGGTCCTAGATCTTCTATCATCTAGTTCATCTTTGATATAAGTCCAATCATTGGATCATCCCTAAGGAGGATGATCTTGGTTTTCTTCCATGAATCATCTTTAATCAAGGGTTTGGATTATATAATCTAATGAACTAGATTTGATCTATAACATGCATACTAATAAACATGTATACTAGCTATAATACAATATTCTTATTCTTATTGTTCTTGTCCATCCAAGATCTAATGGATCTTGTTTGATCATCCTTATCTTACTTATAGTTTTTATTAGGGTTAGGTAATTTACTAACCTTTTATGCTCTTAATATTATTATTCAACCAGTTAATGTTTTGCTAGTTGAAGGTAACTTATTTAAGCCTAAGTCTAGACTGCTCCTCTTATTTCCAATTGTCTAAGGCTTACTAGCCGAATGGGTGAACACAAAGTGGTTACTTCAATCCTCATGTAAGGAGGCTTTTAGACCTCACAAACGTCAACAGAAGGTAAGGGAAGAGCAAGGCTCTATTAGATAACCCCCTTAACCACTATGTTCAACATTCACTAGAGTGACCATAGCTCAACCTTTCATCAAGTTCCTATCAGCATGTTGACCCTAAGTACTCTTTCTAATAGATTTTAATTAAGCCCATGAACATTTACAATGTCATTCATGGGGTTTATTATTCTCTTAGTTAGGGCTAAGGATTTGATAATCCTTATATTGTCCTACTAATTATAGTCCTTACTAATGTTAAGTCAAAGTCATTCCTTCCTCTTATGTGTTCATGAAACTCTAATTTCCAATTAGATTACATTTTGGTGACTTATGCTCATTATATCTCAACAACTACTTAACATTTGAATCAACTAATAAAATTTGACAACAATTAAATCATAAACTTTAAAGCATGACTCCAATATAAATTTAACAAACATTTATACTAGCATGCTCCCTATGAATGTAACTTAACCTAATGGAATAAAACTATACTTAAACTAGCATGATCCTAAGTTATGAAATATATGAAATTTTACTAATAATCTAATGGAATCATGCTAGAATATTAAATTCAACCTAACTTGGCCCTAAGATAATTAAATTTCTAGCATATTATAACAATCTAATAACATTTAGAGCATAGCATGTAAAATTTAAGAATTACACTATCATGCTTCCTAATTTATAACATAAATCACATTTATAATCCTTTTATCAACTAAATGACATGTAAATTAATTAGATTAAGATTATTAGAAACTTTTACTTATGATCCAACTATTAGATCTTAGATATTTTTCTTTTTATTAAGGGTTTTAGCTATATTTAGGGGGTTTTCTTTATTAAGGTCCAAAGATCATATTCATTTATTTTTGTCATAATCCATCCATGATCTCCTTGGATTTCATCATATCAACATTCATTCCATCCATCCCAAGGATCTGATCACACTTGATCTTATTGATCAAGTGGGTCCCTTTGAAATTTTTAGGGTTTTTCACCATAGTGGGTAAATCCCTTAATATCTCTTAGATCTGTCCAAATAAACCATTTAAATAACTTAATTTCAATATTATATCATTTTTAAAACATATTTACAAGATCTGATCATCTCAGATCTTGAAGATCTTGGCAATTGGAAACTTGTTTCCTAAATACAAAAAGTTTTATTACATATTTTCTCCATTTTATCATTTCATAAGAAAATAGAGGTTGTAAGCTTTCCAAAGCTTCTTTTCGATCTCAATTTGGAGTTCATATGACTCCAGAATTAGATCTGGAAGTTCACAGTCCATTCCTAAGGCTTAGATTTGATCTGGGCCCATCGAAATGGATGGCCTAGATTAGTCGGATGAAAACGAGCCGGGCAGAACACTCGGTTCGTCACGTGCGTCTGTCGCGGACGAGAGACAGATGCTCCCGCCCAGGACGTCCACGGATGCGCGCGAGACGACGTCACACGCGCTATGCAGTAGCGCGGGATGACGGCGTACACGCTGCTTGGGCGCACGTGCAGCATCTTGCATGGCATCCATGGTACTGGGTCCGATCGGAAGATCAGACAGTCTATTTGGACCATCCCATCAATCCCTTCTCAATTGAGGGCCCAAAACTCCATAAAATTTAGTGAAAATTTTATCCTATGGGTTTTGGACCCTTCTAAATCAATTGGTAAGGTTAGATTTTCCATCTGAGCCCTCAATCATCCTAAATTGAAGGTTCTATTGTTTACTTTATTTTTATCATTTTTCACCCAATTAAAATTATAGTAAAGTAAAATTTTCATCAAATAATAATAACAATGTCCAAGAAGTTGTTTCACCTACCTGATTGGAGAAAAATGTAGGTTATATGGTCCAATATAAAAGAATACCCGTTTTGATGATAATATAGCTGAAGGTCCACCTTTCTTACAATTCCCATTGTTTGAACCGTTGGATCTTGAAATTTCTTTGGAGGTTTTGTAGCTAAGGTATGGTAGGAAGTTTTTGACGGTGGGATTTGTGATATTGGATCTAGAATAGAGTGCCAAATTGAATTTAGGTCTCTTGTTCCAATCTAGAGATAGAAAAAGAAAATGAAAAGAGGGAGATTTCTTGAGAGTTTTGGGTTTTTGGGGATGGATCTAGGTCTAGATTTGCAGGAAAAGTGAAGACAATTTTGTGAAAATTTTACAAACATTTTTGGAGGATTTTTGGGGTTGTATTTATCGGCATTTTGGGTCTTCTTTCATGATGATGTGTAATGATGATGGTTAATTTATTATTATTAATTTAGCATTGGATTCTCCCATTCTCCACTTTCTTCTTGAAGACTATCTGGTATGGTTTGAACCAAGATTTCACGTGGGCTGGCCATAGGATTGGTTTTTGGGTCCCTTGTGGGCCCCACATGGTGTAAAAAGACCATTTTGCCCTTTATATATAAAAAAATTTGGGTTTATTCCCATGATCTCGGAATTGAGCGTACTTAGTGGCGTTGGATCCGTATTTCTTAGCAAATTATAAATTTTGATGTCTCAGATTTTGATTTTTGGGTAAATTTACTATTTTACCCTTTTGTCCAAAAATGAAGAAAATTAAGAATTTTTCATCCGAATTCAGAATTTGTCGTGCTTACAATCATTCTAAAGGGTTTGCTAAGTTTAATTTCAATTGTACATGTCTTATTCCTTGATTATACTTTTATATGAAGTATATTCTAAATAACCCTAATATTTCAACCCAAAATTTTTGAAACTCAAACTTTATTGATTTTCTCAATCAATTACAAAAATTGGGGTTATTGCACGTGCAATTCTAAATTACATGAAAGATGCGTGCAACTATTTTAACATTCTAAATAAGAAAAATCTTCATGAATGCATGCTAGAAGAAGGTGAATGAAAAAGATAGAAGATGAAGAAAAATAAATAAAGAAGTTGGAGCTTAGGTTGAGACCCTACCTTTATCTGTAAGGAATATGATCATGGAAGATTGAAGGGAGCTTGGATGAGGGTGATCTTCTCACTCTATTTCTCCTAGCTTTGGCTTTGAGCTCTAGGGAAAGTTAAGAGACCCTTAAGCCAGTGAAACAACTCTATTTACATATTTCTAGCTTAAGGAAATTCAAGGATTGAGATCAAACCACTTAAGTTGATTTTATATTAATGGCTAGATGCGACTAGGGTGGCATGGAATTCAACTAAGGCAAGTGTAGTGAACTAGAAGGGAATAAGATATGAATGGAAAGAGAAATAAAGAAGAAGAAAGTCTAAGGGATGAAAGGAAAGAATTAGAAAGAAAGACTAAGGAGATAACTTAAGTGGGAAGGGAAGGAGGTCAAACCAAATAGGAAAGTGGTTGTTAAGGTTTCTGGGGGGGGACGTTTATGAAATTCAAAATAGGAAAATGGAGGTGGAAAATAGAACAAAAGAAAAAATAAAAGCATTTTTCATAATTAGAAAGTCCTACGGATGGGGGAAAGTGGTGTAGGGGGGGCATGAGTGTGTGTGGGCATGTGTGTGTTTAATTTAGAAACCCTAGGATGAGATAAATGTTGGACGAGAATGGATGATTGGATCTTCCTTTCCTTATTGTTTTGGTTTGACTTTTCAACAAAGGAAAGGTGTCTAGGGTGTTGATCTTTTCAATACTTCATTCTTAGACCTTAGTTCATACGTAACGTTACTTGAATGGATGGGATCCATTTATGGCATGTAAACCTTCTTTAAACTTCATTTCTTCTCCACCATAGGAATGGATTGCCCTAGGATGAATGACCTTGATTCTTGTAGATCTTCATATGCTCATGTGGACCAATTGTGCTTCAATGGATAAGGCATCCACTCATTGGTTGATTCTTTTTCCTTTGGTTGAGTAGGAGATAGAAACTAAGTAAAAAGTCTTCATGTGGACTCTATTATTCCTTTCTTTCTAAGAATCTTTCATTATATATGATTCCATTGTATGTGAATTAAACTTCTTCCATAAGCTTCTTAAGGTGCTAAAATATATATAAGTGTGCATGAATTAGAATTTGTCACCTTTTGAACCTCATTTGAGTAAGAGTTGTGTATAGGGTTTCTCAGGATTCTGACTTTGACAATGCCACCCAACGATTATTTTAAACCTATAGGATTTTATTTTGGGCATGTGTGACCCATAATGTAGCTTAGAGAGAGAAATTGCTCTTTTAGGGGTAAAATTGATAATTTTTTGTATTTTTTTCATTTGTACCCTAGACTTGTAAAATAGTAGAATTAATCCTAATTCATAATAATTGAGTGATTTATAAGCTAAAACATTCTAAATATAGGGATACGTATATAATATTTCTATATCCATCATGTGCTTACCCTAGACGATCTTCTTTAAGAGCTTCTTTACTCTCTACCATTAGATTTGGATGCCTTAGAGTGGATGGCCTATATTCTATTAAGAATTCCTTATCCAGTCTTAGTTTTACCTTATTTTTATCTCACCCCACCATAAATTTCTTAAGTCAATAGCATTCCAACAAGGTAAGATGTCTTTTTCCTTGAAAGTAGGAGTTTTCCTCCAAAATAAGTGAGCAGCCCATTGAAAAAATCTCAACCAATAGGCTTTCAATCTGGTCTTCATTGCAGTCAAGCTAGTCATTTGTCTATCCTTAGTTGAGTAAGTATCCAATGGTTGCTTAGAATGTGTATCTACAGGGATAGATCTTGGCATTTAAGTGCTTGAAAAGTTAGATGAATTTCTAGTATAGATTTTTTGTAAATTGTCTCTCTCTTCATCTCCTTCTTTTTCTCCACCAACCATCATTATTTCTTCATGTATTTCACATGAAATTGAGTGGTAAATACTGCCTTTCAATGGAAAATTCTTGCTTTGTGTGATATATGTAAATATTCACATACAATGACTAAACAAATCACAATTGCAAAAAAAAATAGGATAATTTTTTCCTTTTGTTTCCATATCCATCTTTGTTTTGTGCAAAATTAGTATTGTTGGAATTGTCTTGATCCGTGCATTCCAATTTTTGAGGTCTTGAGGGTTAACTAAGCATCCTTCAAAGGGTCAATTGCATATAACTCAAAATGAGGGACCCTAAACTTGCATTTCAATCACAATAAAAATTAAAAATTTACATAATATAGAATTTAGAAATTTGAGGGGTTACAACATCTAATTGAATAGTCTCATTGGCAATTTCTAAGAGGGAATGTTAAAATATGTGTGATATATGTAAATATTTATATAATGAATAAATAAATCATAATTACAAAAAATGGGGTTATTTTGTTCTTTTGTTTTCATACTGATCCAACATATTTTAACACTCTCTACTAGCAACCATTAATAAAACAATTCAACCAGATGTTGTAATCACTCAAATTTCAAAATTCTATATTATCTAAATTTTTAATTTTTATTATGACTAAAACACAAGTTTAGGGTCCCTCATTTTGAGCTCTATGTAATTGACCCTTTAAAGGACAATTAGTTAACCCTCAAGACCTCAATACTTGGAATTCATGCATCGAAACAATTCTAATGACACTAATTTTGTGCTAAATGAAGATTAGGATGGAAAATATCCAAATTTTTACTAATTTAGGTGCAGACCAAATTGATAATGGCTCCCTCCCACTTCATTTGGTTTTTTATGCTGGACAAGACCTGAAACGCATGGTGCATGGCTTGACATGTGTCGTCTAGCTATCTCGCATTAAGTGACAACTTCACACATGACAAAATAGGGAACAGTTAAGAGAAGGGAGAAAACGGGTGTCCACCATCCTCCCCCTACTTAGACCTCACCACCATCCAATATCCTTCCCTAGTGAGATCCCTCCATGTAGACCCATCTGGCACCCCATTTTTTCTAATGATGCACCATACAAACCCAAATGCCTTCCTGCTCCATTTGATCTTCCACTGACAAGCTCCTGTTCCTCTTTGGCTCACTCACCAACCAAAGCAACTGAATAGGAATGGCAAGACCCTCCTCTCCCCTCTGGTCTAGTCAACTACTATCTAGAGCAGCATTGTAAACCTCTATTTTGTGTAATGTTTGATGATGTCGTCCAACCATGCAAGCCAAACGGCATCAAGACAATGCCCACAGAGGCTCATGACCCTAAGCTTCTTCACTTCATCGATCCCCCACTAGGAAAATCCCGACCAGTCGACCTCCTTCCCCAATGCTAGTGAGAAAAAATGGAAAACCCTCTTCCCTCCATCCTCTTTGGCATCCTCTCCTCTATCTAGCACAACACTTAAAGCTTTTGCTCTATTTGAATCTTCCATCAACATGACGAACTTCCCCCTTCTCGGATCTCCCACTAGTGAGCTCCCTAGCACTCTAATTCAAACCCCCCACTACCTCATTCTCCTTAGATCTGGCAGACTACTAATCACACCTAGAAAACCCCTTCACCCCCTTCCTTCAACTAGCAATTTTTCCTCCAGTTGGTGACAAAAAAATGCCCATCATTCTCCCTTCTCTCTGCTCGTCTCAAGTCTAGTGCCATGCAACCAAGTTAGGGGCCATCGGCCACTACTAGAAACCCTTCCCCCTTTCTCTCTTCCTCTCGCTAGTCTTCTTGAATAGGGGTAGATCGACTAGTAGGCCACACCAATCCCATTTCCCCTTCTTGTCTCCCCCCTTTGCACTCCTTTGGCAGGTGCTATCGAATGGCATGCTAGCCATACTCTTCCTCTTCTTTCCCCTTCCTCTTCTCCCACCGAATGGATGCTTGAGCAAGCCACCTGCATGCATGTTGCTACTTGATGGTCACCATATCCTAGTTACCTCTGTCTAGAGTCTGATTCATGCAGATCCGCACAAGTTTGATCATTGATCACAATCGAACATTAGATCACTAGATCTATGACCGATCCAATCGTCCATCATGATCTGCTCATTGATCTATCTTTGATTGATAGATATATGATTAATTTGTAGATCCTAACATCTTCCAACCATTGATCTATCTTTTAATGGAAGATCCATAATTGATCTGACCATTCACCTTGATTTGATGCATGATCTGTCCCAATGTCTTATATGTGATCAATTTGTGAACCCCCACATGATCCGAACATAGATCAGTCACCAGAACCAATTTTTGTGACTAATATGTTCCATTCATCATGATCTAATGCTAAATCAATCCTTAAAACATTAGATTGTTTATCGATCAACCCTGTGAAACTATCCAACTATTAATCAACCACTTAGTACCTAGATTTGTGATCAATATGAGTTCCCAATTAGATCTAAATGTAGATTTCACACAAGATCGTTTGATGTGTCATTGAATCTAGCCCCTCATATCGAGCTAACTGTAGATTAGTGAACATGCATCTATATTCATACCTGATTAGAGTGTTCATCTTCATCTAACAGTAGATTTATTACCAAAACTCTAGGACAACAACATATCTAGCCTATTCCTAAGATCTAACCATTGATCTACCATCTAATGCTAGATTTGGAGTGACAGATCAAGATATATTTGATTTCCCAATACACAAACAAGTGATAGAGGCATGATCAGAGCCATCCATTTATGGATTGACAATGAAACCTATAGATTGATAATCAACAAATCGAGCCAAAGGGGGTATACACATGAACCATGGATAAGCACCATTTGAGGTTGGTAGATTAAGATTGCTATCTTAGGAAGTTTAATAATTGCTACATGTTATTAAGAATGAGTTAGTGAAGATGATGAATTATGTGAGTACTATCCTTATTTACTCAAACTATGGAAGCATGTGAAAAACTTGGTGGATATCTCATAACACATTTCACTTTACCAAATCAGAAATGGAATGCCATAATTTAAATTAAAAATGTGAATGTTGCCATGGTTGTAACACCTAAACAAAGGAGTAGAGACTACACTCTTTGACTAGACTACATTTAGATGATGTAGAAATACTTATAAACATGATTTACTTTTGGATTACCTACAGATGTGAAAGAAACTTGAAATACTTCATTTATCCTAATTATAATAGTACAATAGAAGAAATATAGGACTGCTCACCTTGGTTGAAGTATCCACTTACATCTAGTCGACATTGTAATACCTTGAACATGGTTTGACCTTACACATGCTACTGACATATAAGAACTTGTAAACTAATATCTTAAGAATAATTTAGTGATTAGTCTCAAGGTAAAAAGAAAGTGTCATATGTTAAAATTCATACTTGTACTTATGTTAGGAAGTTGAAAGAAGGAATCCTAAGGTCGTTAAAACTAAGAGATAGAATAACAGTCGCGTTAACAATAGTCATTAACTAGGTTTATTATATCCTGATATTACTACTATTTGTTGAAATGGTTTTGCTACTGTGACACCCCGGGTTTTTTAGATCCTTGTCCATATGTATACAAAAATAATAATAGTTTATTATTATGAAATGTATGGCTTTGAATGACCATATGTGCATGAAATGCTTCAAGTTGATGCTTAGAAGGGATCTCAAAATGCCATGGACAAACACAATAGATATCTATATGTTATGGCCTAGAGCGGTCACATATTTGTCATTATTGATAAAGGTTTTATCACTAGTTTGACTATGGTCCACTTAACTAATTGCATTTTTTTAAAATCTTTTCAAGTCCATCCTTCATAATTATGGCTTTGGATGCATTTTTGAATGATTGAAAGCATGAGAAAGTTGCATTGCCTTTTATAAGATGGCTACTTGTCATGAGCCATAACTAAGAATGTCTTGTGGGACACTAGTTGTTTTGATGTGGATATTGAATGCAAGCTTTTGGGGATTAGAAGTGCATTATCAAATGAATGATGAATGTGTGTTTTGAAAGCTCATGGAAAACATGTTTTTGTAGTTCATTGAGGATATGGGTTTGAAAGGTCCTCATACCTTTGAAATAACTAGTTTGAATCATTTTCTCATAAGCCTTTGAAAAATGGTTTTATCATCTTACTATGATTTGGTGATTAATGTTCTAGTCAGGTGCTCTATGAGTAATTATACGTCCTAAGGATGCTATTTTATGAAAATATTTAAGGCAAGTGCTCTGCGAGAATTTGTAAGCCTTAGATGTATGGTTTTCATTGATGATTTAAGCAAGCACTCAACATGTAACTGTAAGCCCTAATGGATATAGATTTGCCAACATTTTAGGCTAGCACTCTATAAGTAGCTATAAGCCTTGATTGATATGGATTTTCCAATGTTTTAGTCTATCTTTGTACTTGTAAGCACTGATGGATATGGATTTGTTGATATTTTAGGCTAGCCCTCTACGAGTAGATGTAAGCCTTGATGGTTATGATTTCATCGATACTTTAGGTAGTTGCTCTATGAGAAACTATAAGCATTAGTCGATGTAGATTTCATTGATGTTTTAGGTAGTCATTCCTAGAATGTCCTAAGTCCCGGATCACTATTCAATGGGTGCAGTACATGAGTTCACCATAACTCCTGAGACCCTATGCTAGTAGGTACAGTTGGCCATTGTCTTCTAAGATGAAATTGATACCAGCCTTGCAATGACGACGGGCTATGGGAGTAGCTTTTCATGGGGAAGTACTCTGCGTGGTAGTTGAGTAGCCCCCATGATATCTTGTGAGTCATAACCATGCAGTATCCATGAGCCCACATAGCAGTCACAATAGTTACCAATGGATGATGGAAGGGCCATACAATGGTAGATGTCTGTGTGGTTTTGGCATGCTGGGCATTCCAGTCATTTCTCAAGAGTTTGGACCAATCCCTGATGGTAGGATACTATGCCATTGTGGTTCAGGGTGATTAGTTCCCCACGATGATGTTGGTTTGAATTTTCCATTATGGATTGAGGACCACACACTTTGACTTTCTACCATAATTGAGAGCTTTTATTGAGTCGATGTTTTATTAATTTTTGGATTTTTATGCATGACATGAGTCACCAATTTTTCATCTCACATGTTATATCATTTCAATTCAATGATTGTGTAAATAGGATCTAAGTCCTGCCCATATATAGTATCAGATGTTCTATTTTTAGCACTTTATTAATTAACCCATCTTTTGTCAATACCGTATGTTGACGCTTACATTTACCTGATGACTTTTAACATTGATTACAATATATATTGATGTTTCAAGATTGATGATTTCTCCAATGTTGGTTTACAAATGTGTTGGATTAATTGTGCATTTTGAGTGACACTAAATGATTTTGTATTGAATCATTCATGAATTTGAAATGTAGTGCATTCATGAAGGAGAGCATGTTAGATGACTACCTTTACATTTGATAATGAGAATGTTCATTACCTTGACCTTTATAAGTTGATACAACTACTGATTGACAAAGAATTTAGACATTGACAGTGATATTTTGAATGGTCATGCATAATAAATGATCTCAAAGGAATACATCCTATAAATAAATTTAGAATGATTCAATGTTACACATGAAAAATAATCTTAGTAAGGCTAAATGTTAACGACATGATAAATGAATAGAATGCTTGAATCCTCATGAAAAGATAAGGCAATGACATCTTCAAAATCATAGAAATCTAATGATTTCACAACTGTACTGATTTATATATGTAAACTAATTTCATGGGTGTATGAATTGAAAGCTTTTAGTTTTGACATGAGCACTTATTTGGAAACATCATGAGCATTTATTTAAATGGCATAAATTGTCAAATTACATTGAGTATGTAAATCATGAATTCCATGCCCAAATAGCATCTTTTTCCACCTATACAAGCAAAAGCTTGCTGATACATTGTAATTTGGTTACAATGTCTCAAACTTGAAGAATTAGAATGGAAGGATGAATAAGTCAAGCTAAGAATGTGAAAGAGACATGTGGAGTTATAATTATAGAAGATTGGAATTGCTAGTATTTGAAGGGTGAGCTTCATATCTTAATATATATTTTTCATGTACTACTTGAGAATGTAAATGTATGTCATCAATGAAAGTAGCAGACTCCTTTCTATTTGGTGGATTCTATTGTGATATGGTTGTGACTGGAGGTTCTACGATTTGTTGAACTTTGGTATTTATATTTTTGAAACTATAAAAATAATCTGTGTTTATTAGGTGTTTCGCATCACATGCATTAAATGCAAGTATGTCCAAAAAATAAAGGAAACTTTATCAAATTTTCAGTAGGAATGAGACACTCATTCTATTGTATAATCCTTGTGTTTGTTATAAAAATGACACTCAAGATTTTCAGAAACACTTCTCAATGAAACAAAAAATTTCATTGCTTTGTTTTTTAAAAATAATTTCAGACAAGGGTTATCTCAAATTTTGAAATAGTATTTAAAAAGTTTTTGAAAACTCAGGGTATCACAGTTTGGTATTAGAGCACAGATGTTATCCTCTCACAACCTGTCACAATAAGGAAAGTTATTGAGAGTTCACAAAAAAAGGAGAGTCAGTCCTTGTGAAAGCTCAGAGGAGACTAATATTAAGAGTGGTATGCTTCTTGGTAGAAATGACTAGAATATGAGAGGGTATGGATTAGTATCTTTAAGTGAAAAACATTGGCATGTAATAGAAGATCCATTTGTTTTTTTTGTGGACAACATTTTGAGAGTTTAAGTTTGTAGAGTGCATAGAGCTTTGGAGAGTATGAAAATGGTTTGAGAATCATTATGAAGGATCAGAAGATTGTTATAGTAGCAAAATCTCTTAAAAGTTGAGAGAATTATATCATTAGTCTGAATATGTAGTGGACACTTACTACTGATCATTTTGAGGTATTATGGAAGCAAGCATGTAAAGTAAATGAGAGCGATTGTTCAAATATGAATCTTATAAATAATTAATGAAAAGATTGATATTGACTTTGAATCAAGCGCTTCTAAGAGGATAATCTTGCAATTTACCAAAACTCTACAAAGAACTTGGTTGAACTTGAAAATTTGACAATTGAATAGAATTTTAATGATAAACAAGATAGATATAAAAGGGTGATTTGTTAGCAAATTGTGGATGAGTTCCAGAATCCTCAGAGAAAGAGACATTTTATTGTAAATATATTGAAAAGTAATATAAAGACTAAAAGTATGAAGTTAAAACCATATTTTTTGGGTATTTTATTAGATTTGGGGATTACAAGATTAAAAGCAAAAAGGAAAGATGAGAATAAGAAAATTTCTTAATTAAACTGAATCATGAAATCATACAGCCTAAATAATGACTTAGAACTAAGGTTTATAAATAGACGAGAAGGAGATATATCCAAATCTGTTTGAAAAATGATATAGAGAATTTTGAGGAATAGAATGTATCTAGAATTGCTTAAGAAATAACATGGTAGAAGAGCTATACTTATCTAGGGAGAAGATATTTGAAATTCTAGGTTGGGGACTACATCTTTTTGAAGGTATGTCCAACAAAAGGGTAGATGCTTACACAATCTTGAGGACGAATTTTTTGTAAGGGGGAAAGAGTGTGATATAAGTAAATATTTATCTACAAAGAATAAATGAATCACACTTAAAAAAAAAAATTGGGATAAATTTTTTCTTTTGTTTCCATACCGATCCCTCATATTTTAACTCTCTACTAGCCATCATGAATGAAACAATTTAACTAGATATTGTAACCACTCAAAATTTTAAATTCTATATTATGTAAATTTTCAATTTTTATGCGACTGAAATGTGAGTTTAGGGTCCCTCATTTCGATCTTTATGTAATTGATCCTCTGAAGGACACTTAGTTGATCCTTAAGACCTCAATAATTGGAAAGGACATGTTGAGATGATTCCAATGACATTAAATTTATACAAAATAGACATCAAGATGAAAACTTCTCATATTTTTACTAATTTAGGGGGTCCAAATTGATAATGAAATCCCTCACCTTGTTTGGTTTTTGAAGCCACACACACTGACCGGCAATGCATGAAGCTGAGCGTGACATGTGTCATTCATGTATCCCACATTGGGAGACAACCCCAAACATGACGAAACAGGGGATGCCGAAGAAAATGAGGCAACCATCATCCTTACCCCGCTCATACCTGATCGTTGTCCAGTCCCCTTCGATTGGATCTCCTTCCACGATGAGATCCCTTTGTGCAAACTCCTCTGGTACCTTTTTTTTTTTTTGGTGATGCACCGTAAAAACCCAAAACCCTTTGCACTCCATTTGATCTTCCACCCACAGGCTCCCCTTCCTCTATGGCCAGATCACCCATAGGAGAAACTTCCCTAGCATGGCAAGACCCTCCTCTCCCCTCCAATCGAGTCGGATGCTGTCTATAGCAGTGTTGTAACCTCTATTGTGCACGTCGTTCAATGACACCATCCAATTGTGTAGGCGAAATGGTGTCAAAACAATGCCCACAGAGGCACGCAACCCCATGCTTCTCTACTCCATTGATCTCCCACCAGTAAAAGCCCAACCAACCTACTCCTTCCTTGAAGCCAATAAGATAAACCTAAAAAACCTCTTCCCTACGTCCTCTCCGACATCCTCTTCCCTGACCAGTCAAAACCAAGAGCTTTTGCTCTGTTTGGATCATCCACCAGCACAGTGAGTTTCCCCCTTCTCGGATCTCCCACCGTGAGCTTCCTTACACTCTGATTAAAACACACCACTACCTCTTTCTCCTCAGATCTGGCCAACCACTAATAGCACCTAGAAAACCCCTTCTCCCCCTTTCTTGCACTGTTGATTTTCCCTCCAGTTGGCCACATGAAAACCCCTACCATTCTCCCTTCTCTCTACTCATCTTAGCTCCAATCTTAGGAGGAGACAATGTCAAGGGCCACTAGCCACCACCAAAAACCCCTTACCCCTTACCCCTATCTCTTATCTTCTCTCCCTCTCGGTCTCCTATTGTTTTTCTCTACCAAGCCCAGCCTGACATGTAGGTTGCGCTAGTCCCACACCCCCTCTCTCATCTCCCTTGTTGGCCCTCCTTTGATCGATGTTGCATGACTATCATACTGGCCTTACCTCTCCCTCCTCTTCCCCCTTGCTCTTCTCCCTCTCTCTTGCTACTTGAGAAGGCCACCAACAAGCAAGGTGCTCCCTGACACCACTATACACCAATTACCTCTGTCTGGCTTCTAATCCATGCAAATCTGTACAGATCCGATCGTTGATCACAATCAGGACATCAATCGAACTCCAACTCACCAGATGTGTGATCGATCCAATCATCCAACATAACTTGATCATTGATCTATTTCTGAATGATAGATCTTTGATTGATTTGAAGATGCCAAAATGATCAAACCATTGATCTATATTCAAATGGAAGATTTGTAATTGATCTGACCATTCACTTTGATCTGACCAATGATCTATCCCTAAAGTCTAATATGTTATTGATTTGTTAACCCCGCACAATTTGATAGTTGGTCAGTCACCAAAACCAATATCTATGACTAATTTGGTCCGTTCATCATGATCTAACCCTTGATTGGGCAATAAAACATCGGATCTTTGATCGATCCTCCCCTATCAAATGATCGAGCATTAATAAACCACTTAGTACCTAGATCTGCAATCAATATGAGCTCTCTACTGGATGTGGATTTCACTCCAGATCATCTGATGTGTGATCAAATACCTTATTCGAGTATTCATCTTGATTTAACTATAGATCTATTACCAAATGCCTATAACAACAACAACAACATATCTAGCCCATTCTTAAGATTTGAACATTGATTGACCATCTAATGTTAGATCTGTGAGATTAGGCACTACATCTCTCTCTGACCTCTAGTGGTTCCATGGTTGGAGTAACAAATCAGCATATCTTTGATTTTTTTATATGCTAACCATTGGCAAAGACACAATCGGAGCTGTCGATTTGTGGATTGACAACAAAACCTACAAATAGGTCAATCAATAAATTGAGCTTGAGGTACACATGTGAACCAAAGATGAGCACCATTTGAGATAGGTGAATTAAGAGTGCTATATTGGGAAGGTTAATAATTATTGTGTTAATAAGAATGAGAGAGTGTAGATGATGAATTATGTGAGTACTATCCTTAATTACTAAAACTATGGAAGCATGTGAAAAACTTAGTGGATATCTCATGAAACATTTCACTTTACCAAATAAGAAATGAAATAACATAATTTAAATTGAAAATGCTAATGTTGCCTTGGTTGTAACACCTGAACAAAGGAGTAGAGACGACTCTTTGACTGGAACTTTCTATATCTATATTTAGATGATATAGAAATACTTAGAAACATGATTTATTTTTGGACTAGCTATAGATGTGAAAGAAACTTTAAATACTTTATTTTTCCTAATTATAATATTACAACAGAAGAAATATAGGATTGCTCACCTTGGTTGAAACATCCTTTTATGTCTAGTCGACCTTGTAATACCTTGAACATGGTCTAACCTTACACATGCTATTGACATATAATAACTTGTAAACTAATATCTTAAGAATTATTTAGTAGTTAGTCTCAAGGTAAAAGAAAGTGTAATATGTTAAACTCATACTTGTACTCGTGATAGGAAGTTGAAGGAAAGAATCCTTATGTCTTCAAAACGAAGAGAGAGAATAATAGTTGTGTTATCAGTAGTCATTAATTAGGTTTATAATAGCTTGATGTCACTACTATTTGTTGAAATGGTTTTGCTACTGATATGTATGACTTTGAATGATCATATTTATATAAAATACTTCATATTCATGCTTAGAAAGGATCTCAAAATGCCATGGACAAATGCAATAGATATCTATATGCGATGAACTAGATCCACACATGTTTGTCATTATTGATAATGGTTTTATCACTAGTTTGACTATGTTCTACTTAACTACATGCATTTCTTTATAATTGCTTAAAAGTCCATCCTTTAAAATTAATGCTTTGGATGATTGATGAATGATTGAAAGCATGAGAAAGTTGCATTGTCTTTTATAAGATGACTACTTGTCATGAGCCGTAACTAATCATGTCTAGTTGGACACCAATTGTTTGAATGTTGATATTGAATGCATACTTTGGGGAATTTGAAGTGCATTATCAAATGAATGATGAATGCATGTTTTCAAAGGTAATGAAAAATATGTTTTTGTAGTTTTTTAGGAAAATGGGTTTGAAATGTTCTCATACCTTGGAATTGACTAGATTGAATAGTTTCTCATAAAGCTTTAAAATGGTTTTATCATCATTCTAAGATTTGGCGATTGATGTTCTAGGCAGGTGCTCTATGAGTAATTGTAAGTCCTAGGGATGCTATTTTATTGATGTTTAAGGCAAGCGCTCCACAAGTAGCTACAAGCCCTAGATGTGTGGTTTTTATTGATGATTTAGGAAAGGACTCTATCAGTAGCTGTAAACCCTATTAGATAAGGATTTGCTGATATTTTAGTTTAGCACTCTAGGAGTACCTATAAGCCCTAATGAACATGGATTTGCTGATGTTTTAGGCTAGCTTTGTAGCTGTAAGCCTTGATGGGTATGGATTTGTTGATGTTTTAGGCTAGCTCTCTATGTGTGGTTGTAAGCCCTAATGGTTATGGTTTCTTTGATGCTTTAGGCAAGCACTTTACGGGTAGCTATAAACCTTCATGAATAAGGATTTTATTGAAGTTTTGGGTAGTCACTCCAAGAGTGTCCTAAGTCCCAAATCGCTATTTGGTGGGTGCACTATTTAAGTGTACCATAAGGGCTAAGACCCTATTCTAGGACGTATAGTTGACCACTATCCTTTAAGATGACATTGATACCAGCCCTGTGATGGAGATGGTGGGCATTTGAAATAGTTTCTCATGGGAAAGTGCTTTGAGTAGTAGTTGGGTAGGCCCCCCATGAGGTCTGGTGAGTCATGGTCGTGCAATATCCATGAGCCCACATAGCAGTCATGGTAGTTACCAATGGGTGATGGGAGGGCCCTACAAGCATAGCTATCTATGTGATTTTAGCATGCTGGGTATGGCGGTCATTTCTCAAGAGTCTAGATAGTCCTTGATGATAGGATAGTATACCATTGTGGTTCAAAGAGATTAATTTTCCACGATGATGTGGGTTTTGGATTTTTCATTATGAAATGAGGGCCACACACCTTGCCTTTTCACCATCATTGAGAGCTTTTTATCAAGTCAATGGTTTATCAATTTTGGATTTTTTTGCATGATGTAAGTCACCAATCTTTCATCTAAAGGACCTATATATATATATATATATACATATACTAGATGCTCTATTTTTTGTACCTTATTGACTAACCCCATATTTTGTCAATGTCGTACATGGACGCTTATGCTTAGTTGATGACTTTTGACATTGATTACGATATATATATTGATGTTTCAAGACTGATGATTTCTCCAATGTTGGTTTACAAATTTGTTGGATTAATCATGCATTTTGAGTTATTCTAAACAATTTGGTACTAAATCATTCACGCATTTGAAATGCAATGCATTCATGAAGGAGAGCATGTTCGATGATTGTCTTTACATTTGATAATGAGAATGTTCATTACCTTGATCTTTATAAATTGATACAACTATTGATTGACAAACAATTTAGACATTGATAGTGATATTCCAAATGATCATGCATAATAAACAATCTCAAAGGACTATATGTTATGAATAAATTTAGAATGACTCTGTGTTACGAATGGAAAATAATCTTATTAAGACTAAATGCTTATGAAATGATAAGTGCATATAATGATTGAATCCTCATGAAAATATAAGGCAATGATATCTTAAAAATCATGGAAGTTTAATGATTTATCAACTGTACTAATTTGTACATGTAGACTAATTTCATGGATGTATGATTTGAGAGCTTTTAATTTGGCATGAGCACTTATTTTTAAACATCGTGGGAATTAGTTTCAATATGATAAATTGTCAAATTGCATGGAGTATGTAAATCATGAACTGCATGCCCAAATAGTGACTTTTTCTCACCTACCCAAGCACAATCTTGCTGAGACATTTTAATTTGTTTACAATGTCATAGACTTGAAGAATTAGATTGGAAGGATGAACTGGTCTAGCTAAGAACGTGAAAGTAACACGTGGGGTTATAATTTTAGAAGATTGGAAGGGTGAGCTTCACATCTTAATATTTTTTTTATGTACTACTTGTGGAATGTAAATGTATGTCAACACTGGAAATAGTGGACTCATTTCTATTCAGTGGATTGTATTGTCATGTGGTTGTGGTTGGAGATTCTGGGATGTAATGAACTTTAGTATTTGTATTTTCAAAACATTGAAAATGATTTATGTCTACCTAATGTTCTGCATTGCATGTGTTAAATGTGTGTTTGTCCCAATAATAGAGGAAACTTTGTTGAATTTTTAGTAGGAATGAGGTACTCATTCTACTATATAATCCTTGTGTTTGTTATAGAAATGACACTTAGGATTTTCAAAAGCAATTCACAATGACACAAAACTTTTAGCTTTTTTGTTTTTCAAAAAGAATTTCAAACAAGGGTATCCCAAATTTTGAAATTGTATTTAAATGGTATGCTAAAAACATGGGATATCACACTTCAGTTTAGGTTGTCCCTTCCTTTCGTTGAATAGGATAGCAAGTGTAAGGAAGAAGGCTTATGCCGACCCTGATCTTCTGGCTTATTTTGTTTCAGAAAGCTTCCATTATATGTGAATTGTATATGAATTTATCTTCCCTTGAAGCTTCTCAAGCTGGTGATTAGCTCTTATGCATGGGCGAGAAGTTATGTCATCTTACTTTTGATACGAACACACTATTTTGAATGGATAAGAATTGGTCTTTTAGTAAGGATTTCTAACTGGTCTGACTTTGTTTTTGACATCCAATTTTAATCTAAACTCTCTAAATTCATATTTGACATGTGTAGATCCACAATGTAGCTTGGAAGGTAAAATTGCTCTTTGAGGGGTAAAATTGTCAAATTTATGCTTTTTTCATTTGTACCCTGTACCTAAAAAATATAAAATTATCCCTAATTAGTGATATTTATGGAATGTTCTAGGATTAAAAATTACTAAATATAGTGGTGTGTGTAATATATATATATATATATATATATATATATATCAAATGCTGCTTGAAATGGTATATGAATGTCATGGAAATTCTATATGACTACCATGGAAATGTTATATGAATGTCATGTGAATCTATAGAATACCATAGAGGATAACATGTATATGAAATGATACTTGAATGCTATGGAATAGAAATGATATATTAAGGTTATGAATAGGCCATGAAAAAGACATGGTATTGAACTATGGAAATGCTATAGAAGTAACACACATATTACGAAAAATCCACGGAAAAGTTTATGGTAATACTCATGCTATGTATTAGTGACCATTAAACTTAATGTGAATCATCATGACAATGATTATAATGTTGAATTTAAGTTACCGTGGCTGATTGGACAATTATCATCTTACTTGATCTTGAACTTGTATGGAAACATGTTCATGAAGACAGCATATTAGCTAGTGATTGATAGGTCCATCATTTGAAAACTCCTTGAAACTATACTTTGATAGTAATGGTGGCTATGTTATTAGAAAGCTTCCATGCCTTGAAAAGCAATGCATTGAAAAGCATTCATAGAAAAAGTCTTGGAAAAAAGGCATGGAAAAGACTTGAAATGAAATGCATAGAGAAGTCTTGAATGAAATGCATTGAACAGCTTCAAAAAGAAACAATTTGAAATGCCATGAAAATGGATGCATCTAAGATTCTCCAAATATAAATAATGAAATGCAAAAGGCAATATGGCATGTATTGACCTCATTTGACATGGACAGAAGAACACACGATTTAAAATACATGAAAGTGAGTGGTCACATCTCTAGTTTTGTTTTGGGTTTTTCTTCGTAGGGTAACAATTCATGGGCATTTGTAAGTCCCAAGGCACTATGCTGGGAGGTATAGATTGGCTCCTAACCTTTGACTTGATACTTTATGACGACCCAAGTTTTTCTAACACTTTTTAAATACAAAAGACATTAACATAACGAGATCGAGCTCTAATAAAAATCAATTTTAAAGAGTAAACAATAGCGAAAGAATCTTTTATTTTAAATTCACTTTGAAAAATCCTAAGTGTCATTTTTCTTTTCTCAAAACAAGGACTCTTAGTGAGATGAGGACTCATTTCTACCAAAAGTTTGACAAAATTTCCTCTGTTTTTCAAACATATGACAATTAATGTATGTCATTATGAAGTACCTGATAATATTTATTGACAATTTTAAAACATAATTGAAGACTCTGTCTCCTTTTCATACATCAATAGAATAAAAACAAATTACTTAAACAAAATACACCAAGAACCTCCACATCACAACCCAGTCACATACAATGCAGCCTCTTTCTCATTTCTGATACAACAACTTTACTTCAAAAACCAATTCTTACATGTCCTTGTCCAAAGCTTCCCTTAGCACGCTCCTATTAGTAACAGCTCCTATTCCTTGGGAGTCCTCTATCCTGAGGTATTGTCAACATGCTAAACCTGCTACTATTCTCTGTATCTAAGGCATTGCAAACCAAAGCAATGCCTCAGCAAGGAATCACTTGTGTAGGTGGAATAAGACGCAATTTTATATATAAAAAATCATGATAATTCTATATAGATCAATTTGTCCATGCTAAATCATGCAACTACCATTCAATTATCATTTAACTTGAAATAGTTCAAAATTTATCAAGATCATGAAAGCATGCTACAAATGAAGAAATATCGATGCATCAGTACTAAATCACATTCCTTGAAATGCAAAGTATGAAATCACATACCAAACTTACAAGTCATTTATATTTCTTGAAACTAGTCTTCACTCTTATGAGCCATTTCACATACCAAATACCAACACATCTTTGTGTGTATCAAAGTGCACAGCAAACAATATTATCCTCTTTGGCGTAGTGAGTCAGTGTAGTGGGTTAAACCCAAAGACACACCTCACGGCTTTGTTTCTACTCGGAGGCATACAACAAGGTTAACCTGTCAACCTCTTGTGGAATGCTTCAAACTTCCCAAACAATGTGCGGCTAAACTCGTCCTCTTTGGGCATACAACTAGGCTATGCCCGTCAACCCGCAAGGCTTTGTTTCCAACCAAGCTATAGAACTGGGTTACACCTATCAAACTCTTGTGGAACGTGTCGTCACTAGTATCAGAGTATGCAGTGGTAATATTGTCTTCTTTGGGCATTCAATTGAGCTACGTCCATCAACCCTCAAGGCTTTGTTTCTGACTGGAGGCATACAATTAGGTTACGCCCATCTACCTCTCGCGAAATGCATCATCACTAGTCTAGGAAGCGTCATCACTAGTTTAGGACGTGTCATATCATGAACAAACAAATGGACTGAAACATTCTGAATTAATGCACAATGATTCCTTGTGCTCCTCTCTGTTCGTGAAGTATATGAAAATACTATCTATTAACATAATCATGGATCATCCAAATAATAATTGAAGATTCAACCCATGATATCCATACATTCTGTCAGTGTATTGGTTCCATCAATTGGCACCATCTAGAACTTGTAACAATCATAACGAGTTCTAAAACTTGTCTTAAAGACGTCATACGCAGAATCCTAGGCTGGTTATAACCACACCTCAAATCAATCTCCACATATATCATGCACCATCCTAAGTTGATCAAATAAATTGTCAAGATATGATTAAGAATATTGATTCTCTACTGCGGTATTATCAAACAAATGACAATTCATGCATAACAATAAATATCTATCTCTCTTCTCATGAAGAAGACTAATGCACTTGATGAAGACCCATTAGGCCTGTTAACATCCTTATTGAAAGCTCATATAGTTGGAGCTTTGCCAACTCAGTTAAGCCATCCTATATGGCATTCTGGGTAAATAATATTATACCTAATGCCAAATCCACTTTGAAACCATTCTCTTGCGGCAATATCATGAAAACACACTACCTTCAAGGTAGGATCAGCCATTCCATCCCAAAGATGACATCATAATCCACCATATCGAGTGTGATGAGATCATTGTTCTTTGTCTCTCTCTTTCTAACTTCATAAGTACCCCTTAAAAGTATTCATTAACCTCAAATAACTCTCCCGTTGAAGTCATAATATCCAACCAAAATGATAATGCATCCAGGGATGACTAAGTAGAATGCCAGAACATAAAACGATAAAATGACTGGGTCTTGGATCAAGGAGGATCATAACATGCCTACTAATAATAAGGAAAATACTCTCCACCATCTAGTTTAAAGCCTATGCTTGCCTCAAAGTAATAGTAGAAACTCATCACTACTAATATGGGGCCATCTCTGCCCTGATCCCAATGTCAATCTGTTTGACTCATTGTCCTTTGGGACAGTCTCTAAAGAAATGCACTAACTCACCACAGTTAAGCATCTAAAGGATTTCCACTGTAATGGAAGCTACTGATACTATTGCCGCTACTGTGGCATCTACTAACTCTAAGACATAACTATTCAAGTACTTTTCCTTGCAAGCAACTCACCTCTTCAACCAATAAAATTGTTTCAAATATTGTTGAGCTGCTTGATCTCTCTACTTAAAGTGGCCAACTCTTTCTCTATCACCAGTTACTCCTTAGGCAAAGATACTAATCATTACCAGCCTTCCAAAGAGCCTTCTATATAAAGGTTTTATCAATAGAGGAGCACATCCTCTCAAATGACAATCATTAGAGTCCTCATTGTAATAACCCCAATTTTTGTAATTGATTGAGAAAAATCAATAAAGTTTGAGTTTCAGATATTTCGGGCTGAAATATTAGGGTTATTTAAAATATACTTTTTATAAAAGTATAATCAAATCATCAGACATGTAAAATTGAAATTAAACTTAGTAAACCCTTCAAAATGACTGTAAGCACGACAAATTTCGAATTCGGATGAGAAATCCTTAAGTTTTTTCATTTCTTGGACAAAAGGGGTAAAATAGTAATTTTACCCAATATGAGACATCAAAATTTAGAATGTATTGAGAATTACGAATCCAACGCCACTAAGTACACTCAAATCCGAGATCATGGGAATAAAACCCAAAATTTTATGCATAAATGGCAAAACGGTCTTTTTACACCATGTGGGGCCCACATGGGGCCCATAAGGGACCCAACAACAAATTTTATCAGCAGCCCACCTGAATCATGGGTCAACAAACATCAGGTGGTCTTGGGGAAGAAAAGTTAGGCATGGGGAAGAAAAAATGGAGCATGGAAGACTTTCATGCCATTTAATAATAAAAAAATAAAATATTATAATCATGAAAAAAGACCCAAAATGCCTATAAATTCAACCCCAAAAATTCTCATAAAATCCCCACAAAATTCTCTTCGCTCTCCTTGAAAAATTAGATCTAGATCCCTCCCCAAGAACCTAAAATTTTCAAGAGATAAATCACTTTTCAACTTATTTTTCTTTTTAGATTGGAACAAGAGACCTAAAATCAATTAGGCACTCTATTCCAGATCTAATTTGATCAATTCCACTGTCCAAAACTTCCCAACATATCTATTCTACAAAATCCCCAAAGAAATTTTAAGATCCAATGGTTCAAATAACGGATATTTGCAAGAAAGGTGGATCTTAGGCCATATCTACATCAACAAGGTATTTTTTTTTAAATTGGGCATATAACCAATGTTTTCTCTCCAATCAGGTAGGTGGAAATCCTTTTCATAGATGTTTAGTATTGTTTTATGTAATTTTTATTTTACTGTAATTTATTTTGGTAATAAAAAGGTAAAAATAAAGTAAACAACAGAACCCTTAATTATGGATGATAGAGTGCTCAGATGAAAATTTTGACTATACCAATTGATCCAGAAGGTTCCAAAACCCCTAGGGTAGAATTTTCATAAAAATTAGAGACGTTTTAGGCCCTCAATTGAATGAGGATTGGTTGGACGGTCCAAAATGGACTGTCCGATCTCCAGATCAAACTGCGCCCAAGACGCACATGTGACGCACTGATGGAACAGCACCTACGTTGCGCGTGGAGCATTGTCCCAAGTGAGACAACAGCGCGTCCATCAAATGCACGAGCAGACGCACCCAGCGACAGCCCAGTTTGCGGGCGCGCGGACGACGGGCATTCCGCTAGTCCCGTCCGCGTCTGTGGACGCCTCTCAAGGGCGCTTCGTCCCTTAGATAAGCGGACGCGCCCGACAACCCGCCTGGTTTGTTTCGCCTGGTTCATTCCGCCTGACTAATCTAGGTCATCCGTTCCTTGGGCCTAGATCAAATCCAGGCCCTAGGAAGGACTGTGAACTTCCAGCTTCAATTCTGGTGTCATCTGAACTCCAAATTGAGATTGGAAAGAAGCTATGGAAAGCTTGAAACCTCTATTTTCTTATGATATGATAAAATAGACATGTTATTTAGTAAAAACTTTTTGTATTAAAGAAATAAGTTTCCAATTACCTAGATTTTCAATATCTGAGATGATCAGATCTTAAAAAAATATTTTAATAATGATATACTACTGAAATAAAGTGAGATCTATGGTTAAATTGGATATATATGAGATATATTAAGGGATCAACCCATTATGGTAGAAAAACCCTAAAAATACAAAGGGACCCACTTATCAATGAGATCAAGTGTGATCAGACCCTTGGGATGGAAAGAATAAATGTTGATATGATGAAATCTAAGGAAATCATGAATGGATTATGACAAAAATAGATCAATATGATCTTTTGACCTTAATAGAGAAAATTCCCTAAATACAACTAAAATCCTTAATCAAAGGAAAAGATCTAAGATCAAATGGTTGGATCATAAGTAAAGGTTTCTAAAAATGTTAATGTAATTAGTTCCATAGCATTTTAAATATGATTATGTTATAAAGCATGATAGTATAATATTTAGACTTAGCATGATATGTGATTTCATTGTTATCATAAGGTGTTAGATTTAATTTAAGTACCTTGCCTCATTATCATAGAATGTTAAATTAGGTAGTTTTATGCTTTGAATTTATAATTGATTTATGGTTAAATGTTATTAGTAGATTTACTTGTTATGAGATAAAGAGCATAAAACATCAAAAATGTATTCTAATGATAAAGTAGAGTTTCGTGACACAAATAAGAATGGAGTACTTTGGACTTAATTAGTAAGGGCTACAGTTAGTAGGACAATATAAGGATTTTCAAATCCTTGGCCCAAATTAGAAAAAGAATAATAAACCCCATGAATGACATTATAAATATTCATGGACTTAATTAAAATCCATTAGAAAGAGTACTTAGGGTAAACATGCTTATAGGAACCTTATGAAAGGTTGAGCTATGGTCATTCTAGTGAATGATGAACATAGTGGTTAAGGGGGTTATCTAATAGAGCCTCGCTCTTCCCCTACCTTCTATTGACGTTTGTGAGGTCTAAATGCCTCCTTACATGAGGATTGAAGTAACCACTTTGTGTTCACCCATTCAGCTAGTAAGCCTTAGCCAATTGGAAATAAGAGGAGCAGTCTAGATTTAGGCTTGAATAAGTTACGTTCAACCAGCACATTAACTGGTTGAATGATAATAATAAGAGCATAAAAGGTTAGTAAATTACCTAACCCTAATAAAAACAGCAAGTAAGATAAGGATGATCAAATAAGATCCATTGGATCTTGGATGATCAAGAACAATAAGAATAAAAACACTATATTGTACTTAGTATGCATGTTTATTAGTATACTTGTTATAGTTCATTAGATTAGATAATCCAAACCCTTGATCAAAGATGATTCAAGGAAGAAAACCAAGATCATCCTCCATAGGGATGATCCAAGAACTGAACTTAGATCAAAGAAGAACTAGATGATAGAAGATCTAGGACCTTGATCTTTATCAACATGTGTAGATTGTCAATCAAAGGATCTATGAAAGATCAAGATCAAGGAGATGGACATACAAAGACTTAGAGATAGAAAAATACTTAGATATGAATGATCTAAAGATCATTCTAATCATCGGATCTAGTGATCAATAGGATTGTTCATAATTTATATATTGACAATATGTATGGATGTACAGATTTCATACATCAGTCGGGATCATGGAAGATTGGGGAAAAAGAGATCAATCCTTAAATGTAGGAGGATTTGATGAATGCATTTACATGAGATATACATGATTGTACTCATGATCTTATGTTGACAAGAGTAATGATAATACTTGTACTGAATCTCTTGAAAACCCTATGATCCAACCAAACACATATAAGATGGTTAAGGACTAAACTATAAGTGAATAGAGAACTAGGAAATATTTTAGCCCTAAGTAAACAGACATATGGTTTGATATATATGAAATCTATTTTACATACAAGCTTGGAGGCTTGTGAGTTTGTTTTTAATAGGCATGAGCCTAGGGGAATGCTATTGCTAGAGGAGTTATGAGGGTTTGGCCACCCACTCCTTGAAATTTGATGATATGATGATACCTTGCCCAATGAGAGGTTAAAAGTCGGGTGGTGGAAATTATGGGAAGGCCACCACTGTGAAAGTCTTGCCCCCCCATACGGGTAGTGACATAATATTTTCCACCGTGGTATCAGTGGTGAACAGGGCAGTTATCCGAGCGCGCTAGTACGGATCAGACTGCAGCATAGCAACCTTTCTTATTATTTTGCACTATGATGCATATGGGAATAGGCATAGTGAAATGCCTTATGTTATAGCATAATGAAATGCTAGGTAATTGTATATTACCAATATTTCCCAAGAAGGGAAATTCCCAGTATAAGATTAGTTGTAATACTAAATTCTCAAAACTAAGTGAATTGATCAGCCTAGTTGGGAATGATATTTGACTATTTTCACAAATTTAACTGGTTTACCCATGAAGGGTATGTATATATATAGATATACATAACTTACAAAGTAAAGAGTATGTTTAAGGATAATGAGATTATGAAGTATTGGAATTACCTTGTCAATTATTATGTTTCTTGATTCCCCTACCAAGCATTGCTTGCTGATATATTGTACTTGTTGCAATATCTCAGATCCAGGGAAGGAGAGTTAGGAGTTGAAGACTATAGAAGACTTGAAGAAAATAATCTTCAAGGTACACCCTTGAAGACATGTTTTTTTTTTTTGTTGAGTGTTTTATTGTATTGTGAGCTTGAGTTCTGGATTATGTAATTTGGACAAGTATTGTACTAGATTTGGCTGTACTGTGAACCACTAGATGGATCCTGGAGTTTAAAAAAGTATATTCCTTCAATGGAATTTTATTTTGTACACAAATTGTACTTATGTTATGTATGAAGTGGTGACTTGGGTTTTCAAAATAAGTTCTAAAGAAAAGAATTTCCACTATTTTGTTTTGTGAAAAAATTTTACACTCTTAAGGGCCCTGCCTTTCAAAATACTTTACAAATCATGTTTCAAAAACCCGGGTCGTCACACTCATAATGACATTTTTACTGTCTTCACTTCCACCATTTCATTTCTTGTAACTAATGAATTATTTCATGCCCAAATTAGTCCAAATTAATTGCAACTTTGTCAATCTCACATCCAATCAAACTGATCTTCCATAATAACCTTTGTTATTGGAAACCACAGTATCATCACTATCCGTGTTGAATGTAAATCAATTATAATCAATTTCTTCTCACCCCATTCACTTCATCTGTCTTTCTCCCTAGTTGATTCATTATGTAATCATCACTATTTAATGATTATTCTTATAAAATAGTACTCATGTCTTCCATACAATATGCATTTCAAATCATAATTAAAACTCTCATAATAATTCATAAACATTCTCTTCTCACTAATTCAGGCCATTAGAAATTTTTGCATGCACCAGAACTCATTAATTTCCATCTCATGGCTCAGAAAATTCATCCATAAGAACACGAGGACCTTATTTCACCAAATTTCCAATGATTTTCACCATACTATAATTTATTCATCAAATAAATCAACTTTCAAGTTTAGGTTAATATAATACTTCTCTAATTTTCTCAAGTTCCATTAAGTGTAATCATTTCTAATCCTTCATCATTATTCTCATACTATTGTTATTACCAATTGTTAGGCCCTTTCAAAAGTTTACACACTATCCAAGTTAGAGCTTGAACTTATTCACTAAGTTTCTATATTCATGCTTCAATTCTCCACTCATCTATTTTTCTTTCTTATCATTTAGTAATCATCCTTATAAAATAGTTGTTATCCCCTCTAGGCATTATGCACCTCCAATTCATAACTAAAACTCTTACAAATCATTTAAATAGGCATTTACTTCTCAATGATGGCTAGCTATCAGTATTTCTGTATATATAAGGAATAACTCATTTTCATTCCTTCGATCAAATTTTTTTTACAGAAGTAGATCAAATGCCACTGATCGAATATATCCACAACATATACAAACTAATGTTGTAATTCTCTTAATTTTTCCTAAGTTCTATTCCATTGTGATAATTCTCTACCCCTCTTTTCATTATAATCAAAATATTATTGTGCAATAGTCATCATAATCCTCAAAAGTTTACACGCATTGTCAAAATTAAAACTTGGTTCCTCTCAGGGTCACCCCATGTGAATAGATCTATCTCTAATAAAGTTTTCATTTAAATATACTAATTTTGTACTCTTATACTATTGTTCCTTACTCTAAGAACCATACTAATTTTGTAAGAGTACTCCTCTTACTCGTACCAAGACTAGAAATCTATTGTCTTCTTAGAACTTGCCAACCCTTGTGGGTTGCATCTATTGTTGCTACTACATCAACCAATTGAGGCTTTGCATCATGTTGTCCACGAAGTCCATCATCTGACTCCCCTGGTTAGATGGCTCAGCAGAGGGGGGTTGTCATCCTCTGACTCGTGGTCTTAAGTGGCATCCTTCCCTTTATCACAAGATCCTTTTATGAGTTACTCTTAAACTCAATAATCACAATATCTTACTTTTGAGATCCCTTAAGACTACACAATGTGACTGGCTGCGAGTGGACTAAACCTGGGCTCTGATACCAACTATAATGACCTGGGTTTTTCTAACACTTTTTAAATACAAAAGACAAATACATAACAAGATCAATCTCTAATAAAAATTATTTTTAAAGAGTAAACAACAATGAAAGAATCTTTTCTTTTAAATTCACTTTAAAAAACCCCAAATGTCATTTTTATTTTCTCAAAACAAGCATTTTCATTGAAATGAGTGCTCATTTCTACCAAAAATCTGCCAGAGTTTTCTTTGCTTTTCGAACATACGACATTTAACGCATGTCATTGCAAAGTACTTAATAAACATTTATTGACAATTTAAAACATAATTGAAGACTCTGTCTCCTTTTATAGATCAAAAGAATAAAAACAAATTACTTAAATAAAATACACCCAGAACCTCCACATTATAACCTAATCACATAAGTCATCTAAACTCCATCAATTACATACAATGTAGCCTCTTTCTTATTTTTGATACAACAACTTCAATTCAAAAATCAATTCTTACCTATCCTTGTCCAAAGCTTCCGTTGGCATGCTCCTGTTAGTAACAGCTCCTATTCCTTACAAGTCCTTTGTCTTGAGGTATTGTCAACATGCCAAACCTACTACTGTTCTCTGTATCTAAGGCATTACAAACCAAAGCAATGCCTTAGTAGGCAAACGCCTGTGTAAATGGAATAAGACGCAATTTTATGTAATAAAAAAATTATGATAATTCTATATAGATCAATTTGCCCATGCTAAATCATGCAACTACCATTCAGTTATCATTTAACTTGAAATAGTTCAACATTTATCAAGATCATGAAAGCATGCTACAAATGAAGAAATATCGATGCATCAATACTAAATTACATTCCTTGAAATGCAAAGTATGAAATAACATATCAAACTTATAAGTCATTTACATTTCCTAATACTAGTCTTCACTCTTACGAGCCATTTCACATATCAAATACCAATGCGTCTTTGTATGTATTAGAGTGCACAGCAAACAATATTGTCCTCTTTAGTGTAGTGAGTCGGCGTAGTGGGTTAAACCCAAAGACACACCTCAAGGCTTTGTTTCCACTTGGAAGCATACAACTAGGTTACACCTATCAACCTCTTGCGAAGCATGTCCAAATTCCCAAACAATGTGGGTCTAAACTCATCCTCTTTGGGCATACAATTGGGCTATGCCCGTTAACCCTCAAGGCTTTGTTTCCAACCAGAGGCATACAACTTGGTTACACCTATCAACCTCTCACGGAACCTGTCGTCACTAGTGTCAAAGTATGCAGTGGTAATATTGTTCTCTTTGGGCATTCAACTAGGCTACGCCCATCAACCTTCAAGCCTTTGTTTTTGACCAGAGGCATACAACTAGATTACACCCATCAACCTCTCACGGAACACGTCATCACTTGTCTAGGATGCATCTTCATTAGTCTAGGATGTTTTGTGTCATGAACAAACAAATGGACTAAAACATCACAATTTACAACATGCACTTATACATAAGCAATTTAATTTACATTCAAATACCACATGTATATTTACTTCATTCATAGCATAGTCTAAATAAACTCATTTTAACAATCGAGATTCATATTTGTGTATATATATATGTATGTATGTATGTATTAAAAATCATAGCACATCTTAATTCCACCTACCTCAAATAGTGCTCTTCTAATTCACTAACAAAAATACTTTATTCAGTTCATGTACACGCTCCCAATCAGTCACATCTTTGTAAAATACAAAAACACATTTAGATATATAATTCTAGGACTTCTCTTAGCTTTTCCAATATGAAAGCTCCCTCTAAGTTAGTCCTTGGCACTAATCATCACAAGGCGAAGTGACATTGTTTATTTCTATGCTAAGGACATTTCATTAACTATTGGTTAATAACTAATTGAATGACCAATGATTACTGGATTTTTAATCTATGCCATTGGCTCTGGATTGGCTATTCATCACTCTTCTTGAGTGACTGCAAGTTACTTTCACCATTCATTGGCCTTAAACTTTTGATCCCTGAGCAGATCAAATCTTAGTTTGAAGCTAGATATTTTTTTCCATAATACAGTCCTCAATACATTTCATAGTTATATTCTTAGATCTAATTAGTATTAGAAGCATCATGAATAGTTCATGTCACCCATTCTTTTTGAGTTTTCTATAAATTTGAGGGTTGGAAAACGTATTGGTAGATTCTGATCATTGATCAAATGTTTAACCATATTATTTACACAGTAACAGATTGGATGGTCTTGATTGTTTGATTTATTTTCTAGCACAGATTGCTAATTTTTTCAAATTCTAATTTTGTTAAATTACAATTTGAATGGTCAATCGTCTATGGATTGAATTTTAGGAGTCGGATCACCCCTATCCAAGCCAATTGAATGATCGAAGCCTCAAATGGGTTGATCAACACTCCTAACCATCTCTATTTGTTAAATACAAACAAGATCAATGGTTTTAATATTGTTTTGGTATGAATCAATTAGGCCCTAACTGAAAAACCTACATGTTCCTATTCTATAGACAAATAAAACAAAGAAAAGGAGAATTCGTGACAAAAACTCACCTATGTGGGTGTCCACGCTCTCCAATCATTGCCGGAGAAGATAGCATTTGATGATTTTCTTGTAATGGTTTCACATGCTCCACTTTCCCCCTCCAATTCGATGTAGGTCCTCCTTCGATGGCAGTGGAATCAAAGGGTTTTTATTCCCCAACTCTTAGAGACTTGATTGAATGGCGGGATCTTCAATCAGAGCTGTCGTTGTCACCAGCGAACTCAATTTCTCTGTTGACTATCAAACCCTCCTTCACTAGTACGATCTAGGTTTTTTGGTGTGCAGATTTGCCGGGCCCCCCCCCCCCCCCCCTCTTCTCATTTTCTTCTCTCCTCTTTCCTTCTTCCCTTCTCTTCTTCTCTCCCTATTTCTCCCTCTCATTGAGTTTTCTGGTCTATTGGGTTTTGGGAAGAAACAGACTCGACGTCTGTTGGGTTCACTTAAGTGAGGGGGGTACCAATATCAAATACAACCCCCTTCATTTAAGCATTTCTTCTATTTTTCTCTACCTTATTTTTACAAAATTTCCCCTCATATTCAAATACTCATATCTCCTCCATCCAAATTTTGATTTCTGCAAACTTGGTATTGTTTGAATTGCCTTTTTGAGTACTATCCAATTATGGGGGTCTCAATGCTAGATGAGATGTATATCTAGTCTTTCACTTATAAAAGTCCAAAAATATGAATTTAATACGTTCTTTTCATCCTAATTTAATATTTTTCAAAATTCACTAAAATTGAGATTTAGAAATTAGGGATGTTACATACTTGTTATTATTCAAGGCTCTAATATAGGAGTAGGTTTCATGGAGCTACTCCTAAGATAAACTAGTAACCCAATAAGGGCTAGGTCAAAACCAAACCATGTTGGTATCCACAACTATAGTTGTGGGTAAGGGAAGTTGCTTAGGGCAGTGGTAGCCACACTAGTAGCGTATAGATGTCTAGTTATGATATGATATGAAAAACATGTGTTGACATGTTAGTCATTCTGTAGAGCCCTACTAGATTGGAAAAATGGTTGTGCCACTCAGCAAATAGTAGTACTTGATGTGGTTGTCAACTAACAAATTGAGCCAAGGTACACAGATATAATAGAAAATGGGAACTCTTTGAATTATACCCCCATCCATTAGACCAAGTTGATGCAATAGATATGATGATGTTTTGCTAATCAATAGCATTTTCATCGATAAAATCTAACCAAGATGGTTTTTTCGACTATTTCATATTCTTACTCATGCATAAGTCTGCTTAGAGAAATCATGAAAGAACCACATGACAGACCATGATGTAACCTTGCATAAGTAAAACTTATAACATGTCCTTACTAATTTATTATTCTATCCATGCACTTGTATGCATTTACATGCTTACATAGACATGTAATTGTGCTTACCATGCTTTTCCATTGGTCTTATTAGTATTTTTTCAATTGAGCAATTGTGCTTGCTCCTCCCCCCCCCTCCAGCAAATAATTTTAGATGAGAGTTCAAGAAAATTAAGTGCCAAGGAGAAGGGGAAGGTGAAAGTGACATCTACTTGATATAGAAGCAGATTCGAGATAGAGTTGCTTTGCTAATTTTGCACTTTCTAATAGACATATGGATGACTGTAAATATTACTTATGCTAACATTTTAAATTGACCATGATGGTTGTACATGGACTTTTTGGATGAATGTTATGATGGTAGATTTAGTTGTGACCAGTCGGTCCTAAGCATGCTCTTTCTTTTAATACACACTTATACTTTGAATCTATTTGACTATGAATGGAGGTTTGGTAGGTGTCCCCTATGGAGGGTGGATTTGTGAAATTACTTGTATATATTATGGGTTTCCAACACTTCATTTGCATAAGTTTTTAATAGGAATTCCACTACATTACTTATGATCTTCAAAAATGATTTGGGAAAATTGAGATGTCACAAGTAGATTGCAAGAAGAAGCAGGTGACTCTTCACATCCTAGACATGGAACCTATGTTTCAAAGATGATTGGACATATCTTGCATTAGTATTATCTCTGCTAGTCAAATAGTACACCTAGTGTCTAGTGGATGTCAGGCTTATTTGGCATGTGTTGGTACTTAGAAATCAGTGCCTTGGATTGATGAGATTGACATGGTGCAAGAGTTTAAGGATATTTATCTAAGTTGCCTAGTTTATGGCCAAGGCAAGAGATAGAAATTCCAATTGAGCCATTTCTTGGACTAGGTTCCATCTCAATGGCATGGTATCACATGGTTCCTACAGAATTGATGGATTTAAAAGCTCGATTACATGAGTTGTTGGATTGAGGGTTCATATGCCCAAGTGTCTCACCTTTGGGAGCCCCGATCTTGTTTGTGAAGAAGAAGGATGGTTCTCTATTGTTATGAGATGATTATCAGATACTTAATATAGTTTCCATTAAGAACAAGTATCCATTAGCTTGCATCAATGATCTTTTTCAACCAGTTGTAATCAGCTAAGGTGTTTTCTAAGGTTGATCTAAGGACTAGCTACCATCAGCTCAACATACAGGACTAGGATGTTTCTAAGACTACATTCGAAACTCGTTATGGTCATTACAAATTCTTAGTGATGCTGTTTAGATTGATGGATGCACTTGTAGCATTCATGGAGTTAATGAACTAGGTGTTCAAGGATTATTTAGACAAATTAGTTAGTCTTTGTTGATGATATCCTTATTTTCTCTAGTGATGTTGTTCATAAGCTTTATGTTAAGTTCTTTAGGTGCAAGTTTTGTTGGATCAAGTTCAATTCCTTGGCCATGTAATATCTAAGGATGTTATTGCTATTGATCTTAAGAATGTCGAAGTAGTTTCCAAGTCAGAAAGACCCAAGACCATGACTAAGATAAATACCTTTCTCAGCCTGGTAGGTTACTATCAATGTTCTATTAAGGGATTCTCCTAAATTGCACAACCATTAATTACATTGACCAAGAAAGGGAAAAAGTTCATCTAGATAGATGATTATGAGAGAAATTTTGTGAGTTAAAGGGAAAGCTCACTTCTACACCTGTGTTGTCCTTATCAGACAGAAGTAGCAGTTTTGTTGTGTGCTTATGTAAAACAGCAAGTTTGTTGCCTATGCCTCAAGATAACTAAAGAAGCATGAACTGAATTATGCCACCTATGATTTGGAACTCACCATAATTTTTTGCCTAAAGATATGTAGGCACTACTTATATGATGAGAGATTTGATGTTTTTAATGATCATAAAAGCCTTAAATAATTTTCCTCTCAAAGTGACCTAAAGATGAGATAGAGACATTGGATAGAATACTTGAAATATTTTGATTTCACCATCTTGTACTACCGAGGAAAGGCTAACATTGTTGCAAATGCCCTCAATATGAAGTTGAGTGGTATGATTTCCAATATAATTATTTGCACGACTTTCCTAGACCAAGTCTTGCAAGCATAATAGTTGTGTGAGGTGATGTAGGTTTTGTGTGGGAAGGATGGTTTCATGAAGGGATTAGATAGTAGTGTGAGATTCTGCGGGAGATTGGTTTGTTGACTAGTGCATGTTTAAGATAGGAATTGTTGAAGACAACACATGATGCAAAGTTAACCATTCATCCAAGAGGTACAAAAATGTATTAAGACTTGAAGAGACATTTTTGGTGACAAGGAATGAAGAGAGGTATAGGTGAGTGTGAAAGTAAAGCACTAAAGAGTGGCATGTTTAATACTGACTCTCGAGCTTCTCAAATGGAAATAGAACCATGTATCCATGGACTCTGTAATTGCTTGCCCAAGACTTCTAGTAGGGATGATACGATCTAGGTTATTGTGGATCGACTGATTAAGTCAGCTCATTTCTTACCTATACTATAGAGATAGTTGCTTAAGATTCTAGCCATATTATACATTAAAGAGATAGTCTGCATGGCTTACCACCCACATTCATATCAAACAGAGGCAGCACATTTGCATCCCATTTTTTTCATAGTTTACAGGAAGGATTGGGCATTTGTTCATGGTTTAACACTATTTTATTAGCAGATAATAGACAATTAGAGAGCACCATCTACATACTAGATGATATGTTCAAAGCATGTACACATGACTTGAAAGGTTATTCAGACAAGCAACTTCCGTTGGTGGAGTTTTCCTACATCAACGGTTATCATTCTAGCATCACCATTGAACCTTATAAGATGTTATATGTCAAGCCATGATGTACACCTACTTGCTAGAGTGATGTAGAGAGAAACCATTTGTCAAGTTAGAGTTAATTAGGCAATGTACCAAGAATGTTAGATTTATTTAAAAGCAATTGTTGGCAGCTCATAGCAAGTAGAATACTTATGCTAATTTGATGCATAGGGATCTTGAGTTTAAAAATGGTGATCATGTTGCTCTGAAGGTTTCACCAATGGAGTGATGAGATTTGGTTTGAAGGGAAAGTTAACCCCCAGACACGTGGGTCCATTTGAGATATTGGAGAGAGTTTAGCCTAGTTGCATACTGATTGATTACCCCCTCTGCTATCAAAAGTCCATTGTATTTTCCACATATCTATGTTGAGGAAGTATGTGTTGAACCCCACTCGTATTCTCGAGTAGGTTCCAGTAGAGCAACAACTTGATCTCACATTCCAAGAACAAGTATTACAAATTTTGGATAGAAAGGATAAGATTATGAGAAACAAGATGATCCCTCTCGTCAAGGTTCTGTGGTAGCTTCATTCTTCTAAGGAAGCCATTTAAGAGATAGAAAGTGAGATGAAACAAAAATTCCCTGAATTGTTTGATGGAATGTAATTGTGAATTTTGGCAATGAAATTTCAAAAAAGGGGCGAAGAATGTCATCCCGCTTTTATCCAATGAAAAATGGATTATTTTGCACCATTTAATCATTCATAGGTGGCCCATACATTCATCTACCTAGTTCAAGTGATTGTTGATATGAAATGAGAAATGAATTAAATGAGTTAACTTAGAAAACATTATATAGCATAGATTTGATATTTAACTTAATGGAGTTAAAACAAAAATGATTATATAAGAAATGATTAAGGAAACTGGCAAGATAATGTATGACCATACTAGAAAATAATAATGGAAACATAAGTGGCATAATGCATGATTTAATGATTTGCAAGAAATGTAATATGAAGGGATGTATGGGAGATGCATACATGGAGTGGTTGTTGGCCTTAAGATAGCTCACACATTCACTTAAAACAAGAGACTGACACATGAAGGGGGTAGCTAGTTCAAGGTAATCCTCCACTCAACCAAAGGTACTTGGGGAGTGACATGTGGGAACTGCTCAGCACATCATGCACCATGTGCTTTGCATAGAAAGGAATGGAAATATAAATAAAAACTAGAGTAGGAGTAAGTGCAACAAATACTTGAGTTATGCGTGGAGGGGTGTGGAGCTACATGTTATGATGGCTGATGTTAGAGTGATTTTTAAATGGTTTTGGTCGTGGTGAATTGGAAATGGATTGATCTACTATTTGGAGCATGAAAAGAGCCTAGATTTTTGTCACTATTTGGCACATTTTTTTCGATGCATGTTACCTTACTATTTGTGATGCCTTGCATGCTGAAAATGTAGTGTTCTGAATGCTGGCTATTTTAGAGGCATGAAATATTAGTTTAGAGTGTGATTATGAGTGGAAATCACACCCTATATTCATTGATTTTTTATGAAAATTTTGGTCCAAATTATTCATCGATTAATGCACTATCAACTCATGAATGGAATTAAATTGTATTTCCTAATGTTTAACTTGGTCCTTGGAGCATAAAAAAGGTATCAATTTTCTATGAAAAACAATGCCTAATTTTACATGCATTTGAACTAAGTACTATTTGATAATTTGTGGGATTTAAAAAATATGCTTGTAATATTGCACTATGAATTCTAGTTTTAATGCTCCCACTTAACTTGGTAATTCATTCTAATTTCTTGGAAATTTTGGAGAATGGGAGTAGCATAGAATCCTGTGAAATTCAAACTGCAAATGGCATCTGAAATCTTACACAACTTGAGACATGTTTTGGCTACTCTTTTATGGGATTTTAGCCATGGACTTTATGCCAGTTTTAGGGTATTAGGTGGTGATGACGGTGCCCTATGTATTATCATTGTTTGAGACAAAATTGAGTCCCAAAAATTACACATTTTGGAGTAAGTTATTGTACTTGTTTTTGGCCCTCATACACTATTGTCCATGGCCTATTTTGGATGGGATGTTAGCATTGAAGGATGTGTTACATTAGGGAATTGTGCTAGGGATTATCATGTGTTTTAAGAAGATACTAAAGTTGGAAATTTAGAACCATATTATGTATTAATTGGCTTAGAATCACTTGTTTAAATTTTAATCTTGGAAAAGGGGATTAGGCACCCTACTTTTTCATTGATTTCCTATTGATATGACCTCATTTAAAAGATGTTTGAAAGGTACAAACATGACTTAAGGATGTGTGAATTTATTCAAGGTTTTAAACTTAAGTGATGGACATTTGTCACTAAATAGCAAACTACAATCTCTAAACTATACATGCTTCACTACTATTTTCAAGATAAGCTTAGCTACTAATTTTCATGCTTAAAATTCATAGTAAAAGGCACATATTTTCCTTGGAAATGATGCAAGTAGTTTTGAAGTGAAAATACCAAAGTTTTTAAGGTGATTACAATATAGAGATGACTAGTTTTATATTACCTATTTTCCTAAATATAAGTCATCAATTTGCATCATGTTTCGCTATTTTTATAAATGTGATTTAACCACTAAAGCCATTCAATCTACTAATCATAGCAATGTCCAATTATTGATATTCCATTGATTGGTGACTTGTTCTGTCATGAAATTTTGATGTGACCTACAAATTGAAATGACTTATGTTATAGTTGAAGACATCATTACTCATGGCAAAAAGCTTCATTGTTTTAGAGCATGTAATTCTTGCTATGTAGTACTTAAATTGAATAGATAAAGTTTCTTGAATGGTTTGGCATTTCTTAACTAAAAATAACTAGAAAAGACTCATACATCAAACAATATATATACATAAATACACACATGCATGCATATATATATATATATATATATATGTGTGTGCATGCATGCATGTATGTATATATATGCATGTAGAATGGCTAGGAATTGGCATTTTCATAAACATGGTAAGCCGTGTTACATGGCTAAACATGTGTATCATTGAATAGTTGAAAAATGCATACTTATAAAGTTTTTCTAATCATGTTTCATGGCTAGTCAATGGCGTGAGTTATTGAATGTTTTCAGCATGGTTTTATACAAATGATTTGAAAGTTTGAATGAGTGTTCCATGTTGGATGCCTACATTGAAAAGATTTGCCATTGAAATGCAAATGCTGTGCAAAATTAGTAACTTTGTATAAACAGATTTCATTGACACTTACTATGGTATATTATTTTAATCCTAAATGGGTAAATGATTTTGTTGATCACTCTTGGTGTTGATAGTTTTGCTCATGAAGTTGATGGTGCACTTGATGTGTAGTCGTATTGTTGACTAAGAACTCTTTGAAGACATTTTTAGCGCAATATGTAAGTCTCTATTGACACTATGCTAGGAGGTGCAATTTCCATTGTTCTTTAAGATAGATACCAGCCTAGATATAGGGCATATTGGCAGGAGTATGTGTCATAGTAATACTACTTGTGGATGTATCCGGACCCCCCTATGAGGGAAGAAGAGATTGTGATTGTGAGCTATCCATAGTCAAGCATAGTGGCGACAGTAGTTGCTCTGCATGCATAGGTGTTATAACTGATTGTTTGGCATGAGCTAACATGTTGGTTAACTGGAGCCCATGCCACGATGGTTGTGCCACTCAGCAATTTGATAAATTGTCTAATTTATCAATCGGTGGGTTGATCTATTGATAGATAGTATGATATAATATGACACAACTTTATTGATTGATTTTACAACTATAGATTGCTATAGATTTGTCTTCTCAATTGATTAGTTGTTTCCAACTTGTTTTGGAAAATATATACATATTGCATACTAATACTTTGAACATACAAATCTTTTCAGATTTTCATCGAAAGATTTATTGAACACTTACATATGCATTGATTCCTACCATGATTTATGATTGACTATTTTAGGGTTTTTCCTATTTGAGTGATTGTACTCACTGCCAAAACATTTTTCAAGTGAAAGTTCATGTTGAAGGAATGATAGGGCTACTTGATTGAGATTTTTAGATTTCATTTTAGTTAAGAACAATGTATAGATCTAATTCTTGGTTTCATTATTTTGTGGATGTTAAATCCTTGGGTCATTAAGTCTATAATTTCATTAATGATGCAATGGTTCAATTTATTCTATTTTTACTTATATGAGAAGGTTTATTAAAGTCACTCTGGGATAAAGAGTGTTTTTTTATATTATCTATGTATGCTATGATTTCTAAATGATTTGAAAAAAAAATTATAGGAATTTTGCCATTTCATAAAATGGTTGATCAAAAGTAATTTTTGAAAAATTAGGATTTCTTAGTGAGAGAATGAATAAAAGGGTAGCTGGTATGGTTGTTTTGGCTGCATGGGAAACACATAAAAGGAGAGAGAGAGAGAGAGAGAGAGAGAGAGAGAGAGAGAGAGAGAGAGAGAGAGAGAGAGAGAGAGAGAGAGAGAGAGAGAGAGAGAGTTGATTAGAGGATCACTGATAAGCTTTCAATTTTATATGAAAAAAGTACCTAATTAGTAGCCCACGTGTTATAACTTATAATGTTAAATTATAGTTTTTGGCCAAAACTTTGTAACACATGTATTTCTGACCTAATAATTCAAAAGCTTGTTATTTTTAGGTTCAGGAGCTAATCTAGAGTAAGTATACTAATGATCATAATTTTTCTAGGAATTAATTAGGGTTTTTCTTATTTTTTAGGTGTTGAGAAGGTAATCCAAAGGTTGAGATTGATAGGGATAAAAATTGAAGCCATTCATGAGGTTTCCTAGTCTAACTAAGAAACGTAAGAAAGCCAAAGACTTAATGTCATCAATCAAAGGAGTGATGAAGGTTCAAGACTATACTAGGGCAATCTAGAAGGCAATAGGAGAAGCAAAAAGTGACTAAAAATGGACTCAAGCCCAAGCCATCAATTTCCACCATCTTTGCATGGAAGCCTTTCAAGCCACCTAAGCCATTAAAGCCATGAAAAATAATGATGAGCCATACAAGCTACTCAAGCCTTGAAGCCAAGCAATAAAGCCACATAAGCCACCAAGTAATGAGACATCAAGCAAAGGATGAGTGCCACATGGAGCCTCTTGAACCATCAATTCAAGAAACTTTCTTATATTAAAAGTGTGATTTTTAAGGGATTTTTAGTGATTAATGTAAAAGGTAAGATGATCATGCATTAAGGGACACATCATGTTCCTAATCCATTTCTTATACTAGATCCACCCTTCATCCTAGGATTTCACCACTTTTACTTAGGAAGGGAGGCACCTCCTAAGAAAGTGAACAACCACCCCACCCCCCCCCCCCCTCTTAATTTGAAGTGTATTCAAGTGGTTTTCTAAGATAGAAGCCATAGATCTAAGTCCATTCAAGCACATCAAAAACCTGGGTTTAACCCTAAAATTTCCATCCTTATTTCCTCCCACATCTTACCTATTTCCCACATTTAAATTCCACCCAATTAGGAGGGTGGAGGGCTGCTTTCCCTCCATGGAAAAGGACACCTCCTCCCCTTTCTAATTTGGAAAACTAGCCAGCTCATATTAATTTCTCTCTTATGTCATCTTTATGGCATCATTCCTACTTAAATTTCCTACTCTTAATCTTCCTCATTCAATACCCTAACCCTAGAGCCACTTTCCTCGAGGATTCACTCATTCCAAAGTTAGGAAACCACTCATCTATATATACCCCCATGATTCATACGAATTTTTTAGTTTGAGGTGGGGGAGATACCTTGAAACATAACTTCTTTTGGTGCTTTGTGGATACTAGACTTTGGGACTTCTTTTATGCTTTTCATCCTCTGGTTTTGTAGTTATTGTCTTAGTTAATTCTTCTCCAATTTAGGTTAGTAGTTTACTTATTTTGATAGTTTCATTGCTCTAGGTTTTCCTTGTTTTGTTTCTTAGATTACATAGAACTTTTCCCCCTCTTTTCTTGATTAAATTGTTTTGTTTGTATTTTTTAGTCAACGAAGATTTAAGTTAGTTATTCTAAGAGAATAGCTAGCTTAGAAATTGGAAAACCCCTCTTGAATGTCACCTTTTTTTCCTTATTCACCACTTTAGTTTAGCTCATTCACCTTTTAAGCCTTATTTTCCTACAAATTCCTTTCTAGATTTTCTTTGTATATAATTATAATTTATATTGGGAGCTTTATATTGAATTTTTGTTGTAATTTACATGTAGTTTTGGAAGCTTGGACAGTGTGCAATTTCAAAATTTTATTGACAGTTCTATGCCCATAATTCTAGTGTAATTTGGAAGTGAATCAATAATTGTGGAAATTCTTGTGGTGGAATGTTTCTTTACTCAAAGTAATTTGGATCTGGGCTATTTCTTAGCATAAAATTTATGGTTTCAATTGCTTCCTATTGCTTTATTTGTTTGATGTTCTTAAGTAGTTGAAATCTGAATTTTTTGCTCCTTAACTTTGTACTTTGTTTCCAGCCATCTAAACACCTTATTTGCTTGAATCCTTAGGAAACCATTTCGATTTTCATTTTATTTATTAGATCCATTAATTATTTTTCATGATAGTTCACTTCAGATTAGTCAATTCTGGTCACTTTTGCACTTGATAACCATTCATACAATCCATGGATCATGCACATGGTACTAGGTCACTTTTCTTTTTCATTTTTTCTCAATTTAGTTTAGCAAGAGTTAATTCATTATTTGTATCTTAGTTCAGGTTTAGAAAGTTTCCTTCTACTTTTTCTAGAATGTTCCTATTTGAGGAAGTTTTAGGATTTATAAAGTCATTTTAATGGTAGTTTTCATTCACATGCATGCTGCTAATTTCTTATTAAAGTTAGTTAGATCTCATTGGTTACTTGTTTTTACATGTTATTTTAGTCTTAGAATGTTTTCTAATTTAGCTTTAGAAAGTTCTATTTTTAGCTGTTTCCTTAGTTTATGTTTTCTAGATTAATTCATGCTTGTTTTGCATTAGTTTTCTTTGATTAAATTCATGTTAGTGGGGTAAGTTTCCATTATAATTTCTTGGCTTTAGTTCTTAGAAAGTTTATTTTAATTCTAGTTTCTAATTCCATGCATGTTTCCATTTCATGTGACTTTAAATTACTAGTTTGATCACAACTCTTTCTCATTGGCTGAAGCTAATTAATCTAAATAGAATCCAATCCATTACAAATCTATATGATTCCTCATGGGATCAACCTCACTTGCATCAAAATACTACATTGATTCATGCAATTGAGAGTAATTTTAAAGCTATACCAAGTTTTTTGCACCATTGCTGAAAAATTGTAAAGAATTTGTAGTTGGATCTTTATTTAGATTATTTATCTTTAGTCATAGTCTTAGGTTGCATTAGATTAAGATTTTTGTATTGCACTTAATTCCTCATAAATAGACACATCTTTCTTGTTTTTGTGCAAGGGGAAATTGGCAAGAGGAACTTCATGAACTGCATAGGATTTCTTTATTTTCTTATATTAGGTTTTTGAGTGAACTTGTAGTGAGGCCCCATTGTAATTTGGAATTTCAATTTCAATTTAAATGGGTTGTATTAAAATAGGGCAAGTGTGTGACTTGGAGGCCCGCGCTTGATCTTCATAAAAAAAAAAAAAAAAAAAAAAAAAAAAACCATTGTAAATTTTCCTCACTCTCTTTTACTTTCCCTAGTGTACTTGCATTTAGTGTAATTTGCATATTTGTTGGTAGTGTAATTCACATAGTTTAGGGTCATTCATCTTAATTATTGCATCTTATTTAGGGTTGTTGCATTAGCTTGCGCCTATCTAACCCTTGGTTGGATAGCATATAGGTTGTATTAGTTTGCTTTCTTGCATGTTTACCACTTTACAATAGATGGAACATAATGTTAGTAAGGGCCCCATAGGAACCCTCAAAAGATAAGGACTAGATTCATCACTTGATCGTTGGCCCACCTAGGAAATCAAATCAACTTCTTATATGCTTTTGATCCTAGCCATTAATCTTAATTTAAAATCAAGTAGCAAGAGACCTAGGGTTTTGAGCTCATAGGAACCTTTATGAAAGAGGCAATCTATTGTCACTCTAGTGGATCTTGAACTTTGTGGTTGTAGTGGGTATCCAACATCCAAGTTTTTTTACCATGCCTTTTGTTGATAGATGTTGAGCTCTAAGCACCTCTTTCCATAAGAATTGTATTGACCACCTTGAGCAGGACCTAATTGGTAAGCAATAGTCAAGCATGGACTAAAGGAGTTGTCTTGCTTTAGGATAAAAGCTACAACCTCACAAATTAACCAAGATCAACAAGACATCTTGTTAGCTTTAGGAATTTGTTTGCTTGAATAGCACATAGAGTTAAGAGTCATTTAGATTTAGGTTGCATCATTTATTTAGGTGTCATTATAGTGCATGCAAGGACATTGATCTTAAAACACTAAGTTAGTACCATTAGATCCTGACATTGAATGTACTCATAGGCAAGGGTTAAGAAATCAAATTACTGGCCCCATGGCAGACCCACCAGTTGAAGTTGAGCATAAGGCTAGTAGAGATATTTACGTGCCACTTCAATTAAATATTCCATCAGCATCACTTACCACCCACCAATGTAGAGCATTTTGAACTTAAACCTAGAGTCATTTAGTTACTTCCAACATTCTATGGTTGTGATAGAGACGATCCATACCTACATGTAGAGGAGTTCCTGGATATTTGTGACACATTTAAATTTTGAAATGTTTCACATGATTCTATTAAACTTGGGTTGTTTCCCATTTCATTAAAAGATAAGACCAAATCATGGTTGAATTCTTTAGAGGTCAATTCCATTTCCACATGCGACCAATTTCCTAGGCCCTTCGAAGGGAAATCATTAGTTTCCTATAAAAAATTGATGAGCAATATTATAAATGCTAAGAAAGGTGAAATGAATTGTTGTAGAAGTGCACTCACCATGGATTTGAAAAATGGTAGCAAGTTCAATACTTCAATGAGGCATTAACATCTCAAAATAGACAAATGGTAGATGCAGCTAGTGGAGGAGCCCTCATGCTAAGAAGCAGAGGACATGGAAATTTTCCAAACTTTAGCTAACAGTTCTTAGGAATGGGCCTATTCATAGAAGATAGATAAATACCCAAGCTCAAAGGAAAGGATCTTTGTATGAAATAGGAGTGACCTCAAATATGTCATATAAGTTGATTCCTTGACTGAAAGAATGTGTAAGCTTGAATCCTTGCTTGGAACATTTGACAAGCTTGAAAATATGTTCAAGCCTTCATGGTTGTCAATACACTCACAAGACCTCAACAAGAGGATTGTTCAATTTGTTCTAGCCTAGCACATTTAACTATGACTACTCCATCAAAACAAGTGTAACTTGAATATCTTTTAGAACAAGTGAATGCTCTTGGTGCATATTGCAACCCTAGCAATAAAAATATATATTATGAGACCTATAATCTAGGATGAGCTAAACACCCCAATTTGTCATGGTCTAAAAATAATTACAAGGGAATTACATTTGTGAACCCCCTGCTCAGAACTTTCCTATAATTTTAGCTCTCTAGAAGTCACCTAGTTTTCAATTGCCTCAACAACCAAAGAAACCATCAAATGAGGATAGTATCCAATTTCTCATGAAACAAAATCAAGAGATTAACAAGGCCTTGCATCAACTCTAGAATGAGAGTTGACAAAATATAGCTAGGATAGAGATGCAAATAACTAGTTGTTTGCTTCTTTAAGCTAGAGGGAGAAAAGTAAGTTTCCTAGTCAGTCTATTCCGAACCCTAAGGGTTAGATAGAAATAAGGACTAGTTCAGAAAGATCTCATGAGCAAGCAAAGTCCATTACAATCCCTAAGAGTTACAATCAAGTTGAAAATAAAGTAGGGTAGACTAAGGACAAGATAGAGGAGAACGAATTAGCTAAAACTCTATAAGAGAGAAAAGGCAAAAATCTCCTACTCCATCTGAGCCTATAGTGGAGGCACCTAATGTGCCTAAAGTCCCATTTCCTCAATTACTCAATGAGGTCAATAAAGGAACAAATTTCAATGAGACAATGAATGTATTTAAGCATGTTCAAATTAATATTCCATTACTCAATGTTATTAAGATATTTCTGCTTATGCTAGGTTTCTTAAAGAACTTTTCACTACAAAACTAAAGCTTAACATGCAAAAGAAAGCCTTCCTCACCAAGCAAGTAAGCTCTTTAATACAACACTAGACCCCTCCTAAGTTTAGAGACCCAACGGGGCCGACTATATCTTGTGTCATTAGAAATCATGTCATTGATAGGGCACTACTTGATTTAGGGGCTAGTGTGAATTGTTGTCTTATTTTGTCTATGAACAACTAGGGCTCAGTGACTTTAAACCAACCAATACCATTGCAATTAACAAATAGATTAGCTAAGATTTCACATGGCATGGTTGAAGATGTTTCAATATAGGTGGACCAGTTTTACTTTTCTATTGATTTTATTGTCCTAAATACCCAACCTGTGTAAGACCTTGGAAGCCAAATTCCAATAATTCTTGGACGTCCATTTTTGGTAACATCCAATGCCATCATCAATTATGGAAATGGTGAGATGAAACTATCTGTTGGCAATATGATAGTCAAAATTAATGTTTTTAATGCTGACCATCAACATTTAGACCTCGATGATTCATGTGTAATCAATTTAATTGAAGATCTAATGCATGATCCACTATTATCTATCTTAAAGCCACTTGAGGCATGTGTAGCACATTTTAACATTGTCTTGACGTAGATAAATTCATTGAAGGGATAAATAATCTTTTGGATGTTGCACTAATAATGGATACCTCTAAATGCGACCCCCATGTGGAACCACTTCCTCCATTAGAATTTGTACCAATCCCATATATAGGAAAATCTCCCACAATGGTTATGAAGTCTTTTCCAAAAGATCTAAACTACTCTTACTTAGGACATGATGAAACCTTTCCTGTCATCATAGCCTCAGATCTAGATGAGGAACAGGTATAATAACCCAAAATTTAAAGCTTATTTTATGTAATTTTTATTGCATAAAAAGGATAAATAGAATTTTATGAATGATCTTTTTATAGAAGCCAAATAAAGTATTAAAATCTTAATAATTGGATAATTGGATTATGCTTGAAAAATGGAATCCAACAACAACAAACATATTGAAAACAGAGTTTGGATGAGAAAGTTACATGATTTTTAATATTAGGGTCATTTTAATAATTTTAAAGTGGGGACCATTTATATGTTTTTAAATAGAAAAGCGCCTAAAATGAAGGGGCTACTTTTGATAATGACACCCCGCTCTGTAATAGATCTCCCATAGGTGACCGTGTTGCCCTACACATTCTTCCCTCTTCGTCACTAGAAAAGCAAGCCATCATGGCCAATGGTCCCTCACCTACTAGCAAGAAGAGCGGACCGCTGACACTAAAGGTCTTATACCACTCCCATGTAGTCTCACCCTCTTCCCTAGCTCTAGTCTCCCCCTATTTGTTTTTCCAGCACCGATGTCTCTCAGGACAAGCTGGCCAGCAACACACACACGCACCCCCACTCCCCACCCATTCCCTCTCTGTCTCATTCTATCCCTCTCCTTTTCCATCTAGTGCTGCACAGGGTAGGCAACTGGCGATGCCGGGTACCCTCTAGTATCCCTTTCTCTTCTCAAGCGACCGGCATGCAGTTGAGCCAGCCATGCCCAATGCCAGCTCCCCACCCACCAGTTCACTCTCTCTCTCTCTCTCTCTCTCTCTCTCTCTCTCTCTCTCTCTCTCTCTCTCTTCTTTTTCGTCTCTTTGTCTTTTCCTTTCCCTTCATTTCTACAGCTACGATAACCTTAGTCACTGTCACACTCCATTAACAATCACCCAAATGGTGGTGGATCAACAATTTGACATCACCATTGGGTTCCCATTGAGAGAGGATCAAAACCCTTCTAACTATTTCTAGATCGAACCAAGTTTCATCAGTGATTGAGATTCTAACTCTAGTGACTGTGATTTCATCGATGATAGTCCGACGAGAAAACTACTTTTCCTGACATCAAATGACTTGGAATGACTCCAAACCTAATAGGAATGTAGATGAGTCCCTAATCTATAAACTATTTTAAACAAATTTCATTTTGATAAAAAAAAAAAAATCGTTACCAACAACGACCACACTGGTCCCCTTCTCTGACGACAGCTAGTCAACATCGGCAACCATCGGTCACCTCTAACGACTTGAAAGTTTTAAATAAAAAATAGTATTATAGCATTTTTTTTACCTAGTTTATGTGATGGAATTGTTAGATCTTTGATCAAAGATCATTTGATCGTCCAAATTGAATGTGATCTTGATTTGAGAGCACGATATGTGATCTACAAGATGCACACTGTTTATCACGATCCTTACTACGTGAGGAACAAAATCAATTAATAAATTTGAACATCAATGATGATTTATTGGTTATCTAAGTAATAACCCCAACTTTTATAAATTGATTTGAGAAAATCAATGAAAGTTTCAAATTTCAGAAGGCTCGGGCTGGAATATTAGGTTAAAAGCAAATATCTTTTTATAGAGATTAAATCATGAGAGAAAACTTAGAAATTAAGAATTTACACAAAAAATCAAATCAAATGACACTAATTTCGTTAAATTCTAAGTTAGAATGAAAAATCTCAATTTTCTATATAAAAGGGTAAAACAGTCATTTTCACCCATAACCAAGATTTAAAATTTATATATTTAGAATGTACTTGAAAAATCAATTTTTGTGCCATTGAGTACACTAAAATCTGAGTTTGGATAAATAATATCCATTTTTATGAATAAAAGGGCAAAATGGCCTTTTCACATGAAAGTGAGGCCCACAAAGTAGGCCAATGTTCTGGAAGCAACAATAATTGAGGAATACCTACTAGATTGTAGTGGAGGAAAAGGTGGAGGTGGAAACTCCACCATAAATAAAATAATAAAAAGAATGAATGAGATTTTTTGAAAAATTAATTTAAAATTCAAACACTTGCCTATAAATAATTCTGAAATTCTCACAAAAATTTCCACTACTTCACCATGAAATCCCCTAGAAAATCAGAGCAAAACTCATATCCCATCTCCCCCAATCTCTCACCTTTTCCCTCTTTCTCTCTCCTCCCTCTAGAATAGTACTAAGAGCCCTACGTTCAATTAGCCACTCCGTTCTAGATCAAATTTCACAAATCCTACCATCTATATTATTCTAAATTCCCTGATCTACAAAAACCCCAAAGTAATTTCAAGATCAAACAGTTCAATCAACGAAAAATACAAATCACGATTTATTTGGTGTGTTATGGCATACACCGAGGATTTATTTATTTTGGCATCAATTCATCAATTCTGAGCAAATCATGTAGGAGGATATCATCTAATATTTAGTTTATGTCATTTTTGACATTTTTAATTTCACTGGATTTGATTTTCTATTAATGTTTCGAAAAATCAAGTTCCAATGAAAAACCCTCCAACTCAGCATCATGGAGGGCTCAGATGAAAAATCTGAGCTATCCAATAGATTCAAAAGGATTCAAAACCCTGAGGCATGAAATAACAGCCAATTTCGTGGAGATATGATGGCCCAATTTGAAGGAGAAAAGGGGGATGGTGATATGATGGTCCAATCTAGATCATCTCACCATTTATAGGTCACCACCCTATTTCCACTAGTAGTCACTAGCAAAATAGGGTGGGACAATCGATTTTGCAGGTTTTGTCCTATTTTAACGGCCAGATCAAATCTAGACAGTTAAAATGACTATGAACTTAAAACTTGAACTCTGGAGCCATCTAAGCTACAAATCATGAGCGGAAAGAAGCTATGGAAATATTATGATGTCTAATTTCATATGAAATAATAAATTTTAGAAAATATTACAAGAAACTTTCTGTTTAAAGAAAATATGATTCTTACTTCCATGATCTTGAAGATCTGAGATAATCAAATCTTAAGGATCTAATCTATTTATGTTATAATGATAAGGATATGTGAAATTGAGGGTTTAATATGGCATATGTATGATAATTTAAGAAATATACCCTTTATGGCAGAAGTAACCTAAAATTTGTAAAGGAATTTTCTTGATCAATAAGATCAAGCATGGTCAAATCCTATAGATGGGTTGGATGGAGTTAATAATGATGAGATCTAGTAAGATCATTTATCAGTTATGACAAAAACATGTGAAGATGATCTTTGAACCTATAATAAAGTAAAAACCCTAGATCTAAGGAAAGGACTTAAGATCTAATGGTTGGATCATATTAAAAACCTCTAATGATGTAAATTGATTAGTGTGATTTCATTTAATTCTTAGAGTCATTTTAACTTTCATTTATGGCGTGATTATAGGATCCATGCTAAGTTATTTCTTCATTTTGTGTAAATGATCTACATGTTATTAGATGGTTAGATTTAATCATCTTAGGGCCATGTTAGTACACATGATTTTCTTTAAATATCTTTATGATAAGTAATGTATGAATTAGGGTCATGCTAGTTTAATTTGAGTATGGACTATAGTATGATTTCCATTTAAGATGGTAAAAGAATTGTGATTTAAGATCATGTTAGTTTAATTTGATTTCATTAATTAGGGGTCATGATAGTAGTTACATAGTATTGCTATCCTTAGATTATTGAATTTATATTAGTTTTATGCTTTGAAGTTTATGATTCATTATTATCATATTTCTTAGTAGATTTAATTGATAATTAGTTATGATAAAGAGCATAAAACACCAAATATGTAACCTAATTAGAAATTAGAGTTTCATGACATAAATAAGAAGGAATAACTTAACTTGGACTTAATTAGTAAAGGCTCTAATTAGTAGGACAATATAAGGAATGGTTTACCATTTCCTTGGCCCAAATTAAGAGAATCATACACATCCATGAATGACATTTTATATGATCATGGACATTAATAAAAATAAAGTAGAGATAAATTAGGGTTTACGAGCTCATAAGAACCTTATGGAAGGTTGAGCTAAGGTCACTCTAGTGGACAATGAACATTGTGGTTAAAGGGGTTATCTAATAGAGCCTTGCTCTTCCCTCACATTCTAGTCACGTTTGTTGAGGTCTAAATGCCTCCTTACATGAGGATTGAAGTAACCACTTTTTGAGCATCCTCTAGCTAGTAAACCTTAGTCAATTGGAAATAAGAGGAGTTGTTTAGAATTAGGAGTGAATAAATTATCCTCAAACCAGTAACACTAACTGGTTGAGATATAATAATATAAAAGGTTAGCAAATTAAATATCCTAATAAAAAATTTAAATAAGATAAGGATGATCAAACAAGAATCCAAGAGGAGATCTTGAATGATAAAAAACAACAAAAGAAAAGAAATACAAATGTATAGTAGATTATTATAATGTGATTATACTTGTAATATAGGATAAAAAAACAACAAAAGAAAAGAAATACAAATGTAGAGTAGATTATTATAATGTGATTATACTTGTAATGTGGATTTATTAGGTTAGAGGATCTCAACCCTTGATCATATGTGATTCAAGGAAGAAAGATTCAGATTATCCGACTGAAGGATGATCAAAAGACTATGTAGTATGTACCTTTGGATAGAAAGATGACATTATACATATGACTTAACAGATATAAGTTGATCAAGACTATGGCAAACTTCAAGGAGTAAGAATACCCTATTGAGGTAGGAGGATTTTATGAATGCATCTATATGAAAGGTACATATTGAATACATGATCTTATGTATAGAAATGTTGACATGTATAATGCAAATACCTTGTGCTAAATCCTTTTGATCTAACCAAATAATGAGAAAATAGATATGAAATGGTTAAGTGTTGAGTTAAAGAAAACCTTAAGTGAATAGGGAAGTAGAAGATATTCTAGTCCTAAATAAATAGACATATTGTCTGATACGTATAAGAAATATTTTACATACGAGCATGGAGGCTTGTGGTTTTGTTTTAAACAGGCATAGGCCTGGGGATGCTATGCTAGGGCAGTTATGAGGGTTTGGCCACCCACTCTCCAAAATTTGTTGATGATGAATTCCATGCCTAAGAAAGGCAGAAAGTTAGGTGGGGCAATTATGGGAAGGCCGCCACTGTGACAGCCATGGTCCCCCCATACGGACATGGATTTTACATTTCCATTGAATATGGTATGAGTGGATTATTGAGTAGTTATCCGAACACACTATACATATTAGATAATTGTAGGCATGGTGAGATGCTTTATATATGGCATAATGAAATGCCAAGTAATTGTATATTACCAATATTCCCAGGATAAAGGGAAATCCCAGTATAGTAACTAGCTTATATACTAATCTCTTAAAATTGAAAGAGTTGATTAGCTTAGTTGGGAATGAGAATTGAATATTTTCACTATTTTGATGAATGTGTTCATATACATTATGTTTAGGGATGTACATAAATGATAAAAGAAAGGCTATAGAAATGAGATTGATCCATGATCATGTTTATGACAAAAATGAATAATAGGATTAATGAGTATTAGGATTATATTGTCCAAATTGTGTTACTTCTTTAATCCCCTACTAAGCATAGCTTGCTAAGATATTGTAAATGTTTGAATGTTTACAATATCTTAAATACAGAGAAAGAGAGTTAGGAGCTCAATACTTGAGAAGACTTGAAAGAATAATCAATCAGGGTATTTCTATTGAAGACATATATTTTATTTTAGAGCATTATATGTATTGAGAGTTTTTATTGCATGTGAGCTTTGAAATTTGGATTATGTAATTTGGACAAGTATTGTAATAATACCGAGCTGTACTGTGAACCACTAGATGGATCCTAAAGTTTAATAAAAGTTTATTCCTTCAATGGAATTTTATCTTGTACAAAACTCTACTTATGTTATGAAGTGATGACTTAGATTTTACAAAACAAGTTCTAAAGAAAAGAATTTCTACTACTTTGTTTTGCGAAAAAATTTTACTACTAAGGGCCTTGTCTTTGCAAAATGTATTATGAAATGTGTTATAAAAACCTGGGTCATCACAATCTAAAGCCAATAGCAATGAAAGATTAAGATCGTGCTGATCTATGACCAATCTAACCATCCATTATCATCTAGCCCTTGATCTAACATCAAATATTGGATCCGTGATGAAATCCAAAAACCAATACCATTGCAATTAGCAAATAGCAAATAGATCAACTAAGATTCCATGTGGTATGGTTGAAGATGTTTCAATATTGGTGGACTTGTTTTAATTTTCTATAGATTTTATTGTCCTAGATATCCAACCCGTGTAAGACCTTGGAAGTCAGATTTCAATAACTCTTGGACATCCATTTTTGGTAACATCCAATACCATCATCAATTATAGAAATTGTGTGATGAAACTATCTTTTGGCAATATGAAAGTCAAAATTAATGTTTTTAATGTTGACCATTAGCATCTAGGCCTAGATGATTCATGTGTAATCAATTTAATTAAAGGTCTAATCCATGATCCATAATTATCTATCTTAGAACCACTTGAGGCATGTTTAGCGCATTTTAATAGTAACTTTGATATAGACAAATCCATTGAAGAGAGAAATCATCTTTTTGACGCTGCACCTATAATGGATACCTCTAAATGGGGCCCCCATGTGAAACCACTTCCTCCATTAGAATCTGTACCAGTCCCATCTATAGGGAAAACTCCCACAATGGTTCTAAAGTCTTTTCTTGAAAATCTGAACTACTCTTACTTAGGACCTAATGAAACCTTGACTATCACCATAGCCTCATATCTAAATAAGGAATAGGTGTAATAACCCAAAATTTAAAGCTTATTTTATGTAATTTTTATTGCATAAAAAGGATAAAATAGAATTTTATCAATGATGTTTTTATAGAAGCCAAAGAAAGTATTGAAATCTTAACAATTGGATTATGCTTGAAAAATAGAATCCAACAACACTAAACATGTTGAAAACGAAGTTGGGATGAGAAAGTTACATGACTTTTAATAGTAGGGTGGTTTTAATAATTTTAAAATGGACCCCATTTATATGTTTTTAAACAGAAAAGTTCTAAAACAAAGGGGCCGCTTTTGATAATGACATTACCCTACATGTTCTTCCCTTTTCCTTGCTAGAAAGCAGGCCCTCATGGCCAATGGTCCCGCACCTGCCAACAAGAAGAGTGAGCCATTGACAATAAAGGTCTTATACCACTCCCATGTGGTCTCACCCTCTTCCCTAGCTTTGGTCTCCCCCTGCTTGTTTTTCCATCACCAATGTCTCTTAGGACAAGCAGGCCAGCAACACACACATGCACCCCCACTCCCTGCTCATTCTATCTCCCTCTCGTTCTTTCCCTCTCCTTTTCTATTAGGCACTGTGCAAGGCAGGCAATGGGTGATGCCAGGTGCCCTCTAGTCTCCCTCTCTCTTCTTAGGCAACCGGCATGCAGCTGAGCCAACAGCGCCTGATGCCAGCTCCCCATCCCCCCAATTCATTCTCTCTCTCTCTCCCTTTCTTCTTTTCCTTCTCTTTCACTTTTTCTTTTCCTTTCCTATCATTTCTCCAGCTATGGTAACCTCGATTACTATCACACATCATCAATAGTCACACAAATGGTGGTGGATCAACAATCTAACATCACAGTTGGGTTCCCATTGAAGAGAGGATCAAAACCCCTCTACTTGTTTATGGATCGGACCAAGTTTCACCGGTGAACGGGTTGAGATTCTAACTTTGGTAACTCTGATTTTTTCACTGATAATCCAACGAGAAAACTTCTTTTCCTGGCATCAAATGACTCAAAATGGCTCCAAACCTAACAATCCTTGATCAACAAACCCTTTGAAACAAAATTTGTTTTGATGAAAAAATTGTTACCTGCGATGACCATGCCGGTTCCCTTCTCCCGTGACAGCTAGTCAACATTGGTGACTGTTAGTCACCTCTAATGACTTGGAATTTTTAGATAAAAGACACTATTCTAGAATTTTTTTGACCCTATCTATGTAATGGAATTGTTAAATCTTTGATCAAGGATCATTTGATTACCCAAATTGAATGTGATCCTGAGAGTGCGATGTGCGATCTGCAAGATCCACACCATTCATCAAGATCCTTGCTACACGAGGAACAAAAGTTGTCAATAAATTTGAACATCAATGATGATTTACTAGTGATCTAAAGCCAATAGCAAAGAAAGATCAAGATCATGCTTGTCTATGATTGATCTAACCATCCATTGTCATCTAGCTCTTGATTTAACATCAAATATTGGATCCATCATCAAATCCACAAAATCCCACATGATCCAACCTTTAATCAATTATCAGGACCTAGATCTACTACAAATCTGATTTTTTATCATGATTCAATCATTGATAGGCTACTAACTGCTTAAATCTATGACCAATCTATTCCTTTAAGAAAATCCATCCTTTTAAGATGATCTAACCCATAATCAAATACCTAACACTTAGATCGGCCATTGATCTGAGCTTTCATGTAGATTTGACCATAGATCTAGAACTTGATCTGAGCTACTCATTCTTTAATTTTTTACCAAAGGTGATCAAACCTGAATAAGTCACATCAGACACAATGTCATAGATGGATTTAAGTCATCAAAGGTAAGACCACTACCAAGTCTTATTTAAATTAGTTAAATTTAATTTATCTTGCTTATGCCTAACCAATTATAGAAAATTCAAAAAACCAACAACACTAGAATGGGTTAAACATTAATAAGAACAATTGAACTATTTATGTTACTATTTAGATTAATCTAATGGTTGATTATTTTGATGACCTTAGATTCAAAGGTTTGATGTTAGGATGACTTGGAACTATTGATCTGACTTATTATAATTTAATCTGATTGTTCTATTAATAGATCAAACATTGAGATATGAAATAAACTATCTATAAGTTGGAGACTAATAGGAATTGAGAATAATTAGATGATCAAGACTGTTGATCTTTAATCAAAGACCAAGATCCGATATTATAACAAAAATAAAGGTGAATACCTATTATCAGAAAATGGTAAAGGGAGGATCACCATGTTAATGAGGATCAAAGGCTAAATAAGTCATACTTAAGAAATTGTAAGTAAGATAAATGACATTGTAATGTACATGTGTTGATAGAGATGCTAACTAGTACGAACTAAGCCTATTGAGCATTCCGAAGATAGGGATGGCAATGTTCGAGGTAGGTAGTTTTAACATCTATTTGCCATGGGGATTTTGAGTGAGTTGTCAGCTTTACAAAAATATGTGCAATGTTTGCAAATGAGGCATGTGATTTATTTATATCCACCTTCATAACCATAATGCATACTTTTATATGGAAAATGAAAATGATGTTGCTCATTCTATTAAATGCAGTTGTACGTTTTTGAAAGAAGTGATTATACTTGAAATTGCATCAATCTCATCCTATGAGATGAGTTAAATAAATGCATGGTTTTTCATGAGATATATGTTATATGATTTAATGACATTTCGGTTGAGATATATGTTTTTCAAGGCTCGTAAGCCTAGTGGGCACTATGCTAAGATGTTGTACGGGTTTGGACTCTCAACCTCTAACCACCAAAGGTGGTAGGTGTCTATGCCAAAAGACACAGTTGCTTTTCTCAACTATTATGTTAGGGAAACAACCATTGGAGGTGTTCAATGTACCTTTTTTGAGACATATCCATAGTTGCCTTAAAGGCTGTGATGGCTAGTCTCTAGATACCGGAGACACACGATTTTAGTGAGTTGGTTGTGAGCATAGTGTTCCATGAGATTTTTGTTTTGAGATACAATGTATGATGAGATTGATGATAGTCTTTAGATGAGTACTCATGACCAATCAACTGATGTGTTCGCTAGAGTGCATATGTGCACGTAATGATGTTGTCAGTTTGGGATTGCCAATGTTCGCGGTTTAATCGATTACTACTTTAATATTTTGAGAATCTTATGGCATTTGATTTATCAAGATAGATGTTGGGTATTTCACATAGTTTACAAGTTATGCATACATGTAATTTTATTTTATAATATAGATTATAATTTGTGTTAGATTACATGAGGATTCAATCATTTGAAAAATATACATTTAAAGTCGTGTATGTCACATATTGATATTATCTGGAATGTTTTAGCATGAAACTATAAATTGAAATTTAAATGTGATTTCATCCACATTTCTTGCCTTTGATTTGATCATTAGAAAAAACTACTTGAAATATTGTCTAGACTTGGATTTCAAAATGTGATATAGTAGATGTGAAACTACCCACACAAGAAAGCTTGATGAGATATTGTAAATTGTTTACAATATCTCTGGTCTTCGAGGAATTTGACTTGAGGTAGAGCAAATCAAGGTGAATGCAAATCTAGATTGAAGACAATAGCTTAATAGACTGTAATCAATGTAAGTATATGACTTATTCTTTTTTGAACATATATATGTAATTATTATTGTTAGACTGTGTTAAGTGTTTAATTTTGGCCAAAAGACCCCCTAGCTTAGCATTTAATTAGATCGTCTAACTTATCAATTGGATGATTTTTAGATAAAATATGAAATTTAGCTCAAATTGACCATCCAGCTATAAATTGTCAAAAATTAACAGTCAGATGATCATCAAGCTAATTAGATACTTAATGATAGTTAGATGACTTTGATCTAGTATAATATATTGTAGATCAACCAGAATTAGGCTTGGATGGTTCAGAATGAATTTCAACAGTATAGATCATCTAAAGGACATTGAATGAACCAGATCAATCATAAGGCAAGATGAGACAGTTTTCTAAAAGTTGAAGAAAAGAAGATCATGGATAGGAATTCCTATCTAAGTGATAGAGTTGTAAAGGGGATAGAAGTTTCTTAGTGTGAAACTATCTCCTCCCTATAAGGAAAGTAAGGGTGAAAACAAAAAGGGAAAGAAACCAAAGAGGAAACCGAAGCACTACAATAAAAGAACAACCCCATCTCATGTAGTGGGGGATCCCCCCTTGGACCATAGGAGGCAGGTGCAGGGGTTCTTTCTATTACTATTGTTCATAGTCTTCCATTGTTTCTATTTTTTTTCCATAGTCATCGTCTTCTACTATCTCCCTCTCTGTTCTCTCTCATCCAGCACGTCTAGCTCTACTTCTATTCATCGTTGATTCCCCTATCCAACACCAACTTCTCTATCTCTCCCTCTTGCCATCTTTCTGCTCCAAGTGTCACTGCCCTGCTCACCCACATTAGACCATCATTCCTAGCCTATCTCCTCTGTTCATCATTGTTTTCCAATCACCAATACCCTCTACGCCATGCATCTTCTTTAATGCCCATAGCTTGCACCCAACCTCTTCTACCCATCCCTGCTTCAGTCCTTCCCAGTCACCATTTTTTGTTCTGTTCCATCGAACCTAGCTCCACCTTTTTTATTCCCTATAGCACCTAGTCCCCCTATCCACACCTTTTATTCTCTGGCTAGTCCAGCACCTTCCATTACTGTCTCCTTTTTCCCCACTCTCTCCACCTCTGTTCCTCTCTTCTATGTCCCCTAGTCTACGCCTACTCTGTGCACCAATTTGGCCCAGCTTCCACCTCTCACCTCCAATTCATCTTCTTTTTCTGTTCATTCCAAGTCATCACCATCGGCTCCCAACACTGCATTAGGCAAATTGTCGTTGTCAACCTAAAAATCCACCAACATCTTCTTCATCTCTGTCGCATCTCAAGTGATGGCCTCTTCAAGCCTTTACTAGATGACTCCCAGAAGACAGACCGACATGCCCAGAAGACAGACGTTATCGTCCTTTGTTCTCTAACCCATCATCATTCCACCCAATCTCCTTCTCGGCACCCTAGCTAGGCACGAACCCAGCTCCCTACCCAACACCATTCATTCCATCATCTACTCTTATGTTTAGTCCAACCCACACAGCATCAGATTCTCTCCTTTCCCAACAACATCTGCCCCCATTTTCCCCTATGTGTCATCACTGGTGTATCACTCATCTAATCACCATCGTTTACCTCCCATCGCCTCCTCCTCTCCTATCACGACAACTTCTAATTCCACCACTTCCCAGCCTCTGATTTATCACCACTGCTACACCATAGGCAATTTGGCATCGCATCTCCACCAGTTGTTGGATCTATTCTCCTCCAGCACTACATCGTCCAAGCTGGGTCATCGTCTTTTCACTGCAGCCTAGTCCATCACACACCGACCCTTGCTTCATCTCATCTCTAGCTTCTCCATCTTCTCCAACAATCTCCTCTAGCAAAGTTTTCTTTTTCCCTCTTTTCAGTTCTGTTTTACAAGAAATTTAAGGAACTTTTAGGGAAATTTCCATTTTTGTCGTTAGTATAAAAATTTTAATTAGATTTTTTGTCCTGTTACTATTCTTATTTGTGTTCTATTATATTCATGTTCTATTACATACATTATGTGTTTCTCTCACTTAATCCAAGAATTGTTTTGTCTGAATTTGTCCTATTCGAGCTTAATCATATTAACAATTCTACTTTGACAAACAAGATCTTTTATTTCTTCAACTATTTCATATTAGAATTTCAATTCCTATTTAGATCTTGTTCTTAGAACACTTCTTAGCATGTTGATTGTTCTTGATCTTCAATCTGAGAATTAAAAATCAGATCTAAGCAGTTAAAACTCAAACTTCTTATCTAGACTAGATCTTTGCAATTATTGAGAATCTGCCTAATTCCACTAGTGGATCATTAATCAAAAGTACCAGAAAGATATTGATGAAGTTTGATCGAAGTTTATGAGACCAGATCTGAAGAATTTGATGGTAATCAATCTAAGGAAGTGAAGTTTTCTTGTTTTTATTGTTAAATTTCTGTCTTTTTGAGTTGAACTTCTGTAATTTTCATTGATCAAACATATCTGAAGTTTGATTGGACTTTTTGTCAATTTATTTCATTTAATTTCTATTTTTGAATAATTAAATTTTATTAAACCTTTAATTTCTTAAAGCGACTCCCTATGGGATAAACCCGTACTTGCACAGGCTATATTACAATTTCTCGTGCACTTGTAGTAAAACACAACAAGTCTTTGGCATCATTGCCAGGGACCCACAAAGGATATTTTATAAAATTTAATTAAAAATCCAAAAAATTAGGAATTGCATACTTTTAGCATTTTAGGCATTTTTAGGTGCATTTTTTAATTTTCTTAGTGCTGTTTCCTGAATTTGGTACTTATTTCTATCTTTCTTTTTCTAAAAATAGGAAAGTGGAGGAAATTGGCAAGTGGATCTTCATCAAAAGAAATTTCCTTGCTTTCCTAGAATAATATTTTCCTTTCCTTTTGAGTGAATCTTGCAATGAGATTCCTTTGTAATTTGCAATTTCCATTTCAATTTTAAAAGGGTTGTATAATACAGGGCAAGTGTGGGATAAGGTGGCCCATACTTGATTTTCATTAGAAACCTCACTCTAAGTATCCCTCATTCCTTTTATTTTCTAGATTAGGGTTTGCATATAGAATAATTTTGCATTGTTTAGTAGAATAATTGCATATAGAAAGCATTTTTATAATTGTTGCATTTTAGGGTTTTGCATTAGTTTACTATTTTAATTGCATTCTTAGGGCACGTTTACAACTTTAAGGTGATATATATGTTGATTGAATTGCCATGGAGTGTGAAGATTAATTAGTAAGGGCACCCAACCCCACATGATCAATGGTGGATTTTATCACCACTTCTAGGCCCACCTAAGATAATCACCAAAAGCGCGCAACCGTTCCTTTCAAATTAATCTAAAATCAATTAGAAGAGACCTATAGGGTCATCAAATGCTCGTAGGACCCTCTTACTAAGACGTGATCTATTATCACTCCAATGTCTTTTGAGCACTATGGTTATAGGGGGTGTATTAAAATCTAAGTGATTTTCCCAGGCCTTTTGTTGATGTTTGTTGAGGTCTAAATGCCTCCTTACATAAGGATTGTATTAACCACCTTGTGCGTAACCTAACTAGTAAGCAATAGTTAAATATGAAGGAGAGAAGGAGCACTAAATTAGGCTAATTTAAAAGCATTGTCCCTACACAAATTCAAAAAAGTCAAAATTTGACTATGCCTTTTGTTTGCAATCACGCAGAGTTAGAGTCAGCATTTAGATTAGGACATTTTATAATAGGCTAGCTTATGCAAGGATGTCAATCTCAGAACCCAGTGTTAGTATCTTTAGACCTAAAGATTCAATGCATCCAATGACAAGGAAAAATAAACCTTGTTCCTATCCCCATGGTTGAACCACCAGCAAAGATTGAGCATAAAGTAATTAGAGATTTCTATGCTCCTCTGCAACTTAATACTCCATCCTACATAGCTTTACCTCCAACAAATGCCGACCACTTTGAGTTAAAGCTGGGAGTCATTCAATTACTCCCTACTTTTTATGGTCAAGATTGAGAAGACCCCTACCTACATATCAAGGAGTTCCATGATATTTGTGCCACATTTAGGTTTCAAAATTTTTTGGATGATTCTATTAGGCTTAGGCTATTCCCATTCTCACTTAAGAACAAACCCAAGTCATGGCTTAATTCCTTGGAGGTAGATTCCATGCATACACGGGACAAAATGTCTAAGAAGTTTTTGAACAAGTTCTTCATGTTCATAAAACAAATGTCCTTCATTGAGAAATTATCAATTTCCAACAAAGAGACGATGAACTATATTATGTTGGGAATGGTGGAATGAATTGCTGCAAAAATGCCCCCATCATGGATTTTAGAAATAGCAGCAGGTTATATACTTCTATGAGGCATTGATGCCTCAAAATAGACAAATGATAGATGCAGCTAGTGAGACGACCCGGGTTTTTGAAAACATGATTTGTAAAGTATTTTGAAAGGCAGGGCCCTTAAGAGTGTAAAATTTTTTCGCAAAACAAAGCAAATGGAAATTCTTTTCTTTAGAACTTGTTTTGAAAACCCAAGTCACCACTTCATACATAACATAAGTACAATTTGTGTACAAAATAAAATTCCATTGAAGGAATATACTTTTATTAAACTCCAGGATCCATCCAGTGGTTCACAAGATCTGACCAAATCTAGTACAATACTTGTCCAAATTACATAATCCAAAACTCAAGCTCACCATACAATAAAATTCTCAACAAAGAAAAATACATGTCTTCAAGGGTATACCTTGATTATTCTCTTCAAGTCTTCTATAGTCTTCAGCTCCTAACTCTCCTTCCCTGGATCTGAGATATTGCAACAAGTACAATATCTCAGCAAGCAATGCTTGGTAGGGGATTCAAGAAACATAACATTGACAATGTAATTCTAATACTTCATAATCTCATTATCCTTAAACATACTCTTTACTTTGTAAGTTATGTATATCTATATACATACATACCCTTCATGAGTAAACCAGTTAAATTCGTGAAAATAGTCAAATATCATTCCCAACTAAGCTGATCAATTCTCTTCATTTTGAGAATTTAGTATTACTGACTAATCTCATACTGGGAATTTCCCTTCTTGGGAAACATTGGTAATATACAATTACCTAGCATTTCATTATGCTATAACATAAGGCATTTCACTATTCCTATTCTCATATGCATCATAGTGCAAAATAATCAGAAAGGTTGCTATGTCATAGCCTCGATCCGTACTAGCGCGCTCGGATAACTGCCCTGTTCACCATTGATACCACGGTGGAAAATATTATGTCACTGCCCGTATGGGGGGGCAAGACTTTCATAGTGGTGGCCTTCCCATAATTGCCACCACCCGACTTTTAGCCTCTCATTGGGCAAGGTATCATCATATCATCAAATTTCAAGGAGCGGGTGGCCAAACCCTCATAACTCCTCTAGCAATAGCATCCCCTAGGCTTATGCCTATTAAAACAAATTCACAAGCCTCCAAGCTTGTATGTAAAATAGATTTCATATATATCAGACCATATGTCTGTTTACTTAGGGCTGAAATATTTTCTAGTTCCCTATTCACTTATAGTTTAGTCCTTAACCATCTTATAGGTGTTTGGTGGATCATAAGGTTTTCAAGAGATTTACTACAAGTATTATCATTACTCTTATCAACATGAGATCATGAGTACAATCATGAATAACTCATGTAAATGCATTCATCAAATCCTCCTACCTTTAAGGATTGATCTCTTTTCTCCAATCTTCCATGATCCTGACTGATGTATGTAATCTGTACATCCATACATATTGTCAATATATAAATTATGAACAATCCTATTGATCACTAGATCTGATGTTTAGAATGATCTTTAGATCATTCATATCTAAGTATTTTTCTATCTCTAAGTCTTTGTATGTTCATCTCCTTGATCTTGATCTTTCATAGATCCTTTGATTGACAATCTACACATGTTGATAAAGATCAAGGTCCTAGATCTTCTATCATCTAGTTCTTCTTTGATCTAAGTTCAGTTCTTAGATCATCCCTATGGAGGATGATCTTGGTTTTCTTCCTTGAATCACCTTTGATCAAGGGTTTGGATTATCTAATCTAATGAACTATAACAAGTATACTACTAAACATACATACTAAGTACAATATAGTGTTCTTATTCTTATTGTTCTTGATCATCCAAGATCTAATGGATCTTGTTTGATCGTCCTTATCTTACTTACTGTTTTTATTAGGGTTAGGTAATTTACTAACCTTTTTTGCTCTTATTATTATTATTCAACCAGTTAGTGTCTTACTTGGTTGAAGATAATTTATTTCTTCCTATCACTAGACAACTCCTTATTTCAGGATGACCAGTACTTACCAGTTAAAGTCTGCTCAAAAAGTGGTTAATACAACCCTCATGTAAGGAGGCGTTTAGACCTCTCTTACGTCAATGGGAGGTGAGGGAAAAGCACTTGGCTCTTGTATACCCCCTATAACCACAATGTTCAGAGTCCACTGGAGTGGTACTAGCTCAACCTTTGACAAGGTTCCCATGAGCTCTTTACCTTAAGTCCCTTCTCTAATTGATTTTAATTAATTTCCATGGATATGCACGATGTCATCCATGGATGTTCATTATTTTCATACTTTGGGCCAAGGAAATGATAAATCATTCCTTACATTGTCCTACTAACTATAGCCCTTATTAAGTCAAAATCATTCATTCATCTTAGTTGTCCATGAATTTCTATATTTGATTAGTTTACATTTTTGGTGATTTATGCTCCTTGTATCTTAACAATTGAATAAAATTTGACAATAAGTAAATCATCAACTTGAAAGCATAAATCAAATATAAGTTTAACAACTATATACTAACATTCTTCCTATGAATGTAACTAAAGCTAGTGAAATAAAACTAACATGATCCTAAGTTATGAAACACATCTTCTATTATAATGAAATCATATTTAAATCCTAATTTACACTAACATGATCCTAAGATAATCAAATCTACTAACAAATTACTCATTTAGGGCATATCATACTAAAATTTAAAGATTACACTATTATGCTTTCTAACTTAGAATATAAATCACATTTACACTTCTATATCCAATTAAAGACAATTAAAACTTAAAACATAAATCACATTTACACTTCTATATCCAATAAAATACAATTAAAATAATTTTATTAAGATTATTATAAACCTTTAAATATGATCCAACCATTAGATCTTAGGTGTTTTCCTTTAGATTAAGGGTTTTAATTACCTTTAGGGCTTTTAATCCATTAAGATCCAAAAATCATATCTACTTGATTTTGTCACATTTCCTCCATGATCTAACTGGATTCCATCATAATATCATCCCTTTAATCCATCCCAAGGATTTGATCATACTTGATCTCATTGCTCAAGTGGGTCCCTTTGTATTTTTTTATTTTTTATTTTAGGGTTTTTCTACCATAAAGGGTAGATCCCCTATTTTATCCAAGATCTGTCCAAATTAACCATAGATATTACTTTATTACATTATTATATCATCACTAAAATAAATTTCCAAGATCTGATCACCTCAGATCTTGAAGATCTTAGAAATTGGACACTTATTTCCAAAATACAGAAAAATACAGAAATAAATTTTAGAAATATTATGACTTCATTAGAAACTAGACATTACAAGATTTCCATAGCTTCTTTCTGATCTCAATTTGGAGTTCATATGACTCCACAATCTTAAATTGAAGTTTTCAGCCATTCCTCAGGTCCATATTTGATCTAGGCCCACCAGAATTAATCTCTCTCAATTGAGGGTCCAAAACTGCTCAGATCTTTCTGAAATTCTACCCTAGAGGTTTTGGACCATTTTGGATTGATTGGTGGAGTCAGATTTTTCATCTGAGCACTCTATCATCATGAATTAAGGGTTCTGTTGTTTACTTTATTTTTACCTTTTTATTACCAAAATTAATTACAGTAAAATAAAAATTACATAAAACAATACTAAAAATATATGAAAAGGATTTCCACTTACTTGATTGGAGAGAAAACCTCATTTATATGCCCAATTTAAAAAAATACCTTGTTGATGAAGATATAGCCTAAAATCCACCTTTCTTGTAAATACCATTATTTAAACCGTTGGATCTTGAAATTTCTTTGGGGGTTTTGTAGAATAGATGTGTTGGGATGTTTTGGACCGTGGAATTGATCAAATTAGATCGAGAACAGAGTGCCTAATTGAATTTAGGTCTCTTGTTCTAATCTAAAAAGAAAAACAAGTTGGAAAGAGATCTAACTCTTGGAAATTTTGGGGTTTTGGAGAGTGATTCTAGATCTAATTTTTCAAGGAGATTGAAGATAATTTCGTGGGGATTTTATGAGGATTTTTGGAAGATTTTTGGGGTTGTATTTATAGGCATTTTGGGTCTTTTTCCATTATTATAATATGTTATTTTTTTAATATAAAATGACATGAAAGTCTTCAATGCTCCCATGCCTAACTTTTCTTCCCCATGACTAGCTGATCTTTGTTGACCCATGTTTCACATGGGCTGCTGATCAAATTGGTTGTTGGGGACGTGGTGGTCCCCATGTGGGCCCCACATGGTGTAAAAAGTCCGTTTTGCCCTTTATGCATAAAACTTTGGGTTTTATTCCCATGATCTCGGATTTGAGTGTACTTAGTGGCGTTGGATTCGTATTTCTTAGTACATTCTAAATTTTGATGTTTCATATTTTTATTTTTGGAATATTTTGATTTTTTTTTTTTTGGTAAAATTACTATTTTACCCCTTTGTCCAAAAAAATGAAAAACTTAAGGATTTCTCATCCGAATTCGAAATTTGTCATGCTTACAGTCATTTTGAAGGGTTTGCTGAGTTTAATTTCAATTTTACATATCTTATTATTTGATTATACTTTTATAAAAAGTATATTTTAAATAACCCTAATATTTCAGCCCAAAATATCTGAAACTCAAACTTTATTGATTTTTCTCAATCAATTTACAAAAATTGGGGTTATTACAGCTAGTGAAGGGACTGTTATGCTAAAGGATGAAAGTGAGGCATGGGAATTCTTTTACATAGTGGCCGATAATTCTCGGCAATGAGATTATTCAAATAGGAGAGAAAGAACCAACTAGCCCACTAAGAAAGGAGGTCTCTATGAGATGGGAGTGCATACTGATCTATCCCATAAACTTAACTCTATAGTAGAAAAATTAGGTGAAAGAATGGACAAACTTGAAATCAAGTTTGAAACTTTCGTGGTTGCTACTTTATCCCAAAAACCTCCATAAAAGGTTTGTGTTATATGTTCTAGCCCAGCCCATATCACCTTGTCTTGTCTATCAAATAGAGTGCTAAACGACTATCTTGTTGACCAAGCGAATGTATTGAATGCATATCGCTAACCTAGCGACGACCCATACTCTTAGACCTATAACCCTGGATGGGCTAGGCATCCTAATTTGTCTTGGTCAAAGAATAACCACCAAGGAGGATCATTTGTAAATCCCCCTGTCCAAAACTTTCCTCTTAGAACTACAGATCCCCAATAACCACCTAGCATTCAACCTCAACAACAAAAGAAACCATCTTCAAAGGAAAACATCCATACCATGCTTGAACAATTTACAAAAGATAATGATGACATTAAAAAGGTCTTACACTAGTTGCAAAATGAGAGTAGACATTCAACCAATGTCAACTCTCAAGCCATAGCCAAACTAGACATGCAAGTAAGCCAATTGTTAGCTAAACCACATAATAGGGGAAAGGGTCAATTCCCTGGTCAACCCATCCCTAACCCCAAGGGTTAATTTGAGATAGGGTCAAGTTCTCAAAACATTAACCCTCATGAGCAAGCCAAGTCTATAACCACCCATAAGAGTGATCATCATATCAATGACAAAGAAGGGCAAGCAAAGGAAAATGCAAAGGAAAGAGAGGCAACCAAAACACAGGAGAAAGAGAATAGATTGAAAAACCCTATAAAACCTATAGTGGAGGCACACTATGTGCCTAAAGCCCCTCTCCCTCAATTACTCAACAAGGATAAGAAAGGAACAAACTTTAATGAGATAATGGAAGTGTTTAAAATGAGGATTCCCTGAGATAAAATAGGGGACTCGACATTATTGAAATTTGTGGGTATATTCACTACAAACCCTCATGAGGAATAACTCATCCACTAGGGGTAACCTAGGGGTTCAAGGGCTTATTGCATGCACTAAATGCAATCGTGAGTACCTACGAAAGTGCACTTTGTACTAGTTATTGAAAAGGGATTGTTCGCATGTTTTTCTAGGGACTAGAAAAATGCTATTTGGGGGGGGGGTGTTAAGTGTTTAATTTTAGGCAAATGACCCCTAGTTTAGCATTTAATTAGATCATCTAACTCATCAATTTGATGATTTTTAGATAAAATATGAAATTTAGCTCAAATTGACCATCCAATTGTAAATTGTCAAAATTAACAATCAGATGATCATCTGAGCTAATTAGATGCTTAATGGACACTTAGATAACTCTGATCTAGTCTAATATGTTGCAAATCAACCAGAATTAGGCTTAGATGGTTCAGATTGAATTTCAATAGTACAGATCATCCTAAAGGACATTAAATGGACCAGATCAATCACAAGGCAAGATGGAATAGTTTCTTAAAGGTTAAAGAAAAGAAGATCATGGATAGGAATTCCTAACTAAGAGATAGATTTGTAAATGGGATAGAAGCTTCCTAATGGGAAACTATCTCTTCTTCATAAGGAAAGTAGGGGTGAAAACAAAAGAGGAAGGAAACCAAAGAGGAAACCAAAGGACTAATGTAAAAGTACAGCCCCATCCCCCCTTGGACCATAGGAGGCAGATGCATGGGGCTTCTCTTCTTTCTTCTTTTTTCTTTTTCCTTTCCTATTTGCCTATTTTCCTTTCCATTCTGTTACTATTGTTCATAGTCTTCCTTTGTTTCTATTTTTTTTCTATGGTCGTCATCTTCTGTTATCTCCCCCTTTATTCTCTCTCATCCAGACGTCCTGCTCTACATTTGTTCATCGTCAATTCCCATGTCCAACACCACCTTCTCTATCTCCCCCTCTTGCCATCTTTCTGCACCAAGTGTCACTGCCCTGCTCACCCACATTAGACCATCATTCCCAACGTATCTCCTTTGTTCATCCTCGTTTTCCCATCACTAGTACTCTCTACTCCACGCATCTTCTTCACTGCCCACAGCTCGCACCCAACCTATGCTACCCGTCCCTGCTTCACTCCTTCCCAATCACCATTTTTTGTTCTGTTCCATTGAACCTAGCTCCCCCTCTTTTATTCCTTGTCACACCCAATCCCTTTGTCTGCACCTTTTATTCTCTGGCCAGTCCGGTCCAGCACCTTCCATCACCATCTCCCTTTTCCCCACTCTCTCCACCTCTATTCCCTCTCTTCTTTGTCACCCAGTCTATGCCTCCTCTGTGCACTAGTGTTTGGCCTAGCTTCCACCCATCACCGACAATTCCTCTTCTCTTTCTATTCATTCCAAGCCATCACCATTGTCTCCCAACACCGCATCAGGCAGATCATTGTCGTTTGCTTGAAACTCCACCGACATCTTCTTCATCTCTGTCGCATCTCCTGCGTCAGCCTCTTCAAGCCTCTGCTAATTGATGCCCAGAAGACGGACCAACAAGCCTAAAAGACAGATGTTGTCGTCCTTTGTTCTTCAGCCCATCGTCGTTTTGCCTGATCTCCTTCTCGGTCCCCAGCCAGGCACTAACCTAGCTCCCTTGCCTAGCACCATTCAATGTGTCATCTACTCTTTTGTTCAGTCCACCCCACATAGCATTAGATTCTCTCCTTTCCTAACATCTTTTTCCCCCGTTTTCCCCCCAGTGTCATCACTGGTGTATCACTCGTCTAATCACCATCATTTACCTCCCATCACCTCCTCCTCTCTAGTCACGAAGGCTACTAATTCCACCACTTCCCGAACTCTGCTTCATCACCATTACCACACCACAGGCAATTCAGCATCACATCTCCACCAGTCGTCAACTCTATTCTCCGCCAGCACTGCACCATCCAAGCTGGGTCATCAACTTTTTCACTACAACCCAGTCCACCATACACCGGCCTCTTCTTCCCTGTTTTTAGTTCTATTTTTTAGGAAATTTAAGGAACTTTTAGGAAAATTTCCATTTTTTCCCTTAGTATAAAAAATTTATTAACATTTTTTGTCGTATTACTATTCTTATCTGCATTCTATTCTATTCATGTTTGGTTATCATGATCTGTGTTGCACTCACTAAATCCAGGATCTGTTTAATCCGAATCTATCATATTCAAGCTTAATCAGATTAACGGTTCTACTTTGACAAACTAGATCTCTTATTTCTTCAACTTTTTCATATCAAAATTTCAATTCCTCTTTAGATCTTGTTCTTAGGACACTTCCTAACATGTTTATCAATCCTCATCTTCAATCTCGAAATCAAAAAATAGATCTAAGCAGTAAAAACTCAAATTTCTTATCTAGATCATATCTTTGCAATTATTGAGAATCTGCCTAATCCCTCTGGTGGGTCATCAATTAGAAGTGTTGGAAAGATACTGATTAAGTCTGATTGATCTTTATGAGATCATATTTAAAGAATTTGATGATAATCAATCTAGGGAAGTGACTTTTTCTTGTTTTTATGGTTAAATTTCTATCTTTTTGAGTTGAACTTCTATAATTTTCATTGATTAAACATATTTGAAGTTTGATTAGAATTTTTGTTAATTTATTTTATTAAATTTAATTTTTGAATAATTAAAATTTATTAAAACTCCAAGTTCTTAAAGCAAGTCCATGTGGGATCGACCCATACAATAGCCCGTGCACTTGTGGTAAAACACAATAGACTGTGAGCTATACTTGCTAGATCTGGGATGCATGTAATTTTATTTTAGTTTTGTAATAAAAAGAAAATCCAATTATTTTATTTTCATAGAAGTAAATGACACTCGGGTTTTCAAAATGAAAATAAAAAATTCTTCCCCTACACTGCATTGTTTTTATAAAATTATTTTCAAATACGGATCAATCTCACATTAGGAATTAGTTTTGCATTTAAAAATGCATGTGAAGCTAGGTCATCATAGTTGATATCAGAGCCCAAGTTTATCCTTTCATTGCCAGTCTTGCATGTCTAAAAGTCATACACGACTAGATTAATTAAGAACAAATTGTTTAAAAATTAGTTATAAATATGACTAGTATGTGAAATAGTATCGAATGAGAAAGAGATACAGCATAAGTAAGTTAATGAAAAAAGAGTTGGATTTAACAAATACTTAGGCATTGGAAGCTGTGAACTCTATCAAAATCGAGTCTAAATTACTTAGGGCCTAAGATGTCATGAGTAGTTGAGTAAATAAGGAAACTATTAACCCATATAAGTATAAAATAAATAAATAAATAATTGTATGAGATTAATATAACTATGAGAGTGAAGAATGAGACTATATGATGATACTAGTGATATCTTTAGTAGATAATTCCTACTTATACTAGATTTATTGAACTAATAATCCTAGATGAATTATATGGAACCTTGTGAGAAGTAATTGCTATCTTACTATAACAACTCAGGTATAATAGAATATATTAGAAAATAATTATAGTAAATAAGGTTAGGACATAAGCATGAACAATGTCAATGTATATAATCAGTTGAATTATGGTGATGATATAAGGATTTGATGAAAGTATCAATACTCGAAAATTCTAAAGTTATTCAAGAAGGAAGTATTTGAATTATTAAGATAAATTGATCAAGGATTTTAATATAATTGCAAGTGATCTTAGAAGGTGGAGAAGTGTGTTGTGGAGGTGATATAATAAGTTCAATGGATTTATTAAGATAAAATAATAATTTAGCAGAAATACAAACATGGATTTAGATGTTGTTATTGGTGAAGTCTAATGTTATTTGGAAGTATTTGATTCATAATATCTAACTAGAAGTGTAAATGTGATGTCTATTATATGAAACAAATCAATTGGAGACATTGATCCAAGTGGACAAAAAGGAAGAATTTTATTGCAAGGAAACATAAGATGTAAGAAATCATATTTGGTGGACATTGAATGACTGACATTGGAAGATCATGAATTTAACATAGTTAAGGAATACAAACATAGATTAAGTCCAAATGTTAAAGATTAAGAGTCATGAATTGTTTTGCCAAATTGAAAGATTAAACAAGACCAATTTAGTTATTTTAATTACTACAGAATGTAGACGAGGTAAAACAGGAGAGTAAAGTATATTTTTGAAAACAATAAAGTGCTAAAACTAAGGATAGTGTATTTTAAAGAATTTCTCGAATTACCATAAAGGAATAGTGTTCAACAAGTGATTAAACTCTAAAATTAGTTTTACTTTCAAAATTTATCATTGTAGGATGCGTACCTAATTGAAAAATCTTAAGAAAATGATGAGATGATCTATTGAAATTAGAATTTCATTAGACCCATTATTTTTACTAAGGGACACCAGTTATTCTTGCCCATAATAGGATAAGTTGATAATACCTTACATTACTATTAAGTGATTGAATAGAGTTATAATAGGAATAAGAAGTATATATATTCAAGATAAGTGACTCAGCTAATCAATCTTCACCAACTAGGGTCTTCTCAAAGATCAACTTGAGGGCTTGGTATCTTAGATGAAGGTGAGAAGAGGAGATATCTCAAAGTCATTATTTAACAATGGATTTAAGCATTATTACCTTAGAATAATGTCATTTATGCTGACAAATGTTCCAACTGAATTTATAGATTGCATGAACTAGGTATTCCAGCCATTCTCTTATTAAACTTGTTGGTATATTTGTAAACAACACCCTAAACTATATAATACATTAAGAGGAACATCATGATTACTTATACATGAGTCTTCATTTAAGGAGGTCAACCTACTAGGGTATGTCATTCCTAAATTTATAATCATGTTAGATCCAGTGGTAGTTGAGGCAGAAATGAAGTAGGATGAGAAAGTTATGTGATTTTTAATAGTAAGGCATTTTAGTAATTTAAAATGGAACCCATTTATATGTTTTTAAACAAAAAAGTGCCTAAAATGGAGGGGCCACTTTTGATAATGGCAATGTGTATTGTGACAGATCTCCCATGGGCGTCCGCATCGCCCTATGCATTCTTCCCTCTTCCTCACTAAAAAAGCAGGTGATCATGGCCGATTGTCCCACACCTGCCAGCAAGAAGAGCAAACCACTAATAATAAAGGTCTTATCCCACTCCTATGTAGTCTCGCCCTCTTCTCCAGCTCTAGTCCCCTTGCTTGTTTCTCAATTGTGGGCATAGCTCAGGACAAGTCGGTCAGCAACACACACATGCACTCCCACTCCCCGACCATTCCCTCTCCCTCTCCTTTTCCATCTAGTGCTGCGCAAGGCAAGCAGCGGGTGACACCGACCGTGCCTAATGCCACCTCCCCACCGCCCACTCCCCCCCAGATTCTTTGTCTCTCCTTCTTTTCCTTCTCTTTCTCTTTTTCTTTCCATCCATTTCTCCGATGACTATAACCTTGGCTATTGTCAAACCCCCTCGATAGTCCCCAGAACAATGGATCAACAATTTGACACCATCATTGGGTTCCCCTTGAAGAGATGATCAAAACCCCTCTAACTATTTTTGGATTGGAACAAGTTTCATTGAAGATCAGGCTAAGATTTTAACTCCAGTTATTTTGATTTTTCAAGTGACAGATCGAGGAGAAAACTGCCTTTTTTGACATCAAATGAATTTGGAACAGCTCAAAACTTGACAAGAATGTAGGTGAGTCCCTGATCTACAAACCACTGGAGACAAATTTCATTTTGAAAAAAAAAAAATTTTGTCAATGGCAACAATCGCATTGGTCACCTTTTCTGGGGACGGCCGGTCAACATCAGCAACTGTCGATCACCTCTGATGACTTGGAATTTTTAGCTAAGAAACACGATTCTAGGATTTTTTTTGACTTGATATATGCAATGGAATTGTTAGATCTTTGATCAAGGATCATCTAACTTCCTAAATTGGATGTGATCCTGATCTAAGAGCATGAAGTGTGATTTGCAAGATCCACACCATGTTGGTATATAACAATGCCCACCTCAATAAGATACCACTAGGAGTGCCACAGTGATATGAGATTTGTATGACTGACTTAGTGTTGATGAGGTCATTAGGGACTGCAATGGTTCCAAGAAGGAATAACGAGCGGGGCCTAGGGCAGCAGCCCTGGTGGGGGTCCAAGGGGGTAATGCACCCTAGCAGTATACATCATCTAATAATGGAAGGTTGATTGTCAACCCGAAAAAATCACCTGCAACTACTCTTTGCTTAATGCATTAAATGATCAACAACCACCCCTATTGTCTATTCTATAGCTATCACGTTAGAGATTTGCTGAAAGGTCAAATCAATGGGCTAGTTGGTGGAGAAGGTTATAAATTGGCATGTCACAAGTCACCTAAGTGCATTGAAGATTTTCGTTGCTTTGTAGATCTTCTTTCATGTTGTTCTTTCTTCTTGTATGTCCATAAACCATTGAAGCTCTGCTAGAGAGCGCATGGTGGGACAATCCATTGTTGTATTGTGTTCTTATTAAACTGAAATATTAGTAGTGTTGAGTAATGTTGTCTTTCTCCTAAATTGTTGTTTAGACATTCCTAGTGCATACTCATATCCTTACACACCATTCATCATGATCCTTGCTACGCAAGGAACAAAAGCCATAGATAAATTTGATCATCAATGATGATTTATTGGTGATCTAAAGTCCATAGCAATGAAAGATCAAAATTGTGCTAATCTATGGCCAATCTATCCATCCATTGTCATCTAACCCTTGATCTAACACCAAATATTGGATCCATGATCAAATATGCAAACCCCCACATGATCCAACCTTTAATTAATTACAAGGACCCAGATGTATAACCGATCCAACTTTTTATCATGATTCAATCGTTGATCGGCTACTAGATGCTTAAATCTACAATCAATCTGCTCCTTTAAGATAATCCATCCTTTTAAGATCCCATCTTCATAAGATTCATTCAAGAAGGTCAAGCTTTTGCCCATATTCTTCTCAAAATGCATGACTTCAAGAACATCTACATAAATGTAGGGATTTCTAGTATGTTCAAAGAATATTGACTTCTTCTTCCAACAACTTATGGAGTTGTGATCACCTACGTATTTTGTTGCTTTCTTCTTGCCGCATTAAACATTAAGGCTTTCAAACTATTCTAATACTTGTTGTTTGTCAACATCATTAGAGGGACCATTATCTCTACACTATCATTAAATTCTCCATATGGACTTTATGCAACCATCTTTCATGGTAAGGTAAACCATTTTCTTACCATTTTAAAGTTGTATGACACACATTTTGGTTACTATAGATAGGACAAGCATTGTAACCCTTCATGGGTCATAGTTGAATTCTTCTTTAACTTCCATCTTACGTGTCCACAAGTTGGACATGTACTTCTATACTTGTGCTCCTTCCTGTACAAAATTTAGTCATTGGACAAGCATACATCTTCTCATACTTCAACCTTAGTTTAGACAGATTTTTCTTTGCCTTTCATGTAGAACTCACCAATTTGTCCTCCTTTGGTAGCATTTTTAGCCATCACTTTCATGACTACTGTAAAACCATGATATATAAAACCAAATCTTGATTTCACATTGTAAAGTTCTACTATTGCAGACAATTTGGTATAATATGTACACCCAATGTACAATGGCTCATCAACTTCCTCCAATGTAGTCTGGAATTGTTCAGGGTCATCCTAGAAGTCATCGTATGCATATCGAAGCATCAGTGTAGCTTTACTATCTATTACACTTCCTATACTATCTTCATAATTACATCTTCTTACCCTTGTAAAGGGCCCACAAGGAAGTTCTATTGTTATGATTATAAGTTAAAACTCGCAAGTGCACGAATTGATATAGTAATTCACGATGGAGGTTGATCTCACAAGGTAGTGAATGGGTGTGTGATTAGTCCCATCAAACAGCACACTTTCCATTGAAACAACTTTCATTGATTGAACTCATAAAACATACAAATGTGGTGGACACTCTCCATGGAGTGTGCGCACCTTTCTTGGATTGGAAAAGCAATTCAAAACTCTTCTCTAATCATCCAACAACTCAATCAATAGTAAGCATGAATGGAAACAAGAGAGATCAAAGAGGAAAAAAAAACAAGGGGAATATATGGAAAAGAAAGCATGGAATGGGTGAGATGTAAGGAAAAAGATGAGCAAGGACTTTGATCTATTGGCTATACTCTCTTGGCTGTCACTATAAGAGAGTTGTAGCCTTCAGAATCAAGTATCTAAGGATCAAGAACAATCTCAAAATAAAAATAAAAATTCAAAGGAAACAAAGAATAAAACATAAAAACTAAAGCATGGAATCAAGGATAAAAACAAAGCAATCAACTAAAGCAACCACCAAGGAATTGAAGGAAACTGTAACTTGAAACTTAGAGGTCATCAAAGAGAGATAAAACCCAAAGGAGAAGAGGCATGGAAGGGTTGGAAGAGGTGGCTGCAACAAGGGAGAAAAGTTGAGGGCTTTTGGAGGATAGAATGGTGGAGATGCCTCCTTCAAAGGAAGGTACGATCTCCCCTTCTCCTAGAATTTTTTTTCTTTTCATGCACAACTCCCTTTGTTTGTATATGTTTTTGGCACTTCCTAGACTTACTAATAGGTGAACCTAAGGAGAAGAATAATGGAGAAAACCTAAAGGTTAGGATGATTTTGATCTAGGGCAGCCATGCAACCTTTTTAGACAGAGTAACGCGGGAGGCATCATCTTTTTAGGAGGGGATGTCTCCCCCTTGTAAAAATTATAGATTGTATTGGTGAGAATTAGAAAGAGGTGGGATGGAGAGCTAGAGACAAAAGGAAACAGATAAGCAGGAAAGGTGAGGTGAGGTGAGGTGGGAAGAGCTGGCTGGTTGGGCTAGATGGTTTTTTAAGAAGGTCAGGATTAGTTGGCTGGTTGAAATGGGAGTTTAAGAAGGTGGGAGAGTTTTAGAAAGGTGGGACTCTTTGGTGGGAAAGTGAAATTCATAATGCTTCCTTAGGATGAGGTGGAGAGAAAAAAAATTGAGAAAATCATGGAAAATTATAAAAAAAAAATGGAGGGTATCTTACTATTGGTCCATGTGATACCTTATCCAAGTGGATTTTCCCTATATTATCTTCAAAATAACCTTTAGAATCCCATGGATATTTCTTTGGATTTTTCTCCAATCATAGACTTCCATGTAGCTTGGCTCATATGGCTTGATGGCTAACTTTAAGAGCTCCATTGCTTGGCTTTCATAGCTTTTTTGGCTTGCCTTGGCTCCTTAGCTTCTTACCTTCTTCATGGCTTGAGTATGGCTAAGGGGCTTAAGTGAATCCCATGCAAACGTGGGGGTCTTTGTGTGGCTTGTGCATGGACCCACTTAGGGCACCTTTGGCTCCTCCAATTCCATCTTTGTGTGCTTTAAGGTGATCTTGATTCTTGATCTCATGTTGGATCAATGACTTTTATGATATGACTCGATCTTTTGATCTTGATCTTCAATTTTCATCTCAATTGATCTTAACCTTCGGATCATAATCTTGACTCTTATAAAAAGTCAAAATTTCTAATTAGAACCTAGAAAAATATGATTATTCACATACTTTGAACTAGACTCTGAACCTACAAATTATCAAATATTTTATCTTGTAGATAAAAAATGCACATGTTATAAATTTTGACCAAAGACTCTAATTTACCCGTACAAGTTATAATACATGGGTAACTAATTGGGTGATTTTTATCCAAATTTGGACACTTATCACAGCCTCCAACCATTATTTTGCTAGTTGCTAGCAAAACATGCCACAAATCATGAAAAATAAATGGTTGACTTTTTTGTAGGTATTCATGATTGCATTTGGCACATGTAACTAGCCTTCAAACCCCTTGGTTAGCCCCTATTGGATGAGTTAAGCCTCATGAGGGTTTAAGTACCTAACTTTAGCCTGCTAATAAAGATGAACAACAAGGTTTAAAATCCTACCATTATGCTAAAGATATCTTATTATTTCATTAAACTGCATAAGGTAAGTGTGTGTTATAGCTAATATATAAATGTAGTTTTCAAGTCAAATATAAATTAAATTGCCTTCCAAATGTATGCTTTGATTTGCTTGACACTTAGAAAGGTTTTAATCTCTCATTAATATGTGAGTAAAATATTGTTCAACAAATCCAAAAATCTCACATATTCCATACAAAAGAGCAATAATTTAGAAAGAGTGAAAATAATGTTCTCATGAAAAGATATCCATTACTAAGAATGTTACACTCTTCCAAACTCCCTATTCATTTATAACCATATCTAAGCCACATTACTCCTAAGATTAAGTTAGGACTCCTATTAGGATGAAATGTAGGCTTTGGTAAGGGTTATCAAAAGAATAGGTATAGAGCTAAACAAAGGTTGTCTAGAAAATCTGCTAAGGTCTTCTATTAGTGTATTTAAAACTTTTTCATTTTTCCTCACAAGAGTGAACATTCCTCTTTTTCATTGCCTATCTTTTTCTTTTGGCTTTACATATAGCCTTTTTGAACTTTTTCTCCTTTTTCATTTTTGTGATGGTGGACAGATTGACCAAATCTACACATTTCCTTCCATTAGACAGAAGCAGTTATTGGAGTGTTTAGCCAATCTACATGGTGTATTTTTTTACTAATATTTCTAATAGGGGTAGTAGGTTTACTTCCCATTTTTGGTAGAGTGTGCAAGAGGGTTTGGGTACTACCTCTAGATTTACTATAGCTTTTCACCCACAGATTAATAGGTAGTTGGAGAGGACCATACAGAGACACTTGAGGATATGCTACGGGCATGTTCTTTGGAAATGAAGGGAAACTAGGATGAAAACCTTTAGTAGTGTGATGACTCAAGTTTTCAAAGTTCTTTTTTTTTTTTTATCATCCATCTAGGATTAGGATGAAACCACACGAAATTAGTACATTTATTCATGTATAATCGATCAATTAATTTAAGAATTTGAATTATAAATTTTCATTATATGCCATATAACTTAATTTATACTCTTTACATGGAAATTATGAAAAGGGTAGCCTTGGTGCAATGGTTGAGTTTTCTCCATAACAGTTGGAGCTTATGGGTTGGAGGCATGGAAACAACCTCTTACAAAAATGCACGTGAGGCTACATACTATAGGCCCTTTGTGGTCCAACCCTTCCTCAAACCCTACATACGCAGGAGCTTCATGCACTGAGCTGCCCTTTTTTCATGGGATTTATGAAGTATTTTCCATAGTTAAGGGATTGATTTATCTATAATATCTAAATGATAATTAGTATAATTCTTAGATAGTTTGTGATCATAAAAAATATAAGCTCTACTTTGCATACGTTCTAATTAATCTTGGTAAATCATTACTATTGAAAAAAATATAAGAATTTGGACTTTTAACGCACACATCTTCCATGTTGATATTCCATTGATGTTATATTAACATGTGATAATCAAATCAATGATGCTTACGTATGAATGTTCTTAATTAATAATGTGGTGAGTTCAAAAACCCTAGATGTCATAATTTGCTAAGTTTATTTTTCTTTTTAGTATAATTGATAGTTAATTAGATCTTTTTAATTTTTGCTCATTGCTTGGTTAGGTTAAGATAGTTTAATTTGGATACTGATTAATATTCCTAATTTTTAAAATTGGTTCTCCTAGGATCAACCCATGTGTATTCCTCTATACTTCAATAGACCCATGTAACTATGTTAATTTTAAAACAAGAACAAGTTTTTAGAGCCATTGTTGGGAAGTAGCAATGGACTTTTTATCGAATCTAAGTTAAATTATTTTACCACTAGTTATAGTTTAGGAATCATGCATTTAGAATTTAGACATTTGTAGGTACATTTCTCATATTTGCATTTAATTAGGATTTGCATATTTTCTCTAATTCCTGTAATTATTTGATATTCACTATTGTTTTGTTTCTAGAGGAAATTGGTAAAGGATTTAGTGGAGTTGTTCAAATTAGGATAGTTGCTTCATTTTTTTATTTGTGGTGGAATTGTAGTGAGGTCATGATTGTATTTTTAATTTTAAATCTTCAAAGGGTTGTAATAATAGAGGCCAAGGGTGAAACATCCTAACTTGAAAGTGGAGGTGGTATGGATTCACCCATGAATGAGAAGACTTTTATCTAAGACAGACCTCATTGTAAGTTGTACTTAATTCCTTACATTTCCTAGCTTTAGGTGCACATTGCTCAATTATATTTGCATGCTTGTGTGGTAGCTTAATTTCATATAGAGTGCACTCATATTTACTTGTTGCATATTTTCAAGGATTGTTTGCATTAGAAGTAGCTACTTAACAAAGAATAGACTAAGCTCAACTATGTGACATCTTTGATTATCATTGTATTCCATGTACTTTATCATGCCTTATTTGGAAATGGAATGAAGAATAAGATTTCATTATAAATAGAATTATATGGAAATACTCTCAACAAAAACTCAAAATTTAAACTTGAAATTATCAAAAGTGAAATGTACACATCGAGACAATTCCAACAACACTAATTTTGTGCAAAATGAAGATCGAGGTGGAAAAACACTTAATTTTTTCTAATTTGAGAGAGGGCATCAAAATTGATAACTGTTCCCCCGACACCTTGTTTGGACGTGACCCAACGAGGAGCAAGCTCGGCATGTGGACTGGCCAAAATAGAGAAATTGAGGGGGACAACAGAGAAAATGGGTAAAAACCCAGCATCTCATCCCCTCTACCCGGATCTTCCCACCGGCACAACGAATTTCCTCTTCCTTCATTCTCTTTGGCACTGGTGTGAAACCACCTTTCCCAACCTCCTTCTTCCTTGGTGTTGATCGAACCCAAAGCCCTCTAGTGATCTACCTACGCCACATGCAAAACCCTCTCTCTAGCCTTCCTCTTTCCCAAGGCACCTCACCAACAATGCCAATGCATCTTGCACAAAAATTCCTTCCTCCCCTCTTTCTATCTCTTGGGTTCTAATCTTAGACGACGATCGAGCCAGGGGTGGTGATCACGGTCAGAACCCTTCTATCTTGTGCTTCCTTTCTATCTCTCTCTCCCTCTCTTCCTTGCTCCACCTGCAACACCCAGTAGGCTGGTGTGCCAAGTTTCTCCTCCTTGATGGAAACAATACAACATTGACCCCTGTCCCACATCCAACTCATGCAAATCATAGAGATTCAATCATTGATCACACTGGGATCGTCGATCAGACACCAAATAACTAGATTTGTGACTGATCCAACCATCCAACATGATCTAAACTATTCATTGTAATCCTCATTATGCATAAATCAAGACCCATATCAAAGGTCTTCGATCAAGAGAGTTATTGCAGCGATTGGGCCAATCATGATTGATAGTTGAGATCAACTGAGGATAAATGTATGAAATTGGATCCAATTCAATGATCCATATTGCTCAACTAATTCATAGATCCTATCATATTTACTAATGTATTCTTTGATTTGGGATGATCAGTTATATAATTGCGGTTTGATCATTATGGATGGCCCACATCGGGTGCCATCATGACGATCGATCAACAATCTGGCTACATAGGCAACCAACTATCATCGAATTTGCCTACGAGAGGTAGAATTACCATCCTAACCCTTTAATTTCATTGATTTCACTATAATTAGTTAGAATTTAGTAGGATTGCATCTAAGCATGCTCGATTAGCTGGTTAGGTGACGGATTGCTTGAAGTTACTTACTATGAGCATGATGATTCTAGAATACCTTAGGATATGAGTAGGATTTGAATTTGATTTGCCTAGGTTCGGCATGATCTAGACTACCAGCCATGCCGGGGAACCTGACTTGAGATCCCATGGCTATGAACTCTCAGATCGTGTTGAAACACAGTAAATTAAGAACTAAAGATATAATCTTTGATTTGTAACCAAGAATCCAACTTAGATGAATAGCTTGGATTCTAAATTAGATTTGGATGTGATGTGCATTCAAGTAGTGGCACTTGGGCTGGTGGCTTAGGAGGTACACACGAGTGGTTCTTCGCTATTGTTTGCATTCTAGGTCACATTTACTTGCTTTCGTTATTGTTTGCTTCTAAGTGTGTTGAATTTGAAAATAGTTTAGGTTTTCATTTCAGGGTTAAAGTTAGTGCATGCAAGGTTGTCGAACAACATACCCTAATTAAGCACCTTCAAATCCTAAGATCAAAGCAAGGGCCACAAAATCACGTTGACCTAGATAACCCTAAAATGATAGACCAAGCAGTAGAAATCAAGCCACTTAAAATTAGGAGTCATCCAATTGTTGCCTACATTCTATAGTCTAGATAAGGAAGATCCCTCTTGATAGAAATTCTCTATTCCTAATTATTGTGAAACAAAAAAAGTGGACAAGGAATAAAAATCTCACTGCTAATCCAATTGTAATACATGAATGGGATAGAAATCCCAAACAAACCCCTTAGATCTATTTACTTCGGTAAAAAAGGGAGAGGGCAAAATTATCCAAAGCTTTGTTATTTTAGTTGGGTTCAAGTCTAGAAGAATCATGTTAAAGAATTTCTTAACATATGCACTACCTTTGAATATAGAAAATATTTTGATGATTCTATTAGGTTAAGACTATTCCCCTTCTCTTTAAAAGATAAAGCAAAGGCATAGCTTAATTCTTTAGAGGTAGACTCAATCACTACTTAGGAGAAATTATGTAGCAAATTTTCTAATAAATTCTTTCTCCTTCACAAAACCAATACCCTCTAAAGAGAGAATATAAATTTTCAACAAAAAGAGGGTAAACATTTCTATGAATGTTGGGAATGGTGGAAGGATTTACTACTTAAATGTCCCCGTCATCTTTTTTAAAAGTGGCAACATGTGAAATATTTTTATGAAGGTTTGACACATCAAAACTGACTTATGATTGATGCCACAAATGGAGTTGTAATAACCCTAATTTTTAAATTCCATTTCAAATGATTATGAATTAATTTTGATAAATGCAAATTGCAACATTTTTCATGTTTAGTTTCTAATTAATTGTGATGACCTGGGTTTTCTCATGCATTTTTAAATGCAATATCTAATTCCTAAGGCAGGATGCATCCCTATTTGAAAACCATTTTATAAAAACCATGCAATGCAACAGAAAATCTTTTGTTTTAAACTTATTTTGAAAACCCCGAGTGTCATTTGCTTTCACAACAGCCAAAGTAGTTTTTGAAAAACTTTAGAAGTCATAAATGTTTTTCCCCAGGTCTATCCAGTCACAACACACAGCCCAACTGTAATTAAATACAAATACATGTCCAAAGGGTAGAGAGTTTACTCACATGTATAGTTGTCTCCTTTGTTTATTCACTTGCTCGTAGCACTAATATCTCCTGAGACGTCTTCTATTTGTGAGTGGAACTATCCTGAAAACTATTAAGGATAGGGTGAGTATATACTATACTCAGTAGGAGTCTATCATTACTAGTTTTGCAATGCATGCTATGTTTAAAATCATATGCTCTTAAAAACATGTGCATGTTCAAACAATCACGTTCAATATCGATATTAAAAACCACTGTCGAATTGAAATACTGACGACTTAAAAAATAGCATAGTACAAGTCGAAAGTATCATATATCATAAACATAAAGATATGCATAAGATGCTCAACTGAATCCAACTCATGGATATCTGGTATGGTCGACCAACCTCATGTCATGCTATATGCAATGCAAATAAATCCTCAAACCATAGGGTCCAACTATGCCCACGACCTCGCCGTCATGTGGTCCCCGGATACCTGAGGACACAGGGTCATATGCCTCCACGGGACATATGACACTTCGACCCAATGCCATGAAACCAGTGGTAGCCCCCTGTACCACATGAAGTCGAAGCAGGGACGTTGCCCTTTTTGGGTGTGGTACCCATCCACCTAATAGTCGTAGAGGCTGGAGGCCAACCCAAACCTCTCGGCATAACGCCCACGAGCTTATCAGCCCAAATCATATCAGATCAAAAAAGCGAAAACCTCTTTTTTCAAAACCTGTCCTCTTTAGGTCCCTCACAACTGCCTACCCAGCGTCTTTTGGTAACCCTCAAGGACATGCAATCTTTCAAAAACTCAATGCTCACAAATCATGCAATATATGCATTTGTGTGCAAAACATCTCTATGCATAATGTATATGCAATTATTTGCAAAACATATTTATGCATAATGTATATGCAATTATTTGCAAAACATATCTATGCATAAAGCATTTATCATATGTATGCTAAAATAAGTCATGCTAAACAAGTCATATAATTTATACTTAAAACATGCATTCAAAACAATCATGGCTCTTTTTTAAAAGTCTAGACCAGATCCGGCATGGATCTGGCTTGGGGGAAGCAAAACGAAGAGAAAGAAGAAGGAACATCTTACCTGGGCAGCCTGGGGACACCCTTTTCCCAATGGGTGTGCTTACTCGCCAGAAAGCTCGAAGAAGGGGGAAAATTCTATTGCCAGACCAGAAAGGAGAAAGGAGGCATGGGAAATGGCAATTGTCGGCCTGACTTGGGCCTGGCCATTGCTGAAAAACACAGAGAGACAGGTTTCCAATTTTTTCCTGAAACCCCAGTCCAAAAGTTGCCGGAAAAATGTGTTTTCGAAGAGGGGGAGATGGGGTTTTTATAGAGGGGTGAAGGCGGTGCCCCTTAATGGCGGTGGCAGACTTCTCTGGAAAATTCAGGATTTGAGGGTTTCTAGAGAAATCTGAGGAGGAAGATGACAGGGGGTGCCGTTATCAAAACGGCCCCCTACGTTTTTCGTCCTTTTTCATTTTTTCATTTTTCTGTTTAATTTACAGAAATACCCGTGATCTTTAAACGGCCATAACTTCTTCATACGAACTCCATTTTGGGTGATTTTTGAGGCGTTGGATTCCATTTTTTGAGTAGAATCTAATGGTACCAAGTTTTCCTCACAAATTTCTTTATTTACTATTTTAAATAAATTAAAACATTTAACTCAGTTTATTTCCTATAGAATGTCCAATTTTCGTTAAAAATAGTGTAAATTGCTCGGGCATTACATTAATTGACCTTTTGAAAGACACCTATGAATCCCAAAATCTTAAAATTTGGATTGTACATGAGAAAATGAATCCAATTACACAAAGAACACTAAAATTGAAGATCAGATGGAGTAGTTATGAATTTATTAATACTAATGACATTTTAGAAATTAAATTTTAAATAAAAATACTTTTACTTAAAGGGAAGGAGCCATTTTGATATTAGCACCCCTCCCTATAAGAGAATCATCTAAGAAATTGAGTATTATATATTATAAAAAAACATTAGTTAAGGAATGAGGGTTGTTTCGATATCGGCACCCCTCCCACTTTAGGAACAGACCATTCAATCTGTTATCAACCTGAGAGAGAGAGAGAGAGAGAGAGAGAGAGAGAGAGAGAGTGTGTGTGTGTGTGTGTGTGTGTGTGTGTGTGTGTGTGTGTGTGTGTGTGTGTGTGTGTGTGTGTGTGTGTGTGTGTGTGTGTCTGTGTGTCTGTGTCTGTGTCTGTGTCTGTGTCTATGTTGAGAGAGAGAGAGAGAGAGAGAGAGAGAGAGTGTGTGTGTGTGTGTGTGTGTGTGTGTGTGTGTGTGTGTGTGTCTGTGTCTGTGTCTGTGTCTGTGTCTATGTTTCTGAACCAAGGGAGGAAGAAGAAGAGGATAGGGGAGAAGGAGAGAGAGAGCGAGAGACACTGCACAGAAGAGAAGCCTATCACATCGGCGAGGAAGGAAAAATGAGGATTAGGGCATTTGACAGAGTTGGAGCTCGCTAAAAATGACAATAGCTTGGATCGATGATCCGCGTCAGTTATCTTCAATGGCACATCCAGGGAGCAAGAGCCCCTTGGAGATTTCATGGTCAGGGCATCTTCACTAGGATTTTTGAGGAGATTAACAATACCCAGTGATTGTGGATAGTTTTACATTGAAAATCACCTCCTATAGAAATGTTAGTGGCCGAAAAACTACAAATCAGCTACAATCTATTAAACCGAACTCACAATTTCAAAATTTTTGAGCTAGATCCATACAGTCCATGCGTCATATAGATTATTATGATAATCAAGCTGTTGATTTCCAAATTAGTTATTAGAAATAGGTAAATGCACACCTGATATAGCTCGAATCTGATTGAGATTTCAATCTAGCTTAGAAACTAATTGGACAATCTCAGTCGTTTGATTAGTTACTATGAAAATAGTATTTAGTGATGCATGATCAATGAGTAGGCATTACTAGTAATTTCCATAAACTAAAATATATATATAGAGAATGGATCAAATTTGCTAATCTAGAGGTCAAATAGATCAAACAATCTAGACCGTCTAATCTATCATTATTTACGTAGCAACTTTGTGATGTCAAATCGATGATCAGACACCACAAATGAGTTCTGTGATACTAAATGAACATAGATATAATAGAAACTATAAAATTTGAATATAAATTGATCAAACAATGTCATCCATTTGATTGGATGGTAAAGGAAGTAGGGACCTAGTGATGCCTGATCAGTGATAAAGGTACTCTGAAAAATCTTATGATCAAAATGCTGATCATCAGAAAATGAACTATTCAGATCAAGGACATATTGGAAAATGGAAAATTTTAGTCACCTAATCATCCATGGTAATCCTCACATGATATGAGTTGAGAATGGAAGATAAGATCAACACCAAATTGTTGGGACATAGAATTACAAATTTGGAGATTGTTGATTGATAATCAATGGCACATATTTGCATATCTATTATTTGACAAAAGTCAGATCAACAAACCATGGATGGAATGCAGATCAACAGACCAAATGGCTGAGATCATTTGATTTTGGTGGTCTATTGGTGATGGATTATTAAAGTCTAAGGGTTAAAAGACTCTTTTGTCATTATTAGCTTCCAATTCAACATCGACAAGAAAATATAGAATATCAACAGGTTGCCTCAGTTGATCGAGAAGTCAAGTGGAAGATGGGACATAGTTGAACTAAGAATTTTGCCTAAGAGGTAAGTAGTTTTAACATCGATATGCTTTTGTTAAACATGAAAACTATTAATCACTATTTCATCATATTTGAAAATTGTTAAAATTGAGATTTTGAGATTTTTTATTTATACAATAAGAATACTTGTATTTCATGCAACTTATCAGTTTGGAATGCATGTTGATTTATTATTAAATCAAAAACTTGTACATGAAAATGTATTTGAAATTACATGGACTCCATGATTTATAAAATGGTGGGGATTGCAGAATCCTCTTATGAGGGTTGTTTTTACATGGCTATATCATACCATGAGGATTGATTTACATGATTTCACCAGTGCATGGATGCTGTGGTTTTATGTGCTATATCAGCACATAATGATGCCTAGTATTTTTATGTTATGACAGACATAATGGGACTGATGGATGATGTGCTAGGCGGGTTGTGGATTGATTATCCCTCTTCCGAAACTTCATATATTTGATACCTAGCCACAAAAGGCCAAATTCAGGTCAATGACATCAAGGATAGGTCATGGCCTTGTGCACCGTATTACCCACGCGAACGATGCGAAGAGTCCATCCTCTTAGTATCGGAGTGATAGCTATGGACTTGATTAGGTCTTGTTTGTTATATGGAGCATCCGTTATTATAAGACTCATATATAGTGCCATAGCGCTAGAGGTGCGTGACACCCTGAGATTACGAGTCTATTATGAGTACTCATGACCAATGGCAAACAGCCAAATTTTAAGTGTTTCTACACTTGCAAGACCTCAAAGAGGTTTAGATGGTGTTATATATATATACATATACTTCTTGAGATACATTGATTGTATTTAAGAATGTTATGATTTAAATGCTTTTCATATATTGATTTTGATGGTGATTCATTATTCAACTTGGATGACTATAAATTTTAGATGATGCATGACCTGAGCTGTGGTAACTACTCATATTTTACAAAATACCTTACAAAGATTATTATTATTGCCGTTGAAAGGACACCCATGGATATTGAAACTAATAAATTCAATTGATTTGGCATGACATTGATTTGTAAACTATGATTGAGATTTCAGAGTTTTATTATACTACTCATTATGCATCATATTTTATAAAACCGCATAACATGTGATTATGAATTACTTTTTGGACTTAAATTTGTATGAACATACATATTTTGATGATGAAACTACCTACACAAGCACATGCTCATTGTGACAACCTGGGTTTTTATAACACTTTTTCCTTTTTATTTTGGAAAGGTAGGGCCCTTGTTTTGAAAATGAGTTGAAAATCAAACATCGAAAAGCCTTTTTTATTTTATTTTTAAACTCATTTTTTAAAAGCCCAGACGTCACATGTGCATATCTACAATATATAAATATGTAATGAAATATATATATGTATTAAACAACAATTTGAAAATAGGATCCACCCAATGGTTCACGTACACAGGCTCACTGTATTTATTACATAACATGTCCAAAGATTACAATCCAAACGTCTAACTACACAATACAAGTCTTTAATACACAATAAAAATAAATGTAACTAAGTGCCTACCCTTGCTCAGTTGTAATATTTCCAATATCCCCAAGCTACATCCTTCCACTCCTGTCTATCTAGATCTGAGATATTATAAAGATTCAAACATTTACAATATCTCAACAGGCTATGCTTGATAGGGGATTTGAGAAGCATATGAACTTTAAAATCAATTTTATAATCCAATAATTACTTGACAGTTCAAATATCCATAATCATCAATTTTAGTATGCATGAAATAATCCAACCTCCATGAATTGTGTTCTATATAATGACCTTATCAAGTACTTACCCACATGAAAACTTCTATAAAAGTATTCCCACAATAATTCACTTATAGTTATACTATACATATAAAACGTTAAAATCCTACAAAATATTAATACTGTCAATAATAATAACATAATCTCATTCACATACTTATACTGGGTCTAAAATCCATACTCTTTTATCATACGAGGTTCATAATCCTTCAACCTCTGCTAGTATAATGACAATAGCATATAAAATCATAAACATATCGGTAATGAGCTCATACCAGGCATCTCATCATGCCACCTCACAAGGCATATCATCATATCATAACATCAACACCATAGTACGTAAAATATAAGGACTATTATGCTACAATCTAATCCATATAGGCGTGCCTGGATGATTGCTATATATTCCACTAATACCACAGTGGAAAATACACCATGTCATGTCTATATGGAGAGACAGACCGTCACAATGGGGGCATTCCCATAATTACCCCACCCCACATTTTTCCTCGCTATGAGCATGGAATCCATATAATTAATTTTGGAGAGTGGGAGGCCAAACCCTCATAACTCTCTTAACATAGTATACCTAGGCCTATGCCTATCAAAAACAAAACTCTCTACCCTCCACACACACACACACATATATATAACTTAAAAAATATGATCACCCTCATTTAATGGGTACTCTTGTGTACCAAGGATGTAAATTATTACTTTCAATTCATAAATAAATAGATGATAGAATTGGTACCCATGTACTAAGAATATAGTCTCATAGACAAATAATGCGAACTCAAATCATGCTTTTAAATAAGACTTAAATGATAATAAGCACGGTATCATTTATATCATCATAACTTAAATAATTGCATGACTTAAACAATAACATCATATTATTTTATAGTTATTCTATATGATGAACAATTTAACTTCTATAGACTAAATAAGATAATGTTTAGATCACTAATCTTACATTCTAGAAATATGCATTCTTAAAAATTCCACCTACCTCGTAACATGTAACCAATCCCTTCAAAACTATATTCCTTTTTATCAACATAACAAGGTATATCTGTCAAATTTTATGTACAATAGATGGTTATTTTCTATCTTTTAGTAATACTTTCTTTTATTTATTTCATTATCGATCATCATAATTTAGATGATCTTGCATCTAATCCTTCCTGATCATGTTTATAGTTCTTTATGATGTTTTTGATCATTTGATTCTGACCGTTGATCATCACTTTCAACATATTTATATGATTTGATCATCCAAATTGTCTTAATATGCTATTAAACTTCATAATTGGTCATTTCTTAGGTCTGATCACCTTTGATTTGTTCCATCTAAGTGATTTTTATAGTTTTTGAGTTTTGATCAATCTAAATTGTTCTCAAATCCTAAATTTTATGGCATATTTAGGTCCATATCGTCATGACGAATCCAATGAATATTTTTTTTTTATCACAAATTGAACTTGTATAGTCCCTAAATCAAATATTTTATATTTTAGATCATTGTAACAGTTCAAATTTAAAATCTGAACTAAAACAGACAAAAGTGGATCACTGGGATTCACTAGAGTGGAACACACACTCCAAAATGCTCGATGTATCTTGGTCTCCAGAATGCATTGGCTATGTATCACAATTCCCATAACTCTGTTGTGTTTTGGACCATCCATGACTGCACCCACACACGCGCTCATAAGGATGCACTTAATGGTTGCATCTTCGTAGTGCATTATTAGGGGGCATCCTAGTCATTGATCAGATTGAATGGGATAAGACAGTCTAATCTGGACTATCAGATCATTTTGGTCTTCAATCAATGCTTAAGATCTCCCTAAATTTCATTGTTTTTATAGTTTGTAGGGTTTTGGGGTCCCACAAACTCATCGGACAGCTCAGATCGAGGTGGTACTAGATCAGATCCACGGATTTGTTTTCACTAGTAAATCTGCAGCTGGTGAGAACAAATCTGCCACAAATCTGAGGAAAACTTGCAGGTAAGGAGAGAAAAGGAAAGAGAGGGGGAAGGGTTTACCTGGGTTGGCCAAAGGAGGAGTAGATCTAATGCTCTAGTGGGTACGTGCAATGTTCTATGGCCGCTGAAGTGTCAGGTTGCTGGAGAATTAAGGAGAAATGGGAAGCCAGAGAGGGAAAGAGGAAAAGAAAGGGAAAGGGAAAGGGAAAGGAGAACGGGGAAGAAGAAAGGGAAATGGAAAGGGAAAAGGGAAGATATCTGAGCTGGTGCCGGTGCTGGTCTCGGAGGGGAAATAGTGAAGGGGAAAAGACAGTCGGGCAACGGACGTGTCTGTCGAGCTGTCAAAGGTGAGTTTAGGGGTGTGCTAGCCGAACTTCCCAACATCATGCATCGGTAGATGCTCCCAAAAAATAAGAAGAGAGAGAAAGAGAGAAAAGGGAAAGAGGGAGAGAGAGAGGGAGAGGGAGAGGGAAGAAGTAGGAGAAAAAGAGGACAACAAGAAGGGAAGGAGTAGATCTAACGAAATTTGGCATGATTTTTCTTTACCTATTTGTAGATTTATTTTCAATTTTATTTAATTATTTTATCTTTTAATTATTTTATTAATTATTTACAAGTTGTTTTATTCATGATTGCAGTGGTAATCATTATAGCTCCAATAATTGATGATCTATGGCCCATTTAACTTTATTATGGAGCCCACACCAGAGTAAAATTAGCATTTTACCCCTTTTAAGGAAATTAAATTGAGAAAATTGAGAAAAATAAGATTTTTTTACTTGAACTTTGATTTCAAGGTTCTTTATGTCATTGGATTCAATTTTGTAAGTATAATCCAAATTTTCATATTTTAGCTCCTAATTTTATTTCTATAAAAAGTTAATTTTCTTGAAATCTCAAATTCTAGTTCCATTTTCAAACTTCATACGTTCAATCAACCAAATATATTTACAAAATTTGGTGTTATTACACTTGCTAAGACATTGTAAATTGATTACAATGTCTCAAGGTTAAAGAAATAAGATAGAGGAGCAGAAGACCGTGCTATAGATCTCGACAGCATGATATAAAAGGTGTATTGAATAGGTTTGAATTGTAGTTGATGATCTTGTGAATTGATGTAATACTTTGGTGCTTTATGACTTTGGTTTTATGGACATGTAAGATGAAATTACAGTTGTCTAGCTGTGACAAGATTAATCCTTGTCTTGAACTCATCTTTCAATTCAGTTAAAACTTGATTTCTCATATACGTTTATATATTTTATGTCTATGCGAATGGATGGGGATGGAGTTTCCTTTATTATTATTTGACTTAAATTGTGTCTATTAGGGACATTGCATTCACATGAGTAAAATGTGTAAGTCCAAAAAATAGAGGAGACTCTACCAAATGTTTGGTAGAAATGTAATGCTTATTTCTCTGAAAATCTTGATTTTTAGAAAAGAAAAATCATACTTGGGATCGTTAAAAGTTTTCTCATGAAATTTTTTTTTTAGGAGTTGTTTTCTAAATAGTTTTTCAAACTTGGGGACCCACAATTGTGAGAGATTTTGTGAATAAGGGTTAGAAAAACCCGATTTCATAGTTGGTATCATAGCCCAGTCAATCCCTTCACAATCAATCTAACATGTTCAAAAGTCATATAAGGTTTATCAGTGAATGTCAGTTGATAAGGTATGAGTTATAGATATAACTCATGCAGGCAATGTTGATGTATGTGAAAAGTGATCGCACTTGCAAGAGTTAATAATAAGAAAATAGATTTTTAGGCCCGGTATGAGTAAGAGGAGTACTCTTACAAAATTGGTATAGAATTTAGAGTAAGGAGTGAAAGCATTAGAGTATAAAATTAGTATATCTAAATGAAAATTTTGTCAAATGATGATTTGTATAAACCTTTGAAGATTATGATAACTATTACACAATAATATTATGATTATAATGAAAAAGGGATCAGAAAATAGTCACAATGGAAGTGAACTTGAGGAAGATAAGAGAATTACAACATTAGTTCATACATGTAGTAGATATATTTGATGAATAAAATTTTGGTATTATGAAAATCAGTGGAAATTTGATCTACTTATGCAAATGAATTATTTGATCAATGAGGTGAAAATGAGTTAGTCTTTATATATGCAGAAATACTAACAGGTAGTTATCATTGAGAAGTAAATACCTATTTAATGATTTTTTAGAGTTCTAGTTATGACTTGGAGGTGCATAATGCTTAGAGGATATAACAACTATTTTATAAGGATGATTATTAAATGACAAGAAAGAACAGCAGATGAGTGGAGAATTAAAGCATAATATAGAAAAGTTAGTGAATTAGTTCAAATGATTTCTAATGATTTTAGAACAGAAAAAAAAAAAGGTTATTTTTTATATTATACTATATGGCAGTATCTAACATTTGTTGTTTAATTACCTTTAGATAAAAAAGTATTCATTATACATGTGTATCAGGTAAAGAGAACAACTAAAGTAGCTAAGGAAAAAGGATTATATTCTGATAATAACACAAGATAAAAAAAAATTATAATTGATTAGACATTAAACAACGAAGGTGGTGACTATGTGATTTACAATGACTAAGGAGAGGTAAATTTTGAGGGATTGATTTATAGGAGTGACTTGTAGAATTATAACTAACTCTTAATAGGCACGATAATGAAATAAATCATTAGTTAAGGGGAAATTATTGATGAGAACAAGGATGAGGACACTAAATGTAATTATAAGGATTCAATTATCTCTATTACGAACATGTTTTCCAAGCTAGAAGTATTACATATTCTTATGAAGTTGGAAATGATAGGTTGTGAGATCAATGGAGCAATAGTGTAAGATAATCATGAAAGCTAGTCAAAAAAAATCCTAGATTTAACATATTTAAAGAAGATGTACATAAACTAAGTTCATATATCTGAAATAAAAGATTTTTGAATTATTGCTGTCAAATTAAAATTTGAGTTCGTTTAAAATAAAAGGATTAAACAAGGTTGAGATAGTAATTTTTATTGCTGGACTGTTGAAGGAAGAAGATTAAGTATGGCCCATAGGGATGAATGGTGATCTCATTCTAAGGGAAGATGTGCAGCACAAGGGTTTATGTTATTTAGTTATAAAGGCAGAATGAAACTTTCCTAAGGGATATTGAGTATAGTTAGAAAGCGCAGTTGTGGTGAAGGCTGAGAAGGCACAAACGAAGGAGATAATTATGATTCAAAAAATCTAAGACATTTTCCCAAAGGAGCTTCCTAGATTATTGTTGCAGAGAGAGATTGATGATATGATTGAGTTGATGCTAAGCATAGTTCCAAATTTTAAGGTGCCATATTGAATAAATCCAATCGAGCTGAGAGAGCTCAGGAGCCAGGTATAAGAATTATTAGATAGGGATTTCATTAAACCCAATGGACCCCTAGGGATGCAAGTCCTCTTCGTGAGGGACAAATCAATGTGATTATCACTGTGGATTTATTTTAGGGTTCTCAGATCTTGCATTACCGCAACCTCATTAATAAGGAGGCATACTAAGAGTGATGCTTGTAAGGCGAGCCTTCAAGAGCTAAAGGGGAGATTCACATTTGCACACATTCTGACACCACCTTCAAGCAATGATGGATAGATGATTTATTATGATGTTTCTGATATGAGGCTTGGAGGTGTGCCATTAGGAAGAGAGAGTTACTTCTAATGCGTCTAAATTGTTGAAAAGTATGAGGAGGATATCATAATAATATTATTCATATGCAATACCTGGATGTGATTTCTTATTGGATTTGAGATATGATGGTGATTCATATTTTAATACAAGATTACTTCCTTACATGCAATAGAAATACAACTCATGACTTACATTGTGAGTAACCGATGAGGGCGGCCTATGAGGGTGACCAATGAGGGTGGTTGCAAGTGGCCTTAGTAGGCTTCTAGGTGCTCACAGTATAGTCATTGTGTGAGATGAGGTGATTGGCACGGAAATGCCTCTTCCATGAGTTGATAGCTCAAAGCTGTTTTGGCATGGGTATGCCTATTTTATTAGTTGTATGCTCTGTGATATTTGGGCATGGACTTGATGTTATGAGATGCTAATTGATTGCCTCTCCATTCTATTATTACTTTATGTTTCTAATGGTTGAGTATCAAAGTGCAAAGTGAAAGCAGCATTTCAATTTTGAAAGCATACAAAAAAAAACTGCGCTATTAAGCAGCATAAATGTTTAGAGTTTAGGTATTTTTGAGGATTTCATTAATTAAAGAGTTGTGAGATTCAAGAATGAAGGGAAAGAACAAAGATACATCCTGGTTGAACCTTGCTCATAAGGATCATTCAGTTAAAGTGACCATATGGAATTGGAATCTATTATGAGATGGTGATATTTATAAGAATGTCTGAAAGATAATGTGAAGAGAATTTTGAGGATAAAATTCCCATAAGAGGGGAAGAATGTAATAACCCTAATTTTAAATTCTATTTCAAATGATTATGAATTAATTTTGATACACAAATTGAAAAATATTTATGTTTGGGTTCCACAGAATTGACCTTTTGAAAGACACTTACCCAAAACCTTAAAATTTGGATTGTATTCTAGAAAATGAATCTAACCACACAAAGAACACTAAAATTAGAGATCATATGGAGAAGTTATGAATTTATTAATATGAAAGACAGTTTAGTAAATAAATAAATTATTAAATAAAAAGACTTTTATTTAAAGGAAAGGGACCTTTTTTATATTGGCAACCCTCTAGAAAGAGTCTAAGAAATTAAATAATACATATATATTACAAGAAAAAACATTACTTAAGGAAAGGGGGCCTGATTTGACTCAGCACCCCTCCCCTTAAGAGAGATTTAGGATCAAACGGTTCAGTCTATTCTCAACCTGAGAGAGAGAGACCACAGACCAGAGAAGCATGTCACGCCAGCAAGGAAGAGAAAACAAGGGTTAAGGTGTTCGATGGAGTTGGAGCTCACTAGAAATGACGATAGCTTAAATCGTTGATCCGAGCCAATCATCTTTAATAGCACATCCAGCAGAGTAACACTCCCTTGGAGATTTCACGATCAGGAAATCTTCATTAGGATTTTGTGGGAGATTGACAACGCCCAACTACTGTGGACCAACTGCATGGAAAATCACCTTCTCTAGCAATGTTAGTGACCAAAAAACCACAAATCAAGTAAAATCTATTAAACCCAAAGCACAATTTGAAATTTTAAGCTAGATCCATACTGTCCATGCTAGATCTAGGTTTTTATCATAATCCAACCATTGATTTCTAAATCAATGATTAGAAATAGGTAAATACATACCTAATATAGCTCAGATTGGACTAAGATTGTCAACCTAAGTTAGAAACTGATTGGACAATCTCAATTGTGTGATTAGTTGCTGTGAAACAGTATTTGGTGATGCCTGATTGATGATCAGACAATACCAATAAGTTCCTTGACCTAAAATTTACATAGAATGGATCAAATTAGCTAATCTAGAGGGGAAATAAATCAGATGATCTAAGTCCTCTGATCTATCACTATTCACATAGCAACTTTGTGATGTCTGATAAATGACCAGACACCACAGATGAGTTCTTTGACACTAAATGGACTTAGATATGATAGAAACTATAAATTTTGAATATAAATTGATCAAACGATCTCATCATCCGATGAGATGGTAAAGGAAGCATGGACCTAGCGATGCTTAATCGGTCACTAGATGCCACCATTGTGTGCCTTGATCTCAATTAGTAAAGATACTCTAAAAAATCTTATAATTAGAATGTTGGTCATCAAAAAATTGACTATTCAGATCAAGGGCATATTGGAAAATGAAAAAATTTAGTACCTAAACCATCCATGATAATCCTCATATTAATCAAATTTAAAAACATCATAATTCATAGAATATCAAATATGTTTAAGGTCAAATTCTAGGAAATTTGATGGTGTGATGAGTTGAGAATGGAAGATAAGATCACTGCCAAATAGTTGGGACATCGAATTACAAATTTGGATTATTGATTGATAATCAACGGCATAGATTTGGAAATCTATTACTTGACAGAAGTCAGAGTAGCAAACCATGGATGGAATGCAAATCAACAATATAAATGGCTGAGATCATATGATTTTGGTGGTCAATAAGTGATGGATTATTAAAATCTAGTGGTTAAAAGACTCTTTTGTCATTATTAGTTTACAATTCGACATTAACAAGAAAATATAGAATATCGACAGGTTGACCGATAAGACAAGTTGAAGAAGGGACATAGTTGAACTGAGAATTTCGCCTAAGAGATAGGTTGTTTTAACATCGATATGCTTTTGAAAAACATGAAAACTATCAATGACTATTCTATCATATTTGAAAATAGTTAAAATTGAGATTTTGATATTTCTACTTTATATAGTTAGTATACTTGTTTTTTATGCAACTTATCAGTTTGGAATGCCATGTTGATTTTTTATTAAATCAAAAACTTATACATGAAAATGTATTTGAAATTACATGGACTCCATGATTTATGAAATGATGAGTGTGGAATCCTCAAACTTAACCCTTGTAATAGTTGATTTTACATGGCTATATCATACCACAAGAATCAATTTGCATGATTTTCATTGGTGCATGGATTCTGTGGTTTTATGTATTATATCGGCTTGTGATGATGCCTAGTATTATTATGTCATAACAGACATATTGGGGCCAGTGGATGCTGTTCTAGGAGGGTTGTGTGCTGATTATCCCCTACTAAAACTTCACATATTTGGTACACTACCACAAAAAGGCCAAATTCATGTTGATGACATCGTGGGAAGGTCATGGCCTTGTGCATAGTGCAAGGAGTATCCATCTTGGTATCAGCACGATAGCTATGGACTTGATTAGGTTTTGGCCGCTACATAGAGGATCCATTATTTCGAGATTCGTAATATAGCGCGATAGCACCGAAGGTGTACAACACCTTGAGATTACAAGTCTGTAATGAGTGCTCCTGACCAACGGTAAACTGCCGAATTTCGATTGGTTCTACACTCGCAAGACCTCGACGAGGTTCGATGGTGTTATATATATATATATATATATATATATGCTTATTGAGATACACTGATTGTATTTAAGCATCTTATGATTTAAATGCATTTCATCTATTGATTTTGATGATGATTTATTATTCAGCTTGGATGAGTATACTTTTAAGATGATGCATGACCAAAGTTGTCGTGACTACCCATATTTTCTAATATACCTTGCAAAGATTATTATTATTTCCCTTGAAAACAATATGCATGGATATTGAAACTGATAAATTGAATCGGTTTGGCATGACATTGATTTGTAAAGTATGATTGAGATTTCAGAGTTTTATTATACTGCTCATTATGCATCATATTTTAGAGAATTGCATAACATGTGATTATGAATTACTTTTTGGATTTAAATCTGTATAAACTTACATATGTTGATGATGAAACTACTTACTCAAGCGCAAGCCTACTGAGACATTGTAAATTATTTACAATGTCTTTGGGTTGAAGAAATAAGATAGAGGAGCAAAAGACCATGCTAGAGATCTTGAGAGAAGGATATAAAAGGTATATCAAACAAGTATGCAATGTGGATGATGGTCTTATGAACTAATGTAATAATTTGGACTATTATGACTTTGGTTTTCCAAACATTTGGACTATTATGACTTTGGTTTTACAAACATGTAAGATGAAATTACAGTTGTATGGATGTGACTACATTGATCCTAGTCTTGAACTCATCTTTCAATTTAGTTAAAACTTGATTTCTTATATAAGTTTAGATATTGTATGTCTATGTGAATGGATGGAGATAGAGTCTCATTTATTATTATTTAACTTAAACTATGTTTATCAGGGACATTGCACATATACGTAAAATGAGTAAGTCCGAAAAATGAATTTTGGGTAGAAATGTAGCGCTTATTTCTTTGAAAATCCTGATTTTTAGAAAAGAAAAAATGATACTCTGGATCTTTAAAAGTTCTGTATTGAAAAATGTTTTCTACTATTGTTTTCTAAATATTTTTTCAAACTCGGGGCCCCACAATTGTAAAATATTTTGTGAAAAAGTGTTAGAAAAACCTGGGATGTCATAGAAGCATGACCAAGAGTGTTGTTATGGCTTGAAATTTCTTTGAGACATTAGCCAAAAATTGCATCTATGGGATTATTCTACTAAAATGGAGATAAATTCTCAACCTCTTAAAAAGAGATGCATGTATGAGATAGGGGCTACTTCAAACTTGTATGCTATGATAGACATGTTAGCACATAAAGTAGATAAAATTGAGGGTCAGCACAAAAAATTAGAAGCCTTCATATTGGCTAGTGGATCGTCTATGAAACCTCCACATGAAGTTTGTTCAATTTGTTCTAATGCGGCACATTCTACTACCTCATGTCCATCTAGCTCTACATTTCCTGAATATATCTCTAAGCAAGCAAACACATTTAGAAATCCTAGAAACAATCCATATTTCGAGACTTATAATCTTGGATGAGCCAGCATCCCAATTTTTTGTGGTCTCAAATCATCGTCAAGGATGACCACCTGGGACCCCCCATTCTCAACCTTTTCCTGGAGCCCTGGTTTCACATCAACCTCCACCTTCTTAAATGTTTCCTCCACAACCAAGGAAAATAGAGGAGACTCTTAATTTGTTCATGCAAAGTTCACTCCAATTTTATAATGCTATGAAACAAACTTTGCTTGATAATTTCCAAGCTATTACAAAATAAGAAATTCAAAGGGACCAATTGCCTCTACACCTAATGTAAGGGAAAGAGGTAAATTTCCTAGTCAGCATGTACTTTCCCTAAGGGCTAGTATATAATTAGCACTACCTCAATGAATCAAAATTTCATGAACAAGACCAATATATTACAATCCTTAAGAGTGATAAATAAATTGGTGACAAAGTGGATGTGACTAAGGAAATCAAAGAACATGAGGAGGATGAGAGTAACACAAACACTAAGAAAGGTAATGAGATGTGTAGAAAGTCGCCTTCTTTTGAACCTATTCCTAAGAGTCATTTATACCCAAAGCTTCATACCCTCAATGTTTGAATGCAGCAGAGAAAACAACCAACTTTAATGAGATAATGGATGTATAAACAAGTACACATCAATATTCCACTAGTCAATGCCATTAAAGAAATTTCTTCTTGTGTCAAATTTCTCAAAGATCTAAGCACACATAAGCATAAGCTTAATGTATAAAAGAAAGCAGTCCTTACAAATCAAGTGGGCTGTCAACACAACACCTCACCTAAGTTTAGGGATCCAAGGTATCCCACTATATCTCATGTCATTAAGGACTACACAATTGATAGGGTTAGGCAAGTTGAAACCAACTACTATTACACTACAATTAGCAAATCAATCAATTAAAATACCTCATGGTGTCACTCAGGATGTATTGCTATAGGTTGATAAATTTATCTTTCTAGTAGACTTCATTGTCCTCGATACCCAGCCTATAACCCTATAATCAGATACCTATCATTTTGGTATGGCCTTTCTTGGCCACATCTAATACAATCACCCACTGTAGGAATGGTGTTGTAAAGTTCTCTTTTCGTAATATGAAAATCATGAATGGTGTTGTAAAGTTCTCTTTTCGTAATATGAAAATCATGTTAAATGTGTTTAATGCCCAACAACAATCCTTAGATTCTTATGATTCTTTTGCGATGGGCATGATAAAGAGTCTAGTCGATGACACATTCCTATCATCTATTTCTAATCCTCTCAAGGATTGTCTATCTCATTTCAGTTTAGATTTTGACATAGGCAATTCCATTGATGAAGTTAATGCATTACTTGATACTATACCTTTAATGGATATTTCAAAATGGACAACACGAGTGGAACCTCTCCCACTTCCTAAAACTACACCAATTCCATCTATTGGCAAAACACCCACCCTGAACCTAAAACCTTTACTTGGAAGTTTAAAATATGAAAGTTCAAGTTCCTCTAATACTTATCATTACTTCAGACCTTACTAATGGCCAAGAAGGTAAACTAGTTGATATTCTTCGTGAACATAATAACATAGTTTTAGGGTGGATAATAGTGGATGTAAAGGGTATAACTCTCACCATTTGTAGGCATCACATCCATCTTGAGGAGTATGCAAAACCTTCTAAGGAGATGCAGAGATGGCTTAACCCTAACCGAAAGAAGTATTAAGAGCAGAAGTATTGAATCTTTTAAATGTGGGTTTCATTTACATCATATGCGATAGCACTTAGGTTAGCCGAGTTCCAGTTGTACCTAATAAACCTAGAGTGATATTGCATCATGGCTTGGTTGCATAAGAGTTTTTCTATTACTTATTCATATCTATATTTGTAGAACTTCTTATGCATTATATTCGGCATACCTATAAATTAGGTACGCTTCATCACAACTTTATTTTCCATCTTTATTATTGATTGTCCATGGTGTCCAATTTTAAATATTGAGGACAATGTTTGATTTAAGTCTAGGGTGTATTTCAAAATTTGATGCTTTCATTATAGGTTTTTATCAGCTTTGAATGTTTTTTCCAGTTTTTGAGTTAAAATTTTTCAAAAGTTTTTATTTTCTTTAGGTTTTATGATAACTTTCTTTATAAAGATGAGAATTGAAATTATCAAATTGTTTGAAATTTAATGTTATCTCTGGACTTTAGCTTATTAATAATTTGCATACAATTAGTTCAACTTATTACTCCATTTTCTAAAGTTTTCCATCAAAATTGAACTCGATGTTATTATTGCACATTAGCCACATATATATAGTTTAGGTTGAAGAGTGAGTATAACTTAGAGATCTCAAAGAAAATTAGTAAGGACTTATAACCCATGCAAGAATAGAGCCATTTTTTGTGAGTGTTATACATAAATTCAAAATTTTCTTCAATGGACATTAATTCATAGTTGGTCCCATTATTATTCTTTTTTTATCAACTATTGAGAACTATTATTTAAAGAATATACTACATATCTCATGATTTTATGGACACATTTAAGCCAGATGAAACCTAGGAGATGATAGAGGCCATTCTTGATTAACCTAAAGGCTTTAGTCCACCCTAAGTTATTTTCTGCTAATTAACAATCTTGAGCCTTTACATTATAACCATTTTTTTTAACCGACTAACCATTTCCAATTTTAACAATATATTATATCCATTACCCCTTATATTTTAGAAATATGTAGAGATGGTTGAAAAATATCTTGATGAACTAATATGAACAATATAAGTTTAGGAGATGAACATCGAAATGGTTTAAAGTGAAATACATCAAAAGTGTAAAAGGCCACTATTAAAAATTAAGTGATGAGAAAAAGAAGAAAAAGAAGAAGAAGAAATAATGAAAAGATGTGACAACTTGGGTTTTTGAAAATAGTTTTTTTATAAATTCTTTTGGAAAGGTTAGGATCCTTGAAAAAAAAAAAAAATAATAATCATTTCAAAAATAATACATGTAACAATTAGATTTCAAAGCTACTTCAAGCCCAAGTTTATCAAAACAGAACTCCATAATATATCAACATAACATTTAAAACTACTTATGTAATTAGGATCTACAAGTCACAGTCCAAGCATACTAAGTCAAATAAAAAACCACTTAATTGAGAGTTTAATAGTTCAACACAAGTCTTATCAATAGTTTTCAAATGATAATAGAACTAATCCTAAGATTCTTCCTACATTTATATTCTTGAATCTTCAATTCTTCTATGTGCCAAAGATTTGGGTATTTTTTTTGGAAACATGTTGGACATTGAAAAGAAAAGATGCCTCTATCTCTCTAGTTACTAATTTCCTATATAAGAAAGTAGGGAGCTACTTAACGTCATTAAAAATTGAGATAGGTGGAAGATGTGGGGACCATATCTTTTGAAGGATAGTTTGACATTTTTGTGGGAGGGAAATCTAGGTAATAATGTGTAGGTGCTACTGGTGTAATAGTTTGCTATAGCTACTCTTGGAGACATGGTTTGGAGCAATTGGTTCAACTGGTGCTATGTTTAAAGACTGGTAGTTGCTACATTTCTCTCTCCCTCTTAGACTCTTGACTAGTTATTGGAGTTTTTTTTTTTTTCTTCTATGGTGAGTAACACACCAAGGAAGGAAGGAAGCTCATGTATTGGTATTGGCTTGGAAAGATCCTAGGGTGTTGATGAGTGACACATCAAGATTCTGGGCAGGTGGATTTCAAAACCTTAGATTTTATAATTAAGTGAAGTTACCCATTTTAGTATAGCTTGTAGTTAATTAGATTATTCCATTTATTTAACTTTACATAGCCAGGTTAGAATAATTTAAGTTAGATTTTGACTAAAATTCTAAATTTCAAATTGAGTACCCATGGGATTGACCCGTACTTACACATCTATACTTCAATAGACTGATACACTTGTGCCATCTTTAAAACAAGAATAGACACTTCAAACATCACTCCACAAGCTCTATCACATCTTTCTTCATACCATTCCACCAGAAATGTCTTTTTAGATCCTGGTACATTTTCATTCCACCAGGATGAATGGTATACTGTGATCAATGTGACTCTTTGAGAATTTATTGCCTCAACTTAGTACTCATTGGAACTACTAACCTCCCATGGATTCGTATACTACCATCCATTTCCCATGTGAAACTTGGTTTCCCAACCAATGCTTGTGTCTCCTAGTTCAATGCATCGGTGACAACATTGACCTTTCTAGGATGATACTTGATGGAAAAACCAAAACCTTTCAAGCACTCCATCCATCTCCTCTACCTCATATTTAAGTCCTACTATGAGGAGATATACTTAAGGCTCCTGTGATCGATGAACACCTTAAACTTTTCCCCACACTGATAATGCCTCCAAAATCCTTAAGGTAAAGACTACAGTTGACAGTTCAAGATCATGGCAAGATAATTAACCTCATGCTTTTTTAACTCAATATGGTTCTTTATAGATAGGATATGTGCCAAGTGTCAGCTTGATAGTGAAGTCTATCTCCCTCTTAGATGGTAATCTTGGTAGATCCTCAAGAATACATCTAAAAGTTCCTGGACTATTACCACCTCATCTGTAACACCCCTAACTTTTGTAATGAAATTGAGGATTCAAGTAAAAATCAAGCTGGAATATTAGGGTTATTAAGAATTCACTTCTCATAGAAGTACAATCAAAGGACAAGACATGTATATTTGAAAACAAACTCAACGAACCCTTCAGAATGACTGTAAGCACGACTCATTCTGAATTCGGATGAAAAATCCTTATTTTTCTATATTTTTATGAACAAAAGGATAAAATGGTAATTTTACTCATAACCAAGGACTAAGACATAAAAATTTGGAATGTACTCAGAAATATGAATCCAACGCCACTAAGTACACTCAAATCCGAGTTCATGAGAATAAACCCTATTTTTCTTCATAAAGGGCAAAATGGTCTTTCACATTGTGTGGGCCCACAAGGGACCCACAAAGGAATCCAATGGCTAGAGCATGTGTAATTATGAGTCAAACCACTACCACCTGCTAGTGGAGAAGGAGGTGGTAGTGGGAATTCTATTAACATTGAATAATCAAAAGAATAAAACATAATAATTACACATAATCATGAAAAATACCTAAAATGCCTATAAATACCTCAAAGAAAAATTCCCAAAAATGTTCACAAAATTCATCATGAAATTCCCTAGCCTCCACCAAAATTTTAGCTCAAAACTTCTCCCCTTTCTCTCTCTTTTCTTCCATCTTTCTCCTCATTTTTTTCTTCTGTTAACACGTCCACAGACGCACCCGGGGGAATATTCCACCCTGGGTAATCGAGCACGTCTGTAGATGCGTCATCCCCAACAAGCAAGGTTTTCACCCTGTTACAGTTTTTCAATTAGCCATCCATTTCAAGCCGTTCAATTTCAATCTTAAACAGTTAGATATGTTCGGAATGAGGAGACCCACAAAAGCCCTATAATTTTATGACGAACAGTGGAGTATCACCAGCCAAATCATTCGAAAATAGTAAGCTCCAGTGACTTATATATAGGGGAGGATTTTCTTATTTTTCGGCCAAGTTCCGGACTCTGATCACTCCAGGTAGGTGCATCTCGCTCCCATCTTTCTATTCCTATAGTTAGGTAGTGTTTTCTGACCTCAAGGAGATCTCCCCGGCCGTTGATCTGTCAGAGATGATGGATTCAGCAACAGGGTGAGTTCTACCATCTTGGATGGCTCAAATGAAATCTCTGAGCTGTTGGATGGATTCCTGGGGCCCAAACACCCCAGGAGATGAAATATTAGCCTTTGATTTTTCTTGAATTAAGAGATCTAGAGAAAGGCTGATTCGACGGTCTAGATCGGACTGTCTCAACCGATCTCAACATATCAAGTTCCACCATGCTGGAGCAGAACGCAAGCAGGGATGTTCCCTATGGGTGCGCCCCCGCGTGTGCGCTAGCGTGTGAGTTGCCACCTGGCATAGGAACAACAACGCCTGCATTTCTGTGATGAAGACGCTGGCTGCTGGTCTTCCCTGCATCCTCACCGCCCAGATTTGATCGGGCCGTCCATTGTTTGAATTGAAATTTTAAATCTTCGATTAAGGGCTCGATATAACTCTGATTTTATATCTGAAACTTTCTGTAGATTCCTTATCACTTGTTTTAGGTACTGAACTCATTAAATGTATGTTTTAGATTGCATTTAAGTGTGATAATCACAAAAATTGGTAATAACAGTAGTGGATCATGATCAAGATTATCCCAAAATGGAAATTTGAACTGATGGATGTGTTCAAAGGATCCCAAAACCTTAAGGATCATGATCATGGTAGAATTTCTAGGTTTTTAGGTCAAGAAAACTAACAAAAATAGTAAGATTGAAATTCAACCCTTAAAACAAGCCGAAATCTTAAAATCTCAATTTTGATATCAATTGAACTAAAAATTGAGATTGGAAAGTTGGTATGGATTCCTTGTGATGAGTAGAACCTACTGAACCAATAAAATAATAATTTTAATTCACTAAATTTTTTAAAATTAAGTAGATAAGTGTACTAACATCCTTTCTCTATAAGATCTAGGATGATTAGGCAATTCAAATTATGTTGGATAATGATCTAATAATATAATAACCCAAATAAATGTGTTAGATATAATTGAATGGGCAGATCTTAAGAGATCTAGCCTTAAAAGTAGTAAAAACCATAAAAATGAATGTAAATCTCCTTGATTAAGTTGATCAAGGATGATTGGACAGTATGAATGTGTTTTGATGAAGATATTAAGGGGATAAATCAAGATCTATGCCCTTAAATTGGGTAAAATAACTTAAGATCTCCTTGATCAGTTAGATCAAGGAAGATCAGATCAATTGATGAGGTGCATCAATGATCTAATAATGAAATTACATCAAGAATATGTGTTAGATCTAAAAGAAAATGAAAGATAAAGATCTAAACCCTAAAAGAGATGAAAAATGAATAAGGATCAACAAAGACCATTGGATCATGATGAATAGTTAAGGCATATTAGATTTGCATTTAAATTGTTGAATGTTATTATAATTGTCTTTTATTATTTAGTGGATTTAACTGTATATTTATTTAATCATTTATGCTTTTATTCATGCTTTAATGCTTATGTAATGGAAATTACATTGAAAATGTAATAAAATGAAATTAAAATGGAAGAACATTTACATGGAATAAATGATATGGACTTAATGATAGTAAGGGCCATAGTTAGTAGGATAATATAAGGAATATAAATTCCTTGTTCCAAATTAAGAGAATAATGAGACTCCATGAATGACATTTAAATGTTCATGGATTTAATTAAAATCAATTAGAAAGAGTACTTAGTGTTGAAAAGCTCATAAGAACCTTATGAAAGGTTGAGTTAAGGCCACCCTAGTGGATGATGAACATGGAGGTTAAGGGGGTTATCTAATAGAGCCTCGCTCTTCCCCCACCTTCCATTGACATTTGTGAGGTCTAAACGCCTCCTTACAAGAGAATTGAAGTGACCACTTTGTGTTCAACCATTCAGCTAATACGCCTCAGCCAATTGGACATAAGAGGAGTCTAGACTTAGTATAGGATAAGCTATCCTTAACCAATAAAAAATTAACTAATTGAGTAATAAGAAGAAGAAGAACATAAAAGGTTAGTAAATCATTTAACAATAATAAAAATTGTAAATAAGATAAGGAAGATCAAACAAGATCCAAGAGAGATCTTGAAAGATCACAAAAAAAAGAAAAGAAATATAATGTATATTGTAATATTTTTCTATGATTTTACTTATAGTGTAGATTGTGAACTTAGAAGATTTGAAACCTTGATCATATATGATTCAAGGAAAATTAGGACATCCCTTACCGGAATACATACTTGTATAGAGGAATAACTTGATATGTATGGTTTGGCAGATGTGTGAATCAAAATCATGATGGACAATAGGGAGTGAATACCACATGAGATGTATGAATCAAGACCTTGATACTACTTTGAGGTAGGTGGATGTACAAGAATGTATTAAGGATTCATGTGTATACATGTATGATCTTTGTCTATAATTATAGACATTCATGATATAAGTATACTTAATACCTCAACATAGTCATGATCCAACTAAGTAAACCAACTATATGATTTAACTAAGTGATCCAATCATATGATCCAACCATATGATCCAACTAAGTGATCCGACCATATGATCTAACTAAGTCATCTAACCTCATAATCTAATTCAATTGATCAAATCTAATGATCAAATCAAATGAGGTAAAGGTAATGAGATGTGAAGACTAAGGAAACCCTAAGAATAGAGTATAGAAAATATTCCAGCCTTAATTAAACAAACATGTCGTCTGATATGTACAATGTATTTTACATACAAGCATGGTGGCTTGTGATTTTGTTTTACACAGAGCTAGAGATTGGGGATGCTATGCTAGGGAAGTTATGAGGGTTTGGTCACTCGCTTCCTGAAACTTATATGATAGATACCATGCCCAAAGAGAGGCTAAATATCGGGTGGGGCAATAATGAGAAGTCCACCACTGTGATAGCCATGGTCCACCCCACGAGGACATGGATTTGTCATTCCATAGTTGGTCTCAGTGGAGGATTATAAAGTTATCTGGGCATGTTGTACGAATTGAGACTGTGGCATAGTAGTCCTAATGTATTTTGCATTGTGATGCACATATGATAGGCATAATGTAATGAAATGGCATGATGAGATGCCACTAATGAGTTCCTAGAAAGAAAATCCATGTACAAGAATTGGCTAAATATTGATCTCCCAAGTGGAAGTATAGCCAGGGGAAGGAACAAATTTTGAGCAATTTTCACTATTTTAACTAATTTATCCTATAGTACATAAATAATGTATATACTCTATGTTGAGATAAGTAATGAGTAGGTAACCATGATGGAATTATGACTAAGGTAGGTATTCTTATATTACTGAAGTAGTATATTTTTGTATCCCCTACCAAGCATAGCTTGCTGAGATATTGTAAATGTTTGAATGTCTACAATATCTCAGATACAGGGAAGGAGACTTAAGGAAGTAAAACTTGAAGACTTAGGAGCAAGACAGTAGAAGACTTGAAGAAAAAAATCAATCAAAGTATGTCCCTTGAAGATATGTAATTTTTATTTGAGAGCATTGTGTTGTATTGAGAGTTTTTAATGTAATGTGAGGTTTGAACTTTGGATTATGTAATTTGGACAATGGTTTATAATTATAATACAAGGGCTATGTAAGAGTGAACTACTAGATGATTTTTGGTATTCAATAAAATTTTATTTTATACAAAATGTCTATGTATATTATGTATCTTGAGGTGAGACTTGGGTTTTGCTATAAACGAATTTAAAAGAAAAGAATTTCTGCTGCATTGCTTGCGAAAAATTTTTTACCATTAAGGGCCCTGCCTTTGAAAAATGTTTTACAAAATATGTTACAAAAACCCAAGTCATCACATCATTCAACCTAGGTTTGTTAACCTTTACTACTTCAACTCTTATCATAAAGGTTTGACATCCCTTAGAAATGTGTCTGGTCACCTTCATAATACAATGACACGTGTTAACTACATAATCTTATCTCCATCACCAAGTTCTTTTTTTTTCTTAATTAAAGATCTACACGATATTTACAATTGTTAGAAATCTCTCCCAATATCAACCACAAGTGAATCAAACTCTTGTTTCATAAATAAATTCACACTAAATAAGATTAATGTACAAGACTAACTCTTTTCTTAACTACTTAAGGTCTTATCATTCATCACCTCTACTATTCAATGTCAACCATGTATAATTCTTTCTAACACTAACTCTTTTCTTAACTACTTGAGGTCTGATCATTCATCACCTCTACTCATTTCATTCTTAATTCACAATACATGATAAATTCTTACTCTTTATCTGCCTTATCAATTTTCCTATTTTCCATTATATCTTCCAACCAATGATCAAACATTTCCATGCTAAAAGAAAGCTCAAGGCTAATCAATCATAGCATTAGACTTGTGCATTTATTAACTCAAATCATTGATGGACTAGACTCCAAATTTTCAATAAATTATCTAAGTTTCATGATCTAAAGTCAAATAAATATCATAGATCAAATACTCCAATCAAGAGCAACATCTAAATCTCCTAATGGTGACATTTTTACCAAATCCTTATAATACCATCCGAAACCACTCTAACTTGCTCACTAAATTGTTTGTATTCTTGCTATAGTTCTTTGCCTATCTTCTGATCCTCATCTATTATTTCCTGGCTGTTGTTGCAAAATTGTTGTTATGCACTGTAGAGCTCTATTCACAACATCTAGGTTAGAGTTGGACTCTTTAGAGTCACCATGTCAACAAATCTCATATGTTATGGAAAAGTTATAAACTAGAAATACTAATTTGTGTAATCTTTATATTCTACTTTGTTACCCTAAGAACCATACAAATCCCACGTGAGTGTCTCTCTTCTACTCACGCTAGATCTATGAGTTATACTAACACCAAAACTAAAAGTATTTTTATTTTGTTGACTATTATTGACCTTCCATTAAGTAATTGGTTGTGATGAAATAAACCTAAGCTCTGATACCAACTATAATGACCCAGGCTTTTAAAAGACAAGTTTCTTTATAAATTCATTTTCAAAGGTAAGATCAATCACTATTTTAAAAATTCATTCATAAAACAAAACACAAGAAAGAGTTATTTTCATAAAAATCATTTAAAAATTCCTAAGCATTCCCCATCTTAAAATAGGACTCACAGCTGAGTCATATTACATTCCATTCAAATTAAAATCATTGCAGGTTTTATCAATCACAACCCAATTATAAATGTAAAATTCAATAGATATAGTTCAGCACTTAGTGCTTGAATACATAAATAGTCAACAAACTACAAATAAGAAAAATAACTCCATGGAGTCTTGTGTCTAGCTTTTTTGCTTTTCTCCCAGGGTTTAGATCCTCTTATATCTCACACTTAATCTTTCTTCATTTCATACTAATATGTGGTGTGGGTGGGGTGAGTATATGGGGTATAGAGTAGATAAGCCTAAAACTACGACATAACAACAGGCAAGAAAACTCAGGTGATTTTGATATCATATTTTGATACAAGAAATCTACACGACTAAATTCTTATTAGTCATTCCATTCAATGTATTACAACAAATCCTTGGCATACACATGCATCTATGTATCTCTTTGTCTATATAGAATAAATATAATAACTTGACAACTCAAATAAAATGATGATTCATTAGAATCATAAAAGTAGTGATATCAAACTAACAATCTTGGTACTCTCGTGCCTATAGAGTTTCCCAACTCTCATTGGCACATTCACTAACATCGTCATGAGTACTCATCTATCAAACCATCATTCCACTCCCTAAGAGCATCAAACACAGAATCTTGTGTGATCCAAAGCAAGCTTGTGAACAATGCAGTTGAATCTTATGGCCTTTGGTACACAGAGAAGGACTTCCCACTGCATCCTCATAGGGCCAAAGGCTATCTCGAAGGGATTAGTTAGCGACTGCAAAACCTACCATCAATTGAGAATAATGTCACCTTTTAATAATTGGGTACCTATACTACCTCTTATGGTTGGAAGCCAGGTGCTAGCCTATACTAACCTCCTAACATAACTCCCACCAAACTCATTAGCCTATCTCAAATCTCAATTCCTGACCATCAAATGTTTTTGCAAAACTTTCAAGAAAAACTCATCCATGCACTTACCAAACAATAAATCATATTATCTCTTTTTTTCAAGCGAACTTAAATGTGCATATCATAACTCATAACACAACTTACTTTCAAGGTAGATCAAACATCAATATATTGTTTTGAAAACTAATTTCAAAGCATCAAAACCTAAGCACATCTTAATGCCAAACGCAAACATGAAATAGCCCCATTTCATGTTTTAGAACTTGCCATTTTTTAGGCATAAAAGCATGCTCAAAACATATTATTTTGTTTTTTCAAAAACCATGATTTATTATAGTTTAGCAATGTGTTAAAAATCAACATGACACATGCCAACTTTAATATTCCTCAACCATGGTTCATTAACACATGATTTAACATTTGAAATCGATATTTACTAGCATGTTTTACACTCCAAAAACCATCCTCTATAGTGAATTAATTTGGGTTCATATTCCATATATAAATCTGTTACTCATCACATATAGATAGCAGTTCAAAACATTGATTATCAAGTTTTCTATTTAGATCAAAATCAAACTTGAAAGGACATTTTTACATGCTAAACTAGTAAAAATTTTACTTCATCTAAGATCAATGAAAAACATGTTAAATATGTTTGACAAACTCATGCTAAAAGGCACCATACATGAACCCTTTTTAAAGATTCAGAAAGTATAGCCAAGTCTCATAAAATAAATACATGTTTACTACTAAAGAATGTTTCTATTGGATCATAGAAACCAGCTAAATAAACAAATATAATCAGTCATGAAATAATTCTAAAAGCATCATTAACTAAGAATGACTAGCTCACTAAATATCATTCAAAAATCCAAGCATGTATAGCATGGAAATAAGGTCTTGAGTAGCACACTTTTGAATAAAAAATCACAATAGATCCATGACCTAATTTGTTGCAATAACCGATTCAAAATAACAAAGTTTTCATACAACAAAAATCGATGACAAGCATGCTTGATCACTACTACACAAGAGGCTTTTAATGTTAGTAAAAAATGCTAATAGAAGATGGTTAAAAAATGACTTCTATTGATTCGACTACGAAGTCATGACTTTTGAAGTCGTTTAGCAAACAACTCCAAAAGTTCTTTTAAAAATAAAAAAATAAAAACATTTTGCCATGCAATCACTACCTATATTTATGCATTCAATGTAGCACCTGATACAATTTTCTTAGAATCTCTATACACAAGAAAAATAAATATAAATTCACTTCCACATTGGGTATAAAAGATTCAAATTCACCATTATCCATCCACATTTATCTTGAAAACACTTCATAAAAGAAACCACAACACATGCATTCATTACAACATCTACATTCACTTAGTTTGTAAGTCTATACACATTTGCATTTACTTTCACACTCTAAGTTTCCCTCATTCATCATCCCATAAAAGTTATATAACTCAATGAATATAATGAAAACCAACCCCCATATTCACTTCATTTAGAAGCTCAAAATTCACTTCATCCATACATACTCATTTACTCCCACACTCCAAGTTTCCACTCATTCATCACTTAAAATATATATATATATATATATATATTTCAAATAAAATAATGAAAACTAGAAGAACACATACTGAATGAAAAATTACTTTGCTATATATTTTACATTCATGTAGTTACTCCAAGTGTTCTAATTGAAACTCATTACATACTCAGCTCATTCGCTTCATATTTTGTTGAGGTTTACTCTGGAGTAACTCTTCTTGTTTGCCCACTCAGAAAGCACAACAATCTATAATACAACATATTTAATTCAGGTTGCATTCTTTTAGCTGGATCCATAGAAAATTGTGAAAAATATACGATTATGAAAAGTAAAAAGTGTCTTGCCTTTCTTAATTAGGAGATACTAATACAAATTAAATATTAGGGTCCTCGTGTATCTTAGCACATAGTACCCGCACTCCTAATTAGATTGTTGTCTAGGGCACTGTGTAATAAGAAAAACAAAAAGAATTCATAAATATCATTTGTAATAATGTAAGTTTAATTAGTGATAAAATAGAGTAAACTATTTTCTATACCTTGACATTCTTCTAGGTGAGTTTTGATGGTTATACAGTCTTGGTCAAACTAGCCCATGTTAACCATGCTTTACAATTTTAAATTTCAAATGCATTATAGATGAATAAAATATTATTTATTTATAATTTCTATGAGAGAAAGATGGATGTGTGATCCACAAGAATAAAAAAAGAAAGCCTACCCACCATGCACATCCAAAACGAGCAACATCCAATGAGCCTCATATAGACAGTCATATAAATTGTAATTAAAGTTAACAATCCCTAAGTATAGAATAATTTGTCGAGGAAATAAGAAAATTAAAACTTACTTGCTACTATAAGGAATCATTAAGCCTTATCCCTTAGAGCACTAAAAGAAGCCTTGTAAAATATCATCAACATGCCTCTCTATCAGCTATTGCTCCAACACTCCACAAATGATGTCGAGGTCAAGGAATTGGTGAAGTATAACTTGAACCTCAAAAAGGTTAATTGCATCATTCAAGAAGCTGTATAAAGAAATAATTATTACCTATACTATGAAAATATAATATTTAGTTGTCAATTATTTTATAAACAAATATGTGCATATACCCCATGTAGGAGACAATGTGAGGGTGCTCAAGTTAATCCTATAGGCAAACTCGTAATCGGTCCTCTTCACTAAGTAGCACCTCAATAACGTCATCGGCAAGCACTCCCTCTTTGATTTGTATAGGGTTGATTCCCCTATCCTCATTGATGAGACTGCAGATTAACCTTAGGGATCAAGGCATGTTAAGCAGGATTTTCACACAATTCTTAGACCACTGTTATAAAAGATGTAGAAATTTTTAGCTAAATAATATTAATCAATGAAGAGGACCTAATTTATGATGAAAAAATAAACATATATACAAGTATCTATTCCATTGGTGCAATAATAGTTGATGGTTCAATAACGGGCGACCATGATGGTGCATGTTGTTACTAATTAACCATATGAAGTTAATAAACAATTAAATTGAGGTCTCCAGCTAAAAATTATTGATGAAGAAGGTAGTATGATAAGATACATATCATAGACTATGAGAATGAGTAATGCCTCCGGCCAAGTGACGTGATATGTAATTGCCTGCCCAACGATTATAAAATTTTCCACTTCTAAAGGGAATGGTATGTAGGCATTCGCATCCAAAGCTATAGCAATGGACACTCACTTAGTATGTAGCAGCATACTAATTTCCTGCAAAACAGTTGATTCATGCTCATAACATGAACCAACTGCTACGATGTTTTGAAGGGAATTCAAGGCCAATAGGTATTGACCTACTTGCAAATCAAATATACAATAGAGAGGTTGAGATAGAGATTTATTACATAAGGACAATGAAAATTTTCAATTTTATCTATATGTATACCTCCTTGGCTAGAATCTTTTTTTCGAAGGACGCCACATGTCCTTTATGAACTTTTTCAGTTGGAAAATTGCAACTAACATTTGATGGAAATACAAGGGCATTGCAAGAATTATGTGTAGGCGATTGAGAAATTATCATCAAACTTCTTTCTAATAACTAGCTAAATATATCCATTTTTATTTTCTCAACCAACTCATTGTAGGCCTTCAAATCTTGAATTGTAGGCAAACTTTTACTAAAGAAATTAGAAGGAACAATACCATGCCCCCAACTTGACTAGGGTGATCTTTCTTATTGCCCATAGCCTAACACAAGATGTCATCGTTGGCACCAATGTTGCTTAAAGTTCTTGTACTTGTGCTTTCTTGGGTAAGAATGTCATGCAAAATTTAATTAGAAAGACATGATCATGTAATCTAATTAATTGTATAAAATTGATAGACAAGAGGAACCACTTACAATGCAAGAAGCAATTTGTCAGTAATTTCATTTGAGAACATTTGGATAGTATGGCCCATCGAATGCACCATCTTTCACTTGCTAGACTCTAACAACCCAAAAAACACATTGAAAACCATGAAGAAAGGTTGTTTATTTCAAAAGCATATTAGCATGATTGAATCAAGCATCCACATCACTAAAGAATTTAGAGAAAAACAACTTTCACAATAAGCGCATGTAAACACCACCATACTGAAACGTGAAATTATGTAAACAAAAACGCCTCAAATCAAGCATATTATCTGCTAAGAAAAACATCTTGAAGCATACATGAACTCAATTTAGAAATATTTCTAATTAATCATGAACATAAGCTAAATAACATCCAAAAGTTGGGCATAAACCATGGAGCTTTCCACCATTTAGAATATGAATAGAACATCTAAAATCATGCTCCAAAAACTAGTAGAAAACATGTGAAAATTTAGTAGTTTTAGACTACCTACTCTCCATCTGCTTAAGGACATCTCCATCACTTTCCTAGCACCTTTTAACATCTTGTATTTAGTATCCTTGCTGCCCAAGGCAGCACACCTCTTTCTAAAAAATAAAACGTCTCTCTATCACGTCTCAGCCACCTATCTAAAGACGTTTCTCCATCACGTTAACGTCTTTTGCCCCACTCGGATTTCTAGCAGTCCAACACATGCGTAGCATCTTTCCATTTGTCTTCCTAGGCCTTATACAACGCATATCCACTGGTTTAGCTTAAGACGTCTTCCTAATAGCTCTAGCTTCCTTTTCCTAAGGAGGGTCCACTACCAATTTAATAAAAATATAACATCTTTCTACTACTAGTCTAATACTTTCCAAAGCTCATCTTATTCCTCTTACGATCCACCTTCATAAACTCATCGCCACATAGCCTCACAAAACATCTTTCCACTTTTCAACGTTTTTTCACTTAAGAGTCCTGAACGTGCCAAAGCCTTAAGATTCTTAAGAAAATGTCCAAGGCCTTAGAATCCTAAGAAGTGTAGGTTTTCCTTTGGTGGCTTAGCTGCCTAGGTAGATGTCATAGTTGCACTATCATTACCCAAAAAAATTGTCTATGGATTCCACCTTAGAAAATGTATAAACAATGTGTGGGCCCTCCTTTACTGCACTACATCCAACCCCAATAAAAGAGTGTCATTATCAATTTTAAAACTTTATTTATTCATTGTGTGAACTCCAATGTCGAATTTTCACAATCTAGGCAGCACTAGAAAACTCTCTTTGAGCTCTATCCATCCATTTAGGTCTCGTTATCAAATTATTGTGTTTGCAAAAAGTTCAATTTTCACGATTAAAGTCCTGTGCTTCATTTATCATAAAATGAGTACAAAATTTAGACTTGTTACAATGGGAGAGTGTGTCGTCCCCCTTGGCCAGCCCTCTCGAGAGAGAACCAGTCAAAGCAGAATCCATTAATAGACAGCAATAGAGACTAAAGAGATGCAAACTATAATCAGATTAATGACTTTGAAGTTAAACACGTCTAAGAAAGGGACAGCTAGTGACGTCGGATCCCTTGAGGCCAGCTAATGAAGCCAAATAACATAGTGTGCATGATGTCTGAAGATGAGCTGTTTGAACCGGCTCTCGCAGGGACACAAGTCTCGACGCAGCCAAGAAGGCAATTATCTTGTCCAAGACGTCGCAGAGACTGACTCTGAACATGAGAAATGGGCCCACTTATGCATGATGGAGCCCCAACTTTGAATTACCCAACTAGTGTTCAACTGATTTCTCTCTTGTTCTGAACATCTCCTAACCATGAAACTCAGATAATTGTAGCATCAAGAAAGCGTAATTGGGGTCCTCTAATTTACACCATGGTTTCAATAGTTCTAACAGAGGAATTCTTGAGACGCTAGCATTATCCACTCAGCAAGCTTTAAAGTAATAGACATCCAAAGCAGAAGCAATCAAATGAACGGATAGAATCATCCAAACCTCTGTTTTAGCACTTCACTCATAACATTACCATGAATAGCTCTTATCACCTACTTAACCTCAGCCAAACGACTCGAGACACACTAAGCACATTCTCAATCAAATTCCTGGTTTGAGCTTTGCAAGCATCCTGTGGAACATCAAGAGGTGGATCGACGCAAATTAGAAACAGTGCATCGAAAAAATTATCTATCCTCAATGCTTAATGATTTCACAAATATCCTCATCTAAGCAGACGAATTAAACTGAAGATGCCAGAAGCATGCAGGCCAATAAGACAAAATATTGCCAACCAGCTAAGCCACTGTCATCTTAAAGATTGATCGACAAAATATCAATTCTAAAACAGACAGAATCCCAATTCGATTTGCCTGCAACAAAAGAAAGATAACCAACATCTCGAACTGATCTACAACTAATATATACAAAAAACATATGGTAGAAGAACGGTGAACCTAGAGAAACAAAATGGTTTAAATAAATTCGTTAGGCAGCAGCACCCTTGCCCTTCTTCCTCTGGATCTTCTTCATGTAGAACTCCAGCTCTTTGCACTCCAAGATGTAGCTGTGACAAAGAGAGAAAAATTCAAGATTCAACCAAGTTTGTCGAAGCATGTCCAAAAATCTCAAATACGTGAAAGCAAAGGAAGATCTCAATGGTTAGTACAGGTTTTCTATCTACAATATTTTACCACCTCTTGCAAAGTAAAAAGAAAGGAGAATACCTAACGACTCTCAAAAATTTTCCTTTCCTGTTTCTATAACCCTGGGACGTGGAAACATCTACTTAAGATTTAAGTACTTTTGAAGCAACTGAATGTAGTAAAATTCAGAGCTACTACATACCCGTCAGCACCACACTGGCCAGGCCGAGATGAGATTGCTGCCAATAACTTTCATCCGCCAAACTGTTCTTCAATATGTGGGTCAAGCTTGTGTCCCCGTTGATGCTTCTCCAACTTTCTCATTACATTGTTGCTTTTCTTTGCCTCTTCAGCAGGAGTAGCGTCACCCTCCTATCAGCATCAGTTGCAGACTTGTTATGAAGGGTTTTGTAAAAACTTCACAAGACTCTAAGGCACAGCTTTGATAAAAGCTTTGCATTTTCTAAATTCCATAGAAAAAATACAAATGACCAACTTGGGGTGACAAATCATATAACCAACAACCCAACATAATCAGTAGAGTCAAGCATTGAACATCTCTTCAGCTAAGAATGATTTAGCTGTACTCAGGATATTTCCAAACTGCAGGTTGCTCTTCTCTCTCAAAATAAATTTTGATTACTTACTGTATTTGACATCAATTCAGCTGTCAAAGAGCTTCCAACCAAACATCCTCACATCCAACATAGAATAACTGCTTGACACTGAATCAATAGTTAAAGAAGTTGGATTTAAGCAAGAGCTTGACACCAGTGTAAAAGATGCAGGTAGTACATGAGCAACAAGCTCAAGCTTTGCATTAACTTGGGACAGTCAAAGAAGCTAACAATGAATCAGTAGGTGAAGGATGCACACCACAGAATTTGGCCAAAGAAACTTAGATGGCTTGACCGAGTCCAAGACTGACCAAAGGACTTGACTATGCTCCAGGTAGGGCCCTTTTCATGTTCATACTGAAATAGCAAGATTCTGGCCATAAACTCATATGTATCTTCCTAGATGGCTTCTAAAGGTGCCAGTGTTCTCATGTTGAATGAATTAAGTAGAAAACTACTTCTATGTAATCATCTTGAAACAAATTCCATCAAATGGGTAAGTTCATGATGTTTGAATTAGCTGAAAGCAGACTCAATTTTGGCTCTACTCAATATTACCATCACTTGAAGAACTCTGTACTAATTATTTACACCAGTTGAACTTGATCCCCAGTGGAATCTGGAGAAATTTTCTTCCCACAGCATAAGCCTAAAGCGCTTTTTCTAGTTCTTCCCAAGTTTTCAAAGCTTTAAAGGACATAACTGGCTCAACCTTGTCTTCTACACCGCTCCCTCATCTCAAAATGGTATAGTAAATAAATCATGGTTCTTTCCTGAAGAAGAAGATTTCCCATATTATATAGCACCATTATTAAAACCTTGCAGTTTTTACCCACATCGGAAGTACCATTATGGAGATTTAAATAATTCCAGGGTTAAAACGAAGTCTTTAGTTTGATGCTATAGTTGGCACATTATTATAAAATATAGAAACATGCAGTTATCATAAGATAATGTTAGACATCAGACAATAAGCATAACCACTTCTCTTGCACTAGCACAAAATAAAATACCTTCAAGAAAACCTATAATGCTTCTGAAATACTAAAAATCACATCTCCCGTCAAAGAAGAGCAGCCTAAATGGTGGAGTGCCTACACATGTAATATCAAAATTATGTCTCGTACAGACACATCATATTTCTCAAAGCTACAATATTGGATGCCCCATCAAATACTCAATTTGGCTTAAACTACCATATCTCTGTTATTTTTAAGATTAAGCTCGTCATCTTAATGCAACTCAAATAATATTAATCCAAATAATAAAGCATATCAGCAAGCCACAATGTGTGTCAAGCAAACTAACTACCCTTTCCAATACCATCCACCAAAGACTACAAACATTCTCCCAAAATTTGATATATTTACATCTGCTAGCCTATTATCATTGCCAATATAAGCATAATCAAGCAGAATCGAACCCCTAATAATTCCTTAACATCTTCCATACCCAATCAACAGAACTCTAAACCAACTAGTCCAATAAACCATTCACGAAAGAAATGAGAAAAAAAAAAATTTATGTGAACAGAAGCTCATACCTCTCCTTCTTTCTTAGCAGCCGCAGACGGTTTCTTCTTCCTTCCAATATCAAGACCATAGCGCTGCAAATACCACTGCTTGAAAGGAGCAGCATCAACCTGCACAATAGCACTCTTGACAAGTGTCTGCGTACGCACAAGCTCGTTGTTCGAGGCATTGTACACCACATCAAGGATTCTGGATTTACGGGTCACGGCCTCACAACCCCACGAATAGTTTCCAGTGTCCAATCGAAGTGCTCTCCACTTCATATTTCCTCCTCGAACCCTAACCCTTCTCACTGTTTTGTTGCTCGAGAGTTTTGTGTTTGCTGGTTGACGTCCGAGCTCGTACCTGGATAAAGATCAAGGATTTGGTGTCAGAAAGGGGAAATGAGGAGAACCCAGATTGATAAAAAATAATAAGATCACAGATGGAGAAATCCCCAGAAAGGAAACGAGTAGAATAACAAAAACGTGAAAGGAAATAAATGGATGGAGTAACCAATAACCAAGACGAAGAAATCAAAATAAACCCAGAAAAGAGACCAGGAGAATGAGGAAACTGAGAAAGCAAATCTAGAGAATGAGACAACCAGCAAAGACATGAAGCAATTGAAGAAAACCAGAAACTAAAATCAACAAAATCAAAGTGCAGAAATGAGGAAGAGAAACCAAAGAAGGGTTTCGAGTCTTACGCACTTTCGCTTCTTTCTCCACGCCTTCTTTTTTCCACCAGTGGCACGCCTGGCCATTAAAAACAAAAAAGATTAACCGAAAATGAGACCTCTAAGAAGAAGAAAGATGGAGAAAGTACCCATTTTGCAGAGTGTAGGGTTTCAACTTTCCCTATGTCTTCCGCCCCCTGGCCTGGAGATGAAGAAGAAAAGAGAGCATTTGGTTAAGTCGGCAAAGGGGGGGCGGGATTCCTATAAAACCCTACTTCCGATGAATTTACTAAAATCTCCGCCTCCATAATTGAAAGGACGGTGGGACCAACGAATGACCCGGCCGTTCTCACGGCGATGCAACTGGCTAGAGATATCACCCTCACTAATCTGGCTTACCTTCTGATTAGTGCCATTGAAGGAATATAATTAGGGCTGCAATCACGTCTTCTAATTATATAGATATGGTAATATCACCTCTACTTGAATTCTAGCAGATGAATGATAACGATAATGGTAATATCACTCTAGTACTTATTTAGGAGAGTGTCATAGTATAGTTAGCCCCATTTGTCATCATTATGCGTGATCTTGCGTGTACCCGATTTTTCAACCCTTGATATTCACAAAATATTGTGTTTACCAAATGATGAGGAATACTAGAAAGGCCTTGTGCCGCCACTTTTCCATAGTGAACCTACCTTTGTTGATTGAGGCCGTTTATTTGATTTTTCTAAATCCCTATATAATATGATAAGGCACATCAAAATTGGATGATTGTAACATCCGAAAATTGTCTTAAACTCGTCCATTTTGAACCATTTTTTAATAGTCTTTATGATCGTCCATAGTAGTCCATAATTATATAATTGAAAGTACACTTTTCAGGTTCCAAACTCAACCAATCGGCACTCTTTTAGAGTTAGTAATCATGTACAACAAGAGAAATCAAATGAACATGTCTAATTAACCAAAAGTTAAGCCCATTCTCATAAAGTGGGGCTGTGTAATGAAAGCTCCATGGTTGCCCTTATTTTGAGATTAGGGTAAAGACTTGATTAACTCCCTAATCCTTTCAAATTTGTGAACACAAGTTAACTAAGGTTGGATTGAACAACTAGGCCCAGCATGTGATGCCGCGAGTTTTCAAACACCAAATACAGATATATCATAAATATAAAATAACAGGATCTCTTATTGCAAATATCAATGAAAATAAAGTTATTCCAAAAATATATCAATCTAATTAACAACACATTTTCAAACCTTGAGACATCAAATGATCCACAAGAAAACACGATAAATGCGAATACTAAGAAATGATATCAACAAATAACATAAGACATGTCATATCTGACTGCATAAAAACCACATTAAAAATCATAAGTAATAACACTGGAAGTACTAAAATCATCAAAAATCAAAGTCTGTCCACATGACTCAACATCCATCTATAAAACCAAGTCTGCAAGTCTAAAATATTTGTAAAGGAACATCTAAGTATATATAGCCCATATATAAGTCCAAAATGATGTTGAATCAACTACGTACATCTATATGATCTTCTCAAAATGTTGTAGTGGTCCATGCCACCTTTAATGATGCTTCGCTTGTTTGCCTTCCTGTTGTCCTGCTCTATATCTGAAGCATTGCAAGAAAAACAGTAATGCCTCAGCAACTTATTGCTTGTGTAGATACATAGACATTTAATATTCAACAAATAGATATCGATAGTATGACAAATAAAATGCAAGATCTCATAATAAAACTCATGGATGAAATAATGGTGTGAAAACTGAATAGCCAAGTCTTTTAAACAAAAGCAGCATACACATATGATTCATGTCAAAATGAGAATCCAATAGGGCATGTATGAGCTCATACAAATCATAAGAATCACATAGGTCAAATCAACATGACATGTATAACATAGTATAAAACATGACTCATAAATCTGAGATTGCCAAGTGTAAGCAAATCCTTCACATCAAAACAAGTGTGCATGTCGTGTATAGAAGGGCACAAGATCCACTCATGTCCCTCGAGTGTACAACACACTCTCACATCCAGTCATGAGTACTCATACAAATCCTCCACATGTCATCACACTGCGAATAGATATGGATATATCAATTTCGGCCATGATCATAATGCTACATAAAATGCCAAACAAGCATATAGATCACCGTGCTGCAGTAGTAACAAACTCCCTAGTCTACCAATTGCTATAACAGTAGACTAAATGTCCGTCACGCAGGAGGATGGAGAGACCAAACCCGTAGTGTGGACTGCCCACAATATCACTCCCTACGAATTTGTCCCCTTTTGGGGCAGGTGGCCAACCCTACAACCCTCTTAGTACAGCGTCCACCAGGCAGAAATATCCATCATAAATTCATGAAAATATGAAATTCGCTCATCGTTCCAAAATAAGTTATATTAAGTCATGTCTGATGCACAAAATAAAAGAGTGCTTGTGGGTCTCTTAATGACTCGCCACCAAGCCTCCTTGATAAATCCACGAATAAACAATTCTAATAAAACTACCTAATTAAAGCATCACGATATCAAAATAACCATGAGTCCATGGAAAACATAGAAATAAGAATGATCATGCATAAATACAAAACTATACATGCTTAATAATAGTCTCAAGGTCATAAAGTCAAATAGACATGCATCAAATCATAGATATACTTGAAATCACCAAATGAACATCCATGGTTTATACAAAATATATCAATATTAAAAGACGTCACCTACCTCAATGAGAACCAACTCTTTCAGGAGTACCACCTCTCAAATTAGCACGATCTAATGCACCTGTTTAAACCACACATAATATAATCCATCACTTATTGCTCAGCATTCATCATTTCTATTCATATCACTCCAAATCCTCCTTGATCTGAGTGATGTGGTGTTCATTCATCACTAGTTAAATTCTAAATTCCCTTAATCTTTTGTTTGACCTTTGATCTTGGTTGTCGGTTACAAATTAACGGTCCAGATCATTCAATTTTCCACAATCCATAGTGATCAATGTTTTATCACTGGTCTTTCTCCCATTTTCATAGTCAATCCAACAATTAGATGGTTAGATCTGATCATGATTGATCAGATCAATAGTTTGATGACTTCCAAGGTCCAATTTTTTACTAAATCTATAATTTCTAAAATGATCCAACCGTTGGATCATTCTAAACATCCTCTTGGATATCTCATATACGTCAATCCATCATATTCACAGAGTTTTCTCAGATCTACCCGTGTACTAATAATCAATCTATTGACTTGACGGTCAAATCATCATTTGATCAGTCAGATCTATGGTCATTATCTCATTCAATGGTTTGGATCATAAATTAAGTCAATTTGTGTTATCTGACTATTAAATCCCTCAATTCACTTATTAGATCATCTAATTGGTCAATTCTTAAGGACTAATCATCCTCTGATCTGGCCAATATAGGTCATCTAATAATGTCTAGGTTTTAATCAAGTCGAAATGTGGTCAGATATAAGTTTTCATCAATAAATTAGGTCTACCTCATTGAGATGAATACAGTGAATGTCTCAGATAAAAAATCAAGTTTATATAGCCTCCAAAATTGAAAAATTCTCGTTTTAGGTCAAAATCAATGGTCCATATCAAAATATGGATCAAAATAGTGTAAAATGAAGTCACCGAGATGCACATATGTGCATCTTAGTCACTAGGATGCACATGTATCCTGCTTTGCTCAAGAACAATGCTCGCAATAGCACATAGCGCACACATTTTGGCATGTGTCCACTTGGATGCTTTCTAGGTGCAACATCCATTAGGGACTGTTTGTTGTTTTCCTTCTTGATCTATGGTCTAGATTGTCTAAAATTTGACTATCTTCATTGTTCATAAGGTTTTGAGGGTCCAGGAATCCAGTGGATGGCTCAGATCATCCATTTAAGATGTCCTTAAAGTGGGTTTTTATAATGAAATAGGTTCCCCCATGAACCTCTACCAATTGGGAAAACCAATCTCGCCTACGTGGGGAGGAGAAAAATGAGGGAGAAAGGCTTACTTGGCCAAGGAGGTAGTCATCAGAAAAGGGAGTGACCAACAATGTTCCCCTTTCTCTCAGTGTCTTGGACTACACTGGGCACATTGCTTGGTGTGGCCAGCTACTCAATGTAGTTGACGTCGGCGCAACAAGTGTGCAGTCCAGTGGTGACCGGAGAGAGAGAGAGAGAGAGAGAGAGAGAGAGAGAGAGAGAGAGAGAGAGAGAGAGAGAGAGAGAGAGAGAGAATGGAAAGGGGGGGATGCTAGTGAAATGCAACAAAACAGCGGGGGCAGAGATGTTTAAAACATGGTAAAATGGTGCTAGTAGGCTATGCCGCCTACCACTGGCTGTACACATGATGAGATAGGGGGCATCATTATCAAAATGCCCCTGAATTTTATGCATTTTCTGTTTTAAAATTAGGTAAATGGTCCTACTTAGAAAATTACTAAAATACCGCTCAACTTCCAATGCTCATAACTTTCTCATCCGAATTCCGTTTTATGTGTTCTTTGTGTCATTTGATTCCACTTTTTGAGCACTATATAATCATCCATATTTCAACTCTCAATTTGGTCTCTATAAACATCGATTTTCTAGAATTCATATACCTAATTTTCATGAAATTCTCAAATAATATTGTATAATTATGTGAGAAAATTTACAAATAATACATTCTTCCCTTTTTATAGAAATTTCATCCTTAAATTTTTGGTACAACTATACAAACAACTCTAGATGGGTCTACCTCATCTCCTCTTCTGTCTTCCATGTGGCCTCCTGTGTAGAGTGGTGCTTTCAAAGGACCTTGACTAGTGGAATAGTCTCAATTCTCAACTCCTAGACTTTCTAATCCAAAATCTATACTACTCTCTCCTCAAATGTCAAATCAGGTCTCAGGTTTCTAGGTATCTGCCTAAGCACATGGTAGGTATCTAGCACATACTTCTGCAACATAGATACATGGAAAACATCGTGAACATCTGCGAGTTGCGATAGTAAGGCTAATTGATAGGCAACATCTCCAACTCTCCTCATAATCTCAATACATCAAATGAACCTAAGGTTGAGCTTCCCCTTACTACCAAACCTCATCACTACCTTTATAAGGGAGACCTTCAAGAAAATGTGACCCCGACAGTGAACTCAACGTCCTTCTACCTCCTTCCAGCGTAGCTCTTTTGACTACTGTGGACTACTAAAAGTTGCTTCTTGATCAACTAGACCTTCCTCACGTGCTGCTCCAACTCAGACCTCACGAGGCGTCTCTCTCCCACGTCACTGTAACATAGGGGTGATTGACATGATCTACCATATAGTGCCTCATACAAGGCCATGCCTATACTTGTGTGGTAGCTATTGTTATATGCAAACTCTACGAGTGGTAAATGATCATCCCTGCTACTCTCCCAATCAATGGTGCAAGCCCTCAACATGTCCCCAATGGTCTAGATGGTCCTTTCTATCTAGCCATTTGTCTAGGGTGCAAAGCTGTGCTAAACCTCAATGTCAATCCCAAGGCCTCTGGAATGCTCTGCTACTACTTCAAAGTGAATCCAATATCCCTATTTGAGATGATAGTCAAGGGAATCCCATGTAGGCTCACGATTTCCTTTACATACAATCTTGCTAGACTGCCCGCTGTCTGATGGTAAGAAAGTGGGCAGACTTTGTCAATCTATCTATAATAACTCATATCATGTCATGTCCACTCCCAGTCCTCTAGAGACCAACTATGAAATCCATGGTGAGATGATCCCTTTTTCACTTAGGAAGGTCTAGTGCTTGAAGCAACCCTGCAGGTCTCTAATGCTCAGCCTTGACCTGCTGATAGGTCAAACTGCTATGCATTCCCTGATGTTTCTCTTCATCCTGTTTCATTAGAAGTGTCATCTTAGGTCTTGATACATCTTCGTACCTCTAAAATGAATGGTGAACTGTGACTAATGAGTCTCCTAAAGTAGCTCACATCTCAAACCGTCAATTGTAGAACTACTAGCCTATCATATAATTAGATACCACCATCTTGTCCTCTAGTGAAGCCTGCCTTATTTGCTAATGCATGGGTTTCTGCGTCCATAGTCTGTGCATATAAAATCATGTCAATGAATTTTGACGTAACTGATAAGTTGGCAATCATTACCCTCAACTTCTTACTCAAGGCATCAACTATAATGTTTGCCTTACTAGGGTGGTACTGAATGGTGAAGTTAATGTCCTTGAGGTATTCCATCCACCTAAGCTGCCTCATGTTCATATTGCTTTGAGTAAAGAAGTTAGCGTCAACACTGGTGCAGAGGTAAAGCAATCCTCAAGAATTCCTCAATAAATCTATGGTAATACTCTGTTAGTTCAAGAAAACTATGAATCTCAGTCACTGTCATAGGTCTCTCCTAGTTCAACAATGACTCCACCTTAGTTGGGTCTACAACTACTTCATGCTTCGAAACTACATGCCCAAGGAAATACACCTGCTCTAGCTAAAAATCACACTTATTGAATGTAGCGAATAAGCAACAACGATATAGGGTGTCCAATACAACATGGAGATGTTCCCTGTGCACCTCACAGTTGGGCGAGTAACCCAAGATATCAGCCATAAAAATGATAAAAAAAACTTATCTAGATAAGTCCAAAAGACCCGGTTCATCAAGTCCATAAACATTGCCAACATGTTGGTCAAACCAAAAAGCATCACCAAGAACTCGTAATGACTAGAGTGAGTCCTAAGAGTAGTATTGGAGATGTCCTCCACTTTAATCCTCAACTGTTGGTAGCTTGATCTCATATCTATCTTCGAGAATACCTGTGCCAATTATAGCTAATCAAACAAGTCATTGATACAAGGTAGAGAATATTTATTCTTTACCATAACACTGTTCAACAACTGATAATCTATACATAATCACAACGATCTATCCTTTTTCTTCATGAAAAGGACTGATGCTCCTCAGGGAGATCCACTGAGTTTATTAAAACCTATGTTAAGTAACTCCTGCAATTCTACCTCGAGATCTCTTAGCTTAGCTGGGGCCATCCTATATGGCGCCTTAGAAATGGGCATTGTACCTAGCATTAGATCAATGGTAAAATCCACTGTCACACAAGTAGGGAAGACTTGGCACCCTCGCGAATAATATCGTGCATCCTTCATGGCAGAAATAATACACGCACTAGTGATACTCTTCCTATACTGGAATGAGGTCACTGGCCATCTACGAACACTAAACGCCACCCTCTCCTTGTGACAATCCACTGTAGCCCAGTGGGTGGCTAACTAATCCATCCTTAAAATAATGTCATAATCAATCATATCCAATAAGATGAGATTGAGGTCCATCCTCACACTTGATATCTCAAGTAAGTACTCACTATCCTCAACAATCTCTCCCACATGCGTCATAATATCTAGTCTGAAAACTAACTTATATGCATGCATATCAAGACATGATGTGAATGTATATGAAATAAAAGAGTGAGTGCATGCTCAATACAAATGGATTGACAAGGAAAGTACCTTCCATGACCTAGTTCGAGGCCTGTGCATGCCCTAATGTAATGGCAAAGACTCACCCTTAGCTGCCTGGCGCTGATATAGCTAAAACATCTGAATGGCTATCTCTTGGAGGGAGGTTGTTGCTATCTGCTGCCTCTAAGGCACGGTTGTCCAGGGTGTCTACCTCTGCATCTATCACATCTCTCACTACCAATGTCTCTCCTCTGTTTACTAGTCTATTGCTAAGTGGGTGCTCTCTACAACAGTGTTGATGCAAATGGTCACTTGCCCTTATTGGGTTGACTCGGACCTTCCCAGGTCCGATGGAAATCTCTCTCCAACATCGAGGCTATATCTACTGCCTCAAAGATTGTCATGAGGCATTCAATGATCACCTTACTCCATAGTCTAGCTATCAATCCATCAACAAAACAATCTATAGCCTCCTTTTTAGTGGAAAAGGTTTTAGGAGAAAATCTCCTCAATCTAGTTAATCGGTTCAAATACTGCTTAACTGTCATATCTCACAGCTTTAATGTAGTAAACTCCCTCTGTATCGCTTACTGTGTATGGGGCTGGAAAGTAATGATCATCAAAGGCCTTCCTAAAGGCCTCCCACATCAAAGTCCCTAGGGTGATGGAGTGTGTCCTCTTAAGTGTTTGCCACCAAAATCCAACCTCACCCTTTAATAAATAGGCGGCAATCCGTACCTAGTCCTGAGTAGGGACCTTCATAGTAACAAAGGTCCTCTCAACCTCAAACAACCATCTCTCGGCCTCCTTTGTGTCTCCATACCCATGTAAATGTGGAACCATCCTCTAAAATCTCTTCAGTAGTTTATCCATTATGCTAGAACTATTCAAGGTACCATCAGTAGGTCTGGGTGCTGGTGCTACCAGCACCTGATGGGATGATTGAGCCAAAGAATCTATAAATGCTACAGCTGTCATCGCTGCTGGTGCTGTACTCGTGGCTTGCACTACTGGTGGTGCATGTATCATCTGTCGTAAATGCAGAAGTAGGCCCTGTATCACCTGAGCTACTATATCCAATACTTGCTCCCTCTGCCCTTAAGACTTGGTAGAGGTGGTAATAAGTGGGGTGGGGTGGATCTTGTTCTCCTTCTAAGAGCCAGCTGCCATAACACTAATATAATCCAGAGTAAATTCTCTCCCCAATTCATCCATGACAATAACTTTATGGGCTATAACATTTAAGAGAACTCTTTGCTATGATCATGATAGAGTAGGTTGGGCTTCGATACCAATCTGTGATGCCTCGGGTTTTCAAACATCAAATACATATATATCATAAATATAAAATAGGCGGGATCCCTTATTACAAATATCAATGAAAATAAAGTCATTCCAAAAATATAAAAATCTAATTAACAACACATTTTTCAAACCTAAAGGCATCAAATGATCCATGAGAAAACATGATAAAGGCAAATACAAAGAAATGACATCAACACAAAACATAAGACATGTTATATTTGATTACATAAAAATCACATTAGAAATCAAAAGTAATAATACTATAAGCACTAAAATCATCCAAAACTAGGGTCTGTCCATCATGACTCAACACCCATCTATAAAACTAAGTCCACAAGTTTAAAATATGTGTAAAGGAACATTTAAGTCTATACAACCTATATACAAGTCCAAGATGATGTAGAATCAAATACGTACATCTATATGATTGTCTCAAAATGCTGTAGTAGTCCTCGTCACCTTTAGTGATGCTCAACCTATTTTGCCCTTCCCAATGTCTCACTCTATATATGAGGTATTACGAGAAAAATAACAATGCCTCAGCAAGCTATCACTTGTGTAGGTACATAGATATGATGGATAAAATGCAAGATCTCATAATAAAACTCATGGATGCAATAATGGCATGAAAAATAACTAGCCAAGTCTCATAAACAAAAATAGCATCCACATATGATTCATGTCAAAATTAGAATCTAGTATGGCATGTATGATCTCATACAAATCATAAGAATCACATGAGTCAAATCAACATGACATGCTTCATACTATAAAACATGATTCATAAATCTAAAAGTACCAAGTGTAAGCAAATCCTTCACATCAAAGCAAGTGTGCATGTCGTGAATAGAAGGGCACACAATCCACTTGTGTCCCTTGAGTTTATAACACACTCTCACATTCGGTCATGAGTACTCATACCAATCCTCCATGCATCATCACGTAATGGATACATACAGATATATCAATCCCAGTAATGATCATAATGCTGCATGAAATGCCAAACAAACATATGGATCACCATGTTGCTGTAGTAACCAACTCTTGGTTTTACCAACTGCTGCTCCCTGTCAACACTATAACGGGAGACTAAATGTCCATCACGCAAGGGGAGAGGGGGATCGGACCCGCAGTGTGGACTACCATTGATACCACTCCCTATGAATTTGGTTCCTTTTGGAGCAGATGTCCAATCATCTCATCAAGTTAGAGGGTGAGTGGCCAATCCTACAATCCTTTTAGCACAGCGTCCACCAAGCAGAAACACCTGTCATAAATCTACAAAAATACAAAATTTGCTCATCATCTCAAAACAATCGATAATAAGTCATGTCTGATACATGAAATACAAGAGTGCCTACTGCTTGCCATCTCAAAGTAGTGCCCTCACAACAGGGTCATTCTCTTAAGGACCAGCCACTGAGCCTCCTCGATAAATCCACAGATAAACAATTCCAATAAAAAGAATGAATTAAAGCATCATGATATCAAAATAACCATGAGTCCATGGAAAATATAGAAATAAGAATGATTGTGCGTAAGTACAAACTATACATGTTGAATAACAGTCTCAAGGTCACTAAGGTAAATAGACATGCATTAAATCACTGTTATACATGAAATCCCCAAATAACATTCATGGTTTATACAAAATATATCAATATTAAATGTCGTCTCCTATCTTAGTGAGAACCAACTCTCTTAGGCATGCCACCTCTCAAATTAGCATGATCTGATGCACCAATCCAAACCACACATAACATAATCCATCATATATCACTCAACATTCATCATTTCTACTCATATCATTCAAGATCTTCCTTGATCTAGGTGATTTGGTGTTCATTCATCACCAGTTAAAGTTTGATTGCCCTTAATCTTTTGTCTAACCTTTGATATTGGCCATAGGTTGCAAATTGATGGTCTAGATCATTCAATTTTCTATAATCCATAGTGATCAATGTCTTATCACTAATCTTTCTCCCATTTTCATAGTTAATCCAATAATCAAATGTTCAGATATGATCCTCATTGATCAGATCAGTAGTTCTAATGACTTCTAAGGTCCAATTTTACTAAGTCTATCTACTGTTGGATCATTCTAAACATCCTCTTGGATGTCTCATATATGTCAATCCATCATAGTCACAGACTTTTCTAAGATCCACATGTGTACTAATAGTCAATTTATTGATCTGATGGTCGATCATCCTCTAATCAGTCATATCTATGGCTCTTATCTCATTCAATGGTTTGGATCATTATGTAGGTCAATTTGTATGATCTGACCGTTAAATCCATCAAGTCACTGGTTTGATCATCTAATTGGTCAATTCCCAATGCTCGATCATCCTTTGATCTAGCTAATCTAGGTCATCTAATGATTTTTGGATTTTAATTAAGTTAAAATATGGTTAGCTCTAAGTTTTCATTATAAAATTAGGTCTGCATTGTCAAGACAAATCTGATGGTGTCTTGTAATATCCTCAATTTTAGGTATAAATTATTAATTTATTAAATAAATTAAAATAAAAATTTATAGATGGAATTTGGTCCTGAAAACTTAAAAATTAGAAAGTACACATCGATAGGATTCCAATGCCATAAAGAACACAAAAAATGGAGCTCAAACGAAGAAGTTATGAGCCGTTGAAGTTATAGGGGTATTTTGGTAAATTGGTAGAGTTGTAAAACATAGGGGCCTGAATTGATAATGGCACCCCCTTTCTTCTACACGTCTCTATTAGATCCGGCAAATTCATCAGAGAAATCGTCGGAGGAGAGGTGTAAAATGGGAAGAGCCTCATTCCCCCTCCTCATATGCAAACTCCTTTCCCTAGTTGCTTCTCAATCTCCCTTCTACACTCTTCAATGCATCCCTGTTTTATCCTAAACCCTAGCCTCTGCAGATCAGTGTTTTTTCAGCAAGTAGGCTCCGGCAACATCCACCAACGCCCAACAAACGAGGTAAGCCTTAATCTCTTGAATTTTTATATTAAAAATGTATATTTGTAAATTAGAAATACATGAAAAATCAAGAAAAACATAGTGTTTCCTGGGAACCTTGTTTATGCTACTGTTAGAACATAAATCCATTGATGAAACTATGTTTGATTTCAAATCAGACCGTTCATCTAGTGCATAAGAGACCCAAGATCAAACCCATTAAATTTGGGAGAGATCCAACAACTGATTTGTCAAAAAATGTGAAGAACAATACCTATGGAAGTTTTAAGAACATGGAAAAAATCACATAAAAAACATAGTTTTTGGAAAAATCAATGCAAAAGGATGGTAGAAATGGAAACTAGACAAAACTAAGTGATTTGGACACCTGTAGGGTCACCGGAGATGACCGGAAGCAGGTCGTCTTCTCTGGCGCCGGTTTCTGCATCGCCGGTGTAACCTGGTGTAACCCGGTGTAAACCGAGGCAGCCTGTGTAACTCAGTGTAAACTGGGTGCTGGTATAAATTAGTGTAAACTGCGCCGCCGGTGCAAAAGAGCTTATGGTGGTTAGTTAACCCTAAAAGAGGCATTGTTCCACTTTAAACTTGATTTTTGAGAGCTACAGAGGTCCAAATTACAATCCAAAAGAGGCGTTGTGACCGTATTGACAACGCGAACCTAGATTTAATGTAAAAGCTTATAAATAACCACTTTTACTTTAAAAAATTTTTAAAATAGTAACGTGACATTGACAGGTGCATCCGAACATATAAGTTAAAGGGATTTTACAAGCGAACTGAGTGATATCACGTCGAGGTAGGTGACGAAAATTAATGTTTTATTTTAATTTTAAAACCATGCATAATCCTAGCATAATGAGTGATTGTGATTTAAATTGCATTTATTTTTAACCGTTGATTTTATGAGATTTAGAGCTACGATATGATTATTATAAATTGCAATCATATATTGTATAAACCTATGACAAATGATTTTATGAGCATGATATGATCTAATTATGCATTGATATCAATTTCTTTTCTTTATTACATTATTGAAATGAATGGATTTGAATGAGAAAGAAAAATAGAGGCTTGGTTGCTGGTCCTTTTAGAGGCTAACCCCAGGATGAGGGGCGTGCCTTGGGGATTGCAAGCTACGAGTACTCTTAAGTTTTGGCATATATATGATTTTCGTGTTTTTGTGTTTTATGATGGGTGCTCTCACCCGGTGCGCATCATGTTAGGAGGGAGAGGGTTGGCCACCCACCCTCCGAGATTTGTGATGTGATGAGATTGTGATATGATAGACACCTACCCGTAGATGGCATTTGATAGGGGTTTGGTAACATGGATAGTCCACACTACCGGTCTAGGCCTTTCCATGGGGACGGATGCTAAGTCTCCCGTTATGGTGTAGATGGGGAGCAGCGGTGGTTGAGACCCATGGAGGGTTGCCATTACAGCATGACGACCCATACTCTTATTATGTGTGCTTGCATGATGAGCATAGTGATGAGATGATATGCCTGGGTGTGACGACACTCAGAGGTTGGATATGAGTACTCATGATCAGTGATATTTGTTTATATGACGCTTGTGGGACACATTACCTTAGGGTGCCATTATTATTATTGTATACTCATTTACATTGATTTATATCATGTTTTAAATATGTGGAATGCATGTTTAGGCATACTTGATAAATGGATATTATGTCAGCATGAGTTATAATGATTTTATCATCATAAATGATAGATATTTTATTTTTTCATTACTGTTATTTCATTTATTTCATTAATTCTCTATGTACCTGCACAAGCAATAGCTTGCTGAGGCATTGCTTTGTTTTGCAATGCCTTAGATCTCGAGCGCGACATCAGGAATGGCAAGACTATGGAGAAACCGTGATAGCAGTGGGAGATTTCCTTACTTGAGTTATAGATATTGATGTGAGTTAATAAACAAGACTACAATTTGACTTTCTATATGGACTGTATACTTTTATTTTATGGATTTGATTAAGATAGTTATACATATGATGGACATTTAATGGGATATTATGATGGATAGACACTGGGCCATATTAATATTGTGTTTTGGATATTTATTTGATTGAAAATAAAGGCGCCGATCCATTTTGACGTTTACTGATATGCGTATTATTTTAAGTCTATTATCATAAATTTTTAATTATGTTTTAAGTTAAAAATTGTGATGTTGGGAAAGGAAAAATAACACCCGGAGGTTTTAAGAAATATTTTAGTAAACAAATTAATAAAACTTTTTCTCAGGATCCCAAATGCTATTATTATTATTAAAAAAAATGTCAAAAAATCCCCGGGGTGTTACATGTCTCGAATAAAAAAATCAAGTTTATATAGCCTGCAGAATTAAAGATTTTTTGTTTTAGGTCAAAATCAATGGTCCTGATCAAAATAGTATAAACTGGCGTCACTGAAATGCACCACATTCGCTATGCACTTGGGCGCATCATAGGTGCTGGGACGCATGCATGTGCATCTCTATCACTAGGACCACTCGCATCCTGTTTCACCCGCAAACAACATGCATGGTGCTCGCATGGGTGCCTTTTGGCATGCATTGGCCAATATGCATCCTAGGTGCAACATCCATTGGGGACGATTCCGTAACACCCCTAATTTTTTATAATGAAATTAAATAAATATTGAAATTTAGAATTTCAACAAAAATCAGGCTGGAATATTAGGGTTACAAAATATGCACTTCTCATAGAAGTGAAATCAAGGTATAAGACCTGTATAATTGAAAACATATGCGACGAACGCTTTAAATTGACTGTAAGCACGTCAACTTCTGCATACGGATGAAAAATTTGTATTTTTTTTCATTTTAATGAATGAAAGGGCAAAATAGTAATTTCACAAATAACCAAGACTTGAGACCTCATAATCTGGAATGTACTTAGAAATACGAATCCAACGCCACTAAGTACGCTCAATTCCGAGCTTGGGAGAATAAAATGGATTTTTCTCCATAAAAGGGCAATTTGGTCTTTCCACACTCATGTGGGGCCCACAAAGAGATCCAACATTTAGAAAACATGCAATCATTAGTCAAACCACTACCACCTGCTAGTGGAGAAGGAGGTGGTAGTGGGAATCTAATATACATAAAATAATAAAAAGGAGAAAACATAATTATTGCATGTTATTATGAAAACCACTCAAAACCTCTATAAATAGACCTCAGAAAAATTCTCAAAAATGTTTCAAAAATCATTCACGAGGTCCCTTGTTATGCTACAAAAATTCAACTCCAGAAACCTCCCCAAACTTTCTTCCTCTTCTTCTCTTATTATTTTCACTCAGGGCGTGTCCACAGACGCCCCAGGCTCACCAGACTGAGTGGAGAAGTCGGGAGCGTCCACAGACATGTCGTCCCCGATGGAAACGAGTTTCCACCCATGAAACCCTATTTCAATTACCCATCAAGTTTGAACCGTTGAATTACCATCTCCACCATTGGATATGTTCGGACAAGGGTTCTTTACAAAAGCCCCTTGATTTGATGATGATCCACCTCTTGGATCGCCGAAAAAATGAAAACGAAGGTCAACCCAGTAAGGGTTACCGCCTCCGGCAATTTCTTCAAGCTATAATGGTCAATCAGGCTGCCCAACAGTGATCTTGCACCGTTGGGAGTCTTAATAGAGTTTTCTTCAAAAACCCCATGGTAACCCACCTTCTTTGGCAACGAAAACGGAGTAATTCCGTCTGTATATTTTTCCGAAAAGCTAAGGTTTTATCTACAATTTCTCTGGCATTTTTCTCCTTCTCCGGTGAGCACATTCTCCCCGGACTGGCTCAAGTAGGCCACTGTCACTCCCCTCTTTGATTTCCAGTAGGTATCTTGGGTTTTCTGGCAAAGGAGGGATCTCCCTGTCGTTGATCCGTCGGAAACGATGGATCCAGCTTGGATGGTTGAGATCCCATCCATCCACAGCTCAGATGTAACTTCTGAGCCGTTGGATGGATTTCTGGGGACGAAAAACCCCAGGACATGAAATCTGGGCGTTTGATGTTAACAGACGGAGGAGATCCAGCCACAGGCGATCTGACGGTCCAGATCGGACCATCTCGCCTGTAGCCGGTCACCATTGCCCAGACACCTGGGATAGGCGGATGCGCCTGTAACCCAGATTTAATCGGGACCGTCTATTTTTTTAACTGAAAGTTGTATTTCTTCAATTCAGAGCTCTATAGGACTCTAATTTTAGATCTGAAAAATTCTATGGATTCCTTGTATCATTTATCATGTACTGAAAGTATTAGATCTATGTTTTAAGTTTTATTTGCATAGTTATTTTGTAAAATCAGTCTCCATGATCATAGATCATGGACTAGATGACTTTAAAAGACAAATCTGAACTGATAGATGTCTTGAGAGACACTCTAATACCTTAGGATCCTGTTCATAGCCAAATATATGTTCTTATATATGAATTAATTGATCAAAAACAGTAAAGATGGAATTCAGCCCTTAAATTTCAATTGAGATCCAAATTGAGATCGGAAAGTTGGGATGGATTCCTTGTGATAATCCAAATGGACTAAACTTATAAAATTTTAATTCTAATTAATTAAAATTTCAGTAATTAAGTGGATAAGTAACTAACATCCTTGATCTACAAGATCTAGGATGATCAGACCACTAATACCTTTTTGGATGATGATGTTATAACATAATAAATAATATCAGTGGATTAAATGGTATTGATTAGGCAGATCTTAAGAGATCTAGCCTTAAGAGTTACTAAAATCCCTAAAAATGAATAATATCTCCTATATCAAGATGATCCAGGATGATTGGACAGCATGGATGTATTTTGATGATGATCTTGAGATAAGATCATAGGGATTTAATGAATGGATAGTGTGGATATGGGCTAGATCAAGATCTATGCCCTTAAATGGTACAAAGTAACCTAAGATCTCCTTGATTGGGTAGATCAAGGAAGATCAAATCAATGGATGAGATAAATCCATGATTTAATAATTAGCTTACATCAATATAATATGTTGGATGTAAAATAAAATGAAGGATCAAGATCTAAACCCTAAAGAGATGAAAAATAAATATGGATCAATTAAGACCCTTGGATCATGATAGCATGTTAGATTTCTATTTCAATTATTGAACATTATGATAATTGTCTTTCATTTCTTAGTTGAATTATTTATTTAATTGGTTATTTAATTTTTTATTTAAGTGTTTAGTTAATTGTTTATTCATGCTTTAAATTTATGCTTCAATGATTAAGTAAATGTAATTTCATTGAAATGGAAATTAAATGAAATTAGAAGGAATGGACATTCACATGGAATGTATGACATGGACTTAATGATAGTAAGGACCATAGTTAGTAGGATAATATAAGGAATACAAAGCCCTTGGTCCAACTTAGAAGAATAATAAATCTCCATGAATGACATTTTAATTCATGGATTTAATTAAAAACAATTGGGAAGAATAATTAGGATTAAATGATCATAGGAACCTTATGAAAGGTTGAGTTAGGGTCATGCTAGTGAATGATGGACATAGTGGTTAAGAGGGTAATCTAATAGAGCGACGCTCTCCCCCCACCTTCCGTTGACGTTTGTGAGGTGTAAACGCCTCCTTACATGAGGATTGAAGTAGCCACTTTGTGTTCAACCATTTAATTATTAAGCCTTAGCCAATTTGACATAAGAGGAGCAATCTAGACTTAGAATGAAATAAGCTACCCTCAACCAATAAAACATTAGTTGGTTTAGTAATAATAATGAGAGCATAAAATGTAGTAAATCATCTAATATTGATAAAAATTGGAAATCAAGATAAGGATGATCAAACAAGATCCATAGGATCTTGGATGATTTAAAACAAATACTAATGTAGTATTGTATAGTATGTATGCGTATGTAGAAGAACATAGATAGAGAATCCCAAACCCTTGATCAAATTTGATTCAAGGAAAATTAGGGTATCATCTATAGGAATACATACTTGAATAGGGAAATAACCTTGTATATATGGTATGACAGATGGATGAATCCAGACCATGATGGACATTGTGGAAGAATACACTGGAGATGTATGAATCAAGATACTACTTTGAGGTAGGTGGATATACAATGATATATTAGAGATTCATGTATAGATATACATGATTATCTGTCTAAAAATATAGACCTTCATTATATTAGTATGCTTAGTACCTTAGCATAGTGATGATCCAACTAAGTGATCCAAAATACATGATCCAACTAAGTGATCCAAAAACATATGATCAAACTAAGGCATCCAAAACATATGAATCAATTAAGGGATCCAAAACATATGATCCAATGAAGGATCCAAAACATACGATCCAATTAAGGGATCCAAAACATATGATCCAATTAAGGGATCCATAACATATGATCCAATTAAGGAATCCAAAACATATGAACCAATTGAGGGATCCAAAACATATGATCCAATTAAGTGATCCAAAACATATGATCCAATTAAGTGATCCAAAACATGGGATCTAACCAATTGATCAAACAAAGTGATCCAAAACATGGGATCTAACCAAATGATCAAACAAAGAGATCTAACCTCATAATATAATCCACTTGATCTAATTTAATGATCAAGTATAATGAGGTGAAAGTACTAAGATATGAAGATTAAGGAAACCCTAAGAATAGGGTATGTACAATATTCCAGCCTTAGTTAAACAGACAGACCGTCTGATATGTACAATATATTTTACATACGAGCATGGAGACTTGTGGATTTTGATTTACACAGAGATAGAGACTGGGGATGCTATGCTAGGGAAGTTATGAGGGTTTGGCCACCCACTTTTTGAAATTTATATGATGGATACCATGCCCAAAAAGAGGCTAAATGTTGGGTGGGGCAATAATGGGAAGGCCCCACTGTAACAGCCATGGTCCACCCTATGAGGACATGGATTGATTATTCCACAGTTGGTGTCAATGGAGGATTATACAGTTATCTGGGCGCGCATTACGGATTGAGGCTGTAAGCATAGTAGTCCTAATGTATTTTGCATTATGATGCACATATGATAGGCATAGTATGATGCCATGGCGTGATGATATGCCATTACATAAGTTCCTAGAATGAACACCCCATATGATAATTGGCTAGGTATTGCTCTCCTAAGTGGGAGTATAGCCAAGGGAAGGGACAAGTATGGCACGATGATATGCTATTACATGAGTTCCTAGAATAAAAACCCCGTATGAGGATTGGCTAGGTATTGCTCTCCTAAGTGGGAGTATAGCCAGGGGAAGGAACAAGTGTTGAATAATCTTTGGCTAGGTATTGCTCTCCTAAGTGGGAGTATAGCTAGGAAAAGTAACAAGTTTTGAGCAATCTTCACTATATTAACTAATTTGTCATGTACTACTTAAATAACGTATTCCTATGTGGAGATATCTTATGAATGGATAACTATGATGAAATAAGGACTGAGGTATATACTTTTATGTTGATGAAGTAGTGTGTTTTTGTATTCCTCTGCCAAGCATAGCTTGCTGAGGTATTGTACATGTTTCCATGTTTACAATACCTCAGATACAGAGGAGGGTTAGAAGCTCAAGACTATAGAAGACTTAAGAAGATGTGGATGAATAATCAAACAAGATACCTCCTCTTGAAGACATGTATTTTATTTGAGAGAATTGTATTGTACCGAGAGTTTTTAATGTATGGTGAGGTTTGTAGATTTTGGATTATGTAATTTGGACAGGTATTGTACTGTTACCATGTTGTACTATGAACCACTAGATGGATCCTGGAAGTTTAATAAAATCATATTCCTTCAATGAAATTTTATTTTGTACACAAATTGCACTGATATTATGTATGAAGTGGTGACTTGGGTTTTCAAAACAAGTTTAGAAAGAAAAGAATTTTCGCTGCTTTGTTTTGCGAAATTTTTTTACTAAGGGGACGCCCTTGCCTTTGAAAAATATATTATAAAACGTATTTCAAAAACCCGGGTCGTTTTAGTTGGTATCAAAGCTATTCATCCAGTCACAGTGCAGTAGCATCATGTTCAATATGAAGATGAATATCCAATTCAAGGATGAGGATTAGTGAGTGAATAAGAGATAAGTTATTATTTGATGAGAATGAGTTATGGAATAAACTCATTAGCTAAGAGATAAGTATAGAAGGAGTTGCCTCATTAGTGAAGGATAAGTCTTGAAAGAGTTGACTCTTTTGTGAAGAAAGAGTTAACTCATTAGTGAAGGATGAGTATAGAAGGAGCTAAACTCATTAGTTGAGAATGAGTATTAAAAAAAGAAGAGGAGTTGTATAATGAAGGAATAAGTATAGTATAAGTAGATATTACCTAGTGAAAGAATTAGGAATACTACTTGGCAAGTAAGAATTCCAATAGAGGGAATAGTAAGATATAGAAATCAATAAGGAAGACATTTCAATGAATGTAAGGTATGATGTTCAGGTCTAACCTAAAGTCCTGAGTAAACATACATATGTAGAAACAAAGTACACCAATACTAGTATGGATATAACCATTATTAAAGTGAAGTGTGTACATGACCCTTACTAAGTGAAGGAGTGGAGATATAAATAGGAAAATGTGATGGAAAAACTCCAACCTTATAGAAAAGGTGAAATGGAGATTTATGAGAAATAAGAGCTAAAGAGGAAACTTCAGAATCATTCTAAATATATGAATAAATATAAGTGTAAGAGTTATAATTGCCACATATAGTGTTATGGCAATTAGTTAAAAGAAATTAATCATCAAAATAGAGATGATATTACTTGAAAGGAATTTGAGGAGATAAGTGAGATAATTCAAAAACTTGTAAATGAGGATAGTTTTAAATAAAGATGAATAAGGAGATAAGTAAGTAATTTGTCTCCAAACATAGTAAAGGTAAAGGATTTAATAAAGAGATAATGAAAATTTTAGAACATGAAGATATGACCTTTGAAATTGGATAAAATAAAATGGGAGAAGAGAGTTGATATGTAAAAGGACAAAAATATGATCCCAAAATTATTAAGAATGACAATTAAACCATGAGGATATATGGTTAACAAGGAAATTATAGCCCTATATATGGTACAACAAATATGAAATCATCAAGTTAGAAATTATATTGGTATCAATTGCGGTAATCAGCACAAAAGGATTATTAAGGATTTGAGAATTATTGATATAATAACTTTGGTGATATTGAAAATAATTTTGGGACTATAGTAAAAAGAAGTTCATATGGCATAGATGGTGAAATGGTCATGGACCATGAAAACAAAAAGAAAATATTGTTATGGAGAGGAGTACATCTTATTGATCAAGAAAAATGAAGAGCTAAATATGAATAGAGATATTAATTCCACTTACATGATAGAGTGGTGATTTAGGGAATATAGTGAGGAAAATATATTTTTGGGAGCAAGGTTGAGATAAAACATGAGAAATGAAGACCTATAAACAAAAAGTGATATCTAAACTTAAGTGTAAAGTTTGGAAAAATGAGATGATTGCGAATGAGTTATGAATCCAAATTCTTGGAAAAAGAAGTGGTTAGAACTTGTAAGATATTTTGAGAGTTTTCAATCTTGCATGAGATTGAATGAGAAAATATCTACAATAGTTGAGGAAAAGAACATCAACTTATTTGAATGAGTTGAAAGTAACAAATTTTTTTAAAGAAAATGGAAGGATCAATGTAAGGATGTATTAAACATAAAAGAGTTTATTAGGGATATTTATTACCCTTGTTCTCCATAAGGATGCATTGAACATAAATGATGTTTAGGAAATTACGTATCCTTTTTCTCTATAAGGATAAGCATTTTAAAATTTATTATTATTAATTTGGAATTGGAAATGCAACATCAAAGCATAGAATCAAAACAAATTTTAAGTTCTATGAGTTGGACAAATGATGTTCATAAATTTGAGGAGAATGAAATATATTAGATGAAGTGATAATGATATATGAATGTGGATTTCAAGAAATCAAGAGCATTCATAAGATATATGCTAGATGCTTACAAATTTTGTCAATCATCTTGTTATATGTTGATTGAAGTAAGCAAAGTTTAGGGTTATATAAATTTTAAGGATAGCATGGAAATTGACCCCAACAAAGAGGGAATGTGAGATCAAAATATGAAATGACAATAACAATTAGAAAAATATATCTCTTAATAATAAGGATATTCTTTTAGTGAGATATTGTCATTGGTTACATAAATCCTAAATGAGTTGATAATAGATTGTTGAGAATTGAAGAATAGATGATAAATTATGGAGTTTGTAAAGACTTGAGAAAGGATGATTACAAATTCAATAAGGGTTAGTATAATATGAAAAATGTTATGATGTATGCTTAAAAGAAGCATGAGGAAATGCATAATCTAGAAATTTTGAAGATTATGACATCTAAATATATCAATGAAGGAAAAGAGATAAATATTATTATAGATTGTAAGAATATTCAGAATATTGTTCTGAATATGAGAAACAAAAGAGGATAAAAAATATATATGCAGATTTAAATGACACTATCTTAGAAGGAAAAAGGTAGAAAGTCAAGTACTATGAATAAATGACACTCAAAGAGTGTTACAAAAACAATGGATGAGGTGAGAATGAGGAAAGAACCATTATAAGGTTACTATTCCTCAATGATAAACTTTGAAAAAGAAATTCGTCAATTAAAGGAAATAGCAAAGAAGTATGAATTGTAAAGTAGAAATAAAACAATTACTTCCAAATAATGGAAGAACAAGGAAAGAGATAATTACTTCCAAAGATTGGAAGATTGTTACAAAGAACAATAGCAGAAGTTATAGAATCCAATCACTATGTTATTAGTGTAAGGACTCTACATAGTAAGAAAGCTATGCCAAAACTTTATATGTTGAAAAAGAATGAGGATATGTTGAAAAAGAATGAGAATGAGCAATAGAAGCTAGAATGGAAAATTTTCAAGTATGGAAAGATTGATGAAAGTGAGGAGTAGAAATTCAGCCAAGTAGAAGGTTTGAAACCAAAGGATAACTCAGTTAAGAGTTATTAATCCTTTTGGGAAAGTCTAACAAAACTCAGCTTAAGTGAATGAGGCATAAGTAAGGTTAGACATGTGTGAGCATTTCAATAGCAACCAACCATATGATTTATACCTTTGATAAGAAGGTAGTAGGAGAAATGAATGAAAGGAAAGAGGATTTCCTTAAGTGGCAAGGCCACATGTGTAAAGCTATGAAAGAATTATGAAAACTCCTAAGTGAGTTGATATGCAAATTTCGAGGACGAAATTTTTGTAAGGGGGGTAGATTGTAACACCCCTAATTTTTTATAATGAAATTAAATAAATATTGAAATTTAGAATTTCAACAGAAATTAGGCTGGAATATTAGGGTTACGAAATATGCACTTCTCATAGAAGTGAAATCAAGGTATAAGACCTGTATAATTGAAAACATATGCGACGAACGCTTTAAATTGACTGTAAGCACGTCAACTTCTGCATACGAATGAAAAATCTGTATTTTTCTTCATTTTAATGAATGAAAGGGAAAAATGGTAATTTCACAAATAACCAAGACTTGAGACCTCATAATCTGGAATGTACTCAGAAATACGAATCCAACGCCACTAAGTACGCTCAATTCCGAGCTTGGGAGAATAAAATGGATTTTTCTCCATTAAAGGGCAATTTGGTCTTTTCACACTCATGTGGGGCCCACAAAGAGATCCAACATTTAGAAAACATGCAATCATTAGTCAAACCACTACCACCTGCTAGTGGAGAAGGAGGTGGTAGTGGGAATCTAATATACATAAAATAATAAAAAGGAGAAAACATAATTATTGCATGTTATTATGAAAACCACTCAAAACCTCTATAAATAGACCTCAGAAAAATTCTCAAAAATGTTTCAAAAATCATTCACGAGGTCCCCTGTTATGCTACAAAAATTCAGCTCCAGAAACCTCCCCAAACTTTCTTCCTCTTCTTCTCTTATTATTTTCACTCAGGGCGTGTCCACAGACGCCCCAGGCTCACCAGACTGAGTGGAGAAGTCGGGAGCATCCACAGACACGTCGTCCCCGATGGAAACGAGTTTCCGCCCATGAAACCCTATTTCAATTACCCATCAAGTTTGAACCATTGAATTACCATCTCCACCATTGGATATGTTCGGACAAGGGTTCTTTACAAAAGCCCCTTGATTTGATGATGATCCACCTCTTGGATCGCCGGAAAAATGAAAACAAAGGTCAACCCAGTAAGGGTTACCGCCTCCGGCAATTTCTTCAAGCTATTATGGTCAATCAGGCTGCCCAACAGTGATCTTGCACCGTTGGGAGTCTTAAAAATAGAGTTTTCTTCAAAAACCCCATGGTAACCCACCTTCTTTGGCAACGAAAACGGAGTAATTCCGTCTGTATATTTTTCTGAAAAGCTAAGGTTTTATCTACAATTTCTTTGGCATTTTTCACCTTCTCCGGTGAGCACATTCTCCCCAGACTGGCTCAAGTAGGCCACTGTCACTCCCCTCTTTGATTTCCAGTAGGTATCTTGGGTTTTCTGGCAAAGGAGGGATCTCCCTGCCGTTGATCCGTCAAAAACGATGGATCCGGCTTGGATGGTTGAGATCCCATTCATCCACAGCTAAGATGTAACTTCTGAGCCGTTGGATGGATTCCTGGGGACGAAAAACCCCAGGACATGAAATCTGGGCGTTTGATGTTAACAGACGGAGGAGATCCAGCCACAGGCGATCTGATGGTCCAGATCGGACCATCTCGCTTGTAGCCGGTCACCATTGCCCAGACACCTGGGATAGGTGGTTACAGGCGCGGGACGCTGCCTGTAACCCAGATTTAATCGGGACCGTCTATTTTTTTAACTGAAATTTGTATTTCTTCAATTCAGAGCTCTATAGGACTCTAATTTTAGATCTGAAAAATTCTATGGATTCCTTGTATCATTTATCATGTACTGAAAGTATTAGATCTATGTTTTAAGTTTTATTTGCATAGTTATTTTGTAAAATCAGTCTCCATGATCATAGATCATGGACCAGATGACTTTAAAAGACAAATCTGAACTGATGGATGTCTTGAGAGACACTCTAATACCTTAGGATCATGTTCACAGCCAAATATATGTTCTTATATATGAATTAATTGATCAAAAATAGTAAAGATGGAATTCAGCCCTTAAATTTCAATTGAGATCCAAATTGAGATCGGAAAGTTGGGATGGATTCCTTGTGATAATCCAAATGGACTGAACTTATAAAATTTTAATTCTAATTAATTAAAATTTCAGTAATTAAGTGGATAAGTAACAAACATCCTTGATCTACAAGATCTAGGATGATCAGACCACTAATACCTTTTTGGATGATGATGTTATAACATAATAAATAATATCAGTGGATTAAATGGTATTGATTAGGCAGATCTTAAGAGATCTAGCCTTAAGAGTTACTAAAATCCCTAAAAATGAATAATATCTCCTAGATCAAGATGATCCAGGATGATTGGATAGCATGGATGTATTTTGATGATGATCTTGAGATAAGATCATAGGGATTTAATGAATGGATAATGTGGATATGGGCTAGATCAAGATCTATGCCCTTAAATGGTACAAAGTAACCTAAGATCTCCTTGATCGGGTAGATCAAGGAAGATCAAATCAATGGATGAGATAAATCCATGATTTAATAATTAGCTTACATCAATATAATATGTTGGATGTAAAATAAAATGAAGGATCAAGATCTAAGCCCTAAAGAGATGAAAAATAAATATGGATCAATTAAGACCCTTGGATCATGATAGCATGTTAGATTTCTATTTCAATTATTGAACATTATGATAATTGTCTTTCATTTCTTAGTTGAATTATTTATTTAATTGGTTATTTAATTTTTTATTTAAGTGTTTAGTTAATTGTTTATTCATGCTTTAAATTTATGCTTCAATGATTAAGTAAATGTAATTTCATTGAAATGGAAATTAAATGAAATTAGAAGGAATGGACATTCACATGGAATGTATGACATGGACTTAATGATAGTAAGGACCATAGTTAGTAGGATAATATAAGGAATACAAAGTCCTTAGTCCAACTTAGAAGAATAATAAATCTCCATGAATGACATTTTAATTCATGGATTTAATTAAAAACAATTAGAAAGAATAATTAGGATTAAATGATCATAGGAACCTTATGAAAGGTTGAGTTAGGGTCATGCTAGTGAATGATGGACATAGTGGTTAAGAGGGTTATCTAATAGAGCGACGCTCTCCCCCCACCTTCCGTTGACGTTTGTGAGGTGTAAACGCCTCCTTACATGAGGATTGAAGTAGCCACTTTGTGTTCAACCATTTAATTATTAAGCCTTAGCCAATTTGACATAAGAGGAGCAATCTAGACTTAGAATGAAATAAGCTACCCTCAACCAATAAAACATTAGTTGGTTGAGTAATAATAATGAGAGCATAAAATGTAGTAAATCATCTAATTTTAATAAAAATTGGAAATCAAGATAAGGATGATCAAACAAGATCCATAGGATCTTGGATGATTTAAAACAAATACTAATGTAGTATTGTATAGTATGTATGCGTATGTAGAAGAACATAGATAGAGAATCCCAAACCCTTGATCAAATTTGATTCAAGGAAAATTAGGGTATCATCTATAGGAATACATACTTGAATAGGGAAATAACCTTGTATATATGGTAGGACAGATGGATGAATCCAGACCATGATGGACATTGTAGAAGAATACACTGGAGATGTATGAATCAAGATACTACTTTGGGGTAGGTGGATATACAATGATATATTAGAGATTCATGTATAGATATACATGATTATCTGTCTAAAAATATAGACCTTCATTATATTAGTCATCCAAAACTTGGGATCTAACCAAATGATCAAACAAAGAGATCTAACCTCATAATCTAATCCACTTGATCTAATTTAATGATCAAGTATAATGAGGTGAAAGTACTAAGATATGAAGATTAAGGAAACCCTAAGAATAGGGTGTGTACAATATTCCATCCTTAGTTAAACAGACAGACCGTCTGATAGTACAATATATTTTCCATACAAGTATGGAGACTTGTGGATTTTGATTTACATAGAGATAGAGACTGAGGATGCTATGCTAAGGAAGTTATGAGGGTTTGGCCACCCACTTTTTGAAATTTATATGATGGATACCATGCCCAAAAAGAGGCTAAATGTTGGGTGTGACAATAATGGGAAGGCCCCACTGTAATAACCATGGTCCACCCCATGAGGACATGGATTGATTATTCCACAGTTGGTGTCAGTGGAGGATTATACAGTTATCCAGGCGCGCTGTACGGATTGAGGCTGTAAGCATAGTAGTCCTAATGTATTTTGCATTATGATTAAGGGACATTAATTGAATGAATTATGACATAGACTAACACTCAAAGACCATAGATGATTGACTAGATGTTAGGAAGACCTACATATAGTTTAGGATTGACCTAATAGAGAGTTAATCAGGAGATTTGGGTTGTTAATCTAGGATTAACAGCCAGATTAAGGAAATCATCACTTAGAATTTCTTATTTTGAGGTGTGAGGACACCAAGTGATTGATGACTTGCGATGTGACAGGTACGTCAGCGCATACGACATGACATTGCTTACGCATCTGATTGGAGTACTGGGCTTATCGAGGTAAGTGATTGTATTTTTTGATTTCCATGATTTCATGGATCATGATATATTATTTAGAAATTTTGAAGCATGAGTTTTACACATTTTCATGTTTGCATGAAAGTTTCTTTATCATACATGGTTGATATTACGATATCTTGATTTGCATGATTTAGCCCTATATTTTACTATATGATTGATATTACACTACCATTGTCCTGGACTGGATCTTATGGACATGGTTACACATGGTAGTTTCTATGCTTTGTCGATTGGAATAATTGAAGTTGTGATGGGATGCATCTCCCCGTGAGTGCTTGAGTGCCTCGTATGAGTGAAAGGGTGAAAATGGGATTGGAACACATCTTTTCATGAGTGTCTAGTGCTTGTGTGGGTGAAAGGGTAAAAGAGAGATTGGAATTTGTGTTTCCGTGAGTGCCTGAGTGCCCTGTTATGGGTGAAAGGGTGAAAGCAGAAAGTACTAAGAGTTAGGTCCATGTTGTTGTGAGTGTAGTTGAGACACTCATAAAGCTTGACTGTGCACAATGTTCTAGTTGATTTTGACATGCATTATATTATCCTATTGACATAGATTTTCATTATTTTGATGGATGTATATCTACGTATTTATCTCATGTTTTGTATGCATGATTGTCAGGATTAATATCAATTTGTTTAGATCATGATTCTCCTGTATTATTCATCATGGTTGTCTAATGTTTTGCAGACTTTGTATATATTCATCTTATGAGATTTACCATGATCATGATACCTTGCGCCAATTTGTTATTGAATGTGAATTGCCTATACAAGCATAGCTTGTTGAGGCATTTCTTTGTTTTGCAATGCCTCAGATTTGGAGCACGATAGTTCTAAGGGAAAGTAGGTGGAGTAGCTTAGGTGATAGGCACGCTTAGCGCACACGTGCGTGCATGCGAGCTTTGCATGCAACGTCATTGCCTTGTGGTGGAATGTGCACACACTTCGTATGGGCATCACACATCACTTGTCTTCATGATGTCGCCCTATTTAAATTGGATTTTGAGGGGTCCATTCATTAAAAACTCAATTTTAGGAGCTATAGAGGTCCAAATCACATTGGAAAGATCCGTTGCGATCGTGTCGATGATGCAGACCTAGATTTAAGATGAAAACCTTGAAGTGAACTCCTTTAAAATAGTCAAATCACAAAATACCATTAGATGACCTACATCTGGCTGATCAATGGATTATCAGGCCTTAGAACATTATTGTATGCATCAAATGTAATATGAGTTAGAGGATTAGCAGAGTAGATCTCATGTGATTGTTAAGAAAAGTGATCTTGACCGTTGATTTGATCAGGTACCTTAGGATTGGCTGATTAGAGAATGATATGACTATCAGATTAATGTGTAATCATAGGATATGTGTAAATCAGTAAATAAACACTTAAATTAGAAGGATCATGATGAAAAGTATTAGAATTGACGATCAAATGTTAATTATAACTGATATAGAGTGATCCAACGGTTAGATCATCTTTAGACTTCGTGAGATGCTAGAGACTGACCCTTTATTGATGTAAAGTGTTCAATTTTTGTCAAAATACCCCTAATTTAGTATTCAATTACAGCATCTAGGTCATCAATTTCAAGATTTTGCATAAAATATTTCATTTTAGCTTTAGTTGATCATCAAACCGTTAAATTGCAAAATTTAATGGTTAGATGATCATCAAAGCTACTCAGAAGAGCAATGAATGGTTTAGATTATTCTAATTGTGTCCTGTGTATTGTAGATCAATTAACTCAAGCTTGAATGATCCAAATCAAATCAAGGACAGAATGATGAAGCTTCATGGAAAGATAAGATTTTGAAGACTCCTAAGATAGAAGGAATTTGAAGAATAGAGGAATTTCAGAGTTCTAGGCAAGATTGGACTTCTAATGGACCCCACCCCTCTTATCTCTCTTATCCTCTCTCTCCTCTCTCTCTTACCTCATCTCTCTTTCTCTCACACGTCTTTCTCTCTCTCTTATCTCTCCATCTCTCTCACGGCTTTTTCTCTCACCTGTTTCTTTCCCCATCTCTCTTATCTCTATTCACAGGATTCTCTCTCTTTCTCTCTCTCTCTCCCTCATTTTTTTATACACCATCTTTTCTCCACCCTCTTCTTCTAGACTCTCTTGTTTTCCCTCTTGTTAGGCTGGGTGGCCCTCCTTCTCCCTTCCATTCTTCTTCTCTCACTATCTCCAGCTCCTCTTCATCTCTTTGGTTGGCAGACCACCATCCTCCTCTCCATTCTCCATTCTCCTCTCTACTCCACGTCTCTTCTTCACCTGCTGGACTGGCTAATCCTCTCCATTCTCTTCTCTCCCCTTTCCTTCTAAGCTGAACCAGAGGCAGATCACCACCACCTTGTTCCCTACCCTCTCTTTCTCATATAACCCACTTCCCTTCTCGCTCCACCTCTCTTTTTTTCCCTGCCTCTCCACTGTAGGCAGCCGACTACCATCCCCTTCTCCTTTGCTCCCGATCTCTCTCTCTCACATCTCTGATTCCCTAGTCACTCATCCTCTCCTTGCTATTCTTCTTCTCTTCTTCCCTCATCTCTCTCTCTCAACACTCCTCTTCTCACCTTTGTCTTCAATTCTTCTCTTTGGCTGGTTAGAGGAGGCCGACCAAAGCCACTATCTCCCATATTCTCTTTCACACACTAGCATAGGCATCTCTATCTCCAGTCCCAACCACTCTTGCTGATCAACATAAGCCGAAAACACCGACTGCACCTTCTCCACAGCACACTTTCTCTTTCTCCTCCCTCTCTCTCATTCATCATCTCCCATCTCTACGCCTGAACTTTACCTCTATCTCACTCTCTTTTTTCACTGGTCCCCAAGTCCAATCTCTCTCAGGCTCTCCCTTCTTCTCCACTTAGCACGGCCATACCCATCGTCTTCTTTCCCTTCTTTCTCACCTTCTCCACCCTCACCCGCACTCTTCCTCTGCTTGTTTTATTCATCGGGGCATCGACTAGACTAGTTGACCCCAGCTTCCTGCATCACCTCTATCTTTTCTCCACGCACCACCGCATGACACCAGCAAGCCCTTCTGCTTTGCGATAACCCAATCTCAACCAACATGTCTTCCCTGGGTTAGCATCCCTTGCTCCAATTTCCTCCATCTTGTTTTTGTTCTAATCGACGCCTTAACCCAATCGTCTATCTTTGTGTCATCGGACCCAGCTCAGGCATCCAATCGAAATCTAGCACTCATCACCATGCCCCAGACTGGAATTCTCCACGAGCCAGATCATGCCCCCTCCTCCTCCAGAGTTTTCCTCTTCACTGGTCAGCCCAGAGGAGAAAACCTGACGCAGGTTTTCCCTCCTTCCCTCTCTTCCCCTTCTCCTTTCTCCTTGTCCTCTTCCCTTTCCCCGTTCCTTCTATGGCTTCCCTCTTTTCTTCAGGTTCTTTGTGTTTTTCGTTTTAATTTTTTTTTCCAGAAATTCCTATCTTGCCCTTGTTAGATTTGATTAATTCCACCTCTGTCCTCTCTTTATTTTTGTTTGTGTCCTCAGTTTTATTTACTTGTGTGTCCTGACTATTCCAATTTTTCCTTATCCATGTTCTGCCTATCCAGGGATAGTATTATCCAAGACTGCTTGTTTAGTTTCATTTTCTAATTTTTTTGGAATTAGAAATTCTGTAAATTGAAGCAGTTAAATAAATCTAAAATTTTAATTTATTGTTAGTTTATTTCTGTTATATTCTTTATTTTTAGTTTTATTAATTGAATTTTATTTAAAACTCCATCTTTTAAAGTGAGTCCCTGTGGGATCTACCCGTATTTGCATATCTATACTGCAATAACCTATACACTTGCGATTAAACACAGCCTCAAATTCAAATTGAACTTTGTAATATTGAAGACATACCTGATTGGGACCTACAGACCTTATTTGAACAACCATTAGATAAGAAATTAGGCCTACTTGAAGTATTGCCCATGCCATAGAACATGAAAAGAAAGAGTCCATTAATATACTGTCCATGCATCAACCAACTTTAAGGTACACACATAGAAGATAATCAGGTTTAAGCAAAAGCATGCTCCCTCTCTTAATACAAGAACAATCTTTTAAGGAAGGGCAGAGTCAGCTTATTCCTCAAATTTAGAAAAATGTAAGGAAAAAGGAGGACCATCCACATCCATATGATCTAATAGAATTTAAATTCACGGTAGTTCACATTATTATAGAGATTCTACCACCCAAATTTTCAAGGTGGAGTTATATTGATTATCGTGAAAATTTGAAGATAGGAGATCATCAAAGTGGTCCCACTCAATTTACATTTATGGTAGTCTACTATGTTGTAATGTTACCTTCACCAAAAATTTTAAGGTGGATGAAATATATAGACTACTTTGAGATTTTAAAGTGGCATGAGAAATCTTGCCATTTCATTGTTAGGATTAGGAGAACTCAATACCAATTAGGTGTAGATTAGGATATATTAGGATATGTCTAGTTGAAGACGTTAAACTTAGCGTTCACTGGGAGGCAACCTAGAATTTTTCATTTTTGTTGTTTTGCTACATCACCCATATTCATTTTAGGTCCTACTTTTTAAATATTGAGCACAATGTTTCTTTCAGGTTGGGGGGTGTAGAATTCTAGTAAATTCTAGTTTTTTTTTCTTTCGATTTTTAGGTGCTTTCCTTGATTTTTCAAAAAAAAAAAAGAAAAGTAAAAATTTAGGTAATTTCCTATACTATGATGATAATTGGATTTTTTGAAGTATAATCTAGATAACTTTAGCTTATTAATAAATTGAATATGATTAATTCATTATTTTACTCATTTTCTAAAGTATTCTATGAAAGCAAAGTCTCATATCACATATGTACATGCAGTTGTATATAGATAGTCTAAATTGATAAGTGGCTATAACTTAGAAATTATGAAGAAATTCAGGGGAGACCTATAACCTAAGTGAGTTTTAGAGCCATTCATTTGTTTTTAGGGGTTATAAATGTTCCTAATTTTCTTCAGCGTGCTTAAAGAAAATTGATCCCAAATTCTTAAATTTGGTTAATTACTTGAATAATTAGAATACTACCTTTAAAATTTTGGAAGTTCATTGAATTTGATAGATTATAGGAAACATAGAAAATGATTTAGGCCATCCTTGTTGGAAACCCTGAGACATAAAGCCTACCCAGAAGTATTTTACCACTAGTCAGCCAACTTGAGCTTTCAATATAAGCCTTTTCTTTTATCACCCAAATTACCCTTTACCCATATTAACCCAATATAAATTATCCATGACCCATTTTCTTTGAAAAATAAGTTAGAGATGATTGAAAGAATACCTTTTAGTTGCAATGAAAGTAGAAAGTGGATATCAAGAAAAGAAATATTCTTCAAAGTGATTCAAAAGTACTAAAATATAAAGGAAAGAGTCTGAAAAAAAAAAGTTTGAAGAATGCAAAGAAAAATAGAAAAAGAAATATTCACTTCAGCAAAGAAAAGAATAATTGTCAACTTAAGTGACCGACCTCTACTTATTTGTTAAACAAATTTTGAATCCCCATATACCCTTTCTGTGGTACCTTGTCCTAAGCCTATGTTTTGTCCCAGTTAAAGATCTATTGATTCTAGGAGGAATATAGTCTTGATGAGGAAATGAATGGATATGATCTAAAAGAGTGGTATTTCTAAATATTCAAAGGTAATGACATCCATTCCAAAGGGATCAAAATAATTAAATTCCTTAGTAACTCTTGTTTTTCATGAGTATATGTGAGATAAATTTGTTTTTATTGACACTTCTCGCACATTTAAAAGAGATATGATTTGAACCCTTTATCTGAGAAATTTTATTTTTGAGCGTATGTCATTAGTAAGGATTGAGGTTAAAACATATTTTAGATGGAGTTTAAAAGTTAGAAGTCTACTTAGAGATTTAGATTATTCTATGTGTAGACTGTACACACACACACACACACACACACTCACTCTGAGATCTCAAATGGAATGTTTTTAGCATATGGGTAGGGTTTTGAATTCTTTAGTCATCTTTATTAGTTTGCTAAAGTTGATAGGTTTATTGGAGATAATTCTCTGAGAAAAAAAAATAGAGATGACCTGAAAAATAAAAATTTTTGAGATGAATTTTTTCACATCTTTTGCTAGGGATTAGCAAAATGCTAGTTGGGGGTGTGTTAAGCATTCAATTTTTGTCAAAATACCCCTAATTTAGTATTTAATTAGAGCATCTAGGCCATCAATTTCAAGATTTTGCATAAAATATTTCATTTTAGCTTTAATTGGCCATCCAACCGTTGAATTGCAAAATTTAATGGTCAAATGATCATTGGAGCTACTCAGAAGAGCAATGAATGGTTTAGATTATTCTAATTGGGTCCTGTGTATTGCAGATCAATCAACTCAAGCTTGGATGATCCAGATCAAATCAAGGAGAGAATGATGAAGCTTCATGGAAAGATAAGATTTTGAAGACTCCTAAGACAGAAGGAAATTGAAGAATAGAGGAATTTCAGAGTTCTGGGCAAGACTGGACTTCTAGTGGACCCCACCCCACCCCACCCCTCTCCTCTCTCTCTCTCTCTCTCTCTCTCTCTCTCTCTCTCTCTCTCTCTCTCTCTCTCTCTCTCTCTCTCTCTCTCTCTCTCTCTCTCTCTCTCTCTTATACACCATCTTTTCTCCACTCTCTTCTTCTAGATTCTCTCGTTTTCCCTCTCGTTAGGCTAGGCAGCCCTCCTTCTCCCTTCCATTCTTCTTCTCTCGCTATCTCTGGCTCCTCTTCATCTCTTTGGTTGGTAGACCACCATCCTCTTCTCCATTCTCCTCTCCACTCCACGTCTCTTCTTCACCTCCTTGGCCAGTTGATCCTCTCCATTCTCTTTTCTCCACTTTCCTTCTAGGCTGAACTAGAGGCAGATCACCACCACCGGCTCCCTACCCTCTCTTTCTCGTATAACCCACTTCCCTTCTCAGCTCATCGTTGCACACTGGTCCTTGCTTCCATCGTTGAACATCCCTCATCCATTCATTCCCTAGGGTCTTTTGTCCACTCCATTCCACCACCAGCTTTCCTTCTTTTTCCGAATCTATCTCTTTCCATCATTCCAAACTTCCCATCTTCATCCGCTCTTATCTCACCCTCTCGCTCCACCTCTCTTTTTGTCCCTGCCTGTCCACTGTAGGTAGCCGACTACCATCCCCTTCTCCTTTGTTCCCAATCTCTCTCTCTCTCTCTCTCTCTCTCTCTCTCTCTCTCTCTCTCTCTCTCTCTCTCTCTCTCTCTCACTCAATGCTCCTCTTCTCACCTTCCTCTTCAATTCTTCTCTTTGGCTGGTTAGAGGAGGCAGACCAAAACCACCATCTCCCATACTCTCTTTCAAGCATCAGCATAGGCATCTCTACCTCCAGTCCCATACATTCTTGTCGATCAACCTAAGCCGGAAACACCGGCTGAACCTTCTCCACAACACACTTTCTCTTTCTCCTCCCTCTCTCTCATTCATCTTCTCCCATTTCTACACTTGAACTCTAACTTTGTCTCACTCTCTTCTTTCACCGCTCCCTGAGTCCAATCTCTCTCTTCTTCTCCACTCAGCACGGCCATACCCATCATCTTCTTCCCCTTCTTTCTCACCTTCTCCACCCTCACCCGCACTCTCCCTCTGCCTCTTTTATTCATCAGGGCATTGACCAGACTAGTCGACTCCAGCTTCCTGCATCACCTCTATCTTTTCTCCACTCACCACTGCACAACGCCAGCAAGCTCATCTACTCTGCATCAACCCAATCTCAACTAGAACATCTTCACCAGGCTGGCATCCCTTGCTCCAATTTCCTCCTTAATCTTGTTTCTGTTCTAATCGATGCCTTAACCCAATTGTCTATCTCTGCGTCATTGGACCCAGCTTGGGCATCCAATCGGAATCCAGCACTCATCACCTTGCCCCTAGACTAGAATTCTCCACCGGCCAGATCGCGCCCCCTCCTCCTTTGGAGTTTTCCTCTTCACTGGTCAGCCCAAAGGAGAAATCCTGACACGAGTTTTCCCTTCTTCCCTCTCTTCCCCTTCTCTTTTCTCCTCTTCCCTTTCCCCCTTCCTTTTATGGCTTCCCTCTTTCTGTCGACTTCTCTGTATTTTTTGTTTGAAATTTTTTTCTAGAAATTCCAATCTTGCCCTTATCAGATCTGATTAATTCCACCTCTGTTGTCTCTTTATTTCTGTGTGTCCTCAGTTTTATTTACTTATGTATCCCTGACTATTTTGGTTTTTCCTTATCCATGTTCTGCTTATCCAAGAACGGTATTATTCAAGACTGCTTGTTTAGTTTCATTTTCTATTTTTTTTTGGAATTAAAAATTCTGTAAATTGAAGCAGTTAAATAAATATGAATTTTTATTTTGTTTTTAGTCTATTTCTGTTATATTCTTTATTTTTAGTTTTATTAATTGAATTTTATTTAAAACTCCATCTTTTAAAGCGAGTCCCTGTGGGATCAACTCGTATTTGCATAACTATACTACAATAGCCCGTGCACTTACAGTTAAACATCAACAATTGATTAAGGGACATTAATTGAATGAATTATGACATAGTTTGACCATCAAAGACCACAAATGATCGACTAAATGTTAGAAAGACCTACATTTAGTTTGGGATTGACCAAATAGAGAGTTAATCAGATGATCTAGGCTGTTAATCTATTATTAATGGCCAGATCAAGGAAATCATCACTTGGAATTGCTTATTTTGAGGTGTGAGGACACCAAGTGATTGGATGACTTGTGATGTGAAATGTATGTCAGAGCCATGACTTAACATTGCTTAAGCGTCTGATTGGAGTATCATGCCTATCAAGGTAGGTGATTGTATTTTTTGATTTCCATGATTTCATTGATCATGACATATTATTTGGAAATTTTGAAGCATGATTTTTACACATTTTCATGTTTGCATGAAAGTTTTTTTATCGTACATGGTTGATATTATGATATCTTGATTTACATGATTTATCCTTATATTTTAATATATGATTGATATTGCACTACCATTGTCTTGGACTGGATCTTATGGAGATGGTTACCCATGGGAGTTTTTATGCTTTGTTGATTGGAATAATGGAGATTGTGATGGGGTGCATCTCCCTGTGAGTGCCTGAGTGCCCCATGTGGGTGAAAGGGTGAAAATGGCATTGGAACACGTCTTTCCATGAGTGCCTAAGTGCCCGTGTGGGTGAAAGGGTGAAAGTGGGATTGGAATTCGTTGTTTTGTGAGTGCCTGAGTGCCCCATCGTGGGTGAAAGGGTGAAAGCAAAAAGTACTAAGAGTTAAGCTCAAATTGTTGTGAGTGTAGTGGAGACACTCATACGGCTTGACTATGCACGATGTTCTGTTGATTTTGACATGCATTATATTATTCTATGGACATAGATTTTCATTGTTTTGATGGACGTATATTCACGTATTTATCTCATGCTTTGTATGCCATGATGATCAGGATTGATAGCGATTTGTTTAGATCACGATTCTCCTATATAATTCATCATGGATGTTTGATGTTTTGCGGGCTTTGTATATATTCATCTTATGAGATTTACCATGATCTTGATACCTCGCGCCATATGATTTTTTCGCATTTGTTATTGAATGTGAATCACCTACATAAGCATAGCTTGTTGAGGCATTGCTTTGTTTTGCAATGCCTCGTATTTGGAGTGCAATAGTTTGAAGGGAAAGCAGGTGAAGCAGCATTGATTAGAGCGAGGACCTCAAGGACCATCTGCAATTTGTGTTCAAAGACTGATATAGTGTACGTCTCTTTAGTCTTGTATTTAGACTTTGGGCTATACTTGGATGTTCATATTTAGATAGATTGGACCCACACTATTGTATATTGTACATTTACTTGCATATATGTAGGATGTGGTGATGATGGATGGACCTTAGGGGATGTTTGGACATGATATGGTTATTATTCTTTTCATGATCGCGTTTGATTTATCGTGGTTTAGAGTGAGCATGCTTAGCATATCCGAGATTTGATTTTTGTTATTGTCGTAGTTTTGTATCTTGGGTGACCCTCAGGGTTTTCTTTTGGATATTTCTTTTGAATGCTGCATTATTTATGTAACTTGTGAGTTTTATAGTTCAAAGATCCTGCCTATTTTATAAAATAATAATAATATTATCTATTGCAAAAACTCGGGGCATCACACATGGTGCATGCTATTTGTCGATGATATTGTTTTAATTGATAAGATAAGGAAGGCCGTAAAGACAAAGCTAGAGTTATGGAGAGAAACATTAGAACCTAAGGGATTTTAAAATCAACAGAACTAAGACAGAGTATATGGAATGCAATTTTAGTTAGGAGAGGAGCAGGAATGGAGCACTAGTAAAGATTGATAGCCTAGGAGTCCTCGTAAAAGACCACTTTTGACACTTAAGATCATTTATGAGAGTGGAGAGATTGAGAGGGAGGTTACTTAGAGAATCCAAGTAGGTTTGAACAAAAGAAGATGCACATCTGGAGTTTTGTGTGATCAACCGATGCTACTCAAACTAAAAAAAAAATTCTATAAGATGGGTATAAGGCTGGCCATGCTCTATGGATTAGAGAGTTGGTATTTAAGTGTAATGACTCCATTTTTGTAACCTTGAAATCCCATGTTAGTAATGAAAAGTTCACTTTTTGAGATAAGGGTATTTTGGTCATTTCACTGTTCACCCTAACTAGACCTAGAAATTTGGTCCTTAGAATGGTACCCTTAGGTGCGTCTCAGAAAAAGGAATCCAACAAGACCATAATCACCCAAAACGGAGTTAAAATGAGCAAGTTATGGCCCTTTGAAGGTCAAGGGCAAAATTGTAATTAAATTTAAAACGAATTGGCCTGAGAAAATAGGGACTCATTTTGATACGAGCACCCCCTTCTTCCCAAACATACTGCATCACCGACATTCTAGAATGTCGGTGTGCAGGGGGGAAACCACAGCCATTCTGGAGGTTTCTCCACCGCCATTCCATGGCGGTGGAAACCCCCCTCACGAACCCTCCTTAAGCTCTATAAATAGAGCTCTTGGGCGCCTCCAATGGCAGCCCAAAATCCTGGGAAAAACCAGTCTTGGAGTTGCAGGCAAGAGGAGAAACTGTGAAAAATACTCAGCTACGAGCCAGGTACTCCTTAAACAACTCCAAACCCATCTCCTCCTCAGTCTTAGGTTGAATGTCCCTAAGTTTTTGCATGAGAAACCATGCAAAATGAGGCTCTAGGGAGCCACAACAGACCCAGGGTAGGTGCCTAGGGCATTCTGGTTCGACAGGGTCGAACCAGGGCATCCAGAGGACGCCCAGGTCACCACAGAACCAAAACACACCCAGTGCGTTAAAGGGAAACCGAACGCGCTCGCAAACAAGAAAAGGGGCAAAGGCCCGGTGCATCGGCGGACGTGGGACGCGTTAGCGTCCCAGACGCCTGCCTCGTGTGGGCCTGCTAAGGTGATGCCGCCAGCCTGATGATGCCCGGGAGTGTGCGACTGCACGTGCGGGCCGATCGTTGCTCTATTGAGGCGTTGCGACGCAGGGCTGTTTTGGGCCTTCTATGTATTCTTAACACTAAAATACTCATAACTTGAGTTATATGACTCTGATTGAGGCGCCGTGAGAGGTGTTGTATCCGTATCGACAGCGCAGACACACCCAAACCATAAAATACCTGATCAAGCTCCTATCTAAGGATGACATGACCCTTAAACCATGATAGTGGTAGGGGCCACTAAACCTTTGCAAACCTGACTATACCAAGGCCCAGTTAGGGACCTTAGGAGGCCCTTAGGCATGGGAATGAACCCTTAATGCCTAAGTAGTGAGGTAAACTATTCTAGAACCTATAGAAATAAACTAACCTAACCTTTTTTCCCTAAACCATGTCCAGGAACGTACGAGCACAAGGGGACTAGTGCGATCAAACCAGGTAGGTGTCCTATCGCTACTAGACTTTTAAAAAGAACCCATGATGCTTTGAGAATGCATGTTTTGAGTCATGGTTTCTTTTCTAATGCTTGTTTTAAGTTTTTAAGTTACATGTCCCGTCTTTATGCGTATATCATATAAACTTATGTTACATCCTTGTGCACATGACTTGTTTAGCATGAATTGATTTCATAAATGAACTTAGCATGCATATGAAAAATACATTGCACATATATTGCTAAGACATGTGTTACATGCATAGACATGTTTTGAAAAAGGATTCTTGTCTACATGATACATGCATAGACATGTTTTGAAAAAAAAGGTTCTTGCCTGCTTGATAGTATATGATTTGGGCTAGTAAGCTTATGGGCGCTATGCCAAGAGGTTCGGGGTGGTCTCCCAGCCTCTACCACTATAGGTGGAAAGGGTACCATGCCAAAAAGGCTTGTCCTCACTTCGATTTCTGTGGTAAACGAGGATTACCACTGGAGGTGTCACGGCACCCATCGAAGTGTCATATGCCCGTGGAGGCTATGACTAAGAGTCCCTAGGTACTCGGGGACCACATGGCGCTGAGGTCGTGGGCATAGTGTGCCCTATGTTTTTGAGGATTTACTTGCATGCATATGGCATGACATGAGTATGGTCAACCATAGATCCATGAGTTGGATTCAGTTGAGCATCTTATGTATATCATAGTATATGTTTATGGTATCTATGTTACTTTTGACTTGGATTATGTAATTCTTTAAGTCATCAGTATTCTATTTTGACAATGGCTTTTAATATCGATATTGAACATGAGTGTCCAAACATGCACATGGTTTAAAGAACATATGGTTTAAAACATTACATGCATTGTAAAATTAGTAGTGATAGACTCCTACTGAGTATAGTGTATACTCACCCAATCCTTAACATTTTTCAGATATAAGAAAACACTTAAGGACAGGATACACCCGTGACAGAGAACATCCAAATTAAGTACAAGTAAGTAAACCCCTACCTCATCTTTTAGTGAATGTTACTTGATTGTAGTTACTCTCTGTAGCTGGGGCTGTGACTAACACTTTCTTGGGAATAGAGTTGATTTAAAACTATGCCATGGCTATATGATTTGAAAATGTGTTTTGACACTCGGGGTTTTATACGAAAGATTGCTTTCCAAAACAAAAGATTTTCATGAATTTCATATTTCTAAAGTAAGAGATCTCGCCTTTTATGAAATTTGCATCATATGAAACCCGGGTCGTCACAATAAGCAACACCGTGTTCATAGAATGAGCATAACAGAAATGAGGATGTTGAGATAGATGAGTGGCATGACAAAAAAGGATAGAATTAGGAATGAAAATATTAGAGAAAACTTGGGAGTAGCAACGATAGGTAACAAGATGAGGGAGATCAGACTTAAATGGTTTGGACACGTCCAACAAAGTCAGAAAACATGACCAGTTAGGAGTGAGGCAATGCAAGTTCAATGTTCTAAAAGGGCTAGGGGAAGCCCTAAAAGAACTTGGATAGAAGTGGTGAGAAAAGATTTAAAAACTTTGGGACTAAATGAAGTCATGATACTTAATAGAGGGGAATGGAGGAACAAGATTCATGTGGTCGACCCCGAATTGGGATAAGTTCTTAATGTTCATGCAAGAAATTTTCTTGAAGTGGCTACTAGAGGAATCTTTCATTGCGCCATTTAACAAGGCTCTTTACTCATCCTCTTCTTCTTTTCCAAGCTTGAACTCCACTTTACGATCTTCTTATTGTGTTACTCAACAAGGGCCTATACACTTACATTCAACCTAAAGTACACTAATCTAAAACTAAGCTTTTCTCATCTCCTTAACCTAGCATGGCACAAATCTAGTAAAATCCTTTGCCATGCTTGAGGAATTAGAAGAGTCCTTGATTACCATTAGAAGGTGTTCTTCTTGTTCCTTCATTCTCAAATCCCAAAGAAAGAAAAAAGATGAAAGAAAGATGGAAGGCTAGAATTGTGGAAGGACTTAGGAGTAGAAGAGAGGATAGAGATGGGTGATGGATGAAGAATGGAAAATAAAGAATGGGGAATGATGAAGAAGATGGAAGAAAGAAAGAAAGGGAAGTGGGGATGGAAGAGCTTCCTTACATCTTCTCTAAATGATTGACTTTGATCTTGTGGGAGCTTTGGTAAAGGTGATCTCTCTCCCTCTATTTCTCTTAAAGTTAGCTTTCAAGTACAAGGGAAAGGTAAGAGATAAAAACTTTTCCTTGTCCTTCACTTCTTATTCATAGATTTTGAGGAAAGGAGACCTTATGAATGGATGGTGAAGCTTTAAAGAAGAAAGGAAGAAGGGTTGAGATGTAATAGATGAAAAGAAGATGAAAGAAGATAAGGAAGCGGGTATGTGGTTTCCTAATTAGGAAGGTGGATTGGACTTGAAATAGAAGTCGGGTAAGAATTGGATAGGAAAGTGGAATGGGAAATTGGGAAAAAAGGAAGGAAGGAAAGTGAATTTGGTAAGGTAGGAAATAAGATTTGTTTAAGAAATGATATAAGATTGCTTAGAAGGGAAGGAAGAGAGATAGATTAGGAAGGTAGGTTGACTTTTGTGGAGGTATCTTTTTCAATTTAGGAAAGTGGGATAAATTTGAAGGTGGTAAGATGGTAAAAGAAAGAAGTTAAGTGGAAAGGTGAGGAGTGAGTAGGAAATGAAAAAAATGGGAAGGAAAGTGGAGAAAATGGAAAGTAAGTGATGGAATTTAAGGGTTTTCAAAATTAGAAAGTTTCTTAAAAGGGGGAAGTGATTTCCAATTTGGGTGTGTGTATATGTTTTTAGAAACCCTATGATGAGATGGATGTTAGATCAAGATGGGTGGTTGAGATTTTCCTTTCTTTAGGGTTTTGGGTTGACTTTTTAACTAAGAAAAGGTGGCTAGGATTTTCTTCTTTGCTTCACTCTCATTTGAGTATGAGTTGTACATAAGGTTTTTGACTATTCTGACTTCAACACTGATACCCAATGATCATTATGAACCTTTAAGACTTCATTTTTGGCATGTGTAATAAGGTGTTGTAGCTTGGTTGCGAAATTTGCTCTTGTAGGGGTAAATGTTAATTTTTGCATTTTTTATTTATATCCTGGACCTTCAAAATAATATAATTAACCTTAATTAGTGATAATTACGTAAATTTTGGGGTTAAAACCTTTTAAATATAGCGATGTGTGTGTAATATTTTTATACCCTTCAAATACCCCCATATTTAGATTTTGTTAGTCCTCGAGCAAAACTACATAAAAGAAGTACAGAAATCTATAAAAAAATCCTTACCACTTTTGTAGGTGTTATAATCTATATTTAGCATATGCGAAAAGCCTTTAAACCCCTAGGTTATCCCTAATGGATGAGTTGTAGTCTCTTAAGGGTTTTCAAAAATGATAGTCATAAACATTTTGAAAAATCTTGTGAAAGTGCTTTAGTTTTTTTTAAAAAGAATATTCTTATATTCATCTTATATTAAACTCTTAACTTTAGGATGTTAATAGAAAAGATCAACATTTCAAAATCCTACTCTTGTGCTAAAGATATCCTATTAATTCATTAAATATCAAAAATTGAGTGTGTGAATGTAATGACTCCAATTTTGTAACATTAAAATCCCAAGTTAGCAATGAAAAGTTCACTTTTTGGAAATAAGGGTATTTTGGTCAATTCACTATTCACCTTGACTGAACCCAAAAATTTGGTCCTGAAAATGATACCATTAGGTGCGTCTCAGAAAAACGAATCCAACAAGACCAAAATCACCCAAAACGGGGTTAAAATGAGCAAGTTATGGTCCTTTGAAGTTCGGGGGCAAAATTATAATTTTTACTAAAAAACGGATTAGCCTGCAAAACACAGGGGCCCATTTTGATACGGGCACCCTTCATCTTCAACCTCCTAGAGGGTTCTAGAACGACGGTGATTGGAGGAGAAATCACCGCCATTCTGGAGGTTTCTCCACCGCCATTCAAGGGCGGTGAGAGCCCCCTCCAGAACCCTCTTATAGCTCTATAAATAGAGCTCTTGGGCGCCTCTAATGGCAACCCAAAAGCTTGAGGAAAACCTGTTTTGGAGAAGCAACCAAGAGGAGAAACGAGGAGAAAAACCCAGCAACGAGCCAGGTATGCCCAAGATCCCTCAAAACCTGTCTTCACAGTAGTCCTAGGCTCAGTTTCCCTAAGTTTTTACATGAAAAATCATGCAAAATAGAGCCCTGGAGAGTCACCAAGGACCCAGGGACGATCCCTGGGCCGCACTGGTTCGACAGGGTCGAACCAGGGTGTCCTGAAGACACCTCGGTCCCCCAACGAACGAAATGTTCCAGATGAAACGTAACGCATTGACCGCATTCGAAAAACCAAACGGGCGCGTCCGAGGACGCACCCGCAAAAGGAAGAGACAGGCAGGAAAATCCGGCGCATCTGCAAACACGCCCGCTGAGGCGCATGCCGCAGATGCACAACACACTAGTGATCCGGGATTTTCTCCTTCTTAAGAAAAGATGGGCGCATGCCACTGACGCGCAGCGCGCTAGCATTCTGCCTTTTCACTCTTAAGGTCCTTATGTACGTGTGACACTAAAAAGCTTATAACTTGAGATCTAGAGCTCCGATTGAGGTGCCGCAAAAAGTGTTGTGTCCGTGTCGACAACATGGACACACCCAAACTATAAAATCCCTGATCAAGGCCCAATCAAAGGTTGGCATGATCCTTAGAATAGGATGGTGGTGCGTGACCACTAGACCTTTGGAAAACTAATGATACCAAGGACCTTAGGACACCCATAGGCATAGGGATGGACCCTTAATGCCTAAGTAATAAGACCAACCACTCTAAAACCTATAAAAGATAGGCCAAACTAACCTTGATTCCCCAAACCATGTTCAGGAGCGTACGAGGACAAAGGGTTTAGCGCGACCTAGCTAGGTAGGTGCTCTATCGCTACTAGACTTTTTAAAAGAGCCATGATCATTTTGAGAATGCATGTTTTAAGTATAAGTATATGATTTGTTTAGCATGACTTATTTTATGACTTGTTTAGCATATAAATGAATTCATTATGCATATGATAAATACATTATGCATAGACATGTTTTGCAAACAATTGCATATATTACATAATTTGTGAGCATTGAGTTCTTGAAAGATTGCATGTCCTTGAGGGTTACCAAAAGACGCTGGAGTGCCCAAAAGACATTGGGTAGGCAGTTGTGAGGGCCAGGCAGTTGTGAGGGACCCAAAGAGGACAGGTTTTGAAAAATACATTGCGTATATATTGCCAAGACATGTGCTACATGCATAGATTGCATGATAAGTGTGGCCTTGGCCGATGTCGGCGGGCTGATGTGGGCGGGCAGACGAGGGCGAGCCAGAGAGAGCTGACAAGGCTTCTAGGCTGGTAGGCTGGCAGGCTTCTAGGTGGGGTTATGACTTTGAATGCAATACTAGTATGAGCAGATTTTATGCATTGCATGCATGTTTTGCAACCGATTGCATAAATTGCATGATTTACGATGAATACGTGTCATAGGCCCCGTTGAGGCTATGACCAAGTGTTCTCAGGTACCCGGGGACCACACGGCGGCGAGGTCGTGGGCATAGTTGGACCCTATGGTTTCATGGACTGATTTGCGTTGCATATGGCATGATATGAGGTTGGTCGACCATACCATACTAGATATCCATGAGTTGGAATCAATGAAGCATCTTATGCATATCATTATGTTATGATATATATGATACTTTCGACTTGGATTATGTGATTTCCTTAAGTCGTCAATATTTCAATTCGATGATGGTTTTTAATCTCGATATTGAACTTGAGTGTTCAGACATGCACATGTTTTGAAAGAGCACATGATTTTAAACATCACATGCATTATAAAACTAGTGGTGATGGACTCCTACTGAGTATAGTATATACTCACCCTATCCTTAACATTTTTCAGGATAATTCCATCCACGAATAGAGGACATCTATGTTAGTGCCATGAGCAAGTGAATCAAAAAGGAAACAATTATACATGTAAGTAAATTGTCAACCCTTTGGACATGTATTTGTATTTATTTGCAGTGAAATTTGTGTCTTTGGATTTGGATAGATCTGGGGAAAAACACTTATGATTTCTAAAGCTTTTCAAAAACTACCTTGGTTGTTGTAAAAGCAAATGACACTCGGGGTTTTAAAATTGAATTTCAAATAAAAGATTTTTCCATTGCACTGCATTGTTTTTCAAATAGGGATCCCGCCTTAGGAATTTAGATTTTTCATTTAAAAATGCATGAGAAAACCCTGGTCGTTACAGTGAATATAGCTGCTATATATATAATTGTCAGTCTCTAAGAAAATTATAACCTAAATTATCATCCAAATGTAATTTTTGACTTCAATTCTCATAGGATATTCTTAATACTTAGAAAGAAGTCATTGAGAAAGGTGTAAATCTCTCATTAATATGTGCATATAGTATTGTTTATAAAGTCCAAAATTCTCACATATTTTTATACAAGAGAATGATAACTTTGAAAGAATGATAATAGTCTCATGAAAGAAAACTAACTATTAAGAATATCACACTTTACCAAATCCCTATTTATTCATAACCATATCCAACTCAACCTTCTCAAGATCAAGTTAGGACTTATACTAGGGCAAAACATAGGCTTAGGACAGGGTTATTAAAAGAATGGTATAAGGGTATTAAAGATTGTCTAAAAGATATGTAAAGGTCTTATACAAAGTAGTCTCAACATTTTTTTATAACCATAAGAGTGAACATTTCCCTTCATTGACTATCTTCACTTTTTTCACTTTTAAATTTTCCTTTTGGTATAGCCTTTCTTTGAATTTTTTTTCTCCCTTTATGTTCTTCTCTTAAACTGCATTGTTCGTACTTTTTTTCAAGATATTCTTCAACCATCTATACGTCTTTTCAAAACAACTAAGCAATGGATATATTATAGGGTTTAATAAGGGTAATGGTTAATGGGTTCACAAAGAAAAAGGCTTATTTTAAAGGTTCAAAGGTCTAACTAGTGGAAAAGTAATATTAGATGGCTAAAGGCTCTAGATTTTACCAAGAATGACCTCTACCATTTCCTACGTTTCATATGACTTAAACATAATTGTCAAATCAAAAGATACTTGGTATAGTCTATAGATGTTTTCTTAATAGTTGACTAAAACAAAGAATAATGAGACCAGCTAGGATTTTAATGTTCTTTGAAGGGAAATTTGAATTTATGTATAACCCTCAAAAAGGAAGAATGACTCTAAATCTCACATGGGTTAATAGTCTTCACATATCTTCTTTAGCATCTCTAAGTTATATCTCCTCTTCAACTTCAATTGTATATATGGCTATTTTATGTAATGAATATTCTGATTTCAATTTTTCATTGAACACTTTAGAGAAAGGATAAAATAGTGAACTAATTGTATACAAGTCTATTAATTACCTAAAGTTCAAAAGATAACTTGAATAGTCAGAAAATTTGAATTCTCATCCTTATGAAGGAACTTATCATAAATTTTTATCAATTTTTTTTCAAACATTTCATTATTTTTTAAAAATTAAATATTTTTTTTAACTCAACAATAAGTACGACAAACTTTCGACACATCAAATTTGAAAATACCCTATCACTAGACTTAAATTAAACATTGTCCCCGATGTCTTGAATTATATACCATGGACAAATGAAAAACTATATAAAAAGAAAAGAGTTAGAAAGATATTACCTCCATTGCAATGATGGTGTAGTGATCTATTAATGTGGAGAAAGATACAAAATATACTATGATGATGCAAATGCAATTCTATGACACCTATCTTAAATTAACTATGAAATCATAAACCTAACTATATGTGAAGAAATTTTTAGAAAACTCACTCCACTTCAAAATCTTATGATAGTCAATGTATTTTCTCCACCAGGGATGTATGATGGTCATAACAAGATAGCATGATGTACCGCTATATAGTAGAATTTCTTGAGAACAACTTTAGATGAATAGTCTTAATAGTTTCCAAATTGAGGAATAAATGTGCCATATTAAACAGTACATAATATTCCTCCTCCCTTACAATGTTTTAAGTTGGGGGTTAAGCTGGCTTTGCATTTCCCTAAAAGGTTATTCTTATTTTTTTGGAGATAGGGAACCAATGGAGTTTTACCCCTCAGTATCTTCTAATGTGAACCCTAGAGTTGATTGATGTGGAGTTAGAATATCAATTGGCTCTTCTTCTTGTTCCACATTCATAGGTGAGGTTTTAGATAAACCTATTGCTACCTTATGATTGGTCAAGTAAAGAATGTAGGTCCAAATTAAGTACATCTTCTACACTGTATGGCTCAAATGGAATACAAAAGATGTAAGGGTTCCTAGTTAGGATTTCCATTAAGAAGTGTCCATGAGCAGCTCAGTATCTATTAATGCATTCTCGTCATCCATGGAGGTGTTTGTATTAGAGTCAAACTTAAAATAAGTAGGACATGCCTTGAGTAGATAATTATTTGAGGATGATAGGAATTGTTTGAGATTATCTATCTCATGAGTATCTTCTGATGATATTACCAACCCTATATTGTTATTATTGCGTTTCTCATTATCTTCAAATTATTTAGTTTCCTTGGCCCTTTCTATGAAGTTAGTAGTTATTTAACTCTTTTGAAATTCTATCTATGCACTAAATTGTTTAGTAGCTTCTTGTAATTCTAGTGTATTCTACATATACAAACGAAGTGTCTCTTCTAATGATTGTTCCCTTTGGTGGGGAGGAAACGACTCGTATGGCTCATATTGCTATGGTATTGGGGTATTGAAAAAGGGTTGAGCAGGATGGACCCATGATAGTTCTTCTTGATAATCCTAAGACCATGTTTGTTCAGAATACCTAGCTCATCTGGAATAGTTGGCCTCATCATAGGAATAATTGTTAGGGTTTAAGATAGCATTAGGTGCATTCAATCGCTTCTAATAATATGCATTGTCGGTAGAGCTTGAAGGCCATGAAGTAATGGGATATGTTGGGCAAGAATAGGTATTACAAATCTTATATTGAGGCTGCCTAGATGACTCATTGGCTTCCCTAAATGCTTTTAACCTATTCAATTCATTATCCAAACTATCAAGCAATCTATATAATGCATTGTACTGATCAAGGTTATGCCCTGCCTTTGTCTCATACATATCTTCATGGCATAAGGGTCGGGGAGTGAAATAGTATGAAAGTGGCTTTTCATCCCCTGCTTCATGGGCCATTGCTTTAGCAAAGTTAATATGATCTACTTAAGTATGTAACCCTTGCCTAAGTTGACTCAACTTTGTATACAATGTAAGAGTACTTTTTTTTCTTCTACCTAGTCTATGGAAACCTAAACTAGATAATGCAACATATATGCTTAACAAAGCAAACAAACAAAGACACATAGTTAATCCTAACCCTATGGCAAACAACTTGAAAGGTTAATTTTTCTTTATTTTCTTTGGGAGAGTGGCTTTTATGTTATGTCTAACCTAGGTGGATCATCCTCTCTTTCAGACTTTTCCTATTGCTTACTAGTTAAATCCTAACTTGGTCAACCATTTCACACCATCCTTAGTCAACTGTAGGTGATCTAAGTTATAGAATATGTTGATAGAACTAGTAATTTAAATACCAATGAAGTTGATTAGATAGGATCCACTAGAGTGGCAATAGGTCACCTCCTAAAAAGAGGGTCCTATGAGCTTAAAAGCTGCTTAAGTCTCTTCTAGATTGATTCTAAAATAATTATTGAGGTTACAATTATGCGTAAGGCAATGCTTATCCTAGGTGAACCAAGGGATGGTTATCACTTCCACCCTTGAGCTTGTAGGTGTGAGTGCCCTTACTAGTTCATTTAAGCAATCCCATGTAGTTTGACAACACATACTGACCTTAAAGCATGTAAACGTATTCTAATATGCGAGGAAAGTAGTAATTCTAATGCAAACCCTAGAATGGAACAATTTAAAGAATGCTTTATATATGATTTACACTACCATCCACAATGCACCATATTAACAATGCAACCCAATTTAAGAATTGGAAAGAAGTTAGGGTAATTTACAACAGGGTTCTGGAAATAGTCTTCTCGTACAAGGGCGGGTTCATGTACATGCTACCTCCTCCTCTTTGAAGTTAGGATGGCCCACCCTTTACTTGTATTGTTACAACCCTTAATTTTTAAATGAATAAATTGCGTAAAAAAAATACAATCTCATTCTCACTACAATCCATTCAAATAAAAAATTAATTAGAAAGTATCCTAAGGTCTTCCTCCAAATCTTTATTCATGTCCAAATTCCTCCATAAACAAAAAATGAAAGTATCTACTTCCTTAGGAATAAGCAAAGTATGAAAAAAAATGAAAGAAACTATCCTATATGCAATCCTGAGACTACAACTAGTGGTAAAGTAAAGAAAACTTAGATTTTAATTAGACTCCATTGCGAGTCCTTGGCAATGGTTCCAAAAAACTTACTGTGTCTTAATAATTACTACAAATGCATAGCTCTATTGGGCAAATGCCCTACCTTTGAGTGCATTTTGAACTATTGATTAATGTAATTGGAAGTAATCGATTAGGTTTACTATGAAACCTAGAAATTGATCACTGATTTGAGTGCCTCTATGGGATAGACTTTAACAAAAAACTGAAGAGTAATGGTAGCAAGTGATTGAGTTCAATAGTTACTCATATAAAATTATTGACTCTAGAGATATAGTAATATAGAGAAGACAAAATTGTTTGAAACACGGATAGGACCAGAAGCGTCCCTTGTTTTAAAGAGAGGAGGATGGGTTATTCACATTTCATTTGATGGTCAGAGGCAAATTGAAAGTTAAGCAGTGGTAATTCTAAAAATCCCATGAGGACTTTTTGATAAACTAAGTTAATTAAAATTTAAGTTGCTTTACTTAAACCTATCCAACAAGAAAAGAAGGGGAAAATTTTTAAACTAAACAACTAATCTAAGCAACTAATTATATGGAAGGAAATAAACTTTAAGTAAGGAAACTAACTAAGACATAAAGCAAGGAAAGAAAGTAAACTAATTATAAAAAGAAAAGTAAAATTTTCACCAATGGAGTTTGTGTCACTCACCAAGGCTCTTTAGACACCCTCTTCTTCTTTTCCAGGCTTGAACTTTGCTTTACAGTCTTCTTATTGTGTCACTCAACAAGAGCCTATACATTTACATTCAACCCAAAGTACACTAATCTACAACCAAGCTTTTGTCATCTCCTTAACCTAATATGCCACAAACCCAATGAAATCCTCAACCATGCTTTAGGAATTAGAAGAGTCATTGACTACCATTAGAAGGTGTTCTTCCTTTTCCTTTATCCCCAAATCCTAAAGAAAGGAAAAAGATGAAAGAAATAAATAGGAGATGAATGGGTAGAATTGTGGAAGGACTTAGGAGTGGAAGAGAAGCTAGAGATGGGTGGTGGATGAAGAATGGAAAATAAAGAAGGGGGAATGATGAAGATGATGATTAAAAGAAGGAAAGAAACAAAGGGAAGTGGGGATGAAAGAGCTTCCTTACCTCTTCTCCAATGGGTTGACTTTGATATTTTGGACCCTTTATTTCTCTTAGATTTAGCTTTCAAGTATAAGGGAAAGGTTAGAGATAAAAAGTTTTCCTTGTCCTTCACATCTTACTTATAGATTTGAGGAAAGGAAGCCCTAGAAATGGATGGTTAAGATCTGAAGAAGAAAGGAAGAAGGGTTGAAATGTAGTCAGTGAACAGAAGATGAGGAAGGGGGTATGTGTGGTTTCCTAATTAGTAAGGTAGATTTGATTTGGAATAGAGGTTGGGTAGGAATTGAATAGAAAAGTGGAAGGGAAAATTGGGGAAAAAGAAAGGAAGGAAAGTGAATTTAGTAAGGTAGGAAAGAAGATTGCTTAGAAGGGAATGGAGAGAGATAGATTAAGAAGGCAAGTTGACTTTGGTCGAACTTAGAAAGTGGTATCTAGGAGGCATCTTTTTCAATTTAGGAAAAGTGGGATGAATTTGGAAGGTGGTGAGCTGGAAAAAGAAAGAAGTAAGCTAATGGAAAGGCAAGCAATGTGTAGGAAAGGAAAAAGATAGGAAGGAAAGTGGGGAAAATGGAAAGTAGGTGATGGAATTCAAGGGTTTTCCAAAAAAAGTGTCCTAAAAGGGAGGGAGTGATGTCCAATTTGGGTGTGTGTGTATGTTGTTAGAAATCCTATGCTTAGATGGATGTTAGATCAAGATGGGCGGTTGAGATCTTCCTTTTCTTAGGATTTTTGGGTTGACTTTTCTGTAATAACCCCAATTTTTGTAAATTGATTGAAAAAAATCAATAAAGTTTGAGTTTTAGATATTTCGGGCTGAAATATTAGTGTTATTTAAAATATACTTTTTATAAAAGTATAATCAAATCATAAGACATGTAAAATTGAAATTAAACTTAGCAAACCCTTCAAAATGACTGTAAGCACGACAAATTTCGAATTCAGATGAGAAATCCTTAAGTTTTTCATTTTTTGGACAAAAGGGGTAAAATAGTAATTTTACCCAAAAATCAAAATATTCCAAAAATCAAAATATGAAACATCAAAATTTAGAATGTACTGAGAAATACAAATCCAACGCCACTAAGTACACTCAAATCCGAGATCATGGGAATAAAACCCAAAGTTTTATGCATAAAGGGCAAAACAGACTTTTTACACCATGTGGGGCCCACATGGGGCCCACATGGGGACCACCACGTCCCCAACAACCAATTTGATCAGCAGCCCATGTGAAACATGGGTCAACAAAGATCAGCTAGTCATGGGGAAGAAAAGTTAGGCATGGGAGCATTGAAGACTTTCATGTCATTTTATATTAAAAAAATAACATATTATAATAATGGAAAAAGACCCAAAATGCCTATAAATACAACCCCAAAAATCTTCCAAAAATCCTCATAAAATCCCCACGAAATTATCTTCAATCTCCTTGAAAAATTAGATCTAGAATCCCTCTCCAAAACCCCAAAATTTCCAAGAGTTAGATCTCTTTCCAACTTGTTTTTCTTTTTAGATTAGAACAAGAGACCTAAATTCAATTAGGCACTCTGTTTTAGATCTAATTTGATCAATTCCACCGTCCAAAACATCCCAACACATCTATTCTACAAAACCCCCAAAGAAATTTCAAGATCCAACGGTTCAAACAACGGTATTTGCAAGAAAGGTGGATTTTAGGGTATATCTTCATCAACAAGGTATTTTTTTTTTAATTGGGCATATAAATGAGGTTTTCTCTCCAATCAAGTAAGTGGAAATCCTTTTCATATATTTTTAGTATTTTTTTATGTAAATTTTATTTTACTGTAATTAATTTTGGTAATAAAAAGGTAAAAATAAAGTAAACAACAGAACCCTGACGGAGTGCTCAGATGAAAAATCTGACTCCACCAATCAATCCAGAATGGTCCAAAACCCCTAGGGTAGAAGTTTCAGAAAGATCAGAGTAGTTTTGGACCCTCAATTGAGAGAGATTAATTCTGGTGGGCCTAGATCAAATCTGGACCCTAGGAACGGCTGAAAACTTCAATTCAAGATTGTGGAGTCATATGAACTCCAAATTGAGATCATAAAGAAGCTATGGAAAGCTTGTAATGTCTAGTTTCTAATGAAGTCATAATATTTCTAAAATTTATTTCTGTATTTTTCTGTATTTTGGAAATAAGTGTCCAATTTCTAAGATCTTCAAGATCTGAGGTGATCAGATCTTGGAAATTTATTTTAACGAGGATATAATAATGTAATAAAGTAATATCTGTGGTTAATTTGGACAGATCTTGGATAAAATAAGGGATCTACCCTTTATGGTAGAAAACCCCAAAAAAAAAAATACAAAGGGACCCACTTGATCAATGAGATCAAGTGTGATCAGATCCTTGGGATGGAAAGAATAAATGTTTATATGATGAAATCCAAGGAAATCATGGATGGATTATGATAAAAATTGATCAATGTGATCTTTTGACCTTAATAGAGAAAATTCTCTAAATATAACTAAAGTCCTTAATCAAAGGAAAAGATCTAAGATCAAATGGTTGGATCATAAGTAAAGGTTTCTAAAAATATAAATATAATTAGTTTCATTTTATATTATTATGTTATAACGCATGCTAGTATAACATTTAGAGTTTAGTATGATATGTGTTCATTCTTATCATAAGGTGCTAGATTTAATTTAAGTACCTTGCCTCATTTTCATTGAATGTTAAATTATGTAGTTTTATGCCTTAAATTTATAATTCATTTATGGTTGAATGTTAGTAGTAGATTTACTTGTTATGAGATAAAGAGCATAAAACATCAAAAATGTATTCTAATGAGAAAGTAGAGTTTCATGACACAAATAAGAATGAAGTACTTTGGACTTAATTAGTAAGGGCTATAGTTAGTAGGACAATATAAGGATTATCAAATCCTTAGCCCAAATTAGGAAAAGAATAATAAACCCCATGAATGACATTATAAATATTCATGGACTTAATTAAAATCCATTAGAAAGAGTACTTAGGGTAAACATGCTTATAGGAACCTTATGAAAGGTTGAGCTATGGTCATTCTAGTGAATGATGAACATAGTGGTTAAGGGGGTTATCTAATAGAGCCTCGCTCTTCCCCTACCTTCTGTTGACGTTTGTGAGGTCTAAACGCCTCCTTACATGAGGATTGAAGTAGTCATTTTGTGTTCACCCATTCAACTAGTAAGCCTTAGCCAATTAGAAATAAGAGGAGCAGTCTAGATTTAGGCTTGAATAAGCTACCTTCAACCATGCACATTAACTGGTTGAATAATAATCATAAGAGCATAAAAGATTAGTAAATTACCTAACCCTAATAAAAACAGTAAGTAAGATAAGGATGATCAAACAAGATCCATTAAATCTTGGATGATCATGAACAATAAGAATAAGAACACTATATTGTACTTAGTATGTATGTTTAGTAGTATACTTGTTATAGTTCATTAGATTAGATAATCCAAACCCTTGATCAAAGGTGATTCAAGGAAGAAAACCAAGATCATCCTCCATAGGGATGATCCAAGAACTGAACTTAGATCAAAGAAGAACTAGATGATAGAAGATCTAGGACCTTGATCTTTATCAACATGAGTAGATTGTCAATCAAAGGATCTATGAAAGATCAAGATCAAGGAGATGAACATACAAAGACTTAGAGATAGAAAAATACTTAGATATGAATGATCTAAAGAAACATCAGATCTAGTGATCAATAGGATTGTTCATAATTTATATATTGACAATATGTATGGATATACAGATTACATACATCGGTCAAGATCATGGAAGATTGGGGAAAAGAGATCAATCCTTAAAGGTAGGAGGATTTGATTAATGCATTTACATGAGATTTTCATGATTGTATTCATGATCTTATGTTGACAAGAGTAATGATAATACTTGTAGTAAATCTCTTGAAAACCTTATGATCCAACCAAACACCTATAAGATGGTTAAGGACTAAACTATAAGTGAATAGGGAACTAGAAAATATTTCAGCCCTAAGTAAACAGACGTATGGTCTGATATATATGAAATCTATTTTACATACAAGCTTGGAGGCTTGTGAGTTTGTTTTAATAGGCATGAGCCTAGAGGATGTTATTGCTAGAGGAGTTATGAGGGTTTGGCCACCCGCTCCTTGAAATTTGATGATATGATGATACCTTGCCTAATGAGAGGCTAAAAGTCGGGTGGTGGCAATTATGGGAAGGCCACCACTGTGAAAGTCTTGCCCCCCCATACGGGCAGTGACATAATATTTTCCACCGTGGTATCAGTGGTGAACAGGGCAGTTATCTGAGCGCGCTAGTACGGATCGAGGCAATGACATAGCAACCTTTTTGATTATTTTGCACTATGATGCATATGGGAATTGGCATAGTAAAATGCCTTATGTTATAGCATTATGAAATGCTAGGTAATTGTATTACCAATGTTTCCCAAGAAGGGAAATTCCCAGTATGAGATTAGCTGTAATACTAAATTCTCAAAATGAAGAGAATTGATCAGCTTATTTGGGAATGATATTTGACTATTTTCACGAATTTAACTGGTTTACCCATGAAGGGTATGTATGTATATAGATATACATAACTTATAAAGTAAAGAGTATGTTTGAGGATAATGAGATTATGAAGTATTGGAATTACATTGTCAATTATTATGTTTCTTGAATCCCCTACCAAGCATTGCTTGCTGAGATATTGTACTTGTTGCAATATCTCAGATCCAGGGAAGAAGAGTTAGGAGCTGAAGACTATAGAAGACTTGAAGAGAATAATCAAGGTATACCCTTGAAGACATGTATTTTTCTTTGTTGAGAGTTTTATTGTATGGTGAGCTTGAGTTTTGGATTATGTAATTTGGACAAGTATTGTACTAGATTTGGCTGTACTGTGAACCACTGGATGGATCCTGGAGTTTAATAAAAGTATATTCCTTCAATGGAATTTTATTTTGTACACAAATTGTACTTATGTTATGTATGAAGTGGTGACTTGGGTTTTCAAAACAAGTTCTATAGAAAAGAATTTCCGCTGCTTTGTCTTGCGAAAATTTTTTTTTACACTCTTAAGGGCCCTGCCTTTCAAAATACTTTACAAATCATGTTTTCAAAAACCCGGGTCGTCACATTTTCAACATAGGAAAGGTGGCTAGGATTTCCTTCTTTGCTTCACTTCAATCCTAGCCCTTATATCATACTTGTCCTTACTTGAATGGGTATGATCTCATGTAGATCTTCCTTAAAAATTCATTTTCTCTCCACCATTAGATTGGATTTCACTAGGATGAATGATATTGCTTCTTGTAGTTCTTTAAGACATCCAATCATTGGTTGATCTTCTTCTTTTAGTTGGAGTAGGAGAGCGAATATGAGCAAAAAGTCTTCATGTGATACCATTCTTGTTTGTCTTCTATGAAGCTTTCATTTTATATGATCTTGCTATAACTTGAGCTTCTTCTATAATCCCCTTAAGGTGGTGAAATATATACAAATGTGCATGAATTTAAAATTTGCTATCTTTTCTCCCTCATTTGAGTATGACTTGTACTTAGGGTTTCTGATCGTTTTGACTTCAACAGTGACATCTAATGATCATTTTGAACTTCTAGGACTTCATATTTGGCATGTGCAACCCATAATGTAGCTTAGTTTTCAAAATTTCTCTTTCAAGGGGAAAATGGTCATTTTTGTATATTTTTCATTTATAATAGAATTAACTCTAATTAGTGATAATTAAGTAATTTTTGGGGATAAAACCTTCTAAATATAGGGATATGAATGTAATATTTCTATACCCATCAATGCCAAGCATGAAGTTTGGAGCATTAGAATGATAAATGGGTGTTGTTGTTGAAGTCAAAGTAGTTAGAAACCTTAAGTGAAAGACTGACCTCATTCGTTCTAAGCAGGGTGTTGTTATCAAAAGTAAAGGTGACAAACTTCCCATGCATGCAATCCATCACCTTGGGAAGCTTCTAAGAGAAGCTCAAATCACATACATTGGATACAAATATATAAGAGATTTTTCTAAAACAAAACAAGTCAAAAGACCGGGGCTCTCATGAAAACACATTCCATTCATTTTCTCTCCTACTCAACCAAAAGAGGGGACCACCAAAGGAGTTGGATGAATTTCCCATGAAAGCAAGTGTACTCCCCTTGATTCCACATTTTCAAATGAGAAAATTAAGGAAGAAAGAAGGAGAAAATAAAGGGCGTGTAGAGAGAAAATTTATGAAAAATCTGTGGCTGATAATTATCCTTACTATTGAAGTGTTCAAAGGCCAAGATCTATTCTTGTTTGTGAATATCCTATACAATCAATGAGAACTTACTAAAATGAGGATAGATCAATGAAAAGATGACTACAAGGAAGACCATACAGGAACCCCATTGGTAGAGATTTTTTCAGTGGGCTGCCCCACCTTTATTTTAGGGAGAAAATGTGTTTCTCCATGTATGGGACATCCTCCACTACTTGAAAGCCATTAGCTGAAGAAAAAAAATGGTGGGCTGGGAGAGATAAAATTTAGAAACCTAGAGTAGATATTAAAATATCAATGGAATCCATTCACTTTAAGGCATGCTAATCCAACAGGTAAGAATAAACGAGCAAAAAATTCCTTTTAATTCTAAGATAAAATTTTAAGAAACTTCCTTAGACATTCCATGATCTCCATCCTCCCATCTCCACCATCCAAGGTAGAAGGACAATCATCCAACCATCCATCCATAATAACCCATTCAACATTTCCTAACTCAAGGAGATCCTATCCTATCTCATTCCACAAGGAGATCCTATCCTATCTCATTCCATTCCTCTTTATCCCTTCCATTCTTCCTTCCTATCCTTCCCCATCTCCTTCCTCCTTTCTTATCCTAACTTTCCTTTCTGTCTTCATCATTATTGTTCATCCATCACCTTTTAATTCCCCATGCAAGTAGCCAGCATTTTCCTACCATGAATTCCACCCCTCCTTTTTTTCCATCTCCTTTCTTTCGTCCTTTCTCCCTTCCATCTAAACAACTCCTTAATTCCTTCCCCTCATGATCCTGGCAATCCAATCCCTAGGACTTCCACCTTAAAAATCTATAAATATAGGCGAAGGAGAAGGAAAATGCATCTCTTACTTTTCACTAGATCTTAAAGCTAAATTCTGGAGAAATAGAGGGAGAGAGATCACTCTCATCATCTTTCCCACTGGTCTAGTTGTCCAATCCTTGGAAAAGAGGTAAGGGTCTCAAACGTTACTGCCCCCAATCCCTTCCATCTTTTCCATCCTCTCCCACCACCCTTCTTATTGTCCACCTTGCATACATCTACCTTGCAAACACTTTCTCTTCCATGCCTCTTTCATTAGCCCTTGTGTGCACCCACTACTAGGTCTCCTACATGTGTCCTACCTTAGTCTTATACTCTCGACCACCTCCCTTCCATTGCATGCACCTTCCTTGTCTACCCTATGTGAATCCTAACTAGCACATAATCCCCTCTTATTCCTTTCACTTCCACATCTTATCCACCCTCTCACTTGCACACCGTCTACCTTGGCCTCCATTTCTCTAAGATCGCCCACTACCATCTTACCTTACACGCATAGCCCTTTCTCCCTCCTTCCTTAGAGTTATAAGCACACTCCTTTCTTCTTACATATTTATTTTCCTTGGAGGTTTTGGGAACACTTGATAAGGAAAGGATAACCACCATGTTCCTCTTTCCATGGTAGCCAAGACATCTCCTTCCTAAGAGTGGTAAGGTATGGTTGATGATGCTTTGGGTGAGTGGCATGTTAGGGTGACTACCCTCTTTGTTTGTTGGCTACACTTGATGTGCCTAAACAAGCAAAAGGAGTCGTATAGATGATGATAGCCTAGTTGTAAAGTAGTGTACTTTGGGTTGACAAGCCCTTGTTGAGTGACACAACAAAGGAGTTGTAAAGTTGAATTCAATCCCCCAACAGAGGAAGTAAACATGTAATGATCCTAATTGAGTGACATAACTAAGGAATCCTATAGCAGACACTAAAATGGAGTTTACTTTATTATTTTTTTTCTTTTTTTCCTTTCTTTATTGTACTCAAGTTCATTATAATCAATTTCAATTAATGCAAATAGTTTTTGGTTAGTTTGTTTTACTTTTCTTATTTTATTACTGGCTTTAGTTTATTTACTTTAGTTTGATGCTTAAAGTTATTTACTTTCCCTAAACTTTGGCTAGGTTAAAGTAGGTTAACTTAGATTTTAATTGAAACCCGTTTATCAAAGAGTCTCAGTGGGATCAACCTGTATTTGCCATGTCTATGCTATAGTGGACTTGTGCACTTGTGGAAGTATAAATTTAAAGTAACATCAAGTTTTTGGCGCCATTGCTGGGGATTTACAACAAAGATTTTAACTAAATCTAAGTTACTAGTTGTAGTTTTTAGGGTTGCATATAGAATAGTTGCATTTTTACATCACTTTCCTCATACTAAAGATCTTTGATACTCACTTCTCTTTTTATTTGTGCAATAGTTTGGAGAATGACTTGGAGGAACACTTAGGACAATTACACATATTTTATTTGAGTGAATAATAGTGAGGTCATAAATGTACTTTTTTATATCACAATTCATTTAAATTTAAAATTGGTTGTAATAATACCAGGTCAAGGGTGGGCCATGCTAACCCAGAAGAGGAGGTGGCATGTACATGGACCCAACCTTGTACATGAAGACTATTTCCAGGACTCCACTATAAGCTAGTCTGACCTTCTTGCCATTTGCTAGATTAGGGTTGCATTTACTAGTTTAATTTTGCATCATTTTGATGGTAGTATAAATAATATAGAAACCATTGATTTTACTTATTGCATTCTAAGGTTTCGCATTACATTTACTACTTTCCTTGCATCACAGGGCATGTTTAATGCTTTAAGGTGAATATATGTTAATCAAACTATCATGGGAATGCTAAAACATTAGTTATTGATAAGTGTTCAATTTTGCATAAAAGGTATCTAATTACTAGTCCAAGTGTTATAAATTAGAGCATAAAAGTTTAGGATTTTGCCAAAATTTATAACACATGCATTTCTGTGCTAATGATTCAAAAATTTGATATTTGGTAGGTTTAGAAGCTAGTCTAGATTAAGTATGTGAATTATCATAATTTTCTAGGATTTAATTAGGGTTTTACACTTTTGTAGGAAGTGAAAAGATTAGATTCAATGGCCTATATTGTGCTTCATAGAGGTTTCGTGAGTTGTGCTAAAAATTATCCTAGGGCAAGCAAGGAAGCAATTGGAAGAAGTTAAAGGTGACTAAAATGGGTCCATGCACAAGCCATGTATTCCCACCACCTTCGCATGGAAGGCATGTAAGCCACATTAGCCATGTAAGCCATGCAAAAAGGTCAAGCTCAGCAAGCTATTCAAGCCATGAAGCCAAGCATTCAAGCCACCAAGGAATGAGTCATCAAAGTAAGCCATTAGGCCACATAGAACCATTCCACTTGGAGTCACACTCTTACACTCTGTTCTATCTAAGACCTATTGATCTTAAGGTAGAAAATAGCCTTAATAAAGATATAAATATTAAGTGATTAGCGTGAACTATTTTTATGGTCTTGGTATTGGCATCCATTCTAAGAGATCACATTCTTTGTCTTATTAATGCTTATAAAATTATGTGAACCATCAATCTTGTTGGATCTGGTCACATATTGAGAGAATTTTGTTTGACCCATTTCTCTGAGTGCTTTATTTCTGAGTATATACATGTGAGAATTTGAGGTCAAGACAATATTCCAACTGAGAATAAGCATTATTGTTTAGAAGTCTAGATTTATGTAGTCTGTACACATATTACACTTGAAGATGAAACTGGGATAAAATGGCTTTGGTAATGAGGGTAATTTGTAGAATTGTTTTATTCCTCTTTATTAAGTTGTTAAAGCTAGTAGAGTGCTAGTAGATGAGAATTCTCTTAGAAAAATAAGAGACTTAGCCTTATTGAATTTTGTAGGTATATTCACTACAAACCCTCATGAGGCTAAACTTGTCCGCTAGGGGTAACCTTGGGATTTAAGGTCTTTTTGTTTATGCCAAATGCAATCGTGAGAACCTTTGAAAATGACAACCATTTTGTTTTCAAGATTCTTGGCATATTTTACTTGGGAGTAGTAAAATGCTGGTTGGGGGTGTGATAAGTGTTCAATTTTGCATAAAAGTACTTAATTAGTGGTCCATGTGTCATAAATTAGAGTATAAAATTCTAGGTTTTTGCCAAAATTTATAACACATGCATTTCTGAGCTAATGATTCAAAAATTTGATATTTGATAGGTTTTGAAGCTATTCAAGAGTAAGTATGTGAATGATCATAATTTTCTAGGATTTAATTAGGATTTTAATCTTTTGTAGTAAGTTGGAAGATGATTCAACAACCTATATTGTACTTTGCAAAGTTTTTGGAGGGTTGACCTATGCGGTTAGCTCGTTGAGGGTGCAGGGGGTTGCATGCCTTTGCCCTAAAAGATCCACAAAAGTTAGGTTTTGTTTTGTTGTAGTAGTCCTAGAAATTATCATCTCAAGGCAAGCAAGAATGCAACAGGAAGCATCAAAGGTTACTAAAATGGTCCATGCAAAAGGCTATGCAATTTCAATACTTTTGCATGAGAAGGAGCCATGCATAAGGTTTCCTAGTCTAACAAGGACACCTAAGGAGGCCAAGCCATTTAAGCCTTGAAGCCAAGGGACTTATCCACTCAAGCCATCAAGCAATGAGCCATCAAACTATATTAGACATGCCACATGGAGCCACATGACTAGATTACTTTCCAAAGCCATTAATCCATGTATAAATGGTGAAAATTTAAGAGATAATTAGCAAAGAGTGGACGAGATTTATCACAAGGTAAGATAGCATGCTAGGTGAACCAATCAAAGAAGAGCCATTCCTTATCTTTTTGTAACTTTCTGTCTCCATCTCTCTCTCTATCGCCATCCCTCTCTTTAAGGAAAACAATGTAGGAATAAGGGGGAGGCATTTCCTTGAAAGGTGGTGCCTCCCACCATGCCACTTTCCTTGAAGATTCCCACCTTACCACCTTCCATTGATCTTCCACTCACCTTCTTAGCCATTCCATGATTTTCTCCTGCAACTCCTCCAAGGCCACCTCAATCCAACTTCTAAACTTCACTTTCCTATCCGAGTTCCTTACTCTAGAGTCCTACTTCTCAGTTACCTATCCTATCTCAATCTTTTCTCTTCATCTTTATCCCCTTTCTCTTATCCATTAGACTAGAATTTTAGAAAACTTAAAAAACCAAAATCTTTTGTAAAAACCCAAGGTGTCCCATGCATCAAGACATGATCAGCCTTTCATGCTTTTTTTCTTAGAAGTAAAGGAGCATCATGCCTTGCTCATTGGCTACTCTTCCACGCCTCACACCAACCCACCTTGGTTGCACTTAAGGGACCTTCAACACCTCTCTCTTTCAACTGTCATCTTCCATGTCCAATCTTACTTTCTCCTTAAAGTTTCATGCCTTATTTCTTCCTTATTTTCCAAATTATTAAGGTTTACTTTAGTGCATTATTTTAATTCCATCTCTCTTTGCTTAGCTGTTTATTCTATATGCATAATTTCAGCCTTAGTTTTCTTTGAGCTTTGCTCTCTTTTGCCTTAGTTTTCTTTGATTCAAAGAATTCCAACTCTTGTATTGATAACCAAGAGAAAGAAACCATTGAACCCTGTTCATATCCTTGCTTATTCTTGCCTTGAATCTCCTACCTTTTCCTTTTCCTATTTGCTTACTCCTTTCCATATTCTACCTCCATTGTACATCTCTTTTGCTCTCTTCCTCTTTACTATTCTTTGGTGAACAAGCATGCTTTCTTGAATGTGATTGTTGGATTGCTTTGTAGTCGTTAAACCTAAATTTTTGGACTGATTTTATGTTATTGAAGGTGACACATCAATCATGTATATGAACACCTTGAATTGTAATGTTTTCCATATATAAAAAGTCATGATTATTGCATACTCCTTTGACTGATTTCAATGCCTTAAAGTTCTTAAATTTTTTATTAGTTTACTACTTGATACACACGCACAATTCCATACCCAATCAATCATGCACTATATGCATCATTCAGAGTTAAATTTCCATTACAATTCCATAAGTTTCATGCACTCAAAACCCCTTAAATTCATGAATAATTTGTTTAAAGCTTAGAACCCATGTTGCACCTTAACTAATCTCTTTATTGCTTTCTTTAGGTTACATGTGCATGGTCTTAAAAATCATACGCACCATCCATCTACATCATTACAAGTTCCATGCGCACAACTCCATGGAGCATGCACATGATACTTAATGTAGTTTCTTTGATTAAATTGTGTGATATTTAGTTTAGTTCTAGTTTAAGAATTCTTTGCTTAAGTCATTATATTTTAGATTGATTTAGAAAGTTCATAAGCTTTGCTTTTAGAAATTGTTATCCTAATTAATTTTGCTAGTCCTGAGCAAAACATGCAAAAAACTATTTTACAAAAACTAGTACAATATGCCATTTTCGTAAGTACTCACGATTACACTTAGCACATGCAACAAGCCCTTGAACCCCTAGGTTACCCCTAGTGGATGAGTTAGGACTTATGAAGGTTTGCAGTGACTATACTCATAAAATTCAATAAGATTGAGCCCCCTATTTTATCTCAGAGAATTCTCATTCCTTAGCAATTTACTAGTTTGTCACTACTTAATGAAGAGGATTTGAGAATTTTACACATCACACACATATTCAAGACATTTTAATTGAGCTATTTCTTAGAGTGCATATGTGTGTACAGCCACATCAATCTTGACTTTTAACTGGATATGCTTAAATTCCATTGGAAATGCCTTGACCTCAAATCCTCACAGGTATATGCTCAGAAATAAAACTCTGAAATAAGGGGTTTAAAGATATTTCTCTCATTATGTACTGATTCCAACAAGCTAATGGTTCACATAATTCTTTTAAATGCTCATGAGATAAAGGAAAGTGACCCCTAAGAGTGGATGTTATCACTAAGAATCTTGAGGGTCTTTTAACTTTATTCCTTCTTTTTATCTCTTCTTTAAGGCTATGTCCACCTAAGATCAATAGGTCTTTAACTAGGACAAAATGTAGGCTTAGGACAAGTTTAGAAAAGAAGGGTATAAGGATTTCAAAGGTTCAAAATTGAGTAGAGGTCTTCATTGAATATCTGCTAGGACAACTTCTCTTTTGGGTTGTACTTGAAGTGAATATATCTCTCATATTTTTGTCTTTCTCTCAAAATTTTATTTTATTTTATTTACTTTTTCTTGGATTTTTTGGAAGAAAGACTACTCATTTTTCTCACTTCTTTGACTTTTTGTCATATTTTTGAACTTTTTCTACTAACTCGACTCATTTTGAAGATGGGTAGTGGATATTTATTTTACTGGGTTGTGCTGGGTTAAGGTGAGTTGGGTTAAGAAGGAAAAGGCTTAATCATAGACTCAAAGGGGCTAACTAGTGGTATAATATACTGGGTAGGCTTTATGTCTTTGGGCTAACCAAGGATGACCTATATCATTTCCTAGGTTTCCTAAAGCCTATCAGATTCAATAAATTTTCTGGATTTAAAGCTATTACTCCTATTTATTCTTGATGTTTAACCAAGGTCTCTAAGTCATACCTCTATATTAGTCTTGATTATATGCAATGTGTAAATGGTTTCTGAGAATTAACTTTAATAAAATGCTTCAACACATGAATGATATGCAAAACTAATCATATGCATTCCCATTATGAGGTGAAAATAGTAGAGTTACTAAATTCTGAACATCCATTTCTCATCACAGTAAGGGAACTCTACTTTAAAAACTTATTCCTTTTTTTTTTCATATTTTTTTCAAGTTTTTTTTTCTCAAAAGAAAACTCAAGAAAATTCAAAATCACTATGTGCATTTACAACACCCCCCCCCCCCAAACTTGAACGAAACATTGTTCGCAATGTTTGGAAAACATGGGATCCTATATGATAGTGGAAGGATGTAGAAGATGGAGGTTTGAAAAACATCTGGGTTGGCTCCCAGGATGCTAAGTTTTACATCTTCAGCTAGACATTACCTAACCTAACTTTCTAAACCTAGAGTTAACTCAGTTAGCTTAATTGTCCTAATCCTAACCCTAAGATGAAGTGGCGAGATTTCTCACGCCACTTCAGAAATTTAGCCGTAATCTTTATATTGCCTCCACCCTGAAATTTTAGGTGGTGATATGAATATAACATAGTAGATCATCACAATTGTGAAGGTAGTGGGACCATATTGATGATCCCCTATCTTCAATATTTCACAGTAGTCAATATAATTGCTCCACCTTAAAATGGAGGTGAGGGTAACACAATGACTGCATCTACTGTGTATTTCCTTGGACCATATGCTGACAAACAGTCCTTGTCTTGACCAAATTGAGGGATAATAATGACCATTCTATTCTGTTTATCCTTTTCCTCCATGTCTCTATCATTGTCCTAGACTAGGGTAATAACCTGACTCTATACTTCTCTAATAGGTTGTTCTTGTATTACTAGCCAAGGCCTGATGTAGGTGAATCGGAAAGATCTGTGATGGTGTTTGCTTAACTAGGTAGACTTCTTTGGTGAAGAAGTGTGGCTAGTGATGCCATCTGGTGTGGGTGATGATGCATCTGGTGTGGGTGATGATGAGAGAGCTCTTGGCCAGTAGAGCAGTGGAAGAGGGTGATCCCAAGCGGGGCAGTGGAGTGGCTGATGCAAAGGATTGGGAGAACAGAGGGAGAAACGGTGAAAGATAGGAAGATCGGGTGCTGGGTCTGGGTTATGCAGTGTTAGGTTGGCGTGAAGATGGGTGATGATGAAGAAATTGGTGTGGTGCAATAAGGATTGGACACAGAGAATCCTGGGGCGTCTAGACTACGTCGGGCTAAGGGAGATGGGATTTTGATGTGGTTTGGGCAGAGGAAAATGATTTCGAAAAGATTGGTGGAGGGTGGAGATGGACGTCATCATTTGGAAATGAGGCAGTGCTCTGGGAATATGATGCCATGCTAGGTGTGGAATTAAGCAATCACGGTGAAGGTAGGGACTGCTAGAGATGGAGGATAGGGGAGAGGGATACGATGGAGAAGTGGAAGACAATGACCTGACCAAGTGAGGATGATGGGATCAGGCTGTCTAGAGTGGTGGAGTTGGGAGCAAACGCACATAAGATAGGTGGTGAGTGCCTAGGTTGGATAGAGAATCGAGAGAGAGAGAGAGAGAGAGAGAGAGAGAGAGAGAGAGAGAGAGAGAGAGAGAGAGAGAGAGAGAGAGAGAGAGAGAGAGAGAGAGAGAGAGAGAGAGAGAGAGAGAGAGAGAGAGAGAGAGAGAGAGAGAGAGAGAGAGGATGGTGAAGACAACTAGGAACAGAAGGAAAAAAATTGGGTGATGCATGGGTAGTTGGGTAGAGAGGGTTGGTGGAGTAATTGAAAAAAAAATTGGTGATGGGGAGAATGGAGGTGTTGGTGTTGTGCATGAGAGAAAACTATGGGAGAAGGGTTGATTGATAGAGGAATGGTGTGAAAGAGAAAGAGAAGAGAAAGGTAAGGTTGCTAGTGAAAGGTAAGTAGAGAAGTAAGGTGGAAATGGAAAACATGGATAGAGATGAAAGGAAGGAAAAACAGAATGCAAAGTAAAACAGTAAAAGAGGCCTCCTCCCCTACGACTAACTATTCCTTTTAAAGCCTTACGCCTTTCCTTATGGTAAAGAGTTTGTTTCCACTTGGAAACTTCTTCATTCCAAAGTTATTTCCATCTACGAAATCTCATCCATAATTTCTTTCCTATAATTAGAACTCAAATCATCCCATCCTTCTTTATTGATCTTCAAAATGATTTGCACCATTGAAATTAAATCTGATCCCTCCATGCCTCTTTTGATCAATCTGCACCATTGAATATCGATCTGAGTAATCCAACCCCTCTTTAGTTGATCTGCAAGGCCAAAGACTAGATTAGAGTCATCTAAGCCTTACATTAAGTATCCACTTGGCTCAATTGATCATCTGACCGTTAATTTTGACAATTTACAGTTGGATGGTCAATTTGAGCTAAATTTTATATTTTATACAAAAATCACCAAATTAATAAGTTAGATGGTCTAATTAAATACTAAACTAGCGGCCTTTTGGCCAAAATTAAACACTTAATAATTAAGTTTCTTTAGTTATAGTTTCCTCTTCCATGCATATTAAGTTTTCTTGTAATTTACTTTCTTAGTTAAATAAAAAATAATCTTCCTTTGACTTGGATAAGCAACTTTAATCCATATCCAATCAATATAACATGTTGTGAGATTTTAGTGGGATCAACCTCTTTTGCATGCAAATTACTACATTGATTCGTGCATTTGTGATCAATTTTAAACCTACACCAAATTTTTGGCGCCATTGTCGTGGAATTGCAATGGATTTGTACTCTGATTTTGCTTTAAATTATCTCTAGTCATAGATCTAGGTTGCATTATATTTGGACTTTTGCATCACATCTGCATATTTGTGCTAATTCCTCACAAATTGACTATATTTCTTTGATTTTGTGTGAGGGGAATTTGGCAAAGGAGCAACAACTATCTTGTGGGCCAAAGCTTAATAGATATAATTAGGATTTCCTTGCTTTTCTATATTAGGATTTTTAATTTTTGAGTGAACTTGTAGCAAGGTTCCATTGTAATTTATTATTCAATTTAAATGGGTTGTAATAATATAGGGCAGGTGTGGGGTATGGTGGCTCACACTTAATCTTTATAAAAAACCCCATTGCAAGCTTCTTTCACTCTCTTTTATTTTCTCAGTAAAGTTGCATTTAGAGTAATTTGCATATTGGTTAGTAGTGTAATTCATATAGTTTAGGGTCATTCATATTAATTGTTGCATCTTACTTAGGGTTATTGCATTAAATTGCACCTATTTAACAAAGATTAGCTTAAGCTCAGCTATAACTACTACATAGGCTGTCTAGTTATAGTGTCTTATCTATTAAGGTGTGGACCATTTGTTAGAAAGCATATAGGTAGGCATTAGTTTCCCTTTCCTTATATTGCATTGCATGTTTAATTGTTTCATGGTGGATGTTCACATTAATAATAAGGGCCCCATAAAGAACCCTTATAAGATGAGGATTAGATTTCATCAACAGATCCTTGGCTCACCTAGGTAATCAAATTGATCCTTGTATGTCTGTGATCCCTACCCTTAAATCTTAATTTAAAATCAAGTAGTAAGAGACTTAGGGTTTTGAGCTCGTAGAACCCTTTTAGAAAGAGGAGAATTATTATCACTCCAGTGGCTTCTGAGCATTGTAGTTATAGTGGGTATGCAAAATTTAAGTGATTTTCTCGTGCCTTTCTTTAATAGTTGTTGAGGTATAAATGCCTCCTTCAATGAGAACTACATTAACCACTTTGGGCATGCCTAATTAGTAAGTAGTAGTCAAGCTTAGATAAAAGGAGGAGCTGTCTAGGTTTAGGTCTAAAAGCAACTACCACCATGGATTAATAAAGATTATCAAGACAGCTTGCAAGAATTAGAGATTGTTTGATTGAACGTCATATAGAGTTGAGAGTCACATTTAGAGTAAGGTTGCATCATTTAGAGAGGTTCTCATTTAGTACATGCAAGAACATCGATTTCAGAACATAGTACTAGTACCATTTGATCCTAAGATTGAGCATACCCACAGGCAAGGGGTCATCTCATCATCAAGGCCTTATCCCAATTAGGGGTCCGCCACATGAATCTTATTCTTCCATTCCTCTCTATTAAGTACCTCGGCTTCATTTAGTCCCAAAGTTTTTAAATCTTTCCTTACCACTTCTATCCACGTTCTTTTGGGCCTTCCCCTTGCCCTTTTAGAACATTCTACTTGTATTGCCTCACTCCTAACTGGTGCCATTTTCAGTCTCCTTTAAACATGTCCAAACCATCTAAGTCTAGTCTCCCTCATCTTATTACCCATTGGTGCTACCCCTATATTTCCTCTAATATTTTCATTCCTAATTCTATCCTTTCTTGTCTTACCACTCATCTATCTCAACATCCTCATTTCTGCGATGCTCATCCTATGAGCATGATGTTCCTTAACTGGCCAACACTCTCATCCATAGAGCATGGCCGGCCTTACGACCATCCTATAGAATTTTCCTTTTAGTTTAAGCAGTACTTGCCGATCACACAAAACTCTAGATGCACATCTCTATTTGTTCCAGTGCACTTGGATTCTCTGGGTAACCTCCCTCTCAATCTCTCCATTCTCATGAATCATTGATCCTAAGTACCGAAAGTGGTCTTTTACGGGGACTTCTTGGTTATCAATCTTGATTGGTGTTCCACTCCTACTCTCCTTGATAAAATTGCATTCCATATATTTTATCTTGCTTCTGCTGATTTTAAATCATTTAGGTTCTAATGCTTCTCTCCATAACTCTAGCTTTGTGTTTACACCCTCCCTTGTCTCATCAATTAAGACTATATCATTTGTAAATAACATGCACCAGGGAATCTCCTCGTGCAGATGTTTTGTTAACTCATCCATAACCAATGTGAAAAGGTATGGACTCAATGCTGATCCTTGGTGCAATCCTACAGTGACAGGAAAATCATCGGTCTTGCCATTAGCGGTCTTAACATTTGTTACCACTCCCTCATTCATATCTTTAATTATGTCTATATGCCCCTGCGAAACCCCTTTCTCACACAACACCCTCCATATTAACTCTTAGGGACTCTATCATAAGCTTTTTCTAAGTCGATAAAGACCATGTGGAGGTCTTTCCTCCTTTCCCTATATTTCTCTTCCAATTGTCTTAGTAAGAAAATAGCTTCCATGGTAGACCTCCTAGGCATGAAACCAAACTGATTCTTCGATACATTTGTCTTGTGCCGTTGCCTCTTCTCAATCACTCTTTCAAAAAGTTTCATAGTGTGGCTCATAAGTTTGATCCCTTGATAATTAATGCAGCTTTGTATGTCTCCTTTATTCTTATAAATTGGTACAATAGAGCTTTTCCTCCACTCAACCCGCATTTTCTTTGATTTTATAATCTTGTTAAACAACTTGGTCAACCAAACTACCCAAATATCTCCCATATGCTTCCAAATCTCTATTGGTATACCATCGGTCCCTATGGCCTTTCCTGATTTTATCTTTTTCAAGGCCTCTTTCACTTCAGGTATTCTCATCCTAGATTCATATCTATAACATCTAATGTTATTTAGGTTTATAGTATTTTAAATCCCTCTATTCTTAGAGCCATTGCCATTTAATAATTTTTGAAAGTACATCTCACACCTTTGTTTAATCTCATTATCTTTGACTAATACCCTTTGATCATCACTTCTAATGCACCTAACATGATTTAAGTCCTTACCCTTCTGTTCTCTTACTTTTGCAAGTTTAAACACATCTTTCTCACCTTCTCTTGTTCTTAGTCTATTATATAGCTCATTATATGCCTTAAGTTTAGCTTCACTTATTGTTCTCTTAGCAACCTTTTTAACATTCTTATATTGTTCATAGTTTTCATTATTTTTTGTCTTTTGCCATGCTTTAAAATACATCCATTTTTCTTTAATAACTTTTGCATTGTTTCACTTCACCACCATGTTTCCTTTACTAATTGCCTTTTGCCTTTAAATACTCCTAAGACATCTTTTGCCACTTTCTTAATGGACTCAACAATTTTAATCCATAGGGTATTTACTTCTATTTCATAGTTCCAGTTTGATTCAACCATCAACTTATTTTTGAATGAGGTTATTTTCTCTCCTTTTAAGTTCCACCACTTAGTTTTTGGGTAACTATTAAGTTCATTTGTTTTCCTCCATCTTTTGATATGGATATCCATAACCATTAACCTATGTTGTGAGGTTAAACTCTCACTGGGTATCACCTTACATTTCTTACACATTGATAGTTCAGTATTCCTAAATAGAAAGAAGTCTATTTGGCTTTTGTGAAGTCCACTTTTAAAGGTTATTAAGTGTTCATCCCTCTTCTTAAAGAGTGTATTTGCAATGGCTAGGTTATATGACAAAGCAAAATTGAGGATAGTTTTCCCCATCTCATTTCATTCACTTATACCATACCCTGTGTGTATTTTATCATATCCTTCCTTTTCTTTTCCTACATGGCCATTTAAGTCTGCTCCTATAAATATCCCCTCAGTGTTGAGAATTTCTTGCATGACTCTCTCCATATCTTCCCAAAATTGTCTCTTGATTATATCTTCTAACCCTACTTGTGGTGTGCGTGCACTTATAACATTTACGACTAGCTCTCCTAGAACATGTTTTATTATTATAACTCTATCACTAATTCTTTTAACGTCTACAACTTTATCCTTTAATTCTTTATCCACTATTATTCCTATGCCATTTCTATTATTATCCTTTCCTACATACCATAATTTATGCCCATTGATTTCTCTAGCTTTAGCCCCTTTCCACTTAGTTTCTTGGATACAAGCGATGTTGACTCTCCTATGTTTCATCGTGTCTACTAACTCCAAACTTTTACCTGTCAATGTCCCTATATTCCATGTGGCAATACGAACCTTATGCTCTAGAGATATCCTATTTATCGGTGCCCTTATCGATCTTCATTGCATGAAACCATGTCCACTTACCACTGCACTTGGGTTCTGATGCAGCACGTCGCTTTTGAGGGGACGCTCTAACAGCCCTTGCCCATTTTTTACTACACCGAAGATCTGATGTAGCGCGTCGCTTCTGGGGGAATGCCCTAACAGCCCTTGCTCATTTTTTACTACACCCGGGATCCAATGTAGCGTGTTGTTTATGGGGAACGCCCTAGCTTAAGGTAATATCATTTTTCAATTCATGCCATATTAGGGTTGCCATAGTTTTAAAAAGATGAAGATGATTTTCATTTCTTCCTTACAAGCATGGAAGAAATAACAAAATCATCTTCGGCTTCTCCCTTGCCGGCTGGCACCTGACGCCAGGGTTGCCATATTTTAAGAAGCTGGAGATGATTTTCATTTCTTCGTTGCATACTAATATACAAATGCATATTCATTTGTAAGAAGGAAATAAATAAAAAAATCATCTTCAGCTTCTCCCTTGCCGGCAAGGGGTAAGGAATCATATTATTAAACCCATGGTAGATCCACAAGCAGTAGTTGAGCACAAGGCCCTTAGAGATTTTTATGCGCCACTCTAACTAAAAACTCCATCAGGCATCTCCTTACCACCCACCAATGTCGACCACTTTGAACTTGAACCTGGAGTTATACAGTTACTCCCAACAATTTATAGTCAAGAGAGAGAGGATCCATACCTACATATCAAGGAATTCCTTGTATACGTACTACATTCAAAATGTTTCTGATGATTCTCTTATACTTAGGTTGTTCTCTTTCTCACTGAAAGATAAAGCCAAATCTTATCTGAATTCCTTAGAAGTCGTTTCCATTCCCACATGGGACCAATTGGTTAGGAACTTTCTGAACAAATTCTTCCCCATCCATAAGACTAACGCCCTTAGTTGGGAGATTATTAACTTCCAACAAAGAGATGATGAACAATATTATGAATGTTGGAAAAGGTGAAATGAATTGCTGTAGAATTGTCCCCACTATGGATTTAAAAAATGACAGCAAGTTTAGTACTTTTATGAGGCATTAACATATCAAAATAGATAAATAGTAGATGCAGCTAGTGGAGGGACCCTCATGGTGAAAAAAGAAACAGAAGATAGGGAATTTTTTCAAACTTTAGCGCAAAATTCCTAGCCACGAGATTTTTCTAATAGGAGAGACATACCTAGCCACTAATGAAAGGAGGTATGTATGCAATAGAGTGACCACATATATATGCTATAAGTTCGACTCTGTGATTAAGAGAATGGACAAGTTTGATTCCTTGGGTGAGAGAGTGGACAAACTTGAAAATATTTTTTAGACATTCATGACCACTGCTAAATCCACTGAGCCTCCCTAGGGGGTTTGTCCTATTTGTTCTACCTACCCATTGAACCACAACCTACCCATCGAATAGAGTGTATACTGAATATCTTCTAGAATAAGTGAATGTTATGAATGTATATCGCAACCCTAGCAATAACCTCTACTCTGAGACCTATAGTCCAGAATAGGTTAGGCATCCTAGGTTATCAAGGTCGAAGAACAATTACCAGGGAGGATCATCTATGAACAAGCCCCTCACACCCCCCCCCCCCGCCCCAACAAAACTTTCCTAGAGCTTTAGTTCCCCAACACCCACTTGGCTTTCATGCCCCTCAACAACAAAAGCAACTAACATTTGAGGAAAATATACAATTACTCATAGAAAGATCCTTAGAACAAAATGACGAGACTAACAAGGTCCTACTTCAATTGTAGAATGATAGTCAACATTCCACAAATGTCAACTCTCAAGATATTGCCAAGTTAGAAATGCAAATGAGCTAGTTGTTTGTTGCTTTAAATGATAGAGGAAAGGGGGTAGTTTCCTAATCAGCTAATCCCAATCCTTAAGGGCCAATTTGAGATAGGGTATATTTCACATACCCAAAATTCTCATCAGCAAGAAAAGTCCATAACTATCCTTAGGAGTGACTGTTAGGTTGATAATAAAGTAGGGCAAACTAAGGAAACTCTAGAGGAGAATGAACCAACTAACACAGGAGAAAGAGAAGAGATAGAAATCTCATATGCCATTTGAACCTATAATGGAGGCACCCTATGTGCCTAAATCTCCATTCCCTCAATTACTTAACAAGGTGAAGAAGGGAACAAATTTCAATGAGTTAATGGATGTATTCAAGCATGTGCAAATTAATATACCATTACTCAATGCTATTAAGGATATTCTTGCTTATGACAAGTTTCTTAAAGACCTCTACACATAAAAATGAAAGCTTAATGTGCAAAAAAAAAAGCCTTCCTCACGGAGTAGGCAAACTCTTTGATTCAACAACAGACCCCTTCGAAGTTTAGACACTTAGGATGTCATATTCTGTCTATGAGAAACTAAGGCTGGTGAACTTAAACCAATCAATACAACATTGCAATTGGTAGATATATAAGTAAAGATACGGCATGGTATGGCTGAGGAAGTGTTAATGCAGGTGGACCAGTTTTACTATCTTGTTGATTTCATTGTACTGAATACCCAGCTTGTGTCAGACCCCGGTAGTCAGATTCTGGTCATACTTGCATGTCCATTTTTGACAATGTCCAACACCATCATAATTGTAGAAATGGTTTGATGAAGTTATCTTTCAACACTATAAAAGTCAAGCTCAAGGTTTCTAATGCTGACATCAGCATTTAGACATTGATGATTACTATGTAGTAAATTTAATTGAAGTTCTAATTCAAGATACTAATCCCCCATTGTCCATCTCAAATCCACTTGAGGCATGTGTAATGCATTTTAACTATGATTTTGATATAAATAAATCCATTGAAGAGGTAAATAATATATTCGATGTAGCACCAATCATGGATACCTTTAAATGAGAATCTTAAGTGGAACCTCTTCCTCCATCTGATTCTGTCCTTGTGCCTTCCGTAGAAAAACCACCTTCCTTGGTCTTAAAGCCCTTACCAAAAAATCTAAAATACTCTTACCTGGACAAGATGAAACCTTACTGATTATTATAGCTTTAGATCTAGATCATGAACAAGAAGGTAAGCTTCTTGGTGTTCTTAGAGAACACAAGACAGACCATAGCAGATATCAAAGGGACTAGCCCTGCTGTGTGTATGCATAGAATTCACCTAAAAGAAAATTCTAAACCATCTAGGGAAATATAGAGGAGACTAAATCCCAATATGAAGGAGGTAGTGGGAGATGAAGTGCTTAAGCTCTCAGATGTTGGTGTTATCTACCTCATATCTGACGGCACTTGGGTCAGCCTAGTTCAGGTTGTCCCCAAGAAGTTTGGAGTCACAATAATAAAAAGTGAGGATAATGAGTTAGTTCCCACTCATATGACCACTAGGTGCATGGTTTATATTGATTATTGAAAATTGAACTTAGTCACAATGAAAGACCACTTTCCTCTTCCCTTTATAGACCAACTACTAGAAAGGTTAGCCAATTAGAGTAATTACTGCTTTCTTGATAGTTATTCTAGCTATAACCAAATTCTTATAGCACCTAAATACCAGGAGGAGACTACCTTCACCTGCCCTTTTAGGACCTTCGCTTACCGTCGTATGCCTTTTGGATTGTGTGACGCTCCAACTACTTTTCAAAGGTCTATGTTGAGCATATTTTTAGATATGGTAGAAAGGTTTCTAGAGGTGTTTATGGATTAGTCCTCACTATTTGGATCTTCATGTGATGAGTGCCTGCACCATTTAAAGTTAGTTCTTGCTAGATGTCAGGAAAAGAACTTAGTTTTAAACTAGGAGAAATGTCATTTTATGGCTCAAAATGGCATTGTTTTAGGTCACACTATATCACATAATGGTATAGAAGTAGACAAAGCCAAAATGGATTCAATCTAATTTTCCTTATCTAAGGACGATGAAAGAAATCCAATCCTTTTTAGGCCATGCTGGTTTTTATAGATGATTCATCAAGGACTTTAGTAAAGTTGCCAAGCCTTATTGTAATTTGCTTATGAAGGAGGAATCTTTTGATTTTGATGGTGGCTGTATGCAAGCATATGAGTGCCTAAAGGCTTAGTTAACTTCGGCGTCTACAATTTGACCTTCAAACTAGAGTGTACCATTTGAAATAATGTGTGATGCTTCAGACTACATAATTGAGGCTGTGCTGGGGTAGGATATTGATAAACTTCTCTACCTGACATACTATACTAGCAAGACACTCAACGATGCCCAACTCAATTATTTAACTAAGAAAATAGAGTTGTTGGTAGTAGTTTTTGCACTGGATAAGTTTAGATCTTACTTGCTAGGATTTAAGGTTTTAGTTTACTGGGACCATGCAGCACTAAAATATTCGCTTTTTAAAAAGGATGCAAAACCTAGGCTGATCTGATGAATACTATTGCTACAGGAAATTGATCTTGAAATTCAAAATGTGAAAGTTTCCGAAAATGTTTTAGTAGACCACTTATCCAGATTAGTTGTGGAGTCTACTAGGGAGAATGAGCCTATAACGGAAATATTTCTAGATGAACAATTTTTGTACATCTCTCATTTTACTTGGTATGCAGATATTGTTAATTATCTTGTCATAGGTTAAATGCCTAATCAATTATCTAAACAAGATAGAAGAAGATTTATTGTTGAGGTTAAACACTTTACTTGGGCACTATCCGTAATTGTTTAATTACTGTCCTGATCAGGTCATTAGGAGATATATACCAGATAATGAATATCATAAGCTTGTTTCCTTTTGTCATGAACATGCATGCCCAACTGCATCAATGAAAGCTTAATTGAAGATCATCCAGCCATTGAAATTTTGATCTAAATGCAGTGCACTAGTTGAAAATATGATCAGACAGTAGATCTATGAATCTAATATATGAATTTGATGTTGATGATGATCTGGGTTAAGAATGATAAATTAAAAGATTGTTAAATGTGTAAAATATGATTGGACAGTTAATTTGTAGATCTGATTTTGCTAGCACTTAGATCCAAGTAATCTAGGCCTTGAAGATTAGGTTTGACTATTGATATATGAAACTAATTTCATCAACATCAAGATGGGTATGATTTGTGGTTGAATAGCAAATCAAGAACAATTTGACCATTCAAATTTGGATTTCAATATATTAATCTATGATTGAGTGACCAATATATGACATTCATTACATATTTCTCATATTGGTGCTTTATTGATGATAAAAGCTTTAATTGGCAATCCCTTCTTGTTGATCAACATTGGAATTGGTTTATGATTGATCTCGGTGAATTTGAATTGTCAAATCAAGGTAAGTGATACTAGGGTCACTAATTTTTTTAAGTAATTTCCATTATACACTATTACTACATCTAAATATGGTTGGTGAATCTTATTGAAAGTGATAAATCACATTATTATAACCTAAATTATATAATGTAGTATTACTAAGAAGTTAAATAATTCTTTTGAAAGGATATTTTGGCTTGATCTATATGATATGTGAAAATGCTTGAATTATTTGTGGGTGGGATGATTAGGAGATGTAATCTCCATTTTGTTTGCATATGAATTGTGGTTTATCCGATGAATTGTATCACATGTGTTATATGTGCACTATCTTACAAACAAGGAAAATTCTGTTAGATTTTCAGTAAGATTTGGGAATTTTATGGTTATACTTAAAATTCTAAAAGACATGACATGGATTTGACTTCTTAATTGGATTTCATGCATGACTTTTATTTTATATCTCATTTGTATTTAAACGAAAAATCTTCATTTTAAATTATGATCAAAATCTGATTATGTTATTAGTAGGTGACTAATATGTCATAGAGGGTACACTTATACTTGGATTTTAATGTACTAATTTGTTAAGGATTTGTTTAAAATGGATGTTTTCTCCTAGTGGACATTATAATGGAAGGGTTGTGGGGTTACCCATCTGCCTTCCAAAAGTTGATATTTTGACACCAAGTGGCTAAACATCAGGTGTAGCATCATGAGAAGGCTACACAGCACAATCTAGTCTCCTCCCATGTGAGAAGGTGATGAGTCTCATGCAGTTGGTGGCAACATTGACCACGCAGTGTCCCGCAACTAGGCAGTTGCTATAACATAGTGATCCACGTATTCTTTTCACTGCAATGTTCCATGATTAGATTGTTGTTGTAGTGCCATGGTGTCCCATTATTGGGTAGTTATTGCAGGTTGATTTTTTGAGGCACCATGCTTGTGATTTGGTCATGGATACCCTAAGCTGTTGGGCATGGTGATGCTTTGGCTGATTTGAGTGTGTGCACACACACACACACACACACACACCAATCTAGGAAAGAAAGTGAAAGAACTCTAAACTAAACAATTGATCTAAGAAAACTAAATCAAAGCAAGGAAATAAACTAATCAAGTAACCTAATCAATGAATAAAGCAAGTAAACAAGTAAGGAAATAAACTAGAAATGGAAAACACAATTTCATTAACAAACTTCATTACAATTACAGGGAATGAAAGGAATAAACAAAACAAAGAAAGAAAAGAAACTTCCTTAAAGTGATTGCTGTAGGAGTCCTTTGTTGTGTCACTCAACAAGGCTCTCTACAAGTCCTCTTCTTCTTGTCCCAAACTTGAACTTCCTTTTATGGTCTTCTTATTAACCCACTTTTGTTTTACACACACATAGCCCCTTCTTCAATGAGGGCATATACACTTACATTCAACCCAAAGTATACTAATCTACAGGCAAGCTTTTCACTTCTCACTAACCCAACATGCCACAAACCTAAATTGTTTCTCATACATGCTTTAGGAATTAGAATTAACCTTGGCTTCTATAGAAGGGCAGAAGACGTTCTTCCTCTTCCTTAGATTCTAAAATCTTAAAAAAAGAAAAGAAAGTGAAAGAAGAAGGGGTAGTGTGTGTGCAAAACAAAAGTGGAGAAGGGAGGCGTATAAGAAAGGATTGAAGGGCATGCATGTAATGCAAAGAGGGAGAAGGCATGGTGGATTGACGGAGATGGTGGTATGAAGGATGTGTGGAATTGAAGGGAGGGATGGAGGAAGGAAAAGAAGGGACTAAAAGAGAAAAGGGGAGAAAGAAAGAAGGGAAAGTGGGAATGGAAGAGCTTCCTTAGTTCTTCCTCCAATGATTGAACATGATCATTTAGGAGTTTAGGAGAAGGTGATCTCTCTCCCTCTCTTTCTCCTAGATCTAGCTTTCAAGTTCAAGGAAAAGGTCAGAAATAATTTTTTTTCTTCTTTTTCACCTCTTATTTATAGAGTTCAAGAAGTGAAAGTCCTAAAGATGGATGGTTAAGTTCTAAGCCATTTAATTAGATTTGAATGGAGGGCTAGATGAAGGGGACATGCTTTTGATATATGGGAGTGGGAGAAGAAAATAAAAAGGGAATGGAATTAGAAGGTGGTAAGTTGAAAAGAAAGGGAAATAATCTAATGGGTAGGCAAGGATAGGTAGAAATGGAAATATATGAGAAGAAAAGAGAAAGAAATGTAAAGTAGGAGGAAGAATCTAAGGGATTTAAAATTTAGAAAGTCCTAAAGTGGAGCATGCAATTTAAATGGATATGTGGTTAATTTTTAGAAATCCTAAGGGGAAATGAGAATTGGATGAAGATGGGTGGTTGAGATCTTCCTTTCCTTAGGATTTTGGGTTGACGTTTCAATGTAGAAAAGGTAGCTAGGGCATGGATATTTTCAATACTTCATTGCTAGCCCTTAGAACATGCTTACCCTTACTTGAATGGATGGGATCCCATTATAACATGTAAATCATCTTTAAGCTTCAACTTATCTCCACTGTTGGATTGAATTAGCCTAGAATGAATGACCTTAGTTCCTTAAAGATATCTTCTTGTATTTCATTTGAGACCAAGTAGACTTCACCATCTTTGCGTGGATAAGACTTCCAATCATTAGTTGATCTTATTCTTTTGGTTGAGTAGGAGAGTGAAAATAAGTATAAAGTCTTCACGTGGGTTCTAGTCTTCTTTTTATTTCTGAGAAACTTTCAATGTATATAACCCCATTGTATATGAATTTAACTTCTCTTATGAGATTCTTAAGGTGGTGAAATGCATGCATACATGCATGGGGAGTTTGTTACCATTTCACCTTCGTTTGAGGAGTTGTACATAAGGTGTTTGATAGCTATGACTCTGATAATGACACCAAATGTTCATTTTGAACCTTTAGGACTTCATTTCTAGCATGTATGAATCCAAAATATAACTTGTAAGGTGAAATTACTCTTTTAGTAGTACAATTGGAAATTTTGTACACTTTTTTTTTAATGTACTTTAGACCTACAAAATAATAGAATTAACCCTAATTAATGATAATTAAGTGATTTTTATGGGTAAAACATGCTAAATATAGAGGTATGTATATAATATATATATATATATATATGAAATACTTCTAGACTTAGATTTTGCTAGTCCTCAAGTAAAACTGCAAAATAGAAATACATAAATATAATAACACAATCCTAACTACTTTTTTAGGTGTTGTTGTTTGCATTTAGCATATGTAGAAAGCCTTTAAATCCCTAGGCTACCCTAAGTAGATGAGTTATAATCTCATAAGGGTTTCTAGAAATAATGCCTATACATATTTTCAAAAATCTTCTGAAAGTCCTTGATGTATTTCAGAGAACTTTCTTGTATTCAGGTTTTATTAAACTTCTAATTGCATCCTACTAATAAAAATGAACAACTTTACAAAATCCTACCTTTATGCTAAAGATATCCTATATCCTAGTCATATTCTTCCTAAGATCAAGTTAGGACTTCTAATAAGATGAAACAAAGGCTTTGGATAGGGTTATCAAAAGAATTGTATAAGGATAAACAAAGGTTGTCTTGAAAGATATGTGAAGGTCTTCTAAAGATGTATTCACAACCTTGTTTTATAACCATAAGAGTGAATATTTTCTTTCCATTGGCTATCTTTTTCTTTTCTCATTTTTCTTCATTTTTCACTTTTGATACATAGCCTTTCTTTGCATTTTTCCCTTTTCGTCACTTTTTGACTTGTATTGCTCATACTTTTCTCAAGATAATTCATTAAAATAAGAATAATGAGACCAACTAGTAAATTTTGTTTCCTAAAGAAAAAATTGGAATTTAAGTATACTTTCAAAAAGAAAGAATGTCGCTAAACTCACATGGATTAATAGTCTCCACTTATCTTCCTCAAGATTTCTAAGTTATATTTTCTCTTCAACTTAAGCTATATACATATAGCTAATTTGTGCACTAAATATTTCAAGTTTAAATTTTCATGGAATATTTTAGAAAAAGGATAAAAAGATGAACTAGTTGTATATAAATCTACTAATAAGTTAAAGTTCAAAAGAAAGCTTGAATAGTTGGAAAATCCAAATTCTCATCCTTGTAAAGGAACATTTCATAAAATTTTCAAAATTTTCAACTTTTAAGAAATTTAAAAGAAAAAATTAAAAAATAATTAAGAAAAACTTTGGACACATCAGAAATTTAGAAACCTACCCCGAAACTTAAAGTAAACATTATCCTCACTATTAGTACTACATACCACGGACAAATGAAATAATAAACCTGAAAAGAAAGGGTAAGAACAATAATACATGTGCTCCCATGATGGTTAATCGATATGCTGATGTGGACAAAGATGTAAGATATACAATACAATGCTGCACATGGAACTTTATGATACCTAACCTAAATTATCTAGAAACCCTAAACCTAACTAACTATGAAGGAGTTCCTAGAAAACTACACCACTTCAAAATTTCACAGTAGTCAATGTACTTTCTCCACCCAAAATTGTATCGTAGAGATAACAATATAGCATAATGACCCACCATGAAAGAGAATTTATTTGGACCAACTTGAGAGGACTTGGCCCTTGATTAGTCAAATTGGGTATATGGGGTGCCAACCTAAAAAGCAAAAGGTGTTCCTTGTCTTTTACATCTTCCTGAACATTAGGGCTAAGCTCTCTCTACATTTCCCCAAAGGATTCTACATTTTCATATTGAGGTAGAGAAGTAGTAGGGCTTAAAACCTCTTCATCATCTACTGTACGCATGAGAGCTTGTTCATGTTTGGCCATAACATCAATTTGCTCATCTTCTTGTTCTACATTAGACTTTGGGGTAATAGGAAAGAGATTAGATGAACTAAAATGTTCATAGTAAGTGTCTTCTAGAATAGGTGGTAGGTTCAAAATAGGTGTGTTTTATGCAAGGAAAGGCTCAAATGGTAAGTTAGGAAATGTAAAGGGTCCTACTTGGGTTTTCCATTTCAAAGTGCCCATTAAAGACAAAGTATCAAGTAAACCATTCACTTCATTAGTGGAATTATTTATATCATCATCATCATCATCATCAAGACCTTATCCCGATTAGGTGTATGCCACATGAATCTTATTCCTCCATTCCCCTCTATTAAGTATCATGGCTTCATTTAGTCCCAAAGTTTCTAAATCTTTTCTCACCACTTTTATTCACAATTTTTGAGCCTTCCCTTGCACATTTAAAACCTTTGACTTGCATTGCCTCATGCCTAAATGGTGCCATTTTCAATCTCCTTTGAACATGTCCAAACCACCTAAGTCTAATCTGCCTCATCTTATTACCTATTGGTGCCACTCCTAAGTTTCCTCTAATGTTTTCATTCCTAATCATATCCTTTCTTGTCTTGCCACACATCCATCTCAACATCCTCATTTTCACTCCGCTCATCCTATGAACATGATGTTTGTTAACTGCCCAACACTTTGATCTATAGAGCATAACCAGCCTTATAGTCGTTCTATATAATTTTCCTTTTATTTTGTGTAGCACCCATCAATCACACAAAACTCTAAAGTCACATCTCCATTTGTTCCAATATGCTTGGATTCTCTAGGTAACCTACCTCCTAATCTCTCAACTCTCATGAATCATCGATCCTAAGTACTAAAAATGGTCTTTACAGGGACTTCTTGGTTATAAATCTTTACTAGTGCTCCATTCCCGCTCCTCTCCTTGCTAAAATGGCATTCCACATACTCCATCTTAGTTCGGCTAATTTTAAATCCTTTAGGTTCTAATGCTTCTCTCCAAAACTCTAGCTTTGTGTTTACACCCTGTCTTGTCCCATCAATTAAGACTATATCATCTACAAATAGCATGCACCATGGGATCTCCTTGTGTAGATGTTTTGTTAACTCATCCATAACCAAAGTGAAAATGTACATGCTCAATGTCGATCCTTGGTGCAATCTTATAGTGATAGGAAAATCACTAGTCTCACTGCTAATGGTCTTAACAATTGTTATTGCTCCCTCATACATATATTTAATTACGTTTATATACCCCTGCAAAACCCATTTCTTGTCCAACACCTTCCATATTAACTCTTTAGGGACCCTATCATAAGCTTTATCTAAGTCAATAAAGATCATGTTGAGTTCCTCCTCTCCCTATATTTCTCTATCATTTGTCTTAATAAGAAAATAGTTTCAATGTGAGACATGAAACCAAATTGGTTGTCCGATACACTTGTCTCATGTCGTCGCCTCTTCTCAATCACTCTTTCAAAAAGTTTCATAGTGTGGCTCATAATTTTGATCCCTCGATAATTAGTGCAGCTCTGTATGTCTCCTTTATTCTTATGTAGGTTTACAGTGCTTTCAATGCACTTAATGTGGTCTAAGTCCTTACTCTTTTGTTCTCTCATCTTTGATTAGTACCCTTTGATCATCATTTCTAACGCACTTAATGTGGTCTACGTCCTTATGCTTCTGTTCTCTTATTTGTGCAAGTTTAAACGTTTCTCACCTTCTCTTCATTCTAGTCTTTTATAGAAATCATCGTCTGCCTTAAGTTTAGCCTTAGTACTATTCTCTCAGTAACCTTTTTAGCATTCTTATACTGTTCATAGTTTTCATTATTTCTAGTCTTCGACATGCTTTAAAACACACCCATTTTTCTTTAATAACTTTTTGCACTGTTTCATTCCACCACCAAGTTTCTTATACTAATTGCCTTTTACCTTTAGATACTCTTAGGACATATTTTTCCACATTCTTAATGGACTCGGCCACATTAGTCTACATGGTGTTTACTTCTGTTTCATTGTTCTAGTTTCCTTCTACCATCAACTTATTTGTGAGTGAGGTTATTTTCTCCCCTTTTAAGTTTTACCACTTAGTTTTTGGATACCTATTAATTTTCATTTCCTTTCTTCCATTTTTTAATGTAGATATCCATAACCATTAAACCTATGTTATGTAGTTAAACTCTCACTAAATATTACCTTACAATTTTTACACATTGGTCTTTTGATATTCCTATGCAAAAATAAGTCTATTTGGCTTTTATGGTGTTCACTCTTAAAGGTTATTAAGTATTCATCCTTCTTCTTAAAGAATGTGTTTTCCTAGCTCAGGTTATATGCTAAAGCAAAATCGAGGATAGTTTCCCCCATCTCATTTCCTTCTTTGATACCACACCCTCCATGTATCTTATCGTATCCTTCTTTTTCTTTTCCTACATGGCCATTTAAGTCTGCTCCTATAAATATCCCCTTTGTATTCAAAATTTCTTGCATGATTCCTCCACATCTTCCCAAAACTACTTCTTGATTCTATCTTCTAACACTATTTGTGGTGCACATGCACTTATAACATTTATGATCTTCTCTCTTAGAACAAGTTTTATTATTATAATTCTATCAACAATCCTTTTAATGTCTACAACTTTATCCTTTAATTCTTTATCCACCACTATCCTTATGCTATTTCTGTTGCTATCCTTTCTTACATACCAGAGCTTATACCTATTGATTTCTCTAGTTTTAGCTCCTTTTCACTTAGTTTCTTGAGTACAAGTTATGTTGACTTTCTTATGTGTTAATTGTTAAATTTTAGTCCAAATACCCTTAATTTAGTTTTCAATTGGATCATCTAACCATTTAAATATGCAAAATTTAAATTGATTTTAAATTTAGATCCACTTAACCATCCAATCATTAATTTATCAAAATTAATGGTCAGATGATAATTAGAGCTTATAAGATGCTTAATGTATAGTTTCGAGGACTCTAATTTTGTCTTTTGTTTTGCAGATCAAGTAAAAGAGGCATGAATGGCCCAGATAGAATTTCAATGGCCCAGATTGAATTTCAATGGTCCAGATCACCCATCAAGGATTAATGGTGTAGATGGAATGGTTCTTTAAAAGAAACTTTGTGTTAAAAGAAGATATGGAAAAGATTTGGAAAGTCCCCCTAGTTGGAAGTCTCCATGGAGGAAACTAAGCTAGATGGAAAGTGGAAAACCAATTTAGAAGGTGGTGGGCTTTGAAGAGAGGAAACCACCACCTCCTTCCCTTTTTTTTGGCTACTTTGAAAAGAGGAAACCAATCCCTCTTTTAGACTAACTATACTAGGCAAGCCATACTCTCCCCATTCCTCTTCTCTTTCTCTCTACTCCTCTCCTCTCTTCCCATCTCTTGCACCACCCCCACTCTCTTCTTCCTTCTCTCTCTTGGATCTCTATTTTCCTATCTATTTTTCACCGTCAAACCCCACTTCTCACGTTCTCTCTCTCTCTTAGCTCCCTCTATCTTCTCAAGCCAATAGGCATCTCCATTTATAGATTTCTCCTCACATAGGCATTGTCGACATCAGCTTCTTCACACTGCATAGTCACCACTGACCAGATTGCGCTGCCTGACCATCACTAGTGTTCTCCCTTCACTCCATCGGTCGGCCCACTTTTCCCTCTTCTCCTCTGGCTCCCTCAACTCCTCCGTTAGGTTTCCCTTCTTCCTTGTTTCCCCTTTTGTTTTAATTCCAATTTTGCCCATTGCACTTAATTAAAATTCTTGATCTGTCCTTCATTCTAATTCCTTCCATGTCCCTCTTCCCATTCTAGTTCTATTTTATCTTCATTCTGCTTATCCAGGAACTGCCCAATCTGAGCTAGATCAATTAAGGCTTAACCTAATAAACGTGTTAGCCTTAATCAACCATGACTTCTCAATTTCTCCTTTGTTTCTTCTCAGATTTTTAATTAACTTTTAGATTTCATTCTTAGGACATCCCTGAGCTTAATTAATGTCTCTAATCTTTAATCTAAATTTCAGAAAGTGATCAAAACCATCCAAATCCCAAAATCACCATTTACTCCATATTTTTAAGATTTTGAGGAATCTAACTAATCCAGCAAAGATCTTTAATCAAGGACATGTTGAAGACGCTAGTGAAGGCTGATCAACTCCAAGATGACCACATGTGAAGAAATTGATAGTGATTAAGCTAGGGAAGTAGTTTTTTCATGTTATTTGCTTTATTTTCTTTCTTTTTGAACTGAAAATTCTATAACTTTAGGTAGTTGAATAGATTTGAATCTTTATTCCATTTTCAGTAATTTTTGATTATTTATTTCTAAAATTTGGCAATTAAATTTTATTTAAACTCATACTTTTTAAAGCGAGTCCTTGAGAGATTGATTCGTACTCATGCATGCTATACTACAATAGCTCATGCATTTCAGAAAACACAACAAGTTTTTGGCGCTATTGTCAGGGACCTGCAACAGAGTTTTTATAAAATTTAATTAAAAAATCCAAAAAATTCAAAAATTTTAGGAACTTCATACTTTTAGCATTTTAGGTAGTTTTAGGTGCATTTTTCAATTTTCTTAGTTCATAATTATCGTGTTTCCTGAATCTGGTACTTAATTATATTTTTCTTTTTCATGAAATTGGAAAGTGGAGGAATTTGGCAAGTGGATCTTCATCAAAATAGAAATTTCCCTACTTTCTTAGAATGGTATTTTCCTTTTCTTTTGACCAAATCTTGTAGTGAGGCCCCATTGTAATTTGCAATTTTCATTTTAATTTTTAAAGGGTTGTATAACACAGGGCAAGTGTGGGATAAGGTAGCTTACACTTGATCTTCATTAGAAACCTCACTGTAAGTATCCCTCACTCCTTTTATTTTCTAGATTAGGGTTTGTATTTAGGATAGTCTTGCATTGTTTGGTAGAATAATTGCATATAAAAAGCATATTTGATAATTGATATATTTTTAGGGTTTTGCATTAGTTTATTATTTTAGTTGTATTCTTAGGGCATGTTTAATGCTTTAAGCTGATATATATATGTTGATCAAACTACCATGGAGTGTGAAAATTAATTAGTAAGGGCACCCTACCCCCACAAGATCAAGGGTGGATTTTTTTACCACTCCTTGGCCCACCTAGGATAATCACCTCAAGCGCACAACCCTACCTTTCAAATTAATCTAAAATCAATTAAAAGAGACCTATATGGCCATCACATGCTCGTAGAACCCTCTTACTAAGACACAATCTATTGTCACTCCAGAGGCTTTTGAGCATTGTGTTTATAGTGGGTGTCTTCAAATCCAAGTGATTTTCCTACACCTTATGTTGACATTTATTGAGGTCTAAATGCCTCCTTACATGAGGATTGTATTAACCACTTGGACAGAACCTAACTGGTAAGCAATAGTCAAATCTAAAGGAGAGGAGGAGTGTTATATTAGGCTAATTTAAAAGCATTGGCCCCACACAGATTCAAGAAATTCAAAGTATTGCTTATTAGCCTAAGGATTGTTTGACTGTGCCTATCTATTTGCCCATCACATAGAGTTAGAGTCAGCATTTAGATTAAGACATTTTAGATTAGGCTAGTATATGCTAGGGCATCAATCTCAGAACCCAGAGCTACTACCTTTAGACTTATAGATTCAACGCATGAAAGACAAGGGGAAAGAAAGATAATTCCTATCCTCATGGCTGAACCACTAGTATTGAGTGCAAAACAATTAGAGATTTCTATGTGCCTCTATAACTTAATACCCCATCTTGCATAGCTTTACCTCCCACAAATGCCTACCACTTTGCATTAAGATCGAGGGTCATTCAATTACTCCCTATTTTTTATGGTCGAGACTGCAAGACCCCTACCTACATATGAAAGAGTTCCTTGATATTTGTGCCACATTTAGGTTCCAATTTTTTTTGGATGATTTTATTAGGCTTAGGCTCTTTCTGTTCTCATTTAAGGATAAAGCCAAGTCATGGCTTAACTCCTTGGACGTAGGTTCCATACATACATGGGACCAATTGTCTAAGAAGTTTTTGAGCAAGTTCTTCCCTATTCACAAAACAAATGCCCTTCATCATGAAATTATCAATTTCCAATAAAAGGATGATGAACAATATTATGAATGTTGGGAACGTTGGAATGAGTTACTACAAAAATGCCCTCATCATGGATTTGGGAAATGGCAGTAGGTTCAATACTTCTATGAGGCATTGATGCCTCAAAATAGACATATGATACATACAGTGAGTGGAGGGACCCTCATGTTAAAGGATGAAAGCAAGGCATGGGAATTCTTTCAAACAGTGGTCGATAATTCTTAGCAATGGGATTATTCAAATAGAAGAGAAAGAACCAACCAGCCCGCTAAGAAAGGAGGTCTCTATTAGATAGGAGTGCATACTGATCTATCCCATAAGCTCGACTTTGTCATTGAAAAATTAGGTGGAAGAATGGACAAGCTTGAAACTATGTTTCAATCTTTCATGGCTACTACATTATCCCACAAACCTCCACAAGGTATGCACTACTTGTTCTAGTCTAGCTCATTTAACTTTAGCTTGTCCATCTAATAAAGTATTCCTTGAATACCTTGTAAACCAAGTGAATGCATTAAATGTATATCACCAACCTAGCAACAACTCGTATTCTGAGACCTACAATCTTGGATGGGCTAGGCATCCCAATTTTTCCTCGTCAAAGAATAATGATCAAGGGGGACTAGTACTGAACACCCCTACCCAAAATTTTCCTCCTAGGCTTATACTTCCTCAACAGCCACTTGGTTTCCAACAACCTTAGAAACCAAAGAAACCATCTTTAGAGGATAGAATTGAGATCATGATGGCAAAATAGAATGAAGAACACAAAAAGGACTCTAAACCAATACCAGAATGTCAACTCTCAAGCCATAGCTAAGTTAGAGATGCAAGTAAGCCAATTGTCAGCTAAACTACATAATAGAGGAAGCGGTTAGTTCCCAAGCTAACCCATCCCCAATCCTAAGGGTCAATTTGAGATAGGGTCGAGTTCTCAAAACCTTAACCCTCATGAGCATGCCAAGTCTACAACCACCCTTAGGAGTGATCGTCAGATTGACAACAAAGAGGGGTAGGCTAAGGAAACTGCAGAGGAGAAAGAGGCAACTAAAACACAAGAAAAAGAGAAAAGACAAAAAACCCTGTAGAACCTATAGTAGACACACCTTATGTTCTTCTAGCCCATTTTCCCCAATTACCCAACAAGGCTAAGAAAGGAACAAACTTTAATGAGATAATGGAAGTGTTTAAACATGCACATATCAATATTTCGTTACTTAATGCTATCAAAGATATTCCTTCTTATGCCAAATTTCTTAAAGAGCTCTACACTACAAAGTGAAAGCTTAATGTGAAAAGAAAGCCTTCCTCACTGAGCAGGTGAGCTCCTTAATTCAACACAAGACCCCACCAAAGTTTAGAGACCCAGGATGTCCTACAATTTCTTACATCATTGGAAATCTTGTCATTGAGAGGGCATTACTTGACTTAGGGGCTAGTGTTAATCTATTGCCATATTCTGTCTATGAGCAACTAGGGCTTGGTGATCTTAAGCCAACCAATACCACATTGCAGTTAGCTGATAGATCAATTAAGATTTCTCGTGGTATGGTTCAGGGTATATTAATATAGGTGAACTAGTTTTATTTTCCTGTCGATTTCATTGTCCTAGATACCTAGCCTGTAGCAGACCTTAATAGTCAGATCCCTTTGATTCTTAGATGTCCATTCTTAGCATCGTCCATTGCAATCATAAATTGTAGAAATGGTGTATTACAATTATCCTTTGACAATATGAAAGTTAAGCTTAATGTCTTCAATGCCAACCATCACCAATTAGATCTTGACGACTCCTAAAACATGATTGAAGATTTAATTCTAGAAGTTCTTCCATCATTATCTAACTTTGATCCACTAGGGGCCTATATTACACATTTTCAAATTAATTGTTAACGTCTATCTAAAGATGTTAAACTTAGCACTCATAGAGAGGCAACCCAGGGTTTTAGAGTCTACATCCTTCCATTATCATATAGGATCCTATGTTTTTCCAACATTGAGGAAAATGTTTCATTTAGGTTGGGGGTATAGATGCATATAGGAATTTTGAATTTTCTTGAGTTTTCTTGATTCTTTTGAAAAAAAAACTTTTTAAGGTAGAGTTCCCTTACTGTGATGAGAACTGGATATTTAGAATTTAGTACTTCTACTATTTTAAACTCTTAATGGGCATGCATATGATTAGTTTTGCATATCATTCATGTGTTAAAGAATTTTATGAAAATTAAATCTTGGGAACCATTTACACACAATACATAATCAAGACTAATAGAGATGTATGACTCAGAGACCCTAAGGAAAATCAATGGGGACCTACAACTTAGTGAGATTTAGAGACTATCTTCTTTCAGAGAGTTATAAGTAATTCCACAATTTCTTTAGCATACATAACTTAGTGTGATCCTATTATTTTTATTTTGGTTAAATAGCAAGAATAAATAGGAGTAATAGCTTTATTTCTAGAAAATTTATTGAATATGATAGGCTTTAGGAAACCTAGGAAATGATATAGGCCATCCTTGCTCAGACTAGAGATATAAAGCCTACCTAGTATATCATACCACTAGTTAGCCCCTTTGAGCCTATTATTAAGCCTTTTCTTTCTTAACCCCATTTACCTTAACCCAAACAATCCATTAAAATAAATATCCATTATCCATTTTCAAAATGAGCAGAGTTAGTAGAAAAAGTTCAAAAATAGCACAAAAAGTCAAAGAAGTGAGAAAAATTAGCTGTCTCTCTTTCAAAGAAGCCAAATAAAAAGTACAACCCAAAAGAAAAGTTGTCCTAACAGATATTCATTGAAGACCTCTACTCATTTTGAACAGTTGAAACCCTTATACCCTTCTTTTCTAAACCTATCCTAAGCCTACATTTCATCCTAGTTAAATATCTATTGATCTTAGGTAGAACATAGCCTTAAAGAGGAGATAAAAAGAAGGAATTAAGGTAAAAGAACCCTAATATTCTTGATAATGGCATCTACTCTGAAGGATCACTTTCCTTTGTCTCATGAGCATTCAAATGATTTATGTGAACCATTAGATTGTTGAATTCGGTTACATAATGAGAGAAATATGTTTAACCCTTATCTAAGATTTTCATTTTTGAGTATACACCTATGAGGATTTGAGGTCAAGACATATTTCCAATGGAATTTAAGCATATCTAGTTAGAAGTCAAGATTTATGTGGCTATACACACACACATGCACTATAAGAAATAACTTAAATAAAATGTCTTTCATATGTGTATGATTTCTAAAATTGTCATATCTTCTCCATTAAGTTGTGAAAAACTAGTAGATTGCTAATGAATGACGAATCTTTGAGGTAAAATAGGGGACTCGACCTTATTGAATTATGTGGGTATATTCACTGCAAACTCTCATGAGGCATAACTCGTCCACTAGGGGTAACCTAGAGGTTCAAGGGCTTGTTGCATGCACAAAATTCAATCATGAGTACCTAAGAAAGTGGCACCTTGTACTAGTTTTTGTAAAATTGTTTTCTGCATGTTTTGCTTGGGACTAGCAAAATGTTGGCTGAGGGTTGTATTAATTGCTAAATTTTTGTCTAAATACCCCTAATTTAGTGTTCAATTAGATCATCTAATAGTTTAAATTTGCAAAATTTTGCTTGATTTTGAATTTAGATCTAATTGACCATCCAATCATTAATTTTTCAAAATCAATAGTGAGATGATCATTAGAGCTTATTAGAAGCTGAATGTAGAATTTAGATGACTCTAATTCGGTCTTTTGTTTTGCAAATCAAGCAAAAGAGGCATGAATGGCCCAGATCAAATTTCATTGGCCTAGATCAAATTTCAATGGTCTAGATCAACCATTAAGGATTAATGGTGCAGATGGAATGGTTTTTGAAAAGAAACTTTGTATTAAAGGAAGATATGGAAAAGATTTGGAAAGTCTCCCTGGTTGGAAGTCCCCATTGAGGAACCTAAGTCAGACGAAAAGTGGAAAACCAATTTAGAAGGTGGTGGGCATTAAAGAGAGGAAACCATCACCTCCTTCCCTTTCTTTTGGCTACTTTGAAAAGAGGAAACCAATCCCTCTTTCAGGCTGACCATACTGGACAAGCCATACTCTCACCATTCCCCTTCCCTTTCTCTCTACTCCTCTCTTCCCATCTCACGCACCACCACCCCTACTCTGTTCTTTCTTCTCTCTATTGGATCTCTGTTTTTCTATCTGTTTCTCACCATCAAACCCTACTTCTCACATTCTCTATCTCTCTGTCCTTCTTTGCTCTCTCTCTCTCTCTCTCTCTCTCTCTCTCTCTCTCTCTCTCTCTCTCTCTCTCTCTCTCTCTCTCTCTCTCTCTCTCTCTCTCTCTCTCTCTCTCTCTCTCTCTCTCTCTCTCTCTCTCGTTCTCTTCCTCGTCTCCCTCTTATTCTCTTTCTTTGCACGATGCCGCAAATTCCAGCCACTGACATTCATCATCAGTCTCAACCCCAACTCCCCCAACACCTCTCCAATCAAATCCATTGGCATTTCCCTCTGCTCCTCTCCCATCACCCTCTACTCCATTGCCAGCTCTGGCTCCTCTCTTCTGCTCTCTCTCTCTCTCTCTCGTTCTCTTCCTCGTCTCCCTCTTATTCTCTTTCTTTGCCTGATGCCAGTAAATTCCAGCCACTGACATTCATCATTAGTCTCAACCCCAACTCCCCCAACACCTCTCCAATCAAATCCATTGGCATTTCCCTCTGCTCCTCTCCCATCACCCTCTACTCCATTGCCAGATCTGGCTCCTCTCTTCTGCTCTCTCTCTCTCTCTCTCTCTCTCTCTCTCTCTCTCTCTCTCTCTCTCTCTCTCTCTTCTGCTCTCTCTCTCTCTCTCTCTCTCTCTCTCTCTCTCTCTCTCTCTCTCTCTCTCTCTCTCTCTCTCTCTCTCTCTCTCCTCTCTCTCTCTCTCTCTCTCCTCTCTCCCATCACCCTCTACTCCATTGCCAGCTCTGGCTCCTCTCTTCTGCTCTCTCTCTCTCTCTCTCGTTCTCTTCCTCGTCTCCCTCTTATTCTCTTTCTTTGCCTGATGCCAGTAAATTCCAGCCACTGACATTCATCATTAGTCTCAACCCCAACTCCCCCAACACCTCTCCAATCAAATCCATTGGCATTTCCCTCTGTTCCTCTCCCATCACCCTCTACTCCATTGCCAGATCTGGCTCCTCTCTTCTGCTCTCTCTCTCTCTCTCTCTCTCTCTCTCTCTCTCTCTCTCTCTCTCTCTCTCTCTCTCTCTCTCTCTCTCTCTCTCTCTCTCTCTCTCTCTCTCTCTCTCTCTCTCTCTCTCTCTCTCTTCCTAAGCCAGCCAGCATCTCCATTTACATATTTCTTCTCACATTGACAGTGTTGGCGTCTGCTTCTTCACATCGAACAATCACCACTGATTGGATCGCACTACCTGACCATCACCGGCATTCTCCCTTCACCCATTGATTGGTCCACTTTTCCTTCTTCTCCTCTGGCTCCCTCTCCTCCTCCTCCATTGGGTTTCCCTTCTTCCCCGTTTCCTCTTTTGTTTTAATCAGATTTTTATTTTAATTCCAATTTTGCCCATTGCACTTAATTAAAATTCCTAATTTATCCTTCATTCTAATTTCTTATGTGTTCCTCTTCCTCTTCCTCTTCCTCTTCCCATTATAGTTCTATTTTATCTTCATTCTGCTTATCTATGAACGAATTAATCTGAGCCAGATCAATTAAGGCTTAACCTAATCAATGGGTTAGCCTTAATCGACCATGATTTCTCAATTTCTCCTCTGTTTCTTCTCAAATTATCAATTAACTTTTAGATTTCATTCATAGGACATCCCTAAGCTTAATTAGTGCCTCTAATCTTTAAACTAAATTTCAAAAAGTGATCAAAATCATCCAAATCCCAAAATCACCATTTACTTCAGATTTTTAAGATTTTGAGGAATCTGACTAATTCAACACAGATATTTAATCAAGGACATGTTGAAGACATTGGTGAAGGCTGATCAACTCCAAGATGACCAGATGTGAAGAAATTGATAGTGATTAAGCTAGGGAAGTAGTTTTTTTCATGTTATTTGCTTTATTTTCTTTCCTTTTGAACTAAAAATTCTGTAACTTTTGGCAATTGAATAGATCTGAATCTCTATTCCAAGTAACCTTTGGCCCTTTATCAATACACCTGGGATCCGATGTAGGGCATCACTTATGGGGGATTGTCTAGCTTGAGGGAATGTCAGCGATCGATTCTTGTCATATTAAGGTTGCCATACTTGAAGAATTTGAAGATGATTTTCATTATTTTCTCTTCTTACTTACAAATATCATATTCATTTGTAAGTAAAAGAGAAAATAACAAAATCATCTTCAACTTCTTCACAAAGGTTTTACTTGTTGGTTGCACCTAATGCAAAACCCTCCTCCTTTTTTATTTGGGTTTAGGACCAACATTAAGCTTGACAAGCTGGAGGATGATAGGGATGGCAGACTCTTTATGATGTTTACTTCATAAAAATCTTTAGAGACATAGATAGGGCACTTCTTTGATTAGGGGCTAGTGTTAACTTGTTACCATACTTTGTCTATGAGTAACTAAAACTCTGTGAGTTGAAACCAACCACTACCATGTTGCAATTAGCTGATAGATCTATCAAGATACCTCGTGGTTTGGTTGAAGACATTTTGATATAGGTGGATATCTTTCATTACCCTGTTGATTTCATTGTGCTAGACACCTAACCTGTATCAAATCCTAGTAGTCAAATCCCAGTTATCCTTGAGCGTCCATTCTTGGCAACGTCCAATGCCATTATTAACTATAGGAATGGTGTAATGAAACTCTCATTGCAACATGAAGCTTAAGCTTAATGTTTTTAATGGTGATCAACAACATTTAGACCTTGATGATCCTTTTGATGTTAACCTGATAGAGAGTCCAATTAATGAGATTCATTCACCATTGTCCATCTCGGACCCACTAGAGGCTTGTTTGATGCATTTTAATGGAGAATTTGACATAGACAAGTCTATTGAGGAGGTAAACAATCTTTCAGATGTTGTACCACTCATGGATACCTCTAAGTGGGGTCCTTATGTGGTACCACTCTCACTATCTAAATCTGTCCCCATACCCTCAATAGAGCAACCACCTTCTTTGGACCTAAAACTCTTGCATGATAACTTGAAATATTCATGTCTAGGCCCAGATGAAACCTTACCTATAATAATAGCATCAGGCTTAGATAAAGAACAGGAAGCTAAGCTTTTAGATGTTCTTAATGAACATAAAACTGCTCTAGGGTGGACGATAGCAGACATAAAAGGGATAAGTCTAGCCGTATGCATGCATTTAGAAGAAAATGCAAAACCTTCTAGGGAAACTCAAAGGTGACTGAACCCCCATATGAAGGACATGGTTAGAGATGAAGTCCTAAAACTCTTAGATGTTGGCATCATATACCCTATCTCTGATAGTACTTGGGTCAGCCTCGTTCAGGTTGTACCTAAGAAATCTGGGGTCACGGTAGCAAAAAATGAGGATAACGAGCTAGTCCCCACTCACATGATCACTGGGTGGAGAGTTTGTATTGACTATCAAAAGTTGAACGCGGTCATGAGGAAAGATCATTTTCCTCTACCTTTCATTGACCAAATGCTAGAGAGGTTAGCCGGACATAGCTACTACTATTTTCTAGATGGATATTCCAGTTATAACCAAATTCTTATAGCACCAGAGGATTAGGAGAAGACCACCTTCACCTGCCCTTTTGGAACCTTCGCCTATAGACATATGCCTTTTGGGCTTTGTAAAGCTCCAGCTACATTTCAAAGGTGTATATCAAGCATTTTCTCTGACATGGTGGAAAGATTCCTTGAGGTGTTTATGGATGACTTCTCAGTATTTGGTTTATCATTTGATGAGTTCCTGCACCACTTGAAGTTAGTCCTTGTAAGGTGTCAGGAGAAGAATCTGGTCTCAAATTGGGAAAAGTGCTATTTTTATGGTACATAGTGGGATAGTATTAGACCACAAATTGATAAGGAAAAAGTAAATTTAATAGCTAACCTTCCTCCACCAAGGACGGTAAAAGAAATTTGCTCTTTTTTAGGACATGCTGGCTTTTACAGACTATTTATCAAAGATTTCAGCAAAATTGCTAAGCCCCTATGTAATTTACTTACAAAGGAGGCCACTTTTGACTTTGATGAGGATTGTAAGAAAGCATTTGAGCAACTTAAGGCTGAATTGACTTTTGCACCTGTTATTCGACCACTAGATTGGAACACACCATTTGAAATAATGTGTGATGTGTCAAATTATGACATTGGAGCTGTTTTGGGACAACGCATTGATAAACTTCCCCATGTGATATATTATGCTAGTAAAACACTAAATGATGCGCAACTCAACTATTCCACTACTAAGAAAGAGTTGTTAGTTGTAGTGTTTGCTCTAGATAAGTTTAGATCTTACTTGTTAGGGTTTAAGGTTATAGTATACTTGGATCATGCGGCTTTAAAGTATCTCCTTTCTAAAAAGGATGCAAAACCTAGGTTGATTCATTGGATACTATTGCTACAAGAGTTTCACTTAGAAAATAGGGACAAAAAACGTTCGGAAAATGTGGTAGCAGATCACTTATCTAGATTAGTGGTGGAGCAAACTAGCGATCAAGGGCCTATAACTGAGTCATTCCTAGATGAACAGTTATTGCATGTTTCTCAGTGTAGAGATATTATTAATTATCTTGTTATAGGACAACTACCTCATCATTGGACCAAACAAGATAAAAGAGATTTTTAACTGAGGTTAGATATTTTACTTGGGATGACCCGTACTTATTCAAGTATTGTCCTGACTAAGTAATTAGGAGATGCATACCCGATAGTGAACATAATCAAATCATCTCCTTTTGTCATGATCATGCATTTGGGGACCATTTCAGCTCTAGAAAGAAAGCTGCAAAAATTTTGCAGTGTGGATTTATTGGCCTACCATATTTAAGGATGCACATGCTTACTACACAGGATGTGTAAGGTGTCAAAGGTTAGGAAGCTTTGGAAGGAGACATATGATGCCCTTAAACCCTATCCTTGTCATAGAACCTTTTGATGTTTGGGGCATAGATTTCATGGGACCTTTTCCAAATTCTTTTGGAAATTTGTACATCCTAGTGGGAGTGGACTATGTGTCCAAGTGGGTGGAGGCTATGCCATGCAAAAGCAATGACCACAAGGTTGTGGTAAAGTTTTTAAAAGAAAATATTTTTGCAAGGTTTGGTACTCCAAGAGGCATAATAAGTGATGGGGGAAAACACTTTTGTAATAAGGTGTTTAAGAACTTAATGAAAAAGTATGGTGTCAACCATAGGATAGCTACCCCATACCACCCTTAGACTAGTGGTCAAGTAGAGGTATCCAATAGGGAAATAAAGCGAATTCTAGAAAAGACAGTCAATCCAAAGAGGAAAGACTAGCCTTTGAGACTTATTGACGCTTTATGGGCTTATTGTACAGCATATAAAACCCCTATAGGAATGTCACCCTACCGCTTGGTCTATGGAAAGGCTTGCCACTTACCAGTAGAGTTAGAGCACAAGGCATATTGGGCTATCAAAAAGCTAAATTTTGACTTAGATTTTGCTGGAACCCACAAAAAACTCCAACTCAATGAGTTGGAGGAATTGAGGAAAGATGCATATGAGTCTACACAAGTGTACAAAGATCGAATGAAAGATGTACATGATCGACATATTCTAAGAAAATCCTTCACACCCGGTCAAAAGGTCTTACAATATAATTATAGATTGCATCTATTCCCAGGAAAACTTAGATCTAGATGGACTATACCTTATATAGTACGCACAATCTATCCTCATGGGACCATCGAGCTTGAAAAGGATGGAGAAATCCAAATGGTCAATGGTCAAAGGTTAAAACCTTTCCTAGAACTGCTTGACCTTGAAATTGATGAGACACTTTTACAGGCATCTGAGTATCATGATCCACCTTAGATTACCATTCCAGGAGCCTTACAACATATCATCATTGCACTCATCATTATGTCTGGCTGAAGACGTTAAACTTAGTGCTTATTGGGAGGCAACCCAAGAGTTTAGAGTCTACATCACTCAACTTTCATTATAATCCTATGTTTTCAAACATTGGGGACAATGTTTCAATTAGGTTGGGGGTGTAGATGCAATAGAGATTTTGAGTTTTCTTAAGAAAAAAAAAATGAATTTTTTTGAATTTTTTTTTTTTTTAAAGAAGAGTTCCCTTAATGTGATGAGAACTGGATGTTCAAAACTTAGTAAATATACTATTTTCACCTCTTAATGGGAATGCATATGATTAGTTTTGCATGTCATTCATGTATTGAAGCATTTTATGAAAGTTAATACTCAGAAACCATTTACACACAACACATAATCAAGACTAATACAGAGGTATGACTTAGAGACCCTGAGGAAAATTAGTGAGACCTATAACCTAGTGAGAGTTTGAGACTATCTTCTTTTAGAGAGTTATAAGTAATTCCACAATTTCTTCAGTGTAAATACATTAGTGAGATCCTATTATTATTGTTTTGGTTAAACATCAAGAATAAAGAGGAGTGATAGCTTTAATTCCAAAGATTTATTGAATCTGATAGGCTTTAGGAAACCTAGGAAATGATATAGGCCATCCTTGCTCAGCCAGAGACATAAAGCCTACCCAATATAGTATACCACTAGTTAGCCTTTTGAGCCTGTTATTAAGCCTTTTCTTTCTTAACCCCATTCACATTAACCCAGAATAACCCATTAAAATAAATAACCATTACCCATCTTCAAAATGAGTAGAGTAGAAAAAATTCAAAAATAGGACAAAAAGTCAAAGAAGTGAGAAAAATTAGCTGTCTTTCTTCCAAAGAAAAAAAAAGAAGAAAAAGAAAAGAAAGAAAAATAAATCTGAAAGAGAAATTCACTTCAAGCAGAAACCTAAAAGAAAAGTTGTCCTAGCAGATATTTATTAAAGACATCTATCAATTTTGAACCTTTGAATTATGTATACGTTTCTTTTCTAAACCTATCCCAAGACTACATTTTATCCTAGTTTAAGACCTATTGACCTTAGGTGGACATAGCCTTAAAGAGGAGATAAAAAAAGAAAGAATTAAGGTGAAAGACCCCTCATATTCTTGGTGTTAACATTCACTCTTAAGGATCACTTTCTTTTGTCTCATGAGCATTTAAAAGAATTATGTGAACCACCAACTTGTTGGATTCGGTCACATAATGAGAGAAATATGTTTAACCCTTATATGAGAGTTTTATTTCTGAGCATATACCTGTGAGGATTTGAGGTCAAGACATATTTCCAGTGAAATGTAAGCATATCTAATTAGAAGTCAAGATTTATGTGGTTGTACACACACATGCACTCTAAGAAATAGCTCAAATAAAATGTCTTTAATATGTGTATGGTGTGTAAAATTGTCAAATCCTCTTCATTAAGTTGTGAAAAACTAATCAATTTGCAAATGAATGAGGATTCTTTGAGATAAAATAAGGAACTCGACTTTATTGAATTTTATGGGTATATTCATTGTAAACCCTCACGAGGCCTAACTTGTCTACTAGGGGTAACCTAGGGGTTCAAGGGCTTGTTGCATGTCCTAAATGTAATCGTGAGTACCTACGAAAGTGGCATCTTGTACTAGTTTTGTGTAAAATAGTTGTCTGCATATTTTGCTAGGGACTAGCAAAATGTTGGTTGGGGGGTGTGTGTTAAGTGTTTAATTTTAGCTAGAAGATCCTTAGTTTAGCATTCAATTAGATCATCTAACCATTCAAAAGTGTAAAATTTAGCTTGATTTTTAATTTAGCTCGAAATGACCATCCAAACTTTTAAATTTTCAAAATCAACGGTCAGATGATCATTAGAGCTTATTAGATGACTAATCTGCAGTTTAGATGATTCTAATTTAGTCTTTTATTTTGCAGATCAACTAAAAGAAATTGGATGGCTCGAATTTAATCTCAATGTTGCAGATAAGTGAAGATCAATAAGGCAAGAGTCCTAAAGGAAGAGGTTTCCTAAGGGAAGAGGTTTCCTAATGGAAGAGGTGTTTCCTAATAGGATTCTACCTCTTCAAGGAAGGAGGTGGAGAAAAATAAGGAAATGCAAAGACTATAAAGAAGAAATCGTATGGGGGAGGAGTGAAGTTGTTCTTGGAGTTTTGGGTTTTCTTTGGTCTTCTTTGTTCAGTTTTTCTTGCTTTCCTTAGTTCTTCTGTCATACTTTTCTTTTAATCTCCATTCATCTAATTACATTTAACGTATCTTCCATAGCTATTTCACGTTACTTCTTCTTCCCAGCAACCTCTCAAACATCTACCCAGTCTCTCACCCACCGCATCAGCCCCCTTCCTCTCTACCTCTTACCCTCTCTATTTCACGTCATTTTTTTTCTCTCCTCTGTCACGACTAGACAATCTCGCTTATCACTGCTTTCCCTGCACCTATCATTCACCGCACCACTCTGGGTTGTCTACACTTCCATCAGCCAAGGCGTCTTTGGCCCAGGCTCCTCTGCTCCATACGGTGGCTAGACAACCCATATTCTCACGCATACTCACGATGTCATTTTTTCCCTTCTCATGTACCTAGATCCTCCACTTTCTCCTATTACCGATCTCCACTTGCCCACTGGTCGCACGCCCAAAACCAGAGCACCCTCTAGCTAGGTGTCTCCACCATTCGCATCATTCAAGACAGATGACGTCCAGTTTAGATCAAGGCCGCCCAACATAGCTAGTCCAGTGGGACGGCCCCTCCTCACAAAAGGCTTGGTTTTCCAGGAGCTCAGGCATCTACACGATCTCCAGGAAAAGTCGTCTTCTTCGGCTATTCCTCTTTTATGGGAGTTTTTGGGAAGTTTTGGGAAAAATTCTAGATTTGCCCTTTGAAGAATAATGCAATTTACATTTACTTTCACATTATTATTCCGGGTTTATGTTATTCCATTCTGAGTCATTCATGTTTCGTGCTTACTGTTTAATAATTAAGGGTATTGGTTTAACCATGGATAATCTTTAAATTCTTGTTTATTTTAATTCAAAATTTCAATTAAATTTTCTGGAATATTTTCAGGATCATTTCTAGTGTAATTACTGTTCCTGATCTTCATTTTGGATTTTGAAAATAGATCTAAGCCATTAAATCTTAATTTCTTTAATTAGATTAGATCTCTATCAATTTGATGAATCAGACAAATTCCTCCATTAGATCATTAATCCAGGATATGTTGAATGTAGTTAAGGAGTCTGATCAAGGTTTCTTATACCCGAAGTGAAGAAATTGGACAGTACTTAATCTAGGGAATTAGATTTTCTTAATTTTTCTAGTTTTACTTCTAATTAAGGTTTTAATGATTCTTTTTCTGTTTTTTTTGGAAATAGACTTTTGGAATTTCATTGCAAAACTAAATCTTAAGTTCAATTTTTTTTTCTATTAATTGTTCTCAATTGATTGAATTTTAAATAATTAAATTTTATTAAAAACTCTAAAATCTAAAGCGAGTCCCTGTGGGATCGACCCGTATTTGCATAGCTATACTACAATAGCCAGTGCACTTGCGGAAAACATCAACAGCTTTCAAATAGGAAACATAGGGGATAAGGTGGCTGCCTTTTGATGTGGAGTAGGTGGGAGACCCCACCTTTTTAAGAAGGGGCATCTCCCCCTTCAAAAATTGTTGAAGGACTTACAATTTAGGAAAGTAGGTGGGATGATAAGATAGGAAAGACATGGGAAGAAGAAAAGAAAGTGGGGTGTAGGAAAAGCTGAGGAAAGTGATGTGAGATGGAAGTTTTTGATTGGCTACTTGATTCCCTAAGGACTTGGGATTGGTTGGGTGGCTTGGATGGTAGTTTAGGAAGGTGGAAGAGTTATGGACTCTTGAATGGAAACTCAAATTATGGTGGTCTTTGGTGGTGAGGTGGAAAGTGATAAAAAGGTGGGAAAAAGTAGGAAAAACATCAAAATTGGAAGACTCTCATCCTATTGGTCCATATGCCAACTTATCCAAATAAGATTTCCCTTAATTATCTTCAAAATATCCCTTAAAATCTTAGGGATTATTCTCTTAAATTTCTTCCAATCCTAGCCTTCCATTTAGCTTAGCTTGATGGCTAACTTTGAAGGCTCCTTTGGCTAGGCTTCATGACTGGCTTTAGAAATTTCCTTGGCTTGACTTCATGGTTCAATCCATTGGCTTCAGTGGCTCGAATGGTTTGGCTTGAATTCCTTAGCTTGTCACCTTCACTCATGGCTTATATGGCTAAGGTGGCTTAAGTGGCTTCCATGCAAAGGTGGTGGGAATGCATAGCTTACTTCATGGGTCCACTTTGGCTATCTTTATGTAACACCCTGAGTTTTTCATGAAAATTTTTTGTGTTTATTTTAAAAGGTGGCACACCTCTAAATTTTAAAATACAAAAATAGCAGAAGACTTTTCTTTGAAATTCATTTTCCCAAAAACCCGGATGTCACCTTTATGCTCAGACTACACATACACACACACACACACACACACATAGTTTTCTAGAAGATAGATATTCATTTCTTAAAATAGGACCCATCCAGTGGTTCACTTGTACAGCCCCTATAACATTATATTAAATGTCCAATATCACAATTCAAGTGACTAACTACACAATACAAAAGTTTTAATAAAATATATACCTGAGCACAGAAGTATGGTTGCTGGATTCCTCTTCTTGTGTACATCTTCTCCTATCTATCTGTATTTGAGATATTGTAAACATAAAACATTTACAATATCACAACAAGGTATGCTTGATAGGGGAGTTTAAGAAGCATGCTAAATCTTAAGATACATTCATTATTCCATAGTAATTAGAATATTCATTTTCATAACAATTTTTATTGAATGAGATTTGTTGTATGTTTTACATTTCAATAATCCATTTATAAACCAAAAATCTATAGGTTTCTTAATCATTAACAATCCATTGATGAATCAATTATTAACATGTTTCATAATTATTGATATCTACATGTTTCATAATTATAAGTAATCCATTGATTTATCAAATATATTTAATTATTATTTGTTATCTAAATAAACTAATCCAATTCCATGAACCATACTCTGCATAACAATTCTACCCATTCATATACCCATATGAAACTTACATGAAACTACACCCTCAATCATATACATATAAAATATGTACACATATATGAAAATTGTTAAAAGACATATAAAATTATGAATATAATCAATAAGTCTCCTAATCTACATTCCCAAACTATATTGGGTTTCAGAATCATACCCGTCATCATGTGGGGTTCATAATCATCCAGCCTCTGCTAGTATATTAGTATAATCCTCACGCCCTCATGATACGGGGTCCAAATTCCTCTAGCCACCACTGGGAAAACAATATAAGGCATATCATCATGCCATATCATATAAGGCATCTCATAATGCCATCATATAAGCACCATAGTGCATCAAATAAAAGGACTACTATGCATGCATTCAAAATCCGTACAGAGCGACCGTATAACTGCTCAATAATCCACTTATATCATCCTTAGTGAAAATCACAATATCCATATTCGTATGGGAGGATCATGGCTGTCACAATGGTGGCCTTCCCATAATTGCCCTACCTGACTTTTAGCAACACATAGTGCTTGGTATCTATAATATAATAAATTTCAGAGAGCAGGTGGCCAACCCCTCATAACTCTCCTAGCATAGCATCCTTAGGCCGACGCCTATCTAAAAAAAAACTCTCAGGCCTCCATGCCCAGATGTAAAATAATCATAATAGTAGGCAATTCGGTTGTTCATAAATTTTATAATAAGAATAGCATCCTCACTTATTTGGTGATAACCAACCATGGATGTATCCTATAAAAATATACTCACACATCATCAATATTGACATGGTACCCATGTACCATAAACATAATTTCACAATTCACATACATGACGTACAAGTCATAAGCATCATTTATAACATGAAATTCTTTTAATTAACATTATTTCATCATTTCAATTTAAAGCATGTTGATCCCCATCTGTTCACGCAGGTAAAATCCTCATTTTACCTAGACCCTCCAAATCAAACAATCAATTAGTAACTTTTAACTGAACGATCTAATTGAATAAGCTACATTGATCATGATCATAGAACTTGATCAATTTCCATACCTAGACCCTAGATCGATCTCAACCATTAATCAAGATCAGTGAAATCTTCTCAATCAAGCTTATGATCCTAAATCTATCATCAAACTCTTGATCTACGCTTCCTAAGGGTCATGATAAACTATGTGGATTGGAAAAATGAAGTCAAATCATCATAGATCAGAAGATTTGACCATCTATGAAAAGTTTGGTAATTTCAATGATTGGATCTTCCTGGATCAAGAATTAGGAAGATGGGTTTTGTTCCTCACATCCCAAGGATCATGAGGGTACTCTCAAATTTTCAAAAATCCTCCTGGATTGCTCATAATCTAGGTTTGAAGGTCAAGGGTTAAATTGGATCCTGTTCAATAGATCATTAAGAACATCAGATCATTGTTGGATGATGATGGATCTGCTCGATCATGGCCTGATCAATGAATTGGTTGATGATTTTGTCCATGATTTTGAGAGGAACACGATGAGTGGCCCGGATCACCAATTCGAGTCATTTCCACCTCTGTTCGCATTGTTCCCTAGAGTTGTTCATCGTTGCTGGTGACAAAAATGGCACTGGGAACGAAGATGGAAATGAGAGGTGGGTTTGCCGATGTGAGGCCTATTGAGTATCATTGGTGGAGCATGAAAGATGGGAGAGAGAGGAGGCGGGTTGGCACACCAAATGCAACATCAGCTAGAGGAGGAAGACGAGGGGAGGGTTCCAGCCTGATTGAGTGTTCATGCCCAATCAGATGCATCAGGGAAGAAGACATATGCAAGGTTATTTTGGGTTTTCTTTTGCCAATTGGAGGAGGGTTTCACAATGAAAGTGGAGCAAAGAGGGGGTGCAATTGCAGAGGAAACAATGGAGAGAGCATTTTTTTGGGTCTTGCGACTGTGCCTCCCAGTGATGAGGGTGCTAATGGAAATCTAAGAAAAAGAGGGGGTCTGAATGGAGGAAACGCATCAGTGCCGGTGGGAGATCATAGGGAGGGGAGATGGGTATGGCATTGCAAGCGAGTTGGGCTCAAGTTGCTGCGTCGAGTACGATGACGTAGACGGTGGCTGGTCTGGGAGAGGGGAAAAGATACGCTGGATGGAAGGGGGAAGAGAAGAGAATGGTGGGTGCTAGGGTTCAGGTTGTTAGGTCTATTCTCTTTGAGAACAGATCATGCAATAAGGGGGTGCCATTATCAAAATGACCCCCTGATGTTTCTATGAGTGTTTTTTTAACTATTAATTACCAAAATATCCCTGATTTTGAAGTCCCATAACTTCCTCATATGGATTCTGTTTTTAGCGTTCTTTGGCTCATTGATTCCATTTTTTGAGTACTATCTGATGGCTTTAGTTTTAGTTCCAAATTATTATCCGATTGAAAGATATACTTCTTGAAAGCTCATAACCTAAACATGGAATAGTAAACTTTTGGGGTGAAATTCATCCGAACTCCGATTTCAGTGTTCTTTATGTTGTTGGACTTTATTTTTCAAGTACATTCCAAATATTCATGTTTCCACTCCAAATTCCATTTCTATATAAAAATTTATTTTCTCTGGGTCAAAAATTCCAATTATATTCCAAAATTTCAATTTCACAAAATAATGCCCAAAATAGTATTTACAAATTTGGGGTTGTTACACTCTAACTCCTTTAATCGCATCCATTGTTGGTCAACAAGATTATCTTGACCTTTGTTTTCAAGTTGGATTGATGATTTTGGGACTTTGACTTGATCTTTAATTTCATCTAGAAATCCTAATTAAATCCCCAAAAAACATGATTAACCACATACTTACCTTGATTTAGCTTCTAGACCTACAAAATAAGAAATTTTTCTTCATTAGGTCAAACATGAATTTGTTAGGAATTTTGGTCTAAAAACCCTAATTTACCGTTGTAAGTTGAGTCCCTTATTTTATCTTAGAGAATCCTCATTCATTAGCGCTCTACTAGTTTTTCACAACTTAATAGAGAGGATTGATAATTTTACAAATCATACAAATATTAAAGATATTTTTTCTAGTTATTTCTCATGGTGCATGTGTGTATACAACCACATAAGTCATGACTTCTAACTGGATATGCTTAAATTCCATTGGAAGTATGTCTTGACCTCAAATCCTCACAGGTATACTATTAGAAATGAGGCTCTCAAATAGGGGTTTAAATATATTTCTCTCATTATGTGATTGAATCCAACAAGACTAATGGTTCACATAAATTTTTAAATGCTGATGAGACAAAGGAAAGTGATCCCTAAGAGTGGTTGTCATTACCAAGAATAATGCTGATGAGAAGATATTTTCTTAGGCTTGGGTAGGGTTTCGAAAAGAAGGGTATAAGGATTTCAAAGGTTCAAAATTGAGTAGAGGTCTTCAATGAATATATGTTAGAACACTTTTTAGCTTTGTTGAAGTGAATTTCCTTTGTATTCTAGTCTTGCACTTTTTATCTTCTCTTTTTGATACTTCTTTCTTTCCACTTTTGTTTTTCTTTTGGCTTCCTTGGAAGAACAAATGCTAAAGTTCTCACTTCTTTGACTTTTTGTCCTCTTTTGAACTTTTCTACTAACTCTACTCATTTTGTAAATGGGTAATGGTTAATTATTTTATTGGTTTTTTTGGGTTAAGGTAAGTGAGGTTAAGAAAGAAAGGCCTTATAAAAGGCTCAAAGGGCTAACTGGTAGTTTGGAATATACGGGTAGGCTTTATGTCTCTGGTTTGAGAAAAGGTGGCCTATATCATTTCTTAGGTTTCCTAAAGCCTATCAGATTCAATAAATGTTATATAAATAAAGCTATTACTCTTATTTATTCTTGATAGTTAACCAAAACAAGGATAATAGGATTGCACTAAGTTATGTACACTAAAGAAACTGTGGAATTACTTATAATTGTCTTAAAAGAAAGTCTTTAATCTCGACTGATTTTTTTCAGGGTCTCTAAGTCATACCTCTCTATTTGTCTTGATTATATGCTTTGTTTAAATAGTTTCCAAGAATTAACTTTCATAAAATGCTTCAACACATGAATAATATGCAAATTAGTTAGTTGTATCCCCATTAAGAAGGAAAAATAATAGAACTATTAAATTTTGAATAGCCATTTCTCATCACGGTAAGGGAACTCTTCCATTTTTTTTGTGATAAGCTTAAGAAAATTCAAAATCTCTTCATGCAACTATACCCCCAACCTAAATGAAACATTTCCCAATTTTTGAAAACATAGGAATCTATATGGAAGGATGTAGAAGATGGAGATTTTAAAAACATTTGGGTTGCCTCCTAGGTAGCGCTAAGTTTTACATCTTCAGCTAGACATAATGATGAGTGCTAGGATGATAAGCTGTAAGGATTCTTGGAAAAGTCTAAGGTGGGTCATGATAATTAGTGGCACTAAAAGTGTTTCATCAATCTCAGGGTCAGAATTTAAGAAAAGGTTTTAATCTTTGATCATTAACTTTTTGGATCTACCCATCCTTCTCAATTTCAATGTCCCCATCTAGATCTAAGTTTTCTTGGAAAGAGATGCAATCTAGAGTTATACAATATGACCTTTTGTCCAAGTGTGAAAGATTTTCTTAAGATTTGGCGATCATGTGTAACCTTCATCCAGTCTTTGTATAATTGTGTAGAGTCATATGCATCTTTCCTTACTTCTTCCAACTCATTGAGTTGGAGTTTTTGGTAGGTCCCAGTAGAATCTAAGTTGAAATTGAGCTTTTTGATAGCTCATTATTCCTTGTGCTCTAACTCTATGGGTAAGTGATAGGCCTTACCATAGCCTAGGAGGTTGGGTGACATTCCTATAGGAGTTTTATATGCTATATGATAAGCCCACAAAGCATTGTTAAGTCTCATAGCCCTATCTTTCTTACTTGGATTGATTGTCTTTCCTAGAATCCACTTAATCTCCCTATTACATACATTTACTTGGCCACTAGTCTGAGGGTGGTATGGGGTGGCTATCCTTTGGTTGACACCATACTTTTTCATTAAATTCTCAAACACTTTATTACAAAAGTGTTTTCCCCCATCACTTATTATGGCTCTTGGAGTACCAAACCTTGCAAATATATTTTCTTTTAAGAATTCTACCTTAACTTTATTGCCATTGGTTTTGTAGGGTATAGCCTCCACCCACTTGGATACATAGTTCACTCCCACTAGGATGTAAATATTTTCAAACATTGAACGGTTCTACGACAAGGATTTTTTCATTTAAGGGCATCATATGCCTCCTTCCTAGACTACCGAATCTTTGACACCTCATGCATGCTGTGTAGTAAGCATGTGAATCTTTAAATATTGTAGGCCAATAAAAACTACATTGTAAAATTTTTGCAACTGTCTTTCTCAAGCTAAAATGGTCCCCACATGCAAGATCATGACAAAAGGAGATAATTTGATTGTTTTCACTATTTGGTATGCATGTCCTAATCACTTGACTGGGATAGTACTTGAATAAGTACGAGACGTCCTAAGTTAAATATCTAAACTTGGTCAAAAATATCTTTTGGATACTACTACTACAAGAGTTTGACTAAGAAATTAGAGACAAGAAAGGTCCCAAAAATGTTGTAGCAGACCACTTGTCCATATTGGTGGTGGATCATACTAGCGATCACATGCCTATAATTGAATCCTTCCTGAATGAATAGTTATTGCATATTTCCCAATTACATAAGTTTTATCCGTTTTAGAAAGGAGGTACTTTAATGCTAAGTGATATGAGTATACTATAACTTTAGAGCCTAACAAGTAAGATCTAAACTTATTGAGAGCAAACACTATAGCTAACAACTTTTTCTCAGTAGTTGAATAATTGAGTTGCACGTCATTTAGTGTTTTACTAGTGTAATATATTATGTGGGGAAGTTTATCAATGCCTTACTCCAAAACAGCTCCAATGGCATAATCCGTCGCATCACACATAATCATGAAAGGTGCATTGCAATCTAATGGTCCAATAATGGGTGCAAAAGTCAACTATGCCTTTAATCAATCAAATGCTTTCTTACAATCCTCATCAAAGTAAAAAATGGCCTCCTTTATAAGTAAATTACATAGGGGCTTGGAAAATTTGCTAAAATCCTTGATGAATCGCCTATAAAAGCCAATATGTCCTAAAAAGGAGCTAATTTCTTTCACCGTTCTTGCAAGAACTAGCTTTAAGTGGTGTAGGCACTTATCAAATGATGTCCCAAATACTGAGAAGTCATCCATAAACACCTCAAGAAACCTTTCTACCATATCAGAGAAAATGCTTAACATCCACCTTTGAAATGTAGCAGGATCATTATAGAGGCCAAAAGGCATAGTTGGTAGGCAAATGTTCCAAAAGGGCAGGTGAAGGTGGTCTTCCCCTGATCCTCAGGTGCTATAGGAATCTAGTTGTAACTGGAGTATCCATCCAAAAAATAGTAATAACTATGTTCGACCAACCTCTCTAGCATTTGGTCGATAGAAGGTAGAGGAAAGTGATCTTTCCTCTTGATCGCATTCAGTTTACTATAATCAATGCAAACTCTCCACTCGATGTTCATGGGGGTTGGTACTAATTCATTCCCCTCATTTTTTACTACCATTACCCTGGATTTCTTAGGTACAACCTGAACGGGGTTGACCCATGTGCTGTCAAAGATAGGGTATATTACACCAACATTTAGAAACTTTTGGATTTCATCTCTCACCACATCCTTCATGTGGGGATTAAGTCGTCTTTGAGTTTCCCTAGAAGGTTTTGAATTTTCTTCTAGGTGTATCTTATGTAAGCATACAGCTGGACTAATCCCTTTTATGTTTGCTATCATCTTCCCTAGAGTAGTTTTATGTTTCTTAGGGACATCTAAAAGCTTACCCTTCTATTCATTATGTAAATATGATCTATTATCATAGGTAAGGTTTCATCTAGGCCTAGGTATGAATGTTCCAAGTTGTTAGGATAGGGTCTTAGGTGCAAAGATGGTGGTTACTCTATCAAAGGTATGGGGACAGATTCAGAAGGTGGGAGTGGTTCCATAAAAGGACCCCACTTGGAGGTATCCATGATTGGAGTAGCCTCCAGAAGGTTGTTTACCTTCTCAATAGACTTGTCTAGATCAAATTCTCCATTAAAGTGCATGAAACAAGCCTCTAGTGGGTCAGAGATGAACAATCATGGATGAATGTCATTAATTAGACTCTCAAACAAATTGACATCGCAAGAATCATTGATGTCTAAATGTTGTTGATCACGTTAAACACATTTAATTTAACTTTCATGTTGCTAAATGATAATTTCATTACATCATTCTTATAGTTAATAATGGCATTGGACATCATTAACAACAGACATCCAAGGATGACTAGAATCTGACTGCCGAGATTAGATACAGGTTGGGTGTTTAGTACAATGAAATCAACTAGGTAATAAAACTAGTCCACCTGTATCGATACATCTTCAACCAAACCATAGGGTATCTTGATATATCTATCAACTAATTGCTACATGGTAGCTATTGGTTTTAATTCACTCAGTCTTAATTGCTCATAGATAGAGTATGGAAACAAGTTAACACTCACTCTTAGGTCAATTAATCACATATCTATGACATGATCTCCAATAATGCAAGAAATGGTAGGACATCTTGGGTCTCTAAACTTTGGTGCGGCCTTGTGCTATATCAAAGAACTTACCTGGTCAGTGAGGAAAGCCATTTTTAGGACATTTGGCTTTCTTTTTCTAGTGCATAGCTCTTTTAAGAACTTGGCATAAGCGGGGATGTCTTTAATTTCATTAAGCAATGGAATATTGATTTGGACATGTTCAATATGTCCATTAACTTGTTGAAGTTTGTTCCCTTTATAGCTTTGTCTAGTAACTGAGGAAAAGGAACTTTAGGAACATAGGGTGCTTTCATTATAAGTTCTACAGTGTTTTTCTATCTTTTTCTTTCTCTTGTGTTTTGGTTTCCTCTTTCTCCTCTATAGTTTCTTAGCCTACCCTACTTTATTATTGATTTGACGACCACTCTTAAAGGTGTTTATAGACTTAGCATGCTCATGAGAGTTCTGATTTTGAGAACATGACCCTATCTCAAATTGACCCTTAGGGTTAGGGATGGGTTGACTTAAGAACTAACCCTCTAATTTTTAGTTGAGCTGATAATATGCTCATATGCATCTCTAGCTTGGCTATAGCTTAAGAATTGATATTCTTGAATTGGTTCAGAGAACTTTTTTTTGCTTCATGTTTTTCCTTCAAACATGCTCTGAATCCTATCCTCCAAAGATGGTTTCTTTGTTTGTTGAGGTTGTTGGAAGCCAAGTGGCTACTGAGGAACTATAGCTCTAGGAGGAAAGTTTTGGGGAGGGGAGTTCACAGATGGTCCCCATTGGTAGTTATTCTTTGACCAGAAAAAGTTGGGATGCCTTGCCCATTTAGGACTATAGGTCTCAAAACATGGGTTGTTGCTAAGTTGGTGATATTCATTCAATGCATTTGCTTGGTCAACAAGATAGTCGTTCAACACTCTATTTGATGGACAAGACATGGTGATGTGGGTTGGACTAGAATAGAGAGCACATACCTCTTGTGGAGGTTTAAGAGATGTGGCAAACATAAAGGATTGAAACATAGTTTCAAGCTTGTTTGATCTACCATCTTACTTATCCATTCTTGCTAGTATAGAATTGAATTTATGGGATATATTAGTATGCACTCCTATCTCATAGAGATCCCCTCTCTTGGTGGGCTGATTGTATCTCTCTATTCTATTTGAATAATCCCATTGTTGGGAATCATCTACTAGAGTCTGAAAGAACTCCCAAGCCTCACTATTATCCTTTAGCATGAGGGCCCCTCCACTCACTACATCTACCATCTGCCTATTTTGAGACATGAATGCTTCATAGAAGTGTTGAACCTGCTGCCATTTCTCAAATTCATGATGAGGGAATTTCTATAGCAGTTCATTCCATCATTCCATCATTCCCAACATTCATAATATTGTTCATCATCCCTTTGTTGAAAATTGATAATTTCATAATGAAGGGCATTTGTTTTGTGAATAGGAAAGAATTTATTCAAAAACTTCTTAGAGAATTAGTCCCATGTGTTGATTGAACCTACCTTCAAGGAATTAAGCCATGATTTGGATTTGTCCTTGAGGGAGAACAGTAATAGCCTAAGCCTAATAGAGTTGTCTGAAAAATTTTGGAACCTAAATGTATCGCAAATATCTAGGAAGTCTTTGATATGTAGGTAGGGGACTTCTCGGTCTTGACCATAAAAAGTGGGGAGTAATTGGATGACTCCAGGGTTTAACTTGAAGTGGTTTACATTTGTAGGAGATAAAGCAATGCAAGATGGGGTGTTGAGTTGTAGTGGCGCATAGAAATCTCTAATAACTTTACACCCAATTTCTATTGGTAGCTCTGCCACGAAGATAGGAATTTGGTTTCTTTCCCATTGTATAAGGTTGTGTTCAATCGTTCCGTTGAGAGGTGTTAACTCTAGGTTTTGAGATTGACACCCTTGCATAAACTACCCTAATCTGAATGCACTAATCTAAATGCTAACTCTATCTCTACATGATGCACAATCAATTCCTAGTATCCACTAATCAAGCAGTTTCTAGATTATCTTTTCTTAGTGTATAGGTGATAGGCTTTTAGACCTAGATCTAAATAGATCCTCTTATCTAGATTTGAATACTGCTTACTAGTTAGGTTCTGCTCAAAAGTGGTTAGTGTGATCCTAGTGTTAGGAGGCATTTAGACCTCATCTAATATCAACAAAAGTTGTGGGAAAATCACTTGGATTTTAAGACACCCACTATAACCAAAGTACTTAGAAGCCACTGGAGTGACAATAGATCGAATCCTTCGAAAGGGTCCTATGAGCTTGATACCATAAGTCTCTTTCTACTTGATTTTAAATTTAAATTTAAGGATTGGGATCGTGACATACAAGGATATTGATTGATTCCTAGGTGGGCCAAGGAGTTGGTGATGAAATCTAGTCCTTATCTTATAAGGGTTCTTTTGGGGCCCTTACTAGCATTAAATCCATTCCACCATAAAGCATTTGAATATGCAATGTAGAATAAAAAGAAAACTAATGCCTACACTTAACAAATGGTCAGGAGATGGGACATTATAACCATGCAACCTATGCTTTGGTTATATCTAAGCTCAAACTAACCTTTGTTAAATTAGTGCACAACTAATGCAATAGTCCTAAGTAAAGATGCAATAATTATTAATAAATGATCCTAATCTATATGATTTATTCTACCATCCAAATGCAAAATTATCCTAAAAATTAAATTTGAGTGAGAGACGCTCATAGTGAGGGGTCTGATGATAATCAAGTGGGCCACCATACCCCACACTTGCCCTGTATTATTACAACCCATTTAAAATTAAATAAATAAGAAATTACAAATTATAATGGGCCTCACTACAAGTTCCACTCAAATCCTAATCTAGAAAAGCAATAAACCTAATCTAATGTGATGAAGCCATGGCCCACAAGATTGCCACTACTCCTTTACCAATTTCCATCGTGCAAAAATCAAAGAAATATGGTCAATATGGGAAAAACCTGAATCTATTGAACCCTAAACCTAGACTAGAGGAAAATAACCTAAAGTATGGAACATTACATAAAATGTTGTAACTCCTTGGCAATGATGCCAAAAACTACTTGTTGTTTTAAATAAAACTTGCAAACAATGAACTATTTGCAATATAGCATGCTAGTGAGGTCAATCCCATGTAGAGTCGAACTAATATGATGCTAGTGGTCCATACTTTAAACTATCTAACCTAGCCAAAATTCAAGAAATATTTTTAACCTAAACTAGAATTGGAAATTAACACATGAAATTGGAAACTAAGAAAAATAATAAACATACTAAAATTGAAAACTTTCCTAAAATATGTACCTTCTAAAATTAAAATTTCCTAAATAGAACACTTTCTAATTTGATAAATTTCCTAATCATGCAACTACTAAAGCAAGAAAACAAAACTCATGGGAAAGGAAACTTTAACAATAAAAATCTAAGCAACTTCATGCAACAAACTCATGAAAATCAAACAAACTACCACTAACTAGATTACTCTAAAGAAAACAACTAACTTGGATTTCATTCCTTTGATTCATTCAAAACATGCACACCACTTATGGGCAGCATATATGATTTCAACATGAATTGAAATTTGTTTTCCATACAAGATTAAAGAAGTAATGAAGGAACAATCACTTAATAACTTCATTCAAGTTCAGCCTTGAGTCTTTCAAAACCACGAGTTCCACTTTTGGAGTGGACCATGGTATCTTATGACTTTTGATTCACTTGATTGATGAATTCAACTTAAGACAACACTAATTCAAGAGAGCATCGAAATGTAACAAGGAAGGATTAAATAAGTTTCATTCAGGAACAAAATAAAATTCCATTAATCATCAATGGGTTGTATACAAGTAAATACAAGAAAGGTATATTCCACTTTTGATGGAAACGTACCACCTTTTCTCCACACTCAAATCCAAAATTAAACAATAATGATGATTCCTCATCCACAAAGATTGATATTAAAAGGTAAATCTTAAGGAATAATTAGGCAAAACCCAAGTGAACTCAAGGAAGTAAGGTGAAATTCAATGGAAACTTAAAAGAGAACTCAAAAGCAATCAAAGGTAAAGGGAAAACTAGATTCATGATGACTTCCCTTGGCTGTCACCTCAATGGAAACCAGCCTTGAATCATAGTTTTTTAAGGCAAGGAAACAACAAAACAAAGTAAGACAAAAGCTAGCATAAAAACTCTAAAATCAAACAAGAGAATAAGTGAGGAGAACCAACCTTGAAAGCTGAAGCAAACACCCTAAAACTTGACTTAAAATGGCTTGGAGAGAAGTCACACACTAGATCCAAGATCAAGAAAAGCTTGATTTGTCTTATAATTGCCAATAATGCAAGTGAGAGTGGGGCAACCTAGATCTTTATATTTTGGTGGTGTATGATGTTGAAGAATAGAACTAATGTGTTCAATAAAAAATCAATTCTTTTGAACATATAATCTTGTTTTATGGTGCAAAGGACTTTGAAGAATTTGAAATATGATGGTATTAGTTTTATAGCGTTCAAGATCGGTATGTTGATCTTGACTTGCTTAAAAACTTCCATAATCTCATCATTAGAGGCAAAATTTGTAGCTTGATGCAGCCTCCGAAGATAACAAAGCAAGAACAGGGCAAGGCTCAATGGGTAGGAGGGACTCCTCATCTACATATTTTTCTTTTTCTTTATACTTAGGAGGTTCCTAAACCTTGTTTTCCTTTTTAATTTATTAATTACTTTACCACTATGAAGAATGGTAATGGCCTTAGTTTGTTCCATGGTTGAACTTGAAGAACCATCAGTATTAACCACGTGCACACCTTTGGGGTTTGGTTGTAGTTGAGTAGGAAATGTCCCTTTATTAAGGGTTTGCATGAGTTGAGTCATCATGTTCTTCATTTCATTCATGAATTGTTCAAATTAACATTTTTCTTCTCCTAGTTTTGGATAAATTGGTGAATTATTCTCTACTGGTCTCTTAGGTAGGGGCATATAAGTCCAAAAGTAGGTGGCCCTTGATTTTGTTGGTAGTGTTGGTATGTGGCTCATTGTGAAACATTAGCATTGGATCCAATGTGCCAATTGAAATTAAGATGATTTCTCCAGTAGGGATTATATGTCTCAAGGTATAGGGAAAAAGGTCATTAATATGAATTCAAGGCATTTGCCTATTCATGAAGCACATCTTGTAATGCCAAAATTGTGGGACATTCTTGAGTGGGGTGTGAGGTACTTTCACAAATACCACACACTTGTTCGACCTTATTAGAAGAAATTTTTTCCATTTCCATGGACTCTATTTTTCTAACTATGGTTGCTATTTTAGCCATCATATCATCTTTTTTTTGACATAACATACATTTCATAAGTACATGGCTCTTGAATGTTAGGGAAAGGTAGAAGATAGGTTCTCCAACTTCATTACATCATATTTATAAAGTTTTAAGAGTGGAAGACCTACGAATGGAAGGTTGAGATGGTTTGGGTAATGAGAAGGGGAGGAGAGAGACTGGCAGGCGTGGAATACATGCAAGGGGTGGTATTTGACTTGGAATGGAGTTTGGGAATAAGTTGGGATAGGAAAGAAAGTGGTTGGTTGGATAGGAAAGAAGGTTTTACTAGGATAAGAAAGGTGATAGCTTAGGTGGGAAGGAAAAAGAGGAGATTAGGAGAGAATTTAGGTGTTTGGTTTGATAATAGAAAGTGGATGGGGGGGGGGGGGGGGGGGGGGTGTATGATTTACATGGGAGTGCATGTGGTTTCTAAATTTTGAAATAAATGTGGATCATTGGGTGGTAATCAATGGTGGAGATCTCTTTGACCTTAGGACTTGATTTGGCTTTCAACAAGGGATAAGTGTCTAGGAATTTTTTTAAACCTTTTCAATGCTTTATCCTTGGACCTTAGATTATCATCATCTTATCTTGAATGATTGAGATTTGGTTAGCGTAATCTTATCCAAAAAGATCTTCTTTTGAGGTTCCTTTACTCTCTAGCATTGGATTGGACCGCCCTAGAGTGAGTGGCCTAGATTTCTTAAAGATTTCCTTATCCATTCTAGATTTCTCATATTTTTCTCTAACCAATAGTATTTCAAATAGGTGGGTGTCTTTTTCCTTGTTTCTAGTGGTCTACTTTCCTTGAATTTAGGTAGATAGCTCCTCAAAGGGGACTAGTCAAAGATGGCAAGATCAAACAAATGTGGGAAACCTACTTTCAAAAATTGTTAAATGACAATGGCTCTGAGAATATAGGGATTGAAAATAATGTAAACCTAAATAACATTGGACATTATAGATGTGTACATAGGATTAGAATACTTGAAGTGAAAGAGGCCTCAAAAAAGATGAAATCAAGAAAGGCCATGGGGCTTGATGGTATACCAATAGAGGTTTGGAAGCATATGGGAGACACTAGGGTAGTTTGGTTGATCAAGTTGTTTAACAAGATTATAAAATCAAAGATAATGCTGATGAATGGAGGAAAATCTCTATTATAGCAATTTATAAGAATAAAGGTGACATACAAAGATGCACTAATTATTGAGGGATCAAACTTATTAGCCACACTATGAAACTTTTTGAAAAAGTGATTGAGAAGAGGCTATGGCACGAGACAATTGTATTGGAGAACCAATTTGGTTTCATGCTTAGGAGGCCTATCATGGAAGCTATTTTCTTACTAATACAATTGATAGAGAAATATAGGGAGAGGAGGAAAGACCTCCACATAGTCCTTATTGACTTAGAGAAAGCTTATGATAAAGTCCCTAGAGAGTTAGTATGGAGGGTATTAGGCTAGAAAATGGTTTTGCGGGGTATAGAGACATCATTAAAGATATGTATGAGGGAGCGATAACAAATGTTAAGATCATTAGTGGCGAGATTGGTGATTTTCCTATCACAGTAGGATTGCACCAAGGATCGACATTGAGCCCATATCTTTTTGCTTTGGTTATGGATGAGTTAATAAAAAATTTGCATGAGGAGATTTGATGGTGCTTGCTATTTGTAAATGATAGAGTCTTAATTAATGAGACAATGGAGGGGCGTAAACACAAAGCTAAAGTTATAGAGAGAAGCATTAGAATCTAAAGGATTTAAAATCAGCTGAACTAAGACAAAATATATGGAATGCAATTTTAGCAAGGAGAGGAGTAGGAATGGAATACTGGTTAAGATTGATAACCAAGAAGTCCCAGTAATAGACCACTTTTGGTACTTAGGATCAATGATTCATGAGAGTGGAGAGATTGAGAGGGAGTTTACCTAGAGAATCCAAGCGGGTTGGAACAAATGGAGATGTGCATCTAGAGTTTTGTGTGATCGTGTCACTCAAACTAAAAGAAAAATTCTATAGGATGGCCATAAGGCTGACCATGCTCTATGGATTAGTGTTGGGAAGTTAAGGAACATCATGTTCATAGGATGAGCATTGTGCAAATGAGGATGTTGATATGGATGAGTGGCAAGACTAGAAAGGGTAGAATTAGGAATGAAAACATTAGAGGAAACTTAGGGGTAGCAGAAATAGGTAACAAGATGAGGGAGATTAGACTTAGATATGGTTTGGACATATCCAAAAGAGACCCAAAAAGGCATCAGTTAGAAGGAGTGAGGTAATGTAAGTGGAAGGTTCTAAAGGGGCAAGAGGAAGGCCCAATAGAACATGGATAGAAGTAGTGAGAAAAGATCTAAAAACTTTGGGACTAAAAAGTCATGGTACTTAATAGAGGGGAATGGAGGAACAAGATTCATGTGGCCAACCCCTAATTAAGACAAGATCTTGAGGATGATGATGATGATGAGATTTCTCATAAATTCTCTCTCTTTTCTTCCTTAATTTTTTCCACTATCTCTTCATGTGTTTCACTTTGAGTGGGAATCACCACCTTTGCATAGAAATTTCATGCTCCCCCTTAGGTGTTCCATTTCCATGGTTGAGTAGGAGAGGAAGTATAATTTCTCATGGGCTCTGATCTTCTAACTTGTTTTATTTCAGATGCTCTCATTCTAAGTGATTTGTTCTTCCTTTTAGAAACTTTTCAATGTGGTAATATGCATGAATTCTTGCATGGGTAGTTTTGTTACCTTACTTTTGATATAAACACCTATTTTGAATAGATAAGGCTTTATCTTCCATTTAGAGTTTTTGACAACTTTGAGTTTGATTTTGACATCGAATGATCATTTTGAACTCCTTAACTTCATGACTAGCATGTATAGTTCCACCTGTATCTTGGAAGGTGAATTTTCTCTTTCAATGGTAAAATGATCAATTTTGGCATCTTTTCATCTATATCCTAGACTTGCAAAATTGTAGAATTAGCTCTAATTAGTAATATTTAATGGATTTATAAAACCTTCTTAATATAGAGGTATGTATGTACAATTTCTCTCTCTCTCTCTCTCTCTCTCTCTCTCTCTCTCTCTCTCTCTCTCTCTCTCTCTCTTTATATATATATATATATATATCTTGCACACTTCATGGCATTCCTTAAGACGTAGGTAAAGACTCTCACTATCCAACCCATGAAACTTAGGAAATAATAGAATCACTCTCATTTTTAACTTTAGACTACTAGCATTTTGAGGTAGAATGAAACATGAAGGTGTTCTAGTACAAGTTGGCTGAAGGTAATCTCTTAAGTTCTACCATGAGGATTTTGGTTATGCCAATTGTCCCCATGTTCACTTTGTTGGTTGCGTTCCTTGTTGTTCCTTCTCATTCTCTACATTGTGGGTAATCATTTCTCCTTGGTAGAAAATTGTCATCATCCACTAGAGGCAATGGATCATCAATTAATAGAGGTTGGTGATCATATCTAATATTTCTATGGGGTAGATTACCCCCTTGATTAGCTTATGAATTCACTTTTGGATAGGAGGGTTTTAAAGTCAATTAAAAGCACTAGTAGAGGTCAATTATTAGAGTGACTTCTATCGAGTCAACTTTGAAATTTAATAAGAAATGAAGTTAGAAAAAACCTACTTTAAAAGTCTAACTGTTAAAGTTGGTTAACATAATTGACTTTAAAAGTACGGGACAAGTCAGTTTATAATTTTTGACTTGAAAAGTCCTTAATTGTGGATATCTTTTAAAGTCAAAATTTCAAAAACTAACTTTCCAAGTTCAAGACTTTTAAATTTAGAATTTTTGGATTCTAGGGTGAGATTAAAAGAAAGAACTCACATAGGATTTTGTGCTTTGACGTACAGATGCCACCTAGGGAAGGTACATGCAATACCCTTAGAATTGGTAACAACTCCACTAGCTCTTCTTAGGAAGGGCCTCACCCTCCAGAGGTAGTCATGTGGGACAATTTTTCCAAAACCAGCCACAAGGAGTAGTGGCTACAAGGGCAGCGACACTAAATAAAGTTGATGACAGAGCCAAGGCTCAATTAGAGAGATTCAAGAAGCTGGGCCCATCATTCTTGACTGAAGATGAATCCTACCCTACAAATAAGTTGGTATTCAAAGTGGAGAAAGTCTTAAAAGCAATGAAAATCACAAATGATAGGAAAGTGACCATGGCTACATTCATATTGACTGGAGAGGTAGTATTCTGGTGGGAAGTTGTCAAGTGGGTCCATTTTGAAGGGAATAATGCCATTTTTTAGGAAGAAGTAAAAAAGGCAATCTATGAGAAATGCTTCCCAATAAATGTATAGAAAGAAAAAAAGAAGGAATTTATGAACTTGGAACAAGGTAATTCCATTGTGATGTAGTATGAAAACAAGTTCACTTGTCTTCACAGGTTTGCATCAATTGTATGCACTATAGAGGACAAGGTGGCAGAAAAGTTTGTGAATGGGTTAAACCCTGGCTTGAGAAATAGAGTTATAGGTTTTCAGCCTACCACCTTGGCAAAGGTGGTACAGATGGCTTCTCTTTTTGAGACGGATTACTAGAGGGCTTAAGTAGACAGGAAAGAAAAAGAAAAGAACATTGGAAAAAGTGGATGTTTTAATAAAGGGAAATGGCCAGCGCATTTTGCAGGATCCTAACATCCACAAAAGCAATAGATTGGTAATAGGGATGGAGCACTAAGTCTTGGAGTCTGTAGACAATGCTAGAAATACCATTTGGGCAAACCATGTTTGAGAGCTTCTTTCAAGTGCTTTAACTATGGTAATCAAGATTATATATACAAAAATATTACTTACATATCCCTATCTTTAGAAGGTTTTAACCCTAGAACTCACTTAATTATCATTAATTAGGGTTAATTCTATTATTTTGCAGGTTCATGGTACAAATGAATAAAATCTACAAAACAACCATTTTACCCTTGAAAGAGAAATTTTGGAAACTAAGCTACATTGAAGATCTATACATGCCAAATGAAGTCCTAGAAGTTCAAAATGATCATTACCTGTCACTGTTGAAGTTAGAAGAGTCAGAAACCCTATGTATAACTCCAACTCAAATGAAGGTGAAAAGGTTAGAATATTTCTATTCAAGTCCAAATGCATACATTTCACCACCTTTTGAGGCATATGAAAGAAGCTCAATTTATATACGTTGGAATTATATACAATGAAAGCTTCTCAACAATAAAAGAAGAATGGGACCACATGAAGACCTTTTTACTTTTTTCTCTCTCCTATTCAAACAAATGGATGAAGAATCAACCAATGAGTGGATGTCTTACTCATACAAGATATTGAAGAACAATTGGTCCACATGAGCATGTAAAGATCTATAAGAATCAAGGCCATTCATCATAAGGCAATACAATCCAATGATGGAGAAGAAATGAAGTTTAAAGAAGGTTTACATGCCATAAAGGGATCCCATCCATCCAAGCAAAGGTAGGTATAATCTAAGGGCTAGGATTAAAGTGAAGCAAAGAAGGAAACCCTAGCCCCCTTCCCTATGTTGAAAAGTTAAAGAAAAACCTTAAGGAAAGGAAGATTGCAACCATCCAATCTAATCCATGAGTTCATAAATCGTAGGGTTTCTAAATCTCTTATACACATACCCATGTGCATTCCTTGCCCCACCCTCCTTAGAACTTTCCAAATATGTAAAACCATAGAATTCCCACCAACTTTTCATTTCTTTCACTTTTCTCCCACCAATTTCTTTTCCTACTTATTCCTTATCCTTTTCTTCTTTTTCCTTTTTATTTTCTCCCACTTTCTACATCCACTTTTCTATTTTGAAATTCACACCTCCCCCCTTCTCCAGCAGCCACTTTCCTATTTTACACTCCATCTCTTTCACTCCTAAGCCACCTCCTTAACCTTCCTTACTAATTATTTCCTTTATTCATTCATTCCCTTCAACCTTAAGACTTTCCTCTTCTTATTTCTCTTTCTCCTTCCACTCATCTCCCACTTCCCAATTTGAATTCCATGCCTCCACCTACCCACCTTCCTTATTCTTCTTTGTTCCTTCTCTATCAAGTATTTCACTTTCCCAACCACTCAAATTTAGGTTCCTAGCCACTTTACCATTTACCTTTTGTTCTCTCAATCTACTTTCTTATCATACTAATTCCCAAACTCCATCCCACTTTCTAAAATAATAATTCACACCTCCCTTCTCTTTACCTACCTTCCATCAAATCACACTCAATGTCCTCCATTCTTTCTTCCTTTCATCTTTAGATCTTAAACATTTATACTAGGGCTTCCTTTTCTCAAACATTGTAAATAAGAAGTGGCAAAAAAGAAAAAGCTTTATGGTAAGTGTTTAATTTTATATAAAAATACCCAATAGTAGCCCATGTGTTATAAAATAGTGTTATTTCTAAGATTTTTTTGAAAATTTGTAACACATGCATTTTTAACCTAATAATTCAAAATTTTGATATTTTATAGGTTTAGAAGCTAATTTAGATTCAGTATATTAATGATCATAATATTTTAGGATTTAATTAGAATTTTTATTCTTTTTTCAAAATCAAGATGATGATCCAACGGCCAAGATTGATTGAGATGAGAATTGAAGTTCAAAATCAAAAGTTCAAGCCAAGGCCTAAATGTCATCAATCCAAAGCTTAATCAAGGTCAATATCATTGTAGAAAAATCAAGAAAGCAATGAGAAGAGCTAAAGGTGACTAAAATGGGCCTACGCACAAGCCATGCATTTCCGCCACCTTTGCATGGGAGCCATGCAATCTACTTAGCCATACACCATGAGGGAAGGTGACAAACTAAGGAAGTAAAGGCAAGCCATTAATGCCAAGGGTGTGAGCCATGAAGCCAAGTTAAATGAGCCTTCAAGTAGCCATTGAAGCCACTTAATCCAATGTTGCATGGAGTGATACTATTGGAGGAGAATTTCACTCAATTATTCTAAGCTAAAATTGGATTTTCAAGAGGATAATTAGAAGGAATTAAGGAGATTTTTTAGTAAGGTAAGTTAGCATGCACATGTGGAACAATGAGAGAAGAACCCATCTTTTGTTTTCTATTTTCTATCTCATCTCATCTCTCTCCACTCACCACCTTTTTCTTTCCACTTTCATCCACCTCCCTTTACCACTTAGGATTTTCAACAAATTCTACATAGGGGCAGACACACACCTTCTAAAAAGGCAGCATCTCTACCTTAAGTTGTATCTATCACCATTGCCACCTCCCTAAACTCCCTCTCAAACCCCCAATGATCATCTACCATTCATCTTTTCACAACTTTTCTAAAACCAGTCCTAATCTCCACCAAAGTTCCACATCAATTCCCATGGTATTCTATGGTTTTTTTTCTCTTAAAAAGTCGAACAATTTTTTTTTACCTTCCAAAGATAAGATCTAAGTTCCAAAGTTCATAAAAATTCTATTTCCAAATATTTCTCATATCCTTAGCATAGATCTTATCAAAGTTAGAAAGAGGCACACACCTTTTATAAACCATGTATGATGGCTCCAATGAATACATCTTGGATAGAGGGATGCCTAACTCCTAAAAAGTAGGCAGCTCCCATATTTATCCTTCCATAAGACTTCAATGCATGCTTCCAAGGGCAGCCTTTGTTTCCAAGCCTTCCATTCCTCAATCAGTTTTTTGTTCTTTAGTTTTTAGCTTGTTCAAGTTTAGTTTTCATCCTTTACTTTCCTTTCTTTCATTATTATTATTGCTTGTGTTTTGGTTCTAATTTCATGCACAATATCCATCTTTGTTTTCTCTTTAGTTTTTCATCCCTTTTGTTAGTGCTCTCTACTTATTCCTTCCAGATCCAGGGTCTCTTCTCTCTTGGAGTGATAGCCAAGAGAAAAGTCTCCTTGAATCCCCTTCTTTACCTTTCTTATACCCTTTTGTTCTTGACTTGTTTTAGATCTATATCTTAGTGTTTTCGTTACCAACTTTCTTGCTATTAGTCACTTGTATTACCTTTTGGGTTACATGTATGATACCTTGAGAAGTTGGATATGGATTAATGGATTAGATTGAGGGTGTTTTGGGTTGAGATTTTATCATTGAAATAGTACCCACCACCCTTTGTTTCATTACATGTACATGTACTATTATGAATGTAACTTTTATTTCAATAAGATCAATTGATTGAGTAGAAAGTTCTAGTTTGTAATATCAAGGTACTCTTTAGTTGTGATTTTATTGATCAATGATATGCACAATCTTTATGATTGCTTTAATTGATTTCCATCTTGTTTTCATGGCTATCAAGATATGCTCCTCATGATATGTATCATGTGAACCTTATGCTCTTTTCATGAATTCCATGCTATTACAATTGCATCCTAGTTCACATGCACCATTCATACTCCATTCTTGCATCAAAGTTCATGTATATTTCACCTAGGAATCACATGCACTACAATCTTGTACCATGTGCACAAACCTTGGGTCATGTGCATGGTTTTGAAGGGTGTTTCATTAGGCTGGTGATTGCTTTATTGTTAGTTCTTTTTTAGACTCCCATGCATCATAGGCATTTACATGTTTCATTTAAATAGTTGTTCAGGGCTACAATAGGCTTACATGTTTACTAGTGTTCAATTCATGTATCTTACCCTCTTGTTCACTCTATGATCCATGCATGTCACCCTTGGGTCATGCACATGGTAATTGAGTAGATTTTCTCACTTATTTTGATTGTTTCATTATAGTTATATTCCATTAGTTAGTTGTTTGCATTAGTTTAGATAGTTTCTAATTTCAGTTTTGTTTGTAGTAAGTCTCTAATTGCAGTTTTAGGAACTTTACTCTTGTTGAACTTTGATCTTGTGGGAGCTTAGGCTAAAAGCCAACTCTTTTGGCTAGGTTAGATAATTAAATAAAGATCCATCCAATATACAAAACTGTGAGATTCCTCATGCGATCGACCTCATTCCCATACATCTACTACAATTAATTCATGTGCTTGTGAGCAAGTTAAAACATACGTCACTTTAGCTCTTACCTTTCCCTCATACTTGAAAGCTAAATCCATATGCATAGAGGGAGAGAGATCACCTTTACTAAACTTCCCACAAGATTAAAGTTCAACCCTTTGGTGAAGAGGTAAGGAAGGTCTTTCATCCCTAGTTCCCTTTCTTTCTTTCTCCCATTCTTTTGAATCTTTATCCTTTCTCTTTACATTACATTCCCCATATGACCTTCTCCCTTCCTTCACATACACACCCTCCATTTTCCACTTCATTATAATCATCATCTTCTCCTAGCTTTCCATCTTTCATCTTTTCTTCTTTTGGAATTTAGGAATTAAGGAAAAGGAAGAACACCTTTCCATCTTACATTCAAGGACATTTCTGATTCCTAAGCATAGTTGAGGATTTTATTGGGCTTGTGGCATATTGGGTTAAAGAGATTGGAAAAGCTTAGTGGTAGATTAGTGTACTTTGGGTTGAATGTAAAAGTGTATAGGCACTTGTTGAGTGACATAATAAGAAGATTGTAAAGTGGATTTCAAGCGTGGGAAAGAAGAAGATGACGTATAAAGCGCCTTGCTAAGTCAAACAACAAAGGACTCCTATAACAGCCACTTCAAGGAAGTCTATTTTCTTACTTTATTTCTTTGATTCCTTGTAATTGTAATAAAGTCATTAATGAAATTGCCTTTTCATTCCTTATCTAGGTTTAATTTAATTTCCTTTGCTTTCTTTTTGTTATTTTGCTTTAGTTTAGTTTAAGTAGTTTTCTTGCTTTTATTTTATAGCTTAGGTTTACTTTCTTCAATTTAGTGTGTTTAGAAATCTTCCTTTCTTTCCTTGTTGGCTAGGTTAGAGTATGGAAACTTAAGTTTTAAATAGCTCTTATTTTTTAAAGAGTCTTTGTGGGATCTACCTCCGTATTTGTTGATTCTATACTCTAATAGAGTCATGCACTTGCTGTAATTATTAACACTCATCACAGAACACATAGTCGTACACCATCTAAAGAAGAAGAAAAAAGAAGGACCTAAAGGTAGCAGATTCCATAAAGCCAGGGATGTGTATTCGTCATCACATCAAGACAAGAAAAAACATCCAATATGGTGTTACAATTTATTCTTCATATCTATGATAGATCTATTAGAGTATTATTTGATACTGGTTCTATGCACTCCTTCATTTCACATGAGTTGCATGTATTGATAAAGTAGTTGAGATCTTAGGATTCTGCGTAGGGGTCATGACTCCATTGGGTAAATCTATCTACATATAATTATATCTTTAGGATGTCCCAGTTGTAGTGGAAGAGAAAAAAATGAATACAGACTTAATCCCCTAAATATGACAAACTTTAACATCATTTTAGGAATGAAGTGGTTAGCTCTACATTATGCAACTATTGATTGTCATAAGAAGAGACTTATATTTATTTTTTAGGAGAAATGATGATCTCTTTATAAGAGAGACATGATTCTTCAAGAGCTTGCATTATTTTGGCACTAAAGATGACAAAACACATTGCTCAAGGATGTCAAGATTTTTTGGCTGAGATAGAGGTTGTTGAGGTTGAGAAACATAAGTTGGAGGAAGTGAAAATAGTTCAAGAATTTCTAGATGTATTATTTGATGACTTACTGGGATTGACACTTAAGAGAGAGATAGATTTTACCATCAAGTTGCTACCCAGTACAACTCCTATCTCTAAAGCACCATATAGCATAGCACCAGAAAAATTGAAAGAATTGAAAATTTAAGTACGAGCTACTAGACAAAGGGTTTGTGAGACCCAATGTTTCCCCATGGGGTGCCCTAGTTCTTATTGTTAAAAGTAAAGACGGATCAATGAAATTCTATATTGATTATTGAATGTTAAATAGTGTAACTATTAAAAATAGATATCCTTTACCTTGAACCAATGATCTATTTGATCAACGTCAGTTAGTTTATATCTTTTCTAAGACTGATTTAAGGTCAGGATATCATCAGCTTAGCCCAACGAAGAGGATATCTCTAACTTAGCATTTAGACCTAGGTATGAACACTATGAATTCTAAGTCATGCCTTTTAGGTTAACAAATGCCCCTACTGCTTTTATAGATCTAATGAACAAGGTGTTCAAGACTCATATAGCCAAGTTTGTTATAATATTCATAGATGATATACCAATGTACTTAAAAAATCACAAGGAGCATTAGGAACATTTACATATTATGTTGGATATGCTTAGAATGCATTTGTTGTATACAAATTCTATCTAGAACAAATAGTCTTTCTGGGTCATATTATCTCCAAAGTCGGTGTTGTAGTGGACCTAATTAAGGTTGAAGTAGTTGAGAAATGGAAAACAACAAAGTCTATGACAAAGATATGGAGCCTCGTTGGACTGCCAGGGTACTACTATAGATTTATCGAGGATTTCTCTTGCATTGTACTACCCTTGATTAGATTGATGGGGAAAAATGTGAAATTTGTATTGGATGATACTTGTTAGAGGAGTTTCTAAAAGTTGAAAAGGAAGCTGACTACTACTCTAGTGCTTAATTTACCATGGGGTAGTGGAAGTTTTGTGGCATACAGTGATGCTTCAAGTAAAGGACTAGGATGTTTATTCATGCAAAATGGGAAGGTAATTTCCTATGCATCTCAACAACTAATAGTGGTATTTGCCTGAAATTTTGGAGGCATTATGTACAAGGTGAGAAGTTTGAAGTAGTCATTGAACATATGTTGATGGTTTTTCGCAAGTGCAAGTTCTATTATAGTGTAGGTTATGCCAATACGAGTTGACACGACAGGAACTCGACTTAAAAAGATGAAGTTTAAATAAAATTTAATTTTTCAAAAATAAAAAAATGAAAAAAATTAAATAACAATGAATTGTACACTCAAATCTATTTAACCAATGGAAATTATAGAAATCCAAGTTAAAAAATATAGAAAATTAACTATAAATAAATAAAATTCACTTCTCTAGCTTGATTATGACATATTTCTTCAAATATGATGTCATCAAAGTTGATCAACCTTCATCAGTCTCTCACTGATACTTCTGATTAAGGATCCAATGGTTGGATTAATAAATTCTCCATAATTTTGATGATCTAGACTTAGGAATGATTTTGGGTTTTGGATGGCTTAGATTGAATTTTTGGTTTTTAGATTGAAGATCAGAACTGTTGAATCAAATAGGATTTGTCCTAAAAATAGATCTAGGAATTGATTAAAAATTTGATATGGAAAAGATCAAGAAATAAAGAAATCCTGATTAATAAAGCTACACCATTGATTTGGTTAAGCTTGAATAAAACATAATTTGAATAACTTAGATCTTGGATTAATCTAAGAATAGCACAAAACTTGGATAGGCAGAATAGGGATAAGACAAAATGGGAATAAGATCAGAAAAGGATTAAAATGGAATTTTAATTATTATCTTAAGGGAAAAATTGGAATTTTACCAGTTTTCTAGCTTTAAACGAAAAAACAGAGGAAATCTAACAAAGAAGAGAAGGAGAGGATTTAAGAGAAAAACCAGATTTGAATTTTCTCTTACATTGAAGAGGGGATGAAGAGTATATGGGTGAGACAAGGAATAGTGGTTTCAGCCTCCTTCCTCTAGTTTTCCCCACAGTGAAGAAATAGAGAGAGGAAGAGATATGGATATAGGAGCTGGAAAGTGATCAGTGATGGGGGTAGTGTGGTTCTATTGGAAATAGAGAAAGATATCTAGATAGATAGAAGATGTTGGAGGGAGAGTGTGGGAGTTGTGGTTGGCAGCCGTGCAGTTATTGACGGTAAAGTAAAGAGGGAAAGAGAGGAATGCAAGAGAGAAAGAGGCTGCAGTGATGGGAATGGTTGGGTAAGAGAGAAACAAGAGGGGGAGATGAGAGAGAGAGAGAGAGAGAGAGAGAGAGAGAGAGAGAGAGAGAGAGAGAGAGAGAGAGAGAGAGAGAGAATTCAATTTATGTTTCTAGCTAAAAATTGAGAGAAAAAAAATAGGTGAGAAAGAGAGAAGCAGGGGTGCAGAAAGAAGAAGAATAAGAGAATAATGAGAGAGACAAAGGTAGTGGTTGACTTCCTGCAGTTGAATCCTTCGGGTTCCTCTCCAATTCTATAGTGGAGAGACCCTCGTCGCAGCTCCTTTTTTTGTTTATATAACATCCCCAAGCTTCCTCTTTGGATCTCCTGCCTAACTCATCCTCCTAATTTTGTTTTCCCCCCACTTTCCTTCTTTTTATGCTAGGCAATGCCTTCCTCTTTGAGTGTCTTCTTTTCATGGGTTTCTTATTCTTTCTTAGTCTTCAATTAGAAATTATGTCTTCTTGCCTTGTGTGTGATTCAGTTTATTGATTTGATCTCAATCATTCAATGCTCTTTAGGATGATCTGCACCATGAAATTTTGATCTAAGCTTTCCAAGTCATAATCTGGTTAATCTACAAAATACATGACAAAATTAGAATCATCTAAACGTGCATTACACTTATAATTAGCTCTAATGATCATCTGATCACTAAATTTAGGAAATCAACTATTAGATGATCAATTGAAGCTAAAATTTATATTTTATCTAACAATTGCAAAATTAATCGGTTAGATGATCTAATTAAATGCTAAACTTGGGGAATTTTGGATAAAATTGAACAATTAACAACATAAAAGTCTTAAGTATGTTTCTCACAATTGGATTTAAACATGAGATAGAGGACATGGATAGAATACCTGAAAGGTTATGATTTTTCTATTCAGTATCATCCAAGAAATTCCAATGTGATGGCCAATGCCTTGAGTCAGAAGACACAGGGATTGTATGCTCATATGCTTTCCATAAAGTACAAAGTAGGTCTTTCACTGCAAATTTAGTGGTGAAATCAACCATTACAAAAAAGAGTTCTTTTAATGCAGAAGGATGATGTAGACACCCAAGCATTGGTTGGGAAACAGGATTTGTTCAAGAGATACATAGTAGCATTTGAATGTAAGGAAGATTGGTAGTACTAGCTAATGCCAAAGTAAGGAAGAGATCCCCAGGAGGCACACCAGTCTTAGTATGCCATTCATCTAGGTGATACAAAGATGCACTAAGACTTGAAGAGACATTTTTGGTGGAATGTATAAAGAAGGATGTGGGAGTTTGTGGAGCATTGTTTGACTTGTTAGCAAGTCAAGGCTGAGCATTAGAGACCAGTAGAACTACTACAGCCTCTTGAGCTTCCCAATCGAAAGTGGGACCACATCGCTATGGATCTCATAGTGGAATTAACTAGGACATCCAAGGGACATGATATAATATGGATCATCATTGATAGGCTGACTAAAATGGTACATTTTCTCCTTATTCAATAGAATCAAGCTACATATAGCTTAGCTTACTTGTACATTAGAGAGATGGTAAGTTTACATGGAATACCATTGACTATTACTTTCGATAGAGATAATTGATTTACTTTATAGTTTTGGAGATTAGTCCTAAAGCCATTATGGTCATCACTGAGGTTTTCATTCATAGACTCATGGTTAGTTTGAGACGATGATCTAGACTTTGGAGGATATGTTGAGAGGATGCACAATAGACTAGAAAGGAAACTCGGATGACAATCTACACTTAATTGAGTTTGTCTACAATAACAATTTCCATTCAATTATAGGTATGGCTAAATATGAAACACTATATGGAAGACCTTGTCATTCATCGACTTGCTAGACAAGGTTGATGAGAACAATGTTATTCAGTTAGAGTTAGTTGAATAATGCACAAATAAGGCTAGATTGATAAAGATAAGACTTCTTATAGCTCAAAGTAAGCAGAAGAGCTATGCTGACAGGAGATGGAGTGTGACAACCTAGGTTTCTCAACCTAGGTTTCTCAAATATCAACTCTCAATTCATCCAAGTCATTGTCATGCCTAATGGCCAGGGTATCTATGACCCTATTAAGAGCATGGTTCCTCAAAATCAACTAGCGTCAACTACCGATAATGGGACATCGCAACACTATAGCAACTGCCCAATCATGGAACACTGTAGTGAAAAGACTATATGGATTACTATGTTGTGAAAATTGCCCAATAGTGGGACACTGCATGCTCCAACACTAACACCAAATATGTGAGATATATTTCCATCTTGCATGGGAGGAGAACAGATTACGCAGTGTGACCTTCCCATGATGCCACGCTTGAAATTTAGCCACCTAGGCTTGGTGTTGAAATATTAACTTTCAAAAGGTGGGTGGTCATCCCTACAATCCTCTTATCATAGTGTCCACTAGGAGAAAGTGCCTAGCTAAGACTAATCCTCACAAATCGATGTCTAAAAATCTAGGTACAAGTGTATCCTCTATGACATATTAATTGTCTACTAATTGCATAATCAAATCTTAAACATGGCTTAAAATATAGATTTTTCATTTAAATATGAATGGGATGTCAAATATAAATGATGCATGAAATTATTTAGAAAATCAACCCATGATATGCTTTTTACCATTTCAAGTACAATAATAAAATCCCTTTATTTTTAAGGAAAATCTGATAGAGTTTCCCATGTTTATAAGACGGTGCATATTTAACATGTGCAATGCGATTCACCTAAAAATTATAGTTTCATATTTAAATTAAATTGGAGACTCTGTCTCCTAACAATCTCATCCATAAACAACATAAGAATCTTCACATAATTTAAGTTATAAGGATTCTATATTCTCCAACCTCAAATAGAGTTATCAACTACAATTTAAATATTGATTACATGTATCTTACAAAATAATGCATAAGTGGAATTAATAATGAAAACTTAGAAACCTTAGAATTACCCATCTCGATTTGATGATTTAGATTTACCGAGATCAATCATGAATCAATTTTGAGGTTGATCAATAATTAGGAATCACCAATCAGAGCTTTTATTATTAATTAAGTTCTAATCTAACAAATATGGAGTAAATGTCATGGCTTAGTCTCTCAATCATAGGTTCATATATTAAGATCCTAATTTGAACGGTTAGATTATCCTTGATCTACCACATAACCTCAGATCATACTTATCTGGACATTAGGGAAATCAATTGGTCAGATTTGCTCTTCCATGCCAGAATCACAAAGATCTAAGCATTGGAGATATCAAATCTAAAAATTAATGGTATGATCATCTTTCATACATTTAACAAGCTTTTCATTTATTGTTTTTAACCCAGATCATCCTTAACATGCAACTCATATCATTGGATTCATAGATCCACTATTTGATCTTGTTTTCAAAGGTCATATTTGTAGATCTAGCACCACATGTGCACCATGTTTAGATAAAAAATTCAAAAATTGTATGATCTTCAATTGAACTTTCACTGACACGGATGTGTAATTCATTTAGTAAGAATTCCAGAAATATAATTTTCACTTTTTGAAGTAATGAGGTTGCCATTGCTGGAGAAGATGATTGAAAAATAGTAATTGCTGACGATTGTTATACAATTCTAAAAATTTTGAAATTTCATGAAGACAAAATATGGGTTTTAGATATCTTTATTCTACCTTCACTGCCATGAAATCTGGAGAGATTCCCTTAGCGTTTAATGCCAGAAAAAAAGGAAAAATTGATGATTGTAAACTCGCAACTGACGATAGGGACGCGTGAGAGAGAAAAATGGTGAGGAAGAAAAAGAAAATAGAGGGAAAGGAGAGAGAGAGAGAGAGAGAGAGAGAGAGAGAGAGAGAGAGAGAGAGAGAGAGAGAGAGAGAGAGAGAGAGAGAGAGAGAGAGAGAGAGAGAGAGAGAGAAGAAGAGGATGTGTAATTTCTGTCACTAGTGGGGAGATTCTGACATCTATGGATTCTGGGGAAAACAAAGATAGTAAGGGGAGGTGCTGATGCCATTGAATGGAGCAAGATGTGGTGAGAAAGAGAGATACGGTGAGAGAGAAGGTACAGGAAGGTAGTGCCTTCCCCCTTCATCTAGTTTGCTCCCTGCATGATAGGTAGTAGGGAGTAGATCTCCATGCATGGAACTCCTCCTAGTTGATTATTGTGTGGGGCCCATTTGTTGTGCAGGGAAGTTGTTATCAATTTGGCCCCTCTTTATTTAGTCGAATTTTGGGTTTTTATGTCCCTGACCTCCATTTCACACTAGTTTAGTGTAGTTGGAAAGCTCTTGTTGCGTACATTTTTAATTTTGAGATTTCCAAGTCTAATTTGTTGTTTTCAATGAGCTTACATCTACATATTTAGATTTTAGTGAAATTTGATTCTATACTCCTTTCAATTTAAACTATGACAAAAATGTAGGATTGTTACATTCTCCACGCTTATAAAATAAATTTCCTCCAACTTTTCTTTTACTTTACTACTCAAATAACTCTAGGTGCATTCTCTTCATTTCAACCTCAGTTTTCTAGGCATCCTCCTCAATGGAATGATGTTGCCATAGGACTTTAATCAATGGAATGGTCTTCATCCTTAATATGTGTTCTTTTCGATCCAAAATTTGGATGGCCTTCTCTTCAAAAGTCAAGTCAAATTGTAGCTCTGTTGGTACATGTGTGAGTATGTGAGAAAGGTTAGGCACATACTTGCTTGTCACTGAAACATGAAATATGTCATGAACATTTGCAAGCTATGGTGGCCATGCTATTTTATATGCTACCAGTCCAATTCTATCCAAAATTACAAAAGGACCAATAAATTAAGGGCTCAATTTTCCTTCTGCACCAAACCTCATAATTCCTTTCATAGGAGAGACCTTTAGAAAATCGTGATCTCTGATTTGAAATTCATTTGGTCTACATAACTATTGTGTTGAATTTGAGCAGTTAAAGGTCATTTGCAAGTAAGTTTCACTTTCTCTACACATTGCTCCACTAATACAGACTTCATCAATTGTCTCTCTCCAACCTCATTCCAACAAGTTGGTGAAAGGCATGATCTTTTATATAATGCTTCGTACGATGCCATGCCTATGCTAGTATGGAAACTTTTATTGTATGCAAACTCAATGAGGGGAAGGTTCTCATCCCAATTAATTGTGAAGGCTCATAACATATCTTCTAATGTCTTAATAGTTCCTTCTGATTGTCTGTCCATCAGGGCATGGAATGCTGTACTGAAACTCAAGGAAGACCCTAATCCTTCTTGCACAACCCTCCCAAACTTAGACGTAAATTTGCTATCCCTATTTGAAATAATGGTCACAAGTGTGTCATGCAAGAATACAATCTCTTTGATATACATCTTTGCAAAGCTATCTAAGTACTATCTCTATCAAATTGGTAGAAAATGGGCTAACTTTGTTAGTTGATCCACAATCTCCTAAATTAAGTCATGCCTGTTCGACATCCTGGGCAATCTGCTAATGAAGTCCATAGTGATGTAGTCCCATTTCCATTGAGGGAGATCAAGGGACTGTAACATTCCTGTTCGCTTCTGATGTTCAGCCTTTACCTGTTGGCAGGTCAAACATCTTACCACATATTTCTCCGCATCCTTTTCATTACATTCCACCAAAAATTTCTTTTCAAGTCATGATACATCTTGGTTCCCCTTGGATGCATGGTATGTCGTGAGTGGTGTGCCTCCTGAAGAATTTCTTGCTTCAACTCTCTGTTTGATGGAATTACTAATCTTCCACAAAGTCGTACAACCCCTGTCTAAACCCTGAGTAAACCCTGTCTTATTAACCAATGCCTATGTCTCTGTGTCTTCTTTCTAAGCCTAGAGAAATTTCTTAAGTATTGCAAATTTCAATGCTAAATTGTTACAATTGATCCCTTACCTCTATACTAAATTTTTTGCCTATAGTCAATCACATCCTAGAGTAACTTCCATTTTTAGAGAACATTCTTATCATCAATGCTTAAGTCTTCCAATTCAATGCATTGGCTACTACGTTGGCCTTTCCTGGGTGATATTGAATGGAGAAATCATAATATTTTAAATACTTCATCCATCTTCTTTGCCTCATAATTAGATCTTGTTAGGAGAAAATATATTTGAAGCTTTTATGATTAGTGGAAACTTCAAATCTCTCACTATAAAGGTAATCCCTTTAGTTTTTTAATGCGAAACTACCACTCCCAACTCCTAATCATGAGCGGGGTAGTTTTTCTCATGTGTCTTCAGCTGTCATGAGGTATAGGCAATCACTTTATCATGTTGCATCAAAACACATCCTAAACCTTTGTTTGATGCATCACAAAAGACTATAAATCCTCCATTGCCTGAAGGAAGTGTCAAAATTGGTGTAGATGTGTCTCCTATTTAGTTCCTAAAAACTCACTTCATATTCATCAATCTAAATAAACTGGTCTCCTTTCTAGTCAATGCAGTTAATGGTAGCCTATACGTAAAAACCCTTATGTGAATCTATGATAATATCCCACCAAACCAAGAAAACTATAGATTTCCATCACTGATTTGAGTCTTTCCCAATTCATCACTATCTCTACTTTCACCTGATCCACAACAACTCCATTTTTAGAAGTATCATGGCCCAAAAGTTAACACGTTCTAACTAGATGTCATATTTACTAAACTTAGTAAACAAATGATGAGTTTAAAGAGTACTTAAGACATTTCACTGGTTCTCTTTGTGTTCTACTCTACTAGTGAAGTTAATCAAAATATCCTCTACAAATACTATGACAAATTTATCTAAATAGGCTCTAAAGACCTAATTCATAAGGTCCATAAAGAGTCTTGAATGCTATTTTGAAAATATCTTCTTCTCGAATCCTCAATTAATGATATCCTAATGTCAAATGGATCTTAGAGAAAATAGTTGTAGACTATAGTTGATAAAAAAGGTCATCAATCCAAGGTGAGGAATATTGTTCTTTACCATAACACTATTTAATATTTGGTAATCGATGCACAGTCGCATTGATCCATATTTCTTCTTAACAAAAAGAATTGGTGCTCCCCAAGATGAAACATTGGATCTAATAAAACACTTGTCTAGTAACTCTTACAATTATGTTTTTAATTCTTTCAATTATGCTGGATACATTTGATATGGCACCTTAGAAATGGGTGATGTACTTGGCATAAGTTTGATTGGTGAAATCAATCTCTCTCCACAGTGGTAATCCTAGAAGTTCTTTAGGAAAAGACATCCTGAAATTCTTCAACAACTACCAACTCCTCGAGTTTGGGTCGTTTGGCTCTAGTGCTACTACACTTGCCAAAAAGGCTTGACATCCATTTCAAATGTGCCTAGCTGCCTTCATGGTTGAAATAATGCAAGTACCATCTGTATCCAATCTCCCTTGGAATGACACTACTATCTGTCCTAGTATACAGAACACAACCTTCTTCCTACTATAGTCTACTACCGCCCAATTCATTGCTAACCAATCCATTCCCAATATGATGTCAAAATCCATCATATTGAGTAGAATGAGATGGGCCTTCAACTATTTCCCCACTATTTCAATAGGTACCTCCAAGATAAAGTCATGAGTACTAATTTATTCACCTACTAGGGAAGTTACATCCAACCCAAATCCCAAATTATGTATAGGCAAACACACACATGATGCAAAAATGTTGGAGATAAATGAATGTATGGAGCTTGGATCAAATAAAATTTTGGCATGTCTGTCTAAAATTAAAATAGTACCTTCAATTACTACTTTTAAAGCTCTTGTTTGTTTAGAGGTGATAGCTAACGTACATCCTCAACTCTGAGGCAATTCTCCATCTTGGGCCCACTACCTGTCTGTCTCCTAGGGCAATCACTCATGAACTGTCCTAGTTCACCACATCTATAACATCATACTAGTGGCCTTTATTATCCTGGTCTAAAGCAAAGTGAACCAGGATGATAACCTGTACACTTTAGATGCTATCTCCTATCCGACCATTTACTTTTTTTGGCAGCCTATGGTCCTTGGTGCTTGTTAACTCTTAAGAAGAAGAAGAAGAAGGTTGCTTACCCCTACCTGAGCATCACGTAATAATACTGTATTTTTCTTTATCTTGTCGCGCTTCTTAAGAATTCTTCCTAAAAAATAGAGGCCATCTCTACTTCTCTTGCTATAACACTAGGCTGCATCCCTGAAATCTTGGTACTCAATCTCAGGTGTAAACCTTGAACAAATCTTTCTACTATTTTTTATTAGAGGTGCAAATATCTAGTGCAAACCTCCTCATTTGAACAAACTTATTCTCATACTGTAACACTGTAAATCTCCTTGTTTCAAATTTAAAACTTCTCTTTCCATTCTTGCTTGCACATGAGGAGGAAGGTATTTATCATAGAATACCTTTCAAAAATCTCCCCATATAATGCTGCCAAGGTGAAGAAAATAAGTCCTAAATGTTGTATGCCACCAGAAAGCATCCTCTCTTATGAGGATAAAACTTGCAATCTTCACCTTCTTCTCTTCTGGAATTTCCATAGCTTCAAAGGCTTTCTCAACCTGGTATATCCATTCCTTTGCTGCCTCTAGTTCACCTTTTCTAAAAAATGCTGGAACCATTTTTTGAAATCATTCCAGCAATTTATCTCTCTTACTGGCACTACCCTCCTAAGCTACCCTCACTAGCACTCGATGTAGGGAGGTTCGATACAAATGAACTTGAACTAGAGCATGTTGTTGTTACATATACTATTTAAAGTTTTGTATCATCTGTGCAATGAAATTTGCTATATGATCCTTCTATTCTGGGTATTAGTGGAAGAGCTAGTAGACCCTGGGTCTCTTTCCCTAGAAACATCTATTGTACATTCCAAAATATTTTCTATATGAGTCATTTTCTTAACTCGCATCTAAACAACCACCTCTTACCTATTGATTGTTTAAAACATTTGACATGTAGGACTAGTTGTAAAATGAACAATAGAGCACTGATATGAACTGTGATGACCCGGGTTTCTCAAATACCCTTTTAGAATTATTCTTGAAAGGCAGGATCCCAATTTTAATATTCCTTTTAGAAAACAAACAACAGTTTTTTTTTTTTGAAAAGACTTTCTCAAAAACCTCGAGTGACATTTTACTGACCAAAGCACATTCATGAGTTCTAAAATCAAACCTTTTTAATTCAAAATATAACAAGTCAAAACTTAACATTTGCCAAAATTCTGTCTAGTTACAGTCCACAGTCCAATATGTATTAAACATATTTATACTAATTATCATTCTTACATACCTACTCAGTCATTTCACAATATTTATAAAATATACAAATCATACATACATCATTGATACTCTCTCTGACAACTCATTGTACCTTGTCTCGACACTCTTACCTTTCTCTTCTTCACTTTTATCTATGGAGTTGGTACGATGAGTATAGGGGAATATACTTAGTAGGTAAATCTAAGATCACAAATATAAATCAATGTAAATTTGTATCCATACACTCATGCATACAATTAAACATCCTTAGGTATTGTCCCTAAGGTTTTCAATATAAATTTACAATGCATCACTTGCATATATTTTAAGCATTGTATCAAAAGATTTCAGTTCAGCCAAGTACAACATAAATACAAGAGTAATATGATATGTCAATATCAAAAGAATCCACATCAAACCTGGGCACAAATATATGATAAATTAATTAAGCATTGAAATTTCAATCTAAATCACTTATAAGAAAATTCCTATCAATTTATGTCAAACATATCAGCTCTTAACACACAAATATAAATATATCAACTTTTAAATCATCCAAGGCATCATCATGCCTAATGGCCAGGGTATCTATGAGCCTATCACATGTGTGGTGCCTCAAATATCAACCTGAGGCAATTGCAATATAATGGGACAGTGCAACACCACAAGAAGTAGTATGTCTCAGATGGAAGGAGATCGGATTGTAGTGTGACCTTCCCATGATGCCACACTCAAAATTTTAGCCACCTAGGCTTGGTGTTGAAATATCAACTTTTGGAAGGTAGGTGACCATTCCTACAACCCTCCTATCATAGTGTCCACCAGGCAAAAGTACCTATCTAAAGCAAATCCTCAACAAATCAATGCATAGATATCTAGGTACAAGTGTGTGACACCCCAGGTTTTTCCCAAAAAAATTTAGCATTTATTTTGGAAAGGTGGTGCACCAATATTTTTAGAAATTCAAAAATAGTGAAAAACATGTTCTTTGAAATTCATTTTTCCAAAAACCCAGATGTCACCTCAACTCCCATGCTATGCATAGTATAGTTTTTATAGAAGATAGACATAGATTTTATGAAACAACAGGACCCATCCAGTGGTTCACATATACAGCCCCTGTAATCATTATACTAAATGTCCAAGCAGCATAATCCAAATAACTAACTACACACTTCAAAAACTTTAACAAAATATATACGTGAGAGTAGAAGTATGGCTATTGAACTCTTCTTGCTTGTGTATGTCTTCTCCTATAAGTTTGTATCTGAGATATTGTAAACATAAAACATTTACAATATCTTAGCAAGCTATGCTTGGTAGGGGAGAGTTAAGAAAACATGTTAATTATATATCAATTAAGAATTTTACATCAATTAAAATATTCAATTTCATCATAATGCTTATATGGGATGAAGTTTACAACTTAGTTCATAATTCACTAATTTCATTAATAATTCAATTATCTACACAAGCCATTGATAAAGTAGCTATTTATAATTCTTCTTCTTCATATGAATATAATAATTACATTTTGGAGATTACACTTCACATAATATATTTAGTATATATAATTCACTAGTATTTTAAATATTTATCATTATCATTCTCCATATGATACCATACTCTGCATAATATATCTACCCATTCACTTCATACGAAAACTTTTATGAAACTATGCCCTCCAGAATATACATATCGGACCATATAATATATATTAAAATCATTAAAAGTCATATAAAACTATGAACATAGTCCATAGGTTTTATAACTTCTACTCCTAGATTGTACTGGGTCTCATACATATACCCCTTACCATACAGGGCTCATATAACTCCAGCCGTTGCTGGTAACATCATAAAAGGCATCTCATCATGCCATCAAATAAGGCATCTCATCATGCCATCATATAAGGCATCTCATCATTCAATCATCATATAAGGCATCTCATCATGCCATCATATAAGCATCTCATCATGCTATCATATATGCACAATAGTGCATCAAATACAAGGACTACTATGCTGTAGTCTGATCCATACCAACGTGCTCAAATAACTGCTATCATACTCTACGTCTTGTCTATATGGGTAGACAGACCATCATAGTGGTGGCCTTACCATATTGTCCCACCTGACATTTTGCCTCTCTTTGGGCCTGGTATCATCATATATATATCACATTTCGAAGAGCAGGTGGCCAAACCCTACTACCATAGCATAGCATCCCCAAGCCTATGCTTGTCTAAAACAAAACTCTGAGGCCACCATGCCTGGATGTAAAATAATAATATACAGGCGTCTTACCTGTCCATAATATATATATATATATATATATGAATATCTCATTATAATCATAACATCTTCACTTATTAGGTGATCACTCACCAAGGATGTAATGTAAAATCCTTGACTCATACATCACATATGATGTAATGGTACCTATGTACCATAAATGTCTTTTTATCACAATAACAACTATGATATTTTTAAGAACAAATTGAGTGTAACCTTTAATATCATCCAGTAGGCTTCAATTATAAGCATGTCATTCATGTAGCATTTCAAATCACAAATTTCATCATTCACAAGTAGACACTTTTCATCATCATATATCATATGAAATGCACAATTTAAATAATATAATATCTATCATAAGAATAAGATCATGTTTAAAACATGCATTTTACTATAAAGACATGCTTTCTTAATTTTCCACCTACCTCATGTAGCGAGTTCATCCATTTCCCACTAACTGATCGACGACATTTGCGTAGTCTCTAAGATCCATGTTGATCTAGCCCTTGTTCTTCACCTGGATCTGCCAATTTGAGTAACCATGAATTATTGCAATCAATTAATTCTTTTTAAACAACTCTAATGGTATGGATCATAAGATTAGATGTTATTCCATACCTTGATTCTTTGATTGATCTTAGCCGTTGATCTAAATTGATGAGATCAACCTACAATTGGTTTTTAATCCTAGATATCTATTACGATTCTTTATCTTTACTTCCTAAGGATCAAAATGGTCCATTTGGTTTATAAAAATGAATTCATCTAATCTACAACTTACTTCATTATAATTAAACTAAATATTAATAATCTTGGTCATTTAATCATTTATTTACAGTGTCTATGTTGATCTAACAGTTAGATCTAACTATGATCGGTTTGATCTAACATCTTAAGCCCAATTTGGGTCTCAAATCATTAATACCAATTTATTAACATGATTTGAAGCTCTAGGATAGTTAATTAGGCTTTAATACATCCTTACTAATTATTTTATAGGACTCAATCACCTCTGATCTGGTCCATCCATTTAGTTTCAATGTTTCCTAAAGTGGGTCAGTCAATTTGAATCTAATTTCTTCAATTTAGTCACTATCCTTTTATTTTTAAAGTTGTGGAATTCATTTGTGGTGTCTTATTTGCGATCAGACCTCAAAAAGTTACTATGTGAACAGTAACCGATCGGACAGCTAAGATCTTCCGACCTGTTTGCAATCAATTTACATCTAAATTCATCAATTCCTCCTATGTTATAATAATTGCAAGGCTATTTAATTCACCTATGGTGTCTGATCAGCGATCATATGTCAAATTTTTACTGTATGAATACTACCCCAATTGGACGGCTACAATTGTCCGATCGGTCTTATAGCCTAGATAAAAATTTTGAGTTGATTTTAAGGTTCGTCAACTGTGTATCTACCTATCCATAAGCTTAGATTATGAAATGGATGATTGGATCATCTTTAAATTTAGATCTAGGATAGAAATTCACAGATCTAACAAATTTCACCAAATTAAGAATTGGGTTTTGTAGATCTTACCTAAAGGAGGCATGACCATGTTTTTCCCCTTCCTAGGCATGCTAGATTGGATTTGATCTGCCATGAAATGCTCCATCCCTAGCTGCGTGCACTGTTCATGCCCCAATTTGCGTTCGTTTCTTCTTCGATCGGAGAAAAACCAGAGGGGTTTTGCTTGTGGCTTCATGCTGAAGAGGATGGAAGGCTTGGAGCATCGATCCAGGGCACCATTTTCTTTGGCAACCTCTGCAACTCGACCAGACAGAAACCCTGGGTTCCTTCTCCTTCTCCGGCGTGGCTAGGCTCTACTCGCCGGCGCACACAATCTCTTCCTCTCTCCTTTCCTTTCTCCTTCTTTCTTCTTTCTTCCTCCTGATTTCCTCTCCTTCTTCTTCTCTTCTTCCCCCCATCTAGTTTCCTCTTTTTGTCGGGTTTGGTTGGAAAATAGACTAACGTCTGTTTCGTTTTCGTTTAAGTGAGGGGGTGCCATTATCAAACCTGGGCCCCCTTTTTGTTATTTTAATTTGTTTTCTTTTTCTTTTAATTATTTTATATTAGTTGTTAATCATGATGTTATTACTACTTTAAACACCATGATACCAGTTAATGATGTTTTTCAACTCCATTGACTGTCACATTTCAATTACAAGTGGGGCCCACTTAGTGAAATTACAAAAATACCCTTTTGTAAGAAAATTACCATTTATTTGTCCAACCTCTGATTTTAGAAAACTTAGTGGTATTGTATTCGTATTGATGCGTAGAATCAAGATTTTATAATTTCAATTTCAATTTCATGTTCTTAGTTTTTTTTTTTATCTTTTAATTACCGTATTACCCCTGACTTCGAAGGCCCATAACTTCATCTGGACTCTGTTTTTAACGTTCTTAGGCTCGTTGGATTCCATTTTTGAGTAATATGTAATTAATTGTATTTTAGTTCTAAATTATACTTCTATAAAAAGATATACTCCTTGCAAACTCATAACGTGCTCACGGAATAGTAAAAATTTAGGGTGAAATCCATCCGAACTCTAATTTCAGTGTTCTTTATGTCGTTGGACTTGATTTTTTTATTACATTCCAAATATTCATGTTTCCACTCCAAATTCCATTTATATAAAAAAAATTATTTTCTTTGGGTCAATAATTCCAATTATATTTTAAAATTCCAATTTCTCATAATAATGCCTAGTATAGTATTTACAAATTTTGGGGTTGTTACAAAGTGTACCCTCTATGACATATTAGTTGTTTATTAATCACATAATCAAATCCTAATCATGACTGAAAGTATTTATTTTTCATTTAAATATGAATGAGATGCCTAATATAAATGATGCATGAAATTTAGTTAGAAAATAAAACCACGATATGCTTTCTATCATTTTAGTTAGAACCATGAAATTTAGTTAGAAAAATGTGTGTAACGACCCTAAATTTTGGGCCATTCTATATGGATTATACTGCACTTTTAATGAAAATAAAATCAAGAATCTAAATCTATGAAAATTTAGTTCATGAAAGTTATCTCCTTGAAAACTCAGAATTTGGACATGAAACTATCAAATTTGGAATGTATACATCGATACAATTCCAACGAGACTAGTTTTGTAAGAAACATAGATTGAGACTGAAAATTCCAAAATTTTTATTAAATTAGGGGGACCGAAATTGATAATGGCACCCCTTGTTTTGGTCTATTGTGGAATACAAAGCATGAAAATGGGACTATACGAAGGGGAAAAAACCTAGCCGACTTGTGCTGTTCTGCTTCCATCTGATTTCCCGTATTGATGATAGGTGGAGATCTCCAACCACATCGGCTTTGACACAGATCCCTTCCCCCATTGCCCCACCTCGGATTCCCCCCTTTTTTTGATAATGTGTAGTGGGAGATCCCTATTTCTACTTCTCCGACAATGTGCAAAGATCCCAGATTGTCTTGGCTTTGACATAGCTCGTTTCAATCAGAATCTTTTTAGCACTGCACTAAATAGTCCCCGCCCCCTTTTAGCCAATTTTTTCTCCAGCAATGTGGCCAGAATCCCACTCTCTTATTCCTCTTCTTTGACCAGCACGCAACCCCCTTTCATCACTATTGCACAAAGCTCCTTCCCCAAACAAACTCCACATTTCTCCACCAGTGATGTAGGGGATTCTCGATCATCTTGACTCTAGCACAGCACTCCACCTGCGATGCACCTAGTAGAAACCCTTGTCAGGTTTTCCTCTAGTGAAGTGGTCAAAACCCCACCCCTGGTTTCTCCTCTTAGGCCGGCATGTAACCCCCTTCTTTTTCCCCCATCCAATGTCCTCCTACCAGCATTTCACCCCCTCTTGTTCAAGCTACCTCTTCCCCGGCTCCCTAGTCTCCCATTTCCTCCAAGGATGATTTTTTTCGAATCGGGGGTGCATGTGAGGAGGGTACCCAAAAACCCCCCACTCCCTATATCTTCTTTTAGACACTGACACCGCTAGGTTGTTGGGCAGGCCAGTGTGCCAGGATTTTTACTGATGCTTCCTGTCGGGTCGAGATAGATGATGACCTGACAGTCACTGCCGATCATCAGTCCCCTATCTTCCTTATTTTTGGTGAGTCAATTCGAGTCAATTGGCTGAGTCAATTCTGTCCTGACTTGTTTTGGTGGGAGATGAGTTGACTCAGTAAAGCCTCTTAAACCCTGAAACTTTTGAGTCTCCATTTTCACCAATCTAAGAAGAATCTTGGAGATCCAAAATAACCCTCATGATCCTTGTAATGTGAGGAACAATACCCATCTCCCCATTCATTAATTGGGGAAGATCCAATCATTGATTTGATTAGACCTTCTATCAGACTTCAAATCATTTGATTTATGACAAATTGATGTTATTTTTCAATCTAAGTAGCCCATTGTGATCGTCATGAAGTGTAGATGAAGATCATACAAGATATCTTGGATTTGAAGCATTCTTAGACATGAGTTAGTTGATCTTGAACAATGGCTATGATCAATTGAGAATTTAGGTATGAAATTAGATCAAATTCTATGATCTATACTGTTCAGATTATTTATTGGATTATTTAGTTAGAATTAATAATTTTTTATTTGATATAGGGTGATTAGGTGGAGAATTGTGACTAGATTAGCTGTATATTTGAGATCAGGCACATTTGAGGCGATTGGTTGATGATTCGCCCAGCAGACAACCCGATGTCATTCAGATTGACTTGTAGATGGTGATGGAATTATGGTAGACTAAGCTAGATTGGAGTCCAATTGATTTAGAGATATAGATGAATGGTTCTTCGTCTAAGGTAGGTGACTACATTTAGTATTTTTATGATTTTATAAATCATGATTATTTACTAGATGGCTTTATTCACATGGACAGTTTGATGCATGGATATATAAACCAACCCCATGATTTTCCTGAGATTATTATTCAGCATGTGTTGCCAATGCTTCTACTATCTTCTCGGTTTACATGATTCATGCATTGTTCTTGATACATTTTATGCTTCATCAATTAGATTATTTGAGGATGTTATACATGGATTTTCGTTGCATGATTATAGATACATTAGAAAATTTTATCAGCCTACTTTTATAAAAAATGATTATGCATGGATTTCTGATGCTTGGTTTCACATTTTTGCTAATTTATGTGGGTGTTTCTGCTCAGTGGATGCTATGTTAGGAGGGTGGTAGGGTTGGCCACCTGCCCTTTGAGATGGATGATAGACACTCGCCCTAATATGTGAGCAAACTACATGCGGTTGTGGTAATCATGGGCAAGCCATCCATGCCATCTGACCTACTCCCATGTCTCAACAAATAGTAGTCTCACGTTCTGGTGTCGAAGATGAGCAGTTGTGGTTGATACCTTAAGATAGTTGCCACTGCAGCATTGCAATCCATGCACTTATTTTGTGTGTACATATAGTTATAGACAGATCTAAATGTTTATATCCTGATGCACCCACAGCGTGACAACAAATCCTCAGGGTGAAGCCTATGTGGATGGCCAAATGTGGGCAAGCCTACGGGCTGGGTGAGCTACTTGGTAGGCGAGCTACAGATGAGGAACCCATAGGGTTGGTATGAGTACTCATGGCTCGATATGAGTGTTGTGGGATACTTGAGGGACATGGTTGTGTTGCATGGCCTGTTATTCATGACACGCATTCATACCTTGATATGATGGACTTGACTAGTTTGGCTCTACCAGTTTCATAAACATACATTATTCATGTTATGCATGCCATGTTATTTAGTTTGTGATATTTCCACATTTATGCGAGAAATTATATCATCATCGATTATTGTATTTGATTTGGTGGTCTTATTATTCAAGCATCATTTCATACTTGATCTTTGATGATTTAGTTTCTTATGTGAATGTTTCACATCCACGAGCTTTATAATAAACCTTGATCTTTTATACTTCACACTACCTATTCTTTATTTGATATTAAATATGGTCAGCTACACAAGAATTGCTCGCTAAGGAATTGCATTGTTTTTGCAATGCCTCAGATACAGAGAGAGGTAAGAAGTTTGACATACTAACAGAGCAGGTGAGGCCATTAGCGGCCTTCAGCTATGTATAGACGAAATTTTAGAAATGATAAGGTTTGTTCAAAACCTTATTTTGGTTATTATTTATGGACTATATATGTGTATGAGTTACATTGTGACTTGAATGTATAGATGTAACCATGTTGGATGTGATGGTTCTGAATGGACAAACCCTAGGAAATATTGTTGTTCTTTTTTATTTCTACTCTACTATTGACGTTATGGTTTTATCGAGAATTGTAAATAATCTAGATGGATGTGTATAGAGACTAAGTCTCCTATATGCTATGTTTATATTTATTGTATTTCATCAAGTATGGTTATATCGCAAGGGTTATATGTGATGGTCCAAAATACTAAGGAGACTTTATCAGATTTTGGTTAGAAATAGGAATATCATTTCACCATTAAATTAGTGATTTTGTGGCAGTATGACTCCCAAAATTTTGAAATGAATGCTTTCAATTTGATTTTTTGTTTTCGGTTGATTTTAAAATCAAAGTTTTAAGATAGGGATCCTGCCATTTTAAAAAATTGGTATTATATTGTTGTGTAAAACCCCAGGTGTCTTCACCATTAAATTCATGATTTTTTGGTAGTATGACTTAAGGGATTTTGAAATGAATGCTTTTTATTCGTGTTTTTGTTTTCACTTGATTTTAAAATCAAAGTTTTAAAACAAGGATCCCAATATTTTAAAAAATTGGTATTATATTGTTGTATAAAACCCAGGGTGTCATAGTTTGATATCAAAGCCTAGTCTACTCCATCATAGCCATTCCAACAAGTCCAAAAGTCACATACAGTCCATAAGGTGAGGTGATTTCCTAAATATGAGTTCCAGAAATAACTCATATGGGGATGATGATTGTGAAATAGATGTCGTCATGAAGGTTGGAAGGGCTTCTTTAGAAAAGATGTGACTTTAATCCTTGTATGAGTATGAGGAAATGCACTTTCAGGGAAAGTATATGATTCTTGTAGTATAGAATCTAAATGGAGAGTATAATTGATAATTTCTAATGAGAACTTTATTATATGATAGAAGGTCTATTTAGATGGACTACTCTATGAGATTCCAAGTTCTAATTTGGATGGTATGTATAGGGATTTCAAAAGGCATAACAACTATTACAAGACAATAGTGAGATAATGATGAAAGAGGATCAAGAATGATAACAATCAAAGAGAAATAGGGGAAATTCAAAGAATTATAATGTTAGTCAAATTGTGGTCGAATGAATTGATGAACAAAATTATAGTATGGAGAAAATCTTTGGAAGTTTGATAAAACAAGATTTTAAATGTTCTATGGGTGAAATATCTTATTATGAGATGAAAACTAATGATTTTTTGTATATATATAGAAATACTGATAGCCAGTCATCCATGAGAAGTGAATGCTTATGAATTATGCAGAGGGTGTTATTTATGATTTGGAGACGCATGGCACCTTGAGGATATGACAACTATCTTACAATAATAGTTAGTAGTAATGATGTAAATCAGATGGTGAGTAAGGAATGGTATCAAATAATCTCTTAGTTAGTGGAAGGAATGGTAGAAAGGTTAATTTAGATATCATACTATATATGACTATTTGATAAGATTGTTTATTTGATTTTAAATTAGAAGCATCTATCATATAATGTGAATAAGTAGAGAGAGATACTGATTGAAGTAGATATGGAGAAAAGATATTGTTGTAAGATTAAGGCGAGATGAAAATTAATGAGTTCTTACACACAAAAATATTGATGCTAAACATCAGTGAGGAGTGAATGCTTATATATTATTCTGGGGGTTTTAACTATGATTTGAAGTGCATATTTCTTAAAGGACATGGCAAATATTTTATAAGATTAATTATTAAATAATGATGATTTCATAATGAATCAACTAGGAAGAAAGATAGATGAAATGAATGAGGTAAGATGAAATTGATTATAATTGATTTACATCCAACATTGATAAAGATGATAATATGAATTCTAATGACTAAGGAAGTATTATGAAAGATCAATTTCATCGAGTGTGAAAGTGATAGAGTTATGAATGATTTTGATTAATATGACTATGAAATAATTCATTAATTAAAGGTAATGGAATGGTGGAGATGAGGACAATGAAAATATAATTATGAGGATTCTAATGATGGTAATTTGAGAGGACGTGTTCCTCCATTACTAAGACTTTTAAATAGAAGGCTTTTAGAAAGACTTGTAATGATTAGTATCTTTACCTTATGAGTAGTTGGTGATACTAAGATAGTTTGCTACTTTAATGCAAAGAAATTAGATAGTCCAATGGTATTGAACATGTTTACACAGTTGAGAAGATTTGCCCCTAACTCCTTTACCATGGAGAAGGAGATTGTAGATAGATTATGATATGTTGACGATTGGATTGAGGAATCAGATGATTGTAGTGCGTTCTATCCTAGTAACAGAGGCAACAGACATGGCCTTTATGGTAGAGAAGGATTCCCTTAGGACCTAGGCTGATCGCAAAGACTTAGATATTGATAGTTTGAGTCAGCCCAAAAAGGGCAAGATACCCTTTCGTCGAATAAAAGAAGCTGCACTAGTTGCAAGGACAAGCACCTGGACAATTATGTCCTAGAGTTAGTATACTACTAGAGTAGTGGCAATAACATCAGCAGCCACCATCACATCTACAATCCTTTAGATGTTTTGATTGTGGAGAGTTAGGGCATTTCTTTAAAGATTGTCCCAGAAGACAACAAGTCATACAGACTGACATTAGAAATAGGGTAGAGATGGCCCAACGTAGACATTGATGAGTTCTACCATTACTTGGAGGCAAGCACAGCCCTCAAACTAGCTTGTGGAAGATACTCTCAAATTGCTGACAGACATGCTAGGATCCTCCTTGATCTAGGATCTAGTCATTCTTTCATTTTATATATTGGCACCTTGGTGAATATGCCTATATATATGACAACCTTTGTGTTAGAAGTTACGACGCTAATGAGAGAGTTATTGAAATTTGTAAATACTCCCACGGGGTAGTGGTGGAGATAATGAATGAGAGGATGAATATCGATCTCATCCTACTCGATATGATTGATTATGATATCATCTTTGGGATGGATTCTATTTATTGGGGGATAGTTTATTGTTGTTAAAGTACTTTTAGTATACCTTGACAGCTATTATCAAGCAGGCTCCCCACGCTGAATAACACAGGGGCTGTTTTCCTTTGGTAAAGATGGGGAGCACTTACTCCCCTCTACTAATAAGGCCCCTCTCTTTCTATGGATGACCAAAAGTAGGGTGTTCCCTATTACTCATCTATAGGGTGCATAAGACTTGATTTGTGGTAGTCAAGGTCTGTATAAGTGATCAAATTGGCACCCCCTCTCACGCCCTTTAGTCTTATTGTAAGCCCTATAAACGCCCTTCTCCCTTATGACATCAAGGTGGTACTTTTGACGCTGGGCCTTTAAGAGATAGGGTTATTAATAGAGGGGGGAAGAGAGAAAGAACACATGCATGGAGATTCTTTTTGCCCTAACTTAGATGGGGATTCGAGAATCTATGAAAGGACATCTAAGGCTAAGGAAGAATTCAAGGAAGTCCATTACTAAGAAGTGGTGATCTCATCTCGTCTTGCTTGCTGGAGGAGAGGAAGCTCCCAGACCACCTTTTCCAACCAGATAGTGAGCGATCACTCAACAATGAGACCACCAGGAATGAGTACCTACCCCTTAAGAGAATCGAACCAGTGTCTTTGACATGAAAAGATGATGTCCTAACCACTGGCCAAAAGGGACCAAAAGCCATTCTTCATATACCTCAGCTCCGAGAATAGAAGTGGTTTGTTTTGTTTCTATACGCAATTCGACAATTTCGTTTGTGTTCATGTTGGCAATTTATGATGTGAATTCTGCGGGTCGCCCCCCTTCCACGGGTTCCCCCATTGACTTAGTGACACACCAACCATGCCCCTTCCCTTTCTCCAATCATAAAGCCCCTTGATCCCTTTATTTGTCTTTCATCCCCCCTCTCGAGTTAGTAAGGCTCGTTCTTTCTAATTCAACAAAAAAAATAGGGGCAAAGTGACTGTTTGAAGTGAGACCTGAGAAAGTACGAAAGAAAGTATGTTAAGGTTACTCACTTAGTTGAACTATAAAGAAAGGAAGGCTTAGGTTATGAAGTGACAGTCAGCTGGTTAAGAAAAGCAATAGTTATGAAATCGATTACCCATTCATTAATGAATTTCATTAAGTAGTAGTGAGGCGTCGGTATGGAGTCACGTCAACTGTGGATATAGACTAGGCTAAGGGATGGACTTCATCTCTTCTATTCTCTTCACTTACACCACTTTCACTGAGTCTAACGAGGCTAAGGTGCAGAGCCTTCCACTGTGGCACTTACTCGAGAGGGGACTACGCAAAGGTAGAACACCATAGAAAGTTTTTTGACTTTCTCATAAACCTTGATTTCCCTACACTCAATAAGAACTCGGAATAGCAGAAATCAGTTCATGTTCAACTTCCAAAGTCAGTCGTCTTTGCCCAAGTGTAAACTGCAGACGACTCTCCAGTGGTTCCATTCCTTCTGACTTCTAGGTCAACCCAACCTGAATGGGAAGAAGAGGGGTCAGCCAACCAATGACTATGTCTAGTAGGTATGCGACCCCCAAATAGCGGTCTAGTTTGTACATTTGCTGAGCAGATCGGGAAGGGAAGTTCTCACCGAAGGAGGCAGTAGGAATGAAAGTGGCAGGAAGCTACCGCTTTTAGAATGCAAGCTTATCCTTGACTTTTTTTTAGAGTGTACTGATAAATAATAGAAAAGGGTTTATGGATGAAGTAATCATAGTGACAAATGGTTATGGTTGCAAAAACTGGAGAAAGTTGAGAATCGTTAGTTACCTTTTGAATCAAAGTAGTGACAAGCCGAGTACTATGATTACAGGGGAAGCAAAGCTTCTTAAACAGCTTCGCTTCCTTGTCGCTTCTTTCTAGTGACTAGCCTCTCTAGTGGGTGGCTTGGTAAGCTAGCTACCTTCAAAATCGGTCAAATCCCTATTTATAATAGGTTGGGATGGTGGGGAAGGAATCACTCCCTACTTCAATGGAAAAAGGTGGAATCACCATTTCACAGCCGCCCCTCTACTTATACCTTTCGCCCAACATGATCACGAATGAAGATAGAGAATTGCATAGATAGGAGGATGAAACGAACCAACCCACTTGTTCTGATTGAAACGATTGAGGAAAGAAAGAGAATGGTGGCCCCTTTAGCCCAGGGGACATTGTCAGAGAACAATGTTGAGGACAGGGGGAGAACCCTTTGTTGGTTACTCCCTTTAAGTTAAGGTTCTTCCATATTTAGATATGGAGATAGATCTAAATAGAGATCTATATCTTTCTATCGATAGATAGATCTATTGAGAAATGGATCTTGATCTGCTTTTGATGATCTATGAACAAGAGATCCCTAAATATCCAATTGAAAAAAGAGATGAATAGATAGGCCCTTATAAGTAATGGGCAGCAAGCAAGGCCTTATTACTTAAGTCAAAGCCGTTGCATGCGTTACTACTTGTTCACTTACTAATACTAACTAATAGGGCATGATAGGGGTTAAGAGGGGCGTTGAGGGGGGCGCGATGCCCTATGAGTAAAGGTTTTGAAGCAAGTACTCTATTAAGAAGGGCATTGAGGGGGTTTCAAAGCCCCCTCTTAGCCCTTCAACTTAGAGTACTCTACATGAGAAGGGCTAAGAGGGCCCCTTTCACACCCTTTAGTCTTATGGTAAGCCCTATAAACACCCTTCTCCCTTATGATGTCAAGGTGGTACTTTTGAAGCTAGGCCTTTAAGAGATAGGGGATGGGCAAGAGAGGGAATGAAACCTTTGGGACAGATAGGGAAAAGTGATCTCTGGCTCCGCCCATGACTTCCTTCCCTTTGCATAGCTCAGGTGATTCCATTCCCCTTTTTTCCCAGAATGAATTTGCCCGACCACAACGAATCCAATCCGGCTGCCCTCCTTTCTTTCATTGGATCACTGTTAAGGACGCCCCTATTACTTCAATGATTAAGGGCCCCAGGAAGAAACTTCAGAAAGAAAGCCTATAGGTTTGGTTGGTCTGGTTGTCCCCCTGGTGGTGGCCAGGCGAGCCCCAGTTCTATCTTATCGATTCCATCTAGACATGGCTCAATAGAAGGGTAAGGTAAAGTGTTATTAAAACAAAACTCTCAGCGCAATAGCTTTGGAACCTAACTTAAGAGGGCTTCTGTTAAGTCTTCCATGGACAAGAAAGCCCCTTGGCTATACTCTACCTTAAATCAATATCCAAAAATACCATGCACCCTCCAGAGTTGATCAAATAGATCATCATTACATGTCACAGAATTTTGATTCTTCACTGTGGTGTTATCAAACAAATGATAATTTGTCCATAGAAATAAGGATATGTCTCTCTTCTCATGAAGAGAACTAATGCATCCTGTGAATGCCCACTAGGTCTGATGAACCCTCGTCAGCTAACTCCCATAGCTGGAACCCTTCCAGCTCAACTAGGCCATCTATATGGCACCTTAGAAAATGACACCGTTAGTGTGACGACCCGGGTTTTCCCATTCATTTTTAACTGCAATATCTAATTCCTAAGGAGGGATGCATCCCTATTTGAAAACCATTTTTATAAAAAAAAATGCAATGCAGCGGAAAATCTTTAGTTTTAAACTCATTTTGAAAACCCCGAGTGTCATTTGCTTTCACAACAACCAAAGTAGTTTTTGAAAAACTTCAGAAATCATAAATGTTTTTCCCAGGTTTATCCAGTCACAGTTCACAGCCCAACTGTAAATAAATACAAATACATGTCCAAAGGGTAGAGTGTTTACTTACATGTATAATTGTCTCCTTTTGATTTACTTGCTCGTAGCACTAACATTTCCTGAGGCGTCTTCTACTCGTTAGTGGAGCTGTCCTGAAAAATGATATATATTTGGGTGAGTATACACTATACTCAGTAGGAGTCTATCACTACTAGTTTTACAATGCATGCTATGTTTAAAATCATATGCTTTTTAAAACATGTGCATGTTTGAACACTCATGTTCAATATCGATATTAAAAACCATTGTCGAATTGGAATACTAACGACTTAAAGAATTGCATAATCCAAGTCGAAAGTATCATATATATCATAGACATAATGATATGCATAAGATGCTCAACTGAATCCAACTCATGGATGTATGGTATGGTCGACTAACCTCATGTCATGCCATATGCAATGTAAGTAAATCATCAAAACATAGGGCCCACTATGCCCACGACCTCACCATCGTGTGGTCCACGGGTACCTAAGGACACAGGGTCATAGCCTCCACGGGGCGTATGACACTTCGACCCAGTGCCGTGACACCAGTGGTAGCCCCCTGCACCACATGCAGTCGAAGCAGGGACATACCTATTTGGCGTGGTACCCTTTCCACCTAATAGTGGTAGAGGCTAGGAGGCCACCCCAAATCTCTTGGCATAGCGCCCACAAGCTTACTAGCCCAAATCATATACGATCAATCAAGCAAAAACCTCTTTTTCAAAACCTGTCCTCTTTGGGTCCCTCACAACTGCCTACCCAGCGTCTTTTGGTAACCCTTAAGGATGTGCAATTTTTCTGTAATGGCTCCAATTTTGTAATATTCAAATCCCAAGTTAGCAATGAAAAATTCAGTTTTTGAACATAAGGGCATTTTGGTCATTTCACTATTCACCTTGACTGAACCCAGAAATTGGTCCTAAAAATGGTACCATTAGGTGCGCCTCATAAAAAGGAATCCAACAAGACCAAAATCACCCAAAACGGAGTTAAAATGAGCAAGTTATGGCCCTTTGAAGTTCAGGGGCAAAAATATAATTTTAACAAAAAAACGGATTTAGCCTGCAAAACACAGGGGCCTGTTTTGATATGGGCACCCTTCATCTTCTACCTCCTAGAAGGTTCTAGAACGGCGGTGATTGGAGGAGAAATCATCGCCATTCTGGAGGTTTCTCCACTGCTATTCAAGGGCGGTGAGAGCCCCCTGAAGAAGCCTCTTATAGCTCTATAAATAGAGCTCTTGGGTGCCTCTAATGGCAGCCCAAAAGCTTGAAGAAAACTCATTTTGGAGAAGTAACCCAGAGGAAAAACGAGGAGAAAAACCTAGCAACAAGCCAGGTATGCCCAAGATCCCTCAAAACCCGTCTTCACAGTAGTCCTAGGATCAGTTTCCCTAAGTTTTTGCATGAAAAATCATGTAAAATAGAGCCCTGGAGAGTCACCAAGGACCCAAGGACGTTCCCTGGGCCACAGGGTCGAACCAGGGTGTCCTGAGGACGTCCTAGTCCCCCAAACGACCAGAACGTCCCACCAGGATGAGACGCGTTGACCGCGTCTGAGAGAACCAAACGGGCGTGTCCGGGGACACGCCCGCAAAAGGGAAAAACAGGAAGGAAACCCGGCGCGTCTACAGACGCGCCCATTGAGGCTCATGCTGCAGATGCGAAGCGCGCTAGCGATACAAGATTTTTTCATTTCTTAAGGAAGCTGAGGTGCATTCCGCTGACGCGCAGCGCAGCACGCTAGTATTCTGCCTTTTCACTCTTAAAGTCCTTAAGTATGTGTGACATTAAAAAGCTTATAACTTGAGATCTAGAGCTCCGATTGAGGCACCGCAAAAGGCGTTGTGTCCGTGTCGATGACACAGACACACCCAAACTATAAAATCCCTGATCGAGGCCCAATTAGGACTTTAGGACACCCATAGGCATAGGGATGGATCCTTAATGCCTAAGTAATAAGACCAACCACTCTAAAACCCATAAAAGATAGGCCAAACTAACCTTGATTCCCCAAACCATGTTCAAGAGCGTACGAGGACAAAGGGGTTAGCGCGACCTAGCCAGGTAGGTGCTCTATCGCTACTAGATTCTTTTAAAAGAACTATGATTGTTTTGCGAAAACATGTTTTAAGTATATGACTTGTTTAGCATGACTTAATTCAGCATGCATGTGATAAATGCTTTATGCATAGACATGTTTTGTAAATAATTGCATATACATTATGCATTGATATATTTTGCAAACTATTGCATACATTGCATGATTTGTGAGCATTAAGTTCTTGCAAAAATTGCATGTCCTTGAGGGTTACCAAAAGACGCTGGAGTGCTGAGGGCCAGGCAGTTGTGAGGGACTCGAAGAGGACAGGTTTTGGAAAAAGTGGTTTTTGCTTGTTTGATCTGATTATGATTTGGGCTGATAAGCTCGTGGGCGCTATGCCGAGAGGTTTGGCTTGGCCTCCAGCCTCTACCACTATTAGGTGGATGGGTACCATGCCCAAAAAGGGGCAACATCCCTACGTCGACTGCATGTGGTATAGGGGCTACCATTGGTGTCACGGCACTGGGTCGACGTGTCATAGGCTCCGTGGAGGCTATGACCGAGTGTCCTCAGGTACTCAGGGACCACACGGCGAGGAGGTCGTGGGCATAGTTGGAGCCTATGGTTTTGTGAACTTATTTGCATTGCATATGACATGATATGAGGTTGGTCGACCATACCATACAAGATATCCGTGAGTTGGATTCAATGAAGCATCTTATGCATATCAATATCATAATGTTATGATATATATATGTATATGATACTTTCGATTTTGGATTATGTGATCCTTTAAGTCGTTAGTATTTCAGTTTGACAATGGATTTTAATATCGATATTGAACTTGAGTATTCAGACATGCACATGTTTTGAAAGAGCATATGATTTTAAAACATCTCATGCATTATAAAACTAGTAGTGATAGGATCCTATTGAGTATAGTATATACTCACCCTATCCTTAACATTTTTCAGGATAGTTCCACTCACAAATAGAAGACGCCTCAGGAGATATTAGTGCTACGAGCAAGTGAATTAAAAAGGAGACAATTATATATGTAAGTAAACTCTCTACCCTTTGGACATGTATTTGTATTTAATTACAGTTGGGCTGTGTGCTGTGACTGGATAGACTTGGGGAAAAATATTTATGATTTCTGAAGTTTTTCAAAAAAAAAACAAAATACTTTGGTGGTTGTGAAAGCAAATGACACTCGGGGTTTTCAAAATGAGTTTAAACCAAAAGATTTTCTGTTACATAGCATGGTTTTTATAAAATGGTTTTCAAATAGGGATGCATCCTGCCTTAGGAAATTAGATATTGCATTTAAAAATGCATGAGAAAACCCAGGTCGTCACAGTTGGTATTGGAGCCCAGGTTTTATCCTTTCACAGCCAGTCCAACATGTCCAAGGGTCATGGACAATAGAGAAAATCAAGAATAAATAGTATAAAAAGGAGTAGTAGAGATGACTACTTCTATTTGAGGATTACAATATTAATGCTCAAGGCATTTCACTATAAACAAATAGGTGAAAAAGGAGATGGTTCTAGCAAATACTTAGATATCAGATGGCTTAAGTCTTAAGGATTGTTGTGCAATGGTGCCAACAGGGAAACTCATATATAAATTAGAGTATGATGAGAATGATGAATGAAGATGTTAGTGGACTTGTTAGTAGATTAATCTCACTAAAGGTGAGAAAATCAAAGAACCTAGATGGCTATCTTACCATCATAAAGAATATCAGAATATGAGTACACTATCACTAGGATATGATATAAGTATGATAGGGGATGTAAAAGACAGACTTTGAAGTTTTTAATGAGAATCTAAGAGGGATGAGAATGCAAGAGAATATTAGGAAATAACTGTGACTCGTACTAGATCACAAAGGTATGGAGCCTGAAAGACTTAGCTCAATTTTGGATACCTTAATTGGAGTCTTATGAAGAGTAAAGTGCTATCAAATAATAATTACCTGAGTATTATGAAGCAAATCAGAAGATGTATATAAGTGACATATTATGAGGAATATAACACGAATATGATAGGGAACTATATTCGACAGTGTTACCAAAAGATTTTGACAATAATATTGGGGATGATAGATCTGTGAATAATAGATCAATCCTAACATGAACTTGTAAGAAAAGTATAGCATGATCAAAACATCAATGCCATTATTAAGACATTGTATGAATTTTATTGAGGCTATAGGCAACTGAGGATTTCAATGATCTTAAGACAGTTTAGAATTTCTGAGAAGCATTCAATTTATGATGAAGTATCAATTATATGCAACAAAGCATATAGAGACATTGATCCCAGTAGACCAAATGATGATTTTAAAGAAAAGAGAGAAAGAGATAGAGATGCAACTATAAGTATTCGATGAATTTTGAATATTCAAAAGAAGGAAATCATGACTTTATACAAATCTTTCATCTTGAATCAAGTGAGAAGATAACCAATCAACTTCAAAGGAATAATAATAGTTGAGTTGGCAATGATGTTATTGTAAATACGTATAATAGAGAGAAAGCATTTGGGATTTAAGACTTCAAGTAAAGTATCAAATTTTAGGAGATTAAGAGACAAGAAATTTTCGAAGAATGGTGACCAACTAGAAATTAAAATTCTACAAATAGTTTGATATCAATTATTACAATTAGATTCTTATCGGATCCATTAGCTTATGGGGAACACCAATGGATATAATAAAAAGGAAATTTTGGTGATATCTTACCTTGCCATTACATGAGTGAATAAAGGAATTAAGCCGGGATAGTAACTTGTCCATTTAGCAATAGGGTACCATCAAGGATCAAATGAAGGTCCTGCTATCATAAATTGGAAGACCAAAAATCTTAAGACCATTATTTAGTCATTACCTTTAGCGCACTATTGACTAAAGGTATCCCACCCTATTTGATCAAATATGTTAGTAGTCGAAGTTATATACTTAGAGGGATGTTGTAAGTCTTTAGACTTGAGTTTTCCTTGAAAAGAAAAGTACTTGTTAAAATAAGTCAATTGAGGGTATGAGGTCAATTGATGAGAATAGTTGCAACTGAGATAGGAGCAAAAGTAAGAAGTGATCTAAACCAATGGGAAACATTTTTCAAAATGGCTACCATGATAAGGTAAAGAAATTACTTTGAGTCTGAAAAATATTGTTGACTTGGATTGAAAAGGAAGGCAAATAAGTATTGATCACTTTAGAGGCCCTTGAGTTTATGACATAGATATATCTGGAAAGAGATCAATAGGTAATCAAATAAAGTCTTTCTATGTCTAAGAAAGTGTTTATGCTTACCTGAGTATTGTTAAACTTGTTGAGTTAACAACTTCAGTACAATTTGATATAATCGCTATTGAAGAAGAATTATTGCTATTATAAGCTAAGTATGAGAAGGCACTTGAAAAAAAAAAAATTTTGAGGCATTGAGAAAATCACCACTTATGAGGATACCTCTTGACAATACAGACTGCATGATTGACAATAAAGCCTTGATAAAAGGTTGAACAATATATTGACATAGGGAATGGAAGGAGAAAAGGTGAGATGGCTAGCACACTATAAGGTGAAGATTTAGTATTATGTTACCTTTAGACAAATAGTTAGTTGTTTTCTAAGGACTAACCCTACTGGATTGAGTATGGAACTTTTGGATTGAAAGGTTATGAAGAAAACCATCAAGAAAAGAAAATACAAAGAGGATGATGATAAAGGATTCAACAATGACCTAGTAAGGGTACTCGGTTATGAATAAGAGACTATCCTATACATGAGAGGCATCTATGGATTTCAAGAAAGATGAGTCACAGCTAGAAACTGGTACAGTTAAAACTGGCACGTATAAGAGTATGCATCAGAGCACATAGCACAAGAAGCCCCTAAAGGTGAGGCCTTGAAGGAGGAACAGTAGGAATGATAAATTGAGGATGAGCCTAGATTTGATTCTCAAGGGGGAGAATGCATTCACCAAGAAGTTATCTAAGAGACAAATACCAGGAAGATGATAATTTATGGAATTTCGAGGACAAAATTCTTTTAAGGAGGTAATAATGTAATGCCTCCAATTTTGTAATATTAAAATCCCAAGTTAGCAATGAAAAGTTTAGTTTTTGAAGATAAGGGAATTTTGGTCATTTCACTATTCACCTTGACTGAACCCATCAAATTGGTATTGAAAATGGTACCATTAGGTGCGTCTTAGAAAAAGGAATCCAACAAGACCAAAATCACCTAAAACGGAGTTAAAATGAGCAAGTTATGGCCCTTTGAAGTTCGAGGGCAAAAATATAATTTTTACAAAAAATGGATTTAGCGTGCAAAACACAGGGGCCCATTTTGATACGGGCACCCTTCATCTTCTACCTCTTAGAGGGTTCTAGAACGGCGGTGATTGGAGGAGAAATCACCGCCATTCTGGAGGTTTCTCCACCGCCATTCAAGGGCGGTGAGAGCCCCCTCCAGAACCCTCTTATAGCTCTATAAATAGAGCTCTTGGGCGCCTCTAATGGCAGCCCAAAAGCTTGAAGAAAACCTGTTTTGGAGAAGTAACCTAGAGGGAAAATGAGGAGAAAAACATGGCAACGAGCCAAGTATGCCCAAGATCCCTCAAAACCCATCTTCACAGTAGTCCTAAGATCAGTTTCCCTAAGTTTTTGCATGAAAAATCATGCCAAATAGAGCCCTGGAGAGTCACCAAGGACCCAGGGACGTTCCCTGGGCCGCACTGGTTCAACAGGATCGAACCAGGGTGTCCTGAGGATGCCCCGGTCCCTCCAAACGACCAAAACGTCCCACCAGGACGAGACTTGTCTACCGCGTCTGAGAGAACCAAACGGGCGTGTCCGGGGACACGCTCGCAAAAGGGAAAAACGGGCGGGAAACCCGGCGCGTCTGCAGACGCGCCCGCTGAGGCACATGCCGCAGACGCACAGCGTACTATCGATACGGGATTTTTTCGTTTCTTAAGGAAGCTGAGGCGCATGCCACTGACGCGCAGCACGCTAGCATTCCGCCTTTTCACTCTTAAGGTCCTTATGTACGTGTGACACTAAAAAGCTTATAACTTGAGATCTAGAACTCCGATTGAGGCACCGCAAAAGGCGTTATGTTCGTGTCGACGACGCAGACATACGCAAACTATAAAATCCTTGATCAAGGCTCAATTAGGACCTTAGGACACCCATAGGCATAGGGATGGACCCTTAATGCCTAAGTAATAAGACCAACCACTCTAAAAGCCATAAAAGATAGGCCAAACTAACCTTGATTCCCCAAACTATGTTCAGGAGCGTACAAGGACAAAGGGGTTAGTGTGACCTAGCCAGGTAGTTGCTCTATCACTACTAGATTCTTTTAAAAGAATTATGATTGTTTTGCAAAAACATGTTTTAAGTATATGACTTGTTTAGCATGACCTAATTCAACATGCATGTGATAAATGCTTTATGCATAGACATGTTTTGTAAATAATTGCATATACATTATGTATAGATATGTTTTGCAAACTATTGCATACATTGCATGATTTGTGAGCATTAAGTTCTTGCAAAAATTGCATGTCCTTGAGGGTTACCAAAAAACGCTGGAGTGCCGAGGGCCAGGCAATTGTGAGGGACCCAAAGAGGACAGGTTTTGGAAAAAGAGGTTTTCGCTTGTTTGATCTGATTATGATTTAGGCTGATAAGCTCGTGGGCGCTATGCCGAGAGGTTTGGGTTGGCCTCCAGCCTCTACCACTATTAGGTGGATGGGTACCACGCCCAAAAAGGGGCAACGTCTCTACGTCGACTGCATGTGGTACAGGGGGCTACCACTGGTGTCACGGCACTGGGTCGAAGTGTCATATGCAATTGTTTGCAAAACATATCTATGCATAGTATATTTGTCATAAGCATGCTAAATTCATTTATAAAATTAAGTCATGTTAAACAAGTCATATAACTTATACTTAAAACATGCATTCAAAACAATCATGGGCTCTTTTTAAAAGTCTAGTAGCGATAGAGCACCTACCTCGAAGTCTCCTGGAGTCGCGTCCTTAATCACTCAACCCGACCCTGGGTCTCATTTATAAACTCCTGGATATAAATGGATAACAAGGAGTCCCTATCAATTTCGATCTATTTAGAAATTAGATCACTAGATCTGCCTTTTAGTGTCGATGGATCCTTGCCTAATTCATTGTCAGGCTAGATCCCATAATATGGATCTACTATTCAATGGTTAGAATCTATAAATGGTCCTATGATCCTAATTTTATAGTCTCATTATGTCCGCGCATCATGGTTTCCAAGACGTATGCGCACCCTAGTCGAACTAGGACCGATGCTTGCACATCGTGCACGCCCAAAGGCCGTGCCAGGGACAGCGTTCGCATGCGCACATGCATGCCCAAGCAACGCGCTATGATGCGTGTATTGGATGGTGTCGCACAGACGCGTCTTTGGCGCAGCATGGCGCATCTCAGCTCCCAGGGTACCCCGTGCATCCCGGTCGAGCCATGACCCGTGCCCCACATCGCGCATGCACCCAAAGGCTGCACCAAGGACCATGTGCACACTGTCGCACGCCTGGAACCCGTCCTAGGGACCCTGTCCTAGGCGCACATGAAGCATGGCATCCCTGGGATGCCTTGTTCCGGGAAATGCTAGATCTGGCACGGATCTAGCCAGGAAGAAGGAAAAACTAGGGAGAGAGGGGGAGAAAACCTACCTGGGCACCCCCAACACAGTGCCCTCTTCCGATGTAAGGCTCCCTCTTTTCCGTCTAAAAGCCCCATGTTGTCGGAACCCTCGAAGAAGGGGAAAAACCCCAACTTTCGTTGCAGTCAGAGGAAGGAGAAGACGGGGGGAAGAGATGGGAGTGGCCGGCCTGACTCAGGCCTGGCTGGAATGTGCAGGGAAAACCGTTGTGGGGGTTTTCCATTTTTTTTTGCCAGAAACCCCAACCTCAAATAGCCAAAAAAATCGTGATTCGAAGAGGAGGGAATAGGGGCTTTTTATAGCCTTACTATGGCGGTGCCGCCATTGGTGGTGGCAGAAACCTCTGGAAATTAGGGTTTTTGGAGAAATCTAGAAGAAGAAGAAGACGGGGTTCCGTTATCAAAATGGCCCCCTGCGTTTTCTATCTTTTTCATTTTTAATTTAAATTACATAAATGCCCCTAATCTTTAAACGACCATAACTTCTTCATACGAACTCCGTTTTCAGCGTTCTTTGAGGCGTTGGATTCTATTTTTCAAGTAAAATCTAATGGTACTAAGTTTCTTACAAATTCCTTAGTTTAATTTTTTAAATAAAGTAAAACATTTAACACAGTTCATTTCCTATAGAATGTCCAATTCAATAGCGTAAATTGCTCAGGCATTACAGTTTGATGCTAAATTGATATCAACATCAATCTCTGGGCACAAAAAATTTGGAACCTTTCCTTTTAATATACTTTTTTCCATTGTTCCTATGCTTGTGCTCTGCTACACCATTTTGTTGAGGGGTGTAGCTAGCTGTTAATTGACGCTTCATTCCATTCATATAAAAAAAATGAAAAAATGAATTCGAAGTGAACTCACCACCCACCACCTCTGGTTGTTCAGTTCGAAGGACTCTATTTTCCTACATACGCTTTGAATTGAAGAAAAAGAGAAAATGCATTTGATTTGTTTTTAAGAAAAGATACTCCTGTTAGAAATCATCAACAAAGATGAGAATGACTTTTGTTGAGAGACAATGTTTGCGTTGGACCACATATGTTGGCAAAAAACTAACTTGAGTGGTTGACTTGCTCTCCATGATCTAGCCTTCAAAGAATTATGATGATCTTTGCCACTTTCACAAATTTGATTGTCATAATCATATAAAGGCAAACCAAAAATTGAAGTCAAAATTTCAATCCGGGGGTTGATCTGCATGGGATTGCTAATCCCGCCCTACTTAAGTAAAGTCCCTTGCACAATTTACTTTAAAGCTTTCTATATCAATTTTTCTGCAGGCATGAGTGCTCAGGTATAGCTATTGATGGAAGAGGGCTAGCTCGAGTGGTTGATATAGAAAGCTCAAGTGGAAAACCATGGAGCGGCACTCTTGTCTTTCAACCCCACTAGACTTTGATAATTGTGGGGCACTGTGTACTTATAGCCTCTACGATAAGCAAGTGAATGGGGTTGGTGCATGGCAATAGAATGGTTCATCAAGTCATTTCTCATGCTCAACCCCCTAAATAGGAAGAGGGATACTTTACAAATAGGGAGCAATTGCTTCGCACCTAACTGTGATAGCCCTCTCGATACCTTACTAGAGCTTCGTAACTAATGGCCGGTTTCTCGCAGTGTTAGCATTTTCCCGCCCCAACGAGGAAGGTGTTGGTAGTTTATTAGGGGATAAATAATGTTAATCCCTCTTTTTGTGCTCACTCCTAATAGAACTTTTCCAAATGTGGGTTCTAAACCTACTTTGTAGGTTGGGGTTGAGAATTGGGGGGCCGCGCCTTAGCCTCCTCAAACTATATTTACTTTCCTTTTTTTGGAGTATTTCTGTTCATAAACTAGTCACTTCAGACTACTTGTGGGCTGACATCCAAGTGAGTTTGTTTTTTGGTTAGACACCGATCATATGGACAAATCCTTTCGAGAGATTCTATTCTTCTGTGACCTAGCCTTGCTGTTGGACTCTCAAAATTGGGATTTCCCTGCCCAAGTTAAGCAGAAGCTTCTTTCTTTGCTTTTGTATCATGGAATGGCCTACACATCTCAACATCGAGTAAATTAGTAGTAATAAACCAGGGAAACCTTGCTCAGGGCTGTTGGGCATACTTTTTGAAGAGAAATTGGTCTATCCCTATGGAATCCATTTTGAGCCCTTCTAAATATGGTGCTTCCAAGGAACCATTTCAGTTGAGTTCACACGAGTCATGATATAGTAAGAACTAGTATGTGCTCTTCCTGACCCAAATTCTTTATCAATGTAAATGATCAAATTGTAAACAAAGTTTTGATGCTAAACCTGTTCTCGCCACTGTCATCCCTGGTTCACTCTATCCACTATCTCTTCTTTGGTTACCAATCTCTAACTTTCTCCTAGGGTCATCACTAAGCTTCTTTGGCCTAAAAACCCTAACCTAAAAGTGGATTTCCTCACCTACTAGAAGGAAGATGAACAAGGAACCTGCACCTACTCATTTGCCTATGAAAACCCTTATCTCGATGCCTAACCTAACTATTGCCGTGTTTTCCTCTAGTGTTTGAGTCATTCCCATTATCTGTAAACTTGACCTCTTTCCCAGAGGAGGATGCCAGAGAGCTGCTCGAGCCTATGACAACAACCTTATCCTCAATCCCAAACTTGCAAGAAACATCAATGGAAGTAGTAGAGGCTGGCCCCTTTTTTAGAATATATTTGGGAATGAAAGGAGTTTGACTCCTAGAGATGAAAACTAAGGAAAACCCTTCACTAGAGCCAGATGAAAGCTGAGAAGAGGAAGATGAAATCTGAGAGGCTGACCGTAATGAACGTTGACTCTACCCCTACTTAAAAAGAAGGCTCTAGCTCTGGGTGGAGAACCATTCTTCGTAGTTGGAGTCTAATATCATAGTGTGTGGATAGTGAGGAATGACCAAACTATGTATGGGGGCCAAGCCTACCTACCTTCCCTTTCTCGTAAAGCTTCGATGGATGGGTTGGTTCGGAGCGCTTCCATGGTCGAATCCAATTTGAATTTGATAAATGCATTGCTTGTGAAGTGTGTGTTCGCGTATGCCCCATAGATCTACCCATTGTTGATTGGAGATTGGAAACAGATATTAAAAAGAAATGATTGTTTAATTATAGTATTGATTTTGGAATCTGTATATTTTGTGGTAACTGCATCGAGTATTGTCCAACAAATTATTTATCAATGACTGAAGAATATGAGCTTTCTGCTTATGATTGTCACAAATTGAATTATAATCAAATTGCTTTGGGCCAATTACCATTGTCAATAATTGGGGATTCCACAATTCGAATAGTTATGAATTTGACTCAAACAAAAAAAACCACAGATAAATCCCTTAATTCAATAACGATTACCAATTACTAAGATTCTTTTCTGGTCTAAAGGAGCAAAGCTTCTCACATTTTGTTTGGTCAGTAACTACAAATTGTAACTATTGATTGGTGAGAATCGCAGCTTGATTTTGATTTCAAATAGATTCATATATCCGTGATGATTTCAGAATATCAAATTTTGACATACCCTTTCAGATATAGAAATGGGATTAGTCCAATAACTGTATCTACATCAATCCACACCACATTACAATTCAATTAGAATGTCTTATATATAAGAAAGAAAAATAGGGTAATCTCTTTTTTCCTGGCTCTGCCAGTAAGGTCATGAAATATTTTGAATATTTTATTTCTTATTTTACCCACAATGGATTTACCTGGACCAATGCATGATATTCTTTTAGTATTTCTTGGCTTAGGTATTATATTAGGAGGTTTGGAAGTAGTATTACATACCAATCCAATTTATTCTGCCTTTTCATTGGGATTGGTTCTTGTTTGTATATCCTTACTCCATATTCTATCTAACTCATATTTTGTAGTTGTTGCATAACTCCTTATTTACGTGGGAGTTGTAAATGTCTTAATCATATTTGTTGTGATGTTCATGAATGGTTCAGAATATTACAATGATTTCTATCTTTGGACCGTTGGAGATGGGGATACTTCACTAGTTTGTACAAGTATTCTTTTTTTACTAATTACTGTTATCTCAGATACGTCATGATATGGGATTGTTAGGACTACAAGATCAAACCATATTATAGAGCAGGACCTTATAAGCAATGTTCAACAAATTGGGATTCATTTATTAACATATATCTATCTTCCATTTGACCTCATTTCTATAATTTTGTTAGTTGCCTTAATAAGTGCAATTGCTATGGCTCATCAGTAAAAAATACTTAGAATTAGAAATGAAAAATCAAACAAATAAAATAAAAATAAGGTCTTTTTTTTTGTGTTATTGTCATCACACACCTTTTCCTTCAATTTATATATTGTTAATATATTAACAATATATAAATTAAAAGGAAAGGTTTTTAGTTTGGCCCATTACCAATACCTTCCCTTGTTGTACTTGTTTTATATTTGAGTCAATCAATTCAATTAAATTGTTGTTTATATTGAAATGAATTGAGATTGATGAGGAGTTAGTCAATGATACTCTAACATGTACTTATTTTGAGTGCCTATTTATTTTCTATCTGCATTTATGGATTAATCACAAGCCAAAATATGGTTAGAGCACTTATGTGTCTTGAGCATATACTGAATGTGGTTAATATAAATCTCATAACATTATTTGATTTATATGATAGTCAACAATTAAAAGGAGACATTTTCTCAATTTCTGTTATAGCTATTGCAGCCGTTGAAGTAGCTATTGGACCAGCTATTGTTTCGTCTATCTATTGTAACAGAAAATCAACTCATATCAATCAATCGAATTTGTTAAATAAATAGTGGTAATGATATAAATAAAGATAGGTATATATAATATTTACCAATTAGAATTACCATGTATGGCTTGTATGATTATCTTTGTTGAAACATAAGAAATCATAGTATTTTGGTCCTCTTTCATGAACAAATCTAAAGGTAGATTTATTATAAATAAATAAAATCAATTTTGGTAAACCACTGATTTGTCTTATGTCTACAAGATATGATTCAGGTACTATTGATTTTACCAGATAGAAAATTGATAACGTTTTAAAAATTCATAGATACAATGTCGCATTCAATAAAGATTTATGATACAAGTATAAGATGCACTCAATGTGTACGAGCTTGCCCCACAGATGTATTGGAAATAATAACTTGGGATGGATGTAAAGATAAGCAAATTGCTCCTACTCCAAGGACAGAAGACTGTGTAGGTTGTAAGAGATGTGAATCTACCTATCCAACAGATTTCTTTTTCCTTATTCTCATTTGGAGTGCCTAGAATACTTCTCAGGGAGGATTGATGTGATTGACCATGGCATTCCAGTTGCCATGACCTTGACCACGTCCACAGCTTTTGTTCTATCTTCCTCAACCTCTCCCATTCTTGTTCGCTAATTGAACATTCAAAACTGCTCCCCTTTACTAATATAGAGGACTTTGCCCAAAGATCGGAGAGGCAAATCTAGCTTCATACGAAAGCTATAATGGTCATAACTCAGAGAAAGATGGAATGAGGAGTCGAGTGGTTACTGAGGTTACAAACATTTTTTATTCCTCCCTGAGTCCACTGAGAATAATAAGCACTTTTTCAGGATCAGAAATGGGCTTTTGTATAGCAGACAGTTGATCACAGAGAGCCATGAATCAATTGAGAAGGAGGTTATGGTGGAGCGGCAAGGAAGAATGTTTCTTGTTTCATCGCCATGGTATGGCTTGAGGCAGCTTGCATGAAAGACCAGATGGAGCATTAGCCTCCCTGGAAGTTGGTCTCTATATGCTGCTTGTTCAATTATGGGGAAAGGCCTATCATACTTCCGTATGAGCCCTTTATGCACCTTGCAATAGACTCTTAACTAGTTTGGTTGAAGCTTTACCAGTACTAAGTCACCAATCTTTAAGTGGGCAGGCCTTCAAGACTTTCTTTAAGACCCAAGCCACCTTTTCATTATCTTGGCTACCTTCTCTAAGTATACTTTTGCAATTTCAGTTTGCCCCTACCCTATATTAGTCCAATTTTTAGCAAACTTATAGCCTTTTATTTTATTAGGAGGGGGACTTCTACCAGTGTAGCCAGTTATAACCGTGTGGAGAGCCAAAGGTTGTTGGCCAATTGCTAGCTCAAATGGGTGGATGCAGAGCTTTTCTATAAGTTATAGCAGAATTTTTCCCCGTAAGGGCAACAACTCTACTTAATTCTTTTGGTTAGCACTCATGAAGTGTCTTCGGTACTCCTCTAACAACACATCTCCCTTGTGATGTCAAGGTTTCCCTACTAATATAGGGCTAACTAATAGGCTGTCACATAGTTTAGGGGGATGAGCAGTTGTGGAGAAGTTGAGTTTTGGGCTCGACGAGTCCAATCTGTCAAAAACCTCGCCTCGGTCTCAATCACTCACAATAGATAAGGATTAGAATTCTAAAATGATGAATTTCAAGTGTACCTTTGAAGTAGACACCATTGCTCCAGCTCCCCTCACATTAGAAAGTGCCCTACTTTGTCAGCAGTAGCAGCAGCCCTTTGCTTGGTAGGTTCAGCCTTCACCTCAGCAACATTAGCCAAATTACCAGCAAGTGCCCCCTCATTATGGGAACAACTAGGGATAGAAGCCCCAACGTCAATTTACCCCAATGGAATTTCCATTGAGTTAGATTCTTCTTATGCTACTTGTGCATAGCTTGGTGCAACTCCTATAGTACTTTCTGCTGCCCAGTAACTAATAGGGCGGCTAATGGGGACTTTAGAGCCCTATTAGGAAACCCTATCCCAATCACGCCCTATTAACGCTCCTATTAGTAAGTTGAAGTTCACTTACTAAGAAGGGCTAATAGGGGGCGTTTATAGTGTGAGAGGGGCCTGCCACGCCCTTCTCACGTATAGATTCGTAGTTGCCCCCTATTAACACCCCTATTAGTAAGTTGAAGTTCACTTGCTGGAACAGGATAGTCAGTAGAATGTTGGGTTCCATACGACGGGTCTTTAAACAAGCCCTACTCACTAAGCTAAGGGGCCCCTCTCTGATAAGGAAAAAAGAAAATGAAAGAATCTCAATTTCATGAAAAATCTGGTTCGATGGTTGTTCTCCACTAACCATAAGGATATAGGGACTCTCTATTTCATCTTCGGTGCCATTGCTGGAGTGATGGGCACATGCTTCTCAGTAGTGATTCGTATGGAATTAGCACGACCTGGCGATCCAATTCTTGGTGGGAATCATCAACTTTATAATGTTTTAATAATAACTCATGCTTTATTTCAGGATCTTTTTTATGGTTATGCCAGCGATGATAGGTGGATTTGGTAATTGGTTTGTTCCAATTCTGATAGGTGCACCTAACATGGCATTTCCATGATTAAATAATATTTCATTCTAGTTGTTGCCACCAAGTATCTTGCTCCTATTAAGCTCAGCCTTAGTAGAAGTGGGTAGCGGCGCTGGGTGGACGGTCTATCGCCCCTTAAGTGGTATTACCAGCCATTCTTCCTTGCCACTCCACCATAACCTCCTTCTCAAAGGAGGCTGAATACATCATGGCTAATAGAGGGCAGTTGGAGCAAAGGAGGCTGAATACATCATGGCCCCCCAATTCTCAACCCCAACCTACAAAGTGGTTTTAGAACCCACATTTGGAAAAGTTATGTTAGGTTCTTAGTAGCAAATGAACCAGCCCATCCATCAAAGCTTTACGAGCAAGGGAAGGTAGTTTGCTGCTTTACGAGATCTGAGTGTACATTCAGAGATGGATAAAATTGCTCCTCCACTGAAAGCCAGTTCATACTAATAGTCCCCCTAGTCCGTTACGCTCTTTATAAGGGTTAGTTTATAGTATTAGGCACTGGTGTTAATGTGAGCCCTCCGACTCTCAAACGATTGGTCTTACTAGAAACTGTTTTCCTTTCCTTTTTCTGCCCTAGCCACCATACCTCTATTAGACTTAAGGAGCAATATCATCAATAGAGCCCATCCCCATTCATTTCCTTCTTCTAATTAGAAAGCCTCCTCAAACCCTTCCTTTTATTCTCCATAATAGTAACTAAGTATGTATATATATATATATATATACTTCGTACCAGTCTATCTATGGACCTTAGTATAAGCGAGATAACTGCCATTGGCTAGCCTGGGAAAGCATTTTTATCAATAGAGAGAATAGGTCAAAGTACTAGGTTACAGGAAGTCATACTAGAGAGATTAGATTCTAATTATAACCACCAAGGCACTCCACTAGATGAATTACCCAAAGTCAAGTACAGGATAGGACACTCAACCCTAAATAGCTGAGGATTCAAAAAAGGCAACTTAAATGGGCCTGTCATCGAGAGCAAATGGTTTGACATGACATGAAAAGTGCTTAGCACTCACCACTCTCGGTAATCCCTTTTATTCTCTCTCTATATATGGTGAATCTCTCCTTTGGTATGTAAGAGTTTATTGGATTGGAACAATAGGGGCAAAAAAGCTTATGGGCCTATGACTCCAACTCCATCTCCAGGGAATGCAATTGGCCTTAGGCCTACAATTGGATCTAAAAGATTAGCATAGGAGATGTCATTAGCACGTAATGCAACATATCACTCTTTCTCGATTCAAGACAAAAGGAAGATAAATAGAAGCCCTTCTCTCTTAAACTAGTTCGCTGGCTATAATGGACTCTTGGATTGCCATTGGCCTAATTGGCCCTAAAATGCGAGCTTTCTATGTCACTTGTTTCCTAGCTTACAACTGCTATTATGGGCACTGAAACTAACTAGGCTGTCCCGACATCGATAAGGGAGATTTTCTTCCTAAAGGATAAGAAATTACTCATGAAGAAAGCTAAATCTAAAGATAGGGGGAGCAATTCTATTCTAAATAGCTTAACTAGCTTACAAGGACTTAGGAATGAAAAAGGCAGAAACTTCTACGAGATAGGGACTGGTCAACTATAAGGCAATCCTACCGAAACCCCTTTGTAATTTTGAATTCTTGCCTACCCTCGAAAACACATAGGTGCCATAGTCAAATAGTTTTAATTTAGAAGGTAAATGTTTATAGATATGAGCATTAGATCTCTTTTTCCTATGCTTTACTAGTAGGGCTAATGAATGACCCTTTGATCTATGTCGTTCCCAGTTCAGCTTGGTCTTATTAGAAATGTTAAAATTAGTGGAGAGAAGGGCTTTAGAGGAAAAAGGAGGGTGAGCTTTAATTGAAGCAGGGAGTCAATTAACAATGAGGCTGTAGTTTACTAATAAGGACTATTGCGACTAATCTAGCTACCCCAAAGAGAAGGAAGGCAACAAGTAAGAGCAAATTTTTTAGATATCCTACAATTAGACCTATTAACTTAGTTGAAGTTTTGCTTGGTCGGCTAAGTACAGAATGCTAGCTTTCTCTACTTTTACACTTCATTCACTGCTGGCCCAGAGTAAGACATGCCACCTTAATGCACTAGCTGGTTAGAAAGATTTGAACTATTACTGAACTGGCCTTCGAGACGAAAGGAATGAAAGTAGGAAACATGAGTATGCTACTTCCTATGAGAATGCATTCTAATGGTTTGTCATGTTCCTACTCCAACTCTTGCAAGAATGGCCCTCCCTACTGTAGACTACGCTTAGAAAGTCAGTGATAAGTAAGAAGAAAAGTCCTGAGAAGTACTTCACTTAGCCTTTCTCTAGTAGTTCTTCCCCTCCTTCCTCACTATGCTTCACTTGACTTAAGTTGAGAAGAGTCATATTCATATTCCTCCTTTTATAAAAACCCTTGTAATGCTTATATTCCCTTAGTGAATGGAAGGAATGGTTCCCCTACTCACTTGCTAATGGACTATAGCCAGAACTAAGGCACGATTTATATACCAAGTCTTTCTTATTCTCCTAGTCTCGCAGTTGTCAGCTCCTTAGCTTTGGTTTCAGCCCTTTTTCCCTTTTCACAATAATAAGGTAAGATTGCTTGTGTTCGGGTTTTCGAGTTTGATATCACCATATACTAGTGCTAGTGCGGGTGAAAGCCTCGTAAAAGGCTTAGAGCCATTTCCTAGAAACACAAGGTAGGCTAGAAAGGTAAGATCTTAGGAAATTCAAGAAAGGGAAAGCGTCGAAGCTGGTGATGACTGCTATGATTAATAAGAATTGGCAATCCATGATAATTGGTGCTCCTAGGGGTGAGTGGTTTTGGACTGCATTTGTTTATATATAGAATGAACACAAGGAATGCTTTTTCGGCCCTATACCCATAAAAGGAGACAAATAAGTCTCTAGGTGATGTCTTCTTGGTACATCGTGTAGTCAGAACCTGCCCCTAGCAAAAGTGATTGATAGTTGCAATAGAATAGGTGTAGAAGGTGATGATAGGTCAGTGTATGTGCTTGATGTTGAAATTCCAGGGAGAAGTGTCTAGCTTCTTAAAAATGGTTGAATCTCAAAAAGATATAGTCCTTAGCGATTCTAAGTTTATGTTTCTCATGCCCCCAAGTTTGAGGTTTACTAGAGGTTGGTCTATCTCTCAAGCGAAACAGTTGAGGTATTTCTCAAGAAAAAAAAGGGAATCTGAGTACACTCCTTCAAGTACCTTTCCTTACTAGTCGAGCTACTTTGTTCTTGGATCAAAAGTGAAAATACCTATTGACCTTAGAGCTGACTCGCAGACAGGCTCTTAAGATTGTTGGGTATGGCTAGCCATATTAGGAATAAGGTGAATGGATATGGTGAATACAGGGGAATGCATTTGGTGGATACAGATGCATGAGGAAAGGAAGTGCATGTTTAGAGTTGGAGGATTCTAGGCCTGAGGTTCCTGCCCGATGCAACGCAATGTTTTGATGAACTAAACAGATCAAGGTTTATTTCCACATATGCTTTAGTAATTTGAGTTGATGCAATTGATTACAAGAAAGTTGCTCAAGAAACTCTGCAAAAACATTGAATCTTAATAGTGGAAGGCAAGAATCCCAATGAGTGAGCTCAGCACTACCAACAAAAGAAAAAAAAAAAAGAAGTATAGGAAAGAAAAAGTGCATCTGGATGATAAACATTCCTTGAATTTGGTTTAGGCAAAGTGATGGACCCAAAAAGGGAGGAGTGTGGAAGCCACTCGTCTCCAACTCTAAAGAGTAGGAATATTGGATTGAGTTGAACTGTCAAAGAGTCATGTTGGGCTTCGACTATGGACTAGGAGTTCACCTTGGAAATTTAACCATAGAGAGGCAATTGACCTTTTAGACAAATTTCTACTTGGAAGAGCACTTCTTTTCTTACAAACCCTTGGATTGTGAAAGTTGTGCATAGTTTTTTAGACTTATAGACACCAGAGCAATAGTTGATTGAGGGGGTTAGCTTTGATTCAATGGGAAGAAGTTTTGGTTGGGCTTCGAATTCATACCAGTCATGACCATCCAATGGTGGGTTGACCTCATTTAGGGAAGCCAACTTAACCCCATTTAAGTGTAGCTAAGGAAAATCGCTTTGACTAATTTGCTCTTTCTTTTAGGTGTCGAGATCTTTTGGAATCTTATCCCTACCTCTCCTGGTCTGGGCACTGACTCACATGTTTTGTACCTGTACCTCTTCTACGTGTACCTATTATTTGGTGCCCAAGCCAAGCATAGTGCTGGTTGTCAAACTCTTCCATGCGAACTTGTCACTACTCGATGCAGAAGGTCCCTTTCAGGGGGATAAGTAGTGATTAGTAATTCTTTGCATATGTGAGGTAGTAGGTCATGTACATTTGTTCTAGATCAATGAATGTAGAATAAATATAGATGAATTCCCCATTGTTACAGGTTGTTTATCCACTCACTATGCGGGATTCAAGGATTAGTTCGTTTAAATAAAACTTAGTTGTCAACTCGTAATTCAAAGCCCTTAGTGGGGTTTAGCTCTATCGATCGAAGCAGGTTGATTGGTTCCAGGGCTACGCGCCTATATGCTTTCTCAAGTTTAATACGTCCCTTATTCCCTTTTCCATTGTGTTGTGCCTGCCTTGATTCAAATGACATGGCTTGTCCAGTTCCAGATGTCGCATCTTGGTTAGAATCCTTTCTTAGCTTTATATACCCAGAAATGCATACTATAAAAAGTAGATTAGAGAGAAGGCTTCTTATAAGATATAGAAGTAGGGAAGGACTTGACAAGTAGTAAATATGGGGGGCACAGTAGGGAGGTTTATCAAAAGAAAGATCAGGATGTAGCATAGTGACTAGAGAGGGAATGCTAGACTCCTTGCCACCTCACGGCTTCCTTGCTTATCTCACTTGAATGCCTTTTGAAACTTTGCAATTGAAAATGAATCTTTTGCCCATCTTCTTCTTTACTAAGGTGGTGAATCAGGAATTCTTAAATAAAGAGGGGATTTAATCTAGCCATAGAAAAATAGTGGCTCCTTCTTACTAAGAAATCTTACGCCTTGAGCGATTGGCATAAAAAGGAAAGCAAATAAAGGACCTGTCTTGTTGGCAAAAGGAAAAAAAGAAAAAGGAGACTCATAGGTCTCGAGGAAATGTGAGAATGGTTCCATCTATGACTAGCAAGTGAAAACAAAAAGCTTACTAAACATATTATACTCACTAAAAGGAAAGGAAGGGAGGGAGTTAGTTTGTTCAAGTCAATAAGAGGTAAGGTCTCGCTTAAGTGTGCTGTGGTATGTCCCGAGCAATAGATGAAGAGGGTCTCTCTTCAGGGTAACTCTCAATATAAGTAGGAACATCTTTGTGCATAGTTGATTGTGTAAGAGAATAGGTTCCTTCTATTCTTCCTAGAGGCAAGAGAAGCATGCTATTCTTTGTCCTCCAAATCTCGTAAGAGAATAGAATATAGGGCTATTTGCTCCATTAATGGGTGCCCTTTTCCCTTTAGTGATTGGGGTTGCGTACTTGCTTGTTTGGTACTTTAATAATGTTCATACTCTCTTTTGTTTAGTGTAAAATCCTGATCCCAAATGACCCCAGAATCAAAACCTTATTGTTCTCAAGGCATGGCTCTCTCGCACCTTATTCTACTACTTTTGTAGAGGAAGTTAGTCATGAATCTCGTTCTAACTTTGTTACCTTAGCTTGGAAAATAGCTTAGGAAACCAGGCCTCCTTCTATCTTGATATTGAGCCATGCCCAACACCCCTGATTGTGTTATGGATTTTGTTGCCCAAGAACAATCAAACTCTTTGTAGCTCTCTTCTTGTAACTAGGTAGCTAGGCAGTCAATTGCTCCTATTGGACTAGTAGGAATGACAAGAACAAGAACTACTAGCTACCTAGCTCTTGGCTTGGTAATGCACTCGGGCATAGATCCATTTTTGTGCTAATACAAATGCGCACTATCAGTAGCATCTTCCTACGAGTCTACTAGCTATTAGGAAGTATGGCCCTATCCTAGAAACTCGGATATGCCCATCTTAGCAACGAAGGTAAGTACCTATGAAAAGATTCACTATTTCCCTCTGGGTTCTATCTTATTAAGTAGCTTTCCTGTAGGGTTGGCCTAGGGATCTAGTTTTTGGATGGGAATAAGTGGCCTACCTTATAGCTTAAGGGGACAACACCAATACCCACTCGATTGTACAAAACAAGACCTGGGTTGACATCCATGAGGCAATTCAAGTAAACAACAAGGTTGACCACTTGTGGATAGACTTGGTTCCTCAATGAGTCAAAAATGCACCACCTCTTAACTCCACTTGGATGAGCTGACCCTTCTCTTACAATACTATGATTTCTGCTTTTGCTCTTGCATACCATAATGGGAAGAATCTCTTCGTCTATTCTCTTTAGGGGATAGCAGCAACCTATAGGTTCGAGAGACCTGTGGAAGACGAAAAGAAGAACGACTCTCTTATACAATAAGTAGGGAACATAGCTGCACCCTAAGATAGACTGGCTCAAAGAAAAGAAAGATCAGGGGAAAGATTAAATGTTGGAAGAGTGACCCACTTTATACCCATCTGCCTATACGGGGCAAAGTCCTCACTTTAGGCTTAGGAAGAAATCCCTACTTGGGAGCTAAGCTTGGATTAGAGGTGGGCGAACCTTTACTCTTACTAAATTCTATTTCATATTTGTGCAACCACTCTAACTTCTATTGAGGGGCCCTTCAGGGAGAGAGCCTTTATTGGGCATATAGAAAGATGTACTCTTCTGTGCCCCGACTATGTCCTCTTTTTTGTACCAAAAGGATGACACTAACGAAGCAGGCCTACTAGCAGATCTAGGAGTGACTGGGGGGCTACAAAAGGGGAAAGTACTAAATAAGACTAATAGATAGGCATGCATAATAGAAAGAATAGAAGGAAAGGGGCATTGTCATTTCTATGTCCCCAGTTGCATTTGGTAGGCAATCTTGAGGCAGGAGATCACCCAATGTCTCACTCAATCTAAACGAAGTGAGGCCTATCATTGGAGTTGCATAACTATGATCAGGTAGAAAGCCTCAGTTAGAGTGACCAGGCTATGAAGTTAGCCCATTTGGGTTTACTTGGGTTGAGTTGATGATCATGAGGACTATTTTTCATCTTAAAGATCATCATCTCTTGCTCTCTTCTCTTGGCAATTAGATAGCGATTAAGGATAGAGGTTATAATAGATTAGATGTTCTGCTAGGCTATAGGACTAACAATGGTGGCTGTAACCTATATATCCGATACGCTTATCTACTTTTGTTTATGTCCTTCTGATTACTAGTATTAAAATCAAGAAATTCTTAAGAAAAGATGCAGAGAAGAACTCCTAGGCCTCTCTTCTCATAGAGTAGCAAGCTCATGATCCCATGTATGAGGGGAGCGCAAGAGCAATGAAGCCGCACAAGACTTCTTTTAAAACTTACATGAGTAGACCGACCAGAATCCGTTAAAAAAAAAAAGGGGTAACCCAAGGCTTAGGCTAACTTAGAGCATCGTTTGTGCACTGTTCATGTCAACTTAGTTACTAAAAGCTTGTTATAAAGGTATTCTTGTCCTTTTTCTTTAGTTAGTATTGATTGCTAATCAACTGAGGCTTACTCAAATAGGGGCATGAGATTTAGTTTCTTTTGTTCAACTGACTAAGGGAAAGGGAAGACCTTCAATGCTATGCTTAGGAATCTGCCTGGAAACATAGGGGAGGAGAGCACCCTGTAGCTTTAAGCATGCTCAAAGCCTTTTAACTCCATCTCGAAAGAAAGGCCCAATCTAAGCAGCAATCTCATACTTTGGCTAAGCAAAGATGGGTCTCGTAGCTGATCCTTTGTTTGAACAAGACTTAACCAAAGGCATTGAAACCCCTGGTTAAATGAGGGCAAAATCTTTCATCAATTACCTATCTTATTTAGTTCTAGATGCAACCTCGATGAGTAAGATATGGATGGAAGAGAATCCGGATCAACCAAGTATCGTATGCCCGACCAAGCCTTACTCAAATAGGGGGTGGGGAATGCCCAACCCCAAGAAGAAAAATTTGTGATAGTTGAACTCTCTGAACCCTTAAGGAGATCCATCTTCAAAATCACTAAATGGGAACAATTCGGATATTTGGTTTAACTGGCCGATCTTATCAACCCCGTCATAGGCGAGCCTCTATCTATAAGGAGGTTCTGTTCCTTAGGTTTTTGTATAAGCCAATAGATGGAGTGCAGGTGGTCACGCCTCACTTATCTAGAAGAGCTTTTTAGCAAGACCTTTTCACCACATAGATTGAGGCTGAGGCCTCTTGGCAAAAGCCTAGTCTTATTACATGCCTGGTGAGCATTGCTCTTTATGGTCGGATGAATGAGAGCCAGGAAACTCACTTACTTCCTTTGCAAGCACACACTCTTACTATTAACATAACGTTAGGAATTGAATGATGAACAGGCTAGGTACATGAGCCTTTCAGAGTTGTTAAAGGACATCAAGCCAAGCATTCGACCACTACCTAAATGTCAATCGAAGTCAGAACAGGCATATGCAGAGATTGTCTCACAACTATAGAAGAGAGGGCTAAAGGAGATAGGCTTGGAGGTTACGGATACAACTTTGATGCAGGGGCCTGTCTAAAACCTATGTCTATAGGTCTTCATTGGAGGGTGGTGCCTTGCTTTCTAGAGTGAGATTCCTCCCTGATAGTGGGTGAAAGAAGACACAACTAAGTCAGTGATAGGTGCATCATTTGATTAAAGAACATTCTCACTATCCCTATGCTTAACCCAATTCACCCAATTGAGAGAGGAAGGGATGAATCGAAGGTTGAATTTTGGCTAGGAATTGCGTAAAAGTAGTAGAATTAAGGAATTTCAACTTTCGAATGCACTTGTGTATTCATATTGCAGGGATCTGCTGTTTGTTTTACTAACTGCTTAGTAATGGGGTTCTCGCTTTGATGGTTTTCTTTACCTAAGCAGTTATTCGATAAACCAAGTTCCCTTTGTTCTTTCGATCTTAGAGAAGTAGTAAGGGTGACTCGGGATACTTTCGTTCATCATCTGTGTAGCAGCCATCATGTCTCGAGTCCTTTCCCCTATGGTGAACCTCTTAATAAGACCTCACAACTCTTATTTGAATTAGAGGAGAACTTTGATCCCCTTGGCTTATATCTGAATAGAACAAGGGCTCTCTTTGTTTTGGTAGCATCCATTATTCTTAGTCTAGCTTTTGAGGAATCAATTTCTCTTAGTGATTTTAGAGTGTATTAAATTGAGTCCTCAGGCTTTACATAAGTCATTGACTACAATCCTTTCTCTTTTTTTTCCAGTATGCCGTCAACACTAATAGCTGATGAAAGAAGATATAATAGGTAGCCACATGTTTCTCATATTAAACTCTTTGACTTTTGGTAAACCTGAGTGCAGGAGATCCAAAATGAAGAACATTAGTCAGTTACCAGAGAATGTTCAAGCCTTGATATAGAAAATAAAGAACTTCCAAGCAAGTGGACAAATGCAAAGAGCCTCATCATAAAGGAAGCTGGGACTAGTGAATGCAATAAGTGAGTCCTCCAGGATAAAGAGATTGTCACTGCCTGAAGGTATAATGTGTGCCTATACAAGGGACATGAGGCTTATTCTTTTGATTTGTTTACTCATAAGGTTTACTACTTGGTGGGCATATATTTTGGTGGAGGTAACACCCCTGGTTTGTATGAAGCACGACTCAGTAGATACACTAAAAGCAGTAGCTGAGGCGAGAACTAGCACTTTGCAAAAGATGAGAGAGGCAGAGGCTTGTCTCAGAGAAAGAGATGCACCCTATTTTTTGCTCTGTATTGAATACCAGGGAGGATCAATCACTTAAATAAACCTTACCTCTACTCCCAATCAACGTATATGTCTAACCAGGAAGAGATATACATGGTATCTAGCTGAGACCCCGAATGAATTTCCTGCACCTATAGATTCAAGATTTATTGTTCAACCTAGTTGCTCAACCTAGAGAGATTTGAATAGTATTGAATGGGGGGAGAACGCAACTAATAGTCTTGGATGCCTTGCCTATCCTACAAAAGACTAATCCACATTAGTAGTGGGGTGAAAATGTTGAATTGGTAAGTGGTTTTATGAAACGATGCAAGAATTCGCCCCTCTCAAGTAAGGAAGGAAGGATTTCTTTTTAGCCTACCCTTTGAATTTCTCAGTGTTGTTGGACTTCTAGTGGAGCCATCCTGCAACAGCTTTCGATCAACAATTCTCTACCTAAAACTACTTACCAAAACTTCTAAACCTACCATGCCCATGGATGAAAGTTTCTAAACTCGTTTTTCTTCTAGACTAATTAACTCTACTCTATAGCACGTAACAGATATCTATGCAAGGTAGGGAGGGCAGATAAGAATGAAAATTGATCCATCCAACTGAGCTTAGGAAGTAGAAATATCCCCAGCTTGTGTTCCCTAGATTCATGTCAACAGCCAAGGATTGTGGAGCAAGGCATCTTTAAGATGATTTTTAGAACTGGTTATGATTACTATGAGTTCTGGGTGATATCAATTGATGGAACCAAGTCACTGACAGTATGTATGGATATGATGGGCTGAATTTTTAAGTGTTATGTGGATGAGTCATGATTATATTAGTGGATGATATTTTTGTATACTCCATGGCATGGTGGAGCTCAAGAATTTCTCGTGCATTATTCTAAGTATCTTAAAGGCTCACCTCTTGTTGTGAATTTATGTGAGTATGAGTTATGGTTGAGGAAGATGAATTTCCTTGGCCACAATATCTCTATCAATAGAGAGGCCATTCATTAAGACTATGATGGGCTGGGATTAGCCAAATTGGTGAATAAGGTTGATAGTTTCCTTATTTTGGTGAACTGCTATCATTGGGTTATTGAGTTCTCCATGATAACAGTGATATGGAAGTTGTTTTATGTTATATATATATATATATATATATATAAGCTTGATTTCTCATGAGATGAGAGGTATGATAGTGATGTATGTTTTGTAAGAAATCATTTTCTTATGTGTAATTAGAAAGTGATTTATGATATATACTTATGAGTAGCCGATGAGGGCGGCCTAAGAAGGCGACCGATGATGGCGACTGGGAGAGGCACTTGCAAGCTTCTAGGCGCTCACAGTATTATCATGATATGGACTAGTTTTGTTTGACATAGATTGCCTATTGATGAGCAGATATGCTCTGGTTTTGATTGGCATATATTTCCTGTTCATGAATTGATATGATATGGTTTTGATTTGTATATATTTCTTATTGATTATTTCACCCATACTAAAGTTGTATATAGATAATTAACCCTTGCATAAGAGTTTGGGTTATGCTGATTGCATTCTATGTAGTTATGACGCATTCTAATTAAATTATGAGTTGTTTGATTTGAAATGGTTTGACATTTATTAGTTTACATATGAGTTGGTATCTGAGGGAATGACATGATGTAGAATTGTTTAATTATGCCTACTCTAGAATTATTGGCACTATTAGTATGTCTTGTGACAGGGGGATGCTTCTAGAATTGTCTAAAGAATAACGTGGATAGAATTTTGGGGATGAAATCCTGTAAGAAGGGAAGAACCCTAAATTTTGGTCCATTTTCTATAGGTTATACTACACTTTTAATGAAAATAAAATCAGGAATCTAATTCTTTGGAAATTGAGTTCATGAAAGTAACCTCCCTGAAAACTCATGATTTGGACTTGAAACTATCAAATTTGGAATGTACAGGTTGATACAATTCCATTGACACTAATTTCACGCAAAAAGGAGATTGGAACTGAAAAGTCCAAAAGTTTTACTAAATTAAAGGAGACCAAAATTGATAATGGCACCCCCTGTTTTGGTTTGTTGTGGGATACAAAGCATGAAAACAGGACTAGATGAAGGGGGAAAAACCCTAGCAACTCGTGTTGTTCTCCTCCTCCATTTGATCTTCCTTACTGACGATGGGCAGGATCTCCGACCAACCCAGCTCTAGTGCATAGATCTTTCACCACCTTAGATTCCCCCCCTTTTGCCAGCAATGCACAATGGGAGATCCCTATTTCTTCTTCTTCGGTGATGGTGGAGATCCCAGATTGTCTTGGCTTTGGCATTCAAAATTTTTCAGCATTTCACCGGGACAGCCCCCCTCTCTTTCTCCACTTCTCGGACCAACACACAAGCCCCCTTTCATCACCGATGTGTGAAGCCCCTTTCTTGAGTAGAGTCCCTGTTTCTCCACCAGTGATGTAGGAGATTCCTAATCATCCTGACTCTGGCACACTCCACCTACGATGCGTCTAGTAGAAAACTTTGTGGGGTTTTCCCCTAATGAAGTAGTCAGTACCCCACCCCTGGTTTCTCCTTCTAGACTAGCATGTAACCCCCTTCTTTTTCCCACATCCGATCTCCTCCCACCGACATTTCACCCCCTCCTATTCGATCTCCCTCTTCCCTAGCTCTTAATCCCCCATGTCCTCCGGTGATGATTTCTACTAGATTGGGGTGGCATGTGAGGAGGGTACTTGAAAACCCCCACCACCTCTCTCTTCTTTCGGATACTAGCACGATAGGCTGGTGTGCCAGGATTTCCACCATCCCCTCTCTGTCGGGTCCAGGCAGATGACAACTCAATAGTCACCACAGATCGTCAGTCCCCTATATTCCCTATTTCTAACGAGTCAAGTCGAGTTGAGTCAACTAGCTCCCGACTCATTTTAGGGGGAGCTGAGTTGACACAGTAAAGCATCTTAAACCTTGGAACTTTAAACCTCCATTTTGAACAATCCAGGAAGGATCTTGGAGATCTGAGATAACCCTTGTGATCCTTATAATGTGAGGAATAATACTTATCTCCCCATTCATTGATTAGGGAAGATCCAACCATTGATTTGATTAGACCTTTGATCAGACGTGAGATCTTCTGATCTATGATGATCTGATGTTATTTTTGAATCTAAGTAGATTGTGGTGATCCTCATGAAGTGTAGATCAAGATCCATATAAGATATCTTGGATTTGAAGCATTTTTGGAGATGAGTTAGCCGATCTTGATCAACAACGAAGATCAATTGAGGATCTAGGTATGAAATTGGATCAAATTCTATGATTTATACCATTCATATTATTTAATTGGATTATCTAGTTAGAACTACTTAATTTTTATTTGATCTAGGGTAATCAGGTGGAGAATTGTGACTAGATCATGACGATCTAGCCAAGCAGATAGCTGGATCTCATTCAGATTGACTTGTACAAGGTGATGGGATTATGTTAGATTGAGCTAGATTGGAGTCCAACTAATTGAGATATATCGACAAATCGTTTTCGTCTAATATAGGTGACTACATTTAGTATTTCTATGATTTTATAAATCATGATTATTTACTAGACGACTTTATTCACATGGGCAGTTTGATGCATGGATATGTAAACCAACCCCATGATTTTCCTGAGATTATCATTCAGCATGTGTTGCCGATGCTTATTGTAATAACCCCAATTTTTGTAAATTGATTGAGAAAAATCAATAAAGTTTGAATTTCAGATATTTTGGGCTGAAATATTAGGATATACTGTTATAAAAGTATAATCAAATATAAAATTGAAATTTAAACTTAGCAAACCCTTCAACATGACTGCAAGCACGACAAATTTCGAATTCGGATGAGAAATCCTTAAGTTTTTCATTTTTTGGACAAAAGGGGTAAAATAGTAATTTTACCCAAAAAAATCAAAATATTCCAAAAATCAAAATATGAAACATCAAAATTTAGAATGTACTAAGAAATACGAATCCAACGCCACTAAGTACACTCAAATCCGAGATCATGGGAATAAAACCCAAAGTTTTATGCATAAAGGGCAAAACGGACTTTTTACACCATGTGGGGCCCACATGGGGCCCACATGGGGACCACCACGTCCCCAACAACCAAATTGATTAGCAGCCCATGTGAAACATGGGTCAACAAAGATCAGCTAGTCATGGGGTTAGGTATGGGAGCATTAAAGACTTTCATGCCATTTTATATTAAAAAAATAACATATTATAATCATGAAAAAGACCCAAAATGCCTATAAATACAACCCCAAAAATCTTCCAAAAATCCTCATACAATCCCCACGAAATTATCTTCAATCTCCTTGAAAAATTAGATCTAGAATTCCTCTCAAAACCCCAAAATTTCCAAGAGCTAAATCTCTTTCCAATTTGTTTTTCTTTTTAGATTAGAACAAGAGACCTAAATTCAATTAGGCACTCTGTTCTAGATCTAATTTGATCAATTCCACCGTCCAAAACATCCCAACACATCTATTCTACAAAACCCCCAAAGGAATTTCAAGATCCAACGGTTCAAACAACGGTATTTACGCGAAAGGTGGATTTTAGGCTATATCGTCATCAACAAGGTATTTTTTTAATTGGGCATGTAAATCAGGTTTTCTCCCCAATCAAGTAAGTGGAAATCCTTTTCATATATTTTTAGTATTGTTTTATGTAAATTCTATTTTACTGTAATTAATTTTGGTAATAAAAAGATAAAAATAAAGTAAACAACAGAACCCTTAATTAGGGATGATGGAGTGCTCAGATGAGAAATCTGACTATACCAATCGATCCAGAAGGGTCCAAAACCCCTAGGGTAGAAGTTTCATCAAAATCAGAGACCTTTTGGGCCCCCAATTGCAAGAGGATTGATTGGACGGTCCAGAAGGGACTGTCCGATCTCCAGATCAGACGACGCCCAAGACGCCCGCGTGACGCACCGTCGGAACGGCGCGTGCGATATGCGTGGGGCGTCGGTTCAAGCGCAATGAAGGCGCGTCCATAAAAAGGACGAGCGGACGCGCCCAGCGACAGCCCGGTTTGCGGGCGCGCGGACGACGGGCGTTCCGCTCGTCCCGTCCGCGTCTGTGGACGTCCCGCAGTCGCGCTTGGGAGTTTCTTCCCAGCGGACGCGCCCGACGACCCCGGTTCGTTCCGCTCAGTTCGTCCCGCCTGCCGTTCCGCCGACTAATCTGGGCCGTCCCTTCCTTGGGCCCAGATCAAATCTAGGCCCTAGGAAGGACTGTGAACTTCCAGGATCAATTCTGGAGTCATCTGAACTCCAAATTGAGATCGGAAAGAAGCTATGGAAATCTTGAAACCTCTATTTTCTTATAGAATAATAAAAATGACATGTTATTCAATAAAAACTTTCTGTATTTAAGAATTAAGTTTCCAATTACATAGATTTTCAAGATCTGAGATGATCAGATCTTAGAAACATGTTTTAATAATGATCTAATACTTAAATAAAGTTATATCTATGTTTAAATTGGATATATATGAGATATATTAAGGGATCTACCCTTTATGATAGAAAAAAAAAAAAAAATACAAAGGGACCCACTTGATCAATGAGATCAAGTGTGATCAGATCCTTGGGATGGAAAGAATAATTGTTTATATGATGAAATCCAAGGAAATCATGGATGGAGTATGATAAAAATAGATCAATGTGATCTTTTGACCTTAATAGAGAAAATTCTCTAAATATAACTAAAGTCCTTAATCAAAGGCAAAGATCTAAGATCAAATGGTTGGATCATAAGTAAAGGGTTCTAAAAATGTAAATCTAATTAGTTTCATTTTATGTTATTATGTTATAAAGCATGCTAGTATAACATTTAGAGTTTATGTGTTCATTCTTATCATAAGTTGCTAGAGTTAATTTAAGTACCTTGTCTCATTTTCATTTAATGTTAAATTAAGTAGTTTTATGCTTTAAATTTATAATTCATTTATAATTGAATGTTAGTAGTAGATTTACTTGTTATGAGATAAAGAGCATAAAACATCAAAAATGCATTCTAATGAGAAAGTAGAGTTTCATGACACAAATAAGAATGGAGTACTTTGGACTTAATTAGTAAGGGCTATAGTTAGTAGGACAATATAAGGATTATCAAATCCTTGGCCCAAATTAGGAAAAGAATAATAAACCCCATGAATGACATTATAAATATTCATGGACTTAATTAAAATCCATTAGAAAGAGTACTTAGGGTAAACATGCTTATAGGAACCTTATGAAAGGTTGAGCTATGGTCATTCTAGTGAATGATGAACATAGTAGTTAAGGGGGTTATCTAATAGAGCCTCGCTCTTCCCCTACCTTCTGATGACGTTTGTGAGGTCTAAACGCCTCCTTACATGAGGATTGAAGTAACCACTTTGTGTTCACCCATTCAACTAGTAAGCCTTAGCCAATTGGAAATAAGAGGAGCAATCTAGATTTAGGCTTGAATAAGCTACCTTCAACCATGCACATTAACTGGTTGAATAATAATCATAAGAGCATAAAAGGTTAGTAAATTACCTAACCCTAATAAAAACAGTAAGTAAGATAAGGATGATCAAACAAGATCTATTAAATCTTGGATGATCAAGAACAATAAAGATAAGAACACTATATTGTACTTGGTATGTATGTTTAGTATACTTGTTATAGTTATTTAGATTAGATAATCCAAACCCTTGATCAAAGGTGATTCAAGGAAGAAAACCAAGATCATCCTCCATAAGGATGATCCAAGAACTGAACTTAGATCAAAGAAGAACTAGATGATAGAAGATCTAGGACCTTGATCTTTATCAACATGAGTAGATTGTCAATCAAAGGATCTATGAAAGATCAAGATCAAGGAGATGAACATACAAAGACTTAGAGATAGAAAAATACTTAGATATGAATGATCTAAAGATCATTCTAAACATCAGATCTAGTGATCAATAGGATTGTTCATAATTTATATATTGACAATATGTATGGATGTACAGATTACATACATCGGTCAAGATCATGGAAGATTGGGGAAAAGAGATCAATCCTTAAAGGTAGGAGGATTTGATGAGTGCATTTACATGAGATATTCATTATTGTACTCATGATCTTATGTTGACAAGAGTAATGATAATACTTGGAGTAAATCTCTTGAAAACCTTATGATCCAACCAAAAACCTATAAGATGGTTAAGGACTAAACTATAAGTGAATAGGGAACTAGAAAATATTTCAGCCCTAAGTAAACTGACATATGGTCTGATATATATGCAATCTATTTTACATACAAGCTTGGAGGCTTGTGAGTTTGTTTTAATAGGCATGAGCCTAGGGGATGCTATTGCTAGAGGAGTTATGAGGGTTTGGCCACCCGCTCCTTGAAATTTGATGATATGATGATACCTTGCCCAATGAGAGGCTAAAAGTCGGGTGGTGGCAATTATGGGAAGGCCACCACTGTGAAAGTCTTGCCCCCCCATACGGGCAGTGACATAATATTTTCCACCGTGGTATCAGTGGTGAACAGGGCAGTTATCCGAGCGCGCTAGTACGGATCGAGGCTATGACATAGCAACCTTTACGATTATTTTGCACTATGATGCATATGGGAACAGGCATAGTGAAATGCCTTATGTTATAGCATAATGAAATGCTAGGTAATTGTATATTACCAATGTTTCCCAAGAAGGGAAATTCGCAGATTAACTGTAATACTAAATTCTCAAAATGAAGAGAATTGATCTGCTTAATTGGGAATGATATTTGACTATTTTCACAAATTTAATTGGTTTACCCATGAAGGGTATGTATGTATATAGATATACATAACTTACAAAGTAAAGAGTATGTTTGAGGATAATGAGATTATGAAGGATTGGAATTACATTGTCAATTATTATGTTTCTTGAATCCCCTACCAAGCATTGCTTGCCGAGATATTGTACTTGTTGCAATATCTCGGATCGAGGAAGGAGACTTAGGAGCTGAAGACTATAGAAGACTTGAAGAGAATAATCTTCAAGGTATACCCTTGAAGACATGTATTTTTATTTGTTGAGAGTTTTATTGTATGGTGAGCTTGAGTTTTGGATTATGTAATTTGGACAAGTATTGTACTAGATTTGGTATCTTGTGAACCCTTTGGATGGATCCTGGAGTTTAATAAAAGTATATTCCTTCAATGGAATTTTATTTTGTACACAAATTGTACTTATGTTATGTATGAAGTGGTGACTTGGGTTTTCAAAACAAGTTCTAAAGAAAAGAATTTCCGCTGCTTTGTTTTGCGAAAAATTTTTACACTCTTAAGGGCCCTGCCTTTCAAAATACTTTACAAATCATGTTTTCAAAAACCCGGGTCGTCACACTTATACTATCTTCTCATTTTACATGATTCATGCATCGTTCTTGATACATTTTATGCTTCATTGATTGGATTATTTGAGGATGTTATACACAAATTTTTTTACATAATTATTAATACATTAGAATACTTTATCGACCTGATTTTATAAAAAATGATTATGGATGGATTTTTTATGCTTATTTTAACACTTTCACTGATTTATGATGGGTGTTTCTGCTTAGTGGATGCTATGCTAGGAGGGTCGTAGGGTTGGCCACCTACTCTCTGCGTATATGGATGATAGACACCTACCCTGATATGTGGGAAAATTGCATGTAGTTATGGTAATCATGGGCAGGCCACCCACACCGTCCGATCGACTCCCATGCCTCGGTAGACAATAGTCTCACATTCTAGTGTCGACGATGAGCAGCAATGGTTGATACCTCGGAGTGGTTGCCACTACAGCATATTGATCCATGCACTTTTCTACATGCACATGTAGTTACAGAAACATCTAGATGGTTATATCTTGATGCACCCATAGCGTGATGACACATCCTTAGGGTGAAGCCTACGTAGGTGGCCAGATGTGGGCAGGCTTATGGGCTGGGCGAGCTACCCGATGGGTGAGCTATAGGTGAGGACCCCATTGGGTTAGTATGAGTACTCATGGACAAATATGAGTGTTGTGGGATACTCGAGGGATATAGTTGTGTTGAATTCCTTATTATTCATGACATGCATTCATGCCTTGATATGATGGACTTGACTATATTGGCTCTACTTGTTTGATAAACACGCATTATTCAAGTTATGCATGCCAATGTATTTGGTTTCAGATACTCCTACATTTATGCAAGAAATTATATCCTCGTTAGTTATTGTGTTTGATTTGGTCTTCTTATTATTCATGCATCATTTCATGCTTGATATCTGATGATTTAATTTCTTACATGTATGTTTCAAATCCATGAGCTTTGTCATAAACCCTGATCTTTACACATCACACTACCTATTTTTTTATTTGATATTAAATGTGGTCACCTACACAAGTATAGCTTGCTGAGGTATTGCAATTTTTTTGCAATGCCTCAAATACAAAGCGAGGTAGTAGGTTTGACATACTAAGAGAGTAGGCGAGGGCAATGGTGGGCTTCAACTATGTATAGAGGAAATTTCAAAAATGATAATGTTTGTTCAAAACCTTACCTCAATTATTATTTATGGACTGTATATGTGTATGAGTTACATTCTAACTTGAATGTATAGATGTAACCACATTGGATGTGATAGTTGTGCATAGACAAGCCGTGGGAAATATTGTTGTTCTTTCTTTTATCTCTACTCCACCACTGAGGTTATGGTTTTATCAAGATTTGTAAATGATCCAGATGAAGGTGTATGGAGATTGAGTCTCCTATGTGCTGTGTTTATATTTATTGTATTTTGTCAGATATGGTTGTATCACATGGGTTATATGTGATGGTCCATAATACAGAGGAGACTCTATTGGATTTTTGGTAGAAATGGGAATATCATTTCACCATTAAATTCATGATTTTGTGGTAGTATGACTCCTAGGAATTTGAAATGAATATTTTTTATTTGAGTTTTTGTTTCAGTTGATTTTAAAATCAAAGCTCTAAAATAAGGATCTCGACATTTAAAAAATTGGTATTATATTGTTGTGTAAAACCAAGGGTGTCACAATCTGATAGAGTTTTCCCTGTTTATAGGACATGCACATTTAATGCATGTGATGCGGTTCACTTGATAATCATAGTTTCATATTTAAATAAAAATGGAGACTATATCTCCTAATAATCTCATCCACAAAAATATAAGAATGTTCACATAATTTAAGTTATAAGGGTGTTATATTTTCCAACCTCAATTAGAGTCATCAACTACAATTTAAATATAATAATTGCATGTATTTAACAAAATCATGCATAAGTGCAATTAATATGAAAACTTAACAACCTTAGAATTACCCACCTTGATTTGACAGTTCAGATTTATTGAGATTAATTGTAAATCTATTTGGAGGTTGATCAACAATTAGGAATCATCTATTAGAGCTTTTATTATCAATTAAGTGCCAATATGACAAATATGGAATAAATTTCATGGCTTAATCTCTCAATCATAAATTCATATATTAAGATCCTAATTTGAATGATTAGATTATTCTTGATCTACCATTTAACTTCAGATCATACAAATTTGGATATTGGGGAAATTAATTTCTTATATCACTTTCTCAAATCTAATCTTCAAGGCCTAAATCACATAGATCTCAATGTTGGAGCGATTAGATCTAGTTAATGTTTCAATCAGCTTTTATACATTTAACAAGCTTTTCATTTATTGTTTTTAACCTAGATCATCCTTAACATGAATCATGTTTGGATAAAAAAAATTCAATGATATTATGATCTCTAATTGAACTTTCTTTGACACGGGTGTGTAATTTGTTTAGTAAAGATTCCAAAAATATAATTTTCACTTTTTGACCTCACCTTAATCTAGTTGCCATCATCAGAATCTGGTCATCATTGCCATCGCTGGAGAAAACAATTGAAAAATGGTTAGCTCTAGTGACTGTTATATAGTTCTAAAAAAGTAAAATTGCATAAAAACAAAATACAAGTTTTGTAGATCTTGATTTTATATTCACTCCTGTGAAACCGAGAGTGATTCCATCACCATTTAGTGCCAAAAAAAGAGGAAAAATCGATGATTGTAAACTCGTGGCTGAAGATGGCAGTGCACGTGTGTGTGTGTGTGTGTGTGTGTGAGAGAGAGAGAGAGAGAGAGAGAGAGAGAGAGAGAGAGAGAGAGAGAGAGAGAGAGAGAGAGAGAGAGAGAGAGAGGAACATAAGGAAAATAGAGGGAAGAAAGAGGGAGAAGAACAGGTTGTAAGGTTTCTGCTACTGGTGGGGAGATTCCAGTGTCGATGGTTGCTGGGAAAAAGATAGATACTAAGGGGGAGGTGCTGATGCTGATGAATGGAGAGAGAGAGAGAGAGAGAAGAGGGCTGTACCTCCCTCCCTCATCTATTTTCCTCCCTACATGGTTGGTACCCAAAAGTTGAGCTCCACATGTCGTGCTCCTTCTGGATGAACGTCATGTGGGCCCCATTTATTGTGAGGAGGTGCCATTATCAATTCAGCCCCTCTGTTATTTAGTAGAATTTTGGGATTTTATGTCTCTGATCTCCATTTCACACAAAATTGGTGTTGTTGTAAAGCCCTCATCACATACATTCTCAATTTTGAGGTTTCAAAGTCTGATTTGGAGGTTTTAGTGAATTTACTTCTATGGATTTCAATTTTAGTGAAATTTGATTATGTCCTCCAACGTTCAATTTAAACTATGATAAATTGTAGGCTTGTTACATGGAAACACTTATAATTTGAAATTGGTGATCATGTGTTCATTCGAGTTTCACTGACCAAGGGAGTCATGAAGTTTAAACTAAAAGGAAAATTAAATCCCTGATTCATTGGCCCATTTGAGACTCTTAGCAAGATCAGAATAGTTGCATATAGATTGGCCCTACCACCACAATTATTGGAAGTCCACAATGTCTTTCATGTATCCATGTTGTGGAAGTATATACATGATCCTAATACAACCAAACTTGACATTTAAGACTAGACCTATTCAAGTTTTGGATTGGAAGGTTAGGAAACTAAGGAATAAGGAGATTCCTCTTGTCAAGGTCTTTGACATCATTACACTTTGGAAGATCCTACTTGGTAGTTAGAGTTAGAAATTCATGTGACGTATCTAAAACTTTGTTAAGGATTAAAGGAATTTTGAGGAAAAAAATCTTTGTAGGGGAATAATGTAATCCCTCACATTTTAAATTCCATTTTAGAAAATTTTTACAACTTTGTTAAATGCAATGAAATTTCTAAAAAAAGTTTAGTCTCTTTGGAGTTCAAAAAATTAAGAATATTATAATTACCAAGTTGAGTGTTAGAATCTCAGTTTTTGAATTATACTCAGACAAAGGATTCCAAAAGCACTAAGAGCAATGAAATATGAGTTCAAATGAAAAAGTTGAAAATTTTATGAGGGTTAGACAATTTAGTAATTTCACCAAGTGGGCCCCACTTGTGTAATTTGAAATGAAGATTAATCAAACTTATCATGATGATGCATAGTGAAAGTAAGAAATGACATTATTAAATAAAATAATAATAATAATAATAATAATAATAAACAAACCATAAAAAGGAAAATTTAAGTAAAAGGGAGGGAGCATTTGATATGCCTCCCCCAACTTGCCCTTTAAAAATAAAGAAAATGTAGATAGACCAAAGTTGGTCTATTACCCTAAGTAAGGAGAGAGAGAGAGAGAGAGAGAGAGAGAGAGAGAGAGAGAGAGAGAGAGAGAGAGAGAGAGAGAGAGAGAGAGAGAGAAAGAGGGAGAATGACATGCCAATCACCACTGCTAGATGAGATGGAGAAAACATCAGATTTGTTAATCGCTGTAGAAGATGACAAAACTATACTTGATCTATGATCAAATTCTACTATTGTACTTCCTACCTCGAATCTACGAAAGCCTTAAAGAAAGAGAAATATCTATGCCATCTTTGCCATTCAACCAGAGGAGGGACAAACACATGACGAAAAGGTATCCCATCACCAAAAACAACAATCGATTCAATCCATCTATGAGGAACGAAGGCTAGAGACATTTAAGCAGGATCCACAAAACCCATCTATAAATTGAATTTTTTTTGCTCAATTTAGTATTGAAATTGATCCGACAATCTTAGCCATCCGATTGGTTATTATGAGAATAGTGATAAGGCAATGTCTAATCTATGATATGATGCCTTAGTTATCATTCATGACCATCAATTATAAAAAAACCCTACGAAAATTCTTTGATTGGAATACTAATTATTGGAAACCAATAAAAAAATTGAATCTTCCGATCAAAGACTGATAGGGAAATTAAAAATTAGAATGATCTGTACCATCCATGTTAAATTTTGAATTAAAAGCCTATATTTCCTTTGAAAATTAGATAAATTAGGGTTAAAGTTCTAGAAATATGACATATTTGAATGAGGACCATTGATCTATCATTATACACACTGATTAGTTAATGATCATAACTCCAATAACCATGTTGGGGTTATGATCATTGCATTTTAACCTTAAATAATAAATCTGATTACTTGAAATTGATGGATTATAAACATAATTATTAAATCAGAACCTATGATTGATCATATTCTTGTCCGAATGATTTTGAACAGTAACGAGATGATACGCATTCTCATCTTGGGTGAAGATCAAGGAGGTCAGACCCTAATCCTACCATTAAAACCATCAAAAGACAGATGAAGATAAGGACAAGACCATTTCTAACGGTTAGATCACTAAGCTAGAGGGTGAATAGCTGATCAGAAAAATGATCTAATATTGTTACCCACATCTAATTGATGATCAGATAAATAAATTTTGATTAGTATGTGAAATTAAACGGAATCTACTGAGCTAATTTGTGATCGAAAAATCAACAGATCAAATCAGTTTGAACAATTATGCAAAAATGTGAAATTAAAAGAGTTTTTAATATTTGTTCTATAATAAAAAATTAACATATCATATTAGGTTAGATGATAAATTGATTAGATTATAAAAGCATAGACTAATATTGAAAAGTGTTGATCCGTATGGACATCAATATGTAACCAAACGGATCAGTAGAATCAAGTTGCAAATTGATGATCTAACCTATCAATAGATGAATCAATGGCTCAGATATAAGGTTTCATAATGTTAATGAAAATTAATAATGATCCTTAGATAGAGAATTCAAATTAGTAGCATAAATGGTTAGTAACACGAAATTCTAACTGTTGATCAATGATAGATCATGAATCTAACAGTTCCATGACTTTGAGATGATCTAAACTATTAGGTCATAAAATAAGTAAAATCTAAGTAATGAATTGAAATAGTATGAAAGTTAAAATTCATGTTGAAATCAACAAATTTGTGTGCCATAGAGATTAACACACAAGTTGATTTACTATGGAGAGAGCACAATAAAAGCTGTGGAGAAGGATAAATTGCCACAAGATGCAAGTGATCTAAATGCTACAAAGTTTTAAATGAGTTTCAAACTAAAAAGTTCTAGTAAACTATTTTAGCATGTTTTTTATATAGTTATATGATCAGTGTATGACTCCTATTGAGTGCATGTAATTTCTATAAGAAAAATGCTATGCTTTAAGAGTATGAATGATTTATAAGTTGAATGTTAGAATTATGGAGTTTGAGTTTTGATTAAACTCTTGAAATTTGCATACTTAGAAATATTGTTATTAAATAGAAGTCATACCTTTTGTTATATATGATTTTGTATGTTAACCATGATTTAATTGGAAAGAATGTTTATGAAATTGTTCGTGCATGATTAGAATGTAGAAAATGTTGTTTTGAGTTAGACATAGAATTGTGTTAGAAATTGAAAGTCACAATTCATTTATTTTGAAAACTCAAAGAATTTAACAAGGAACTTTGAGATGGGAAAATGATTTTTTGGTAGAGTCTAATAATACCCTTATGATTTTTTAGGTTAATAATCTTGGTGAGCTCTATGCAAGGTTTTGTATGGGTTGGCCTCCCAACCACTAACCACAAAAAGTGGTAAACGATATCTACCACCCAAGGAGGCATCTATCTTGACTGGTAGTGGAGACTAATATAGGTGTTCACATCACCCTTTTTAGATTTGATTGTAGTCTTCATGAGGATGCAGTTAAGGTTTGGCTAGGATATCGGTTAGCACACCATCACACAATGATCTGGTTGTGAGCATAGGAGCGTCACAATTATTTGCTTTTAGTCTCAACGCTATGAGCACGAGGGAGTGACAGCATTCGAGATATGATTTTAGCTCTATATATGGTGAGCTTTGGTTGTATATATATGGTGAACAAGGATGGGTTTAAATGAGCACTTATGACCAATCAGTATAAAATATATGGAGATGTAACATCATTTGGGGTAAGAATATGACAAATATGGTTATCTATCACTAATCAATCCTGCATTAGAATTAATTTTTTGCATTTAAAAATGCATTCAAAAACCCAATTTGTCACATTCTTACTCCAAATGATGTTGTACTCTTACTGTGTTACTCAACAAGGGTATTAAACATCCCCAACAACCAACAAACCCCAAGGAGAAATTACATTAGAAATCTAAAGTAATAGGCTTGTAATTCTAAAGAAGTTGCATGTAAAATAGAGATAAAAAAAATTAGTCAAAGGGTATGATTTTGAGAAGCTCATGGTGAGAAAATGATATGTAAAGAAAGATAATATAATTAGATGTAAATATGTGAAAATCAGATTAATATGATATATGGAAAATTTTTGAAAAAATAAAACAAGATGGGAATGGTAAAGGGCATGTAAAAGATGGTGAAATAGGGTGTAAGAATGGATGATGAAAAAAAAATAGTTAGGGTATGAAGTTTTTAGTAAAATATTATGGTGTGATATGGTATCATATGATGTGATGGTGATGTGAATTTTAGGTTGATATGCTGTGGGGAAAAAGTTTTGAAAATTAAAAAACTGTGAGGTAAAATTGACGTGAAATAGAAAGTATAGAATGGGGGATGGATAGAAATAGTATGGGAATGAATTTGGGGACAAATTTTGGAGTTGGAATAAGGTATGGGATGGGGATGTTATGGCATAAAATAAGGTATGGGTGTATTATAAGAAAAATGAAATAAAAGGGATAGAAGATCAGTGTTGAAGGAATAAAGGGAAAAACTAAAGGAAAACAATGAAAATTCACCTCTTTTTTGTGATTTATATGCACAACCCCTTTGGAATCCTTTCTCCTCTTCTTCTCCAACACCAAGGCTTCTCCCTTCTCTATGGTTTTGGATGTTTTGGCCTAAGGGATTTTGGAAACCCTTGGATGGTTTGAGCATCCCACCCTTTAGGTGTTTTTTTTATTTCTTGCTTTCAATCTCAAATTAGGATGGAATCTCCTCTACTTTCTGCATGGTTCTCCTTGCCAATCATCATCCTTGAAACACACATTAGATCTGCCTCATCCCCCTTATTTTTCTCTCTTCTTTTTTTTCTTTCTTTTTTTTTCCATCCTGTTTCCATTTGAAAATACATGTTTTTCTCCTTAAAATCATCCCCTAGATTTACATGTTTCCACCTCCTAAAATATCTCCACAACCACCATTTTTCTCTCTCGTAAATCACCTTTCATTATACATCCTAGCCTCCCTACTTTCTCTCCAAGAAACATGTTTTTTCCCCTTTTAAAAATGTGTATTTTCCTTGAATTTAGGTGGCAACCAATTGAAAATGTCTTCTCTAATGATATTTAAGTCTGGTCTTTTATGCATGGCTTCTTGTAATAACACCAATTTTTAAATTCTATTACATATAATCTCAAAGGTATTTTTGAATGAAATGCGAATTTGGATTTTTGTGTTTTATGTTTCACAGAATTGACTTTTTGAAGGACACCTAGTTAACCCTTGAAGCCTCTATATTTTGAATCTACACTAGGAGACAATTAAAAGGACACTAAGTTTGCATGAAATGGAGATAGGGCAGTTTCACTAATGAAGCAGAGGGTCAAAATTGATAATGACTCCACCCTTTTCTTATTGTTCTACACTATGTATCAGTGGGAGCGGCTTGACACATGGAAGTGAAACTCACCACATGGAGCTTAGTCCCCATGCGTCAGAGACAAGAAACATAGGGAAGAACCTATCTTCCCCTCTTATCATTCTTTCCTCTTTCCATGGTGGCGACTTGCATGACAACCAAGTTGACTGTAGGAAGCCCATTTCCCTCCTCCCGCATTAATGCGTAGTAGCCCCCCATCTAACCTTTGTTCTTCTCCCTCTCCCCACCTATGCCTGATTGGCAATTGATGCCTATGCACCTGTTTTCCCTCCCCTACAACTACCCTACACAAGTGACCTTTTGCCACGCCTAATCTATGGAGATCCTCACAGATCCAACCATTGATTAGGATCTAATCATTGATCGGTCACCACTAACAAGAATTGTGATCAATTTGATCATCCATCATCATCTAACCGTTGACTTATCACCAAATGCCAGATATATGTCTGATCCATAAATGCCCACATTAATCACCAACACCTAGATTTTTTTATCAATATGACCATTCCTCATGATTCAGTGATTGATTGATCACTAATACTAGATCTATGACTGATCGATCCATTTAAGATCATCTAATAGTTGATCATCCACTTAGCACTTAGATCCACAGTTGATTTGTATTACCATTTGGATCTAATCATAGATTTAACATTAGACCATCTCATCTATGGTTGATTTGGCCCCTTACCTTGATTTGACTATAAATTAGTCATCAAGTGCCTAGATCTATAATTGATCCGAGCATTCATCTCGATCTGATCATAGATTTATCACCAAATCCCTAGAACAATGATAGATCTAGCCCTTTTTCCATGATTTAATTGTTGATTAACTATCAAACACTAGATATGTAGATTGGACACTACATCTCTCTCAGCTCTATAGTGGTTCCTTGGCTAAAGTAATATATTAGTAGGTTTTTTACTCCTTGTACATTGATCAATGGTAGAGACACTCGATCGGAGCTCGCTATTTACAGATTAATGACCAGATATATAGATTGATCAATTAATAAATTGATCCAATGGAGGGACACAAGTGAACTAAGGATAAACACCACACCATGTAGGTGGATTAAGATTTCTATGTTGAAAATTTTAAGATTTGTTGTGTTTTGATAAAAATGAGTTCATGCAAATGATGGTATACATAAGAAATGTCTTTAATTACAAAAAATTCTATTGGCATGTAAAAATTTGGTTGTTATCTCTTTACACATTTCACTTCATTGAATTAGAATTTGAATGACTAAATATGAACATGAAATGCTTGTTTTTCCCTAGTTTTAACATTACGACAAACTACTCACCTTGGTTGGAACATACACCTATATCTAATGGATGATGTAATACCATAAACATGGTTTGACCCTTGTATTTGTAACTTGCACGCAAGAACTTGTAATGTTGATATTTACAATGTTTAGAATATCCAAATAGCATGGAATTCCAATGGTTACATCAGTAACAAAATCAAGATTGTAGTATATCTCCCAAGGTTTTGAATTGTAAGAAGACCTGAGCAAATTGTTAGGAAATGTCATACTTTTAAACTAGCCTTTAAGAATGGTTTGATGATTGATCTCAATATAAATTAAATCTTAATATGTAAGACTCATACTCTTACATTGACTGAAAGTTGAGGGAAAGAATCTGTAATGCTTGAGCAATTTACGCTATTTTTAACAAAAGTTGGACATTCTATGGGAAATAAACTGTGTTGAATGTTTCACTTTATTTAAAATAGTAAATGAAGTAATTTATGAGGAAACTTGGTACCATTAGATTCTACTCAAAAAATGGAATCCAACGCCTCAAAGAACACCAAAAACGGAGTTCATATGAAGAAGTTACGGATGTTTAAAGATCAGGGGCATATCTATAATTTAAACAGGAAAATGAAAAAGAATGAAAAATGCGGGTGGCCGTTTTGATAACGGCACCCCCTATCGTCTTCCACCTCCAAACTTCTCTAAAAAACCCTTTTTCACAATTTCTTTAGAAAACACCAGGGAAATGGTGGCACCGCCATTGAGGGGCACCGCCTTCTTTCCCCTATAAATACCCCATCTCCCCCCTCTTCAAAATCACGTTTTTTCCAGTCGTTTGAAACTGGGGTTTCCAGCAAAATCAGAAACCCGTCTCCTCTGCATTTTTCGGCAACAACCAGGCCCAAGTCAGGCCGGCCATTGCCACCCCCCCATTCCCTCTCTTCTTTCCGATCTTAGCAATGGGGTTTCCCCCCCTTCTTTGAGTTTCCCAGCAATGTAAGGTTCAGGCAGAAATGAGGGTTCCACCACCAGAAAAAGGACGTCCCCAAGCTGCCCAGTTAAGCCATTTCTCTTCCCCTTTCTCTCTGTTTGCTTCCCCCAGGCCAGATCCATGCCAGATCTGGTCTTTTCCCAGCCGTTTTCCCGCTGGGTTCCTGGCTGAAAAATGCTCTAAGCTGACTTGGGCCAGCCCTACACGAACAAGGTGTCCCAGGGATGCCATGCTCCACGTATGCCTGGGACAGGGTCCTTAGGATGGGTTCCGGACGTATGACAGTGCATACACTATCCTAGGTGCGGACTTCGGGTGCGCGCGCGACATGGGGCACGGGACCTAGCTCGACCAGGATGCACGGGGTGCCCTGGATTTGAGACGTGCCATGCTACACCAATGGTGAGTCCATGCGATGCCATCCAGGATGCGCGTCATAGCACGTCGCTTGAGCATGCATGTGCGCATGCAAAACGCGGTCCCTGGCATGGCCTTTAGGCGCGCACACATGTGAGGTGGTCACGGTTCAACCAGGATGCGTGGGTTCCTGGGAACTGGGACACGAGGACCTAATAAGACTATAAAGTTAGGATTAGAGGACAATTTACAGAGTTAACCATGGAATAGTAGGTCCATATCATAGGGTCTAGCCTGACAAATAAATTAGGCAAGGACCATGGACCCTAAAGGCAGATCTAGTGATCTAATGTCTAAATAGATTGAAATTGATAAGGACTCCTTGTATCCATTCATACCCATGAGTTTATAAATGAGACCCAGGGACGGGTTGAGTGATAAAGGACGCAACTCTAGGAGATTTGAGGTAGGTGCTCTATTGCTACTAGACTTTTAAAAAGAGCCATGATTGTTTTGAATGCATGTTTTAAGTATAAATCATATGACTTGTTTAGCATGACTTATTTTATGGCTTGTTTAGCAAATAAATGAATTCAGCATGCATATGATTAAATACATTATGCATAGACATGTTTTATAAACAATTGCATATATTGCATGATTTGTGAGCACTGAGTTCTTGAAAAATTGCATGTCCTTGAGGGTTACCAAAAGACCCTGGAGTGCCCAAAAGATGTTGGGTAGGTAGTTGTGAGGGCCAGGCAGTTGTGAGGGACCCAAAGAGGACAGGTTTTGAAAAAGAGGTTTTTGCTTGTTTAATCGTATATGATTTGGGCTGGTAAGCTTGTGGGTGCTATGCCGAGAGGTTTGGGTTAACCTCCAGCCTCTACCACTATTAGGTGGATGGGTACCACGCCCAAAAAGGGCATGTCCCTACTTCGACTACATGTGGTACAGGGGGCTACCACTGGTGTCACGGCACTGGGTCGAAGTGTCATATATCCCATGGAGGCACATGACCCTGTGTCCCTAGGTACCCGGGGACCATACGGCGGCGAGGTCGTGGGCATAGTTGGACCTTATGGTTTGAGGATTTATTTGCATTGCATATGACATGACATTCGGTTGGTCGACCATACCATATATCTGTGACAACCTGGGTTTTTGAAACACATTTTATAATATATTTTTCTAAGGCAAGGGCATCCCCTCGGTAAATTTTTTTCGCAAAACAAAGCAACGAAAATTCTTTTATTTTAAAACTTGTTTTGAAAACCCAAGTCACCACTTCATACATAACATAAGTACAATTTGTGTACAAAATAAAATTCCATTGAAGGAATATGATTTTATTAAACTTTCAGGATCCATCTAGTGGTTCACAGTACACAACCCATTGTATCCTTACAATACTTGTCCAAATATACAATTCAAATTACAAAGTTCTAAATACAATATATGTGCTCAATAAATGTTTCAAGGGATATACCCTTATTACTTATTCTTCAATAGTTCTTCAAGTCTTGAGCTCCTAAGTCTCCTTCTACGTACCGAGATATTGTAAACATTCGAACATTTACAATATCTCAGCAAGCTATGCTTGGTAGGGGATAAGAATGTAAGTTATTGACAGTAAAATCTCAATATTCAACTATCCCATAATTCATTCTATCATAAACACATTCACAGACCACTATTATTTATATCAACATCTCATTTCCTTATCATTTGTGTTCACCTTTATACATATATAGTATATAAGAACAAATCCATTAAAATTGTAAAAATAATCAATAATCATTTCCATACAAAACTGATAAACTCCTTTCATTATAGGAGATTTGTATTTCAGCCAGTTACTATACTGGGATTTTCCCTTCTTGGGAAAAATATTAGTAATATACAATTACTTGGCATTTCATCATGCCATCCCTTAAGGAATTTCACTATGCCAATTTCATATGCATCATAATGCAAAATAATCAAGGACTACTATGCTTGCAGTCTGATCCGTACAGCATGCCCGGATAACTGTTCAATAATCCACTTATACCATTCTCAGTGGAAATTACAATATCCATGTCCATATGGGAGGACCATGGCTGTCACAGTGGTGGCCTTCCCATAATTGCCCCACCTGACTTTTAGCCTTTCTTAGGCTTAGTATTCAATATCATCAAGTTTCAGAGAGTGGGTGGCCAAACCCTCTTAACTCTCCTAGCATAGCATCCCCTGGCCTATGCTTGTTTAAAACAAAACCACAAGCTTCCAAGCTTGTATGTAAAATAATACTTATACATATCAGACTATCTGTCTGTTTATCTAGGGCTAGAATATTTTCTACTTTCCTATTCGCTTAGGGTTGTTTTCAATTCTCAACTTAACCATTTAATACTTATTTTCCTCATCATTTGGTTGGATCATATTTCAATTTGAGGTATTTACCTTAATATATTGGTATCATACATGTCAATACTTCAAAACATAAGATCATGTATTAGACATGTATCTTCATGTAAAGGCATTCTTAATAATTCACCTACCTCAATAAGGTATTCTTACTCCTTGAAATCTGCCATAGTCTCGATCAACATATATCTATCAAATCATATGTATAATGTCATTTTTCTAATCAAGGGTACATACTACAGGGTCTTTTGATCATCCTTATGTAGGATGATCTAAATCTTTCTTCCTTGAATATCATATATCCATGGGTTTAATATCATCTATACAAATACTATCTATATCATACATAACAATCTAATTTACATTGATGTTTCTTTTTCCTTATGATTTTTTATCATACAAGATCTCATCTTGTTTGATCATCCTTATCTCACTTACTATTTTTATTAGGGTTAGATAATTTGCTACCTTTTTATGTTCTTATTATCATTCAACCAGTTAGTGTCTTACTTGGTTGAAGATAATTTATTTCTTCCTATCACTAGACAACTCCTCCTTATTTTAGGATAACTAGTACTTACCAGTTAAAGTCTGCTCAAAAAGTGGTTAATACAACCCTCATGTAAGGAGGCATTTAGACCTCTCTTATGTCAACGGGAGGTGAGGGAAAAATACTTAGCTCTTGTATACCCCTATAACCACAATGTTCAAAGTCCACTAGAGTGGTACCAGCTCAACCTTTGACAAGGTTCCTATGAGCTCTTTACCTTAAGTCCCTTCTCTAGTTGATTTTAATTAATTTTCATGGATATGCATAATGTCATCCATGGATGTTCATTATTTTCCTACTTTGGGCCAAGGAATTGTTAAACCATTCCTTATATTGTCCTACTAACTATGGCCCTTATTAAGTCAAAATCATTCATTCATCTTAGTTGTCCATGAATTTCTATATTTCATTAGTTTACATTTTTGGTGATTTATGCTCCTTATATCTTAACAATTACTTAACAATGGAATAAAATTTGACAATAAGTAAATCATCAACTTGAAAGCATAAATCAAATATAAGTTTAACAACTATATACTAACATTCTTCCTATGAATGTAACTTAAGCTAGTGAAATAAAACTAACATGATCCTAAGTTATGAAACACATCTTCTATCATAATGAAATCATGTTTAAATCCTAATTTACACTAACATGATCCTAAGATAATCAAATCTACTAACAAATTACTCATTTAGGGCATATCATACTAAAATTTAAAGATTACACTATCATGCTTTCTAACTTAGAACATAAATCACATTTACACCTTTATATCCAATAAAAGACAATTAAAAATTATTATATTAAGATTATTATAAACCTTTAAATATGATCCAACCATTTGATCTTAGGTGTTTTCTTTTAGATTAAGGGTTTTAATTACCTTTAGGGCTTTTAATCCATTAAGATTCAAAAATCATATCCACTTGATTTTGTCACATTTCATCCATGATCTAACTGGATTCCATCATAATATCATCCCTTTAATCCATCCCAAGGATCTGATCATACTTGATCTCATTGATCAAGTGGGTCCCTTTGTATTTTTTTATTTTTATTTTAGGGTTTTTCTACCATAAAGGGCAGATCCCCTAATTTATCCAAGATCTGTCCAAATTAACCATAGATATTACTTTATTACATTATTATATCATCATTAAAATAAATTTCCAAGATCTGATCACCTCAGATCTTGAAGATCTTAGAAATTGGACACTTATTTCCAAAATACAGAAATATTATGACTTCATTAGAAACTAAACATTACAAGATTTTCATAGCTTCTTTCCGATCTCAATTTGGAGTTCATATGACTCCACAATCTTAAATTGAATTTTACAGCCGTTCCTAGGGTCTAGATTTGATCTCGGCCCAGCATAACTAATCTCTCTCAATTGAGGGTCCAAACCTTGTTAGATTTTCTTGAAAATTGTATGCTAGGGGTTTTTGACCCTTATGGACCGATTGGAAAGCTCAGAATTTTCATCTGAGCTCTCTATCACTATGAATTGAAGGCTCTGGTTTTTACTTATTTTTAATATTTTTCATTCAAATTAAATTACAGAAAAATAAAATTTTACTAAACCATAATAAATATGTATGGAAAGTAGTTCCACCTATCTGATTAGATAAAAAACATATATTTGATGCCCAATTTGAGAGAATTACTGGTTGATGATAATATAGCCCGATTGTCCCCGTTTTTGTGATTTTCTCTTGTTAGAACTGTTGGATCTTGAAATTGATTTTGGGATTTTGTATATGTTGTAGTATAGGAGATTATGGACGGTGGAATTTATCAAATTCTACCTGGAATGGAGTGCCTAATTGAATTTAGGTCTCTTGTTCCACTTAAAAAGAGGAGAGAGAAATAAGAAAAATAGAGATTGGGGAGGGATGAATGAGAATTTGGGGCTGAAACTCCAGGGAAGATTTGAAAATTTCGTGGTTAAGGTTGTCAAAAATTTTGGAAATTTTTGGGATATATTTATAGCCAAATTTGAATTTTTTGTCATTTCTTTTAATAAGATATTTTATTACTATAGAATTTTTTATTACAAGTGCATTCTCCATTCTCCACTACAATCTACACTACCAAAAATAATGCACTGAGCAATTATTGTTGCTTCTAGAACGTTGGCCCACTTTGTGGGCCCCACTTTTATGTAAAAAGACGTTTTTGCCCTTTGAACTCCAAAATTGGAGAATAATAGGCAATATTTGTCCGAACTCGGAATCGAGCATACTTAGTGGCATTGGAATCATATTTTTAAGTAATTCATGAATATTGAGGTCTTATTTCTTGGGTATGGAATATGGGTAAAATTACCATTTTACCCCCAAACGGAGAAAATTAAGGAATTTTCATTTTAACTCAGAATTGAACGTACTTAATGTTGTTTTGATCAGTTTTCCGAGTACATCCATAATTTCTATGTTTTAATTCATGATATAATCTTCATAAAAAGAGAATTTTCAATAACCTAATATTCTAGCCCAGAATTTCTAAAAATTCAAACTTTATTAATTTGCCTTAATAAGTTACAAAAATTCGGGGTCATTACAATCTTCCCCCTGTTGGATTCAGTTGAGCATCTTATGCATATCATTATGTTTATGATATATGATACTTTCGACTTGGATTATGCTATTTCTTTAAGTCGTCAGTATTCCGATTTGATAGTGATTTTTAATATCGATATTGAATATGATTGTTCGAATATGCACATGTTTTAAAGAGCATATGATTTTAGACATAGCATGCATTGTAAAACTAGTAGTAATAGACTCCTACTGAGTATAGTATATACTCACCCTATCCTTAACATTTTTTAGGATAGTTCCATCCACGAGTAGAGGACGCCTATATTAGTGCTACGCTTAAGTGAATTAAAAAGGAGACAATTATACATGTAAGTAAACTCTCAACCCTTCTGGACATGTATTTGTATTTATTTACAGTTGGGCTATGTGTTGTGACTGGATAGACCTAGGAAAAAACATTTATGATTTCTGAAGTTTTTCAAAAACTACTTTGATTTTTGTGAAAGCAAATGACACTCGGGGTTTTCAAAATAAGTTTAAAACCAAAGATTTTTAGCTGCATTGCATGGTTTTTATAAAATGGTTTTCAAATAGGGATGCATCCCGCCTTAGGAATTAGATATTGCATTTAAAAATGCATGCGAAAACCCAGGTCGTCATAGAATCCTAAGTTTTACATAACCAAGAGATAGAAAAACAACACCTTATTGATAATCAGTGATGTGCTTTAATAATTATCTCAAGTGCATGCTTTCATTGAAGTATAGACCAATAAATATAGATTGATACCACAAGGACTATCATTAATGAGAGTTAATTAAAATTAAGTTGATTTACTCTAACCTAGCCAACAGGTAAAGACAAGAGAGAACTTTAAACTAAATAACTAAGCAATTAAATCAAACCAAGTAAATAAGCTAAGTAAGAAAATAAAGCAACTAAACAATCAAACTAACTAAGAAAAGAAGCAATTGCTTCATTAATATAATTTGATTGTAATGAAAGGTACATAAAAAAGGAAAATAAAGCAAATAAGAATGAAACTTCCTTAATTGTGTGTTATAAGAGACTTTCATTGTGTCACTCAATAAGGCTCTTTACATGGTGATTCTCTTTTGGGCTTGAACATTGGCTTTATAGTCTTCTTATTGTCTCTCTCAACAAGGACATATACACTTCTCTTGAACCTAATGTACACTAATTGACCACCAAGTTTTTCTCATCTTCTTAACCCAACATGCCACAAACCAATGTAATTCTCAAGCATGCTTTAGGAAGAGGAAGGAATCCTTGCCTGTGATGGAAGGGAACAAGGCTTCTCTTCCTATCCTTATTTTCCCAAATGCCAAAGAGAAAAGAAAAGAAAAGATGAATTGCTAGAATGGAGGATGAATTTGTGTAGGTGAGTGGATAGTGAAAGGTGTGCACTAAGTGTGTATGGATGGGAAGTGCATGTAATCTAAAGGAGATGGAAGAAGTGTGTAAGGGAAAATGGAAATGTAATGACTCCAATTTTGTAATATCAAAATCCCAAGTTAGCAATGAAAAGTTCAGTTTTTGAAGATAAGGGCATTTTAGTCATTTCACTATTCACCTTGAATGAACCCAGAAATTTGGTCCTGAAAATGGTACCATTAGGTGCGTCTTAGAAAAAGGAATCCAACGAGACCAAAATCACCCAAAATTGAGTTAAAATGAGCAAGTTATGGCCCTTTGAAGTTCAGGGCCAAAAATGTAATTTTTGCAAAAAACGGATTTAGCCTGCAAAACACAGGGGCCCGTTTTGATATGGGCACCCTTCATCTTCAACCTCTTAGAGGATTCTAGAACGGCGGTGATTGGAGGAGAAATCACCACCATTCTGGAGGTTTCTCCACCGCCATTCAAAGGCAGTGAGAGCCCCCTCCAGAACCCTCTCATAGCTCTATAAATAGAGCTCTTGGGCGCCTCTAATGGCAGCCCAAAAGGTTGAAGAAAACTCATTATGGAGGAGTGACCTAGAGGGGAAACAAGGAGAAAAACCCAGCAACGAGCCAAGTATGCCCAAGATCCCTCAAAACCCATCTCCACAGTAGTTCTAAGATCAATTTTCCTAGGTTTTTGCATGAAAAATCATGCAAAATGGAGCCCTGGAGAGCCACCAAGGACCTAGGGACGTCCCTTGGGCTGCACTGGTTCGACAGGGTTGAACCAGGGTGTCCTGAGGATGCCCCAGTCCCCCCAGACGACGAAACGTTCCAGTCGGAACGTGACACGTCAATCGTGTCTGAGAAAAACCAGGCGCATCTGTAGACGCGCCTGCTAAGGCGCTCTCTGTAGACACGCAGCGCGCTAGCAAGCTGGGATTTTTTCGTTCCTTTAGAAAAGGCGGGCGCATGCCGCTGACGCGCAGCGCCCTAGCATTCCGCCTTTTCACTCTTAAGGCCTTTATGGACGTGTGACACTAAAACGCTTATAACTGGAGATCTAGAGCTCCGATTGAGGCGCTGCAAAAGGCATTGTGTCCGTGTCTATGACGTGGACACATCCAAACTATAAAATCCCTAATCAAGGCCTAATCAAAGGTGGGCATGAACCTTAGAATTGGATGGTGGCGTGTGGCCGCTAGACCTTTGGAAAACTGGGATGCCAAGGCCCAATTAGGACCTTAGGACACCCATAGGCAAAGGGATGGACCCCTAATGCCTAAGTAATAAGACCAACCACTCTAAAACCCATAAAAGATAGGCCAAACTAACCTTGATTCTGCAAACCATGTTCAGGAGCGTACGATGAAAAAGGAGTTAGCGAGACCTAGCCAGGTAGGTGCTCTATCACTACTGGATTCTTTTAAAAGCACTATTATTGTTTTGAGAACACATGTTTTAAGTATATGACTTGTTTAGCATGACTTAATTCAGCATGCATGTGATAAATGCTTTATGCATAGACATGTTTTGTAAATATTTGCATATACATTATGCATAGATATGTTTTGCAAACTATTGCATACATTGCATGATTTGTGAGCATTAAGTTCTTGTAAAAATTGCATGTCCTTAAGGGTTACCAAAAGACGCTGGAGTGCCGAGGGCCAGGCAATTGTGAGGGACCCAAAGAGGATAGGTTTTGAAAAAGAGATTTTTTGCTTGTTTGATCTTATGTGATTTGGGCTAGTAAGCTCGTGGGTGCTATGTCGAGGGGTCTAGGTTAGCCACCCAGCCTCTACCACTATTAGGTGGATGGGTACCACACCCAAAAAGAGGCAACGTCCCTACGTCGACTGCATGTGGTACAGGGGGCTACCACTGGTGTCATGGCACTGGGTCGACGTCTCCTACGCCTCGTGGAGGTTATGACCGAGTGTCCTCAGGTACTCGGGGACCACATGATGAGGAGGTCGTGGGCATAGTTGGACCCTATGGTTTTGTGGACTTATTTGCATTTCGTATGACATGATATGAGGTTGGTCGACCATACCATACTAGAGATCCATGAGTCGGATTCAATAAAGCATCTTATGCATATCATAATGTTATGATATATATGTATATGATACTTTCAATTTTGGATTATGTGATCCTTTAAGTCGTTAGTATTTCAGTTTGACAATGGATTTTAATATCGATATTGAACTTGAGTATTCAGACATGCACATGTTTTGAAAGGGCATATGATTTTAAAACATCTCATGCATTATAAAACTAGTAGTGATAGGCTCCTACTGAGTATAGTATATACTCACCCAATCCTCAACATTTTTCAGACACAAAGTAAATACTTAGGGGCAAGGAATGCTTGTGATAGAAGACGCCCAGACTAAGTGCAAGTAAGTAAACCCCTACCTTATCTTTCAATGTTACTTGATTCTAGTTACTCTCTAATAGCTGGGGCTATGACTAACACTTTCTTGGGAACAATATTGATTTAAACTATTGCCATGGCTAGATAATTTGAGAATGTGTTTTGACACTCGGGGTTTTTATGAAAGATTGTTTTCCAAAACAAAAAAAAGAAAGAAAGATTTTCATGCATTTTATACTTATAAAACAAGAGATCTCGCCTTTTTATCAAAATTGCATCATATAAAAACCTGGGTCGTCGCAGGAAAGAAAGATGCACGCAATGTAATGGGAGACAAGTGATGTGTCAAAGAAAAGAGGTATACATGCTATGGTAGAACGTGTAAGGCTAATGGTAGAAAGGCATGCAATGCTTGAAGTGGAAGGTGGGTGCTAATGCATGCCAAGAGAAGATGGGATGCATGTATTACCTAAGGGAGGACAGAAAGGGCAAGGTTGGTTAATGAAAGGCTTAGAAAAGACGAGAAGATGGAAGAATGCAAGGGTTGTGCATGCAATCCTGAAGTGCAAGGATTGATGTGTGTAATGAGGAGGAAAGATGTGGAAATGCAAGGAATGCAAACGGAAAAAGAATGAGAAGAATGGGAGAAGAAGAAGATGGGAAAAAGAAAGGGAAGTGGGTGTGGTTGATCCCCTTACCCTTCTCCAATGTATGTGAACTTGTGATCGTAGGGGGCTTTGGCAAAGGTGATCTCTATCCCTCTATTTCTCCTAGTTGTGGCTTTATGATCTAGGAAAAGGTAAGGGGTAAGTTTTCCTTCTCCTTCATCTCTTATTTGTAGAGTTTTAAGAGTGGAAGCCCTAGGAATATAAGGCTAGGATCTAAGGGAGAAAGGATGATTGAGATGAGATGATAGAAAAGGAACCTAAGGAAAGGGAATGTGTAGAAGGTAGGAAAGGAAGGATATAAGGGTGGGAAGGAAATTTAGTAGGATAGGAGTGAAAGAAAATAGAAAGAGTAGGAGAAAATCTAGGTAAGTTGGTGGATTTGGAAAGGAAAGAGGTGGGAGGCATGGAATCACTTTGGTTGTATGTGAAGATTAGAACTATATAAAATGTGAACCATTGGATGATAAGGAGTGGTTGACATCTTTCCTTCCTTTGGATTTTGATTTGACTTTTAAACAAGGGCAAGGTGGCTAGGTTTTTTTAACTTTTTATTACATCACTCATGGTCCTTAGTTCATCATTGTCCTGATTTGAGTCACTGAGATTTGGTTAGAGTGTTCTCATCCAAAGAGATCTTCTTTAAGGCTTTCTTTGTCTCCCCCTTTGGATTGGACTGCCTTAGAGTGAATGGCCCATATTCCATTAAAATTTCCTTATCCACACTAAGTTTTCCCTTTTTTCTCCCAACTTGACAAGTGTCTAATTTTGTATAAAAACCACCCAATTAGTCATCCATGTGATATAACTTATAAGGATAAATTAGGGTTTTTGACCAAAATTAGTTATACATGCATTAATTTGATAATTTGCAGCTGTACACACATGCAACACTTCAGGAAATAACTAGAATAAATTGTCTTCAGTGAGTGTATAATTTGTCGAATTGTCAATCATCATGGTAGAGTGATAATAAATGAGCATTCTTTGAGATAAAATAGGGGACTCAACCGTAGGAAAATTTGTAGGTATATTCACTACAAACCCTCACGAGGCCTAACCCATCCACAAGGAATAACATAGGGGCTCAAGGGCTTGTTGCATGTGCTAAATGCAATTGTGTACCTACAAAAGTGATACTTTGTATTAGTTTTTGTAAAATGATTTTTCACATGTTTTGCTTGGGATTGGAAAAATGCTAGTTGGGGGCGTGATAAGTAATTAATTTTGCATAAAAACTGCCCAATTAGTTAACCATGTGTTATAACTTATAGGGTTAAATTAGGATTTTTGACCAAAATTCGTAATACATGCATTCTCAACCTAATGACTCAAAATTTTGATATTTTGTAGGTCCAGAGGCTAATCCAAGGTAAGTATGTAACTAATCATATTTTATTAAGATTTAATTAGACTTTCTTTTAACATTTTGTAGGATGCAAGATGGTGATCCAATGACCAAGATCGATCGAGAAGAAAATGAAAGACAAGATCAAAACCTCGAGTTATGACTTAAAAATCATCAGTCCAAAGTGAGATCAAAGGTCAAGATCATCTTTAGGACAAGCAATGGATGCAGAGTCCACCACCTTTGCATGGGTTTCACTCAAGCCACTTAGCCATATTCAAGCAATGAGTAAGGTGACAAGCTAAGGAGTCTAGCTGGCTATCAAGCTAATCCAAGAAAGCTATCTAACCCAATCGTGAAGCCAAGCCAATGGAGCTCTCAAACTTAACCATCAAGCCACATGAGCCAAGCTATATGGAAGCCATGATTGGAGGAGAATCCAAAGAATTATCCTTGAGATTTATGGGGATACTTTGAAGATAATTGAGGAAAAATCTACTAAGATAAGGTAACATGTGGATGAATAGGAAGATACCTCTCCAATTTTAGTTTTTTTTATGTTTCCCACTTTTTTCTCTCTTTCCACCTCACCACTAAAAGGAACTATGAATTTCGCTTTTCATTCAAGATTCCAATCTTTCTAAGACATCCCCAAATTCCTAAACTTCCATTCTAACCATCTAACAAATCCCCACTTCTTAGGAAACTACCTAGGCAATCCTTTTTGCCCACCTCACCTCTCTTTCTTAACTTTTCCTATCTCTCTCTCTCCTCCCATCTTTCCTTCCATTCCCATAAAATTCAATGTGAAACAACTTAAGGAAGGGAGTTTCACATGAAACTACTGCTAAGTAGGAGCTTCCCTCCCCTCCTTATCTCATCCACTCAATCACCCTCCTTATTTCTCTCTAGCCTAACAAATAACCATGAATTCTACTCTCCATCTCATTATCTCTATCTTACCTCATTCCCATCCAACCAACCTTTTATTTTCAAGAGGCATTCAATGATTTTTGCAAGGGGAACGTGCCCCCTCCTAAAAAAGTGGCGTCTCCCACCTTAATGCCTTCCAAATTTCCCTGCTTGTTCCTCTTTAAAACCCTAGCTAGCCACTTCATCCTAGACATCCAATCTCCTTTCTATTTCATCCCACCCTACCTTTACCTTAGGGCATAGAAAAATTAGGACAAAAAGTATGAAGGACCCAAACCAAGTATTCAAGGAGATCACACTTTGAAGAAAAAGAATGTCTCCTCCACTTTGGAGAGTGTGTCCTTTTCTTCTCCTCTCCTCTCCTACTGACTCTTGAATGCACATTGTCTTGGGTGGCTGTTCTTCCTTTATACTTAGATGCACTCTTTTCAACTCAAGGTAGGCCTATTTTCCCTTGTTATTTTGTTTAATGTTCCATCTTGCTTAAGCTTTTGATTCCTTATTCTTTAACTTGCTTTCTTTATTGTTCCTTATGCCACATATTGGCTTTCTCTTAGATATTTCGTTAATCTTCATTTTTGCTATATTAAGGAGGGGCTAGAGGATTAGTGTTTGAGTTTCACGCGATATAAGAATGGTGCGCACTCACCAAGAGTGGAATGCACCATCCTTATAAGTTTTAACATATTGAATCCTCTTTGATTCTTAATGTGTGCTTAGTTGAGAGCATTTCCATTCCTTACTCTTCCTAAGATCAAAGGTTGGTTTTCCCTTGAAGTGATAGCCATGAGAAAGTAACCTTGAATCTATTCTTTTTCCTTGCTTTTCATTTCCTTTCCTTTAGATCTCCTTTGATTCTGTTGACTTCTTGCTTTCTTTAGTGTTCCCCAAGATTTGGCTTTACTTTTTGGTGGAAATTCCATTTATTTTAATGCATGCTTATTCATGATTGATGTCAGACTATTGAAGAAGTTTTAGCTTGTAGTTTTGGGTTGATTAAGATCAGGTAGCATTCATTGCAATAAGACACAATTTTCATATTTGGATTACATGTATTGTGGGCATTATGTTGATGGATTTCAATGTGATTCAACGAAGTTGATTAGAGATTTTAGTTCATACTTGTTTCTAGTAATTAATGATCTTCATTCTTGAATGTTTTCTTGCATGAGAAGTGCTTAATTCTATGTTTTCCATGTCTAATTGATTGAAGGACTTAAATAACACGCTGCTGGAATTTGTTGGAATGGATTGTTATGTTTAATTTCCAATGCTCTATGCTTCAGTTTGCTTAAGTTTTTAAGACCCAAATAGAATGCTAGATTACTTAGTCAATGCTTGAGTTAGATTGCATGTGTCTGGTTTTTAGATTCCATTGTTTACAAGTTACATCCTAGTTTAGTTCTAATTCTTAGCTTAGAAAAGTAATTGATTTGTTTCATTACAATAGTTGCTATGGTTCTTATTTAGAAGGTTGATATAGGAAAACTAATAAATTTCATTTTTTTTAAAAATTTCAATTTAGGAAAGTTGTTAATTTAAGAAACTTTTATTTTTAGATAGTATGCGTTTTTAGGAAACTTGTTGAGTTTAGCATGTTTTAAGTTTTAGCATAATTCCATCTTTCATGTGTTAATTTTTCATTTTCAGTTTAAGAAAAAGATCTCTTTAATTTGTCTAGGTTAGATAATTTAAGGACCACTAATATCACATCTGCTTGATTCCTCATGAGATAGACCTCCTCGCGTGAATTACTACATTTGTTTTGTGCACTTGGAGTTTTAAGTTAAAATCACAACATAGCCCACCATAATTTTCTCTAGCCAATAGCATGTAAGGAGGGTGGGACATCTTTTTCCTTGTTTTTAGGTGTGATTCTCCTTGAAAATAGGTGGGCAGCCCATTAAGAAAATCTATACCAGTGAGCTCTTAGTTTGGTCTTCATTACAGTCTAACTTCTCATTTATCTATCTTTCCTTGAGTAAGTGTCCATTGGATACTTAGAATGTGTATCTAGAAGGTTAGATCTTGGCCTTTAGTGCTTAGAAAGTAAGATGAATTTCAACTGTACATTTTCTGTAAATTGTTTCTCTCTTCTTCTCCTTTCTTTTCTCCATCAATCCTCATTATTTCTCCTTATATTTCACATGGAATTGAGTGGAAAATACTACCTTTGCATGAAAATTTCATGCTCCCCCATAGGTGGTCCCTTCCATTGGTTGAGTAGGAGAGAGAATATAAGCAAGACATCTTATGCAGGCCTTATTTTTCTAACTTATTTTATCTCAAAAGCTCCTATTGTATGCAATCTCATTGTATATGATTTGAGCTTCCTTTAGAAGCTTCCCAAGGTGGTGGAATGCATGCATGTATGCATTAGAAGTTTTGTCAACTTACTTTTGATAAGAACACCATATTTTGGATAAGGCTTGATGTTTCACTTAAGGTTTATGGCTGCTTTGACTTTGTATTTGACATCCAGTTTTTAGTTTGCACTCTTTGCCTTCATGTTTGGCAACTGTGTGTCCACAATGTAGCTTGGAAGGTAAACTTGCTCTTTCAGGGGTAAAATTATCAAATTTATACATTTTTTATCTATGCCTTAGATCTGCAAAATATATAATTAAAACTAATTAGTGATGTTTAACTAATTTCTAGGGCTAATACCTATTAAATATGGATGTATGTATATAATATTTCTATATATATATATATATATATCAAATATCTCCATACTTAGATTTTGCTAGTCCTCAAGCAAAACTACAAAAATCTAAAAAAAATTCACACCACTTTTATAGGTGTTGTTGTCTGCATTTAACATATATAGAAAGCCTTTAAACTCCTACGTTAGCCTTAGTGGACTAGTTTTAGTCTCATAAAGGTTTTTAGAAGTGACACGCATAAACATTTTCAAAAAACCTTATAAAAGTCCTTTATCTTTCTTAGAGAATTTTCTTGTACTCTACATTAATTAAATCCTAACTTTAGCATGCTAATAGAAATGAGAAACAATTTAGAAGTCTGCCCCTATGCCAAAGATATTTCATTATTTCATCAACCTTAGAATGTGAGTGTGTAAATATAGCCAACATATACATATTATATATATATATATATGTATATAATTATTTGTTTCCAAGTATATTATAACCCAAATTACCATCCAAAAGCATGCTTGGACTTCAATTCTCATAAGATATTACTAACACTCAAGAAGAAGTCACTCAGAAAGGGATCAATCTCTCTTCGATATGTGAGTAGAGTTATGTTTATCAAATCCAATTTCTAACATATTTCATTCCAAAGAACAATAACTTAGAAAAAAGATATGATGAGGTCTCATGGAATGGACCCTTTTTGAAGGATACAAACTATTGTCACCCTAGTGGCTTCTGAGCATTACGGTTATAGTCGGTGTCTTAGAATCCAAGTAATTTTTTCATGCCTTCCATTGGCAGCAGTTGAAGTCTAAATGCCTCCTAACATGAGCATTGTATTAACCAATTGAGAGTAGAACCCAACTGGTAAGCAATAGACAAATCTGGATAAAAGGAGGAGCTATCTAGATCTACATTTAAGAAGCTACCACATGCAACAAGAAAAGATAATGAAGACACTACTTAATTAGTGAATACTAGTATTTAATTGTGCATCACATAGAGTTAGAGTCATCATATAGTTAGGACATTTAGGAATTATAATAGTTTATGCAAGGGCATCAATATCAGAACTTAGAGTTAGCACCTTTCGACCTAGAGATTGATGACAACCTTAGGCAAGTGGAAAGAAGCTTAGTTCCTATCCCATGGTCACACCATTAGTAGAAGTCCAGTGCAAATCTATTAGACATTTTTATCTGCCACTCCACCTCAACACCCCATCTTGCATAGTTCTACCCCCAAAAAATGTAGACCACTTCAAATTAAAGCTAGGAGTCATACAGTTACTCTCCACTTTTTATGATTGAGAATGAGAAGACCCTTACCTACATATCAAGGAGTTCCTTGATATTTGTTACACATTTAAGTTCTAAAACTTTAAGATGATGCTATTAGGCTTAGGTTATTCCCATTCTCACTCAAGTATATAGCCAAATCATGACTCAATTCCTTGAGGTAGGTTCCGTAAATACATGGGACCAATTATCTAGAAAGTTTTTAAACAAATTCTTCCAAATTTACAAAACAAATGCCCTTCATTGAGAAATTTTAAAATTTCCAACGAAGGGATGATGAATAGTATTATGAATGTTGGGAATGTTGGAATGAACTACTGGCAAAATGTCCACATCATGGATTTGAGAAATGGCAATAGGTACAATACTTTTGTGAGGTATTGATGCTTCATAATAGACAAATGGTAGACATCGAGAGTGGAGGGGGCCTCATTCTAAAAGTTGAGAGAGAGGATTGAGAGTTTTTTCTAACACTGGTAGATAATTCCCTACAATGGGATTATTCAAATAAGAGAGAGAGAGAGAGAGAGAGAGAGAGAGAGAGAGAGAGAGAGAGAGAGAGAGAGAGAGAGAGAGAGAGAGAGAGAGAGAGAGAGAGAGAGAGAGAAATAGCCAAATTCTAAAGAAAGGGGTCTATATGAGATTGGAGTACATATAGATCTATCCCATAAGCTCAACTTTGTACTTGAAAGAATGCATAAGTATGGTGGGAAAGTGGACAAACTTGAAACAATGTTTCAATCCCTCATGGATGCTACATCTATGAAGACTCCACAAGAGGTCTATGCTCCCTGTTCTAGCCCATCCCATATGACCATATATTGTCCATCAACTAGAGCAATTAATGATTAGCTTGTTGAACAAGTGACTGCATTAAATGCATATCAAGTCCTAGCAACAACTTGTATTCTGAGACCCATAATTATGGATGGGCTAGGCATCCAAACTTTCCTTAAGCAAAGAATAACTACCAAGGGGATGCTCTGTGAACCCCATAACCAAAACATTCCTAGAGCTATAGTTCCTCAGCGACCACCTTATAACCTCAGCAACCAAAGAAACCATCCTTTGAGGAAAACATTCAAGACCTTATTTAAAGATCTTTAAAGCAAAATGAAGTGCACTAAACACAACTCTACACCAATTACAAAATGATAGTTGACATTCAGCCTATGTCAACTCTCAAGCATAGCCAAGTTAGAGATGTAGGTAAGCCAACTGTCAGCTTCATTACAAGATAGAGGAAAGGGTCAGTTCCTTAGTCAGCCCATCCCTAACCCTAAGGGCCAATTTGAGATAGGGTCAAGTTCTCAAACTCATTGCCCTCATGAACATGCCAAGTCTATAGCAACCCTTAGGAGCTGCTGGCAGATCAACAACAAAGTCGAGTAGGCTAAGGAAACTGGAGAGGAAAATGAGGCAACCAAAACATAGGAGAAAGAGAAGAGATAAAAATCTCATGTGGAAGATATAGTGGAGGCATCATATGTGCCCAAAGCCCCATTTCCTGAGTTACTGAACAAGGTTAGAAAGGGAGCAACCTTTAACGAGCTTACGGATGTCCAAGTTAACATTCCATTGCTCCATGCAATAAAAGATGTCGTTGCCTATGCCAAGTTCATGAAAGAGCTCTACACTAGAAAGAGAAAGCTAAATGTATATAAGAATGCTTTCCTCACCCAAGCAGGTGAGCCATTTGAGACAACACAATACCCCACCTAAGTTTAGAGACCCAGGGTGCCCTACAATTTCTTGTATTATTGGATACCATGTCATAGATAGGGCAGTACTTGACCTAGGGGTGGGTGTTAACTTGTTGTCATACTCTGGTTGAAGATGTTTTGGTATAAGTGGATCAGTTTTATTACCTTGTTGATTTTATTGTACTGGATACCTAGCCTGTATCCAATCCCAATAGTTAGATTCTGATTATACTTGGATGTCCATTCTTGGAAACGTCCAATGCCATTATTAACTATAGAAATAGTGTAATGAAATTTTTGTTCAATAATATGAAAGTTAAGCTTAATGTCTTTAATGTAGACTAACCTCATTTAGACCTTGATGATTCTTGTAAAGTGAATTTGATCGACCATCTTCCATCTGTGACCCACTAGAGGCTTGTCTCATGCATTTTAGTGGAGATTTTGATTTGGGAAAATCTATTGAGGAGGTGAACAACCTTTTGGAGGTTACCCCAATTATGGATACCTCCAAGTGGGGCCCATATGTGGAGCCACTCGTTCCTTCAGAGTCTATCCTCATAACCTCCATAGAGCAATCACTATCTTCGGTCTTAAAATCCTTGCCTAACAATCTCAAGTACACTTACATAGGACCAAATGAATCCTTACTTATAACAATAGCATTAGATTTAAATAATGAATTGGAAGGAAAATTGATTGATGTTCTTAAAGAACATAAGATTGTTCTGGGGGGCACTATCACAAACCTCAATGGGATTAATCCAATTGTGTGTATGCATAAGATCCACTTGGAATAAAATGTTAAATCTTCTAGCAAAACTCAAAGACAGCTCAATCCCGACATGAAGAACATGGTCAGAGATGAAGTCCTTAAGCTTTTAGATGTTGCCGTCATAAATCCCATCTTTGATAGCACTAGGGTCAGCCTTGTTTAGGTTGTCCCTTAGAAATCTGGGGTCGTGGTAGTCAAGAATAAGAAGAATGATTTAGTACTCACCCGTATGACCACCGAGTGAAGAGTCTACATTGATTACCATAAATTGAATGCAGTCATGAGGGAAGACCACTTTCCTTTGTGTTTTATTGACCAAATGCTTAAGAGGTTGGCCGGACATAATTATTATTATTTTCTAGATAGATATTCCAACTATAACCAAATTCCTATAGCACTCAAGGATCAGGAGAAGACTACCTTCTCTTCCTATTTTTGGACCTTTGCTTACCAAGATATGCCTTTTGGGCTTTGCAATGCTCCTTCCACTTTTCAAAGGTGTATGTTGACCATCTTTTCTGATATGGTAGAAAGGTTTCTTGAGGTGTTATGAGTACCTACACCATTTGAGGTTAGTTCTCACAAGGTGTTAGGAGAATAATTTAGTATTAAACTAGGAAAAGTTCCATTTTTATGGTATAAAGTGATATAGTTTTAGGCCACATTATATCACACAAAGGGATAGAAGTACATAAGGTCAAGGTGGATTTGATAGCCAACCTTCCACAACTAAGGACGGTAAAAGAAATTTACTCTTTTCTAGGGCATGTTGGCTTTAATGATTCATCAAGAACTTCAGTAAAATTGCATAGCCTCTTTGTAATTTGCTAACAAAGGAGGTTGTCCTTGACTTTGATGAGGACAATAAGAAAGCATTTGAGCAGCCAAAGGCCTAGTTGACCTGTGCACCCATGACTCGACCACCTGATTGGAGCGCACCATTTGAGATAATGTGTGACGTGTTAGATTATGCAATTGGAACTGTGTTTGGGGTAGTGCATAGATAAACTTCCCAACATGATATAGTATGTTAGTATAACATTGATTATGTGCAACTTAATTATTCAACTACAGAAAAAGAGTTGTTGGCTGTAGTGTTTACACGAGGTAAGTTTAGATCTTACTTGCTAAGATCTACAGTCATAGTGTTCTCAGATCATGCAGCTCTAAAGTACCTCCTTTTTAAAAAGGATGCAAAATTAGGCTAATTTGGTGGATACTCTTGCTACAAGAATTTGACTTGAAAATTCTAGACAAGAAAGGTTCTAGAATTCTCATAGCAAACCACTTATCCAAATTAGTGTTGGAGCACACTAATGATAATATAACTATAGTTGAATAATTTAAGGTGAATAATTAATGCACACTTCCCTTGGTATGGAGACATAGTGAATTATCTTGTTACAAGACAAACACCCAATCATTGGACCAAACAAGATAGGAAGAGATTTTTGACCGAGGTTAAATACTTTACCTGGGATGAGTTGTACTTATTCAAGTAATGTCCTGATCAAGTGATAAGGAGATGCATACCCAAAACTGAACATAGTAAGATCATCTGCTATCATGATCATGCTTGTGGGGGCCATTTTAGCTTTAGACAAACAGTTACAAGAACTTTGCAGTGTAGTTTTTATTGGTCCACCATATTTAAAGATTTAGATGCTAATTGCACAGCATGAGTGAGGTGCCAATGGTTAGGAAGTTTAGGAAGGAGACACATGATGCCCTTAAACCCAATCCTTGTTGTAGAACCACTTGATGTTGGGGACATAGATTTCTTGGGACCCTTTCCTAACTCTTTTAGGAATTTATACATCCTAGTGGGGGTGGACTACATATCCAAGCGGGTGGATGTTGTACCTTGCAAAAGCCAATGACAATAAGGTAGTGGTAAAAATTTTAAAGTAAAATATTTTTCAAGGTTTGGTACTCCATGAGCCATAATCAGTGATGGGGAGAAACACTTTTGTAATAAAATGCTTGAAAATTTAATGAAAAGGTATGATGTCAACCATAGGATAGCTACTTCATACCAACCTCAGACTAGTGGGCAAGTGGAGGTGTCCAATAGGGAAATTAAGCATATTCTAGACAAGAGAGTCAATCCAAGTAGGGAAGATTGGTTTGTGAGACTCAACGATGCTTTATAGACCTATCACACTACTTAACCTTGAGATTAAAGAGACATTGTTAGAGACACTACATTATCATGACCCACCTTAGACTGTTCCAAGGAACCTTGTAGACCATTGTCCTTGCATTCATCATTACATCTGGTTGAAGACATAAAACTTAGCACTTCTTGGGAGGCAACCCAGATGTTTTTCAGATCTCAATCTTCTACATCTTTCCATTTTCATTTAGGGTCCCATGTTTTCAAATATTGGGGACAATGTTTCATTCAGGTTGGGGGTGTAGATGTATAAAGAGATTTTGAATTTTCTTAAAATTTTGAAAAAAATAATAGTTTTTGAGGTAGAGTTCCCTTACTATGATGAGAATTGGATTTTCACAACTTAGTAATTCTACTATTTTAACCGTCCAATGGAAGTGCATATGGCTAGTTTTACATTTCATTTGTTGAAGCGTTTTATGAAGGTTAATTATTGAAAAATATTTATACATAGCACATAATCAAAACTAATAGAGAGGTATGACTTAGAGACTTTGAGAAAAATTAGTGGAGACCTACAACCTAGTGAGTTTTAGAGACTATTTTCTTTCAAAGAATTATAAGTAATTCAACATTTTATTTAGCGTATATAGTTTAATGTGGTCCTATTATCATTGTTTTGGTTAACTACTAAGAATAAATAGGAGTAATAGCTTTCTTTCCAGAAAATTTATTGAATGTGATAGGCTTTACGGAACCTTGGGAATGATATAGGTCATCCTTGTTTAACCCAGAGACATAGAAACTACCCAATATAGTATACTACTAGTTACCACCTTGAGCCTATTATTAAGCCTTTTCTTTCTTAACCCCACATACCTTAACTCAAAGAAATCAATAAATAAACATCCATTACCATTTTCAAAATACGTAGAGTTAGTAGAAAAAGTTCATAAAGAACAAAAAGTTAAAGAAGTGAAAAACACCAAAAGTTTCTTTCAAAGAAGTCAAAATAAAAAGAAAAGTGAAAAGAAAGTGGTATAAAAAATAGTAGGAGAAAAATTGAAAGAAAAAGACAAGAGTACAAAAGATATTCACTTTTGTCAAAGAAGAAATTGTCCAACAATCAAAAGAAGACCTCTACTCAATTTTGAACCTTTAAAGTCCTTATATCCTTCTTTTCTTAACCTATTTCAAGCCTACATCTTGACCCATTTAAGTACACATGCATTTGAGGTGGAACATAGACTTAAAAGGATATCAAAAGATGGAATGAAGGTAAACTACCCTTATTATTCTTGGTGATGACATCCATTCTTAAGGATCACTTTCCTTTGTCTATTTTGCATTTAAAAATTTATGTAGACCATTAGATTTGTTGGATCTAATCACATAACAAGATAAATATGTTCAACCTCTTATCTACAAGCTTCACTTTTGAGAGTATTCTTGTGAGGATTTGAGGTCAAAACATATTTCTAATGAAATTTAAGCATATCTAATTAGAAGTCATGACTTGTGTAGTTGTACACAGACATAACATTTTTAGAAATAACTAGAATAAATTGTCTTTAGTATTTGTATAATTTGTTTAATTGTTAGTCATCTCTAGTAGAGTAGTAATAAATAAGCATTCTTTGATATAAATAGGGGACTCAACCTTAGGAAAATTTTTAGGTATATTCACTACAAACCGTTAGAGGCCTAACTCATCCACAAGGAGTGACCTAAGAGTTCAAGGGCTTGTTGCATGTGTTAAATGCAATCGTGTACCTACGAAAGTGATACTTTGTATTAGTTTGATAAAGTGATTTTTTATTTGTTTTGCTCGGGACTGGAAAAATGCTGATTGGGGGTGTGATAAGTGTTTAATTTTGCATAAAAAAGACCTAATTAGTTACCTATGTGTTATAAATTATAGGAGTAAATTAAGGTTTTTAACCAAAATTTGTAACACATGCATTCTTGACCTAATGACTCATAGGTCCAGAGGCTAATTAGAGGTAAGTATATAACTTATCATAATTTTTAAGATTTAATTAGAGTTTCCTTTAACTTTTTGTAAGAAGTAAGATGGTGATCCAACGACCAAGATCGATCGAGAAGAAAATGAAAGACAAGATCAAAAGATTGAGTCAGGACCTAAAAATCATCAATCTAAAGTGAGATCAAAGGTCAAGATCATCTCTATGATAAGAAATAGATGCAATTAGAGGAGTCAAAGGTGGCCAAAGTGGGCCCATGCACAAGGCCATGCAAAGTCCACAATCTTTGCATGGGTTTCACTCAAGCCATTTAGCCATATTCAAGCCATGAATAAGGTGACAAGTTAAGCAATTTAGCCAGCTATCAAGGCCAAAAATTTGAGCCATCAAGCTAATCCAAGAAAGCTATTTAATCCAATCATGAAGCTAAGCCAATGGAGCTCTCAAACTTAACAATCAAGCCACATGAGCCAAGCTATATGGAAGGCCATGATTGGAGGAGAATCCAAAGAATTATCCTTGGGATTTATGGGGTATTTTGAAGATAATTGAGGAAAAATCTACTAGCATAAGGTAGCATGTAGACCAATAGGAAGATACTTCTCTCCAATTTTAGTGTTTTTGGATGTTTCCACTTTTTTGTCACTTTCCACCTCACCCCTAAAGGTCATCATGAATTTCACTTTTCATTCAAGAGTCCTATCTTTCTTAGACTTCCCTGCCTACGTAAACTTCCAATCCAACCATAAAAATAAAATCTGCACCTCTTAGGAAACTACCTAGCCAATCCTTTTTTCCCACCTGACCTCACTTTGTTATCTTCTCCTATCCCTCTCTTTCCTTCCATTCCCATGAAATTCAATGTGAAACAACTCAAGGAAGGGAGTTTCACACGAAACTCCAGCTAAGTAGGAGCATCCCCCCCATCCTTACCTCATCTACTCCATCACCCTCCTTATTTCTCGCTAGCCTAACAAATCACCACAAATTATACTCTCCACCTCATCCTCTCTCCCTTACCTCATCCCCATCCAACCAACCTTTTATTTTTAAGAGGAATTCAATGATTTTTGCAAGGGGAGAAGCCCCTCCTAAAAAAGTGGCATCTCCTACCTTAATGCCTTCCAAATTTCCCAACTTGTTCCTCTTTAAAACCCTAGCTAGACAATTCATCCTAGCCATCCAATCTCCTTTCTATTTCATCCCACCTTATCTTTATCTTAGGACACCTAGAAAAATTAGGACAAAAAGTATAAAAGACCTAAACCAAGGATTCAAGGAGATCACACTTTGAAGAAAAAGAACGTCTCCTCCACTTTGTAGAGGGCATCCTTTTCTTCACGCGAAACAGAGATCGGGGTGGCAAGACCTAAAAGTTTTACAAATGTAAGGGGGTCAAAATTGATAATGGCACCCCCTGTTTTGTCATTTTGTGGAAAGCAGTGTAGTGCCACGTGCAGAATGGGGTGACACATGGACTGCCAGTAGCCATGTGTCACCTGCTCCACGTTCCTCATGTTGTACAGCTGAAACAAGAGAAAGGATTGGGGGTTGCCGAAAAATCTGGTGACCCAAAACCCTCTCCCCTCCCTGGATCTTCCGGTTACTAACGCGCAGGCCCCTCCCCTAGCATATCTCCCTTCCTTAGCTCTATAAGGTCATTTTTGTGGTGATGAGAGGGAACCTGAACTGGGTTTTTCTCCGGCCACGCATTCAGACTTCCCCCCACCCAAACCTCTTGTGTTGACAGAAACCCCGATCGGGTTTCCTCCAATAACCTGAAAAGCCCTTTCAGCATAGCCTAACCCATGCGAAGGGTGACACCTCCCTCCCTCTTGCCCCCTCTATATTGAGCTCCCCCAAGCATAGTTGGGTGGCACTATTGCATGCGCATAGACTGCCCACATGGGCTGCCCTACTCGTCCCCTTTTCTTCCTACGGCTACCTCTTTCCGCCCCCCCACCCCCCCGCTCTTTTTTTTTTACATTGACAGGGAAACCAGATCAGGTTTTCTTTTCTTTGCTAGCATTGTAAGGAATGCTAGTAACATTTCACCCTGCTCTAGGTTCCCCTCTCTCTCTAGCGTTGATAAAAAACCTGAAGCAGGTTTACTCAGGTAGCCAACGTCAGGGGCTGAGTTCCCCTCCATATTTCCCTCTCCTGCGATCGGGCAAGCGGTGACTGCTCGACACTAATTCCTACTCCCCCACCTTCCACAATCTCCCTTTCCACAAATGAGTTAGGGTTGAACCAACTCGCTAAGTCAACTCGCCCAACTCGTTTAGGGGAACTGAGTTGACTTAGAATGCCCTATTACACGCTTGATCATTGAATAGTGATTCTAGTCAACCCAGGAAGAATCTTGAAGATTTGAGAGTACCCTTGAGATCCTTGTAACATGGGGAATGAAATTCATCTTTCCATTTCATGATTAGGGAAGATCTAACCATTGATTTTACCAGACCTTTGATTGGAGGTTAGATCATTTGATCTATGATGATCTGACTTCATTTTTTCTGATCCAAGTTGTCTATAGTGACCCTCATGAAATGTAGATCATGGATCTATACAAGAATGTTGGGTCTGAAGCATTATTGGTGATGATTTAACTGATCGTAATTAATGGCTGAGATCAACTGAAGATCCAGGTATGAAAGTGGATTCAATTGAATGGTCTGAGCTTTCTAAAATTCTTAATTGGATTAATTGATTATAATTACTAAGTTGTTATATTATTTGGGGTGATTAGGTGAGGATCTTTGATGAGATCAGTGTGGATGATTGATGGTCAAGTACAATCGAGACGGTCAGTGGACAATCCGACTAGGTAGATAGTTGGAGGTTATTCAGATTGACTTGTTCAAGGTAAGATTATTATCTTAGTTATTTGATGGATTGGTGTGATTATAATTAGATAAGATTGAACATGATATTCATATAGTAATGCCCGATTAATTGATTTAAATGATAATTACCTGAAATTGATATGATCTAGGCCTAATAGCTCTAAATATGAATTGATGTAATTAAGAAGAACTAAAAGGCTATGAGTGGGCCCAATTAAGTATGATTTGAATTATTAGCTAATTAGGGCAGGCCCCGCCTTGAGATTTCAAGTCTGGGAATCATTGGACTATCTTGAACATGATGTAATGAATACGAAAGCGTAATGTCATGTATTTGAGAATTCAATTTAGATAAATTAGATTTTGAGTATGACTGGATATGATATGTATTCAGGTGGATGGAATGGTGGTGGACCACACTAGAGTTGGGTCTGACAGATTGAGAAGTACAGATAAGTGATACTTCGTCTGAGGTAGGTGATTAAATTTGATATTTTTTTATGATTTCTTAAATCATGACGCATTATTTGTGAACTTGAAATATGGACCTTATACCCTATTATGTTTGCATGAGATTACTTTTCAGTGTGTATTGCCAACATGGTTGCTACTCCTTTTGGGCATGATTTATAAACTGCTTCTTAATACATTTTATGTTGCATCGATTTGGGTTATTGAGGATATTATCCATTGGTTTTCGATGCATGATGTTCATATATTAGTTACTCTCTCGATTTGGTTTCATTGAGAATGATTATGCACAAATTTTGATTCTTGATTCATTGTTTATGATTTATGATGGGTGCTTCTGCCCGGTGGGTACTATGCTAGGAGGGTTGTAGGGTTGGCCACCCGCCCTCTAACTTTATGATGATTATGATTAGACACCAATATTGTCCATAGGGGTGGTATCATGGGTAATTCACACTATGAGCCCATCTTCTCCCATGTGAGATGGAGGTATGTCTATAGGGGTGGGATCATGGGTAGTCCACACTACGAGTCCGTCTTCTCCCATCCAAGATGGAAGGAGTCTCCCATTCCGATGTTGACGAGGAGTGACAGTAGTTGAGGCCCTAGAGTGGTTGCCACAGTAGCATAGTAGCCCATGCTCTTATTCTGTATGCTCATGTGGTATTTATTTGTTGGGTGAACCAGGGTAAGCTGGGCCTAGGCCATAAGTGACTCTAGGGGCTGAGGTGGGCTGAATGGGAGGAACCCAGGGATTGGTATGAGTACTCATTACCGATGATTGAGTGTCGTGGAACACTCTTAGGGCTTGTTTTTGTATGGTGCCCTATTTATCATGACATGCATTCATACTATGATTTTGGACATGGATTCTCATTACTTTTGATGGATGCATATCCATGTTTTCTTATGCCTTGCATGTCATGATGGTTTGACTTGATATTGATTTGTTCAGACTTATGATTTTCATGTGTTAGTTTTTATGGACGTCTAAGGATTTGACATGCCTTGTATATGTTATACCTTATGGGATTTGCCTTGACATTGATATTTCACTATACTTTCTTATTGAATGTGATCACCTACACAAGCACAACTTGCTAAAGCATTGCTTTGTTTACAATGCCTCAGATACAGATAGTTACAACAAGTTGACATGCTGATAGAGTAGACAAAAGTGATGATAGCTTTCAATGGAGTGTTGAGGGCAATTTCAGAGATGACAAGGTTTGTTTAGGATTTTACTTTGGTTACTGTTTATGGACTGTACATCATTATAATTGCATTGTGACTTGGATGTGAGGATATGAATTAATGTTGGATGTGATGGATGTATGGACAAACCCGGGGTATTTTGTCATGACTTGATTTCTTATTCACTATTGGAGTATACATTTTATCGAAAATAGTATTTTATTCAGATGGATGGGCATGGAGACTGAGTATCCTATATGTCATGTCTTATATTATGATTATTAGGTTATTTTGTATTGCACATGTCATATGAATTGGTCCAAAATACAGAGGAGACTATCGAATTTTTGGTCGAAATGAGATTTCATTTCAGTATTAAATTTGTGGTTTTGTGGTTGTATGACTCCCAGGATTTTGAAATACATGTTTTTATTGGGGCTTTGTTTTTGGTTACTTTAACAATTAAAGCTTTTAAAACAAGGATCCTAATTATTTTTACAATTTGTTATTATATTGATAAAACCCGTGTTGTCACAGTTTGGTATCTATAATAACCCCAATTTTTGTAATTGATTGAGAAACTCAATAAAGTTTGAGTTTCAGAAAATTTGGGCTGACATACTAGGGTTATTTAGAATATACTTCTTATAAAAGTATAATCAAAGAATAAGACATGTACAATTGAAATTAAACTTAGCAAACCCTTCAAAATGACTATAAGCACGACAAATTCTGAATTCGGATGAAAAATCATTAATTTTTTTCATCTCTTGGACAAAAGGGTAAATTAGTAATTTTACCCAAAAATCAAAATCTGAGACATCAAAATTTAGAATGTATTAAGAATATGAATCCAACACCACTAAGTACGCTCAATTCCTAGATCATGGGAATAAATCCTAATTTTTACATATATAAAGGGCGAAATGGTCTTTTTACACCATGTGGGCCCACATGGGGCCCACAAGGGACCCAAAAATGAATCCTATGGCCAGCCCACGTGAAATCATGGGTAAAACCATACTAGCTGGTCTTGAGGAAGTAGGTGGAGAATGGGAGAATCCAATGCTTATTTAATAATAAAAAATTTACCATCATTAATGCATATCATCATGAAAGAAGACCAAAATGCCTATAAATACAACCGCAAACATCCTCCAAAAATACTCCTAAAATTTCCATGAAATTGTTTTCACTCTCCCTGAAAAATTAGACCTAGAACCCTACCCAAAAACCCAAAAAAAAATCCCAAGAGATCTGCCTCTTTTCAATTTCTTTTTCTTTTTAGATTGGAACAAGAGACCTAAGATCAATTAGGTACTCTATTATAGATCTAATATCATCAATTCCACTATCTAAAACTTCCCATCATACCTTAGCTACAAAACCCCCAAAGCAATTTCAAGATTCAATGGTTCAAACAATGGCAATTTGCAAGAAAGGTGGATCTGAGGCCATATCTTCATCAAAAGGGTATTTCTATTAAATTGGACACATAAGCAATATTTTTCTCTCCAATCAGGTAGGTGGGAATACTTTCTATACATGTTTACTAATGTTTAATGAAAATTTTATTTTATTATAATTTATTTTGGTGATAAAAAATGTAAAAATAAAGTAACAGCAGCACCTTCAATTCAGGATGATAGAGGGCTCAGATGGAAAATCTAACCCTACCAATCAATCCAGAAGGGTCCAAAACCCCTAGGGTACAATTTTCAATAAATTTCATGAAGGTCTGGTCCCTCAATTGAGAAGGGATTGATTGGACGGTCTAAAAGGACTATCTGATCTCCTGATCGGACGGACGACGCGTGAGACGCAGCATGAGCTCCCATGCAAGTGCGTGTGACATCATCCTGTGTGCACGGAGTGCATGCCAAGTTGTCCCGCACGCATCGATGGCCGTCCCGTGTGGGCAGGGGGTTATCTGAGCACGCTAGTATGGATCAGACTGCAGCATGGTAACCTTTTTGATTATTTTGCACTATGATGCATATGAGAATAGGCATACTGAAATGCCTTATGTTTTAGCACAATGAAATGCTAGGTAATTGTATATTACCAATATTTCCCAAGAAGGGAAATTCCCAGTGTAAGATTAGCTGAAATACTAAATTATCATAATAGAGAGAATTGATCAGCTTAGTTGGGAATGATATTTGACTACTTTCATAAATTTAACTGATTTACCCATGTATAGTATGTACGTATATGGATGTACATAACTTACAAAGTAAAGAGTAGAGACATGAATATGTTTAGGGATAATGTGATTATGAAGTATTGGAATTACATTGTCAATTATTATGCTTCTTGAATCCCCTACCAAGCATTGCTTGCTGAGATATTGTAAATGTTGCAATATCTCATATACAAGGAAGGAGAGTTAGGAGCTGAAGACGATATGAGACTTGAAGAAAATAATCTTCATGGCATACCCTTGAAGACATGTATTTTGCTTTGTTGAGAGTTTTATTGTATGGTGAGCTTGAGTTTTGGATTATGTAATTTGGACAAGTATTGTAATAGATTTGGTTGTACTGTGAACCACTGGATGGATTCTGGAATTTAATGAAAGTCTATTCCTTCAATGGAATTTTATCTTGTACAAAAAAAATTATACTTATGTTATTTATGAAGTGATGACTTGGGGTTTACAAAACAAGTTCAAAAGAAAAGAATTTCTGTTGCTTTGTTTTGCCAAATTTTTTTACACTATTAAGGGCCCTGCCTTTCAAAATACATTACAAAATGTGTTACAAAAACCCAGGTTGTCACAGTCGGTATCAGAGTCATTCATCCAGTCACAGTCCAAAAGATAGATTATAATCCAAGTCTAGATTAAGATAGAAGTAGTAGTATAGAGGATTGATAGAAATTTTGGTTTGCGACAGATGCCACCAAAGAGAATCACAAGGCAGGCAGCTCAAAATACTCCAGAAGACAATATGGAGAGAGTAACCATGAGCAATATGGAAGAAATGATGACAAGGATGTTAAGGAACCTCCTTCCTTACCTACAACAAACTCAAGGTTCATCACCTCCTGTAGAAATACTAAGTACACAGGCTCAGGTTCAGCCTGAAGTGAGACATACTACACCAACACCAACCCCAGCTACTCCCACATTAGCGTGAAGAATTTGGAAAATCCCCATTAGCACCAGAAAAAGTTGACAAAATGATGGAGAGATTTCAAAAGATGACTACAGTATATAATGGCAAGGGTGAAGCTGAGAAGGCTGAGGAATGGATATATGAAGTAGAAAAGACTTTCAGTGCACTACGTACTCCTCCAGAGTTGAAGGTGAAATTTGTCACCTACTTATTCAAACAAGAAGCTGCATTTTGGTGGAGATTAGCTAATAACACCTTCTTCTCAAATTCTGAAGATATTACATGGGAGGAATTTAAGGAAATATTTAACCACAAATATTTTCCTTCTCATGTAAAAGAAAGGAAGTTGATAGAGTTTTTGGACCTAAGATAAGGGAATATGTTAGTGGTGGACTATGATAACAAGTTCACACAGTTAAGGAAATTTGCGACTCACGTGTGTAACACAGAAACACACACCGTGAATCGATTCATTGAAGGGCTACACCCAAGGCTGAAAATAAAGGTGCTGGATACTAAACCCACCACCTTTGCAGACTGTGTGGAAATGACCTCCAAGTTTGAAGAAGAGTACAAAAAGGGTCAAATTACCAAGTTCAGTGGAGGAGGAAACAATAATCCAAGGCCTATCCAAAAGAATAAAAAACCTTGGAACAATTTTAAGCCTCAAAGAAATCAGAGGAACAATGCACCAAGGCCAAATAGATAGCCATGTCCAAGATGTAGAAAATTTCACCAAGGCAATATCTCCCTGCGACCTATACAACAACAAATACAACGATTTCCAATCAAGTGCCACAATTGTGGGGAGTATGGACATGTCACCACCTATTGTACCAAACCATTGGTGGTCAAGGTGGAAAAACTTGAAATTGCTCCTCGACACCAAGCAAGGGTCTTCGCCATCACTAACGGCCAAGTTGGACCATCCAATGCGATGATTGAAGGTACACTACTTGTAGCAGACAACTATGCCAAAAGTATTGTTTGATTCTGGATCTACGCATTCCTTTATATCTTGTGAATTTGCATCTAGTACGCAACTATTAGGAAAAACTTGGGATTTGATCTAGATGTAACAACTCCAGTTGAAAAAATAGTTAAACTACAAGAATACTTGCATAATGTACCTCTAGAAGTATTGGGCAAAAGAAATAGACCTCATTTTATTGAACATGGAGGATTTTGACATCATACTGGGTATGGACTGGTTAGAAAAATATTGGGTAGTTATGGACTATCACAAGAAGAAAATCACATTTAGTATACCAGGGGAGAAAGTATTAGTACTGTAGGGGAAACATAATGACTTAGACAAATCTATCATCTTAGCTATGAAGGTAGTCAAACATATGTCCAAGGGGTGTCAAGCATTTCTAGCAATAGCGGTTACCTTAGATGTTGAACAGCCCAGGATAACAGAAATTGAAGAAGTCAGGGAATTCCAAGATATTTTTCTTGAAGAACTACCAGGGTTACCTCCACATAGAGAAATTGAGTTTACCATTGAAGTAATTCCCGGTACAACTCCAATTTCTAAAGCACCTTATAGGATGGCCCCAGCAGAGGTGAAAGAGTTGAAGGGTCAATTGCAAGAATTGTTAGACAAGGGGTTTGTTAGACCAAGGAGTTCACCATGGGGAGCACCAATAATATTTGGGAAGAAGAAGGATGGGTCAATGAGATTATGCATGGATTATAGAATGTTGAACAGTGTCACAGTGAAAAATAGGTATCCCTTACCTCGCATTGATGATCTCTTTGATCAACTCTAATCTGCTAAGGTCTTTTCCAAAATTGACCTCAGATCAGGATATCATCAATTGCGTATTAAGGATGAAGACAAACCCAAGTCAGCATTCAGAACTTGATATGGGCATTATGAGTTTCTAGTCATGTCTTTTGGGTTGACCAATGCACCAACAATGTTTATGGATTTGATGAATAGAATCTTCAAGGAACTTTTGGATAAATTTGTGATTGTATTTATCGACGATATACTGATTTACTCTACCAGTATCAAAGAATATCAAGAACACTTACGAATTGTACTAAATACCCTCAGAACACATAAATTGTTTGGTAAATTTAGTAAGTGTGAATTCTAGTTAGAGAAGGTCAATTTGTTGGGTCATGTAATTTCCAAGAATGGAGTAGAAGTGGAGCCCATCAAGATTGAAGCAGCAATGAATTGGGAGAAACCGAAAATAATAACAGAAATACGTAGTTTTCTTGGACTAGCAGGATACTACTGTAGATTCATTCAAGGGTTCTCTCATATAGCTCTTCCCATGACTTCCTTGACAAGAAAGGGGGTACAATTCACTTGGTCAGACGAATGTGAAAATAGTTTTCAAGAGCTAAAGAAGAGGTTAACTACAGCACCAGTATTGACTTTGCCAACTGGGAGTGGGGGATATGAAATATACTGTGATGCTCCAGGCAAAGGGTTAGGTGGTGTGTTAATGCAAAATGGGAAGGTCATTGCTTATGCATCTAGACAATTGAAGAAACATGAAATAAATTACCCAGTACATGACCTAGAATTGGTAGGTGTAGTTTTTGCATTGAAAATTTGGAGACATTATTTGTATGGAGAAAAATTCAATGTATTTACAGATCATAAGAGTCTCAAATACATCTTCACTCAGGCTTATTTGAACATGAGACAAAGAAGATGGATAAAGTATATCAAAGACTACGATTTTGCCATCCAATACCATCCTGGAAAGGCTAATGTAGTAGCTGATGCATTAAGTAGACAACCAAGAGCTCTACTCACAAACATCATAATTAAATCAACTTTTGTAGAAAGAGTCCTTAAAGCCGAAGAAGAAGATACAACAACTCAAGAATTGTGTGGAAAGAAAGGATTTGTTAAGGGTACAGATGGGGGTATACATTTTCAGGAGAGATTGGTGGTTCCTTCAAATACATGTATGAGAAAGGAACTGATACAAGAAGCCCATCAGTCAAAGTTTTCTATACACCCTAGAGGTACAAAGATGTATCAAGATTTAAAAGGAAACTTTTTGTGGGAAGGCATGAAGAGAGACATAGGAGAATTTGTGGCTAAATGTCTAAATTGTCAACAAGTAAAGGCTGAACACCAAAGATCAGCTGGAATGTTACAAACATTGGAACTTCCAGAATGGAAATGAGACAATATCACTATGGATTTTGTAGTGGGATTGCCAAGGACCTGAGCAGGCTACGACATGATTTGGGTGGTTGTGGATAGGCTAACAAAGTTAGCACATGTCCTTCCAATTAGACAAAACCAATCAGTTGACAATCTGGCTAAGTTATACGTCAAAGAAATAGTAAGACTTCATGGGATTCCATTATCCATTATCTCTGATAGGGATGGAAGATTTACTTCAAGATGTTGGAAGAGTGTACAACAAGCCTTGGGAACCTCACTTAAACTCAGTACAACATTTCACCCTCAAAAAGATGGTCAATCAGAAAGGACCATTCAAACCTTAGAAGATATGCTGAGAGCATGTGCATTAGACTGGAAAGGGAGTTGGGATGAACATCTTCCTTTAGTAGAATTTGCATATAACAATAGTTTTCAAGCAAGTACTGGTATGGCACCATATGAAGCATTGTATGGATGACCATGTCGATCACCAACTTGTTAGAGTGAAGTTGGAAAAAGAAAGCTGATAAAGTCAGAACTAGTGGAACAGTGTGTAGAGAAGGTCAGATTAATACAGAAGAGGTTGTTAATAGCACACAGTCGACAAAAGAGTTACGCAGATAAAAGACGGAGAAACCTAGAATTTTATGTGGGGGAACACGTATTTCTAAAAGTATCACCTATCAAAGGAGTAATGAGGTTTGGAAGCAAAGGAAAACTTTGTCCTAGATTCATTGGTCCATTTGAAATCTTAGAAAGAGTTGATTCAGTGGCCTACAAATTAGCTTTATCACCCCAACTCTTAGAAATACATAGTGTCTTTCATGTGTCTATGCCAAGGAAATACCTCCAAGACGACACTCATGTACTTCAAAGGGTGCCAGAAGAGCTAAAGCCTTACCTAACCTTCGAAGAGAAGGCAATACGAATTTTGGACCGCAAGGAACAGAAGTTAAGGACCATAAGCATTCCGTTAGTCAAAGTCTTGTGGCAACATCACTCTGTTGAGGAAGCCATGTGGGAAACGGAAATAGAAATGGGGAAGACACACCCTAGTTTGTTTAAGTATGTATTGTATTACAAATTTCGAGGATGAAATTATTGTAAGGGGGGAATATTGTAATACCCCCAAATTTTGTAATTAATTGAGAAAATCAATAAAGTTTGAGTTTTAGAAATTTTGGGCTGAAATATTAGGGCTATTTATAATATACTTCTTATAAAAGTATAATCAAATAACAAGACATGTACAATTGAAAAAAAACTTAGCAAAACCTTCAAAATGACTGTAAGCATGGCAAATTCTGAATTCAGATGAAAAATCCTTAATTTTCTTCATCTCTTGGACAAAAGGGTAAATTAGTAATTTTACCCAAAAATAAAAATCTGAGACATCAAAATTTAGAATGTACTGAGAAATACGAATCCAACGCCACTAAGTATGCTCAATTCTGAGACCATGGGAATAAATCCTAATTTTTTTATATATAAAGGGCGAAATGGTCATTTTACACTATGTGGGCTCACATGGGCCCACAAGGGAGCCAAAAATGAATCCTATGGCCAGCCCACATGAAATCATGGGTCAAACCATACCAGGTGGTCTTGGGGAAGTAGGTGGAGAATGAGAGAATCCAATGCTTATTTAATAATAAACAAATTTACCATCATTAATGCATATCATCATGAAAGAAGACCAAAATGCCTATAAATGCAACCCCAAACATCCTCCAAAAATACTCCTAAAATTCCCACAAAATTGTTTTCACTCTCCTTCAAAAATTAGACTTAGATCACTCCCCAAAAACCCAAAAAAAAATCCCAAGAGATTTCTCTCTTTTCAATTTCTTTTTCTTTTTAGATTGGAACAAGAGACCTAAAATCAATTAGGCACTCTGTTCCAGACCTAATATCATCAATTCCACTGTCCAAAACTTCCCACCATGCCTTAGCTACAAAACCCCCAAAGCAATTTCAAGATCCAACGGTTCAAACAACAACAATTTACAAGAAACGTGGATCTTGGGCCATATCTTCATCAAAAGGGTATTTCTTTTAAATTGGACACATAAACAACATTTTTTCCCCAATTAGGTAGGTGGGAATACTTTCTATACATGTTTACTAATGTTTAATGAAATTTTTATTTTACTGTAATATATTTTGGTGATAAAAAGGTAAAAATAAAGTAACAATAGCACCTTCAATTCAAGATGATAGAGGGCTCAGATGGAAAATCTAACCCTACCAATCGATCCAGAAGGGTCCAAAACCCCTAGGGTACAATTTTCAATAAATTTCATGAAGGTCTGGTCCCTCAATTGAGAAGGGATTGATTAGACAGTCCAAAAGGATTGTCCGATCTCCCAATCAGACGGACAATGCATGAGATGCAGCATGAATGCCCGCGCAAGCGCATGCGACATCGTACTACGTGCACGGAGCGAGTACGAAGTCGTCCCGCACGCGTTGGTGTACTAGAAAATATTTCAGCCCTAAGTAAACAGACAGATGGTCTAATACATATGAAATATATTTTACATACAATCTTGGAGGCTTGTGAGTTTGTTTTAATAGGCATAAGCCTAGGGGGATGCTATTGCTAGAGGAGTTATAAGGGTTTGGCCACCCGCTCCTTGAAATTTGATGATTTCATGATACCTTGCCCTATGAGAGGCTAAAAGTCGGGTGGGGCAATTATGGGAAGGCCTCCACTATGAAAGTCTCGTCCCCCCGTACGGGCAGTGACATAATATTTTCCACCGTGGTATCAGTGGTGAACAGGGCAGTTATTCAAGCGCGCTAGTACAGATCAGACTGCAGCATGGCAACCTTTTTAATTATTTTGCACTATGATGCATATGAGAATAGGCATACTGAAATGCCTTATGTTTTAGCATAATGAAATGCTAGGTAATTGTATATTACTAATATTTCCCAAGAAGGGAAATTTCTAGTGTAAGATTAGCTGAAATACTAAATTCTCATAATAGAGAGAATTGATCAGCTTAGTTGGGAATGACATTTGACTACTTTTATAAATTTAACTGATTTACCCATGTATAGTATGTACATATATGGATGTACATAACTTACAAAGTAAAGAGTAGAGACATGAATATGTTTAGGGATAATGTGATTATGAAGTATTGGAATTACATTGTCAATTATTATGCTTCTTGAATCCCCTACCAAGCATTGCTTACTAAGATATTGTAAATGTTGCAGTATCTCAGATACAGGGAAGGAGAGTTAGGAGCTAAAGACGATAGAAGACTTGAAAAGAATAATCTTCAAGGTATACCCTTGAAGACATGTATTTTGCTTTGTTGAGAGTTTTATTGTATGGTGAGCTTGAGTTTTAGATTATGTAATTTGGACATGTATTGTAATAGATTTGGCTATACTATGAACCACTGGATGGATTCTGGAATTTAATGAAAGTCTATTCCTTCAATGGAATTTTATCTTGTACAAAAAAAATTCTACTTATGTTATGTCTGTAGTGATGACTTGGGTTTTACAAAACAAGTTCAAAAGAAAAAACAATTCGCTGCTTTGTTTTGCGAATTTTTTTTACACTATTAAGGGCCCTGCCTTTCAAAATACATTACAAAACGTGTTACGAAAACCCGGGTTGTCATAGTATCAGAGCCCAGGTCTACTCCATCATAGCCATTCCAATAAATTAAAGGTCACATACAGTCCATGAACTAAGGTGATTTCCTAAATATGAGTCGTAGAGATAACTCATGTGAAGAATGTTGGTGATGGTGAAATAGATAATGCCATGAAGGTTGGCAAATTTTCTTAGAGAAATTGAGACTTTACATCCTTGTATGGGTATAAGGAGGTGTATCGTTATGGGAAGTATATGATTTTAGAGTCATGAATCAGAATAAAAAATCATGAATTTTTTTCTCTTAGTGAGAACCTTATTATATGATAGAAGATATACTTATATGAATTTCTTTTGAGAATTCAAGTTCTAACTTGAACAGGGCTAGTAAACTTTTGAAAAAAGCCTAACAATCATTGTAATAAATGTAGTACGATAAGAATGATGAAGGAACATGCACGATCACAATTATTGAGAATTCGGGAAATTTGAGAGGAGTATGGTAATTAATCTAGACTTGAAGTAGATTTAATTGACAATTGAATCCTGATGCGGTGAACATTATTGAAAATTTGATGAAGTAAGATCCTAATGTTTTTATGGATGAATTACTTGAACTATGAGTTAAAAATTTATGGGTTCACCTGCATATAGAAATATTGATAGCTAGTTATCAATGAGAAGTGAATGCTTATGAATTTGATGAGGATTTTATTTATGATTTGGAGGTACGTAGTGCTTAGAGGATATGATAACTATTTTATAAGAATAGTTATTAAATGGTGATGATGATGTGGTCTCCAATAGTTAAGAAAGTCATTATGAAAGATCAATTACATTGGGTGTGAGATTGGCAATTGTAAATGATTTTGATTGATATGACTATGAAGTAATTCATTTGTTAAAGGAAATGAAATGATGGAGGTGAGGACATTGAAAAATGAAATTTCGAGGATTCTAAGGATGGTTTTTTTAGAAGATGTGTTCCTCTATTGCTGAGAGTTTTATCTAGAAGGCCTTTGGGAAGGCCTATGAAAATTAATATTTTTGGAAACTAATGGAGTTTTCCACTTAAAGCGAAGAAATAGATGATTCAATGGTATTGAACCAGTATACTCAATTGAAGAGACTTGCCCTAACTCCTTCACCATAAAGAAGGAGATGGTGGATAGACTGTTATATGTTTACACCAGTATTGAGGGATCTGGTGATTTTGTCGTGTTTTACACTGGTAGTGAGGTTGCAGACATAACCTCTATGTAAAGAGGGATCCTTTTAGGACCAAGGCTGAGCGTAGAAACTCGGACATGGGTAGTTTGAGTCAGCTTGGTAAGGGCAAGAGACCTTTCATTGACACAACTATGGAGGCCATTAAGCTAGCGACATTTGATCAGGCAGTGTTGGGATACGGATGAGAGAAGGTGTACTAGTTGTAAGGACAGACACTTGGACAATTATGCCTTAGAGTTAATAGACCACCACAATAGTGGTAATAGCATCCGTAGCCGCTATGACAGTGGCAATCCTTTAGATGTTTTGGCTGTAGAGAGTCAGGACATTACTTTAGAGACTATCCCATTGGATAATGAGTCAGACAGATTGACATTGGAGATAAGGTAGAGATGGCCCCACATTATTAGTGATAAATTTTGTCATTACTTGGAGGCAAGTACAGGCCTCGAACCAGATCGTGGAAAATATGTTCTGATTGCTAGTAACTATGTTAGAATCCTCCTTGATCTAAGATTCAATCATTTTGTACTTTATGTATTTGCACCTTGATGAATATGCTTGTATATATATGATAGTATCTGAATTGGATGTTATGATGCTAATAATGAGTGAGAGGATGGATATTGAGCAAATCTTACTTGATATGATTGATTATGATACCATCCTTAGGATGGATTTTATTTATTGGGAGACAGTTGATTGCTGTGAAGAAAAGATTACTTTTAGTATACTTGGATAGTTATTGACCTCATCCCTGCGTAAGAAAAGCATCATTGAGGATTGTGTTATTTTTGCCTTGAAGGCAGTATAGTACTTTCTTGAGATGCTAAGTTCTCCTTGTTAGTGTGACAGTGGATGATAGAGAATGACCATAGATTGAGCACACATGTGGTGTGCGAGGATTCATAATCTTTCCTAAAGAGGTTTCATGATTTTACTTTGCAGGAGATGGATTTTTATATTGATTTGGCATCAGACAGTGTCATTTTCTATGGTGCCATACCAGATGCCATTTGAGCTAAAGGGTTCCAACTACATAGTTTTTGACAAAATTTTATTAGACTTGGTGAGTCTTCATTGGGTGCATTAAACCTATTTATGAGAAGAGAGACAGATCCCTATTGCTATGAGCAGATTATTGATTGTGTGACAGGACCACAATGGAGAACTGATAGAGATGTTCTTTATCAAGTATTGATGATCTATATGATCAACTTTTGATATACAAGTTCTGGCTGATATCAACTAATGGAATTCGTACACTGACAATATGTATGTATATGATGGGCTACATTTCTAAAGGTTGCTTGAATGAATAATGATTATGTTAGTGGATGATGTTTTTGTGTATTCTATGACTTGGAAAGGCACCAGAAACTCTTGTGCATAATTTAGAGTATATGAAAGACTCATCTTTTCTGATAAATATATGTGAGTATGAACTTCGGTCAAAGAGGATGAATTTTCTTAACCGAGATATCTCTACTGACAGAGAGACTGTTTAGTAAGACTGTAATGATTTGGGACTAGCTAAACTAGTGATTAAGGTTGATAGTTCCCTTAGTCTGGTGAACTATTATCGTTGGGTTACTGAGTTCTCCACGATAATAGTAACACGAGTATTGTTTTATATTACGTATATGAGCCTCTTTCCTCATGAAAAGGAGAGGTGTGATAGGAATGTATGATAGAATGAAAGCATTTTCTTATGTGTAATTTGGTTCTGGATCGTGGTGTGTACTTGTTGAAGAAAATTTTGGATTTTATATATAACCCTCAAAAAGGAAAATTGGCTCTAAACTCACATGGGTTATTAGTTTCCAAAAATCTTCTGCAGGATCTCTAAGTTATACTTACTCTTGAACTTAAACTATATATATGTGGCTATTTGTGCAATGACCATTTGAAGTTTAATTATTCATGGAAAACTTTAGAAGTAACAAAAAATAGTGAACTATTGCATACAATTCTATTAATAAGCTAAAGTTAAAAAATATACTCAATATTTAAAATTTTCAAATCCTCATCATTGTAAAGGAACTTATCATAAAATTTCTCAATTTCTTTTTTAAATTTTACTTTTTCAAAATAAAGTAAATATTTTTTAACAATAACTAAAAAGATAGTAGACATATCAAATTTGAAAATACCCTACCCGCAGACTTAATTTAAACATTGTCCTCAATGTTTAGAACTTCATATGTGGACAAATGAAAATAATAAACCTGAAAGGAAAGGGTGAGAAAGATAGTACCTACACTCACATGATAGTGCATTTTGATCTACTGATGTAACAAAAAAAAAATGCATATTATACAATGATGATGCAAAATGCAACTTATGACACCTAATCTAACTAATCTATGAAACCCTAAACCTAACTAAGTATGAAAGAGTTTTGAGAAAACTCACTTCATTTCAGAATTGCATGATAGTCAATGTACATTCGCCGCCCAAAAATGTGTGGTGGTGATAATAAAGTAGCATGATGGACCACTGTGAATTTAAAATTTGTGGGACCATGTCATGGTGACGTGGCCCATGAACTATCAAATTCAGTAGATGGGATACCAACATCAAAAAGAAAAAAAGAGGAAAGATGTTTCTCATCTCTTTCATCTTCCTAAAAGCTAGGGTTAAGCTCACTATACATCTCCCTTAAAGAATGTTCATTATCATCTTAATACAGAGAAGAAGTGGGTCTTATACCGTCAGTAGTATCTTCTGGCCACCCTAAAATTTGTTGATGTTTGGCCATAACATCAATTGACTCTTCTCCATGTTCTATATCAGATTCTAGGGTAACAGGCAAGGGATGAGATGAACTGAGGTTGTCATATTGTGCATTTTTGGGATAAGTACTAGGTTCAAATTAGGTGTGTCTTCGATCAATAGCTCAAATAGAATCTTCGAAGATGGGATAGGTCCTACTTGGGCTTTCCTTTTTGAAGTGTCCACTAAGGGCGCAATATCAAGTAGACCATTCACTTCGTCAATGGAGCTACCTAAATTAAAGTCATCAAAACCAAAATGATCTAGACATGCTCTGAGAGGATCACTATTAGAGGATGATAGGGATGGTAGACTCTATATGATATTGACTTCAAAAGGAGCTTTAGACTCTAGTTATCCTTTGTTCAAGACATTAAGCTCAATGTCTGTATTCCTAAAGGATAATCACATGGTACCATTCCTACAATTAATTATTACATTTGATGTGGCCAATAAGGGTTGACTGGAATTTGATTACTAGGGTCTGCCATAAGCTATGTGTCTAATACTAAAAGGTCGATTGAAAATAAAAATATATCAACCTAAACCTATACATCCCTTACCACACCACAAGGAACTCTACCTGATCTATCTACCAATTGTAGTGTGTGGTAGTCCTTTTCATATCTCCTAAACCTAATTCCTTATATACAAAAATAAGGAAATAGGTTTACATTAGACCCCAAATCAAGCAATGCCCTATCAACTATGTGTTCCCCAATCACACATTATATAGTGGGGCACCTTGTATCTATATTTTTTGGTGGGGTATTGTGTTGTAGGATTGAGCTAGGGCAAGGTATGCTTTATTTTTCACCTATTATTTTCTATTATAGGTGTAGAGATTCTTCAAAATTTTGGCATAAGAAGGTGTATCTTTGATGGCATTAAGAAATGAAATATTTATGTTGACCTGTTTGAACACATCCATTAGCTTATCAAAATTATTCTCCTTCTTAGTCATTTTTAAACGTTGAGGAAATGGAGCCTTTGGAATGTAAAGGGGTTTAGGATTAGGGTGAGAAGAAGTAGGAGGTGGTTGTTTCTTCTCTTTTCCCTTCTAATTCTTTTTAGGGCTCTCTTTGTTCTCAACTTGCTCATTTTCCTTAGTCAACCCTACTTAATTATTTATTATTTTTTCACTCCTAAGGGTACTTATGGATTGGGTGTGGTCATGAAATAACTTCTCATTAGAAGTTGTGCTAATCTCATATTATCCCTTAAGGTTGGGCTCAAGTTGACTAGGAAAATTTTCCTTTTCTCTCTCAATAGCAATTTGACCCAATTAGTACTTCAACTACATAACAGATTGTGTGTGGGTTTTACATTTTTTGTTTAACATAATTGTTGAATTCTAAAGAACTCTACATAAATAGACTGAGGGTCCCATCTAAAGATTGTTTCCTCTGTTGTTGAGGAAACGGCTCTTGTGAGATTAGGTTACTGTTATGGAGTTGGGGCTTTAGGAAAAGGTTGTTACAATGGTACTCAGATGGTTTTTCTTTATTATTTCAGGCCATTAAAAATTGGTATGCCTAACTCATCTAGGATTGTATGTTTGAGAATAAGGGATTGTTATTGCTAGGCTTTATTTATGCATGCACTTCCTCTAAAAAAATTTCAGGGAATGTGGAGCTAGAGGGGCATGAAGAGGTTGGGTGGGTTGTAATAGAACAAATTGAACAAACCTCAAGTGGAGGTTGCATTGTGGATTCTTTAGCCAACACAACTTCCTCTAATATATTAAGAAGACTACCCAACTTATCCATCCTATCATCAATATGTCTATTGCATTATGGAGGTTAGGAGTGGCCCCTATCTCATATGTACAACTTTTCCTTTGAAGCTATGGAAATTATTTTATTCTAATAGAATAATCTCATTGCTGGGAATTATCATATAGATTTTCAAAGAAGTTCCATTCCTCCACATCACTCTTGGTCCAGAGTGCTCCCCCGCTAGTGGCATCAATTATATCTTGGTTTTGTGGGGTCTGGTCTTCATATAAATATTGTATTTGTTGTCATTTCTCAAAACTGTGGTGTAAACATTTAAGCAATAACTCCTTCCACCTTTCCCAGCATTTAATAAAATGTTCATCCTCCTGCTATTGAAAATTCATGATTTCTCTATAGAGGACATTGGTTTTGTGGATAGGAAATAATGTTCAAGAATTTCTTAGACAATTCCTCCCAAGTAGTAATGGACCCTACTTCTAATGCATCTAGCCATGCCTTTGCTTTATCTTTTAAAGAGAAAGGGAATAGCCTCAACCTAATAGAGTCATTAGAAAAGTTTTGGTATTTGAATGTAGCATAGATGTCAAGAAATTCCTTGACATGGCGATAGGAATCTTCCTTATTTGGACCATAAAAGTTTGGCAGAAGTTGGATGAGTCCCGATTTTAACTCAAAATACTCTACATTAGTTGTAGTAACTCTATACATGATGGGGAATTAAAATGTACTAGCATCGAATAGTCTCTTAAGGGTTTAGCCTTTGCTGCTTCATTGGTCATGTGTTTGGCAAGTTTCTAAATCTTCTTGATTCTTGGGGCTTGCTTTTTTAGTCTATTCCATCTCTTGGTTTGAAGGCACTAGATTTGGAGTGATCAGATCGATGGCCTAACTCATACCAATGGTTAGTGTAGTGGACTCTACTTTATATATAATGAAAACAAGTCATTGTATACAATGAAAGAGTACCCTTTTTTCTTATTGTCCTTTTCCTACCTAGGCTAAGGAAACCTAAAATAGATAATATTGAGACAAACAAACAAAGGCACAAAATTTAAATTAATTGTTATGGCTAGGGTTGCATGTAAGGTGATGTTTAACCTAGATGGGCCAAGGGACAGTGATCAAATCCCCCCTTGATCATGTAGGGGGTAAGTTTCTAATTCATTAAAGCATTCCCATGTAGGTTGACCAATTTATATTCACCTTAAAGTGTGCAAGTGTGCCTTAATATGCAAGGAAGTAGTAAATCTAATGTAAATCTTAGAATGCAGCAAGTAAGGAAATGCTTTGTATATGCTCTATACTACTATCCACAATGCAACTAATCTAGGAAATGGAAAGAAGTTAAGGTGGCTCACAATGGGGTCTTAGAATTAGTCTTCTCATACAAGCTTGGGTCCATGCACATGCCACTTCCTCTTCCAGGTTAAGATGGTCCACCCTTAACCTGTATATTATAACCCTTTATTTCTAATTTCAATGAATTACGATGTATAAAAATTTATAAGCACTTCCTCACTATAATCCATTCAAATATAAAATATAGAAACTATCCTAAATCTTCTTATTTTCTCTAAATTGCTACTAAAATTACTAAGAAAGTATTAAATTCTTTCAAAAATAAAGAAAATATGCAAAAATAAAAGTTGTTATTCTATATGCAATCCTAAGACTACAACTAGTGGCCAAGTAAAGAAAACTAAGATTTTAAGCGATTTCCATTGTCAGTCCTCAATAACAGCACCAAAAACCTGATGTGCTTTGATAATTATCACAAGTACATAGTTCTATTGAAGTATAGATAGGAAAATACTAGTTGATCCCACAAGGACTTTATGATTAATGAGAGTTAATTAAAATTAGTTGATTTATTCTAATCTAGCCAACAAGGAAAGATAGGAAAGGACTTTAAAACAAATAAGCAAGAAAGAAAATAAACTAAGAAAACAAAGCTAGTAAATAAATAAACTAACTAAGAAAAGGAAAACAATTGCTCCAACAATACAATTTGATTTCAATGAAAGGTACATAAAGAAAGTAAAACAAAGTAAATAAAGAAATGAAACTTCCTTGAAGTGTCTGCTATAAGAGACCTTCATTGTGTGACTCAACAAGGCTCTTTCTATGTCACAAAGGGCAATGAGAAGTGGTCCTTTTGAGTGGCAGTATTTAACTTTCTATAATTAATACACATACACTAACCAATTATAACTTGAGTAGAAATGAGTTTATTGTTGGCATTTAGGACAACTATCACTTTAGATTTCTTAAGTACCACTTTGGTTGGACTCAACCATTGGCTGTCACTTATGAGGTAGATGATCCCCACATCTAGCAATTTTAAAACTTCTACACTAATCACCTTTTTCATATTTGGATTTAGCCATAGATGCATTTGATGTGATGGCTTGGCATCATCTTCCATGTAAATTCTATGGGTGCATATTAAAGGGTTAATTCCTTTAATATCAACCAAGGTTTAGCCTACAATGCTTTTGTACTCCTTTAAAATCTAAATTAATTGCTCCTCCTCAGATGTTTCTAGCTAGGAGGAGATAATGCTCGGAAAAGTCTCTTCCTCTCCTAAGTATGCATACTTGAGATCAGCTAGTAGAGTTTTTAACTCTAGTTTAAGAGGTTTGACTTAAGATGGAGCAGGAGTGGATCCCCTAGGTGGCAATTCATTGAACCAAGGTTGCCGTGTTGATGTGTCCATAATAGGCACATAATTAAGGAGGGTATTAACTTCCTCTATTAATGCATTCTCATGAAATTCATTAAAATGGACTATATAGGCCTCTAGTGGATCTGATAAGAAAGACTTAACAAATTGATCTCGCACAATTGAATTTATCATGATGACCTTATACAAATCATCAATAGATTCTCTTGGCTACTTGCACATGTTAAAAAAGCTTAGTTCAGTGTTATATTTCCAAAGGATAACTTCATCACACCATTTAGGCAATTGATTAAGACATTGGATGTGGCTAGAAATGGTCACCCAAGAATTATTGATATTTTGTTCTTTTCATTAAACATAGGCTCTATGTCTAAAACTAAAAAGTCTACTCGAAAGTAGAATTTTTCTACCTTAACAAGTATATCTTCTGCTATTCCTCTCAGTATTTTGATAGATCTATTAGATAACTAAAGGTAGTGGTAGTTGGTTTAAGTTCTCCTAGAACTAGTTGCTCATATATTAAATACAGTAGTATATTCACATTAAATGCCAAATCAAGCAAAGCTTGATTTATCTTGTAGTTACCAATTATAGAATTGAGAGTTGCGGAACCTAGATGTTTATATTAGGTGGTGTGTGATGTTGAAGGATCGAACTAACTTGTTCAGTCAAGAAATCCTTCTTATGCACATTCAACTTTCATTTGCTAGTGCAAAGGTCTTTCAAAAACTTAGCATATGACTGAATTTGTTTGATGGCATCCAAGATCATAATGTTTATCTTGACTAGTTTAAAAATATCTAAGATCTTGTCATTGGAAGATACCTTAGGAATTTGATGTAGCCATTGTGGAAATGGAAGTGGGATGGGATATGGATTAGTGGGAAGGTGAGCTTTCTCTACACTATCCACAATAATAGTCTTTTCTTTAGCCTGAGTAAGCTCCTAAGTTTTATCAGCCTTAGTGGTACCATTCTTTTGAAATACCTTTCCATTTTGAAGAGTGGGGACCGAATTAGTTTGTTCCACGCTCAACCTTGAAGAACCCTTCATCTTAGTCACATGTGCATCCTTAGGGTTTTCTTATGCTTGTGTAGGAAATTTCCCGTTTTCAAGGGTTTGCATGAATTGTGTGAACATGTTTTTCATGTCACTCATAGATGCTTTGAGTTGGGCACTTCCTTTCCAAGTTTTGAATGAACTACTAAAGATTATCCTCCATTGACCTCTTTGGTGGAGGCATATATGGTTCATGAGAAAGTGGTCCTTGGTGGGGTTGGAAGGGACCCTAGTGTGAGACATTAGCATTTGGTCCATTTTTCCAACTGAAGTTAGGATGATTTCTCGAATTGGGGTTGTATGTCTCAGAAGAGATAAAAGTGTCAGGGATAAAGTCACATGAATGCCATGCATTGATGGAACAACTCCTACTCATTTGCTACTACTGCATAAAGTTAGAGGATCTATTACAAAAGTTTGCTACTTCTTCAATACTTTGTGCAAGAAGGTGGTGGATGTTCCAAAATTACAAGAAATCTAAGAATGTCTAGTGGCAACTTTATGTGAGCTTGAGACAATATGCAAAATGAGGTACTGTCGTGGTTTTTATAAAGAAAATAATACTTTTAAAGTCAATTTACTAAAATTGACTTTAAAAACATTGTATATATATACTCTCTCTCCTTAGCTAGCTTCTTAATGTACTTGCATTATATATAACTGTAATATCCCTAATTTTATATATAAATTAAGAATTTATTTAATAAATTAGATAAAAATTTATATATGGAATTTGATCCTGAAAACTTAAGAATTAGAAAGTGCTCATAGATAGGATTCCAATGCTACAAAGAATGAGAAAATGGAGCTCAAACGAAGGAGTTATGAGCCGTTGAAGTTATAGGGATATTTTAGTAAATTAGCAGACACGTAAAACACAGGGGCCGAAATTGATAATAGCACCCCCCTTCTTCTACACGTCTCTACCAGATCCGGCAATTTTTTCGGAGAAACCGTTGGAAGGAGACGTGAAAGGGAAGAGTTTCCCTTTCCCTTTAACTCTACAGCCTATAACTCTCTCCTCAGTCGCCAAATCACACCGCCTTTCCCATTTTCACTGAGTTTTTACTCAAAACCCTAGCTCTGAAAATTTTAAGTTTTCCAGTGAGTAGAGCTCCGGCAACGTCCACCAATGCCCAACAAAACGAGGTAAGTCTTAAACCCTTGATTTTTATATTAAATAAGTATATTGAAAATTAGGAAATGCTTGAAAAACCAGGAAAAACTACGGAACTTAGGTACATTACTGTTGGAGCACAAATCCATGGATGAAACAATGTTTGATTTCAAATTGGACTGTCCATCTAGCGTATAAGAGACCCAAGATCAAACCCTTTAAATTTGGGAGAAATCCAACTAGTATTGCCAAAAAACGTAGGAAATAGTACCTAGGGAAGTTTTAGGAACATGGGAAAAATTACTTAAAAAACATAGTTTTTGGAAAAATCAATTCAAAAGGAGGGTAGAAATGAAATCTAGATGAAATTCTGAGAAAAACAGTGCAAAAGTCATAAGATTTGGATGCCTGTAGGCTTGCTGGAGAAGACTAGAATCCGGTCGTCTTCTCAGCAAGATGCTCCAATAGAGACACTGCACGGGCAGAATTCGTCATGCTCACACGCGGTGTTCGTAAGCTCGGGAGAGCCTACGTGAGCGATCGCAGAAGGTCGCGACGCACAGCGTCCTAGCAACTGTGATGCACCGCCGCGTGCATCACGATGCATCATGGTAACGAGGATGCACGCGGCGTGTCTCGGTGGTGGGCATCTTCGTGACACCAGTTTACGTAACCGGCTTAAACCAGCATTGCCAGTGCAAACCACTTATGGTGGTTGGTTAGGCCCCATTTTACGTATATATGCACTTAAAACTTGATTTTTGGGAGCTATAGGAGTCCAAATCACGATTCGAAAGAGGCATTGTGACTGTATCGATGATGCGGACCTAGTTTTAGCTTAAAAACTTATAAATGATCACTTTTAATTTAGAAATTTTTTAAAATAGTGATGTGACATGGACAGGTGCACTTGAACATACCAGTTAAGGGGATTTATTAGCAAGCTAAGTGGTCTCACGTTGAGGTAGGTGACAACAATTAATGTTTTATTTAAATTTTTAAGACCATGCATCTATCACAGCATTATGGTTGAGTGTGATTTACATGACACTTATTATTAGTCGCTAATTTTGTGAGATATCGAGCTTTTTACTATGATTGTTACTTAATTTCAATCATGTGGCGAATGGTTTTATGATTCGATGATTTTATGGGATGATATTATCTATTATATATAATTAGAAATTTCTTTTCTTTATTATATCATTGAAATTGATGGATTTGCATGAGAAAGAAAAGTGGAGACTTGATGGCTAGTCCTCTTATAGGCTAACCCCGGGATGAGGGGCGTGCCTTAGGGATTGCCAGTTACGAGTACTCTTGAGTTTTAGCATATACATATAATTTTCATATTTTTATGTTTGATGACGAGTGCTCTCACCCGGTGGGCATCATGGTAAGAGGGATAGGGCTGTTCACCCACCCTCCGAGATTTGTGATGTGATGAGATTTTAATATGATAGACACCTACTTGTAGATGGCATTTGGTAGGGGTTGGTAACATGGATAATCCACACTACCGGTCCAGGCCTTTCCATGGGAACGGACGCTAAGTCTCCCGTTATGGTGTCGACGGGGAGCGGCGGTGGTTGAGACCCATGGAGGGTTGCCACTACGGCATGACAATCCATACTCTTATTATGTGTGCTTGTATGATGAGCATAGTGATGAGATGATATGCCTGGGTGTGACGACACTCAGAGGTTGGATATGAGTACTCATGATCAGTGATAGTTGTTTATATGACGCTTGTGGGACCCATTACCTTAGGGTGTCATTATTATTATTATTATTATTGTATGCTCATTTACATTGATTCATATCATGTTTTAAATCAGTGGAATGCATGTTTAGGCAGACTTGATAAATGGATATTATGTCAGCATGTGTTATAATGATTTTATCATTACAAATGATAGATAGTTTATTTTGTCATTACTGTTATTTCATTTATTTCATTAATTGTCTATGTACCTGCACAAGCAATGGCTTGCTGAGGCATTGCTTTGTTTTGCAATGCCTCAGATCTTGAGAGCGACATCAGGAAAGGCAAGACCATTGAGAAACAGTGATAGCAGTGGGGGATTTCTTTACTTGAATTAGAGACAGTAATGTGAGTTAATAAACCAGATTATCATTTGAATTTCCTTATGGACTGTATACTTTATTTTATAGATTTGATGGACATTTAATGGGATGTTATGATGGATAGACCCTGGGCCATATTATTATTGTGTTTTAGATATTTATTGGTTTGAAAATAAAGGCACCAATACATTTTGACGTTGATTGACAGGTTTATTATTTCAATTCTATTATCACCAAATTTTACTTATGTTGTGAATGAAATTGTGATGTTTTGGAAAAGGAAAATAACACCCGGATATTTTCAAGAAATGTTTTAGTAAACAAATTAATAAAACCTTTTTCTCATGGGATCCCAAATGCTATTATTATTATTATTATTATATATAAAATGTCAGCAAATCCCCGGGTGTTACAATAACTAAGATATATGCACATGGAAATTTTGGCATAACTCCAATTATATCTCAAATATTTATATCTTAATTTTCCCCCTCATACATTGTTTACAACCCAAGTACTCTCCTTACCATTATCATGCACATAATCCTCATTCTCACCAAGTACTTCAATTGATGGAATTGTTTTGATAATACAAGGGTAATCTATTACAATATCGCCTAGGTTGTCTTCATCATAAAAGTTTCAAGGGGAGGCTAATAAAGCAGTTGACATCTCTTATCACAACTGTCTTGCACATAAAATACATATTTCAATTAAGATGCCAAAATAAACTGATCATTTTTATAACTGATCTTGTTAAGATCAACCAATGTCAATTTAAGGGCATCATTTTTTGTTTTAGCTTTGTTATGTGCTACCCAATCACATTTTAAAACAACCATAGTTTTGCAAGTATAATCCAAGGCTCAAATATTTCTTATAACCTCATCATAAGTATAATTTGCCAATATTGGCCTGTTATCCTTTGAACTGAAAAAGAATGTAGCATTAGCAACTAAGATAACCCCACTATTGTGTTGCGCTCTTCAATTATCACAATATTTTGCGTAAAAACATAGCCATTGATGGCATATCCAAAATATGTTATTACTTGTGGTCCCATTGCCATCCAACCTAAGGATCTGGATATACCATTGCCTGGAATGTTTCAATGATCTTGAAAATGTATGTTCTATCAATGCATGGCAATCGTGCAACTTTATCCTAACACTTTTAGGTCTTCTGATACACACAACCCCAATTGGAGAAATCATCCCAACTTGGCCAAATGGACCAAATTCTAACATCTTACACTAGGTCCCTTCCAACAGCACCAAGGATGACTTGCTCATGGACCATATGTGCCTTCACCAAAGAGGTCAGTGGAGGATAATCTTTAGCAGTTCATTCAAAACCAAGAAAGGAAAAATGCCCAACTCAAAGCATCTATGAGTGACATGAAAAACATGTTCACATAATTCATGCAAACCCTCTAAAAAGGAAAATTTCCTACCCAACTATAAGAAAACCCTAAGAGTGCACATGTGGCTAGAACAAAGGGTTATTCAAACTTGAGCATGGAACAGACTAATTCGGTTGCCACTCTTAAAAATGGGAAGGTGCTTCAAAAGAATGGTACCACTACGGCTAATAAAATTCAGGAGACTCTTCAGGGTAAAGAAAAGCCTATTGTTGAGGATAGTGTAGAAAAAGCTCACCCTCCCATTGATCCATGTCCCATCTCACTTCCATTTCCGCAACAAATGCATCAAATTCCTAAGGTAGCTTCTAGTGACAAGATCTTAGATATTTTTGAACAAGGCAAGATAAACATTTTGATCTTGGATGCCATCAAACAGATCCCGTCATATGCTAAGCTTTTGAAAGACCTTTGCACTATCAAATGAAAGTTGAATGTGCATAAGAAAGCTTTCTTGACTAAACAAGTTAGTTCAATCCTTCAACATCACACACCACCTAATTATAAATATCCAGGTTGCCCAACTCTCACTTGTATATACTTTGAGAACTTAAACTAACTACGACTACCCTCTAACTAGCTGATAGATCTATCAAAATACCGAGACGAATAGTAGAAGATATACTTGTCAAGGTAGAAAAATTCTACTTTCCAATAGACTTTTAATTTCGAATATAGAGCTCGTGTTTAATGAATGGAACAAAATACCGGTAATTCTTGGGTGACCATTTTTAGCCACATCCAATGCCCTAATCAATTGGCAAAATGGTGTGATGAAACTATCCTTTGGAAATATAATACTAGAGCTAAACATTTTTAACATGTGCAAGAAGCCAAGAGAATTTGTTGATGCCTTGCATAGTGTCAACATGATAAATTCAATTGTGCAAGATTAGTTTGTTAAGTCTTTCTTATCAGATAACTAGAGGCCAATTTGGCCCATTTTAATGAATTTCATGAGGATGAATTAGTAGAGGAAGTTAATTCCCTCCTTGATTATGTGCCTATTATGGACATATCAAAATGGCAGCCTTAGTTCAATGAATTGTCTCCCAGGGAATCTACTCATGCTGCATCTTTAGTTGAATATCCTAAACTAGAGTTAAAAACTCTACTAGTTGATCTCAAGTATGCATACTTAGGAGAGAAAGAAACTTTTCTTATCATTATCTTCTCCTAACTAGAAACATCCTAGGAGGAGCAGTTAATTCAGATTTTAAAGGAGTACAAAGGCCATAGGCTAAACCATGGTGGATATTAAAGGAATTAATCCTTTACTATGCACTCATAGAATTTACATGGAAGATGATGCCAAGCCATCTGATCAAGTACAACATAAGCTGAATCCAAATATGAAAGAGGTGGTTAGGGCAGAAGCTTTTAAATTACTAGATGTGTGGATCATCTACCCCATAAGTGACAGCCAATGGGTTAGTCTAACACAAGTGGTACTGAAGAAATTCGTAGTGATAGTTGTCCTCAATTCCAACAACGAATTCATTCCTACTCAAGTTACAACCTGTTGGTGTATGTGTATTGATTACGAAAAGTTAAATGTTGTCACTCAAAAGGACCACTTCCCATTGCCCTTTGTGAAATGTAAAGTGTCTTGGATTTAGGTTTTCTTGTATAAGGGTAAACCATTTGCAAACCATCTCTACTTTCATGAAAGGATGGTTATTACAACCCTAGTATGCTATTAAATTTCAAATACAAGCGATCCTCACTACAATTCCTCTCAAAAATAAAAAAGAAAAAAACTACCCTAATCCAATGTTGCTTTGGCTACACGATTACCTCCTCGACAACAATGCCAAAAAACTTATTGGTAATTTCTTATAAGTGCACAGTTAATTAGTTGTAGTGTTATGTAGGGTTGAATCCATAGTATGAAGATAAAGCACCAAAGTTGATATGGACTAATTATAATAAAACTAATGCAAAATTAAAGAAATATGATGGATTTCCAATTTAATGGATGAGATGAACAATGAAGACCAAAGTTGATCTATACTAATTATAATAAAACTAATGCAAAATTAAAGAAATGTGATGGTTTTCCATTTTAATGGATGAGATGAAAAATGAATTTTTAATCAAAATTTGAATTTCTATGATTAAAGATCACCTACCTAAAAGTAGATTCACCATACTTTTTCCTCTTATAACTTAAGAATCCAATCAAAACTAGATTACCTCCTTAGAAGAAGGTTTTTTTGAAAAATTAAATTAGAAATTTCAAACTTTGAAAGCTAGATGGTTCTTCAAATTCTAAGCATTCTATGTAAAACCTAACTATAATGGATCACATGATTAATTCCAAGCATCCACTATGAAAGTAATGACTTAAGATCAAATAATTATGCTAAGGATGAATCTGTCTTTTCCAAATTAAAATCAATCTCAAAATTAAAATTTTAGGACATTTAAGACCTTAGAAATTAGTAAGTCATGTTTCTAATTTAGGTTAGGATCACTTTAACCCTAAACAAGAAACTAGCCTAGCATGTTTATTAAATTATGTATGAAATTGTAGAATCACCAAACAATGGAATTTAAATGTCTTAAACTAAAGAAAAGAACAATCCTAAAGCTATGCTAAAATGTTACTAATTTTCACTTACTCGATTATCGCAATGATTAAGAAGGAATAAATTACAAAAAAATGACATTAAAAATTCTTTAAAACCAAATAGCTCTCTCAGCAATCCCTTGATGTCTCATTCATCATCTTGTAGCCAAGAATCTCCACTCAAAATTACAATTCAATAAAAAATAAAAAAAATCAAAGCACAACTTACATTTACAATAGTGCAACAATAACATGAGATTCACATTAACACTGTAGAAATTGAAAATTTGCAAACAACCCAAAACAATTAGCACTACATTCTAAAATTAAGCATCACAATAGATTCCTTGGTTAATTCCACCCAAGATACAATAATTAAACATAAAAAAGAGTTCAATTAAAAGAGAAGTAAAGTGAAACGTAAATATGGGAGAGTGACAATAATAGATGACTAATAATATCAGATGACTACTATAAAAACCAATTATTGTTCACATGAAAAATAGTAACACATTGTTGAGTTTGAGCTCTTCATTCAATGCTTTCTTCACTCCAAATCAAAATGCTAAAACCTTCTTTTCTATCAAACATGATCAACTTTGAACTTATTACTTGAATGATGAGCTGGGAAATCAAGTGTGAAAACCTCCTATTGACCATCCTCATACCCTACCCTTCTTTCTTTTTTCAACCTCTATTTTTCTCTGAATTTTGGATGCTTCTTCAACTCCTATTCTTCTCTACTTTGATATGATATTTATAGAACATGGAGAGGTCAATTTACTTCAATTTTTCAGTAGTTCCCTTCTCTAATCTCTCTTTCTTCCCAAGCAATTCCATTTGTTGGAGTTTCTAACTTGTTTGTTTTTCAATTAGGAAACCTCTTTAGATTAGGAAACTAACTCCTTCAACTCATTATATTTTATACCAAACATAAGCCCATCATTAGAATCATAATTTCCCCTCCCAAGATGATTTCTATTTGACCCTTGTTTGCTTCCTCCATTCTATTTAGCTTTGCCATCTTAGTATATATCATAATTAGAATCTAGTCCTTGCTCATTATCTGTCCCAAAAGAGAGCCCTCTATATGCATCACTTCCACTTCTGTTTCTTGATCTCCATCTAGCATCTACAATATGAGTATATTTCCAATTAGGACAAATTGAAAGCTTCTTGTCAAAATCAAAATCTGGCTCCTCAATGTCATCATTCTCTATGGCCAAAAGATGGCATTTCCTCACATTGGCTGTGATGGTCTACCAGAATTATGATTGTAATCAAAATAAACAAAACTAGTATGTCATTATCTTCTAGATCAAAATCATCAAATCCCACACCAGTCACATGTGAAGGGGGTACTCTTTGGTTTGCATGCGAGTATCTATCTATCTTAGGAATTCTTTGAATTTTCTCATCATCAAGCTAATCATCTTTGTAACCCCTTGAATTCTTTCTATAATCATGGCCATTTAAAGGAGGAACCTTGACCATTCTAAGGGAATCTGCAAATTCAAAGGAAGCAACATTATTTACCTCTATAACCTTGTCCTAGGACCACATGGTTTTTTGTGACCTTGATTATCCATGAATACATCTAGTGGTTGCTTGTGATCACAATGGAAGCATGCCATATTTGGCACATAATTCAAGCTGTTACACTCAAGACATTCCCACTCCCCTAGGAGTAGTTGTTTATTAGGGTGCTTGGCATCACATTATAAGCAAACATCGTTCTTTGCAAAATGCGTAGAGTCACATTTTGCGCAGAGCCAATCTCCTTTCTTCATTTCAATATCATCCTTTCCTTCTCATTTCTTATTGGGGCGGGTGATTTGCTTCATTTTAGGATGCAACTTCCTTCTTACTAGTAGTGGAACATTTGAATCTATTGGAACAACACTCAACTTGACAACCTCATGTAGTAACTTGTAGGCTACTTTTTTTGTAGATTCCATCTTCAAAAGAGCCTTGTTCTTATCAAAGGTCCATGCTACTTGATTTTGACATAATCAATTTAGATGGACCTCAAGTTGATCTGAGCTATTCATTTCACTCTAAGCTTGATCAACGACCTAGAATGTTGAATAGCTTGATCTAAGCACATGGATCTTGATATACAACCTACAAAACATAGAAAAAGTCATAATTGGTACTATACATCATGTAATATTGCACATACTTACCTCAGATTGTTCATTTGGCCTTGAAAATACATCAAATTATAATTGGATGATAAAAATTTCAAACGATATATTTTTTTCAAATAAATTTCAAAGTAATGCACTACAAATATAACAAATGTCATGCTAAATGAGGGTAATTTATAAAAAGTGGACACTTAACAATGAGGATTTTATAGAACTATTTCTCTAAGGTTTTTGATGATTATGTTTATCTCTTAGAAACATGATTAACTATTCATAGATTGTGGATGCATGAGATATACACTGCACAAAATGGTTTAGGTAAGAGAGTCAGAATGTTTTATTGCATTGATAAACCAAATTCCAAAGTGCATGTGCGCTACATGTCATAGCTGTCATTTTTGTGGTTTAGGTTTATCTACTAGGTATACTGTATACTCAACCTATGATATTGATATGGATCTTCACACAAAGGTCAAGAGCGAGAGGTAGAGAACCTAATCTTGCACCTTAGCTAACAAAGTGAGTAGCTATCTCACTTAGGTAGAAGGACTTTTATTATGGTTATTTATGTATTTAAGGCATATATCACAGAACATTTATTTAAGTTGATGGTACTCTAGTAGCCTAGTTGTGATTGATTCATTATGGGTAAATATTTTATTTAATTTATATGAGTTAGTAATGGGCTTAGACTTGGGCCAACTTTTGAGAAAAATAAATGTTTTTGAAAAAAATTGACAAAATCATGCTTTGGAAATTTGGGCCATGACGTAGACATAGAAGCAAAATGCAAGCATAGAAACAAGGTCTATGTTTTCCAGAATGTCTAATACTTGGTATCCTAGATCTACCTACCTCTTTGTCGGATCATCTCTACTTCCTCGTTAGCATTTCCCACATTCCTCTCCACATTCTCTCATTGCTTCAAATTGATTTCCAAGCTATTTGGGGAGGAGGGCGGGTGGTTGTTTCCTTCTCCTTTCTCTTTTTCGCATCCTCCCTCTCCTTCTTTCTAGCTTTCTGATATTTTGTTTAAATCATGAATTATATGAAGCTCTCATTTCCTAAACTACGATTCTCTATATTCTGATTTTAAAATTATTATTCTTTGAATTTACTTTCTAAATCATGTTATTTTCCAAAATCTATTATTTTATTCTTTAAATATTGCCTAAACGTGATAGTTCAGTGGGTCCACAACTTCAATCTCAATCATTAGATTTTAAATAAGTTACAGTCATTAGATAGCTCTTTCTAACATCTATCCATCAATAGAGGCTCATTATCAAATTATTTAGTTTCTAACATGCAATTTTTTGGATTCTAAATAAACGTGAGATTTTTTTGATTAATCATAAAAATATTACAAAATTTTTGGATATTACAAATGAATAGTCCCCATTGTAGAGTATTAGCAATTTGCCTTCCCCATCTTCTAGCCATATTAAATCATAACTCTCATAAATATGATGAATGTGATGTTTCCAATAATATTAGAAATGATCTTTTCAATCATTCCAGTAGAAACTCAAGTGTATTGATACATAGGACATGATCTCAACATGTTGAAATTTAGTGGATTCAAGTGAAAAAATATTTCATGCAAGACATAACCATTTGTGCTCTTAGCTTTGAAAGGTCAATAGCTTAAAGTGGACTCGATATTTATTCTCGAGATATCAAGAAGTAGAATCTAATTTTAAGATGTTACATATATGCTTTAGAATAGATGTTGGATTCATTATGAGTATAAGATGCTCAATACTAGACTCACAGCCTTATGAGGAAAGATATTTAAGTATCATTCCATATTATATTTAGTAAAGGAGTTTATGAAGTTGACTTAGTAAAGTCACTAGTAAATGATGGAGCCTGCATGAAATTTTATGTCTGGACATTTAGCTTATTATAACCCATATGTCCATAAAAGATACATAAGTAAATTCAAAGATGCAGGAAGGCAGTTTGGTAAAATGGCTAAAAGGACAATAACTTAATAAATAAAGGTCAAGATTGTGATTTCCTTAATTAGTGAGACCATATAATATAGTTGGTGGTAGATGACTTGGTTATATTATTTATCTCTTTCACGTTGTCCATTAGTAGGACCCACATGTGTGGGGTAGCACCCTTGGTAAGCTATGACTTATATTAATTGTGTAACATGTTAGTCAAAGGTTGACTAGGTCAAAATTGATTAATGTTACTAAAATTTGGTTAAGTATGGTGGGATCCACTAAGACTTTAGTAAAAAGGGGATTACCCATAATTAGGAAACCTAAGAAATCACACCTAAACTAATTGTAGAAGGAATTAGAAAGTCAAAGGAATAGTAGAAAACTAAGGTAGTTTCCTATTTGGTATGAGATGATAGTTAGAAAAGTAACAAGGGGAGTTTCCTTAGAGGAAACTTGAGCTATAATCTATATATACCTATAGGGGGTCCTCCACCAAGTGATGTAAGAACAACCCTCTAAGCCATTCCAAAGTGACAAAGAAGTATTTACCCCTGCTTTTGTTCTCTCTTCTAGTTCTTCAAGTGTTGGAGTAATACTTTTCTAATTCAAGTCTTTCTCTTAAATTGGGTCCATCTCCACGTGATGAAGAAGATCATGCTTTTGGAAAAAACTTGAGATCATAACAAGGGTGGATTGATGAGGTCTTTCATATGCTTGAGTGGTAAGATTTAGACAATTCAATATCTACTAAGTCTAGGGTTTATCTTATGGTATGAAGTTAAAGTTGACTAAAATTAAAATTGATTGTAGATATAAAATTAAAATTAAAAAATAAATAAAAATACATTCACATTGGTTTGTCATTCACCATATGCATGAATTCCATTGATCACACACATGAATCCACAAGGTCCATAATCAATAATCCATCCTCTATACACATACTTATATTAAAATAGTTGTAATTTTCTCAGTTTATATTCGATTGAGAATATTCAAAGGTCTACTTATAGGGAATTGAATAATCCGTCTAATCATATGATTCAACTAATTGAACCATTGCATTGGACATCCTAGATTCACAGAAAGTACTTTCACATATAGCTATTTTCAACTCGTAATTCCAATGTCCATATCACATATTTGTTATATGATAATTTAATGGATATACCTGGTATATTGTCAACATTTGTTATACAAAAAGAAAAAAAAAAATGATGTTGCGTTACTTAGTCTCATGCATAATATCAGATTTAGTGACAACATTCCTGTGAATATGATAGCATAAATAACCATCACATGGTCAATAAAAAATGATCTCATCATGTCAAGTATTAATCATAATTAGTTTTTATAAAAAAATCCTAACTTGTTTACATGAATCCTATTTAGTAGCATATTAATAGATTTTATTAAAAGTAAAGTCTTCTAATAATCCAAGTATATCACATTTACTTAAACATCAAAGATATTTATGAAAAGTCCAAACCCTTATATTTTCATATTGAAATTCCAACTTTTATATGCAAAGAATATAAACCCACTTTCTAATTTTAGAAACTGGAGTTTACTTTTCATAAAAATTATATAATGAAATTTATGAAACTTGGAAGGAGAGTTCAAAACATGCACAAAAACAAAACCAATAAGCCAGTATTTTTATTTTCAACATAAAACCAAAACTCTAGGAAACAATATTTTCAGGTATTTCTTTTTGAAAATAAGAAAAAATATCAAACGGTCTAAGAAAAAGATAAAACTTAGACCGTTGGATTTGTACTTCAAAGCTGTATCACACGATAAAATTTCAAAATAAAATTCTTAGTACAAATTATGAAATGATGAAAAAAATACTCCGTGATTGTAGTAGCTCTCTATATTTTACCATAAGAAAAGTGAAGTAGCTCTATAAATTTTACCATAAGAAAAGTGATCCATCACGGCAGCCCCTTTGCCGCCATTCTTTCTTCCCACGATCTCTCTCTCCGCCCAGGATTGCTCTCATTTTTTCTTGGCTTTCCTTTCCATACTTTCCCTCCTTTTCCATGTTCCGGGCTTTCCAATCCTCTATAACTTTCTATTCACTGATATACAATAATCCAAATATTGCAGGTTTCTTGAATCGGTAAATCATCAGAACCTTTTTTCCAGGCAAGTCTTATCTATGAAACTGATTCTCTAGTTTTAGTTTTATTCTGTTCTTTTTTTTTTCCCCTTTTCTGAGAAACTTGTGGTTACCAGTTGTTTGATGATATGTCTACATGTAATTAGGCTATACATTGTCTGTTAGCTACCCTTTGTGGTCCGCCCCTTTCCCCGCTTTCCGGGACTTTGCATACATGGGAGCTTCATGCACCGTTCGGCCCTTTATTGTCTGTTAGCTATATTTGCAACATCGTCTTGGAGAAAATGGGCAAGCTTATTTTGCTAAGTGGGAGCCTCTACAAGGATCATGTCTATCGACTGTATAGAAATACTTGGATCTCAGTTGCTTCTATTTTCTTTATTTTGGATATTTTGAAACTTTTGTTGACTGTTATGTATAATGTTGAATGGCTTTTGAGGGTAGAATTTAAGATGGAAGGCAAAAGTCACTATGTTCTATAATGTACGTATCGTGCCGAGTGGAGGAGCCAAGTGGGTTGGTTGTTTTTCTCGTCTCATTTGTTCTTCCCTGGCATGAGTGTTCTTCTTTTCAGTTTCGAAACTCATCATCCAGTCAGGTATCCGAAACAGACCCCGGTCTATAACTGTTAATTTTTCTCTCGTATTCTTCCCTTGAGACCGTTGGTCATTGGTCTGCTTCTTCATGCTAGAACCAATGAAAGATTAAGAAAGAGTTGGTCCAGAGTCCAAACTGAGTAATGCTTTGCCCTTCTTTCCTTGGATAGATCCCAGCCTAATGTCAGCTCCATGTCGGTCTCTTGTTCAATCTGTACCATTACATCTCTGCTATCTTGGGCAGTGTACTCTTCTGCAGGTACCTCCACTGAGATAAGTAATACTCACACCAACAGATCTAAGTAATGGTCACACCAGCACTAATTGAAGAGCAAAATATTATAAAAAGAAAATTGACATTATCTTGGCTTATATAAGTGACGAGGATGAGTTTGGTCCTTTAAAGTTAAAAAGATCATTTTACTTGGGAGCAGTGAAGGTGTCTTAACTCTCCCCTACGTGTCTTCTTTGGTCCTAGGTTATTTCAAAATTTGAACCAGTCCTGGGGATCTAAAGGGCTTGGAACCGTCATTTTCAAAATATGCAGGAATCTCTAGAATGACAGATAATATTGCTCGTAACTAGCAGATTTTGATTGAATTCTTAATGCAACAGGACAACAGTAGTAAGAGAGAACTGAAGAACTTTGTAACGATGGATTTTAGCAGTAAAAGCATAAAGAACCATGTGATAATATGCCTTTCCATCACATTTGTTTCATACATATTCCACACTTCCCAAAGAAATGTAAAATAATCTTGTCATCAGGATCTTAAAAAACTAGGGAGAGAGAGAGAGAGAGAGAGAGAGAGAGAGAGAGAGAGAGAGAGAGAGAGAGAGAGAGAGAGGAATCTAGGCATCTTTCTTCATTTGTTAAAACAACGAAGTAAGCAAATGCGATTTAATAATAATATAAGGATTTATCTTTAGTGTCTTTATACCTGACCTGAATATTTTACTTGCTTTTATCTGTAAATTTCTTTCTTTGTGAGTTCTCTGGAAAACTATATGAGAGATTGTGTAACAAATATCTATGCTTTTTTTAATAGTTAAAATGATGAAGTGAGCAAATGCAATGTAATAATAATATAAGGATTTATCTTTAGTGTCTTTGCACATGACTTGAATATTTTAGTTGCTTTTATTTGGAAATATTTTTCTTTTTGATTTCTCTACAAAACTATCAGAAGGATTGTGTAATGTCACCGTATGACCTAGAGGCCACAGGTTTGAGATATGAAAACAACCTCTTAGAAAAATGGAAGTTAAGGCTATGTACTATAGACCCTTTGTGGTCCACCCTTTCTCTAGACCCTGCATATACGAGAGCTTCATGCATCGGGTTGCCCTTCTATACTGGCCAATTATGATTTGCACAACTATCTATATTAGTATTGAATTATTATTCCATGTGTCCACTAGTATTGGTACTTAGCATGCATCAACCTAGAATTTCAATACTTGACCCTACTAGGTTTAATTAGTAATGAGTGGCATGTGATAGAATCGTTGAAATAACGCTTTGGAAGAGCCACAAGCAAACAAACCATGGTGGAAGAGAAAAAGACATCATCAATGCAATGCAAATCAAAGCATCATGCATCATAAGCTTGATAGCATTAATCCAAAACCAATATAGAGAGTACCTGGTGTACAAATTATCACGTGAGAGAGAGAGAGAGAGAGAGAGAGAGAGAGAGAGAGAGAGAGAGAGAGAGAGAGAGAGAGAGAGAGAGAGAGAGAGAGAGAGAGAGAGAGAGAGAGAGAGAGAGAGAGAGAGAGATGTATATTCAATGATCTACATCTTATACAAGTTATACTATGGCTTAATAAAGCTTCTAACTAGTAGAAAAGGTTGAAAACTATTAGAGCTGAAAGGAAAAAAGATATATTTTGTACTGACAATGTAAATTCATCACTAGTAGTAAATACAACATATTTGGTAGAGTTATAAAGAATTACTATGCACCACATTGATTAAAATAATAATAGAAGATGAATGCTGTCAAGAACAAACTTTATATGTATTCTTCTCGTAACACTTGCTTTTAGATCACTACTTATATGGAATAATTTATTTCAAATCACTGCTTTATATGAAAGTGATTGTGTAATAGTCCTCCCTACCCGACTTCTATATGCTTTCTATTTTCTTTTCTACTTTCCTTAACATCTCAACATTTTCTTCTTGACCCATTAGGGGTGAAATAATATGATGAAAACTAGCTATTTGGAGAGATTTCACCTAGATTTAGTTTACTTCATGAAACTTCAATAATTTTACATAATCCAAAAAAGTATGTTTTCTAACCACTAGTTAAAAGGTTAGATGTAGTGTCATTGCTTTGTGTTTTAACTAAAATTATGAGATGATGTACCAACATTTGATACCATTAAACACAACATTGTCTCTCTAGGCTAAATTCCAGCCTCATTACTTTATGTTGTAGCACTGTGTCCCATTAGTATTCCATTCCCCTCATGTTGGATCAGGTTCTGTTTGGACTCTTTGCTGGACTTTATTAACCACCTTGCTAAGTGGAATACTGCTCTGATTATGTTAGTTTTGACACTCTAGCTTTCGTAAAGAGTAAAGTTTGCTTTTCCAAGAAAGCATCTAGAAGAATATATATACAACTATTGTGTTAGTTGAATAAAGGATCCATGGAGTATCATATTTTCTATGAAACATGAGTTCTAACTGGTTGCTAAGATCATCACTATATGCATATAGTTTTTGTATGGTTAGTGTGATGCTATAGATATTCCATTTATGACTATTTGGTTCTTTAGTGGAAGCTGCCTTTAGAACTTAACAAGTAAGTTGGCAATCAGTAAGTTGTATCATAAGTATTACTGTAATATCAGACCTTATAGAAGCAATCTTCTTATTATAACCTGTCACCTGAAGATCAAAACATGCTTCAGAACCTATAATACCAAGCCTTATAACATATAAATGAAGCATCAAATTTTGACCATCATAAAACTTGTTTATGAACCTGTACTACTAGAACCTTATAGCCTGTAGATGAGACATCTTTCAATCACCTATGACCAAACATCATTCTAACCAAGCACATATATATTTGAGTAAAATGTATATTACATAGACTACTATATAATTACAAAAATTTAATTTATGTTTCTTAACTATGTCTAAGAAACCAAGTGAAAAGGGCCTAAAACTGGAGAAATGGATGGGTATAACCTGTGGTATATAGGAAAGGATAACAATAGAAACGACGTAGGGATAATGGTGGAAAATAAAGTTGTAGATGTTAGAAAAACCAGTGACAGAGTTCTACTAATATAACTTGTTCTAGGAGAGAAGATCATAAATATTATAAGTGGCATGCCCCACAGGTAGGGTTAAAAGATAGAATCAAGAGAAAGTTCTGAGAAGATATGGTTGGACTAATGCAAGAAGTTCCCAATACGGAAGGGATATTTATAAGAGCAAACTTAAATGGTTATATTGCAAAAGAAAATGAAGGATATGATTAGGGTACATGGAGGTTATGAGTTGGGGAAAGCTATTCTTGATTTTGCTTTAACATATAACCTAGATCTAGCAAATACATACTTTAAGAAGAGGGACAGACACTTATGAACCTTTAAAAGCAGATCATATAAAAGCCAAAGAGATTTTTTTCTACTTAGGAATAATGAAAGATCAATGTGTAAGGAATATAAATTGATATTCAGTGAGAGTTTAACCACACAACATAGGGTAGTGATTATGAATATTTACATTAAGAGATGGAAGAAAGGAAATGATATTCATAGGTGTCCAAAAACCAAGTGATGAAACTTAAAAAAGAGAGAAGATAATGTCATTCACAAACAAGTTGATGGTAGAAGGAAAGTGGAACAATAAATATAAGTAAACACCATGTGGACTAAAATGGCCAAGTCCATCAAGAAAGTGGGAAAGATGTTTAGGAGTATCTAAAGGTAAAAGACAACCATTAAAGGAAACTTCATGTTGGAGTGAAAAAGTGCAAAAGTTATTAAAGAGAAATGGTTGCATTTTAAAGCATGGCATAAGACTAGGAATAACAAAAACTTTGAGCAATATAAGAATGATAAAAAAGGCTGCTAAGAGAGTAGTAATTGAGGTTAAAATCAAGGCTTATGATGATCTTTATAATAGATTAGGGCTAAGAGAAGGTGAGAAAGATGTGTTCAAACTTGCAAAAATAAAAGAATAGAAGAGTTAGGACATACACTACATTATATGCATTAAAAGTGATGACCAAAGAGTACTAGTGAAAGATGACAAGATCAATCAAAGTTGGGAAAGTAATTGAAAAGCTAAGATACTATTAAATATTAGTACTAGCTTATGATATTTATAGTTTCCACATTTGAAGGATTTCTAATTTGGGATTGTTTAGATAATATCATATGTCCTTAAATCCTTCACAAATCCAAATATCTCCTTAACCTTAAATCCCTTAGATCCACAATTAATTGCCTCAAATAAGCTATAAATAACAGTTGACTCACTTGTCTTATATACTTTGATTTTATTCGATCCTATCTTGTATAATCAACTCTTGTATTCCTCTATAAATTGAGGGACTATGAACAATGAAATCAAGAATCCACCTTACTTCCATTAGTTTAACTTGATATCAGATCTTGGCAAGCCTATGTCTACCTCTACCCACACCAAAACCCTAGTTAGGGTGACCATAACCCTTACACTCGTCTAAACTTCCCAAAGATCAACACAACCCCTAAAATGGTTGACAACAAGACCACATCAAAAAATTCCTACCCAAACCATAGTCAATAATGGTGAATCCACCAATCTGGAAATGGTTTTTGAAAAACTCAACCCCACAATTATATCAAAGTGGCCCAATCAATGAAACTCACACTAAGATGAAGAGCATATCTAGATGGGCCAAAGAGACAGCCAAAGGAAGGTGCTGCTGCCACCAAATGGGAGGAGAAAAATGCTTTAGTAATAGGTTGGTTGATACATACAATGCAACCTAGTATTGGGAAGAGTTATCTTTTCATTGAGAATGTAAATGACATTTGGGAGGCAGTGAAGGAAGCCTATTCAAAAATAGGCAATGATAGATGTATGAGATCCAGAACCACATTAGAGACACCAAATAAGGTGACTGAGATGTCAACTCTTACTATAGCACTCTTAGGGACTATAGTTGGAGTTGGACTACTATCAGAGTATGGAGCTTCATACCACACGAATCCCACCCCAAGTTACTCTGATGCTGGGAAAGGGGAGGACACTTAAGTTTCTTGTGGGACTTAGACAAGAATTTGATGCTATGTGTTCATTGGCTATTAGTAAGAGCCCCTTTCCTACCTTCTACATGGTTAGGAGGAAAGAGAGTAGTGAGAAGGCCATGACCAGAGAAGAACATGTTGAACTACTATGGCTCCTAAAACAGATGGAAGGAGACATGCCAAAGGCAAAGGCAAGGATCCCAAGGTTGATTTGTGGTCTGTAGGAAGCCTTGCCATGAAATTAGAACTTGTTGGATTTTTACAGAACAACAAGCTCAAGAAAAGGCAATAAAGGATACTAAAACATTGTTGGAGCTACTGCAGAAGGAAGTGACATCAAGTCCACTCCCAAAGAGCTAGCTGAGATTAGAAAAATTGTAAAGGAAGAAAATTTAGATGCTAGTTCATTATACTCTAATAAAACTCTCTTGGCTCTAACTATTGGTAGCAATCCTAAGGCTTGGATATTAGACCCAGGTGCCTTTGAGCACATGAAAGGGAACTCTAAGTTATTCCATACCTATAAATCATGTTTTGGCCTTCAAAAAGTAGAGGTAACTAACAATAGTCACTTAGCAATAGCTGGAAAAGGGTCTATAAGAATTAAATTAAGCCTACAAATCACTTTTGCACTTTTTGTACCAAAATTAGCATTTAATCTAATCTCTATTTATAAGTTAGCTAATGGAACTGACAAGCTAGTATATTTTTTTTTTACTAATGATTGTTTCTTGCAGGACCCAATTACAATGAAGATGAGTGGTCTTGCTAGAGAATTAGGTGACCTCTATCTCCCGAAAGTTGACATACAGCAACCTCAAAATCCACTTGGACTACATAGTACTCTGATAGACCCAAAGGAGGAGCTCTGGTTGTGGCATAGGAGATTAGATCATCCTTCTTTTCAAACCTTATGTTGTATGTTTCCTTATGTTACTAGAAAAGTTAGGGCAAGTGGGTTTAGCTGTGAACCTTGTGAAATGGTTAAACATCAACGTGTAACCTATCATTCTAATGATATAAAACTGCAATTCCTTTGTCTGTGCTGCATTCTGATGTGTGGGGACCATGCTGCATATTTAGTAGATTGCGTCACAAATACTTTGTTAATTTCATTGATGAGTGCACAAGACACACATGGATGTACCTCCTAAAAGACAAATATGAGGTCTAAAATACCATATGTAGATTTGTAAACATGATTGAAATACTCTTTAATTCAAAAATTAGAATTTTACAAAGTGCTCAAGGGATTGACTATACCAGATTTGAAATGGAAATTTTTTTTACTACAAAAAGTACAATCCATCAAATGTCTTATGCTTCTACAGCCTATCAAAATGGCTTAGCTAAAAGGAAAAATAGGCATCTCTTAGAGGTCACCCGTAGCTTATTCTTTTCTTAAAATGTACCATATTATCTATGGGGAGATCTAGTCCTAATAGCTGCTCTTTTAATCAATCTGCTCCCTAGTTGTGTGGTACACTTTGACACTCCTCATGCTAAATTAAGTCAAAACTTTCCTTCAATCAATCTTCCTTTGAAAAGTTCGTGTCTGTCTATTTTGTACACAATCCCTGGGTGGATAGGAGTGAGCTTGCTCCTTGAGCCATCAAATGTGTTTTCTTGGGGTATTTTCTAGGGCATAAAAGCTACAAGTGTTACTCACCTCACCTTAGAAAATTATTTCTCTCTAGCGATGTCACATTCCATGAATTTTCAACCTTCTATCCTAGATATGTTCATAAGCTATGTAGTTGTAGGCACACCCAGGCATAAAGGGTGTGACTTGCGCCCATAGGGACTAGGTGAGCCTAGTTGGCTACTAGTTCACAAGGTTTCAAAATGAATTAATTTTTTTTAAAAGAAAATTCAAAATAAATCCCAAAAATTGAAAAAAAATCCAAAGATATAGAAATATAAATATATGAAAAAATATTAGTCAAATGAGTGAAGTGGGATTATTAAGTAATAAATCAACATATCAACAACCTAAGGTTAAACCAAACAATTAACATCAACTAAATGGTCCCTATTCAAACATAAAGAAGGAGATTTAGAAACATACAAATGCAATGATAGTGATACTACTATGCAAATACTAGTCACCTTGCTAATCCCTTAATCCCTCATGGCCTCATCATCATCACTACCATCTTCTTATAAGTCCAGGAACAATAAACAATCAAACAGGAGTTACATAAATAAAGTGAAACAAATGTTAGAGTTAACTATTAAGACTTAAGACTTAAGAGTCATCTTCCTGCACCACTTTGTCATCAAGAAGATCAAGATCGTCATTAGAATCATCTCTCTAAGAGATATAAACATCATCCTCCTCAATCTCTTCATTGTGCTGCCTCTAATATCCTCCACTAGTTTTTGTTGAGTCTGAGAAATGTGGCTACCCCTCTATCCCCTCCTCTGCCTTTGGTACTGCCTAGTAGATAGAGCATCACATTCACTTAATCCTTTAGCAAGCTCCACAAGTAACTAGGATGTACCAGATCTTCTTGAACAATCCACTCATCACTTTTGTTGACCTCTCCTAACAGAATATGGTTTATAAATGTTTACATTTTCAAACGATCCTCATGTTCATGATGAAGGCACTAAGTGCATTGAATGTATACTAGATTGTTCAATGTCTTAGCATGTAGCATATTCCTCTTATTAGTATGGATATGAAAAGGAAAAATACTTGTAAATTTAGAATATAACTAATGTAAAGGTAATAACTAATAAGTACTAAATCTCAGTATTTAAGTAGCTTCTGTTCTCAAAGACACTCCATTTAAGCTTGTAAGAAGATACACTACATATCTGGTAGAGGACCTTAATGGTAAATGTTTGAAGATATAGGGTTTTAGCCCCAAAATTAATCTACCACTTGCCTACATAAGTTGAAGAAAATTAAAGTTAGAAAAATAAATAAAATTAGAATAGTATAAAATTTAGAAGTTAAAACATAGGACAACATAAAAAATTTATAAAGGGCTAGGGTTTTTTTCTTGCGTATTGTCAAGTCATTGTCAAACAAGCGTCTAGCATGTCTATAAGTGGATATCTCATCTACCACCATGTTAGCCTCCTTTCTGTAATATAGCCTACTGATGGTATGCATTAGACCATTCTTAATGGCATTGTTATATCCAATTTTAGTGTCATGGATGCAATAAAAGGATTGATTTAGGTAATATCTAGCTGCATGCAAAGGTTGATGATGTTGAGAACTCCATTTACTGCTAAATTATCTTGAATCTTTTCTTTTTCCCTGGCTATGGCCTCAAATATGTATCCTATTGTCGGCTTTTCCTTACTATCCATTACCTTGAAAACCTCTACTAGTGGTGCTGTGATCTTCAAACAAAAGAGGATGTAGTTCTAGAAGTTGGCACGTGACACAATTCCTTCAACTCTTTTACCTTCAAGCCTTTTCAACCATTTAGTATTCATCTATTATTGAACAGTGAAACATTGCTCGTAACTTTGTCTTTAAGTTATAAATGCTTTCTAAACTCAAGAAGTTGGTGGTGAAGGTGTCACTGCACATCTGAACAAATCTTTTTTCTTTGTAAATCTTCTCATAAGATCAAGGACATATGAGTGGCTATAGATAAACACCATCATCACCCTAGCTTTTGCCATAGTTTATTCACACCTAGCAATTTGCCTATGTCCTCTAACATAAGATCTATGTAGTGTGCTGCACAAGAGATCCAATATAAATGTGGCCTCCTCACCATTAACTAGCTTCTCGTAGTCATGTAGTTGGAGGCCTTGTTGGTTATGCCCTAAAGCAGACAAAGGTAAAATTATTTAGGGTTGCATTATAAACAAGTTAAATACTTAATAGATTATAGATATGAAACCAAAGAATTACCTAAACTATGTTGTTCTCTCCAACTTCATCAATCACCTTCTTTAGCATGTCAAATATTAAGTTTGTTCTCTTGACATAGATTTAAAAAAAAACTATCCTAGTTGGACAATTCACTAAAAAGTTGACAAGGGCGAAACTGTCTCTAACGTGGTCTAGAAGGAACGACTACAAGCAGTATTAAATGTAACCGCATGCTCTTGTCCTAAACTCTTTCTTATAAGCTTTGTTCATTGTCGTCTGTTGCATGGGTGCCTTTCCCTTACCCTGGGCCTCAAGGTTGGGAGCAAAGAGATAGGCCATAGGCCCTTTTGTTGTTTGTTGTGTGGCCATCTTATGCCTCTTGCTCCAATCAAAATACCAACAGCTCTGGTATTGTCAATCTCCTCCATCTTGACCTCATCATTGTGGAAGCCAAACAAAATTTTTGGCCATTCCATAACCTGTGTTATTCTCCCTCTATTATCTTTCTTCTTCCTTGATTCATTTATATAATCCAAGATCATCTTAGATATCTTAGGAGTGACAAGGGCGCATTTTTTGGCATTCTTATGGCCACCCATCAAATGTTGTTTGAACCTGAATATTCCACCACTCTACCTATTTCCACAAAGCCTGCACCATACCAAACTTTTTGTCCTTAGCATCCCATGCCGCTCCATATTTCCATCTTAGATCCATTAATTTGGAAGAAGCATTGTTGGAGCCCTTGATGATGACATATTGTAGTTTGTATAGGAATACATGATGAACATAATAGTCGTAGAATGGAATGAAGACAAATCAATCAATCAGGAGATGAACCTCACAAACAAACAAAAGAAATAAATTAACCAAAATATAAAATAAATAACATACAAAAGTAAGAAATAATAATGTATTGCATGAATTGTATAAGGAATTAAGAAAACAAAACAAAAAAAAAAGTGAAATGAAACATGTAAAATATGTAAAAACATCAAAAGAGTCAATGGATCAGTAGTTTTTAGCATTATAATGGTGACATTTACACATTTTCTATAAAAAAAAACATATTGCTTTTAGTGAAAAATGATGAAAAAAAGATAGGTGCTAAAAACATCAAAGGAGACCATGAATAAGTTGTTTTTAGCATTATAATGGTGACATTTACACATTTGCTACAAGAACAAAAAATAAAAATAAAATAAAACTATACTATTATTAGTGAAAAAAGATGGGAAAAAAGATAGTCACAAAAACATCAAAGGAGTCCACGAATCAATTGTTTTTAGCATTATAATGGTGACATTTATACATTTGTTATGTTTTTCATTGTTTTTAGTGAAAAATAACAAAGAAAAAAAAGATAGGCACAAAAAACATCATTGGAGTACATGGACCAATCATTTTTAGCATTATAATGGTGACAATATGGAGATTTATTGAAAAGAAGAATGACAAATACAAATTACTGATGTAATTTACATTTTTTATAACAAAAATACAAAAAATTACAAAAACGGGGCATAATATACCAAATCTATGAAAATAGATGGAAAGAATGAAATGGAGTTATCATATTTAGCTTTAGAGTGTAGGAAAGAATGAAATGGAGTTATCATATTTAGCTTTAGAGTGTAGATACATTGAGATTTCAAAGAAAAATGAAGCATTAAACATGAAAATTAAAAAAAATGGTATTGTTTTTATAGTATTTTTACATAAAAAAAAAAGCAACCAAAAAAAAGTTTGATTCTTACCTCAATCACTTCAACTAGGCTTCAATAAATGATGGAAGATGAGTACTTAGTACTATTGCAAGAAGAGGAAAGGGAAGTTGGAAAGAAGAAGAAGAAGAAAGAAAAAAAATTGAAAATGAGGGTTTTATATCACTTACAGTGCACCTGGAGTCAAGGACGCAGGCACAAGCCACAACTAGTTGCGTCTAGTCGCATTGTGACTTATGCTTGTTATGCCTACCCAAAATCGAGTTGCAAGCTTAAGCCTTTTTGTCCCTAGAGATTAGGAGTGCCTTTGACGACATAAGTCATAAGGGGGACAATTTAGGGGATTCTGACCAAATATTCCTATTGCCATGGGCAAAGGACACTGCATCACTTCCAAAAAATTCAAAAAATCCACCCCCATACCTTACAAGTTGCCCAGATAGCCATACACCACTTTGGCCACCCTATCAGACTTGCCTATATAGAACCTGAACCCTACAAAACCACACTCAACCTTATGGGGAGTACTTGCAGTAGAACATCCATATGCACCTACAGCTCGACCAAACCAGCCTCTCATGCAGTATGTGTACCAAAGAAAAAAAAGGACCTACAGAATAAAACTGCCTTAGACATTATAGAAGCCATAGAGGTCACCACTCCTACAAATGATCACTCCAATTCAAAATCTAATTTGGGTCTTATAGGTATGCAATTTGAAACTGAATTATATACTGACTTGGACATTCTTGTAACTATTAAGAAAGGAGTAAGAAGTTGTAGACAGCACCCAATGGCTCATTATATCTCATACCATAAGATGTCTCCAGTACTTAAGGCCTTTGCTACTTAGCTAACAAAAGTTACCTTATCAAGGGATGTCCATGAGGCTCTTAGTAAAAAAAGTGACAACAAGATGTTTAAGAAGAGTAGGATGCACTAAATCAAAATTAGACATGTGTGCTCATAAATTTACCAAAGGAAAAATCAACTGTAGGCTGTAAATGGGTATTCTCAATCAAGTACAAGGCTAATGGAACTTTAGAAAGATACAAGGCAATGCTACTCATAAAGGGATTTACTCAAAATAGGTTATAGACTACTTTGAGACATTTACACCAGCTGCTAAACTTAACCCCATCAGAATTTTGCTCTCTCTTGCCATGAATAAGGATTGTGAACTATATCAATATGATGTGAAGAATGCTTTCCTACATGGAGAACTAGAAAAAGAGGTTTATATAGAAGTACTACATGGTTTGAGGAATGAGAAAAGCAATAACAAGGTGTGCTGACTTAAGAAGGCTCCATATAGCTTAAAGCAGTCGCCTAAGGAGTGGTTTGGATAGTTTGCTAGATTCATGTTGAATAATGGCTATCCCCAAAGTTAGGGAGGCTATACTTTGTTTATCAACCACCAAATTTGGAAAATTACTATACTAATTGTGTATGTGGATGATATTATAGTCACAAAAGATGATACAGATTGTGTGATCACTTTGCAGAAAATGATGGCACACGAATTTTGAATCAAGGACCTAGGAGCCTTGAAATACTTCTTGAGAATTGAGGTAGCACAATCCAAATAAGGAATCTTCATATTCCATAGGAAGTATGTATTTGATCTGTTGAAGAAAATGGGCCTCCCAAGGGGAAAACTAGTAAGTACTCCAATTAAGACCAACAAAAAAAGCTTGAGCTGAATCAAGGTAGGAAAGAACATATGAAGGACATGTACATAATATTAAATACCTCAAATCATGTCCTGGAAAATGTATTTTATATTCTAAGTAAGAGAGTATGGAAGTAAAAGCCTACACAGATTCAAATTGAGTCAAATTCTTCATTGATAGGAGGTCCACCACAGGTTTTTATGCATTCCTTTGGGGCAACTTGATCTTGTGGAAAAGTAAGAAATCGAAGGTTGTGTCTTGCTCTAGTGCAGAAATAGAATTTAGAACAATGGAAGTGGGGTGTGTGTGTTACTGTAGAGAAAAATTTTATTGAAAGACTTGATGATTCCAATTGAAGGGCTTATGAAGTTATACTGTGACAACAAGGCAGCTATATCAATAGTGCATAATTTAGTTCCATATAATAAAACCAAATACATAGAGATTGAGAGACACTTTATCAAGGAGAAGATAGAGTCAAGGGAGATTTGCATGCCATATGTTCCTATGAAGAAGCAACTTATTGATATATTGACAAAGGGGATTGACAGCAAATCCTATGGGATAATTACAGACAAGTTGGGAATGATAAATGTCAATTCACTAGCTTGAGGGGGAGTATTGGAAAACTAAGATATTGTGTGATGACCCGGGTTTTCCCATGCATTTTTAAATGCAAGATCTAATTCCTAAGGCAGGATGCATCCCTATTTGAAAACCATTTTATAAAAACAATGCAATGCAGAGGAAAATCTTTAGTTTTAAACTTATTTTCAAAATCCTGAGTGTCATTTGCTTTCATAACAACCAAAGTAGTTTTTGAAAAACTTCAGAAATCATAAATGTTTTCCCAGGTCTATCCAGTCACAGCTCACAGCCCAACTGTAAATAAATACAAATACATGTCCAAAGGGTAGAGTGTTTACTTACATGTATAATTGTCTCCTTTTGATTTTTCTTTGCTCGTAGCACTAACATAGGTGTCCTCTACTCGTGGATGGAGCTATCCTGAAAAATATTAAGGATAGGGTGAGTATATACTATACTCAGTAGGAGTCTATCACTACTAGTTTTGCAATGCATGCTACGTTTAAAAATCATATGCTCTTTAAAACATGTGCATGTTTGAACAACCATGTTCAATATCGATATTAAAAACCATTGTCGAATCGGAATACTGACGACTTAAAGAATCGCATAATCTAAGTCGAAAGTATCATATATATATATCATAAACATAATGATATGCATAAGATGCTCAACTGAATCCAACTCATGGATATCTGGTTTGGTCGACCAACCTCACGTCATGCCATATGCAATGCATGTAAATCCTCAAACCATAGGGTCCCACTATGACCACGACCTCGCCACCGTGTGGTCCCCGGGTACCTAAGGACACTCGGTCATAGCCTCCATGGGGCATATGACACATTGACCCAGTGCCGTGACACCAGTGGTAGCCCCTTGTACCACATGCAATCGACATAGGGACATTGCCCTTTTTGGGCATGGTACCCATTCCACCTAATAGTGGTAGAGGCTGGAGGCCAACCCAGACCTCTCGGCATAGCACCCACGAGCTTCTTAGCCCAAATCATATAAGATTAAACAAGCGAAAACCTCTTTTTCAAAACCTGTCCTCTTTGGCTCCCTCACAACTACCTGGCCCTCACAACTGCCTACCTAGCATCTTTTGGGCACTCCAGCGTCTTTTGGTAACCCTCAAGGACATGCAAGTTTCAAGAACTCAATGCTCACAAATCATGCAATATATGTAATTGTTTGCAAAACATGTCTATGCATAATGTATTTGTCATATGCATGCTGAATTCGTTTATAAGATTAAACAAGTCATATAACTTATACTTAAAACATGCAGTCTCAAAACAATCATGGCTCTTTTTAAAAGTCTAGTAGCGATAGAGCACCTACCTCAAAGTCTATTGGAGTCGCGTCCTTTATCACTCAGCCTGTCCCTGAGTCTCATTTATAAACTCCTGGGTATGAATGGATACAAGGAGTCCTTATCAATTTCATTCTATTTAGACATTAGATCGCTAGATCTGCCTTTTAGGGTCCATGGTCCTTGCCTAATTCATTGTCAAGCTAGATCCTATAATATGGATCTACTATTCAATAGTTAAACTTTGTAAATTGTCCTTTGATCCTAACTTTAAAGTCTCATTGGGTCCGCATGTCCCAGTTCCCAGGACACCCGTGCATCCTGGTTGAACTGCGACTGCCTCACGTATATGTGCGCCCAAAGGCCGTGCCAGGGACTGTGTTTTGTACTCGCACATGCATGCTCAAGTGACGTGCATCATCGCACGAACACACCCTTGGTGTAGCATGGAGCGTCTCAGCTCCTAAGGCACCCCGTGCTTCTTGGTCGAGCCAGGACCCGTACCCCATGTCACGTGCGCACCCGAAGGCTGCACCTGGGATAGTGTACGCACTGTCGTATGCCCAGAACCCATCCCAGGGACCCTGTCCCAGGCATACATGGAGCGTGGCATCCCTGGGACGCCTTGTTCGTGCAGGGCTAGTTGGAAACGGTCTTGGAGCGTTTTCTGGCCAGGAAACCCGGCTGGGAAAGGACTAGATCCAGCATGGATCTTGGCCTGGGGGAAGCAAAACAGAGAGAAGGTAAGGAGGGGCTTACCTGGGTAGCCTGGGGACGCCCTTTTTCCTGGTGATGCGTTTCCCTGTGCCAGAAACCTATGTTGTCGGAACCCACGAAGAAGGGGAAATCCCCAATGCCAGACCAGAAAGGAGAGGAGGGGAAATGGGGAGACGGGAAAAGGAATGGCCGGCCTGACTAGGGTCTAGCCATTGCCGAAAAATGCAGAGGAGACTGGCTTGAGATGAGTTTCCAATTTTGTCGGAAACCCCAGTCTCAAAATGGTCGAAAATTTGTGTTTTGGAGGGGGGGAGATGGGGCTTTTTATAGCCCTGCTATGGCGGTGCTGCCAATGGCGGTGGCAGAAACCTTTAGAAACGGGGTTTCTGGAGAGATCTGGAGGTGGCAGACGACAGGGGGTGCCGTTATCAAAACGGCCCCCTGTGTTTTTCGTTCTTTTTCGTTTTCTGTTTAATTTACAAAAATACCCCTGATCTTTAAACGGCTGTAACTTCTTCATACGAACTCTGTTTTTAGTGTTCTTTGAGGTGTTAGATTCCATTTTTCGAGTAGAATCTAATGGTACCAAGTTTCCTTAAAAATTCCTTCATTTACTATTTTAAATAAAGTAAAACATTCAACATAGTTTATTTCCCATAAAATGTCCAATTTTTGTTAAAAATAGCGTAAATTGTTCGGGCGTTACATTTTGTTTAATCTTAGTACTAGTTTATGATATTTACAATTACCATATATGGGATTATTGAGATGATATCATATCTCCTTAACCCTCACAAACCCACGGTTTCTCCTTGAATCCCTCTCAGTTCAATAATTAATTGCCTCAAATCACAGATGTAGATAACAATTGACTCACTTACCTTATAGTGCAGTTGTAGATAACAGCTAACTCACTTACCTTATATAATTTGATTTTATTTAGTCTTGTCCTGTATAGTCAACCCTTGTATTTCTCTATACATTGAGACATTATAAACAGTGAAATGAAGAATTCACCTTACTTCCATTAGTTTAACTAAAGTTACCTTTGAAAATTGCTACATGAAAATTGCCTTATGAATATAAAGATTGAAAGAATCTAAACTTAGATAATGTTGGAGTACATAGACACAACCCTAAGATTAGGATACTTAAAGTGAAAGAGCCTCGAAAGCCCTTAGGTCACGATGGTATACTAATAGAGGTTTGGAAGTATAGGGGAAATACTTAAGTAGTTTAACAAGATTGAAAAATCAATGAAAAGCCTGATGAATGGATGAAAAACTCCATTGTGTCAATTTATAAGAATGAAAGAGACATTCAAAGTTGCACTAATTATCATGGGATCAAACTTATGAGCCATACCATGAAACTTTGAAAAAGAGTGATTTAGAAGAGACAATGCCATGAGATGAGTGTATCAGAAAAAGCATTTGGTTTCATATGTGGGAGGTCTACCATGAAAGTTATATCCTTACTTAGACAATTGATGAAGAAATATAGGGAGAGGAGGAAAGATCTCCAAATGGTCTTTATTGATTTAGAAAAAGCTTATGATAGAGGAGCTAATATGGTGGGTGCTGGGCAAGAAAGGGGGTTCAGGGGGGTATGTAGATATAATTAAGAATATGTATGAAAGAGTTATAACAAATGTTAAGACAACTAGTGGAGAGATGTACTATGGATCGACTTTGAGTCTGTACCATTCATATTGGTTATGGACGAGTTTACAAAACATTTACATAAGGAGATTCCATTGTTCATGATATTTGTAGATGACATAATTTTGATTGATAAGATAAGGGACAGAATAACACAAAGCTATAGTTGTGGGGAGATGCTATAGAGTCTTAAAGGATTTAAAATTAGCAGAACTATGACAGAGTTTATAGAATGCAATTCTAGCAAGGAGAGGAGTGAGAGTGAAGTAGTAGTAAAGACTATAATCAAGAAGTCCCCAAAAAAGACCACTTCTGATACTTGGGATAGATAATTCATGAGAGCGGAGAGATTGAGAGGGATGTTACCCCAAGAATCCAAGCAGGTTAGAACAAATGGAGATGTGCCTCTAGAGTTTTGTGTAACTAATGGGTGCCACTCATATTGAATTGAAAAATTCTATAGAATGGTTGTAAGGCTGACCATGCTCTATGGTTTAGAGTGTCGGGCAGTTAAGGAACAACATGTATATAGGATGAACATAGTCGAAATGAGAAGGTTGAGATGGATGAGTGGCAAGATAGGAAAGGATAGAATTAGAATTGAAAACATTAGAGGAAACTTAGGAGTAGAACTAATAGAGAACAAGCTGAGAGAGGATAGACTTAGATGGTTTGTACATGTCCAATGGAGATCGAAAATAGCATGGGTTAGAAGGAATGAGTCGATCCAAGTTAAACACTCTAAAAGGGCAAGGGGAAGGCTCAAAAGGACGTGGATTTAAGTGGTGAGAAATGATTTGAAAACTTTTGGACTAAATGAAGCCATGACACTTGATAGAGCATAATGGAGGAAAAAGATTCATATAGATGACCAATAATCAGGATAAGGCCTTAATGATGATGATATAATGCCCGAGCAATTTACACTATTTTTAACGAAAATTGGACATTCTATAGGAAATAAACTGAGTTAAATGTTTCACTTTATTCAAAAATATTAAATGAAGGAATTTGTGATTAAACTTGGTACCATTAGATTCTACTCGAAAAATGGAATCGAACGCCTCAAAGAACGCCGAAAACGGAGTTTGTATGAAGGAGTTATAGCGGTTTAAAGATAGGGGTATTTCTGGAATTTAAACAGAAAATGTTTAAAACCAAAAAGGACGAAAAACACAGGGGGCCATTTTGATAACGGCACCCCATGTCTTCTTCAACCTCTAGACCCCTCCAGAAACCAGTTTTTCCCTATTTCTCTAGAATACACCGGGGCAAATGGCGGCACCGCCTTTCACTCCTCTATAAAAACCCCATCTTCCCCCTCTTCAAATTGCATTTTTCCAGTCGTTTGAGACTGGGGTTTCTGGCAAAAACCGGAAACCCATCTTTCTACATTTTCCGGCAACAGCCAGGCCCAAGTTAGGCCAGCCATTGCCATTTTTCTCCATGACCTTGCTCCTTTCCAGTCTAGCAATAGGGTTTTTCCCCTTTCTTCAAGTTTTTCGGGGAGCAGGAGGTTTGGAATGAAACGGGGTTCCACCACCAGCGATGGGCGTCCCCAGGCAACCTAGGTAAACTGATTTTCTCCACTCCTCTCCATTTTGATTTACCTAGGCCAGATCCACGCCGAATCTGGTCCTTCCCTAGCCATTTCCAACCAGGTTCCTAGCCGGAAAACACCCCAAGACAGGTTCTAAATGGCTATGCACGAATACGACGACCCAGGGACGCCATGCTGTACATGCACCTGGGACTAGGTCCTTGGGACGGGTTCCAGGTGTACGACAGTGTGTACACTGTCCCAGGAGCAGCCTTCAGGTACATGCGCGACATGAGACACGGGTCTTGGCTTGACCAGGGTGCACGGGGTGCCCTGGGAGCTGAGACGTGCCATGCTACAAGGTATGTCTGTGCGACGATGTGTGTCATAGCGCGTCACTTGAGCATGCATGTGCGCATGCAAAATGTGGTCCCTGGCATGGCCTTTAGCCGCGCACGCATGTGAGATGGTCACGGTCCAACCAGGATGCACCAGTGTCCTGGGAACTGGGACACGCAGACCCAATAAGACTTTAAAAATTAGGATTAAAGGATAAATTACAAGAGTTTAACTATTAGAAAGTAGATCCATATCATAGGATCTAGCCTAGCAATGAATTAGGCAAGGACCATTGACCCTAAACAGTAGATTTAGTGGTCTAATGTCTAAATAGATTAAAATTAATAAGGACTCCTTGTATCCATTCATACCCAGGAGTTTATAAATGAGACCCAGGGATGGGTTGAGTGCTAAAGGACGCGACTCCAGGAGGCTTTGAGGTAGGTGCTCTATCGCTACTAGACTTTTTAAAAGAGCCATGATTGTTTTGAGAATGCATGTTTTAAGTATAAGTATATGACTTGTTTAGCATGACTTAATTCAGCATACATATGATAAATGCTTTATGCATAGATATGTTTTGCAAATAATTGCATATACATTATGCATAGATATGTTTTGCAAACAATTACATATATTGTATGATTTGTGAGCATTGAGATTTGAGGGTTACCAAAAGACGCTGGAGTGCCCAAAAAACGCTGGGTAGGTAGTTGTGAGGGCTAGGCAGTTGTGAGGGACCCAAAGACGACAGGTTTTGAAAATGAGGTTTTCGCTTTTTTGATCGGATATGATTTGGGTTGATAAGCTCATGGGAGCTATGCCGAGAGGTTTGGGTTGGCCTCCAGCCTCTACCACTATTAGGTGGATGGGTACCACGCCCAAAAAGGGCAACGTCCCTACGTCGACTGCATGTGGTATAGGGGGCTACCACTGCTGTCACGGCACTGGGTCGATGTGTCATATGCCCCGTGGAGGCTATGACGTTGTGTGCTCAGGTACTCGGGGACCACACGGTTGCGAGGTCGTGGGCATAGTTGGACCCTATGGTTTGATGATTTACTTGCATTGCATATGGCATGACATGAGGGTGGTCGACCATACCAGATATCCATGAGTTGAATTCAGTTAAGCATCTTATGCATATCATTATGTTTATGATATATGATACTTTCGACTTGAATTATGCTATTCTTTAAGTCATCAGTATTTCATTTCGACAATGGTTTTTAATATCGATATTGAACGTGATTGTTTGAACACGCACATGTTTTTAAGAGCATATAATTTTAAACATAGCATCCATTGCAAAACTAGTAGTGATAGACTCCTACTGAGTATAGTATATACTCACCCTATCCTTAACATTTTCAGGACAGTTCCACTCACAAATAGAAGAAGTCTCAGAAGATGTTAGTGTTACGAGCAAGTGAATCAAAAGGAAAGAATTATACATGCAGTAAACTCTCAACCCTTTGGACATGTATTTGTATTTATTTACAGTTGGGCTGTGTGCTGTGACTGGATAGACCTGGGGAAAAACACTTATGATTTCTGAAGTTTTTCAAAAACTACTTTGGTTGTTGTGAAAGCAAATGACACTCAAGGTTTTCAAAATGAGTTTAAAACTAAAGATTTTCAGCTGCATTGCATGGTTTTCCTAAAATGGTTTTCAAATAGGTATGCATCCCGTCATAGGAATTAGATATTGCATTTAAAAATGCATGAGAAAACCTGGGTCGTCACAGTTGCTATCAGAGCCCAGGTTTTATCCTTTGACAGCTAGTCCAGCATGTCCAAGGGCCATAGACAATAGAGAAAATCAAGAAGAAGTAGTATAAATAGAAGAAGTAGAGGTGACTACTTCTATTTGAGGATTACAATATTAATACTCAAGGCAGTTCACCATAAATAAATAGGTGAAACACAGCTTGGTTTAACAAATAATTAGGCGGAGGATAGTGCAACCCTTATCCAAAATCTAGTCTAAGACGACTTAAGGATTAAGGATTGTTGTGTGGTGCAAGTGTGAAAACCCATATATGGATCATATTATTATGAGAATGAGGAATGAGGATGTTAGTGGACCTGTTAGTAGTCTCATCAAAGGTGAGAACATCGAAAAACCTAGATGGCTATCTTACCATCATAAAGAATATCAGAATATGAGTACACTATCACAAGGGATATGATATGAGTATGATAAGGGATGTAAAAGATAGACTTTGAGAAGATTTTGATGATAATCTAAGAGGGATGAGAATGCAAGATGATATTAGGAGATGACTGTGACTCAAACTAGGTCACAAAGGTCTGGAACTTGAAGGACTTAGCTCAATTTTGGATACCTTAATTGGAGTCTTATAAAGAGTGAAGTGCTATCGACTAATAACTACTTGAGTATTATGGAGCCAATCAAGTGACATATTATGTGATTAAGAGAAACATAACACGAATATGATAGGGAAATGAATTCGACCGAGTTATCAAAAGATTTATGACGATAATATTGGGGATGATAGATCTATGATAATAGATTGATCCTAACATGAACTTGTAAGAAAAGTATGGCATGACCAAAACGTCAATACCATTATTAAGACATTGTATGAATTTTATTGAGGCTATAGGCAATTGAGGATTTCAGTGATCTTAAGACAGTTTAGAATTTCTGAGAAGCATTTAGTTTATCATATATGTTACGTAAAGGAATAGATGAAGTATCAATTATATGCAACAAAGCATATAGAGACATTGATCCAGGTAGACCAAATGAGGATTTTGAAGAAAAGAGAGAAAGAGATAGAGATGTAACTATAAGTATTCAATATTAAATATTCAAAAGAAAAAGAAAAAGGTCATGACTTTATTAAGGAAAGAATAGATCCATAGAAATCTTTCATCTTGAATTATCTGGGAAGATAAACCAATCAAATTCGAAGGAATAATAATAGTTGAGTTGGCGACGATGTTATTGTAAATACGTATTATAGAGAGAAAGCATATGGGGTTTAAGACTTTGAGTAGATTATCGAATATCAGGAGATTATGCGACAAGAAATTTCCAAAGGGGGATGGTGATCAACTAGAAATTAAATTCTACAAATGGTTTGATATTAGAATCTTATTAGATCCATCAGCTTATGGGGAACACCAATGGATATAATCCATAAAAAGGAAAATTTGGTGATATCCCACCTTGCCAATAAAATATATTGAAAAAGGAATTAGACCAGGACAGTGACTTATCCATCTATCTATCTTCAGCAAGAAGGGTACCATCAAGGATCAAATGAGGTCTTACTATCATAGATTGGAAAACCAAAAATCTTAAGATCATTATTTAGTCATTACCTTTAGAGTAATGTTGACTAAATAAAGGTATCCCACCCTAATTAATCAAGTATGTTAGTATCTATGAGTTAGTAGTCGAAGTTATATACTCAGAGGGATATTATAAGTATTTGGACATGAGTTTTACCTAAAAGAAGTTACCTGTTAGACTAAGTCATTTGAGGGTATGAGGTCAGTTGATTAAGCCACATCATCGAGTCGATTAGGCCACATCATGAAGGAGCTACGAGAACGATGAGGACAGTTGCAACTGAGATAAGAGCAAAAAATAAGAAGTCATCTAAACCAATGTGAAAGATTTTTCAAACCTGAATAGATACCATGACAAACCATAGAAATCACTGTGAGTCTGAAGAATACTGTTGACTTGGATTAAAAAAGGAAGGCAAATAAGTATTGATCACTTTAGAGGCCCTTGAGCTTATGACATAAATATATCTGGAAAGAGATCAATAGGTAATCAAATAAAGTCTTTCTATGTCTAAGAAAATGTTTATGCTTACCTGAGTGTTGTTAAACTTGTTGAGTTAACAACTTCAGTACAATTTGATATAATCGCTATTGAAGGAGAATTATTGCTATTATAAGCTGAGTATGAGAAGGCACTTGAAAGATAAAATAAGGAGGCACTTGAAAGATAAAATTTGAGGAATTGAGAAAATCACTACTTATGGGGATACCTCCCGACAATATAGACTGCATGGTTGGCGATAAAACCTTGATAAAAGATTGCACAATATATTGACATGGGGGATGAAAGGAGAAAAGGTGAAATGGCTAGCACACTATAAGGTGAAGATTTAATATTACATTGCCTTTAAACAAATAGTTAGTTGTTATGAGCATATAACAAGTACGAAAAATCAATTGAAGGAATTTCCTAAGGACTAACCCTACTGGATTGAGTATAGAACTTTTGACTAAAAGGATATGAAGAAAATCATCAAACAATGAAATGACAAAGAGGATGATGGCAAAGGATTCAACCATGACCTAGTAAGGGTACTCGGTTATGAATAAGAGACTTTTTGCTTTGCATAAATGGGAACATTATTGAAAATCCTAATGACAAATTGATGTGAATAGTGAGACAGGCTTCTGGACAAGAACATGTGACCTGTGATGATGAATCGACCATTAACATTTGACATGAGTTTGGATAAAATCTTCACGGAGAAAAGCATTTAATGAATTCAATAGTTATGAAATTGGATATGGAGTTAGGACATTTTACTTTCAGTATATGATAAGGTCCTCGATGGGAGAAGCTACTAATTGGCTTTCATGAGTTTATTTTGAATGTAACTTTGGTTGAGGAATAAAGTCACATATGGAAAAATGACAGACAGTTGAAATTCGAAGTTAATCAAGGGTTTGGTTGTAGATCACATGATACCATGTCAGTTATTGAAGTATCTTGGGGACAAATATAAAAAAAAAAAAAAGGAAAAAAAGAAGAAAAGTTAAACACAATAGAAAGAAGGTAACTTTTTGGACTCTTACTAATAACCAACCATTAGAAGGAGATATGGATGATGAAGAGATCACTAGATGAAAGACAAGAAGAAAAAGGGATTATCCTATGATATTCAAAATGAAATAGGAGAAATAAGATTGTATGATCTCAAAGAAGTATGGAGCAATTTATACATAAATAAAGAAGCATGATCCTACAAGGAGATTATCCTATACATGATGAGAAAAGTATAGGCATCTAAGGATTTCAAGAAAGATGAGTTACAGCTAGAAACTGGTATTGTTAAACTGGCACGTATGAGAGTATGCATTAGAGTACGCAGTGAAAGCGGCCCTTACAGGTAAGGCCTTGTAGAAGGAACAACAGAAATGATAAATTGAGGTTGAGCTTAGAATTGATTCCTAAGGGGGGAATGCATTCACCAAGAAGTTATCTAAGAGACAAATACATGGAAGATGATAATTTATGGAATTTCGAGGACAAAATTCTTTTAAGGGGGTAATAATGTAATGCCCGAGCAATTTACACTATTTTTAAACAAAATTGGACATTCTATAGGAAATAAACTGAGTTAAATGTTTCACTTTATTTAAAATAGTAAATGAAGGAATTTGTGAGGAAACTTAGAACCATTAGATTCAACTCAAAAAATGGAATCCAACGCCTCAAAGAATGTCAAAAACAGAGTTCGTATGAAGAAGTTACAGCCGTTTAAAGATAGGGGTATTTTTGGAATTTAAACAGAAAATGTTTAAAATGAAAAAGGACAAAAAACACAGGGGGCCGTTTTGATAACGGCACCCCTTGTCGTCTTCAACCTCTAGACCCCTCTAGAAACCAGTTTTTCCCGATTTCTCTAAAATACACCAGGGGAAATGGCGGCACCGCCTTTCACTCCTCTATAAAAACCCCATCTTCCCCCCTCTTCAAATCGCGTTTTTCCAGTCGTTTGAGACTGGGGTTTCCGACAAAAACTGGAAACCCATCTTTCTGCATTTTTTGGCAATGACCAGGCCCAAGTTAGGCTGGCCATTGCCATTTTTCTCCATGACCTTTCTCCTTTCTAGTTTGGCAATAGGGTTTTTCCCTTTCTTCAAGTCTTCCGGCGAGCAGGAGGTTTGGAATGAAACGGGGTTCCACCACCGGCGATGGGCGTCCCCAGGTGACCCAAGTAAGCCGATTTTCTCCACTCCCTCTCCGTTTTGATTTCCCCAGGCTAGATCCATGCCGGATCTGGTCCTTCCCCAGCCATTTCCAACCAGGTTCCTGGCCGAAAAATGCCCCAAGACCAGTTCTAGCCAGCTCTGCACGAACACAACGTCCCAGGGACGCCATGCTGTACGTGCACCTGGGACTGGGTCCCTGGGACGAGTTCTAGGTGTACGATAGTGCGTACACTGTCCCAGGAGCGGCCTTCGGGTACATGCGCAACATGGGGCACGGGTCCTGGCTCGACCAGGGTGCACGGGGTGCCCTGGGAGTTGAGACGCGCCATGCTACAAGATGCATCCGTGCGATGATGCACGTCATAACGCGTCACTTGAGCATGCATGTGCGCATGCAAAACGCGGTCCCTGGCACGGCCTTTAGGTGCGCACGCATGTGAGACGGTCACGGTCCAACCAGGATGCACGAGTGTCCTGGGAACTAGGACACGTAGACCCAATAAGACTTTAAAAATTAGGATTAAAGGATAAATTACAAGAGTTTAACTATTAGAAAGTAGATCCATATCATAGGATCTAGCCTGGAAATGAATTAGGCAAGGACCATTGACCCTAAACAGCAGATTTAGCAGTCTAATGTCTAAATAGATTAAAATTAATAAGGACTCCTTGTATCCATTCATACCCAGGAGTTTATAAATGAGACCCAGGGATGGGTTGAGTGCTAAAGGACGTGACTCCACGAGACTTTGAGGTAGGTGCTCTATCGCTACTAGACTTTTTAAAAGAGCCATGATTGTTTTGAGAATGCATGTTTTAAGTATAAGTATATGACTTGTTTAGCATGACTTAATTTGGCATACATATGATAAATGCTTTATGCATAGATATGTTTTGCAAATAATTGCATATATATTATGCATAGATATGTTTTGCAAACAATTGCATATATTGTATGATTTGTGAGCATTGAGTTATGAAAGATTGCATGTCCTTGAGGGTTACCAAAAGACACTGGAGTGCCCAAAAGACCCTAGGTAAGCAGTTGTGAGGGCCAGGCAGTTGTGAGGAACCCAAAGAGGACAGGTTTTGAAAAAGAGGTTTTCGCTTGTTTCATCGGATATGATTTGGGCTAATAAGCTCGTAGGTGCTACGTTGAGAGGTTTGGGTTGGCCTCCAGCCTCTACCACTATTAGGTGGATGGGTACCACGCCCAAAAAGGACAACGTCCCTACGTCGACTGCATTTGGTACAGGGGGCTACCACTGGTGTCACGGCATTAGGACGATGTGTCATATGCCCTGTGGAGGCTATGACGCTGTGTCCTCAGGTACCCGGGGACCACACGATGGCGAGGTCATGGGCATAGTTGGACCCTATGGTTTGATGATTTACTTGCATTGCATATGGCATGACATGAGGGTGGTCGACCATACCAGATATCTATGAGTTGAATTCAGTTGAGCATCTTATGCATAAACGTCGACTGCATTTGGTACAGGGGGCTACCACTGGTGTCACGGCACTAGGACGATGTGTCATATGCCCCGTGGAGGCTATGACGCTGTGTCCTCAGGTACCCGGGGACCACACGATGGCGAGGTCATGGGCATAGTTGGACCCTATGGTTTGATGATTTACTTACATTGCATATGGCATGACATGAGGGTGGTCGACCATACCAGATATCTATGAGTTGAATTCAGTTGAGCATCTTATGCATATCATTATGTTTATGATATATGATACTTTCGACTTGAATTATGCTATTCTTTAAGTCGTTAGTATTTCATTTCGATAGTGGTTTTTAATATCAATATTGAACGTGATTGTTCGAACACGCACATGTTTTTAAGAGCATATGATTTTAAACATAGCATGCATTGCAAAACTAGTAGTGATAGACTCCTGCTGAGTATAGTATATACTCTCCCTATCCTTAACATTTTCAGGACAGTTCCACTCACAAATAGAAGAAGTCTCAGGAGATGTTAGTGCTGCGAGCAAGTGAATCAAAAAGGAAACAATTATACATGTAAGTAAACTCTCAACCCTTTAGACATGTATTTGTATTTATTTACAGTTGGGCTATGTGCTGTGACTGGATAGACCTGGGGAAAAACACTTATGATTTCTGAAGTTTTTCAAAAACTACTTTGGTTGTTGTGAAAGAAAATGACACTCGGGGTTTTCAAAATGAGTTTAAACTAAGGATTTTCTGCTGCATTGCATGGTTTTCATAAAATGGTTTTCAAATAGGGATGCATCTCGCCTTAGGAATTAGATATTGCATTTAAAAATGCATGAGAAAACCCGGGTCGTCACAGATGATGATGATGAACTGTGTCTAAAGCTAGAAATAAAATAATATTAATACCTGGGCACAAATGGCTACTATTCCTTATGATAGTAAAACGTGTATTAGATTCTATTACTACTTAGTACTAGCTGTTTAGTTATAGGAATAACTTTCCCTTAATAGTTTTGAGAAGGCCTTATTTTGATCTCAATTGTTTGTACACCCAAAATTGTTGAGCTGCTTAGTAAAAGGTAAAAAGATGTTGTAGTACTCAATCTAGTCTGCACAGTGCAAAGTACATGGTTTAGATTGGTTTCACCTGGTGATTTAGTGGTTTAGTGGCAACTACTTAGTCCTCTACTAGTTGGCGGGAAATAAGTGCAATAGATTGTTTTTTCTTTGGTTTTTGCTCTATTTTGATCCCATGTGGTGATGGTCAGTGTATTATGCACCTTTTGCCTTATTGAGTTGGATATATTTGTGTCTTTCTCATTGTTTTAGTAGTCTCCTTGAGCTACTAGAATGATGGTTCTAATTTCATATTTATTGAGTCTTAACCCCTTTATGGTTGGGCAATTTTTCCCTTATGCTACTTAAATGAGTAGTGTTGCCTAAGGCGTTTCAAACTTTTTTAATATGGAAATACTATGTACTTGGAGAACTAAGTAGACATTTCTCTTGGTGAACTCATGTTATTTCCTTTTACTTAATAGTGTCAAAGCACCAATAGTACACTGCCTTGTACAAGTACTACTTACTCCACACATTTATGATTTGACTTGCCTTCATTTGTTATTCCTATCCTTGAATCCCTTGATTTTTTTTGCCTACTATACACTTGGCAACTACTCACCTATACTTAGATGATTGGGTTGTAATTCAAGGTAGCATGGAACCAGCAGTTCACTATTTGATACAACTAGTTGGATCTATTGCATACTTTGTAGAATTAGCAATGAGCTTGCCTTCATTAGATAATTCAATCCCTAAATACCTCTAAATTGTTTTTCTACTCTATACTTGCCAACTTCTCACTTACAATACTTAGATGACTGTTCAATTATGTTTGACATAGATACTTATCCATTATATTTGTAGTAACTTCTAGTAGTTGTTGAGGAAGGTAGTCATCAATACAAGTTGGATTAATTTGTAGATAGATCCTATAGATGATTCATAGATGGAATGAATCAATTCCTCAAATTTGCATTTGACAATGCTAGTGATAATAAGATCCCGTGCCCATGTAGGAAATGCTACAACACTTATAGGAAGAGTTGTGAAGACGTAGAAGGTGACATCTTGTTTAAAGTGTTTCTTCCTGGCTATAGCTTTTTGTTCATGCTTGGTGAACATTTGATACCTTCTACACCTACTAATGTTGTGTTTGTAATGATCCACAAACACATCATAACATGCATGAAATGATCCATGATGCATTAAGAATAAATGGTGAAGCTGATGAATTAATACATGAAGTTAAAGAGGGTCCAAGCGTAGAATAGAGGAAGTTCCAACAAGTTAGTAAAAGATGCTAAGCAATAGTTGTAACCTAGTTGTACGAAGTTTGCCAAAATTTATTTATTTATTTTGTTTGCTTATTTCATATTAAGTGTATATCTAGATGAAATGGTAAATTATTTTCAATGTTGATTGAATTGTTGAAAGAGGTACTACTTGAGAGTGATACATTGCCTAAGTCCTTTTATGAAATAGAAATGATCATTGGGAAGTTAGGCATCGACTATAACAAAATTGATGCTTGCCCAAATGTTGCCTATTATAGTGGAAAGAGTCTATTGGTTAGGATGCTTGTGACTTTTGTCATGCTTCTAGATGGAAAATTTTCAAAAATTAACTACATGATGAGGAAAGTTCATTTACAAGTGACCCAAACATTCCAGCCAAAGTTGTTTGTGACTTCTCCTTAAAGCCAAGGCTTTAAAGATTGTTTATGTCAAAGAAGACAGCTTCCCACATGAGGTGGCATAAAGATTGTCACACGAAAGATGGAATTCTAAGGCATCCAGCTGATTCTCTAGCATGGAGAGATTTTGGTTGCAGACACATGCATTCTTTTTGGACCTTACAATCGTTAGCCTCAGCTTAGCTAGTGATGGCTTAAACTATTCAAAACAATGAGCATAACTCATAGCACATGTCCTATTGTTGTGATGCAATGTAACTATGAAGCTCTGGGCCGATGAGGGCGGGCCAAGAGAAGGCTAGCAGGCTACTAAGCTGGGGTGAAGGATAGAGAGTTAGTCCCACATTGCTTGGGGAGGGGAAATTGGGCTGTTTATAAGAGTTCAGGGAACTCTAATGGTCACAACATGTTTTTCCTGTGAAACTAGGGAAGAACAAAACTGTGAAGGGTGTATGGGCACCCCAAAGCAAACAATATTGTAACTGTTGGAACTCTAGGGTGTTACAAATGGTATCAGAGCCAGTTCTACTCTTGGTGTGGTGGCTAGCCATACGTGGGTGTCCGGCCACGGCTATCATGCGGGGACTCATGTTCCCTAAGGGGGAAAGATGTGAAGCCTTGGGCCAATTAGGGCAGGCCAAGAGAAGGCTGCTAGGCTCTTAGGCTGGGTGAAGGACACAGAGTTAGTCTCACATTGCTTGGGGAGAGGAAATTGGGCTATTTAGAAGAGTTTGGGGAACTCTAACAGTCACGACTCGTTTACCTTGGGAAATCAAGGAAGAACAAAACCACAAGGGATGTATGGGTGCCCCAAAGGGGACAATATTGTGACTGTTGGAACCCTGGGGTGTTATAGTAACCTACCAACATGAATGTGCATGAAGCAACCAAGTATCATCTTGACATGCGTATGCTAGGCCCATCTAGTCCTGAGAATGACATTGATTTGTATTTGCAACCTTTAATAGAGGAGTTCAAGAAATTGTGGGGGGATGGTATAGACACTTATGATGCCTCATCGAAGGAGATATTATGAATGCATGCAACACTATTATGGACCATAAGTGACTTTCCTACTTATGCAAACTTGTCAGGATGGAGCACTAAAGGGAAATGGGCACGTCCACAATGCCATGAGCACACTAGTTCTGAGTATTTAGAGTATGGTTGAAAGTTTTAATATGGACCATGGTTGATTCTTGGATATTAATCATAGACTTTGAAGTAAATATATGCTTTAATGGTAAACAGAAAATGAGATTAGCACCTACACTATCTGGATCTGATTTGTTGGCACAATTGTAAGGCCATAATATCACATTCGGAAAGACCTTACATTGTTTGGAGAGAAAAGAAGATGGAAAGATAATGTGGTTCTTCCATATAGTTGGAAGAAGAGGAGTATATTATTTGATCTTTCTTATTGGGAATATGTTGCACCACAATTTGGATGTGCTGCATATTGAGAAGAATGCATCTGACAGTGTGATTGGGACAATCCTGAATCTTGAAGGAAAAATCAAAGGACAATGAGAAGCTTGTCTTGACTTATGCTATATGAAACTGAGACAAGCACAACACCCAAGGATCATAAACAATAAAAATATATTTGGCATCTGAGTGCGTCACATTGTCAAAGAAGGAGAAAAAATTGTTTTACGATGTCTTAGAGAGCATTAAAATTCCATATGGTTATGCATCTAATATTGCAAATGATGTCAATGTCAAGCAGACCAAATTTCTAGATTGAAGAGCCATGACTATCACATTTTAATGATGAAATTACTTCCATTTGGCTATATAGAAAACATTATCTAAGAAGGTGAGTTTAGGATTGATTGAGCCTTGCAATTTCTTTAGGGAACTATATTCAAAAGAGATTTTGGGTTATAGAATTTCAACAACTACAAACTTGGATATCACTAACTCCTTGTCATTTAGACATGATATTTTTGTTAGAATTTTTTGATACTATTGTGCATTTACTTGCACATTTAGCAGAGCAAACACACATTGCTAGGCAAGCACAACATTAGCAATGGAAGCACACATTTTTGGGAAAGTGAAATATCGTTGGATGTATCCCATAGAGAGGTTTGATAATGTCTTAAGTTTTTGTTGATGAAGCTAATTGATATTTATATCCCATAGGTACCTCCACACTCTAAAATCATATGTACATAATAGAAGTCATTTGGAAGGTTCAATTGCAAAAGGGTATTTGGTAGAAGAATGCTTGACACTTTGCTCAAGGTACTTGGATGATGATGTTGAGACAAGGTTCAGTCAAACCAATAGGACTTACAATGTTCCAGAGCCTGAACTAGAACTAGGGTTCTTTATTTTAGGGAAACAAGGTCATGGTCTAGGGAAATCTGACTCATTTGATTTGGATGATACAATAAGGATGCAAGAACATTAACATGTGCTATTCAACTATGATGCATCCTTTCCATTCATTCTATAAGTTGATTATGTGTTCTTATTTCTCAACACATAATGCGATGTCAACACATAATGTGATGCCTTCCAAAATACTAATTTGTGATATGAATACAGTGAACACTATTTAATATTAGGAGGTACTATCATTGACAAAGACAGAAAATTGATATAGGACATATGGATAATGAACAATTTTTAGATTGTTTTAGAGCCAAGGTTGAATAGTTACATAAGGTGCAGAGCCACCGGTGACAAAAAGAAGAAGAGATATCTTGCTTCAGGTCCTAGTAGAGCCGTTGCTAGATACTTTAGATATACCACATATAAATGGCTTTAGGTTTCACACCAAGTACAACGAGAGGGGAAAAGATTGTCAAAATAGTGTAGTCACTACAAGAACTCTAACCTACTCTAGGGATATAAACCATATTGAAGGAGATGTTACTTACTTTGGGTTATTGATAGATATCATCAAATTGAATTACAATAGAAAATTTAAACTTGAACTTTTTTAAGTGTGATTGGGTTGATGTTTGGACTCCTAGCAGGGGAGTCAAGCAAGATGAACTTGAGTTCAGACTTGTAAAACTAAAGGACATTTTAAGCACTAATAATCCACTCTGACCTATAGATTTGTTTGAACAAACACTAAGGAACTTGAAAATGATGAGAATTAGATTGGCAGAGTGAACCATTGAACAATAAAAGGAAAGTTTTGAATGATGTGATATTTGCTGATAATGAAAATACAAGTTGGGTTAGGAGAGACTTGCATGGAATAGCAATAGACACTCCTATAACACTCACCTAGGAGACTAGATATGAGCAGAGAGATAATGTGGACTTAGATCATGATAATGGAGATGAATGCATGTCTGGATCTTGATTTCTTACATACCTGAATTAATCCATGAATGCATCTTATTTACTTATCAAATTAACTTAATAAAATTGCTTATAGGAAATCATTTTAGAATCAGATAATATTTTTATTTTTATGCACGAAGTTCCATGGAGCCTATGGATAGTGATGACAGTTCAGGTTTGTCTTTTTTTAACATGTTATATTATTGCAAAATAGTGATAAAGTGACCATATAATGTAATAGATTTTATTGGATTTCAATTTAAAATACTTGTTTAAGGTACTAAGAGAAAAAGAGGTTACACTACAACCCATGACATCTAGAACAAGCATAATGGTGATATTATATCTATTCACCTTAACAAGGTTAGACAAACAATTAATGATTCAAAAAAACAATTAAGAAATTTTTTTACTACTGTTGCAAGAAACAAAAACATGCATTCCCTTTCCATTACTAATTGGAGGTACATGCCCAAACCTCATAAGGATTGTGTGGGATGTTGTTCAAGTGGTAGTAACTTGTTTTCTCCTTGTGGTTTGCCTTATATGTTATTCATTTCATATAATATGTGTATCTTATGATTTCCAAATGTACTATAGAGTTATTTTGATATTGATTTCAATGGAAAATGTTGAGTCATGAAAGATGTGTCCAAAAATGGAGAGACTACTAGTCAAAATTAAAATCTGAATGATATACTCCTTTTCTCTCATCTCAAGAATTTTCCTCTTGTGTTGATACTTTGGTGAAACCTGATCAATGGAAGAAGTTGTCAAATTTTGGGACTCCAATGAAAGGAAGACATTAAAACCATCCACTAATCTAAAAATAATTGTATTTACAAAACTATAGAAGTAGGGCAATACAAACAAAGCAAAAAATGGTCCATACATCTCGGATAAAAAGCTATGCCCACGTCAGGGTGGAGGAGGCAGTGTGCTGAAACTCACATTGCATCATTAGAACATTTGTTTTATCTTCTATTCAAACTGAAATTGTTGTTGCATATACATGTATAGTGGGCCAAAAGCATAGATGGAAGTGATCCCACACACATGGATATCTTCTTACTAACCCATAAACATAAAAATGGGATGCTAGTGGATCCTTTCTCAGTAGTAGTGGTTTGTATGCTTAGATGTCAATCATTCATTTGAATTATCATTCTTAATGTAGTGTTAATATGAGAAATTATTTCTAAATTGCACCATGGTTACGTCACCACTTTTGATTGGGTAAATCATCTCACTAGAAAACATAGTAGACAGTAAACCTAATGTTTAGCGTAGAGCCCTTCAAGCTAATCCCTAAGATGCCCTTCCTCTAATCGACCAACTTGCCATGCAGAATGAATAATTGCATCATCAAAACAATCACAACCCAAAATTTGACACCAAAAGTACCTCTAAGCCAATAAATCATGCTCAACCTTTCCTTGGGCATACTGTGATAGAGGAATTAGCTAAAGAGTTGAGAGGGACCAAGTCCACTAACAAAAAGTCTCAATAGATGCAATCTACTTGGCTGCCCCCCTAGTGTTGAATTGTTCCCTGAATTAGTTGTCCCAAAAGATTTTAACATAGTTTAGTATGATGTCACAAAATGTCCTAAGCTGCATGTTACCGTGCACATCTCCTATCTTTCAGTATTAAAGTTTTGATGGTCCTTTGTGTAGTATGCTTCCTGGATCCCTTATAATTCAAGCTGTTGTGCTTTAATACTTACCATAAGTGTACGACTCTATTGGAGTATAGATTGGTAAATACAGGTTAATCTAATGAGGACTCTATGATTAATGAGAGTTAATTAAAACTTTAGTTACTTTTACATTAACCTAGCCAACTTCAAAGAAAGAAAAGAATTCTAAACTAAAGTAATTAAACTAAATAAAAGCAAATAAAGCAAAGTATAAAAACTATCTAAGGAAACAAGTCAACAAGTAAAGCACTAAATTGACTAAGGAAAGGAAAACAATTTTTTCATTAATCTAACTTTGGTTACAATAAAAAGTAAAGATCTAAATAAAGAAAAAAAAAGTAAATAAGAAAATTCCTTGAAGTGGTCACCAAAGGAGTTCTTCATTGTGTCATTTAATAAGGCTCTTTACACGTCCTCTTCTTCTTCTTGTTCTTTTGATTTGAATTCCACTTTACAACTTACTTTGTTATCTAACTCAACAACTTGCTATACACTTCTCTTCAACCTAAAGTATGCTAAGCTACAACATTTCTTTTCTCATCTCCTTAACACAACATGACACAAACCCTTAGGTATTGCTCAACTAAACTTTAGGATTGGAAAGAGTCATTGGATGCCATGGAAGGGTACAAGGTTTCTTTTCCTTATGCTTTGTTTCCAAATCCCAAAGAAGAAAAGAAAGACGAAAGATAGAAAGTTAGAATGGTGGAAGGACTTTGGCATGGAAGGGTGAAGATGGGGTAAGGAACATGCATGTGAGAGATCGAAGGAAGGAGGGTGGCTAGTGTGTGAATGGAAGAGAGATGAAAGAGTAGTGATCTAGTGCATGGAAATTTGGTGAAGGAATGATGGATAAGGCATGTAAGAAAGAGGGATTCTAAGGTGAATGCATTGAAAGGCTTAATGGATATGGGTAAAGCATGTTAGGGAAAAGAGGAGGAAAGGTGTGCAAGGTCTAGTTTGATGCATGGAGCTAAGGTGGAGGTTGGATGGTTCTTATATGCAAAGGGAGTTATGTAAAGAGAAAGGGTGAGAAGTGGAGATGCTAGCATGGAAAGAATGTGGAAAAGGTTGCATGTGATGGTGATGTATGTGATGCATGAAAGAATAGAAAAAGAAGAAGAAGGGGGAATGGGAAAGAAGATGGAAGAAAGAAAGGAAGGATTGAGGATGGGTGAGCTTCCTTATCTCTTCTCCATTGGATTGTCTTTGTTCTTATGCGAGCTTTGAAAAATGTGAGCTCTCTCACTCTGTTCCTCTTAGGTTTAGCTTTCAATTCAAGGAAAAGGTCAAGGTAGAGTTTTGCTTGTCCTTCATCTCTTATTTATAGAGTTTTTAAGAGTGGAAGCACTAGGGATAGATGGATAGGATCTAAGGGAGAAAGGAAGATAAATGATTATGATGGTAGAGAGGATAGAAGGGATAAAAACAAAGGAGGTGGGGGTGGGAATTCAATTAGGAGTTGGTTTTTGATGGGAAAAACAAGTTAGAGATGAGATAAGATAGAAAAGTGGGATGAGGAAGGAGATAAGGGAGGGTAGGAAAGATGATTTGGTAGGATAGAAAAGAGGTTGCCAATGAGGGAAGGAAGAGAAAGTGTAGAGCAAACCTTGGAGTTAGGTGGGATTTGGTTGGATTTAGAAAGTGGATACGGTGGGATGTTTTTATCCTTAAAAGTGGGAGTGAATCTCCTTGAAAATAGGTAGGCAGCCCATAAAAAAACTCCCCACCAATAGGATCTCATTTTTATCTTCATTGCAACCTATCTTCTTGTTGGTCCATCCTTACTTGAATGTTCCTTCATTGGCTACTTAGAATGTGTATCTACAAGGGTAGATCTTGGCCTTTAAGTGCTTGAAAAGCAAGATGAATTTTAATTATAGATTTCCCATAAATTTTCTCTCTTCTTCTCCTTGTTTTTCTCTCCCAATCATACTTATTCATCATATATCTCACTGGGAATTGAGTGAGAATTGCAACCTTTGCATGAAAATTTTGTCCTTCCCCTGAGGTTCATGTCTTTAGTTGAGTAAGGGAGAGATAGTAAGGAAAAAGTCTTCTGCGAGCTTAGATCTTCTAACTTGTTTTATTTAAAAAGCTCCCATTGTAGATGATTTGGGCATCCTTTAGAAGCTTCCCAAGGTGGTGATATGCATGGATATATGCATAAGAAGCTTTATCACCTTACTTTTGGGACAAGCACCCTATTTTGTGTGACGACCCGGGTTTTTGAAACATGATTTGTAAAGTATTTTGAAAGGTAGGGCCCTTAAGAGTGTAAGATTTTTTTGCAAAACAAAGCAGCGAAAATTCTTTTCTTTAGAACTTGTTTTGAAAACCCAAGTCACCACTTCATACATAACATAAGTACAATTTGTGTACAAAATAAAATTCCATTGAAGGAATATACTTTTATTAAATTTCAGGATCCATGCAGTGGTTCACAGTACAGCCAAATCTAGTACAATACTTGTCCAAATTACATAATCCAAAATTCAAGCTCACCATACAATAAAACTCTCAACAAAGAAAAATATGTCTTCAAGGGTATACCTTAAAGATATTTCTCTTCAAGTCTTCTATAGTCTTCAGCTCCTAACTCTCCTTTCCTGTATTTGAGATATTGCAACAATTACAATATCTCAACAAGCAATACTTGGTAGGGGATTCAAGAAACATAACATTGACAATGTAATTCCAATACTTCATAATCCCATTATCCTTAAACATACTCTTTACTTTGTAAACTATGTATATCTATATACATACATACCCTTCATGGGTAAACCAGTTAAATTTATGAAAATAGTCAAATATCATTCCCAACTAAGCTGATCAATTCTCTTCATTTTGAGAATTTAGTATTACAGCTAATCTTATACTGGGAATTTCCCTTCTTGGGAAATATTGGTAATATACAATTACCTAGCATTTCATTATGCTATAACATAAGGCATTTCACTATGCCTATTCTCATATGCATCATAGTGCAAAATAATTAGAAAGGTTGCTATGCTGCAGTCTGATCCGTACTAGTGCACTCAGATAACTGCCCTGTTCACCACTAATACCACAGTGGAAAATATTATGTCACTGTCCATATGGGGGGCAAGACTTTCACAGTGGTGGCCTTCCCATAATTGCCACCACCCGACTTTTAGACTCTCTTAGGGCAAGGTATCATCACATCATCAAATTTCAAGGAGCAGGTGGCCAAACCCTCATCACTCCTCTAGCAATAGCATTCCCCTAGGCTTATGCCCATTAAAACAAACTCACAAGCCTCCAAGCTTGTATGTAAAATAGATTTCATATATATTAAACCATATGTCTGTTTACTTATGGCTGAAATATTTTCTAGTTCCCAATTCACTTATAGTTTAGTCCTTAACCATCTTAGATGTGTTTGGTTGGATCATAATATTTTCAAGAGATTTAATACAAGTATTATCATTACTCTTGTCAACATAAGATCATGAGTACAATCATGTATGCATTCATCAAATCCTCCTACCTTTAAGGATTGATCTCTTTTCCCCAATCTTCCATGATCCTGACTGATGTATGTAATCTGTACATCCATACATATTGTCAATATATAAATTATGAACAATCCTATTGATCACTAGATCTGATATTCAGAATGATCTTTAGATCATTCATATCTAAGTATTTTTCTATCTCTAAGTCTTTGTATGTCCATCTCCTTGATCTTGATCTTTCATAGATTCATTGATTGACAATCTACACATGTTCATATAGATCAAGGTTCTAGATCTTCTATCATCTAGTTCTTCTTTGATTTAAGTTCAATTATTGGATCATCCCTATGGAGGATGATCTTGGTTTTCTTCCTTGAATCATCTTTGATCAAGGGTCTGGATTATCTAATCTAATGAACTATAACAAGTATATTAATAAACATGCATACTAAGTACAATATAATGTTCTTATTCTTATTGTTCTTGATCATCCAAGATCTAATGGATCTTGTTTGATCATTCTTATCTTACTTACTCTTTTTATTAGGGTTAGGTAATTTACTAACCTTCTATACTCTTATTATTATTATTCAACCAGTTAATGTGCTGGTTGAAGGTAACTTATTCAAGCCTAAATCTAGAATGCTCCTCTTATTTCCAAATGGCTAAGGCTTACTAACTGAATGGGTGAACACAAAGTGGTTACTTCAATCCTCATGTAAGGAGGCGTTTAGACCTCACAAACGTCAATGGAAGGTAGGGGAAGAGTGAGGCTCTATTAGATAACCCCCTTAACCACTATGATCATCATTCACTAGAATGACCATAGCTTAACCTTTCATAAGGTTCCTATAAGCATGTTTACCCTAAGTACTCTTTCTAATGGATTTTAATTAAGTCCATGAATATTTATAATGTCATTCATGGGGTTTATTATTCTTTTCCTAATTTGGGCCAAGGATTTGATAATCCCTATATTGTCCTACTAAGTATAGCCCTTATTAATTAAGTCCAAAGTACTCCATTCTTATTTGTGTAATGAAACTCTACTTTCTCATTAGAATACATTTTTGATGTTTTATGCTCTTTATCTCATAACAAGTAGATCTACTAATAACATTTAACCATAAATGAATTATAAATTCAAAGCATAAAACTACATAATTTAACATTTAATGATAATGAGGCAACGTACTTAAAATAATTAAATCTAGCACCTTATGATAATAATGAAATCACATATCATGCTAAAGTCTAAATGTTATACTAGCATGCTTTATAACATAATCATATTTAAAATGCTATTATATAAAATGAAACTAATTACATTAACATTTTTAGAAACCTTTACTTATGATCCAACCATTTGATCTTAAATCTTTTCCTTTGATTAAGGATTTTAGTTATATTTAGGGAATTTTCTTTATTAAGGTCAAAAGATCATATTGATCTATTTTTGTCATAATCCATCCATGATTTCCTTGGATTTCATGATATCAACATTTATTCTTTCCATCCCAAGGATCTGATCACACTTGATCTCATTGATCAAGTGGGTCCCTTTGTATTTTTAGGGGTTTTCTATCATAATGGGTAGATCCCTTAATATATCACATATATATCCAATTAAACCATAGATCTCACTTTATTTGAATATTATATCATTATTAAAACATATTTTTAAGATCTGATCATCTTAGATCTTGAAGATCTAGGTAATTGGAAACTTATTTCTTTAATACAGAAAGTTTTTACTGAATAGCATGTCCATTTTATCATTTCATCAGAAAATAGAGGTTTTAAGCTTTCCATAGCTTCTTTCCGATCTCAATTTGGAGTTCAGATGACTCCGAAATTGGATCTGGAAGTTCACAGTCTTTCCTAGGGCCTGGATTTGATCTGGACCCACAGAACAGACGGCCCAGATTAGTCAAGCGGAACACGCTCAGTTCGTCGAGCGCGTCCACTGTGACGAAATACCGAAGCGCCCGCACGGGGCTTCCACGAATGCGCACGGAACGCGTTCGGTTCGTCGGGTGCGTCTGCTGCTATGAGAGGCGAAAGCGCCCGCATGGGGCATCCACGGACTCGCGCGAAATGTTGTCCGTCCGATTAGGAGATCGGACAGTCCATTTGGACCATCCAATCATTCCCCTCTCAATTGAAGGCCCAAAACATCTCTAATCTTTGTGAAAATTCTACCCTAGGGGTTTTGGACCCTTCTGGATCGATTGGTGCAGTCAGAATTTTCATCTGAGCACTCTATCATCTGGAATTAAGGGTTTTGGTGTTTACTTTATTTTTACCTTTTTATTACCAAAATAAATTACAGTAAACTAAAAATTACATAAAACAGTATTAAACACCTATAAAAAGTATTTCCACTTACCTGATTGGAGAAAAAACCTCGGTTATATTCCCAATTTAAAAATATACCTTGTTGATGAAGATATGGCCTAAGATCCACCTTTCTTGCAAATTTCCGTTGTTTGAACCGTTGGATCTTGAAATTTCTTTGGGGGTTTTGTAGAATAGATATGTTGGAAAGTTTTGGATGGTGTAATTGATCAAATTAGATCTAGAATAGAGTGCCTAATTGATTTTAGGTCTCTTGTTCCAATCTAAAAAGAAAAACAAATTGACAAGAGAGATGTCTCATGGAAATTTTGGGTTTTTGGGGAGGGATCTAGGTCTAATTTTTCAGGGAGAGTGAAGAAAATTTTGTAGGGATTTTATGAGGATTTTTGGGGTTGTATTTATAGGCATTTTGGGTCTTTTTCCTTGATTATAATATTTTATTTTTATTATTAAATGGCATGAAAGTCTCCCATGCCCCATTTTTCTTCCCCAAGACCAGCCGATGTTTTTTGACCCATTACTTCATGTGGGCTGCTGATAAGATTGGCTTTTAGGTCCCTTGTGGGCCCCATGTGGGCCTCACATGGTGTAAAAAGACCGTTTTGCCATTTATGTATAAAATTTTGGGTTTTATTCCCATGATCTCGGATTTGAGTGTACTTAGTGGCGTTGGATTCGTATTTCTTAGTGCATTCTAAATTTTGATGCCTCATATTTTGATTTTTGGGAGATTTTGATTTTTGGGTAAAATTACTATTTTACCCCTTTTGTCCAAGAAATGAAGAAACTTAAGGATTTCTTATCCTAATTCGAAATTTGTTGTGCTTACAGTCATTTTGAAGGGTTTGCTAAGTTTAATTTTAATTTTACATGTATTATGATTTGATTATACTTTTATGAAAAGTATATTCTAAATAATCCTAATATTTCAACCCGAAATATCTAAAACTCGAACTTTATTGATTTTCTCAATCAATTACAAAAATTGGGGTTATTACATTTTGAACGGATAAGGCTTTATGTTTCATTTAGGATTTTCGACTACTTTGACTTCCTATTTGTCATCCAATTTCCAATCTAAACTCCTAAACTTCATTATTGGAATCTATTGGTCCACAATGTAGCTTGGAAAGTAAAATTGTACTTTTAGGGTTGAATTTTTTTGATTTTATAAATTATTTTCAATTGTACCATGGATTTGCGAAATGTAGAGTTAATGCTAATTAGAGATGATAGTTTTGTGGCTAAGACCTACTAAATATAGAGGTATGTATATAATATTTCTATATATATCACGTACCTTGATATACTTTTGGGATTTGAAAGGGGGAAGGTGAACACCTTCAAAAAATAGGTCACCTCTTTTATTCATAGATTCCATCACTTATTTGATCAAGTAGTCACAATACTAGATCTCAAACTAGTTAAGTAAGGCCTAGATGAGACCTTGAGCCAATTCATAGAGAGGTGGCAACAAGCCGTCCAAAAGATGAGAGTGATCCAATTTGAAGAAGAATATATCACTCTTATCATTTGAAGTTTAAACTTTAATAACATGTCTATCCTTTGTCATTATCCCTTTCAAACAATTGATGAGTTGAAGAAGTATGCCAAAATGGTTGACAGTAACATCATCTATGGGTTCTAATACCCAGAATCAAAGAATACTGAACCCAAAGCCAAGAAAGACCTTGTCGTTAAATAGCCCAATCATGTTCAGCATATTTTTGCCCCAACAAGTCAAATCATGACCCTTCATGTGACTATGCAACTCAAATTTTCTCCTTTGCCACAATAGTTACCCGTATATTTTCTAGTCATTCCTTAGATGTCCTACCCATAGCAAAAGTCCATGTAGAATCGACTTCCCTCTTAAAGTTCTCAGCTCAACAGATCCAATGCACAACTAAATGAATAAAAGTTCAATTGCTGACCCCATGGCATTCATTGAACCTTATACTTACCTTGGGTTGACCTTGGCACAGGCCTATGAGAAGTTGAAGAAGGTTGGTAAGATTACCCTCTCACTCCCAGAAGTCCTATTACTAAAGGAATTGCCATTGATACGAACAACTAATGTGCATACCATAGAGCCTTAGGCCACACAATTGACACTTGTTGGATCTAAGACATAAGATGTAATGTCCCAAATTTTCATAGTAGAATTTTATTAAATTATTGAAGGAAAAATAGTCCTTTTATATGATTATTGTATTTGAAAAGTAAAAGAAATTAAATGACATATTTTTAGACAAAAAAAGTATTATATTATACTAGTTAGGAAGTTAATTAGGTAGTTGATTAACTAATTAAAATAGATTAGTTGTTTAATAGTTTAATTGAGATATAAATTAGTTATAGCTTAGATTTGAAATAATGAATCATAAGTCGTAATTTAACTTGTTAATTCTAATTGATTAGATTTATGATAGAAATATGTAATGATCTAGAATTGAATTCCATATATGAAAATTGTTTTTCTCAATTGATTTTTAATTAAAATTTTAAATTAATTGAGATGTAGAATTAGTATTTAATCGAGATTTGGTAATTAGTGCAATTCTATACATTTTAAATTAGGGACAGTAGGTCAAGATCAAGAAGATCTGACCATCCGAATTAGATCAAATTCATAAATGAAAACATTTGAAACTTAAATTTAGACATTTAAATTAATTGGGAGTAAATCCAAGAGTATTGTACTATTGGATCTCATCCAACACTCCAAGATGATCAAAATCAAGGAGATTTAAATTAGAATATTGGATTTAAAACATTGAAATGTGGAAAATGAAAAGATCTAGAATGAATTTATAAAATAAGATGGTCTTTAGAAGTTCTCTTCTCATATGTGGAATCATCACTACTGGAAGCTTTGATCATTGAAAGTTTTACCCTACCCAAGAGAGATCTAAGGTTAATCTAAAGTGAGTTTAGCGTGCAACAAAGAATAACCTTAGGATCGACTCTAAAGCTTTGCAAAAAATGTGATCCAATGCTAGGTAAGTGAGAAGCATTTAATTTTGCATAGAAACCACCCAATTAGTACCCATGTGTTACAACTTATAGCCTCAAATTAGGGTTTTTAGACCAAAATTCATAACACATGCATTTTTTGACTTAATGAAGCAAAAGTTTGTTACTTTGTAGGTGCAGAAGCTAGTCCAAGGTAAGTATGCTATTAATCATGTTTTTGTAGGATTTAATTAGGATTTTTCACTTTTAGGAAGTAAGATTGTGATCCAATTGTCGAGATCGATTGAGATGAAAATTGAAGATCAAGATCAAAAGATCTAGTCAAAGCCTCAAAATCATCAATCCAACATGAGATCAAGGGGCAAAATCATCATATCAACTAGTAATGGATGTGATTAAAGGAGACTAAAGATGGCCAAAGTGGATCTATGAAGTAAGCCATGCATTCCCACTACCTTTCCGTGGAAGCCACTTAAGCGACCTTAGCCACATAAGCCATGAAAGAAGGTGGCAAGCTGAGGAATTCAAGCCAAACTATACAATCCACTCAAGTGAAGGGTTGAAGCCAAGGAAGCTTCCTCAGCTAGCCATGAGCTTAGCCAAGGAAGCCTTCAAAGCTAGCCGTCTAAACCATCAAGCTAAGCTAAATGGAAGGCTAGGATTGGGGGAGATTCGAGAGAGTTATCCATGAGTTATTTTGAAGATAATTAAGGAAAAATCTATTAAAATAAGAGGGCTTGTGGACCAATGGGATAAGAATCACCAACTTGTAGAGTTTTTCTCATTTTTCCCTACTTTTTCCTTAATTTCCAACCCACCCTTCTAATTCACTACGAATTTCCAAAACTCTCACTCCTTCCACCTTTTAGGAAACTTCCTAACCAACCAAATTTCTTCATCTACCCTATACCATCTCTTTCCTAACCATTCTCACTTACTTTCCTAAAAAAATGGGGGTTTTCACATTTTTGGAAGGGGGGAGATGCCCCTTCCTAAAAAGGTGGCATCTCCCACCTACTTCCCACCTTAAGTCAACTTCCTTCTTCCACCCACTTTCCTAATTGAATTCTACCTCTTTTTCTCTATCCTAGCCATTCAAATCAACCCTCTTTAATCCCCACCACACCTTAATACTAGGTTACTATAGCAAAAATAGGAGAAAACATTATAAAAGCAGCCCAAAGTCCAAGCAAAGGAGGATTTTTACTATACATTGTAAACCGACGTCTCCTCCATAGGAAGGAGATGCATGACTCTTTCTAGCCTCTTTCACTCCTTTTTCTTGATATTTTGTGATGAGTTTTGGTGCTGCTACTTCCTTCCAAGGTTCATGCTTCTTCTTCAAGTGTTCAACCTAGGATTTGTGGGGTTTTGAGTCATCTTTGAAGGTTGATTAGCCATCGCTTGAATATCTTCTTTTCATGCCATCTCTTGCTTTGTTTTCCTTGATTTTTAAATAAGATTCAACTCTGGTTTTTACTTGGAGTGACATCCAATAGAAGTCATCTTGAATCTAGTTTTGTTCCTTAGCCTTCATTGCTCTTATTTCTCTTTTAGCCCTCTTGAATTTCCAGATTTGGTTACTTAAGTTCCACTGTTTCTTGCCTTAGTTTTGCATAAGAATCTCCCTTGTATTCAAGCATACTTGCTCATGAGTGAATGTTAAAACAATTGAAGAAGTGCTTGGCTTGTAATTGAGGAGGGATTTATATAAAGTGAACATCATTGTAATAGCATTTAAGTTTCAGATTTGGATTACATGTATGGAATGTTATGTTGATGACTTTCTGGATGTGATTCAATGAGATTAATGGAATTTTCAATTCATGTTTGTGTCTAGCATTTGTCCTTGAATGTTTGAATGCATTAGATGTGATTAATTTCATGTTTTACATGTTATAATCATTGAATGTTTCAATTGCTTTACTCCTGGAATTTCTTTGCATGAATGGTATATGTCAATTTTCAACACTATACAATCTTGTTCACTTGAATTTTCAAGAGTCCAATTAGATTTTTAGGTGCCTTAGTTAATGTTAGAAGTAGAATGCATGTTTAGGTTTTCAATAGTGTTTCTTTGATCCACTTATATCCAATGAATCATGCATACCATTCAATTGTTACATGCATGATACTTGGCTAATCTTCCTTTCATTATTTGTTATTTGTAAATTTTCCTTTATTTTCCTTGTTTAGTTTTAGATTTGATTTCCATTAGTTTGCATCTTAGTTAATTGAAAAGTAATCAATTTTTTCATACTTGTTAAAATAGTTGATTTGGTCGCTTACTTTTCTTAGTTTTGCATAATTAGGAAAGTAGTTTGTTAATACACGGTTCCTTTAGGTTAGTTGTTAATTTCAAATTAGAGAAGGTGGTTTAGGAAAGTTTTTAAATTGTATTTTAGGAAAGTAGTTAATTAGGAAATTCATATAATTAGAATTTTTTTATTTAGAAAAGTTTTAATCATAGAAAGTGCATGTTTTAGGAAAGTAGTTTGTTAATACACGTTTCTATTAGGTTAGTTGTTAATTTCAAATTAGAGAAGGTGGTTTAGGAAAGTTTTTAAATTGTATTTTAGGAAAGTTGTTAATTAGGAAATTCATATAATTAGAATTTTTTTATTTAGAAAAGTTTTAATCGTTGAAAGTGCATGTTTTAGGAAAGTTCTTCATTTAGCATGTCTCTTATTTTTTCTTAGTTTCCATTTCTTGTTTTTTCTTAGTTTCTAATTTCATGTTCTAATTCCCATTCTTAGTTATAAAAAAAAAATCACTTGAATTTTGGCTAGGTTAGATAGTTTAAAGTAAGAACCACTAGCATCACAATAGTTCACTCCTCATGTGATCGGCCTCGCTTGCGTGAGAATGCTACATTGATTCATGAACTTGTGAGTTTAACTTAAATATCAAGATTTTTGCACAGTTGCTTGGGAGTTACAACAAATTGTGTAGTGTTTTATACTTTAAATTATTTTCCTCTAGTCAAGGTTTAGAGTGCATTAGACTAGGCCATTTGCATAATTTCTACATACTTTTTGCATTGGTTGCTATTTTCCTCATATTGATCATATTTCCTTGATTTTTCTATGAGAAAAATTGGCAAAGGAGCGACGATGATCCTTTGTGCCACCGCTTCATCATCTTAGATTAGATTTTATTTCTTTCGTAGATTAAGATTGAGTGAAACTTGTAGTGATGCCCATTGTAAATTGCAATTTCTTCATTATTCAATTTTAAATGGGTTGTAATAATACAGGGAAAGTGTGGGGTATGTGGCCCATCATTGGACCCCTAATTGTGTGCATCTCTCACTTAATTTTTAGGATAATTTGCATTTAGTATAATTTGCATTTGGATGTTAGTATAGTTCATATAGATTAGGATCATTCATTGATAATTGTTGCATCTTTACTTAGGATTGTTGCATTAGAGCACCTATCTAACCTTGGTTGGATAGCATATAGGCTGCATTAGTTTGTTTATGTATTGCATTGCATATTTACAGCTTTATGGTGAAATGGAATTAATGATAGTAAGGGTCCCATAGGAAGCCTTATAAGATAAGATTTGGATTTCATCACTAGTTCCTTGGCCACCTAGGAATCAATCATTCTCCTTGTATGACATGATCACAACCCTTGAACGTTAATTTCAAATCAAGTAGAAAGAGACTTAGGGTGTCAAGCTCATAGGACCTTTTAGAAGGGCACAATCTATTGTCAATCAAATGACTTTTGAGCATCGTGGTTATAGTGGGTGTCTTAAAATCCAAGTGATTCTCCTACGCCTTCCATTGACATTAGTTGAGGTCTAAACACATCCTAACATGAGGTTTGTATTAAACACTTTTAAGCAGAACCTAACTGGTAATAGTAGTCAAATTTGGATAGAAGGAGGAGTTATCTAGATCTAGGTCTAAGAAGCTACTACCTATGCACTAAACAAAGATAATCAAGTCACTGCTCGATTAGTGCTTACTAGGATTTGATTGCGCATCACATAGAGTTAGAGTTAGAATTTAGATTAGGACATTTAGCTTAGGGTAGTTTATGCAAGGGTGTTGATCGCAAAAGCCAAAGCTAACAAATTTCAACCCAGAGATTCAACACAACTTAAGACAAGTGGAAAGAAATCGAGTTCTTATCCCCATGGCTAAACCACCAACAAAAGTCGAGCGCAAGGCAATTAGAGATTTCTATGTGCCTCTAAAACTCTACACCCTATCATGCATAACTTTACCTCCTACAAATGCAAACAACTTTGAGTCAAAGCCGGGAGTCATTCAATTAGTCGCCACCTTTTATGGTCGAGACCAAGAAGACCCCTACCTACATATCAAGGAATTCCTTGATATTTGCACCACATTTAGGTTTCAAAAATTTTTAGATGATTCTATTAGGAGGAGGCTATTTGCATTCTCACTCAAGGACAAAGCGAAGTCATCTCTTAATTCCTTGGAGGTAGGTTCCATAAATACATGGGATCAATTGTCTAAGAAGTTTTTGAACAAATTCTTGCTCGTTCACAAAACTAATGCCCTTCGTCATGAAATTATCAATTTTCCAACAATGGATTGATGAACAATATTATAAGTGTTGGGAAAGATGGAAAGATGTTATGTAGTTAAATCTTTGCTTTCTTGAAGATTTGTTTAGAATTTTATATCTAGATTTAACCTATTGTAAAACGCAATTTTAAACACTTTGTTTAATGGTCAAGATTTATTAGAAATAGCCATTTTGGGCTAAATTGAAAAGATCTAAAAGCATGCACTGGAAACAAAACAAACATTATCAAACCAAATTTGATATATTACGTAAGATTGAAGTCCAACCATTGAAATTTTTGGGATCTTGATGTACATTCAATTACACATGATCTAAATCTTGTGCACAAAATCATAATGATCTATCTAGTTTCCCACAATCTTTGATCACAAATATATGTGCACATGATTTTGATCTTACCTGAATAATCCTGATTGAATAGTTAATCATCCATGATCTTGATTATATGCTTATAAGTACATGATCTTTATCGATCGTGTGTAAGATCATGATTTAAATAACACAGTTTGATGTATATGAAGTCAATCATTTCAATTATACATGCACTATCTAAATTTAATCTATGAGATGATAGAAAATAGTTTAAGATTAGATCAACACATGAGATATATATGACATACACAATTTAATTAATTAAAAGAACAAAATCTTAGATTGACCATCAGATTAAATATAAATCTATGCAATGGTTCACACATAAATTGATTTAGATAATTAATAAAAAGATTAAGAAATCTAATCTAAGTACAAAAGATGTTAAATCAATCTGATTTAAAATAGATATAATGGAATTAGAGATAGACAGATGCTATCTAATAAATCAATTGTTAGATTGAGTGAAAATATGTAAGTTGAATTTAATTTAAATCATTAATTGTTATGTACACTTAAGATAATGTATACAAATCATAAATGATTATAATTATGATATGTTTTCAATGTGTTTTTAAAATATTTGAAAAAATCTATTTAAATTATCAAAGGTTTCCAATTATAAAAGAGGAAAATTTTTAAGAAATTTTATTATTTTATGAAAGCGGATTTTTAAGGATTTAATCTGAGAATTTAAAAATGAAACTTCTACATTAATAGTTTTGTTCAATATTTTGATAAATAATTGTAATTAGAAAATATTTGTAATATGATGATTTTCAAATTAAGAAATTATGAAGTTTTCAAAAGAATATTTTATTAAGAAAATGAATTGTTAGAAAATGTATTTGAGATGTTTTGATGGAATTAATATTTCGAAAGAGTGAACTGAGCATTTAGTGTTATTTGATGCCTTGAACTAAGATTTGTAAAGATTTTGAAAGATTTGAAAGGATTTTAAAAAGATATTGAGTTCAAAAAATGAATTTTTGAGTGACATCTAGACACGGTGCACAAGTCCTTCTATTTATATTTGTTTTCACTTTTGAACCTTAATAAGATGTGATTAAGGGTCTATTTGGTTCCATTCAAGGCATCGATGAGGTGTTATTTGTTTGGATTGTCTAACCAATGGTCGTCATATGGATGACTCTTCTAAGATGTACTTCAGCGAGGACCTCTATTGAGATGAATCATGTCAACAACGATTAGGACTTCTAGCTTAGATTTAATTGGACTAGCATATGATCAATGTTGGAAAATGGGCTCCCTTCACAATATTTTAGAGAGTTACTATTTTCCTCCATGGTACATACTCTGAACCACATTTGATTACTATGGTAGTGAACTTGTCTAGAACCACTTCAATTGATTGTGTTTAATGCATAAATCAATGTTTTGGATTTGAAACATATTGGATATTTGACTTTGAATTTGTGGTGTATTCTAAATATTACCCACATTGACATGAACCAAATTAGTATGATTTCACACAAGTGAGGTTGATCCCACGTAGAATCTCATAGATTTGTATGCAATTGGAATGTTATTTAGATTACTTATCCTAGTCAAAAGAGATAAAATGTTGATTTAATCTATTAATTAAAAGCACATGGAATTAGAAACATGCATAAAATTAGAAACTTAAACAAAAAGAAAACTTTTTAAAAAACAAAGACTTTCTAAAAATAAATTTAGAACTAAGAATGTAATTAGAAACTTTCTAAAAGTCACATGCATTCAAGTAAGGAAACTATTGCAAAACTAGAAACATGAATAACTTAGAAACCTAAATCTATAATGAAATTCCTAAGATTAAAACTTCTAAAACTAAAATTAGAAACTTCTTAAAAGCTAAGATCTAATCTAATAATGCAACTAACATAATCAATGAAATCTAAATATTCGACCCACATAATCAATGAACATTACATGAAACTAAGAGTTAATTGTCAAACATTACATGAAGTTTCTACATAATCAAGGATCAAAGTAGAGAGTACATGAAACTAAGAGTTAAATGTAAAACATTACATGAAGTGTGCATATGAAATTTAGAAGATGTTGCATAGAACAAACGTTGTTTTATTAAATGTAAAATTTTGCAAGCATGGTGAGCAACATTCAATAGCATGGAAATAAAATAATTTGACTTTAATCTTCAACTATCCAACGATGGCCCATGTGGTGAACCAAGGGAGAGAACTAAAGAGAGAGTGAAGGCAAGATGAAATGAATCCAAAAGAGAAGCAAAGAAGATAGGGCAGGTAATCAAAGAAATTCAAAGAACCACAAACTTGATCCAAAGGCTGCTCTCTCTTGCTTGTCACTGCAAGAGATTGATGGCCTTTGGATGAAGAAGAACTGGAGGACAAAATAGAAGCAAGAAATAAAGAAGAACTTCCAAGGAAAAGTGTGCTTGGATCAAACAAAAGAAGGATTTGCTAAAAGGAAAACAAAGATGCATGGAACTTAGTTTGATGATGTGTAGAGAACCCACTTGAAGATGGTTGGAGAGGCCTTGAAAATGGCATGGAAATCTAGCAAGGTTGCATGAAAATCCAAGATAGGGATGGCTTTGAAATGCTTAAAGGAGGTGTGGAGAAGCTTGATGGTGAATGGTGTGGAGAGCTCCCTTTATATATATGAGTTTCACCCTTCTAAGGAGATAAAGATTTACTAATCATTATCTTATGGAAGATAGGAAAGAGGGATAAGATTTGAGAAAGAAGATAAGATAAAGATGAGGGAAAGATAGTTGGATGAGGCAAGGAGACTTAGAAAGTGTGACATAGAATAATAGAAGAGAACTTAGGAAAGGAATAGAAGGTGAAAACTAGGAAGGAAAGAGATGGAGAGAGAAAAGGAAATTCTAAGGGTGTGGTCTCTTCTATGATTGGTCCACTTAGCATGCCACTTACCTATGTTGATAGAGTCCTATTTGTTTCCACCTATTTTTTTCTCTTCAATACATGTTTTCTTCAAGAGGAAAATGGGGTAGAAACTTCCCAAAATGTGTGGACCCATGTGGCTTTGGCTTATATGGCTTATGTGACTTCCTTTGATGGTTTCTAACTTGATGGCTTCATTGGCTTGCATCTTGGCTTCATGGGTCACATGGCTTGGCTTCTCCTAGTGATTAGTTCATGGGTTATGTGGCTTGAAATCTCATGCAAAGGTGGTGGAATGCTCCTACCTTTTGCATGGGCCCATTTCTAGTTACTTTGAATTCTACCAATTTGCTTCTAGAATCTATCTACATGCTTTGAAATGATCTAACCCTTACTTGAACTTTGAAATGATAGGAAAATGGATCTTAGCCTCAGGGTTGATTTGGATTATTGATTACCATCTAAAACGATCTGGACCATCGAATCTCCTACAAAAGACTAAAAACACTAATTAATACCTAAAAACTTATGATAGATTACATCACTCTAAATTAGCTTCTACACCATCAAAATATCAAAATTTTGGATTATCAGTTCAGAAATGCATATGTCACAATTATGGATTTGGATTTGAATTGCAATTGATATCTGACTTTGAATGGAATTAATATTGAATTATATGCAAATACTATATTTTATTTATACACATATGTTAAATAAATTTGTAAATCAAAATGACCAAATTATTCATGTTAAGAAAATAAAACACATAATTGTAGTATGCATAAAGAACAAAGTTTGCTAAGATATGTTTAATATCTCAATTAGAGAAGATCCTATGGAAAAGAAGATTTCAAGAAGGAAAAAGGTACATAAAATAAGAGAGTTCATTTCTAAATAATTTAATAGTATTTTTGTTTGTATTTGAAGGTATAGATTTATATTGTAAAGAAATATTAATGTCTTTATTAAAGTTTAAATTTTATGGAAAAGAAATATTGATGTCTTTATTAAATTTTACGAAAAATTGTATAAAAATTTATTTTCTTTAGTAATGAATTTAATGTTTATGTTTTTATGAGATATGTAAACTTATATATATCATTTGATGTCCTAAGAATTTGTCATGCCTCTAACAAAAGTTCTAAACAGAGAGTCTAGAAAAAGACTTGTTTAAGATTCTTAGGGTAAACAACTAGAGCATAAGATTATACAAGTTAGTACCTCAAACTGATAATTTGTTATTGTAATGACTCCAATTTTGTAACATTGAAATCCCAAGTTAGCAATGAAAAGTTCACTTTTTGGAGATAGGGGTATTTTGGTCATTTCACTATTCACCCTGACTGAACCCAGAAATTTGGTCATGAGAATGGTACCATTAGGTCTTGGAAAAAGGATCCAACAAGACCAAAATTACCCAAAACGGAGTTAAAATGAGCAAGTTATGGCCCTTTGAAGTTCAGGGGCAAAAATGTAATTTTCATTAAAAAATGGATTCAGCCTGAGAAACACAGGGGCCCGTTTTGATACGGGCACTCCTTTTCTTCAACCTCCTAGAGGGTTCTAGAATGGCGGTGTTTGGAGGAGAAACCACCGCCATTCAATGGCGGTGAGAGCCCCCTCTAGAACCCTCTTATAGCTCTATAAATAGAGCTCTTGGGCACTTCTAATGGCAGCCCAAAAGCTTGGGAAAAAGCTGTCATGGAGAAGCGACCAAGAGAGAAAATGTGGGAAAAACCGGGCCACGAACTAAGTATGCTCAAAATCCCTCCAAACCCGTCTCCCCCTTAGTCATAGGCCAAGTTTTCTCAAGTTTTTGCATGAAAAATCATGCAAAACGGAGCTCTAGAGAGCCAAACAAGACCCAGGGATGGCCCCTGGGGCGCACTAGTTCGATAGGGTCAAACCAGGGCATCGATGCCCTGGTCCTCCACTGAAAGAAAATCGTTGCCTGCATTCGAGAGAAACCAGTGGGTGCGTCCGTGGACGCACCCGCAAATGAAAATGTCAGGCGGAAGCCCGAGTGCGTCTGCAGATGCGCCCACTGGGGCGCATGTCGCTAAGACGAAATGCGTTAGCGTTCTGGGCTTCCACCTCTTAAGGGCCTTTTATGTACATGTGATACTAAAAAGCTTATAACTTGAGATCTAGGGCTCTGATTGAGGCGCCGCAAAAGGCGTTGTGTTCATGTTGACGACACAGACACAACCAAACTATAAAATACTTGATCAAGGCCCAATCTAAGGTAGGCACGACCCTTAGACTATGACAGTGGCGTGGGGCCACTGAACCTTTGTAACCTGATGATACCAAGGTCCAATTAGGACCTTAGGACACCCATAGGCATGGGGATGAACCCTTAATGCCTAAGTAGTGAGATCAACCACTCTAAAGCCTATAGAAATAGGGCAAACTAACCTTGTTTCCCTAAACTATGTTCAGGAGCGTACCAGGACGAAGGGGCTTGCATGACCAAACCAGGTAGGTGCTCTATCGCTACTAGACTTTTAAAAAGAGCCATGATTGTTTTGAGACTGCATGTTTTAAGCATAAGTTATATGACTTGTTTAATCTTATAAACGAATTCAGCATGCATATGGCAAATAAATTATGCATAGACATGTTTTGCAAACAGTTGCCTATATTGCATGATTTGTCAACATTGAGTTCTTGAAAATTTACATGTCCTTGAGGGTTACCAAAAGACGCTGGAGTACCCAGAAGACGCTGGGTAGACAGTTGTGGGGGCCAAGCAGTTGTGAGGGACCCAAAGAGGACAGGTTTTGGAAAAGAGGTTTTCGCTTATTTGATCTTATATGATTTAGGCTAACAAGCTCGTGGGAGCTATGCCGAGAGGTCTGGGTTGGCCTCCAGCCTCTACCACTATTAGGTGGAATGGATACCACGCCCAAAAAGGGCAATGTCCCTACGTCAACTGCATGTGCTACACGGGGCTACCACTGGTGTCACGTCACTGGGTCGATGTCTCATATGCCCCGTGGAGACTATGACACTGTGTCCCTAGGTACCCGTGGACCACACGGCGGCGAGGTCGTGGGCATAGTTGGCCCTATGGTTTGATGATTTACTTGCATTGTATATGGCATGACTTGGTCGACCATACCATATATCCATAAGTTGGATTCAATGGAGCATCTTATGCATATCATTATGTTTGTGATATATATGATACTTTCAATTTGGATTATGTGATTCTTTAAGTCATTAGTATTCCAATTCGACAATGGTTTTTAATCTCGATATTGAACTTGAGTATTCAAACATGCACATGTTTTGAAAAAGCATATGATTTTAAACATAACATGCATTGTAAAACTAGTAGTGATGGACTCCTACTGAGTATAATATATGCTCACCCAATCCTCAACATTTTTCAGACACAAAGTAAACACTTAAGGACAAGGTACGCCTGTGACAGAAGACACCCAGATTAAGTGCAAGTAAGTAAACCCCTACCTTATCTTTCAATGTTACTTGATTGTAGTTACTCTCTATAGCTGAGGCTGTGACTAACACTTTCTTGGGAATAGAGTCAATTTAAAACTATGCCATGGCTAGATAATTTGAAGATTGTTTTCCAAAAGAAAAAGATTTTCATGCATTCCATATTTATAAAACAAGAGATCTCGCCTTTTCATCTAATTTGCATCATATAAAACCCGGGTCGTCACAATTGATATCAGAGCGCAGTTTGACGTTACTCACAGCCCAATTATGAGGAGAATAACTTATAATCAAGTTTCATCCATGAAAGAGTAAAGGGTAATAGGATAACACATACTAAGGTCTAGTAAATTACCTTGTGATTACAGATGCCTAAAAAGAAAGGAAGCAATGCTCCAAGACCTGAAGCCCCACCAGTGGACTCGATTGGGTTAGGCAATGGGATGGCTGAATTATTCCAGCAATTTCTACAACATATGGGACAATACATGAGTAGCCAAAGCCAAACTCCTACCACCCGAGATCCTTCCCTTGATAAAGTAATAGATAGGACTAAGGTTTAGTTAGAAAGGTTTCATAAATTAGCTCCCTCATTCACAGGAGCAGATGAAGCATCTACAGCTAAAAAATGGTTAATTGATATTGAAAAGATATTTAAAGCCATGAACATAGCTGAAGAAAGAAAAGTAACCGTGGCCACATTTGTGTTTAAGAGAGAGGCTACCTTTTGGTGGGAAACAGCAGAAAGGACTTATTTTGACCAGCGAGAAACAATAGGATGGGAAGAGTTTAAAAAGGTCTTTAATGACAAATATTATCCTAAACACGTAAGGAAACAGAAGGAAAAGGAATTTATGGACTTAGAACAAGGGAATATGACTGTCTAATAGTATGAAAATAGATTCATCAACATCCAACCTTCCACAGTAGCCAAAGCCATAGAGATGGCCTCCCTATACGAAAAAGATTATCAAAGGAACCAGGCAATGAAGGAAACTAAGAACATCAACACCATGAGAAATAAAGGAAAGAGACCATTCCAGTCATCCGGACCCAGGCCACGTTTCAAGAAACCGTTTGAAAACAAAGGAAGAAGATTAGACTGGAAAACATGCCCTAAGTGTAACAGGAATCATTTAGGCAAAACATGTCCCATTTTCAACATCACTTGCTATCTTTGTGGAGAATTAGGACATTTTGCTAAGGATTGTCCTAAAAAGAAAGTTGAAGAGCGTAAAGGAGATCAAGTTCCAAAAAGCCAAGGACGTGTCTTTGCCCTCACTTCCAGTCAAGCCCAGGCTTCAAATGCAGTAGTTGAAGGTATTCTTTCTATCTATGATACACCTACTAAAGTTCTATTCGATACAGGCTCCACTCATTCTTTCATATCCCAGGAGTTTGCATTATCCTAGAACATTATACCACAGGACCTGGACTTCACTCTAGAAGTCATGACTCCTGTAGGCCAGGCACTTCCCACATATTTTTATCTCCAAGATGTCCCCATTTTGATCAAGGATCATTTGCTACATGCCAATCTCATTCACTTAGATATGAATGACTTCGACATCATCCTAGGTATGGACTGGCTAGCCTTTGTTGATTGACTCCAGAAACGTGTCACTTTTACCCTACCTAATGGAGACTCCAAGGAAGAAAGGATTATTCTGGAGGATGTGTTATTTCTGCCATGAAAGCAGTTAAACACATTGCTCAGGGATGTCCCTTCTTCTTAGCTAAGATTGAATCTGTCAAGAGTCCCCAACCAAAGCTAGAGGGTGTTGAGGTAGTCCGAGAATTTCCTGACGTATTCCCTGAGGACTTACCAGGTCTACCTCCATCAAGGCAAATTGAGTTTATCATTGACCTTATACCCGGTATTTCCCCCATTTCCAAAGCTCCTTACCGAATGGCTCCTGCAGAACTAAAAGACCTGAAGACCCAGTTATAGGAACTACTTGATAAAGGGTTCATACGACCTAGTGTATCTACGTGGGGAGCTCCAATCCTTTTTGTTAAGAAAAAGGATGGCTCTATGAGATTGTGCGTAGACTATCGGATGCTAAATAGGGTCACCATTAAGAATAAGTACCCCCTTCCCCGAATTGATGATCTTTTCGATCAACTTCAGTCAGCCAGAGTCTTCTCTAAGATTGATCTACGATCCAGATACCGTCAACTTTGAGTTAGAGAAGAAGATATTCCTAAGATAGCCTTTAGGACTCGATACGGCCATTATGAATTCAAAATGATGTCCTTTGGTTTAACTAATGCTCCAGCCGCATTTATGGACCTCATGAATAGGGTGTTCAAGGAGTACTTAGATAAATTCATCATAGTGTTTGTGGATGATATCTTAATATATTCCAAAACTCCTGAAGACCATAAGGAACATCTAAGGATAACATTAAGCACCCTATGAGCACACAAGTTATATGCAAAATTCAGTAAGTGTGAGTTTTGGCTGGAAAGGGTTAATTTCTTAGGACACATTATTTCTCAAGATGGCATAACAGTCGACCCCGCTAAGGTTGAATCAGTACAGAAATGGGAAAGACCTAAGACAGTCACAGAAATAAGAAGCTTCTTACGACTTGCCAGATATTACAGGAGATTCATCGAGGGTTTTTCACAAATTGCTTTACCTCTAACTAAGTTGACCAAGAAAGACACAAGATTTGAATGGACTGATAAATGTGAGGAAAGCTTCCAGGAACTAAAAAGAAGGTTAACTACAGCACCTGTCCTTACCTTACCTTCAAGAAGTGGCGGATTTGAGATATACAGTGATGCCTCGCAATAAGGACTAGGTTGCGTACTTATGCAACATGGGAAGGTAATTGCTTATGCTTCTCGGTAACTCAAGAAGCATGAAGTCAATTACCCGACCCATGACTTGGAATTAGTGGCCACAGTCTTTTCCTTGCGAATCTGGAGACATTATTTATATGGGGAAAAGTTTGAAGTTTTTACAGATCATAAGAGTCTTAAATACATCTTTTCCTAACAAGACTTAAACATGCGACAAAGAAGATGGATGGAATACTTAAAACACTATGACTTCTCCATTCATTATTACCTTGGAAAAGCTAATGTGGTAGCTGATGCATTAAGTAGAAAAACCCAAGGTATGTGTGCAAGTTTATTCACTAAGAGATGGAAGCTATTACAAGAAGTAATCACATGGAAACCAGACATAAGTAAGCGCAAGATCATTATGGTAGGTCTAACAATAAATCGATTGTTAATGAAAAGGTTAAGCAAGAACAGAAAGGAGATCCGGATATACAAGCTTTCATAGGAAAACCAGGGTTTACTAAAGGGGAAGATGGTTGCATCTACATGCAAGGAAGATTAGTGGTACCTACTAATGAAGAGTTAAAACAAGAAATCTTAAAAGAGGCTCATCGGTCTAAGTATACTATACGCCCGGGAAGAACTAAGATGTATCAAGACTTAAAGAGACAATATTGGTGGGATGGTATGAAAAGAGACATAGGGGAATTTGTGGCAAAGTGTCTAACGTGTCAACAAGTAAAGGCTGAACATCAAAGACTTGCGGGATTGTTACAACCCCTTGAGTTACCCTAATGGAAATGGGACCATATTACCATGGACTTCATCGTAGGGTTACCCAGGACCTCTAAGGATCATGACATGATCTGGGTAATTGTTGATAGATTGACTAAGACAACCCATTTCCTTCCTATATGCCATACCCAATCCACCGACAGCCTATCTCAGCTATACATCAAAGAGATAGTAAGTTTACATGGCATACCCCTTAGTATCACTTCAGATAGGGATAGCCGCTTCACTTTGCAACTTTGGAAGTCCGTCCAAAAATCCTTAAGATCTTCCTTGAATTATAGCACGGCCTTCCATCCACAGACCGATGGACAGTAAGAGCGCACGATCCAGATAGTCAAAGATATGTTGCGAACTTGTGCCCTCAATTGGAAGCAAAGCTGGCATGAAAACCTACAGTTAGTAGAGTTTGCGTACAACAACAGCTTTCAGTTGAGCATTGGCATGGCTCCTTACGAGATGCTCTATGGGAGACCCTGTCAATCACCCACCAGTTGGAGTGAAGTTGGAGAGTCCAGGGTGCTATAGTCCGAGCTGGTGGAGCAATGCATCGAAAGGGCCAAACTCATAAGGAGACGCCTCCCCACAGCTCAAAGCCAGCAAAAGAGCTATGCTGATCAAAGGAGGAGACCATTAGAATTCAACATAGGAGAGCACATTTTCCTGAAGATATCTCCCACTAAAGGAGTTATGCAGTTCGGTATCAAAGGCAAGCTTAGTCTATGTTACATAGGACCTTTTGAAATCCTGGAGAAAGTGGGAAAAGTGGCATACAGGATCGCACTACCCCCTCAGCTATCAGAAGTGCATAACGTATTCCATATATCTATGCTAAGGAGGTATGTGCCTGACCCTGCTCATGTCATCAACCAGGTACCCATAGAGTTGACGGAGGATCTCAAGCTAGAGACGAGACCAGTTGAGATCCTGGATCGCAAGAGTAAGAAGCTGTGGAACAAGGACATACACTTAGTAAAAGTTTCGTGGAGAAATGAGCACATGGAAGAAGAGACTTTGGAACCGGAGTCAGAAATGCGAGAAAAGTACCCCGAGATCTTTTGATTGTATATATAGTAGAATTTCGGGAGAAAAATTCCCCTAAGGGGGTAAGAATGTAATGACTCCAATTTTGTGACATTGAAATCCCAAGTTAGCAATGAAAAGTTCCCTTTTTGGAGATAGGGGTATTTTGGTCATTTCACTATTCATCCTGACTGAACCCAGAAATTTGGTCCTAAGAATGGTACCATTAGGTGCATCTTAAAAAAAGGAATCCAACAATACCAAAATCACCCAAAACGGAGTTAAAATGAGCAAGTTATGGCCCTTTGAAGTTCAGGGGCAAAAATGTAATTTTCATTAAAAAACGGATTTCGCCTGAGAAACACAGGGGCCCGTTTTGATACGGGCACCCCTCTTCTTCAACCTCCTAGAGGGTTGTAGAACGGCGGTGTTTGGAGGAGAAACCACCGCCATTTTGGAGCTTTCTCCACTGCCATTCAATGGCAGTGAGAACCCCCTCCAGAACCCTCTTAAAGCTCTATAAATAGAGCTCTTGGGTGCCTCTAATGGCAGCCCAAAAGCTTGGGAAAAACCCATCATGGAGAGCAACCAAGAGGAGAAAATGTGGGAAAAACCCGGCCACGAACCAAGTATGCCCAAAATCCCTCCAAACCCATCTCCTCCTTAGTCCTAGGCTAAGTTTCCCCAAGTTTTTGCATGAAAAATCATGCAAAACAGAGCTCTAGAGAGCCAAACAGGACCCAGGGACGGTCCCTGGGGTGCACTGGTTCAACAGGGTCGAACCAGGGCGTCTCAAGGATGCCTCGGTCCCCCATTGAACGAAATGCGTCAACCGCATTAGAGAGAAACCAGACGCACAGCAAATGAAAAAGTCGGGCGGAAGCCTAGGTGCGTCTACAGATGCGCCCGCTGGGGCACATGTCGCTAACGTGGAACGCGTTAGCGTTCTGGACTTCCACCTCTTAAGGGCCTTTTATGTACGTGTGATACTAAAAAGCTTATAACTTAAGATCTAGGGCTCCGATTGAGGCGCCATGAAAGTTGTTGTGTCCGTGTCGATGACGCGAACACATCCAGACTATAAAATACCTGATCAAGGCCCAATCTAAGGTAGGCACGACCCTTAGACTATAATAGTGGTGCGGGACCACTAAACCTTTGTAAACCTGATGATACTAAGGTCCAATTAGGACCTTAGGACACCCATAAGCATGGGGATGAACCCTTAATGCCTAAGTAGTGAGATCAACCACTATAAAACCTGTAGAAATAGGCCAAACTAACCTTGTTTCCCTACACTATGTTCAGGAGCGTATGAGGACAAAGGGGATTGCATGACCAAACCAGGTAGGTGCTCTATCGCTGCTAGACTTTTAAAAAGAGCCATGATTGGTTTGAGACTGCATGTTTTAAGTATAAGTTATATGACTTGTTTAATCTTATAAACGAATTCAGCATGCATATGACAAATACATTATGCATAGACATGTTTTGCAAACAATTGCATATATTGCATGATTTGTGAGCATTGAGTTCTTGAAAAATTGCATGTCCTTGAGGGTTACCAAAAGATGCTGGAGTGCCTAAAAGACGCTGGGTAGGCAGTTGTGAGGGCCAGGTAGTTGTGAGGGACCCAAAGAGGACAGGTTTTGAAAAAGAGGTTTATGCTTGTTTGATCTTATATGATTTAGGCTAATAAGCTCGTGGGCGCTATGCCAAGAGGTCTGGGTTAGCCTCCAGCCTCTACCACTATTAGGTGGAATGGGTACCACGCCCAAAAAGGGCAATGTCCCTACGTCGACTGCATGTGGTACACGGGGCTACCACTGGTGTCATGTCACTGGGTCGATGTGTCATATGCCCCATGGAGACTATGACACTGTGTCCCTAGGTACCTGTGGACCACACGGCGGTGAGGTCGTGGGCATAGTTGGCCCTATGGTTTGATGATTTACTTGCATTGTATATGGCATGACTTGGTCGACCATACCATATATCCATAAGTTGGATTCAATGGAGCATCTTATGCATATCATTATGTTTGTGATATATATGATACTTTCGATTTGGATTATGTGATTCTTTAAGTCATCAGTATTCCAATTCGACAATGGTTTTTAATCTCGATATTGAACTTGAGTATTCAAATATGCACATGTTTTGAAAAAGCATATGATTTTAAACATAACATGCATTGTAAAACTAGTAGTGATGGACTCCTACTGAGTATAATATATGCTCACGCAATCCTCAACATTTTTTAGACACAAAGTAAACACTTAAGGACAAGGTACGCCTATGACAGAAGACACCCAGATTAAGTGCAAGTAAGTAAACCCCTACCTTATCTTTCAATGTTACTTGATTGTAGTTACTCTCTATATGTGAGGCTGTGACTAACACTTTCTTGGGAATAGAGTTAATTTAAAACTATGCCATGGCTAGATAATTTGAAAATGTGTTTTTGACACTTGGGGTTTTTATACGAAAGATTGTTTTCCAAAACAAAAAGATTTTCATGCATTCCATATTTATAAAACAAGAGATCTCGCCTTTTCATCTAATTTGCATCATATAAAACCCAGGTCGTCACAGTTATACGATAGGAAAATTATTGAATTGGAAATATCTAGAGAATTTAGCCTAAACCTTGACAGTGAACAAAGCTTTGAAGGGAATAATTGCCATTCTACAATAATAGTCTATATAAGACAGAGGAAATAAAAATAACGACAATGACAAGGATCTCATGGAATTCAAAAGGCTAAGTTCTCCTACTTTCTAGTGTACTCTAGATCCAAATGAGGTTGAAAAATGAGCATGAGAATAGTGAAAATGTTTGAGGCAAGGAAATGTCCTAAAGATGACATAGTTACACTTATGGGTGTTTATGCTTGGGGTGAAGCTATTTACTAGTGGAGGATGGTGAAGAGGACTATTGTTTAGGAAGATGACAATATAGAATGGAAGAATATTTCTAAGGTATTCTATGAGAAATACTTTCCAGACACACAGGGGACAAGAAAGAGGTAGAGTTTATGTAGCTCATCCAAAAAAACAAGACTGTAGCAGAGTATAAGAACAAATCCACTGAATCTCGATTTGCTTATCAACTGGTCGAAAATGAGGCAAAGAAGGTAAGAAATTTGAAAGAGGCCTTCAAACCAATATTAGGAGTAGAATCTTGGTGCTGAAAATATGGAGTTATGCCAATATTGTCAATTGGTCTAAAATAATTGAATAGGACCATGTGGAATTTGAAAAGATCAAGGATATAAGATCAAAATCCTGGAACAACACCAATTTCAAGAAGAAGCTAAAATAGAAGAACTTCAATAGGAAGAAGTTTGAGAAGAATGGAGAGAAGAAGATGATGGATGTATGTTTCAAATGTTTGAAATTTTATGGGTTGAGCCCACATTACAGGTTGACAAGAGCTTGCTTTGGATGTAGCAAGGTTGGCCACATGATTAAGAATTGTCTTAAGAAATGCTAGTAGCCTCAGCACCCATGTAAACCTAGGGTGTAAGGATGAGTCTATGCCTACACACACTAGGATGCTCAGGCTTGGAAAGCTATCATCGAAGGTACCCTTTCAATCTCCAAGAATGTTGCTAAAGTATTGATAGATCTAAGATCTCCACACTCTTTCATTTCTCAAATTTGCATGCCAAGAAGAGAATAAATCAAAATTCTTAGACTATGATCCCATAATAACTACACCAACTGGAGATACATTAGTCATAAATAGAGTGCATAAACATTGTAAAGTTCACATGGGAGATAGACTTGTTAGTGGACTTGGTATTGTTAGATAGATAAGATTTCAATGTCTGGGCATGAATTGTTTAGTGGCTTATCATGTGAGTATTGATTGTTTCAACAAGGTGGTAACCTTAAACTTGCCTAATCAGTGAACACTGAAGGTATTAGGAAAGCTTCAATGATGAATTTAATTTCTGCAATTAAAGAAAATTAGATGTTGAGAAAAGGGTGTCAGGGTGATCATGTGGTTGATGAAAGCCTAATATTACTTCAATTCCAATAGTCAAAGAATTTTCAATTGTATTTACAAAGAAATTGCTAGGACTACTACTAGAAAGGGAAGTAGAGTTTAGTACTAAAATTATTCTTGGAACTAACCCTATTTCAAAGACTCCATATTAGATGGCACTACTAGAGCTAAAGGAACCCAGGGAATAACTAGAAGAGTTGTTAAACCTATGTTTCATTTGACATATTGTCCTTGGCTTGCACCAATTTTGTTCATGAAGAAGAAGGATGGTTTGATGAGGATGTGTATTGACCATAGGTAGTTGAAACATGTGACAATAAAGAACAAGTAAGTATTTCCTAAAATCTATGATTTGCTAGATGAATTGCAAGGAGCTCAGATGTTCCCTAAGATCGATCTTGGGTCTAGTTATCAGCAGCTCAAAGTCGACGATGAAGATATTGCTAACACTGCCTTCAAGATGAGGTATGACTACTACAAGTTTTCGGTAATGGCTTTTAGATTAGCCACTGCTCTAGCAATTTTCATAGATTTGATAAACATGATCTTCAAGATGTTTTTAGAAAAATTTATTGTCATCTTCATCAATGACATCTTAGTGTATTCTCAAAATCTTGAGGATTGTTCTGCAATTGTTGAGGGGATAGAAATTGTATGCAAAACTGAACAAGTGTGAATTCTGGTTAGAGAAAGTAACATACTTGTTCTAAAGAAGGAATCTATGGGAACTTTCTAAAGTGGAAGCAGTGACAAAAGGAAAAAGGCCAACCAATGCAATAGAAATCTACAGTTTCTTAAGTTTGGTAGGGTATTGCAAATGATTTGTTGAAGGATTCTCTTGACTTCATAGCCCTTTAATGAAATTGACTTAGAATAATGTGAAGTTTGTATGAAATGTGGATTGTGAGAGGAGTTTTCAGGAATTGAAGACTCGATTAATGTTAGCACCTATCTTAATGATTCCCAACGAAAATGTGGGATTTGTTATTTAGTGCATTGCTTCAAGGAAAGGTCTGGGGTGTGTGATGTCACAAAACAGAAAAGTAGTAGCATATACATTCAGACAGTTGAAGATGTGCAAGTAAAATAACCCAACTTAAGATGTAGAGTTAGCCAAAGTAGTGTTTGCACTAAAAATCTTGAGGCCATACTTGTATGGCGAATAGTCCAAAACAAATCATAAGAGTAAGAAATACAAATTCTGATAGAAAGACCTGAAACATTAGACAGAGAAGATGGGAAGATTTTTTAAAAGATCATGACTTAATGATTCAATATCATCCAGATGAGGTGAATGTAGCAGCAAATGCCTTGATTAGAAAGTGTTAGGACTTCTAGCATATATGAAGATGAGAGAGTGTCAATTACTAAATAAAGCTAAGGATTGGAATTTGGTCCTTATAAATGAAGACTCTGGAGTGATTCTTACAAACTTGAGAGTTGAACCAATTTTAGTCCAACATATTATAGAGGCTTAGACCGGTGAAGCTCATTTGACAAGTATCATGAGTGAAGTTAGACAGTGAAATAATCCCGTGTTTGAAGTTGGAAATGACGGTGCTCTATGATTCAAAGGAAGATTATGTGTTCTAGATGATGCAAAACTAAAGAAGAGATTATGAAATGCAGCACATAGATCTATGTACATGGTATATCTAAGAAGTATTAAAATGTATCAAGATTTGAGAAGTTGGTTTGTGGTAAAATAACATAAAGAAGGAGATGCCATTTTTTGCATCTAACTGCTTAGTATGTCAACATATCAAAGTTGAACATCACAAACTTGTGGGAATGATACAACCATTGCAAATACTAGAATGGAAATACCAGCATATTATTATGGATTTTGTGACTATGTTACCAACGACCAGGAATAATCATGATAATATTTGGGTGATTGTAGATAGCTCACCAAGTTAGCTCATTTCTTAGCAACAAAGATGACTAACTCTTTGACCACTGGGCTAGATGCTACATTAAAGAAGTGGTAAAACTTCATGGAATACCATGACTATTGTAGTCGATAGATGTTTGAGATTTATGTTTCAATTTTGGAGGAGTCTATAGGAGGCTATGGGTACACAGTTGAATTTCAACAGAGCCTTCTATCCTTAGATGGGCAATCAGAGAGGAGTATCCAAATACTAAAGGACATGTTGAAAGCATGTATAATGAACTTGAAGGGTAGTTGGGACGATCATCTATCACTAGTAGAGTTCGTATACAACAATAGTTATTACTTTAATATAAAGATGGCAGCATACAAAGCTTTGTATGGTAGAAAGTCCAGGTCACTAGTATGTTGGGAAGAAGCAGGTGAACAAAAATTAGTTGGACCAAAGTTGGTAGAATATACAACTAACAAGATTAAGTTGATCTACAAATGAATCAAGATAGCTCAAAGTAGAAAAGGGAGTTATATGGATAATACCCCAAATTTAGAGGAATAAATTTCATTTAAGAAGTGTGAAATGCTATATCCTAAATTTTTAGAAAGTTATTGATGGAAAAATAATCCTTTTACTTGATTATTATCATTCAAAAATAAAAAAAATAAAAAATACATTTTTAGAAAAAAACATGCTATTTATTATGTTGGTCAGCAAGTTAGTTAGGTTAGTTGATTAACTAATGAAACTAGATTAGTTATTTAATTTTTTAATTATGTTATAAATGAGTTATAACTTAGATCTGAAATAATGAATCATAAATCATTAAATCAACTAGTTACTTAACACAGAAACATTAAAACTAACTATTAATTGATTAGATTTGAAATATAAACATTTTATGATCAAGAATTGAATTCCAAATCTGAAAACATTTTTTTGAATTGATTTTTAATTAAAATTCAAAAGTAATTCTTTTCTAGAATTAGTATTTAAAATGTTAGATCTAGATCAAGAAGATCTAATCATCCCAATTAGATTAAATCTAGATTTGAAAATATTTGAAACTTAAATTCAAAATTTGGAACTTAATTAGCAATAAATACTAGTGTTATACCATTTTACCTCATCAACGTTCCTTGATGATCAAAATCATGGAGATTTAAACTAGAACATTGGATTTAAAATGTTAAATTATGGAAAATGAAAAGATCTAGTATGAAATTATAAGAGGAGACATTTCTTCATACATCTCATTCTTATCACATGTGAAATTCACTATTGGAAGAATTGATCATCAAAAATTTTAGCCAAAATACAAGAGAGATCCAACTTTAATCTAAAGTGAGTTTAGCATGCAACAAATAAAAATAGTAGGATCGACTTGAAAGCTTGCTTTAAAACATAATCTGATGCTGGGTAAGTGTATTACAATTATGTTTGATTGAAAATCCATGAACCAATCTAGTGAAAATGAGATCTCTGTTTAAAATGTATCATTTCATGATAGATGATATTCACACCGATAGATTCATGATAGATCTCCATTTAAAATGTATAATTTCAATATGTAATGCATGTTACCAGTATACGCATTATTAGTATATTAGATAATTTAAAATTGTCCTTTTTCTACTGTTGATTAAAGATTGAACGACATTTGAGAAGTTCTAATTGAACTGTTTGACCTATGCTTAATCTTGTTCCGATGGATGATCCAACATTTTAAATGATTTGCAATGATGTTACTTACTTAAATATATATTAACTTGAAGATCTATTAAGAATTTTACATATATTTAACGTGATTTAAAAGCATGTTGTTTAGTGATGAAGATTGATTATATATAATCATTTTGGGCAAGATAAAAAAGATCTAAAACTATGCTCATTATACAAAACAAAAATGATTAAACCAAATTTGATAGATTATTCAAGATTGAAATGCAATTGCTAATATTCAAGCAATCTTGGTGGTACATTCAATTGTGAATGATCTAGATCTTATTGATCTACCTAATTGTGCACAATCTTGATCACAAAAGTATGTGCACATGATTTTGATCTTATGTGAGTAATCTTGATCAAATCATTAATCATGCATGATCTTGATAGTACACTTATAAGTACACGATCTTGATCTATGGTGTATAAGAACATGATTTAAATCATATACTAAGATATATACAGAGTCAATCATATCAATTATATATGCACAATCTAGTTTAATCCATAAGATGATAGGAAATATTTTAAAATTAGATCAACACATAAGATCTATTCGATGGCCATGATCTAATCTAATTAAAAGAATGAAATCTTAGATTGACCACTAAATTAAACATAAATATATGATTTTCAAAATAGGAAAATTATGAATTTTTATAAGAATATTTTATTATAAAAATGAATAGTTAGAAGAAGTATTTGAAATGTTTCTTTGGAATTCTCATTTGAAAACAATGTAGAACTAAATATTTAATGTTATCAGATGCTTTGAAGTAAGAGTTGAAAAGATATGAAAATTTTTGAATGATTTGAAAAAAAAATTGAACTTGAAATTAAAGTGTTTGTATGACATCTAGTTTGGATGCATAAGTCCTTTTGTTTATATTTGGTCTCACTTTTGGACCTTAGTAAGATGTTATTTGAGGTTTATTTTGTTCTATTCAAGATGTTGATAAAGAGTAATTTGTTTGGACTCTGTCTAATCAATGATGGTCATAGTGAATTACTTGTTTGAGACATACTTCAGTGAGGGCCTTTGTTGAGACATTTCACTTCAATGAGGCTTCATGACTTTTAGTTTACATTTATTTGAACTAGCATCTGATGGGTATTGGGTATTTGGACTCACAAGGTGAGATTTCAGGGAGTAATTTTGTTACACCTAGGATTTCTAAAAACATAATTTTGAAAGAAAAAATACATTTTGAAAGCGAAGAATTTCTTGTTTGAAATTTCTTTTTAAAAAACATAATTCTTTTCAAAAAATTTCTCAAAAACATCTGAGGGCCAATTCTACATATAAAAATTGACTCACGTCCAAGTCATACTATACATCAATTTGAAAACAATCCCAGGTTAGCCATTCACATACCAATTAACTTCAAATAGATAATCATAATAATGTTTCCAAATGTTTTAGCGCCTAAGTGTTTATACATCAAATAGCCAAAGAAACTAAAATAATTGAAATAGTTATCAGTGCCTGGTCTCATTTGGAATCTATATCTGAATGTCTCTAATGATGGAAAATTCCCTAGTCCTTAGTCTTAGTTTGTCCTTGCACATTTGTAGGGTTTTGGTAGGTTGAGTATACAGAGATATACTTAATTAGATACCACTAAATACACAAAATGAAAATTATCAGCATATAAAATTCATTTCAAAAGAATTTTTTTTTAAATGCATAAAATCACAGGACTAGCCACCTAGTTGTCTTATCCAAGGCATCTGCATGCTAATGTACTAAGATACAATATTCCACTCTATTTATAGAGCATATAAATCACTAGATGATTCAAGTATAATAATAAGAATAAACATATATCAAAGTACTAATATAAAATAAATAATAGTACACACTCCAATGCCCATTGAGCTTTACTTAACTCCCATTGACACATCTATCAATAATATCAAGTACTCATGCAGCTCATCGTTGAGCCATAATAACACTCCCAAGCAGTAAAAAAAAAAAAAAAAAAAACACAAAATCTCATGGAATATCCATGATTACACTAGCTTTGCTACCACATGTGCCCTGTGATATCTAATAGAGGGACTCTATCTAAATCCTTAGGGGGCCTACAATTGTGTCAAAAGGGTACTGTGAGTCACCTACAGTGGAATCCACCATCTTCTAAGAAAATGCACTCTTTGCATTGGGTATCGTTCCACCTCTAGTGGTGAAAGGTCAGGTGGCCAACCCATACAACCTCTTAGCATAGTACCAATCGGCTCAATAACCCATTTGGTCATATGTCATTTGCAAATCACTTATGCAAAATAGAATAAGCATATAAAATCTCATCATCTCCTTTTCAAGCCAACAATATAAAAACAATTTTATCTCACTCTAGAGCTAAAATTAGTCACAAAACCTATTTTGAAATCCATTTTCATGACAATATTAGTTTGGCTTGTTTAGACTAAAATACAAGTGCACACCTCAACTCACTTTTGAGCTAAATCAAATCATGATGTTTCACTTTTGGAAAACAATTTCCAAAACATAAATTTATGGCACAACTTTAGCCAAAATTGAGCATAATATAGTTCAAATTCATCATTGAAAACATGCTATTTTTCATACTTTATTATTTTCTCAAAAACTAAGTTTTCTCAAAACTTTAGACAATTGGAAATCTACCAATTTTCACATCCACTCTTGGATTTCAACTATATGATTTCCTATGTGGAATGTTCCTTCAAAATCAGTAGCTTTACTACAAAACCAACGTGCTCAATCACGCATAATAGTTCCTCTTTTAAGACTTAAAAGAATATCATACAATAGGTTCGTTTTCAAATCTAGCACTCTTACTAGAGATGTTTATTGAAACACGTTGAAAGCCAACTTGATAATAGATGGAAAATCATTAGTTTCAAAATATGAGTTTCACACTTGAAAAATCATTCTAAACCAGCCTTGATATCTTTTAGTTTTTAAAACATGTACAAGCCTTGAAAATCACTTAAATAAGTATGACCAGGTATAACATAGTACCTTATTTCCATCCATATTTAATGAGTCAGTGTGACACCCAAACACAAGTACATTAAGATGCACAAACACCAAATATATATCATAAATTCTTGGAAAATAAACACTTAAAGCTGTAGGTGCGTACATGCATGATATGGATAGGTTTAAGGTAACAACAACATGCCTAAATGCACGAACAAGAATGTAACCTAAACATAGCATGACATTCTTAGGGTACATTATATAATCAATGAGCTAATAAGGTTAGAAACCAAAGCATATGTATATCAGTAATACAAGCCCAAAATAGTCAGTTAATCCATGCTAACAGTGATGGAAATCAATAACAGTACAACCACCTAAAATAGTGAACCAGTAACCAACCTAGAAATATCCCATACTTAAGCATGCAAATCTCATTGATGGACAGAGGATTATGCTTGATTCAAACACTTAAAATAATAAGGAAACATTTCATAAAAGCCCAAAATATAGTAGGAACAATGATGTAGAAAAACATTCCAAAATAGTAGGTTGTATGCTTTTGGTTTTTTGATGTCTAAGTTACTGGTTGTATCACTTCTGACTACAAGGTTTGGCATATCAAATATGATATAATACATGCATCTATAGTAGCAAGCAAATCTTAAAATCACGTGCTTTAAGATGCATATCAAACTCAAACCAAAAGAATCATCCAAAACTTGTAAGTGTATAGGGTTTTAGATGCCTATTATTTAAGGTGTAAAACACATCCAAAATACATGTAAGAATTGATCAAAACTACTTAGTCATCTATGATCTTACGCCCTAATCTTAAGCAAGAAATTAGTAAGTAAAAAATGTGACTTTTCATCATGAAAAGAGTATTGGAAAATTTGGAAACACTACTAGATAGGAGGGTTTTAAAGTCGGTTAAAAATATATATCGAAGATAGATTTGAAATCATCTTCTACCTAGCTATCTTTGAAAATTGGTCAAAAAAGACATTGTTTCTAAACCAACTTTACAAGTGCCAAAACTAACTTTAAAAGTTTATACTATAAAAGAGACTTTTAAAGTTGATTTTGGAAACTGACTATAAAAACTTTGTAATTTTTTTTCCATTCCTATTTCATTGCAATCTTAACTTGCTATAACAACATTCATGCATACATTCAATGAACTATTACAATATTCCTCCATACATTCAATGAGCTACTAATATCTTCCTTCACATTTATGTAAACCTAACCATACATAACCTGCAACCTTCAATAGTCTTGAAAATAGAAAGCAGAACACCTACATTTACTTCATTCTCTGTAACATCCACATTCAACAACCATATATGCACATTCACTTCCAACATAGAAATTCAAAGACATAAAAGAAAAAAATTCACATGTACCTGCACAAATATACACCACTTTATTTCTGCATTCCAACTTTCCCTCATTCATCCCATAAACAAATTGCACTTCAAAGAAACTAATGAAAAGTACAAGCCACATGCATGTGAATGAAGAAGTTTAGTTTTGTATTAAAAAATAAGAAAATTTACATTGTATAAGTTTTCTAATTAAAATGCATAGCAAACTTAGCCTGTTCACATCTTATTTCATGGAGATATAACTTGAAGTAACTTGGCTTGGCTCTTCATTTGGGTAGTACATGAGCCTACAAGATAACATTTTCAATTCAATTACATTCTTTTAGCTGGAATCTATAAAAAATTATGAATAAAAGTAAGATTATGAACTGTAAAAGATGTCTTACCCTTCTAAATTGTGAGACCTTAACATTATTGTGTAATAGGATACTCACATATCTCAACACATAGTATTGATACTCTTATTTAGAATGTTATCTAAGGCACTAAACAACAAAGAAGCTAGAAATGATCAATGAATATCTTTTGTAATTGTAACTTTAGTTTATAAAGTATAGTAATTAACTATTTTCCTTACCTTGACCTTCTTCCAAGTGACTTTTTATGATGACCCGCGTTTTTAAATGAGTTTTTAAAAATTCTTTTCGAAAAGTGAGGCCTCTAGTTGAAAATTTATTTTAGAAAATAAACAACAGAAACATTTTACTGTGGAAAGAGTTTACAAAAAAGCTCGAGTGTCCTAGCTACTTTACAAAAATGGATTGTATAATAAAATGAAATAGACATTTTTATAGAAAATTTGACAGTCTTCTCTATTTTTTTGACATTGTGCATTTAATGCATGCAATGCAATTACCTAATAAGCACAATTTTTCATATTGTTTAGATTTAAACATTCAAGGACAATGTACTTACAAAAGACAATCACCCAAGACTTCCAGTCACAGTTCATAGCCCAATTGTATAAATGCATATATACATACATGTCTAGGAAAATAAAATGGAAATCATCTACTTACGTTGGCAACACAGTCTCACACTATTAATGTCCTCATCCATGGTTCATCTACCTTTAATTGTTTATCCTTCAATTCACTTTCTTCAAAACCTGAGACATTGTAAAAAAAGTTACAATGTCTCAGCAAGCTTGTGCTTGGTAGGTGTATGAGCATCTAGTTTGGCAATATACAAAAAGCCAAATACAATAGAATTCTATGCCATTTATACATCTATTTTAAGGAACATTATACAATTATACAGTCTTAGGCATATGATGATATTCATATGACATACATCTCAATTCATTTTAAGTAATTTCAATTATGTCATTTCATCAATATCAATGCATGATGTTGACAGAGCTATGTCAAATCATCTCAAACTCTAATAGTTCATGATCTACTTAGAGCTTGTTATAAACATATGCAATGCAATTAGCATAATAGAAATCCCATCTAGGATTTAATCTGTTCATGTATGACATCAGTACATGTAAAATCATAAGATATCCATATGAAGGATAATTCATGTTATCAGTATGCACAAAGCTATGATAAAATAATAAAATAATTGAATCACTTTTTGATTCAATCATAGGAAAATCAATGTCACATCAAATCAGAGCATATCAGATCATCACAGGAAAATCCATGCCAAATCTACATTTGAGCATATCAGCTCACCATCGACAAATCTATGCTAAAAACCAAATCCCAAATCAAATCATGCATGTAAAAAAATCTCACAATTCATCTCAGCCTAACCCATGACCATACCGTGAGCATCATGATACATTTCATATAGCCATATCCCATATGGGACATAGCTTCAGTATGCTACTAATAAATAAAGAAATCTCAATGCATCCATACTAGAACACATTCTTTAAATTACAATGTATGTAAATACATGCCAAACTTACATTTAAATGTGAAATCATAATCATACCGAAGCATAAGAGAAGGTCAAACTATCTCATGTGAATATATATATATATATATATGACATCTTATAATGGTTTCCTATCACCAATAACCAAAAGAACATAGTTCATATATGGGTCAAACGTACTCGCTAGAGCTGTCTGACATTCAATTATCCTTGTGAATTACTTAATTCACAATCTTGCAATACTTATGAATTTCTAGTTTTACCTATGATCCATAATCTTACAACTCTTACATGTCATTTCATATTACTTGAGTACCATAGTCTTCAACTCTTATGAGTCGTTCTGTCTAACTTGGTCACCACAGTTTTCAACTCTTATGAGTTGTCTAATCTTACCTATCATTCATAGTCTTACAACTCTTACGAGCTGTTTCATATACCAGAGTACCATTCATCTCTTATGAGTCATCTCATCTTACCTATGGTTCATAGTCTTACAACTCTTATAAGTTGTTTCATATTACCTTAGTACCATAGCCTTTAACTCTTATGAGTACTTTCATATTACCTAAGTACCATAGTCTTCAACTCTTACAAGTCGTCTCATCTTACTTGTGGTTCACAGTCTTACAACTCTTATGAGTCGTTTCATATTACTTGAGTACAACAGTCTTCAACTCTTATGAGCCGTTTCATATTGCCTAAGTACCACATTCTTTAACTCTTATGAGTCATCTCGTATTACCTTCGGTTCATAGTCTTGCAACTCTTACAAGTCATTTCATATTACCTAAGTAGCACACTCTTTAGCTCTTACTAGTAGTTTCATATTACCTAAGTACCAAAGTCTTCAACTCTTATGAATTGTCTCACCTTACCTGTGGGTCATAGTCTTATAACTCTTATGAATCGTTTCATATTACTTGAGTACCAAAGTCTTCAACTCATACAAGTCATCTCATCTTACTTGTGTCTCACAGTCTCATAACTCTTGCAAGTCGTTTCATATTACTTGAGTACCATAGTCTTCAACTCTTCTTATATGACTCATGATAAATAGCATGCACTTATACATGAGCAGTTTAATCATAATTCAAGTATAGCACATATAATTACTTCATTCATTGCATAACCTAAAGAAATGTGTTATAACAATCTAGATTCACACATATATGTATATATGTATATATATATATATATTGGAAAACATAGCAAACTTAATTCCACCTAGAAGCCTGCCAATGCTACATGCACCCCCCCTCATCAGCAACCCACAAGTACAAATCGTGAATCAAACTTTGATTATATGCAAGAAGATAAAAACATGATGAAATACAAATCATGCATCAAATCATGATTATGTATCAAATTGAAATGAGAAATCAAATCCATGAGATGCATAAATGAAATGCAATTGTTAGTAATTCTAAACAAAAGATCTTGGATACTCCACATCTCTACCATTATCATTCATATGTCTCAATAACATCCATATATCATTATAATCCACATGCTAAATATAATAATTTAATATCATCATCATCAAAGGAAGATATATGCCATCTCATCTAATAAGTCATCATTTCACATTCAAAATATAAATGGAGGCTTAGTCTCCCCACCATTTCATTGGAAATATGAGTATCATTTTAGAAATATGAAACAACAAAATATAGTATATTTTAGAAATCCTTTTACTCAGATGTATCATTTAGATTATATTTTCAAGTTAAGTAAAAACTGAACCTCTTTGTGGTCTTGTAACAAGTGCTCCATTAAGGTTTATAACATTTGTAGAAAATGAGTCACTCTAGGCTCTATAATACAAATGTTTATCATGAAAAACATGGTATATAAGCTCACCATCCATAAGGCTAACAATCTTGCACCTAATAACTTTAAGACACATTAAGAAACCCAACCATCCTATGTCTACTACATGGCATATGATCACATAGATGGACATACCAACATTCATAAAGATAATAATCATGAATCATGCTCACAACACTACAATAATACATAGAAAACATTGCCATTCTAGACCTACCATTCCAAACCTTAACTTATTACATCAACTATGAAGTAAGCACATGAAATCATGCCTAGATAGCATATTAACTACATGGAATAAGCTAAGTTTCTCTTATTAAATTTAATAGTAGTAGTTTCTCTGATAAACATAATAAGAATAACACATATGTGTAGAGATAGAAAGTAAAAATGCACACATAAAACCTGAAAGGAGCGAAAGAAGAACACTAAAATGTATTTCAAAAACACTAAAATGATTACATGCACCTCCCTTAATTCAATTGAAGAAAAATTGAAAGGGTGGGATCATTAGGTCATTGCTATCTAGAGAGAGAGTCATGCGAAAGTGAGGGGGGCAACTATTGGTCTAATTTCTTTGATAGGCTGAACCAAGAGAGAGATAGAGGGGAAACATACTTGGTCCTTGGTAAAGGTCTTTAATGCCCAAGCAAATGACTGACATAGAGTCATTAAGAGGGAGATCTGTAGAGAGAGCTAGAATAGAAAGAACTAATATGGTAGGGAAGGAGTGTTTTGAACAAAAAAATGAAATGAGGTTTTAAAGTCTGCTCTAAAAAAATCAACTTTAAAAAATGGTTTTAAAGATGGTTTGAATAAAATGACTTTAAAAATGATTTTTAAAGTCAGCCTTTTTAATCATATTTAAAAACATTTTTAAAGATGGTTTGAAAAAATTGACTTTAAAAATCAAGCATACTTTCACCGTTACTTCTCTTCTTATTCATTAATTTTTGCTTCAATAATAATGAATTCTACATATTATATAAATAGAAATAACAAAAGAACAAGAAAATCAATTAATTTTGGATAACTCCTAATTAACCTTTCTTTAGTTACATACATCAAAAGTTGCATAGTCTTCCATCTCATTAATACAAGCTTAGGACTTATTGTCAAGCATTTGTCTATATGATCAAAGACCAAATATGAAACCATCTCATGAAAATCTCACCTCTTTGTATTTAGCTCATACCATCTCACAGGTCCTTTGTTGGTAAAGCTTCTATATTGACATCCTTTGATCAAATGGAATTGATAGCTAGTGGCCCATGATTTGTAATTTGTATAGCCTTTTGTACCCAGCTGATCAGCTCTTTCATTGGAAGTTATTTCTTATCATCAAACCCTCATTATGGATGGGAATTGTAAACACTAACTTTGAATCTGGCTTTTTCCCTTATTTAACTAGTTCTTACCTTTGATTCCTTAGACTTTGTCTATTCATGAGACAAGTGACACTCTACAAATTCATTCCACAAATCATGGTTATTAGTTCATCCTTTTTTTTTTTTTTTTTGGCACTTTGCACTTTCTCTTATAAAGGCTAGATCATAGACCCCTTTTTTTCCACTAGAATCACATGATTTTTGTTGAAATCATGATAATTTAACCCAGATCTTAACTTCAGCATTTGAAATCACAAAAATGACTTCAACGACAATATTCCTCACAGAATGAACAACAAGAGAAATTGATGATAGCATGGGGTTTAGTATTCTTATTGTGCTTTTCTACCATAAACAGCAAAAGTCAATGACGAGAATAGCAGCGGGAGAGAGAGAGAGAGAGAGAGAGAGAGAGAGAGAGAGAGAGAGAGAGAGAGAGAGAGAGAGAGAGAGAGAGAGAGAGAGAGAGAGAGAGAGAGAGGAAGAAGAAGAAGAAGAAACAAAGGAGGATGCCATTCTTTTGCTTGTTAGATGAAGATAGTCAATGATGGGGAAGACAAGAAAAAAATAGATGTAACATCATGCATTTATAAGCAAGTTTTGAGCTTAAATTCAGTTCTTAAAACCATCTTTAAAAATAGATTTTTAATGTCGGTTTTAAGAATTTAAAGTTGGTTTCTTAAAATCATCTTTAAAAGTATATTTTTAAAGTTGGTTTAAAAGAACAAACTTTTGTCATAAAAATTTTGATCTAAATTTTTTTAAATACCCTACTCAATGCAAACTGCATATGTTCTTAGGTTGGGCTATTCCTCATGAACTTGCATTATATATAACTACAGGTATATATACATATATACAATAAATAAAACTATCATAATTACATGCACATGAAAATTTTGGTATATCCTTCAATTATATTTCAAATATTTACCTATAAATTTGCCCCTCATATATGTTGTTTTCAACCTAAGCATCCTCCTCACCATTATCACACACACATAGTCCTCATTCACACCAAGGACATTGATTGATGAAATTATTTTGGCAATATAAGCATAATAGATTTTACATTGCTTAGGTCATCTTCATCATAAAAGTCCCTTGGGAAAGTTGATAAAACAATTTTTGATCTCTTATCACATCCACCTTGTACATTAAATACCTATTTCACTTGAGATGCCAAAATAAGTTGACCATTTTTATAATCGATCTTATTGAGGTCAACCAATCTCAATATAGGGGCATCAGTTTTCATGTTGCCTTCCATCCAATCACACTTAAATAGAACTATAGTTCTACAAATGTGTCATGACGTGATTTTTTAGAAATAATCTTTGGGAAAAGTCCTTTTTATAAGAGAAGCAAAATTCCTATGGAAAATCTTTCATTTTAAGACTTAGATTTCAAAAATAAATTATATGTGTACTTTTCACAAAACCCATCTTCAAGCGAAGTCATTCCTTAAATCTTCATAGATATGTAAACTGATCAAAATAAATAAAGTGCTCATCATGCCATAAATCCAACTAGGCACAACCATAGACATAAAAGTCCAAATTTATGAAATATTTACACTCCATTAGTCTTGGACATTCACCCATGTAAGGTCTCTAAAACAAGTATAAAAATTGTTCATCAACCTAATACAACTCAAACTAAATGAAAATCTAAATAGACTTGTACATCTTTAGAATCAGTTATCAGCCTCCTTCTCTTTCCCTTTGTCTCTAGTGCTAATCCTACCTAAAAAATGTTGGTGTAGTATAGTCTAAATGAATCATGGTTTCAGTGTACAATACATGTTCAAAGTGTCTATCATGTAAGCTACTAGGAGATCTACTAGCAATTGAAACTATGATTCCAATATTACAACGTTTCACTACACTATGAATACATGTAAATCTTGGAATATTAAGTCATTTCACAAGTTTGGAGTCATGAATATATATATATAATCTTACTAAGTGTTTACATCATTATACATATAAGCATGGTGTTCAAGGGTTACATTATTCTTTCTCTTATATGACGTGTAGCCAAATGTAATCATGAATGCTTAGGTGTTCAAAGAAGATTCTCATCTTAAATTCTGAAATGAATCATCAGTCACAGAAATCAATATGATGTAAATCTATTAATCAAATGTAGTAAGATAAGAGATGAAATCTAATTGATAAATTCATCATTGATGTTGTATCGGATCTTGATGAACCTACCTTTGGCTTTAACAAGCTGTGGGATTTAAATCGGATCATGAATCATTAGCGCAACTTGTCAATCCAATCCATGTATACTATCCAAGGCTGTAGTGGCATATAGTCTTACCATCAGGACAGTAGCTTAAAATGGCATAAATCCTACCACAAATGGACATGTCTAAACTCTTGAGAGAGATTGGCATGTCAACACATGTCCATATTGACTCAAGCAACTATGTTCATAGTGCACTTGTCGTCATCCCTAGGTAACTTATGCTGCCACTACATTGCCATGCATAGCTTGCAGACTACTCCATTGACCCTCATTGGGTTACCAATTGGCCCCAAAATGTGCCCCATGAAACACCACCCTATAATAAACTCCCATCAACCAGCTCCTATCAACTTGGTACTAATCAAATGATAGAGGCCAACCTGCTCCTCCTAGCTTAGTGTCTCTTAAGGGACTTACTCATTGCCTTTCTAAAAGTTCACAAAGAATGCTTCATATAGAGCTAAGATACGACCACACTAAATCATACAAAAAACTGGAACCATTTTTGTGCCAAGCCACATTCTTTGATTTATATTTTCAATATATCTCATGCATCTTTCAATTTGGAAAATCCCTTCATCATGAATGCAATTCATAGTAGCATGCATTATTAGCTAAACCTTGGCCTTCTTCCAAAACCATAATACATAGTGACATTTCAAGGAATTGTGAAAGCTACAAGTGATTAAGAATGCACATATAAGTGTTCAATCATCCCATGGGTATATCCACAATCAAATCAAGTCAGTGAAACATGAAAAAGCTATGAGAATGGATGGTATCAGCCATTGACATGCCAAACCAAGTTATTTCAATGTTTATGTCTTAGGTTGTCTTTGTTTATAATCGATTTTGTTCAAGTTCCTCTCGGATAAGAGCTAAAACTTTCTTACATCTAACCTACTATTAATTCTCCTCATTAGATCAATTTAAAATTTTAATTTTTAGTAATTACTAAGTGTATATTGTCCAATATTTTCCTAAAATAGTCCATGTTCCATGTGCCAAAGTAGGACATTTGATGGCATATAAGTGTGTTCAAAGTCTATGAATCATACACATGTTCCACATTCATAGTTTGCACTATTTCATTACATTTTCCAATGTTATCAGACATAATAGGATGATAAAACTTCATAGAAAACAGTATCCAATAAGAGAATAAGTTCCATGTTAAAACATCCAAAGTTAAGAGCTAATTTAATGAGTTGGATTAAGGTGAAACCTATAATCATTTTGTGAGTGTTTCATGCCAATTCCAGACCATCAAATACATGAAAATTGATCATACATACCACTATTTCATAATCCTACAATCAATCATCAACATATAAAGCCTAATAGCATGATTTAACATGATTTCTTAACAAAAATTGAAACATTACATAAACTCTCATTATGTGTCACTTTCAAAGTGAAATCTCCAATCCAATTTGGGCTACCATCCAACATTATTCAAATTCAAAAATTTCAAATATCACACATCAATAAGTGAACATTATAATTGTAATGACTCCAATTTTGTAATATTAAAATCCCAAGTTAGTAATGAAAAGTTCAGTTTTTGAAGATAAGGGCATTTTGGTCATTTTACTATTCACCTTGACTGAACCCAGAAATTTGGTCTTGAAAATGATACCATTAGGTGCGTCTCGGAAAAAGGAATCCAACAAGACCAAAATAACCTAAAACAGAGTTAAAATGAGCAAGTTATGGCCCTTTGAAGTTCAGGGGCAAAAATATAATTTTTATTAAAAAAGGATTTAGCCTGCAAAACACAAGGGCCCGTTTTGATACGGGCATGCATCATCTTCAACCTCCTAGAGGGTTCTAGAACGGCGGTGATTGGAGGAGAAATCACTGCCATTCTGGAGGTTTCTCTACCGCCATTCAAGGGTGGTGAGAGCCCCCTCCAAAACCCTCTTATAGCTCTATAAATAGAGCTCTTGGGCGCCTCTAATGGCAGCCCAAAAGCTTGAAGAAAACCTGTTGTGAAGGAGTAACCTAGAGGGAAAACGAGGAGAAAAACCCAGCAACGAGCCAAGTATGCCCAAGATCCCTCAAAACCTATCTTCACAGTTGTCCTAGGATCAATTTCCCTAGGTTTTTGCATGAAAAATCATGCAAAATGGAGCCCTGGAGAGTCACCAAGGACCCAGGGACGTTCCCTGGGCTGCACCAGGGTGTCCTGAGGACACCCCGGTCCCCCAAACGAACAAAATGTCCCACAGGGACGAGACACGTCGACCGCATCTGAGAAAAACCAAATGGGCAAACGCCCGCAAAAGAGAGAGACGGGTGGGAAAACCTGGCGCGTCTGCAGACGCGCCCGCTAAGGCACATGCTGCAGACGTGCAGCGCACTAGCAAACCAGGATTTTTCCGCTCCTTAAGAAAAGGCGGGCGCATGCCACTGACGTGCAGCACGCTAGCATTCTGCCTTTTCACTCTTAAGGCCCTTATGTACGTGTGACATTAAAATGCTTATAACATGAGATCTAGAATTCCGATTGAGGCGCCACAAAAGGCGTTGTGTTCATGTCGATGACGCGGATACATCCAAAACTATAAAATCCCTAATCAAGGCCCAATCAAATGTGGGCATGAACCTTAGAATAGGATGGTGGTGCATGGCCGCTAGACCTTTGGAAAACTACTGATACCAAGGCCCAATTAGGACCTTAGGACACCCATAGGCATAGGGATGGACCCTTAATGCCTAAGTAATAAGACCAACTATTCTAAAACCCATAAAAGATAGGCCAAACTAACCTTGATTCCCCAAACCATGTTCAAGACGTACGAGGACAAAGGGGTTAGCGCGACTTAGCCAGGTAGGTGCTCTATTGCTACTAGATTCTTTTAAAAGAACTATGATTGTTTTGAGAATACATGTTTTAAGTATATGACTTAATTCAGCATACATGTGATAAATGCTTTATGCATAGACATGTTTTGTAAATGATTGCATATACGTTATGCATAGATATGTTTTGCAAACAATTGCATACATTGCATGATTTGTGAGCATTAAGTTCTTGCAAAAATTGCATGTCCTTGAGGGTTACCAAAAGATGCTGGAGTGTCGAGGGCTAGGCAGTTGTGAGGGATCCAAAGAGGACAAAATACATTGCGCATATAGTGCCAAGACACGTGCTACATGCATAGATTGCATGATAAGTGTAGCCTTGACCGATGATGGTAGGCTGACGAGGGCTGGCCAGAGAGAGTTGACAAGGCTTCTAGGCTATCAGGCTTCTAAGCAGGGTTATGACTTTGAATGCAATACTAGCATGAGCAGATTTTATGCATTGCATGCATGTTTTGCAGCCGATTTCATAAATTGCATGATTTACGACGAAGAAGTGTCATATGCCCCATGGAGGTATATGATCTTGTGTCCCTAGGTACCCGGGGACCACACGGCGGTGAGGTCGTGGGCATAGTGGGACCCTATGGTTTCATGGACTTATGTGCATTGCATATGACATGATATAAGGTTGGTCGACCATACCATACTAGATATCCATGAGTTGGATTCAATGAAGCATCTTATGCATATCGTTATGTTATGATACTTTCAACTTGGTTTGTGCGATTCTTTAATTTGTTAATATTTCAATTTGACAATGGTTTTTGATGTCAATATTAAGCATGAGTGTTCAAACATGCACATGTCTTGAAAGAGCATATGATTTTAAATATATAGCATGCATTGTAAAACTAGTAGTGATAGGCTCCTACTGAATATAGTATATACTCACCCAATCCTCAACATTTTTTAGACACAAAGTAAATTCTTAAGGGCAAGGAACGCTTGTGATAGAAGACACCCATACTAAGTGCAAGTAAGTAAACCCCTACCTTATCTTTCAATGTTACTTGATTGTAGTTACTCTCTAATAGTTGGGGCTATGACTAACACTTTCTTGGGAATAATATTGATTTAAACTTTTCCATGGCTAGATAATTTGAGAATGTGTTTTGACACTCGGGGTTTTTATGAAAGATTGTTTTCCAAACGAAAAAGATTTTCATGCATTTCATACTTATAAAACAAGAGATCTTGCCTTTTTATCAAAATTGCATCATATAAAAACCTGGGTCATCACAATAATGTCCATAAAATATCTAAGTTTTAACAAGGAATTGGTGGCTGGATCACTGAGTGAGTGAGTCGCCTCATTGCAGGTTTCTGTAGTGAGCACTTTGATCATTTTGGTTATTTCTGCCCAAATTATCCCCTAATTCTTGAATTTATCCTCATATATTGTAAGCCATTTGATATATTTAAGAGTAAATTATCACATTAGAACCATCCTATGTCCATAAGTCTTACAAATAAGTCCTTTAAGAGAGGATATGGCACATTGGTTTTTTGTAGAAAATGTACAAAAAATGATGGGTGATTCCCTCCTCTTTTAGCATGTTAAATATTAATTTCTTCTTATCATTATAAGGTGAGATCATGTTTCATAAGTAAGATATAATGTTAGATCAAGATTAGTCCAAAAATCAACCTAAAACAATAGCAATCTAAGGTGGCTTCACTACTAGAGTAACATCCCACCTCCCTTGATATCACACCCCATAAACACATTCTCCACTTTCATCTCAAATGAGCATCGAGAATCTACTCTTGATTTCATATAGAATACATGTGGAAGCATGCAAGATGATTAAATAACAATAGGATCAACAATTCAAGTCAAATTTCCAAGTCATTCAACATATAGTTAAGCTAAAAATGCATGAAGAAAACTTACTTGATTTCTTACTCAAACATGCAATTTTTTAAGATCCAACCATAGGATGCAGTAAAAATTTCCTAAACCCTCTACCTGGTGAAGAATCATTAAAAAATTCTGATGTTTCTCTTTTAGAACTTAGCTCCCAACAGTGGGTTTCCTCTCCACTTGGTTGGGCATTTTCCTCCACCAAGTTGCTCCTTCTCTTCTCACTTCAATTCTCGTCTTTCACTTGGTTTATTCTTAGGTTTCCTCCATTATATATCCCCTCATCTTCCTCTCCTTTTCTGGTTTTTACACTCAGCTACATTCCCTCTCTTGGTTTGGTCATCCAAAGGTAGGAGTAAACATCATTTCTCCATTCACTTTACTCCATTGCTTTAGCTAACTCTTCACTCCACCACTCATGCATGATGGCTGCTACCTTGCATGCAACAAGGCTAGTTGCCACCTCACTAAACATTATGTGTGGAGCTTGGTCTTGCATGCATACAAAAGCTAGTCATCCATGCAAGCTCTTGCTTCCATACTTTACACTATATATATACATCATATATATATTATATCTATCAGGATTTGCATGTGGGGCATGCGTGTGATGTCATTATGCTCACCCCAGTGCTCCATTAGTTCACTCATTCTATTAACTATTTAGGTGTTAACAAGTCTAGTTATTAGGTTTTCATACTTACTAATTCATTCTCCAATAAAGACGCATACATAATACACCTAGGTACCACACTTCACACACACACACACACACTTAGTGATTGGAAGTCACCCATGATAAGTTCCCTATCCTATCCTTCCCATGTTTCTTTAAACCCTTATAAATACATATAAGCTACTACTTTGTTTAGTTAATTTGATGAGAGAGAAAAGAAAAAATATCCCATTTTCTTTTTTGATAATCACATGTTTTATATATAAATTAAAAAAAAATTGACATTACAAAGTATAATCTAATGCCCATATCTCTCTCTTATAACCTTGTAATAAGTATCGTTTGTAATAATTGAGTTGTTATTCTTTGAATTGAAAAACAAAATATCATGTTAACTAAGCTAACCTTGTTATTCTATTGCACTCTTGAGTTATCACGATCTTTTGTGTAAAAATGATAACCATTGATGGCACATCTAACATTCTTTATTACTTTTGGTCATGGTCCATGGCCATCCAGCCCAAGTATTCAGATATACAAGTACCTTGAACATCTAGCTAATACTAAACCTATGTACATATATATATATATATGTATGTATACAGTAAGTAGAAGAGGAGCCTTGGCGCAACAGTAGAGTTGTCGTTATGTGACCTTGAGGTCACTGGTTCAAGGCATGGAAATAGGCTCTTGCTAAATGCAAGGTAAGACTGTGTACTATTGACCCGTATGGTATGCCCCTTCCATAGACCTTGCATATGCAGGAGCTTTGTCCATCGGGGCTTCCCTTTTATGTATATATAAGTAGGATGATTGTTGTAAGTATATATAGCATGCATTTAATAAGAAGTGACTTAATTCATTTTACCTTCTAATAGAGCCAAGTAGTGAAAGTGCTCATATTGCTGCCACTTCTATTTCTTTACATAACTTGGATACTTCACTTTCAAGAAAGTCCATGTGCTCATTATAGAAGTAAAGATATGTAAAAAGCAAATTATTACCCTTGATGTTATACACATACAAAAATATAAAATAGAGGAAAATGTGAGAGCAATGAGAGAGAGAGAGAGAGAGAGAGAGAGAGAGAGAGAGAGAGAGAGAGACACTCGAGCATCAACTTACTCGATGTATGGTTAGACTTCATCACTATTGTTTTGCAAGATAGAAGGGTGCACATAGCCCCATTCTTTATGTTCAACAGTTGATACACAATCACTAGAGAGAGGTTCACAAACTTTGAAATCATGAAATCCAATTGATCATTTCTTTCTCAAGATTCCAATAGCATCCACTCTTGATAAATACTTTGAGCAAAACTCCATTGCTTCTTTTGCAATGTAACATTTTGCTATACACCACTTTGCTTGATTGTGATTTATTATATACTCCTTTGAAACTCTTATCTACCTCTCAAATGGGTACATCCATCGCAAATAAACTGGCTTACAAAGTGCTCTCATCATTGAGATGCATTGTTAAGTGTATCATAATATCAAAGAAGGATGGTTGGAAGATTGTCTCAAGCTCACATAAAGCTATCACTAGATGGTTTTAGAATTTTTGTAATTTTAAAGCATCCACAACCTTCTTGTACAAAGCATTGAAGATGTAGTGCAACTTTGTAGTAGATCCTCCAACTTCATCTGACAGATTGAAAATATTACTACAAATAGTTGTTGTTGCACTATGCCATAGCAATCATGTGATTTCATCCCTAATAGTTTCAGCTCTTCTAAGTAGAATGTTTTTAAAGTTTGAAGAGTAGCTATCTGAGACTTTGAGCTCTGACAGGGTTTTACACACTATTGTCCTCTCCTCTCTTTCGAGCGTATAATTTGCTTTTGGGAAGTGTTTTCCTCAGCTATCCCTATCCTGTGAATGCAATCTTCTCTTCAAACCTATCTTCATAAGATCCATTCAAGCTACAAGTTCATCCTTTGTTTTTTCTAGCATGTTAAGTAAGGTACCGGTCAAGTTTTGCAAGTATTCTTCTTAATGTGCATGACATCAAACACATGGTAAGATGTAGGGATTTTAAGTGTGCAGGATCAAAGAATATTGACTTCTTCTTCCAATAACTTTTAGATTTGTTATCACTTGTACATTTAATTGCTTTCTTCTTCCCTAAGAATAGATTAAGTTTTTTTAATGTGCTGTAATACTTATCATCTTGTTATCATCTTTGAAGTTGTCCTTGTCTCTATACTACCACTAAATTTTCCATTCATAAAATGGTATGGATGGTCTATATGAAACCATCATATGTGGCCAAGGAATGCAATTTTCCTACCATGTTTAAGTTGTATGAAACATATTTGGTCAATACAGATAGGAAAAGCATTGTATCCCTTTACGATGGATCTAGACAAATTATAGTACAAAGGGAAGTTGCTTATTGTCCACAACAATATAACCTTTAGGATGAATCACTCTTTCTTATATACATCATAAGCTTCAACCCCTATGTCCCATAATGTCTTAAGATCATCAATCAAGGGAAGTAAATACACATCAAAGTCATTCCTTGATTGCTTAGGACCCAATATCAACATAAATACAAGCACATAGGTATCCTAAAATGGTTCTTGTTCCTTTTGAAGGTTTTTTGGGTGGAATTTTACTCCTCTAGGATGATCTATAGTAGAAGTTAAACATATCAATGCCACTAGATAGTTCATTGAATTTGAAGCTTGGTGGCATGATAATGGACCTAAAGCTGGTTTCTTTGTCCGTATTTATGCCAACACTTACCAACATATTTGTAACTTACTTTGGCACAAGCTTACGATAACTTATGAAAATTCTAGCCTACCAATTTGCTTTGTAGGTGACCTTAATGCAATTTATCACTCTAATGAACAAGAAGGGATTTCCCTTTCAATCTGGATCTTCATTGGCTATGTGAGGGCTTGCTCTTGTTGATTTGCCTCTTTAGGTTCTTCAGTTACTTGGTCTAATTTTCATAATAAGCAATATCTATTCAAAAGGCTTGATTGTGCTTTAGTTATTTAGGCTTAATCAAATGTTATGCCTAATTCCCACTTATGCCACCATACAAGAATTGCATTAAGCCATTATGCCTTGCTCCTAGATACATTGATTAAAGCTAGAATTGAGTTAGATGCCTTTGGTTCAAGATCATGTGGCAACATCATAATTCATGTAGTGATATTGTCAACAAAGTTTGGAGTCAGAATATGTAGCTTCAACTATAACGCTCGAGCAATTTACGCTATTTTTAACAAAATTGGACATTTTATGGGAAATAAACTGTGTTGAATATTTTACTTTATTTAAAATAGTAAATGAAGGATTTTGTAAGGAAACTTGGTACCATTATATTCTACTCAAAAAATGGAATCCAACGCCTCAAAGAACGCCAAAAACAGAGTTTGTATGAAGAAGTTATGGTCGTTTAAAGATCAGGGGCAGTTCTGGAATTTAAACAGAAAAGCGAAAAAGACAAAAAACGCAGGGGGCCGTTTTGATAACGGCACCCACTGTCATCTTCCACCTCCAGATCTCTCTAGAAACCATCTTTTATGATTTTTCCAAAGAGATCTGCCACCACCATTGGCAGCACCGCCATAGCAAGGCTATAAAAAGCCCCATCTCCCCCTCTCCAAAAACGTGATTTTCCTGTCATTTTGAGATTGGGGTTTCCGGAAAAATCGGAAACCCGTCTCAACCCAGCTCCCCTGAGTTTTTCTGGCAACGGCCAAGCCCAAGTCAGGCCGGCCATGCCGTTCCCGTCTCCCCATTTCCCCTCTCTTCTCTTTTCCGATCTGGGCATTGGGGTTTTTCCCCTTCTTCGAGTTTTCCGGCAATAGAGGATTTTCAGAACCAAGAATGAGTTTCACCTCCAGCGATAGGTGTCCCTAGGCTATAGGTAAGCCCCTCCTTACCTTGTCTCTCCGTTTCACTGCCCCCAGGCCAAGATCCATGCCAGATCTGGCCTTTTCCCAGTCGGGTTTCTTGGTTGAAAAACGCTCCAAGCGATTCCAACCGGCCCTGCATGAACATGGAGTCCCAGGGACACCATGCTGCACGTGCGCCTGGGACTGGGTCCTTGGGACAGGATCCAGGCGTACGATAGTGTGTACATTGTCCCAGGTGTGGCCTTCGGGTGCACGCGCGACATGGGGCACGGGTCCTGGCTCAACCAGGATGCACGGGGTGCGCTGGTAGCTGAGACGCGCCATACTACACCAAAGGTGCGTCCATGCGATGATGCACGTTATAGCGCATCACTTGAGCATGCATGTGCGAGTGCAAAACGCGGTCCCTGGCACGACCTTTGGGCGCGCACGCACATGAGGTGGTTGCAGTTCAACTAGGATGCACGGGTGTCCTGGGAACTGGGACATGCAGACCCAATGAGACTTTAAAATTAGGATTAGAGGACAATTTACTGAGTTAACCAAGGAATAGTAGATCCACATCATAGGATCTAGCCTAACAATGAATTAGGCAAGGACCATGGACCCTAAAAGGCAGATCTAGCAATCTAATGTCTAAATAGATTGAAATTAATAAGGACTCCTTGTATTCATTCATACCTAGGAGTTTATAAATGAGACCCAGGGATGGGTTGAGTGACTCCAGAAGACTTTGAGGTAGGTGCTCTATTGCTACTAGACTTTTAAAAAGAGCCATGATTGTTTTGAGACTGCATGTTTTAAAGTATAAATTATATGACTTGTTTAGCATGACTTATTTTATGGCTTGTTTAGCATATAAATGAATTCAGCATGCATATGATTAAATACATTCTGCATATACATGTTTTGCAAACAATTGCATATATTGCATGACTTGTGAGCATTGAGTTCTTGAAAAATTGCATGTCCTTAAGGGTTACCAAAAGACGGTAGGCAGTTGTGAGGGACCCAAAGAGGACAGGTTTTGAAAAAGAGGTTTTTGCTTGTTTGATTGTATATGATTTGGGTTGGCCTCCAGCCTCTACCACTATTAGGTGGATGGGTACCACACCCAAAAAGGGCACGTCCCTGCTTCGACTGCATGTGGTACAAGGGGCTACCACTGGTGTCACGGCACTAGGTCGAAGTGTCATATGTCCCATGAAGGCATATGACCCTGTGTCCCTAGATACCCAATGTAACACCCCTAATTTTTTTTATAATGAAATTAAATAAATATTGAAATTTAGAATTTCAATGAAAATCAAGCTGGAATATTAGGGTTATAAAATATGCACTTCTCATAGAAGTGTAATCAAGGTATGAGAGATGTATAATTGAAAACATATGCGACGAACGCTTCAAAATGACTGTAAGCACGACAATTTCTGAATACGGATAAAAAATTGGTATTTTTCTTCATTTTAATGAATGAAAGGGCAAAATGGTAATTTCACAAATAACCAAGACCTGAGACATCTAAATCTGGAATGTACTAAGAAATACGAATCCAACGCCACTAAGTACGCTCAATTTGCAAGCTCGGGAGAATAAAATGGATTTTTCTCCATAAAAGGGTAATTTGGTCTTTTCATACTCATGTGGGGCCCACAAGGGACCCACAAAGGGATCCAACGTCTAGAAAACATGCAATTATTAGTCAAACCACTACCACCTGCTGGTGGAGAAGGAGGTGGTAGTGGGAATCTAATATACATAAAATAATAAAAAGAAGAAAACATAATTATTGCATGTTATTATGAAAACCACTCAAAACCTATATAAATAGACCTCAGAAAATTCTCAAAAATGTTCCAAAAATCATTCACGAGGTCCCTTGTTATGCTGCAAAAATTCAGATCTAGAAACCTCCCCCAAATCCCCCAACTTTCTTCCTCTTTCTTCTCTTGTTCTTTTTCACTCAGGGCGCGTCCACAGACACACCTGTCTCTCCAGACTCAGTGGAGATGTCGGGCGCGTCCAGGGACGCGTCATCCCCGATTGAACTGGGTTTCCGCCCAGGAAACCCTATTTCAATTAGTCATCATTTTATACCCGTTTAAACACCATCTTCACCATTGGATATGTTTGAAAAATGGTTATTTACAAAAGCCCTTTGATTGTAGGATGATCCACATCTTAGATCTCCAGAAAAATGGAAATGAAAGTTAACCCAGTTAGGGTTACCGTCTCCGGCAGGTTTTTCTTTGTATTTTGGCACATTTGACCAATTATTGATAATCTTTCACTGTTGAAAATATTCATCACTGAGGAATAATGAAAAACCCCATGGTCTCCTTCATTTTCCTGTAACAAACACCAAGGATCAATCTCTGTATATTTTTCCAGAAAGCTAAGGTTTTATACGTCTTCTTCAGCTAGTTTTTCTCAATCTCCAGTGAGTTCCTTCCCTCCAGACTGGCACAGGTAGGTGAACTATCAACCCCTCTTTCAATTCCAGTGGGAATGTTGGGTTTTCCGGCAAGGAAAGGAGCGCCCCAACCGTTGATCCATCGGGAACGACGGATCCAGCATTGAGGGTTGAGATCTCCCAATATCCAGCTCAGAACCAAATTCTAAGCCGTTGGATGGGATCCTTGGGCCCAAAAACCCCAAGATATGAAATGTGGGCTTTAGATGTTAACGAGTGGAGGAGATCCAGCCGCAGGCGATCTAACGATCCAGATCAGACCGTCTCGCTAGTAGCCGGTCACCTCTACCCATACACCTGGGATAGGCGGTCATAGGCATAGGACTCTGATCGTCCGTACCCGCATCCAGATCAAATCTGGGCCGTTCTATTTTAAACTGAGATCTTATTTCTCTAATTTAGAGCTTGATAGACCTCTGATTTTAGATCTAAAAAATTATATGGACTCCTTATATCATTTATCATGTACTGAAATTATGATATCTATGTTTTAAGTTGTATTTACATAGTTATTTTGTAAAATCAGTATCCATGATCATAGATCATGGATCAGATGACTTTAAAAGACAAATCTGAACCGATGGATGTCTTCAGAGACACTCTAATACCTTAGGGTCTTGTTTATAATTAGATTTATATACATATATATGAATGAATTGATCATAAACAGAAAGGATGAAATTCAGCCCTTAAAACGGACTGAAATATTGAAATATTAATTCTAAATTTAATTGAACACTGATTTTAGATCAGAAAGTTTATTTAGAATCATGTCGATGTTATTAATTCACTTAACTTTTTAGATCATGTTTTTAATTAGTATTTATATGATCTATTTTATGAAATCCGTGCCATTGATCATGGATCATGGCCCACATAACCTCAAACATGAAATCTGAACCGTTAGATGTGTTCGTAAGATCCAAAAACCTTAATATACATATTCACAGTAGAATTTTTATGCCTCTATATCAATCAACAATGATCAAAACAATATGGTGAAATTTAGCCCTTAAAAAGGGCTGAAATCTTAAATTTTCAATTCCAATCTCAATTGAGATCCAAATTGAGATTGGAAAGTTGGGATGGATTCCTTGTGATAATGCAAATGGACTGAACTTATAAAATTTTAAAATTAATTAATTAAAATTTCTATAATTAAGTGGATATGTAACTAACATCCTTGATCTGCAAGATCTATGATGATCATACCACAATTACCTTATTGGATGATTATTTTATAACATAATAAATAATATCAGTGGATTAAATTGTATTTATTAGGTAGATCTTAATAGATCTAGCCTTAAGGGTTACTAAAACCCTTAAAATTGAATAGTATCTCCTAGATCAAGATGATCCAGGATGATTGGACAGCATGGATGTATTTTGATGATGATCTTGAGATAAGATCATACGGATTTAATGAAGGGATGATGTGGATTTGGGCTAGATCAAGATCTATGCCCTTAAATGGTACAAAGTAACTTAAGATCTCCTTGATCGGGTAGATCAAGGAAGATCAAATCAATGGATGAGATAAATCCATGATTTAATAATTAAATTACATCAATATAATATGTTGGATCCAAAATAAAATGAAGGATCAAGATCTAAACCTTAAAAAGATGAAGGATGACTATGGATCAATTAAGACCCTTGGATCATGATAACATGTTAGATTTCTATTTCAATTATTGATCATTATGATAATTGTATTTCATTTCTTAGTTGAATTATTTATTTAATTGGTTATTTAATTGTTTATTTAAGTGTTTAGTTAATTGTTTATTCATGCTTTAAATTTATGCTTCAATGCTTAAGTAATTGTAATTTCATTGAAATGGTAATTAAATGAAATTAGAAGGAATGGACATTCACATGGACTGTATGATATGGACTTAATGATAGTAAGGACCATAGTTACTAGGATAATATGAGGAATATAAATTCCTTGGTCCAAATTAGGAGAATAATAAATCTCCATGAATGACATTTTAATTCATGGATTTAATTAAAAACAATTAGAAAGAATACTTAGGATTAAATGCTCATAGGAACCTTATGAAAGGTTGAGTTAGGGTCAAGCTAGTGAATGATGGACATAGTGGTTAAGGGGGTTATCTAATAGAGCCACGCTCTCCCCCCACCTTCCGTTGACGTTTGTGAGGTTTAAACGCCTCCTTACATGAGGATTGAAGTAGCCACTTTGTGTTCAACCATTTAACTAGTAAGCCTTAGCCAATTTGACATAAGAAGAGCAATCTAGACTTAGAATGAAATAAGCTACCCTCAACCAATAAAACATTAATTGGTTGACTAATAATAATGAGAGCATAAAATGTAATAAATCATCTAATCTTGATAAAAAATGGTAATCAAGATAAGGATGATCAAACAAGATCCACAGGATCTTGGATGATAAAAAACAAATACTAATGTAGTATTGTATTACATGTGTATCTGTATAGTATGTATGCGTATGTAGAAGAACATAGATAGAGAATCCCAAACCCTTGATCAAATTTGATTCAAGGAAAAGTAGGGTATCATCTATAGGAATACATACTTGAATAGGGAAATAACCTTATACATATGGTTTAATAGATGGATGAATCTAGACCACGATGGACATTGTGGAAGAATACACTGGAGATGTATGAATCAAGATACTACTTTGAGGTAGGTGGATATACAATGATATATTAGAGATTCATGTATAGATATACATGATTATCTGTTTAAAAATATAGACCTTCATTATATCATTATGCTTAGTACCTTAGCATAGTCATGATCCAAACAAGTGATCCAAAACTTATGATCCAAAACAGATGATCCAACTAAGTGATCCAACTAAGTGATCCAAAATACATGATCCAACTAAGTGATCCAAAATACATGATCCAACTACGTGATCCAAAAACATATGATCCAAGGTGATCCAAAAACATATCATCCAAGGTGATCCAAAACATATGATCCAATGAAGGATCCAAAACATACGATCCAATTAAGGGATCCAAAACATATGATCCAATTGAGGGATCCAAAACATATGATCAAATTAAGTGATCTAACCAAATGATCAAACAAAGAGATCTAACCTCATAATCTAATCCACTTGATCTAATTTAATGATCAAGTATAATGAGGAGAAAGTACTAAGATATGAAGACTAAGGAAACCCTAAGAATAGGGTAACTACAATATTCCAGCCTTAGTTAAACAGACAGATCATCTGATATGTACAATATATTTTTACAAGTATGGAGACTTGTGGTTTTGTTTTACACAGAGATAGAGACTGGGGATGCTATGCTAGGGAAGTTATGAGGGTTTGGCCACCCGCTTCCTGAAACTTATATGATGATACCATGCCCAAAGAGAGGCTAAATGTCAGGTGGGGCAGTAATGAGAAGGCCCCACTGTGACAGCCATGGTCCACCCCATGAGGACATGGATTGATTATTCCACAGTTGGTGTCAGTGGAGGATTATATAGTTATCCAGGCGTGCTGTACAGATTGAGGTTGTAAGCATAGTAGTCCTAATGTATTTTGCATTATAATGCACATATGATAGGCATAGTATGATGCCATGGCATGATGATATGCTATTACATGAGTTCCTAGAATGAAAACCCTGTATGAGGATTGGCTAGGTATTGCTCTCCTATGTAAGAGTATAGCCAGGGGAAGGAACAAGTGTTGAATAATCTTTGGCTAGGTATTACTCTCCTAAGTGGGAGTATAGCCAGGGAAAGTAACAAGTTTTGAGCAATCTTCACTATATTAATTAATTTGTCATGTACTACATAAGTAACGTATGTACCCTATGTGGAGATATCTTATGAATGGATAACTATGATGAAATAAGGACTGAGGTATATACTCTTATGTTGATGAAGTAGTGTGTTTTTGTATTCCCCTACCAAGTATAGCTTGCTGAGGTATTGTACATGTTTCGATGTTTACAATACCTCAGATACAGAGAAGGAGGGTTAGAAGCTCAAGACTATAGAAGACTTAAGAAGATGTGGATGAATAATCAAACAAGATACCTCCTCTTCAGGACATGTATTTTATTTGAGGGAATTGTATTGTATTGAGAGTTTTAATGTATGGTGAGGTTTGTATATTTTGGATTATGTAATTTGGACAGGTATTGTACTGATACCGTGTTGTACTGTGAACCACTGGATGGATCTTGAAAGTTTAATAAAATCATATTCCTTTAATGGAATTTTATTTTGTACACAAATTGTACTTATGTTAAGTATGAAGTGGTGACTTGGGTTTTCAAAATAAGTTTGAAAAGAAAAGAATTTTTGCTGCTTTGTTTTGCGAAATTTTTTTACTGAGGGGACACCCTTGCCTTTGAAAAATATATTATAAAACATGTTTCAAAAAGACGGGTCGTTACACTCAGGGACCACACGGTGGCAAGGTCGTGGGCATAGTTGGATCCTATGGTTTGAGGATTTACTTGCATTGCATATGGCATGACATGAGGTTGGTCGACCATACCAGATATCCATGAGTTGGATTCAGTTGAGCATCTTATTCATATCATTATGTTTATGATATATATATGATACTTTCGACTTGGATTATGCGATTCTTTAAGTCGTCAGTATTTCGAATCAACAATGGTTTTAATATCGATATTGAACATGATTGTTCGAACATGCACATGTTTGAAAGAGCATATGATTTTAAACATAGCATGCATTGCAAAACTAGTAGTGATAGACTCCTACTGAGTATAGTATATACTCACCCTATCCTTAACATTTTTCAGGATAGTTTCACTGACAAATAGAAGACGCCTTAGGAGATATTAGTGCTATGAGTAAGTGAATCAAAAAGGAGACAATTATACATGTAAGTAAATACTCTAACCTTTGGACATGTATTTGTATTTGTTTACAGTTGGGCTGTGTGCTGTGACTGGATAAACCTGGGGAAAAATATTTATGATTTCTGAAGTTTTTCAAAAACTATTTTGGTGGTTGTGAAAGCAAATGACACTCGGGGTTTTCAAAATGAGTTTAAAACTAAAGATTTTCTACTGCATTGCATGGTTTTCATAAAATGGCTTTCAAATAGGGATGCATCCCGCCTTAGGAATTAGATATTGCATTTAAAAATGCATGGGAAAACCCGGGTCGTCTCATCAACAGAGGTCATGTTGTGTGAGAAGCTAAAGAAATTAAATGTGATTTAAAATTTTGGACTAAATTATGCTATGGAAATTTTAATATGAAGATTCAGATGTTGTAGTATGACTTATTTATGACTCCCATTGATTATGGTCATAAAAGATCAAATGGGTGACCTTAATACTAAATTCTATCATTGCTCGGTGTGTGAGAAAAGGAAAGGGGGGGCAGCCCCGGTGCATGAAGCTCCTGCCTATGCGGGGTCCGGGGAACGGGTAGACCATAATGGCCTATAGTAGGTAGCCTTACCTTGTATTTTGCAAGAGGGTAATTCCATGCCTTGAACCCATGACCTCAAGGTCGCACGATGACAACTTTTACAGCTGCTCTAAGGCTCCCCTTCTGTGTGAGAAAAGGAAGTGAAATCTTATTTCCTACATAAAACTAGATTCAAGGGAAACCACTTTCAAGCATTCTGAGATCTGGATGGCATTTAGGATTTATTATGGCCAACCTTTTTCAAGCAGTAATGCAACTACAACTACCTCTCTTATTGCTAATGTTAGGTCAGTGCTATCTTTGGAGCATAATTGGCCTAAAGTGGAATACTCCATTTTCTCCTTTAGTTTAGTAGCATTCATATTAAGAGCATTTCCTAAGTAGATGAATAAGATTTCTATATCCTTGATTCCCAAAGGTGACCAGGTTGAAACAGTTGACAGATTCAGGCCTATTAGCTTATGCAATGTCAGTAACAAGATCATTACAAAGCTATTGGTTAATAGGCTCAAACCTAATCCATAGTCTTATTAACCTAGCATAGACTACTTTTATTTCAGGCAGAAACATTCATGAGAACCTTCTTCTGGTGCATGATATACTCATAGCTTTAAACAAAAAAAAAAAAGAGTCACATCTTAACCTAGTTATTAAAGTTGATCTCATTAAGGCTTATGAATTGGTTGAATGGAGCTTGCTCTGACAGGTCTTAATAAGAATGGAGTTCTTGAAGAAAATAAATTAACCTCATTATGTTTCATATTCCACTCCCAGCTTTGTGATCTTGGTGAATGGAACATTGACATCTTAGTTTCGCTCCTCAAGAGGTCTTTACTAGGGGGTTCCCTCTCACCTATTTGTCTCGTGTGTAGAAGCCTTATCAACATTACTTGATCTGGTAGTGTAGAATGGCTCCCATTGCTGACAAACTATCTATTTCACATTTACTCTATGATTATGAGCTTATGAACTTTGCCAAAGCATCCTTTGTGTGACACCCCAGGCTTTTCATGAAAAATTTTTGTGTTTATTTTCAAAAGGTGGCATGCCTCTAATTTTAAAGTTCAAAAATAGCGGAAGTTAGGTTTCTTTGAAATTCATTTTTCTAAAAACCCGGATGTCACCTTAACTCCCATACTATACATAATATAGTTTTTATAGAAGATAGACATACATTTCCTAAAACAACAGGACCCATCCAATGGTTCACATACACACACCCTATAATCATTATATTAAATGTCCAAGTAGCATAATCCAAATAACTAACTACACAATACAAAAACTTTAACAAAATATATACTTGACCACAGAAGTATGGCTATTGATCCACTCTTGCTTATGTATGTCTTCTACTATCTGTCTGTATCTGGGATATTGAAAATATAAAACATTTACAATATATAAGAAAGCTATGCTTGGTAGGGGAGAGTTAAGAAAACATGTTAATTACATATGAATTAAGAATTTTACATCAATTAAAATATTCAATTATCTACAAGCCATTGATAAAGTAGATATTTATAATTCCTTTTCATCATATGAATATAATAATCCCACTTTAGAGATTACACTTTACATGATATATATAATCCACTGGAACTTTAAATATTTATCGTTATCATTTTCCATATGATACCATACTCCAATCTATGAACCATACTTTGCATAATATATCTACCCATTCACTTCCCCGTATGAAAACTTTTATAAAAATATGCCCTCCAAATATATACATATAGGACTATATCATATATATTGAAATTGTTAAAAGTCATACAAAGTTATGAACATAGTCCATAGGTTTTATAACTTCCATTCCCAGACTATACTAGGTCTCATACAAATACCTCTTATCATATAGGGTTTATAAAACTCCAGCCGCTACTGGTAACATCATAAAAGGCATCTCATCATGCCATCATCATATAAGGCATCTCATCATGCCATCATCATATAAGGCATCTCATCATGCCATGGCATTATACTCTGCCTATCATATGTACATAATAATGTAAAATACACAAGGACTACTATGCCACAGTCTAAATTCATATAGTGCCCCTGAATAACTACATAATAATCCACTGATACCAACTGTGGAAATAACAAAATCCATGTCCGCATGGGGGGGACCATGGCTGCCACAATTGCATCCTTCCCATGACTGCCCCACCTAACATTTAGCCTCTCATTGGGCATGGTATCCATCATATAATAAATTTTGAAAAGCAGGTGGCCAAACCCTAGACCTCTCCTAGCATAGCATCCATAGGCCTACACTCCTTTTCTCGTTTGCGAGCGCATCCACGGACACGCTCGTTGGTTTCCCTTTAACGCACTGGGTGAGTTTTGGTTCTATGGTGACTTGGGCGTCCTCGAGACGCCCTGGTTCGACCTTGTCAAACCAGAACGCCCCAGGCACCTGCCCTGGGTTTGTTGTGGCTCCCTAGAGCCCCGTTTTGCATGGTTTCTCATGCAAAAACTTGGGGACATTCAACTTAAGACTGAGCGAGAAATGGGTTTGGAGTTGTTTAAGGCGTACATGGTTCGTGGCTAGGTATTTTTTACAGTTTCTCCTCTTTCCAGCAACTCCAAGACTGGTTTTTTCTAGGGTTTTGGGCTACCATTGGAGGCCCCCAAGAGCTCTATTTATAGAGCTTAAGGAGGGTTCTAGAGGGGGGTTTCCACCGCCATGGAATGGTGGTGGAGAAACCTCCAAAATGGCAGTGGTTTCCCCCTTACACACCGACATTCTAGAATGTCAGTGATGCAGTATGTTTGGGAAGAAGGGGGTGCCCATATCAAAACGGGTCTCTATTTTCTCAGGCCAATTCGTTTTAAAGTTAATTATAATTTTGCCCTTGAACTTCAAAGGGCCATAACTTGATCATTTTAACTCCGTTTTGGGTGATTCTAGTCTTGTTGGATTCCTTTTCCCGAGACGCACCTAAGGGTACCATTCTAAGTACCAAATTTATGGGTCTAGTCAGGGTGAACAGTGAAATGATCAAAATACCCTTATCTCAAAAAGTGAACTTTTCATTACCAACATGGGATTTCAAGGTTATAAAAATGGAGTCATTACACTTTGTCTCATGTTTAGATCACTCTGGGTAAAGATACACTTGAGACTTGTGATCTATAAATACTTCAAAACTTTTCTCTATAAAGATAGTGTTTCCAAATTTTTAGTGTAAAGAGTATTGCAGCAAGCGTTAAGTTATTCGTTGGGTAGTTCAACTGAAGAGTTTTTAGTTGCCATGATGCATAAGCAATAACCTTACCATTTTACATTAGAACACACCTAGTTTACTTCTCAAAGCATCACTGTGAAAAAATAAATCCACCACTCCCAGTGGGTAAAGTGAATATAGTAGCTATGGTGAGTCTTTTCTTCAACTCCAAAATGCTTCATTCATAATCTTCAATTAATATAAACTTTTACTCTTTCCCAGCCAGCTCAATTAATGGCAATGCAATATGAGAAAACCCTTCTATGAATCTTTGGTAATAACTAGTCAATCCAAGAAAGCCACAAGTTTCAGTAACTATTTTAGGTCTTTCCCAATTCACGATGGCTTCAATCTTCTTTGGATCTACAATAACACCATCCACTAAAATCACATGACCAAGAATTTGAACTTGCTTCAACCAAACATTGCACTTAGAGAATTTCAAAAAAAGATTGTGCACCTAAAGTGTTTTCAACACAATCCTCAAATGTTCCACGTGCTCATCCATGCTAGTAGAGTAGATAAGGACATCAACAATGAAGACTATAACAAACTTATCAAGATAATCTTTAAATACCCTATTCATAACGTTCATGAATACTACAAGTGCATTTGTCAGTCCAAAAGACATCACAAGGAACTCATTAGTGTCCATAGTGAGTTTTGAATACAGTCTTAGGGATATTTTCATCTCTGACTCTCAATTGGTGAGACCCATATATAAGATGAATCTTGGAAAACACCTTTGTCAACTGCAGTTGATCAAACAGATCATTGATAAGAGGTAAAGGATACTTATTTTTAATAGTAACCCCATTCAGAAGTCAATAGTCAATACATAACCTCATGGTTTCATCCTTCTTTTTTGCAAATAGAACTAGAGCTCCCAAAGTTGAAACACTTGGGAGAATGAAATCTCAATCCAAGAGTTCTTGCAATTGGATCTTTAGTTCCTTTAGCTGAGCTAGTTCCATATGATATGGAGCTTTGGAGATAGGAGTTGTTCTCAGAACCAACATGATAATGAAGTCCATCTCCCTCTTAGGTGGGGGTCAAGGTAATTCCTTTAGGAATACACCTTAAAGCCCATGAGCAACATCTAACTCATCTATCTTGGGTATTGCATTCTCCTGAGTTACTACACTCGCCGAAAAAGCCTAGCAACCCTTAGACATGAGTTGGGCTGCCTTCATGGCAAAAATAACACTTGCTTCTGCATTGTCAAGTCTCCCTTGAAAGACAAGTGATCCTTTCCCAGGAAAATCAAACAAAAATCTTTTCTTCCTACAGATGCTGACTGTTCCATGTTCAGGTAACCAATCCATACCAAAGATGATGTTGAAATATGTCATTATTAATAGGATCAAATAAGCACCCAATTAGTGTGAAGGAAAATCTAAACACATTGCAAAATCACAAGAGATGATTGAATGTGTGGAACCATGATCAATCAAAACTCTAGCAAATCTTTTAAAGATCAAAAGAGTACCTTCCACCATGGCATTAGAAGTACAAGCTATTTTGTAGTTAGTGCGAATACTCTCCCATGACTTTTCTTACCAAATTCCTATTGAGGTTGGTTTTCACCCAGCTTCTTAGGATAGTCTCAAAGGTAGTGTCCTTTCACTATACACTAGAAGCATCTATATGCCGAAGATAAAAACTTTGCTTGGATATGGTTTCTTGCAATATGAACACAGAAGACAATTCTCCTCCTTAGATATAGAAAAAGATGTCTTCTAAGACTTTGAAAATTTTGATGGCACCTTAAATTTATTTCCTTTCTTGTTGAAATTTGATCCACTGGTTGTATCATGATCTTTAGAAGACTCCTTGAATTCCTCTTAAGAATAGGCTAACTCTATAGCCTTTGCCAAAGTAGTGGGTAAGCAACAAAAATCTTACTCTTTAAGTTGAAGTTCAATCCTCGTAGAAATTTTTAAGCTGCATGATACTTAGTAGGACAAACCTCGGGAGAAAACATTAAAAGTTTAGAGAACTTGTTTTCATATTCCTCTACCATCATACCACTTTGCTCCAAGTTTAAGAATCTGTGCTCCATCTTCTGAACATGATGAGGAGAATATTTTTCTCGAAGACTTATTTGAAATTTGATCATATAATTGTCTCCACATCAGCAAAACAAGTTCTTTCTACTGATTTCTCCACATCAACAAAATAAGTTCTTTCTACTGATGTTCTCCAGATAGAAGCTTCTCCCCTCAAGACAAATATGGCAACATCGACTTGCTTGTTTTCTGGAATCCTCATCACTTGAATGTATTTTCCATATTAGTTAGCCATGTTTTTTCAACTTCTACCCTTTTCTCCATCATATTTAGGACCAATCCTCTTGAATATTTTCAGAAGTGAGTCAGTCTTTCCACTAGAAGTTTCAATCGCAGTGCCTCTAAAGTGATCTTCAAATTGACTAGAATTCTAAGGTCAATTCCTTAATCTTTGGAATAGAAGTTCTACTACATTATCAATTAAATCACTTTAAGCCCGAGCATTCTCTTGGATCTTAGCAATCATTGATTGGTTTCTGGTCCTACATCTCTTTGGTGGCATCTAAAAGTTCAATCAAAAGTCGATGTGAGTTTCTACCTAGGTTATTATATATACCTAAGAATGTTTTCTACTTTTGACACTCAAAGTCCTTAGTTGTTTGGCTATAAATAATCTGATCCTTAGCTCTGACACCACTAATGATGTATCAGATTTTAGAATATTTTTTTCTCAATATTTTGGGAAATAGTCTGGATCGCTCCCTAAATTGTTTGTAATCAATTTAGAAATACTATATGAATATATATATATATATATATATAGTTTCCAAACTACTTCCTCAATCCTAAGTGTATCAATTGAAACTTTCTCAATACGAAAAAATAACTTTAAGCAATCATATCATCAAGATTTATTAGTCACAGCCCAAATAATCTAAGTAACTAAATAACTATTATAATCTAAAGGTTCACAAGTCCAAAATTTATTACAAATTTGATAAGTTATAAAATAAAAAACTATATGTAATGTCTTCATACTTTGCTACTAGATTCCTTGTGATCTCTTTTTGTGTCAACGTCCAATTACCCTTCTTGGCTATCACTTGTAGGGTGGTTGCGTGAGTAATTTGAATTATTCAATAGAAAATACAAACCTAAACAGGGTGTAGTTTGAAAACTTCATATACATGATAGTGATCAAAACATCTTATTATCAAATAGCAACAAATTAATCACATTCACATATTCATTCAAATCATGCTTATCAATGATCAATTTATGCATAAGCATTTCTATTAGAATTAGACATATCAATTATCTATCTTTCTATTAGAATGAATAGATAATTGTTCATATAATCAATTATCCATATTGGATCAAATATCTATATCATATCAATTATCCATAAAGGATCAAAGTCAAATGCATTTGTTGATCAACAAATCAATCAATCATATTAATAGGATCAGATGGTCACTTATATCCTGTTACAAGGCATAGGTTAGTATTCTTGAGAATGACCGACATGTCAGCTCATGTCAAATAGAATAGAAGGTTAGTTATGCAAACAATGGAACTTCAAGCTTTGAAACATGCTCATTAGTAGGTACCACACTGACTACACCTTCTACATGGGACAAGCAAATCAATCCTATCCAAGAGTGGTGCTCCCATGTGACATTACTCTCATCAAATGTGTCTATCATAGACTTAGTACCATTTCAAAAATCAATGGCCAACCAAACTTCCTAACATAGTAACTAGAGGAGTGTTCCATGTAAGATTTATCAAACCAAAACCAACTCAGTGAGTGGTAAGATTTTTAGAAAGTTAGGGTTTTCTGGAACCAACTTAATGTCTGATTTTTAATACCCTTTCATTCTTTAGTGTCAATTTCAATGTGATGCTTACATATAATCATTGCTGTCACACACCTTATGAGTTTAATTACAACATCATAGAATATCACATATCTGACATTTTCATCAATAAATGCAATGATAACAAATGCAATATCATATACATAACCTATTGGTTCAATTGAAATAAAATGCATAAGCATATATTTCATTCCTTTACTAATAGTATTTCACAAGCATATACAATAACCAAGAGCATATTTCTTGAACAAGTAAGCCATACTATTCAAATATCAATTTCCATAACATTGAATAAGTTGTCCATTCAAACTTAACATATAGCAATTTAATTCTTTTGGGTGGAAACCCTATGGTATCATGCACATAAGAAAAATACATATAAATAATAATATAAGATGACATGCTCATCATATATTATTTCAAAATCAATATCATATATGGATAGAATATGAAGTTGAATAGTAAATTTCAGCAATCATTCATAGGCTCAATGCATGTATATATAGTTTATTAACAAGACATTTTTTCAAAACTAACTCATTCTATCGATACTTCTCATTCATAAATTTCATATATGAGTGGTTTTTGCATCATATTGTACAATTAAGTAGTATTTGAAACATAGTGTTCAAATACCATCTTAATATAGGATACATCATTTCCATACTAGTAATTCATATAGGAAAGTCCATCCTTCACATAAATTTTTTTCCTTTCCTAAGTATTGGAAACCATTCAAAGGTTCTTTATCAAAAATATTTAGAAATAAGGAGTTTCCTTTACATATTTAAGACATGATGGAATTCATAAGCAATTGTGGCATAAAATCCATCTTAGCATGAATCACTTTCCAATAACCATAAAGATACTAAACAAATATGATTTTATAAAAATTATGTTAATTTTTTATTTTTTTAAAATATGTTACCAATTCAATAGATCAACATATACTGGTCGGTCATCCATTCCTTAATCTTAAGTTTTAGGCATAAGTTCTTAACTTTCCAATTTATGTCTTGATTTCTTGAAATCATGAATAAAAACACCCATACACTTATGTAAATACAAATTCCATATCTCATTCATATGTTATAATATCAAATTTATATGGGAAATATTTAAAATTTTAAGTAAAAATTTTATGATTTACCATCCATTGAAGCATACAGTTCATAAGTCCTCTTACTAATCTTAGAAAAATGATTGATTAGACAAAACCACTTAACTAATCATTCTTTTAGATAGATTTGTGTAATATTGCTTTCTTATATATATATATATATTAAATAGCATGAAGATCATATTATTAGTTGTGTAATATTGCTTTCTAATGAGGAAACCTAAGCAAGCCAAGGCCTAAATCTCAACAAGCAGAAGGTGTGATTAAGATCATCTCTAGGGCAAGAAAAGGATGCATTTGGAAGAGCTAAAGATGCTTAAAATGAGGCCATGTATAAGCCATGCATTTCCATCACCTTTGCCAAAGAGCCATTCAAGCCACCTTAGCCACATAAGCCACAACAGAAGGTGAAAAGCTAAGGAGCAAGCCAAGCCATTAAAGCCAAAGAAGTGAGATGTGAAGCCAAGCCAAATGAGCCCTCAAAGCAAGCCATCAAAGCCAAAGCTACATGAAGTTCCACTATTGGAGGAGAATTTCAATAAATTATCCTAAGCTAAAAAGTGGGTTTTTAAGAAGCTAATTAAGGGATATTTGAGTGAAAATCAAAGTAGGTAAGCATACATGTGGACCATTGGGGAGACCGACCTCACTTTTATTTCCTTTTCTCCAACTTATTTCCTACCTTTTCTCTCTCACAACCTTTTCCCTAAGTGCCCCATGCTTTCTACAAGTGGGAGACTCATCTTCCTAAGAAGGAGGCACCTCCCACCTTCCTAAACTGCCACCAAATTAGTGAATCACCCCTCCTGATTTCACATCATCTTCTTTGTTCTTATCTATTTCCTTTCTTCCCGCCTAACTCCATCTCTTTGTTTCCAATTCAAAAGTCAATCCATGATTTTTTACAAGTGGGAGATGTCTCCTCCTATGAAGTAGGTGTCTCCCACCTGGCTTCCCACCTTGCATCCCCCTCTTAGATACCTCTTACTTGTCATAGGTTATCCAATCTCTCCTTGCCACCTCACCTCTCCCCTAAGGTTTCCTTTAGATAGCATCCAAACATATAAAATATGGTGGAGGAGTTTCTCATGGAACATCTTCTAGAGAAGGGGAGAATGTCCCCTCCAAAGAAGGCGGCGACTCCACCCTTCTCCACTTCCTTTTTTCTCCACAAGTTTCCCATGGTTGCATATCTCTTCTCTAGCCCTTCCATGCCTCTTTTCTTTAGTGTTTTATCTCTTGAAGTATTCAAAACTTGAGGTTAGTTGTCTCTTCATTTCATTGCTTGCTTTCCTTTAAGTTCATTGCTTTACTTTGATCTTTAAGTTTATGCTTTTTTCTGTTGTTTGTTCCTGTGTTTCCTTTGATTATTATCTTTTGTTTCACACCTTAGATCCTTGAATCTAAGGACTATAAATCTCTTGTAGTGACAGCCAAGAGAGTATAGCCCTTAGATAAAGTTCCTTGCTTTTGAATCTCCCTTAAGTTCTTGGCCACCTCTTACATTCTTTCCATTGTTTTCCACCTTTGTTTTCCTTAGATTTTCTTTGGGTTACATGCATGCTTAAAATTTGAGTGTGGGAGAATTGAATATTATTGATTGATGATTGTATCTCCTTGGAATGGGCACACCATACTTGTACTTAACTTTCCATCAATAAAAGTTGAAGTGTTTAATGCTTGAAGTTATGCTTCCATGTTAATTGCTCACTGTTTGTGGATGTTTTATGTGCTCTAAAATTAGTTTTTCAGATATTCTTACCATGCTAAGATTCCATATGTTTTATTTTACTCTAAGACTAAATGTAGTAATCCCATAAACCCTACCATGTATATAAACCACTGGTTCATGTGCATGTTTTTGAAGTGTTTCTCCCTTCGAAAATTTGTTTGATTATACTTAGAATTACATGCTTTAAGTTTGGTTTCTTTGATGCATTCCACGTTTGATTAGTATACATCTTAGTTCATGCATATTTTCATGTCCATCCATGTCTTACATAGAATTCATTACACTCAAATCATGTGGACAACTATAAGGACCATGGGCATGGTTTTGAATGATTATTCATTTAGATCACTTGTTTATTCCATGTTCATTCATGGATTACAAGTTTATGCATTAGTTTAGGATATTTTATGTATTCCATTCTAAGTGTAATTTCATGCATTGCATACTTAGTTTGCACTTTACTTTGTCCCATGCATATCATTTTGATGATATTTCCTTAGTTTCACATATATGAGTCGATTATTTTTAGGGTTCCTTTATTTTTAATGAAGTTTTGACATCTTTAGAATTGTTTGAGTAAGTTAATAATTTTAGTTTTTTTAGTAAGTTTTAGATTTAGAAATTTCCCAATTTCATGCATTTTTAAGTTTTTATATTAATTTAATGCCTTGGTTTAGGTTAAAGTTACTTTCTTTAACTCGGTTAGATGATTTAAATAAGGATCCACCTAACACACAAACCATTTGATTCCTCATGGAATAGAATCACTTGTGTGCTTGTACTATAATTGATTCATTCACTTTCTAGTTATTTAAAACATCACAACATATGCCCTATCTCAAAGTTGAATCTCCTATAGCCGAGTCCTTTTGCTCCTAGTTGAATCTGAGAAAAAATCCAAATCTCATTTTTCTCCTCGTATCCTTTCTTCCTTGTTCTTTCTTCTTCTCTCCTTTCTTTCTCCTTTCTATCTTTTCTCACAAGGAAGAACAAAATGACTCTTCACCCTACCTCCCACATGCCCCTCTTATGGATGGTCATGAGTGGGAGGGTAAACAATCCACATAGCACTCTTACTGATTGGACTTTAGTACTTAAACATGTATAAACCATGTTTTTTTTTTTTCCCAATTGTACATGTCCCTTGGTTTGTCAATTAGTCCGGCATATCCAAGTGTCAATTAGATGATTTGTTAAAAAGTTTTAAAACAAAATAACTACCTAAGGTCCTATTGAAGACTTGAATTCTTAACCTCAAGCATAGTAAGTTGTCCTTAAGACCACTAAAGCAACACTCCTTTATGTGATACAATGTGTAAAATTATATATTTATATAGAATTAAAACTTGAGTCATCTCAAATTTTCTAACATTTAGTTGATTCCATCAATACGGTATAGAAACTTTCTAAAGTTCATGTTAATGACTAACCACAAAGCATGACATTTAAAAGCATTCAATCATTCAATAATAGCAGGCTACCATGAGACATGATTCATTAACCATGCATAACTTTTAATCTAGAAAATAAGAAACTTTCTACTATGGAACACACCTGAACCCTTATAAATGCTTTCAACCATCAATGCAAGTTCACAAAAATAAAAAATCACTTAATCAGAGTCTTTCATAACCTGTAAGAACATAAATCATGACTAGATAGCATTTAGAAATATAGTAATTCATAATGAAATCAATAGTTACATTAGAACAATTGTTAACATGTAGTTTTCCATTTTTGACACATGAACACGTTCAAATCCTTAACATTCCTTTCCAAATTCAATTGCATTTCCTTGCAGATAGGCTTAAGCATTTCCCATAAACATTAACAAGTTTGAATCATCCAAAATAGTGACAAAAATTTTCAAAAAGACAATATCATAGCAGCTAACCATCATTGTTATCGTACCACCTTTGAGGTGGAAAATGCCTATCTTTTTTGTATTTGAACCTATGCATTTTTACTTCAAAATGATTCACAATATGTTTAGTATGCACACATGTAGTTCCCCATAACATATATGAACTTTAATTAGAAAAAATAGTAGGAGAAGTCCTTCAATGAAAGAAGCAAAGTAGGAGGAACATTCGATGCTATAGCACCATCAAAACTATGGAAAACATCAAACTTTCGAGCATTAAAACCATATCTTCTTTTACTCATTTTTTCAATTATGGTTATAGGTATGGGACATCAAATTATTAGGCTCAATTTTTTTACCAAAACATAATCATCAATTGATTCAAAAATAGGGTAAGATGTAACATGTTTTCAAAGCCAAACAGTAGGGGTAGTACACTTTCCCACACAAGATAGATTTCTAGGAGCTTTCGTCCCACTGTACTTCAATATTTTCTAGGATATTGTTAACTAGTATAAAATAATTTAACATGACATCAGATCCATGACAAAAAAAACCCAAGAACAGAGGCCACATCATGAATTAAAACATCCCTAAGTATAGGACCCTATTATTGTCCAAGATAGAACATGGAGAACCTATGCTACTGCCATTGCTTTTAAAGTCCAGCTATAGCTGGGCTTCATTTGTAGAAAACTATAGAGACACACATCACTTTCATACCTCATGCTTTCATAATTTGGGAAAATATTTGATAAAAATTGGAGAATATTTTGGACCAAGAAATGTGGAACAATGTCTGATCAAGGTCATGAAAGAATTTCATCATGAAGCATATCCTAACAAGCCTAGAATACATGCAATAGTAGGTTAGTAAACTCTACGAAATCTAATTTACCTACATGCTTAAAAAGATTAGAAAATACATGGATTCTTGAACTAACATCTACTAAATACGTGTTTGGCCAAATCCACATGAATGCATCAAAATTTATTACAAAATTCCCATCTATAATAAGAGAGATATCAAGCCTGATCTCTTGAAATCACCATAAAAAATTGTTGCATGTTTCACAACATGTCACCAAAATTAGTTGCATGCAAGTATGAATGAGATGGTATTTTGAAAAAAAATTTAAACAACGTCTCTTCTACTGATATATGACATACCATATCATGTGTGAAGAATTGATATAAAAAATCAAGTATTTCCAATATGAAATTCCACCAAACAAACACCTGCACAATAGCAGTTATTATACATACAAAAACTTGTTCAAATCATTGAATTTGTGTTGAATTTTTGAAAAGAAACCCACAATTTACATTAGATAATCTCCTATGCCCCCTACCCCCTACCTGAAAGGAGAACCTCCACATTTCTAAGCTTTTCCAATGATCCTAAGCTTTTGAGTAAGCTGGAATTCATAAGCAGCCTAATGTCTCTTCCTTCTTCTCCCTTCTCCTCTCTTCTCCTTCTATTCTCTCTATTTTTCCTCTCCTCTACTTCCCTCCTTCCTCTCCTCTCATTCTTTTCTCTAGGTTGGGTGCATGGTACAAGCAACCAACAGTCCCCCTCAATGTCAATTTCTAAGCCCCCTTTGGGCTTGTTTGAGTAAATGGGTTTCTTGCATAGTTGAATGTAGTGTTTATTTTGATTCTCACGTCAGCCATCATGGCATGCTACTAATAACCCCTTCATGTGTTAGTCCTTTATTTGAGGGAATGAGTGAGCTGTCCTAAGGCTAGCATGCATCTCTCATACGTCCTATGCATGCTCCACTCTAAGAAATCTTCCTATTCATGCATTAACTTACCTATTGTTCACTTACTTATATGTCATGTATTCTCTCACTCAAGTTTCCTTAATTATTTAATTATATTATCTTTCCTCCTTTCCTTATATTAAGCTATATTTCAATTCAATACAAAGTGTTGTTTTCTATGTTGACTCAATTCATTCCTCATTTCATTTCATATCAGTTTTCTTTTTAAACTACTTCATCTTGTGAATGTATACACTACTATACTATCTATGATTGAATGACACATTATAATTCATTTTCATCAAATAAAAACTTAGGGTTTGTTATTTTAGAGTAAGAAAACCAAAAATCTATATCATAAAGTTAATGAGGTAAGGGATGAATCAAGATGTCATGATTGATGTAACATAGGGCTTTGTTGAGCTCCTTAAAAGTGGATGTTTTGGGAAAGGATTTGCTAAAGTGTATATTTTTAGGAGATGTTGGAGAGAGAAAAGGAAAGAGGGAAAGGGGGGGTGAACAAGGGCAACTTAAATGAGATCTTGAGAGAAATTTTCAGATCTAAGAGAGGCATGCAAGGAAGATATTCTTAGGTAGACCAATGAGAGTGCATGACAGAAGAGGAAGCTACCTAAGCAAGAGAAAAAAAGGAAAAAAGTAACAGACAGGTTTTAGAAGGCAACTATGCACTTACTAGAAGAGAAAACATGTTTTACTTAGAGAGGAGGAATCACTTCACTTAAGAAACAAGATTTTCTAATAAAGGAAGCGAACTTTACTTAGAAAAGGAAGGATGGTTCATAAAGGAGGGGACTTCACTCATGGAGACAAATAACATGTTTTATAAAGAAGAGGATGTTCTTTAGAAGGGAGAATAGCATATTACTTTTTAGAGAGAAAGATGTTAGGTTTTGGCTAGTTTGCAAATTTCTCTTTTTCTTGATCTAAGGTGACATAAAGCAAGGAAGAGAGCCCTTAGCTAGATGTGGAGTAAATCCTAGAGGTTAGAAATACTTGGTGCATGATGCATCAAGGAGTTTGGTGGTGTCCATCTTCCATATCTTAGGAACTGTGCTTATCTAAGTTTATATGCCATTTTATAATAGTTCTAGGCTCGATTTATTATAATGTTAGGGACATGATTTTCCATATCTTAGGATGTGTTTTCCATGATAGATCTAGGCTATATTTTTGTTAACTTTTAGATGTGGTTTTTTTTATCACCATGAGTAGCTAGATTTTGCATCTACGGTAAGGATGAAGCCATGTTAAAACAATAATTTCATTCAAGTATGATTTATCATTAGATTTAAGATATTGAATTATCTTTTCTTATGGTTAGCCATATAGTTTACATAACCAGCACCTTTTCATGGAAACTATGATGTAATTTCCTTAAGTTAACTACGATGTAATTTCCTTAGGTTAGGTACTGACTTATGTATGTTATTTAGCATGATGTTTAAATATTAATTTGATCATTCTGTTTCACATTGCTTGGATAAGTTAGGTTAATTTAATTTGGATTCCTATTAACAACATTAAGTTTTAAAGCAAGTCCTCATGGGTTCAACCCATACTTGCATATCTATCCCTTGATAGATTTGTGCATTTGTGGCATCATTTAAAAATAATAATTAATTTTTTGATGCTATTGTCAAGGACTTGCAACAAAATCTTTTACATGATTGAGGATAGATTTTTTTTTTTTTTATCACTAGTCATCATTTAGGAATCTTGAGTGAATACATTTAGAATTTAGGCATTTTCATTTTCTTTGAGGTGCATGGCATATATTTGCATACATTTAGGTTTTTTACATATTACTCACTATTTAATTTGAGACTCACTATTCTTTTTGCCTTTGCAAGAATTTGGTGAAGGAATTGGAGGTGTTGAGTGGTGCATAACTTTGGTTATTACACTCACTCCATTAAGATAGTTATTTTTTTATTTTGAGTGGAATTGTAGTGCATTTGATTGTATTGTCATTTAAATTATAATTCAAGGGTTGTATAATACATGTCATGGGTGAATCATCTTTTCTTAAAGTGAAGGTGGTATGTAAATGGATTTACCATTATACGAGAGGACTTTAATCTAGGACCCCGCTATAAGCCTTACCTAATTCCTTACTTTTCCTAGCTTTAAGATTTGTATTATTAACTTAGACTTGCATATTTGTGTGGTAGAATAATTTTGTATAGATTGCTTTCATAATTACTTGTTGCATAATTATGAGGATAGTTAGCATTAGAAGCACCTACTTAATAAGGAATAGCCTAATCTCAACTATAACCACCATGTCCTAGGCTATCTAGGTTATCATGCCTTGTTTGCTAACGGTTGGGCCCATTGTGTAAGTAGCATATATGTAGTTGCATTAGTTTCTTGCTTCTTTACAATCTATGTCACATTTCTATGCTTCCTACCTCTCATGATATTTGAGAGTTTTTCATTTGCATATAGTTTAGTATTGTAATTTAGGTTTAAAATTCACATCATCACCAATTGGTGCATGCAAGTTCATCAATCGCTACAACCCAATCTAACATCTTTAGATCTCGAGATCAAATGAACCATTAGGCAAGGGTTACAAATCCACATTGATCTAGACAACCCTATAATGGTAGATCACATAATGGATGTCAAGCCCCTTAGAGATTACTCTGCTCTAGTTTAATGCAATGCAGCTCATGACTAATGTTGCTAGCCACCAATGCAGATCATTTTTGGTTGAAGCCAAGAGTCATCAACTGTTGCATTATTCTATGGTTCATATATGGAATATCCTTATCATCATGTCATAGAACTTTTTGACATATGTGCCACCTTTAAATATAGAAAAAATTTCAATGATTTGATTGGGTGAAGACAGTTTCCTTTCTCTTTAAAACATAAAGTGAAGGCATGGCTTAATTTTTTACAAGTAGTTTCAATCATTTTTTAGGAGCAACTATCCAGGAAGTATTTCAATCAATTCTTTTCCTTCTACAAGACCAATATGCTCAGGAGAGAAATTATCAATTCCCAACAAAAAGAGAGCGAACATTTCTATGAATGTTGAGACTTGTGGAAGGATTTATTGCTCAAATACCCCAGCATAGCCTTGAAAAGTGACAACAAGTGCAATATTTTTACAACGTATGGTTGATGCCACTAGGGGAGGAGCATTAATGACCAAGGGTGATGTATAGGCAAGGAAATTCTTCATTACATTACCTAAAAACTCTAAGCAATAAGACTATTCTACTCAAATGGAGATAAGTTCATAGCCTCTTAAAACAACCAGCATGTATGAGATGGGGACCACTATAGAATTATATGTGAAGATATACATGTTGGCACATAAAGTGGATAAAATTAATAGTCTGACACAAAAGTTTAATGCCTTCATGTTGGCTGGTGGACCACCTATGCAACCTTCACATGAGGTTTACTTCATTTACTCCAATCATGCACACTCTACTACCTCCTATTTGTGTAGCTCAACATTCCCTACATATTTTTTAGAGCAAGCAAATGCATTTTGGAACCCTAATAATAGCCCATATTCTAAGATCTATAATTTTGGATGGACTAAGCATTTTAAACTTTCATAGTCAAAGAATAACCAATAGGGAGATCCACCTGGGATCTCCCTACTTAACCTTTTCCTAGTGTCCCAATTCCATAGCAACATCTACACTCTCAATAGTTTACTCCAACAACTGAGGAAACCATCTGTAGAGGATCCCTTAAATTTGTTCATTTAGAGTTCACTCCAATTTCATAATGATATAAAATGTACTCTATTCCCATTCTCAATATATGACAAAGTTGGAATTTCAAATAGGTCAAATGTCTACTACACTTAGTGAGAGAGATAAGGGTAAATTTTCATTTCAGCTTGTACCAAACCCTAAGGAATAGTTTGAGAATGGCTCAAGTTCAAATGAGCTAAAATATCATGAACAAGCTAAATCTATTAGTACTCTTGAGATAAGGGTAAATTTTCATTTCAGCTTGTACCAAACCCTAAGGAATAGTTTGAGAATGGCTCAAGTTCAAATGAGCTAAAATATCATGAACAAGCTAAATCTATTAGTACTCTTAGGAGTGAAAACAAATTAACAACAAAATGGGCATGACTGCAAAAATTCAAGAATGTGAGGTGAATGAGAGTAACAGATCTTAGAAAGGTAAGGAGAAGTGTGTAAAGTTCCCCACTTCTTTAAAACCTATTCCTAAGGCATCCGAAATGCACAAAGTTCCATTCCCTCAATGTTTAATGCAGCAAATAAAGGAAATTTTTTTAATGAGATAATGGACGTATTTGTACAAGTACATATCAATTTTCCATACTCAATACCATTAGAGAAATCCCTTCTTATGCAGAGTTTAAGCATTCCTTCTAAGCAAGTTAGCTTGATTATTCAACCCAACACCATACCTAAGATTAGGGATCCAAGGTTTCCCACTATATCTTGTGTCATTGGCGACCATACAATCGATAGGACATTATTAGATCTATGGAGAAGTGTTAACCTATTGCCATATTCTATTTGTAAGCAATTAGGGCATGGCAAGTTGAAATAGACTACTACCACATTACAGTTGGTAGATCAATCAATTAAAATCCCTTGTGGTGTGGTTGAGGATGTATTGCTATGGGTGGACAAATTTTTCTTTTCAGTAGACTTCATTGTCCTGCATACCTAACCTATATCAAACCCTAATAGTCACATGTCTATCATTTTAGGGTGGCCTTTCTTAGCCACATCTAATGCAATCATCAACTATATGAATGGTGTTATGAAGTTGTACTTTGGTAATATGAAACTCAAGTTAAATGTTCTTAGTGTTGGATAATAACATTTAGATTCCAACTATTCATTTGTGGTTAACTTGATCAACAGTCTAGTACATAGTGCATTCCTACCATTCTCTAGCTTTAACACCTTCAAGGCTTGTCTATCTCATTTTATTTAATTTTTATGTAGACAATTCCACTCATGAAGACAATGCCTTACTTAATATTACACTGTTAATGGAAACTTCAAAATGGAAAGCCTAATCAAAATCTATTACACTTTTGAGACTACATGCATTCCATCTATTGAAAAACCACCCACCTTGGACCTAAAATATTTACTTGTAAATTTAGAAAATGCATTTTTAGGCCCCTTTGATACCTTGCTTCTTGTCATTGCTTAAGACTTAATAATGAACAAGAAGGTAAGCTACTTTTGTTCTTCCAAAACATAAGAAAACTCTAGGGTGGACAATAGTGGATATTAAGGGTGTAAGTCCCACCATCTGTATGCTTTGCTTTCACCTGGAGGAGAATGCAAACCTTCTATTGAGATGTAAAGATGACTTAACTCTAACATGAAGGAAGTCGTGAGATTTGACGTGTTGAAGCTATTAGATGTAGGCATCTATCCCATTTTTTATAGCACTTGCACCCAAGAAGTTTAGAGTTACGATAGTACAAAATGATGATAAGTTAGTACCAATGTACATGACCACCAAGTTGAAAGTATGTATAGACTACCACAAATTGAACTTGGTCTCTAGGAAAAATCACTTTCATCTTCCATTCATCGACCAAATGCTAGAGAGGTTAGCTATACATGAATGCTATTGCTTTCTTGATGGATATTGTGCTTATAATCGGACTTCTACCACATCAAAGGATCAAGAGAAGATTACTTTTACTTATCCTTGTGGAACCTTTGCCTACTGTCACATGCCTTTTGGGTTAGGCAATGTACTTGTGAGTTTTGAAAGGTGTATGATGAGCATATTTTTTGACATGGTAGAGTGTTTCCTAGAGGTGTTCATGGACAATTTCCTAGTATTTCAATCATCATTCGATTAATGCTTGGACCATCCAACATTCATGTTAGCTAGGTGCCAAGAGAAAATTCTCATATTTAACTTGGAGAAGTGTCATTTTATGGTGAGAAGTGGAATAGTACTTGGGCATATTATCTCACTTGTGAGTAGTAAATTTTGTATAAAAGTACCCAATTAGTAGTACATGTTTCATAGATTATGGGGCTTTATTCTAAGAATTTTTCAAAATTCATGACACATGCATTTCTAAACTGATAATCCAAAAATCTAATATTTTGCAAGTGCAAAAGCTAATCCAGAGTAAGTATGTGGTCTATCATAATTTTGTAGATATTAAATAGTGTTTTTAATCTTTTGTAGGTGTTAAAAGAATAATCCAGTGATCCAAATCAATCCAAAGATCTAGACCCATTTTCTGTCATTTCAAAGTTCAAATAAAGGTCAGGATCATTCCAGAGTAAGTAGATGAGTCCCAAAAATATTTAGTAGAACTCAGGGTGACTAAAAATAATAGATGGGCCCAAGCAAAATCCATATAAAAGGTAGTAGAATTCCACCATCGTGGCATGTGATTTCAAGCCATGCAAGCTATAGAGCCATGAAGCCATGGATGAGAGCCACTAAAGCCACCAAGTCAGAAGCCATAAAAAGGAGCATTATAAGGCGTATGCATACAAGTAATATGGGTCCACACATTTTGAAGAAGAACACAATTTTTTTCAACTTGCAAAATAGTGCTCTATAGAGGAAAAATAGGAAAAAAAATAGATGTTCATGAACGACGATAGGCTACATGTTATGTGGATGAATCTGTGATGACCGGTTTTGTAACACTTTTTGTAATACATTTTTTAAAGGAAGGGCACCCTTAGTAGTAAAATTATTTTGCAAAACAAAGCAGTGGAAATTCTTTTCTTTAGAACTTGTTTTGTAAAACCCAAGTCATCACTTCATACATAATATATGTAGAATTTTGTACAAGATAAAATTCCATTGAAGGAATATACTTTTATTAAATTCTAAAATCCATCTAGTGGTTCATAGTACAACCCAGGTATCAATACAATACTTGTCCAAATTACATAATCCAAATTTCAAAGCTCAACATACAATAAAAACTCTTAATACAATACAATGCTCTCAAATAAAAATACATGTCTTTAAGGGATATACCCTGATTGATTATTCTTCGAAGTCTTCTTAAGTCTTGAGCTCCTAATTCCCCTTCTCTGCATCTGAGACATTATAAGCATTCAAACATTTACAATATCTCAGCAAGCTATGCTTTGTAGGGGATTTAAAAGGCATAATAATTTGACAGTATAATCCTAATACTTCATAATCCCATCATTCATACTCATAGATCAACCTCTTTATTTTTTATATATGTACATCCTTACACATACATACTATATATGTCGTATAGATATATATCGGTCAAAATCGTGAAAAATAGTTAATATCTCAAAACATTAATAGTCACACTCAGACACACTAAGTTGATCACTTGTCTAAACTCTGCTGGAAAATACTCCCTCATTTGGGCCATACTAAGTTGATAAAACATCCATACTCTGCTAGGAAAATACTCCCTCATTTGGACAGTATCATCACACTCAGCCTTATTGAGTTGGTAAAAAATCCAGACTCTGCTGGGAAAATACTCCCTTACTTGGGCAACATCGGCATCTCATTATGCCATGTATCATAATGCAAAATACTCAAAGGACTACTATGATGTAGTCTGATTTGTACTAGTGCACTCGGATAACTTCTTTCATACTCCACGGATGCCAAATGTGAAAAATCATCTATGTCATGTCTATATGGGGAGACAGACCATCACAATGGTGGCCTTCCCATAATTGTCCCACCCAACATTTTGCCTCTCTTCAGCCACGATATCATCATATATATCACATTTCAGAGAGTAAGTAGCCAAACCCTTATAACCCTCCTAGCTTAGCATCCTTAGGAATATGGATGTTTAAAACAAAAACCACAAGCCTCCTTGCTTGTATATAAAGTATTCTTTTACTTATCAGACGTCTTGTCTGTTTATAGCATCATCCGCATATTTTGGTATTCTTATACCGACGATAGGATTTCACTTCAAACTTAGGGATCATCATTTACAATGAATGATACCCATGTTCATATAAGTTTAAGGATCACCATTCTATATGAATGATTCCCATGTATTGATTTTATACTTATCAGACAATTTATCTGTTTATTTAGGGCTGGAATACCTTCTAGTTCCCTGTTCACTTAGGGTTTTCCTCAATTCTAACTTAACCATTTCATGTGTGTTTTGGTTAGATTATAAGGGTTTTTAATGGATTTAATACAAGTATTTACATTATACTTGTCAACATTTCCAGACATAAGATAATGTATTCACCATGTATTTCTCATGAGATGCATTCATAAAATCCTCCTACCTTCAAGTAGTGATTCATCTCTTCAAATCTTCCATGATCTTAATTGACGTATGAAATTTGTAAATCCATACATACTGACAATATTTATACAATTTGAATAATCCTATATTTTTATCCTATCTATATTCTTTTTCTAATCTTGTCCTTTGATATAAAGGATCTAGATCTTGTGCCCTATCATGATCTATCTTCCTCAGATAGTATTGATCAATAGATCTAACAGTTAGAATGATCTTCTAATCTTTCAGATCTAAGTATTTTCTATTCTAAGTCTTTGGGTACTCCTTTCTTTGATCTTGATCTTTCATAGATCCTTTGATCAACAATTTATACTTGTTGATAAAGATCAAGAGCTTAGATTTTTTGTCATTTAGCTCTTCTTTGATCTAAATTCAGTTGTTTGATCATCCCTAAGGAGGATGATCTTGGTTCACTTCCTTGAATCATATTTGATCAAGGGTTTAGATTCTCTATTTAGATTTATCTACAACATACATACATAGATACATAATAAAATACAACATTAGGATTCTTATTGTTCTTGATCATTTAAGATCCGATGGATCTTGTTTGATCATTCTTATCTTACTTATAATTTTTATTAGGGTTAGATAATTTACTAACCTTTTATGCTCTTATTATTATTATTCAACCAGTTAATGTTTGACTACTTGAAGGTAGCTTATTTCATCCTAAGTCTAGACAGCTCCTCTTATTTCCAATTGACTAAGGCTTACTAGCTGAATGAATGAACATAAAGTAGTTACTTCAATCCTCATATAAGGAGGCGTTTAGACCTCACAAATGTCAATGGAAGGTAGGGAAAGAGCCAGGCTCTATTAGAGAACCCCCTTAACCACCATGTTTAGCATTCACTAGAGTGACCATAGCTTAACCTTTCATAAGGTTCTTATGAGCATTTTAACCCTAAGTACTCTTACTAATTGATTTTAATTAAATTCATAAACATTTGAAATATTGTTAATGGGATTTATTATTCTCCTAGTTTCGGCCAAGGACTTAATAATCCTTATATTGTCCTACTGACTATAGCCCTTACTAATATTAAGTCACAGTCATTCACTCATCTTAATTGTCCATGAATCTCTATATTCCATTAGTTTACATTTTTTGGTGATTTATGCTCATTATACCTTAACAACTACTTAACAATTGAATATACTAATAAAATTTGACAACAATTAAATCATAAACTTTAAAGCATAAATCCAATATAAGTTTAACAACCATTTATACTAACATGCTTCCTATGAATGTAACTTAACCTAATGGAATAAAACTATACTTAAACTAGCATGATCCTAAGTTATGAAATACATTAAATTTTACTACTAATCTAATGGAATCATGCTAAATCTTAAATTTAAACTAACATGACCCTAAGATAATTAAATTACCAACCTATTATAACAATTTAATAACATATAGAGTATAGCATGCTAAAATCTAAGAATTACACTATCATGCTTTCTAATTTATAACATAAATCACATTTACCATTCTATCTCAAATAAAAGATAAGTAAACAAATTAAATTAAGATTATTAGAAACTTTTACTTATGATCCAATCATTAGATTTTAGATCTTTTCCTTTAGATCAAGGGTTTTAATTACATTTAGGGCTTTTACTTCATTAAGGTCCAAAGATCATACCCATTTTTTTTTGTCACATTTAATCCATGATCTCACTAGATTCCATCATAATCCCATTCATTCCATCCATCCCAAGGGTTTGATCATGCTTAATCTCATTGATCAATTGGGTCCCTTTGTATTTTTAGGTTATTTCTACCATAAAGGGTAGATTCCTCAATTTATGTTAGATCTATTAAAATAAATCATAGATATTACTTTATTTCAACATTATATTATCATTGAATTATATCCCCAAGATCTGATCATCTCAGATCTTGAAGATAATGAAAATTAGAATCTTAATTCCTAAAAGCAAAAAGTTTCTTGAATATTTTTATCCATTTTATGATTTCAGAAGAAAATAGACAATACAAGCTTTCCATAGCTTCTTTTCTGATCTTAATTTGGAGTTTAGATGATTCCACAATTAAGAAAAGAAGTTCACAGTCATTTTGAGGGTCCAGATTTGATCTAGGCCCAATAGAACGACCGGCTCAGATTAAGTTGGGCTGCGGGTCCAATTAGGTGGAGCAGGATATGCTCGCATCACTAGGACGCAGGCAGAAATGCACCACTCAAGACAGTGTCACTCAGTGCATCATTCCATCGAAACGACATCGCATGTGGAGCATGTGGGCGGAGACGCTCCCGTAGGGTGAGTTTTCGTATGGTGGCCCGGTGGCCCGATCTCTTAAGCGAGATCAGACAGTTTGTTTTGGCCCATCCAATCAAATCCCCTTCAATTAAGGGCTCAAAACTTGATTAAATTTCATCAAAATTTTACCCTAGGGATTTGAACCTTCAAGATGGATTGGACAGCTCACATTTTCCATCTAAGCCTCCATCATCCCGATTTTAAGGGTTCTTATCCTTACTTAATTTTAATTATTTTTAACGTAAAAATCATTTCAAAAAAATAAAAATTATATAAATTAACATGAAATAAGTGTGGAAAGAATTTTCACCTACCTGATTGGAGAAAAATGTTGGTTTTGCAGCCCAATTGAAAAGAATATCCACTTGATGATAAGATGACCCAAGAACCGCTTGTCTTGTGATTTCCCATTGTTTGAACTATTGGATCTTGAATTTTCTTTTTGTGGTTTTGTTGATAAGGTAGTCTAGGACAATATAAAAGGTGGGATTTGGGAGATTTAATTTGGAATAGAGTGCCTAATTGAATTTAGGTCTCTTATTCCAATTAGAGAGAGGAGAGAGAAAGTGAAACATGAGAGATTTTTGGGAGTTTTGGAAATTTGGGAATGAATATAGACCTGGTTTTGTAGGAGAACCAAGATAATTTTGTGATAAATTTTACGAACATTTTTGGAGGATTTTTACGGGTGTATTTATAGATGTTTTTAAAATTTTCATAATTACTTATAATAATTATGTTTCAATTCTTTTGAATATTAAATTAACATTGGATCCTCCACTACCACCTCCTTCTCCACTATCAGCTGGTAGTGGTTTGACCACTTATTACATGTTTTCTACCCATTGGATTCATTTGTGGGCCCCACAAAGGTGTGAAAGGACCATTTTGCCGCTTTTATGGAGAAAAATTCATTCTATTCTCCCGAACTTGGAATTGAGAGTACTTACTAGCGTTGGAATTGTATTTCTAAGTACATTATAAATATTGATGTCTTAGATCTCAGTTATGGGTAAAATTACCATTTTACCCTTTTATTCATAAAAATGAAGAAAATTAGGGAATTTTCATTTTAACTCGGAATTGAATGTACTTAATGTCATTTCGATCAGTTTTTCAAGTACATTCATAATTTATAAGTTTTAAATCATGTTTTAATCTTTATACAAAGAGAATTTCCAATAACCTATTATTCAAGCCCAGAATTTCTGAAAATTCAAACTAAATTAATTTTTCTCAATCAATTTACAAAAATTGGGGTTATTACAGAATCAAAGAGAGAACTCACTCTCTATCCTTTGTTTTCACTATCATTCTTTCCCTCCATCGTAAAACAATTAGAAAGGAAAAACACTCCCAATTTCGCATGATTTCCACTTCCTAATCTCACTTCTATACTCTATCCATCTTTCCCTAGCCCTTATCCCATCTTTCCTTTCTTCCTTAGGCTAGAAATTACCAAGAGATATTCCTCTATATCATCATCATCATCAAGATTTTATCCCAATTAGAGGCTAGGCACATGAATCTTGTTCCTCCATTACCCTCTATTAAGTACCATGGCTTCATTTAGTCCTAAAGTTTTTAAATCTTTTCTCACCACTTCTATCCACTTTCTTTTGGGCCTTTCCCTTGCCCTTTTAGAACTTTCTACTTGCATTGCCTCACTCCTTCCAACCAGTGCCATTTTTGGTCTCCTTTGGACATGTTCAAACCATCCAAGTCTAATCTCCCTCATCTTATTACCTACTTGTAATACCCCTAAGTTTCCTCAAATTTTTCATTCCTAATTCTATCATTTCTTATCTTGCCACTCATCTTCATTTCAATGATGATGATCCTATGAACATGATGTTCCATAACTGCCAAACACTCTGATCCATAAAGCACAGCTAGCCTTATGGCCATCCTATAGAATTTTCCTTTAGTTTGAGTGGCACCTGCTAATCACACAAAGCTCTAGATGCATATCTCCATTTGTTTCAACCCATTTGGTTTCTCTAAGTAACCTCCCTCTCAATCTCTCCACTCTCATGAAAGTGGTCTTAACATTTGTTACCGCTCCCTCATACATATCATTAATTATGTCTATATGCCCTGCGAAACCCCTTTCTTGTCCAACACCCTCCATATTAACTCTCTAGGTACTCTATCATAAGCTTTCTCTAATTCAGTAAAGATTGTGTGGAGGTCTTTCCTCCTCTTCCTATATCTCTCTATCAACTATCTTAGTAAGAAAATAGCTTTCATGGTAGACCTCCTTGGCATGAAACGAAACTGGTTCTCCAATACACTTGTCTCATGTTGTAGCCTCGATAATTAGTGTAGCTATATATGTCTCCTTTATTCTTATAAATTAGTACAATGGAGCTTTTCCTCCATTTGGTCAGAATTTTCTTTGATTTTATAATCATGTTAAATAACTTGGTCAACCAAACTACTCTAGTATCTTGCATATGCTTCCAAACCTCTATTGGTATACCATCGAACCCCATGGCCTTTCTTAATTTCATCTTTTTTAAGGGATTTTTCACTTCAGCTATTCTAATTCTACATTCATATCTATAATGTCCAATGTTATTTAGGTTTATAGTATTTTCAATCCCTATATGCTCAGAGCCATTATCATTTAACAATTTTGGAAAGCAAGTTTCTCACCTTTGTTTGATCTTGTCGTCTTTGATCATCACTTCTAATTCACCTAACATGGTCTAAGTCCAAACCCTTTTGTTCTCTTATTTTTGTAAGTTTAAACCCATCTTTCTCACCTTCTCATGATCCTAGTCTACTATAGAGGTCATCATATGCCTTAAGTTTAGCCTCACTTACTATTCTCTTAACAACCTTTTTAACATTCTTATACTGTCCATAGTTTTCATTATTTCTAGTCTTCTGCCATACTTTAAAACACATCCATTTTTCTTTAATAACCTTTTGTATTGTTTCACTTCACCACCATGTTTCCTTTACAAATTGTCCTTTACCTTTAGATACTTGTGACGACCCGGGTTTTTCCATGCATTTTTAAATGCTAGATCTAAATTTCTGAGGCGGGATGCATCCCTATTTGAAAACCATTTTATAAAAACCATGCAATGCAGTGAAAAATCTTTGGTTTTAAACTCATTTTGAAAACCCCGAGTGTCATTTGCTTTCACAATAGTGAAAGTAGTTTTTGAAAACCTCCAGAAATCATAAATGTTTTTCCCCAGATCTATCCAGTCACAACACACAGCCCAACTGTAATTAAATACAAATACATGTCCAAAGGGTTGAGAGTTTACTTACATGTATAACTATCTCCTTTTTAATGCACTTGCTCGTAGCACCAATATCTCCTGAGGTGTCGTCTATTTGTGAGTGGAACTATCCTGAAAAATGTTAAGGATAGGGTGAGTATATACTATACTCAATAGGAGTCTATCACTACTAGTGTTATAATGCATGAGATGTTTTAAAATCATATGCTCTTTCAAAACATGTGCATGTCTGAATACTCAAGTTCAATATCGATATTAAAATCCATTGTCAAACTGAAATACTAACGACTTAAAGGATCACATAATCCAAAATCGAAAGTATCATATACATATATATCATAAAATTATGATATGCATAAGATGCTTCATTGAATCCAACTCATGGATATCTAGTATGGTATGGTCGACCAACCTCATATCATGTCATATGTAATGCAAATAAGTCCACAAAACCATAGGGTCCAACTATGCCCACGACCTCCTCACCGTGTGGTCCCCGGGTACCTAAAGACACTCGGTCATAGCCTCCACAGGGCCTATGACATGTCGACCTAGTGCGTGACACCAGTGGTAGCCCCCTGTACCACATGTAGTTGACGTAGGGACGTTGCCTCTTTTAGGGCGTGGTACCCATCCACCTAATAGTGGTAGAGGCTGGAGGCCAACCCAAACCTCTCGGCATAGCACCCACGAGCTTATCAGCCTAAATCATAATCAGATCAAACAAGCGAAAACCTCTTTTTCCAAAACCTGTCCTCTTTAGGTCCCTCACAACTGCCTGGCCCTTGGCACTCTAGAGTCTTTTAGTAACCCTCAAGGACATGCAATTTTTGCAAGAACTTAATGCTCACAAATCATGCAATGTATGCAATAGTTTGCAAAACATATCTATGCATAATGTATATGCAATTATTTACAAAACATGTCTATGCATAAAGCATTTATCACATGCATGCTGAATTAAGTCATGCTAAACAAGTCATATACTTATACTTAAAACATGCATTCTCAAAACAATCATGGTTCCTTTTTTAAAAGTCTAGTAGCGATAAAGCACCTGCCTGGCTAGGTCGCGCTAACCCCTTTGTCCTCGTATGCTCCTGAACATGGTTTGGGGAATCAAGGTTAGTTTGGCCTATCTTTTATGGGTTTTTAGAGTAGTTGGTCATATTACTTAGGCATTAGGGGTCCATCCCTATGCTTATGGGTGTCCTAAGGTCCTAATTGGGCCTTGGTATCCTCAGTTTTCTAAAGGTCTAGTGGCCACGCGCCACCATCCTATCGTAAGGTTCATGCCCACCTTTGATTGGGCCTTGATCAGGGATTTTATAATTTGGGTGTGTCCGCCACATCGACACAGACACAACACCTTTTGCGGCACCTCAATCGGAGCTCTAGATCTCAAGTTATAAGCGTTTTAGTGTCACACGTACATAAGGGCCTTAAGAGTGAAAAGGCGGAATGTTAGGGCGTTGTGCGTCAACGGCATGCGCCTGCCTTTTCTTAAGGAGCGGAAAACCCTAGTTCGCTAGTGCTACACGTCTACGACGTGCACCTCAGCGGGCGCGTAAGGTTTTCCCGCCCATCTCTCTCTCTTGCGGGCGCATCCGTGGACGCGCCTGTTTGGTTTTTGTCAGATGCGGTCGACACGTCTCATCCTTGTGGGATGTTTCGTTCGTTTGGGGGACCGGGACATCCTCAGGACACCTTGGTTCGACCCTATCGAACCAGTGCAGCCCAGGGAACGTCCCTGGGTCCTTGGTGACTCCCCAGGGCTCCATTTTGCATGATTTTTCATGTAAAAACCTAGGGAAATTGATCTTGGAACTACTGTGAAGATGGGTTTTGAGGGATCTTGGGTATACCTGGCTCGTTGCTGGGCTTTTCTCCTCGTTTCCCCTCTAGGTTGCTCCTCCAAAACAGGTTTTATTCAAGCTTTTGGGCTGCCATTACAGGCTCCCAAGAGCTCTATTTATAGAGCTATAAGAGGGTTCTGGAGGGGGCTCTCACCGCCCTTGAATGGCGGTGGAGAAACCTCCAGAATGTCAGTGATTTTTCCTCCAATCACCGCCGTTCTAGAACCCTCTAGGAGGTTGAAGATGAAGGGTGCCCGTATCAAAACGGGCCCCTGTGTTTTGCAGGCTAAATCCGTTTTTTAATAAAAATTACATTTTTGCCCTTGAACTTCAAAGGGCCATAACTTGCTTATTTTAACTCCGTTTTGGGTGATTTTGGTCTTGTTGGATTCCTTTTTCCGAGATGCACCAATGGTACCATTTTTAGGACCAAATTTTTGGGTTCAGTCAAGGTGACTAGTGAAATGACCAAAATACCCTTATTTCCAGAAAGTGAACTTTTTATTGCTAACCTGGGATTTTAATGTTACAAAATTGGAGTCATTACATTATTACCCCCTTAAGAGAATTTTGTCCTTGAAATTCCATAAATTATCATCTTCCTGGTATTTGTCTCTTAGATAACTTCTTGGTGAATGCATTTTCCCCCTTAAGAATCAAATCTAGGCTCATCCTCAATTTATCATTTCTATTGTTCTTCCTACAAGGCCTTACCTATAAGGACCGCTTTCGCTGCGTACTCTGATGCATACTCTCATATGTGCCAGTTTAACAATACCGATTTCTAGCGGTACTTCATCTATCTCAAAATCCTTAGATTCCTATACTTATCTCATCATGTATAGGATAGTCACCTCGTAAGATCATGCTTCTTCATACTTCTTTGAGTTCATATTATCTTATTTCTCTATTTTGAATATCATAGGATAATCCTTTTCATCTAGTGATCTCTTTCATTATCCACAAGTCCAAAAAGTTACCTTCTTTCTATTGTGTCTAATTTTGCTTCTTACCTTTTGTATTTGTCTCCAAGATACTTCAATAACTGTCATGGTATCATGTGCTCTATAGCCAATTCCTTGATTATCTTTGAATTTCAACTGTCTGTTGTTTTCCATATGTGACTTGATTTCCTTGACCAAGGTTACATAAAAAAATGAAAGCCAATTAGTAGCATCTTCCATCGAGGACCTTATCATATACTGAAAGTAAAATGTCCTAACTCCATATCTAGTTTCATAATTATTGAATTCATTAAACGCTTTTCTCCATGAAGATTTTATCCAACTCATGTCAAGTGTTAATGGTCGATTCTTCATTATGGGTCAAATGTTTTCGTCCAAAAGCCTGTCTCACTATTCACATCAATTTGTCATTAGGATTTTTAATAACGTTCCTCATTTATGTGAAACAAAAAGTCTCTTATTCATAACCGAGTACCCTTACTAGGTCATGGTTGAATACTTTGTCATCATCCTCTTTGTCCTTTCTTGCTTGATGGTTTTCTTCGTAACCATGCAATCCAAAAGTTCTATACTTAATCTAGTAGGGTTAGTCCTTAGAAAATTCCTTTAATTGATTTTTCGTACTTGGTATATGCACATAACAACTATCCTTTTGTCTAAAGGCCACGTAACATCGAATCTTACCTTATAATGTGCTGGCCACCTTAACTTTCTCCTTCCATTCCCTATATCAATATGTTGTTCAATCTTGTATCAAGGCTTTATCGTCAACCATGCTGTTTGTATTGTCAGGAGGTATCCTCATAAGTAGTGATTTTCTCAATTCCTCAAATTTTATTTTTTTCAAGTGCCTCCTTATTTTATCTTTCAAGTGCCTTCTCATACTTAGCTTATAATAGCAATAATTCTCCCTCAATAGCAATTATATCAAATTGTACTGAAGTTGTTAACTCAACAAGTTCAATAATACTCAGATAAGGATAAAAAATTTCTTAGACATAGAAAGACTTTATTTGATTACCTATTGATCTCTTCCCAAATATATCTATGTCATAAGCTCAAGGGCCTCCAAAGTGATCAATCCTTATTTGCCTTTCTTTCCAATCCAAGTCAGCAGTATTTTTCAGACTCAAAGTAATTTCTTTACCTTGTCATGGTAGCCATTAAGGTTTGAAAAATCCTTCACATTGGTTTAGATTACTTCTCATTTTATCTCAGTCGTTACTGTCCTCCTCAATTGACCTCATACCCTCAATTGACTTAGTCTATCAAGTACTTTTCTTTTCAAGGAAAACTTAAGTCTAAAGACTTATAACATCCCTCTGAGTATATAACTTCGACTAAATAATGGTCTTAAGATATTGCTCTTCTAATCTATGATAGTAAGATCTCAATTTGATCCTTGATGGTACCCTATTGCTAAATGGACAAGTTACTGTCCCGGCTTAATTCCTTTATTCACTTAAGTAGTGGCAAGGTAGGATATCACCAAAATTTTCTTTTTATGGACTACATCCATTGGTGTTCCTTATAAGCTAATGGATCTGATAAGAATCTAATTGATATCAAACCATTTGTAGAATTTAATTTCTAGTTGGTCGCCATTCTTCTTTGAAAATTTCTTGTCACATAATCTCCTGAAATTTGATACTCTACTCAAAGTCTTAACCCCATATGCTTTCTCTCTATTATACGTATTTACAATAACATCATTGCCAACCCAACTATTATTATTCCTTTGAAGTTGATTGGTTTATCTTCCCACTCGATTCAAGATAAAGTCATGATCTTCATCTTTTGAATATTCAATATTCATTGAATACTGGTAGTTACATCCGTATCCCTTTCTCTCTTTTCTTCAAAATCCTTACTTTTGTCTTCCTAGATCAATGTATCCTCATTTTTGTCTACCTTGATCAATGTCTTCATGTGTTTTGTTGTGTATAATTGACACTTCATCTATTCCTTTACGTAACATATATGATAAACTGAATGCTTCTCAGAAATTCTAAACTATCTTAAGATCATTGAAATCCTCAATTACCTATAGCCTCAATAAAATTCATACAATGTCTTAATAATGGCATTGACATTTTGGTCATGCTATACTTTTCTTACAAGTTCATGTTAAGATCAATCTATTATCATTAAAATCTTTTAATAACTCGGTCGAATTCATTTCCCCATCATATTCGTGTTATGTTTCTCTTAATCACATACTACGTCAATTGCACACATCTTCTGATCCTCTCCATAATTATTATTCAATAGCATTTTACTCTCCTGAATAGTATCCAAAATTGAGCTAAGTCCTTCAAGATCCTTACCTTTGTGACCTAGTTCGAGTCACAGTTATTTCCCAATATCATCTTGCATTCTCATTCCTCTTAGATTATCATTAAAATCTTCAAAGTCTGTCTTTTACATCCCCTGTCATACTTATATCATATCCTTGTACTCATATTCTGATATTCTTTATGATGGTAAGATAGCCATCTAGGTTCTTCAATTTTCTCACCTTTGATGAGATTACTTTAGTGCAGGTCAGAACTATCTACTAACAAGTTCACTAACATCCTCATTCATCATTCTCATAATATGATCCATATATGAGTTTTTATATTTGCACCACCCAACAATCCTTAATCCTTAAGTTGTCTTAGACTGGATTTTGGATAAGGGTTGCACTATCCTTTGCTTAATTATTTGGTAAACCAAGCTGTGTTTCACCTATTTATTTATGGTGAAATGCCTTGAGCATTAATATGGTAGTCCTCAAATAGAAGTAGTCATCTCTACTTCTTCAATTTATACTACTTCTTCTTGATTTTCTTGATTATCTATGACCCTTGGACATGCTGGACTGGCTGTGAAAGGATAAAACCTGGGCTCTGATACCAACTGTGATGACCCAGGTTTTTCCATACATTTTTAAATGCAAGATCTAAATTTCTGAGGTGGGTTGCATCCCTATTTGAAAACCATTTTATAAAAACCATGCAATGCAGTGAAAAATCTTTGGTTTTAAACTCATTTTAAAAACCCCGAGTGTCATTTGCTTTCACAATACTGAAAGTAGTTTTTGAAAAACTTCAGAAATCACAAATGTTTTTCCCCAGATCTATCCAGTCACAGCACACAACCCAACTGTAATTAAATACAAATACATGTCCAAAGGGTTGAGAGTTTACTTACATGTATAACTATCTCCTTTTTAATTCACTTGCTAGCAGCACTAATATCTCCTGAGGCGTCGTCTATTTGTGAGTGGAACTACCCTGAAAAATGTTAAGGATTGGGTGAGTATATACTATACTCAGTAAGAGTCTATCACTACTAGTTTTATAATGCATGAGATGTTTTAAAATCATATGCTCTTTCAAAACATGTGCATGTCTGAATACTCAAGTTCAATATCGATATTAAAATCAATTGTCAAACTGAAATACTAACGACTTAAAGGATCACATAATCCAAAATCGAAAGTATCATATACATATATATCATAAAATTATGATATGCATAAGATGCTTCATTGAATCCAACTCATGGATATCTAGTATGGTATGGTCGACCAACCTCATATCATGTCATATGCAATGCAAATAAGTCCACAAAACCATAGGGTCCAACTATGCCCACGACCTCCTCGCCGTGTGGTCCCCAGGTACCTAAGGACACTCGGTCGTAGCCTCCACGGGGCCTATGACATGTCGACCCAATGCCATGACACCAGTGGTAGCCCCCTGTACCACATGCAGTCGACGTAGGGACGTTGCCTCTTTTTGGGCGTGGTACCCATCCACCTAATAGTGGTAGAGGCTGGAGGCCAACCCAAACCTCTCGGCATAGCACCCACGAGCTTATCAGCCCAAATCATAATCAGATCAAACAAGCGAAAACCTCTTTTTCCAAAACTCTAGCGTCTTTTGGTAACCCTCAAGGACATGCAATTTTTGCAAAAACTTAATGCTCACAAATCATGCAATGTATGCAATAGTTTGCAAAACATATCTATGCATAATGTATATGCAATTATTTACAAAACATGTCTATGCATAAAGGATTTATCACATGCATGCTGAATTAAGTCATGTTAAACAAGTCATATACTTATACTTAAAACATACATTCTCAAAACAATCATGGTTCCTTTTTTAAAAGTCTAGTAGTGATAGAGCACCTACCTGGCTAGCTCGCGCTAACCCCTTTGTCCTCGTATGCTCCTGAACATGGTTTGGAGAATCAAGGTTAGTTTGGCCTATCCTTTATGGGTTTTTAGAGTAGTAGGCATTAGGGGTCCATCCTTATGCCTATGGGTGTCCTAAGGTCCTAATTGGGCCTTGGTATCCTCAATTTTCCAAAGGTCTAGCGGCCACGCGCCACCATCCTATTCTAAGGTTCATGCCCACCTTTTATTGGGCCTTGATCAAGGATTTTATAGTTTGGGTGTATCCGCATCGTCGACTCGGATACAACGCCTTTTATGGCACCTCAATCGGAGCTCTAAATCTCAAGTTATAAGCGTTTTAGTGTCACACATACATAAGGGCCTTAAGAGTGAAAAGGCAGAATGCTATGGCGCTGCGTGTCAGCAGCATGCACCCGCCTTTTCTTAAGGAGTGAAAAACCCTGATTTGCTAGTACGCTGTGCATCTACGCCTTGCGCCTCAGTGGGCGTGTCTACAGACGCGCCGGGTTTTCCCACCCGTCTCTCTCTCTTCCGGGTGCGTCCATGGACGCACTCGTTTGGTTTTTCTCAGACGCGGTCGATGCGTCTCGTCCCTATGGGACGTTTCATTCATTTGGGGGACCAGGGCATCCTCAGGACACCCTGGTTCAACCCTGTCGAACAAATGCGGCCCGGGGAATGTCCCTGGGTCCTTGGTGACTCCTCAGGGCTCCATTTTGCATGATTTTTCATGCAAAAACCTAGGAAAATTGATCTGAGAACTACAGTGAAGATGGGTTTTGAGGGATCTTGGGCATACCTGGCTCGTTGTTGGGTTTTTCTCCTCGTTTTCCCTCTAGGTTGCTCCTCCACAATAGGTTTTCTTCAAGCTTTTGGGCTGCCATTAAAGGTGCCCAAGAGCTCTATTTATAGAGCTATAAGAGGGTTCTGGAGGGGGCTCTCACCGCCCTTGAATGGCGGTGGAGAAACCTCCAGATGGCGGTGATTTCTCCTCCAATCACCACCGTTCTAGAACGGGCCGCTGTGTTTTGTAGGCTAAATCCGTTTTTTAATAAAAATTACATTTTTGCCCCTAAACTTGAAAGGGCCATAACTTGCTCATTTTAACTCCGTTTTGGGTGATTTTGGTCTTGTTGGATTCTTTTTTCTAAGACGCACCTGATGGTACCATTTTTAGGACCAAATTTCTGGGTTCAGTCAAGGTGACTAGTGAAATGACCAAAATACCCTTATTTCCAAAAATTAAACTTTTTATTGCTAACCTGGGATTTTAACGGGTTCAGTCAAGGTGATTAGTGAAATGACCAAAATACCCGTATTTCCAAAAAGTAAACTTTTTATTGCTAACCTGGGATTTTAATGTTACAAAATTAGAGTCATTACAATACTCCCAAGATATCTTTTGGCACTTTCTTAATGGACTCAGTCATATTAGTCCATATGGTGTTTACTTCTGTTTCATAGTTCCAATTTTCTTCTATCATCAACTTATTTGTTAATGAGGTTACTTTTTCTCCTTTTAACTCCATTTAGTTTTTGGATACCTATTAAGTTCATTTTTTGTCTTTCATTTTTTAATATAGATATCCATAACCATTAACCTATGTTGTGAGGTTAAAAGAATCCTTACACATTGATATTTTGATATTCCTAAGTAGAGAAAAGACTATTTGGCTTTTATGGAGTCCAATTTTAAAGGTTATTAGGTATTCATCCTTCTTATTAAATAATGTATTTGTAATGGCAAGGTTACTACCAAAACAAATCGAGGATAGTTTTCCCCATCTCATTTTGTTCTCCTTTACCATACCCTCCCTGTATCCTATCATATCCTTCCTTTTCTTTTTCTATATGGCCATTTAAGTTTGCTCCTATAAGTATCCCCTCAGTGTTGGGAATTTCTTTCATGACTCCCTTCATATCTATCCAAAACTGTCTATTGATTATATCTTTTAACCCTACTCGTGGTGTGTATGCACTTACAACATTTATGATCTACTCTCCTAGAACAAGTTTTATTATTACAATTCTATCACTGATTCTTATAGTGTCCACAACTTTATCCTTTAATTCTTTATCCACTATTATTCCTATGCCATTTATGTTATTATCCTTTCCTACGTAGCAGAGTTTATACCCATTGATTTCTCTAGTTTTAGCCCCTTTGCAGTTGGTTTCTTGGATCCAAGCAATGTTGACTCTCCTATGTTTCATCATATCTACTAACTCTAGACTCTTACCTATTAATATCCCTATATTCCATGTGCCAATACGAATCTTATGCTCTTGAGATAACCTATTTACATGAGCACTTCTCGACCTCTATGGCATGAACCCATGCCCATTTTTCACTATACGTGGGTTCAGATGCAACACATTGCTTTCAAGGGGATACTCTAGCAGCCTCTATCCATTTTCCACTACACTTGGGATCCAACATAATGTGTCACTTTTGGGGGAATGCCCTATTAAACCTTACCCATTTTTTACTGCACACTAGATCTGATGCAACATGTTGCTTATGGGGAATGCCTAGCTTAAGGGAATGTCAGTTTTTGATTCATGTCATGTTAGGGTTTCCATACTTTAAAGAAGCTAGAGATGATTTTTATTATCTTCTCTTCTTACTTACAAATTAATATACAAATGCATATTCATTTGCAAGTAGGAAAAAATAACAAAATTGAAACCATCTTCAACTTCTTTTTTGTAGGTTGGCACCTAATGCAAGACCCTCCTCCTTTTTCATCCTTACTTGGTACCGACATCTGCAACGTTGAGATATTCCTCTATATATGTTGAAAATTGTATGCAGGAGGGGAGTTTTTATGTGCAAAATTTCAGTCTAGTTTTAATGCCTATTTTCATCTCTTTTTTCAGGGTCTTGTTTCTCTTGTTCATGTGTACCACATTGGGTTTTAGTTTAGGTTATTTTTTCTGTAGTTCTTCTGCATCAAATTCCATCAATATCTTGTAGTGACAACTAATAGAAAGTAGCCTTTGGATCCTCTCATTCTAAGCATTCAAGTTCAAGTAAGTGGTTATATTATTCTTTTCTTTTCTCTAGTTGCCAGCTTTAAATATTTCCTTGTTCTTTTCTAGTATCATTGTGCCTCAAGTTGCATTTTCTAGGATGTTCTAGCTAGAATTTACATCCACTATCATCTATTGTTGCATTTTTTTTATTTTAGCCTTTAGGATTCATTTCCTATCTCTTCTTTCTCTCATTGGTTTTATCTCTTGTTTCACTTGTAAGTCTAGCCTCTAATACCCATTGATGAGTGACACATGGAGAGCATAAGATCTTGAAGTCTAAAGCCAAGTTAGTTTATTTTCAACACTATTGCTTGTTTCGTACATCTCTTGTAATGTCTTACATTCAATAAACAATTTTAGTTATGTTCTTCTCTATCATGTATGCGTGGTTAATATTCATTGCTCATGTTTACATAGAAGTTTAGATTTTATTTTATTTTTGAAAGTTTCTAACTTTGGTTTTAGGAAGTTTCTATTTAGAGGGATTTTTTAATTTCTAACTTTAGAAAGTTCATTCTCGATTTTGGTTTCTAAGCTTATTCATGTTTCTAGTTTTGAATTAGTATCCTTTCATGAATGCATTTTAATTATAGAAAGTTTCTAATTCCAATTTTAGAAGTTTCTAATGTTTTTTTAGAAAGTCTTTATTTTTAGAAAGTTTCCTTTTAGTTTAGGTTTCCAATTTTATGCATGTTTGTAGTACCATGTTCTTTTAATTTCTAAAGTAAATCACAATCCAATCTCTCTTTTATCTTGGATAATTGATCTAAGTAGGGTCCAATTGAGTACAAATCTATTAGATTCCTTGAGGGCTCCATCTCTACACGCATATAATCATACTACTTTGATATGTTTGCTTGCGAGTACTTATTAGAAGACATCAAGTTTTTGGCACTATTGCTGAGGAATCACAATAGATTTGTAATTCGACTCTAGATTAGAATGATTTATCTATAGACATAGTTTAGGTTTCATTAGTTTACAATTTTTGCATCAAGTTTTGCATATTTTGCTAATTCATTAGAATTGACACATCTTCTTTCTTTTGTATAAGAGAAATTTGGCAAAGGAGCAATGACAATCCTGTGGGCCAAAGCTTCATTGAAGTAATTGGGATTTTCCTATTTTTGTTGATTAGGTTATTCTTTTTTTTGAGGACTTGTAGTGAGGCCAAGTGTAATTTTTTAAATGGGTTGTAATACCATAGGTCAAGTGTGGGCCACCTCCACTTCTAGGTTAGGATGGACTTACACTTGTTCAAGCAAACTTACATCCAGGACCCCATTGTAAGTAGCTGACCCTTCCTTTATTTTTCTAGTGTAATTTCATTTAGTATAAATTCCATTTCTGATTGGTAGAGTAATTCATATAGTATAATTCATGCATATCAAATTGTTGCATAATTTTTAGGACTGATGCATTAGAATTGCTTCTATCTAACAAGTGATAGCCTAAGCTCAACTATAACCAAGGCATGCACTATCTGGATATAATGCCTTGTCTATTAACGTATCGACCCTTTGCTACATTGCATATAGGTAGGCATTAGTTTATTTTTCTTACATTGTACTGCACATTTACTACTTTCTTCACCACTTTATAGTGGATGATCAAAATGTTAGTAAGGGCCCCACAAAAAGACTCATAAGATAAGAATTATATTTCATCACCAAATCCTTGGCCCACCTAGGCAATTAAATCAGTCCTTGTATGACCGTGACCAAACCCTTCAATTTTATTTTAAAATAGAGTAGGAAGAGACTTAGGGTTTTAGAGCTTTTAGGACTATTTTTGAAGGAGTAGGTCTACTATCATTCCAGTTTTGTTTGAGCATTATGGTTAAAGTGGTTATGCAAAATCCAAGTAATTTTCTCATACCTTACATTGATATTTGTTGATGTCTAAATGCCTAATTACATAAGAATTGTATTAACTTCTGAGTAGGACCTAATTGGTAAGTAGTAGTTAAGCGCGAATAAAAAGAGGAGCTGTCTTGATTTAGGCCTAAAAGCTAATCCTTACAAATTAACACAAAAAAACAAATAGTTCACTAGAAAAGCATTAGGGATTAATTGCACATCATAGTACATGCACAATCGTCTATCTCAGAACACGAATTAGCATCATTTAATTGTGAGATTGAATGTACCCTCATACAAGGGGTAAGAGAATATATATATATATATAACCCCTTGGAAAACCTAGCTACAATTAAAGCCAAGGTCATAAAAGGCTTTTTATGTGCCAATGCAATTAAACACTCCCTCGTGTATCACATTACCACCTACCAATGCAGACCAGTTCAAACTAAAACTTAGAATCATTTACTTACTCCCATCTTATTACAGTCTAAAGAGGGAGCAACCATACCTTCACATCAAGGAATTCCTTGATATATGTGCCACATTCAAGTTCTAGAACATTTCATATGATTCCATCAAGCTTAGATTGTTTCCCTTCTCCTTGAAATATAAGACTGCTGAATTCATTAGTGGTTGTTTCCATTATTACATGGGACAAATTATCAAAAAAGTTTCTGAATAATTTCTTTCGAGTATAGAAAACCAATGCCTTCTGTAGGAAAATAATAAATTTCTACTAGCGAGAATATGAACAATACTATGGGTGCTGGGAATGGTAGAATGAATTACTACAAAAATGTCCCCTCGATGGTTTTGAGAAGTGGCAACAAGTTCAGTACTTTTATGAAACACTTTCACGTCAAAATAGAAGAATGTGGATGTAGTTAGTGGAGGAGACCTCATGATAAAAAATGAGACAAAAGCCTAAGAATTCTTTGAAATCTTAGCTGAAAATTCCTAGCAATAGGATGATTCAAATAGACGAGATTGAAACTACCAGCCTAAAAAGAAGGAGGCTTCCATGAAATAAAAGTAGCCTAAAATGTGCCATATAAACTTGACTCCTTGACACAACAGATGGACAAGTTCAATACCATGTTCAAGAGAATTGATGCCTTCATGGCTAGAAGTTCGTCCATGAAACCTCCACAAGAAGTTTTCTTTGCTTGTTCTATCTTGACACACTTATCATTAACTTGTCCATCAAATATGTGTACTCTAAATATCATTTCAAATAAGAAAATGCTATGAATGCACATTGCAATCTTGGTAACAACCCCTACTCTAAGACTTACAATCCAAGATGAGCTAGGCACCCTAATTTCTCATGGTCAAAGAATAATCATCAGGGAGGTCAATCTATGAACCACTGCTCAAGATTACCTTTGAACATCAATTTCCCAACAGCGTCATGGTTTCCAGTAGTTTCCTTATCAATGAAAGGAACCAACATTTGAGGAAACCATGCAATTGTTTATTGAGAAAACTTTGAAACACTAGGATGATACTAGCAAGCCATAAACGATCTCCACAATGAGACTCAACAAAACTCCAATGTCAATTCCCTAGCTATTGCTAAACTAGAAATTAAAATGAGTCAATTGTTTGCTACCCTTAATGATAAAGAAAAGGGAACACTCCCTAGTTAGTCAATCCCAAACCCTATGAGACAATATCAAAAAGGCACCAACTCAAATTCATAAAGACCACATGAGCAAGCCAAATCCATAACTACCCTTAGGAGTGGGCATTAGATAGACAACAACGTATGGCAGACTAAAAATAAATCAGAGGAGAATGATTGACTAAAAATAAATTAGAGGAGAATGTCCAAGACACAATGAAGGAGAAGGGATAGAAATCTCAAACTCTCTTTGAACCCATAATGGAAACACCTTATGTGCCTAAGGCCCCATTCCCTCAACTTCTGAACAAGATAAAGAAAGAGACCAACTTTCATGAGATAATGGACTCAAATATGTCCAGATCAATATTTCGCTGCTCAACACAATCAAGGATATCCCTTCCTATGCCAAGTTCCTAAAAGAGCTCTAGACACAAAATCACAAGCTAAATGTGCACAAAAAAAGCCTTCCACACTGAGCAGGTGAGCTCTTTCATGCAACCTAATACCCCTTTAAAGTTTAGATATCCAAGTTCATCGTACCATTTCATGTGTTTTTGGAAACAACATCATTGATAGGGCACTATTAGATTGAGGAGCTAGCATGAACATGTTGCCATACTTTGTAATGTAGCTTTAAAATTTAGTCTCAAGTGCATGAATCAAAGTAGTATTTGCATGCAAGAGAGGTCAATCTCATGAGGAATATCACAACTTTGTATGTTGGATAGATCTTATTTAAAGTGCTTAACTTCATCCAAAGAGAGAGATTGAATCGATTTGAATTTAAATTAGGAAAGTAAATGCATGAAATTAAAAACTTAAATTAAAGGAAACTTACTAAAATTAAATCTAAGAAATGGAGTTGGAAACTTACCTAGCTAACATGCACTTAACAAATGAAACTAATTCAAAACAAGCATGAAGTAAACTAAGCAATGAACTTGAGGAAACTACTAAAAAGGAAACTTTCCTAATTTAACACTTTCCTAAACAAGAAACTTTTTAAAAAGGAAAATCTCTAAACCTAAACTAACATCTAAACAAATAATTAACAACTATTGAAATAATATTAAGCAACTAATTAACCAAAGATCAAAGGGGAAAGTAACCTAGCACCACATGCATGATCCATAGATTGTGTGCATGGTTCATGGGTCCAAAAATGGCCAAAATTGATGCTCTTAATGCAAAAAAACATGCAACCTAAGATATGAATTTAATATAAAAAAACCTAAAATAAAAATTGGTTCTTAAGGATTCAACAAAAACAAGTGTTCTTATGGCTTGAAACAAAGCATAAAGATTAAAGGGAGAAATTCTAAATTTTAAGCACTTAAGAATATTAACCAAATCAAGCATAATGAAGCAATTGAAACCACAACATTTTGTGACATAACAACCCAGATCCAAAGTACTTTGATGAAAGAAACATTCTATAACAAGAATACTCAAGAAACTTTATTGAATCAATGCAAACTTACATCAAAATTTCTATGCATAAACAAGTGCAAAATTTTTGAAATTGCACAATAAACTATGGCCTACCTACTAATCTAGACAACAACACACAAACTAAAGTAAGTTAACATGTAAAGAAAAATAGAAAAGAAATCAAGAGAGAAGATTATTGGGATGCTGTACTAAAGTGAGGAAAATGGACTTAAATCTAGGATGAAAACAAGGTAGAAAACATGAATTTCTTACTAGGAAAATCAAGGTTGCAAGTTATTTATTCTCTTGACTATGATTACTAGAAAAGAACTAACTTGAATCTTCAAAAACTAATGAAAGAGAAGTAAAGAAAAGAGGGCAAGCTAAGTGAAAAACTAGAAAGCAAAACAATGGCAGCTAAAGCAATGAAACTAAAATAATGAAAGCAAACTACTAACCTGAATTGGAGAGAAAATATCCAAAGAAATAACAAGAAATCAAAAACAAGAAAAGCACCATAAGAATTCCCAAAGTCCAACAGCAAGCATCACCAAAGGAGAGCTTTATTTTAACATTGTCTCATCCAACACCTACTTAAAAGAAAACATTGGAAGCCTTAGATTATACATAGATGTTTTGGTTTCTAGCTTAGGCAAGGGCTAAATCAAGGAGGAAAGTAGATGTAGATCTAGAGTTATGAATGAGGAAGGTTAGATGAAGAGTGGGGTAAGCATGGTGAGGTAAGAAAGAGAGGTAGGTGGGCTGGTTTGCTTGGTTTCCTAATTTGGAAGGGGGGAGTCATCTTTTCCTTGTTAGGTAAGTGGTACTTTCTCCCTTCTAATTGGATGATGATTGAGGGTAGAATGGAGAGAGAAAAAGGAGATAAAATGTTAGGAAAAATATGAAAAGAACTTAGGGTTTTGATGTAATTTTAATGGATTGATTTAAGGTTTCCTAATTAGAATACCACTTGAATTTTTTCAACTAAGCAGGGGGCGTCCTCTTCTAGGAAGGTGGCTCCCTCCCTAAGTTAAAAACATGGAACCCTAGAGTGAATGGTGGAGTAGGGTTAGGAAATGGATTAGGACAGTAGAATTTTCTCTCTTTATGGTTCCCTTAATGCATGGTCATCTTGTCTTTTACAATTTTCTTTCCAAATCCCTTGAAAATCATACTTTTAACATAGGAAAGTTGCTTGAGTTGATGCTCCAATCATGTAGCTCATGTGACACACCTCGGCTTGATGGCTCATTCCTTAGTGGCATAAGTTGCTTCCATGCTTGGTTTCAATGCTTGAGTAGCTCATATGGCTTGTCACCCTTTTTCATGGCTTTAATGGCTAAATGGCTTGTATGGTTCCCATGTAAAGGTGGTGGAACTATATGCCTTGGGCTTGGGTCTATTTTTGTCACCTTTTTCTTCTTTAGTTGCTTCTTTACATGCCATAAGATAGTCTTGAACCTTCATCACACCTTAAAATGATGATATTAAGGCTTTAGCTTGCTTACATTTCCTAGTTAGACTAGGAAACCTCATCAATGGCTTGAATTTTTATCTCGATCAACCTCGAACTTTGGCTACCTTCTTAACACCTACAAAAGATAAAAAACCTAGTTAAGTTCTAGCAAATTATGATCATTGACACACTTACTTTGGATTAGCTTCTATACCTACAAAATATCAAACCTTTAAATCATTATGTGGGAAATGCATGTGTTATAATTCTTGGCCAAAAACCCTAATTCAACACTATAAGTTGTAATACATGGGCAACTAATTGTGTACCTTTTTGCAAAATTAAATACTTATCACACAACCCCAACCAGTAATTTTCTAGTCCTAAGCAAAGGATGCAAAAAATCATAAAAACAAAATGGTTGTTGTTTTCATAGGTACTCACAATTGCATTTAGCATATGCAAAAAGCCCTTAAACCCGGACGTTACCCCTAGTGGATGAGTTTGCCCTTGCAAGGGTTTGTACTGAATATACCCACAAAATTAAAAAAGGCTATCTTAAAATTAGAGATTTCTCATCCATTAGTGCTCAACTAACTTTAACAATTTAATAAAGATGAATGAGAAATTCTACAAGCTATCCACATACTAAAGCCATTTTATTCTAGTTTTATCTCAAAGTGCATGTGTGTACAACTACATAAGTTAGGACTTCCAAATAGATGTGCTTATTGTTCTATTGGAAAGATGTCTTGACCTCAAATTCTCACTTTATACACTATAAAATAAGCTCTCAAAGAAAAGGGGTAAAAAAAAAATCATACTATGGGACTGAATCAAAGATAATGATGGTTCACATAACTTTTAAACACAAGTGAGACAAACAAATGTGATGATCCCTTAGAATAGATGTCATTACCAAGACCATTTGGGAATAGTTCACCTTAATTTCCTCTCATTTATATCCTCATCAAGGCAATGTTCCACCTAAGATCAATAGGTCTTCAGATAGGATGAAATTGTGACGGCTTGGGTTTTTGTAACACGTTTTATAATATATCTTTGAAAGGCAAGGCCCTTAATAGTAAAAAAAAATTTTGCAAAACAAAGCAGCGAAAATTCTTTTCTTTAGAACTTGTTTTGTAAAACCCAAGTCATCACTTCATACATAACATAAGTAGAGTTTTGTACATGATAAAATTTCATTGAAGGAATGCACTTTTATTAAATTCCAGAATCCATCCAGTGGTTCACAGTGCAGCTAAATCCATTACAATACTTGTCCAAATTACATAATCCAAAACTCAAAGCCTACCATACAATAAAACTCTCATTACAATACAATACTCTCAAATAAAGCAAAATACATGTCTTCAAGGGGTATACCTTGAAGATTATTCTCTTCAAGTCTTCTATCATCTTGAGCTCCTAATTCTGTTTGCCTATATCTGAGATATTGTTAACATTGCAACATTTACAATATCTCAGCAAGGAATGCTTGGTAGGAGATTCAAGAAGCATAACAATTGACAATATAATTCTAATACTTCATAATCCCGTTATCCCTAAACATATTCATGTCTCTACTATTTACTTTGTAATATATGTACATCCATATACATACATACTATACATGGGTAAATCAATTAAATTTATGAAAGTAGTCAAATATCATTCCCAACTAAGTTGATCAATTCTCTCCATTATGGGAATTTAGTATTTCAGCTAATCCTACACTAGGAATTTCCCTTCTTGGGAAATCTTGGTAATATACAATTACCTAGCATTTCATTAGGCTAAAACATAGGGCATTTTACTATGCCTACTCTCATATGCATCATAGTGCAAAATAATGAAAGGGCTACCATGTGGTAGTCTGATCCGTACTAGCGTGCTCGGATAACTACCCTATTCACCATTCATACCACGATGGAAAATATTATGTCACTGCCCATATGGTGAGACAAGACTTTCACAGTGGTGGCCTTCCCATAATTGCACCACTCGACTTTTAGCCTCTCATAGGGCAAGGTATCATCAAATCATCAAATTTCAAGAAGCGGCTAGCCAAACCCCCATAACTCCTCTAGCATAACATCCCCCAGGCTTATGCCTATTAAAACAAAATCACAAGCCTCCAAGCTTGTATGTAAAATAGATTTCATACATATTAGACAATTTGTCTGTTTACTTAAGGCTGAGATATCTTCTAGCTCCTTATTCACTTAAAGTCTAGTCCATAACCATTTTATATTTGTTTGGTTAGATCATAAGGGTTTCAGGGAATTTAATACAAGTATTAACATTACACTTGTCAACATAAGGTCATGGGTTCAATCATGTACATCCCATGTAAATGCATTCATCAAATCCTCCTACCTTCAAGTAGTGATCCCTTTTCTCAGATCTTCCATGATTCTAACTGATGTATGTAATATGTACATCCATACATACTGTCAATATATATATATAAATTATGAACAATCACATTGATCACTAGATCTGATGTTTAGAATGATCTTTAAATCATTCATATCTAAGTATTTTCTATCTCTAAGTCTTTGTGTGTTCATCTACTTGATCTTGATCTTTCATAGATCCTTTGATCGACAATCTACAATTGTTAATAAAGATCAAGATCCTAAATATTTTATTATCTAGTTCTTCTTTGATCTAAGTTTAGTTATTGGATCATCCCTAAGGAGGATGATCTTGGTTTTCTTCCTTGAATCATCTTTGATCAAGGGTTTGGATTATTTAATCTAATGAACTAGATTTGATCTATAACATGCATACTCAATACAATACAATATTCTCATTCTTATTGTTCTTGATCATTCGAGATCTAATGGATCTTGTTTGATCATCCTTATTTTACTTACAGTTTTTATTAGGGTTAGATAATTTACTAACCTTTTATGCTCTTACAATTATTATTCAACCAGTTAATGTTTTGATGGTTGAAGGTAACTTATTTCAACCTAAGTCTAGACTGCTCCTCTTATTTCCAATTGGCTAAGGCTTACTAGCTGAACGGGTGAACACAAAATGGTTACTTCAATCCTCATGGAAGGAGGCATTTAGACCTCACAAACATCAACGGAAGGTAGGGGAAGAGCGAGGCTCTATTAGACAAACCCCTTAACCACTATGTTCAACATTCACTAGAGTGACCTTAGCTTAACCTTTCATAAGGTTCCTATAAGCATGTTGACCCTAAGTACTCTTTCTAATTGATTTTACTTAAGTCCATGAACATCTACAATGTCATTCATGGGGTTTATTATTCTCCTAGTTTGGGCCAAGGATTTTAATTCTTAGCATTTTTACCAAAATAAAGATACTGGGATCCTTCAAATTTTATGTACGCTAAAGAAAATATGAAATTCTTTATAACCCTTAGAAATATGATAGTCTATAATACTAATCGATATTCCTCATGATCTTTAAGTCATAAACATCTATCATTCTAGACTTATACACTGTGTGTAAGTGTATTCTAAGATTTAACTTTCATAAAATACTTTAAGACATGAATAAGAAGTAGAATTATCCTTATGCATTTCTATTAAGAAGTTAAAGTAGTAGAAATACTAAACTTCAATCAATCCAAATCTTATCACAGTAAAAGAACTTTGACCTTAAAACTTAGAAATCTTTTTCTTTTTTTATGAACAAAAACTCAGAAATCTCATGCATGTCTACACCCACTAACCTGAACTAAACATTGTTCCCATTGTTTTGAAATGTAGGATATTAATTTTAATAAATGGGTAATGTAGAACAATGAGACTCTAAAATATTTTGTTGAAACCTAGTGAGCGCTAAGAATCCTATAACTACTCTACTATACCCTAGACCTAACTAGTTAACCTAAATTTCCCTAATTCTAACAATAAAATGGGAAATTTTTTAAGCCACTTTAGAATCTCATGGTAATGTGTGTGTGTGTGTGTGTGTGTGTGTGTGTGTGTGTGTGTGTGTGTGTGTGTGTGTGTGTGTGTGTGTGTGTGTGTGTGTGTTCTTCACTTTGAAAAGTTTGGTGGTAATAACATTAGGACACATTAGACCACCACAATTTTGAATTTGGTGGGACCACATTAAAATTGATGATCCCTCATTTTTAAAATTTCACACTGTCAATGAACATCCTCCTCCTTGAAATATGAGGCAGTGGTAACTTGATAGCATAAAAGACCACCATGAAGTTTGTCCGACCATATTGAAATGAATGGTCCTCTTGTTCAACAAATTTATGGATAATGGGGCACATAACAATCAGTACATCTTTTTCCTCCTTCTCCCTTATATTTTCTTGAATTGGGGTATAAGATGACTCTATACTTCCCTAAAAGGATTTTCTCAATCTAATGAAGGCACGGATATGGTGGGGCTTAAACCCTTAGTGCCTTCTATTGTGTACCCTAGAATTGTTTGAAGTAGGCTTAGTACATCAATGGACTCTTTTTCTTTTTGTTCTTCAAACACACGTAAGCTTTCAAGTGGACCGATATTGCTATTTAGAGTTTGATCAAATAAATTTTGTAGGTCCCAATTGGGTACATCTTCTACACTACAAGGCTCATTTTGAATTTCAGGAATTGTAGTGGGTTCTACTCAATCTTTCCATTAAGATGTGTCCACTAATAGCTCAATGTTTAAAGTTGATACTCTTCATTGGTGGATGTGTCATCATCATAATCATAAAATGGAGTAGGACATGACTCAAGTGGATATGAGTTGGAGGTTTGCAAGGATGGTTGTGGCTTTGTGGCTTAGAATAATCATATGCAATTTCCATCCCATTATCAGTATCAATGGTCAAGGATGGTGAAAAACTATGTGCTCAGAAGGATCACAAGAAAGTCCCATCCTATGTTCTATCATTTCCCTTATTTGTTTCATTTCCTCAATCCTTTTTATAAATTCAGCAATGTTTCTATCAATATTTTCCCATATTTTTTTCATTTTCTCTTCCCATTCATACTATTTAGCCATAAATTTTCTATAGCCAAATCCAAGCAATTATTGAGTCTCTTTACTAAGTTGGATCTTTTCTAAAGATTGTTCCTCAAGAAGCAACTCATATGATTGGTATTGTTGTGGCATTGTCGTACTAAAAAAGGGCTGAGTAGGTTGAAGCCACAATGGTTGTCCCTAATATTCTGGATAGTTCTGATAGGGTTGAGCAACGTGAGACTGTGATGGTTCTTCTTAATAATTATGAGACCATGGTTGTTCATGATTCCTGCCATTATAGTCTATCTTAGGATAATAATTTCTAGGGTGTGAATATGCATTAGGTACATCCACTTGCCCCTAATGATATCAATTGTAAATGGAGCTTGATGGCCATGTGTGGTCATAATAGGTATAGGAATTCTCATACTAAGGTTGTTGATATGACCTAGTATGATAATTCTCATACTAAGGGTGTTGATATGACTCAACATAGGAATTATCAACTGAGGTTGTTGATATGACCTAGTATGATAATTCTCATACTAAGGGTGTTGATATGACTCAACATAGGAATTATCAACTGAGGTTGTTGATATGCCATAATATCTTACCTAGAAGCAATTAACCAATTCATTAGAGTTTCCATACTATCAAATTGACTATCAATTGCATTGGATAGATCAAGAGTATACCTTGCCTTTGTGTCATACATATTAGGTAATTGCTTTGGAGTGATTTAGTATGAAAGTGGTGGTTTTCCATCCCTTGTTTGCTAGGCTATTACACTCAGCATTACATACAAAGAAATAAATCATTGTATACAATGAATGAGTACCTTCTTCTATTTTTTACCCTAACTAAAGGATGCATCTTAACTAAATGTGACTCCTAACTCTAAATGATGGATAATCAATCTATAATAGGCCTTTAATGAGTTGAATTATTGATCTTTGATAATGAGTAACATGGTGGCTTTTAGACCTAAATCTAGACAATTCCTCCTTTTGTCCAAGCTTGACCATTTCTTACTAGTTAGGTTATGCTCTAAAATGATTAATACAATTCTCATGCAAGGAGGTACTTAGACCTTAGCAATCGTCAATGAAAGGCATGGGAAAATCACTTGAATTTTGAATATCCGCTATAACTATGATGCTCTAAAGCCACTGCAATGACAATAGATTTCCCCCTTCTAAACGGTTCCTACAAGCTTAATACCCTAAGTCTCTTTCTACTTGATTTTAAATTAAACCTTTAAGGGTTGGGATCGTGAACATATAAGGAATTGAATTGACTGCCTAAGTGGGTCAAGGATCAAGTGATGAAATCCAGTCCTTATCTTATAAGGGTTCCTATGGGGCCCTTACTATCACTATATTCCATTTACCATAAAAGCAATAAATGTGCAATGCAAGTACAAGAAAGCAAACTAATGCAATCTATATGGTATCCAACCAAGGGTTAGATAGGTGCAATCTAATGAAAAAATCCTAAATAAGATGCAACAATTAAGATGAATGACCATAAACTATATGAACTACTCTACCAACCAATATGGAAATTATACTCAATACAACCTAACTAAAAAACTAAATCAAAGTGAGGGATGCTTACAATTGGGTTTTTGATGAAGATCAAATGTGGGCCTCTAAGCCACACACTTACACTATTTTAATACAACCCATTTAAAATTGAAATGAAGAACTTGCAAGTTGCGATGAGGCCTCACTACAAGTAAGATGGATTAATTTATGGGTAACTAGCAAAATATGCATATGCAATGACAAAATCCTAATCTAATGGAACCTAAAACTATGATTAAAGATAAACAATCCAAATAAGAATTCAACCACAAGTCCATTGTGATTCCCGGACATTGATGTCAAAAACTTGGTGTAGATTTAAAATTTACTCTTAAGTGCACGAATCAAAGTAGTATTTGTAAGTGAGAAAGGTTGATCCCATGACGAATCTCACAAAGTTCTATGTTGGACGGATCTTACTTAAAGTTCTTAAGCTCTACTAGAGAGAGAGATTGAATTGATTTGATTTGATTTTATACTAGAAAAGTAAATGCATGAAATTAGAAATTATAATTAAAAAAAAAACTTGCTAAAATTAAAACCAAGCAATATGAAATGGAAACTTACCTAACTAACATCCACTTTACAAAAGAAGATAATGTAAAACAAGCATGAATTATACTAAGCAATGACCTTAAGGAAATAAAAAAGGAAATTTTCCTGATTTAACACTTTCCTAAACAAGAAACTTTCTAAAAATGAAACTTTCTAAAACTCAAAAAGGAAACTTTCTAAACCTAAACTAAGATACAAGAAACCAATCAAAAACTTCTAAATTAAGATTAAGGTACTAAATTAACCAAAGATCAAAGGGGAAAGTAACTTAGCACCATGTGCATGATCCATGGATTGTGTGCATGGTTCATGGGTCCAAAAATGGACAAAATTGAAGCTTTTAATGTGAACAAACATGAAACCTAAGCTATGAACTTAATAAAAAATGCAAATAGTGAAATGGTTTCCTATGGATTCAAGCAAATAAAGTGTTTTGATGGCCAGAAACAAAGCACAAAGTTTAAAGGGAGAAATTCCATATTTTAAGCACTTAAGAACATTAACCAAATCAAGCATAAGAAAGTAATTGAAAATACAAATTTTATGAAATATAAAAACCCTTGTCTAAATTACTTTGATGAAGGAAACATTCCATAGCAATAATCCTCAAGAAACTTTATTAAATCAATGCAAACTTATATCAAAATTTCTACGCATAAACAAGTACAAAATTCTAAAAATTGTGCAATAAACTATGGCCCACCTACTAATCTAAACAACAACAAAAATTAAATATAACAATCATAAACTAAAATGAGTTAAAATTCAAATAAAATCTAGAAAGGAATTCAAGAGAGAAGATGGTTGGGATGATGAACTAAAGCAATGAAAATGGACCTAAAGCTAGGATGAAAACAAGGTAGAAAACATGAATTTCCTTAGGGGAAATCAAGGCTACAAGTTATTTATTCTCTTGGATGTCACTAATAAAGAAGAACTAACTTGAACCTTGCAAGGATGGGCAAGAAAATATAATGAAAGTGAAGCTAAGAAAAGAGGGAAAGCTAAGTGATAAGATGAGTGAAAAACTAGAAAACAAAACAACGAAAATTAAAACAATGAAAGCAAACTACTAACTCGAAATGAGAGCAAATAACAAATGAAATAATAAGAAATACAAAGGAATAAAAGCACCAAAAGAATGCCTAAAGTCCAACATCAAAGATCACCAAAGGAGAGCTATGTTTCAAGATTGTCTCAACCAACCCCTACTTAGAAAGAAATGTTGGAAGTCTTGGAGTATATATAGTTGGTTTCTAACTTAGGCAAGGGCTAAATGAAGGAGGAAAGTAGATCTAGATCCAGGGTTTTGAATGAGGAAGCTTATGTGAAGTGTGAGGTAGGCATGGTGAGGTGTCATATCAGCTATTTTTAAATTCTGAAAATGCATGATTTGTGGAATTTTGCAAAAATTGAGGTAATTGTGGAATTGAGAATTATAGAGATTAAATCACGAGTTAAAACCTTAATAATTGTAATGTACTCAAGAAATGGAATCTAACGATACTAAGAACACAAAAAATCAGAGATCTGAGGACGAATGGCTAATTATTTTAATTTCTATATTTAATTAAATTTGTAAAGGGGGTAAAATAGTAAATTTATGCAAGGCCCACGGACTGGGCACGGGAATCCACGAAGTGAGATCTATTAGGGGAGGCTTTAAATGCACCTCCCTGCCTATCTTGTTTCTCATAATCCTTCCACTATTTTGAATGTCACTAACGACTGATTCTTTTCTAGTAAGAGCATCGTTTCCACTTATTGCTAGTGCACGCGATGGATTTTGACTGTAATCAGTTGGCCTGACTGAGGTAGGCTATCTTCTTACTCCCCCTTCTCCCCATTTCAAACTAATTTGTGGTTTATGTTGTCTTCTTCTTCTTTTTTTCGCCAGAAAACGGTGTGGATTGTCTTTTTCTGTTGAAGAAATATGCTTTACTATTTCCTTCAAAATAAACCAATGAAATGGTATTAGATACATGATCTAAACCATTAATCTTGGGCATGATGAAAAAAATGATCGGACGGCTAGGGATACTAGAAAACTCTAAAATAGTAATGGGGAAAATTTTTAGAAATGTGATAAAAATCATGTCAAATCGCATGATAATGGCAGAATTTGTTGAAGGGGAGCTTAAAAATGGAATGTACAGAAAAAATGGAGTGAAACGATGCAAAATTTGCACCATTTGGATCGCCAGGGTGTCGTCGGTGACAATCAGAGTCTGGCCATCGTCTCCAGCAATGGCGGGCCAACCAATCGTTGTTCCCAGAGACAGTGACCCAGTGGGCGACGTCGGGCGGTGTGCGCACATAGGCGACGCTCTAACGAGGAGCACATGTGGGCGACATCGGGCGGCGAGTGCACATGCTGGTTGCACACCCACACAGCTCACGCGTGTCACGTGCTACATGATTTAAAACCCCTTTTTCTTGAGTTTTTTGAATTTTCTAAGCCGTTCATTCACAAAAAATGTGATTTTAGGAGCTATAGAGGTCTAAATCATGATTCAAAAGATGCGTTGTGATCATCTCGATGACGCTGACCTATACTCAAGATAAAAATCTAGATTTGAACACCCTTTAAGTAGTTAAACCACTAAATACCATTAGATAACCTATATTAGGATGATTAATGGGTGATCAGGTCTTAGACCTTGATTGTATACATCAAATATGAGATGATCTAGGAGATTAGAAGAATAGATCTCATTGAATTTCCAAGAAAAGTGATCTTGACTGCCAATATGATCAGGTGCCTTAGGATGGGCTGATCAAAGAGCGATCTAACTACTAGATCAATGCATAATCATAGAGATACATGTGAATCACTAAACGAACATAGAAATTAAATGGATCATGATGAAAATGAGTAGGATTGACAATCAAAGATGACATATGATGGTCTAGATGTTAGAAAGACCAACATCTAGCTCAGGATTGCCCTAATGAAGGGTTAATCAAATGATTTGGGTTATTAATCTATGATTAACTACTAGATCAAGGAAGTTATCACTTGGAACTATTTATTTGAGATGTGAGAACACCAAGTGATTGATGATTTATGATGTGACAGGTACGTCAGGGTGCACGACGTGATATAGCTTACGCGCCTGATTGGAGTATCGCATTTATCGTGGTAGGTGATTACATTCATGATTTTTCATGATTTCTTAAATCATGACATAGTATTTGAAACTTTGATGTGTAGGTTTTATGCTCTGCCATGTTACATGAAATTATTTTTATCATGTATTATCGATATGCTTATTACTTCTTTGTGCATGATTTATGAATGGTTTTTAGTATATTTCAGTTGCATCGACTTGATTATTGAGGATGTTACACACTAATTTTTGATGCATGATGTTGATATATTGAATTACTCACTTGATTTGGTTGTATTGAGAATGATTATGCATTATCATGTTTTCAGGGAAATTCCTTTATTTTGCATGACTTAGTCATATATTTGAACATATGGCTGATGGTACACTACCATATCTTTGACCAGATCTTATTGAGATTTTTACACATGGGAGTTTCTATGCCTTGTTGATTAGGACAATTGAGCTTGTGATGGGGTGTATCCCCCCGTGAGTGTCTGAGTGCCCCGTGTGGGTGAAAGGGTGAAAGTGGGATTGGAACGCGTCTTTCTTTAAGTGCCTGAGTGTCCCGTTATGGGTAAAAGGGTGAAAGCAGAAAGTACTAAGAGTTGGCCCCATGTTACTGTGAGTGTACTTGAGACACTCATAGGGCTTGACCGTGCACAATGTTTTGTTGGTTTTGACATACATTCATGTTGTTCTATGGATATAGATTTTCATTGTTTTGGCATATATGTATCTATGTATTTTCTCATGTTTTGTATGTCATGATGCCCAGGATTGATATTGCTTTATTCATATCATGGATTTCGTGTATTGGTTATCATGGATATTTGATGTTTTGTGTCATATATATTCATCTTATGAGATTCACCATGACCTTGATACCTTGCACCATGTGATTTTCTATCGTTTTGTTATTGAATGTAAATCACCTACACAAGCACAACTTGTTGAGGCATTGCTTTGTTTTGCAATGCCTTAGATTTTGGAGCACAATAATGCTAAGGGTAAGCAAGTGGAGTAGCATTGACTGAGAGAGGACCTCGACGATCATCTATGTTTTTGTACATCAAAGCCTGATTTAGTGTACATCTCTTGGACTTGTGTTTAGATTTGTTGGTTTATATATGGATGTTGACATTTTAGATAGATTGGACCTACACTACTTGTATAGTGTACTTTTAATTGCCGATATGAGTATGATGTGGTGACCATGGATGGACCCTAGGGGAGAATTTATACATATTATTCTTATTATTATCTTTTCACGACTGTGTATGATTTGTCATGGTTTTACCTTGAGCATGCTCAATGTATGGACAATTTGACTTCTATTTATTATTGTGGTTTTGGATATGGGATGACCCTCGGAGATTTCTTTTGAATGCTGCATTATTTATGTTAATTGAAAGTTTTATTTTCAAGGATACCTCCTATTTTATAAAATAAATTGTTTCTATTATTATATGTATTGGAAAAAGATTTAGAAAACCTGAGGTGTCACATGAGGTAAGAAAGAGAGGTAGGTGGGCTAGTTTGGTTGGTTTCCTAATTTGGAAGGCGGAGGCATCTTATTCCTTGTTAGGTAAGTGGAGCTTTGTCCCTTATAATTAGCTGGTGATTCAGGTGGAATGGAGAGAGAAAAAGGAGGTAAAATGTTAGGAAAAATATGGAAAAAACTTAAGGTTTTGATGTGCTTTGAAGAGACTTAGATTTAGAGTTTCTTAATTAGGAAACCTCTTGAATTTTTCCTACTAAGCAAGGGGGGTGTCCTCTTATAAGAAAGTGGCTCTCTCCCTAAGTTAAAAACATGGAACAGAGTGAATGGTGGATTAGGGTTAGGAAATGGATTAGAAAAGCTGGATTTTATCTATTGATGGGTCCATTAATGCATGATTATCTTACCTCTTATAATTTTCTCCCATAAATCCTTAAAAATCATACTTTAACATAGGAAAGTTGCTTAAATTGAAGCTCTAATTGAGTGGCACCTTGTAGCACTCCTCACTTGATGGTTCATTCCTTGGTGGCTTAAGTGCCTTTCATGCTTGGCTTTAAGGCTTGAGTAGCTCATATGGCTTATCGCCCTTTTCATGGCTTCAATGGCTAAAGTGACTTGAATGGCTCACATGCAAAGGTCATGGAAATGCATGGCTTGGGCTTGGATCTATTTCTAGTCATCTTTTGCTTGGATTTCTTGGTTAGACTAGAAAACCTCATTAATGGCTTCAATTCTTATCTTGATCAAGCTTAGCCTTTGGACTACCTTCTCAATACTTACAAAACATGAAAAACCCTAATTCAGTCATAGAAAATTATGATCAATCACATATTTACTTTGGATTAGCTTTTAAACTTGCAAAATTTCAAAATTTTGAGTCATTAGGTCAAAATTCATGTTTTATACTTTTCAGCCAAAAATCCTAATTTAACACTATAAGTTATAACACATGGGCAACTAATTGCATAATTTTTATACAAAAATGAACACTTATCACTTATCTATGTGCAATTAAGGTTTGATGAATTAAAAGCAACAATCATAAAGTTATAGCTTGCAGATAGATCTGTTACAATTTCACGTTGTATGGTTGAAAGTGTCCTGATACAGGTGGATTAGTTTTATTTTCATGTCTATTTCATTGTTCTAGGCACCCATCAAACCTTGGTAATCAAATCCCAGTTATTCTTAGATGGCCTTTCTTGGCAACATTCAATTCCCTCATCAATTGTCGTAACAGTGATGAAACTTTCTTTTAGTAACATGAAAGTGAAACTTAATGTGTTTAGTGCCAATCACCAACATCTAGACCTAGATGGCTCCTTCGTAGTCAACATGATCGAAGGTCTGATTTTAGATGCCTTTAAACTATCCTCCACCCTAGATCCATTGGAGGACTGTCTTGCACATTTTAATCTCAATTTTGACATATATAAATCCATAGATGAAGTAAATACTCTCTTAGATGTTGCACCCATCATGGACACTTCTAATGGGGACCCCAAGTGGAACCTCTTCCCCTATTGAAATTTTTTCCTATACCTTTACTTGTCAAACCACCCACTCTAGCTCTTAAATCATTGCCTGATAACATGAAATATTCTCAGCTAGGACCTGATGATTCCATGCATGTGATCATTGCCAGATCTTAATCACGAATAGGAAGGAAGGCTACTTGATGTTTAATGTGAACATAAGATAGATTAGAGTGGACTATAACAGACATCAAGGGGATTATCCCTACTATGTGTGTGCATTGCATTGATCTTGAAGAGAATGCTAAATCATCTAAGGAAACATAGAGAAAGCATAACCCTGATATGAAGGAGGTTGTTAAAGCGAAGTGTTAAAACTGTTGGATGTTGGTGTAATATACCCTATTTCTGATAGCACTAGGTTAGCCCAGTTCGGGTAGTGACTAGGAAATATAGAGTCACAGTTAATCTATAATGAGGACAATGAACTAACCTCCACTTGTAAGACCACCAGATGGAGAGTTTGTATTGCTATCGTAAATTGAACTCCATCGTGTGGAAAGATCATTTTCCTCTTCCTTTCATTAACCAGATGTTGGAAAAGTTACATAGCCATAAATACTATTGCTTTCTTAATGATTATTTTGGATATAACCAAATCCTCATAACACCTAAGGATTAGAAGAAAACTACCATCACCTAACCTTTTGGGACCTTTGCCTACCATCGTATGCCCTTTGATTGTGTAATGCTCAGGCTACTTTCCAAATGTGCAAGCTAATCATTTTTTCCAATATGGTAGAGAGGTTCTTAGAAGTGTTCATGGATGATTTTTTAGTATTTGGATCATCTTTTGATGAATGCCTACACCATCTAAAGTTAGTTCTTGCTAGGTGTCAGAAGAAAATTTTAGTGCTTAATTGGGAGAAATGCGACTTTATGGTGACAAGTGGCATTGTTTTAGGGCATGTGACCTCACCTAATATGATAGAGGTTTATAAAGCCAAAGTGGATCTAATTTCTAACCTTTCACCTCCTTGGATGGTAAAAGAAATTTGTTCATTCCTTGGCCACGTTGAGTTTTACCGTGCTTCATTAAATATTTTAAAACAAATCTCCAAGCCCTTATGCAACTTGCTAAAGAGGCTACATTTGAATTTAATGAAATATTCTTACGAGCTTTTAAGCAGCTCAAAGAATAATTAACCTCTGCTCTTATTATTTGACCACCTGATTGGAGTGCACCACTCAAGAGTATGTGTGACGACTCTGATTATGCAATCGATGCTGTCTTAGGGTAGCGTATAGATAAACTACCCCATGTGATCTACTATGTAAGTAGAACATTGAATGGTGCACAACTCAATTATTCCACTATGGAGAAAGAGTTATTAGCAATTGTGTTTGCCTTAGACAAATTTAGGTCCTACCTCTTAGGGTCTAAAGTTATCATCTATTCTGACCATGCCACCTTGAAGTACCTTCTTTCTAAGAAGGATGCTAAACCTATGCTAATTCAATGGTTTCTGTTACTACAAAAGTCTGACATTAAGATCAATGATAAGAAAGGCTTTAAGAATGTAGTAGCAGATCATTTGTTTGGATTATTCATTCAATCCACTAATGAGTCCAGCCCCATCACTGAGTCATTTCTAAATGAATAATTGATGAATATCTTCCAGTTACCTTAGTATGTCAACATTATAGACTGTGTTCTCATTCATTAGATGCTAGATCATTGGTCCAAACAAGATCAACATAGATTTCTTGCCAAGGTCAAACACTTTTCATGGTATGATCTGTACTTATTCAAATACTGTCCTAACAGGTGACTAAAAGATGCATACTAGATAGTGAGCATCAACAAATCATCTCTTTTTGCCATGATCATGAATGTGGGGGCCACTTCAATTGAATGAAGACAATTGCAAAAATTTTGCATTACGGTTTCTACTGGCTCGCCATCTTCATGGATTCACATCCTTATTACATAACATATGCAAGATGTCAGCAGTTGGCAAGTCTTAGTAAAAGGGATTTGATGTCCTTGAACACCATTATAATCGTTGAAGCTTTGATGTGTGGTGCATCAACTTTATGGGACCTTTTTCCAACTCCTTGGGTCACCTTTACATCCTTGTAGGAGTGAACTATGTGTCCAAATGGGTGGTGGCCATAGCATGTAAGACAAATAAACATAAAGTGGTGATCTCGTTTTTAAAGAAAAATGTTTTGTACACTTTGGTGCTCCACAGGCTATCATCAGTGACAGGGAAAAACACTTTTATAATAGTGTTTGAGAATTTGATAAAGAAATATGGTGTCAACCATAAAATTGCTACCCCATACCATCCTCAGACTAACAGACAAGTAGAAGTGTCCAATGGGGAAATTAAGTAGATCTTAGAAAAGACAATTAATCTTAGTCGAAAATACTGGTCACCAAGACTTAGTGATGCATTGGGCTTATCGTACTGCATTCAGAACCCTATAGCTAGGTCACCCTACCATCTAGTCTATGGAAAGGCTTCTCATCTTCGAGTTGCACTCGAGCATAAAGCATATTGAGACTTTAAAAAACCCAATTTTGACTTAGATAGTGCTGGCACCCATAGAAAGTTCCCACTTGATGAGTCAGATGAACTTAGGAAAGATGCATATGAGATTGATAGGATATACAAGATTGCATAAAGACTCATCATGAAAGCACATCTTGCATAAGTCCTTCAGACCAGGACAAAAGGTCCTCATGTATAAATCTAGGTTGCATGCTTTTCTTGGTAAGCTCACTACATTATCTGCACTATTTATCATCATAGAGCCCTTAAGATAAAAAAGTACGGGGATATTTTCAGAGTGAATGGTCAAAGGTTAAAACCCTTTCTTGAATTGGTCAACCCTAAAGTGGAGGAGATTTTGCTTGGGGATCATGTTTACCAGGACCCACCCACTAAGTATTCCATGACATATGGCTTCATCATGAGTCTGGCATGCATTCATCATTGTACTAACACTGTACATCCAGCTGAAGATGTTAAACCTAGCGCTCACTAGGAGGCTGAAGTTACATTTAAGATAGTGTTTAGTTCAGGTTGGGGGTGTAGACATGCATGAGAATTCTGAGTTTTCCAAAGTCAAGTTCCTTTACTGTGATGAGAATCAAATTTTCCAAATCTTAGTATTTCTCTTACTTTAACTTATTAGTAGACATGCATATGGTTAATTCTATATTTTATTCATGTCTAAAGTGTTTAGGAAGTTAAATCTCAGAATACTCTTACATATCATGCATAGTCTAGATAGATAGACAGTTATGACTTGGAGACCTTAAGGAAAATCAATGGAGACCTATACCCAGTGAGTATTAGAAACTTTCTTACAATTATATATAATTTCATATTTTCTTTTGTGAACATCAAATTTGAAAGATCCTAATTTCTTTGTTTTGGTCAATTTCCAAGAATAACCAATGGGAGTATGAAGTTTCCTAAACATTTATTGAATCTGATAAGCTTTAAGAAACATAGGAAATAATATAGGCCATCCTTATTTTAGCCTAGAGACATAAAGCCTTCCCAACATATATTAGTTAGACCCTTTGATCCTCTTGGTAAGCCTTTCCTTTTCAAACCTATCAATCTTAACCCAAAAACATAGTTAAATATTCATTACCAATCATTTAAAAATGAATACGGATGGTAGAGAAAGTTTAAAAATGACAAAAGTATATGAAGTGAAAAAAATCAAAGTTTTTACATAGAAAAAGCCTTCCTTTAAAGAAATACAAAGAAAGTAAAAAAGAATTATTAGAAAAGAAAAGAAAAGTTGTGAACTCAAAAGCAAAGTTGCCCAATATTCATTGAAGACCTCTCCTCAAATTTGAAACCTTTGAATCCTTTCACCCTTTCCTTTAGAACCGGTCCCAAACCTAAGTGTAGTCCCATCTAAAGACTAGTTGATCATAGGGTGGAAGATAGCCTTAATGAGGATTTAAATATTAAGGAATCCATTCTGGTCTTGGTAATGGCATCCATTCTTAGGGATCACAATTCTTTGTATCATCTATTTGTATAAGCTTATGTGAACCATCAGTGTCGATGGATCTGGTCACATAGTGAGAGGATTTTGTTTGACCCTTTTCTCTAAAGGCTTCATTTGTGACTGTACACTAGTGAGAAAATAAGGTCAAGACTTTTTTCAGTGGAGTATAAGCATTTTTGTTTGGAAGTCTAGACTTATGTAGCTTGTACACACATTGCACTCGAAGATATAACTATAATAAAATGGCTTTGGCATGTGGGTAACTTGTAGAATTTTTCATTCATCTTTATTAAGTTGTTAAAGCTAGTAGAGTACTAATGGATAAGAGTTCTTTTAGAGAAACTGAGGAACTTAGCATTATTAAATTTTGTGGGTATATTCTCTACAAACACTCATGAGGCCAAACTCGTCCACTAAGGGTAACTTAGGGGTTTAAGGGCTTGTTGCATATGCTAAATGCAATTGTGAGTACATACGAAAATCCAAAATATTTGCGTTTTCAAGATTTTTTGCATATTTTTCTTGAGACTAGAAAAATGCTGGTTAGGGATGTGATAAGCAGTCAATTACATAAAAAGTAAGCAATTAGCTATACATGTGTCATAAATTATAGGTCAAATATTCTACGAATTTTTCAAAATTCATAACACATGCATTTCTGAATTGTAATCTAAAAATCCGATATTTTACTAGTGCATAAGCTAATCCAATGCAAATATTTGATCTATCATAATTTTCTAGATATTAAATCATGTTTTTAAAATTTTGTACATGTTAAAAAAATAATTCAATGATTCAGATCAACCTAGAGAATCAAGACTCATTTTTCAGTCATTTCAAAGTTCAAGTAAGAGTCAAGATCATTTTAGAGCAAGTAGATGAGTCCTAAAAGCCTATGGTAGAACTCAAGGTGACTAAAAATAATAGAGGAGCCCATATATAATCCAAGCAAAAGGTAGTAGAATTTAACCATCTTTTCACGTGATTTCAAGTCATGTAAGCTATAAAGGCATGAACCCAGGCATGAAAGCCACTGAAGTCACCAAGTTAGAAGCCATATAAGCCATCTGAATACAAGTGACATGGGTCCACATGTTTTGAAGATGACACAATTTTTTTCAATTTGCAAAACCATGTTCTATAAAGGAATAATTGGAAGAAAAAAAAGAGATGTTTATCAATAAGTGTAGTAGTGTAGCTTTAAAATTTCTCACAATTGCATGAATCAATATAGTATGTTCATGAAAACGAGGCCAATACTACAAGGAATCTCATGGATTGGCAATGGATTGGATTCTATTTAGATCAATTCACTTCAGCCAATGACAAAAAATTGTAATCAACTAGGAAATTAGAAGAAACTAGAAGGACACATGCATGGAATTAGAAACTAGAATTAAAATAAATTTTTTAAAAATAAATCTAACCAATTACAATAAAAACATACCTAAATAACATTCAAGAAACTAAAGAAAATTAATGCTAAATTAGAATGAATTAAATTGGGCAACTAATCTTAAGGAAACTACTCAAATTAAAAACATTCCTAAATTAATACTTACCTAACCTAAAACTTACTAAAGATGGGACTTTTCAAATTTAAAAATAAATTTTTTTAAATCTAAAATAATATGAAAAAAACTAATTTACATTTGCCAAAATAAGATTTTACAACTAAACTAAGCAAAAAACAAAGATGAATGTGACCTAGTACCATGCACATGATCCTTGAAGTTCATAGGTGCAATAGTGACCAGATTTGACTCTTTTAAAGCAAGCAAACATGTAACATAAGCTAAGAACTAAAAAACAAAAACCTAAAAATCTAAATGGTTTCCTAATGATTTGAGCAAATAAGGTTTTTGGTGGTTGGAAACAAAGCATATAGTTAACTTAAGAACATCAAACAATACAAACACAAGAAAGTCATTGAAACCATAACTATTATGCAAGAGAACAACCTAGATCCAAAGTACTTTGATAATGTAATCATTCCATAAAATGAAACCTCAATGAATTTCATTAATTCAACATAAAATTACACCCAAAACTAGGCTCATGATAGATGCTCAAAAGCTAGAAATTGCACACAATTTCAATGCATAAAATATTATCTACAACGCCAACAATGCAATATAATGCTCATGATTTAAAGTATGATGAAATTTAAAGAAAACACAAAAAGTAGTTCAAGAGAAAAGATGGCTAAGTGGGTGAACTAAGGCTAGGAAATTCACCTCAAATTAAGGTGGGAATAAGGTGAAAAACATGATTTTCTAAGGAGGAAACTCAAGGTTTCAAGTTATTTCTTCTCTTGGCTGTCACTACCAGAGAAGAACTAACCTGAATCTTGAGGGAATAAGTAAAGAAAACTAATGAAATGGTTGCAAAGAATATAGGAGAAGTTATATGGAAAGAAGGGTGCAAAATTAGAAAGCAAAACAATGGAAAGCTAAAGCAAGGAAATTAAAACAATGAAAGAAAAGTACTGACCTGAATTGGAGATCAAATAACAACAAGAATACCTAGAAATTCAAAGGAATGAAAGTACCAAAGAAGTCCCAAATTTCAAAGAAAATAACACCAAAGGAGAGCTATGTTTCAAGGTGTCTCACCCAATGTTTCAAGGTGTCTCACCCACCTCTACTTAGAAAAAAATAAAAATAAAACAATTTGGAACCATGGGAGATTTATAGATGCATTGGTTTCTAACTTAAGCAAGGGATCAAACAAGAAGGAAAAGATATCTAGATCTAGGGTTTTGAATGATGAAGGTTAGGTGAAGAGTGAGGTAAGCATGGTGAGGTAAGAAAGAGAGGCAGGTGGGGTGGTTTGGTTGGTTTCCTAATTTGGGAGGGGGAGGCATCTTTTTCATTGTTAGGTAAATGGAGCTTTCTCCTTATAATTGGATTGTGATTGAGGGTGGAACAAAGAGAGAAACAGGAGATAAAATATTATGAAAAAGATGGGAAAAACTTAAGGTTTTGATGTCTTTTGACTTGGATTTAGCAGTTTCCTAATTAGGAAATGGGGAGGACATCCTGTTCTAGGAAGGTGGCTCCCTCCCTAAGTTAAAAATGTGAAACCCTAGAGTGAATGGTCATTAGGTTTACGAAAGTGGGATTTTCTCTCTTCATGGATACCTTAATTCATAATCATCTTACCTTTGACATTAATCTCTCAAAATCCCTTAAAAATCACACTTTTAACATAAGATAGTTGCTTGAATTGATGCTCCAATCGTGTGGCTTCATGTGAAACTCCTCCTTGGCTTGATGGCTCATTCCTTGATGGCTTAAGCAGCTTCAATACTTGGCTTCCTAGTGTAACTAGGAAACCTCATGCATAGCTCCAATTCTCATGTGAAAAGCTCTATGAAGTGCAATATTGGCCATGGGATCATCTTCTCATTTCCTACAAGAAAAGTAAAATTCATAATTAAATCCTAAAATATGGCAATTGATATACTTTCTTTGGATTAGCTTTTGAACCTACAAAATGACAAACTTTTGAATTATTATGTTAGAAATGCACGTGTTATAAATTTTTAGAAAAACTCTACCAATAACACTATATTTTATAACACATGGGCTACTAATTGGCTACTTTTTATAAAAAAAATTGAACACCTACCAGGTAGGCTGCATGTTATGTGAACCAATCAAATAGAAGAACTCACTCTCTGTCCTTTCTTTTTTGTCTCTTTTTGGGTCTCCATCATGCAACAATTAGAAACAAAAAACACATACAATTTTGAGTGATTCCCACTTCCTAATCTCTCTTCTCTGCTAAATCCATCTTTCCCCAACCCTTATACCCTCTTTCCTTTCTCCCTTAGGCTAGAAATTAGCAAGAGATATCCCTCTATAATGGTGAAACTCATACACAAGAGGGGAGTTTTTCTACACAAATTTTCACTCTAGTTTTAATGCCTATTTTCATCTTTTTTTTACAAAGTCTTGTTTGTCTTATTGATGCTCACCACATTGGGTTTTCTTTTAGGTTATTTTTCTCTAGTTCTCCTACATCAAAGGCCATCAATCTATTGTAGTGACAGCCACGTGAAAGTAGCCTTTGGATCCTCTCATTCTAAGCATTCAAGTACATGTTAGTGGTTGTATTATTCTTTGCGTTGTTAGCTTTAGATTTTTTTTCTTGTTCTTTTATAGTATCATCATGCCTGAAGTTATATTTTCTAGGACATCATAGCCTAGGATTTACATCCACCATCATCCATCATTGCATTTTTTTTTCTCTTTCTTTTAACCTTTAGGATTAGTTTCCCATCTCTTCTTTCTCTCTTTGGTTCTATCACTTGGTTCGCATGTAAGCCTAACCTCAAGTACCCATTGATGAGTGACACATGAACGGTGTCAGATCTTGAAGTTTGAACTCAAGTTAGTTTATTTTCAATGCTATTGTATGTTTCATACATCTCTTGCAATCTCTTACATTCAATAAACAATTTTAGTTATTTGCTTCTCTATCATGCATGTTTCATTAATATTTTTTGCTCATGTTTGGTTGGATGTTTAGATTATATTTTATTTTCAGAAAGTTTCTAACTTTAATTTTAGGAAGTTTTCATTTAGAAAGAGTTTCTAATTTCTAAATTTAGAAAGTTCATTCAAGATATAGGTTTCTAAGTTTATTCATGTTTCTAGTTTTAAATTAATTTCCTTGGTTGAATGTATTTTACTTATAGAAAGTTTCTAATTCCATTTTTAGAAGTTTCTAATCTTAGTTTTAGAAAGTTTTCTTTTAGTTCAAGTGGGGTCCAATTGAATAAAAATCCAGAAATTCTTCATGGGATCGACCTCACTTGTGTATAATCTTACTACTTTGATTCATGCACTTGCAAGTACTTATTAAAAGACATTATGCTTTTGGAGCCATTGCTGGGGAATAGTAATGGATTTGTGATTGGAGTCTAGTTTTGAACAATTTATCACTAATCATAATTTAGGTTGCATTAGTTTAGGATTTTTGTATCAAGTTTTGCATATTTTACTAATTCCTTAGAATTGACACATTTTCTTTGTTTTGTACGAGGGCAATTTTCTATAAGGAGTAGCAACAATTTTTTGGTCAAGGGTTCATCAAAGTAATTAGGATTTCCTTCCTTTTTTTCTAGCAATGAAAAGTTCACTTTTTGGAAATAAGGGTATTTTGGTCATTTCACTATTCACCCTGACTAAACCTAAAAAATTGGTCCTGAAAATGGTACCATTAGGTGCATCTTGGAAAAATGAATACAACAAGACCAAAATCACCCATAACGGAGTTAAAATGAGCAAGTTATGGCCCTTCCAAGTTCAGGGGCAAAAATGTAATTTTTATTATAAAACGGATTTAGCTTGCAAAACATAGGGGCCATTTTGATACGGGCACCCTTCATCTTCAACCTCCTAGAGGGTTCTAGAACGACGGTGATTGGATGAGAAATCACCGCCATTCTGGAGGTTTCTCCACCGCCATTCAAGGGCGGTGAGAGCCCCCTCCAGAACCCTCTTATAGCTCTATAAATAGAGCTCTTGGGCGCCTCTAATGGCAGCCCAAAAGCTTGAGGAAAATACGTTTTGGAGAAGCAACCAACAGGAGAAACGAGGAGCAAAACTCAGCAACAAGCCAAGTATGCCCAAGATCCCTCAAAACCCGTCTTCACAGTAGTCTTAGGCTCAGTTTCCCTAAGTTTTGCATGAAAAATCATGCAAAATAGAGCCCTGGAGAGTCACCAAGGACTCAGGGACGTTCCCTGGGCCGCACTGGTTCAACAGGGTAGAACTAGGGTGTCCTGAGGATGCCCTGGTCCCCCAACGAACGAAACATTCCAAACGGAACGAGACGCGTCGACCGCGTTTGAGAGAACCAAATGGGAGCGTCCGGGGATGCGGCCGCAAAAGGGACAAACGGGAGGGAAAATCCGTCGCGTCTGCAGACGTGCCCTCTAAGGTGCATACTGCTGACACGCAGCCCACTAGCGTTCTAGGATTTTTCTTTTCTTAAGGCCACTGGAGTGCATGCCGCTGACGCGCAGCGCGCTAACATTCCGCCTTTTCACTCTTAAGGTCCTTATGTACGTGTGACACTAAAAAGCTTATAACTTGAGATCTAGAGCTCCGATTGAGGCGCCGTAAAAGGCGTTGTGTCCGTGTCGACGACGCGGACACACAAAAACTATAAAATCCCTTATCAAGACCCAATCAAAGGTAGGCATGACCCTTAGAATAGGATGGTGGCGCGTGGCCACTAGACCTTTAGAAAACTGATGATACCAAGGCCCAATTAGGACCTTAGGACACCCACAGGCATAGGGATGGACCCTTAATGCCTAAGTAATAAGACCAACTATTCTAAAACCCATAAAATATAGGCCAAACTAACCTTGATTCCCCAAACCATGTTCAGGAGCGTACGAGGACAAAGGGATTAGCGCGACCTAGCCAGGTAGGTGCTCTATTGCTACTAGACTTTTAAAAAGAGCCATGACTGTTTTGAATGCATGATTCAAGTATAAATTATATGACTTATTTAGCATGACTTATTTGATGACTTGCTTAGCATTTAAATGAATTCGGCATGCATAGGATAAACACATTATGCATAAACATGCTTTGTAAATAATTGCACATATTGCATGACTTGTGAGCATTAAGTTCTTGCAAAAATTGCATGTCCTTGAGGGTTACCAAAAGACGCTGGAGTGCTGAGGGCCAGGCATGTGACGACCCGGGTTTTTGAAAAAATGTTTTGTAAAGTATTTTGAAAGGCAGGGCCCTTAAGAGTGTAAAATTTTTTCGCAAAACAAAGCAGTGGAAATTCTTTTCTTTAGAACTTGTTTTGAAAACCCAAGTCACCACTTCATACATAACATAAGTACAATTTGTGTACAAAATAAAATTCCATTGAAGGAATATACTTTTATTAAACTCCAGGATCCATCCAGTGGTTCACAGTACAGCCAAATCTAGTACAATACTTGTCCAAATTACATAATCCAAAACTCAAGCTCACCATATAATAAAACTCTTAACAAATAAAAATACATGTCTTCAAGGGTATACCTTGAAGATTAATCTCTTCAAGTCTTCTATAGTCTTCAGCTCCTAAGTCTCCTTTCCTGGATCTGAGATATTGCAACAAGTACAATATCTCAGCAAGCAATGCTTGGTAGGGGATTCAAGAAACATAACATTGAGAATGTAATTCCAATACTTCATAATCTCATTATCCTTAAACATACTCTTTACTTTGTAAGTTATGTATAACTATATACATACATACCCTTCATGGGTAAACCAGTTAAATTTGTGAAAATAGTCAAATATCACTCCCAACTAAGCTGATCAATTCTCTTCATTTTGAGAATTTAGTATTACAGCTAATCTCATACTGGGAATTTCCCTTCTTGGGAAACATTGGTAATATACAATTACCTAGCATTTCATTATGCTATAACATAAGGCATTTCACTATGCCTATTCCCATATGCATCATAGTGCAAAATAATCAGAAAGGTTGCTATGCTGCAGTCTGATCCGTACTAGCGCGCTCGGATAACTTCCCTGTTCACCACTGATACCACGGTGGGAAATATTATGTCACTGCCCGTATGGGGGGGCAAGACTTTCACAGTGGTGGCCTTCCCATAATTGCCACCACCCGACTTTTAGCCTCTCATTGGGCAAGGTATCATCATATCATCAAATTTCAAGGAGGTGGTGGCCAAACCCTCATAACTCCTCTAGCAATAGCATCCCCTAGGCTCATGCCTATTAAAAAAAACTCACGAGCCTCCAAGCTTGTATGTAAAATAGATTTCATATATATCAGACCATACGTCTGTTTACTTAGGGCTGAAATATTTTCTAGTTCCCTATTCACTTATAGTTTAGTCCTTAACCATCTTATAGGTGTTTGGTTGGATCATAAGGTTTTCAAGAGATTTACTACAAGTATTATCATTACTCTTGTCAACATAAGATCATGAGTACAATCATGAATATCTCATGTAAATGCATTCATCAAATCCTCCTACCTTTAAGGATTGATCTCTTTTCCCCAATCTTCCATGATCTTGACCGATGTATGTAATCTGTACATCCATACATATTGTCAATATATAAATTATGAACAATCCTATTGATCACTAGATCTGATGTTTAGAATGATCTTTAGATCATTCATATCTAAGTATTTTTCTATCTCTAAGTCTTTGTATGTTCATCTCCTTGATCTTGATCTTTCATAGATCCTTTGATTGACAATCTACTCATGTTGATAAAGATCAAGGTCCTAGATCTTCTATCATCTAGTTCTTCTTTGATCTAAGTTCAGTTCTTGGATCATCCCTATGGAGGATGATCTTGATTTTGTTCCTTGAATCACCTTTGATCAAGGGTTTGGATTATCTAATCTAATGAACTATAACAAGTATACTACTAAACATACATACTAAGTACAATATAGTGTTCTTATTCTTATTGTTCTTGATCATCCAAGATTTAATAGATCTTGTTTGATCATCCTTATCTTACTTACTGTTTTTATTAGGGTTAGGTAATTTACTAACCTTTTATGCTCTTATGATTATTATTCAACCAGTTAATGTGCATGGTTGAAGGTAGCTTATTCAAGCCTAAATCTAGACTGCTTCTCTTATTTCCAATTGGCTAAGGCTTACTAGTTGAATGGGTGAACACAAAGTGATTACTTCAATCCTCATGTAAGGAGGCGTTTAGACCTCACAAACGTCAACGAAGGTAGGGGAAGAGCGAGGCTCTATTAGATAACCCCCTTAACCACTATGTTCATCATTCACTAGAATGACCATAGCTCAACCTTTCATAAGGTTCCTATAAGCATGTTTACCCTAAGTACTCTTTCTAATGGATTTTAATTAAGTCCATGAATATTTATAATGTCATTCATGGGGTTTATTATTCTTTTCCTAATTTGGGCTAAGGATTTGATAATCCTTATATTGTCCTACTAACTATAGCCCTTACTAATTAAGTCCAAAGTACTTCATTCTTATTTGTGTCATGAAACTCTACTTTCTCATTAGAATACATTTTTGATGTTTTATGCTCTTTATCTCATAACAAGTAAATCTACTACTAACATTCAACCATAAATGAATTATAAATTTAAAGCATAAAACTACCTAATTTAACATTCAATGAAAATGAGGCAAGGTACTTAAATTAAATCTAGCACCTTATGATAAGAATGAACACATATCATACTAAACTCTAAATGTTATACTAGCATGCTTTATAACATAATAATATAAAATGAAACTAATTATATTTACATTTTTAGAAACCTTTACTTATGATCCAACCATTTGATCTTAGATCTTTTCCTTTGATTAAGGACTTTAGTTATATTTAGAGAATTTTCTCTATTTAAGGTCAAAAGATCACATTGATCTATTTTTATCATAATCCATCCATGATGTCCTTGGATTTCATCATATAAATATTTATTCTTTCCATCCCAAGGATCTGATCACACTTGATCTCATTGATCAAGTGGGTCCCTTTGTATTTTTTTTTGGGTTTTTCTACCATAAAGGGTAGATCCCTTATTTTATCCAAGATCTGTCCAAATTAACCATAGATATTACATTATTACATTATTATATCATCGTTAAAATAAATTTTCAAGATCTGATCACCTCAGATCTTGAAGATCTTAGAAATTGGACACTTATTTCCAAAATACAGAAAAATACAGAAATAAATTTTAGAAATATTATGACTTCATTAGAAACTAGACATTACAAGCTTTCCATATCTTCTTTCTGATCTCAATTTGGAGTTCATATGACTCCACAATCTTAAATTGACGTTTTCAGCCGTTCCTAGGGTCCAGATTTGATCTAGGCCCAGCAGAATTAATCTCTCTCAATTGAGGGTCCAAAACTGCTCAGATCTTTCTGAAACTTCTACCCTAGGGGTTTTGGATCATTCTGGATTGATTGGTGGAGTCAGATTTTTCATCTGAGCACTCCATCATCATGAATTAAGGGTTCTATTGTTTACTTTATTTTTACCTTTTTATTACCAAAATTAATTACAGTAAAATAAAAATTACATAAAACAATACTAAAAATATATGAAAAGGATTTCCACTTACTTGATTGGAGAGAAAACCTCATTTATATGCCCAATTTAAAAAAAATACCTTGTTGATGAAGATATAGCCTAAAATCCACCTTTCTTACAAATACCATTGTTTGAACCGTTGGATCTTGAAATTTCTTTGGGGGTTTTGTAGAATATGTTGGGATGTTTTGGACGGTGGAATTGATCAAATTAGATATAGAACAGAGTGCCTAATTGAATTTAGGTCTCTTGTTCTAATCTAAAAAGAAAAACAAGTTGGAAAGAGATCTAACTCTTGGAAATTTTGGGGTTTTGGAGAGGGATTCTAGATCTAATTTTTCAAGGAGATTGAAGATAATTTCGTGGGGATTTTATGAGGATTTTTGGAAGATTTTTGGGGTTGTATTTATAGGCATTTTGGGTCTTTTTCCATGATTATAATATGTTATTTTTTTAATATAAAATGGCATGAAAGTCTTCAATGCTCCCATGCCTAACTTTTCTTTCCCATGACTAGCTGATCTTTGTTGACCCATGTTTCACATGGGCTGCTGATCAAATTGGTCGTTGGGGACTTGGTGGTCCCCATGTGGGCCCCACATGGTGTAAAAAGTCCGTTTTGCCCTTTATGCATAAAACTTTGGGTTTTATTCCCATGATCTCGGATTTGAGTGTACTTAGTGGCGTTGGATTCGTATTTCTCAGTACATTCTAAATTTTGATGTTTCATATTTTGATTTTTGGAATATTTTGATTTTTGGGTAAAATTACTATTTTACCCCTTTTGTCCAAAAAATGAAAAACTTAAGGATTTCTCATCCGAATTCGAAATTTGTGGTGCTTACAGTCATTTTGAAGGGTTTGCTAATTTTAATTTCAATTTTACATGTCTTATGATTTGATTATACTTTTATAAAAAGTATATTTTAAATAACCCTAATATTTCAGCCCGAAATATCTAAAACTCAAACTTTATTGATTTTTCTCAATCAATTTACAAAAATTGGGGTTATTACAAGGCAGTTGTGAGGGATCCAAAGAGGACAGGTTTTGAAAAGAGGTTTTTAGCTTGTTTGATAGTACATGATTTGGGCTAATAAGCTTGTGGGCGCTATGCCGAGAGGTCCGGGGTGGCCACCCAGCCTCTACCACTATTAGGCGGATGGATACCACACCCAAAAAGGGCATGTCCCTGCTTCGACTGCATGTGGTACAAGGGGCTACAACTGGTGTCACAGCACTGGGTCGAAGTGTCATATGCCCCGTGGAGGTATATGATCCTGTGTCCCTAGGTACCCGAGGACCACACAGCGGTGAGGTCGTGGGCATAGTTGGACCCTATGGTTTCGTGGACTTACTTGTATTGCATATGGCATGACATGAGGTTGGTCGACCATACCAGATATCCATGAGTTGGATTTAGTTGAGCATCTTATGCATATCATTATGTTTATGATATATGATACTTTCAACTTGGATTATGCTATTCTTTAAGTCGTTAGTATTTCAATTCGACAGTGGTTTTTAATATTGATATTGAATGGGGTTGTTCGAACATGCATATGTTTTTAAGAGGATATGATTTTAAACATAGCATGCATTGCAAAACTAGTAGTGATAGACTCCTACTGAGTATAGTATATACTCACCCTATCCTTAACATTTTTTAGGATAGTTCCGCTTACAAATAGAAGACGCCTCAGGAGATATTAGTGCTACGAGTAAGAGAATAAACAAAGGAGATAACTACACATGTGAGTAAAATCTCTACCCTTTGGACATGTATTTGTATTCATTTACAGTTGGACTATGTGCTGTGACTGAATAGACCTGGGGAAAAACATTTATGACTTCTAAAGTTTTTCAAAAACTACTTTGGCTGTTGTGAAAGCAAATGACACTCAGGGCTTCCAAAATAAGTTTAAAACAAAAGATTTTCCACTGCATTGCATGGTTTTTATAAAATGGTTTTCAAATAGGGATGCATTCTTAGGAATTAGACATTGCATTTTAAAATGCATGAGAAAACCTGGGTCGTTACAGTTGGTATCAGAGCCTAGGTTTTATCTTTTCACAACCAGTCCAGCATGTGCAAGGGTCATAGACAATAGAGAAAATCATGAAGAAGTAGTATAAATAGGAGTAGTAGAGATGACTACTTCTATTTGAGGACTAGCATATTGATGCTCAAGGCATTTCACCATAAATAAATAGGTGAAACACAGCTTGGTTTAACAAATAATTAAGCAAAGGATAGTGCAACCCTTATCCAAAATCCAGTCTAAGACAACTTAAGGATTAAGGATTGTTGGGTGGTGCAAATATAAACTCATATATGGATCATATTATGAGAATGATGAATGAGGATGTTAGTGAACTTGTTTAGTGGATAGTTCTGACCTGCACTAAAGTAATCTCATCAAAAGTGAGAAAATTGAAGAACCTAGATGACTATCTTACCATCAATAAAGTAATCTCCTCAAAGGTGAGAATTGAAGAACCTAGATGGCTATCTTACCATCATAAAGAATATCAGAATATGAGTACAAGGATATGATATAAGTATGATAGGGGATGTAAAAGGCAAACTTTGAAGATTTTAATGATAATCTAAGAGGGATGAGGATGCAAGAGAATATTAGGAAATAACTGTGACTCGTACTAGATCACAAAGGTATGGAGCCTGAAAGACTTAGCTCAATTTTGGATACCATAATTGGAGTCTTATGGAAAGTGAAGTGCTATCGAATAATAACTACCTATGTATTATGGAGCAAACCAGAAGATGTATGTAAGAGAACATAACATGAATATGATAAGGAAATGAATCCGACCGAGTTATCAAAAGATTTTGATGATAATACTAAGGATGATAATAGATTGATCCTAACATAGCATGATCAAAACGTCAATATTAAGACAGTATATGAATTTTATTGAGACTATAAGCAATTGAGGATTTCCATGATCTTAAGACAATTTAGAATTTCTAAGAAGCATTCAGTCTATCATATATGTTACAGATGAAGTATCAATTATATGCAACAAAGCATATAGAGACATTGATCCAGGTAGACCAAATGAGGATTTTGAAGAAAAGAGAGAAAGAGATAGAGATGTAACTATAAGTATTCAATGAATATTGAATATTCAAAAGAAAAAGGTCATGACTTTATTGAGGAAAGAATAGATCCATAGAAATCTTTCATCTTGAATCATCTGGGAAGATAAACCAATCAACTTTGAAGGAATAATGATAGATGAGTTGGTAATCTTATTGTAAAAGAGTATAAAAGAAAGAAAGCATATGGGGTTTAAGACTTTGAATAGAGCATTGAATAAAAGGACATTATGCTACACAAAAATTTTCAAAGAGGAATGGTGACCAACTAGAAATTACATGCTACAAATGGTTTGATGTCTATATCAATTATTGCAATTAGAATCTTATCAGATCCATTAGCTTATAAGGAGCACCAATGGATATAGTCCATAAAAAGGAAAACTTGATGATATCCACCTTGCTACTACATGGGTACATAAAGTTCTATTGAAAAAGAAAAGAAGATAGGACAACGACTAGTCCAATTGTTTTTCCGCAACTCGGGTGTGATCAAGGATCAAATTGAGGTCTTACTATCATGGATTAGAAGACCAGAAATCTTAAGACCATTATATAGTCATTACCTTTAGAGTACTGTTGACTAAATAAAGGTATCCCACCCTAATTAATCAAGTATGTTAGTGGCTATAAGTTAGTAGTTGAAGTTATATACTCAGAAAGATGTTATAAGTCTTTAGACTTGAGTACTTGTTAGGCTAAGTCATTTGAGGGTATAAAGCCAGTTGATTAGGCCACATCATGGAAGAGCTACAAGTACAATAAATATAGTAACAACTAAGATAGGAGCAAAAATAAGAAGTGATCTAAACCAATGGGAAACATTTTTCAAACCTTAATAGATACCATGACAAACCATAGAAATCACTGTGAGTCTAAAAGATGCTGATGACTTGGATTGAAAAGAAAGGTAGATAAGTACTGATCACTTTGGAGACCCCTGAGCTTATGACAAAGATATATCTAGAAAGAGATCAATAGGTAATCAAATAAAGTCTTTCTATATGTCTACAAAAAATGTTCCATGCTTACCTGAGTGTTTTTCAAATTTGATGATTTAATAGCTTCAGCATTACTTGATGAAGTAGTTATTAAACGAGAACTACTATTATAAGCTAAGTATGAGAAGGCACTTGAAAGATAAAATAAGGAGGCACTTGAAAAATAAAATTTGAGGAATTGAGAAAATCACTATGAGGATACCTCCTAACAAATATAGACTGCATGATTAACAATAAATCCTTGATAAAAGATTGCACGATATATTGACATAAGGATGGAAGGAGAAAGTTAAGGTGGCCAGCACATTATAAGGTAAGATTCGATGTTACGTGGCCTTTAGACAAATAGTTAGTTGTTATGAGCATATACTAAGTACGAAAAATGAATTTAAGGAATTTCCTAAGGACTAACCCTACTAGATTGAGTATAGAACTGTTGGACTGAAAGGTTACAAAGAAAACCATCAAGCAAAGAAAGAACAAAGAGGATGATGACAAAGGATTCAACCATGACCTAGTAAGGGTACTCGGTGATGAATAAGAGACTTTTTGCTTTGCATAAATAGGAACATTATTGACAATCCTAATGACAAATTGATGAGAATAGTGAGATAGGCTTCTAGACGAGAACATATGACTCATGATGATGAATTGACCATTAACATTTGACATGAGTTTGGATAAGATCCTCATAGAGGAAAGCGTTTAATGAATTCAATAATTATGAAACTGGATATAGAGTTAGGACATTTTACTTTCAGTATATGATAAGGTCCTCGATGGAAGATGCTACTAATTGGCTTTCATGAGTTTATTTGAATGTAACTTTGGTTGAGGAATAAAGTCACATATGGAAAGACGGCAGACAGTTGAAATTCAAAGATAATCAAGGAATTGGTTGTAGAGCACATGATACCATGACAATTATTGAAGTATCTTGGAGACAAATATAAAAGGTAAAAAGCAAAGTTAGACACAATAGAAAGAAGGTAACTTTTTGGACTTGTGGATAATGAAAGAGATCACTAGATGAAAAGGATTATCCTATGATATTCAAAATAGGAGAAATAAGATGATCTCAAAGAAGTATGGAGTAATTTATACATGAATAAAGAAGCATGATCTTACGAGGAGACTATCCTATACATGATGAGATAAGTATAGGAATCTAAGGATTTCGAGATAGATGAAGTACCGCTAGAAATCGGTATTGTTAAACTAGCACGTATGAGAGTATGCATCAGAGTACACAGTGAAAGCGGCCCTTATAGGTGAAGCCTTGTAGGAGGAACAATAGGAATGATAAATTGAGGATGAGCTTACATTTGATTTCGAAGGGGGAATGAATTCACCAAGAAATCATCTAAGAGACAAATACCTGGAAGATGATAATTTATAGAATTTCGAGGAAGAAATTCTTTTAAGGGGGTAATAATGTAATGACTCCAATTTTGTAACATTTAAATCCCAAGTTAGCATTGAAAAGTTCACTTTTTGGAAATAAGGGTATTTTGTTCATTTCACTATTCACCCTAACTAAACCCAGAAAATTGGTCTTGAAAATGGTACCATTAGGTGCGTCTTAGAAAAAGGAATCCAACAAGACCAAAATCACCCAAAACGGAGTTAAAATGAGCAAGTTATGGCCCTTTCAAGTTCAGGGGCAAAAATGTAATTTTTATTAAAAAATGGATTTAGCTTGCAAAACACAGGGGCCCCGTTTTGATATGGGCACCCTTCATCTTCAACCTCCTAGAGGGTTCTATAACGGCGGTGATTGGAAGATAAATCACCACCATTTTGGAGGTTTCTCCACCGCCATTCAAGGGCGGTGAAAGCCCCCTCCAAAACCCTCTTATAGCTCTATAAATAGAGCTCTTGGGTGCCTCTAATGGCAGCCCGAAAGCTTGAGGAAAACCCGTTTTGGAGAAGCAACCAAGAGGAGAAACGAGGAGAAAAACCCAGCAACGAGCCAGGTATGCCCAAGATCCCTCAAAACCAGTCTTCACAGTAGTCCTAGGCTCAGTTTCCCTAAGTTTTTGCATGAAAAATCATGCAAAATAGAGCCCTGGAGAGTCACCAAGGACCCAGGGATGTTCCCTAGGCCGCACTGGTTTGACAGGCTCGAACTAGGGTGTCCTGAGGATGCCCCGGTCCCCTAACGAACGAAACGTTCCAGACGGAATGAGACGCGTCAATTGCGTTTGAGAGAACCAAACGGGTGCGTCCAGGGACGCGCCCGCAAAAGGGACAGACTAGCAAGAAAATCCAGCGCGTCTGCAGACAATCAAAGGTGGGCATGACCCTTATAATAGGATGGTGGCGCGTGACCACTAGACCTTTGGAAAACTGATGATACCAAGGCCCAATTAGGACCTTAGGACACCCATAGGCATAGGGATGGACCCTTAATGCCTAAGTAATAAGATCAACTACTCTAAAACCCACAAAATATAGGCCAAACTAACCTTGATTCTCCAAACCATGTTCAGGAGCGTATGAGGACAAAGGGGTTAGCGCGACCTAGCCAGGTAGGTGCTTTATCGCTACTAGACTTTTAAAAAGATCCATGACTGTTTTGAATGCATGATTCAAGTATAAATTATATGACTTATTTGATGACTTGTTTAGCATTTAAATGAATTGGGCATGCATAGGATAAACACATTATGCATAGACATGCTTTGTAAATAATTGCACATATTGCATGATTTGTGAGCATTAAGTTCTTGAAAAAATTGCATGTCCTTGAGGGTTACCAAAAGACGCTGGTGTGCCGAGGGCCAGGCAGTTGTGAGGGACCTAAAGAGGATAGGTTTTGAAAAGAGGTTTTTAGCTTGTTTGATAGTACATGATTTGGGCTAATAAGCTTGTGCGCACTATGCCGAGAGGTCTGGGGTGGCCACCCAGCCTCTACCACTATTAGGTGGATGGATACCACGCCCAAAAAGGGCATGTCCTTGCTTCAACTGCATGTGGTACATGGGGCTACAACTGGTGTCACGGCACTGGGTCGAAGTGTCATATGCCCCGTGGAGGTATATGATCCTGTGTCCCTAGGTACCCGGGGACCACACAGCGGTGAGGTCGTGGGCATAGTTGGACCCTATGGTTTCGTGGACTTACTTATATTGCATATGGCATGACATGAGGTTGGTCGACCATACCAGATATCCATGAGTTGGATTCAGTTGAGCATCTTATGCATATCATTATGTTTATGATATATGATACTTTCAACTTGGATTATGCTATTCTTTAAGTCGTTAGTATTTCAATTTGACAGTGGTTTTTAATATTGATATTGAACGGGGTTGTTCGAACATGCATATGTTTTTAAGATCATATGATTTTAAACATAGCATGCATTGCAAAACTAGTAGTGATAGACTCCTGCTGAGTATAGTATATACTCACCCTATCCTTAACATTTTTCAGGATAGTTCCACTTACAAATGGAAGACGCCTCAGGAGATATTAGTGCTACGAGCAAGAGAATAAACAAAGGAGACAACTACACATGTGAGTAAACTCTCTACCCATTGGACATGTATTTGTATTCATTTACAGTTGGACTGTGTGCTGTAACTGGATAGACCTGGGGAAAAACATTTATGACTTCTAAAGTTTTTCAAAAACTACTTTGGCTGTTGTGAAAGCAAATGGCACTCGGGGTTTCCAAAATAAGTTTAAAACGAAAGATTTTCCGCTGCATTGCATGGTTTTTATAAAATGATTTTCAAATAGGGATGCATCCCGCCTTAGGAATTAGACATTGCATTTAAAAATGCATGAGAAAACTCGGGTTGTTACACCAAGTGTAATCTTTTAAATGGGTTGTAATAATACAGGTCAAGTGTGGGCCACCTTAACTTCTAGGTTAGGATGGACCCACAGTTGTACGAGCAAACTTACATCTAGGACCCCACTGTTAGTAGCTAACCCTCCCTTTATTTTTCTAGTGTAATATCATTTAGTATAAATTACATTTCTAATTGGTATAATTCATATAGTATAATTCATGCATATCAAATCCTTGCATAATTTTTAGGACTGCTACATTAGAATTGCACATATCTTACAAGGGATAGCTTAAGCTTAGCTATAACTAAGGAAAAGGTTGTCTAGTTATAGTGTCTCATGTATTAATGTGTGGACCCTTTGCTAGATAGCATATAGGTAGGCATTAGTTTATTTTTCTTGCATTGTACTAAATGTTTACATCTTTCTTTACCACTTTATGGAGGACGATCAAAAATGTTAGTAAGCACCCCACATGAACCCTTATAAACGATAAGGATCAAATTTCATCACTAAAACCTTGGCCCACCTAGGTCATCAAATAATCCTTGTATGCTAGGAGTCTCAACCCTTCAATTTTAAATTTAAAATTGAGTAGGAAGAGATTTAGGGTTTTCATGCTTGTAGAACCCTTTTTGAAGGAGTAGATCTGCTATCATTCCAATGGATTATAAGCATGGTGGTTAAAGTAGGTATGCAAAATCCAAGTGATTTTCTCACACCATACATTGACGTTTGATGAGGTGTAAATGCCTCCTTACATGCGAGTTGTATTAACCACTCTGAGCAGGATCCAATTAATAGGCAGTAGTCTAGCCCAAATAAAAGGAGTTGTCTAGAGTTAGGTTTAAAAGCTACTTCCTACATATTCACACAGAATAACCAAATAGCTTGATAGGAAACCATTATGGATTGATTGCACATCATCTAGAGTTAAGAGTCTCCTTTAGTTAGTGTTACATCATAGTGCATGCATGGTCATCAAACTCAGAATGGAATTAGCACCAGTTGATTCTAAGATTGAACGTAGCCTCAGAGAAGGGATAAAAGAAAAAATACATAACCCCATGGCAAACCTAGCTACAGTTAAAGCCAAGGTCATAAAAGACTTATGTCCCATTGTAATTAAACACCCCCTCGTGCATCACGTTACCACCTTCCATTGCAGACTAGTTCAAGTTAAAACCTAGAGTCATTTAGTTACTTCCATCTTGTTATGGAGTAGAGAGGGAGGATCCATACCTTCACATCAAGGAATTCCGTGATATATGTGCCATATTCAAGTTTTGAAACTTTTTGAACAACTTCATTAAACTTAGGTTGTTTCCCTTCTCCTTGACAAAAAAAGACCAAATCTTGACTGAATTTATTAGGTGACAGTTCCATTATCACATGGGACCAATTATTGAAAAGGTTTTTGAATAAGTTTTTTCCAATACACAACACCAATACCCTCTATAGGGAAACCATAAATTTCCAGTAGTGAACAGATGATGAACAATACTATGAGTGTTGGTAACAATTGAATGAATTACTATAAAAATGTCTCTACCATGGGTTTGAGAACTAACAACAAGTTCAATACTTTCTTGAAGCACTTACACCTTAGACGATAGGAATGTTGGATGCTGCTAGTGGAAGAGCCCTCGTGATGAACAATGAGATAGAGGACATGGAATTCTTTGAAATGTTGCTGAAAATTCCCAACAATGGGATTATTCAAATCAACTAGATCAAAATTTCCAGCCTCAAAAGAAAGTAGACCTCTATGAAAGAGGAATGATCCCAAATGTGTCAAATAAACTTGACTCCTTAGCATTACAAAAGGACAAGCTCGTTACCATGTCCTAGAGAACTGATGTCTTCATGATTGGAAGTTCATCCAAGAAACCTCCACAGGAAGCTTGCTCAACTTGTTCCAACCCCGCACACTTATCATCATCTTATCCATAAAATAATGTCTACATTGAATATCATTTTGAGCAAGAAAATGCAAAGAATACATATCGTAATCTAGCAACAACCTAGGACCCACAATGTAGGATGGGATATGTAACACCCCTAATTTTTTTATAATGAAATTAAATAAATATTGAAATTAAGAATTTCAATGAAAATCAGGCTGGAATATTAGGGTTATAAAATATGCACTTCTCATAGAAGTGGAATCAAGGTATGAGAGATGTATAATTGAAAACATATGCGACGAACGCTTCAAAATGACTGTAAGCACGTCAATTTCTGAATACAGATGAAAAATCTGTAATTTTCTTCATTTTAATGAATGAAAGGGCAAAATGGTAATTTCAAAAATAACCAAGATTTGAGACCTCAAAATATGGAATGTACTGGGAAATATGAATCCAACACCACTAAGTAGCTCAATTCTGAGCTCCAGAGAATAAAATGGATTTTTCTCCATAAAAGGGCAAATTGGTCTTTTCACACTCATGTGGGGCCCACATGGGGCCCACAAGGGACCCACAAAGGGATCCAACGTCTGGAAAATATGCAATCATTAGTCAAACCACTACCACCTACTAGTGGAGAAGGAGGTGGTAGTGGGAATCTAATATACATTAAATAATAAAAAGGAGAAAACATAATTATTGCATGTTATTATGAAAACCACTCTAAACCTCTATAAATAGACCTCAGAAAAATTATCAAAAATCTTTACAAAATCATTCACGAGGTCCCCTAGTACGCTGCAAAATTTCAACTCTAGAAACATTCCCCATCTCCCCCAATTTGTTTCTCCTTCTTCACTTGTATTTTTCCCTTAAGGGTGTGTACAGAGACGCACCGGACACTCCAGATACAATGGAGCTGTCTGGCGCGTCAGGGGACGCGTTGTCCCCGATGGAAATGGGTTTCCTCCCAGGAAACCCTATTTCAATTAGCCATCAAGTTTTAACCGTTGAATTAGAATCTTCACCATTGGATATGTTCGGACAAGGGAGCTTTACAAAATTCATTTAATTAGAGGATGATCCATCCCTTGGATCTCCAGAAAAATGAAAACGAAAGTTAACCCAGTTAGGGTTACCGTCTTCGGCAGGTTTTACTTTCTATTCTGGCACATCTGATTGGTTATTGATAATCTTTCACCGTTGAAAATATTCATCAATGAGGAATCTTCAAAAACCCCATGATATCCTTCATTTTCCGGTAACGAACAGCAAGGATCAATCTCTGTATATTTTCCGAAAAGCTAGGGTTTTATACATCTTCTCCGGCTGGTTTCTCAATCTCCGATGAACTCCTCCCCTCCAGACTGGCACAGGTAGGTGCACTGGCACCACCTCTTTCATTTCCGGTAAGTATCTTGGGTTTTCCGGCAAAGGAGGGATCTCCCTGCCGTTGATCCATCGAAAACGATGGATCCAGCTTGGATGGTTGAGATCGCATCCATCCATAGCTCAGATGCAACTTCTAAGCCTTTGGATGGATTCCTGGGGCCCAAAAATCCCAGGACATGAAATCTGGCCTTTAGATGTTAACAGGTGGAGGCAATCTGACGGTCCAAATCGGACTGTCTCGCCTGTAGCAGGTCACCTCTACCCAGCTACCTGGGATAGGTGGTAACAAGCACGGGACGCTGGTCGTCCCGTACCCGAACCCAAATATGATCTAGGCCGTCCATTCAGTTAACTGAAAATATTATTTCTTCAATTCAGAGCCCTATAGAGCTCTGATTTTAGATCCGAAAGTTTCTAAAGATTCCTTGTCAATTTATCTAGATATTGAACATATTATATCCATGTTTAAAGTTGTGATTATATATATTATTTTGTAAAATCAGTATACATGATCATAGATCATAGATCAGATGACTCTAAAAGACAAATCGGAACCGATGGATGTCTTAAGAGACACTCTAATACCTTAAAACGGGTTGAAATATTGAAATATTAATTATGAATTTAATTGAACTCTGATTTTAGATCAGAAAGTTTATTTAGAATCATGTTGATGTTATTAATTCACTTAAATTTTTAGATCATGTTTTTAATTAGTATTTATATGATCTATTTTATGAAATCCGTGCCATTGATCATGGATCATGGCCCACATAACCCCAAACATGAAATCTGAACCGATAGTTGTGTTCATAAGTTTCCAAAATACTAAGAACCATGTTTACAGTATAAATTATGTATCTTTAGATCAATAAAAATGATAAAAAACAGTAAGGTAAAATTCAGCCCTTAAAAAGGGCTGAAATCTTAAATTTTCAATTCCGATCTCAATTGAGATCCAAATTGAGATCGGAAAGTTGGGATGGATTCCTTGTGATAATACAAATGTACTGAACTTATAAATTTTTAATTTTAATTAATTAAAATTTCTGTAATTAAGTGGATAAGTAACTAATATCCTTTATCTACAAGATCTAGGATGATCAGACCACAATTACCTTATTGGATGATTATTTTATAACATAATAAATAATATCAGTGGATTAAATTATATTTATTAGGCAAATCTTAATAGATCTAGCCTTAAGGGTTACTAAAACCCTTAAAATTGAATAGTATCTCCTAGATCAAGATGATCCAGGATGATTGGACAGCATGGATGTATTTTGATGATGATCTTGAGATATGATCATAGGGATTTAATGAAGGGATGATGTGGATTTGGGCTAGATCAAGATCTATGCCCTTAAATGGTACAAAGTAACCTAAGATCTCCTTGATCGGGTAGATCAAGGAAGATCAAATCAATGGATGAGATAAATCCATGATTTAATAATTAAATTACATCAATATAATATGTTGGATCTAAAATAAAATGAAGGATCAAGATCTAAACCTTAAAAAGATGAAGGATGACTATGGATCAGTTAAGACCCTTGGATCATGATAACATGTTAGATTTCTATTTCAATTATTGAACATTATGATAATTGTCTTTCATTTATTAGTTAAATTATTTTTTTAATTGTTTATTTAAGTGTTTAGTTACGTGTTATTTATGCTTTAAACTTATGCTTCAATGCTTAAGTAATTGTAATTTCATTGAAATGATAATTAAATGAAATTAGAAGGAATGGACATTCACATGGAATGTATGATTTGGACTTAATGATAGTAAGGACCATAGTTAGTAGGATAATATAAGGAATATAAATTCCTTAGTCCAAATTAGGAGAATAATAAATGTCCATGAATGACATTTTAATTCATGGATTTAATTAAAAACAATTAGAAAGAATACTTGGGATTAAATGCTCATAGGAACCTTATGAAAGGTTGAGTTAGGGTCAAGCTAGTGAATGATGGACATAGTGGTTAAGGGGGTTATTTAATAGAGTCACGCTCTCCCCCCACCTTCTGTTGACGTTTGTGAGGTTTAAATGCCTCCTTACATGAGGATTGAAGTAGCCACTTTGTGTTCAATCATTTAACTAGTAAGCCTTAGCCAATTTGACATAAGAGGAGCAATCTAGATTTAGAATGAAATAAGCTACCCTCAACCAATAAAACATTAATTGGTTGAGTAATAATAATGAGAGCATAAAATGTAGTAAATCATCTAATCTTGATAAAAAATTGGAAATCAAGATAAGGATGATCAAACAAGATCCATAAGATCTTGGATGATCAAAAACAAATACTAATGTAGTATTGTATTACATGTGTATCTGTATAGTATATATGCTTATGTAGAAGAACATAGATAGAAAATCCCAAACCTTTGATCAAATTTGATTCAAGGAAAAATAGGGTATCATCTATAGGAATACATACTTGAATAGGGAAATAACCTCACATATATGGTTTGACAGATGGATGAATCCAGACCATGATGGACATTGTGGAAGAATACACTGGAGATGTATGAATCAATATACTACTTTGAGGTAGGTGGATATACAATGATATATTAGAGATCCATGTATAGATGTACATGATTATCTGTCTAAAAATATAGACCTTCATTATATCAGTATGCTTAGTATCTTAGCATAGTCATGATCCAAACAAGTGGTCCAAAACTTATGATCCAAAACTGATGATCCAACTAAGTGATCCAAAATACATGATCAAATTAAGGGATCCAAAACATATGATCCAATTAGGGGATCCAAAACATATGATCCGATTGAGGGATCCAAAACATATATCCAATTAAGTGATCCAATACACATTGATCAAACAAAGTGATCCAAAATATGGGATTTAACCAAATGATCTAACAAAGTGATCCAAAACATGGGATCTAACTAAATGATCAAACAAAGAGATCTAACCTCATAATCTAATCTACTTGATCTAATTTAATGATCAAGTATAATGAGGAGAAAGTACTAAGATATGAAGACTAAGGAAACCCTAAGAATAGGGTATGTACAATATTCCAGCCTTAGTTAAACAGATAGATCGTTTGATATGTACAATATATTTTCCATACAAGTATAGAGACTTGTGGATTTTGATTTACACAGAGATAAAGACTGGGGATGCTATGCTAGGGAAGTTATGAGGGTTTGGCCACCCACTTCCTGAAACTTATACGATGATACCATGCCCAAAGAGAGGCTAAATGTTGGGTGGGGCAGTAATGGGAAGGCCCCACTATGACAACCATGGTCCACCCCATGAGGACATGGATTGATAATTCCACAGTTGGTGTCAGTGGAGGGTTATACAGTTATCCGAGCGCACTGTACGGATTGAGGCTGTAAGCATAGTAGTCCTAATGTATTTTGCATTATAATGCACATATGATAGGCATAGTATGATGCCATGGCATGATGATATGCCATTACATGAGTTCCTAGAATGAATACCCCATATGATAATTGGCTAGGTAATGCTCTCCTAAGTGGGAGTATAGCCAGGGGAAGGAACAAGTATGGCATGATGATATGCTATTACATGAGTTCTTAGAATGAAAACCCCATATGAGGATTGGCTAGGTATGGCTCTCCTATGTGAGGGTATAGCCAGGGGAAGGAACAACTGTTGAATAATCTTTGGCTAGGTATTGCTCTCCTCAGTGGGAGTATAGTCAAGGAAAGTAACAAGTTTTGAGCAATCTTCACTATATTAACTAATTTGTCATGTACTACATAAATAACTTATGTACCCTATGTGGAGATCTCTTATGAATGGATAACTATGATGAAATAAGGACTGAGGCATATACTCTTATGTTGATGAAGTAGTGTGTTTTTGTATTCCCCTACCAAGCATAGCTTGCTGAGGTATTGTACATGTTTCCATGTTTACAATACCTTAGATACAGAGGAGGGTTAGAAGCTCAAGACTGTAGAAGACTTAAGAAGATGTGGATGAATAATCAAACAAGATACCTCCTCTTGAAGACATGTATTTTATTTGAGGGAATTGTATTATATTGAGAGTTTTAATGTATGGTGAGGTTTGTATATTTTGGATTATGTAATTTGGACAAGTATTGTACTAATACCTTGCTATACTGTGAACCACTGGATGGATCCTAGAAGTTTAATAAAATCATATTCCTTCAATGGAATTTTATTTTGTACACAAATTATAGTAATGTTATGTATGAAGTGGTGACTTGGGTTTTTAAAACAAGTTTAAAAAGAAAAGAATTTCCGTTGCTTTGTTTTGCAAAAAATTTTTACTAAGGGGACGCCCTTGCCTTTGAAAAATATATTATAAAATGTGTTTCAAAAACTCGGGTCGTTACAGGATAGCACCCTAATTTCTCATGGTCAAAGAACAATCATTAGGTAGATCCATCTATGAATGTCCCAACTCAAAATTTCCCCAGAAATTCAGTTCCCCTGTAGGCTCTTGGTTTTCAGCAGTTTCCTCAACGACCAAAGAAATCAATATTTGAGGAAAACATGAAGTTGTTTATTGAGAAAAATTTTAAACACTAGGATGAGATTAGACAAGCCGTAACCCATCTCCAAAATAAGAGTTGACAGAACTCTAATGTTAATTCCCAAGCTATTGTTAAACTAGATATGCAAATGAGTGAGTTGCCTACTACCCTTTAATGATAAAGATAAGGGAACATTCCCCAGTTAGCCAATTCCAAACCCTAGGGGATAGTTTGAAGAAGGCACCAACTCAAATTCATAAAGGCCACTTGAGCAAGCCAAATCCATAACTACCATTTGGAGTGGCCATCAAATAGACAACAATGTAAGGCAGAGTGAAAATAAATTGGAGGAGAATGATGAAGCTACAACCAAGGTGAAGGAGAAGGGACAAAAATCGCATGCTCCCTCTGAACCCATAATGGAAGCACCTTATGTGCCTAAGGCCCTATTCCCTTAGCTTTTGAATAAGGTAAATAAAGGGACAAACTTTCATGAGATAATGGACATATTCAGACATGTCCAAATCAATATTCCATTGCTCAACACAATCAAGGATATCCCTGCCTATGCCAAGTTCCTAAAAGAACTGTACACACAAAAGTCCAAGCTAAATGTTCAAAAGAAATCATTCGTGACTAAGCATGTGAGCTCTGTAATTTAGCATAATACCCCTCTAAAGTTTAGATATCCAGGTTGTTGTACTATCTCATGTTATTGGAAACCATGTCATTGATAGGGCACTATTAAATTTAGAGGCTAGCGTGAACCCATTGCCGTACTCTGTCTATGTGCAACTAAGGCTCAGTGAATTAAAACCAACCCACACAACATTATAGCTTGCAGACATATCTATTAAAATTTATGTGGCATGGTTGAGGATGTTTTGATATAGGTGGACCTGTTTTATTTTCCTATCGATTTCATTGTCTTGGGCACCCAAACTATATCAAACCCTAGTAGTTAAATCCATTTATTCTTAGATGTTCTTCCTTGGCAACATCCAATGCCATCATTAACTATCATAACAGTGTGATGAAACTTTCTTTCAATAACATGAAAGTGAAACTTAATGTGTTTAATGCCAATCACAAACATCCAGACCTTGATGATTCCTTCATATTCAACATGATCGAAGGTCAAATTTCAAATGCCTTTCCACTATCCTCCACCATAGATCCACTTGAGGCCTATCTTGCACATTTTAATCTTGATTTTGAAATAGAAATCTCCATAGATGAATAAAATACTCTCCTAGATGTTGCACCCATCATGGACACTTCTAAATGGGAACCTCGGGTGGAACCTCGTCCCCCATCCAAATATGTTCCTGTACCTTTAGTTGACAAACCACCTTCTCTGGCTCTTAAAGCATTGCCTGATAACATAAAATATTCTTACTTGAGATCTAATGATTCCTTTCATGTGATCATCGCATCAAATCTCAATCAAGAACATGAAGCAAAGACACTTAATGTTCTACGTGGACATAAGATAGCTTTAGGTGGACTATAGCGAACATTAAGGGGATTAGCCTTGCTGTGTGTATGCATCACATTCATCTCAAAGAAAATTCTAAATCATCTAGAGAAACACAATGAGAGGGCTTAACCCCAATATGAAGGAGGTTGTAAGAGACTGATGTGATTTTTAAGTCGAACTCACAAGTGCACGCATAAGTCACAATAATTCATGCAATGGTGGTTGATCCCATGAGGAATCTAATGGAGGTGTAATTAGTGGTCCTTTTTTAAGTACTTAATCTAGCCATGATAATGAGATTTTTAACCTAAACTTCGAATGGAAACTTAACATGAACGCAAAACATGAAAATATGTAAAAGATGCTAAAAGTAAATATGCTCAACTTAAAAACTTTCCTAAAACAAACTTTCTAAAAATAAAACTTTGCCAATAAAAACTTTCTAAATCTAAAACATTCCTAAATACATCTTACATATGGAATTTAACAACTTTCTAAATCATACAATTCTAACTAATGGAAACTAATATAAGGAAACTACACAACAAATTCATAACTTTCCTAAATTAAACTTTCTAAAACTAAATTTGGAAACTTCTATCTTTAAACTAAGATGAAAACTATGAATTAGCTATGAAACTAAGATTTTTCAAGTAAATAAAGCAATAATCTAAAGGGAATTCAACCTAGTATGATACACATGATTCTTGAATGGTGTATATGGTTCATCGATTGAACATAGACTGAAATCAAAGGACCTACAACTAACTATCATGAAATATAATCTAATAAATAAATACACAACTTAAAAACATAATTAAGTTTCTAAGAATCAATCAAACCATCAGTAAACAATTTTAAGAATTGAGCATAAATAAGATAATTTTTTTATGTTGCTGGAAATTCTAGCACCATGTTGTTTTCAATTTCCATGTAATCAACACATAAAAGCATGATTTTAATGCATTAAAAGATTCAACTCAATAGTTATTCACTACTAGAAATAGGTATAAATAAGAACTTTAATTTCATCCATTGAAATAGTACCAATTACATCCAAAAAGTTGAACACATAATACATAGACATGATGCTGAAAATTGCATTCAATTCAAGAACATGAAATCTACTCTAAACATCCACTTCAACACACTCTCATGCTCGTAAACTCAAGTAGATTGGCATGCTGAGAGAACCTAAGAAAGAATCTAAGAGAAAGGATGCTAGATGTATTGAACCACGCAAGGGAGACAACTCTTAACAAAATGAATCTAAAGAAGTAACAAGTTGTGACACAAAGAGGGTCAATGATCCAACTTTCATCTTCTCTTTCTTGTCACTGCTAGAGAAGAACAATCTTGGATCCTTGATAAAAGATCAAGAAAATAGTTGCAAGATCTTAAGGTAAAAGCAAAGAAATATAAAGCAAAGGAAAGTGAAAGCAAAGAAAAGAAAAGTGCAGAACAAAGTACAAACCTGATTTCCTTGAACAAAAGATAAAGAAAACGACTCCAAGGAAGGGATGTTGGGCTGGTTCAAAGAAGGAAAAAATTAAGCCTTAAAGAGGGAGGCGTGGAAGATCATTCAAAGAAGGCTGAAGATGGGATGCATTGAATAGAAGGAGAAGAAGGTGGAAATGCCTCCTTCTTAAGAAGGTGCATTCTCCCCTTCTCCATTAAATTTTCACATGGAACTACCTCCCCTCTTTTATAAGTGGTGGTGGCTGCTATCTAAAGGGAACCCTATGGAAGAGGTGAGGTAACAAATATGAATTGGGTAATCTAAGAATACAACTAAGATGGAGATGCAAGGTGGCAACAAGGTGAGGCAAGGTGTGAGGCTTTAAGAAACTAGGAGATGCTTCCTTTTTAGGAGGGGGTGTCTCCCCCTTGTAAATATTGTAGAAGAACTATGAAATTAGAAAGGAAGAGATAAATTTGGATAGGAAAGAGAGGGAAAGAAAGAGAAAGGGATAAGGAAGGTGGAGAGAAAACAAAAAGTGAGGTTTTGAGTGGATGATGTGGCAGCCCTTAAATCAAGAATGGAGAGTGGGATGGTGGTAATAACATAAACATCATGGGACATCTTATAACTAAGAGTGCATGCCACTCCCTAATGAAATTGGCATGGAACTCCCTCTTCCTTAAGTATCTCACATGGAAGGACTTGAATGGGATGGTAATGGTGATGAGGTGGAGTGAGGTGGGTCGCTAGATGGTTTCCTAGGAAGGTGGGGATTGGTTGGATAGGTTTGGTGGCACTCTAGGATTTGTTTACTAGTTGAAATGGGATTCTAGGAAGGTGGAAGAGTTTTAGAAAGGTGGGACTAATTGGTGAGAAAGTACACAATTCATAGTTGTTTTGTATGGTGAGGTGGAACATGAGAAAAACATGGAAAAATAAGAAAAATGAAGTGGGTTCTTCCTATTGGTCCATGTGCTACCTTACCCAAGTGGATTTTCTCTTAATTATCTTCAAAATAACCCTTAAAGTCCCATGGATATTTCTTCGGATTTTTCTCCAATCATAGCCTTCCATGTAACTTGGCTCATGTGTCTTGATGGCTTGCAATGAGAGCTCACTTGGCTTGGCTTCATGGCTGGCTTTAGTGGATCTTTTGGCTTCTCTTGGTGGCTCAATACCTTGGCTATGATGGCTGACTATGATCTGTATCTTCTCCTCTCCTTCATTACTTATATATGGCTAAGTGGGTTGACTGAACCTCATGCAAAGGTGGTGGACTTTGCATGGCTAGTGCATGGGCCTACCTTAGTCACCTTTGTATTCTCCAATTCCTTATTTTGCATTTCCTTAGGATGATGTTGAGCCTTGATCCCATGTTGGATTGATGATTTTTTGGTCTTGAATCAATCTTTTGATCGTGATCTTCAATTTTCCTCTCGATCAATCTCAGTCATCAGATCACTATCTCGCTTCCTACAAAGATGAAAATTTCTAATTAAATCCTAAAAAATATGATTATTCACATAATTACTTTGAATTAGCCTCTAAATCTACAAACTATTAAATATTTAGTTTATTAGTTTAGAAATGCATGTATTATAATTTTTTTCCTAAATCACTAATTTACCCCTATAAGTTATAACACATGGGCAACTAATTGGGTGAATTGCACTCCCCAGCCTAAAAGAAACATTATCCCAATATCTAAAAAGCAGAACCTAAAATGAATATGGATGGAGAAGATAACAAAATCAAAAGTACAATAGATGATATAGTTGGATCAGATCCACTCAATCTTGGTAAATAGGATCCTCTAAAGTTGTGGACTCAATTTCTGGATTCTCATATTCTAGAAAAGGCTTTAAACATTGACCATTCACTTTAAAAGCATGCCCAGTCCTAGCATCTTCAATCATGGCAGTCCCATATGGAAAAACTTCTTTTACTATATACTGACTAGTCCATTAAGATCTAAGCTTACCTAGAAATAGTTGGAGCTTAGTATTGTAAACCAAAACCTTCTCTTTTGGAGTAAAGGATTTCTCATTATATTTTTATCATGAAAACTTTCATATTTTCCTTATAAATCCTAATACTTTTATAAGCTTCTTGCCCGATCTCTTCCAACTCATTAAGCTAGAGTTTTCTACGAGAGCCTACTTTATCCATGTTGAAATTAAAAGTCTTTATTGCCTAGTAGGCTTTAAGTTCCAATTTCACTAGTAAATGACAAGCCCAACTATATACAATACGATAAGAAGACATACAAATAGGGGTCTAATGTGTATTCCTATAAGCTCAGAGTGCGTCAATTAGTCAGAGACCAATCCTTATGATCTGGATTAATAGTCTTTTGAAGCATTTTTTTTATAGCTAGATCAAATACTTCTACTTCTCCACTTGTTTGTAGGTGATATATTGTTGCAACTTTATGTGATATGTTATATTTTTTCATGAGTGTTTCAAAAGCTTTGTTGAAAAAGTGTATACCATTATCACTTATAATGGCTCAAGGGGTCCCAAATCTAGAAAAAAAAATGTTTTCTTTTAAGAATTTAACAACTATTTTGTGATCATTATACCTACATGGGATAGTCTCAATCCACTTGAATGCATAGTCTTCAACCAATAATATGTATAGGTAGCCAAAAGAAGGTGGGAACGGCCCCATAATATCAATTCTCCAGCAATGAAAAACTTCAATAAAAAGGATAATGTTGAGAGTCACCATATTCCTACAGGTTATTCCTTCTAACTTTCGACAATGCTCACATAATTTTATAGAATACATGTGTGCCTTTAAACCATAGAAACCACACTACACAAACTTTGTAATGGTCTTTTGTGCAAAATGATGAAGGATAGTAGAAACCATAGGATATGACACTATTTTTCTCTAATTCAAGTACACATCTCCTAATTATTTGATCTAGGCAATAGTTAAACATGTATGGATTATCCCAGAAGTAATGCTTAACATTAGCAAAGAATTTCTACTTTTCTTGTTTGTTTTAATGTTTAGGAATCTTTCTTATGACTAAATAATCTGCAATATCAGCAAACTAGGGGAGAAGGGAAATATGAAAAAGTTGTTCATTGAGGAAAGTGTCTTTAATTAGTAACTCATTCAAAGGTTTCGATAAGACTAGGTGAGACAAATGATTGGTTACAACTTCTTATACTCCTTTTTTTATCTTTTATCTTAATATCAAACTCTTAGAGTAGAAGAATCCATCTAATTAGTCTAAGCTTAGCACCCTTCTTGGAAAGAAGATAATTAAGGGCCGAATGATTAATGAATATGACTATTTTAGAGCCAACCAAGTAAGACTAGAATTTATCCAAAGCGAAGACAACTACTGGGAGTTCTTTCTCCATAGTGGAATGGTTCATTTGGGTGCTATTTAAAGTCCTACTTGTATAATAGATGACATATGGATTTTTCTCTTTTATCTATCCTAGTTCTACTCCTACAGCATAATCACTAGCATCACACATGATTTCTAAAGGCAGACTCTAGTCACGTGGTTGCATGATAGATGCAGTGGTTAACTTGTCTTTCAGCTTTGTAAATGCTTCCTAACAATCATCAATTTGTAAGGAGGTGACACAATGGTCTGGATATTGCATTAATATCTTTAATGAATCTCCTATGAAATCCTACATGACCTAGGAAGGAGCAAATATCCCTAAGAGATTTGGGGATAGGTAGATTGGCAATTAGGTCAACTTTACCTCTATCTACCTCTATACCTTTGGATGACACTATGTGGCCAAGGACAATTCCATTAGGAACCATGAAATGACATTTCTCCCAATTAAGCACTAAGTTCTTTTCTTCATAATGACTTAAGACTTTTCTTAGATTTTCAAGACATATGTCAAATGAATTACCAAAAATAGAAAAGTCATCCATGAAAACCTCAAAGATTCTCTCTACGATATTACTAAAAATACTCAACATACAGATGTCGATGCACATAGAGATTTTGAATTTTCTTGAGCTTTCTTGATTCTTTTGGGGAAAAAAAGCTTTTAAGGTATAGTTCCCTTATTGTGACAAGAATTGGATGTTCAAAATTTAGTAATTCCACTATTTTCATCTCTTAATGGAAATGTATATAATTATTTTTGCATATTATTCATGTGTTGAAGCATTTTATGAAAGTTAATTCTAGGGAACCATTTACATACTGAACATAATCAAGACTAATAGAGAGGTATGACTTAGCGACCCTAAGGAAAATCAATGGAGACCTATAACCTAGTGAGTTTAGGGACTATCTTCTTTCAGAGAGTTATAAGGAATTCTATAATTTCTTCAGTGTATATAAATTAGTGTGATCTTATTATCCTTGTTTTGGTTAAAAGTCAAGAATAAATAGGAGTAAGAGCTTAATTTTCAAAAAATTTAATAAATCTGATAGGCTTCAGGAAACTTAAGGAATGATATAGACCATCCTTTTTCAGCCCAGAGACATAAAGCCTACCCAGTATATTGCATACCACTAGTTAGCCCTTTGAGCCTATTATTAAGCCTTTTCCTTGTTAACCCCCACTCACCTTAACCCAAAATAAACCACAAGAATAAATAATCACTACCCATTTTCAAAATGAGTAGAGTTAGTAGAAAAGTTCAAAAAAGGACAAAAAGTCAAAGAAGTGAGAAAATTAGCTATCTTTCTTCCAAAGAAGCCAAAGAAAAAGAAATGTATCAGAAATAGAAAAAAGAGGAGAAAAATTAAAGGAGAAATACAAAAATACAAAAAAAATATTCATTTCAAGTACAACCCAAAAGAAAAGTTGTCCTAACAAATATTCATTGAAGACCCCTACTCAATTTTGAACCTTTGAAATCCTTATACCCTTTTTTTTTAACCTATCCTAAGCCTACTTTTCATCCCATTTAAAGACCTATGGATCTTAGGTAAAATATAGCCTTAAAGAGAAGATAAAAAGAAGGAATTAAGGTAAACTACCCCTAATATTCTTGGTAATAACATCCACTCTTAGGGATCACTTTCCTTTGTCTTATGAGCATTTAAAAGATTTATTTGAACCATTATCTTTTTAGATTCGGTCACATAATGAGAGAAATATGTTCAAATCCTTATTTGAGAGCTTCATTTCTAAGAGTATACCTATGAGGATTTGAGGTTAAGACATATTTCCAATGGAATTTAAGCATATCCAATTAGAAGTCAAGATTTATGTGGCTATACACACACATGCACTCTGAGAAATATCTAAAATAAAATGTCTTTCATATGTATATGATTTGTAAAATTGACAAATCTTCTCCATTAAGTTGTGAAAAACTAATAGAATGCTAATGAATGAAGATTCTCTAAGATAAAATAGGGGACAAAACTTTATTGAATTTTGTGGGTGTATTCACTACAAACCCTCACGAGGCTTAACTCATCCACTAAGGGTAACCTAGGCTTTTAAGGGCTTGTTGCATGTGCTAAATACAATCATAAGTACCTACAAAAGTTTCACCTTGTATCAATTTTTTAAAAATGATTTTTTACATGTTTTGCTCGAGACTAGCAAATTGCTAGTTGGGCGTGTGCTAAGTGTTTAATTTTTTCCAAAATACCCTTAATTTAGCATTCAATTAGATCATGTAACTCATCAATTTGATAATTTTTAGATAAAATATGAATTTTAGCTTAAATTGAGCATCCAATCATTAATTTGTCAATATAGCACGCTAGTGAGGTTGATCCCACGAGGAGTGAACTATTGTGATGTTAGTCGTCCCTACTTTAAACTATCTAACCTATTCAAAATTCAAGTATCGTTTGTTCTAAATTAAAAATGAAAATTAAAACAAGGAATTAGCAAAAAACAGGAAATGGAAAGTAAACAAAAGCAAGAAACATGCTAAATGGGAAACTTTCCTAATCTAGAATTAAAAGTAAGGGAAATTTACTAAAGCTTCAACTAAGAAATTGGAATTGGAAACTTAACTAACTAGCAGTAATAAATAAATAAACTACAAAGAATTAGAAAAATTCAAATAAGGAAACTACCTAAAAAAGAAACTTTCCTAAACTAAAACCTACCAAAAATAGAGCTTTCTAGAATTCAAATGGGGAACTTTATAAACCTAAAAAAACCTAAAAATAACTAAATTAACTTCTATAATACAAGATCCAATAATTAAATTAACCAAAGTTCAAAGGAGAATGGAACGTAGAACCATGCACATGGTTTTTGGACTGTGCACATGATTCTATAGCCCTAAAGATGGTGAAATTCAGTGTACCTACAATGAGTTACTATGAAAAAGTAACATTGGATCTAATAAAAACATAAAAATATAAATGGGTACCTAAGGATTTAGGAAAATAAGATGTTTTCATGGCTGGAATTAAAGCACAAAGTTAAAGAAAAACCAATTTCCAGGTTTTGGTACTTAAGAACAATCAATAAATCTTGCATTAGAAAGCTACTAAAACCAAAACTTTTATGTTAGAAAATAACCCAGATCTCAAGTACATTAATGAAATAAATATTCCATAACAAGAATTCCAAATAAATTTATTGAATAATATCCAATTTAAATCAAATTTATGAGCATAAAACTGTGCATAAGTTGTGGAATTTGCACACTTTTTCAAAGCTTGAAATCCTATCTAAACAAAAAGAAAATTCCAATCTAATTCTTAAAATACAAAGTATAATAACATAAAAAAAATAAAATCTAGAAAGGAATTTATGAAAAACAGAGGCTAAGTGGGTGAACTAACTAAGAGAAAATAGCTTAAAACTAAGAGAAAAAGAGGGTAGAAAATATGGAATTCAAGTGGGAAATCGAGGATTTAAGTAAGCTCTTCTCTTGGTTGTCACTACTAGAGAATAACTAACTTGAATCTTGATTGAATAAGAATGAAAAAATTATGGAATGGAGTGGAGAAGAAAGAGATTAAGGGCTGGAAAGTAGCATGAATTCTAAGGAGCAAAACAATGAAAACTTAAAGCAATTGAACTAAAGTAAAACAACTAAGCTACTGACCTGAATTGGAGAGCAAATAAGCAAGGGAATAACAGGAAGACCAAAGGAATAAAATCACCAACAACATTCCAAAGTCCAGCAGCAAATAAAACCAAAGGAAAGTTTGATTTCAAGGTGTGTCACCCACCTCTACTTAGAAAATTAGTATGGAACATGGGGCTATATATAGAGAAGTGGTTTCCTAACTTAGGATGGGGAGAAAGCGTAAGGAAAGTGGCCCTAGGGGTAAGGGATTGAATGAGGAAGGTTGGGTGAAAGATACATTAGCAAGATCATGTCATAAACATGATATAAGAGAGAGATAAGAAGCATGGACTGGCTAGTTTCTAATTTTGAAAAGGATATAGATGTCTTTTTTTCTAAAAGGAAAGTGGGATGACATGGGAAAAATTGATTAGCTAAGTGGTTTTCTAGGACATGGGCATTGGTTGGATGGTTAGGAAGGGAGTTTAGGAAGGTGGAAGAGTTGTGGAATGGTAGGACTCTTTAATAGAAAGTCAAACTCGTGGTGGTCTTTGGTGATGAGGTGGAAAGTGATAAAAAAGTGAAAATAGTGGGAAAAACATCAAAATTTGAAGGCTCTCATCCTATTGGTCTATATGCCAACTTATCCTATAGATTTTTCATTAATTATCCTTAAAATAATTCATGGATAACTCTCTTGAATCTCCTCCAATTCTAGCCTTCCATTTAGTTAAGCTTTATGGCTTAGATAGCTAACTTTGAAGGCTCCATTGGCTAGGCATTAAAATAATCGGCTTAGCAAACTTCCTTGGCTTGAGTGGCTTGAATTCCTTAGCTTGTCACCTTCTTTCATGGTTTATATGGCTAAGGTGGTTTGAATGGCTCCCATGCAAAAGGTGGTGGAAATGCATGACTTACTTCATGGGCCCACTTTGGCCATCTTTAACTCCTTTAATCACATCCATTATTGGTCCATAAGATGATCTTTCCCTTGAGCTCATGTTAAATTGATGATTTTGATGCTTTGACTCAATCTTTTTTATCTTGATCTTCAATTTTCATCTCAATCGATCTCGACTGTTGGATCACCATCTTACTTCCTACAAAAAGTGAAAAATACTAATTAAATCATAGAAAAATAAGATTAATCACATACTTACCTTGGATTAGCCTCTGGACCCATAAAATATTAAACTTTCTCTTCCTTAGGTAAAAAATGCATGTGTTATAATCTTTGGTCTAAAAATCCTAATTTAACACTATAAGTTTTAATATATGGATACTAATTAGGTGATTTTTATGCAAAATTAAATAATTATTAGTTAACTGCAACTGCACGGACCATTGTAGTGTAGCATATGCAAGTATAGGTCGATCCCATAAGGACTCACCTTAATAATTTGGAGCTTAAATAAAATTTAATTATTGAAAAATTAAAATTAAGTGAAAGTACAACAAAATTTAGATATATTTAATCAATGAAAATTAGAGAATTCAAAATTCAAAAAGACAATAAATTAACTAAAATATAAGAAATATCTACTTCCCTAGCTTAATAATTATTAATTTCTTCAAATCTGGTCATCTTGGAGTCAATCAGCCTTCATAAATCTCTCCAACATGTCCTTTATGAAAGATCCAATAGTTCAATTATGCAGATTTCCAAAAATCTTGAAGATGTGGATTAAAAAGTAATTTTAGGTTTTGAACGACTTAGATTGATTTTTGGAGTTCAAATCAAAGATCAGAGACATTTAATAAGCTAAGGGATGTCCTATGAATGAAATCTAAAAATAAATTGAAAATCTGATTTAAAATAGAGGAGAAACAGAGAGATCTTATTTATTAAGGCTAACCCATTAAATAGGATAAGCCTTAATTAAATTAGCTTGAATTGGGCAGTTCCTGGATAACAAATCATAGACAAAATAAAATTAGAATAGAAGCAAGTATACAAAGGGAATTAAAATGAGGAATAGATGGAATTCAGGATTAAATGTCGTGGGTAGAAATGGAATTAAGGGAAAAAATAGATTTAATGAAGAAAATGGAAACCCAATGATGCAAAGGGAGACGGTGAAGAAGGGGGAGAAAGAGGAAACCCATGTCAGGTTTCCTCCTCTGAGTCGTCTAAGGCAATGCAAGGAAAGGGGCAATGCAGTGGAGTGGAGATTGGCTAGTGATGGAAGAGAAGGGGGAGAAGCAGATGGGTTGATCGAAGAGAGGGGAGGAGAAGGGGGTGCCGATGCAGTGGAGGGGTTTTTTGTCACTGCTGTGCCAATGCCTATGATGGTCTGGAGTGAGATAGGGAAAGAGAAGGTAGCTGGGAAGGACCATTAGGTGGAATGAAAGAAGAACAAGGAGATGGGGCAAGGCGCTGTAAGCCAGCCGGTGATGGAGAGGAGAAACATAAAAAAAAAAAAAAAAAAAAAAAAAAAACGACAAACAAAAGCGATTGGAAAGCAAAGGAAAACAATAATGGTAAGCCGATGAAGAGTGTAAATAGATAACAGTGGAGAGGAAGGGGTCGATCTGCAGTCTCTTACAGCCTCCTCCTACAATCATGGAGAAGAGGAATAGAATAGAGATGAGAGAGTGGAGGGAGAAGAAGATAAATAGCATGGAGAGGGAGGAAAAGAGGAAAAGAAAGTGATAGGTTTCCTCTTTCTTTTCAACATCCAGCCAAAGAGAGAAGGTGCTAGTGGGTGGTTTCCTCTCTTCAAAGCCCACCACCTTCTAATTTGCCTTCTAGCTTACTTTCCTCCTTAAAGATTTCGAACTATTGGGGCTCTCCAAATCTTCTCCATATTTTCCTTTAAAAGAAATTTTCCTTTAAGAAACCATTCCATGTGCACCACTGAATCTCTATTGGGTGATCTACACCGTTGAAATTCAATCTGAACCATCCAAGCCTATTTTAGTTGATTAAGAAAACATAAGATTATATTAGAATTATCTAAACTATAAATTAAGCATCTGATAAGCTTTGATGACCATCTGACAGCTATATTTGACAAATTAGTAGTTGGATCATCAATTTAAGATAAAATTCATATTTTATCTAAAAGTTATCAAGTTGATGAGTTAGATGATCCAATTAAATGCTAAATTAAGGGTATTTTGGCCAAAATTAAATACTTATCAACAGCATTGAAATGTGACAGGAGCATTACATAATCCAAATGGCATTCTTTTGAGCGCTAAAACACTACTAAAATTTGGGTTTTATAAGATGACAAAAACAAGATGGTTTAAATACAACCATCTTATAAAAAATTCTATAAGACAGTTTTGTCTTATATATTATAATATCATAAGATGGTTACATAATCATTTTATAGGACGATTTTAAAAATCTGTCTTATATTGTCACCAACAATATAAGACGATTTCCAAAAACCATCTTATAAAACCATTACATAAAACGGTTTTGGAAAACCATCTTATATTGTTAAGATAATATAAAATTGTTTTTAAAAACCATCTTATATTTTCAAAAGAGTATATGACGGTTTTTATAAACCATCTTATAAATTGTCTAAAAATATAATATGGTTTTTAAGAATCGTCCTTTAAATCTTCTTTTTAATACAACATGAAGTTCAACCTTTAATTTTGACTCTCGGCTGCTTTGACGAAAACTCGAACATTGGGTTGGATTTACATGCACTTTGTCCTGAACTTGCATTTTCTCAGTTGATATCGATTAGGTAGTATTCATTCTTATTTTTTATCATATGCTTACTTTATTTGATGTTTATGGGTATAAAATTCCTTTTTTGTAGAATATTTTTTCTTCTTGAATGTGTGATCATTCATTTGAATGGATCAGTGTGTGGAGCATTTATGTGTATGGATTAGTCATGTTTGGTATCATTCTTTCTTTCCCAATCCTAGACTTGAAAAGTTGACTCCCCTAGTATATATTATATATGTTTTTACCAACTGTATATGTATATTTTATGTGCACAACAAGTATTTGGTTAAATACCTAACCCATGTTATTAATCTTTTCATGCTTAGAAGGTCTTCGCACACATTTGAACATCAACTTTTGAACAAAATGGACAAATATGCTTGGATGAGTGTGGAAAGATTATCAATGGAATATGAGGAGGGAATAGAAAAGTTCATAGAGTTTGGTCTCAAGGCAGGTGGTGATTGTAATCGAATGTAATGTCCATGCTCAAGATGTAGAAACCTGAAATAGGTTACTGTTGGTGAGTTGAGAGAACATTGGTGCTTCAATGGAGTTGATCAAAGCTATTGCCCCTAGATGTGGCATGGAGAGGGAATAACTCATAGGCCCTCGGTAAGGGCTAAATGTGTATATGAAAAATAAGCCACTCTAGGAAGTGGTGTAGATGGTAGTACAGCTGCACCTATGTTTTGAGATGTATACAATGACTTTTAAGACAACCTAGAATAATTCCTAACTACATTAGAGGAAGCCGATGAGCCATTGTACATTGGGTGTACAGATAATACCAAGTTGTCTATGGTGGTGGAACTTCTCAATGTGAAATCAAGATTTAGTATTTTAGATCAAGGTTTTACAGAATTGTTGAAAGTTATTGGTAAAATGCTATCCAAGGAGAACAAATTGATTAGTTCGACATGGGAAGCAAAGAAAACCTTGGTTGCACTAGCTTTGAAGTATGAAAAGATACATGCATGTCCTAATGAGTGCATCCACTTGTGGACATTTAAGATGGAAGATGAGGAAGAATTCAAGTGATCAGCAAGTGAAAGATGTCCCTGTAAATGTCCCATGGTATTTTCCCCCTATTCCAATATTCCAGAGAATTTGACATATTAAAGAAACAATGAAGAAACTAGTATGGCATGGTGAGGAGAGGTGGGTGATAACTATTTATGCCATCTAGCAAATAGCCCTGTGTGGAAGCTTGTAGACTTACTGTGGCTTGATTTAGTAGAAGAACCTAGAAACCTACGACTTGCAATATCTGCAGATGGGATTAATCCTCATGGTTCTATGAGTAGTAGGTATAGTTGTTATAATAGTTGTTACAACCTTCCACCATTGTTGTGCATGAAGAGGAAGTTCATGATGCTAACTATGTTAATATTAGGTCCCAAGCAACATGGGAATGACATTGACATGCACTTGGCTCCATTGATTGATGATCTTATGACATTGTAGGAAGTAGGGTTGAAGCTTATGACGCATACAATAAAGACACATTCACCCTTAAGGTTGTATTACTATGGACAATAAGCAACTTTCCTACAAACAATAATTTTGTGGGATGTAGTGAAGGTATACAATGCCTATCCTATTTGTAGTAATCAAATGTGTGTCGCACGACTTCAACATGGTAGGAAGATGGCATTCCTGGGCCACAGAAGATGGTTGCATAGAAACCATTCATATCGTTTTAAAAAGGGGGAATTTAATGGTAGTGTGGAGACTAGGACACCTCCAAAGAGGTTGACTGGACAACAAGTATTAGAACAAGTTTAAAACCTTATTGTATCATGAGAGAAGAAGAAGAAGGCAACTTCGCATATATATGAAAGCAACTCTAAAATCTGGTGGAAGAAGAAGTCAATATTCTTTGAACTTGTATACTAGAAATCCTACCACATGCGGCATGTGCTTGATGTCATGCACATTGAGAAGAATGTTTGTGAAAGCTTGACCAACACCTTACTTGACATGCCAAGAAAAACAAAAGATGGACTTGCAGCTTTAATGGATCTCATGACAATGGGTTTAAAGAGAAGGTTGAATCCACAAGATAGGGGTAGTTGAGGAACATACTTGCCTAAGGCAAATTATACACTTAGTACATAAGAGAGAAGAATAGTGTGTAAAACCCTGTCAAATATCAAAGTTCTAAATCGGTACTCTTCAAGGTTTAGAAACATTGTCTCCATGGAAGAGCTGAAACTATTAGGGATGATGTCTCACTATTGTCATGCATTGATGCAATAACTTCTGCCCAAGCAATACGTTCAGTGCTACCAAATAAAGTTAAAGGATCTATTATTAAATTCTGCTACTTCTTTAATGCTTTGTGCAAGTAGGTGGTGGACACTTTTAAATTACAAGAAATCTAGGAACATTTAGTGACAACTTTATGCAAGCTTAAGACAATATTTCCACCATCCCTCTTCTATATCATGGTGCATTTAACAGTGCACTCATTGATGAGGTTAGGCTATGTGGACCTGTTTATTTGTGATGGACATACCCATTTGAAAGGTAGGTGAAGGTGTTAAAAGGTATGCACAAAGTCAAAATCTCTCGGAGGGGTTTATTGCCAAATGTTACATTGCAGAAGCAGTCAAATTTTACATTAAGTATTTATCAAGAGTGGATGCTATTGGAATCCTAAGAATGAAACATTCAAGTGCATTAGTTGATCCGAGAGTTGGTGAACCTCTCTCCAATGGTTGTGTGTTGATCATTGATCATGAGGAGCCAGGCCAGGCACACATTTATATCTTGCAAAATATTAATGTTGATGAAGTTCTACCATAAATTAAGTACATAACTAATGTTCTCTCTTTGGTTTCTTTCACATTAACTAATTTAATCATTAATGTTGATGAGGTTGTGTGTGTTAAAGGGGACGTAATGTATTATTATCGCAAGCATGTTGTATATAATTTTCATCTTTGATCATTGTGTAGTATGCACATGGACTTCCTAAAAGAGAGGTATCCAACAGTTGCAAAGAAAGAGAAGTGGCTGTAAGATGAACATTGTCATTCATTTACCACTTGGCTTCATCAAAAGGTATTTAAGTACAATGAATAATACTTTATTGAATTAATTGATTTGTAATAGCATATGTACATATACATTAATTGATCACATCAATTAACATAATATACAGGTTTTAGATTAGCAAGATGTTTCAGGTCATAGTATTTCTGAATGCATAGGTTAGATGGCAATGGGACCTTGTCCAGAAGTAGTAAAGTATGCTAGATATGCCATCAATAGTTATTGCTTTCACACAAAAGATAGTGATAAGTTAAGAGAACAACAAGGTAGCGGTGTTAGCTTGGTTGCTAAAGCTACTTTCTTTTCTAGTTCAAAGGACAACAACCAAATTGTAGCTAACAATACTTATTACAGGGTTATACATGAGATATAGGAGCTAGATTATACTTGTAGAACTGTGGTTGTGTTTAACTATAATTAGGTGGAATAGAACAAAGATATCATCATAACCAATGCCCTCGATTTGACATTAGTTGAGCTCAATAAGATCGGCTATCAAAATGACCAGTTTGTTTTGGCATGTCAAGCAAAATAGGTATTTTATGTACAAGATGGACATGATATGATGTGGACAACTATAATATCAGCCTCCCCAAGGGACTTATATGATGAAGATGACCTTGGTGGCACAACAATTGATTATCCTTCAATCACTACAACAATGCTATCAATCGATCTAATTAAGGAGAATGAGATGGATTATGTGTGTGATGCTAGTAAGGAGGGTGCTTGGGTTGAATCTAATTGTATATAAGGGGACAAATTAAAGTGTTTGTATCAACTCATGTATGAAAAATGAATTAATAAGTTTACACATCATGTGTCATGCCAAAATTAGTTAAATGTTAAGGAAATAAAAGATGAGGTAATCTCTGCACTTCATAGGTTTTTAAGATTTTTCAGGTCCAAAATAGGTGAAACTACTTTAATACATATAAGACAGTTTATGAATAACTATCTTATATTATTCAAACAAAAATTAAGGACCGCAGAAGAATCGCCATGACAGTGAACCCTATAATATAAAATGATTTTTTTAAAACCATCTTATATAATATGATTAAAATATAGGATGATCTTTTTAAAAATATCCTATATTTAAATGAATATGCTACGGTTTCTTAGAAACCATCCTATATTAAATAGAATATAGGACAATTTTTAAAAACCATCCTAAATTCACATCATCTTAAACCCCCCCCCCCAACACATGCAATTTTAGAAAACCAAAACCCTTGATGAGAAGAAGAAGAAGAAGAGGAGGAGAGAGAGAGAGAGGGAAGAAGAAGAAGCAGAAGAGGAGAGAAGAGAGAGAATGCACGCCCTCCCCGCACCTTACTTGTGATAAGTTTACTCCCATTAGGTTGGATCTCTTTCTTTTCTCTCTTTTCTTATTTCCATGCTTCTAATTTCTAAGATCTGCTTATTGTAATTGTCCATGTGAATAGTAATAGTACATTGCTTACTTAATTATGTGCATGATTTTTTGCTTTGTTAATGGTTGAAAATATTTGAAATTGATCATTCTAAATAGAGGACATTGAGAATAAGAAGACCCATGTGTTAGATTTTTAGTTTTAATTCAAAAAAGCATCCAAATACTTGGTTAAAGTATGCTACTTATAGTCGTTTGCATGAATAGTAATAGTACATTTCTTACTTAATTATGTGTGTGATTTTCTACTTCGTTAATCATTGAAAATCTTTGAAATTGATCATCCTAGATATAAGATATTGAGAATAAGAAGACCCATGCGTTAGATTTTCAATTTTCATTCAAAAAGACATCCAAATACTTGGTTGAAGTATGCTACTTGTAGCTGTCTGCATGAATAGTAATAATACATTGCTTACTTAATTATGTGCATGATTTTCTTCTTCATTAATAGTTGAAAATCTTTAAAATTGATCATTCTAAATAGAGGACATTGAGAATAAGAAGACCTATGTGTTAGATTTTCAACTTTCATTCAGAAAAGACATCCAAATACTTGGTTGAAGTATGTTACTTGTAGTTATCGATGTGAATAGTAATAGTACATTGCTTACTTAATTATGTGCATGATTTTCTGTTTTCTTAATGGTTGAAAATCCTTGAAATTGATCATTCTAGATAGTGGACATTGAGAATAATAAGACCCATGTGTTAGATGTTCAATTTTCATTCAAAAATGCATCCAAATACTTGGTTGAAATATGCTACTTATAGTTGTTCGTGTGAATAGTAGTAGTACATTGCTTACTTAATTATGTGCTTGATTTTTTTCTTTGTTCATAGTTGAAAATCTTTGAAATTGATCATTCTAGATAGAGGACATTCAAAATAAGAAGACCCATGTGTTAGATTTTCAATTTTCTTTCAAAAAGACATCCAACTACTAGCCTAAATTTTTGTTAGGAATAATTTATGTTAGGAATAATTTTATATAAGTTTTTACTTGTGCATAGTTAGTCAAGAGTTAATATATTATTCTAGTGCTACTTTCCTAAGACGTAATTATTTTCTTCATTCTGTCCTATTTACATAGACCAACTATGCACTTAGATGGTTGTGTTTTCTAAACCAATATATATGTTGTTATATTCTAAATGTAATGTTTTCACTTATGTAGGAAACATGGAACATGAAGAAAGTGAGCCTCATGAAGAACAATCTAGCACTGGTACACCTATTAAGAGAAAGGGCAAAGGGCAACCGAAATGGAGCATATCATCAAGAGAAAGTCAAAGGAATAAAAGAGACTACAGTAATAGTAAAGTGTAGGCGATAGGTGGCAGTGCACATTCTTACATCACTTTCATTTGTTGCACTATTAGAAGCATGGTGCTAGTCTCAATTACTGATTGGAGACATGTGTCACCATCAATAAAAGATGCAATATGGGAGATGGTGAAGGTTTGTAAATGCTTGCTACAAACAACATACTATGTGCCTTATCTTGTTTTATTTTAGGTAGACTAAAGTTTATTTTTCCTTTGTATTCTACCTTTAATGTCTCCTATGAGTATAAGAAGAATACTCTAAATGAGGCTGGTGAACAATGGAGGAAATGGAAGAATGATCTTACAAGAAAGTACATACTTCCACATGCTAATGTCTACACTCCACACTATCCCTAAGTTGCGTTCTAGCATCATTGACTAGAATCAATTTGTATAGACTTGCCTGTCTTTTGATTTTGAGGTAATTACAAACTAGCCAAAAGCTTCATTCCTCTAATTATAAAAGTGCATTATGCTTCATTACATGTTCCTTTGATGTGTGGCGAAGCATATAAGAGGACAAATAATGCGTGCAACTAATCATATGCAACACTGCCTCTTTAGGATTGGTTACACATGGTTAGAAGAATAAGAAGTATGTATATGTGAAAGTTTAGTTCTATCAAAATATACTTGACTTTTATTTCATTAAATTTGAATTAATGTCTCTCTTGACAGCAAAAGAAGGATGGGACCATAGAGCCCATCGATCATGCCCTTCTTTGGAAAATGGCACATTCATAGGGGCGCAACTCCTAGACCTTTACTGACGAACATGCTTTCTTGGTTGCTTCAAGAATTGTAAGAGGTTTTACGTGTCTATCTTTGTATTTCTTACAAGGACTTTGAGCAGCACTCTTGCAAAGGGGGAGATCCTATATATAGCCATGGGCAACAAGGAGAGCACCCTGGCCAAGTAAGAGCTTAAGGCCACGGTGTGGTTCCTTCCAAATTCTTCCATAAATCAAAGAATCCTCCAGTAGAGGACATGGAAGGAGAATATGGTAAATGAGTTAAACATGAAGGTAAGGAATGATTTCTATAAGGATGTTTAGAGTTTTAAAGGTCCAAGTCAAGACATTGTCCCTTGACCCCCATCTCACAATATCTGCAGTCCTCCATCGAAAGAAGAGATGGAGGAGTAGCTCTTCGAAGGAGATATTCCAATCAAGGAGGTATGTATTGACATGTTTACTTTTTCAATCACACGTCTTAGTAATCTTCATTCATTCTTAGGTATCGGTGATTCTTAATTTGTAGGTGGGTTAGTGCCTGTAGCTATATACAACTGAGAACTATGATGCTGCGGCAACACTATACGAGATCTTTTCTGTCATGCTAAACGACATTTGATGCATCCACACGATGAGCATGTGTGCATTATTTCTACCCTCCAACTAAATTCCCTCCTACCAATTCCTATAGAAGTAGATGATATTGGTACTATTGGAGATGTGATTGGATATCATGTAGCTTGGCTAGGGAAATATATCAAAACAATGATTTCCTAGGTATGTATATGGTATCACAGCATCATGTTCAACAATTACTTTAAGGCTTAAGCTAATTTTTTAAACACTATTTGCATCTAATGTTAACCAGAAGAAGCATAAGGTGCCACTGAGGGTGACCCTCTCAGCAGCAACAAATTCTAGCATACCGATTGCCCCATCCTAAGTATTTGTGTCTATTTTTATGATAAAATTGTATCTCTTCAACTCTTCTTATATATATTCATTACTAAATTCTGGAAAATTAAATCTACATTATAGGGATTTGGTGCAGGTTCTAACTAACATGCCTCCATTCTTGAGAGGACTGTAAAGACTACTCAATGAAGATAAGAAACACAACCCTGTAAAGATAGAGGTTGATGTGCTTGCCCATGATTTGAGGTTCAAGTCATGAAAGAGGACCTCTTAGCCATATGTAATATGGCTTAGCTAGAATACATGCACATCATCGTTTATATCGAGTATGTCTTGTAATTGCTCTATTAAGAATCAAATTGACATTACTTATTAATAGGACATGATAAGAATTTAACATTAAGTTTATCCAAGTATTTATATGATAAATTGCAAAGACTAGAGATCAAGGAAGTTTACAAATTACTTGACCCTGCTATTATCTCTGAAACAAAGGAGCATTTTCCATGGAGAAACAAATAGAAGATATCATACCTAGGTTATTTTATTGTGACAACGGGCAAACCTTACTGATTCCCTACAATAGTGGGTAAGTTATTACATGACTTGCTATCATTCCACATAAACATGAATATGTAAATAAGTTAATTTTTTCAAATTTCAATTTATTGATTATGTATAGAGGTCCCATTGGATGCTGCTAGCTTTGGATATGCATGGTGGACATACAATTTTTTATTCTTGTGGAGCACATATTCGAGGCCTATTGATGGAAGTCATCAATAAGTAAGTTTGACTTTTATTTTATTCATTATAATAGTTGCATAGATAAATATCCTCTTTATTCATATACAATGCTTTTATTTATATATGTGTAGTGCATGATATAAATGGGCTGAGATGAAAAATATTAACCATCTAGAAAAACTAACTTGGAAAAGGGTCAAGGTAAGGTCTACTAATTCCTTAGTACAACCCTATAATCTAAATTTATAATTACACATGATATTTGAACCATATGATCTGTTGACTTTATTATGCAGTGCCCTAGACAACAATCTAATAGGGAGTGTGGGCATTATATTCTTAGATATATGAGAGCTCTCAGTTTGCAAAGGATTTATGATCTCCCAATTGAGAAAGGTTCAATTAATTGATAGATCATCATTCTTCCAGTTTTCTACATCTCTTAAGTGACTCCAACATTAATGTCTCAATTGATTTAATATTTGTTGTTTTGTAGGTTGATTTGGGTAGCAAGAGTTACTTGAAATTATATATAGATGACATCAAAATGGAATAGATTTAATGTCTTTTGACTTTTAATTTGTAGATCACTAATGCTCTTGAACATAAAACAAGTTTATCACTGAATACAAATTACAACTTCACTACCATGGATGTACATGTTCCTTTTTTTTTATTTAAGTATGTGCATGCTTTCTTTATTTCATTAAGAAGTGTGTATGGGATGTTCAATGTGGAATGTTGGAAGTGTTGAATGTTATGAATGCATTTTGCAAAATAATTGTAGCCTTCAAAAATGAAGTGTTCAGAAACTATAGGAACAATGCATAAACAGAAACCAACAAAAGAACACACAAAATTATGTAGAAAGTATATGCAATATAGGATGATTTTTTAAAAATTGTCCTATATTATGCAGCTTTATAAGACAATTTTTCAAAAACCATCCCATAATAACCATGATTTTAAAATAGTTTTTGAAAAACCATCCTATATTACACAGCTTTATAATTTGGTTTTTCAAAAACCATCTTATAATCTCCATGGTTTATAAGATGATTTTTGAAAAAGCCGTCCTATATTACAAAGATCTATAAGACGTTTTTTGAAAAACTGTCCTACAATATCCTATTGTTTTTTTTTTATATAAGACAGTTTTTCAAAAATCGTCTTGTAATATCCATTATTTATAAGATGGTTATTGAAAAACCATCCTATATTAGGCAAATTTATAATATGATTTTTTAAAAACCGTCCTATATTACACAGTTTCTAATGATTTATAAGATAGTTTTTAAAAACTATCCTATTTTTTACATATTTATAAGAAGGTTTTCTTAAAAGCATCTTATATAAATTAAGCTTTATAAGACAATATTTTATAATTGTCTTATAAGACTTTTATAACCATCTTTTATTTGTTTGTATTTTATAAGATGGCCCGGTATAAGACAATTTTTTAACCGTCTTTTATAGCCATTTTTAACTGTCTTATAAACCACTTGTTATAACCATCTTAGAAAACAATAAAATTAATGTCCTGCAACCTTTTTTAACACCTAATTAACAAAGGGCAAAGGAAAATGGTCCTTCCTGGTGACAGCATTCAACTTTCTATAGTCAATGCACATAAGCCAACCAGTAGTAACTCTAGTAGGGATTAATTCATTGTTGGCATTATTGATCATTGTCACTCTAAACTTTTTTAAAATTACTTGAGTTGAACTCACCCATTTACTATCACTTGTGGAATAGATAATTCTCACATCAAGCAATTTAAGGAATTCTACTCTAACCACATCCTTCATATTAGGATTTAACCTTCTCTACAGTTTATGACATGGTTTAGCTTCCTCTAAATATATCCTATGGGTAGATATTGAAGAGTTAATGCCCTTTATATAGGCAAGGGTCCATCCTATAACACCTTTGTGTTCCTTTAAAGTGTTCTTTAACTCTTCCTCCTATGATGTTTTTAATTGGGAGGAATTATCATAGAAAAAAGTCCCTTTTTCTCCTAAATATACATATTTTATATCTGATAGTAAAGATTTCAATTCAAGCTTAGAAGGTTCAACTAATGATGGAAGGGGAGTGGACTTCTTTAGTGGAAGTTCCTCAAAATGAGTTTCTATTATTCTATGTCCATGATAGGAAGGCATTAACTTCCTCTATTAGTGCATCATCATTAAACCCATTAAAGTGGGCCAAACATGCCTCAAGTGAGTCTGATAAGGAAGATGAAAGAAATTGATCTTGCACATCTAAATTTCACCAGGTTGCTTACAAATGTTGAAAATGTTTAGATCTAATGTCATATTACAAAAGAAAAGTTTCATGACACCATTTGTGCTGTTAAATAAGGCATTGGATGTAGCCAAGAATGGTTGTCCCAAGATGATTGGTATTTCATTCTTCTCATTCATCACCAGTTGTGTATCTAGAACTAGAAAGTCTACAAGAAAGCATAATTGTTCTACTTGAATAAGCACATCTTCTATTACCCCTCTTAGTATATTCACAAAATGATCAGCTAGTTGGAGTGTAGTAGAAGTTCATTTAAGCTCACACAAACCTCACTGCATATATACCGAGTGTGGAAATAGATTAACACTCGATCCTAAATCAAGAAAAGCTTGATTAATCTCATCATATTCACAAAATGATCAGCTAGTTGCAAGTACGAGTGGGGAAACCTGGATCCTTGTATTTTAGTGGTGTATGATGTTGAAGAATGGAACTAACTTGCTTAGTCAAAAATGCCTTGTTTTGACCATTTAATATTTTTTTTATGGTGCAAAAGTCTTTTAGGAATTTGGCATATGATGAGATTTGTTTTATAGAATCCAAGATCCATATGTTGATCTTGAATTGTTTAAAAATCTCTAAAATCTTATCATTAGAGGTAGACTTTGGAGCTTGACACAATCTCTAAGGGAATGGAGCAAGAATAGGACATGGTTCAACAAGTAAAGTTGGGACCTTCTCTATAGAATTTTCTTCTTCCTTAATGGGTCTTTTAACCTTATCTATCTTTCATTGCTCATCTTTCTAAATTCTATTACCACTCCTAAGAATGGTGATAGCTTTACTTTGTTCCATGGTAGAGCTTGATGATGCAATGGATGCATTATTGCTAACCACATGCACACCCTTAGGGTTTGGTTGTGATAGAGCTAGGAACTTATCTTTATCCATTTTTTGAACCATTTAATTCATCATATTTTTCATTTCATTCATAGATTATGTGGCTTGTTTCAATTGAACTTCTAATGGAGAAGTTTTCCACTACTAGCTTTGATGGTATGGGCCTGAAATAGGATGTCCTTGATTTTGTTGGTATGGGCCTGAAATAGTGTTGTGATGACCGAGGTTTTCATAATACATTTTAAATACAAAAGACATTGAGTTAGCAAGCTTGATCTCTAATAAAATCATTTTTAAAGAGTAAACAATAGCAGAAGAATCTTTTCTTTTAAATTCAATTTGAAAAACCTAGAGTGTCATTTTCTTTACCAAAAATAGGGATTCTCAGTGAAATGAGCACCCTTTTTTATCAAAAATCCAATAGAGTTTATTCTATTTTTCGGACATATGACATTTATGTATGTCATTGTGAAGTACCTAATAAACATTCATTGATAATTTTAAAATATAATTCGAGACTCAGTCTCCTTTTCATACATCTAATAAAATAACACAAAATACTCAAACAAAACACACCCAAAACCTCCACAACACAACCCAATCACATAAGTCATCCAAACTCCCTCAATTACATACAATGTAGTCTCTTTCTCATTTCTAATACAATAACTTCAATTCAAAGACCAATTCTTACATGTCCTTTTCCAAAGCTTCCGTTGGCACGCTCTTATTAGTAAGCAGCTCCTATTCCTTGGGAGTCCTCTATTCTTAGATACTATCAACATGTCAAACCTACTACTATCCTCTATATCTGAGGCATTGCAAACCAAAGCAATGCCTCAACAAGCAATCTGTAATATCCTCAATTTTTAACCCTAAATTAGTAATAAAATAAATTAATTAAATAAAAAATTCTATGAATAGAATTGGTTTTGAAACCATTAAATTTAGAAATTACACATCGATAGGAATTAAAAGGTATAAAGAACGTCAAAAATGAAGTTCAAATGAGAGAGATATGAACATTTTAAGTTACAAGGGTAATTTGGTAATTAGGCAGGGACACGAATTACAGGGGGTCATTTTGATAACAACACCCCCTTTCCATGCCAAACTCGTAGCAGGTGAAGAGAGGTAGTGATCTGCCTTTTCTTGTGATTTAATCAGATCTACAACTACAAAAGCATGTTCCCCTTCTATTCCCATGCCAAACAACTAAAGAAAAACCTTAGTTTTCCCGTTTGCACACTGCTGACATGAATAGAAGTTTGCATGCGTAATAGGACTCTGGTCTCCCATCTCCTCTAATCAAGTAAGCTGCACACTCTAACTTATTATTCACCTTGTTTTCCAACTTACCCCTCACACATCCGAGTTGGATCTGGGCTGAATGGTCGTTTGATGGCCTAGGGAATCAAAACCGTGGATCATGGTTAGACCCACATTAAGGACACCTCAAGTGATAGATTTGAGCCATTCGATGTGATCTTTGGACCCAAAAACCTTAGGAACTATGAAAACAAATAAAAAATCAGAGCATCTCAGGCTTCAATCAAGCTAAAAGAAAATGAACGGCTCAGGTTCATCGTCCATGATTGACAATGCACCCAGGACGTTGACCGGGACACCTAGGCATAGATGGCTCATGGGAGCACTCCATCGCAAGTGCGCCAAAATGCCTAGCATCTTAGAAACCTAGACACATGCGAGGAGCACCCCAACAACTAGGACACACATGGTGCATTCTGGAGCACATTCTGGAGGTGGTGCATCCTGGGGATGCTAGTTTACACTGGTATAAACTGGTGTAAACCATTCCGCCAGTGCAAACCGGTGTAAAATAGAAATTCTAATCAGATTTTGATTTGAAATGGTTTTTCTGAGATTTTGGAGGCTATAGAAGCCCGATCTTCAATTTGAAAGATCCATTGGAATTGTCTCAATGAAGCGGACATGAATTTAACCTCTAAAATTTGATCTGAGCATAGTTAGTCAATCAAACCTAAGAAAACCTACTCAATTAATTAGATCAGGCCGATTAGAGGATGATCAGGCCTTAGAACTTAAACAATTGAATGATTTAAAGGATGAATTGATGAATCTAAGGAACATATTAGGAATTTTCAGCTTAGAATTGATCTAGACCATTGATTTAAACCAGATTTTGAAAATTGTTGATCTGAGAGTGATCTGACCATCAGATCAAGGTGTAAACTTTATATATACATTTAAAATGAGAAGATGAACATGAAACAACATTGTTTAATGATGAATAAGATCATAATTAATGATCTAATCATAAATAGAGATGTTAAAGAATGATCCAATGGCTGGATCGCTATAGATTCTATGGAGACGAAATAAATAATGCGAAATAGTGTTGTGATGCTGACAGGTGCATCAGAGTGCGCAATTTGAGAGAAGTACGCGCTTGATCTAATATGATTGTATTCTTATTGAGGTAGGTGATGACAGTTAATATTATGTTTTGATTTCTAAAGCCTTGCATTATCATAGCATCATGGTTGATTGTGATTGATTGTCACTTGTTTATTTAGTCTGAGATTTTGTGAGATTCAAAGTTTTATGCTATAATTGATATGAGATTTCAATCGTGTATTGAATGGGTTTCATGATCGATTGTTTTATGGTATTGATACCGCGTACCTTATGTATGATTAGTAATTATCTTTCTTTATTGCATCACTAAGATTGGTGGGTTTTCATAAAAATTGGTGGGGGAGGCTTGGTAGCCAGCCCTTTGAGAGGTTAACTCTGGGATGAGGGGTGTGCTTTAGGGATTGTGAGACATAAGTGCTCCTGGTTTTACGAGATACGAGATTTTTGTGTTTTGTGATTTATGATGGGTGCTCTCACTCGGTGGATGTCATTATAGGAGGGAGTAGGGCTGGCCACCCACCCTTTGAATTTATGATGTGATAGACACCTACCCACAGATGGCTTTCAGTAGGGGTTTGATAACATGGGTAGTCCACACTCTCGGTCCGGGCCTTTCTATGGGGACAGACGTTAAGTCTCTTGTTATGGTGTCGACGAGAAGCGGCGATGGTTGAGACCCTGGAGTGGTTGCCACTACAGTATGACTATCCATACTCTTGTTCTGTATGCTTGCATGATGAGCATGGAAATGTTATTGTATGCCTGGGTGTAACGACACTCAGAGGATTGATATGAGTACTCATGATTTGTTATACAAGTGTATGGGACACTCGTGGGACCCACATACCTTGGGGTGCCCTATTTGTTATTATATGTTCATTGATATTGGATCATATCCCGTTTTACATCCATGAGGTGCATGTTTCATCGCATATGATGTTTTAAGACTATATTGGCATTGCTTATGATACTTATATTTTCATAGATAATTGACATACACATATATCAACATTGTTATTCGATTTTGTTTTTCACTTGTTATTACATTAAATGTCTATGTACCTACACAAGCAATAGCTTGCTGAGGCATTGCATTGTTTTGCAATGCCTCAGATACCAAGCATAAGAGCAGAAAATGCAAGGCTGTAGAGGGACAGTGATAGTAGTGGTGACCACTTTGATTTGGCTGATAGATAGCTCAACATGAGTGATTAGATGAACTACAATTTGAACCCATTTTATGGACTATATACCTTCATTAGATGGATTGATTTATGACATATATAAATATATATATATTATGGACATGTCTTTAAGTATGGTGGAATGTTGTGATGGATAGACCCTAGGCCACATTATTATGCTTTGTGGATATTTATTATTTCAAAAATAAAGGCATCATTGATTTTGACATTGGATTTGATATTAGTATTGTCTTAAATTTATTACTGCGTACTTATATTTATCTTTTAAATCATGGTCATGATGTTTTTGGAAAAAGAAGATAACACCCGGAGGTTTTTAAGAAAATGTTCTAATGCAATAATGAATAAAACCTTTTGATTTTAGGATCCTGACTATAATTATTATAAAAAAAAATGTTATGAAAAACCTGGAGTGTTACAGTTGGTATCAAAGCCCAGTCTATTCCATCATAATCCTTACAAAGGTCTGCTTATATGTAGATGGCAGTCCATGAATTGTAGTTAAAGAAGAACTAGAAAGGAGGAACTTACACTTAGTGATATTTAAGTCCTTGACAGATGGCTTCTCGAAGAAGGACAAGATCTACCCCTACTCTGCCAGTTGCCCACCTGCCGAGTCCTCTGATCAAGGGGATCGTGATACTGAGTTGGTGAATAGGGTGATGCTAGGGTTGATACCCCTCATACAGCAATAGATTAGGATTGCAGTTCAGGTGCAATCACCACCAGTACATAAGACCATAAAGGGTGATGCTTTTAGTGTTTCTAAGAAGACAGATAAACTATTAGAATGATTCCAAAAGATGGTGCCACCCTTCTATGGTGATGGTAATACTGAGGAGGCTGAGCAATGGTTATTTGAGGCAGAGAGGACATTTGATGCGATGAAGATTGCACCAAAGGACCAGGTCCGAGTAGCTACCTACCTACTGAAGGGTGAGGCAAGCTTTTGGTGGTAGACTTTTACACGTACGCAACCAGACCCTACAAAGATGATGACATGGGAGGCCTTTAAGCAGGCTTTTGATACTCAATACTTTTCACCTCATGCATTGCAATTATTGAAGAAAGAATTTGCCACCTTGGAGCACAGAGATATGACGGTTCAACAGTACTTGAACTGATTTACCCAACTGAGGAGGTTTGCTCCTGAAGTGCTTACCTAGGATAAGGAGACAATGGATAGATTTGTGGATGGATTGGCACCTTGTCTATGATTACTTCACGAACCACGATTGTGTGAGATGCAGCTGACATGGACTCCATGTCGGAGAAGAATTCTCTTAGGACTAAAGGGAGCATGTACCATCCCACTAAGGGTAAGAGACCTTTTAGTGCTATGCAAGCACATAGAGCACCAGGTTATTAGCCACAGACCAAGCCTAGGAGAGACATAGAGAAGAAGAGATTTGATAGACCGTAGCATCAGAGGTAGCCCCAACAACAGTGACAGCACCAGCCACTTTTCCAGAGCCAGCCATGCAAGTGCTTTGGCTATGGACAAGTGGGACATTTTCTTAAAGAATATCCTAGGGGATAGAGGGAGAAGTAAGCCGAGGTGGGTACAGAGGCAGCTACCACGTCACGTAGTCAAGGACGAGTGTTTGCCATCACATCAGGGCAAGCACAGGCCTCAAACTAGGTCATCGAAGGTACTCTTCTAGTCTCAAACTGACAAGTAAGGGCCCTCTTTGACACATGGTCCACTCATTCTTTTATTTCATGCATTTTTGCATCTTGCCTTGATGTATGCATGCATAAATTAGCATTTGGGTTGGATATTATGACACCCATGGGAGAGACAGTAAAGGCTATTGAGTATCTCCAAGAGATACCCGTGGAGATATCAGGCATGAGGATGGACTCAGACTTCATTTTATTAGACATGGTCGACTATGATGTTATATTAGGAATGGATTGGTTAGCTAACTACTTGGCTACTATAGATGACCATATGAAGCAGATTATTTTTTATATGCCCGAGCAGTCAGAAATTTTGTTCCAGGGCAGAAAAAGTCTGGCAAGTACATACATCATCTCTGCTGTGAGACCAGCACAGTTTCATGCACGAGAGTGCAAAGAATTTCTCGCTTATGTGACCATTGAGGACAGAAGGCAGCCACAAATTGAAGATATTGATGTTGTCCATGAGTTTGCAGATGTTTTTCCTGAGGAGTTACCAGAATTGCTGCCGAGTAGAGAGATTGACTTTACTATTGACTTGGTGCTAGGTACATCACCTATCTCTAAGGAACCATACAGAATGGCCCCAACAGAGTTAAGAGAGCTTAAAGTATAGTTGTAAGAGTTACTTGATAAGGGGGCTTCATCAAGGTTAGCGGGTCTCCATAGGGAGCACCAATCCTTTTTGGGAAGAAAAAGGACAGGTTACTGAGACTATGCATTGACTATCGATTGTTGAATAGTGTCATTGTAAAGAACCGACACCCTTTGCCACGCATAGATGATTTATTTGATCAGCTCCAATCAGCATGAGTGTTCTCCAAGATAGACCTGAGATCAGGATACCATCAGTTGAGGGTTAGAGAGGAGGATATCTCAAAAACTACTTTTAAGAGTCGTTATGGTCACTATGAGTTTTTAGTGATGTTGTTTGGATTAACCAATGTACCTGCAGTGTTCATGGATCTAATGAACCATGTCTTTCATGCTTACTTGGATAAGTTTGTGATTGTCTTTGTTAATGACATCTTAATTTACTCACCTAGTCATGAAGCACACAAGGAGCATCTCCACAGGGTATTTGACACACTTCATCGACATCGTTTGTATGCCAATTTCAGTAAATGTGATTTTTGGTTAGATCAGGTGTAGTTTTTAGGTCACGTGGTATATAAGGATGGAGTGGTCATAGACCCGATGAAGGTTGAGGCAATGCTACATTGGAAGAGACCTAAGACGGTGACAGAGGCACTCAGTTTTCTCGGTTTGGCAGGATATTATCGCTGGTTCATTAAGGTATTCTTGAAGATTACATTGCCTTTGACTACCCTGACCAAGAAGGAAACTCAATTTGTTTGGACCAATGCCTACGAGGAGAGCTTCCAGGAGCTCAAGAAGAGACTTACTACTACTCCAATGTTGACATTACCATCAGATGCAGACAGTTATGTGGTTTATAGCAATGCCTCGGGTAAAGGACTAGGAGCGGTGTTGATGCAGCATGGGAAAGTAATTGCCTATGCATTGAGATAGCTTAAGATGCATGAGGTGAATTACCTGACAATGATCTGGAGTTAGCAGCAATAGTATTTGCACTGAAGTCCTGGAGACATTATCTATATGGCAAGAATTTTGAGGTATTTATTGATCATAAGAGCCTCAAGTAATTGTTTACTTAGAGTGATTTGAACATGAGGCAGCATAGATGGATGGAATATCTCAAGGACTTCGATTTCACCATACAATACCTCCCAGGGAAGGTTAACATCATCGTAGATGCCTTGAGTAGGAAGTTTGGAGTAATGATTGCCAATCTATTGACTTGGTCTATGTTCCTCAATAGGATTTTAGAGGCACGGGGCAAAGATAAGGAGACATAAGATTTAGCAGACATGATAGATTTTATGAGAGGACTGGATGGAGGAGTCAAATTCAAGGGTAGGTTAGTGGTATCTGCAGATAATGATTTGAAGCGTGAGAGTATACAATCCATCCTGGAGATACGAAGATGTATCAGGACCTCAACGGAATGAAGAAGGATGTTGGGGAGTGCGTGGCATAATGTCTGACCTGTCAGCAGGTTAAGGCAGAGCATCAGTGACCATTAGGGTTACTTCAGACATTGGATCTCCTTGAGTGGAAGTGGGATCATATTACCATGGATTTTATTGTAAGCCTTCTAAGGACTGTTAGCGGACATGACATGATATGGGTCGTTGTGGATAGATTGACTAAGTCTGCTCATTTTCTTCCTATCAAGTAGAATTAGATGATGGACAGTCTAGCAAAATTGTATGTCAAGGAGATCATAAGTCTACATGGAGTTTCCTTGATGATTATATCAGATCAAGATACACAATTTAGCTCGAAGTACTGCAAGAGCATGCATGAGGCTTTAAGATCGAGGATGAAATTTAACACAGCATTCCACCCTCAGACAGATGGTCAGATGGAGAGAACCATCCAAATGATTGAGGATATGCTATGGGCTTGTGTTATGGATTGGAAGGGTAGCTGGGAGGATCATTTACCACTGGTATAGTTTGTCTATAATAATGAATATCACACAAGTATTGGCATAGCTCCATACAAAGCACTTTATGGCTAACCTTGTCAATCACCCTTATGTTGGAGTGATGTAGGAGAGAGACACATAGTGAAGTCCGAGTTGGTGGAAGAGTGTGCAGAGAAAGTTTGACTTATTCGAAAGAGATTGTTGATAGCTCACAGCTGCCAGAGTTATGCTGATAAGAGGCGGAAAGACCTAGAGTTCTTTGAAGGTGAGCATGTATTCTTAAAGGTCTCCCCTATGAAAGGAGTGATGAGGTTTGGGAATAAAGGGAAACTTAGCCCCAAGTACATTGGGCCTTTTGAGATTTTATGCAGAGTTACGTTAGTAGCATACCAGCTAGCCTTACCACCACATTTGGCAAATGTACACAACGTCTTCCATGTATCTATGCTAAAGAAGTACATGCCAAACTATCACACATGCTGGAGCAGATCCTAGGAGAGTTACAGCCTGATATGACATTTGAGGAGAGACCTGTGCATATACTGGATAAGAAAGTCAAGGAGTTGAGGACTAAAACTATTCCATTAGTCAAGGTCCTCTGGCAACATCATTCACTGCAAAAGGCCACATGGGAGACAGAAGATGAGATGAGGAGGATCCACCCAGAGTTATTTATATAGAGGTATGTACTGAAATTTCGAGGACAAAATTTTTATAAAGTGGGAAAGATGTAATATCCTCAAATTTTAACCCTAAATTAGTAATAAAATAAATTAATTAAATAAAAATTTCTATGAGTAGAATTTGGTTTTGAAACCACTAAATTTAGAAAGTACATGCCGATAAGAATTAAATGATATAAAGAACGTCAAAAATGGAGTTCAAATGAGAGAGATATGAACATTTTAAGTTACAAGGGTAATTTGGTAATTAGGTAGGGACACGAATTAGAGGGGGTCATTTGATAACAACATCCCCTTTCCACCCCTAACTTGTAGCAAGAGAATAGAGGCAGTGATCTGCCTTTCCTTGCGAATTAATCACATATACACCTACAAAAGCATGTTCCCTTTCCATTCCCACACTAAACAACCAAAGAAAAACCCTAGTTTTCCCCTTTGCACATCGCTAGCATGAACGGAAGTTTGCACGCATAATAGGGCCCTGATGGGAGCCATCTTTGACTCTAATCAGGTAAGCCGCACACTCTAATTTATTATTCATCTTGTTTTCCAACTTTTCCCTCATAGATCTAAGCTGGATCTGGGTTGAACGGTCGTTGGATGGCCTAGGGAATCAAAATCATGGATCATGGTTAAACCCACATTAAGGATACCTCAAATGATATATCTGAGCCATTCAATCTGATCTTTCGACCCAAAAACCTTAAGAATGATGAAAACAGATAAAAAGTTAGATCATCTGAGGCTCCGATCAAGCCAGAAAAAAATGGACAGCTCAGGTTCATTGTTCCCAATGGACAATGCACCCAGGATGCCAATTGAGACACCCAGGCACAGACGACACAGGGAGCATGCACCAGTGTCTTGGAAACCAAGACGCATGCAGGGAGAGTCCCGGTGACTAGGATGCCCACGGTGCATTCTAAGGCACGTTCTAGAACCAATGCATCCCAGGGATGCCGGTTTATGCCTATATAAACTAGTGTAAACTATTTCACTGGTGTAAAATAGGAATTATGATCAGATTTTGATCTAAAATAGTTTTTCCAAGATTCTTGAGGCTACAAAAGCCCGATCTTCTATCTGAAAGATCCATTGGAATTGTCTCAATGAAGCGGACATGAATTTAACCTCTAAACTTTAATCTAAGCATAGTTAGTCAAACAAACCTAAGAAAATTCTGGAGGATCCAGCTACAAGAGAACCAGGAACGGAGAGCTCTCTCCCTTTTTCTGCCCGACTCTTTGGTACTCAATTAATGAGATCATGCCAAGTAGAGGATGATCAGGCCTTATAACTTAAACAATTGAATGATTTAAAGGATGAATTGATGAATCAAAGGAACGGATTAGGAATGTTCATCTTAGAATTGATCTAGACCATTGATTTAAACCAGATTTTGGAAATTGTTAAGATTGATCTGACTGTCAGATCAAGGTGTAAACTTTAGATGTACATTTAAAATAAGTGGATGATCATGAAATGACATTGTTTAATGATGAATAAGATTAGAATTAATGATCTAATCATAAATAGAATTAATGATGAATAGGAGAGGAAATAAATAACTCAAAATAGTGTTGTGAAGCTGACAGGTGCATCAGAGTGAGTGGTTTGAGAGAAATATGTGCTTGATTTGATTTGGTTGTATTCTCATTGAGGTAGGTGATGACATTTAATGTTATGTTTTGATTTCTAAAACCTTGTATTATCATATCATCATGATTGATTGTGATTGATTGTGATTTGTTTATTTAGTATGAGATTTTGTGAGATGCAAAGTTTTATGCTATGATCGATATGAGATTTCGCTCGTGTATTTAATGGGTTTTCATGATCGATTGTTTTATGGTATTGATACTGCGTATCTTATGTATGATTAGTAATTATCTTTCTTTATTTCATCACTGAGATTGGTAGGTTTTCATAAAAATTGGTGGTGGAGGCTTGGTGGTCAGCCCTTTGAGAGGTTAACCCTGGATGAGGGGTGTGCTTTGGGGATTGTGAGACACAAGTGCTCCTGGTTTTACAAGATATGAGATTTTTGTGTTTTGTGATTTATGACGGGTGCTCTCACTTAGTGGATGCCATGCTAAGAGAGAGTAGGGTCAATCACCCACCCTCTGAATTTATGATGTGCCTATAGATGGATTTTGGTAGGGGTTTGGTAACATGGGTAGTCCACACTACCTGTCCGGGCCTTCCCATGGGGACAGACATTAAGTCTCCCGTTATGGTGTCAACGGGGAGCGGCGGTGGTTAAGACCCTGGAGTGGTTGCCACTATAGCATGACTATCCATACTCTTGTTCTGTATGCTTGCATGATGAACATGGAAATGTTATTGTATGCCTAGGTGTGACGATACTCAGAGGATCAATATGAGTACTCCTGATCTATTATTCGAGTGTATGGGACACTTGTGGGACCCACATATCTTGGAGTACCCTATTTGTTATTATATGCTCATGATATTAGATCATATCCTGTTTTACATCCATGAGGTGCATGCTTCATCGTATATGATGTTTTAAGACTATATTGGCATTGCTTATGATACTTATATTTTCATGGATAATTGACCTACACATATCAACATTGTTATTCGATTTTGCTTTTCACTTATTATTACATTAAATGTCTATGTACGTACATAAGCAATAGCTTGCTAAGGCATTGCTTTGTTTGCAATGCCTCAGATATCGAATGCAACAACAGGAAAGGCAAGGCCGTGGAGGGACAATGATAGTAGTGGTGATCACTTTGATTTGGCTGATAGATAGCTCGACGTGAGTGATTAGATGACTACAATTTGAACCTATTTTATGGACTATATACCTTCATTAGATGGATTGATTTATGACATTTATATATATTATAAACATGTCTTTAAGTATGGTGGAATGTTATGATGGATAGGCCCTAGGCCATATTATTATGCTTTTTGGATATTTATTGTTTTAAAAATAAAGGCGCCATTGATTTTGATGTTGGATTTGATATTAGTATTGTCTTAAATTTATTACTGCATACTTATATTTATCTTTTAAATTGTGGTCGTGATGTTTTTGGAAAAAGAAGATAACACCCAGAGGTTTTTAAGAAAATGTTCTAATACAATAATGAATAAAACCTTTTGATTTTAGGATCCCGACTATAATTATTATAAATAAAAAAATGTTATGAAAAACCTAGGGTGTTACACAATCGCTTGTGTAGGTGGAATAAGATGCAATTTGATATAAAAAAAATCATGATAATTCTATAGAGATCACCTTGTACATTCTGAATCATGTAACTACCATTCAATTATTTTTTAACTTGAAAAAGCTCAACATTTATCAAGATCATGAAAGCATGCTACAAATGAAGAAGTATCGATGCATTCATACTAAATCACCTTCCTTGAAATGCAAAATATGAAATCACATATCAAACTTATAAGTCATTTACACTTCCTAATACTAGTCTTCACTCTTACAAGCCATTTCAAATATCAAATACCAACGTGTCATTATGTATATTAGAGTGCACAGTAAACAATATTGTCCTCTTTAGCTCAGTGGGTTAAACCTAAAGACACACCTCAAGGCTTTGTTTCTGACTAGAGGCATACAACTGGGTTACACCTATCAACCTCTCATGGAATGTGTCAAACTTCCCAAACGATGGGGGGCTAAACTTGTCCTTTTTGGGCATAGAACTAGGCTACGCCTGTCAACCTTCAAGGCTTTGTTTCCAACTGGAGGCATACAATTGGATTACACTCGTCAACCTCTCGCAGAACATGTCATCACTGGAATCAATGTATCCAGTGACAATATTGTCCTCTTTAGGCATGCAACTGGGTTACGCCTATCAACCCTCAAGGCTTTATTTATGACTGGAGGCATACAACTGGGTTACACCCGTCAACCTCTACTGAAACGCATTGTCCCTGGTCTAGGATGCGCTGTGTCATGAACAAACAAATAGATTAAAACATCACAATGTACAACATGTGCTTATACATGAGCAATTTAATTTACATTCAAATACGACATGCATATTTACTTCATTCATAGCATAGTCTGAATAAACTTGTTTTAATAATTGAGATTCATATCTATATATATATATATGTATATATGTATTAAAAAATATAGCACATCTTAATTCCACCTACCTCAAATGGAGAACTTTGGGTTCACTAACGCGATAATCTATTTAGTTTGCATACGCACTCCCGATCAGTCACACCTCTATAACAACACAAACACATATTCAGTCATACAATTCTAGGACTTCTCTTAACTTCCTTAGCATGGAAGTTTCCTCTAAGTTAGCTCCTAGCACTATTCGGTGCAAGGCAAAGTGACAATGCTTATTACTATACTAGGGCATTTCATTAGCTATTGATTGGTCGTCTATTGAATAATCAATGATTGCTAGATCTGCAATCCACACCGTTGGTCCTAGATTAGCTATCCACCACTCTTCTTAAGTGAATGCAAGTCATTTCCACTATTCAATGGTCTTAACCTTTGATTCCTAACCAAATCAACTCTTGGGTTGGAGCTGGGTGTTATTTTCCATACTACAGTCCTCAATACAACCTATAATTGTATTCCTAAATCAGACTCATATAATGAGCATCATGAATAGTTCGTATCACCCAATTTCAATATAAGTTTATCCAACTTCCATGCATATCATATCTAAGCTAATTCAAGGTTCAGGAATCCATCTGTGATCTCTAATCATTGATCTAACATCACAAGGTGTCATTTGAATAGTGACAGATCGGACGGCCTAGATCATCCCATTTGTTTCACTTCAAATTCATATAATCCTAGTCATCCTATCATTTTTAAGGATGGGGAATTCATCTGTGGTGTCTGATCGTCGATCAAACATCACGAAGTTATTGTGTGAACAGTACCCAATCGAACGGCTGAGATCGTTCGATCGGTTTTTAGCTTAGATCTGAAATTTGTGTGTAATCTGAGCTACATCATGCCCTAAATTACCTATCCCTAAGCTTGGATTAGGAATTGAGCTGTTAGATCATCCATAAATCAAGATCTAGCATAAAAATGCATGAATTTAACAAAATACCCCAAATTCGAAGTTGGGTTTTGTAGATCTTACCTTCTAGATGCATTTTAGCATTTTTTCCCTCTTAAAATGGGTTGGATTGGCTCAGATCCATCGTGAAACCCTCCAAACCTAGGTGTGAAATGATTTCCCTTTTGATTCGCAGTCCTATCTAGCTCAGATCTCCCCTTAAGCTTAGGGGTTTTGGTCACCTCTCTGAGCTAAACAAAATGACTAGCTCAGATCATTGATCCGAGTAGGCGTTGTCTCCAATGACGACCTGTGAATCTGGAAAAACCATAAGCCCCCATTTCTGCTCACCAAAAAGCTTGACTCCTATGGTGGCCTACTTCTCTCTCTTTTCTCCTCTCCTTCTTCTCCTTCTCCCTTCTCCTCTTCTTCCCTTTCTTCTTCTCCTTTCTTCCTCTCCTTCTTTTTCTTCTTCTTCTTCCCTAGTTTTCCCCACTCTATCTAGTTCCCCCTGTATGTCAAGTTTTGGAACGGACCTAACGGCCTGTTCTCGATTCACTTAAGTTGGGGAGGGTGTCGATATCAAATACCATACAGCTCCTCACGAATGAAACGATTAAATAGAAATAATCTATATTACAGATACACATATATTTAATGAATAATAGACTGACTCATGGGATTTATTACTATTTCATCCATCATGTAGGAATCTATATGTATATCTTGTATACATAGTTGCTATACGTAGTATACAACTAGCCATATATTTCTATTTATGGGTAATGCCTTTCTTTTTAGAACGAAATTTTCTTTTAGCCTTTCTCGAATCGCCTAAAATTTTAATATCCAATAAGGAAGGGTTCACTAGCAAATATTTACTCTTGAAATTGAAATATTGGCTTCATTCGTAGGGTTAATCCATGACCTTTCAGAATAAATCAATTGGTTCTTGGTTGGTTTCGCCATCCCACCCAAGGAATCATTAGGATTCGTTTTTAATTTGCCCCTATATTAAGGTAGCTTTTTTTTCCAACGATGCCCTTAATCTTTAAATTCTCATATCTCCTCCATCCGAACTCTGATTTTAGCAAAGTTAGTGCCTTTTGAATCTTCTTTCTAAGTACAATCTAATTATAAAGGTCTCAATACATGATTTGATATCTATCAAGTTTCTCACTTATAAAACTCTAAAAATATGTATTTAACATCCCAATTTAATATTTTTCAAAATTCACAAAAATTGAGATTTAAAAATTAGGGATGTTATAAGTCCATCCTTAGTTTTGTTGGTGAGGTTGTTATGAGCCAGGTTGTGAGACATTGGTAGTTGGTCCATTTGTCCAACTGAAATTTAGATGGTTTCTCTAGTTGGGATTATATGTCTTTGAGTATGGGGAGAAAGGTCTTTTATAAATGTTAAGGGTATTAACTTGATCATAAAGTACATCTTGAAATGCTAAAATGGTGGAACATTCCTGAGTAAGATGTGCAATACTTTCACAAATGCTACATACTTGTTCATCCTTTTTATTCTTTCTCATTTTTATGGCCTCTACTTTTCTCGCTAGGAATGTTACTCTAGCATTAAGTTAATCTTTGTTAGACATGGCATACATGCCTTGCCTAACATGGTTGGTGGTGAGCTTGGGCCTATCGGATGTTCTACTCTTTCTGAATAAGCTCAAGTCTATGCGCTTTCAACTAGCCATTCCAAATACTCATCTACCTCATCTAGTTGTTTATTTAGAAAGTTGCCATTGCACATCATCTCTACAAACTGGTGCATGTTAGAATTAAGTCCCTCATACAAGAAGCTAATGATGCATCATGGTTCACAACCATGATGTGGGCATGTGAGTAATAGATCCTTAAACCTTTCCCCTCTTTAGTAGAATGATTCTTTATTCTTCTGGGTAAAGTTCATTATCTTACGGCAAAGTATATTTATTTTATGTGTAGGGAAAAGCTTTTTCAAGAATTCCCTAGTCATTTTATTCTAAGTTCTTATGGAACCCACTAGTAATGTATTAAACCCCATTTTACCTTTTTCCTTTAAAGAGAAAGAAAATAGCTTAAGCCCTACAATATCCAGACCAATGTTCTATGTCCGTTGGGTATCAAATTCTTTAAGGTGTAAGTAAGGACTTTCATTATTTAATCCATGGAATTTGAGATGTGATTGGCTTACTCCCATTTTTAATTCTAGTGCACCAGCATTCTAAGGAAGAATGACACAAGATGGTGTGCTGGTGTATGTAGGTTGCAGGTAGTCTTTTAAAGTTCTATTATGAAAGTTTTGATATAAATCATTATCCCCATGTTCACTCTATTGATCCCACTCCTTATTGTTATTCCTTCTCCAATCTTGGTTTAATGGATGCTTATTCCTCCTTAATGGAGGTTAATATTCATCATCCATTAAAGGTGGTGGGTCCTCACTCATGATGAGTGGAGGGCCTTAATCGCCTCTATGACTTCCATGGGATGGGTTACCCCTAGATTGTTGATTAGTCAATGATGGTAACTAATCTGGTTGTATGTCGTTTGGGTCATACTTAACTAACCTTCTGGTTTTGTTGTGTATCTAGAAGTGCATAAAATAAAAGCTCTTTTTTTCTTTTTGTTTTGTTTTTTGTTTATTATTATTTTTTAATGGAAAAAACTACCCTAACTAGTGCAACCTAACTACTAATAATGGATAATGATAGAGCACAAAATTCAAACAACCTTAAGGCTAACAAGCAAATAATTTGATTGTTTTAAATTTGTGTGGGAGAGAAGCTCTTAGATAGCCTAATCCAATGCTCCTCTTCTCTTTTAGACTTGCCTCATCGCTTGCCAATTAAATCCTAACCTAACCAACCACTTCACACCATCCTTGGCTAGCCATAGCTAGTTTAAGTCATAGAATGTGTTAACAGTGCTAGTCATTTAAATACCAATACAATTAGTTAGACAGGGTCCACTGGAGTTAAAATGGGTTGTCTCCTTGCAAGTGGGTCCTATGAGCATATGATGGCCTCTATAGGTCTCTTCTAATTAATTTAGAAGGTTGGGTTATTCACTTGTTGTAATTATACTAGGTGGGCCATGAGGTGGTGATGAAATCCACCCTTAATTTTGTGGGGTTAGGTGCCATTACTAATTAAATAAAATGATGAACATCCCCTAAAATGGAATTAAAAACAATAAACTAATGCAAATCATAAAATGAAAGAGTTATAAAGTATGCTATGTCTATGCTATCAAACTACCAAACAATACAAAGTTATTCTAAATATGCAAACCGTAATATAGGAATTAAAATGAGTTAGGACTACTCATAGTGGGGTCTTGAATAAGATCATCTTGTACAAGAGTAGGACCATTTACAATCCACCTCCACTTCTAGGTTATGATGATCCACCCTTGACCAATATTATTACAACCTTTTTAAATGAATTACTATTAAACAAAATACAATGCATCCTCACTACAACTCACTCAAAATAAAATTGGGCTATCCTAATTGTGATCCTCCATGAATTCCTCCTTCTCCAATTTCTTACAAAATAAAAATAGCAATAAGTACCAAATGTAAGAAATAGAGTAATTACGCATTAAGGAAAATAAAAAATGCACTTAATAATGCCTAAAATGGTAAAAAAATAATGCTTTTTTTAATTTTTTAGATTCTTTAAAAAAAATTGAATTTTTATTAAATTTTATGAAAAATTCATTGCAAGTCCCTATAACGGCATCAAGAACTTATTGATTACTTTTCACAAGTGCATGGGCTATTGTAGTATAGCTTGAGCAAGTATGAGTCGATCCAATGGGGACTCGACTTAAAGAAAGTAGAGTTTAAATAAAATTTAGTTATTTAAAAATTAAAAGATTTGAAAATTTAAATAATAGTGAACTCAAACATTAGATCTATTGAATTAGTGAAAAGTACAAATTTTTAATTAAAAACACAAAAAAAATAAATGAATTAGCAACTAAAAATTAACTTTCCTAGCTTGATCGTAGAAAATTTCTTCAAATTTGATAACATTAGAGTTGATCAACCTTCATCAATCTCTCACTAATATATTTAATTAAGGATCAATAGTTGGATTAAATAGATCTCCCAAAAATTTGATAATTTAGACTAAGGAAAGAAATTTGGATTTGAACTACTTAGGTCAAATTTCTGGATGATAGATTGAGGATCAGGACCAATGAATTAGCTAGGAAGTGTCCTAAGGTGAAGGTCTAAAGTTTAATTGAAAATATGATGAGAACAAGATCTTGAACTAAAGTGATCCTTTTGGTTGAGGATAAACCATTGATTTTGTTAGGCTTTAATCAAACAAAAATTGGGATAGGAATTCTTGGAATAACTAATAATAGGACAAAAGGGGGATAGGATAATCCTGGATAAGAATAAGTCGAAATAGGAAAAAAGACAAAACTAAGAATAGAAATGGAATTAGGGAAGACTAACCATGGCCAAAAATGGAATTTTTTATTTTTTTGGTTTTCTGTTAAAATGGAAAAACCCAACAAAGAAGATGATGAAACGAGTGGAGGGAAATGAAGGGAGAAATGGCAAAATAGGGGAAAACCCAAAGTGGTTTTTTCCCCAAAATAATGAAAGGTAGTTAAGAGAAAAGAATTTAGATGAAATAGTGTAAATCACAGGGAAAACACATAGAGAAAATCGATGATGAACAAGGGAAACCAATGAAGAAGAAGGAAGAACAATAGTGATGAAACACAACTGTGAAACAAAAGAATTGACAAATGATGAATGGAGATGATAGGATGATGGATGAGGAGCAAAAGTGCCATGAAAAGCAAGGGTGGATAGCAGTGAAATAGATGTAAACTAGGGATGAAAACAACTAGTAACAAAGGAAGATGGACTGGTAAACAAAGGATGAGATGCTAGAGCAAAAAAAAGATAGACAGTGAGGGAGAAAAGAGCAGGGAAGCAGGCTTCATCTATGCCATCCGAAGGAGGAGATGGCTGGAATTTGGTCAAGCCTTCCTCCTTTCCTCTTCCTTCCTCGATGAAGTAGTTTTGCCCAAATAGAGAAGGTCGTGAAGAACAGTCCTTGGAGGGTGCTCGACTTCTCCTCCCTTGCTACTATCATTCTACTATACTTCAAACTCTTCTCCTATGTATCCCTCCTTAATCACCTTCCTCCTTTGTTTTTAAAGCTTACGGGCTTTCTAAGTTCCATCTATCCTTACTTCTTTGATCTCTCCTTTTAGGTGCCCTTTCCTTATAGAGATTTCTCTTTCTTTTGAGATTTTTGCCACCTTCCTCTTTAGTTTGATTAAGCAAATATCTAAGCCTTCAATCTTTCCTCTATAAGTCATGCTTACACTCTATAGGATTTCTTTATTATTTCCTTAAGCATCTCCATCTTGTATCATGGGACCCATATGGCCTTTTGTTCCTTAATGGTGATCTAGTCCATTGATTTGATCCAAGCCATTCCATACTCAATTTCGTTGATCTGTAATATAAAAAACTCAATTAGATTCATCTTGATCATACTTTAATCCTTTGATTAGTTCCTAATGATCATTTGACCATTCAATTAGGAAAATCAATGGTTAGATGATTAATTGGAGCTAAAACGCAAATGTAAGCTAAAAATTACAAATTAAGTGATTGGATGATCTAATTAAATGCTAAATTAGGGGTATTTTATTCAAAATTAAACACTCAATAGAGCCAAAGTGTTAAAACTACTAGATTTTGGCATAATATACCCTATTTCTCATAGCACTTGGGTCAACTCAGTTCACGGTAGTCTGCAATGAGGACAACAAACTAATCTCTACTTGCATGACCAATGGGTTAAGAGTTTGTATTAATTACGGTAAACTTAACTTGGTAATGAGGAAAGATCACTTTCCTCATCCATTTCATCGACCAGATGCTGGAAAGGTTAGTTGGCCATAAATATTATTGCTTTCTTGATGGTTATTCCAATTATGACCAAGTCCCCATAGCAGCTGAGGATTAGGAGAAAACTACCTTCACCTGCCCTTCTAGGACCTTTGCCTACTATCATATGCCCTTTGGATTGTGTAATTCTCTAGCTACTTTCCAAAGGTGTATGTTAAGAATTTTTTCCAATATGGTGGAGAGGCTCTTATAAGAGTTCATGGATGATTTTCAGTATTTGGATCATCTATTGGTGCATTCCTATACCATCTAAAGTTAGTTCTTGCTAGGTGTCACGAGAAAATTTTAGTGCTTAATTGGAAAAAATACCATTTTATGGGGACGAGTGGCATTGTAGGGCATGTGATCTCAACTAATAGGATAGAGGACCTGATAAAGGTCGATAAAGTCATGGTGGATCTAATTTCTAACCTTTTACCTCCTTGGACAGTAAAAGAAATTCATTTGTTCCTCGGCCACATCAGGCTTTACTAATGCTTCATTAAAGATTTTAGCCAAATCTCCAAGCCCTTATACAACTTACTATTAATGAGGCTGCATTTGACATTAATGAAGACTTCTTATGAGCTTTTGAGTGGCTTAAAGCAGAATTAACTTCTGCTCCTATTATTCAACCAACTGAATGGAGTTCACTGTTCAAGATTATGTGTGATGCCTCTAATTATGCATTCAGTGCTATCTTGGGGCAGCGTATAGATAAACTTCCCCATGTGATTTACTCTGCAAGTAGAACATTGAATTATGCATAACTCAAATATTCCACTATGAAGAAAGAGTTGCTAGCAGTTGTGTTTGCATTACATAAACTTAGATCCTACTTCTTAAGGTCTAAAGTTATCATCTATTCTGACCATACCATCTTGAAGTACCTTCTTTCCAAGAAGGATGCTAAACGTAAGATAATTTGATGAATTCTATTACTACAAGAGTCTGACATTGAGATCCGTGATAAGAAAGGTTGTGAGAATGTAGTAGCATATCATTTGTCTAGGTTAGTCATTCAATCCACTAACGAGTCCAGCCCCATCACTGAGTCATTTCTAGATGAATAGTTGATGACTATCTTCCAGTTACCTTAGTATGCCAACATTGTAAACTATCATGTCACTCATTAGATGCTAGATCATTGGTCCAAATAGGATTAACATAGATTTCTTGCCAAGGTCAAACACTTTTTGTGGGATGATCTATTCTTATTAAGTACTATCTTGACAGGTAATTAGGAGATGCATACCAAATAGTAAGCATTAGAAAATCATCTCTTTTTTCCATGATCATGTATGTGGAGGCCATTTCAATGCAAAGAAGATAGTTGCAAAAATTTTGCAATGTGGTTTCTACTAGCCCACCATCTGTAGGGATTCACATCCTTACTGCATTACATGTGCAAGATGTCAGCAGTTGGAAAGTCTTGGTAAAAGGGATATGATGTCCCTAAACTCCATTTTGATTATTAAGCCTCTCAATATGTGGAGCATTGACTTTATGGGACCTTTACCCAACTCCTTTGATCACCTTTACATCCTTGTGGGAGTGGACTGTGTGTCCAAATGGGTGGAGGTCATAGCATGTAAGACAAATAACCACAAAATGGTGGTCCAAGTTTTTTAAGGAAAATGTTTTGCTCACTTTGGTACTGCACGAGCTATTACAGTGGCAGGGGAAAACACCTTTGTAATATAGTGTTTGAAAATTTGATGAAGAAATATGGTGTCAACCATAGAATTGCTACCCCATACCATCCATAGACTAGTGGCCAAGTAGAAGTGTGCAATGGGGAAATTAAGCCGATCTTCAAAAAGATAATTAATCATAGTTAGATGGACTAGTCACCAAGACTTAGTATCGCATTGTGGGCTTACTTTAATACATTCAAAACCCCTATAGGTATGTCATCCTGCTGTTTAGTCTATGGAAAGGCATGCCATCTCCCAGTTGAGCTTGAGTAGAAATTATATTGGGAGATTAAAAAATTCAATTTTGACTTAAATAGTACTGGGACCCATGGAAAGCTCCAACTCTATGAGTTGGATGAACTTAGAAAGATGCATATGAGACTACTATGGTACACAAGGACTATATGAATGATCATCATGATAAGCATCTTGCATAAGTCCTTCACACTAGGACAAAAGGTCCTCATATATAACTCTAGGTTGCATCTCTCTCCTAGAAAGCTTTGTTCTCAATGGCTGGACACTACATTGCACCATTTATCTTGTCTACACCATTTATCCTCATGGAGCTATCAAGATAAAAAAGAATGGTAAAATTTTCCAGGTGAGTGGTCAAAGGTTAAAACCCTTTCTCAAATTGGTCAACCATGAAATAGAGGAGAATCTTCTCAAGGATCTTGTTTATCAAGACCCTCTCCCTGCATGTCCATGACATCTGTATTCATCATCAGACTGACATACATTCATCACTATACTAACATTGTTTGTCTAGCTAAAGATATTAAACTTAATGCTCACTCAAAGGCAACCCAGCCTTTTCAGAGTTTCATTTTTCTACTTTACCCAGTTAGTATGTAGGAGTCCAATGTTTTAAAACATTAGGGACAATATTTAGTAGGGGTTGTAGAAATGCATGAGAATTTTGAGTTTTCCTTATCTCTTATTTCTCAAAAAAAATAAATTGCGTGTTTTTTTTTCTTTAAGTTTTCAAGGATAAGTTCTTTTACTATGATGAGAATCAGATTTTGAATCTTAGTATTTCTCTTACTTTAACTTATTAATAAACATGTATATGGTTATTTATTCATTTCTAAATTATTTATAAAGTTAAATCTAGGAACACACTTACACACAGTGCATAGTCTAAGCAAATAGAGACCTTAAGGAAAATCAGTGGAGACCTATACCCAATGAGTATTAAAGACTATCATCTTTCTCACTGTTATACATAATTCCATATTATACCAAGTGAGTATTAAAAGACTATCATCTTTCTCACTATTATACATAATTCCATATTATCTTCAGTGACATCAACTTTAAAAGATCCCAATTTCTTTGTTTTGGTCAATTGCCAAGAATCACTAATGGGAGTACTAACTTTTTTAAACATTTATTGAATATGATAAGTTTTAGGAAACCTTGGAAATGATATAAGTCATCCTTGTTTTGGCCCAAATACATAAAGCCTACCTAGTATATTATACTACTAGTTAGACCCTTTGAGCCTTTTGATAAGCCTTCCCTTTTCAAACCTATCAACCTTAACCCAGAAATCTAATTAAATACTCATTACCTATCATTCAAAAATGAGTAGAGATGGTAGAAAAAGTTCAAAAATGAAAAAATTCTAGAAGTGAAAAACATTAAAGTATTTACATAGAAAATCCTTCCTTCAAAGAAATACAAAGAAGGTAAAAAGAATTATCAAAAAATAAAACAAAAAAAGGTCATGAACAAAGAGAGAAAGAAAAAATAGAAAGATATTCACTTCAATGCACTTAAATATGAAGTTATCCAACATTCATTAAAGACCTCTACTTAGATTTGAAACTTTTGAAACCTTTCACCCTTTCTTTTATAATCAGTCTAAACTTAAGTTTCATCCCATCTAAATTCCTATTGATCATAGAGAGGAAGATAGTCGTAATGAGGATATAAATATTAAGAAATTAAGTTGAACTACTCCTTTTGGTCTTGGTAATGGCATCCATTTTTAGGGATCACAATTTTTTGTATCATATGTGCACATAAGCTTATGTGAACCATTAGTGTCATTGGATTCAATCACATAGTGAGAGGATTTTGTTTGACCCTTTTCTCTAAAGGATTCATTTTTAAGTGTATACTAGTGAGAAATTAAGTTCAAGACATTTTTTCAATGGAGTATAAGCATTTTTGTTTAGAAGTCTAGACTTATGTAGCTTGTACACACATTACACTTTGAGATATAACTATAATAAAATGGATTTGATATGTGGGTAACTTATAGAATTTTTCATCCAACTTTATTAATTTGTTAAAACCAGTAGAGTACTTATGGATGAGAATTCTCTAAGAGAAACTAAGGAATTTAGCAATATTGAATTTTGTGGGTATATTCTTTACAAACCCTTAAGAGGTCTAACTCGTCCACTAAGGGTAACAGGGGTTTAAGGTCTTATTGCAATCATTTGCATTTCCATGATTTTTTGCATATTTGCTAAAGATGAGAAATGATGGTTGGTGGGAGTGATAAGTGGTCAATTTTGCATAAAAAGTACGCAAAGCACTACTTGAGTCATATATTGTAGGGCATTATTCTAGGAATTTTCTAGGTAGCCTACATGTTATGTGGACCAATCAAATAGAAGAACTCACTCTCTATCCTTTCTTTTCTCTCTCCTTCTTTCCCTCCATTGTGCCATAATTAGAAAGGAAATACACATACTATTTTCTATGACTTCCACTTCAATCTCTCTTCTATACTATTTCCATCTTTCCCCAACCCTATCCCCTCTTTCCTTTCTTCCGTAGGCTAGAAATTAGCAAGAGATATCCCTTTAAAATGGTGAAAATTGTACACAAGAGGGGAGTCTTTTTACACAAATTTTCACTATGGTTTTAATGCCTATTTTCATCTCTTTTTGTAGGGTCTTGTTTCTCTAGGTCATATGCACCATATTGGGTTTTCTTTTAGGTTATTTTGCTCTAGTTCTCCTTCATTAAAGGTCATCAATCTCTTGTAGTGACAACCAAGAGAAAGTAGCCTTTGGATCCTCTTATTCCAAGCATTGAAGTCTAGATTAGTGGTTATATTATTATTTTTGTTTCTCTAGTTGTAGCTTTAGATTTTTCCTTGTTCTTTTCTATTATCATCATGCCTCAAGTTGTATTTTATAAGACATTCTAACCTAGGATTTACATCCACCATTGTCCATCATTGCATTTTTTTTCTTTTAGCCCTTGGGATTCATTTTCCATCTCTTCTTTGTCTCTTTGGTTCTATCTCTTGGTTCACATGTAAGCCTAGCCTTTGGTACCCATTGATGAGTAACACATGGACAGCATTAGACCTTGAAGTCTGAAGTCAAGTTGGTTTATTTTCAATTCTATTGTATGTTTCATACATGTTTTGTAATTTTTTATTTTCAATACACAAATTTAGTTATTTGCTTCTCTATCATGCATGTTTTGTTAATATTCATTGATCATGTTTAGTTGGATGTTTAGATTAGGTTTTATTTTTAGAAAGTTTCTAACTTTAGTTTTAGGAAGTACCTATGTAGGGAGAGTTGCTAATTTCTAACTTTAGAAAGTTCATTCTAGATTTAGGTTTCTAAGTTTATTCATGTTTCTAGTTTTGAATCAGTTTCCTTTCTTGAATGCATTTTAGTTGTAGAATGTTTCTAATTCCATTCTTAGAAGTTTCTATTCTTATATTTAGAAATTCTTTATTTTTAGGAAGTTTCCTTTTAGTTTAAGTTTCTAATTTTGTGCACATTTCTAATTCCATGTTCTTTTAATTTCTAGATTAAATAACAATCTAATCTCTATTTTGGCTAGGATAATTGATCTAAGTAAGGTCCAGTTGAATACAAATCTGCTAGATTCCTTGTGGGATTGACCTCACTTGTGTATAATCATACTACTTGGACTCATGCACTAGCAAGTACTTATTAGAAGACATCAATCACATAATGGGATTAAGGTTGATAAGGCTGGAGTGAATATCATCTTCAACCTTCTGTCACCTCAAACAGTGAAGGAGATGTGATTTGATCATTTGCAGGCAATGCTGGTATCTACCATCAATTCATAAAGACTTTAATAAGTTTTCTAGACCTCTATGTAATTTAGTTGCCAAGGAATCCACATTTGACTTCGATGATGACTGCATGCGAGCATTTGAGTGCCTTAAATAAGAATTGACTTCTGTACCCATTATTCGTCCTCCTGATTAGAGTACACCATTCAAGATCAAGTGTGATGTCTTTGATTATGAGATAGATGTTATTATGGGGAGTGCATTAATAAATTACCCTTGTGATTTATTATGCTACTAGAACACTTGATACACAACACAATTATTCCACCATAGAAAAAGAGTTATTTGTAGTTGTGTTTGCTCTGGATAAGTTTAGAACTTATTCATTAGGATATAAGGTTATTGTTTATTTAGATTATGTTACATAGAACTATCTGCTTTCATAGAAAGATGCTAAACCTAGAATAATCCAATGGATACTACTACGACAAGAATTTGATATTGAACTTTCAAATAAGAAAGGTATCAAAAATATAGTAGCAAATCACTTATCCAGGATCATTGTTGAGTCTATTGGCTAGTCAATGCCCATTACCGAGTCTTTTCTAGATGAGCAACTAATGTATATCTCTTAGTTATCTTGGTACACCCATAGAGTGAACTATCTTATTACTGATCATATGTCATCAGATTGGACAAAATAGGATAGATCAAGATTTTTAATTGAGGTGTACTTGTTTAAGTACTATCCCGATTAGGTCATTAGGATGCATGTGGTGGCAATTTTTGTGTAAGAGCAATACAAAAAATTTGCAGTGTTAATTATATTGGTCAACTATTTTCAAGGATTCGTATAACTATAGAATCTCATACAACTATTATCAGAAATTAGGAGCATAGGATGCAGGAATATGATAACCCTAAACCTTATTTTAATCATTGAGCTTTTTTATGTTTGAAGTATCAATTTCCTAGGCACATTCCCTAATTCATTTGGAAATCTACATATCTAGTGGGAGTGGACTACATGTCCAAATGGGTAGAGGTAGTAGTGTGGAAGACTAATGACCACAAGGTTGTGGTTCGATTCTTAAAAGAAAATAATTTTACACCTTTTGGTATTCCACATGCTGTTATTAGTGACAGTGGAAAACATTTTTGCAACAGGATTTTGAAGGCCTAATATGGAAATATTTTATTACACATAGAATTGTAACTTCTTACCATCCACAAACTAGTGGGCAAGTGCAGGTATCCAATAGGAAATAAAACATCTCTTAGAAGAAGACAATAAACCCTAGTAGGAAACATTGGTCTTTACAACTTAGAGATACACTATAAGCTTACCATACCACATTTAAGACTTCTTAATATGTTAGCCTATTGCTTAGTTTATGAAAAGCCTTTCACTTAGTAGTTGACTTACAGCAATAAAAAAATGGCATTCCAGTGCACGAAGCCCATGTGTACATGAGGTTTGGGGAAGGTGCAAACCACAAAGGGTTTATAGTTTATAGCCTTACATTATGTTTTTTTTCAAAAGTTTCCATGCATTGAACCTATGACCTCTAAGTCACATGGCGACAAGTCTTCTATTGCACCAATGCTCCTCTTCTCAAAGCATAAAGCATATTGGTTTGCATAAAATTTTGCATCATTGTATGGTTACATAAAATTTTTCAATTAATTATTCATTCTCTCTTTGTGGAAATTCTTATGCACCATATTCAGAATACGCATCAGTCAGGTACACTTCTTCCAACCTTTATCTTCCAACTTTATTACATTGGTTATTCGTGGTGTCCAATTGTAAACATTGAGGACAATGTTTGATTTAAGTCTCTGGGTAGGGTACTTCAAAATTTTATGTGTTTATTATAGGTTTTTACCTTTTCTTGAGTCAAATTTTTTATTTTTAAGGTGTTTTGGTAAGGTCCTTTAATAGGCTGTGAATTAAAATTACCAGATTTTTTACATTCATTGTTATCTTTGGACTTTAGCCATTAATAGATTTGCTTACAATTAGTTCATCTTATTACTCATTTTCTATAGTATTCTATGAAAATTGAACTTAGAATATTTATTGCACACTAGCCACATGTATATAGTTTAGGTCAAAGGGTGAGTATAACATAAAGATCCTAAAGAAAATTATTAGAGACTTATAACCAATGTGAGAATAGAGTCATTCTTCCTTTATGAGGGTTATACATAAATTTATATTTTTATTTAGTGGACATTAATTTGTAGTTGGTCTCATTATCATTTGTTTTTTTTAACTATTTAGAACTATCATTCAAAGAATATACCAGATATCTCTTAAGTTAATGGACACATTAAGTCATATGAAAACTAGGAAATGATAGAGGTCATTCTCAATTAACTACAGCCCATTGCCCATGCTAAGTTATTTTCCTCTACTTAGTCCTTTGAGCCCTTACACTATAGCCTTTTGTTGTTAGCTAATTAACTAATACATATATTAATTTTATAATATATCCATTACACATTGTGTTTTAGAAAGATGTAGACATGGTTAGAAAAATAACTTAATGAATTAGTATGAACATTATAAGTTCAAGAGGTGAACATCAAAATAGTTCAAAGTGGAATAACTCAAAAGTAGAAAAAAGAAATTCTCAAAATCAAGTGAGAAAAAAAAAAAGAGGAGAAAAAGAATAAGAGAAAGCTAATAAAAAGAAGAGTGTTAAACTTATTTATGAAAAGAAGAATGTTAATACTTCAATAGAAGACTTCTACATCTTATTCAAAACATTTGGTTTACCCTTATACCACTCTCTTCAATAACCCTGTCCTTAAGCTTAGGTTCATCCTAGTAAAAGACCTATCTTGATCTTTGGAGTAGTATGGCTTGGATGTGGAAATGAATGAGAAAGGATCATGGTGAAATGCAACATTCTTAATAATTAGTGTCCTTTCCATAAGACAATTTATCATTTATTGAATTATCGTTCTTTCTTATGAGATATGTGAGAAATTTTACCTTTGATATACATTATTCTATTCATATATTGATAAGAACTATTATTACCCGCTCTAGAGTGACTTCTTTCTATGTGTTGACTGTATCTTGTGAGGTTTGGACTCAAAGCATATTTTTGGATGGCAATTTAGGTTACATCTTACTTAGAAACTGAAACTTGTGTATATGTTGGCTATTCACACACACATTCCAAGGTTTGAGTACATATGGAATGCCTCTAGCATAAGGTAGAATTTGAACTATTCTTCATCTTTATTAACATCCTAAAGTTGGATATTTAGTGTACAATAGATGAAAGAAAATTCTCTAAGATAAATCAAGGAATTACTACATAGGGAATTTTGGGTAGTTTTTTAGTTTGAGTCTAATGTTCATGGGCATTATTTCTAGAAACCTAGGGTTTTAAAGGCTTTCTGCATATGCTAAATGCAGACAACAAAAATTGCAAAAGTGGTCAGGATTTTATGCTTTTATCCTTTTTTTCTCTTTTGTAATTTTTCTTGAGGGCTAGCAAATGTGAGTCTAGGGACATTTGATGTACCCATAATTATTACAATTAATATCCCTAGAAATTACATTTGCAAACCTTTGAATCATTAAATTCATCACTAATTATTTATTTTGTATTTTGCAAGATTATAATTATACATAGAAATTTATGTATTTTTGGCAAAGTGAAACTTTGGTCCCACATTTCAAAAGCCAAGAGCAAAAGAATGCAAAGTGCTTTAGGGGTTCCCATATCACTTTCACAGTAGTCAGAAACCACATACGTGCAACCTCTCTTATCCACATATGTTGAGTTGTTATAATCAAATGCAAGGGTGCCAAATTTTCAATACTTGTATGCACTCACCACCTTACTAGACTTTCATGTTAAGCCATGCAATTCCAAAACAATTGTCACACATTCCACCTTTATTGAATTCAAAAAAGCCATTGATCTAAGGCCCAGATGTTGATTACTCTCTCTCTCTCTCTCATGTATAAGGGACACATGAGAAAATGTGTTTCCCATAAAGAGGTGATGGAAAGAAAATAGGAGTTCAAAATGTGTTTTATATTTGGTATAAAAAAAATAGAAATCTATGGCTTAAAGTCAATGAGCTAAGGGATGAATCAAGGGCCACGATTGATGTACACTTAGAGCTTTACTAAGCTCCCTAAAATTAGACATTTTTTTGGAAAGAATTTGCTAGAGTGAAGATTTTTAGAAGTTAGAGATAGAAAAGGAAAGAGGAAAAAGGAGGGATGAAGCTAGACATCTCAGATGAGATTTTAATAGAAATTTTAGGATCTAATAGAGGCATGCAAGGAAGATATTCTAAGACAGGCCAATGAGAGTACGTGATAGATAAGGAAGCTACCTAAGCAAGAGAAAAAACATGAAAGAAGTAAAAGATGTTTGTTAAAAAGCAATCGTGCAATTATTAGAAGAGGGAATGTCTTTTACTTAGGAAAAATCCACTTCACTTTGGAAAGGCAATTTTCTAATAAATGAAGGGCATTTCACTTAAAAATGGAAAATGGTTCATAAACGAGGGGACTTCACTTAACGAGAAAAATATCATCTTTTATTTTTAGAAGGAGTGCATTCCCATAAGAAAAGGAAAGAGGGGCGATGGAGAGAATGTCCTTTCAAAGGGGAGAATAACATGTTATTTTTAAGAGAGAAAGACATCAGGCTTTGGTTGTTTGGAGTTTTCTCTTCTCCTTGATCTAAGATGACGTAGACCAAGGAAGGGAGCTCTTGGCTAGGTGTTGAGTAAATCCTAGAGGCTAAAAATACAAGTTTAGCCTAGTATTAAACAAAATTTTATGGCCTAGGACGGTTTTCACAATCCTAGGCATACCTAAAACCCATGCTTATCTAAGCTATATTTAGATGCCATTTTGTAATAGGTCTATGCTAGATTTATTATAATTTTGGGGATGTGATTTCTCATATTTTAGGACACATTTTTCTTGATAGATCTAGGCTGCATTTATTGTCAATTTATAGATGTGGTTTTTCATCATCATTAATAGCTAAAATTTTCATATAGGGTAGGGATAAAGCCATGTTAAATGAATAATTTCATTGATGTACGAATTATCATTAGATTTAAGAGGTTCAATTATCTTTTCTTATGGTTTGCTATATAGTTTAACTTACATACTTGGTACTCATTTCATAAGAATTGTGATGTAATTATTTAACATGATATTTAAATGTTAATCATGAATTATTAGATAGTTTGTGATTTTGATTGATACAAGCTATGCTTTGGACACATATCAATTGAACTAGGCAAATCATTTGAATTGAGAAAATGATTAAATTAGGCCTTCATGCACATCTTCCATGGTAATATATCATCAGTGTTATATTAATATGTCATACATTAAATCATTAATACTTATTTGTTAATGTTCACAATTAGTAACATTGTTGACTCTGAATCCCTAGATTTCATGATTTGGTGAATTATCCATTTTTAGTATAATTAATAGTTAATTTGATCATTTTGTTTCAAATTACTTTTCCAGGCTAAGATAATTTAATTTAGATTCTAATTAATATTTTTAAGTTTCAAGGCGAGTCCTCATGGATGATTTGTAGTTTGAACATCATATGGATAGGATAATTTTAACATCTAAAAAGTACTTCCTATCACAAGAAATGGACCATTAGAAACATTGTATAAACAACAATTTGCATTCAACTCCCAAAACATTGTCATTATAATACTAGAATCATATAATCATTATGGTTCTTTGCTTAATAGTCATCCAAAGTCGCAGCAATAAGATGAACAGGTTAGATTATCTAAATATATGCCCTTTCATAGCAAACGCAGGTGCTTTTGGCTAAGGTCAATTTATGCCAAGAGCTGTTGAGAAATGCTCCACGAAATCCTTGGCGAAGGCTTTCCAATCAACAATGCATTTGTGGGCACGTCCCCATATTTGTGGGTTCCACACATGTAGGGAAAATGAGAGGTAGCCACCAAGACCGTTTTCATCGGGACCAACTCTTTATTATTTTCGTTTCCTGTCAAATGTCAATAAGCCATATTTTACAGCCTCTAAAAGCTAATAAATGCCAATTAAAGAGTCATCACACATGGGAGGCAACTATCTTTTACTTTATTTTAGGGGAAAATCCACGTTCGGGCTTTTCCAGAGCTATTTTTCCGCCTCAAAACCTTATTGGCCGGTCTTTGCAGAATGAGGTGTGGACAGTCTCTTCTAGCGTCCTGTGGCTTGTTTAGCCCCGATCTTGCCCCTTGAATTTCCGCTGTATGAGTGCGGAGAGACAAGTAGGCACATGGAAATATTTACATATTTGTGCCCGAACGTGGAAATATGTTCGGATCTGAAGCAACAGAAATAAAATTTTACGCGGCAATATAAAAGAAATTGGGAGGGAAATTGCATCCTTGCGATTGATAACTTAGGCATAGTTGTTGTTACCTGCTTTTGTGTCTTCCAGCCACTGTTGGGAGTCCCAGGGAACTATAATTTAGGGACTCCTTGCCACGACTAGGTTTAGGATTGACTTGTGACTGATCTCCATTCTTAAAGGCGCAAGTGAAAAATGCATCTTTGGTTTATGTCATGTTCCTGAGGTATTGTTCACCGTATTAGGCGGAGTCTTCCATTGTATTCGGGTAAGTGGTACGCATCGGTATGGCTAAGGAACATGCTCAACTGACAAACTTTTCTACTATCAAGAAAGAAATAAGTAGGTTCAGCAGGGAAAACCTATCAAATCCCTATTTCCAGACTGCCACTCATTTGTCATTCAGATATATACAGAAAATACTGTATACCAACCACTTCATTCAATGCGGAGATTTACTACTATAAATACAACAACGGCAAGAAAATAAAAGATATTAGCTACAATAGTTGGAAAAGACTGTCCTAACCTTTTATTCAGCAAAGACCGGTTAGCAAGGTTTGACGAGGAAAAAAAAGCCTGGGAAAACCCGAATGTGAAATTTTGCCTTGAATTTATTGTTTTTTCTCTCTCTTTCTAAAAGTTGGACACACTTACACTCGTCACCTACGTGGGAAACACCCTGCGCCACTATGCTAGAAAGCTTTGGGCTGTCATTCCCTCTTAGTATGAAAGAACAAACATAAAACTCACGATATAGAAAGAACAGGATCGACTCATATTATTAAAAATGTAAGGGTGTGCCGAATGCCGTTTTCTTCAGAAGAAACTCTAGCATCTAATATGAAACGCAGCCTATAAGTGTTATCTTACTTTCTCGTTTCCCAGTTAATTGGGTATCTGGAAAAAAATGCGTATTCAAATATAATTTCTGCTAAACATTCTTCTTTTTATAAAAAATTATAGAAACAGCGTCCAAATGTAGCCGAAGTGAACTTAATTGTAATACAATTTTCATTTCTTGCCTTGTGTTGAGACGGGTTTGCACCGATTTCTCAGTTTAGAAATCATTGGTCCTATTAACAAACGTATTATCTTAAACCTAAGAGGATTAGAGGCAAGAGGGTGGGATTTGCAGACCAGAGGCAGTACCCTCAAGAGTAGAACACGAAGCCGTTGAAGCTGGTCTTCTTCTTCGATAAACGACCATATATTTCAAGTTAATGTTGCTGAGCTGCATGTTTTGGCCCGGAATAGCCTTGCTACATTGGAGATTAACAGCGACTCCGGATGAGGAAATGCAATAGATATTCTTAAAGATGACATTGCTGATTTTTACCCTAGATAGAGGCTGCAATTGAACAAATGTATAAAAGATGCTGCTACATGCAGACTGTTCCCTTTAAGGAGAAAATAGTAAAGGGGAAAGATAGTAGGAGTAAGCTGGTTTTTTCCTCCCCTTTCTTGTACCTTGCTTTCATTTTAAATAGATGAAGACTCGTCACTGCAACTGCCGAGAAGGGGGGTAAAAATGGATTATGTGGCTAGTGCAGGGATGTTTAGTTACAACAACTGAATGTAATTGCACTGAAGTGGACATATATGGCAGGTCAGCAACTTATTGTAACTGCACTGAAGTGGACAAACATGGCTAAAGCAGGGATATGTAGTTACAGCAACTGATTGTAACTGCAGAAGGTACGGTTCTTGCAGAAGGTGGTGGAAGTGGCCGGAGTGCTGGGCGGAAGTGGTTTGCATGGCCAGTGTAGAGATTATGCACATAACAATGCCCCCTTGTTGAAAAAGCATTGTCCTCAATGCTGAATGTCGGGTAAGTAGTTTTTAAAGATCACAACTGCAGTCATTTTGCTTCAGTGGAGGGGATTCCATCCCAATGAATTAATACCATCTGAAAAACTTGTGAATCACATTTGCATAGGCGAATGTCCAACACCTTCTTTGGAACTAGCATGAGAGCATAGGCAGGTTCTGGAAGTACTATCAAGTGTGTCTTTGGTGCCCAAGTGAGACTTGAGCTGACTAATGTGGAAGACATTGTGAATTTTAGATTTTGATGGTAGCTGAAGTCTATATGCAACTAGACCTACTTTTTGGATGATTTGGTATGGCCTGTGAGATCGTGGAGCAAATTTGATGGTTGGCTAGGTCAAGTTTACTAGTACAAAAATTTTGGAGAAGTTAATATGCCAAATTATCTTTATTGAGATTGCATAGATTCTCTAAACACTTTGGAGCAACTAGTGATAGACCTTTTTCATAAGTGGACAATTGTAATTATTTTTTATGTATGGCCTAGCTAAGATAAGCAATTGAGTGATTATCCTGTGTCAAAACAGCTCAAATGCCAGTCCCACATGTGTCACATTCTATAATAAATAATTTATTAAAATTTAAATAGTGTTAACACCGGTGGGTGGTGAAAGTTGACTTCAATTTGAGGAATGTTGCAAATAAGTCTTCTATCCAACAGAAATTATTTTTCTTTAACATAGCTATAAGTGGGGCCGTTAGGATTCCATAACTGTTGATGAACTTGCAATACTAACCTACAAGTCCAAGAAACCCATGCAATCCCTTTAGAGATTTTGGTTTGGGCCAATCCCGAATGCACTTAATTTTGTGTGGATCTATTTTCAAATCATTAGATGAGATGATATGTTCAAGATATTCTATGGAACCAACCCCAAACTAACATTTGGATTCCTCCACATGAAGTTTGTGGGCCCTCAATATTTCAAGGACTATTCTAACATGAGAGAGATGAGTGATGAGGGTAGGGCTATAAACAAGAATGTTATCAAAGAAAAAAAGGACAAACTTACAAAGATAAGGTTTGAACACATCATTCATTATGGATTGGGATGTGGCCAATGCATTTAACAAGCCAAATGGCATAACCAAGAATTCGTAATGACCTTCATAGATCTGGAAAGCAGTTTTGTGAATGCGAGAAGGGCGGACCCTAGTTTGGTGTAACCATACCTAAGACATCGGCAAATTCAGTTGGGAGTGGACACAGGTTAGGGTCTACTTTGTGCTTGTTAGTTGGAGTGGGTCCTGTAATTATGTAAAAGAAAAAACCTCTAGTTAGTCGAGTGCGTGGACCAAAGAGAAGTGAGAAACATGACTTTTGATCTACATTTAGAGAAATCTTGTGTCCGTTATGAATAAGTTGCATCCTAAGATTTTTAAAATCCTAGGTGATGGGCCTCAATTGTCAAAACTAATGGATGCCTAAGACTTCATCACAACCTAATAATAGTAGAAGGAAAAAGTTGATGGAGATTGTTGTACCTTGTAAGTTTAACGGGACTAATTTACATCTTCCTTCACTTTTTATAGTCACACCATTCGCCACCATGATGCTGAGTTAGACGTTCTTGTTAGCTTGAATTTCTACTTTCTTGGCAACAGTTGGATTAAGAAAGTTGTGGATGCTACCTGTATCCACCAAAACTATGAGATTTTTACAAAATAAGGAGGTTGGGACCTGCATAGTTTAGGCTTGGGAGATGCTAGTAATGGCATGTAAGGATATGGATGGGACTATTGGAGAATCTTCATTCTATTCCAACTCCATTTTGTCATCCTTTTCATTTACATGGTTAGAATCAAACATAAAAAAAGTCTAGCATTGACACTTGTAACTAGGCACAAATTGCTCGTCACAATTAAAACACAAATTTTTATCTCTGTGTTCTTTCATTTCAATAAAGGCCAAATTTTTTATAGCAGGGGAAGATTAGAAATTTTTGTTTGAAGTAGGGATGGCAGGTGGTTTTGTCACTAAGATTTGGTAGGCCTGAATTGTGGGATAGGTTTTTTTATGTTTCCATGGAGGCGAGCTAGGCAATTGCCTTAGTCAAGGTTTTGGGTTTGAGGAGATGTAGTGTTTGCTGGATGTCGTCCCTGAGTCCACTAATGGAAGTCTGGGTCAACAAACCTTTATTGAGCCCGTCCACACGGTCTGCAAGGGCCTCAAATTGATCTTGGTAGGCTGTGATGGTGGATTTTTGTCTTAATTTTGTAAGAGCACCAATTGGATCGTCATATTCATTGGGCCCAAATCTTTTCTTTTATGCTTCAATAAATTGAACCCAATTGTTTAATTGCCCTACACGCAACAACAAGTACTTGTAATAATGAAGGGGTTTTCCGTTGAGTGAAAAGGAAGCATATAAAACTTGTTGATTAGGAGGAATTTTGTACAGTAAAAAGAACTACTCAACTTGAAGGATCCATCTTGTTGGGTCCGTATTGCCATCATACTTCAGGAGGTCAATCTTAGGTAGTTTGGCACCCAAGGAAGATGTCTTGGGGGTTGAAGAAGAAGCTCTTGTAGGAGAAGGTCAAACTGCATGTGATGCCAATTCAGATTGAGACAAACCTGGAACCTGGGTGGATAAAGCCATCAACTGCTCCATGATTCCATGCATTAAGCATTCAAGATTTTTGAAATTTTGACGGACATGAATAAGATTTTTATTGTGACAGGATACTATTTTGGAAACATCCTTGAGTTTCCAGTTTGGGTGATTGGAAGATGATGGGTTTTGATCAGCCATAGGAACTGATGGCTTTGATACCAAATTGTTATATGTGGACTGTTCTCTTTTAGCAGAAAATAGTAGAGGGGAAAGATAGTAGGAGTAATCTGGTTTCTTCCTCCCCTTTCTCGTACCCTGCTTCCAGTTTAAATAGAAGAAGAGTTGTAACTGCAACTGCAACTGCTGAGGAATGGGATGAAAATGGATTGTGTGGCTGGTGCGGGGATATTTAGTTACAACAACTGATTGTAACTGCACTGAAGTGGACAGACATGGCTGATCTGCAACTGATTGTAATTGCACTGGAGTGGACAAACATGGGTAGTGCAGGTAATTACAGCAACTGATTGTAACTGAAGTGGCTCAGGTACAATTCTTGAGGAAGACGGTGGAAGTGGCTGCAGTGCTGGGCAGAAGTGGTTTGCATGGTTGGCGCTGAGATTATCCACGTAACACAAGTCAATTAGATATGAGCACAATACTTTGTAAATGTAAAGTTTCGAAAGCAATATTTGCCTTGATAATGGTATATTCACTTCGTCGAGGCCTGTTATTTGATGCATGTGTATTGTAGGCAGGAGTGAGATGAACTTGTATGATATGGGTTGAACATGAAAATTCTCCCTAATTGAGAGAATCAAACGTTGATTAATTGGTAGGGACTTAGGGCGAACCCTTGCTTTGATTTTCTTGACTGCCAACCCATCTAGGTCAAGGCTAGCATTTGTGAACAATTTGGATTTTCATAAAATCTGAGTTAGAGCTATAATTGGTCGTACGTTTAGTGAGGGCTCACGGGGCAAAATCATGGGGCAAACACACCACTACCCATACTAAAAGCTAGCATGTACGTTGTTAGGATCATTAAACAAGTAGGTTTGACTTGTACTTTAGCTTGCCTAAATTCATGCTTCACGAAACATGTTCATCTATAAGAAACATACAGGAGTGTAATGGCCACACAGTGATGATATACCCTGTATAAGCACATAAAACATGAGAAAGGTTATTATTATCTGCATAAGATTAATTTAGTTCAACTACAGTGGTGATATCCCCTGTGATGCCCACGTTTTGATTCTCACACCATTGGTGGTGCCGGCTAGGGTGCAGTCCCACACAGTCAAGCTGACCACTTGGCTTAGTAATGCGTACAGTTACATCAGGGATGTACAATGGTTTATATAAGAACATAAAGACACAAGGCCTCGTACAGGGCTAGAAAATGAAAACCAGTGGTTTACATTCATCACCAAAACCCACAGCAAATCTAAGGCTAACAGTATCAGTCAGCAGTAGCTTACGCAAGCAGATAAATGGTTTGGATCATTTGATAGTCTGCCACGTGCACGTTTTCCTGCTCATATTTTCCAAGTGAAAATATGGTCAGCACTTAGCTGTTTGGTTAGTTTCTTGTCCCACAACCTCTTCGTTTTGTCGTGGGTTGGATTTCACATTCTTTTTGGTACATGGGTCTGAATCCACTTTTATATTTTATCCATTGTACTTGTACGTGTTTTGAACTTCTCCATAACGCCAAGGGACTGTTTGACAGAGGGAAAGAGTGCAACTATCAAAAAAAGACGAAACCACTAATATTATGATCGATTGTATACATTGAAAGCCGTCTTAACCTTAGCTTTGGTTTCAACAAATTAAATATATAAGTTGCAATATTATAAATCCATTACTTACGAATTCTTACCGATGAATTTGGCAAGTCAAGTATACACTAAAGTGGGTTGGGCGCACACCAGTGATGTAAGGGGTCGTGCATGAGGAAAATACCAGAAATTACATGTATTACTGGCGAATTCATTGCCTAAAACTAATTACATGTGCACATTAGTTACATCATAATGGAACTAATTCCATGGCCACAACGCCACACAACTGAAGATTTCCACCCAACATCTTTTCCTCTTACTTCAATCTCCCGATATGCAATAAGCAACTTCCAGATACACAATTTGTTCAGGAGTCCTCTCCGACTACTAGTAGACTAGTTCTATTATAGACTTAATTTGGAAACCTCTATAACACCTTACTTAGAACTAATAGTGGCTTTTACTAGCTCTCTCACTCTTACCAGTATTTGTCCATGCTTGGGACCTTCTTTCTTATTCTTAGAAGAATCTGTACTACTATCTTTCTCGTATTTCAAATATCCTTATTAGTAGCTCGTTCTCTAATCCAAAATGTCAAGAAAGATAATGCAATTGAGAGAAGGAGAGCAGCCCACTGTATGAAGTTCCCGTGCATAGAAGGTGCAGGGAAGGGGTGGACCACAAAAGGGTCTATAGTACGCAGTTATACCTTGCATTGTAATATGCTATTTTCATGCATCTAACTTGTGACCTCAAGGTCACACGATGACAATTTTACCGTTGCACCAAAACTCCCTTTAGAGATAATGCTATCCTTAATAAAATTGTCTGATTAACGACAACTAGATTCTTCCATCATCGCTTTTAGTGGTTACTTTTCTCTTTTAGATCCCTAAACACAATTTTCTATTATATTCAATTAGTTATAAGACAAATTGGGTTATTGGCTATCATCTCTAATGTAATTATTAATGGAGACTTTTCTTAAGTTATTCTAAACCTATAAGTTGTGAAATATATACTATATGCAAGATTAGTAAGAAATGTTGAAATGCATCAAACATACTGTTGATAGTCGCTTGCACTTTACGGTCTTGTCGCAGTGGTTATGTGGCCAAGCGGAAGCACCTTGTCCTTTCAATTTTCCCCCTCCGGGGATTATCGGTAATCCTTGTTGTCGCATATGATGGATTTCCAATTCCAATTGATATCTTCTGGCAAAATCAATTTGAAGATAAGTTGTCTGAGATTATAGCACACAGTTTGAGAAAGATCAGAATCAACAATCATTATAGAAATTGCACTAGTGTAGTTTAACCAAATAAAGGCAACGATGTAGTGGCTTTTCTGTTCCAATTCTACAAGTTTCTGTGAATTAGACGGCCGTGATGATTCTCCAGTAATGACAGTCCACAATCCTTTACTTTTGAGGCCATATGTCATTGCTTTGGCCCAATATAGCCGTTTATTACCATCTAAATCAATATTAATGGATTTGAGATCAAATATATCTGAATTCATGATGGTAAGAATGATATAAGCACGTGTGACTATCTGGAAATAAGACAAAACAGGAGAGGCGCTAATGGTAATGTTCCCCGATGGCGACCATGAATTATAACAAAATGAAACAAACCAGAAGGTGCACTGATGGTAAAAATGAGGAAACTAGAGGGGTTTTGAAGATCTTCCCGAAGAATGTGATTCGTGATGCGGTGATATACACTGAGCACGCGAGGAGGACGATGGTGATTGCTATGGACGTGGTTTATGCTCTCAAGAGGCAGGGCAGGTCCTTGTATGGATTTGGGGGTTAAGATTTTTTGATAAAAGTACAAGGAAGATCACAATCTCTTCGGCAAAGAAGTGAAGAACATCAACGAATCAGAAATGCAAGCTTCTCGCTCCGATCCGTCCAAATCTATGCAGGCTCTGCCGCCTTCATCGCCTCTAGCCAGATTCTGACAACGATGCTGAAGAATAGACGATATTGTTGTAGAGAACGAGCTCTTTCTCTAGTCAATGAAGTGGGATGAGGTAGAATATACTGCGGTGGTCAAGAACCAAAGTTGCAACTGGCTCTTCGTATTTGGAGTTGAGACGTTACTGGTTGACAGGCGATTTATCAAAGCGACGACGAGAGACGTCGTTCGTTCAAGACTGAAAAATGTGATCAGCCGAAGACATGCGCAGAGTTGAAGACAGTGTCGGATCTGGTGTCTGGCGATTTCTCAGGGATGCGCATAAGGATTAAAAGGCAGAATGAGATGATCTTTGAAGATGATTCTACGAGTAAGATCAGATATCTACTTTAGCTTTGATATAAGGGCAGCCCCAGTGCACGAAGCTCCTGCCTATGCGGGATCCGGGGAAGGGGCGGACCACAAGAGCCTATAGTAGGCAGCTTTACCTTGCATTTGGCAAGAGACTGATTTCACGCCTTGAACCCGTGACCTCAAGGTCACATGATGACAACTTTTACCGTTGGGCCAAGGCTCCCCTTTACTTTAGCTTTGATATAAAATGAACACATATCTTTTACTCCTCGAATGAATAATCATATTGTACATGGTGTTTATATATACAAATTATACCCAAATCGTTGGTGTAAGCTTTCCATAATCTTCGGCATTCCCAACAGACTATTCTTGATCATCGGCAATCCTAGTAATCACTCTAACAGCCCACGCCTTAGATGCCCCAATAAATTTTGTATAGTGATATAAGCACCTTTTGCCTTTTCCACGTGGCCCATCAATGACAAGGACCATAACACTAAGAGGTTTTGTCACGTAGCCCCTCACTAAATGATAAGAACATACATACAAATAACTCTAGTGGTGCTTAGGCTTCCAAAGATCCAAACCATATACAATAATTGTCATTGGCTTATGGGTTATGCTCTCCTGTTCTCATTCATTGGGTGATCTTAGCAACTCCTGATTTTAGTCACAAGTCGGACACTAAAAACTTGTCAATTTTATAACTCAAGAAATCAATAGCTAAGATCATCTAATCCATAAAAAATTCAGAAAATGACAATCGATGTCAAAAGTAATACTGTCAATGTTTTAGATGTTTAGAAATAGAAGGCCACATGGAGTTATAGCCTTTTCGTGCCATTTTGTGGAGACCTCATGAAGGAAAATTAGTGATATATTTCTCAATGGTTATCCTAACCACTATAGTTTGTGAAGAAAGATGGATAGCTTAGTTAAATAGAGGTTTATTAACTTAAGAGGGAGGAGGTTTTTTGGGTATGAGCTAGCTGGAATAAATCCAAAAGATGAATTGTTTGGATCACAATTACCTGAGCCCCACATGTGCACTTCACTACTATAGCGAGTGGTTTTTATGACCGTTAGAAACGTATATACAAGACAATTAAAAAACCATCTTATATCAAACCATCCTATAAAATGGAAACAAATATAAGATAGTTTTTGAAACCTTCTTAGAATACGACTAATATAAGATGGTTAGTGAAACTGTCTTATATTAATATCAGAAACCGCCTTATATTAAAGTATTATAAGATGAATTTTGAAAATTTATCTTATAAAACTATCAAATATAAGGTGGTTTTTGAAAAACCATCTTATAAAATTGTGAATTATTATAAGACAGTAAAAATATAGTTTAGGAGAAAAAATGTCTTATAAAGATGTAAAAATATAATACTTTGGGCTCTACATTGGATGTCTTTTTGAATGAAAATTAAAAATATAAGACTTGGCCTTATTATTCTCAATGTTCTTTATAAATTTTTACAGATTTTCATTGATCAGCAAAGCTAGAAATCATGCACAAAACATAAGCAAAATACTGTTACTATTCACGTGAACAACAATAAGTAGCAGACTCTAAGCTCTATGTTAGATGCCTTTTTGAATGGAAATTAAAAATCTAATACTTGGGTATTCTTATTCTCAATGTCCTCTATCCAGTACAATCAATTATATAGATTTACATTGATTAAAGAAGTGGGAAATTATGTACAAATTGCTTTTGAATATAAGCAATATACTATTACTATTCACACAAACAACAACAAGTAGCAGACTTTAAGCTCTATATTGGATGCATTTTTGAATGAAAATTGAAAATCTAAGACTTGGGTCTTCTTATTCTTAGTATCCTCTATCTAGCACAATCAATTTACAAATTTTCTTTGATTAATGAAGTGAAAATTATGCAGAAAGTGCTCTTGAATAATATAAGACAATTTCTGAAAATCATCTTATAATGTCACAAAGAATATAAGATAGTTTCTAAAAACCATTTTATAAAAAAAGTTTATAAGATAGTTATTGAAAATCGTCTTATAGTGTCATACAAAATATAAGACAGTTTTTAAGAACCATCTTATAAATATTTTTTATAAGACAATTTTATTGAAACTATCTTATAATGTCACATTTTATAAGATGGTTTCCTCTTCTTTTTTGTCATCTTATAAAACCCCAATTTTAGTAGTATTGGCAGTGACTTGACTACATGCAGAAACTAGCATATACTATGTCCTGCTTATCTAAGAAAAGGTTTGTAGTCAAGAATGCTCACCCGATTTGTAATGACCCCAATTTTTGTAATATTAAAAGCCCATAAAAAGTTCAGTTTTAAAGATAAGGGCATTTTGGTCATTTCACTAGTTTCCTTGAATAAACATAGGAATTTGGTCCTAAAAGTGGTTCCATTAGATGCGTCTCGGAAAAAGGAATCCAACGAGACCAAAATCACCCAAAACGGAGTTAAAATGAGCAAGATATGGCCCTTTGAAGTTCAGGGGCAAAACTGTAAATTTCACAAAAACGACTTAACCTGAAAAACACAGGTGCCCGTTTTGATACGGGCACCCCGTCGTCTTCAACCTCCTAGAGGCTTCTAGAACGGCGGTGTTTCAAGGAGAAACCACCACCATTCTAGAGGTTTCTCCACCGCCATTCAAAGGCGATTAGAACCCCTCCAGAACCCTCTTTAAAAGCTCTATAAATAGAGCTCTTGGGTGCCTCTAATGGCAACCCAAAACCTTAGAGAAAACCCATCATGGAGCAATGACCAAGAGGGGAAAACGTGGAGAGAAAACCACCCACGAAGCAGGTATGCTCAAAAACTCCCCAAACCCATCTCACCCATAGTCTTGGGTTCAATTCCCCTAAGTTTTTGCATGAAAAACCATGCAAAACGGAGCCTGGGAGCGCCACCAAGGACCCTAGGATGTCCCCAAGGCCGCATTGGTTCGACAGGGTCGAACCAGGGTGACCTGAGGACGACGCTGGTCTCTAACGGGCGGGACGATCCAATAGGAACGTCCCACGTCGACGCAGGTCAACGTCCGTTTGAAAAACCAAACGGACGCACCCGCTAAAGGGACAGACGGGCGGAGTTGTCGCTCGCATCTGCAGACGCACCCACTGAGGCTCGTGCCGCAGACTCGTAGCGCGCTAGCACACGTCGTCTTTTCTGTTACTTAAGGAAGCAGGGCGCACGTCGCAGACGCGCAGCGCCCTAGCACTCCTGTTTTTTTGTCTTTAAGACTCTATGTACATACAATACTAAAACGCTTATAACTTGAGATCTAGAGCTCCGATTGAGGCACCGTAAAAGGCGTTGTGTCCGTATCGACGACACGGACACATCCAAATCATAAAATCCCTGATCAAGGCCTAATCAGAGGAGGGCATGACCCTTATAATAGGATGGTGGTGCATGACAACTAGAACTTTGGAAAACTGAGAATATCAAGGCCCAATTAGGACCTTAGGACACCCATAGGCATAGGGATGGACCCATAATGCCTAAGTAATAAGACTCAACTACTTTAAACCCATCAAAGATAGGTTAAACTAACCTTGAGTCCCCAAACCATGTTCACGAGCGTACGAGGACAAAGGGGTTAACGCGACCTAGTCAAGTAGGTGCTCTATCACTATTAGATTCTTTTAAAAGAACTATTATTATTTGAGAACATATGTTTTAGATATATGACTTGATTTGCATGTGATTTGCATGAATTAATTCAGCATGCATGTAAAATGCTTTGTACATAGCCATGTTTTGAAATGACTGCATATACATTATGCACATGTATGTGTTGCAAACAAGTGCATGGATTGCATGATTTAAGTACTTGCAAAGATTGCATGTCCTTGAGGGTTGCCAAAAGACGCTGGAGTGCCGAGGGCCAGGCAGTTGAGAGGGACCCAAAAGAGGACAAGTTTTAACAAAAGGTTTTGACTTATCTTATGTGATTTGGGCAAGTAAGCCCGTGGGTGCTATGCCGAGGGGTCTGGGTTGGCCACCCGGCCTCTACCACTAATAGGTGGATGGGTACCACGCCCAAAAAGAGGCAAGTCCCTACGTCGACTGCATGTGGTACAGGGGGCTACCACTGGTGTCACGGCACTGGTTCGACGTGTCATAGGCCCCGTGGAGGCTATGACCGAGTGTCCTCAGGTACCCGGGGACCACACGGCGAGGAGGTCGTGGGCATAGTGGACCCTATGGTTTGATGTACATTTCATATAGCATGATATGAGGTTGGTCGACCATACCATACTAGAGGTCCATGAGTTGGACTCCATGAAGCATCTATTGCATATCATGATGTCATCATATATGATACTTTCAGTTTTGGATTATGTGATCTTTTAAGTCATGAGAATTTTAGTTGAGTATGGATTCTTATACTGATATTGAACTCCAGTATTCAAACATACGCATATTTTGAATTTCAGTTGATTATGGATTCTTATACTGATATTGAACTCGAGTATTCGAATAGACGCATGTTTTGAATGAGCATATGATTTTAAAACTTCTCATGCATTTATAAAACTAGTAGTGATAGGCTCCTACTGAGTATATTATATACTCACCCAATCCTTAACATTTTTCAGATATCAGTAAATACTCAAGGACAGGATACGTCCGTATGTATCATGGTTCAGGACAGCTTCACTCACAAAAAGAGGACATCTGTGTTAGTGCTATGAGAATCCAAAAGGAAACAAATACATATGTAAGTAAACTCTCAACCCTTTGGACATGCGTTTCTACTTAGTTACAGTTGGGCTGTGCATTGTGACTGGAAAGACCTGGGGAAAAACATTTATGATTTCTGAAGTTTTTCAAAAACTACCTTAGTTGTTGTGAAAGCAAATGACACTCAGGGTTTTCAAAAATGAGTTTAAAACTGAAGGTTTTCCGCTGCATTGCATGGTTTTTATAAAATGGTTTTCAAATAGGGATGCATCCCGCCTTAGGAAATTAGACATTGCATTCAAAAATGCATGAGAAAACCCGGGTCGTTACAGTTGGTATCAGAGCCCAGGTTTTATCCTTTCACAGCCAGTCCAGCATGTCCAAGGGTCATGACAATAAAGAAAATTAAGGATAAGTAGTATAAATAGGAGTAGTAGAGATGACTACTTCTATTTGAGGATTATAATTTTAAAGACTCAAGACATTTCACCATAAACACATAGGTGAAAAAGGAGATAGTCCTAGCAAATACTTAGATATTGGATTGCTTGAATCCTATCAAAATTATAGGAAATAAGAATTATTGTACAGTGGTGCAAAGATGAAATCTCATATAAGGATCATGTTGTGATGAGAATGAATGAATGAAGATGATTAGTGGACTTGTTAATAGATAGTGTTGGCCTGCAATAAAGTAATCTTATCAAAGGTGAGAAAAATCAAAAGACCTAGATGGCTATCTTACCATCATAAAGAATATCAGAATATGAGTACACTATCACAAGGATGTGATATATGAGATGTAAAAGACAGACTTTGAGAAATTTTGATGATAATAGGCATAAGCATACAAGATGATACTAAGGGATAACTGTGACTTGTACTAGATGACAAAGATATGAATCTTGAAAGACTTAGCTCAATTTTGATACCTTAATTGAAGTCTTATAAAGAGTGAAGTGCTATCGAATAATAACTACTTGAGTATTATGGAACAAATCCGGAGATGCATACAAGTGACATATTATGTGATAGGGAAATGAATTCAACCGAGTGATCAAAAGATTTTGGTGATAATACTAAGGATGATAATAGATTGATCCTAACATGAACTTGTAAGAGAAGTGTAGCATGACCAAAATGTCAATGCCATTATTAAGACATTGTATGAATTTTATTGAGGCTATAGACAATTGAGGATTTCAATAATCTTTAGACAGTTTAGAATTTCTGAGAATCATTCAGTTTATCATATATGAATAGATGAAGTATCAAATATATGCAACAAAGCATATAGAGACATTGATCCAGGTAGACCAAGTGGATATGGAAGAAAAGAGAGAAAGAGATATGTAACTACCAGTATTCAATGAATATTGAACATTCAAAAGAAGAAGATCATGACTCTATGGAGAAACATACAATTCTATAGGAAGGTAGATCAAACAAATACAAAGGAATAATAATAGTTGAGTTGGCAAGGATATGTATAATAGAGAGAAAGCATATGGGATTTAAGATTTTGAGTAAAAGTATCGAATTTCAGGAGATTATGCGACAAGAAAGTTTCGAAAAGGAATAGTGACCAACTAGAAATTTAAAATTCTACAAATGGTTTGATATCAATAAGATTCTTATCAAGATCCATTAGCTTATGGGGACACCAATGGATATAATCCATAAAAAGGAAAATTTGGTGATATCTCACCTTGCTACTACATGAGTAAATAAAGTTATATTGAAAAAAAGAAATAGGCCAGGATAGTAACTTATCCATTTAGCAAGTAGGGTACCATCAAGGATCAAATTGAGATCTTACTAGCATAGATTGGAAGAGCAATATCTTAAGACCATCATTGAGTACTAAATGGAGGCATCCCACCCTAATCAGGTATGTTAGTAGTTGAAGTTATATACTTAGAAGGATGTTATAAGCCTTTAGACTTGAGTACTTGTTAGGCTAAGTCATTTGAGGGTATAAGGCTAGTTGATTAGGCCACATCATGGAGGAGCTACAAGTACAATAAATACAGTAACAACTGAGATAGGAGCAAAAAAATAAGAAGTGATCTAAACCAATGTGAAAGGTTTTTCAAACCTTAGTGGCTACCATGACAAGGTGAAGAAATTACTTTGGGTCTGAAAAATACTACAGACTTGGATTGAAAGAAAGGTAGATAAGTACCGATCACTCTTGAGGCCCTTAAGCTTATCGAATAAAGTCTTTCTATGTCTAAGAAAATGTTATGCTTATCTGAGTATTATAAAAACTTGTGGAGTTAACAGCTTCAGTACAATTTGATATAATTGCTATTGGAGACGAATTATTGCTATTATAAGCTAAGTACAAGAAGGCACTTAAAAGATAAAATAAGGAGGCACTTGAAAAATAAAATTTGAGGAATTGAGAAAATCACTACTTATGAGGATACCTCCTGACAATACAAACTACATGGTGACGATAAAGCCTTGGTAAAAGATTGAACAATATATTGACATGGGGATAAGGTGAGATGGCTAGCACACTATAAGGTAAGATTGGATGTTACATTGCCTTTTTGATGAATAGTTAGTCGTTATGAGCATGTACCAAGTACAAAAAATCAATTAAAGGAATTTCTTAAGGACTAACCCTACTGGATTGAGTATAGAACTTTTGAACTACAAGGTAACGAAGAAAACCATCAAGCAAAGAAAGGACAAAGAGGATGATGACAAAGGATTCAACCATGACCTAGTAAGGGTATCCGGTGATGAATAAAAGACTCTTTGCTTTGCATAAATAGGAACATTATTAACACTCCTAATAACAAGTTGATGTGAATAGTGAGATAGGCCTCTAGAAGAGAACAATGGACCATGATATATTTGACATGAGTATGCATAAACTCTTCAAGAAGAAAAAGCATTTGATGACTTCAGCATCTATGAAACTTGATGAACAGTTTGAATGTCCTAATCGTAATATGAGGTAGTATTAGTGATGGGAAATGGTACTAATTGGCTTTCATGATTTCATTTTGAATATAACCTTGAGTCACGCATGGAAAACAACAAACAGTTGAAATTCGAAGTTAATCAAGGGTTTCGCTATAGAACACATGATACCATATCAGTTATTGAAGTATCTTGGAGACAAGGGTAAGAAGCAAAGTTACACACAAAACAAAGAAGATAACTTTTTGGACTTGTGGATAATGAAAGAGATCACTAGATGAAAAGGATTATCCTATGATATTCAAAATAGGAGAAATAAGATAATATGATCTTGAAAGAAGTATATGCATGAGCAAAGAAGCATGATCTTACAAGCAGACTATCTTATACATGATAAGATAAGTATAGGGATCTAAGGAATTCAAGATAGATGAAGTACCGCTAGGAAACAGTATTAATAAATCGACAAGTACGAGAGTATGACGCTGCATCAGAGTACGCAGCGAAAACAGGCCCTTATGGGTGAGGCCTTATAGGAGGAACAATGGAAATAATAAATTGAGGATGAACTTAGAATTGATTCCTAGAGGGGAATGCATTCACCAAGAAATTATCTAAGAGACAAATACCTGGAAAATAATAAGTTATGGAATTTCTAGGACGAAATTCTTTTAAGGGAGTAATAATGTAATGACCCCAATTTTTGTAATATTAAAAGCCCATAAAAAGTTCAGTTTTAAAGATAAGGGCATTTTGATCAATTCACTAGTTTCCTTGAATAAACCCAGGAATTTGGTCCTAAAAGTGGTTCCATTAGATGCGTCTCGAAAAAAGGAATCCAACGAGACCAAAATCACCCAAAATGGAGTTAAAATGAGCAAGATATGGCCCTTTGAAGTTCAGGGGCAAAACTGTAAATTTTTCAAAAACGACTTAACCTGAAAAACACAGGTGCCCGTTTTGATACGGGCACCCCATCGTCTTCAAGCTCCTAGAGGCTTCTGGAACGGCAGTGTTTCAAGGAGAAACCATCGCCATTCTGGAGGTTTCTCCACCGCCATTCAAAGGCGGTTAGAACCCCTCCAGAACCCTCTTTAAAAGCTCTATAAATAGAGCTCTTGGGTGCCTCTAATGGCAGCCCAAAACCTTGGAGAAAACCCATTGGAGAGCAATGACCAAGAGGGGAAAATGTGGAGAGAAAACCACCCATGAAGCAGGTATGCTCAAAAACTCCCCAAACCCATCTCACCCATAGTCTTAGGCTCAATTCCCCTAAGCTTTTGCATGAAAAACCATGCAAAACGGAGCCTGGGAGCGCCACCAAGGACCTTGGGACGTCCCCAGGGCCGCACTGGTTTGACAGGGTCGAACCAGGGTGACCTGAGGACGACCCTAGTCTCTAACGGGCGGGACGATCCAATAGGAACGTCCCACGTTGACGTCCGTTTGAAAAACCAAACGGGCGCGTCCGGGGACGCGCTCGCTAAAGGGACAGACGGGCGGAGTTATCGCGCGCATCTGCAGACGCACCCACTGAGGCGCGTGCCACAGACGCACAGTGCGCTAGCACACATCGTCTTTTCTGTTATTTAAGGAAGCAGGGCGCACGTCGCAGACGCGCAGCGCCCTAGCACTCCGGTTTTTTTGTCTTTAAGACTCTATGTACATACAATACTAAAATGCTTATAACTTGAGATCTAGAGCTCCGATTGAGGCGCCGTAAAAGGTGTTGTGTCCGTATCGACGATGCGGACACATCCGAATCATAAAATCTCTAATCAAGGCCCAATCAAAGGAGGGCATGACCCTTATAATAGGATGGTGGTGCGTGACCACTAGAACTTTGGAAAACTGAGAATATCAAGGCCCAATTAGGACCTTAGGACACCCATAGGCATAGGGATGGACCCATAATGCCTAAGTAATAAGACCCAACTGCTCTAAACCCATCAAAGATAGGTTAAACTAACCTTGAGTCCTCAAACCATGTTCACGAGCGTACGAGGACAAAGGGGTTAACGCGACCTAGTCAAGTAGGTGCTCTATCACTATTAGATTCTTTTAAAAGAACTATTGTTATTTGAGATCATATGTTTTAGATATATGACTTGATTTGCATGTAATTTGCATGAATTAATTCAGCATGCATGTTAAATGCTTTGTACATAGCCATGTTTTGAAATGACTGCATATACATTATGCACATGTATGTGTTGCAAACAAGTGCATGCATTGCATGATTTAAGTACTTGCAAAGATTGCATGTCCTTGAGGGTTGCCAAAAGACGCTGGAGTGCCGAGGGCCAGGCAGTTGTGAGGGACCCAAAAGAGGACAAGTTTTAACAAAAGGTTTTGACTTATCTTATGTGATTTGGGCAAGTAAGCCCGTGGGTGCTATGCCGAGGGGTCTGGGTTGGCCACCCGGCCTCTACCACTAATAGGTGGATGGGTACCACACCCAAAAAGAGGCAAGTCCCTACGTCGACTGCATGTGGTACAGGGGGCTACCACTGGTGTCACGGCACTGGGTCGATGTGTTTTAACAAGTTTGTCACAATATATGTTGTTTTAACAACTTTGTCATGCTTTATCATGTTCTAGAAAAAAGCAACCTTCATGAAAATGGATTAACTCTCGCCCTAATCATGGTGTGCTTTTGTCTCTTTCATCTTCTAAATGCAGATTTCTCTAAAATGTATGCAATTTTTAATGTTTTTCAAAGACCAAAACTCTTTTTCATTTGTAACTTCCCACTTTCTCACTCAAACTAATTTCGTTAGCATTCCTCTCTCTCTCTCTCTCTCTCTCTCTCTCTCTCTCTCTCTCTCTCTCTCTCTCATATGATAGTGAAGGTGTAAGGCAAACCATGTGGTACAGACAACAAAAAGTACAAACAAAGCCATACTTCAGTTGATATGAAACATTCATAACTCCATCTCAGATAGGTTAGCTATGCCCCAGCTAAAGAATCTTATCCATTGGAGGGCTCCTAGTTCTTGTTGCTATAAGTTTTAACTATTTACTTGCAGTTCACAACATTAACAACATGAGGTAAGATCATCCATTTCCAGTTTTGAACACAAAACAATGAGGGCTAGGATCACCCATCGGATGATCAATTTGAAGTGCGGAATATCAATCAATAAATGGGTTGGATGACTTAAACTTATATCACTTGGACCTTTTATCTTGATTTGGTTTAGTCCCAAGATGCTTTCATTGAGAAGTAGAACAAGGAATGTGATATCAACTGTTAAAATATACAATTAGAGCTCAATTAGTCCTGTTTAAAACTCAAACAACAAACATTAGATCCAACTAGTATGGGTGAGATTTTTGGGCCATATTCCATCTAAAATAGGGCTTAGAAGACAAATAGTTTGGATCATATTTAAAAACTAAAAAACACAACTCAATTTGGATCATATTTAAAAACTAAAAAACTCAATTCAACTCAAGTCCTAGATAAAACAAAACATTTTTGTCCTATGGCGAGTTGACTCATTGGGTGACTCAATTTGCCATTGGGTCGAGTAACTTAGACAAGTTTTAGGACTATAGTTTGGATCACTGAAATTCAGTCCCTCCTATACATCTTAACTCATGTTAAATGTATGTGTGTGTGTGTGTGTGTGTGTGTGTGTGTGTGTGTGTGTGTGTGTGTGTGTGTGTGTGTGTGTGTACATAACACCCTTAGAAGGCTCCCAATGCTAATGTTTGAATACCCCTATCAATATCCATTTCATTAAATTTTTTTGGTTTGAATTGAATTTGGATAGCACTTTGGATTTTCATATTCCATTCTAATCTAATCGATTCAGTATAGTTAGGATAATGGACAATCCATTTGGTTTAGTTTGGTTACATTTATAAAGAAATATAAACCTATATTATGAAACCAACTTATTTGAAATAGAAGAAATATAAAACTAAATTACAAGTATTAGTTAATAACCATAATTAAGAAAGGAAGACAAAGGTCGATAATAGACCTATTATACATCACCCATGCTTTAGAGTACCTAGCACATAGTTTCTCCTTTTAGTATCCATACATTATTAGTATGGCCTACTAGCTCTTCAAAGCATACAATTTTTCCTACTATAGAGAGAGAGGGGGGAGCAAGTGTTATGGACCTAGGGCTTGGTAAGTGTTATTTTGTGATACAAATACAATGATAGGGGTCATCACCTGTATCATCTATCTTATTGAGAGTAAAGGGATGTCATTATCAATTAGAAGTGTTAGAGGTTCTTCTTGAGCTTTTAGTGATGGGTCATCTACTTTACATTGTAGGTCATGTTTAGAGTTAAGAGAAGAAAAGTTACTTATGAGTCAATTAACCTTTAATTTATACAAAGCACAAGGCTTTCTTTATTATAACAAGTCTTTTTTATTAAGAATAAAAAATAAAGTATCATTTTACTATCCTTGATTCTTCTTCTTCTTCTTCTTTTACTACAACCTTTTTTCCCTAACTTCTTTGAATCTTCTCTTCTACATATTCTTCGTCTTTCAACTTTTGTGACTTTTTCTTCTACCTCAATATCTTTATCCTTTTCTCATATCTTCTATCTTCAATGACTCCTCTCCTTTCACACTTCTTGTTATCTTGTTGATTTCTATCCAAGGTGGGAATTTTCTCCTTCCTCTACAAAGCAAATTCTTATTCATTCTCTCTATACAAAACAAATTCAATCTCTCTGTCAATATTTTTCTCTATAAAAATTCCTGATTCTATATAGTTCCCCAAACTCTTGCAAGCCATATAATATATCTTGATCTTTTAAACCCTAATTTTAGTTCTATCTCTTTGGTCTACACTAATTCGGTATTAGAGCTTGGCTCCACTATTACTATACCTAGTGGAGATCTTTCACATCTAGGATGCTCAAAGAGAAACAAGGGTATGGTGCTTACAGTTCTTATCAAGCCAAAATGGGACCCAGAAAGGAAATTCCAAACATTGTGGCTAAGAGATGCAAGATCATGAAAAGATATGAAGAAGCCTGGTCAATTTAACTATGAACAATACCATCCCCTTCCTTCGAATGAGTTAGATTTTCAAGCCAAGGAGAATGATGGGGAAAACCACATTGTAGATAGTAAATTTTGACTACAATTAGATTATCACAAGTCAAAACCAAAGAGTCTTGATTTATGATATGCTTTTACTTTGGACACCACACTTATTTAGGATTCTAAGGAGAAAATCCAATCAAAAGGTACCATTTTAGCAAGGCATACTTTGTGATATACACATAAATATTACAAATAATATCCTAAAAATTAGCATTTTTAAACTTGAATTTGCTTAGTTCATCACTAATTAAGGGTTATTTTACATTTTGCAGGATTGGCGCACAAGTGAGAAATATGTTATATTTGGCAACTTAAAACCCTAAAAGAGAACTATTTTGCCATTCTAGCAAAGCCATGGACCCACATTCCAAGAACCAGGAAATAAAAAAGTTTAGAACACTATCAGGGTGTCCTTATCAAATTTAGTGTTGTCAGAAACCCCATGCGTGTGACCAACCTTATTTATGCAAAAGAATACGCTCGAATCAAAAGTAAGGGTGGCAAACTTCTAATGCATGCATGTATGGAGACCACCACCTTGGGAAGCTTCCAAGAGAAGCTAGATTCACATACAATGAATTCACATGTATATGATTTATTTCTGAAGCAAAACAAGTTAGAGACCAGGCCTCACATGAAGATGACTTCCACTCACTCATCCTCACTTTTAATGAAATAATGATTGAGATCTATCCTAACCTAAAGTTATTCTAAAGCATCCAATGAGATGCAACTTAGGCTAGGGTGGACCAATGACAAAGATCCACACAAGAGAGTGAAGCAAAGCATTCCATTGGTGGAGACATTTTTGGTGTGCTACCCACAAATTTTCGAGGAGAAAACATGTTATGGCCTAGATCCGGTTGATGGAGAAAAAAAATGGTGGGTTAATTAGAAAAACTAGGAAGTAGATAACAAATTTACAAGGAGAAGATTTAAGAGAGTGAAAACATTTGTTGACAAAATCCTAACCATCCACTCTAGGGTTGTGCATCATTGAAGGGCTAGAACAAGAGACAAGAAAAGAGGAATGATGGAGTGAGATTTGATTCGTAGAAGAGGAAACAATTTCCCAAAATTTTGTGCATTTTTTTCAAGGGATTAGGAATGTAAAACAAATGGGAAGATGGGATGAGAAGAGAGAATAGAAAGGAGAAAAAAAGAGTTGATAAAGGAAATCTGTAGGAGGTTTCCTAGAAGAGTGATTGGCTAAGGGAAAGGATATGAATCAAGGGAAAATTTGATCTTATCTGAGATGCATTGGACAAGAGATAAAGGTAAGGGAGAGTGAGACATCCAAAGCATTCCATATTCCTCCTATTGCTTGGATGTGAAACTCAGAGAAGAGGGAGGAACCTTGGATGTTTTAAGGAGGGGAGGAGAAGTATGTTGTTTTTGTGCATGTGACTTTGACGAGAGGTGAGTCATCCATAGTTTTTCTATTTTCTTTCTCTTCCATCCTTAGCACTACAACACATCTATCCCATTCATGCATCCACCCTACCTTACCTTCTTTATCTTTAATGCAATTTTCTCTTTCATCTAATCTATTATTCCATGCATAGCACCTCTATTTGTTTATTTCATTCAAGCATCTATCCTTTCACCTTTTACACACCCTTTTATTTCTATAATTTATCCATTCATCATCAATCTTTTCTTCCAAAAAACATGCATTCTATCTAACTCTCTAGGCACAACCTTTCCTTCTTTTGTTTTTTATTTTGTTCTTTATGCATCATCCCATTCTCTTCCATCTATCTCACTTAAATGCCTTAACCATCCTTGTTTCATCCTTAGTGTTACATGCTCCACATCACTTTCTCACTCATTCAATCTATCTTCCATCCATTCATTCTCTCTAAATATTGCATACATCTTTATCTTCCCATTCATTCCTTCTCAATCACATGCAATATCCTATCTGTCGCACTTGGGTTTACATGCATTCTTCTCTATCCCTCTCTTGATATCACCAATTGTTTTGGGTTGTAAATGATTTATCTCCTCGGGTTGTCAATGGTTGGTTAATGTCCTCTATACTTGTCGAGTGACACTACAAGTATAAGATATTGTTTGGTTGAAGTTTGAAGGCAATAGCACCAATTGGGAAGGATTGAAGGCAAATTTTCTTGAGTGTCATGGCCAAGAATCGATGATATCTTTTCCATTGCATAGGAAATCAAGCTTAGTTTTATTATTCATTGCAATTATCTTTAAGTTTCAATTAATAAAAGCAATTTATTTCATTGTTGGTTAAGCAATATGCTGTTTATTTTTGGTATATGTCAAATTTTATTAGTTAGTGATTGTTATAGTTGTGTAATATCTAATTTTAGGTTCTTAGAAGTAATTTAGTGAAATTAAGTCTCTAGTTTAACTTTAAGAAACATGTGTAATTTTGTAGCCTTAAAATTACTCGCAGGCACACGAATCGATGTAATAGTTTGCAAGCGAGAGAGGTTGATCCCACGAGAAATCTCATGGCTTTGTATCTTGATTAAATCATTCATCCTAGCCAAGCAGATGATTTTTGTCCTAATCTAAGAATTGAAATATCAAGGAAACTAAAACATGCATGAAAAGAAAACTTTCTAAATATAAGACTCTCTAAAATTTAAAATTGAAGCTACTTAAAACTAATCTAACATGTAACTAAACTTAACAATTAACACTTAAACCTAAAAATGACCTAAACTAAGTAATCAAAACATTCAAATTTAACTATCATTGTGTGCATAATTCTAAGATGAGAAAAATTCCTACATAGAATATAAAGGTTGCATGTAGAAACTTAATTAAACTTCATGCCTAAATGGAGGTGAAAACCATGCAAGAACTAAGCATTGATGGGCAAGGGAACCTAGAATGAATACTGTGCATGAAGCCTACCGAAACTAGTGCATGGAAGCTAACATGATATGCAAGATTAAAAGAACGTAACAAGTAGGATTTAAAGACTTCAAAGCCTTAGGAACAATCAAAGAAGCACGCAATACTCAAATTGATTCACTGCATTGGAACATTCATAAAAAGATGCACATAACATTAGAAAAACAAATTTGTGCATTATTTGTGGCATTTAAATACAAGTTATCAATTTTCTTAAAAATATTCCAATACCAATTCTCAACTAGAATATGTGTGATCCAAGAGAGAAGTAAAGAGAAAGAGGGGAAAGAGAAATGGAATGGATCAAGGAAAGCAACAAAATTTAAGGAGGATTCAAGGAAAAAGATCTTGATCCGAGGACTACAATCTCTTGGTTATCACTACAAGAGAGTCGTGGTCCTTGAATACAAGGATGTAAAGTTTAAAGCAAGAGGCAAACAAGCAAAGAAACTCAAGGAATTAAAGCAAGGACTAAAAGTAACAAACTAAGGATCAAAATAACCAACAAGGAATTCAAAGAAGCATGAAAACCAATCTGAACTTAAATGAAACAACTTGGAATGGGGGAGCACTAAGGGAGATGCATGGATCAATTACAAACTGTAACTAAGGAGAAGACATTGAGAGTCCTAGGATTGAAGGAAGGTGGGAGGTGCCACCATTTTAGGAAGAGCATCCTCCTTGTCTCAAAGTTCTGATTTTTGTGGTGCACTAATGTTTTTATATAAAGAGTCTTTTGATTCTTCTAGATGTAATCCAATGGTGGGGATAGAAAGAAATAATGGGAGATAAGATCACCATGTGATTAGGAAATGGTGAAACTACCTTTAGAAGGTGAAATTTGTGGGCCTTTTAAGAAGATAAAAATCATGTTTCTTCCATGGGAGTTGACATGGAATTTTGGGAAGCATGGGATAGGTTTTAAAAGGCATATCACATAGGGAAAGATTAGGATGAGGTGGGACTTAGAAAGATGGACAAGAATGGGAGTTGGAGATAGAATTAGAAGGTGGTAGGTGGCTGGAGATATTGGGGATCCGAAGTGGAGATTAGGAAAAGTGGAGGTGCCACCATTTTAGGAGGTGCATCTTCCCCTTGTAAAAATCATGGAATCCCCTTAGTTATGAGTGGAGAGAGAGATGGGAAAAGGAAAAGGAGAAAATGAAAAAGAGAAAATGGAAAGAGAAGGTTATTCCCCTATTAGTCCACCTTGCATGCTATCTTACTCTATTGATAAATCTCCCAAATTCCTTCTAATTATCCCGTGAAAATCACCTTTTTAGTATAGGATAATTGCTTGAATTGATCCTCCAATCATGTGACTCCAAGTGGCATGGTTCTGTGTAGCTTATTCCTTGGTGGCTTTAGTCTTAGCTTCATGGCTCATCTAGTTTTTACCCTTTAGCATGGCTTAAATGGCTAAGGTGGCTTACATGGCTTCCATGCAAAGGTGATGAAAATGCATGGCTTGTGTACTAGCCTATTTTAGTCACCTTTAACTTCTTCCAATTGCTTCCTTGCTTGCCTTAGGATAATGTTTAGGATTGTTGCCTCATAATAGGAAATGATTTTTTTGTCAACCTTTCTTGGAATCTACCCCCAAGCCCCAGGCAAGGGCATGTCACCCCTACACCCCTAGCAAGCTAACCGCATACCTCTACCCACGAAAATGTTGCGAAGCACAATATAGGCCATTGGATCATCTTCTCACTTCTATAAAAAGATTAAAAATCCTAATTAAATCTTAAAAAATAATGATAATTCACATACTTTGGATTAGCCTCTTAATCTGCAAAATATCAAACTTTGAATATTAGGTCATAAATGGGTGTGTTATGAATTTCGGTAAAAAACCTAGACTTTTATACTCTAATTTATAGCACATGGACTATTGATTGGGTACTTTTTGTACAAAATTGAACACTTATCATGTAAGTAATTTTCCATCCTAAAGTTAAGATAAAACAATAACGAGTTAAATAAATTTGTGTTTAAGTAAATTTAAATTTAATGTATGCTTAAATATTAATTCTTAGATTTAGCAGTCTAATTTATATGTCCACTAATTTTTTCATAGGAAATATAATATATTAATGATAGTTTAGATATTAGATATGTTAGATTAGATTAGTTTAGTATATGAAAAACTTTGATAGTTTGTGACCTAAAAAGACAGATTATACATTTAGTAAATATAATAAGTTATGCTAAATCCTAGAATTAAGAAAATATAGAAAGTGAGATGTTAAAGATGATATTTTCAATATTTTTAAATTCATCAAGATCTTATTAACATTTGTAGTGTAAAAATCTAGATTACATAATTTTTAGAATATTTAATTCTATTGTGATGAATTCTAAAACCCTAGATTTGATTTTAAGTGATTTTATTCTTTTAGTATTTTTTGAATTAATTGATTAATTGATCTCATTCATTGGCTAGGTTAAATAGTTTAAAATAAGTTTTAATTAGAATTTCATAAATTTCAAAATTGGAGTTCTTATGAGATCAACCCGTACTTGCACAAAATTATAATACAATAGTCCTATGCACTTGTGGACATATTTAAAACACATCAAGTTTTTGGCACCATTGTTGAGGACTTGCAACGGAATTTTAGTTGGAATCAAAATTGAATTAACAAGGGATAGCCTAAACTTAGCTATAACCAATAGACGTAGCCTGCCTAGGTGATAGTGTGCCATCTGTCGAGGGTTAAACCCTTTATTAAGTAGCACATAGGTAGTTGCATTAATTTATTGATTTTTTATTTTTATTTTTTAGGATTCATTTATTGCTTTAAGTTGATATATGATTGATTGAACTATCATTGGTCAATCATCGCCTGATGCATACCCCAACCTTTCATAAATTAATTTAAAATCAATTAAAAGAGACCTATAGTTGCCCATGAGCTCACATGACCCTCTTGAAAGGAAGTGTATTACTGTCACTCTAGTGGCCCAAAGCTAATCAATTATGTTGGTATTTAAATGACCAACTCTACAAACACACTCGGTGACTTAGATTAACTGTAGCCAATTGAGGAGGGTGTGTAATATATAGAAATATCCTAATTAATACTATTGTTAGAAAAAATGGGATAATGTATTTTCTTTTCTATCTTACATTAAATGATTGTGCTTTGATAAGATAAGAAGCTAGGTGGTTAATGAATTATAGATGCTTTGAATGATCAATAAGAACTATGGTAGAAGTTAGCTAGGTAATACATGATTAACTATAACATAGCCTAATTATTTCATTCTTTAGTAAGATCCTTAAGTAAGTTGGGTACATAACTGTAATGCCCGAGCAATTTACGTTATTTTTAACAAAAATGAATTGGACATTCTATAGGAAATGAAAAGTTCCTTTATGGAGATAAGGGTATTTTGGTCATTTCACCGTTCACCCTAACTAGACTCAAAATTTTGGTCCTAAGAATACTACCCTTAAGTGCGTCTTAGAAAAAGGAATCCAACAAGACCAAAATCACTCAAAACGGAGTTAAAATGAGCAAGTTATGGCCCTTTGAAGTTCAAGGGCAAAAGTGTAATTTAAATTAAAAAAGGATTTGGCCTGAGAAAAATAGGGACCCGTTTTGATACGGGCACCCCTCTTCTTCAACCTCCTATAGGGTTCTAGAACGGTGGTGTGAATGGAGAAACCATTGCCATTCTGGAGGTTTCTCCACCTCCATTGCATGGCGGTAAGAACCCCCTCCAGAACCCTCTGCAAGCTCTATAAATAGAGCTCTTGGGCGCCTCCAATGGCAGCCCAAAAGCCTGGGAAAAACCCATCATGGAGAAGCAAACAAGAGGAGAAAACATGGAAAATACGCAGTCACGAACCAGGTATGCCCAAAACCCCTCCAAACCCATCTCCCCCTTAGGCTTAGGACTCTGATTGAGGCGCCGCGAAAGGCGTTGTGTCCGTATCGACGACGCGGACACACCCATGCCATTAAATACTTGATCAAGGCCCTATCTAAGGTGGGCATGACCCTTAAACTATGATAGCAGCGCGGGGCCACTAAACCTTTGTAAACCTGACGATACCAAGGCCCAGTTAGGACCTTAGGAGACCCATAGGCATGGGAATGAACCCTTAATGCCTAAGTAGTGAGATCAACCATTCTAAAACCTATAGAAATAGTCGAAGCTAACCTTGTTCCCCTAAACTATGAGCAGGAGTGTAAGAGGACAAGGGGCCTAGCGTGACCAAACCAGGTAGGTGCTCTACCGCTACTAGGCTTTTAAAAAGAGCCCATGATTGTTTTGAGAATGCATGTTTTAAGTATAAGTTATATGACTTGTTTAGCATGACTTAATTTTATAAATGAATTCAACATGCATATGATAAATACATTATGCATAAACATGTTTTGCAAATGATTGCATAAATTACATGATTTGTGGTTATTGAGTTTTGAAAAATTGCATGTCCTTGAGGGTTACCAAAAGACGTTGGAGTGCCCAAAAGATGCTGGGTAGGCAGTTGTGAGGGCCAGGTAGTTGTGAGGGACCCAAAGAGGACAGGTTTTGAAAAAGAGGTTTTTGCTTAATTGATCGTATATGATTTGGGCTAGTAAGCTCGTGGGTGTTATGCCGAGAGGTCTGGGGTGGCCTCCCAGCCTCTACCACTATTAGGTGGAAAGGGTACCATGCTAAAAAAGGCATGTCCCTACGTCAACTACATGTGGTACAGGGGGCTACCACTGGTGTCATGGCACTAGGTCGATGTGTCATATGGCCCGTGGAGGCTATGACCGAGTGTCCCCAGGTACCCGGGGACCACACGGCGAGGAGGTCGTGGGCATAGTGGGCCCTATGTGTTTTAGAATTTACTTGCATTGCATATGACATGACATGAGGTTGGTCGACCATACCATATATCCATGAGTTGGATTCAGTTGATCATCTTATGCATATCATTATGTTTATGATATTTATGATACTTTCGACTTGGATTATGCGATTCTTTAAGTCGTCAGTATTCCAATTCGACAATGCTTTTTAATATCGATATTGAACATGAGTGTTCAAACATGCACATGTTTTAAAGAGCATATGATTTTAAACATAGCATGCATTATAAAACTAGTAGTGATAGACTCCTACTGAGTATAGTGTATACTAACCCAATCCTTAACATTTTTCAAGACAGGTCCATTCACGAGTAGAAGACGCCTTAGGAAATGTTAGTGCTACGAGCAAGTAAATCAAAAGAGACAATTATACATGTAAGTAAACACTCTACCCTTTGGACATGTATTTGTATTTATTTACAGTTGGGCTGTGAGCTATGACTAGATAGACCTGGGAAAACATTTATGATTTTTAAAGTTTTTCAAAAACCACTTTGGTTGTTGTGAAAGCAAATGACGCTCGGGGTTTTCAAAATGAGTTTAAAACAAAAGATTTTCTGTTGCATTGCATTGTTTTCATAAAATGGTTTTCAAATAGGGATGCATCCCCTCTTAGGAATTAGATATTGCATTTAAAAATGCATGGGAAAACCCGGGTCGTCACAGTTGGTATTAGAGCCTAGGTTTTATCCTTTCAAAGCCAGTCCAGCATGTCCAAGGGTCATAAACAATCAAGAAAATTAAGAAGAAGTAGTAGAAATAGAAATAGTAGAGATGATTAGCATATTAATGCTCAAGGCATTTCACCATAAACAAATAGGTGAAAAAGGAGATGGGTCTAGCAAATACTTAGATATTGGATGGCTTAAATCTTATCAATAAGGATTGTTGTGCAATGGTACAAATAGGGAAACTCATATATGAATTAGATTATGATGAGAATGATGAATGATGAATGAAGTTGTTGGTGAACTTGTTAGTAGATAGTTCTGACCTGTAATAGATTAATCTCACTAAAGGTGAGAAAATCGAAGGACCTAGATGCCTATCTTACCATCATAAAGAATATCAGAAAATGAATATATTATCAAAAAGGGATATGATATGAGTATGGCAGGGGATGTAAAAGACAGACTTTGAGAAGATTTTGATGATAATCTAAGAGGGATGAGAATGCAAGATGATATTAGGAAAGAACTGTGACTCATACTAGATCACAAAGGTATGGATCCTGAAAGACTTAGCTCAATTTTGGATACCTTAATTGGAGTCTTATGAAGAGTGAAGTGCTATCGAATAATGACAACCTGAGTATAATGGAGCAGGTCAAAAGATGTGTGCAATTGACATATTAGGTAATTAAGAGAAATATAACATGACTATGATAGGGAAATGTATTCGACAGAGTTACCAGAAGATTTTGATGATAATACTAGGGATGAAAGATATGTGATAATAAATTGATTCTAACATGAACTTATAAGAGAAGTATAGCATGACCAAAACGTCAATGCCATTATGAAGACACTGTATGAATTTTATTGAGGCTACAGGCAATTAAGGATTTCAATGATATTAATACAATTTAGCATTTCTTAGAAGCATTCCCTTTATCATATATGTTACGTAAAGGAATAGATGTAGTATCGATTATATGCAACAAAGCATATGGAGACATTGATCCAGGTAGACCAAATGAAGATTTTGACCAGTTACGAAGAAATGAGAGAGAGATAGAGATGCAACTATAAGTATTCGATGAATATTGAATATTCAAAGGAAGAAGATCATGACTTTATGGAGATACATACAAATCTTTCATCTTGAATCCGATGGGAAGGTCAACCAATCAAATTCAAAGGAATAATACTAACTGAGTTGGTGATTTTATTGTGAAAGCGTATAATAGAGATAAAATAGATGGGATTTAAAACTTTGAGTAGAGTACCGAATTTCAGGAGGTTAAGCAACAAGAAATTCCGAAGAGGAATGGTGACCAACTAGAAATTAAATTCTACAATAGTTTGATGCCTATATCAATTATTGCAATAAGAATCTTATCAGATCCATTAGCTTATGAGGAACACCAATGGATATAGTCCATAAAAAGGAAAATTTGGTGATATCCTACCTTGCCACTACATGAGTAAATAAAGTATATCGAAAAAGGAATTAAGCCGGGACAGTGACTTGTCCATTTGTTTTTCTTCAGCAAGTAGGGTACCATTTAGGATCGAATTGAGGTCTTGCTATCATAGATTCGGAAGAGCACATATCTTAAGACCATTATTTAGTCATTACCTTTAGAGTACTGTTGACTAAATAAAGGTATCCCACCCTATTTAATCAAATATGTTAGTAGTTGAAGTTATATACTTAGAGGAATATTATAAGTATTTAGACATAAGTTGTCCCTGAAAGACGTACTTGTTAGACTAAGTCATTTGAGGGTATGAGGTCAGTTGATTAGGCCACATCATGAAGGAGCTACGAGTATGATGAGGACAGTAACAATTGAGACAAGCAAAAATAAGGAGTGATCTCCACCAATGAGACAGATTTTTCCAAACCTAAATAGATACCATGACTGAAAGATGCTGCTGACTTGGATTGAAAAGAAAGGCAGATGAGCAGTGATCGCTTTAGAGAGACCGTTGAACTTATAACCTATACATCTGGACAGAGATCAACAGGTAATCGAATAAATTCTTTTTCTATATGTCTACGAAAATGTTCCATGCTTACCTAAGTGTTTTTCAAATTTGATGATTTAATGACTTCAAAGATAACTTGATGTAGTAGCTATTGAACGAGAACTGCAATTATAAGCTAAGTATGAGGAAGCACTTGAAAGATAAATTTGATTATGATGATGATACCCCTTGACAATTAAGACTAAATGGTTGACGATAAAGCATTAATAAAAGATTAAACAACATATTGATATAGGGAATGGAAGGAGAAAAGTTGAGGTGGCCAGCACATTATAAGGAGAGATTTGATGTTACGTTGCCTTTAGACAAAAAGTTAGTTGTTATGTGCATATATCAAGTACGAAAAATCAATTGAAGGAATTTCCTAAGGACTAACCCTACTGGATTGAGTATAGAACTTTTGGATTGAAAGATTATGAAGAAAACCATCAAGCAAAGAAAGGATAAAGAAAATAATGACAAAGGATTCAACCATGACCTAGTAAGGGTACTCGGTTATGAATAAGAGACTTAATTAATGTGAATAGTGGGATAGGCCTTTGGACGAGAATATTTGACCATGATGATGAATTAACCATAAAACATTTGACATGAGTTTGCATAAACTCTTTAGGGAGAAAAGCATTTGATGGCTTCAACATCTATGAAACTTGATGTACAATTCAGATACCCTAATCGTAATATGAGATAGTGTTAATGATGAAGGATGCTACTTGAATTATTTTGCAACAGATAGTTGAAATTCGAAGATAATCGAGGGTTTGGCTGTAGGGCACATGATACCATATTAGCTATTGAAGTATCTTGGGGACAAATATAAAAGATAAGAAGCAAAGTTAGACACAATAGAAAGAATATAACTTTTTTTGGACACTTACGAATGACATACAACCAACCATTAAAAGGAGATGTGGATGATGAATAGATCATTAGATGGAAGACAAGAGGAAAAAGGGATTATCCTATGCTATTCAAAATGAAATAAGAGGAATAAGATCATATGATCTCAAAGACATATGAAGTAATTTATATACGAGTAGGAGAGTATGGTCATGTAAGGAGACTATCCTATACATGATCGGAAGAATATAAGCATCTAAGGATGGGTAGCAATACAAATACAAATAGAAACCAGTAATGATAAACTGGCACGCATGGGACTATGTATCAGAGTACGCAGTGAAAGTGGTCCATATATACTTAAAGAAAACGAATGAGATATATTGACGCGATATATATGTGAAAGGCCTTGTGGAAGGAATTATAACAAGGATAAATTGAGAACGTGCCTAGGATTGGGTACAAGATAGTATGATTAGCATTTTAAGGACAACATTACTCCAAGTATTAACCCAATTAGAGTATTGGATAATAAAATAATGGATTCGTCGACAAAAGAAGTATGGGAATTTTCTTAGTTCGAGGGAGTCCTGAATATGTCTTATCAAGAAGACAGCTAACTTGAAGAAGAGGATTTGTTGAATTTCAAGGACGAAATTCTTTTAAAGGGGTAATAATGTAATGCCCGAGCAATTTATGCTATTTTTAATAAAAATGAATTGGACATTCTATAGGAAATGAAAAGTTCCCTTTTTGGAGATAAGGGTATTTTGGTCATTTCACCGCTCACCCTGACTAGACCCAGAAATTTGGTCCTGAGAATAGTACCCTTAGGTGCGACTCGGAAAAAGGAATCCAACAAGACCAAAATCACTCAAAACGGAGTTAAAATGAGCAAGTTATGGCCTTTTGAAGTTCAAGGGCAAAAGTGTAATTTAAATTAAAAACGGATTTGGCCTGAGAAAAACAGGGACCCGTTTTGATACGGGCACCCCTCTTCTTCAACCTCCTAGAGGGTTCTAGAATGGCGGTGTGTAGGGGAGAAACCACCGCCATTCTGGAGGTTTATCCACCGCCATTCCATGGTGGTAAGAACCCCCTCCATAACCCTCTTCAAGCTCTATAAATAGAGCTCTTGGGTACCTCCAATGGCAGCCCAAAAGCTTGGGAAAAACCCATCTTGGAGAAGCAAACAAGAGGAGAAAACATGGGAAAAACGCGGCCACGAACCAGGTATGCCCAAAACCCCTCCAAACCCATCTCCCCCTTAGTCTTAGGATGAGTTCCCCCAAGTTTTTGCATGAAAAACCATGCAAAATGAGGCTCTAAGGAGCCATAAAGGACCCAGGGACGGTGCCTAGGTGGTGCATCCATGGATGCACCCACAAACGAGAAAACGGACAGAAGGCTCGATGCGTTTGTGGACGCGCCATGTGGGCCTTCCATGTATTTTGAATACTAAAATGCCCATAACTTGAGTTCTAAGATTCTGATTGAGGCGCTGCAAAAGGTGTTGTGTCCGTATTGATGACGCGGACACACCCAGACTATAAAATACCTAATCAAAGCCCTATCTAAGGTAGGCATGACCCTTAAACTATGATAGTGGAGCGGGGCCACTAAACCTTTGTAAACCTGACGATACCAAGTCCCAGTTAGGACCTTAGGAGACCCATAGGCATGGGAATGAACCCTTAATGCCTAAGTAGTGAGATCAACCATTCTAAAACCTATAGAAATAGGCCAAGCTAACCTTGTTCCCCTAAATTATGATCAGGAGCATACAAGGACAAGGGGGCTAGCGTGACCAAACTAGGTAGGTGCTCTATCGCTACTAGACTTTTAAAAAGAGCCCATGATTGTTTTGAGAATGCATGTTTTAAGTATAAGTTATATGACTTGTTTAGCATGACTTAATTTTATAAATGAATTCAGCATGCATATGATAAATACATTATGCATAAACATGTTTTGCAAACGATTGCATAAATTACATGATTTGTGGTTATTGAGTTTTGAAAAATTGCATGTCCTTGAGGGTTACCAAAAGACGCTGGAGTGCCCAAAAGACACTGGGTAGGCAGTTGTGAGGGCCAGGCAGTTGTGAGGGACCCAAAGAGGACATGTTTTGAAAAAGAGGTTTTTGCTTGATTGATCGTATATGATTTGGGCTAGTAAGCTCGTGGGCGCTATGCCAAGAGGTCTGGGGTGGCCTCCCAGCCTCCACTACTATTAGGTGGAAAGGGTACCACGCCAAAAAAGGCATGTCCCTACGTAGACTACATGTGGTACAGGGGGCTACCACTGGTGTCACGGCACTAGGTCGATGTGTCATATGGCCCGTGGAGGCTATGATAGAGTGTCCCCAGGTACCCAGGGACCACACGGCGAGGAGGTTGTGGGCATTTTGGGCCTTATGTTTTTGTGAATTTACTTGCATTGCATATGGCATGACATGAGGTTGGTCGACCATACCATATATCCATGAGTTGGATTCAGTTGATCATCTTATGCATATCATTATGTTTATGATATCTATGATACTTTCGACTTGGATTATGCGATTCTTTAAGTCCTCAGTATTCTAATTCGACAATGATTTTTAATATCGATATTGAACATGAGTGTTCAAACATGCACATGTTTTAAAGAGCATATGATTTTAAACATAGCATGCATTGTAAAACTAGTAGTGATAGACTCCTACTGAGTATAGTGTATACTCACCCAATCCTTAACATTTTTCAGGACAGGTCCATTCACGAGTAGAAGACACCTCAGGAAATGTTAGTGCTACGAGCAAGTAAATCAAAAGAGACAATTATACATGTAGTAAACACTCTACCCTTTGGACATGTATTTGTATTTATTTACAGTTGGGTTGTGAGCTGTGACTAGATAGACCTGGGAAAACATTTAGGATTTCTGAAGTTTTTCAAAAACCACTTTGGTTGTTGTGAAAGCAAATGACACTCGGGGTTTTCAAAATGAGTTTAAAACAAAAGATTTTCCACTGCATTGCATTGTTTTCATAAAATGGTTTTCAAATAGGGATGCATCCCGGCTTAGGAATTAGATATTGCATTTAAAAATGCATGGGAAAACTCGGGTCGTCACAATAACCATAGGAACTAGGCTAGATGAGGAATTCAAATTAGTGTATACACTCATTAGTACCTAAGTGATAGAAAGGATAAATTAATGAAATGAAGAAGGGCATGAAATGGTAATACACGCATGGGAACATGCAAACCATGGTGCATACACTGATGCATGTGTATATGTTGAACACGCAATGATGGTAAAAAGTGTTGAGTGGATAGCTAGCTCTTGTATGCATGCAAGACCAAGCTCCACATGTGATTCCATGTGAGGTGGCAGCTGGTTTTTGCATACAAGGCATCTGCCCTCTTGCATGATCATTGGGGTGTAAGTATGGTTAAGGAAAGGAGGGGAAAGAGGGATGAAATCATTGCCTATTATCTTTGGACGACCAGACCTGCAAGAATGGTGTGGGAAGTGTAAAAAAATAGTGAGGAGAGAAGGAAAATTAGAGGAGAATATGAGGGGTTGAAGTAGAGAAGTGGGAAGGAAATAGAATGTTAGGAAAGGAAGAACCATGCCCAAAATAAGGACAGTGTTACTACCTTGGAGACTGAGTATACCAGCACAAAAACATCAATTTCTTGAGGAATTCTACCAAGTAGAGTGCATTAGAAGCTTTCCTAATGAAATCTTAGGTTGGTTTTCCAAAATGATAGATTTTCATGGAGTTCTTACTAAGATTCATTCAAGCTATCTATGCACTATGCGTTAGAATCCAAGGGTGGATTTTGAGTATGTTTTAAGCCATGATGTTATCTGATCTTGAAGCATGTTTTAGCATGTATTATAAAGGTAATATGAAGTTTATTATGAAGATGATTTAGGTCCCAAGCATACTAGTATAGCTTTAAAATTTACTCAAAAGCACATGAATCAAAGTGGTATCACATGTGAGAGAGGTCAAACCATGAGGAATCTCACAAATTTGTATGATGGATGGATCTTATTTAAAGTGCTTAACTTCAGTCAATGAGAAAGGTTGAATTGATTTGAACTTAAACTAGGAAAGTAATTGAATGAAATTAGAAAGTACAATTAAAGGAAACTTGCTAAAATTAAAGCTAAGCCATGGAATTAGAAACTTACCTAACTAACATGCACTTAACAAAAGAAACTAATGCCAAGCAACCATGAATTAAACTAAGCAACTAACTTAAGGAAACTACTAAAAAGGAAACATTCTTAATCTAAGACTTTCCTAAACAAGCAACTTTATAAATGTTAAATAGGAAACTTTCTAAACCTAAAATAAGATGCAAACAACAAAATAACAACTACCAAAACAATATTAAGCAACTAAATTAACCAAAAATAAAAGAGAATTAACCCAATGTTCCATGCGCATGGTTCATGGGTACAAAGATGACCAAGTTTGATGCTTTAAATGCAAACTAATAGGTAACCTAAGCTATACACTTAATAAACAACCTAAAAACATAAATGGGTTTCTAAGGATTCAAGCAATTAAGATGTTCATATGGATAGAAATAAAGCATAAAGATTAAGGAGAAAATTTCCAAATTTCAAATACTTGAGAACATCAACTTAAATCAAGCATATAAAGTAACTAAAAAAATAAATTTTATGCAAGATAACAACCAAAATCTAAAGCACTTTGAAAATGGCAACATTCAGTAATAAGAATGCTGAAAGATTTTTATTAACTTTGTGCCAAAATACACCCAAAATTCTACACATGTTACATGTAATTGAATTTGGAAATTGTGTACAATTCTAAGGTATAAAACTTGATCTAAACTACAACTGGAACTTAATCTAAAGCTTCCAATATAAAGAATGATGACATGTAAGGAAAACCCAGCAAGGAATTCAAGAGAAAAGATGGCTAAAAGGAGGAACTAACTATGAAAAAAAAGGCCTAAAACTAAGTGGAATTGAAGGAGGAAAACATGAAATTCCTAAAGGGAAGTGAAAGGATGTAAGCTGTTTCTTGTCTTAGCTATCACTACTAGAAAAGAACTAACTTTATTCTTAAGTGAATGAGAAAGAAAAACTAATGGAAGTGAAGCAAAGAAAAGAGAGAAAACTAAGCGGAAAGATGATTGTAGGACTAGAAAGCAAAACAATGGGAAACTAAAGCAATGAAACTAAAACAATAAAAACAATTTGCTAACCTGAATTGGAAAGAAAATAACTAGAAATCCAAAGGAATAATAGCACCAAAGAAAACCAAAGTCCAGCTCCAAAAAGCACCAAAGAAGATTGCTATGTTTCAAGGTTGTCTCACCCCACCTCTACTTGGTAGAAAATGTGGAATCCATGATTATTTATAGATGAATTGTTTTCACTTTGAATGAGGCACATTTTAGGAAAGGGAGGTGGATCTAGATCTAGGCATTCAATTAGGAAAGTTAGGTGGAAGATGATGTAAATGAGTGATGTAAGCAAGTTACATGGCTGCTTTCCTATTTTAGAAAGGGGGAGGAGTCTTTTTCTTAGGATGGTGAGTGGAATTCCACTCTCCTTAATTGGATGGTGATTGAATGGTAGAAAAGAGAGATCCATGGTGATGGAAAAAGGTAGGAAAAATGGAAAGAGATCTAGGGTTTTGAGATGTGTTGGATGAAGATATCTAGGGATTTCCTAATTAGGAAACCACTTGAATTAAGCATCCAAACAAGGGGGAGGTGTCACCTTCTAGGAAGGTGGCTCCCTCTTTAAGATAAAATCATGGAACCCTAGCATGTGGTGGAGAAAAAGTAAAAAATGGATAAGGAAAGTGGGGTTTTCTCTCTTAATGGGTCCCTCAATGCAAGATCATCTTAATTTTTACAATTCCCTCTCAAAATCCCTTAAAAATCACACTTTGAACATATGAAAGTTGCTTGAATTGGTGCTCCAGTCATGTGGCTCCATGTGGCATTCATCCATGGCTTGATGGTTCACTTGGATGGCTCAATCCTTGGTGGCTTAAGTGGTTTTAATGCTTGGCTTTAGAACTTGAGTAGCTTGGCTTCCTTATGCATTCCTAGTCTAAATTGGAAACCTCATGTATGGCTCCAATTCTCATGAAAATTGATGGAATTGCATGGACCATTTTAATAACCTTTGCTTTCTTCTAATTTCATCTAAGGGCTCTACCCCCACATCCCTGCGAGCTAACTGCAAATCTCAACCCACGAAAAGCTCCATGAAACACAATATAGGTCGTTAGATCATTTTCTCACTTCCAAAAAAAGAGTAAAAAAACCTAATTATACCCTAGAAAATTATGGTGATTCACATACTTAGTTTGGATTAGTTTTGAACCTGTAAAATATTAATGTTCTGAATCATTAGGTTAGAAATATATGTGTTACAAAAGTATGAAAAAACTCTAGAAATAACACTATTTTATAGCACATGGGCTACTCATTAGGCACCTTTTATACAAAATTGAGCATATATCACACCCCCAACCAGCATTTTGTTAGTCTCAAGCAAAACATGTGAAAAATCATGAAAAAAAAATGGCTACCATTTTCATAGGTACTCACGATTGCATTTAGCATATGCAACAAACAATTAAACCCCTAGGTTACTTCTAGTGGATGAGTTAACCCCCATGATGGGTTGTAGTTAATATAGGCACAAAATTCCACAAGGCTTAGTCCTTTATTTTATCTTAGAGAATTATCATCCCTTAGCACTCTACTTGCTTTCACAGCTCAATAAAGATGAATGAAAATTTCTATGAGTTACTAGTATACTAAAGCCATTTTATTCCAATTCAATCTTGGAGTGCATGTGTAATTCAGAACTTCTAAATAGATATGCTAATACTATGTTGGAAAGATGTCTTGACCTCAAATTCTCACTGGTATATACTAAAAAATATGGATCTCAGAGAAAAAGGGTCAAACAAAATTCTTTATTTATTGATTAATTTGAATAAGACTAATGGTTCACATAACATAATAAGCACTAATGAGACAAAGAATATGATCCCTTTGAATAGATGCCATTACCAAGACCCTAAAGAATAGTTCACCTTAATTCCTTCCTATTTATATCCTCATTAAGGCTATCATCTAGCTTAAGAACAATAGGTCTTTAGATAGGACAAAATGTAGGCTTGGGATAGGATTCTAAAAGGAAGGGTATAAGGATTCAAAGTTTCAAATATGAGTAGAGGTCGATGTAGAACAATTTTTCTAGCTTGACTATATTGAAGTGAATATCTCTTATGTATTTTCCTTCTCTTTTCTTGATAACTTCTCTTTTTAATGTTACCTTTTTATAATACTCTTTTTATTTGTTATCTTTGTATTTTTGGGAAGAAACACTTTTCTTTGTATTGACTTTGATATTTTTCACTTCTTTGACTTTTTCCCTTTTTTTGAACTTTTGCTATCATCCCCACTCATTTTTGAAAAGTAGGTAATGGATCCGTATTTTTCTAGGCCAACATAAATGCGGTTTTGAAAGAAACGGCTTACTAAGCGGTTCAAAGATTCTAACTAGTGGTATGATATATTGGGTATGTTTTATGTCTTTGGGCTTAAACAAGAATGGCCTATATCATTTCCTTGGTTTCTTAAAACCTATCTGAGTCAATAAATATTGAGGAAAGAAAGTTAGTACTCCTTTTTTATTCTTGAAAATTGACCAAAATAAAGATACTTGGATTTTTCAAAGTAATGTCTGCTGAAGAAAATATAGAATTATATATAACCCTTAGAAAGATCATAGTCATTAATACTCACTTGGGTATATTGGTCTCCAATGATTTCATCAGGGTCTCTAAGTCATAATCATATATCAGTCTAGACTTATGTACTATGTGTAAATATATTCCGAGAATTAACTTTCATAAAACACTTCAAGACATGAATAAAATATAGAATTAAGCATATGCATTTCCATTAAGAAGTTAAAGTAGTAGAAATACTAAACTTTAGACAATCCAATTCTCATTAAAGGAACTTGACCTTAAAAACTATGAAAAACTCAAAAAAAATTTAACAAAAACATGTCTACACCCTCCTTTCTTGAACTAAACATTGTCCCTAGTGTTTTGAAAACAAAGGACCCTAAATGGTAAATGGGTGATGTAAAACAATGAGACTTTAAATCCTAGGTTGACTTCTAGTGGGCACTAAGTTTAATGTCTCTGGCTAGACATAAAATGCCATAATAATGGTAAATGCTGCTAATAATGGACATACTGTTAGGGAACATGCTAAGGTGGACCCTATTAGATTGGCTCCTCAAACAAGATATCCTCTGCTTTAGGGTTAACCAACTCTAGATAGGGCTTCAAAACTTGCCCATTGATATTGAAAATGTAGTAAGTGTTTATATTTGCATAAAAACCATCCAATTAGTTACTCATGTGTTATAATGGTAAAATAGGGTTTTTTGCCAAAATTTATAACACATGCATTTCTAACCTAAAAGACTAAAAACCAGATATTTTCTAAGTTCAAAGGCTAATTTGAGGTAAATATGTGATTAATCATATTTTTTTGGGATATAATTAGAGTTTTCCACTTTTTGCAAGAAGCGAGATGAGGATCTGACAAGCAAGACCGATTGAGATGAAAATTGATGATCAAGATCAAAAGATCAAGCCAAAGCCTCAAAGTCATCACTTAAACATAAGATCAAGGGTCTACATCATCTTAAGATCACTTGAAGATGGAAGGGAAGGAGTCAAAGGTGGCCAAAGTAGGCCCATGCACAAGCCATGCAAAGCCCACCACCTTTTCAGGAGTTTCACTTAAGCAACATAGCCATATTTAAAGCCACGAACAAGTTGACAAGCTAAGGAACCTAGACAGACACCAAAGCCAAGGATTAAAGCCATCATGCTAAGCTAAGAAAGCCATCTAAGCCAGCAATGAAGCTAAGCTAAATGAGCTCTCAAAGTTAGCCATCAAGCCACATAAGCCAAAGCTACAAGGAAAGCCATTATTAGAGGAGAATCAAAAGAATTATGCTTGGGATTTATGGGTATATTTTAAATGTAACTGAGGAAAAATCCACTAGGATAAGGTAGCATGTGCACTAATAGGAAGATGCCTCTCCAATTTTAGTATTTTTTTCATGTTTTTCCCATTGTTTTCTCACTTTTCACCTCACCACTAAAGGGCACTACGAATTTCACTTTCCATTCAAGAGTCCTATATTTCTAAGACCTCCCCACCTTCTCAAACTTTCATTCCAACCATCCAATCAATTCCCCCTTCCTAGGAAAATAGCTAGCAAATTGTCTCTTTCCACTCCGCCACCCTCCTTATTTCTCTCTAGCCCAACCAATCACCATTATCTACTCTCCACCTTACTCTCTCTCTCTTCATTCATCCACATCTTCACAACTTGCTAATTTTAGGTGCCTTCAATGAATTTTGAAAGGGTGAGACGCCCCCTCCTAAAAATATGTCGTCTCCCACCTTAATGCCTACAAAATTGTTTCACTTAATTTCCTTCGTAAGAAAACCCTAGGTAGCCCTTTATAACCTAATCCTAGCATCCAATTTCACTTTTTTTTCATCCTCACCCGACTTTACTTGGAGTCATTGTAGAAAACTTAGGAAACAAAATATAAAAGAGACTAGGAAAAGAAGAATAGGGAACAACTTTTGAAGGAAGAAAAGAACACCTCCTCCAAAGTGAGGAGGCATCCTTTTCATTCACTTCTTCCCTTACCTTTTTGCATTTGAAGATCTTCTCCTTGGGTGGCTACCATCTTCTCCTAGTGTTTTGTGCATGATTTGAAACCTTTGTCCTCTAGTTCTTCATTAAAGATTAGTGGTTTATCTTTCAATCTTCATTGCTTTTAAATCCTTTTTAGTTTCATGCTTAGAAAGTTGTCTTGCCTTTCCATTCTTTGGATCTTCTTATTTAGATCCAAGCTTATTTTCCCTTTGAAGTGATAGACAAGGGAAAGTCATCTTGAATCTCTTCTTTTCTTTGCTCTTCATTGTTATTAGATCTCCTTTGGTTTCATTGATATCCTTCTTGCTTTCCTTAGTGTTCCTCAAGCTTTGCCTTTACTTTCTAGTGGATTTTTTCATTGATCTCAGTGCATGCTTACTTAGGAATGATGTTAGATGATTTGAGAAGGTTTATCATGTATTTTTGGGTTGTTTAATAAGAAGTAGCATTCATTGTAATAGAACACAAATTTCAGATTTGGATTACATGTATGTGCTTACAATGTTGATGGATGTTGCTTTGATTTAATGAAGTGATTTGGATTTTTTGGTTCATACTTGTTTCTAGTAGTTAATTATCTTAATTCTTGAATGTTTGATTGCATTAGAAGTGTTTAATTAGATGTTTTCCATGTTCCATTAATTGAATGATCAAAATAGTATCTGCTGGAATTTTTGGATAGATTGTTTATGTTTAATTTCCAGCCCTCTATACTTTATCATCGCTTGATTTTTCTAAGACCCAATTAGAGTGTTAGATTATTTAGTTAATGCTTGAGTTAGACTACATGTGCTATGTTTTTAAACTAGTTAAGTAGATTCATTCCTATCCCGTGAATCATGTGTACCATTCCATGATCATACACATGATACTTGGGTCATTCTCTTTTAATTGCTTGATTAATTGTTTTCCATTAGTACTCTTGTTTGGTTGTAGTTAGTTTATATTCCATTATTTGCTAGTTTGCATCTTAATTAGTTTTGAATTCTTAGTTTAGGAAAGTATTTAATTTTGTCATAATTGTTAAATCTCATGTTTAGAAAGTTTGGTTTAAGAAAGTTACTCAATTTGATTTTTAGGAAGTTTTCAAATTATGAAAGTCATATATCTAGAAAATTTCATTTAGGAAAGTTTTATTTTTGGAAAGTGTGTTAATTTTCCATTTTTTTAGTTTGGGAAAAAGATCTCTTTAATTTGGCTAGGTTAGATAATTTACATAAGGACCACTAATATCATATTAGTTTGATTCCTCATGGGATTGACCCCAACTAATTTGTTCGATTGTGAGTTTAACTTAGAAATCACAATGAAATCTGATCATCCTTTTCTATCTCAATAGCCCCATGATGGTAAACATACGTACAATGTAAGATCCAGTCCATCAAGATCTATGTTTTCATAGAAATAGTGCAATCAAGAATTATACAAAAGGACCTTTTTATCCAGGTGTGAAGGACTTCCTTAAGATATTTCTATCAGGAGTGCTTTTCATGCAGTCATTGTATAACTTTGCAAACTCATGTGCATCTTTCCTTAGCTCATCCAACTCATTGAGTTGGAGTTTTCTATGGGTTCCAATAGTATCTAAGTCAAAGTATAGCATTTTGATCACCCAATATGCTCTATGTTTAAGTTCCACTTGTAGGTGGTAGGCCTTTCCATAGACTAGGTGGTAAGATGACATGCCTATAAGGGTTTTATATGCAGTATGATAAGCCTATAAAGAATCACAAGTTTCAAAGACCAGTTTTTCCTATTTGGATTAACTGTCTTTTCTAAAATATGCTTTATTTCACTATTAGACACTTTTACTTGTCCACTTGTCTAAGGATGATAGAGGTTGGTTCCATTGACATGTGGGACCAATTGTCTCATAAGTTTTTGAATGAGTGATGTTAGCAAGTGACATGGCTAGTTTCCTATTTTAGAAATGGGGAGGGGTTTTTTTTTCTTAGAATGGTGGGTGGAATTCCACCCCCTTAATTGGACAATGATTGAATGGTAGAAAAGAGAGATCCATGGTGATGGAGAAAGGTAGGAGAAATGGAAATATATCTAGGGTTTTGAGATGTGTTGGATGAAGATATCTAGGGATTTTTTAATTAGGAAAACCAGTTGAATTAAGCATCCAAACAAGTGGAGAGACATCACCTCCTAGGAAGGTGCCTTCCTCTTTAGGATAAAATCATGGAACCTTAGGATGTGGTGGAGAAAAAGGTAGAAAATGGAGTAGGAAAGTTGGGTTTTGTCTCTTGACAAGTCCCACAATGCATGATCATGTCACCTGTTACAATTCTCTCTCAAAATCCCTTAAAAATCACACTTTGAACATAGGAAAGTTACTTGAATTGGTGCTCTAATTGTGTGGCTCCATGTCACATTCATCCATGCCTTGATGTTTCATTCCTTCGTGGCTTCAATGCTTGGCTTCAAAACTTGAGTATCTTGACTTCATTAGGTTTTGTAGTTTAACTAGGAAACCTCATGTATGGCTCCAATTCTTATGAAAATTGATGGAAATACATGACTTTTTGCATGGAAACTAAGAAATCTCGTGTACAACTCTAATTGTCATGAAAATTGATGAAAATGCATGGATTTTTGCATGGATCATTTTAATAACCTTTGCTTTCTTCTAATTTCTTCTAGGGGCTCTACCCCCACATCTTGGCGAGCTAACTGTGTCTGTGTTACAAAATTTTAGACTTTTGAATCATTAGCTTATGGACCTACAAAATATCAAACTTTTGAATCATTAGGTTAGAAATGTATGTGTTACAAAATTTCAGAATAATCTTAGAAATAACAAAATTTCAGAATAATCATTAGATGCTTCACACTTTAATTTCTTTTTACCATTTTCGTTTCTAATCTTGTAGTATGCCTTAGCCATGTTATGATAGTAAATTTGATGCCAAATTCTTGATTAGAAAAACTAACTAGAATGGTTTAGCCATGGTGATAAAATTTCCTCTACTCTATGATCCAAGTATATACCATGTGTCTATGCTAGCTAGGTTCTTGGAGTTGGTTTTATAGTTTTTCTTGATCTCTAACCCTTATATGGTTTCTATAGGATGTAATTTAGTTTCTTTGTATGTGATTTAGATTGAGAAAAATGATTATGGTATCTCAGCATAGTTGATTTCTTATGAGAAGATATTCTTCCATTCCTTCTTGACTTTGACTACTTATCGGGTGCTTTTGCGGGTAGTGGATGTGACACCGCGGGTTTTTTAAATACTTTTTAAATACTATTTTGAAATTTTGGATATCCTTTGCTTGAAATTCTATTTGAAAACAAATATTAGAAATTTTTGTTCATTTAAAAGTTTTTCTAAAAATCTCGAGTGTCATTTCTTACGAAAACACAAGGATTTCAAGGTGGAATGAATGTCTAATTTCTAACGAAAGTTTGGTAGAGTTTCCTAGAACCTCTAGTCATAGCCACATCATAATAGAATCCACTAAATAGAAATGAGTCCACAATATTAAAGTTAATATACATCCTCATTCTCTAATCAATCATGACACAAATCTCAAGTGGTAAGGCTCACCCTTCAGATACTAAAATCCCATTCTTCTAAGATTTCAAACTCCACATATTGCTTTAACATTTGCGACTCAATCCGTACATCCTTCCATTCTAATTCTTCAAGTCTAAGTAAACAAATTACAATGTTTCAGCAAGCTTGTGCTTATGTAGGTGGAAAAAGTCATTATTTGGGCATGCACTTCATGATTTACATAATCAATGCAATTTAAAATTTTATTATATTTAAGAAAATGCTCATGAGGTTGCAAAATAATTTCTCATGTCAAAATTACATCCATGAAATCAGCTTACATGTGTAAATCAGTACATTTGACAAATCATAAGATTTTCATGATTTCTAATGATACCATTGCATGAGCTTTTCATGAGGAATCAAGCATTCTATGCCCTAATCATTTCATAAACATTTAGTCGTACTAAGATCATTTTCCATATATAAACACATATAGTCCTTCATGATTGTTCATGATGCATGATCATTCAAGATATCACTATCAATGCCTCAATTGTTTGTCATTCAATAGTTGGATCAATTTATAAAGATCAAGGTATTTAACCTTCTCATTATCATGTGAAAATGTAGTCATCTAACTTACTTTCCTTCATGAACACACTTCATTTCAAATGCTTGTATGATTCAGTACATGAGCATGCAGAATCACTTAAAATGCTAATGTAATACATTAGTAAGCTAACCATGATAAAATCATTGGTTTAGAAAAATCAATGTATATCATAATTCTAATGGTAAAATTATGTCAAGTCGAATGGCATACTATGTAATAACCCCAATTTTTGTAAATTGATTGAGAAAATCAATTTAGTCTGAATTTTTAAAAATTTTGGGCTAGAATATTAGTTTATTGGAAATTATCTTTTTATGGAGATTAAAAGATGATTTAAAACTTATAAATTATGAATGTACTCAAAAAACAGATTGAAATGACACTAAGTACATTCAATTCCGAGTTAAAATGAAAAATCCCTAATTTTCTTCATTTTTATAAATAAAAGGGTAAAATGGAATTTTACCCATAACCGATATATAAGACATCAATATTTAGAATGTACTCAAAAATACGATTCTAACACCACTAATTATGCTCAATTCCAAGTTCGGGAGAATAAAATGAATTTTTCTCATAAAAGGAAAAATAGTCCTTCCACACATCCGTGGGGCCCACAAATGAATCCAATGGCCCAAAAACATATAATGAGTAGTCAAACCACTACCAGCTAATAGTGGAGAAGGAGGTGGTAGTGGAGGATCCATTGTTAATTTAATTTTCAAAAGAATTGAAACATAATTATTATAAGTAATTATGAAAATTTCAAAAAAATCTATAAATACACCCCCAAAAATGTTCATTAAAATTCCCACAAAATTATCTTGCTTTCCCTAAAAAACTAGATCTAGATTCATTCCCAAATTTTCAATACTACCAAAAATCTCTCTTCTTTCACTTTCTCTCTACTCTCTCTAGATTGGAACCAGAGAACTAAATTCAATTAGGCACTCTGTTCCAAATCAAATATCACAAATTCCACCATTCATATTATCCTAGGCTACCTTATCTACAAATCTCCAAACTAAATTTCAAGATCCAATGGTGCAATCAACGAGGAATAACAAAATAAGCGGTTATCGGGTGATCCTATCATCAAGTGGATATTTCTTTTAAATTGTGCTGCAAAAACTACGTTTTCTCCAATCAGGTAGGTGGAAACTCTTCCCAAACTTATTTCATGTTAGTTTATATAATTTGTAATTTTTTGAAATTAAGTTTAGGTTAAAAACTATAAAAATCAAGTAGGGGTAAGAACCCTTCAATTCTATATGATGGAGGGCTCAAATTTAAAATATGAGCCATCTAATCAATCTAGAAGGGTCCAAAACCCCTAAGGTGGAATTTTAAAGAAATTTTATCAAGTTTTGAGTCCTTGATTGAAGAAGAATTGATTGGATGGTCCAAATTGGGCTATTCGATCTTCTTTACAAGATCAGGCTCCCGAGATGCCACACGAAATCGCGCGCTGCAAGAGCGTCTCTGCATGCGATGCTCTCTCTACTGAATGACAGCAAGAAAACTTAGGTCCCGGGAGAACATTACCATGTGCATCCTGGTGACGGGAGCGAGGTAACCAATCTGCCCGACCGGACATATTCCGGTTGAATAATCAGGGTCGTCCATTCTGCTGGGCCCAGATCAAATCTGCACCCTCAAACGACTATGAACTTCAAAGTTCAATTACAAAGTCATCTAAAATCCAAATTAAGATTGGAAAGAAGCTATAGAAAGCTTGTAATGTATATTTGTTCTTAAATCATAAAATTGATATAAATATTGAAGAAACTTTCTTTTTTTAGCAATTAAGCATCTAATTTTCATGATCTTCAAGATCTGAGATGATCAGATCTTGGGATCTAATGCAATGATGCTATAACGTTGAAATAAAGTAATATCCATGATTTATTTTAACAGATCTAACATAAAATGAGGAATCTACCCTTTATGGTAGAAAAACCCTAAAAATACAAAGGGACCCTTTGGATGTGTTCTATGAATGGGATTATGATCAAATCTAGTTAGATCATGGATTGAATGTGACAAAAAGAAATGGATATGATCTTTGGACCTGAATGAAGTAAAAGCCCTAAATGCAATTAAAACCCTTTATCTAAAGGAAAAGATCTAAAATCTAATGGTTGGATCATAAGTAAAAGATTCTAATAATCTTAGTCTAATTAGTTTACTTGTCTTTTATTTGATAATAGAATTGTAAATGTGATTTATGTTATAAATTAGGAAGCATGATAGTGTAATTCTTAAATTTTAGCATGCTATGCTCTATATGCTATTAGATTGTTATAATAGGTTGGTACTTTAATTATATTAGGGTCATGTTAGTTTAAAATTAAGATTTTAGCATAATTCCATTAGATTACTAGTAAAATTTCATGTATTCCATAACTTAGGATCATGCTAGTTTAAGTATAGTTTTATTTCATTAGGTTAAGTTACATTCATAGGAAGCATGTTAGTATAAATAGTTGTTAAATTTATATTGAATTTATGATTTAAAGTTTATGATTTATTTATTGTCAAATTTCATTAGTAGATTCAAATGTTAAGTAGTTGTTAAAATATAATGAGCATAAATCACCAAAAGTGTAAACTAATGGAATATAGAGATTCATGAACAATTAAGATGAGTGAATGACTTTGACTTAATATTAGTAAGGGCTATAGTTAGTAAGACAATATAAGGATTATCAAATCCTTGACCCAAACTAAGAGAATAATAAATCCCATGAATGACATTTTAAATGTTCATGGATTTAATTAAAATCAATTAGAAAGAGTACTTAGGGTTAAAATGCTCATAGGAACCTTATGAAAGGTTGAGCTAAGGTCACTCTAGTGAATGTTGAACATGGTGGTTAAGGGGGTTCTCTAATAGAGCTTCGCTCTTCCCCTACCTTTCGTTGACATTTGTGAAGTCTAAATGCCTCCTTACATGAGGATTAAAGTAACCACTTTGTGTTTAGTCATTCAACTAGTAAGGCTTAGTCAACTGGAAATAAGATGAGCTGTCTAGACTTTGGATGAAATAAGCCATCTTCAACCAAGAAAACATTAACTGGTTGAATAATAATAATAATAATAATAATAATAATAATAATAATAATAATAATAATAAGAGCATAAAAGGTTAGTAAATTATCTAACCCTAATAAAAATTGTAAGTAAGATAGAGATAATCAAACAAGATCCATAGGATCTTGAATGATCAAGAACAATAAGAATCCTAATGTTGTATTTTATTATGTATCCATGTATGTATGTTGTAGATAAATCTAGATAGAGAATCCAAACCCTTGATCAAATATGATTCAAGGAAGAGAACCAAGATCATCCTTCTTAGGGATGATCAAACAACTGAACTTAGATTAAAGAAGAACTAAATGATAGAAGATGTAAGCCCTTGATCTTTATCAACAAGTATAAATTATTGATCAAAGGATCTATGAAAGATCAAGATCAAAGAAAGGAATACACAAAGACTTAGAATAGAAAATACTTAGATCTGAAAGATTAGAAGATCATTCTAACCATCAGATCTATTAATCAATACTATCTGAGGAAGATAGATCATGATAGGACACAAGATCTAGATCCTTTATATCAAAGGACTAGATTAGACAAAGAATACAGATAGGATTAAAAATATAGGATTAATCAGATTGTATAAATATTGATATTATGTATGGATTTACAGATTTCATACGTTAATCAGGATCATGGAAGATTTGAAGAGATGAATCGCTACTTGAAGGTAAGAGGATTTTATGAATGCATCTACATGAGATATACATGTTGACTACATGATCTTATGTCTAAAATTGTTGACAAGTGTAATGTAAATACTTGTATTAAATCCCTTAAGACCCCTTATGATTCAACTAAAACACATATGAAATGGTGATTTTGCATGACGTATATGTTATATGATTTAATATCATTTGGGATTGAGATATGTCTTTGTTCAGGCTAATGAGCCTGGTGGTCAATATGCTGAGAGGTTTTATGGGTTTGGCCTCCCAGCCTAACCACCAAAGGTGATTAGTATCCATGCCCAAAGAGGCATCTATTTTCTCAATTGTTGTGGTAGGAACAACCATTGGAGCTGGTCACGGCACCCTTTCGAGACATATCCTTAGTCGTCGTGGATGTTGTAGTGGCTGTTCTCCAGATACTGGAGAGACATGATTCAATGATCTAGTCATGAGCATAATGTACCATAGGATTTCTGTTCTGTGACCCCACGTAGATGGGCTTGATGGTCTTCAAATGAGTACTCATGACCAACCGGACGATGTGTTTGTTGGGGTGCATGTGTGCACTTGATGATGTTGTCAGTTTGGGATTGTCGACATTCGTGGTTTAACTGATGACTACTTTAATACTTTGAGGATCTAATGGTGTTTGCTTTATCAAGTAAGATAGTAGATCTTTCACATAGTTCTCAAGTTATGTTTACATGTGATTTTGAGATAAGTTCTATACTGCAAATTTACTTGAGATTACTATGATGATTCGACCATTTGAAAAATGCATGTTTAAAGTCGTAGACATTTTATATGGATACTATCTGAAATGTTTTAACATGAAACTATGGAATTGATATTGAAAAACGACTTTAATCATGTTTCTTATCTTTGATTTGTTTATCATATTCTTTAGAAATTGCATGAAAAAGGATTTGAGATGCTGTTTAAAATTGCATGAAAAACTTGGTAAAATAGATTTGAAACTACCTACACAAGCGTAAGCTAGCTGAGACATTGTAAATTGTTTATAATGTCTTAGGTTTGAAGGATTAGAACAAGGGAAAGAAAGCAGAAGACTGTGCCAAAGATTTTGAGATGACTAAACAGGTATAACAAGCAGGTTTGAAATGTGGTTAATGATTTATTGAAGTAATACTTTGAATTGATATGACTTTACTTTATGGACATGTGGATTAAAGTGGTAATGGTGTGGCTGTGACTGGATTGATCCTGATCATGATTTTCTTTTGATTTGGTTGAATTTTTATTTTCAAAACACAAAGTTATGTATGTAAATGTGATGGGATGGAGACAGACTCTCCCTCATCCTTTTATTTACAAAATTGTGTTTATTAGTTACTTTGTAATGACATGTGTTAAATGTCTAATATCCGAAAAATAGAGGAAACTCTATCGAATTTTTGGTAGAAATGTAGCACTCATTTCACTGATAATCCTTTTTTAGAAAAGAAAAATAACACTCAGGGTTTTTCTAAAAGAGTCTTTTCATAAAAAAATGTTTTCAGCTATTTGTTTTCTAGATACTTTTACAACTAAGGGCCAACATTTCAAAAAGAATTACAAAAAAGTATTATAAAAACCTGAGTAGTTACAAAGAAGGACAACTTGTGGCCTTCAAGATAGAAAATCTAGCCAAGGAGCAATTCACTACACTAGAACAACTTTTTTTTTTTTATTGCCCTTTTGTAATACTTTATCTCAACCTCTTGAATTTATGATTTACTTATGATTTGTAGGTGGGTCAATGAATATTGGCCTTGGATACCTATTAAAACATTATTGCAATTGGATCATGCTATGAGCATGAATCAAATGTTTTGCACAGGATTAGTATGCCTCCACATACTAAGCATGTGTCCATTAACATGGCTTTGATTGTGGCTGCCTACCTTCCATTTCCTTTAGAAATGGAAAATAATGTAATTGTTGGGTAGGCAGTTGCATACCATGTCACTTGTCTAGACGAATTCATCATTCTCATGGAGTCCACGATATATATCTTTTCACACTACCTTTCTCAACAATAATTTTTAGCTAGAGACCTCATTTTAGTGATTTATTAACTATATCTAAGGTTGATTAGCAGCAAAAAGAGCCATCAAGGCCACCCACCATTGCACCCTTAGCTACTGTTGCACCAATTAAATCGGTATTAGTATTTATGTTTATTTTTATCATAAATTTGAATGTCTCCATTGATCAATATAATTTGACTTAGAAACTTGTACAATAGTCATCTAAGGATAGAGTGGAAGTCCTAATTAACACACCTTTATTCCCAAGGTTACTCTTTGGACTCATCAATGAAGATAAGGCAATCAACACCATACAAATCAAGGAGAGAGTGCTTGCCATTATCGTTGATGAGGTGCTACTTATGGTAGAAGACCTATTACGAGTTTGCCAATGGGATCAACTCAAGCACCTCAAATTGTCTCCTATATGGGATATATATACAAATATCTACTTCTATAATACTTGACATTACATGTTATTTTTCATAATAGGTATAATTATTTCTTTTATGCAGATTCTCAAATGATGTAATGAGCCTTTTTGAGGTTGGGGATGTGATGTACCAATTCATTGACCTTGACATCATGTGTGAGTAGTAGAGCAATGGCCGATGGAGAGGCATGTAGATAATATGTTATTAGGGTTCTTCTTGTGCTCTAAGGGGCAACGCTTAATGATTCCTGACAGTAATGGGTCTATTTTCTTTTCTTTGTTTTCTTGACAACTTGTTCTAAACATAAAGATTGTAAACTTTAATTTCCATTCATATGATTGTTTGTATATAGGGCTCATTAAATGCTACTTGTTTTGGTTGTACACGGCAAGCAAGCATTCTTTTCTTATTCTTATGAATTGCACGCCCATCTAACCCTCGTAGAAATCATAAATAAGTCAGCTTTTAATATATTCATGTATTATGTATAGATAAATGATTTTTTGTATCATATCTAATGCATTTGAAATTTAAATTTGTATATTATTGTTAACATGGACTAATGTGATCAAGATTGTGCTACCACTGAAAATCACTTGGAAGAGTGTGAAGGTATGGAAAACAGTTAATTACTCTATTTTATAAACCAAACTTACAATATTAAACATGGCATTTATTGATCCTTTTTATTTTTGCTCCTGTATAGTTCCTTAGATAGCAATCTGATTGGAAGTGTGGGTACTATGTGCTAAGATTCTAAGTAATCTGATTGGAAGTGTGGGTACTATGTGCTAAGATTCTAAGCAATCTGATTGGAAGTGTGGGCACTATGTGCTAAGATATATGAGGACTCTAGTACTTGATATGTTAATGCCTCCAAATTAAGAAAGGTAAGACACTTTTTATTGGTCAAAATTCTATATTTTTTCACAACCTTATGGATTCCAGCTCAAAAGAATGTGTCAATTGAATTAAAAATATTGTATTGTAAGCTGCTATGCTTTTGGAAGGGCAAGCAAGAAGAGTTACTCCAAAGTAAACCTCAATGAAATACGAAACAAATGTGATAAGTATGTAATGAGTTTTAATTAGAACAATCGAAGTAGCTACATGAATATAAATTACCTTACCCATAATAAAGTATTCTTTTCATTGATAAGCATATTGTCTTCTACTTTTCATTATTTTCATTGAAGTACATACGTTTTATGGGATGAATGAGGGGAACTTGGACTATAAATGAAGTAAATGTGGATATGCATGTGTTCTTCTAATTTTTATTATTTTCATTGAAGCATATATATTTTATGGGAAGATGAATGAGAGGAACTTGGAGTGTGGAAGTAAATGAAGTGAATGTATATAAAATAAATGTGGATGTGGTATAAATGAAAGGAATATAGAGATTGCAGTGACTATGGTGTGGTTTCTTTAATTATCAAGTCATTTCAAAATAGATGTGGATGGATGAAGAATTTAGATGTTTTACACCCAATGTGGAAGAGAATGTATATTTCTTTTTCATGCCTTTAAAGGTTGAAAGAATAATATAGTAGGCGCACATTGAATGTAAGATAAAATGTGGGAAGATAGCAATGTAAGGAAAAGGGAAAAAAAAAAGAAGGCACTTTTAAAGTCATTCTAAAAAAATGATGTAAAAAATGACATCTTTTGAAATCGATCTGAGAAAATGACTTCAAAGAGTCTATCTTTGAAGTCATTTTTTTTCAAAATGACTTCAAAAATTGGTATCTTTATGCTTATTTTTTCATAACAACTTCAAAAGTGACCCATTTTTAAGTCATTTTTTAAAACAAAGTAAAAAACTAGTATATTTGAAGTTATTTTTTTTAGAATGACTTTTAAAACACTGGTGTTTTAAGTTGTTCTAGAAAAAAAAAAATGACTTAAAAAACACAACCTTTGAAGTCATTTTCACAAAATGACTTTAAAAGTATCCATTTCTAAAGTTGTTGTACCTACTTGAAAAGTTAAGATTTTTAAAGTCGTTTCCCTACTGACTTGTTTTCTTACCAATTTTCTAAGTTGGTTCAGTAGAAGTAGCTTTTGTTACCAACTTCTATTAAATTTTTTTTACAGACTTTAACAGCATCCCATGTAGTAATGCTTAGTCCTTGGTGGTGGTAGGATATAACCACTTTAGTTTGAAATGGTGGCGATGTGTTGGACTAATGAGTTGAGCCACTATGTCACAGATTGGCAGTGAAGACACCACGAAGGATATATTGCTTATGACTTTTATGACAATTGAGTTTTTTCATTGCATTGAGTGATGATTTATCAATTCTTTGACATTGATTTCTCTAATTGACATTCTTATCGGGACTGAGATGAAGTGATGTTATCATCCATAAGAATTCTTTAATGTTTCATTTATGTATCTGTGAGAGTTTAACAACACATCACAGGTTAATGTTATGGATATTTACATTAAGATATGGAAGAAAGGAAATAAACTTATTAGGTGTCCAAAAACTAAGTGTTGGAACTTAGAAGGAGAGAAGATAACATTATTTACAAACAACTTGATGGTAGAAGGAAAGTGGAACAATAAAATATATGTAAACAACATGTGGATTGTTATGGCCGAGTCCATTAAGAAAGTGGCAAAAGTTGCTCTAGGAGTATCTAAAGGTAAAAGGCGACTAGTAAAAGGAACTACGTGGTGGAGTGGAAAAGTTCAAAATTTATCAAAGAGAGGGTGAGAAAGATGTGTTCGAAGTTGTAAAAAAAAAAAAAGGAGATTAGAAGAGTAAGGACTTAGACTGCATTATATGCACTAAAATTGATGACAAAAAGGTACTCATCAAAGATGACGAGATCAATCAAATGTGGGAAAGTTACTTTGAAAATTCACTTAGTGACAAATTTATTAAGAATATAGATATTGAAATATTAGTAAACCCAAGTAAAAGAGGCCTTGAATAAGATGAAATCAGGAAAGGCCCTGAAGCACAAAGGTATACTAATAAAGGTTTGGAAGTATATGAGAGATACTAGAGTAGGTTGGCTAACAAAATTATTTAATAAGATCATAAAATCAAAGAAAATATTAGACGAATAGAAGAAAAGCTATATCATACCAATGTATAAGAATAAAAGAGACATACAGAGTTGCACTAATTATCATAGGATCAGACTTATGAGCCATCCCATGAAACTTTGGAAAAGAGTAATTAAGAAGAGGCTATGACATGAGACATGTGTATCGAAAAACCAATTGGGTTTCATGCCTTGGCAATCTACCATGGAAACTATTTTCCTCCTTAGACAACTGATAGAGAAATATAGAGAAAGAAGGACCTCCACATGATCTTTATTGACTTAGAAAAATCTTATGATAGGATCGATAGAGAGTTAATATGGTGGGCATTGGACGAGAAATGTGTTTCACAAGAATACATTAACATAATTAAGGATATGCATAAGGGAGTAGTAATAAATGTTAGCACCACTAATGGAAAGATCGATGATTTTTCCATCACCATAGGATTATACCAAGGATCAACATTAAGCACGTACCTCTTCACGTGGGTTATGGATGAGTTAATGAAACAACTGCATAAGGAGATTCCTTGGTGCATGTTATTTGCAGACGATATAGTTTTGATTGATAAGACAATAAAGGGCATAAACACAAAGCTAAAGTTGTGGAGAGATGCTATAAAGTCTAAAGGATTTGAAATTAGTTGAACTAAGATAGAGTATATGAAATGCAATTTTAATAAGGAGAGGAGTGGCAGGGAAGCACCAGTAAAGATTGATAACCAAGAAGTCCAAAAAGACAAGTTACGATATTTGGGATCAACAACTCATGAGAATAGAGAGATGGAGAGGGATGTTGCCCAAAGAAGCCAAGTGGATTTGAACAAACAGAGATGTGTCCCTGGAGTTTTGTGTGATTAGCATGTGTCACTCAAATTGAAAAAAAAAAAATCTAAAGGACGACTGTAAGGTTGGCCATGCTCTATGGATCATAGTGTTGGCCAGTTTAGGAATAACATATACGTCAAGTGACCATAGCCAAAATGTGGATGTTGAGATGGATAACTGGTAAGACTAGAAAAGATAGAATTAGATGTGAAAATAGTAGAAGAAATTTAGAAGTAGCGCCAATAGTTAACAAGATGAGAGAGGGTCGATTTAGATGGTTCAAACTTGTCCAAAGGAGACCACGACACAAGTTAGAAGTAATGAGTCAATCCAAGTTGAAGGCTCTAAAAGGGCAAGAGGAAGGCCCAAAAGGTTGTGGATAGAAGTGGTGAGAAAATATTTTAAAAAATTTTGGATTAAATGAGGCCATGAAACTTGATAGAGGAAAGTGCAAACAAGATTTGTGTTGAAACCACTAATCTGAGAAAGTCTTTGATGATGATGATGATGATTTATTGAATATCTATGAGGATTACCATGTAAAAGAGAGGAAGACTTCACTTTTGACCTAGTACCTAGCATGGCTACTATCTCCAAAGCACCAAATAGAATGACCCCAACTAAACTAAAAGAATTAAAGAATCAATTGCAAGAACTTTTAGATAAAGAACTCATCAAACCTAGTGTTTTGCCATGGGGAGCAACGGCCCCTTTTTGTCAAGAAAAAGGATGGGTCAATAAGATCTTGCATTGACTACCAGATGCTTAATTGAGTGACAATAAAGAACAAGTATCCTCTACCTTGAATAGATGACCTATTCAATCAACTTCAAGTAGCCATAGTCTTTCCCAAGATCAAATTGAGGTTTGTTTATTATCAGTTGAGTATCAGGGAAGAAGATATCTTGGAGACAATTTTTAGGACCAAGTCTAGATATGGACATTATGAACTCAAGGTAATATCATTCATGTTGACCAATACTTTAGCTGCATTCATGGATCTCATGAATAAGGCATCTAAGTCATTTCTTAATTAATTTATCATTATATTTGTGGACGACACCATGCCTCATTTAAAGAGTCCAAAGGAACATTAGGAATACTTGTGAGTGGTGTTGAATACACTTAGGACACATTAGTTGTATGCCAAGTTCAGCAAGCATGATTTTTGGTTGGAAGAAGTTAATTTTTAGGCCATGTCATCTCAAAAGATGGTGTTATGGTGGACCTTGGAAAGGTTGAGGTAGTGGAAAGGTGGGAGACATCTAATATGGTGACTAAGATATAGAGTATCCTAGATCTTGCGAGATACTACTATACATTTCTTGAAGGATACTCATGCATTGCCTTACCATTAACCAAGCTAACCAAAGAGGAAGCTAATCGCTACACCAGTCCTTACCTTACTATTAGGTAATGGAGTTATTATGGTGTATGTTGACACCTCAAGTAAAGGATTAAGATGTGTGTTGATGTAGTATGGGAAGGTGATTTTTTATGCTTCACGATAATTAAAAAAGCATGAGGTTAATTACCCTACCCATGATTTGGAGTTGGCCGTAGTGGTGATTTCCTTGAAGATCTGGAGGCATTGCCTGTATGAAGAGAAGTTTGAGGTATTCAGTTATCAACAAAGCCCCAAGTATATTTTCTTGTAGTAGGACTTGATATAAGGTAAAGGAGGGGGAGGGTGTACTTGAAAGAATATGTTTTCTCCATTCAATATCGTCCAGGAAAGGCCAATGTGGTGGCAGATCCTTTGAGCCAGAAGACAAAGGGAAAATGTGCAAATATGCTCTCCAAAAATTGAAAATTACTTAAAGAATAGATTGAGTGTAAACTAGAACAACACAGGGTAAATGTTTGTTCACTACAAACTTGGCTATAAGTCTATAGCCATTGAAAAGGTTTTTCAGCTACGAAAGGAAGATGAGGAGATGTAGGCACTAATTGGGAAACTAACTATCTTGGATGGTAGTGTCAGGATGCATGGAAGACTAGTGGTTCCAATAAGTGTTGAATTGAGGTAAGAAATTCTTAGAGAGGCACATTAGTCATAGTATACCATTCATCCCAGTGGAATGAAAATGAACCAGGATTTGAAAAGACATTTCTATTGGATTGGTATGAAGAATGATGTGGGAGAATTTGTGTGGAGAGATGCTTGACATGTTAGCAAGTCAAGGCCGAGCATCAAATGTTGGTGGGACTTTTGTAGCCCCATGAACTTCCTGAGTGGAAGTGGGATCATATCACCATGGATTTCATTATGGGTTTACCCAAGATATCTACTAGGCATAACATGATGTGGGTGATAGTTGATAGTCTGATGCAATTAGTATATTTTCTCCAGTCCAACATAATTAGAGGATTGATAGTTTGGCATGATGTATATCCAAGAAATTATGACCTTGTAATGTTATACTTGTTGCCATTACCTTTGATAGGAATAACCTATTCAGATTAGAGTTTTGGAGATGTGTGTAGGAGTCTTTGGGATTAGCTCTAAGTTTCAGTATGGCATTTCATCCTTAGACAGATGATTAGTCTAAGAGAACAATCCATACTCTAGAGAACATGCTGAGAGCATGTGCTATCAAATGGAATTGTAATTGAGAGAAGAGCTTACAATTGGGTGAATTTGCATATAATAACATTTTTTCACTTGAGCATTGAAATGGCCCCATATGAGTCTTTGTATGAGAGACCTTTCATTCACCTATATGTTAAAGTTGGAGAGAACAAGATCGTATAGTTAGAAGTTGTAGAACAGTGTGCCAATAAGGTGAGACTTATTTGGAAGCAATTCCTTCAGCTTAGAGTAGATAGAAGAACTATGCTAAGAAAAGGCATAGAGACTTGGATTTTGAAATTGGTAATCATGTGTTTCCAAAAGTTTGCCTTATCAAAGGAATTATGAGGCTTAGAGTGAAATGGAAGTTAAGTCCTCGATTTATCTATCCTTTTGAGATTTTGGACAAGATTGGCTTATTAGTGTACCTATTGGCCTTGTCGCTACAATTATGTAAGGTTCATAATGTTTTCCATATGTCCATGTTGCGGAGGTATATACCAGACCCTTCACATCTGCTTGATGAAGTGCCCACCGAGCTGCAACCAGATTTGACATTCCAAATAAAACTAGTTCATATCTAAGATAGGAAATAATAAAATTTGAGAAACAAGGAGATTTTGCTAATTAAAGTCCTTTGGCAACATGGGAACTGGAGCCTGAAATGGTAGAGAAGCATATAGAATTATTTGTAATTGAAGATTGGAAGAATTTTGGGCATGAAATTCCTTGAGGGTGATAATATAATAACCCTAAATTTTGTAACCATTTGTGCTACTAGTGAAAATAAACTTTTCTTTTCTAACTATGAGAATATAGTTTTTGATGGTTAGATAAGTTGGTGATGACACTCTTTTTAATTATAATAGGGGTCTTCTAAGGATAAAGGCCAATATTTAAAATCCATATGGCTTGGACGTTTGAACAGAAAGAGGCCCATATAAAGTTAGGATGTCTTGTACTAACAAACTGGAAGTGTAATTACTAAAAGCCCATATTGATAAATGAGTTAAGATGATTTTCTAATAAGGGTACAAGTCCAACATTGGAAATAGGAAAGTGAGATGTGAAGAGATAGAAGGAGTCTAGGACACTTTTTAGTAGCATGGTGGAAGTGGAAATAGAAGGACATTTTGGATTAGAAAGTGGGAGGCAGATTTGGGCAGCAAGGAAACTAAATAAGAAACCTTATAAACAAATCATCCCAAACTAAACAAGTTTGGCTGAAAATCATTTGAGAGAGAGAGAGAGAGAGAAGAGAAGAGAAAATGAAAGAGCAGGAAAGAAAAGGCTAGAGAAAAAACATTAGCTTTTTATGCGAGCAAGTCTACGAGGTAAGTGATCCTAAAACTATGAAGTTTCATTAGTTTTACCAAAAAAAAATTGGTGATTTGTATGTTTTTATCATTGATCATGTGCAAGATATTAAGAAATTTGGCATAGTTAAATCTTTAACATACAACTCATGTGTGTAGTGATCAAAGATGTTTTCTATTATAATATCCCAAACTTTTGTATCATTTTTACAATTGATGAAAATCTAGATTTTATCCAAAATACAAATTGGAATTTTTAGAAACTAAATAGTTTTGTAATAAGACCTCTATGGATGAATAGAGCACGAAGAGAGCTATCCAACAATATTAAGATAGCCAAAATCTAACTGTAGTAAGTAATCACCAAAATATGATTTTACTTTGATAATGACACCCCTTTCAAATTTGGTGTTCAGAAACATTGGAATAGTAGACCCACCTAGTTGACCCACCTAGCTACCATGACTAGACAACCAAGTTAGCTAAAAAAATTCCAAAGATGTTGAATCATGTAGGAAAAAATCCAAGATGTCTATAAGTGTGGGACGTACTGCGCTGGGAAAGAAAATAAAAAGAAAGAGAATGAGAGAGGAAAGAAGAAAGAGTGGAATAAAGAAAGTGAGAAAGACAAAGGGAGGAGAAGGGGAGGAAAAGAATGCCTCTCCCTTACAGCTTGTGAATACGGTATGTAATTGGAGAAATGCATAGGGAAGGATGAGGAAAAACTTAGGAGAAACACGGTGAATCTGTCATTTAAGGTAGGTGATCTAGGAGTACTAAGTTTTCAAGGATTTGGAAATTTTAAACATCGTTTTGTTCACATTTGAGATGCATGGATCAATATGTTTGTCTATTTAATGCTATTGCATTCTTGTAGTTAAATTCATCTTTTGAAACTTGCTATTGAAGTACTAGTGCCAATGTTTTACTTAGTTCATGGTTATTGCTTATCAACATGCATGACTTGGATTTTGACAGTCTCTATGTGGTTTGCTTCTCTCTTATTCTCAATTTGTTACATGACTATGCATTTGGGTAGTTGCAATTTAAATCCTATGTTATGCTTATCCTAGAATACAAAACCTATGTACTTTAGTGTATTATGGATATAATGTATGTATGTATGTATGTATGTATGTATGTATGTATGTATGTATGTATGTATGTATGTATGTATGTATGTATGTATGTAGGTATGTAGGTATATTATGGTATTGGTTGCCCTATTTTTGGTGGGCTGACTTGTATCAGCTTTCTTTCTAATGAGCTGTTGTTTTTGCTCATCCACATAACAAAAAAAATTTAGGTGATACACTAAGCAGACTTATAGTGAAGGAGAAGGACAAAGTGAAGGCATTGACTTCTTCTTAGATGTATGATAAAGATATCCTTTGAGAGTTATATTGATAGTTATCATGTATTAAGGCCTTAAGGCCTTATTTTGGGGATGTATATGGATTTTTTTGTTGACACATGAATAGTTATAAGTTTGTAATGTACATTATGTTACTTTTGATGGATTGTGATTCTATTTGTGACCAGTAGATCTTGTGGCATGTTTGTTCTAACCGCTTAAATCTAGACTATTATTATACTAATATGTGGAAGTTTTTTGAAGCAACACCCAGTTGGAAGAAGAGTATTGCACAAAAATTCTTATATATATTTATCACATTATTAACTTTTCAAAATAAAGGAAGTTTTTGCTACTTTTCAAATAAATTTGAATAGTATTTCAGAAAAATTAGGATGTTATATTTTTTAGTATTGAGCCCATGCCATACTGCTCACAATTAGAATCATGAAAGGATTGCAAGAGTCAACATTTAGGAAAAACTAAGTCCTAGACTTAGGTAGATGTCTTACATAGTATTTCTTGTCTTAATTAGAACTACTAGTGCTTAATCTCATGGGAAATTTTGGATTATTTCAGATGCCTCCCTAAAGATAGTGCCGGTCTTCCTGCTCCTATTGATGAGTTGAACCCTACTTCTACCACCCTCCAACTAATTGATTGATCTGTAAAAAATCCTAAGGGAGTAGTACAAGATGTCTTAATATAGGTAGATCGATTTCCTTTCTAGTGGATTTTCTTGTCCTAGACACAAAACCAGTATCAAATCTAAATAATGAGATTTTGATCATCTTGGGCGGACCATTCCTAACCACATCTAATGTCATAATCAACTATCAGAATGTTCTTATGAGACTATCATTCAAGAACATGATATTAGAGTTCAACAGTTTTAATGTAGCACAAAAGATGGACTCTACTAAATCATTTGTCGTTAATATTATAGAAACTCTAGTTCATGACACTTTCCAATCATTCTCAGAGTCTAACCCACTTTTGGATCAAGTTGGTCCCATGGAAGAAGTGGACCCATTAAGTGAAGTTGCAGTGGTAGTGGATACACCAAAATGGAAGCCTAAGATAGAGCCACTTAAACCACCTTCCACTGCTCAGGAGAACTCACCTCAAAAAACACCCACTTCAGACCTCAAACTACTGATAGAAAATCTAAAGTATACATTTTTAGGTCCTTCTGAAACCTTGCTTATAATCATTGTCATTGATCTTGATCAAGAATAGGAAGGTAAGTTGTTTAATGTTCTATGGGGACATAAGACAATAATTGGGTAGTCCATCTTGGACATAAAAGGGAATCATCCCAACAATTTGCATGCACTAAATCCATTTAGGAGATGATGTTAAAGTACATCAGGAATTGTAACGGAGGCTAAACCCTCACATGAACAAGGTAGTTAGGGTAGAGACACTTAAGCTGTTAATGTAGGCATAATCTACCAAATTTTTTATAATGCTTGGGTTAGTCCTACTTAGGTTGTCCCTAAGAAATCTGGGGCCATGATAGATAGAAATGGGAACAAATGAGTTAGTCTACCATCGAAAGCTAAACTCAGACACTAGGAAAGACCACTTTCCTCTTCCCTTCAATGCACAACTGCTAGAAATGTTGGCTAGTCACGAATACTATTGTTTCCATATTGGATATTCCAGTTACAACCAAATTCCTATAGCACAGAAGGGTTAAGAGAAGACTACTTTGACTTATCCTTTTGGAATCTTCACCTACAAACGCATGCCTTTAGGGCAATGCAATGCACCGGTGACTTTTCAATCATTTATGATGAGTATATTTGCAAATATGGTGGAAAGGTTCCTTAAGATGTTTATGGATTATTTTTTAGTATTTGGATCTTCGTTTGATGAGTGTTTGGTCCAACTAACTCTAGTGTTAGGGAAGGAAAGAGAAAATTTTGGTACTAAACTAGGAGAAATGTTATTACATGGTGAAAGTGACATAGTACTAGGGCATGTCATATTACAATAAGGCATAGAGGTTAATAAGGAAAAAGTGGAACATGTCTCTAATCTCCCCCCTCTTAGGATGGTGAAGGAAAGGTAGATCATTCTTGGGTCATTCTGGTTTATATTGTCACTTTCAAAGATTTTAGCAAAATTTTTATGCCCCTCCATAATCCATTGGCAAAGGAGGCAATTTTTAACTTTGATGACAGAGACAGAAAGGGGGTGTCGTTATCAAAAACAACCCTCTATGTTTTTTGTGTTTCCTTTATTAATTACCAAATTGCCCTTATACTTCAAAGTCCCATAACTTTCTCATCCGAACTCTATTTTTAGTGTTCTTTGTGTTGTTGGATTCCATTTTTTGAGTAGAATTCAAATATCCATATTTCAATTCCTGCTTTTAGTTCCATAAAAAGTCAACTTCCTTGAAGTCTCATATCCCATTTATGTTTTCAATTTACACATTTAATAATGAAATTTTGGGTTGTTACAGACATGATATTTCAAATGCAACAAGCCCTTGAAAAAAGGCATTTTCCTACCCCACTAGATGTAAACCTTGACGATGTGCCTATGGTATGTGAGATTAATTATTCAAATTCAGCCATATAATAAACATAGGCAATTACATTCTTCATATTAGTAATAAAATAATTGAGAAATCTAGTACTAAAAAGGTTGAAATGATACTGGAACCTCGTCGTCATCATCATCATCAAGACCTTATCCTAATTACTGGAACCTCATCACCATACCTGAACCCTGAACCCTGAACCCTAACCCTGGAACCTATTAGAAAAAAAAAAAGAGGAGAAGATAAATTTGTTGATAAGGAAAATGCCCCACCCAGTAATCCACATCACATCCTTGCTCCTTTTTAAGCTCCCAAGATTGTCTCTAATTATGATAAGTAGCCTAAAGATATATTTGATACTTTGCCCTAAAATAAAATGAAAATTTTCAAAATTGCAAGATAAATTTACTCACCCTTCCTTTTTAAAGGCCTGTCCAACCCATTTCATATGGGACATAGGGAGGTTTCAAAATTGCAAGATAATTATGTGTTATTGTTTTTTAGAACTTTTATTTTCTACATCTCTCATTTCTTCATTTCTCAAGGCATCATCATCCTATTCTTTTAAACATTGAGGAGAATGTTTCACTTAGGTTGAGGATATAGAATTTTAGTCTTTTTATAGTTTTTTCTTTAATTTTGAAAAAAAAAATTTAAGTGAATGAAAATTAAAAATAGAGCTATTTTGAAAAAAATTTTGAGTTTTTAGGTCAATTCATACACTATGATTAGAATTGGATTTTTTGAAGTATAGTCTAGCTAACTTTAGCTTATTAATGGAATTGAACATAATTAATTCCTCATTTTACTCATTTTTTAAAGTATTCCACAAAAAACTAACCCTTATATCACATCTGGACACACAGTTGAATATATATAGTCTAAATTGATAAGCAGTTATAACTAAAAGACCCTAAAGAAATACAATGGAGACCTATAACCTATGAGAGTTTTAGAGTCATTCATTCTTTTAAGAGGTTATAAATATGTTTTAATTTTTTCTTCAATATGCTTAATTTAAATTTGATCCCACTTATTCTTAAATTTGGCCAATTATTTGAATTATTAGAGTATTACATTTAAAATTCTAGAAGTTTACTGAATCTGATAGGTTATATGAAATCTAGAAAATGATATAGGTCATTTTTGTTATAAACCTAGAGACATAAAGCCTACCCAATGATATTTTTATCATTAGTTAGCCCTTATCATTTCTTTCTTAAAACCAAATTATCTTTACCCATAGTAACCAATATAAAGTATATATTACCTATTTTCTTCGAAAGATAAGTTATAGATAAATGAAGATATGCTTTTTATTTGCAACGAAAGTAGAAAAGTGTATATCAAGAAAAAAAAGAAATATTCTTCAAAGAAACTCAAAAATGCTGAAAAAAATTAGAAGATTGCAAAAAAGTGCAAAAAGAATGTTCACTTCAAAGAAAGCAAAGAAAAATTGTCAACTTTAGTAGAAGACCTCTACTTATTTTTGAAGAATTTTAAATAACCTATGTACCCTTTCTTTTGTGCCTTGTCCTAGGTCTACATTTTGTCTCATTTGAAGACCTATCGATTCTAGGAGGAATATAGTCTTGATGAGAATATGGATTGTTAGGATTTACTTTTCTTTGAGATCCTTGGTAATGGCATCTTATCCATTCTAAAGGGATCAAAACTAAATTCCTTAGTGACTCTCATTATTCATGAGTATATGTGAGATAAATTTACTTTTATTGACTCTGCTCACCTATTTCAAAGAGAGATATGATCTGAACCCTTTTTCTAAGAGTTTTTGTTTCTAAGTGTATATCTATTAGTAAGGATTAAGGCCAAGACATACTTCAGATGGAGTTTAAAAGACATAGTCTACATAAAAGATAAGGATTACTGTATCTGTAAATTTTACACACACACACACACACAATCTCTCTCTCTCTCTCTCTCTCTCTCTCTCTCTCTCTCTCTCTCTCTCTCTCTCTCTCTCTGAGATCTGAGATCTAAGATCTGAGCTTAATTGGAATATATTTATCATATGGGTAAGGTTTTGAAATTTTCATTCATTTTTATTAGTATGCTAAAGTTGATAGATTTATTGAAGATAATTCCTAAAAGAAAAGTGAAAATTTACTTGAAAATGATTTTTAAAATTTTGTAAGTATATTGGCTTAATTTGTCCACTAGGGATGGGGATTTAAGGGCTTGTTACATATTCTAAATGCAACATTGAGAACCTACGAAAGTGGCAATTTGTATCAATTCTATAAAATGTATTCTTCACATGTTTTGCTCGAGACTAGCAAAATGCTGGTGAGGGATATGTTGAGTGTTCAATTTTAGTATTAAAACTCGTAATTTAGTATTTAATTAGATAATCTAATCAATTGATTTTGAATTTTTAGATTAAAAATACATTTTAGCTCTAATTGACCATCCATTCGTTTGTTTATAAAATTTGATGATCAAATGATCATCAAAACCAATCATATGATTAAAGTATGATCAAGATGAATCTAATTGAGTTTTGTACATTAATGATCAATCAAATTAGGAATTGGATGGCTTAGAACAAATCAATGGACCCAATCACATTACATATTCTAAATGCAACATTGAGAACCTACGAAAGTGGCAATTTGTATCAATTCTATAAAATGTATTCTTCACATGTTTTGCTCGAGACTAGCAAAATGCTGGTGGGGGATATGTTGAGTGTTCAATTTTATATTAAAACTCCTAATTTAGTATTTAATTAGATCATCTAATCAATTGATTTTGAATTTTTAGATCAAAATACATTTTAGCTCTAATTGACCATCCATTCGTTTGTTTATAAAATTTGATGATCAAATGATCATCAAAACCAATCATATGATTAAAGTATGATCAAGATGAATCTAATTGAGTTTTGTACATTAATGATCAATCAAATTAGGAATTGGATGGCTTAGAACAAATCAATGGACCCAATCACATTACATATTCTAAATGCAACATTGAGAACCTACGAAAGTGGCAATTTGTATCAATTCTATAAAATGTATTCTTCACATGTTTTGCTCGAGACTAGCAAAATGCTGGTGGGGGATATGTTGAGTGTTCAATTTTATATTAAAACTCCTAATTTAGTATTTAATTAGATCATCTAATCAATTGATTTTGATTTTTTAGATCAAAATACATTTTAGCTCTAATTGACCATCCATTCATTTGTTTATAAAATTTGACGATCAAATGATCATCGAAGCCAATCATATGATTAAAGTATGATCAAGATGAATCTAATTGAGTTTTGTACATTATCAATCAACCAAATTAGGAATTGGATAGCTTAGAACAAATCAATGGACCCGATCACCATCAGGGATCAAAAAGGAAAGATGGACCATGAGAAGGTTTCCTAATTGAGAACCAAATTAAAGAGGAAAGTGAAGAAAAGCTTACAAGATCAAATGTAGAAGGGGAGACTAAAATTACAAAGCCCAGGAGTTTTAAAAGCAAATGAAGGCATTTAAAAAGGATCTTTTTCTTCATCATGATAGAGAGTCTCTTCACCATAGTAGTGGGCTGATTCCATCTCTGTTGGGCACTTTGCAGTGTAAGAAGAAATTGACGATGGGAATCATAAGACCAAGAACCATAGTAGAGCATCACTATAGCAAAGAAAGACTGAAGGAAGAGGTCATTCCCAAGCAACCTCCCTTCCCAACTATTGGTTTACTCCTTCCAACTCCAGCAATCATCGGAGACCACACAACCACCTCTTTCCTAGTCACTATTGATTGTCATCTTCATCCTCTAGTTCCATGCTTTCCCATACTCACTGTGTGTGTTTTTTTTCCTTTATTCCTCCCCAATTTTTTGCAAATTCTTCTCCTTTTTACAATTTTCTAGTATTTTGGAGAAAACACAAGTTGTTTTCTCCCAAATCCCTTTTCTTTCCCACCTTTTCCTCCTTCCCTACATTGTCTTCCTACTTGCCCTATGTTTTTCTACAATTTCTCGCTCTTCTTTCACTTTTGCCCTTCGTACCCCAATTTTAATGCTACCTATGTCCTTTCTTTTGTCCTATTTCCTATTTCATCTTATCCTTATCCTTGATTTGCCTTATCTCAGTTTTGTTTTGTTCTTAGTTAATTTAGAAATTACTCAATCCAAGTCCTTGTTTGATTAAAGCCTAACCAAATCAACGGTTTAGCTTTATTAACATAACCAAATTATAACTTTTATCTTTTTCTTTTCAGATTTTCAATCAATTCTCAAATCTTCATCTTAATACACTTCCTACATAATCTAGTGGATCTAATCTTTCATCTGCAATCCAAAAAACAATCTAAGTTGTCCAATCTTGATTTTTTACATCAATCCAAATCATCTAATTTTTGGAAGATTTACATAATCCAGCCATTGAATCATGAATTGGAGGCCTAAGGGATAGATTAATGAAGGTTTATCAACTCAAATATGACAAGAATTGAAGAATCTTACGATGATCAAGCTAGGGAAGTGGATTTTAATTGATATTTTGTTTAAATTTATGTCTTTTGAACTTGGAATTGTGTACTTTTCATCAATTCAATATATTTGAATTTCTAATTCATTATTATTTAATTTTTATAATTTTTGCTAATTTGTGACCAATTAAATTTTATTCAAATTCCATTTCCTATAAGTCAAGTTCCCATAGGATTGACCCATACTTGCACAAGCTATATTACAATAGCCTATGCACTTGTGAAAAACAATCAACACAATCCCAAGATATCTGAATCAGTCACAACCCAATGTACCAGTGTCCCAAAATGTTGAACCATAAAAGTTGGAAGGGCTACAATCCATGAATTATAATATAACAGAGTCTGAATAAGGAGTGAGTCGTCTCCTCACTTTCTTCAAGTGCTAGGTGCTCATTCAATTCCTCGCTCTTCACTTCTCACAATAATATGCATTTAAATCGTATGGTGAGTATTCACAATACCTAGCAGATAAACCTGAATAGCTCAAAATACAGCAACCAGTACACACATGATCTTGAAAACATATTATAAGTAAACAAAATCATGACTCCGTTACATGAGTCCTTTTTATGCAATGTGTACTTCATGCATTCACAGGATAACAACATAACATCACATCTCATAGATATTACATATAAGCAAAATCATAATCATTGCCATAGGTAAATTAGAACAATATATTTGTAACCTTAGGTACTAGGCAAGTAATCCTGCTAGCTCATGTCTCGAGAATAATCTATCATTTATTTGTGGATTTCTCATTGAACCAGTCACCTCGTTCCTCCGAAAACAACTCAAACAATCTCATACAAATGATCTAGGGATCAACTATGCTCATGACTATATTGCTACATCATGTGCTTTTTGATATCCTAGAAAGACATCATCTATATCTTCACGGGGCCTACGAACTATCTTGATAGGGCCCCATGAGTCACCCACTGTAGTAGACACACAACCAATCGAGAAAATTTTCCTTTTTAGGCATTAGATATCATCCCACCCTTAGGTAGTTAGAGGCTAGGAGGCCAAACCCCCACTACCTCCTAGCATAGCTCCTAAGGCTTTAGCCTATCTCAATCTCTGGGTACTTTCACCCATCATCTCAAAATAAAATTGATAATTAAAATCAAATATAAAAATCCATTCTAAGATAACATCATCATTAATCTTAAGAGATGAATAAGAATACTACCTCTTCTATCGTAGTCTCATCACATGGAATGTGTGTGTGTGTGTGTGTGCGTGTGTGTGTGTGTGTGTGAAATTGAACAATTCCATACCTCGGTGACAATATTTTGATTATCAATAACATGCATCACATGTAATATACATATAGAAGTATATCTATCTATCCAAGCACGTTCAACAATAATTTCAAGGTAGCTTAATAGCATAATAATCAAACTGAATCAAATAATGATTATCAACAATTCATAATCCTTATCATCTCAATCAGAATAGCAAAATCAATGTTGTCAAAACTTAATGAATCTGAGAGATCTAGTGGTCAATATTGGCGAGATTTGATTATTGGTTTAATAGCCCTTTTTTAACTAGATTGACCATTGATTTCATAATTAATCATGGGCTTAAGTAACCCATCTCACTCACCAGAAAACATATCTTATTTTCTCTTTCAGAACATAATGGTTCTAATAAATGGATTAAGGATCTAGTGGTCAACTTTTGCTACATCACAACATTATTTTTGGCTTGTCCAATCTTAACCAAATCAAACCATAATTTCACGGTTGATTCTCTACTCCAACTAGATCATCAAATCTTAAACATTACTGATTAATCTTAGGACAAATTACCCAACTCATGTTTAATCCCAGATTGGGCCAGTAATTAGGTCCTAATTTAACTGTGTAAAATCAACGACTAAAACGGTTTTGATCTAGTGCCTAACAAGTGTCTGATCATGGTTAATTTAGCTTGTATATATCACAAGAAAAAGTTTATGTTCTATAACAATAACTCCCTTATCAATCCCTCCTTGATCCAACTGGCAATTAGCTGCGATCAATGCATCGATGCTTAATCACTTGATCAATGGTGGATCTAGCTCGTCTTAAAATATAAATACCTTTATCTATATAGTTTTTATTTAAGCGTCACATGTACTATAGTTTTAGAAACAATATCATCATATAATGTTTAGACTATCATGGTTAGATCAAGGCATTTAAACATGACTCTAATTATCAAGATCGATTGGGCCATCCATTCAATGGATGCCCTTTGATAGGTTAAAACCATGCATTTATTCATGAAATTTTCTCGATCAGTTTGGGGTGTGTGTGTGTGTGTGTGTGTGTGTGTGTGTGTGTGTGTGTGTGTGTGTGTGTTAGATTGGCCCTCAAAATCTCTAGCCAATCCAACCTTGATTCAACCATGCAATCGGTGCTTGAAATTCTAAGTTCTTCTATTGAACTTGCCCCTTGTCTGTTGTCGGCAAAGAATCTGGATAAACTAGCAGAGCATGAAGTGATTCTAGGGAGCCTAAAAGATCTCCTATTATCAAATCTAATTCCTATATCTCCATCTTTTGTTTATATTATCTGATCAAGATTTTGATCGGTGATTTGTCTAGGGGGAACAGCCTCGGCTAATTGCCTAGACTGAGGAAAGTTTATTTCATCCCATTTTAAAGTTCTATTAACCGCAATATTAGAGGAAAGAAGGTTGGTCTCTATTAAAACAGTTTTGTCTTTGGGAAATTTTTTCTTGGCTTTAAGTCAGAGTCGAAAGAACTTTAAATTGAATCATATAGGTCAGTGCTATATAGGTCAGTGCTATTATTGCTGACCCAAATTTGAAGTTATAGCCATGAGTGTTGATGTAAAGACTTAAGGCATCAAAGATATTGGGGTCTAATAATGATAGACTAAAATCAGGAAAGACATTAACATACACTGGTCCATGGCAGAGATTGGTTTGTAACACTCCTATCAAGGAAGGTGCCCAATCCAGACATCTGGCATCTCTAAGAACTGCAAGAAATGAAGCATTTAAACAATTAAGTGTAGAGATTTAAATCCAGTATGGATTAATCCGACATGAATGAACTTGTATTTTTTAGAACTTAAATAAGGTTTAAGATTATCTTTCCGAGAACAGATTTATAATCTTCTCTGTATTATCTAGGCTTATGGTTTGTTCCATGTTTTTTATTATTTTAGTTGAGGAAAAGTCAAATTTTCCAATATTATATATTTCTTTAGGTTTAACGAACGGAATTGTCCAGTTGTATAAAGATTCTGTCTCTGTAGGATATTCTACAAGATTTGTATTTTTAACGTGAATATTTTCATGAGCCATCTTTAACAAGCAGAAATAGAGTTAATAGCCTAGAACCTGCAATAAATCCTGTTAATCTAGATTTGCTGCTATCTGTACCAGCATGGATTTATGTAATCCTATTTCATTCATCCTAAAACATGATTGTCAACTAATTACGGCTATTCCTAATAGGATCAAGATTATTTTGTTTATAACTACTGTTTTCCTTGCACGACTATCGACGACTTTTGGCAAAACCCCAAAATGCATCAGCAAACGGGGACAATGCCTGCGTGACTTTGATGTCGTTTCACAAGACAAGCAGAAGTATAAACAAAATAATCAAGTGCTACCGCTACTTATCAAATCATAAGACAAATAAAATAAAATCACATAAAACATGCCAGTAGATAGCAATAAAAATAAATTAACCTATATTTATTGCAATTCTAAACTATTAACCATATATATATATATATATATATATATATATATATATATCAGATTGGCCCTCAAAATCTCAAGCCAATCCAATCTTGATTCAGCCATGAAATCGGTGGCGGAAACAAGACTTGATCAGGTCATTGGTTTTTTAACAGTCGAGTTTATACCAAATCAGGTTTTTCATCCACTTTTTCTTCAAGAATTTAAATATGAATATCTACAGAACATAATCGTGATTCATATGCATTAAACATGCAAGCAGTTGACCAAGATCTAGGTAAAAACTTATAGGCACATCTAACCGTTAATCTAGGATTTTAATGCCTAGATTAGCATGCTATAATCCACATAAAAGTCCAAAAAAATAACATAATATGTAATTCAATCATTCAATCAGTATATAACAGAGAATTTCCTATAGAAAAAATTTGCATGATCTAACCGTTAATCATCAAATCATTAGTAAAACATGGTTTAACAATCACTCCAAAAACTCAATCAAAACACAATCTAAACACCAGAAAAATAAACGATTAGCTATTCCTACCTCCTTGGGATGGATCGGCCGTACCACCTTTTCCTTTCTCTTCTTCTTCTTCTTTACTCTATATCTCTCTCTCCCTTCCTCTATATCCACGTTAAAACACGGTTTTTCTTTTCTTTCTAGAGGGCTCACGACAACTCTTCTTATACTTGTCGTGTTCCCATATATATTCTCCCCCTGGGTTTCCTACTAACTTTCTAAGTTTGCCAGATTTTTATATCTCCTTAAACTCTAGTTTCCTAACTCTAATCACTTTCTTATTCTAGTTCAAATGCATTCATGACTTTCCTAATTCAATTAGGAAACTTGGCATACAAGAGTTATTTTTAGACTTTTTTCACTTAAAAACCCGTGGGCCCATCATTCAATGTCATGAAAAATTCATTTTAAATTAACAAAGGGTGTCAATATCAATGCAATTCACGTTTTGTACCATAACTTTAATCTCCACTGTTGGATTTCCGCTATATTGAAGTCGCTGAATTTCTCTTCAAGCTTGATCCATTGATAGAGGTTTCATAGTTAGATTGTCCAGATGAAGGGGAGGCTTGGCGCAACAGTAGAGTTATTGTTGTGTGCCCTTTGGGTCACGGGTTCAAAAGATGGAGACAGCCTCTTGCAAAATACACAGTAAGGCTACGTATTATTGACCCTTGTGGTCCACCCCTTCCCTGGACCCTGCATACACAGGAACTTCATTCACGGGCTGCCTTTTATTGTTCAAATATAAGATCGTAAACTTCTGGACGTTGGATCAACCTTGATTTTCCATTGAAATGCAAAATAATTACATAAATTTTGGGAAGTTACACATGCACACTCAATCAATAGGTCAGAATCATGGGACAGGTTTTGTTATTATTAAACTCAAGAAGGCTTCGGCACAATAGATGGCGCATCTAAAATTCAAACCAAGCAGACATCTAATTTCCATATTTTAAATGACGGTTAGAAAATGAAACACAAACAACCTGTATTCGTCGACAAGAAACCCCCATATCAAAGGCTTAGAGTCATTGAACGAGGGAGAATTCCCATGTACCCCTATTCATAGCAAGGCCTAAAAAAGCATTGGTTTAGATCATAGAACAACTGGTCTCCACCTCCGCGTTCTTGGAAAGAGGCGACGCACCATATGGCTGATATGAAGATTAACTCTATTATTCGAGCCCAGTAAAGATACAGAAATAGTTGAAATGCTGAGAGTGAAAATATAAAAAACAAAACAAAACAAAAGCATATCCTTCTCAATGGTACGTTTAAACATAAGAAATGAAAGAATGCTGCTGAGTGATTGAGCACACACTTAATACATCCGTTAAAATTTTCTCTATTTATCTCCACCTGGTCATTCTCCATCCCAATCTCTTGCTAATGCACGCAAGGAGCTGGTGGCCAAGCAAAGCTCGTGAATTTCAGGGTCACATGCACCAACTTTGTCGGAGCTAGTGGTCAAGCAAACCATGAATTTCGCAGTCACATGCATCAACTTCTCTATCTGATGACCACGTTGAGTTGACGAACTCTATTTTACTGCTGTGTATCATAAGGTACATCGACAATGCCAACAAGGCTACAACCGAGAAGAATTACATTTTGGATTACATCGCACTTGCAGATAAATGCTCATTCTGAGTATCAAATAACTGTACAAAAGATATTAATATACACATATTAACGTAACATTGGATGGCTTTTCATGTCGTTGGCTATTGTAGGCAATACGCAACACAATTCTCTTTCCATGTCTGCCTCAAGTACGTTCTGATCTTTCCTCGCGGACAAAATTGGAAATGCCAGAAGAGTAAGCATCCTTTTCATGTCTTAGGCACCTAGAAGGATAAATCGGCTGCCTCGTTCTCAGGGATCTTACATGAGAACCCCGATTCATCACTTGAACGCCTTTTGACTACACTTGCCCTTTGCATTAACCGCACCAATGCTTGAACAACTTCAGACATAGGAGGCCGGAACTCTGGCTCCGGCTATAGAACCAACAACCCACTGTTAGAAACTAACTAAAAGGTGACAAGTATGCCAACTAAAAGGTTACGAGTTTGTTTCATCATCCTAAGTTAAGACACGAAGTCGAGCCAACAAAAACTATATAAGAAAAGGAAAAGGAAAAGTTTCCCATTTCCCAACAGCAGACAAGATGATAGATAAACATTGTTTAAATAATTCAGAATTAAATCTCGTTGGAACAAAACCATCCTTTAGTTCTGTCTGAAAGAACTATAGGAAAACCAGCCATAGTTACATGTTTTTCACTTGTACTTCAAAATATGAAATGTAGACCCTCCCAGTTGATAGTGTTATGTTGCAAAAACCATGGATCCTAGGCTAGGGTTTGACATAAAGCACAAAAGCTGTTATTAAGTTGGATCAACTATTGACACTTAATCACATGTTCCACTGTCTGAAAGCCCTATAAAGGGACGTGTAAGATGAGAAGGAAGGAAATCCAGAAATACAAGGTTTATTTGGTCCTTAAAAAACCAAGCAGGAGACAATTAAAGGAAATGAGAAAGATGACAAGATGATTAGCCGTTGATAATATAAGCAAAGAACCATGATGAATGCTATGCCAAAGGCCCTAATGGACCTCCACCAGAAGCGCCCAGCATTTGGATCTGAACCAAGCTGTACTACTCATTACAAGAAATAAACAGTTAGAAATTTTGTGTAATGACAGTGTCATTTCAACTCTGAAAAACATGTTTTCTATGATGCTCGAATCATCCAATCATCATAAATTTTGGTTTCTATTTACCCAAAACCAGAGCAATGAGATCAACAGGTCAGATCATTCAAAACCAGGCCTGTTGGTTACTTCTGACTAAAGGTAAATTTAGGGACTTCAGCCTAGTATTCCTCAAGAAACATTGGAAAAGTTGTGCACATATGGTTTTAAATCCATACTAGAGGGAACTATTAGTAATTTTTTGGTTATTAGAATTAGATTATTTATGGATATCATTATTAGTAGCTTCTACTGGTCATTACATTCCTAAAATACAAAGGCTGTCATTGTATCAATATTACACTAATTGAGGCAGTGGAATAAAGTGAGCAACTTTTAACTGAGAGTTATGAAGAGGTCATGCTGAAAGTGCCCCAGCATGTTCACTTGAACAGAATGGTCTCATATGTGAATGTCAGTTCTTTCCTTGCAATTACTTGGAGATTACCGGGATTAATTGCATTAGATCATAAAGGAACACCAATTGAGATAATCCAACAAGATATTATTTCCTACCTCCACCAATGGATCTCAGTTCAGTACATCTCACCTAAGACCTCAGTGTTAGGCTGTAAACCGCCCTCATTCTTGATGGAGGTCAATGGAGGGATCGAGGCAGAAAGTGCCAACAAGAATGGAGAAAATAACCATAAGGCGAGAATACATTTTCACTCCTAAGATTTTCTTATAAACTTTGGATGAGCATTCCTTGAAAGGCATCTACAGTCCATTTTTTATAGATTGCAAACAATAATGCTATGAATTAGAAAGGTTAAACATGGGTAAACAAAATCATATGGACTCTACCTGAACGCATAGTGCAATGACGTCAGCAAAACGTGAAAGAGACTTTGCAGGATACATGCCATTTAGTGCAGGATCAACCATTTTCGCTAATGCATCAATATCATGAAGCTGTGGAGTAGCCCACCTTACAAAGGACTGTTCTGATCTTGTTCGCGAACTAAACAATAAGCATCCAAATATCAATGATAAAGAACGGGGGAAACGAGAGAAACAGAGGAAAAAATACAGATTGACATGATAGGATACTAAATCAATGGAGAAACATCAAATTCTGGAGGATTTACCTGTCTAGTGGCTTCCGGCCTGTCAATAACTCTAGCATCACTACCCCAAAACTGTACACATCACTCTTCACAGTGTAAAGACCAGACATCGCAAATTCAGGAGCACTGTAACCAAATGAGCCTAAAATCTGAGTTGAAACCTGTGAAGAACATATGGGCAATAATTGTATCAAACAACTGGCATGATGAGGAAGAGTCACCTCATGTGTGGAATTATATCTAAGACTCAATGGTTTACCTGTCTCTCAGTGTTAGGTGTTAGTGCAGCCAGTCCACAGTCTGATAAACGGGGGTTAAGCTCTTCATCAAGCAAAATATTTGTTGGCTTAAAGTTTCTATGTACAACAGAAGGCAAGCACACTTCATGCAAATACCTGAGCAGAAAATTTAGCGGCACCATTGAAAGGAATACCAATCTGAACGTGAAACAAATTGAAATGTTATACCATTACAAACTTACTCTAAAGCCCTTGCAGTCCCAAGTGCTATTCGAATACGTGCATTCCATGTCAGTGTCTTACTCCCATTGTCAGCAAAGTGCAACATGTCATGCAAAGTTCCATTTCCAATATATTCATAGATTAGAAGGCGTTGGCCATGTTCTACACAATAGCCCAGCAGTGGGACGATGTTTGGGTGCCGTAAACGTGACATGTTTGAAACAGCCTCAAGAAAATTATCTTCTTCCAGCAAAGATAGTGCTGCATTATCGATCTTCTTGACAGCCAATACCTAGACCAAGCAAATTATTCATGATCACTTGTTAATTCCTTTCATGACTGAAAAGAAGATGGACAAGGAAATTTAACAAGGTCCATAGAATAAAGTTCATATGTACTTGAAGTTATGTTAGTAAACATGATTTCTAACTGATTCCAGCTCTAACTCATCCAATCACCAGGTTTAGATAGACAGGAACAGACACAACAAGAGGAGGAGAAAATATGGCACAAATGGACTGAAGTGACGAGATTGACAAATGGTCAAGTTCGCAGCTACAAACATTGTCATGAGTGTAGAAAGCATCATAGGAGTAATTAGCTTGCTGCAGTGCAGATTTACATAGGTCATGCCTCATCAAGCTTACTGTATTCAAAGATCCAAAATTTTTAGATCCCAGCCAATTAACAGTGGTCTCAATTTAATCTCATGTGATGATTTTCCAGAATTATCTTGGAAATAGATATTCCAATTTTAGTTGGCATTTGATGCTCAACATATAGTTACCAGAGCAGGCATCAGATGCATGGAACAAAATTAGGAAAATTGGGATTTGGGCGGCCTGCAAAGACTGGAAAGCAGGACACACACATAATATATATAGGAGTTGATAACCTACATTACCTTTTTGTGTAGGCTATCATCTCTGTAAATATTTCTTGGATGTTTTATGACCTTTATTAGTGGTAGTTTTGCACCTCAGAATTGGTAATTTGGTTGTTTTCTCTTGAAGTGAACTATAATATGAAAACTGCATAGGAAAGGTTGGAGGAAAAAGAGGGAGAGATAAAAGCATCCTACATGAGAGAGAGAGAGAGAGAGAGAGAGAGAGAGAGAGAGAGAGAGAGAGAGAGAGAGAGAGAGAGAGAGAGAGAGAGATTTGTGTAATAAACAGAGAAAACAAGGGAAGCATAGAGACAAAATAGGAAAGAAATAAGTGTTCCACTAGTTTGTAATTGGATTTATTTTGAAATGACACAAAAAACCAACTGGTGATTATGATGCAGTCACCTATTAAGAATAATACCAGTACAAAAATTTTAGCAGATAAGATAACCTACACCAAACAGTGATGTACAACATCAACTCCCTGCACCAAAGCCTTCTAGCGAATTGGTGCAAAGAGAACCCTCTCGCCTGGGTATCCAGGGTTCGAGGCTGTGCACAAGTTTTTTATGTGTGTGTTTGTTCTGCTTGAAGTTTGTTTGCCTTTTCCTAGGTAGTTTCTTTATCATTTTCTTATGTTTCCCAGTATTAGTCACAAATTTCTCTCATCCTTGGCCATAATCGGGGAATCAAACTAAATTCCTGCTGTTGTCACATTTCACATCGAAGTGTTGCCAATTTTGCAATAGGTCTTCATGAAACTAGTCCTACGAACTCTACAAAATGAAAAATGTAAACAAAGTAATAACAGCTCCATTGAAAGATACACTTCACCTCCAGAACATGACATTCTAGTGGAGAAGAGCTATCAGTGCCTCACTGAAAATGTTGCAAACAGTTTGGCAATCCAAATCAATTAAACTTTGAGTTTCGCACCAAGAATCTCCAACAGTTTATCAAGGTTTTTCTTCATTAGTTCCAAAGTATACAAATAAAACTTATAAACACAATCAAGGGGAATTCTTAAGTACCTTTCCATTAGGAAACTCGGCCCTGTAAACACGACCAAGAGAACCTTCACCAACAAGGCATTCCTGACTGAAGCTGTTTGTTGCTGTTTGGAGAGTAGCAACTGTGTGGGAAGTTGCAGTAATGGGAGCTTTTGGTATCTTTCCAGTCCCACTTTTTCCACGTACCGTCTCAACTGCCACCTTTTCTGCAGGTGGAGGTTTCAAATTTGTTGCAGGAATCATGCTTTTAAGCCTCTGCTCTTGCATGTCTTTGTTGGTTGCTATAAAAAAAACGTACACATAACATAGTTATCAATATGCTTAATATGAAAATTTCATCATTCATGAAATGCTGCGAAGAAACTGTAAAGCTTAGGAGCACAGCTATTCATACATTCAATGAGGTATGCTCAGACGAAGATGTATGGATAATCTAATTCATAAAGTTTTAAGTTGATCCTGTTTTACAACAAACAAATTCACAGTCAAGGTGAAATTATGTCATGCACATTGATGCTGAATAAGCTGGAAATGTTCGCCCCCATACAATAGATTGGGCTCATCCACTGTTCACATCATCAAGAAGCCAGGATTATCCAATCAGGACTCAATTGGCCGACTTGTGGTTTCTGATTGGATCAACAGATTTGAACAAATTGATGGATCTACCTCTAACTGGATCAACAAATTTAATCATGTCAATGTAGCATAGTGAGCCCTAAATATGCTCCTAGGGAAGTGTCCTACAGCCACCTTCTTCTAAGAATTCCAAATTAAATATATTAGATAAGCTTGAATGCTAGAAGGGTTGGCGCAACAGTAAAAGTTGTCATCATGTGACCTTGAGGTCACGGGTTCAAGGCATGGAATCAGCCTCTTGCAAAATGCAAGGTAAGGCTGCCTACTATAGGTCCTTGTGGACCGCCTCTTCCCTGGACCCCACATAGGTGGGAGCTTCGTGCACCGGGGCTGCCCTTTTTAGATAAGCTTGAATGCTATATTAATGGTTAGGAATAAGATTGCTGTCAACTCATTGTGACTGAAACAATTGGAAGAAACAGTAAAAGTAATAGGCATATGAAACAAATGGAGATGTGCATCTGGAGTTTTGTGTGATCGGCGGGTGCCACTCAAACTAAAAGGAAAATTCTATAAAATGGCCATAAAGCCGGCCATGCTCTATGGATCAGAGTATTGGGCAGTTAAGGAACATCATGCTCATAGGATGAGCGTCGCAGAAATGAGGATGTTGAGATGGATAAGTGGTAAGACAAGAAAGGATAGAATTAGGAATAAAAATATTAGAGGAAATCTAGGGGTAGCACCAATAGGTAACAAGATGAGGGAGACTAGATTTAGATGGTTTGGACGTGTCCAAAGGAGAATGAAAATGGCACTGGTTAGATGGAGTGAGGCAAGTAGAAGGTTTTAAAAGGGCAAGGGAAAGGACCAAAAGAAATACCAATCTGAACGTGAAACAAATCAAAATATTCAATAAACTCTGTCAAAAACGAAATAAATAATGTACCAGAACCTTGATGCAAGGAGACTTCAATTGCTTTAGCCGATTAATTAATTAAACCATGATATATTTGAGAAAAACTGATCACATGGTAGGAAACAACAAAGAAAGAGCGATAGGGTGGAAGCTATAGGGCATTAATGAGGCACAAAAACGTGGATGTAATAGGGCATTAATGAGGCGTGCATCGGAAATAGTTACAAATTGCTACATCTACAAAGTGTATGTGATATATCATTTGGCTAGTGATTCCCTGTGGTAGCATAAACCTAAAAGTAATAAAATAGTCCAACCATGAAACTGCTTGCCGTGGATAAATTCTTCAGACAGGAATTGTATATTCTAAACAACAAGAAGGAAAACAAAGTCTCACTAATTCAATAGTTTACAGAAAAAAATCTCATTTACAGTCAGCAAAAGCTTGGTTTCTTAGAAAATCAGCAGACTTAACCTTGAAGGAACAAGAAAGAAAAACTAAACTAAATGCCAACCAACCTTACCTGTACTGCTTTCTTTTTTTTTTTGTATGAAGAAAAAAATTACCCTTACCTGTACCAACTGGAAGAGATCCCAAGGAGCCTATTGAGCTATTTTTCCTCTCATCTTTACTTTTGGAAGATCTCCACAGGCAAAAGGCAACTAATATTGCACACAAAGCCACCAAAATTGAACCCAGAACTATGGCTACTATAACACCTGTAGTCAAACTTGTCTTGCCACTTTCTCTCTCAGGATGGGAGGATCCACCATCAGTTCCTTGAGGTCTATCATGGGTAACAGTGCGGTTACGGTTATTATGTGATCTATTAGGAGGTGGTGCTGTAAATGGTGGTGGTGGAGGAGCAGGGCCATTATCAAAGGAATTTCCTGTAGTTCTGTGGAAATGTAGTGGGATTAAAAAGAGATCAACTGAGAATATAAAAAATAAAGTGAAACAAAAACGATGGGGCATTTCAACAACTCACAAAAATTTTGGGATGGAATTGAACTCCTCAGGTATCCAACCCCCAAAATGGTTGTTAGCAATATCCCTATTGAAAACTGTAGCAATTAGCCCAACAGCCAAGCAGAACATAAAATGATTACATGAGAAAAGGAACTTACAAAGTAGTCAGGGGCAGACCCCTAAGAACATTAACTGGACCAGTTAACTGATTATTTTGCAGATAGCTGTCACAAAATTGAATCTCCACAGTTCAGACATAGTGAAGCTTCCAACAAAACCACATGAAATATAAGAATAGAATCTCAGAACACTCACAGAGTGGAAAGGTTTAACAGAGAACTGAAAGAATTTGGAATACCTCCAGTCAAGTTGTTGAAAGACAGATCCCTATCATGGCAACCAGACAACATCAGATGCAAAGTATAACAGTAAAATATTTAAAGGGAATCTCTAAGCTTGGGACAGCATTTCACCTAAACTTGAAACATACTCCATTCTTTTTAGGCAGCGAAAACAGATCAGTAAACATAATATTTTAGAATTTGATCAACAAGTATATATACACAGCAAATGCACAAAGATGTAGCTAACCCTCTGTGTACTTTATTTAAACAACTCCATAGTGTCTAGCATGTCTTTTCAAATAATAGACCGATATGTATATTAGCATGATGAAACAGAGTATGTGGATCAAGAATTTCACGTGGCCCAGGAACCTGCTAATTTCCTGCTGCATTTAGGAATAGTGTAATGTTAGAAGCACAACCCCTCAGGTGCACATATGATCTCTTAAACATTATTAAGTGACATGAACCATATAAACTGTATGTTGACAATTGCCAAGGCCATTCAATAGAAGCTGGAACTGGAGCATTTTATCCCAGTAAATAGAAATATTTGTGTTGCTACATCTCCAGAAGGAAGCAGTAGAATTGGTTTAATGCCAAAACTTACCTTCTGTAAGAGAAAAAGTAGAAATTCAGTCAACCATAATTATTGACCAGGGCCAAACTGTGACTTCCAGAATTAATCATTTTAAATTGTTGCCTTGGTGCAATAGTAGAGCTTTCGTGTGACCAAGAGGTCATGAGTTCAAGGTGTGGAAACAACCTCTTGCAAAAATGCGAGGTAAGGCTGTGCACTATAGACTTGTGGTCTGCCTCCTTGTTGGACCCTGCATACGCAGGATCTTCGTGCACTGGGCTGCCCTTTACACACTAAAAGGAAGTTCAAGTTCAAAAGACATTTTGTTATGCACAGATATAAAGGAAATGACTAAATTTATTGTTTCTGTTTTAATTTGAAATAAATAAGTGATTGATGGATTTGGTTTTATCATCATCATCATCAAGACATTATCCCAATTAGGGGTCGGCCACATGAATCTTTTCCTCCATTGCCCTCTATTAAGTACTATGGCTTCATTTAGTCTCAAAGTTTTTAAATCTTTTCTTAGCACTTCTATCCACATTCTTTTGGGCCTTCCCCTTACCCTTTTAGAACCTTCTACTTACATTGCCTCACTCCTTCTAATGGGTGCCGTTTTGGATCACCTTTGGACATGTCCAAACCAAGTCTAATCTCCCTTATCTTGTTACCTATGTGCTACCCCTAAGTTTCCTCTTATGTTTTCATTCCTAATTCTATCCTCTTGTCTTGCCACTCATCTATTTCAACATCCACATTTTCGCGACACTCATCCTATAAACATGATGTTCCTCAACTGCCCAACACTGATCCATAGAGCATGGCTGCCCTTATGGCCATATTATAGAATTTTCCTTTTCCTTTGAGTGGCACCTGACTATCACACAAAGCTCCAAATGGACATCATTTGTTCCAACCCATTTGGACTAGGTAACCTCTATCTCAATCTTTTCACTCTCGTGAATCATCAATCCTAAGTACCAAAAGTGGTCTTTTAAGGGGACTTCTTGGTTATCAATCTTAACTGGTGCTCCATTCCCACTCCTCTTCTTGCTAAAATTACATTTCATATACTTGGTCTTACTTCGGCTGATTTTAAATCCTTTAGATTCTAATGCTTCTCTCCATAACTCTAGCTTTGTATTTGCGTCCTCCTTTGTCTCATCAATTAAGACTATATCAGCAGCAAATAGCATGCACCACAAGAATCTCCTCGGGCATATGTTTTGTTAACTCATCCGTAACCAACGTGAAAGGGTATGGGCTCAATGCTAATCCTTGGTGCAATCCTACAGGAATAGGGAAATCATTGGTCTCACGACTAGTGGTCTTAATATTTGTTACTTCCCCCTCATACATATCTTTAATTATGTCTATATACTACCACGAAACCCCTTTCTCGCCCAACACCCTCCATATTAACTCTCTAGGGACTATCACAAGCTTTCTCTAAGTCAATAACAACCATGTGGAGTTTTCTCCTCCTCTCCTTATATTTCTCTATCAGTTATCTTAGTAAGAAAATAGCTTCCATGGTAGACCTTTCAGGCATGAAACCAAACTGGTTCTCCGATACACTTGTCTCATGCCGTAGCCTCTTCTCAATTACTCATTCAAAAAGTTTCATAGTGTGGCTCATAAGTTTGATCCCCCGATAATTAGTGCAGCTTTGTATGTCTCTTTTATTCTTATAAATTAGTACAATAGAGCTTTTCCTCCATTCATCCAGCATTTTCTTTGATTTTATAATCTTGTTAAACAACTTCGTCAACCAAACTAGTCTAGTATCTCCCATATGCTTCCAAACCTCTATTAGTATATATCGGGTCCTATGGCCTTTCTTGATTTCATCTTTTTCAAGGCTTCTTTCACTTCAGGTATTCTAATCCTACGTTCATATCTATAATGTCCAATGTTCTTTAGGTTTATAGTATTTTCAATCCCTATATTCTCAAAGCCATTGTCATTTAACAATGTCTGAAAGTAAGTTTCTCACCCTTGATCATTACTTCTGTTAAAGTAGAACCAAGAGAGATAGAGAGAAACCCTTAGAATAGGTGAATGTGTGTTGGTGATTTTGCACCTCACACTTAACACATATATATACTAAACAAGGATAGTTACATGCTCCAAACTGTACAATGTGGGACTAAAAATAAAACAAAATTAAGACTAAGGCTATGTAAAGCTATACAATACTATGCTATATTCAACACTCCCCCTCAAGCTGGAGCATATAAGTCATATGCACCAAGCTTGTAACAAATGAATTTAATTCGAGGTCCTTGGAGAGATTTTGTGAAGATGTCTACTAGTTGATCATTTGAATTGACGAAGCATGTAGCAATACATCCCGACAAGATCTTTTCTCTAATAAAATGACAATCCACTTCTATGTCTTTGGTCCTTTCATGGAAAATTGGATTAGATGCAATATGTAAGGCTGCTTGATTATCACATATGAGCTTCATACTTCCATCCTCTCCGAATTTCATCTCCTGGAGTAGTTGTTTCAGCCAAATAAGTTCACATGTTACCATAGCTATGGCTTGATACTCAATTTCTGCACTTGATCTGGCAACTACATTTTGTTTCTCGCTTTTCCAAGCTACTAAGTTACCTCCAACAAAAACACAATATCTAGAGGTAGAACGCCTGCCTGAAGGAGAACCAACCCAGCCAGCATCTGTGTACCCAACAATTTGAGTGTGGCCTTTATCTTCATATAACACACCTTAACCTGGTGCTCCTTTAATATATCTAAGAATGCGAACCACAGTATCCCAATGACTATCACACGGTGACTGTAGGAATTGACTGATTACACTGACAACAAAAGAGATATCTGGTCGAGTAATGGTGAGATAATTCAATTTACCCACAAGTCGCCGATATCTTCCAGAGTCTACTAGAGGCTCCCCTTGTCCTAGTACAAGCTTAACATTCGAGTCCATGGTTGTGTACACGAGCTTACAATCTAACATACTAGTCTCTTCCATGATGTCTAAAGCATATTTTCTTTGTGAAATAGTAATACCTGTACTAGACTGAGCTACCTCAATTCCCAGAAAATACTTTAGTTTTCCCAAGTCTTTAGTCTGAAAGTGATGGAAGAGATGTTGTTTAAGTATCTGAATGCCATCCTGATCACTGCCTGTGATGACAATATCATCCACATAGACCACTAGATAGATAGACTGACCCGAAGAGTTGTGCTGATAAAAAACAGAATGATCTTCTTCACTCCAAAGCATTCTAAATTCCTGAATAACAGAGCTAAATCGTCCAAACCATGCTCGAGGAGATTGTTTTAAACCGTATAAAGAACGGCGCAATTTGCACACTAAACCAGACTCCCCCTAAGCAACAAAGCCAAGCGGTTGCTCCATATAAACTTCCTCTGCTAGATCACCATGAAAGAAAGCATTTTTAATATCCAGCTGGTAAAGAGGCTAATGCCGCATAGTAGCCATGGAGAGGAATAATCGAACAAAGGCAACCTTCGCAACTGGGAAAAAGGTATCACCATAGTCAAGACCATAAATCTGAGTATAGCCCTTAGCAACTAGGCAGGCTTTAAGTCCATCAACTTGCCCATCAGGACCCATCTTAACAGTATATATCCAACGGCAACCCACTATAGTTTTGCCAGGTGGCAAAGGAAACAAGTCCCAAGTACCATTCGTATGCAAAGCATTGACCTCATCGACCATGGCCTGTCTCCACCCAGGATGTGAAAGAGCCTCACTGGTGCTTTCGGGAGCAGAAATAGAGGACAAGGAGGAAACAAATGCATAATAGGGTAAAGATAATTGATGGTAACTCAAAAAATTATAGATAGGATGAGGATTACAAGTAGATCGATCACCATTTCGAAGAGCAATAGGCAAGCTATCAATTGAATGCGGGGCCGAAGTAGGCGAAGTCGGTGGGATAAGGAGATTGTCGTCAGGGACTTCAGTGGAACCTGCAACAGCTTCAAGAGGAGGCCGGCGATGATAAACTTGAAGAGGACGAGAGACATCATCCACAGGCGTAGAAATATAGGGAAGAGGTAAAATTTTAGAAATGGAGAGTGACTCAACAGTGGATGAGAAGAATGGTGACTGTTCAAAGAAAGTTACATCTGCTAAGAGGAGATATCGATTGGTGTCAGGAGAATAACAACGATACCCCTTTTGAAGCCTGGAATATCCAAAAAGGATGCATTTTGTGGCCTTAGCAGAAAGCTTATCTTGCCCAGGTGCAAGGTTGTGTACAAAACAAGTACATCCAAAAACACGAGGAAGAAGATAAAGAGGTTGTGTGGGGAAGAGAATGGAATAGGGAATTTGATCATGCAACACAAAAGAAGGCATATGATTAATTACGTAGCAAGCAGTGAGAACAGCATCCCCCCAGAAACGAAAAGGAACATGACTGTGAAGAAGTAAAGTGCGGGCTGTCTCTATGAGATGATGATTTTTGTGTTCAGCTACTCCATTTTGTTGAGGAGTGTGGGCACACGATGACTGGTGAAGAATTCCTTGTTGAGACATAAAAGAAGAAAAAGGTGCAGAAAAATATTCTCGTCCATTGTCACTGCGTAAAACACAGATAGCAACATTAAATTGAGTTTGAATTTCAGCACAAAATTTCTTAAAAATTGAGAATAATTCAGATCGATTCTTCATAAGGAATAACCGAGTACATCGAGAATAATTGTCAATAAAAGTTACAAAGTACTGAAAACCCAAACTAGAAATAGTACGACTAGGACCCCAAACATCAGTGTGGACAAGTTCAAGGGGGACATAGCCCGATTATTGAGAGGCTTTGGAAACAAAACACGAGTATGTTTTCCAAGCTAACAAGACTCACACTCAAGAGACCATCTTTTGAAGTTTGGAGAGGCTAGGATGGCCCAAATGATTGTGAATAAGAGCAGGAGAATCAGTGGAGATGCAAGCGGCATGAGCTGCAGGTGATGTGAGATGGTAAAGACCTTGAGACTCACGCCCTATACCAATCATCTTCCACGTACCCCGGTCCTACAGGATTACAGTTTTATCAGAAAGAGTGAGAGAGCAATTAAGAGTGTGGGTCATTTTACTGATGGAAATAAGATTAAACGGGCACTCAGGTACATAAAGTACAGAGGTGAGAGGAAGAGAAGGAAGGGCATGAGCCAAACCAATTCCTTTAGCTACAGTTTTAGAACCGTTGGCTAGAGTGACAGTAGGTAAAGTAGAAGAACAAGTAAGAGAGGAGAAAAGGTGTTTGTTACCAGATATGTGATTAGAAGCTCCAGAATCTAGAATCCACGGGCCAATAGAAGAAGACTGAGTAAAGCAAAAACTAGGATTACCAGTCTGAGCGACGGAAGCAACGGAAGATGACTTGGCTGCCTGATACTGGAGGTACGCATCATAGTCACTACCAGTTAGAGTAATATTCTGAGATGTTGAGCCCTCAGATGAGTCCGGTAACTGGGTGTCGGATGACTGGATGATGTTAGTAGTGCGAGGAGGTCGCCCGTGTAGTTGGTAACACCAATCCTGAGTGTGTCCAATCTTATTATAGTATGTGCACTGAGGACACTGTCCTCAGTTACGACCACCACCAAGGCCACCTTTAGTGTTTGCCTAAGAAGCCAAAACTGAGGAATCTGAAGGGCCATCAAAAGTAACTGCCTTGAGTAGAGGAAATACGCAACAAGCGAGCAAATACTTCATCCAATGGGGGCACCGAAGGGCTAACCAGAATTTGATCTCTCACAGATTCAAGGTCAGGGCAGAGCCCAATGAGAATCAACACCATGAAAAACTTATCGATCTGTGTTTGTTGGGCTTCTACACCATCAGTAGGAGGCATTAGAGACAAGAACTCCTTAAGGGACACAATCTTTCCTATGTAAGTCAAAAGATCCATGTCCTGTTGTCTAACATGAACAATGTCAGAAACAACTTTGTAAAAACATTGAATATCATTCGTGTATAAGCCCTTGGCCTGGGTCCAAAATTTGAAACATGTTTTATAGGTGCGAAGATGATGTAAAACTTTGGGATCCACGGATTGCCATAATAGGCTACATAATTGTACATCAATCTTTTTCCATTGCACTTTGTCTGCAACAAAAATATCTTCCTCTTTCTTGACCAAATGGTTTTCATAACCTTGACCCATAAACCATAATTCCACAGAGCCAGACCAAGACAGATAATTTTCACTACCAATTAATTTCTCCTACGTAATAACAGGAGATCCAGAAATTATAGAAGTGAAAATACCATTTTTAGAAGCCATGATTACTTATCTAGGTGGTCTGCGGCAAAGATTGGCGGAAACAACAATCTGGTGGCAGTAGCAGTGATTTGGTAACGCTAAAGATGACAGAGGGGTGCCTGGTAAAGAAGCACGGTCGCCAAAGGAATTGCCAGAATGGACACACGGCCAAACCAAAAGGAAAAAAGAAAAAGGAGAAGGTGGATAATTAGGGTTTTTCTTATGGCTCTGATACCATGTTAAAGTAGAGCCAAGAGAGAGATAGAGAGAAACCCTTAGAATGGGTGAATGTGTTGGTGATTTTGCACCTCACACTTAACACATATATATACTAAACAAGGGTAGTTACATGCTCCTAACCATACAATGTGAGACTGTTACATCACCAATATACCATACCTATTCTAGAAGAAGGAAGCAATTACAAATGATGCAGAGTTGTTACATAGGTCTGTTGGAAGACGATTTTCCAGTCAGTTGAGGGAGGATCATGTAGTTACAATTTAGTTGGTTAAGAGATGTAGTCAGTTAGTTAAGAGATACAATTAGCATCCAACTTGTTGAGGGATGATTACAGAATATTAGGTAGTTACCAGCTAAAGATATACGGTTAAGGAGGTTGGGAGATGGAAGATAAAGGGAGGGAATTGGCAAGGGAGAAGGGGGGAGGAAAAGCTGGGCAAGTGGAAGGTGCTGGGAGGAACTACGGTTCCTAGTCTTTTTGGTTTTCCCTTAAAATTGTTCAGGGTTCCTTTGTCCAAGGATCCTTTGTAAATCAAACCCTTACTCAATAAACTTATCTTCACTTTCTTTCTCATTGGGGTCTTGCACAGAAGTTGAACCTGTAGATCTATCAATGGTATCAGAGCCTGGTTCTAAGGTGGGGGTATGGTAAGAACTAGAGCTGATAAGGGGGAAACGATGGAAAAGGAGGTGGAGATCATGCGAACGGAGTTTGGGAATATGAAGGAGGAGGTCGTTCGATTACAAACCAGTGTAACGGCCATTGGTGACTATTTGATGGAGATACAGAGCTGGATGTGATAAAGGGAAGAGGGGACTGGGAACTTACCTAAAAAAGGAGGACCCTAGACGACTGAGGTAGGGGAATTGTCGGGTGGGGACAACCACGATCCGCCGGCGATGACGGATAACCCTAGGATCAAACCCCGGAGGTTGGATCTTTCGGTCTTCGACGGCAAGGATCCGCACAGATGGCTCTGTAGCACGGAACGCTACTTTAAGTTGAATCGGCTCATCGACGGGGAGAAGGTGACGGCGGCGTCGGTATGCCTGGAGGGAGAAGCCCTCCACTAGTTTTTTTGGTCGGATGCGAGGACGCCGATCCGATCTTGGACCCTCTTTTGAACCACCCTCCTCCAGAGGTTCCGGCCATCATAGTCCAATGACGACTACGAGGCTCTTCTATCTCTAAGGCAGGGTTCCTCTGTCGCCGACTACTGCCGGGCTTTTGAGCTAATGTCGGGCCCCATGGTGGATCTGCCCGATGATCTGTTAAAGGGGGCCTTCCTTAATGGGCTGCGGGAGGACCAGAAGGTCGAAGTAAAAATGTTTCGGTCCGCTTCCTTAACTGGGTTCATGGATCTAACCCAGAAGATCAAAGAGAAAAACGAGGTCCTCAATCGAGTGAGAGCCCACGGGAATAGAAGCGGGCTTGGACCTAAGTTGTCAAGGGCCCATGGCCCTTCACTAAAGAGCCCCATATTTGAGTCTGGCCCACAAGGGCAATTTCGTAATTTTCACCCACAAACCCTAATCAGGCTGCCGGAAACTACGAAGGAGGTAGGGTTTTGGGGAGAACGATCCCCCCGCACCATAGAGTCTTCCCCGACACGGCGCGACCCTTTCCGAAGACTATCTGAGAAGGAACTCCAGCAAAAGCGTGCCATGGGACTCTGTTTCCTGTGCAATGAGAAATACTCGCCTAGGCACCACTGCAAAAATCGCCGGCTCCAGGTGCTAATTTTGGGCAAGGAGGAAGACGACAGGGGGGGACCCAGGAAGCCCGAGCATGGAGGAAGCTACTCTGTGCGAAGAAGAGACTACCCGACTAGAGCTAATGATGCAGGCCATCGTCGGGATGTATGTAGCCGATGTCATGAATCTGCGAGGACTCTGGGACATCGGGAGGTTGTGGTCCTGGTAGACACCGGGGCATCCCACAACTTCATTGCCCGAAAGTTGGTCGCCAAGTTGCAGATTCCGATGACCCACACTAAACCCTTCGGCGTACAGGTGGGAGACGGGTATTGCGTCCGGGGAGATGGGGTCTGCTGAGATCTCGTCCTGCTCCTCCCTGGGCTAGTGATCCAGCACCACTTCCATCCTTTCGACCTGAGTGGAACTGACATAGTCCTCGGGATGGCGTGGTTGCAAACACTCGGGGAGGTTTCTGCTAATTACCATGAGCTCACCATGCAGTTTTTAGTGCAGGGCAAGAGGGTAACCATCAGGGGTGATCCATCCTTGTCAAGGTCATCCCTGTCTTTCAAAACCCTGCAACGAGTCATGCCCAGCTTGGGTGCGAGTTATGTGATTGAGTACCAGGGCCTGCAGATCGACAGAGCCGCACCCACCTATGAACCATCCTCGGCTAAAGGCCCTCTTGGATTAGTATGCACATATCTTCGACCAACTGCTCCAATTCCCAATCAGTCGTCCGCATGATCATGCCATCCAGGTCCAAGACAATACCCCACCCCCTAATATATGGCCTTATCAATATCCACACTGTCAGAAGAATGAAATTGAACGAATCATCAAGGAATTGTGGGAAGCTGGCATTATTCGAGCTAGCACGAGCCCCTACTCCAGCCCAATACTATTGGTCAAGAAGAAAGATGGTGGGTGGCGTTTCTGCATCGATCACTGCGCCCTCAACAAGATCACTATCCCCAATAAGTTTCTCATTCTGACAATTGATGAGCTATTGGATGAGTTGGGAGAAGCTACTATTTTCTCCAAGCTAGATCTTCAATATGGTTACTACCAGATCCGAATCAAGGAGAAAGACGTTGCCAAAACTGCATTTAGGACGCATGAAGGTCACTACGAATTCCTAGTCATGCCCTTTGGCTTGACAAATGCCCCCTCCACCTTCCAAGCTATTATGAATGACATCTTTCGCCAATATCTTCGTAAGTTCATTCTGGTATCTTTCGACGACATACTTGTTTATAGTGCTGACATTGATCTACATTTAGAGCATTTGGCAACCGTGCTGCACCTGTTGGGATCTCATAAACTAGTCGTTAACAAGAAGAAGTTTTGTTTTGCCCAAACCCAATTAGAGTATCTAGGCCATGTAATATCGGCAGGTGGGGTAGCAGCAGAAAGCTCAAAGGTGGAATGCATGCTCAATTGGCCTATTCCACATGATGTTAAAGCCTTAAGAGGATTCCTGGGTCTCACGGGTTATTACCGCAAATTCGTTAAAAACTATGGAATTATTGCCGCTCCCCTCACCAATCTTCTTAAGAAGGATACTTTCCATTGGACCCATGAGGCGCAAACAGCATTCGATGAGCTGAAGAAAGCCATGACCTCTGTTCCTGTACTAGCTATTTCCAACTTTAATAAGCCATTCATTCTGGAAATAGACGCTTCAAGAAAGGGTATTGGAGCGATTCTCATGCAGGAAGGGAGGCCCATTGCCTTCTTCCGTCAAGCTCTCGCCCCCCGAGCCTAGTCTAAGTCTATGTACGAGAGGGAGCTTATGGTTGTAGTGCTAGCTGTATAGAAATGGCGCCATTATCTACTGGGCGGGAGATTCACTATCCATACAGACCAAAGGAGCCTCCAATTCCTCATGGATCAACTGGTACTTAACAGTGAACAGCAGAAATGGCTAATCAAATTAATTGGGTTCAACTTTGGCATTCAATACAAACCTGGAAGGCAAAATCGTGTGGCAGATGCTCTCTCTAGGAAGGCTGACCTGGGCAACACTAATGACTCCGCCAACTCTCAACCTGATTTTTCAGCAGATCTGGAATACAACTACAACCTGCTGGCCCAATCCAGTGCCAAGGATTTCAAGGACTAGAAGATGAAATTCGCCAAGATGAGAGCCTACGTCCTATCCTACAAGACCTTCTGGTCAACCCGAGCAGTCACCAAGGCTTCTCTTTAAGACATGGCAGCTTACTATTCCATGACGAATTGGTCATTCCTAAGACTTCCCCTAGAATTCCCACCTTACTGAATTCCACTCAACACCAGCTGGTGGGCATTCAAGATCCTTCAGAACATTCAAGAGGCTTTCCAATGTTGTGTTCTGGAAGGGAATGAGAAAGGATGTCCAGAACTTTGTGGCTTCTTGTGACCCATGCCAGAGAAATAAATACCAAGCACGCAAACCAAGAGGGCTTCTTCAGCCTTTGCCTATTCCAGAACAAGTTTGGGATGACCTGTCCATGGACTTTATTAGGGGCTTACCTAGATCTCAAGGGATGGATACAATACTTGTGGTAGTAGACCATCTCTCTATATACAGCCATTTCCTTCCATTAGGCCACCCATTTTCTGCTCAAGAGGTTGCTACTCTCTTTGCTAAAGAGGTAGTTCGGCTACACGGGGATCCTCGTTCCATAATATCTGGCAGGGATCGGCTCTTTATCAGGCAATTTTGGACAAAACTATTCAAATTAGCTAGAACGGAGCTAAAGATGAGTACTACTTATCACCCACAGACGGATGGGCAAACGGAAGTAGTCAACCGATGCTTGGAAGCATACTTACGCTGCTTCACTTCAAACCATCCTAAGCAATGGCCCCGGTGGATTCCCTGGGCAGAATTCTGGAATAACACTACATTTCAAGGGGCTACTGGAATGTCCCCATTCAAGGCCCTGTATGGACGCGAACCTCCTACTTTATTACGGCTTTCGGATGAGGGGTCTGTGGTGGAGGCAGTAAACCAACAAATCCGGGACAGGAATGTCATCTTGCAAGAACTAAAGGGTAACTTATCATTGGCCCAAGCTAGAATGAAGTCCCAAGTAGACTAAGCACGTAGAGACGTTCAATTCCAAATAGGAGAACTAGTCTTCCTGAAGCTACAACCTTTTAAGCTCAAGAAGTTGGCTAAGAGACCCAATGAGAAGCTCAGCCCCAGGTTTTATGGCCCTTATCCAGTCTTGGAATGGGTAGGAGAAGTCGCCTATCGCTTGGATTTACCACCCACTACACGAATCCATCCGGTTTTCCATGTTTCCCAACTAAAGCAATCCCTGTCAAGCCCTACCCAATCTCAGCCACTGCCTATTGGTCTAACTGAAGAGTTGGAACTCGTGGTGTATCCCGAATCCATCAAGCAATTTAGAACACTGTCAAATGGTCAGAAGGAAGTCCTAGTGAAGTGGAAGCATCTGCCTGAATGTGACAACACTTGGGAGCTCTATGCTGTGTTAGACACTCAATTTCCCTCCTTTCACCTTGAGGACAAGGTGAAACTACTAGGGGAGGGTAATGTTACATCACCAATATACCAGACCTATTCTAGAAGAAGGAAGCAGTTACAAATGATGCAGAGTTGTTACACAGGTCTGTTGGAAGATAATTTTCCAGTCAATTGAGGGAGGATCATGTAGTTACAATTCAGTTGGTTAAGAGATGTAGTCAGTTGGTTAGGAGATATAGTTAGCATCCAACCTGTTGAGGGATGATTACAGAATATTAAGTAGTTACCAGCTAAAGATATGCGGTTAAGGAGGTTGGGAGATGGAAGATAAAGGGAGAGAATTGACAGGGGAGAAGGGGGGAGGAAAAGCTAGGCAAGTGGAAGGTGCTGAGAGGAACTACAGTTCCTAATCTTTTTGGTTTTCCCTTAAAATTGTTCAGGGTTCCTTTGTCCAGGGATCCTTTGTAAATCAAACCCTTGATAAACTTAGCTTCACTTTCTTTCTCATTGGGGTTTTCCACAGAAGTTGAACCTGTAGATATATCAGGGACTAAAAATAAAACAAAACTAAGACTAAGGCTATGTAAAGCTATACAATACTATGCTATATTCAACAACTTCTAATGCACATAACCTGGTCTAAGTCCTTACCCTTCTGTTCTCTTATTTTTGCTAGTTTAAACACATTTTTCTCACCTTCTCTTAATCCTAGCCTACTATAGAGGTCATCACATGCCTTAAGTTTAGCCTCACTATTCTCTTAGCAACCTTTTTAGCATTCATATACTATTCATAGTTTTCATTATTTCTAGTCTTCTATCATGCTTTAAAACACACCTGTTTTTCTTTAATAACTTTTTGCACTATTTTACTTCACTACCATGTTTCCTTTACTAATTGTCTTTTACCTTTAGATACTCGTAAGACATCTTTTGCCACTTACTGAGTGAGATGCTGTATGGGGTTGGTTGATTGGAAATAAACCTTTTCCAAACATTAGGGAGGCTTTTGCAGAAGTGAGAAAGGAAGATAGTCGAAAACGTGTCATGCTAGGAGGAACTAAAATCTGTCCAACATAATCTATCCCAAAGCTCTACTCTAGTTTCCAAAACATATGACTCTAATGGTTATGGAGATCAACATGGAAATTGGAAGAATGATCGAGTCTGATGTGTTCACTGTCAATGCACATATCACACTAGAGAGACATGATGGAAGATACACGGAAAACCAGCAAATTGGAAGCCATGCATACAAGGTGGATAAAGCAGAGGCATTCGAGCTGTTTTACAAGAAAACAAACCAGGAGGATCAGGTTTTAGCAGGGAACAGTGTGAATAAAGATGCTCTGAATTTAAGTAGTGAATCTGTTTTTGTTTCTAATGAAATTATGTTATGGTACAATAGGCTCGGTCATCCTAGTTTTCCATATGTGAAACAATTGTTTCCCTCTCTGTTTAAGAAAAAAAATGTTAAATCCTTTCATTGTGAAACTTATATATTTGCCAAGCACACGCGTGTTCCTTATCCAAGTCAACCGTACAAGTCATCCAAACCTTTTTTACTGATTCATAGAGATATTTGGGATCCTTAAGGGTAAATAATATTTCAGGAAGTAGATGATTCATCACTTTTATTGATGATCACTCATGAGCATGTTGGATTTACCTTCTAAAAGAAAAATCTGATGTCGCCTCCATTTTCCAACAATACCATAAAATGATACAGACTCAAATTCTTCGAACGGATAACGGTTGGGGTATTGCAATTCAATCATTGGAAACTAACTCAAAAAAATGGGATTTTGCATCAAAGTTATTGTGTCAAAACCCCTCAACCAAATGGACTTGATGAATGTAAAAATCGCCATCTAATAGAAGTTGCACGTGCTATTATCTTCACTACCCATGTTCCTAAACAGTTTTAGGACAAGGCTGTTCTAACTGCATCTTACTTTATAAACAAACTTCCATTTAGAGTTCTTCAATTCAAAAAACCTTCAGGTTATCTTACTTGTCCTATCCCCAAACACAGCTTGTCACCCAAAGTCTTTGGTTGCACTTCATTTGTTCATAATACCAGTACAAATTGTAGAAATTTGATCCTAGAGCCATAAAATGCATCTTTATTGGGTATTCTCCAAATCAGAAGGGGTATAAATGCTACTGTCCATCCACCAAAAAGTTTTTTTGACTAGATGTCTCTTTTGAATATCAACCTTTCTACCGAAATCCCATTCTTCAAGGGCAGACATTAGGTGAAGAGAGGCTTTGGGATTGTTCTATTCCTCTTCCTGTAGCTCTCACCTCACAAAAAACACCACCAAATACAAATCCTCCAATTATGTCATCAACAGAAATTAACTAGGAAACAGGGGGAGATTCACATAAACTTAGTCAACAACAACAAACAAAGCTTCATATTTATTCACAAAGAAACAAGAAGTCTCCAGAAGCGCAAGCTTTCATATGTCAGTCTTGTTGCCAAGAGTCCAATCCACAGGTAAATACACATTCTAAAACTAAAATTGTTGATACTGTTGATACTTTAACCCGCCACCAGTGGATACTCAGCTTAATGACCTAGATATTCCAATAGCTCTCAAAAACAGTATAAGAACATGCAGACAATATCCCTCATCCAACCACTTATCTTACAGGCTATTGTCACCAGCATTCCGAGCTTTAACAGAAAGGGTTGAAAAAAATGATCTTCCAAAAAATATTTAAGAAGCTCTTACATGTCCAAAATGGAAGGCTGCAGTATTTGAAGAAATGAGAGCCTTTAAAAAGAATGAAACTTGGGATGTAGTGGAATTACCCAAAGGAAAGAGTTCTGTAGGATGCAAATGGGTGTTTACCATAAGGTATAAGTCAGATGGTGCAACAAAAGACACAAGGCTCATGTGATTGCAAAAGGATTGACTCAAACTTTTGGGGTGGATTACATAGAAACGTTTGCTCTAGTTGCGAAGTTAATTACTATAAGGGTGTTACTATCACTAGCAGCCAATCTTGATTGGGCACTAGATCATAAGAGTGTCAAGAATGCTTTCCTCAAAGGAGAGCTTGATGAGAAAGTGTATATGGATTTGTCTCCTAGTTGCGAAGAAGCAAATAGTGATAAGAGAGTGTGCAAGTTGAAGAAGTCACTCTATGGTTTAAAAGCAATCGCCAAGGACTTGGTTTGATTGTTTTTCGAAAACAGTAAAGAGGCACAGATACAATCAGGGTTAAATAGATCATACTTTTTTTTTTCAAACACTCATGGGATGGAAAAAAAGACTATCTTTATCGTGTATGTAGATGGCATCATATAATCAAAGATGATACAGAATAAATGGAGTGGTTGAAGAGAATTCTTAGAAGTGAATTTGAAATCAAAGACCTCAGGCAACTCAGATATTTCCCAGGGATGGAAGTGGTAAGAAGCAAGAGAGGTATTCTTATCTCCCAAAAGAAATACACATTAGATTTGTTGAAAGAAATAGGAATGCTCAGCTACAAGCCTGCTAAAACACCCATGGATCTAAACATGAAGCTTGGAAGAGAAAAGGATGGAGTTCCAGTAAATAGGGGGAGATATCAATGACTGGTTGAACGATTGACATACTTGTCTCACCCAAGACCAGATATTGCATTTGCAATTAGTGACATGAGCCAGTACACGCACTCTCCATCTGAGGAACATCTTCATGCAATTTATCAAATCTTGAGATATTTAGAAACTACACCTGGTAAAGCCTTGTTCTTTGAGAAAAATAAGCTTAGAAATGTGGAGGCATTTACAAATTCAGACTGGGCAGTTTTAGTTGAGGATAGGAGATCCACATCCAGTTATTGTACAGAGGTTTGGTGGAACTTAGTTACTTGGAGAAGCAAGAAACAATCAGTTGTGACCCATAGCAGCACAGAGGTAGAATTTAGAGCTCTTGCACATTGAACTTATGAGTTAATCTGGTTAAAGAGGCTGCTGCAAGAATTAGAAGTACCTAATGTGTATCCTATGAAGTTATATTATGACAATAAAGCCGCAATTAGCATGGTCGAACAAAGCCCGTTGAGGTGGATAGGCACTTTATCAAGGAGAAGATAAAAGATGGAGTAATTTGCATGACCTATGAGTTGAATTAATGGAAGTAAGGTGAATTCTTGATTTCATTGTTTACAGTCTCTCAATTTTATAAAGGAATACAAGGGTTGACTATACAGGATAAGATCGAATAAAATCAATTATACAAGTGAGTCAATTGTTATCTACAATTGTGATTTGAGGCAATTAATTGTGCATCTAAGAGGGATTTAAGGAGACATAGTCGATCTGTGAGGGATTTAAGGAGATACAATATTGTCTTAATAATGCTAAATTAAAAATCCTCCATATATGGTAACTATAGATACCATAAGCTGATACCAATATTTAACATTATCTTAGCTTTCCAATTCTCCCCCTCAAGTTGGTGAATAAATATTTATCATTCCCAACTCATCTACAATCATCCCCTAGGACTTATTGTCTATCCCCCTTGTCAATATATAACTTCCCCTTGCTTGTGAGTACACATGTGATGTCCTTTTTCATAGTTTTTTGTGTTTTAATTTATTTATTTTTTTTCAATTTTTCCAAAAATAATAGTTACAAAAATTGAAAATAAAAATAAAAATAAAAATTACTTTTTTGTATTTATTAGTTAAAAGCATATTTCCATGCACATATATAGCTTCCCCTTGCTTGTGAGGACATTGAGTGATGTCCTTTCTCATTTATTTATTTTTGTGTTTTAATGTTATTTTTTTAATTTTTTCAAAAATAACAATTACAGAAATTGAAAAAAAAAATTGTATTTATTATTTAAAACATATTTTCATCCACATATATAGCTTCCCCTTGCTTGTGAGGACATGTGTGATGTTCTTAATTCAAGCTTTTTTGTATTTTAAGGTTTTTTCTTAAAAAAAATTTGGAAATAACAGTTACATAAATAAGTTTTAAATTTTGTTTTTTAACATTTACTCATTCAAACTAATTTCCATTCATATATATAGCTTCCCATTAGTTGTGTTAAGTGAATTATGATTGTATGAAAGTACTCACTCTTTTCTGCTTTCCACTTTCTAACCCTAAAATTTAAAGATGACATCAAGAATGGGTTCAAATTCAGACACTTCATGTTCATCAACTATTTCTAGATCTGCAGACTTAGGGTGGGAGTATTAGAGCTAAGAATTCCAGGTGATAAAAACACAGTTTGGTGCCTAGGAATGCTAAAAAATTCAACAAGGTCACCCCTGCTATATTAAAGACAATATATCATTATATGAATGACTCAAAGAAGAAGAAGGATGAAGAGAGAGAATTATTATGGAGCAAACATGATCGGAGAATTTGTTTGGGATTCATGAGAACCATGAAGTTGTTGATCTTGATGTTGACACTAAAAGTGGAGACCGTCTAGTGGTGGTAGTGACCCTAGTAGAATTGTTATTAGGAGCAGCAAGAGGTTTAGGAGCGAACCGAATGGTATAAAGAGACCTCTTGATATTCACTTCACTCCTAATCTCAAGAGGGCTCCTTTGCAGCAAACAACAATAAATAATGCATATAAGGAGCTTAGGACGAGAGCATGTGATTACATTGCAAGTTGGTTTTATGAGAATGGCATTGCCTTCAATGATGCTCGGTGTCAGTCATTTCAAACCATGTTTGAGGCAGTTGCACAACATGGTCTAGCTACATGCTCTTTTTTTGTTTTCCTTTATATACTAGTACTTTTTATGCATGCTTTTTAAGTTAAAGAGTATCTAACTTGTGTTTTTTTTCTATCTTAAGGTTTCAAGGCACCCTCTTACCTTAAAAAGCAAGTTGAAAAGATGAACGAATTTGTTCAAGAGTGCAAAAAAGATTGGGCAAGATACAGGTGCTCTATAATGTCAGATTGGTGGACCGACAACAAAAGTCGCACGCACCTTAATCAATTTCATGGTATACTTTCCAACTGGGACAGTTTTCTTAAAATCAATTGATAGATCTAAGCATGTAAAGAGCTCAGATTTGATCGTAAAAATGTTGAATGACATCATAGATGACGTTGAAGAGGAAAATGTTGTCCAGGTAATCCTTCCTCTTAACCTCAGTTATGTTTTCATTAAGAAATTTAATATTTAAAAGCTTTAATAGTTACTCTTAAATTTCATTGCCTATTAAAGATTATCATGGACAAAACATCAAATTATGTAGCTATAGGGAGATGCTTACAAATAAGAAGGAAGAATTTATTTTGTACAGCCTATGCAACACATTGTATTGATTTGATGTTGGAAGTCATTAAATAATTGCTGAAAGTAGAGCATGTCATGAGACGACCAAAGGCAGTAACTGTTTTCATATATAGTCACACCCATGTCCTTCATTTGATGAGAATAACGACCAAGCAAAAAGTATTGGTCAGACCTGCAATCACCTGTTTTACCACAAACTTCTTGAGCGTAGAGAGTATCCACAATGCGAGGGCGAAATTAAGGGAGATATTCCATTGTTAAGCATGGGCAATAGTAAATAGAGCAATATGCTGGTCAATCAAAGAGTGCATAACATTATTAGCATAGCTCCTTCTAGAACAATATATTATTTTGTTTGAAGATAATGGCACCACTTGTAGAGGTGGTGAGGCTAGTGGATACCAAAGAGAAGCCTGCAATGGGCTATATTTACTAGGTCGTTACACGAGCCAAGGAAAATAATAGAACAAATCTTAAAGATAATGAGCAACAAGCCACCCATATTTGTGGCATTGTAGATAGTAGATGACGAATCAGCTCTATCAACCTTTGCATGCAGCTGGTTATTATCTTAACCTTGCATTCTATTACAATAAGCAAGAAGATGTTGAGGCCAATAGATTTATCAAGTAGGGCCTCTTTGGTACCATCAATATCCTATCTGCAAATCAGGATGATGCAAGTAAGGTGATTGATGAGCTAAGCCCATATAAACGTGCAACAGGCCTGTTCGTGAATGACTTGGCTAAATTGAAGAGAATGACAATGGCTCCTTGTAAGTCTTTTATAATTTCAAATCTTCTATCTTAAGTATAAATTTCCTTAATTTATGTTTTCTATTTCTTGTGTTAACTATTATTTAACTTCTGTAGACAAATGGTGGGTCACTTTTGGGGCTAAATGCCCAATTCTTTAAAAAGTTGCAATCAAAGACCTCTCCTAGAACTATAGTACATCTCCTTGCAAGTGGAACTAGAGTGTCTTTGAGAATAAAAGTCTTACTTTACTAATTTATAGATCAATCGACAATCTAATTTGCAATCATGTACATAATTTGACATTTTGTTGCAGCTTCACACAAAGAAGATAATAGGTTGCACACAAAAACATTGAACGATCTAATATACGTTCAATATAATCAACTCTCCACCATCGACATGACAATCGTTTAATATCGCAAACACATACAAATCCTATTATATTGAGAGAGGTTGATGAAAATGATGAGTAGATCATTGAAGCAAATGCTGAAGATGACCTCGTCCATCCAAATGATAACCTCACATGGGGTGACATTGAGTGTGCTATTATAACCAGTTCACATGTTGCTCCTCCTACTAGGCAGTACCAGAGGCGGAGGAGATAAGAGTCTCGGCCAGAGGAACATGTCTCAGGTACTTGCAGAACCAGAGGAGGAAATTGGCTCCAAGGAGTGGCAAAGGTCAGGGTGGTGGTCCTGCTGGATAGGTTGATGAGGATTATGATAGCTCTGATGATAATCTAAACCTTGAAGATCCCTTTAGGGATGACTAAAGTGAGTAGTCTTAAACTCTTAAAAGTTATTTGACTTAAACTATGCTTATATATTATTTTGTTCATAGAAAATTGCATGTTTGGGTAATATTTCATCATAGAATAATGTTTTTATGTTTTCTTATTTTTTAAGATTTTTTTGGATTTTTTGGTTATTTTTGTGTCCCATGATTCAAGCACGCGCTTAGGCCCTCCAAGCTTCAGGCATACCACCTTACGCCTAGGTGCTACATAGATTGCTGTAAATTCCAATTCTACACCAAAGCGAAACACAACCTTCTATTTGTTACTTTTCCACAAGATCAAGTTGCCCCAAAGGAATGCATAGTAACCTGTGGTGGACCTCAAAAAATGACGAATCCAGTCCCATCTGAGTTTGTGTAGGCTTCTACTTCCATACTCTCTAACTTTAAATATAAAATGCCTTTGCCAAGACATGATTTCACGTATCTTAATATTCTGTACACAGCCACCATATGTTCTTTCCCAAGGGTTTCGCAAGAATTGGCTTACTAGCCATACTGCAAATGTTATATCAGGCCTTGTCTATGATTGATATATTAGCTCCCCTACTAATCTTTGATATCATCCTCCATCTACCACTTCCTCACCTTGATTCAGCTCAAGCTTTTTGTTGGTCTCAATTAGAGTACTTTCTGGTTTTCCCCTCCTGTGAAGCCCATTTCCTTCAACAGATCAAGTGCATACTTCCTTTGAGAAATGAAGATTCCTTGTTTGGACCAAACTACCTCAATTCCCAATAAGTATTTAAATGCTCCTTAGTCCTTGATTTGGAATTCGCATGTCATCCTTTCATTTAGAGTGATCATGCCATCTGTATCATCTCCTGTGACTACAATATCATCCACATACATAATTAGTATAACAATTTTTCAATTTTGTTGTGTTTGATAAACAAAGTATGGTCTCCTTGACTTCGGTGATAGCTACTATTCAACATGGATCTAGCAAACCTTCTAAACCATGCCTTGAGTGACTTCTTTAAGCCATGTAGATCCTTCTTTAGTCAGCATGCTTTGTTGTTGTTTTTCTCATTCCTCAAACCATGTGATACTTTCATATAAACATCTTTTTCTAGCTCTCCATATAGGAAAGCATTCTTCATATTATATTGATAGAGTTCCCAATCCTTATTCACAACCAGAGATGGGAGAATTCTAATGGTGTTAATTTTGGCAATTGGTGCAAATGTCTCAACGTAGTCTACTACTAGAGTTTAAGCAAATCGCTTTTCCAACTACCTTGCCATATATCTCTATAAAGTTCCATCAGCCTAGTACTTGATTGAGAATACTCATTTGCGGCCTACAACTCTTTTTCCCTTCAGTAAATTTGTGAGCACCCATGTCTGATTTTGATTTAGTGCATCCAATTGTTCCTAAACAACCTGCTGCCACTTTTTTTGCCTGAGAGCCTCATGAATATCCCTTGGAAATGTAACTTTTGTAAGTTGAGTAGCAAAGGCCTTACGTGCTGGAGACGGCTTATGGTATGAGACATAATGAGCCATTGGGTGTTGTGTGCAGCTTCTTACTCCTTTTCTGATAGCTACAAGAAGGTCAAAGTCAGTATATAGTTCAATTTCAGATTGCATACCTGTAGGACCAAATTAGAATTTGAATTGGAGTGATCATTTGCAAGAGTGGTGACCTCTATGGGTTCTATAATGTCTAACACAGTATTCTATTCTGTAGGTCCTTTTTTTCTTTGGTCACCATCATCATCTAGACCTTATCCCAATTAGGGGTCAGCCACATGAATCTTATTCCTCCATTCCATTCTACTAAATACCATGGTTTCATTCAGTCCCAAAGTTTTTAAATCTTTCCTCACCACTTCTATCCACGTTCTTTTGGGCCTTCCCCTTGCCCTTTTAGAACCTTCTACTTGTATTGCTTCACTCCTAATTGGTGCCATTGTTGGTCTCCTTTGGACATGTCCAAACCATCTAAGTCTAATCTCCCTCATCTTATTACTTATTAGTGCTACCCCTAAATTTCCTCTAATATTTTCATTTCTAATTCTGTCCTTTCTTATCTTACCACTCATCCATCTCAACATTCTCATTTCTGCGACGCTCATCCTATGAGTATCATGTTCCTTAACTACCCAACACTCTAATCCATAGAGCATGACCGGCCTTATGGCCATCCTATAGAATTTTCCTTTTAGTTTGAGTAGCACCCGCCGATCACACAAAACTCCAGATGCACATCTCCATTTGTTCCAACCCACTTGGATTCTTTGGGTAACCTCCCTCTCAATCTCTCCACTCTCATGAATCATTGATCCTAAGTACCAAAAGTGGTCGTTTACAGGAACTTCCTAGTTATCAATCTTGACTGGTGTTGCACTCCTACTCTCCTTGCTAAAATTACGTTCATATATTCTGTCTTAGTTCAGCTAATTTTAAATCCTTCAGATTCTAATGCTTCTCTCCATAACTCTAGCCTTGTGTTTACACTCTCCATTGTCTCATCAAGTAAGACTATATCAACTGCAAATAGCATGCACTAAGGAATCTCCTCGTGCAGATGTTTTGTTAACTCATCCATAACCAATGTGAAAAGGTATGGGCTCAATGTCGATCCTTGGTGCAATCCTACAGTGACAGGAAAATCACCAGTCACGCCACTAGCGGTCTTAACATTTGTTACCGCTCCCTCATACATATCTTTAATTATGTCTATATACCCCTGAGAAACCCCTTTATCACCCAACACCCTCCATATTAACTCTCTAGGGACTCTATCATAAGCTTTCTCTAAGTCGATAAAGACCATGTAGTGGTCTTTCCTCCTCTCCCTGTATTTCTCTACTAATTGTCTTAATAAGAAAATAGTTTCCATGGTAGACCTCCCAAGCATGAAACCAAACTGATTCTCCGATACAATTGTTTCATGTCGTAGCCTCTTCTCAATCACTCTTTTAAAAAGTTTCATAGTGTGGCTCATAAGTTTGATCCCTCGATAATTAGTGTAGCTCTGTATATCTCCTTTATTCTTATAAATTGGTACAATAGAGCTTTTCCTCCACTCATCAGGCATTTTCTTTGATTTTATAATCTTGTTAAACAACTTGGTCAACCAAACTATCCCAATATCTCCCATATGCTTCCAAACCTCTATTGGGATACCATCGGGCCCCATGGCCTTTCTTGATTTCATCTTTTTCAAGGCCTCTTTCACTTCGGGTATTCTAATCCTACGTTCATATCTATAATATCCAGTGTTATTTAGATTTATAATATTTTCAATCCCTATATTCTTAAAGCCATTATCATTTAACAATTTTTGAAAGTATATTTCCCACCTTTGTTTGATCTCATCATCTTTGACTAATACCCTTTGATCATTGCTTCTAATGCACTGAATATGATCTAAGTCCTTACCCTTCTATTCTCTTACTTTTGCAAGTTTAAACACATTTTTCTCACCTTCTCTTATTCTTGGTCTATTATAGAGCTCATCATATGCTTTAAGTTTAGCCTCACTTACTATTCTCTTAACAACCATTTTAGCATTATTATATTGTTCACAGTTTTCATTATTTCTAGTCTTCTGCCATGCTTTAAAACGCATCTGTTTTTCTTTAATAACTTTTTGCACTGTTTCACTCCACCACCATGTTTCCTTTACTAATTGCCTTTTACCTTTAGATACTCCTAAGACATCTTTTGCCACTTTCTTAATGGACTCAACAATATTAATCCACATGGTATTTACTTCTGTTTCATAGTTCCAAATTCCTTCTACCATCAACTTATTTGTGAATGAGGTTATTTTCTCTCCTTTTAAGTTCCACCACTTAATTTTTGGATACCTATTAAGTTCATTTCCTTTCTTCCATCTTTTGATATGGATATCCATAACCATTAGCCTATGTTGTGAGGTTAAACTCTCACCAGGTATCACCTTACAATTCTTACATATAGATCGTTCATTATTCCTAAATAGAAAAAAGTATATTTGGCTTTTATGAAGTCCACTTTTAAAGGTTAATAAGTGTTTATCCCTCTTGAAGGAGAACCTTGGCACAACGGTAAAAGTTGTCGTCATGTGACCTTGCGGTCACGAGTTCAAGACATGGAATCAGCCTCTTGCAAAAATGCAAGGTAAGGCTGCCTACTTTAGGCCATGTGGCCCACCCCTTCCCTGGACCCCGCATAGCTTGGAGCTTCGTGCACTGGGGCTGCCCCTTTTTTTTTAAGTGTTCATCCCTCTTCTTAAAGAGTGTATTTGCAATGGACAGGTTATATGACAAAGCCAAATCGAGGATATTCTCCCCCATCTCATTTCGTTCACCTATACCATACCCTCTGTGTATTCTATCATATCCTTTCTTATCTTCTCCTACATGGCCATTTAAGTCTGCTCCTAAAATATCCCCTCAGTGTTGGGAATTTCTTGCATGACCCCCTCCATATCTTCCCAAAACTGTCTATTGATTATATCTTGCAACCCTACTTGTGGTGCATATGCACTTATAGCATTTGTAATATGCTCTCCTAGAACAAGTTTTATTATTATAATTCTATCACTAATTCTTTTAATGTCCACAACTTTAACCTTTAATTCCTTATCCACTATTATTCCTATGTTATTTCTGTTATTTTCCTTTCCTACATTCCATAATTTATACCCATCTATTTCTCTAGCTTTAGCCCCTTTCCACTTGGTTTCTTGGATACAAGCGATGTTAACTCTCCTACGTTTCACCGCGTCTACTAATTCCAAACTCTTACCTATCAATATCCCTATATTCCATGTGGTGATACGAACCTTATGTTCTAGAGATATCCTATTTACTATTGCCTTTCTCGACCTCCATGGCATGAACCCATGTCCACTTTTCACTGCACCTGGGTTCTGAAGCAATACATCGCTTCCGAGGGGACGCTCTAGCAGCCCTTGCCCATTTTTCACTACACCCAGGATCCTTTTTTTCTTTGGTATACATACTATATGGGAGGCCAGTTTGGTCGAGCTTTACGTATATATGGTTGTTCTGCTACAAATACTCCACTTGAGGTTGAGGAGTGTGGTTCTGTATGGTTCAGGTTCCGCATTGGAAGGTCTAACAAGCTGGCCAAGAGTAGTGTATGGCTGTCTGGACAGTTTGTAGAGTCTTGGGGTGGATTTTCTAAATTTTCTAGCAGTGATACAATGTCCTCTGGCTATGGTAATAGGAACAGTAGGTTGGAATCCCCAATTCTCCCCCTTACGACCAGATAGGGATAGAAGGCAAAAAATTCATGCAAAGTAACATCCCTAGAGGGATAATTTTCTAAGGTGAGGTGAGTAGCACTTGTAGCCTTAATGGCTAGGAGAGCAAGCTTACGTCTATCTGCTGAGGGATTGTGTACAAAACAAACAAATCTAAAAGTTTTTAGAGTAAAATTGACTAAGAATTTGACTAAAGGAAAGTTCTGACTTAATTTAGCATAAGGAGTCAAACTTTAGCACACCACTAGGGAGCAGATTGATTAAATGAACAACTGTTTGAACTGCATCTCCCCATAGATAAGGTGGTACATTTTGAGAAAAGAGTAAGCTACGGGTGACCTCCAAGAGATGCCTATTTTTCCTTTCAGCTAAGCCATTTTGAGAGGGTGTATAAGCACAAGACATTAGATGGACTGTACCTTTTGCAGTAAAAAAATTTCCATTTCAAATCCAGTACACTCACCCCCTTGATCACTTTGTAAAATTCTGAATTGTTTCAATCATATGTTTACAAAGCTACATAGGGAATTTGAGACCTCAAATTTGCCTTTTAGGATGTAGAGCTGTGTGTATCTTGTGCACTCATCAATGGAAATAACAAAGTATTTGTGACCCAATCTACTAAATACCCCACACATCAAAATGCACCACAAAGAAAGGAACTGTAGTTTTATTCTCACTGGATATCCAAATTTTCCTCTTCCTCTTGGTGTGAGTTTCACTAATTGGGCCCAACTGATATAGTTGTGAGGGCTGAGGTTTTTTAAAACCATTGGCAGAACGGTGGATTCACCATTGTTGGTTGAGGTTTGGGTATAAATTTCTGATGTGGTCTTGTTGTCAGCCAGTTGAGGGGCTGAGTTTGATCTTTTAGAAGTTTTAGACAAGTATAAGGGTTGTGGTGAGCCTAACTAGGGTTCTGATATGGACAAAGGTAGATGCAGGATTGCCAAGCTTTGATACCAAGTTGAACTAATGGAAGTAAGGTGAATTCTTGATTTCGTTGTTTAAAGTCTCTCAATTTATGGAGGAATACAAGGGTTGACTATATAAGATAAGATCAAATCAAATCATACAAGGTAGGTAAGTCAACTGTTATCTACAGCTGTGATACAAGTAAGTGAGTCAGCTGTTATCTACAGCTGTGATTTGAGGCAATTAATTGTGGATCTAAGATGGATTTAAGGAGATATTATGGATCTGTGAGGGATTTAAGGAGATACAATATTATCTCAATAATCCCAAAATAGAAATCCCCCAAATATGGTGACTATAAATATCATAAGCTGATACTAATATCTAACAGTATCTTAGCTTTCCAATTCTATATGCCTCCAAAACAACAAGTGGCAGATGAGCTAACAAAAGGGCTGCCAAGACCGAGTTTTGAAGTGCTTGTAGATAAGCTAGGAATGACTAACATCTATTCAGCAGCTTGAGGGGGAGTATTGACAGCATATCAATTTATTTATTATCATATTGTGTTCTGGGTTTATAGGAGTTAATTTAGGGATGTTATTTCCTATTTTTTATTTTAGCTGATCTGTTTCCTGATTTCTTATGACTTTACCAGATTCTAAGAACTGGATTCTGTTTCCTGATTTGTTGTAATTTTTACTAGATTCTAAGATCTGGATTTTGTTTCTTGATATGTTGTGATTTAGGGATGTTATTTCCTGTTTTTTTATTTTAGCTGATCTGTTTCCTGATTTCTTCTGATTTTACCAGATTCTAAGATCTGGATTCTATTTCATGATTTGTTGTAATTTTTACTAGATTCTAAGATCTGGATATTGTTTCTTGATTTGTTGTGCTTTTACTAGATTCTAAGATTAAGATTTAGTATATTTCCTAATGTAGGACAGCATGCAAAATGGCCTAATCTATATGCTAAGATCATATCATAATTAATTTAAATAAGAAAAACATAAATTAAACTATAACTAGCATTTTTAACATGCAGAAAATAGCCTTAATAAGCATGAATGGCCTACAACAAATTACAGGATCTGTAGATTGCCCAGATTTCTACCGATTAAGGTAAGATCAAAGTTTTTATCCGAATCGTCCCTCTAATTGACGAACGGTCCTGATTAAGCTTAGGATTTAGGGTTCCAGGAATTTAACGCAAATAATGACTATAGATTATTACCGTTGCAGATCATGTAAACACACACAGCACAGAAATCCTCTGTTAAAAGATGAAGTAGATAAATTGCCGACTTACAGAACAAGATGAAATGATAGTAATTCGGCCTTGCACCAAATGCAACTTCATGCCCACAAGAAGGAAGCTAAAACGAGAAATCCACAAAGTCCAATGAAATTTTCATTCATTATTCATCAAAAACCCCTTACACAAAAGAGAAAGGGATCTTAAGTAGGGGACATCCAACCCTAATCTAGGGAAAAGACAAAAATGCCCCTATTTAAGTCATAACAGACTAAGAAACCTAATACCATTAGTGGAAATAACCAAATCCCCATCATTTCCTGTATATAATAAGTGTTATATCATTCAATAAAAAAAAATTCGAGAATTTTTTCTTTCTTCTCAATTTTTCAAAAATCATTAGCTTTTCCTTTCCCTGGTACTTTATTATTTTTTGCATTTTTTAAACATGCTCTATAATTTTTTAAGTTTTTATCATTTTTTGGGCACTCGTTTCCTGTACAAGCAACTTAGGCCAAGTTGTTAGCAAAGAGGAAAATTTGTGGAAAACACACACGTGATCACTATCAATCAGATCAATGACTTCCAAAATAACACCTCTAGACCTCCAGGAGTTCCCTCCAATACTTCGTCCATCTAATGACACTTGGAGAAACAGTCACTACATGAAGAGGATGAGAGCAAGACTGGTCCACTAGTTGTATAATTCACCAAACTTTTGTATTGGAGTCCATAATATCCACACAACTAAAAATAGCCACCTAAGATCATCATAACTAGAACAAGACAAAAATTCAGCTACACCTGGAGTTCCCATGCAAGAGGCGTCGAAGTAGAATTCTTAAAAGTGAATAACAAAAGGTAACTCCGACTAATTGATCACTGCCTAACTTAAATCTCAAAAGAACAGAAAATCGCCCTTGAACAGCTGCTTCTTCAAATACAATTAGAAGTACATTCTTAAATCCCTCTCTACTATTTAAACACGACATAAACCATAAGGAGTGAAATACTCCTACTTAAAAGGGAGTTACCAAGGGAAATTGTTCCAAACTCATTTAACATAAAACAGCAGATGCCTGCCTTTATGCTCTTTCTTCTTGCTTTTGTTACCTGATCTAGAAAGGTTTGGACGTTGTGATATGCAGTTCAGAAACTCATGGGCAACGATGTTAATATTCCTTTTTTCTTCTGAAAGTTTAGTGTTAAATATCTGCCAGTGACAATGCCGAAAATAGAGATTTCCAGCTAAACTGTTTTAGAGACAAAACCCAGTAAATTAGAGCATTGATAGATCTAAAACCCCTTTAAAGTGTTTTTGCAGAAGCCAAGTTCCCCATAATTTGCCTTTCAATGACCCAGGAAAAACAAGAAAGATCCTCAGCCGATGCAACATAACCAAAGAATCCACAAACAAATTAAGGACAGAAGACCATGGCCACCCACAACAGGCAAATGAATTAGAGGGTGATTAACCAACTTTAACTCCAATGTTGCACTACAAATGATGCATTGTCGAAAATAATTTCCAATAGGGCAGATGATCCACTTTCAGAGTTCCTCAAGAATTGGATTCTCACAAAATGCCAGACAAGTGGGAGAGAAGGCTGGAAAGCATGCCACTCTATGTCCTAGGCTACAACACCACACACTTTGCCATTCAAGCTGCTTTGACACAATCTCATCTAGAATTGATATATGCAATAGCACTGGCATATACATCTGTCACATGACCACTAAATCATGTAACTATCAGTGTCGTAAAATGAGACCAACAAACCAGATTAACCGATTAACCGAAAGCTCATCACTTGGTAAAACAGCAGATGAAGGATGCTTGCCAACGAAAAACTGTAAATAGCATTTTAAAAGGCTCCATGAGGGAAGATTATCACATCAAGTATTCAATTATTTCTTGCAGTCATTTGGAATATCGTCAGTTAAAAGAAACGAAATTCAAACCTTAGGCCACCTACAGGAGAAAGTTCTAAGCTGAGACACCAACTACTCTGGGAGCTTTGACGACACAAACAACTTAGCTCAGTTCAATTACCTATATATTTAGCTATGGTGAGCGTATTTTCCCACCACCACATTTTATTCCTCATTCAGCTCCATCTGACATTGGATATTGAGGCAAAAAGTGATATTGCCATTGTGTTCTTTAAGCCAATTCACCTTGCCTATTGTTTCCATATAATCCTGCACTTCCACAGAGTAAGCTTCCAATTCAGAAGTTTAGAGAAGCCATGACACTTGATAGAGAGGAATGGAGGAACAAAGATTATTGTAGCTGACCCCTAGCTGGTATAAGGCTTCAATGATGATGATGATGATCCAAATGATTCAACAGAAAGATCTCCCCTATCAAGAACAAAACTGCTGTACAATATCCTTACGCCAGGGACTGGATTCAATAGCAATCTCTTCGGCCCATCCCTGTACTTCAGTTTTCAAAGAGTAACATGCAAAAAAGCCACTGGTCACTCCCACTATACAGGCATCCATTATTCCTTAAGACTCACCCTATTTTGCGATCCTTTAGTCAAAATGACTCCATCAGGATGATAAAAGACTCCATTTTTCCATTTGCAGTCCAAAATGATTACGAAATGATTAAAGATATGAGCTTGGGACAAGCCATCAACAACAGTTTTGGTACTTAATACTAGGAATGTACATAAGTTGGATAATATGGGACCAGCTTGATGATTCGACCAAGTGAACCGACGGCATCAAATTGTAGATAAAAAAAAAAAATGATGTAAATCAAACACTCAACTATATTTTCATAGACTTAATAGGTATCCAAAAACTAAGTAGTGGAACTTACAAGGGTAGAGAATAACATCACTCAAAAACAAGTTGATAGTAAAAGGAAACTGGAACAATGAAACAGAAGTAAATACCATGTGGATTAATATGTCCAAGTCCATTAAGAAAGTGGCAAAAGATGTCCAAGGAGTATCTAAAGGTAAAAGGCAATCAGTAAAAGAAACTTGGTGGTGCAGTGAAAAAGTGCAAAAAGTTATTAAAGAAAAACGAATACTTTTTAAAGCATAGCAAAGGACTAAAAATAACGAAAACTTTCAGCAATATAAGAATGCTAAGAAAATAGTGAGGCTAAACTTATGACATACAATGATCTCTATAATAGATTAGGATCAAGAGAAGGTGAGAAAGAAGTGTCTAAACTTGCAAAAATAAGAGCGCAGAAGGGTAAGAACTTAGGCCACGTTACGTGCATTAGAAGTGATGACTAAAGGATACTAGTCAAAGATGATGAGGTCAAACAAAGGTAAGAAAGTTACTTTCAAAAATTGCTAAATGACAATTGCCCTGAGCATATAGGGTTTGAAAGTACTATAAACCCAAGTAACATTGGACATTATAGATAAGACTGTAGGACTAGAATACCTGAAGTGAAAGAGGCCTTCGAAAAGATGAAATAAGGAAAGGCCTTGGGGCCTAATATTACACCAATAGAAGTTTGGAAGCATATGGGAGATGTTGGAATAGTTTGGTTGACAAAGTTGTTTAACAAGATTGTAAAGTCATTGAAAATAACAAATGAATGGAGGAAGAGCTTTATTGTACCAATTTATAAGAATAAATGAGATGTACATAACTGTTGTAATTATTGGGAGATCAAACTTATGATCCATACTATGAAACTTTTTTACTACGGCATGAGACAAATGTATTAGAGAACTAGTTTAGTTTCATGTCTGGGAGGTCTACCATGGAAGCTATTTTCTTACTTAGACAGTTGATAGAGAAATGTAGGGAGAGGAGGAAGGACCTCCACATGGTCTTTATGGACTTAGAAAAAGCTTATGATAAGGTTCCTAAAGAATTAAAATGGTGGGTGTTGGCTAAGAAAGGGATTTCACGGGGGTATACAGACATAATTTAATATATATATATATATGAGGGAGCAGTAACAAATGTTAAGGCCACTAGCGGAGAGACCAGTGCTCTTCCTATCACTGTAGGATTGCACCAAGGATCGGCATTGAGCCCATACCCTTTCACGTTGGTTATGGATGAGTTAACAAAACATCTGCACGAAGAGATTCCATGGTGCATGTTATTTGTAAATGATATAGTTTAAATTAATGAGATGAGGGCATAAACACAAAGCTAGCATTATGAAGAGAAGCATTAGAAACTAAAGAATTTAAAACTAGTCGAACTAAGACAAAGTATATGAAATATAATTTTAGCAAGGAGAGGAGCGGGAATGGAGCACCAGTATAGATTGATAACCAAGAAGTCCCCCTAAAATACCACTTTCGGTAGTTAGGATTGATGATTCACGAGAGTGGAAAGATTGAGACAAAAATTACCCAAAGAATCCAAGCCAGCTGGAACAAATGGAGATGCGCTTCTGGAGTTTTGTGTGATCAGAGGGAGCCACTCAAACTGAAAAGAAAATTCTATAAGATGGCTATAAGGCCAGCCATGCTCTATGGATCAGAGTGTTGGGCAATTAAGGAACACCATGTACATAGTATGAAAATAGCCGAAATGAGGATGTTGGGATGGATGAGTAGCAAGACAAGAAAATATAAAATTAGGAATGAAAACATTAGAGGAAACTTGGGAGTAGCACCAATAAGTAACAAGATGAGCGAGATTAGACCTAGATGATTTGGGAATGTATATCAAAAACCGAAGACAGCACTGGTTATAAGGAGTGAGGCAATGCAAGTTGAAGGTTTTAAAAGGGCAAGGACAAGGCCCAAAAAGAACGTGGATAAAAGTGGTGAGAAAAGATTTAAAAACTTTGGGACTAAATGAAACCATAATACTTAATAGAGGAGAATGGAGGAATAAGATTCATGTGGACGACACCTAATCAAGATAAGGTCTTGATGATAATGATGATGAATGAGAAACATCAAACCCACCCCTCACTGCCCATGCCTATAAGGCTAAAATCAACCTCTTCCCAAGAAAAAGAAAAGGAAGAGGGCCAAAAAAAGCATCAAGGCACTGATCATCTTGAACAAAATAGGATCAAACTCCATCCAAAAGCTGCCTTCTTAATATCACTATTGGGCCGATATACATCTGTAGATGCTGGTTAGATAGGGAAGGTACAAAATATATAGATATATGGTTGGAGGTTGTTTTGAAGATTTTTCTCTTGCTTCTAATTTGTTGCTATACCCACACACCAGCACATTGTACAGTAGACCCAAATTTTGTGCTGATGGAAAAAATTTTGCTACTCGAACATATCAGAACTAGACAGTAAGACAACTAAGGACAAATATCCATCTATGCCTCATTGTGTACAGAATTGGATCCAAGGCTAAGAAACTGCTATGTTAAATTGCCACAACTTAAGAATTCTGAGCATATCCTACTTTCTAAAAAACATAATGTTGTAAACAATAAAATACCATCTCCAGTTTATGTTGATAACATTCAATTACAAAGGCAAGATCAAAAGACACTAAATCCAATCAGAAAATCAGAAATGTGTAGCTGATGATGATGATGACTGAAACTAGAGAAGTGAAGATTCTCAAGGTCTTACAAACTGGAGAGATTCCCAAGATTTCTAAAAACATCGGATACTGACTGCGAGAGTGAGTTGTGGCTGACATTCCTACAAAGTAATACTTGCTGTTAAGCCCTGGTGTACAGTAGTCAAATCTCAATTCAACTATCCAAGAAACATTAATTAAATCCCGAGACAAACAACTTACAAGTAACTGAGGGAAACCATGTTAGAAATAGAGTATGGTAGATTTCCACTTAAATTGTTGCCAGCAAGGTTTCTGCATTGGTTGAACACAGCAATTTACTTTAGTCGAAGCAGCTTATAAAGTAACAGTGACAACAGCTAAGGATAGGGCATTACAAGTATGTCAGATTTGGCGGTAACTGGTAGGGAATTGTGTCATGTATGTTGTTGTTGCTTAGATCCCTAATACAGAAACAAAACAGAGGAAACCAAATTATGAGAAATGATCAAAGGTGTTCATTTCATTAGTCGAGAAAAGGAATGAATTCCTCACATTGCTCTTAAGGACAAGAGATTTGAAAGTAGGTATCCCATGGTTCCACTGAGTCCCAGGCCAGAAAACTGACTGTTTCAGTAATAAAAATGCATATGGGTTAAGGATATGCACTAATCACTTCTTTTTCTACTCGGTCTTTTATTTTCTATGAGAAAAGATAGCCATTTAAGATAAATGTAGGTGCTAAGAAGAAAACATGAAATGCAGTTGGCAGTTACAAAAATACAAAAGAAATATATACATACATGCCTACTACCGCTGACCCTGCGCAAGATATTCCCTTCCATGATTCCCGACAGGGATCGCCACCACTTGATTTCCATCGTGATAGCTGTGGACTATTTAATGAACTATATATGATTTGAAGAGCTTGAACTGCAAATCAGACAATGATATTCTTAGTACCAGAAGACTATAAGGAGGTTTACAATGATTTCTAGAGCTCTTTGAAATTGATTACAGTTACTCTATCCATCAAAACCTTTTATACCACAGGCATTCAAGAAGCACCCCCAGCCACAATTCACAATTCAGACGCATATAAAATTTTCTTCAGATATGAAACATAGAACACTGTAAATACAGTTAAAGAAGCAGATGCCACCAAAAACTCCACAAATATGAGATAGAATTCTTTTACATCAAACCTTTTATTCCATGGACAATCAACACACACAGATATAAATCAAACCTGTACACCAAATATGCAGTTTACAAAGAGAAAGATATCAAAAACACTTCTTTCTAAGAGGAAAAGAAATTTAACCACTCTGACAACTCAGAACTACTTCCATAAACAAATAATAAAAAGTATATAAATTTCATTCGTGAATGAAAATCAAACATTTACATCAATTTTGCAGCTCAGAAAAAGAAATAGATAAAAAAAAATGTGATTTTGAAGAGGAAAAAGGAAATAAGAATGAAGGGATCATATTGTTACCATCAGACTGATCAGTAGTTGCATGAAGATTTATCGGAGAAAGAATTCCCGATAAACCCAGGAGAATAGAAACCGCGAAAACACGCGAGCAAATGGTAGAAGAGAAACAGGAGTCCATTTTGCTCTCCCCCGCTTTACCCGGGCTGAGTCAAATCTGGTTGTTTCTGTTATTCCATGGAAACGAAAATACAAGAAACAAGATGCGATATGGTGATGTTGCCGACATTGAAAGAAATGTCCAGGGAGAGAAAGAGAAAGATACTTAGCTGGTTTTTATGGAGAGAGAGAGAGAGAGAGAGAGAGAGAGAGAGAGAGAGAGAGAGTGTGTGTGTGTGTGTGTCGACAAAGGAAGAAGAAGAAGTGAAGAAGGTGGAGGGAGGACGGTGGAAGGGAAAGTAAAAGGGGTGTCGTTGACAAAGGGAAGGGTTTCGATTAACCTAGTATGTTTCTCTCTTTCTCAGCGAAGTTGAGTTTGTAGACTGTAAGTTGAGTGGGGTCGGGTCATGTCTGTGAGTGTCAACGTTGGGCACGAGCAATTTGAATGTTATGACGTGAAAGTTTTCATGTCATGTGGCAGACTGCCAACCCATATTTCGCGTAAGTGGCCCCAACGTGGGTTATTCAATCCGTTCATATGATTTACACAAATACTTCTACTTGATTAAGATGGAGCCCGTCGTGTAAAAGTGGAGTGCTGCATTGAAACTTAATGCGTAAACGACCTCTATTTTAGCATTCTAATCAATTTATTTTGAAAATGTTCCCTATTTTATTTTATTTTTTTACAAAAATAAAGAAATAGTCTTTAAAAGTTAATGGCATGAGGACTATATGTTGTCTCTGCTTGAATTCAAAGATTTTGACGTGGCCAAAAGTATAAAGAGTCCAATTATTTTGGGATCCAAATCACCTAATAAAGTATCTCATATATTTAAACGATCACAACCGTCCACTACTCAAGACATATAACCAAAGATTAGCTAAGGCATAAGTTACGTTTACTAATACAAAACAAAAAGACATAAGTTTCTTAACGCATGATCTAAGATGATTTCCATCATATGAACATATTGGATCAAACGAAGATTAGTAATGTGTCCCTCACAAACTTGTTGGCCTTAAAACATAAAAGATGAGAGAGTATGCTACTAAAAAAGGCACTTGCCTACTTAAGAGAGAAGTACAACTCAATAAGAGTCACTCATTTGAAACTTGTGCTTTCTAGCAAGTCTAACAAATACTATTATGCTACTTGGCATTTATCTTAAAACTTTTTCAAGATAAAAGACCAGTCTCAAGACAAACGATATATGATGCTCATCTTTTTTTCTCTTTTCTTAAAGTTAAACACGCATAACCATGCACAACATCAAAGCATGTTCACCTAAGTGAGAGATTTCTTGCACCATCGTGCCATAAGGCTTTGGTTTTGTATGAAAACTCATTGATTTGTACTTCTTCCATAGGTAAGCAAGTGCCTATCTCCTTATCTTTTTTGAAGAATAAAATTCTTTGTAAACAAATAACCAAATGTTGCACATAAACCAATACTGTAATAACCCCAATTTTTGTAAATTGATTGAGAAAAAATCAATAAAGTTTGAGTTTTAGATATTTCGGGCTGAAATATTAGGGTTATTTAAAATATACTTTTTATAAAAGTATAATCAAATCATAAGACATGTAAAATTGAAATTAAACTTAGGAAACCCTTCAAAATGACTGTAAGCACGACAAATTTCGAATTCGGATGAGAAATCCTTAAGTTTTTCATTTTTTGGACAAAAGGGGTAAAATAGTAATTTTACCCAAAAATCAAAATATTCCAAAAATCAAAATATGAAACATCAAAATTTAGAATGTACTAAGAAATACGAATCCAACGCCACTAAGTACACTCAAATCCGAGATCATGGGAATAAAACCCAAAGTTTTATGCATAAAGGGCAAAACGGACTTTTTACACCATGTGGGGCCCACGTGGGGACCACCACGTCCCCAACAACCAATTTGATTAGCATCCCATGTGAAACATGGGTCAACAAAGATCAGCTAGTCATGGGGTTAGGTATGGGAGCATTAAAGACTTTCATGCCATTTTATATTTAAAAAAATAACATATTATAATCATGAAAAAGACCCAAAATGCCTATAAATACAACCCCAAAAATCTTCCAAAAATCCTCATACAATCCCCACGAAATTATCTTCAATCTCCTTGAAAAATTAGATCTAGAATTCCTCTCAAAACCCCAAAATTTCCAAGAGCTAAATCTCTTTCCAATTTGTTTTTCTTTTTAGATTAGAACAAGAGACCTAAATTCAATTAGGCACTCTGTTCTAGATCTAATTTGATCAATTCCACCGTCCAAAACATCCCAACACATCTATTCTACAAAACCCCCAAAGGAATTTCAAGATCCAACGGTTCAAACAACGGTATTTACGCGAAAGGTGGATTTTAGGCTATATCGTCATCAACAAGGTATTTTTTTAATTGGGCATGTAAATCAGGTTTTCTCCCCAATCAAGTAAGTGGAAATCCTTTTCATATATTTTTAGTATTGTTTTATGTAAATTTTATTTTACTGTAATTAATTTTGGTAATAAAAAGATAAAAATAAAGTAAACAACAGAACCCTTAATTAGGGATGATGGAGTGCTCAGATGAGAAATCTGACTGTACCAATAGATCCAGAAGGGTCCAAAACCCCTAGGGTAGAAGTTTCATCAAAATCAGAGACCTTTTGGGCCCTCAATTACAAGAGGATTGATTGGACGGTCCAGAAGGGACTGTCCGATCTCCATATCAGACGACGCCCAAGACGCCCGCGTGACGCACCGTCGGAAAGGCGCGTGCGATACGCGTGGGGCGTCGGTTCAAGCGCAATGGAGGCGCATCCATAAAAAGGACGAGCGGACGTGCCCAGCGACAGCCCGGTTTGCGGGCGCGCGGACGACTGGCGTTCCGCTCGTCCCGTCCGCGTCTGTGGACGTCCCGCAGTCGCGCTTGGGAGTTTCTTCCCAGCGGACGCGCCCGACGACCCCGGTTCGTTCCGCTCGGTTCGTTCCGCCTGCCGTTCCGCCCGACTAATCTGGGCCGTTCCTTCCTTGGGCCCAGATCAAATCTAGGCCCTAGGAAGGACTGTGAACTTTCAGGATCAATTCAGGAGTCATCTGAACTCCAAATTGAGATCGGAAAGAAGCTATGGAAAGCTTGAAACCTCTATTTTCTTATAGAATAATAAAAATGACATGTTATTCAATAAAAACTTTCTGTATTTAAGAATTAAGTTTCCAATTACATAGATTTTCAAGATCTGAGATAATCAGATCTTAGAAACATGTTTTAATAATGATCTAATACTTAAATAAAGTTATATCTATGTTTAAATTGGATATATATGAGATATATTAAGGGATCTACCCTTTATGATAGAAAAACCCAAAAAAATACAAAGGGACCCACTTGATCAATGAGATCAAGTGTGATCAGATCCTTGGGATGGAAAGAATAACTGTTTATATGATGAAATCCAAGGAAATCATGGATGGATTATGATAAAAATAGATCAATGTGATCTTTTGACCTTAATAGAGAAAATTCTCTAAATATAACTAAAGTCCTTAATCAAAGGCAAAGATCTAAGATCAAATGGTTGGATCATAAGTAAAGGTTTCTAAAAATGTAAATATAATTAGTTTCATTTTATATTATTATGTTATAAAGCATGCTAGTATAACATTTAGAGTTTAGTATGATATGTGTTCATTCTTATCATAAGGTGCTAGATTTAATTTAAGTACCTTGCCTCATTTTCATTGAATGTTAAATTAGGTAGTTTTATGCTTTAAATTTATACTTCATTTATGGTTGAATGTTAGTAGTAGATTTACTTGTTATGAGATAAAGAGCATAAAACATCAAAAATGTATTCTAATGAGAAAGTAGAGTTTCATGACACAAATAAGAATGAAGTACTTTAGACTTAATTAGTAAGGGCTATAGTTAGTAGGACAATATAAGGATTATCAAATCCTTGGCCCAAATTAGGAAAAGAATAATAAACCCCATGAATGACATTATAAATATTCATGGACTTAATTAAAATCCATTAGAAAGAGTACTTAGAGTAAACATGCTTATAGGAACCTTATGAAAGGTTGAGCTATGGTCATTCTAGTGAATGATGAACATAGTGGTTAAGGGGGTTATCTAATAGAGCCTCGCTCTTCCCCTACCTTCTGTTGACGTTTGTGAGGTCTAAACGCCTCCTTACATGAGGATTGAAGTAACCACTTTGTGTTCACCCATTCAGCTAGTAAGCCTTAGCCAATTGGAAATAAGAGGAGCAGTCTAGACTTAGGCTTGAATAAGCTACCTTCAATCAGCACATTAACTGGTTGAATAATAATCATAAGAGCATAAAAGGTTAGTAAATTACCTAACCCTAATAAAAACAGTAAGTAAGATAAGGATGATCAAACAAGATCTATTAAATCTTGGATGATCAAGAACAATAAAGATAAGAACACTATATTGTACTTAGTATGTATGTTTAGTATACTTGTTATAGTTATTTAGATTAGATAATCCAAACCCTTGATCAAAGGTGATTCAAGGAAGAAAACCAAGATCATCCTCCATAGGGATGATCCAAGAACTGAACTTAGATCAAAGAAGAACTAGATGATAGAAGATCTAGGACCTTGATCTTTATCAACATGAGTAGATTGTCAATCAAAGAATCTATGAAAGATCAAGATCAAGGAGATGAACATACAAAGACTTAGAAATAGAAAAATACTTAGATATGAATGATCTAAAGATCATTCTAAACATCAGATCTAGTGATCAATAGGATTGTTCATAATTTATATATTGACAATATGTATGGATGTACAGATTACATACATCGGTCAAGATCATGGAAGATTGGGGAAAAGAGATTAATCCTTAAAGGTAGGAGGATTTGATGAATGCATTTACATGAGATATTCATGATTGTACTCATGATCTTATGTTGACAAGAGTAATGATAATACTTGTAGTATATCTCTTGAAAACCTTATGATCCAACCAAACACCTATAAGATGGTTAAGGACTAAACTATAAGTGAATAGGGAACTAGAAAATATTTCAGCCCTAAGTAAACAGACGTATGGTCTGATATATATGGAATCTATTTTACATACAAGCTTGGAGGCTTGTGAGTTTGTTTTAATAGGCATGAGCCTAGGGGATGCTATTGCTAGAGGAGTTATGAGGGTTTGGCCACCCGCTCCTTGAAATTTGATGATATGATGATACCTTGCCCAATGAGAGGCTAAAAGCTCGGGTGGTGGCAATTATGGGAAGGCCACCACCGTGAAAGTCTTGCCCCCATACGGGCGGTGACATAATATTTTCCACCGTGGTATCGGTGGTGAACAGTGGCGCTTATCCGAGCGCGCTAGTACGGATCGAGGCAAAGACATAGCAACCTTTACGATTATTTTGCACTATGATGCATATAGGAACAGGCATAGTGAAATGCCTTATGTTATAGCATAATGAAATGCTAGGTAATTGTATATTACCAATGTTTCCCAAGAAGGGAAATTCCCAGGTATGAGATTAGTTTGTAATACTAAATACTCAAAATAAAGAGAATTGTTCACCTTAGTTGGGAATGATATTTCACTATTTTCACAAATTTAATTGGTTTACCCATGAAGGGTATGTATGTATATAGATATACATAACTTACAAAATAAAGAGTATGTTTGAGGATAACGAGATTATGAAGGATTGGAATTACATTGTCAATTATTATGTTTCTTGAATCCCCTACCAAGCATTGCTTCTTGAGATATTGTACTTGTTGCAATATCTCGGATCCAGGAAGGAGAGTTAGGAGCTGAAGACTATAGAAGACTTGAAGAGAATAATCTTCAAGGTATACCCTTGAAGACATGTATTTTTATTTGTTGAGAGTTTTATTGTATGGTGAGCTTGAGTTTTGGATTATGTAATTTGGACAAGTATTGTACTAGATTTGGTATCTTGTGAACCACTGGATGGATCCTGGAGTTTAATAAAAGTATATTCCTTCAATGGAATTTTATTTTGTACACAAATTGTACTTATGTTATATATGAAGTGGTGACTTGGGTTTTCAAAACAAGTTCTAAAGAAAAGAATTTCCGCTGCTTTGTTTTGCGAAAAAATTTTACACTCTTAAGGGCCCTGCCTTTCAAAATACTTTACAAATCATGTTTTCAAAAACCCGGGTCGTCACAAATACAACCCAGTGGTTAAGTTGAGGTGTCTCTTGTGTAAGTAGGTGACAGGTTCACTTAGTACATCACATCCATCAAGGGATGTAAGGTGCTTGCATATTGAGGTAAAATATCTAGAGGATATATTTGGTAAGGGTGTGTGTCAGGGGGTTTCTTGATGATATGTATGAAAATGATATATATATATATATATGGACGTATGTACGTACGTACATATGTATATTCATTAGAGCCATAATGTGTGGCTAAGTATTTGTATGGTTAATTGTAAAGAGTAAAAACGTAATTAAAATAGTCTATTACTATCTTTCTAATAGATCATGCCTTGGGCATTGACGAGAGGCTAGAGTTACTCCAGGTGATGGCAAGGATGGTTGTTCTAAGTATTATTTTATATTAACCCATTCAAAATGTATTATTTGTCGACACCAAAGTCATGTAGGTCTTGCTCCCATGACAGTGATTGCAAAAGGAGTTTGCCATTAAGGGTTGATGGTCGAGTAAGGCATGAGAATAGATTACTATAAAACTATACTTAAGCCAATTAGATAATTATAGACTCTACACTTACATTGTGTGACTCTTTGCAATTGACTCTACTCTTAGCTCCAACGATGGCTATGAAAAATAATAATGATAAGCATGTTAAGAATATCAATATGGTAGGATACTCAACCGATTTTGAGATTCTTCATAAATGGACCATTCCTAATGTAAAACCTAAGAAAATCTATAATATAGGTGGATTTTATTTTACTTTAACTAAAATCATCAATAACATGGAGCAGACAATACGTTTGGATAATACAAAACAAATAACCAATTTGTTTTAGGAAAGAGATTTGAAATCTTATTTAGATTTAAACAAGTAAAAGTTCATACATGTTGATCTGATTTAAATAGGTTTTAAACCTCTTACTTTAAATTATTTAAATGCTTCAATTCTTACGGTCTTAAGAGATGCACGATATATGGATTGGGCTCTCTTTTTGATGGGTGTCTTATAGACTAGTCTCTGCCATGCCTTGTTTATATCAATGTTTTTCCTGATTTTAGTTTATCATTGACTGATCCTAATATATTTGATGCTTTGAGTTTATATGTTAAGACTCATGGTTATAATTTTAAGGTAGGATTTGAAACAATAGCTTTAACTTACAGAATTCATTTTATTTCCTTCCTACTCCTGTCGCAAATGCTAGGCAAAAATCACCTAAGGATAAGACTATCTTAATAGAGACAAACTTTCTGTCATCTGACATAGTAGTCAATAGGACTTTAAAATGGGATGAAATTAACTTCCCTGAATCTTGGCAACTATCAGACGCTATTATGCTAAGACAAATAGTTGATCAAAATCTAGATCAAATAATATAAACTAATAATGGTGATATAGAAATTAGATTTGATAATAGATCTTCTAGACTCCCTAGAATCACTTCTTGTTCATTTAAAGCATCTAGGTTCTCTTCTAAATTTATGAGAGAAGAAAAACCAAGTTCTAGTTCAATAGAAGAATTAAAAATATCAAGCAATAATATTGTTCATTCAATTTATAAGAAACCTCAAGATAGTACTCCTACTCCATCTAAGATGGATTTTAATCTGTGAGTTTATGGATTTTAGTCCATTATCTTAGAAAAATAATGAGCAAAAATTTTAGTTAGAATCTAGCAAAGACTTTAGAGAACTTTAAAAATTTTAAAGATCATCTTCAAATTTACAAAGTGAATTTTATAAACATATTGAGAGAACCCAGAAACCAATATTCTTTATCCCGTGGTTCTTGATTTATTTCTTGAGTAATGGCCTTAATATTATTAATAGAGAATGGAACACTACTAGAGGAGAAAATGTTTCTTTTGTTTGTCCTCCTAAAGAATCATTAAGACTATCCACTTAGGATAGAATTCTTGAAACTATAGCGTATGTTGCACATGGAAATGTTCAATCATTCTCTGATCTTAATATTTTAATCAAACAAAGTAATTACACTAAGCTTTACTTACAAATTGTAGCAGTACAAGTAATAAAAATTGAAGAAGTGATTAATAAAATCCTTGAATATTTGAAGGAAGTAGATCCTAAGTAGAAAGAAGAGAAAAACCCTTCAAGGATCAAACCTTCATTAAAACCTCCTCTTGAAATTAATAATTTTAAGATGGAAGAGGAATCAAGTGATTTAATAAAAGCTATCAACGAAAGACTTGATAATCTGAAGATCATCACTTTACCAATTCAAGGATCTGAGATTGATTCAATCAAGTTAGATAAAGAAATAGAAATTTCTGAAGAACTATGTTCATATAATATATTTGAAACTGAACTAATACAAGTCCAAGCACAATTTTTAGAAGTTAATAAAAAAGAAAACCAAGAAGGTTAGATAGGATTTATTACAAAAGGCCAACACCGACAGACATATTAATAGAAGAAAATGACATCCACATTCAAAATGATTATAGAGCTAACTCAATCTATGAACAGGAACATAGATGGAATAACTTAAAATTAGATTTTTCAAAAGATGCATAGTACTCTACTATTTGTAAATAGAAAGGAAATTATGATAGAAACATAGCCAATATGATAATAACTGGTTTCACGAGAAACTTAAAAGGATGGTGGGACAATTGCATCTCACAAATTCAACAAAATGAAATCCTTTCCAGAGTCAAAATTGAACCTTATACGAGTCAACCTTAAGAAGACTTAGTTTATACTTTGGTCTGTACAATTGTAGAACATTTTATTGGCAATATGTAGAGTCAATTTAAAATATATAGGGCTTTACTCTAGAATCTGAGATGTCCTACAATAGTGCATTTTAGTTAGTATAAGGATATCTTCCTTGCCCATGTCTTACATTTAAGTGATGTAAACCATAATAACTAAGAACAAAAATTCATCAAAGGTCTTCCATACTTGTTTGTAGAAAGAGTTAAGAGAACTCTTAAAAGTCAATTCGAGGATAATATACCTTATGAACAATTAACATATGGACAATTAGTTCACTCATATATCAGTGAAGGTTTAAATCTCTATAATAGATAAAACACCTCATCATCATCTGGACCTTATCCCAATTAGGGGTCAGCCACATGAATCTTATTCCTCCATTCCTCTATATTAAGTACCATATCTTCATTTAGTCCCAAAGTTTTTAAATCTTTCTTCACCACTTTTATCCATGTTCTTTTGGGCCTTCCCCTTGCCCTTTTAGAACCTTCTACTTTTATTGCCTTACTCCTTCTAAGTCTAATCTAAGTCTCCTTTGAACATGTCCAAACCATCTAAGTCTAATCTCCCTCATCTTGTTACCTATTGGTGCCACCCCTAAAATTTCTCTAATATTTTCATTTCTAATTATATCCTTTCCTATCTTACCACTCATCCATCTCAACATCCTCATTTCTGCGATGCTCATCCTATGAGCATGATGTTCCTTGACTACCCAACACTCTGATCCATAGAGCATGGCCGCCCTCATGGCCATCCTATAAAAATTTTCTTTTAATTTGAGTGGCACCCACCGATCACACAAAACTCCATATGCACATCTCCATTTGTTCCAACCTGCTTGGATTCTCTGGGAAACCTCCCTCTTAATCTCTCCACTCTCATGAATCATTGATCCAAGTACCGAAAGTGGTCTTTGACGGGACTTTTTAGTTATCAATCTTGACTAGTCTTCCACTCTTACTCCTCTCCTTGCTAAAATTGCATTCCATATATTCTGTCTTAGTTCGACTAATTTTAAATCCTTTAGATTCTAATGCTTTTCTCCATAACTATAGCTTTATGTTTACAACCTCCATTGTCTCATCAAGTAAGACTATATCATCTACAAATATCATGCACTAGGGAATCTCCTCGTGCAGATGTTTTGTTACCTCATCCATAACCAACATGAAAGATATGGGCTCAATGCTGATCCTTGGTGCAATCCTATAGCGATAGGAAAATTACTAGTTTGGCTACTAGTAGTCTTAACATTTGTTACCGCTCCCTCACATACATATCTTTAATTATATCTATATACCCCTGCGAAACCCCTTTATTGCCCAACACCCTCCATATTAACTCTCTAGGAATTCTATCATAAGCTTTCTCTAAGTCGATAAAGACCATGTGGAGGTCTTTCCTCCTCTCCCTATATTTCACTACTAATTGTCTTAGTAAGAAAATAGCTTCCATGGTAGACCTCCTCCTAGGCATGAAACCAAACTATTTCTCTGATACACTTGTTTCATGTTGTAGCTTCTTCTCAATCAGTCTTTCAAAAAGTTTCATAGTGCGGCTCATAAGTTTGATCCCTCAATAATTAGCACAGCTTTTTATTTCTCCTTTATTATTGTAAATTGGTACAATAGAGCTTTTCCTCCACTCATTAAGCATTTTCTTTGATTTTGTACTCTTGTTAAACAACTTGGTTAGCCAAACTACCCCACTATCTCCTATATGCTTCCAAACTTCTAATAGTATACCATTAGGCCCCATGGCCTTTCCTGATTTCATCTTTTTCAAGACCTCTTTCACTTTAGGTATTCTAATCCTACGTTCATGTCTATAATATCCAACGTTATTCAGATTTATAGTATTTTCAATCCCTATATTCTTAGAGCCATTGTCATTTAACAATTTTTTAAAGTACTTTTCCTACCTTTGTTTGATCTCATCATCTTTGACTAATATCCTTTGATCATGGCTTCTAATGCACCTAACATGATCTGTCCTTACCCTTCTGTTCTCTGACTTTTGCAAGTTTAAACACATCTTTCTCACCTTCTCTTATTCCTAGTCTATTATAGAGCTCATCATATGCCTTAAATTTAGCCTCACTTACTATTCTCTTAGCAACCTTTTTGGCATTCTTATATTGTTCATAGTTTTCATTATTTCTAGTTTTCTACAATGCTTTAAAACACATCCATTTTTCTTTAATAACTTTTTGCACTGTTTCACTCTACCACCATGTTTCCTTTACTAATTGCCTTTTACCTTTAGATACTACTAAGACATCTTTGCCACTTTCTTAATGGACTCAGCAGTATTAATCCTCATGGTATTTACTTCTGTTTCATGGTTCCAATTTCCTTCTACCATCAACTTATCTGTGAATGAGGTTATTTTCTCTCCTTTTAAGTTCCACCACTTAATTTTTGGATACCTATTAAGTTCATTTCCTTTCTTTCATCTTTTGATATGGTTATCCATAACCATTAACCTATGTTGTGAGGTTAAACTCTCATCGGGTATCACTTACAATCCTTACACATTGATCGCTTAGTATTCCTAAGTAGAAAAAAGTCTATTTGGCTTTTAAGAAGTCCACTTTTAAAGGTTATTAAGTGTTCATCCCTCTCCTTAAAGAGTGTATTTACAATGGCCAGGTTATATGACAAAGCAAAATTGAGGATAGTCCCCCCCATCTCATTTTGTTCACCTATACCATACCCTCTGTGTATTCTATCATATCCTTCCTTTTCTTTTCCTACATGGCCATTTAAGTTTGCTCCTATAAATATCCCCTCAATGCAAGGAATTTATTGTATGACTCCCTCCATATCTTCCCAAATTTGTCTCTTGATTATATCTTTTAACTCTACTTGTGGTGCGTATGCACTTATAATATTTATAATCTGCTCTCCTAGAATAAGTTATTATTATTACAATTTTATCACTGATTCTTTTAATGTCTACAACTTTATCCTTTAATTCCTTATCCACTATTATTCCTGCTCCATTTCTGTTATTATCTTTTCCTACATACCATAATTTATACCCATCAATTTCTCTAGCTTTAGCCCTTTTCCACTTCGTTTCTTGGATACAAGCAATGTTGACTCTCCTACGTTTCATCGTGTCTACTAACTCCAAACTCTTACTTGTCAATGTCCCTATATTCATGTGGTGATACAAATCTTATGCTTTGGAGATATCCTATTTACCTAATAAAGGTAAAATGAAACAACCTGATAAGGAAGTACAAAGATCCTAATAATTTTTTTAAAAATATAATAAATATCCTAAGAAGGATAAATCAAGAATAAAATGTTATAAATGTGGTAGGCATAGTCATTATGCTAGTATATGTTATACAAAAGAGAAAATTGAAGAACTTGTAATAAATAAAGGATTAAAGTAATCTTTATGAAAAATTGTGCGTAATTCTTCAAACTCAGACAATATATCTATTTTTGAGTCCTCATCTTCTTCAGAATGTGAAGATAATAATAATTCATGCTGTAAAAGAAAGTGTAATAAACTTAAAATAATAAAGATCTAGAATATTGGAAAGTAATTATCAAGATGAATAATCTATCTACTAATGTTCTCATGCAATCGCAATAGGATCTACTTGACTTAGCTGATTAAGTAAATGACAAAACACTTAAAAAAGTACTAGTCCAAAAAATACTTAAAATATCCTCAAATAATGAAGAAGAGGATAGTACGATAATTGATACAAATAAAGTATGCAAAATGTCAAAAGTAACTCAAAGGTTAAATAACAAACCTTCAATATCCAGTAATATCACTACACAAGATCTTAGGGGAGAAATCAATTCTCTTAAAATAGAGATTATTTTAATAAAAAATGAAAATAGTCTAATTGACAAAAAAAAAAATCAATCTTGAAAATAAAAATACTTTTAAAAGGGGAGAAACTTCTAATATTGAAGGATTTTTCTCTTCTTTCTTCTTGAGATCTTCTTCCTTCAAATATTCAAGGATTTTATTAATCATTTCTTCAATTTTTAATACTTGTTCTCTATAATTTGTAGGTACAAATTAGTATAATTACTTTGTTTAATTAAAATATTAAAAAAATGGTTGAACATTTCCATGTTTAGCATATATTGGAGTTTTAGGAATTCTATCCTGAGTGGATAGTCCTAGTGATTCTGTAGGCGGATAAGCAGAAGAAACATTTCCTGCTCTAGTAGTGTTCCATTCTCTGGTAATAATATTAAGCTCATTACTCAAGAAGTAAGTCAAGAACCACGAGATAAAGAACATCGGTTTCTAGGTTCTCTTAAGATGTTTATAAAATCCATATTTGTAAAATTGGAGATGGTCTTTAAAAATTTTAAAGTACTAGTCTCTAAAGTCTTTGTTAGTTCTATCTCAAATTCTTGGCTTATTATTTTTCTAAGATCACTTCTTGGACTGAAATCCATAAATTCATAGATTATTAAAATCTATCTTAGATGAAGTAGGAGTATGATCCTGAGGTTTCTTATAAATTAGATGAAAAATATTATTCCTCTATATTTTAGTTCTTCCATTAAAACTAGAACTTGTTTTTTCTTCTCTCATATTATCATAAGACAACGTAGATGGTCTAAATGAATAAGAAGTGATTCTAGGAAGTCTAAAAGATCTCCTATTAAAAAATCTAATTTCTATATCACCATCATTAGTTTGTATTATCTAATCTAGATTTTGATCAACTATTTGTCTTAACAGGACATCTTTTGACAGTTGCTAAGATTTAGGGAAGTTAATTTCAACCCATTTTAGAGTTTTATTGACTGCTATGTCAGATGATAGTAAGTTTATCTCTATTAAGATAGTCTCGTCCCTAGGTGATTTTTGCCTAGCATTTATGACAAGAGTAGTAAGGACCTTAAAATGATTTTTGTAAGTTAAAGATATTGTTTTTGATCCTATCTTAAAATTATAACCATGAGTCTTAACATATAAACTCAATGCATTAAATGTATTAGGATCAGTCAATGATAAACTAAAATAAAGAAAAACATTGATATAAATAGGGCCATGACAAAGACTAATCTGTAAAATCCTCATTTGAAATTCCAAAAGCAATTAGTTATATGATGATTGTGCAATTTTTTTACTTTAAAAAAGAAAGAAATAAAGAAGAGATGAGTAGGCAAACCATGTAGCTGACAGTTTTTTATTTTTTTCTTTCTTCTTTTGATACTTGGACAATTTCCAAGTAAAAATATCCAATGGATGCATCCTATTAATTGCCTTTTCATCACTCTATCCTTCCTTCCATATATATAAATAGTTCCATGCTTCGAGGTATGCTATAGTAGGGCATGTCTCATGGAAAGTCACTATGAGGCTTTCCACTTCTCCTTGATGATCCACCTTTTGTTGATCCGGTTCATTCATTTGGATCATCTCGGCTTTTCACACCTAGAACCTAAAAGCAACATGGGTTAGATGATATCATATCCAAGAAAAATGTGCTTTTAGCATTCAACGACAAAAAATAATGTTGTTGGGGATAATCGGTTAATTATCCCATTGTCCTGACTTTAATGCCCGGAGATGTCTATTGTTAAATAAATCATATGAGAAGAATGCTGATATGAAGTGCCAAACCACCCAACAATGTTGAAGTGCCTTTGCTTTTGCATGATGTGCCCATTGGCAAACTTAACTTCGAATATCTCATGGCCCAAAAAATCAGTTTAGAAAGAAGTTATTGACTTCCACCAAATTTCTTTTTTGTTCAATGAATGCATATGGTTGCTTCTTAAGCACTTATAACCCTATAGCATGATGAAAGCACCATTTTTTGGTTGCTATTGACTTTCTTTTGAAATGAATTTTGGGTCATGAAATATCCAAAGTTAGACGAGTCAAATGAATGGCTTGGATCAATGATATGTGCCACCCACCATAAAGAAGTGATGATACTTCACCGTTTCTTGCATACATGTGACACCCAAGGTGTTACACAACATATAAACATAATATTTTTCAAAAGTTGGGATCCTTGATTTATAATTTTCCTTCTTAAAATCAACTAAAAACAAACATTTCAAATAGAAACACTCATTTCAAAACCCTGGGAGTCATACAACTTGCAAGACTATGGGTTTAATGGTGTAATGATCTTCCCATTTCTATCACAAATCCATCAAAGTTTCCTCTGTAATTTGGACTAACGCATTTAATGAATGCAATGCAACAAGTACTTGATAAATAAAATAAAATATAAATCCAATATCTGGGATACTCAGTCTCCCTACCCATCCATTCATATCAATTATAGATTTCAATAAAACCATATCCATCAATGGTAAAATACAAATAAAAAAAAATAATGACATTGCCCAGGGTCTGTCCATGCACACCCATCACATCCAACATAGATACATTCATACATTCAAGTCACAAAAGTTTAATTCATATGTATACATATACAAACCATCTACATTATTCATATGACAAACAACATATGACGATGAGATCTCCTTAGTGCACTGTTGGAAGCTGCCCACCCCTCAACTGCTTTTGGTCTATTGCCTTTGCTATTCTCTCTCTTAATATCTAAGGCATTGCAAAACATTGTAATGCCTCAATAAGCTATGCTTGTATAGGTGATGACAAGAATAATAAATTTATGCACATAATATATATATATATATAATGAATAGTTGAATTGTCAAATCTCAAGGCATGCAATGTCAACTTTTTCATGAAAAACATCTCTAATATAATATCAATCGTGAGAGTAAATAGTGGTGGTGTAGAGCATAAATAGTATGCAAAGCCAACCTAATGACATGTAACAATCAATGCATCAGAATTCACATAACTGCTGAAAACATGGCAATGCAATCATGCCATCTGCGTGTCTCCAAAAACATCCTAAGTATACAGAGCCTCTAAGGCTCATCAAAATGCCAATCTCAAATTGACGCAACTCACATTACCTACATGTATGAAAATGAGACAAATCAATTGAACTTCTAAGCCTCATAAATATACCAAACCACATTAGCGCAAAGCATAAAAAGCTTAACGAATACATATGCATGTCATCAATAAGGGCACCCTCACACACGGGTCCCAAAAGTGTCAAATACCACATTGGTACAGTTCATCAAATCTTGAATAATATATCAATGAATATGCATGTCATCAACAAGGGCACCCTTACACACGGGTCCCACGAGTGTCTCATACACTCAAATAACTAGTCATGAGTATATCAATATAGGGTATTTAAAATTAAGAATATCTTAGTAAAAATGTGCACATCATCTATAACAATCCTAATTTTTAAATCCCATTTTAAAGGATTATAAATTAATTTTGATAAACATAAATGGGATAATCTTTATATTTAGGTTTCACTGAATTGACCTTTTTAAAGGCATCAAATTGGACTCCAATACCTTATTATTTGGATCGTGCTCAGAAAAACAATTCTAACAATACTACATTTCCTGCAAGTGGAGTTTGAACGAATAAGTTACAATTTTTCTCGTAGGGGGCATTTTAGTAATTTCACTAACAAGCCCCAGTTATAGAAATCTAGGTTCGATGGTAAAGAGATGTTTGGAAAATGCCATGAGCAGCAACCATGCACTTTGATTGAGATTATGTTGGCTGTAATGATGAGGAAAAAACACAATTATTAAAGGTTTAATATATAAAAGAAAATTAAAATAATAAAGTAAACAAAGGAGGGGCCAAAATTGATACTAGCATCACCTACCTTAAGTTAAACGAAAACCAATGCTAGGTTTGTTTTCCCAAACCTGGCGCTTAACAAGAGGAAAAATGCAATGATGGGAAGAGAAGGAGAAGAGGGAGGAGGAGAAGGGAGAGAGAGGGAGAGAAGGAGGGGAGAAAGGAAAGGAGAGGAGAGGAGAGGGGGAAGAGTGCCCAAACATCGAAAAATCTAAATTTTTAGCTGTGGAGGAGGGATTGATAGTCACCAAAGAAATTGAGTTTGCTGGTGACAACAGTAGCTCCGATTGGAGATCCCATCGTTCAATCAAGTCTCCAAGAGTTGGGGAACGAAACCCCTCTGATTCCACCCCCATTAGAGGAGGAACTACATCTGATTGGAGGGGGAAAGTGGAGCACATGAGATCGACGCCAGAAAATCAACAAACCATGTCTTCTCTAGCAACGATCGGTGATCTTGGACGTCTACAAAGGTTAATTTTCTCATGATTCTCCATTTTCTTGTTTGATTTGACTGTAGAATAGGAAAAACTAGGTTTTCTAGTTAGGGCTAATTTAATTCACACCAAAACAAGATCAAAACTGTTGATCTTGTTTGTATTTAACAAGTAGAAATGGTCAGGAGATTGATCAAACCATGTGAGGCTCTGATCATCTGATTAGAGCTCAGACAAGGGTGATTTGGCTCCTGAAGTTTGATCCACGATGATCTAACCATTCAAATTGTAATTTAAGCCTAAAAGTAGTTAAATACATGCATTTTGTGGTTGGGATTTGACTGAAATCGATGATATGTGCTAGAAAATAGATAAAACAATTTGCATTGTCTGATCTGTTACAATGTACACAGTGACTAGCAATATTTAATAAATGATTAGATGCTACCAGTAAGTTTTTCATCCTTCAAAATGATAGGATGAATCAAAATTTTAAGATTTGGAAGTAAAACAGATTGGATGATCTAGGCTATCTGATTTGTCACTATTTAAATAGTGGATCTGTGAGATCTGATCAATGATTAGATGCCACAGATGAATTCTAGGACCCTAAATTAACTACAATGTGACTAGAATTCTGAAATTTGGATAAAAAGATATTGAATAATCTAAATGGTCTAATCAGACAATAGGGGAATAGGAACCTGGTGATGGTTGGTTTGTGATTAGATGCCACCATTGCATTCCTAAGCCTAAATTGGCATAGGAAGAGATATCTTTCACTGATTCATTGGTTAAAAAGGTTTAATAACATGTTGAGAACAAGATCTGACCAATCCTAGTTGCTGGATCACCAATTAGAGAGTGAATAATAGATCATGGGGTGATTTGATACTATTCTTACATATTATTAGTGATACGTAGTTGGAAAATGAGTTATCAAAACTCTAATGGCTTGAGATGAGTTTTCATCATCTATCAGCAATCTAAAAATGACAATTAGACCACCATTCAATGGTTAGAAATTGAAAATACAAATATACACCAGTGACTGATAATCAATGGCTTAGATTTGATAACCTACAACTTGATAGAAGTAAGATTGGTGAACCATGAATGGAAACATAGATCTTGATGGTTGATTAGTGAGAGATTACTAAAACCTAATGCTTTCACGATTAACAGATGATCTGGATTGTCAAATCATGGTTAAAATACACTTTTGTAATTACTAGCTTACGACTCAACATTGACAAGAAAAATTTGAAATATCGACAGGTTGACTGATAAGTCGAGTTGAAGAAGGAACATAGCTACATTGTGAATTTTGCCTAAGAGGTAAGCGGTTTTAACATCTATTTGCCATTGAGATTTTAACTATGACATCAGCTTTACCAAGATATGTGGATTTTAAATAATCAAATCATTTGATTATCATGTTTGCTTTTTCAGACTTCTTGACTACTATGAAACTTATATCTCATCATGTTATGTCATTTTAGCTTTTAAAGAATGCAATACTTACAAATGAGGAATGTGAATTATATATATGTATCTTCATAGCCATGATGCATGCTTTTATATGAAAAACAAAAATGATGTTGTTCATTACATGTAGTAGAGTGTTTTTAAAAGAAATGATGATATTTGAAATGCATCAATCCCATGTTTTAAGATGAGTTAAAGAAATGCATGATTTTGCATGATATATATATATATTATATGATTTAAGATCATTTGGGATTAAGATATATCTTTGTGCATGCTAATGAGCCTGGTGGGAACTATGCTAAGAGGTTGTACGGGGTGGCCTCCCAGCCTCTAACCACTAAAGGTGAAAGGTATCCATGCCTAAAGTGGCATCATTTTTCTTGACTATTGTGGTAGGAAGGTGGTCATGGCAACCTTTCGAGACGTATCTGTAGTTGTCGTGAAGGCTATGGTGGCTATTCTCTAGATACCAAAGAGGCACGATTCAGTGATCTAGTTGTGAGCATAGTGTGCCATAGGATTTCTGTTTTTGTGACCCACATAGATGGGATTGATGGTCTTTAAATGAGTACTCATGACCGACCAGTTGATGTGTTTGGCAGAGTACTTATGTGTACATGATGATGTTGTCGGTTTGGGATTGCCTACGTTCATGGTTTAATTGATCACTACTTTAATACATTGAGCACCTTATGATGTATGATTTATCAAGTTAAATGGTGGACCTTTCACATAGTTCTCAATTTACACTTACAAGTGCTTTTGGAATATGTTCTATATTGTAATTTACTTGAGATTACTGTAATGATTCAACCATTTGAAAAATTCATGTCTAAAGTCATACATGTTTTATATTGAGACTATCTAAAATATTTCAGCATGAAATTGTGAACTGCGAATTATATATGACTTTATTCACATTTCTTATCTCTGATTTGATTATCATATTCTTTAAAATTTGCATGAAAAATAATTTGAGATGTTCTTTAGAATTGAATCACAAACTTGGTAAAATAAATGTGAAACTGCCTACACAAGCGCAAACTTGCTGAGGCATTGTAAATTGTTCATAATGTCCCAGGTTTGGAGAAATAGGATAGAGGAGTAGAAGACTATGTTAAAGATCTCTAGAGGACTAATCAAGTATATCGAATTAGCTTGCATTATGGTTGATTGAAATAGTAAACTGAAGTAATATGTTGATCTAATATGACTTTATTTTATGGATTTGTAGACATGTAATTCAAAGTCGTGGTTGTGTGGCTGTGGTTGGATTGATCCTGGTAGGTATATTTTAAGTCATTGATGTTTCTTTAGTTTTGATTTAGTTTTGATTTTTAAAACACCTTGTCATGTATGTGAATGTGATGGGATGGAGATAGTCTTCTTTATTCTTTTATTTATGAAAATTGTGTTCATCAAGTACTTTGCAATGCCATGCGTTAAATGTCTAATGTGCAAAAAGTAGATAAAACTCTGCTAGATTTTTGGTAGAAATGTAGGCCTCATTTTGCCAATAATCCTTTTTGAGAAAAAAAATAACACTTGGGGTTTTTAGAATGAGTTTTTAAAACATAAGGTCCTTCCGTTGTTATTTGATTTTGAAAAATGATTTTAATAGAGATCAATCTCACATTTTAATCATCTTTTACATTTAAAAAGTCTTATAAAAACCTAGGTCATTACATCATCAATGTGGGTCACCCTAACATGTAGGTCCTATGAGTGTACCATACACTCATCTGTCAAGTTATGAGTACTCATACCAATCCTCCACGCATCATCATGCTGTGAGTATATAAGGATATATCAATCCTAATGTGCTCATAATGATGCATGGAAATGTAGAACAACCATATGAAATACTGCAATGACAATCAACTCCTGGGTCTATCTACTGCCACTCCCCATTGACACTAGACCAAGAGACTAAGTGTTCGTCATGTGGGAGGAGATTGAATTTTTAGTATGGACTACCCATGATACCACTCTATATGAAGTTGCCTTCTATGGGGCAAGTGTTTATCATCTCACAAAGTTAGAGGGTGGGTGGCAAACCCTACATCCCTCCTAGCATAACATCCATTGGGTAGAAACATCCATAAAAAAAATCCATAAATCATGGAAATCACTCTACATCTCAAGGTCGAAGAAATATAATAAAATCCTATGGTGAAATAATGAAATCAAGGAGGGCTTGCAGCTCACCATCTCAAGGCACTACTCCTCATCTTAGGTTAGCCTTTTAAGGACCAACCACCAAGCCTCCTTAATTGTCCAAGGATAAATAAACGACAAAATAGAGCATCCATGCACCTCAATATGCAATAGCAACATGATCACTATTTGTGAAAAATTGATGGTCAATGCAATCATGCATATGTTCACCAGTCACAAATAAGATAGATATCTTAATACGAACCACAATATAATAATATATACATAGAATTAATTTATAAATACAAAGCTAATGCAACGAAAATCTGAAATCCTACAATATATATATATATATATGCCCATTATTTATTGCCATTACCTACCTCATACAAAGAACCACTCGTCTATACCTCTTAAATCACAACTGAACTCCACTCGAAATTAGTTTGCCTCAATCACGCTACTTGAATACACATCACATTTAGGTCTAATTCAGAATCCAAGTTATACATCTCAGTTGGATTTTTAGTTGTAAAATAACGATTATAATTCCCAATCTCAATTGTCATTCAACACAATCCAAGGGTTCATAGCCTTGAGATTTCAAGCTAGGCCTGCCTCGGTAGGCTAATAATCCTAATTACACTGAACTGAGGCCACCAACAATTATCAAATTTATTTCTTAATCATAACATAATGTATTTTAGAGTTATCATACTCATATGAGGTTAATTACAAGTAATTTATCATTTAATCAACAAATTCGACAGACTTATCTACAAATCATAGTCAATTTTTTGCTAATTATAGCCAACTCAACAAAATTAAATGGTTAGGATGGTAATCCTACCTTGCGTGACTTAATTTGAGTGATATCTTGCTATCTGTGTTGTTGGATCGTCAACCACTTCTCCAAGGTGCTCCATTTGTACTATCTGTAGTGATCTGGCCACAATACTCCACCTGATCATCCCTGGTCAAAGAATACATAGTAAATTTGATCAGATTAAGAAGTTAATCGAACGGTAAGGTTTATCAATTTGGATCCAATTTCATATGTGTATATCTCAATTGATCTTAGCCATTGATCAAAATCAACTATATCTTAGCAACAATGCTTAGAATCAAAGATATCAAATATGGATCTCAATCTGTACACCATGAGGGTCACGATGAATAGTTTAGTTCATAAAATAAAGTTGGATTGGTCGTGGATTGGATGATCTAGTACAAGATCTACTATCAAGTCCGATTAAAAACTCAATTGACTATTGATCTGTGATTGCGTGTCAAGTCAATCACATATCAAGTCCCTGGTGTTAGAACAAATGATTAGACATGAATCAAATGTCAAATCTATGAAGATCTCACATAGGAGATGGGTCAACGGGACAAGGTGGTGTTGGAATGGGCCCACCCACACAAAATAGTAGGAGAGAGAAGAAGAGTAGGGAGCAGTGGTGGCTGATGGTGGATCTGCTATGGTCACTCCTCGAAACCCAGCCACAGGGAGATAGAGGAAAAGGGAGAAATCAAGCCACATTAGTTTGCTTAATGGCTAGGGCATGCTAGTGAAGGAAGGAAGATAGAGGGGGAAAGGTCCGTATAAACGAACTGGTTGGGCAGTCTAGATTGTGTCAAAGGATGAAGATAGGTGGGGACGAAATGCTAGAGAAGGAATAGGGTAGCCTATGTGACTGGCCTATGAGCACAAGTGTGTCAGGCTGACTATGCTGAAGGGGGAAAGCCAACAGGGAAGGAGGAAAAGGGTTTCTAGATGCTTTGGATTATATTGTGGGTTTGGCCGTCCAATGGAGAAAATAGGATAGGAGGAAGGAAAGAAGGGAAAGGGGGATGCTGGCACGACTGCCCAAATCTGGCATCGTGTCAACTGGCCTGAGTTGGGGACAAGGGAAAAAGGGAGAGGGGCATGCGGGTTGCTGTGCTAGTGTAGTTTGCTCTGGTGGGTGTGGGAGCTTAAGAGGAAACGAAATAAGAGGAGGGTTTTGAGGGTGAGGGGATTGAATGGCAAGTGGGTTTTTGGATCCCGGAGTTGGGAAGATGCTAGAAGAATTTGAATGGATAGGGAGGGTGTAGACCAATGCAGGTGAATGGAAGATAGATCACCAATGAGGAGATCTGAGCAAGAAGGGGAAGGTGAACACTAGGTTCTCTCCCTCTTCTCCGATGTCCCTTGTTTTGTTGCATTTTAGGTTGTTACCTAACATGGGAAAGCTGGGTGACATATGGTGGGTTGACCCACCATGTCTCAAACTCGCTCCACACTCTGCAGGCTCACACTCAAACACGTGGTGGGTATTGTTTCGACCCTCTCTTAAATTAGTAAATTTTGGGGTTTTCCATCTCGATCTCTATTTCACACAAAATTAGTGTTGTTGGAATCATATCAATGCGCACATTTCATTTTTTAGTCTTTAGTGCAAATTTTAAGTTTTCAAAGGGGTCACTTCCATGGAATTAAATTTATCATTTCCATTTTATTTAAAATGTAATGTAATTACACTAAAATAACTCAAGATTGAGGTTGTTACATTCTTTCCCCCTTATATGAATTTTGTCCTCAAAATTCTTTTCATGTTATCTCTTAAACAAGTCTAAAAGCATCCTCATCTCATAAGGTAGACAAATCATGCCAATTATTCAAAAGCAACTTAGCTCGTATGGTAGGCAACTCATTTTAAGTTAAATCAAAATGTCTCATAACTAGTGTACTAGAACACTCCAAGGATCAAATCCATCTATGTACAACATTAGTACATGTAAAACCACCATGTATCCATGTAGTGGAAAAACCATACATTCATATTTATGAATTAGAGATTAAGTGATAGTGCATCTCAACTCACCAACAGGAATATGCCAATCAAAATTAGACCATCTCAATTGACCAATAGGAAAATATATGCTACTTAAAATTTGAGCATATCAGCTCACCAACAGACAAATCTATGCCAATTGAAATCAAAGCATATCAACTAACCAACAGGAAAATCAGTGCCAATTAAAATCAAAGCATATCAATCACTAACAAACAAATCTATGCCAATCAAAATCAATCTCTTGTGGCAGTAATCCCGAAAGCTCCTCAGGAAAGATTGCAAACACTCACATGTCACCTATGTTCTCAATTTGTGGCCATTCACTATCCTTTGCCGTTACACAAACAATGAGGACTCGGCACTCTCTGGAAAAGTATTGCATTGCCTTCAAGGCAACAACCTTAGTGATAGTCTTCCTACATAGGAATGAGGTCATTGGCTGTCCAGGTATACTAGAGTAACCTTCTTCTTATGGCAATTAACAGTCGCCTAGTAAATAACCAACCAATCCATCCCTAAGATGACATCATAATAAAACATATTAAATAGGATGAGATTAGCATCCGTCCTGTCACTCACTATCTCCATTGGTACCCCTTGAGGGTACTCGCTAGCCTCAATTAGCTCTCCCACTAGTGTCATAACATCTAGCCCAAAGGCTAACACACACATACAAAATATCCAAATAGGATGTAATAACACATGAAACAAGAGAATAGGTAGATCTTGCATCAAAAGCATCTTAGCATGCTTATTAGCAATTAGGAAGGTACTTTCCACCACCTAGTTTGAAGCATGTACCTACCTTGAAGTAATGGCAGAAACTTGTCACTTCTCGTGTGGGGCCATCTTTGCCCTGCTCCCAACATTGGCTTGTTTGACTCTCTGCCCTTTGGGGCAATCTTTAAGGAAATGCCTTAACTCTCCATTGCAAAAGCATCTATAGAATTTCCACTTTAATGGTAGCTATTTTTTCCTATTGTTGATGCTGCAGTAGTCCACTAGGTCTAAGACATGACTATCTAGGGTGTTTGCGCTTGCAAGTAATATACCTCTTGTTCGCAGCCCTACTTTGGTTACTCAAATGCCTTGGTAGTCTCTGCAATCATGTTGATAAAAAAGGCCTCTTGTGCTTACAGAGTTTACTCATAGTATCCCTAAAACTATTTAAGAACTAAATAGAGAAAAACAAGTTTCATGAGAAGGCCTTAAAAATCTCAAGTGTCATTTTTCTTTTTAAAAAACAAGGATTTTCAGAGAAATGAATGCCTCATTTCTTCAGAAAATCTAGTAGAGTCTCCCCTATATTTTGGACTCAGCACATTTAAAGCATGCAATGCAACAATAGGATAAACACAATATATACGTGAAATAAACAAAGGAGATTCCATCTCTCTGCAAAATACATCCACACACATCTTTGTTTACATTTAAATAAAAAGAAACATTTTGTAGGGCCAAAAGGCTGGGAATAAAATCAACATCCCCAAGATCACTCCAGTCATGGCCATATCACCATAACTCCAAATTTATAACTATATGCAAATAAAGCAAAGTTATGTTAAGTCAACATTATGTCAGTTCATAAGATCGTTAACTATATTTCAAACCTGTTTGTCATACCTGTCATGTTCTTCTCTTAAGATCTCTAGCATAGTCTTCTACTTCCTTTTTCCTATTTTATTTCTTCCGACCAGAGACATTGTAAATAATTTACAATGTCTCGGCAAGCTTGCACTTGGTAAGTAGTTTTACCATCAAAATATGAGTTTATGTAGTTTTAAATCCAAAAGGAACACATAACATTATACAGTTTAATGGAATATGATTCAAAATGAGTAATATAATGAACTTTGAAATCTCAATCATGATTTACAATCATTGCCATGCTAAACTAATTCAGTTTATCACTTTCAAGAGTAACCTTTGTATAATATTTTACAAAATAACAAAAACCACCATAACTCATGTCATACATCACCTCATAAATGCACGCATCCAAACTAAATAGTGAACCATTGTCAAAATCAATAGATGAAAAGCATTTGAATCATAAAATGCTTCAATATAATCAATGTGTCTCAATAAATGCGAGTACACACACACACACAACCATCAGAACCTCTTTGAGGTCTCAAGAGTGTAGGGACACTCGTAATCTAACCACATGCCATTGGTCATGTGCATGGGGGACACTGTACACAAGCCATGACTACCCATGATATCAATGACTTGAATTTGGCCATTTTTAGCCAGGTATCCACCACACATATAAAATTTTGGAAGGAGGATGATCAGTGCTCAATCTTCTCAGCACAACGTTCACTGGCCCTAATACATCCATCATAACATAACAATACTAGGCATCATCACATGCCAACATAACCAATAAAACTATATAAATCCATGTATTATTGAAATCATGCAATTTAAATCTCATGATATGATATAGCCATGTAAAAGCAACCCTCACAAGGGTTCAATTTGAGAATTCCGCATTGCTTATCATTTCATAATTTATGAAGTCCATGTAGTTTCAAATATGTTTTCATGTATAAGCTTCGAATTTGATAGTAAAACAACATGGCATTCCAAACTAATAAGTTGCATGAAATACAAATATGCTAATTGCATAAATTAGAAATATCAAAATCCCAAATCTTAAGTATTTTCAAATATGACTGAGCCCTGCAATTGTCATGTTCCTTAGAAAATCTCTCTTTAACATAGAGGCTACAATTGCTACCTTAGTCATCAAAGTGGAACATGCCATAATCACTTCGTTCCTTAATCCTCGTGTCAACCCATAAATAAATTTATTTGCAGCCACCTTATCTGTGGGGAAAGCATGAGGAGCAAACCTCCTTAGTTATGTAAACCAATTCAAATGCTACCCAACCATCTGATCCCTTTTCTCTAGAGTAGGTAATTCTCTCTGTATCACCAACAACTCATAAGGCAAAGACACTAATCATCATAAGCCTTTGCAAGGGCCTTCCAAGTAAAATCTCAGTAATGGAGGAATGCATCCTCTCAAACAACTATCACTAGAATCCTTATAATTACATGTTTGGTGTCCTCATCCTCATCATTAAAATTTTCTCAACTAATGATTTTTTTCATGCTCTTATTGATTAAGAATCTCTTATAACTCTAGCAAACTCACTCCAATAAAATTCAAAATTCAAAATTAATCACTATTTATTGACTAAAAATTGCATTTTCACCACCTTTGCTATTCAATATCAATCAGTTATAATCATTTTCATCTTACATTATTCTCACAATATAATCCTTTCTCCGTATCCACTTTGATTAATCTCTCTCTACTTGATTCACACCATGTGTTAGATACTTCTGATCTAAAGTCAAATAAACCATAATATCAGATACTCCCATACAATGTAATATTCAAATCGGCCTTCCCACAATTCTTTCCAATATGTTAAGGAATCGTCTGAATTCATTTCTTAATTTCATATGTTTTTTCTTTAACATCCTACTCATTTGTTGATCCTCATCATCACTCAATACTATTCTTATAAAATAGCTATTATATCATTCTTGTGCGATACACCTCCAACTCATAACTAGAACTCCAAGAATAATTAATAAGCAATGGGTGCTCACTAATGTCTGACAATTAGTATTTCTATGTGTATATGAACTTATTAGTTTTCATCTCATAGATTAGATAATTCATCCATAGAAAAATTAGAACATCATTTTATCAAATTTTCAATGATTTTCACCATAACACATTTTATTTGTTGAATAAATCCACAGCATGTTTTGACTAATACTATAATTCTCTGAACTTCCTTGAGTTCTCTTTGATTGAGACTATTTCCTTATCCTTCTTTATTATATTATCATACCATTGTTGTAAAATAGTTGTTATAATTTTTTTAGAGGTTTATACTTATTGTCCAATTTAGAACATGAACTCTTAGAAAATATTTCATGTGAATGGGTCCTCTATCATATAACAAGGTTCTCACATAGAGGTACTAATTTATACTCTCTATTTGTATTCTTTAGTCTTCAAATCATAGACTTCCAATGAAGATATACTTTCTCATACTCATATAAGGATCAAAGTCTCATCTTTTCTTAAAGTTTGTTAACTTTCACAGCGGTATCTATTTCACAATCATCAACACTCCCCATATGAGTTATCTCTGTAACTCATATTTAGGTAATCAACTCACTCAATGGACTGTATGTGACTTTTGGACTTGTTGGGGTGGCTGTGATGGAGTAGACTGGGCTCTGATACCAAACTATGACACCCTGGGTTTTACACATCATATAAACACATTATTTTTCAAAAATTAGGATCCTTGATTTAAAATTTTCATTTTTAAAATTAATAAAAAACAAATATTTCAAATGAAAACACTTATTTCAAAACCTTGGGAGTCATACAACCCATAAGACCATAGATTTAATGGTGAAATGATGAAATCCAAGAGCGCCTGTGGCTCACCATCTCAAGGCACTACCCCTCATCTTGGGGTTAGCCTCTCATGAACCAGCCACCAAGCCTCCATAATCAAGTCCACAAATAAATATGCAATAAAACAAGGAATCCATGCACTTCAATATGTAGTAACAATATAATCACTATTTAATAACTTTAACAAAGTCATGGAAATGATGGTCAAATCATGCATCTATGGAAATATGACAATTAGTGGTATCATGCATATGCGCACTAGTCACAAATAAGATAGATATTTCAATAAAAATCATGGTATAATAATATATACTTGGAAATCAATGATAAATACTGAGTTGATATGATGAAAATCTAAAATTTTAAAATAGAAACATGTCCATTATTTATTGTCATCACCTACCTCAAATGAAGAACCCCTCGTATGTTCCTCTCAAATCACAATCCAACTCCACTCTAAATCAATTTGCCTCAATCCCACTACCTAGATACACATCACATCTAGGTCTAATTTGGAATCTAAGTTATTTGTTTAAGTTGGATTCTTAGTTGTAAAATAAAGATTATAATTCCAAATCTCAATTGCCATCTAACACAATCAAAGGGTTCATAGACTTGGGATTTCAAGCTGGGCTCACCCCAATTGGCTGATAATCCAAATCACGCTAAACTAGGCCCACCAATAACTGTAAAATTCATTTCTTAGTCATAACATAATGTATTTTAGAGTTATCATACTCATATCAGGTCAATTCTAGGTAATTTATCATTTAATCAACAATTGGGCATGTTTATATGTAAACTATAGTCAATTTTCACTAATTATAGCCAACTCAACAAAATTAAATGGTTAGGATGATAATCCTACCTCGTATGAGTCAATCTGAGTGATATTCAGCTATTTGTGTCACTGGATAGTCAACTGATCATTTTCAAGGTGCTCGATCTGTACTATCCAAGTAATCTGGCCATAATACTCAACCTAATCATCCCAGATAAATGAATACATTAGTAAATCTAGTTAGATTATCTTAAGAAGTCAATTGAATGGTGTCGATTGTAGATTTGGATCCAATTTCATACCTGTATATCTCAATTGATCTTAGCCATTGATCAAAGTCAGCCATATCACAATAACTATGCTCTAGGTTGAAGATCTCTGATACGGATCATGATCTGTGCATCATGTTGTGTTTTTAAGTTAAAACTCACAAGTGCATGAATCGGTATAGTAATTCATGCAATGGAAGTCAATCCCATGAGGAATCAAGCAATTTGTGATATTAGTAGTCCTTACTGAATTTATCTAACCTAGCCAAAGATAGTGAGATTTTATCATAAACTAAGAATGGAATCTTTACACATGAAATAAAGAAATATGCTAAAAGTAAAACATGCTAAATTTAACAACTTTTCTAATAACTTCCTAGGCATGCAATTTTGAAAGAATACAAATGTACTATTGGGAATGAATATAACAAAAAGACTTAAGCAACAAAACACTACTTCACTAAACTTTTCTAGTAATAACCCCAATTTTTGTAATTGATTGAGAAAATCAATAAAGTTTGAGTTTTAGATATTTCGGGTTGAAATATTAGGGTTATTTAAAATATACTTTTTATAAAAGTATAATCAAATCATAAGACATGTAAAATTAAAATTAAACTCAGCAAACCCTTCAAAATGACTGTAAGCATGACAAATTTCGAATTTGGATGAGAAATCCTTAAGTTTCTTCATTTCTTGGACAAAAGGGGTAAAATAGTAATTTTACCCAAAAAGCAAAGTCTCCCAAAAATCAAAATATGAAACATCAAAATTAGAATGTATTGAGAAATACAAATCCAATGCCACTAAGTACACTCAAATCCGAGATCATAGGAATAAAACCCAAAATTTTATGCATAAAGGGCAAAACGATCTTTTTACACCATGTGGGGCCCACAAGGGACCCAACAACCAATTTTATCAGAAGCCCATGTGAAACATGGGTCAACAAACATTAGTTGGTCCTGGGGAAGAAAAATTAGGCATGGGAGCATTGAAGACTTTCATGCCATTTAATAATAATAATAATAAATAAAATATTATAATCATGAAAAAAGACCCAAAATGCCTATAAATACAACCCCAAAAATATTCCAAAAATCCTCATAAAATCCCCATGAAATTCTCTTCACTCTCCTTGAAAAATTAGATCTAGATCCCTCCCCAGAAACCCAACAATGCTAAGAGATAGATCTCTTTTCAACTTGTTTTTCTTTTTAGATTGGAACAAGAGACCTAAAATCAATTAGGCACTCTGTTCCAGATCTAATTTGATCAATTCCACCATCCAAAACTTCCCAACATATCTATTCTACAAAACCCCCAAAGAAATTTCAAGATTCAACGGTTCAAACAACGGATATTTGCAAGAAAGGTGGATTTTAGGCCATATCTTCATCAACAAGGTATTTTTTTTAAATTGGGCATATAACTGAGGTTGTCTCTCCAATCAGGTAGGTGAAAATCCTTTTCATAGATGTTTAGTACTGTTTTATGTAATTTTTATTTTTCTGTAATTTATTTTGGTAATAAAAAGGTAAAAATAAAGTAAACAACAGAACCCTTAATTCATGATGATGGAGTGCTCAGATGAAAAATATGACTCCTCCAATCAATCCAGAAGGGTCCAAAACACTTAGGGTAGAATTTTTAGAAAGATCTGAGAAGTTTTGGTCCCTCAATTGAGAAGGGATTGATTGGACGGTCCAAACAGACTGTTCGATCTCTAGATCGGACGGATGACGTCCTGTGCGCTTCCATGGACTCCCCGTGTGGGCACTTCGACATTTCAGCACAGCGGACATGCCCGACTAGTTCTGCCTGGCTTGGTTTTCTGCCTGAACTATCTGGGCCGTCCGGTCCTCGGCCTGGATCAAATACAGGCCTTAGGAAGACTGTAAACTTCCAGATTCAATTTCGGAGTCATCTGAACTCTAAATTGAGATAAGAAAGAATCTATGGAAAGCTTGAAACCTCTATTTTCTTATGAAATGATAAAATAGACATGTTCTTCAGTAAAAACTTTCTGTATTAAAGAAATAAGTTTCCAATTACCTAGATTTTCAAGATCTGAAATGATCAGATCTTAAAAACATATTTTAATAATGATATACTATTGAAATAAAGTAATATCTATGGTTTAATTGGATATATATGAGATATATTAAGGGATCTACCCTTTATGGTAGAAAAACCCTAAAAATACAAAGGGACCCACTTGATCAATGAGATCAAGTGTGATCAGATCCTTGGGATGGAAAGAATAAATGTTTATATGATGAAATCCAAGGAAATCATGAATGGATTATGAAAAAAATAGATCAATATGATCTTTTGACCTTAATAGAGAAAATTCCCTAAATACAACTAAAATCTTTAATCAAAGGAAAAGATCTAAGATCAAATGGTTGGATCATAAGTAAAGGTTTCTAAAAATGTAAATGTAATTAGTTTTATTTTATATTATTATGTTATAAAGCATGCTAGTATAACATTTAGAGTTCAGCATGATATGTGTTTCATTGTTATCAAAAGGTGCTAGATTTAATTTAAGTACCTTGCCTCATTTTCATTGAATGTTAGATTATGTAGTTTTATGCTTTGAATTTATAATTGATTTATGGTTAAATTTTATTAGTAGATCTACTTGTTATGAGATATAGAGCATAAAACACCAAAAATGGGATCCAATGAGAAAGTAGAGTTTCATGACACAAATAAGAATGGAGTACTTTGGACTTAATTAGTAAGGGCTATAGTTAGTAGGACAATATAAGGATTATCAAATCCTTGGCCTAAATTAGGAAAAGAATAATAAACCCCATGAATGACATTATAAATATTCATGGACTTAATTAAAATCCATTAGAAAGAGTACTTAGGGTAAACATGCTTATAGGAACCTTATGAAAGGTTGAGCTATGGTCATTCTAGTGAATGATGAACAAAGTGGTTAAGGGGGTTATCTAATAGAGCCTCGCTCTTCCCCTACCTTCTGTTGACGTTTGTGAGGTCTAAACGCCTCCTTACATGAGGATTGAAGTAACCACTTTGTGTTCACCCATTCAGCTAGTAAGCCTTAGCCAATTGGAAATAAGAGGAGCAGTCTAGATTTAGGCTTGAATAAGCTACCTTCAACCAGCACATTAACTGGTTGAATAATAATAATAAGAGCATAAAAGGTTAGTAAATTACCTAACCCTAATAAAAATAGTAAGTAAGATAAGGATGATCAAACAAGATCCATTAGATCTTGGATGATCAAGAACAATAAGAATAAGAACACTATATTGTACTTAGTATGCATGTTTATTAGTATACTTATTATAGTTCATTAGATTAGATAATCCAAGCCCTTGATGAAAGATGATTCAAGGAAGAAAACTAAGATCATCCTCCATAGGGATGATCCAATAACTGAACTTAGATCAAAGAAGAACTAGATGATAGAAGATCTAGGACCTTGATCTTTATCAACATGTGTAGATTGTCAATCAAAGGATCTATGAAAGATTAAGATCAAGGAGATGGACATACAAAGACTTAGAGATAGAAAAATACTTAGATATGAATGATCTAAAGATCATTCTAATCATCAGATCTAGTGATCAATAGGATTGTTCATAATTTATATATTGACAATATGTATGGATGTACAGATTACATACATCAGTCAGGATCATGAAAGATTAGGGAAAAGAGATCAATCCTTAAAGGTAGGAGGATTTGATGAATGCATACATGATTGTACTCATGATCTTATGTTGACAAGAGTGATGATAATACTTGTATTAAATCTTTTGAAAACCTTATGATCCAACCAAACACATATAAGATGGTTAAGGACTAAACTATAAGTGAGTAGAGAACTAGAAAATATTTTAGCCCTAAGTAAACAGACACATGGTTTGATATATATGAAATCTATTTTACATACAAGCTTGGAGGCTTGTGAGTTTGTTTTAATAGGCATAAGTCTAGGGGATGCTATTGCTGGAGGAGTTATGAGGGTTTGGCCACCCGCTCCTTGAAATTTGATGATATGATGGTACCTTGCCCAATGGGAGGCTAAAAGTCGGGTGGTGGCAATTATGGGAAGGCCACCACTGTGAAAGTCTTGCCCCCCCATACGGACAGTGACATAATATTTTCCACCGTGGTATCAGTGGTGAACAGGACAGTTATTCGAGCGCGCTAGTACGGATCAGACTGCAGCATAGCAACCTTTCTGATTATTTTGCATTATGATGCATATGAGACTAGGCATAGTGAAATGTCTTATGTTATAGCATAATGAAATGTCTTATGTTATAGCACAATGAAATGCTAGGTAATTGTATATTACCAATGTTTCCCAAGAAGGGAAATTCCGAGTATAAGATTAGCTGTAATACTAAATTCTCAAAATAAAGAGAATTGATCAACTTAGTTGGGAATGATATTTGACTATTTTCACGAATTTAACTGGTTTACCCATGAAGGGTATGTATGTATATAGATATACATAGCTTACAAAGTAAAGAGTATGTTTAAGGATAATGAGATTATGAAGTATTGGAATTACATTGTCAATGTTATGTTTCTTGAATCCCCTACTAAGCATTGCTTGCTGAGATATTGTAATTGTTGCAATATCTCAGATCCAGGGAAGGAGAGTTAGGAGCTGAAAACTATAGAAGACTTGAAGAAAATAATCTTCAAGGTATACCCTTGAAGACATGTATTTTTCTTTGTTGAGAGCTTTATTGTATGGTGAGCTTGAGTTTTGGATTATGTAATTTGGACAAGTATTGTACTAGATTTGGCTGTACTGTGAACCACTAGATGGATCCTGGAGTTTAATAAAAGTATATTCCTTCAATGGAGTTTTATTTTGTACACAAATTATACTTATGTTATGTATGAAGTGGTGACTTGGGTTTTCAAAACAAGTTTTAAAGAAAAGAATTTCCACTGCTTTGTTTTGCGAAAAAATTTTACACTCTTAAGGGCCCTGCCTTTCAAAATATTTTACAAATAATGTTTCAAAAACCCGGGTCATCACATTTCTAAATATGAGAAATTCACTAAATAACAAGTGAATCAAACCACATGCTAAACAAACTAATCAAAACAAACATTCATACACTAATTAAATTAAACTTTCCTAATATGCTTGAACTCAAATAGCTCAACATTTTAAGTCTTTCTAAATCAAGTTTGAATCAACAATAAATCACTCAAAACAATGTGCATAGCCCATGGATGAGGAGCATGGTTTTAAGGTGGTTTGTTTATTAATTTAAGTGCTTAGTTGAGATAAACTAGAATGAACTAACTAAATAACTTTAATGATACTAAGATTGGGCAAGGAAACTTATCGACAATGTCCAATCTTCAACCCAAAAAGCTCTCAAAACCACATGTTCAACACTTAGAGTGTTGCACATGGTTTCAATAGGGTTTGGGGTTGATTTTGGTTGGGACCTTAAAGCAACAATCCTTTATTAAACGTAAAACCATGAAAGTAACATGTAAACAAGCAATCGCTAACATTCACCAATCAATAGAACTTCATTGACAATCAAATTTTATTAGATGAAAAGCAAGTTACAAGGATGGTGTGCACCATGCCTTACACTAAAATAAAGTTGATCCAACACTTCCTACTCCAACAAGTTTGAAGATCAGAGGGGAAATCCAATGGAAAAGCGAGGCTTCAAGGGAAATAGGTTAAACTTAAAGCAACCTAAGCTAAACAAACAAGAGAACAATCATGGGATAGGCACCTCCCTCTTCTTGGAGAACTTGTGTAGAACATGCAAACAAAGGAGAACAAAAAATTGGAATCAATGAAGCACTAAAAGCAAGACTTGAGATGAAACAAAACCACAAGCAAAGGAAATCTTAAGGAACTGCATGAAGAGGAGAGAAAGCTAAGCTAAGAGATGATTGGTTGATCTAGGATGGAGTTAGGAAGGCGGGCTAGTTAAAGAGTTTTAGAAAGATGAAACTCTTTAAGTAGAAAGGTGAAAATTTGTATGGTGGGGTGGAAGGTGAGAAAAAAGTGAGAAAATCATGGAAAAATAATAAAATGGAGTGGTATCTTCCTATTGGTCCATGTACTACATTACCAGTTGGATTTTCCCTTAATTATCTTCAAAATATCTCTTAGAATGCAATGGATAATCCTTTGGATTTTCCTCCAATCCTAGCCTTCCATGTAGCTTTGTTCATGTGGCTTGATGGCTAACTTTGAGAGCTCCATTGGCTTGGTTTCATAGTTGGCTTTGAAGGCTTTCTTAGCTTGGTGGCTCAAATCTTTGGCTTTGGTGGTTGGCTAGGCTTCTTAGCTTGTCACTTTCTTCATGGCTTGTATATGGCTAGGTGGCTTGAGTGAATCCCATGCAAAGGTGGTGGACTTTGCATGGCTTGTGCATGAGCCCACTTTAGCTTCCTTTGACTCCTTTTATTTCATCTTCAAGTGATCTTAAGGTAGTCTAAATCCTTGATCTCATATTGGATTGCTGACTTTGGGGCATTGACTCAATCTTTTGATCTTGATCTTTGATTTTCATCTCGACTGATCTCAACTGTTGGATCATCTTGCTTCGTACAAAAAATGGAAAACTCTAATAAATCCTAAAAGAATATGATCATTCACATACCCCTGATTAGCCTTTGAACCTATCAATTATCAAATTTTTTGTCTTTTGGGTAAAAAATGCATGTGTTATAATTTTTGGCTAAAAATCCTAATTTACCTCTTTAAGTTACAATACATGGGTAACTAATTGGGTGGTTTTAGTACAAAATCAAACACTTATCACACCCCCAACTAGCATTTTGCTAGTCCTGAGGCAAATATGCAAAAAATATGAAAACAATTAGTTGCCTTGTTCATAGGCACTCATGATTGCATTTAGCACATGCAACAAGCCCTTAAAATCCCTAAGTTACCCTTAGTGGATGAATTAGGCCTCGTGAGGGTTTGTAGTGAATATGCCCACAAAATTTCCTAAGGTTGGGTTCCCTATTTTATCTCAATGAATCCTCATCCATTATCACTCTATTAGTTTTTAACAAATTAATGGAGATGAATGATAATTCTACAAATTATACACATACTAAAGACATTTTATTATAGTTATTTCTCCGAGTGCACATGCGTGTATAGCTACATAAGTCTTGACTTTTAATTAGATATGATTAAATTCCATTGGAAAGATGTTTTGACTTCAAATCCTCATAGGTATACTCTAAAAAATGAAGCTCTTAGAGAAGGGGTTAAACATATTTCTCTCATTATGTGACCAGATCCAACAAGGTGAATGGTTCATATAAATTTTTAAGTACTAAAAGAGACAAAGGAAAGTGATACCTAAGAGTGAATGTTATCATCAAGAATAGGTAGGGGTAGTTTACTATAATTGCTTCTTTTTATACCCTCTTTAAGGCTATATTTCACCTAAGATCCATAGGTCCTTAAATAGGACAACATGTAGGCTTAGGGCATGTTTGGAAAAGAAGGCTATAAAAAATTCAAAATTGTGTAGAGGTCTTCACTTGCTGGACAACTAAACTTTGACTATTCTAAAGTGAATTTCTATTATACTCTTGTCTTTTTCTTTAAATTTTTATTTCTTTTTGTAGGACTGATATTTTTCGCTTCTCCAATCTCTTTCTGTCCTTTTTGAACTCTTTCTACTAACTCTACTCATTTTGGAAATGGGTAATGGATATTTATTTCTAGGTTTTTTTAGGTTAAGGTAGATGGGTTAAGTAAATGGGGTTAAGAAAGAAAATGCTTAATAATAGACTTAAGGGGCTAACTAGTGGTACAATATAGTAGGTAGGTTTTATGTCTTTGGGCTAAGCAAGGATGACCTATATCATTCCCTAGGTTTCTTAAAGCTGATCAAATTCAATAAATTTTCTAGAAAGAAAGCTATTACTCCTATTTATTCTTAATAGTTAACCAAAACAAGGATAACAATATCACACTAAACTATGTATGCTGAAGAAAATGTGTAATTACTTATAACTTTCTAAAAGAAGATAGTATTTAAAACTCCTTTGGTTATAGGTCTCTATTGATTTTCCTCAGGGTTTTTAAGTCGTACCTCTCTATTAGTCTAGACTATGTACTGTGTGTAAATATTTTTCGAGAATTAACATTCACATATGAACAACTTGTAAAACTAACCATCTGTACTTCCATTAAGAAGTTAAAACAATAGAATTACTTAGTTTTTGAAAATCCAATCATCAAAGTAAGGGAACTCTACCTTTTTTTTTTTTAAAAATATTTAAGAAAATCCAAAATCTCTACATACATCTACATCCCCCAACCTGAATGAAAAATTATCACCAATGTTTGAAAACATATGACCCTATATGAAAGTGGAAAGATGTAGAAGACTAAGATTTGAAAAACATTTGGGTTGCCTCATAGGGGGGGCTAAGTTTTACATCATCAGCCAGAGATAATGATGAGTGCAAGGACGATGATCTGCAAGGTTTCCTTGAGTATTCTAAGGTGTGTCATGATAATGTGGTGCCTCTAATAGTGTCTCTTCTATCTTAGAGTTAATTAGTTCTAAGAAAGGTTTTAACCGCTATCCATTAACCTTTAGGATGCCACCATCCTTCTCAATCTTGATGGCCCCATAAGGATATCATGATCCTTCTCAATCTTGATGGTGCCATGAGGATACACTATGCATACCATGTAAGGTCCAGTCCATCGAGATTAGAGTTTTCCTAAAAAGAGATGCAATCTTGAATAATATAATAAGAGATTTTGTCCAAGTGTGAAGGATTTCCTTAATATTTGGCTATCTTGGTTAACCTTTATTCAGTCTTTGTATAAACGTGAAGATTCTTATGGATCTTTTCTCAACTCATCTAACTCATTGAGTTGGAATTTTGATTGGTGTTAGTAGCATCTAACTCAAAATTGAGTTTTTTGATAGTCCAATATGCCTTATGTTCCAACTCTATTGGTAAGTAGAAGACCTTTCCATAGATCTGGCAATAGCGTGACATGCCATAGGGGTTTTATAGGCAGTGCGATAGACCCTTAAAGCATTAGTGAGTCTCATAGACCACTCTTTCTTACTTGGATTGACTATCTTCTCTAGGATATACTTAAATTTTCCTATTGGACACCTCTACTTGCCCATTAATCTAAGGGTGATATGCAGTAGCTACTCTATGGTGGATGCCATACTTCTTCATTAATTTTTCAAACACTACATTACAAAAGTGTTTCCCCCCATCACTGATTATGACATGTGGAGTACCTAACCATGCAAAAATATTTTCCTTCAAAAATTTTACCACCACCTTGCAGGGTATGATCTCCACCCACTTGGACACTTAGTCCACTCCTACTAGGATGTACAAGCTCTTAAAAGAAATAAGAATGGGTGGCATGAAATCTATGACGTAAACATAAAAAATCTCTATAACAAAGATTGGGTATCCTAGACTTCCTAACCTTTGGCACCTCACACATACTGTGTAGCAAGCATGTGAACCTTCAAAATGATGGGCTAATAAAAACCACATTACAAAATTTTTGTAGCTCTCTTTCTAGAGTTAAAATGGACTCCACATGCATGATCGTGATAGAAGGAGATGATGTTACTGTGCTCACTATCTAAGAACCAGCTTTAGTATATAGTGCATTAGTAAGGTTAGTCATGGATGAGCATTTTAACCTTTGAGAAGAAGGTAGTATGAGAAGGGAATGGAAGGAAATAGGATTTCCATAAGTGGCAAGGCCACATGTGTAAGGCTATGAAATAATAGTGAAAACTCCTAAGAGAGTTGTATTACAAATTTCGAGGATGAAATTATTGTAAGGGGGGAAGATTGTAATAACCCCACAATTTTTGTAATTGATTGAAAAATCAATAAAGTTTGAGTTTCAAAAATTTTGGGCTGAAATATTAGGGTTATTTAGAATATACTTCTTATAAAAGTAAAATCAAGGAATAATACATGTACAATTAAAATTAAACTTAGCAAACCCTTCAAAATGACTGTAAGTATGACAAATTCTGAATTCGGATGAAAAATCCTTAATTTTCTTTATTTATTGGACAAAAGGGTAAAATAGTAATTTTACCCAAAAATCAAAATCTGAGACATCAAAATTTAGAATGTACTAAGAAATACAAATCCAACACCACTAAGTACGTTCAATTCCGAGATCATGGGAATAAATCCTAATTTTTTTTATATAAAGGGCAAAATGGTCTTTTTACACCATGTGGGGCCCACAAGGGACCCAAAAATGAATCCTATGGCCAGCCCACGTGAAATCATGGGTCAAACCATACCAGCTGGTCTTGGGAAAGTAGGTGGAGAATGGGAGAATCCAATGTTTATTTAAGAATAAAATTTTTTACCATCATTAATGCATATCATATGAAAGAAGACCAAAATGCCTATAAATACAACCCCAAAAACCCTCCAAAAATACTCCTAAAATTCCCATGAAATTGTTTTCACTCTCCCCAAAAAATTAGACTTAGATCCTGTGACGACCCGGGTTTTTGAAACATGATTTGTAAAGTATTTTGAAAGGCAGGGCCCTTAAGAGTGTAAATTTTTTTCGCAAAACAAAGCAGCAGAAATTCTTTTCTTTAGAACTTATTTTGAAAACCCAAGTCACCACTTTATACATAACATAATTATAATTTGTGTACAAAATAAAATTCCATTGAAGGAATATACTTTTATTAAACTCCAGGATCCATCCAGTGGTTCACAGTACAGCCAACTCTAGTACAATACTTGTCCAAATTACATAATCCAAAACTCAAGCTCACCATACAATAAAACTCTCAACAAAGAAAAATACATGTCTTCAAGGGTATACCTTGAAGATTATTCTCTTCAAGTCTTCTATAGTCTTCAGCTCTTCACTCTCCTTCCCTGTATCTGAGATATTGCAACAAGTACAATATCTCAGCAAGCAATGCTTGGTAGGGGATTCAAGAAACATAACAGTGATAATGTAATTCCAACACTTCATAATCTCATTATCCTTAAACATACTCTTTACTTTGTAAGTTATGTATATCTATAGGCATACATACCCATTCTTGGGTAAACCAATTAAATTCGTGAAAATAGTCAAATATCATTCCCAACTAAGCTGATCAATTCTCTTCATTTTGAGAATTTAGTATTACAGCTAATCTTATATTGGGAATTTCCCTTCTTGGAAAATATTGGTAATATACAATTACCTAGCATTTCATTATGCTATAACATAATGCATTTCACTATACCTATTCTCATATGCATCATAGTACAAAATAATCAGAAAGGTTGTTATGCTGCAGTCTGATCCGTACTAGCGCGCTCGGATAACTGCCCTGTTCACCACTGATACCATGGTGAAAAATATTATGTCATTGCCTGTATGGGGGGGTAAGACTTTCACAGTGGTGGCCTTCCCATAATTGGCACCACCCGACTTTTAGCCTCTTATTGGGCAAGGTATCATCATATCATCAAATTTCAAGGAGCGGGTGGCCAAACCCTCATAACTCCTCTAGCAATAGCATCCCCTAGGCTCATGCCTATTTAAACAAACTCACAAGCCTCCAAGCTTGTATGTAAAATAGATTTCATATATATCAGACCATATGTCTGTTTACTTAGGGCTGAAATATTTCCTAGTTCCCTATTCACTCATAGTTTAGTCCTTAACCATGTTATATGTGTTTGGTTGGATCATAAGGTTTTCAAGAGATTTAGTACAAGTATTATCATTACTCTTGTCAACATAAGATCATGAGTACAATCATGTATATCTCATGTAAATGCATTCATCAAATCCTCCTACCTTTAAGGAGTGATCTCTTTTCCCCAATCTTCCATGATCCTGATTGATGTATGTAATCTGTACATCCATACATATTGTCAATATATAAATTATGAACAATCCTATTAATCACTAGATCTGATGATTAGAATGATCTTTAGATCATTCATATCTAAGTATTTTTTTCTATCTCTAAGTCTTTGTATGTTCATCTCCTTGATCTTGATCTTTCATAGATCCTTTGATTGACAATCTACACATGTTGATAAAGATCAAGGTCCTACATCTTCTATCATCTAGTTCTTCTTTGATCTAAGTTCAGTTCTTGGATCATCCCTATGGGGGATGATCTTGGTTTTCTTCCTTGATCATCTTTGATCAAGGGTTTGGATTATCTAATCTAAAGAACTATAACAAGTATACTAATAAACATGCATACTAAGTACAATATAGTGTTCTTATTCTTATTGTTCTTGATCATCCAAGATCTAATGGATCTTGTTTGATCATCCTTATCTTACTTACTGTTTTTATCAGGGGTAGGTAATTTACTAACCTTTTATGCTCTTATTATTATTATTCAACCAGTTATTGTGCTGGTTGAAGATAGCTTATTCAAGCCTAAAATCTAAACTGCTCCTCTTATTTCCAATTGGCTATGGCTTATTAGCTGAATGGGTAAACACAAAGTGGTTACTTCAATCCTCATGTAAGGAGGCATTTAGACCTCACAAACGTCAATAGAAGGTAGGGGAAGAGCGAGGCTCTATTAGATAACCTGCTTAACCACTATGTTCATCATTCACTAGAATGACCATAGCTCAACCTTTCATAAGGTTCCTATAAGCATGTTTACCCTAAGTACTCTTTCTAATGGATTTTAATTAAGTCCATGAATATTTATAATGTCATTCATGGGGTTTATTATTCTTTTTCTAATTTGGGCCAAGGACTTGATAATCCTTATATTGTCCTACTAACTATAGCCCTTACTAATTAAGTCCAAAGTACTCCATTCTTATTTGTGTCATGAAACTCTACTTTCTCTTTAGAATACAGTTTTGATGTTTTATGCTCTTTATCTCATAACAAGTAAATCTACTAATAACATTCAACCATAAATGAATTATAAATTCAAAGCATAAAACTACATAATCTAACATTCAATGAAAATGAGGCAAGGTACTTAAATTAAATCTAGCACCTTATGATAACAATGAAACACATATCATGTTAAACTCTAAATGTTATACTAGCATGCTTTATAACATAATAATATAAAATGAAACTAATTACATTTACATTTTTAGAAACCTTTACTTATGATCCAACCATTTGATCTTAGATCTTTTCCTTTGATTAAGGATTTTAGTTATATTTAGGGAATTTTCTCTATTAAGGTCAAAAGATCATATTGATCTATTTTTGTCATAATCCATTCATGATTTCCTTGGATTTCATCATATAAACATTTATTCTTTCCATCCCAAGGGTGTGATCACACTTGATCTCATTGATCAAGTGGGTCCCTTTGTATTTTTAGGGTTTTTCTACCATAAAGGGTAGATCCCTTAATATATCTCATATCGATCCAATTTAATCATAGATCTCACTTTATTTAAGTAGTATATCATTATTAAAACATGTTTCTAAGATCTGATCATCTCAGATCTTGAAAATCTATGTAATTAGAATCTTATTTCTTTAATACAGAACGTTTTTACTGAATAACATGTCTATTTTATTATTCCATAAGAAAATAGAGTTTTAAGATTTCCATAGCTTCTTTCTGATCTCAATTTGGAGTTCAGATGACTCCGGAATTAAATCTGGAAGTTTACAGTCTTCTTAGGGCCTGTATTTGATCTGGGCATAGGAACGGACGGCCCAGATCGTTCGGGCGGAAAACGAAGCCGGGCGGGCTGAGTTGGGCACATCTGTTGCGCTAAAATGTCGAAGCGCCCACATGGGGCATCCATGTAAGCGCGCGGGACGTCGTCCGTCCAATCTGGAGATCGGACAGTCCGTTTGGACCGTCCAATCAATCCCTTCTCAATTGAGGGACCTAAACTTCTTAGATCTTTCTGAAAATTCTACCCTAGGGGTTTTGGACCCTTCTGGATTGATTGGTAGAGTCAAAATTTTCATTTGAGCACTCCATCATCATGAATTAAGGGTTCTATTGTTTACTTTATTTTTACCTTTTTATTGCCAAAATAAATTACAAAAAAATAAAAATTACATAAAACAGTACTAAACATCTATTGAAAGGATTTCCACGTACCTGATTGGAGAGGAAACCTCGGTTATATGCCCAATTTAAAAAAATACCTTGTTGATGAAGATATGGCCTAAAATCCACCTTTCTTGCAAATATCTGTTGTTTGAACCGTTGGATCTTGAAATTTGTTTGGGGGTTTTGTAGAATAGATATGTTGGGAAGTTTTGGATGGTAGAATTGATCAAATTAGATCTGGAACAGAGTGCCTAATTGATTTTAGGTCTCTTGTTCCAATCTAAAAAGAAAAACAAGTTGGAAAGAGATCTAACTCTTGGAAATTTTGGGTTTTTGGGGAGGGATCTAGATCTAATTTTTCAAGAAGATGAAGATAATTTTGTGGGGATTTTATGAGAATTTTTGGAGGATTTTTGGGATTGTATTTATAAGCATTTTTGGGTCTTTTTCCATGATTATAATATTTTATTTTTTTATTATAAAATGGCATGAAAGTCTTCAATGCCCCCATGCCTAATTTTTCTTCCCCAAGACCAGCTGATATTTGTTGACCCATGTTTCACATGGGCTGCTGATAAAATTGGTTGTTGGGGACGTGGTGGACTGCATGTGGGCCCCACATGGTGTAAAAAGACCTTTTTGCCCTTTATGCATAAAATTTTGGGTTTTATTCCTATGATCTCGGATTTGAGTGTACTTAGTGGAATTGGATTCATATTTCTCAATACATTCTAAATTTTGATGTTTCATATTTTAATTTTTGGGAGATTTTGCTTTTTGGGTAAAATTACTATTTTACCCCTTTTGTCCAAGAAATGAAGAAACTTAAGGATTTCTCATCCGAATTCAAAATTTGTCGTGCTTACAGTCATTTTGAAGGGTTTGCTAAGTTTAATTTCAATTTTACATGTATTATGATTTGATTATACTTTTATAAAAAGTATATTTTAAATAACCCTAATATTTCAGCCCGAAATATCTGAAACTCAAACTTTATTGATTTTTCTCAATCAATTTACAAAAATTGGGGTTATGACAGATGGCACACCCCACCCACCGTGGGGTCCACAGTAACAATATTGTCCGCTTTGGGCCGGGGCCCGCACGGCTTTGTTCTCACCCTGGCTTCTCAGGGTAAAACGCATTATTACTATGAGGAGTGATCCCACTCCTTACCACCCAGCCCAGCTCCCCTCTCCAGGCGGTATGGGACTAACTCTCAACCATCACCCCCTCGGTCTTCTCCGCTTCGCCACCCCTCACAAGGCCATGGTACCTCACGGTGCCTGAGCCGGTAAGGCTAGATCTCTCCCCCTTAGGGGACACACGCCCTCGTGTGACCGAGGCATGCATGCGGTTAGCCACCCATCACCACGAGGAGACTGGCTCTGATACCATTTGACACACCCCACCCACCGTGGGGTCCACAGTAATAATATTGTCTGCTTTGGGCCGGGGACCGCACGGCTTTGTTCTCACCCTGGCTTCCCAGGGTAAAACGCGTTGTTACTGTGAGGAGTGATCCCACTCCTTATCACCCAGCCCAGCTCCCCTCTCCAGGCGGTATGGGACTAACTCTCAACCGTCACCCCCTCGGCCTTCTCCGCTTTGCCACCCCTCACAAGGCCATGGTACCTCACGGTGCCTGAGCCGGTAAGGCTAGATATTTGGGCGGACAATATTGTTACTGTGGACCCCACGGTGGGTGGGGTGTGTCAATAGATCCCTCCCCAAAACCCCCAAAAAAAAGTCCCAAGAGATCTCTCTCTTTTCAATTTCTTTCTCTTTTAAGATTGGAACAAGAGACCTAAAATCAATTAGGCACTTTGTTCCAGATCTAGTATCATCAATTCCACCGTCCAAAAATTTCCACTATACCTTAGCTACAAAACCCCTAAAGCAATTTCAAGATCCAACGGTCCAAACAACGGCTCTTTGCAAGAAAGGTGGATCTTGGGCCATATCTTCATCAAAAGGGTATTTCTTTTAAATTGGACACATAGACAACGTTTTTTCTCCAATCAGGTAGGTGTGAATACTTTCTATACATGTGTACTAATGTTTAATGGAAATTTTATTTTACTGTAATTTATTTTGGTGATAAAAAAGGTAAAAATAAGGTAACAACAACACCTTCAATTCAGGATGATAGAGGGATCAGATGAAAAATCGGACCCTACCAATCGATCCAGAAGGGTCCAAAACCCATAGGGTACAATTTTCACTAAATTTCATGACGGTTTGGTCCCTCGATTGAGAAGGGATTGTCCGATCTCGTGATCGGACAGACGACGCATGAGACACCGCCCGCGCAAGCGCGTGCAACATCGTCCCATGGCGTCGGTGGACATCCCGTTCGAGTGTTTCCACATCTCATCACGACGGATGCGCCCGAAGAGAGGGAGCATTCCGCCCAGCTTGATTCTGCCCGAAAGATCTAGGTCATCCATTCCTTTGAGCCCAAATCAAATCTAGGCCCTAGGAAGGACTGTGAACTTCCAGATCTAATTTCGAAGCCATATGAACTCCAAATTGAGATCAGAAAGAAGCTATGGAAAGCTTGAAACCTGTATTTTCTGATGAAATGATGAAATCTAGAAATTTTGTAATAAAACTTTCTGTATTAAAGAAACAAGTTTCCAATTACCTAGATCTTTAAGATCTGAGATGATCAGATCTTAGAAATATGTTTTAATAATGATATAAAATTGAAATGAAGTTATCTAAATGATTTATTTGGACAAATCAAAGAGATATTAAGGAATCTACCCACTATGGTAGAAAAACCCTAAAAATTTCAAAGGGACCCACTTGATCAATTAGAACAAGTGTGATCAAATCCTTGAAATGGATGGGATGGATGATGATATGATGAAATCCAAGGAGATCATGGGATGGATTATGACAAAAACAAAACAATATGACCTTTGGACCTTAATAAAGAAAACCCCCTAAATATAATTAAAACCCTTAATAAAAAGAAAAAGATCTAAGATCTAATGGTTGGATTATAAGTGAAGGATTCTAAAGATGTTAAAGTAATTAGTTTCATTTTATATTAATTGATAATAGCATCTTAAATATGATTTATGTTATAAAGCATGATAGTGTAACTTTTAAACTTTAGCATGGCATGTGATTAAATTGTTATCATAGGTTGCTAGATTTAATTATCCTAGGGGCATGATAGTGTGATTATATGCAAGTGTAACTTAGGACTAGGCTAGAATTTCATATAAGATTTTACTATAATATGAGATTATACCTAAGGTCCATGTTAGTTTAAATTGAGTTATTAAGGTATATTAGTTGAAAATCATGCTAGTGTAATTTTAAATACCTTGCCTCATTATCATTAAGTGTTCAATTATGTAGTTTTATGCTTTAAATTTATAATTCATTTATGGTTAAATTTTATTAGTAGATCTACTTGTTATGAGATATAGAGCATAAAACGCCAAAAATGGGATCCAATGAGAAAGTAGAGTTTTATGACACAAATAAGAATGGAGTAATTTGGACTTAATTAGTAAGGGCTATAGTAGTAGGGCAATATAAGGATTATCAAATCCCTGGCCTAAACTAGGAGAATAATAAACTCCATGAATGACATTGTAAATATTCATGGACTTAATTAAAATCTATTAGAAAGAGTATTTAGGATCAACATGCTTATAGGAACCTTATGAAAGGTTGAGTTATGGTCATTCTAGTGAATGTTGAACATAGTGGTTAAGGGGATTATCTAATAGAGCCTCGCTCTTCCCCTACCTTCCGTTGACGTTTGTGAGGTCTAAACGCCTCCTTACATGAGGATTGAAGTAACCACTTTGTGTTCACCCATTCAGCTAGTAAGCCTTAACCAATTGGAAATAAGAGGAGGATTCTAGACTTAGGCTTAAATAAGTTATCTTCAACAAGCAAAACATTAATTGGTTGATGAATAATAATAAGAGAATAAATGGTTAGTAAATTACCTAACCCTAATAAAAACTGTAAGTAAGATAAGGATGATCAAACAAGATCCATTAGATCTTGGATGATAAAGAACAATAAGAATAAGAATATTATATTGTACTTAGTATGCATGTTTATTAGTATGCTTGTTCTAGTTCATTAGATTAGATAATCCAAACCCTTGATCAAAGATGATTCAAGGAAGAAAACCAAGATCATCCTCGTTAGGGATGATCCAATAACTGAACTTAGATCAAAGAAGAATTAGATGATAGAAGATCTAGGACCTTGATCTTTATCAACATGTGTACATTGTCAATCAATGGATCTATGAAAGATCAAGATCAAGGATATGGACACACTAAGACTTAGAGATAGAAAAATACTTAGATATGAATGATCTAAAGATCATTCTAAACATCAGATCTAGTGATCAATAGGATTGTTTAAAATTTATGTATTGACAATATGTATGGATGTACAGATTACATACATCAGTCAGGATCATGGAAGATTTGGGAAAAGAGATCACCCCTTAAAGGCACGAGGATTTGATGAATGCATTTACATGGGATATACATGATTGAACTCATGATCTTATGTTGACAAGAGTAATGTTAATACTTGTATTAAATCTGTTGAAAACCTTATGATCCAACCAAACACATATAAGATGGTTAAGGACTAGACTATAAGTGAATAAGGAACTAGAAAATATTTCAGCCCTAAGTAAACAGACAGATGGTCTGATATATATGAAATCTATTTTACATACAAGCTTGGAGGCTTGTGAGTTTGTTTTAATAGGCATAAGCCTAGGGGGATGCTATTGTTAGAGGAGTTATAAGGGTTTGGCCACCCGCTCCTTGAAATTTGATGATTTGATCATACCTTGCCTTATGAGAGGCTAAAAGTCGGGTGAAGCAATTATCAGTGTAAGAACTTTGAAAAAAAACAAAAAAAAAAACAAAAACAAAAACGACTTAAAATAGAGGGGGCTGTAATTGATATGGACACCCTCCCCACTTAAAGAAAAAGAAGAAGAGACCTAATGGTTTGTTCTCCATGTGATTGAAAGAAGGAGAAGAAAAGAGGAAAAGAGAGTGGGGGAGAAGGAAAGAGGAGAAAGGAGGGGAGGAAACTACCCATCCTCCACCCTCCATTTTTTCCATCAACTAAGGGAGGAGGAGATCGACGGTGGAGAAGAGTTGACGGTCATTGGAAAAGACAGAGTGAATGGCGTCATTGATCGACGATCGGTGCTATTCATTGTCTTCCCCTGGCTACCACGAGCAAAAGCCCTATAGTTGCCCGTTGATTTAGTAAGTTTTGGTGGGGGAAAAGGAGGAAAACAGTACCCACGACGGGATTTACCGGCGATGGGAAAATCAACGGCAATCTCGCTCTTCGGTGACGATTGGAGGTTGAAGATATTCCTTAAGGGTAAGATCTAGGATACCCATCTCTTGAATCTTGGTAGTTTGCAAAATTTATGCATTTTTAACCTAGATCTATAATTAAGGATGATTCAATCGTCCAATCCCTAATCCAAGGGTAGGGATGAAAAATTAAAGACTTGATGTAGTCTAAATCACACTAGATTGACAGATCTATGCAGGAAATCGATCGGACAATCTTGGCCGTCTGATCAGGTACTATTTGCACAGTAAATCCTTGATGTCTAATTGATGATTAGACATCACCAATGAATCTTAAGACCTTAAATTAGTTAGGATATGACAAAAATTGGGAATGGATGGATGAACTAGCTATCTTGATTTGGAAATGTGTAAATTTACTTGAAATTATGAACATATGGATTTGTATTGACAATGAATTCAAAATTTGATTTGGTTAGGTGATCGATAAGTGATTAAAGGAAGGATGTAGCAAAATTGTGGAGCACAAAGAGGGAGGTAGGTAGTTTGGACATCAACATGCTTGGAATTTACTTGAAACTTGAGATTTTGATCTTTTTAGTTTATGCAGCTATCAAAAGGGTATATTCATGTAATTTATTTAAAATGATAGGTTTACTTTACTATCAGATTGAAAAACCAATGCATGAAATTATATGGTTTTATCAATTTTGTAGGCATGGGATGCTGCCTAATATTATTATATTATGATGGACATATTGGGGTTGGTGGACTCTGTGCTAGGAAGATTGAGGACTGATCATCCTCTTTCTTCTAAAAATATATATGTATGGTGGATACTTGGCTAGAGGGGCCTAATGTAAGCTCATGTCATCATGGACAGGTCATGGCTTGTGTGTCATGTTTTCCATGAACACGGTGCAAAGGAGTCTATCCGTTTGGTATCGGCGTGATAGCCACGGACTTAATTGATTCTTGTCCGTCGCACAGAGGTTCCATTATTTTCAGGTTTATATGTATATTGCACAATAGCACAGGTGCAGGGCACCACGGTATTTTAGGTCAATAATGAGTACTCATGACCAATGGCAGGTGGCCGGATTTGAGTGGTTTTATACTCATAAAATCCTGATGAGATTTAGAGTAAGTGTGTGTGTGTGTGTATATATATATATATATATATATAGGTGTGCGTATACACTGGTTGAAATACTCTTTATTTACATTTAAGCATATCCTGGTTTAAATGCATTTCTCTATTGGTTTTGAGGCATGTGAAGAGTCGTGACTATCTTCCATATCATCTAAATGTTTTACTAGGTTATTATCATTATTTGGAAACAGTAAGCATCGATGTTAAATTGATGATTCAAACTGATTGGACATGGAAACTATTTGAAATGGCATGGTATGAATTTTGGAATATATTATACTACTTATTTGGCATCAAATGACACAAAATTTCACAAAGTATGATCAATTGTTCCTTTTAAAGTTAGAACTGCATAAACTTGTGTGTTGATGATGAAACTACCTATACAAGCGAAGGCTTGCTAAGATATTGTACTTATTGTGACGACCCAGGTTTTCCCATGCATTTTTAAATGCAAGATCTAAATTCCTAAGGCGGGATGCATCCCTATTTGAAAACCATTTTATAAAAACCATGCAATGCAGCAGAAAATCTTTTGTTTTAAACTCATTTTGAAAACCCCGAGTGTCATTTGCTTTCACACCAATCAAAGTAGTTTTTGAAAAACTTCAGAAATCATAAATGTTTTTCCCAGGTCTATCCAGTCACAACACGCAGCCCATCTATAATTAAATACAAATACATGTCCAAAGGGTTGAGAGTTTACTTACACGTATAATTGTCTCCTTTTGAATTCACTTGCTCGTAGCACTAATATAAGCGTCTTCTACTCGTGAATGGAACTATCCTAAAAAATGTTAAGGATAGGATGAGTATATACTATACTCAGTAGGAGTCTATCACTACTAGTTTTGCAATGTATGTTATGTTTAAAATCATATGCTCTTTAAAACATATGCATATTCGAACAACCAAGTTCAATATCAATATTAAAAACCATTGTTGAATCGGAATACTGACGACTTAAAGAAATAGCATAATCCAAGTCAAAAGTATCATATATCATAAACATAATGATATGCATAAGATGTTCCACTGAATCCAACTCATGGATATATGGTATGGTCAACCAACCTCATGTCATGCCACATGCAATGCAAATAAATCCTCAAACCATAGGGTCCAACTATGCCCACGACCTCACCACCGTGTGGTCCTTGGGTACCTGAGGACATAGCGTCATAGCCTCCACGGGGCATATGACACATCGACCCAGTGTCGTGACACCAGTGGTGGCCCCCTGTACCACATGCAGTCGACGTATGGACGTTGCCCTTTTTGGGTGTGGTACCCATCCACCTAATAGTGGTAGAGGCTGGAGGCCAACTCAAACCTCTCAGCATAGCGCCCACGAGCTTATCAGCCCAAATCATATCAGATCAAATAAGCAAAAACCTCTTTTTCAAAACTTGTCCTCTTTGGGTCCCTCACAACTGTCTGGCCCTCACAACTGCCTACCCAGCGTCTTTTGGGCACTACAGCGTCTTTTGGTAACCCTCAAGGACATGCAATCTTTCAAAAACTCAATGCTCACAAATCATACAATATATGCAATTGTTTGCAAAACATATCTATGCATAACGTATATGCAATTATTTGCAAAACATATCTATGCATAGAGCATTTATCATATGTACGCTGAATTAAGTCATGCTAAACAAGTCATATACTTATACTTAAAACATGCATTCTCAAAACAATCATGGCTCTTTTAAAAAGTCTAGTAGCGATAGAGCACCTACCTCAAAGTCTCCTAGAGTTGCGTCCTTTATCACTTCAACCCGTCCCTGGGTCTCATTTATAAACACCTGTAGCCTGGGGATGCCCTTTTCCCGATGGGTGCGCTTGTTCGCTGGAAGACTCGAAGAAGGGGAGAAACCCCATTGCCAGACCGGAAAGGAGAAAGGGAATGGGAGAATGGCTAGCCCGACTAGGGCCTGGCTGTTGCCAGAAATTGCAGAGGGACGGGTTTCCGGTTTTTGCTGGAAACCTCAGTCCAAAAGTTGCCGGAAAAAGTGTTTTTGGAGAGGGGGAGATGGGGCTTTTATAGAGGGGAGAAGGCGGTGCCCCTCAATGGCGGTGCCACCCTTTCCCCTGGGGTGTTCTGGAGAAATCAAGAAAAACAGGTTTTTGGAGAAGTCTGGAGGTGGAAGATGACAGGGGGTGCCATTATCAAAACGGCCCCTGCATTTTTCGTCTTTTTCGTTTTTCTGTTTAATTTACAAAATTGCCCCTAATCTTTAAACGGCCATAACTTCTTCATACGAACTCCGTTTTGGGTGATTTTTGAGGCGTTGGATTCCATTTTTTGAGTAGAATCTAATGGTACTAAGTTTCCTCACAAATTTCTTTATTTATTATTTTAAATAAATTAAAACATTTAACTCAGTTCATTTCTCATAAAATGTCCAAATTTTGTTTAAAATAGCGTAAATTGCTCAGGTATTACACTTATTTATAATATCTTAGGTTTGAAGGACTCCAGCAAAGGGAAAGGCACATAGTTTTGACTTGGAAGCTACAAGAAAGCTATTTTGAGTATAGGTGAGGTATAGGTAAAGATTTCTGAAGGTTCTTACAACTCTTATGTAATTAAAATTGTTTCATGACTATTAGAAATGGACATGTGAATGTGTATTCATTACCGTTTGACATGAATGGCTATAACTAGAGTGATCCTGGGTATACAGGTCAATTACCTAGCCTTTTTGGCATTACCAAAATGTTTCATTTATTTAAATTAAATAGAAATGTGTATGTTGGTATTTGGAGGGAGATGGAGTCTCTATCATGGATATTTATATGTACATGATGATTATCAGGTGTTGCATTGTATGCGTTAAATGCTCGAGGTCCAAAATACAGGGGAGACTCTGCCGGATTTTTGGTAGGAATGTGATGTTCATTCCTCTGAAAATCATTGTTTTTAATAATAATAAAAAAGAGACACTAGGGATTTTTAAGGTATTCTTTTCATTCTTTAGCTATTTGGTTTTGAACAGTTTTATAAAAGTATTGGGGCCCCACAAAGCAAAAGATTTATGAAAAAGTGTTATAAAAACCTGGGATGTCACAGTTGGTATCAAAGCACAGTCACTCTTCTCATAGCTAGTCAGACATGTCCTAAAGTCGTGAATTTATTATTATTATTATTATTAAATGATTAGAAAGAAAAAAATTAATGTCCATTGGGTAAATCTTGGACAGATGACCCCTAAAAGGAGAACAAGGTTCACTCCTACTACACCTGCTCTTATATCTTTTAAGTCCTCAAGACAAGGAAATCAAGTGGCAGAGATCGTGGCCCAGGTGATTCAGGCTTTGTTGCCACATTTACCACAGATGCTGACATCAACACCACAAGTAGTGTCACATGTATCGACACCACCAACTGTGTCACAGATACCAGCATCAGTAGCATCATAGATACCGCCACCAGCAGTATCACAGATACCACCACCAGTAGTATCATAGGCACTGCCACCAGTAGTATCACAATCACTGCCACCAACAACATCACAGGCACCGCAACCAATAGCTGTACAGAGCACTGTTGGCGTTGGTCAGAAAGAGAGTCCAAAAAGGGCAGACAAACTTCTAGAGTGGTTCTAGAGTATGGTGCCAGCATTCACTAGTGAGGGTGAAGTTGAGGCTGCAGAAAGATGGATTTTTGCAGTTGAAAAGGCCTTTAAGGCTATGGAAGTACCTGCTGACAAGCAGGTACGAGTTGCTACGTATATACTGACAGAGGAAGCCAAGTTTTGGTGGCAAATAGCTGAGAGGACTCATTTTTCTGGAGATGTGATTTCATGGGAGGATTTTAAAAAAGTATTCAATGGTAAGTATTTTCCACTTCATATACAAAAGGAAAAGGAGATAGAATTTATAGAATTGAAACAAAGGAATCTCACAGTTCAGCAATACGAACAGTGGTTCACACGATTGAGGAGATTTGTTATGAATGCAGGTATGACTGACTCTCAGATCGCATATAGATTTGTTTATGGATTGAATCCGACATTGAGAAATTTGGTGTTATTGAAGCAGCCAACCATGGTGGCTAAGGCAGTTGAGGTTGCTGCTACTATGGAACAAGATCTTATACATGGTATAGCAGAGAAGGAGAGTGAACAATATGCTAGTGAGTCTGGATACACTGACAAGGGAAAGAGGCCTTTCTCCTTTTCGCAGACTCAGAGGCCCCATTCACAACATCAGCCCACAGGACATGGTAGAAGTCCAATTAAGAAGTTTTGTCGGAGGTGTAAGAAGACCCATTTTGGTGAGAATTGCTCAAGACTAGGACAAGGAACACCTCAACATCATCAACATCAATATCAAAGGTAGAGGTCACCTATACGATGCTACATATGCAATGAGCTTGGGCATATATCCAAAGACTGTCCCAAGAGGGTAGGAAGCAGGCAGTTTGACAATGTGACTAAGCCAAATGAGGCCCCTCGCAGCCAGGGACGGGTTTATGCTATTACAACAAAGCAAGCACAATCATCAAATGCAGTGATTGCATGTACAATTCTTGTTGTAAATCAACATGCAAAGGTCTTATTTGATACATGATCTACGCATTCTTTTATTTCTTGTATGTTTGCTTCATGTGTAGAATTGCATGTACATACCATGGGGTTTGGGTTAGACGTGACGACTCCACTGGGAGAGTCGATACTAGCAGAACAGTTCATTCAGGAGGTGCCTATTGTTATTATGAGTGAAAGGATGGATGGGGACCTCATTCTCCTTGATATGGTGTATTTTGACATCATCTTAGGCATGGGCTGGTTGACAATATTTTGGGCAACGGTGGACTACAGAAAGAAGAGGATTACATTCTCCCCACCAGGTCGCCCAACAGTCTCATTTCAGGGGAGACAAGATATAACAAGAGCATGTTTTATTTTAGCTTTAAAGCCAAACCGACACATTTGGAAGGGGTGTCGAGCATTTCTAGCTAGTGTGATAGTGGTAGATGCTAAGAGACCTCAAATTGAGAAGTTAGATGTGGTCAGTGAGTTTCAAGACGTCTTTGCGGAGGAGCTTTTAGGACTACCACTGCAAAGAGAAATTGACTTCACCATCGAGTTACTGCCAGGCACGGCTCCTATCTCTAAGGCGCCATATAGGATGGCACCTGCTGAGCTAAAGGAGCTTAGAACACAACTCCAAGAATTGCTAGACAAAGGATTCATTAGACCTAGTAGATCACCTTGGGGAGCACCAGTCCTCTTCGTGAAGAAGAAGGATGGATCAATGCATCTTTGCATTGATTATCGTATGTTGAATAGTGTGACTGTGAAGAACCACTACCTATTACCCAGAATTGATGACCTTTTTGATCACCTTTAGTCAACACAGATCTTTTCAAAGATCGATTTGAGGTCAAGGTATCATCAGTTGAGAATTAGAGACTTGGACATCTCTAAGACAGCATTCAAGACGCGTTATGGTCATTATGAGTTTTTAGTAATGCCATTTGGTCTAACGAATGTGCCTGCAGTTTTCATGGATCTCATGAACCGGGTCTTCTGAGCCTACTTGGATAAGTTTGTGATTATGTTTGTAGATGACATTCGTAGTTTTGGACACATTACGAACTCATCAATTGTTTGCCAAGTTGAGCAAGTGTGAGTTCTGGTTGGAACAAGTGAATTTCCTTGTCCACGTTATCTCAAAGAATGGAGTGGTTGTTGACCCAACAAAGGTGGAGACAGTGATGGGTTGGGATCAGCCCAAAATAGTGACTAAAATTCGTAGTTTTCTTGGTCTTTCGAGCTATTATCGTAGATTTATTGAGGGGTTCTCAAGAATTGCCATGCCTTTAACAGCATTAACCAGGAAAGACACGAGGTTTATATGGACCGATGCATGTGAGATGAGCTTTCAGGAGCTCAAGAGGAGACTTACCTCCGCACCAATGGGCCTCGGTGGTTTCATTGTATATTGCGATACTTCTGGTAAGGGACTTGGGGTAGTGCTAATGCAGCATGACTGGGTGATTGCCTATGCATCATGATAGTTGAAGACACATGAGGTAAATTACCCTACACATGACTTGGAATTAGCAGCAGTGGTTTTTACATTCAAATTATGGCGGCACTACCATTACGGAGAGAAATTTGAGGTTTTCTCAAATCATAAGAGTCTTAAATATTTCTTCACACGGAGTGACTTGAATCTGAGACAAAGGAGGTGGATGGAGTATCTTAAGGATTATGACTTCATGATACGATATCATCCAGGGAAAGAAAATGTAGTGGCTGATGCCTTGAGTAGAAAGTCAAGGTCAATGGTCGTACATTTATCAATTAAGTTGATGTTCATTGATAGAGTCATACAAGCACAGGCAGAGGATGTTGAAACCCAGGACATGTGTGGCAAGGTAGGTTTTTCCAGAGGACAGGATATAGGTGTACATTTTCAAGGCAGGTTGGTAGTTCCAGCAGTTGATGGCTTGAGGCGAGAGCTACTTCAGGAGGCACATCAATCATTATCAATATTCACCCAAGGGGGTACGAAGATGTATCAGGACTTGAGGCAAAATTTTTGGTGGAATGGGATGAAGAAGGACATTGGTGAGTGTGTAGCACGGTGTTTGACTTGTCAGCAAGTCAAGGTAGAACATTAGAGGCCAGCAGGTATGTTGCAAACCTTAGAGCTTCCTGAGTGGAAGTGGGACCACATTACCATGGATTTCATTTTGGGTTTGCCCAAGATAGCAAGTGGGCATGATATGATATGGGGAATAGTGGATAGATTAACTAAGTCTGCTCATTTCTTCCCCATTCTACAAACTTAGTTTGTTGATAACTTGGCAAAGTTGTATGTTAAGGAAATCGTGAGTTTGCATGGTACCCCTCTAACTATTATCTCTGACAGGGATAGTAGATTCACCTCAAAGTATTGGCGGAGTGTACAGGGAGCATTAGGATCGGCATTGAGATTTAGCACTGCCTTTCACCCACAAACAGATGGTCAATCAAAGAGGACCATTTAGACTATAGAAGACATGTTGAGGTCACGTGCCATTGATTGGAAGGGTAGTTGGGACGAGCACTTACCACTAGTAGAGTTTGCTTACAACAACAACTTTCATGCGAGTATTAGCATGGCTCCTTATGAGCCACTCTATGGAAGACCATGCCGATCACCTATATGTTAGAGTGACATTGGCAAGAGGCGATTGTTGAAGTCTAAGATAGTTGAACAATGTGCAGAGAAAGTTTGGTTAATCCAAAGGCGATTGTTGACTGCTCATAGCCGCTAGAAGAGTTATGCCGACAATGGCCGCAGACATATAGAGTTTGTAGTGGGAGACCATGTTTTCTTGAAGATTTCACCAATGAAGGGTATGATGAGGTTTGGAGTCAAAGGAAAGTTGAACCCTCGGTACATTGGACCCTTTGAGATCTTAAAAAGGGTTGGGCTTGTAGCCTATCAGTTGGCTTTACCACCGTGACTAGCAGGTGTTCATGATGTTTTTCATATATCAATGTTGAGAAAATATATGGCAGATCATTCACACATATTACAACAAATTCCTACAGAGCTATGTCCAGATCTAACCTTTTTGGAAAGAGCTATATGGATTTTAGATCATAAGACACAAGAACTGAGAAGTAGAACTATTTCATTGGTCAAGGTTCTTTGGCAGCACCATTCAATGGAAGAGGCAACCTGAGAGATGGAAGAGCAAATGCAGCAAACACATCCTGAACTTTTTAAGGAATGAGGTAAGAAAAATTTCGAGGACGAAATTTCTATAAGGGGAGGAGAATGTAAGAACTTTGAAAAAAACAAAAACAAAAACGACTTAAAAAAGAGGGGGTCGTAATTGATACGAACACCCCCCCCCCCACTTAAAGCAAAAAAAGAACAGAGGAAGAGAGAGTGGGGGAGAAGGAAAGAGGAGAAAGGAGGAGAGGAAACTACCCATCCTCCACCCTCCATTTCTCCCATCAACTAAGGGAGGAGGAGATCGACGGTGGAGAAGAGTTGACGGTCGCCGAAAAAGATAGAGTGAACAGCGTCATTGATTGACGATCGGTGCCGTTCATTGTCTTCCCCTGGCTACCACGAACAATAGCCTTATAGTTGCTCGTTGATTTAGCAAGTTTTGGTGGGGGAAAAAGGGGGTAAACAGTACCCACGACGGGATTTTCTAGCGACGGGAAAATCAACGACAATCACGTTATTCGGTGACAATTGGAGGTTGAAGACACTCCTTAAGGGTAAGATCTAGGATACCCATCTCTTGAATCTTGGTAGTTTGCAAAATTTATGCATTTTTAACCTAGATCTATAATTAGGGATGATTCAACCGTCCAATCCCTAATCTAAGGGTAGGGATGAAAAATTAAAGACTTGATATAGTCTAAATCACACTAGATTGATAGATCTAGGCAGGAAATCGATCGGACAATCTCGATCGTCCGATTGGGTACTGTTTGCACAGTAAATCCTTGATGTCTGATTGATGATCAGACATCACCGATGAATCTTAAGACCTTAAATTAGCTAGGATATGAAAAAAATTGGGAATGGATGGATGAACTAGCTATCTTGATTTGGAAATGTGTAAATTTACTTGAAATTATGAACATATGGATTTGTATTGACAATGAATTCAAAATTTGATTTGGTTAGGTGATCGATAAGTGATTAAAGGAAGGATATAGCAAAATTGTGGAGCACAAAAAGGAAGGTAGGTAGTTTGGACATCAACATGCTTGGAATTTACTTGAAACTTGAGATTTTGATCTTTTTAGTTTATGCAGCTATCAAAAGGGTATATTCATGCAATTTATTTAAAATGATAGGTTTACTTTACTATCAGATTGAAAAACCAATGCATGAAATTATATGGTTTTATCAATTTTATAGGCATGGGATGCTGCCTAGTATTATTATATTATGAAGGACATATTGGGGCCGGTGGACTCTATGCTAGGAAGATTGAGGACTGATCATCCTCTTTCCTCTGAAAATATATATGTATGGTGGATACTTGGCCAGAGGGGCCTAATGCAAGCTCATGTCATCATGGATAGGTCATGGCTTGTGTGCCGTGTTTTCCATGAACACGGTGCAAAGGAGTCTATCCATTTGGTATCGGCGTGATAACCATGGACTTGATTGGTTCTTGTCTGTCGCACAGAGGTTCCATTATTTTTGGGTTTATATGTATATTGCGCAATAGCGTAGGTGCAGGGCACCATGGTATTTCAGGTCAATAATGAGTACTCATGACCAACGGCAGGTGGCCGGATTTGAGTGGTTTTATACTTGTAAAATCTTGATGAGATTTAGAGTATGTGTGTGTATATATATAGGTGTGCGTATACACTGGTTGAAATACTCTTTATTTACATTTAAGCATTTCCTGGTTTAAATGCATTTCTCTATTGGTTTTGAGGCATGTGAAGAGTCATGATTATCTTTCATATCATCTAAATGTTTTACTAAGGTTATTATCATTATTTGGAAACAATAAGCATGGATGTTAAATTGATGATTCAAACTGATTGAACATGGAAACTATTTGAAATGGCATCGTATGAATCAGAATATATTATGCTGTTTATTTGGCATCAAATGACACAAAATTTCACAAAGTATGATAAATTGTTCCTTTTAAAGTTAGATTGCATAAACTTGTGTGTTGATGATGAAACTACCTACACAAGCGAAGGCTTGCTAAGATATTATACTTGTTTACATTATCTTAGGTTCGAAGGACTCCAGCAAAGGGAAAGGCACATAGTTTTGATTTGGAGGCTACAAGGAAGCTATTTTGAGAAAGGTGAGGTATAGGTAAAGATTTCTAAAGGTTCTTACAACTCTTATGCAATTAAAATTTTTTCATGACTATTAGAAATGGACATGTGAATGTGTATTCATTACCGTTTGTCATGAATGGTTATGACTGGAGTGATCCAGGGTATACAAGTCAATTACCTAGCCTTTTTGGCATTACCAAAATGTTTCATTTATTTAAATTAAACAGAAATGTGTATGTTAGTATTTGGAGGGAGACGGAGTCTCTTTCATGGATATTTATATGTACATGATGATTATCAGGTGTCGCATTGTATGCGTTAAATGCACAAGGTCCGAAATAAAGGGGAGACTCTGCCAGATTTTTGGTAGGAAGGTGATGTTCATTTCTCTGAAAATCAATGTTTTTAATAAAAAAAAAAAAGAGACACTCGAGAGTTTTAAGGTATTCTTTTCAAAGTTATTCTTCCGCTATTTGGTTTCGAATAGTTTTATAAAAGTATTGGGGCCCCACAAAGTAAAAGTGTGACGACCCGGGTTTTTGATGATGCAAGTTTGATAAAAAGGCAAGATCTCTTGTTTTATAAATATGGAATGCATGAAATTCATTTTGTCTTTGGAAAGCAATCTTTTGTATAAAACCCTGAGTGTCAAAACACATTTTCAAATTATATAGCCATGGCATAGTTTTAAATTGATTCTATTCCCAAGAAAGTGTTAGTCACAGCCTCAGCTACAGAGAGTAATTACAATCAAGTAACATTGAAAGATAAGGTAGGGTTTTACTTACTTGTACTTAATCTAAGTGTCTTCTGTCACAGGCGTACCCTGTCCTTAAGTGTTTACTTTTTGTCTGAAAAATGTGGAGGATTGGGTGAGTATATACTATACTCAGTAGGAGTCCATCACTACTAGTTTTACAATGCATGCTATGTTTAAAATCATATGCTCCCTTTAAAACATGTGCATGTTTGAACACTCATGTTCAATATCGATATTAAAAACCATTGTCGAATTGGAATACTGACGACTTAAAGAATTGCATAATCCAAGTCGAAAGTATCATATATATCATAAACATAATGATATGCATAAGATGCTCAACTGAATCCAACTCATGGATATATGGTATGGTCGACCAATCTCATGTCATGCCATATGCAATGCAAGTAAATCCTCAAAACATAGGGCCCACTATGCCCACGACCTCCTCGTCGTGTGGTCCCCGGGTACCTAGGGACACAGGGTCATACCCTCCATGAGGCATATGACACTTCGACCCAGTGTCGTGACACCAGTGGTAGCCCCTGTACCGCATGCAGTCGAAGCAGGGACATGCCTTTTTGGTGTGGTACCCTTTCCACCTAATAGTGGTAGAGGCTGGGAGGCCACCCCAGACCTCTCAGAATAGCGCCCACGAGCTTACTAGCCCAAATCATATACGATCAATCAAGTAAAAACCTTTTTTTCAAAACTTGTCCTCTTTGGGTCCCTCACAATTGCCTGGTCCTCACAACTGCTTACCCAACGTCTTTTGGTAACCCTCAAGGACATGCAATTTTTCAAAACTCAATACTCACAAATCATGCAATTTATGCAATCGTTTGTAAAACATGTCTATGCATAATGTATTTGTCACATGCATGCTGAATTCATTTATAAAATTAAGTCATGCTAAAGAAGTCATATAACTCATACTTAAAACATGCATTCTCAGAACAATCATGAGCTCTTTTTTTTTTTTTTTAAAGTCTAATAGAGATAGAGCACCTACCTGGTTTGGTCACACTAGCCCCCTTGTCCTCGTACACTCCTGAACATGGTTTAGGGGAAAAAAGGTTAGCATGGCCTATTTCTATAGGTTTTAGAATGGTTTATCTCACTACATAGGCATTAAGGATTCATTCCCATGCCTATGGGTGTCCTAAGGTCCTAACTGGGCCTTGGTATCATCAGGTTTACAAAGGTTTAGTGGCCCCGCGCCACTATCATAGTTTAAAGGTCGTCCCCACCTTAGATAGGGCCTTGATGAGGTATTTTATGGTTTAGGTGTGTCCGCATCGTCGATACGAACACAACACCTTTCACGGTGCCTCAATCAGAGCCCTAGAACTCAAGTTATGGGCAATTTAATATCAAGTGTACATAGAGGCCATACGAGGTGGAAGCCTAGGATGCTAACTCGTCTCGCATCAACGGCACGCGCCCCAGCGAGTGCGTTTGCAGATGCACCGGGCTTCCGTCTGACTTTTTCATTTGCAGGTGCCTCCACGGACGCGCCAACTAGTTTCTCTCTAACGCGGTCGACGCATTTTTGTCCTGTGGGGACCGGGGCATCCTTGGGACACCCTGGTTCGACCCTATCGAACCAGTGTGCCCCAAGCACCGTCCCTGGTTCCTTTGTGGCTCCTTAGAGGCCCATTTTGTATGGTTTTTCATGCAGAAACTTGGGGAAACCTACCCTAAGTCTAAGGGGGAGATGGGTTTGGAGGGGTTTTGGGCATACCTGGTTCGTGGCCGGGTTTTTCTCCACATTTTCTCCTCTTGTCTGCCTCTCCACAATGGGTTTTTCCCAAGCTTTTGGGCTGCCATTGGAGGCGCCCAAGAGCTCTATTTATAGAGCTTGAAGAGGGTTCTAGAGGGGGTTCTTACGACCATGGAATGGTGCTGGAGAAACCACCAGAATGGTGGTGGTTTCTCCCCTGCACACAGCCGTTCTAGAACCCTCTAGGAGGTTGAAGAAGAGGGGTGCCCGTATCAAAACGAATCCCTGTGTTTCTCAGGCTAAATCCGTTTTTAATATAAATTACACTTTTGCCCTTGAACTTCAAAGGGCCATAACTTGCTCATTTTAACTCCGTTTTGAGTGATTTTGGTCTTGTTGTATTCCTTTTTCCAAGATGCACCTAAGGGTACTACTCTTAGGACCAAATTTCTGGGTCCAGTCATGGTGAATAGTTAAATGACCAAAATACCCTTATCTCCAAAAAGTGAACTTTTCATTACTAACTTGGGATTTCAATGTTACAAAAATGGAGTCATTACATTCTTACCCCCTTAGGGGAATTTTGCCCCAAAATTCTACAGTAAATGCAGTCAAAAGATCTCGGGGTACTTTTCTCACATTCTGACTCTGGTTCCCAAGTCCCTTCTTCCATGTGCGCATTTCTCCACAAAACTTTGACTAAGTGTATGTCCTTGTTCCGCAGCTTCTTACTCTTACAATCCAGAATCTCAACTGGTCTCGTCTCTAGCTTGAGATCCTCCGTCAACTCTATGGGTACCTAGTTGATGACATGAGTAGGGTCAGGCACGTACCTCCTTAGCACAGATATATGGAATACGTTATGCACTTCAGATAGCTGAGGGGGTAATGCGATCCTGTAGGCCACTTTTCCTACTTTCTCCAGTATTTAAGAAGGTCCTATGTAATGCAGACCAAGCTTGCTTTTGATACTGAACCGCATAACTCCTTTAGTGGGAGATATCTTCAGGAAAACGTGCTCTCCTATGTCGAATTCTAATGGTCTCCTCCTTTGATCAGCATAGCTCTTTTGTCGGCTTTGAGCTGTGAGGAGGCGTCTCTATATGAGTTTGACCTTCTCGGCGTATTGCTCCACCAACTCGGACTGGAGCACCTTGGACTCTCCAACTTCACTCCAACTGGTGGGTGATCGACAGGGTCTCCCATAAAGCGCCTTGTACAGAGCCATGCCAATGCTCGACTGAAAGTTGTTGTTGTACGCGAACTCTACTAGCGATAGGTTTTCATCCCAGCTCTGCTTCCAATCGAGGGCATAGGTTCGCAACATATCTTCGACTATCTGGATTGTGCGCTCTGACTGTCCATCGGTCTGTGGATGAAAGGCTGTGCTAAAGTTCAAGGAAGATCCTAAGGATTTTTGGATGGACTTCCAGAGTTGTGAAGTGAAGCGGCTATCCCTATCTGAAGTGATACTAAGGGGTATGCCATGTAAACTCACTATCTCTTTGATGTATAGCTGAGATAGGCTGTCAGTGGATTGGGTATGGCGTATAGTAAGGAAATGGGCTGTCTTAGTCAATCTATCAACAATTACCTAGATTAGAGGTCCTGGGCAACCCTACGATGAAGTCCATGGTAATATGGTCCCAATTCCATTCGGGTAGCTCAAGGGGTTGTAACAATCCTGCAGGTCTTTGATGTTCATCCTTTACTTGTTGACATGTTAGACACTTTGCCACAAATTCCCCTATGTCTCTTTTCATACCATCCCACCAATATTGTCTCTTTAAGTCTTGATACATCTTAGTTCCTCCCGGGTGTAAAGTATACTTAGATCGATGAGCCTCTTTTAAGATTTCTTGTCTTAATTCTTCATTAGTTGGTACCACTAATCTTCCTTGCATGTAAACGCTACCATCTTCCCCTTTAGTAAACCCTGGTTTTCCTATGAAAGCTTGTATATCCGTATCTCCTTTCTGTTCTTACTTAACCTTTTCATTAATAGCCGTCTTTATCGTTAGTCCTGCCATAATGATCTTGTGCTTACTTATGTCTGGTTTCCACATTATTACTTCTTGCAATAGCTTCCATCTCTTAGTCAGTAAACTTGCACACATCCCTTGGGTTTTTCTACTTAATGCATCAGCTACCACATTAGCTTTTCCAGGGTGATAATGAATGGAAAAGTCATAGTATTTTAAGTATTCCATCCATATTCTTTGTCCCATGTTTAAGTCTTGTTGGGAAAAGATATATTTAAGACTCTTATGATCTGTAAAAACTTCAAACTTTTCCCCATATAAATAATGTCTCCAAATTCGCAAGGCAAAGACTATGGCCGCTAATTCCAAGTCATGGGTCGGGTAATTGACTTCATGTTTCTTGAGTTGCCAAGAAGTATAAGCAATTACCTTCCCATGTTGCATAAGTACGCAGCCTAGTCCTTGTTGCGAGGCATCGCTGTATATCTCAAAATCACCACTTCCTGAAGGTAAGGTAAGAACAGGTGCTGTAGTTAACCTTCTCTTTAGTTCCTGGAAGCTTTCCTCACATTTATTAGTCCATTCAAATCTTGTGTCTTTCCTGGCCAGCTTAGTTAGAGGTAAAGCAATTCGTGAAAAACCCTCGATGAATCTCCTGTAATATCCGGCAAGTCCTAAGAAGCTTCTTATTTCTGTGACTGTCTTAGATCTTTCCCATTTTTGTACTGATTCAACCTTAGCGGGGTCGACTGCTATGCCATCTTGAGAAATAATGTGTCTTAAGAAATTAACCCTTTCCAGCCAAAACTCACACTTATTGAATTTTGCATATAACTTGTGTGCTCGTAGGGTGCTTATTGTTATCCTTAGATGTTCCTTATGGTCTTCAGGAGTTTCTGAATATATTAAGATATCATCCACAAACAGTATGATGAATTTATCTAAGTACTCCTTGAACACCCTATTCATGAGGTCCATAAATGCGGCTGGAGCATTAGTTAAACCAAAGGACATCACTCTGAATTCATAATGGCCATATCGAGTCCTGAAGGCTATCTTGGGGACATCTTCTTCTCTAACTCGAAGTTGATGGTACCCGGATCATAGATCAATTTTAGAAAAGACTCTGACTGACTGAAGTTGATCGAAAAGATCATCAATTCGGGGAAGGGGATACTTATTCTTATTGGTGACCCTATTTAGCATTCGATAGTCTACGCACAATCTCATGGAGCCATCCTTTTTCTTAACAAAAAGGACTGGAGCTCCCCACGGAGATACGCTAGGTCGTATGAGCCCTTTTTCAAGTAGTTCCTGTAACTGGGTCTTCAATTCTTTTAGTTCCGCAGGAGCCATTCGGTAAGGAGCTTTGGAAATGGGGGAAGTACCAGGCATACGGTCAATGATAAACTCAATTTCTCTTGGCGAGGGTAGACCTGGTAAATCCTCAGGGAATACGTTAGGAAATTCTCAGACTACCTCGACATCCTCTAGCTTTAAGTGGGGACTCTCGACAGATTCAATCTTGGCCAAGAAGAAGGGGCATCCCTAAGCAATGTGCTTAACTGCTTTCATGGCAGAAATAACACATGCTCCAGAATAATCCTTTCTTCCTTGGAGGGTGAAAGTGTCTCCATTAGGTAGGGTAAAAGTGACACATTTCTGGTGGCAATCAACAAAGGCTTGATGAAGGGCTAGCCAGTCCATACCTAGGATGGCATCGAAGTCATTCATATCTAAGTGAATAAGATTGGCATGTAGCAAATGATCTTTGACCAAAATGGGGACATCCTGGAGATAAGAATAGGTGGGAAGTGCCTGGTCTACAGGAGTCATGACTTCTAGAGTGAAGTTTAGGTCCTGTGGTATAATGTCCAAGGTTGATGCAAACTCCCGGGATATGAAAGAATGAGTGGAGTCTGTATCGAATAGAACTTTAACAGGTGTATCATAGATAGAAAGAATACCTTCAACTACTACATTTGAAGCCTGGGCTTGACTGGAAGTGAGGGCAAAGACACGTCCTTGGCTCCTTGGAATGATCTTCTTTACGCTCTTCAACTTTCCTTTTAGGACAATCCCTAGCAAAATGTTCTAATTCCCCACAAAGATAGCAAGTGATGTTGAAAATGGGACATGGTTTGCCTGAATGATTCCTGTCACACTTAGGGCATGTCTTCCTGTCTGGTCTTCTTCCTTTGCTTTGAAATGGCTTCTTGAAAGGTGGCTTGGGTCCATATGACTAAAATGGTCTCTTTCCTTTATTTCTCATGGTGTTGATGTTCTTAGTTGTAACGCCCGAGCAATTTACGCTATTTTTAACAAAAATTGGACATTTTATGGGAAATAAATTATGTTGAATGTTTTACTTTATTTAAAATAGTAAACAAAGGAATTTTTAAGGAAACTTGGTACCATTAGATTCTACTCAACAAATGGAATCCAACGCCTCAAAAATCACCCGAAACGGAGTTCGTATGAAGAAGTTACGGCCGTTTAAAGATCAGGGGCAGTTCTGGAATTTAAACAGAAAAATGAAAAAGACGAAAAATGCAGGGGCCGTTTTGATAACGGCACCCCCTATTGTCTTCCACCTCCAGACTTCTCTAAAAACCCTCAATCCTGACTTTTCCAGAGAGATCTGCCACAGCCAAGGGCGGCACTACCATTGGTAGCACCGCCATAGCAGGGCTATAAAAAGCCCCATCTCCCCCTCTCCAAAAACACGATTTCCCGGCTGTTTTGAGACTGGGGTTTCCGGTAAAATTGGAAACCCATCTCAAGCCCGACTTCCCTCTATATTTTTCGGCAACGGCCAGGCCAAAGTCAGGCCGGCCATTGCCATTTTCCCCATGCCCCTCTCTTTTTCCGGTCTTGGCAATGGGGTTTTCCCCTTTCTTAGAGTTTTCCGGCGAGCAAGAGGTTCGGAGTAAAATGGGGTTCCACCACCGATGATGGGCGTCCCCAGGCTATTGGTAAGCCCCTCCTTACCTTCTTTCTCTCCGTTTCACTCCCCTCAGGCCAGATCCATGCCGGATCTGGTCTTTTCCTAGCCATTTTCCAGGTGGGTTTCCTGGCTGGAAAATGCTCCAAGCCGGCTTGGGCCGACCTTGCACGAACAAGGTGTCCTAGGGACACCATGCTCCACGTACGCCTGGGACAGGGTCCTTGGGATGGGTTCTGGGCGTACGACAATATAAACACTGTCCCAGGTGCGGCCTTCGGGTGCGCGCGCGACATGGGGCACGGGTCCTGGCTTGACCAAGATGCACTAGGTGCCCTGGGAGCTGAGACGCGCCATGTTACACCAAAGGTGCATCCGTGCAATGCCATCCAGGATGCGCGTCAAAGCGCGTTGCTTGAGCTTGCATGTGCGCGTGCAAAACACGGTCCCTAGCACGGCCTTTGGGCGCACATGCACGTGAGGCGGTCGCGGTTCAACCAGGATACACTGGTGTCCTTGGAACTGGGACACGTGGACCTAATGAGACTATAAAGTTAGGATCAGAGGACAATTTATAGGGTTAACCAAGGAATAGTAGATCCACATAACAGGATCTAGGCTGCCAATGAATTAGGCAAGGACCATGGACCTTAAAAGGCAGATCTAGCGATCTAATGTCTAAATAGAATGAAATTAATAAGGAGTCCTGGTATCCATTCATATCTAGGAGTTTATAAATGAGACCCAGGATCGGGTTAAGTGATAAAGGACGCGACTCTAGGAGACTTTGAGGTAGGTGCTCTATCACTACTAGACTTGTAAAAAAAGAGAGCCATGATTGTTTTGAGACTGCATGTTTTAAAGTATAAGTTATGTGACTTGTTTAGCATGACTTATTTTATGACTTGTTTAGTATATGAATGAATTTAGCATGCATATGATAAATACATTATGCATAGACATGTTTTGCAAACAATTACATATGTTGCATGATTTGTGACCACTGAGTTCTTGAAAAAATTGCATGTTCTTGAGGGTTACCAAAAGACGCTAGAGTGCCCAAAAGACGCTGGGTAGGCAGTTGTGAGGGACCCAAAGAGGAAAGGCTTTGAAAAAGAGGTTTTTGCTTGTTTGATCTTATATGATTTGGGCTAATAAGCTCATGGGCGCTATGCCGAGAGGTCTGGGTTGGCCTCCAGGCTCTACCACTACTAAGTGGAATGGGTACCACTCCCAAAAAGGACAACGTCCCTACGTTGACTGCATGTGGTACAGGGGGCTACCACTGGTGTCACGGCACTGGGTCGATGTGTCATATGCCCCGTGGAGGCTATGAGCAAGTGTCCTTAGGTACCCGGGGACCACATGGTGGCGAGGTCGTGGGCATAGTTGGGCCCTATGGTTTCGTGGATTTATTTGCATTGCATATGGCATGACATGAGGTTGGTCGACCATACCATACCAGATATCCATGAGTTGGATTCAGTTGAGCATCTTAGGCATATCATTATGGTTATGATATATGATACTTTCGACTTGGATTATGTGTTGATGTTTTCCGCAAGTGCACGGGCTATTGTAGTATAGCTATGCAAATACAGGTCGAACCCACAGGGACTTGCTTTAATTGGAGTTTTTAATAAAATTTAATTATTTGAAATTTGATGAGAAGAACAGAACTAGCATAATCATTCAGATTTATTCAATTGATGCACTTTAAATAACTTTGAATTCCAGAGAACAACATAAAAGTAATTAAAACATCTCTGAATCACACTGTCCTTGGATGGCATTGTCCCTAGATAACACTGTCAAAAGATGGATAAAATAAAGCTTAAATAGAACAGGGACACAGATGTAAATAAAATGGGGATACAGATGTCATTAAATTGGGGATGTAGATGTAATTAATGGAATTGAACAGAATTGTCATTTCATTTAAAGATGAAGGGCAAAACTGTCATTCTGTTCAAACTCTAGTTTTTAACAAAAAACAGGAAAACCCAACGAAGGAGAAGAAGGAGATGGAGCCGGAGGAAGTTGCCAGAATTGATGGGATGGCCGGCTGGAGTAGATGTCTGGCCCGTCGGGAGCAAAGCAGAACTTGATCTGGACTGGGGCTTGTTCCTGGCCAGTGAAGATGGACGAACTCCTTGCCTTTGCTATGCTCTTCCGCTGAAAAAAACAATGATTCCTGGGCATTGTCTTGTTTGTATGGCACAGAGGAGCCTGGACAACTGGGGTGGTTGAGCAGAGGAGGAAGGAAAGAAAACGACGCCTGGGGCATCGACTAGTTCTCTGGGGCAGTGATCTACGTCTTTGGCCTTGGCGCATGGAGTGATGGCTGGGGTGTTGAAAGCTAGGATCTAATGGGAGTTGTCTTGTTTGTTTGGAGCAAAGAGGAAATTGGGCGGTCTGGGTAGAAGAAAACAACGCCTGTTGAGCAGGCCGTCTTGGGATTTGGGTGTTGGGTGCAAGCTTGGAGCAGTGAAGATAACTGGGCACAGAGGAATGGAGAATAGGGGCAGATGAGCCTGGGGAGTGAAAAACATAGATGGGTGCGTGAGATGGGATGAGCGGTGAATTAGATGGAAACTGGTGCTGTGGATGATGCGGTGAAGAACAAACGATGAAGGAGAAGGGTGACTAATGAAAAGGGAAGATGGGGCTTGTGTGATGAATGGAGATGACGGTTGGGCTAGTGCTGATGAAGAGGAGCAAGGATCAAAGAGATAAGAGAAGAAGATCGTGGCTATGAATGGAAACAAAAGTGGAGAAGGTAAAAGATGGGAAACAAGGCAAACAACAAATGGGAAAGACAGCAAACTAAGAAGAGAAATAAGCACGCAAAGGACAAACAAATGAAAAACAAAAAGTCCCAAAAACTCCAAGCACCCAAAAAGACTCCTCCTCTCCCTCATACGGCTCCCTCTTTATAGACTTTGCCCTTCCTTCTTTTTCTCAACTCTTTACTTATCTGCTAAGAATTAGTTTCCTACTAGGAAACTTCATCTTCTTCCAAGACTCTCCTCTCCTTATTAGAATTCTTCTTCTTTTAGGAAACCATCCTCTCTTGCCTTATTGATCTGCACCTTAATCATAGATCTGAGCCATCCATCCTTTCTTCAGTTGATCTGCAAAATAAAATACTAAATTAGAATCATCTAAACCATACATTAATCATCTAATAAGTTCTAATAATCATTTAACCGTTGATTTTGAGAAATGGAAGGTTTCGATGGTCAATCAAGGTAAATTTTGCAATTTGGACAATTAGATGATCTTATTGAATGCTAAACTAGGGGTCTTTTAGCCAAAAATGAACCCCCCAACCAGCATTTTGCTAGTCTCGAGCAAAACATGCAGACAACTATTTTACCAAACTGGTACAAGATGCCACTTTTGTAGATACTCACGATTGCATTTAGCACATGCAACAAGCCCTTGAACCCCTAGGTTACCCCTAGTGGACGAGTTATGCCTCGTGAGGGTTTGCAGTGAATATACCCACAAAATTCAGTAAAGTCGGGTTCCCTATTTTATCTCAGAGAATCCTCATTCATTAGCAAATTGACTAGTTTTTTACAACTTAATGAAGAGGATTTGACAATTTTACACATCATACACATATTAAAGACATTTTATTTGAGCTATTTCTCAGAGTGCATATGTGTGTGTACAGTCACATAAATCTTGACTTCTAATTGGATATCCCACCCTAATTAACAAGTTAGTAGTCGAAGTTATATACTCGGAGGGATGTTATAAGTCTTTAGACTTGAGTTTTCCTTGAAAAAGAAGTTGCTTATTAGACTAAGTAACTTGAGGGTATGAGGTCAGTTGATTAGGCCACATCATGGAGGAGCTACAAGTACAATAAATACAGTAACAACTGAGACAGAAGCAAAAATAAGGAACAATCTCCACCAGTGAGACATATTTTTTTCCAAACCTGAATAAATACCATAACAAACCATAGAAATCACTGTGGGTCTGAAAGATGCTGTTGACTTGGATTGAAAAGAAAGGTAGCTAAGTACTGATCAATTTGGAGACCCTGAGCTTATGATAAAGATATATCTGAAAAGAGATCAATAGGTAATCAAATAAAGTCTTTCTATATGTCTACGAAAATGTTCCATGCTTAGCTGAGTGTTTTTCAAATTTGATGATTTAATTGCTTTAGCATAACTTGATGTAGTAGTTATTGAATGAGAACTGCTATTATAAGCTAAGTATGAGGAGGCACTTGAAGGATAAAATTTGGGGAATTGAGAAAACCACTACTTATGAGGATGATAACCCCTGACAATACAGACTACATGGTTAACGATAAAGCCTTGATAAAAGATTGAACAATATATTGACATAGGGGATGGAAGAAGAAAAGGTGAGATGGCTAGCACACTAGAAGGTGAAGATTTAATGATACGTTGCCTTTAGACAAAAAGTTAGTTGTTATGAGCGTATACCAAGTACGAAAAATCAATTGAAGGAATTTCTTAAGGACTAATCCTACTAGATTGAGTATAGAACTTTTGGACCGAAAGGTTACAAAGAAAACCATCAAGAAAAGAAAGGACAAAGAGGATGATGACAAAGGATTCAACCATGACCTAGTAAGGGTACTCGGTTATGAATAAGAGCCTTTTTGCTTTGCATAAATGTGAACATTATTGAAAATCCTAATGACAAATTGATGTGTATAGTGAGATAGGCCTCTGGATGAGAACATTTGACCCATGATGATGAATCGATCATTAACATTTGACATGAGTTTGGATAAAATCTTCACGAAGAAAAGCGTTTAATGAATTCAATAATTATGAAACTGGATATGGAGTTAGGACATTTTACTTTCAGTATATGATAAGGTTCTCGATGGAAGAAGCTACTAATTGGATTTCATGAGTTTATTTTGAATGTAACTTTGGTCGAGGAATAAAGTCACATATGGAAAACGACAGACAGTTGAAATTCGAAGTTAATCAAGGGTTTGGCTATAGAGCACATGATACCATGTCAGTTATTGAAGTATCTTGGGGACAAATATAAAAGATAAGAAGCAAAGTTAGACACAATAGAAAGAAGATAATTTTTGGACTCTTACTAATGACATGTAACAAACCCTTAGAAGGAGATATGGATGATGAAGAGATCACTAGATGAAAGACAAGAAGAAAAAGGGATCATCCTATGATATTCGAAAAGGACTATGAGAAATAAGATAATATGATCTTGAAAGAAGTATGGAGTCATTTATACCTGAATAAAGAAGCATGATCCTACGAGGAGACTATCCTATACACGACTAGCAAAGTATAGGCATCTAAGGATTTTGAGATAGATGAATTGCAGCTAGAAACTGGTATTGTTAAACTGGCACGTATGGGAGTATGCATCAGAGTACGCAGCAAAAGTGGCCCTTATAGGTAAGGCCTTGTAGAAGGAAAAAAATAAAAATGATAAATTGAGGTTGAGCTTAGATTTGATTCCTAAGGGGGGAATACATTCACCAAGAAGTTATCTAAGAGACAAAATACCTTGAAGATGATAATTTATGGAATTTCGAGGATGAAATTCTTTTAAGGGGGTAATAATGTAACGCCCGAGCAATTTATGCTATTTTAAACAAAAATTGGACATTTTATGGGAAATAAACTATGTTAAATGTTTTACTTTATTTAAAATATTAAACAAAGGAATTTGTCAGGAAACTTAGTACTATTAGATTCTCCTCGAAAAATGGAATCCAACGCCTCAAAAATCACATAAAATGGAGTTCGTATGAAGAAGTTACGGCCGTTTAAAGATCAGGAGCAGTTTTGGAATTTAAACAGAAAAACGAAAAAGACGAAAAACGCAGGGGGCTGTTTTGATAACGGCACCCCCTGTCGTCTTCCACCTCCAGACTTCTCTAGAAACCCTCAATCCCAATTTTTCCAGAGATATCTGCCACCGCCAAGGGCGGCACTGCCATTGGTAGCGCCGCCATAGCAGGGCTATAAAAAGCCCCATCTCCACCTCTCCAAAAACACAATTTCCCGGCTGTTTTAAGACTGGGGTTTCCTGCAAAATCGGAAACCCATTTCCCTCTGCATTTTCCAGCAATGGCCAAGCCAAAGTCAGGCTGGCCATTGCCATTTTCCCCATGCCCCTCTCTTTTTCTAGTCTTGGCAATGGGGTTTTCCCCTTTCTTTGAGTTTTCCGGCGAGCAAGAGGTTCGGAGTGAAATGGGGTTCCACCACCGGCGATGGGTGTCCCCAGGCTACAAGTAAGCCCCTCCTTACCTTCTTTCTCTTCGTTTCACTCCTCTCAGGCTAGATCCATGCCGGATCTGGTCTTTTCCTAGACATTTTCCAGCCAGGGACGCCATGCTCCACGTACGCCTGGGACAGGGTCCCTGGGATGGGTTCTGGGCATACGACAGTACGAACACTGTCCTAGGTATGGCCTTCGGGTGTGTGCACGACATGGGGCACGGGTCCTGGCTCGACCAGGATGCATGAGGTGCCTTGGGAACTGAGAGGCACCACCATGTTACACCAAAGGTGCGTCCGTGCGATGCCATCCAGGATGCGCATCATAGTGCATCACTTGAGCTTGCATGTGCGCGTGCAAAACGCAGTCCCTGGCATGGCCTTTTGGCGCACACACACGTGAGGTGGTCGCGGTTCAACTAGGATACACGGGTGTCCTGGGAACTGGGACACGTGTACCTAATGAGACTATAAAGTTAGGATTAGAGGACAATTTATAGAGTTAACCAAGGAATAGTAGATCCACATCACAGGATCTAGCTTGACAATGAATTAGGCAAGGACCATGGACCTTAAAAGGCAGATCTAACGATCTAATGTCTAAATAGAATGAAATTAGTAAGGAGTCCTGGTATCCATTCATATCCAGGAGTTTATAAATGGGACCCAGGATCGGGTTAAGTGATAAAGGACGCGACTTTAGGAGTCTTTGAGGTAGGTGCTCTATCGCTACTAGACTTTTAAAAGAAGAGAGCCATGATTGTTTTGAGACTGCATGTTTTAAAGTATAAGTTATATGACTTGTTTAGCATGGCTTATTTTATGACTTGTTTAGTATATGAATTCAGCATGCATATGATAAATACATTATGCATAGACATGTTTTGCAAACAATTGCATATATTGAATGATTTGTGAGCATTGAGTTCTTGAAAAAATTGCATGTTCTTGAGGGTTACCAAAAGACGCTGGAGTGCCCAAAAGACGCTGGGTAGGCAGTTGTGAGGGACCCAAAGAGGACAGGGTTTGAAAAAGAGGTTTTCGCTTATTTGATCTTATATGATTTGGGCTAATAAGCTCGTGGGTGCTATGCCGAGAGGTCTGGGTTGTCCTCCAGCCTCTACCACTACTAGGTAGAATGGGTACCATGCCCAAAAAGGGCAACGTCCCTACGTCGACTGCATGTGGTATAGGGGCTACCACTGGTGTCACGGCACTGGGTCGATGTGTCATATGCCTCGTGGAGGCTATGACCGAGTGTCCTCAGGTACCCGGGGACCACACAGTGGCAAGGTCGTGGGCATTGTTGGGCCCTATGGTTTCGTGGATTTACTTGCATTGCATATTGCATGACATGAGGTTGGTCGACCATACCATACTAGATATCCATGAGTTGGATTCAGTTGAGCATCTTATGCATATCATTATGTTTATGATATATGATACTTTCGACTTGGATTATGCTATTTCTTTAAGTCATCAGTATTCTAATTCGACAGTGGTTTTTAATATCGATATTGACCATGATTGTTTGAACATGCACATGTTTTAAAGAGCATATGATTTTAAATGTAGCATGCATTGTAAAACTAGTAGTGATACTCCTACTAAGTATAGTATATACTTACCCTATCCTTAACATTTTTCAGGATAGTTCCATCCACGAGTAGAGGACACCTATGTTAGTGCTACGAGTAAGTAAATCAAAAGGAGACAATTATACATGTAAGTAAACACTCTACCCTTTGAACATGTATTTGTATTTATTTACAGTTGGGCTGTGTGTTGTGACTGGATAGACCTGGGGAAAAACATTTATGATTTCTAAAGTTTTTCAAAAACTACTTTGGTTGTTGTGAAAGCAAATGACACTCGGGGTTTTCAAAACGAGTTTAAAACTAAATATTTTTCGCTGCATTGCATGGTTTTTATAAAATGTTTTAAAAATCAGGATCCCACCTTAGGAATTTAGATTTTTCATTTAAAAATGCATGAGAAAACCCGGGTCGTCACATTAGTTTCCTTTATTGCCTGGTTCCTTTGAGATACTTTTTCGTATAGGGAGGCCATCTCTATGGCTTTGGCTACTGTGGGAGGTTGGAAACCTAGAACTCTGTTCCTGAGTCCTGGGTTGAGCCCATCTACAAATCTTTCTGCCGCATCTTCCTCATCAGCACAAGCATGTGGTGCAAATCTTCAGAGGCTGATGAATCTATTTTCATACTATTGGACAGTCATATTTCCTTGTTCTAAGTCCATAAATTCCTTTTCCTTCTGTTTTCTTACGTGTTTAGGATAATATTTGTCATTAAAGACATTTTTAAATTCTTCCATCCTATTGTTTGTCGCTGGTCAAAATAAGTCCTTTCTACTGTTTCCCACCAAAAGGTAGCCTCTCCCCTAAACACAAATGTGGCCATGGGTACTTTTCTTTCTTCAGCTATGTTCATGGCTTTAAATGTCTTTTCAATATCAATTAACCATTTTTCAGCTGTAGATGCTTCATCTTCTCCTGTGATTGAGGGAGCTAATTTCTGAAACCTTTCTAACTGAAACTTAGTCCTATCTATTACTTTATCAGGGGAAGGATCTCGGGTGGTAGGGGTTTGGCTTTGACTATTCATGTGTTGTCCCATATGCTGTAGGAATTGCTGGAACAATTCAGCCATCCCATTGGCCGACCCAGTGGAGTCCACTAGTGGGGCTTCAGGTCTTGGAGCATTGCTTCCTTTCTTTTTAGGCATCTATAATCACAAGGTTATTTACCAGACCTTAGTATGCGTTATCCTATTACCCCTTACTCTTTCATGGATGAAACTTGATTATAAGTTATTCTCCTCATAACTGGGTTGTGAGTAACGTCAAACCGCGCTCTGATACCAACTATGACGACCCGGGTTTTTGATGATGCAAGTTTGATAAAAAGGCGAGATCTCTTATTTTATAAATATGGAATGCATGAAATTCTTTTTGTTTTTGGAAAGCAATCTTTTGTATAAAACCCTGAGTGTTAAAACACATTTTCAAATTATATAGCCATGGCATAGTTTTAAATTGACTCTATTCCCAAGAAAGTGTTAGTCACAGCCTCAGCTGTAGAGAGTAACTACAATCAAGTAACATTGAAAGATAAGGTAGGGTTTTACTTACTTGTACTTAATTTGAGTGTCTTCTGTCACAGGCGTACCCTGTCCTTAAGTGTTTACTTTTTGTTTGAAAAATGTTGAGGATTGGGTGAGTATATACTATACTCAGTAGGAGTCCAACACTACTGGTTTTACAATGCATGCTATGTTTAAAATCATATGCTCTCTTTAAAACATGTGCATGTTTGAACACTCATGTTCAATATCGATATTAAAAACCATTATCGAATTGGAATACTGACGACTTAAAGAATCGCATAATCCAAGTCAAAAGTATCATATATATCATAAACATAATGATATGCATAAGATGCTCAACTGAATCCAACTCATGGATATATGGTATGGTCGACCAATCTCATGTCATGCCATATGCAATGCAAGTAAATCCTCAAAACATAGGGCCCACTATGCCCACAACCTCCTCGCCGTGTGGTCCTCGGCTACCTAGGGACACAGGGTCATAGCCTCCATGGGGCATATGACACTTCGACCCAGTGCTGTGACACCAGTAGTAGCCCCTTGTACTACATGCAGTCGAAGTAGGGACATTCCTTATTGGCATGGTACCCTTTCCACCTAATAGTGGTAGAGGCTGGGAGGCCACCCCAGACCTCTCAGCATAGCACCCACGAGTTTACTAGCCCAAATCATATACGATCAATCAAGCAAAAACCTCTTTTTCAAAACCTGTCCTCTTTGGGTCTCTCACAACTACCTGGCCCTCACAACTGCCTACCCAGCGTCTTTTGGGCACTCTAGCTTCTTTTGGTAACCCTCAAGGACATGCAATTTTTCAAAACTCAATACTCACAAATCATGCAATTTATGCAATCGTTTGCAAAACATGTCTATGCATAATGTATTTGTCACATGCATGCTGAATTCATTTATAAAATTAAGTCATGCTAAACAAGTCATATAACTCATACTTAAAACATGCATTCTCAAAACAATCATGGGCTCTTTTTTTTTTTTAAAGTCTGGTAGAGATAGAGCACCTACCTGGTTTGGCCACACTAGCCCCCTTGTCCTCATACGCTTCTGAACATGGTTTAGGGGGAAAAGGTTAGCTTGGCCTATTTTTATATGTTTTAGAATGGTTTATCTCACTACTTAGGCATTAAGGGTTCATTCACATGCCTGTGGGTGTCCTAAGGTCCTAACTGGGCCTTGGTATCATCAGGTTTACAAAGGTTTAGTGGCCCCGCGCCACTATCATAGTTTAAGGGTCATTCCCACCTTAGATAGGGCCTTGATCAAGCATTTTATGGTTTTGGTGTGTCCGCATAGTCCATACAGAGACAATGCCTTTTGCGGCACCTCAATCGGAGCCTTAGAACTCAAGTTATGGGCAATTTAATATCAAGTGTACATAGAGGCCATACGAGGTGGAAGCCTGGGATGCTAACGCGTCCTGTGTCAGTGGCGCGCGCCCTAGCGGGAGCGTCTGCAGATGCACCAGGCTTTCGCCTGACTTTTTCATTTGCGGGACGCGCCCGCTAGTTTCTCTCTAACGCGGTTGACGCGTTTTCGTCCTTTGGGGACCAGGGTGTCCTCGGGACGCCCTGTCGAACTAGGGCGCCTCAGGCACTGTCCCTAAGTCCTTTGTGGCTCCTTAGAGGCCCATTTTGCATGGTTTTTCATGCAGAAACTTGGGGAAACTCACCCTAAGTCTAAGGGGGAGATGGATTTGGAGAGGTTTTGGGCATACCTGGGTGTGTCCGCATCGTCGATATGGAGACAACGCCATTGGAGGCGCCCAAGAGCTCTATTTATAGAGCTCGAAGAGGGTTCTGGAGGGGGTTCTTACCGCCATGGAATGGCGCTGGAGAAACCACCAGAATGGTGGTGGTTTCTCCCTTGCACACCGTCGTTCTAGAACCCTCTAGGAGGTTGAAGAAGAGGGGTGCCCGTATCAAAAGGGGTCCCTGTGTTTCTCAGGCTAAATCCGTTTTTAATGTAAATTACACTTTTGCCCTTGAACTTCAATGGGCCATAACTTGCTCATTTTAACTCTGTTTTGAGTGATTTTGGTCTTGTTGTATTCCTTTTTCCTAGACGCACCTAAGGGTACTACTCTCAGGACCAAATTTCTGGGTCCAATCATGGTGAATAGTTAAATGACCAAAATACCCTTATCTCCAAAAAAAGAACTTTTCATTACTAACTTGGGATTTCAATGTTACAAAAATGGAGTCGACGTGTTTTCGTCCTATGGGGACCGGGGTGTCCTCGGGACGCCCTGTCTAACCAATGCGCCCCAGGCACTGTCCCTGGGTCCTTTGTGGCTCCTTAGAGGCCCGTTTTGCATGGTTTTTCATGCAGAAACTTGGGGAAACCCACCCTAAGTTTAAGAGGGAGATGGCTTTGGAGGGGTTTTGGGCATACCTGGTTCGTGGCCGGGTTTTTCTCCATGTTTTCTCCTCTTGTCTGCCTCTCCATGATGGGTTTTTTCCAAGCTTTTGGGCTGCCATTGGAGGCGCCCAAGAGCTCTATTTATAGAGCTCGATGAGGGTTCTAGAGGGGGTTCTTATAGCCATGGAATGGCGGTGGAGAAGCCTCCAGAATGGTGATGGTTTCTCCCCTGTACACCCCCATTCTAGAACCCTCTAGGAGGTTGAAGCAGAGGGGTGCCCGTATCAAAATGGGTCCCTGTGTTTCTCAGGCTAAATCCGTTTTTAATGTAAATTACACTTTTGCCCTTTAACTTCAAAGGCCCATAACTTGCTCATTTTAACTCCGTTTTGAGTGATTTTGGTCTTGTTGGATTCCTTTTTCTGAGACACACCTAAGGTTACTACTATCAAGACCAAATTTCTAGGTCCAGTCATGGTGAATAGTGAAATGACCAAAATACCCTTATCACCAAAAAGTGAACTTTTCATTACTAAATGGAGTCATTACAAAAAGATTTATGAAAAAGTGTTATAAAAACCTGGGATGTCACAATGGGAAGGCCTCCACTATGAAAGTCCTGTCCCCCCATATGGGCAATGACGTAATATTTTCTATCGTGGTGTCAATGGTGAGCAGGGCAGTTATCCGAGCGCGCTAGTACGGATCAGACTGCAGCATGGTAGCCCTTTTGATTATTTTGCAGTATGTTGCATATGAGAATAGGCATAGTGAAATGTCTTATGTTTTAGCATAGTGAAATGCTAGGTAATTATATATTACCAATATTTTTCAAGAAGGGAAATTTCCAGTATATGACTAGCTGTAATACTAAATTCTCAAAATGAAGAGAATTGATCAGCTTAATTGGGAATGATATTTGACTACTTTCATAAATTTAAATAATTTACCCATGTATAGTATGTATGTATATGGATGTACATAACTTACAAAGTAAAGAATAGAGATATGAATATATGATGACCCGGGTTTTATATGATGCAGATTTGATAAAAAGGGCGAGATCTCTTGTTCTATAAATATGAAATGCATGAAAATATTTTTTTCGTTTTGTATAAAACCTTGAGTGTCAAAACACATTTTTCAATTATCTAGCCATGGCAAAGTTTTAAATCAACATTATTCCCAAGAAAGTGTTAGTCACAGCCTCAGCTATAGAGAGTAACTACAATCAAGTAACATTGAAAGCTAAGGTAGGGGTTTGCTTACTTGTACTTAGTCTAGGTGTCTTCTATCATAAGCGTTCCTTGCTCTTAAGTGTTTACTTTGTGTCTGAAAATTGTTGAGGATTGGGTGAGTATATACTATACTCAGTAGGAGTCCATCACTACTAGTTTTAGAATACATGAGATGTTTAAAGTCATATGCTCTTTCAAAACATGTGCATGTCTGAACACTCAAGTTCAATATTGATATCAAAATCCATTGTCAAATTGAAATACTAACGACTTAAAGAATCGCACAAACCAAGTCGAAAGCATCATATATCATAAATATAATGATATGCATAAGATGCTTCATTGAATCCAACTCATGGATATCTAGTATAGTATGGTATGGTCGACCAACCTCATATCATGTCATATGCAATGCAAATAAGTCCACAAAACCATAGGGTCCAACTATGCCCACGACCTCACCGCCGTGTGGTCCCCGGGTACCTGAGGACACTCGGTCATAGCCTCAACGGGGCTTATGACACGTTGACCCAGTGCCATGACACCAGTGGTAGCCCCATGTACCACATGTAGTCGACATAGGGACGTTGCCCTTTTTGGGCGTGGTACCCATCCACCTAATAGTGGTAGAGGCTGGAGGCCAACCCAAACCTCTAGGCATAGCGCCCACAAGCTTATTAGCCTAAATCATAATCAGATCAAACACGCGAAAACCTCTTTTTCAAAACCTATCCTCTTTGGGTCCCTCACAACTGCCCGGCCCTCACAACTGCCTACTGGGCATTCTAGCGTCTTTTGGTAACCCTCAAGGACATGCAGTCTTTCAAAAACTCAATGTTTCACAAATCATACAATGTATGCAATTGTTTGCAAAACATATCTATGCATAATGTATATGCAATTATTTACAAAACATGTCTATGCATAAAGCATTTATCATATGTATGCTGAATTAAGTCATACTAAACAAGTTATATACTTAAAACATGTATTCTCAAAACAATCATGGTTCTTTTAAAAAAGTCTAGTAGCGATAGAGACCTACCTGGCTAGGTCGAGCTAACCCCTTTGTCCTCGTATGCTCCTGAACATGGTTTGGGGAATCAAGGTTAGTTTGGCCTATCTTTTATAGGTTTTAGAGTGGTTGGTCTTATTACTTAGGCATTAAGGGTTCATCCCCATGCCTATGGGTGTCCTAAGGTCCTAATTCAGCCTTGGTATCATCAGTTTTCCAAAGGTCTAGCGGCCACGTGCCACCATCCTATTCTAAGGGTTGCGCCCACCTTTGATTGGGCCTTGATCAGGGATTTTATAATTTGGGTGTGTCTGCCTCGTCGACACGGACACAACTCCTTTTGTGGCGCCTCAATTGGAGCTCTAGATCTCAAGTTATAAGCTTTTTAGTATCACATGTACATAAGGGCCTTTAAGAGGTGAAAATCCAGAATGCTAACGCGTTGCGCGTCAACGGCATGCACCCCAACGGGTTTTAAGAAGTGGAAATCCTAGAATGCTAGCGCATTGCACGTCAGTGGCATGCACCCCAGCGGGCACGTCTGTAGACGCGCTGGATTTCCCGCCCGGTTTTTTTCATTTCATTCCGTCTGGAACGTTTCGTTCATTGGGGGACCGGGGCATCCTCGGGATGCCCTGGTTCGACCCTGTTGAACCAGTGCGGCCCAGGGATCGTCCCTAGGTCCTTGGTGACTCTCCAGGGCCCATTTTTGCATGATTTTTCATGCAAAAACTTAGGGAAACTGAGCCTAGGACTAATGAGAAGACGGGTTTTGAGGGATCTTGGGCATACCTGGCTCGTTGCTAGGTTTTTATCCACGTTTCTCCTCTTGGTTGCTTCTCCAAAATGGGTTTTTCTCAAGCTTTTGGGCTGCCATTAGAGGCGCCCAAGAGCTCTATTTATAGAGCTATAAGAGGGTTCTGGAGGGGGCTCTCACCGCCCTTGAATGGCGGTGGAGAAACTTCCAGAATGGCAGTGATTTCTCCTCCAATCACCGCCATTCTAGAACCCTTTAGGAGGTTGAAGATGAGGGGTGCCCGTATCAAAACGGGCCCCTGTGTTTTGCAGGCTAAATCTGTTTTTTAGTGAAAATTATATTTTTGCCCCTGAACTTCAAAGGGCCATAACTTGCTCATTTTAACTCTGTTTTGGGTGATTTTGGTCTTGTTGGATTTCGTTTTTCGAGACGCATCTAATGGTACCATTTTTTAGGACCAAATTTCTAGGTCCAGTCAAGGTGAATAGTGAAATGATCAAAATACCCTTATCTTCAAAAACTGAACTTTTCATTACTAACTTGGGATTTAAATGTTACAAAATTGGAGTCATTACAGAATATGTTTAGGGATAATGGGATTATGAAGTATTGGAATTACATTGTCAATTATTATGCTTCTTGAATCCCCTACCAAGCATTGCTTGCTGAGATATTGTAAATGTTGCAATATCTCAGATACAAGGAAGGAGAGTTAGGAGCTGAAGACGATAGAAGACTTGAAGAGAATAATCTTCAAGGTGTGCCCTTGAAGACATGTATTTTTCTTTTTTGAGAGTTTTATTGTATGGTGAGCTTGAGTTTTAGATTATGCAATTTGGACAAGTATTGTAATAGATTTGGCTGTACTGTGAACCACTGGATGGATTTTGGAATTTAATAAAAGTATATTCCTTTAATGGAAATTTATTTTGTACACAAATTGTACTTATGTTATGTATGAAGTGGTGACTTGGGTTTTCAAAACAAGTTCTAAAGAAAAGAATTTCCGCTGCTTTGTTTTGCAAAAATTTTTTACACTCTTAAGGGCCCTACCTTTCAAAATACATTACAAAATGTGTTACAAAAACCTGGGTTGTCACACCTCATATAGGATTTTATCCTATTGATCAATAGATCTGATGGTTAGAATGATCTTCTAACCTTTTAGATCTAAGTATTTTCTATCTCTAAGTTTTTGTGTGTCCATCTCCTTGATCTTGATCTTTCATAGATTTTTTGATCAACAATCTATACTTGTTGATAAAGATCGAGGCCTAGATCTTCTATCATCTAGTTCTTCTTTGATCTAAGTTCAGTTATTTGATCATCCCTAAGGAGGATGATCCTGGTTCTCTTCCTTGAATTATATTTGATCAAGGGTTTGAATTATCTAATCTAATGATCTAGATTTGATCTACAACATACATACATGGATACATAATAGAATACCACATTAGGATTCGTATTGCTCTCAATCATTCAAGATCTTATGGATCTTGTTTGATCATCTTCATCTTACTTACAATTTTTATTAGGATTATATAATTTATTAACCTTTTATGCTCTTATTATTATTATTATTATTATTCAACCAGTTAATGTTTTACTAGTTGAAGATAGCTTATTTCATCCTAAGTCTAGAATGCTCCTCTTATTTCCAATTGACTAAGGCTTACTAGTTGAATGGCTGAACACAAAGTGGTTACTTCAATCCTCATGTAAGGAGGCGTTTAGACTTCACAAACATCAATGAAAGGTAGGGGAAGAGCGAGGCTCTATTATAAAACTTCCTTAACCACCATGTTTATCATTCACTAGAGTAACCTTAGCTCAACCTTTCGTAAGGTTCCTATGAGCATTTTAACCCTAAGTACTCTTTCTAATTGATTTTAATTAAGTCCATGAATATTTAAAATGTCATTCATGGGGTTTATTATTCTCCTAGTTTGGGTCAAGGATTTGATAATCTTTATATTGTCCTACTAACTATAGTCCTTACTATCATTAAGTCCATATCATTCATTCCATGTAATGTCCTTACACTCTATTTTTCATTTAATTACATTTTCAATTAATTTACATAACATAAGCATTAAAGCATAAATAAATAAGTAAGTCTAACAATTAAATACACTAAGCAATAAAAGACATTTACAATATTATTTAATAATTTAATTGAAAATTTAACATGCCATAACTATTCATCATGATCCAATGGTCATATTTGACTTTTATTCATTTTTCATCCCATTTAGGGTTTAGATCTTGATCTTTCATTTTTTTTTATAGATCTAATACATTTTTTCAATGTGATTTTATCATTGGATCATTGATGAATCTCATCTAATGATCTGATCCTTCTTCATCCAACCGATCAAGAAGATCTTAAGTCATTTTATCCAATTTAAGGGCACAGAGTTTAATCTATCCCAAATTATCATCATCGAGTCCATAAATCCATATGATCTTAGCTTTATATCATCATCCAAATACATTCACACTATCCAATCGTCCTTAATCACACTTTTATGGATTTTACTACTTTTAAGGGTCAAGATCCTAAGATCTGCCAATTCAATTATATCCAACCCATTTATTTAAGTTATTACATCATTAAATTATCATCCAAAATGATTTGAATGGTCTGATCATCCCAGATCTTGTAGATTAGGATGTTAGTACCCTTATCTACTTAAATTCAGAAAGTTTATTGAATTAAAATTATGATTTTATTGCTTTAGTAGGTTCTCCTCATTAAGAGAATTCCAACTCAACTTTTTTATCTCAATTTGGAGTTAAATTTAGATCAAAATTTGGATTTTAAATTTTAGCCAGTTTTAAGGGCTGATATTGATCTTTACTGCTTTTGTTCAATTAATTAATCTATGTATCGAGAAATTGTATTGTGATCATGCTCCTTAAGGTTTTGGGACCTCCTGAATCCATCCATCGGTTCAGATTTCCATTCTAAAGTCATCTTGATCATGATCCATTACTGTTGGAATGGATTTTAGTAATTATCACAAGTAAATACAATTTAAAACATAAATCTAATATATCCATTAGATTCTACACAACATCAAAATTTGATAGCAGCTTTTCAATCTAAAATCGAAGCTAAAATGTGCTCTTAATTGAAGAAACAAGGTTTTAGTACAATTATTGGACGGCTAAGATCATTCCAACAAAAAACGACAAATGGGAGGTCGGCCCATTCCTATTACCTGGGATTACCCATCACTGGATCTTCCTCTTCTCATGAAATCAAGATCCTAGATTTCATCTCCTACAGTTTTTGGGCCTCAAGAATCCAACCAGTGGCTCAGAAGTTTCATCTGAGCTATGACTGGATGAGATCTCTTCCCTGCCACCGGATTCCTCATTCTTGATGGATCAACAGCTGAGGAGATCACCTGGAGGCAGAATTACCCAAGGGACATGCCAGAAACTGCAGATGATTTACCAGAATGAAGGTAGGAAGGAAGGGCAACACTTACCTGGGTCGACCATTGAAGCAAACTTCACCAAAGATTAGGAACATCACCGAAAACCCTAGCTTTGTCAGAAACATATATAGATAGAGTTTTCTCCGTCGCTGTTGCCTGAAAATATCTAGAATCAAGGGCAATTGTAGATCTCAATGTTCAGAATCTATCAACGGTTTAAGATCAAGATTATCCAATTTGATTGGCCAAAATTAGGTGAAGAACTTGCCAGAGCTGGTGATTCACTGGTGCTTGAATTTCATTTTGAAATTACAAAAGATCTAGATGGTGGATCATCATGAGACTTTAGGCATTTGTAGATCACCTCATCGCAAATCAATCCAATGGTGTAGATCTGATTCTAATGGTTGGAATTGGATGGCTAATTTAAATAGGGTTTCCCAAGAAAAAACCCTGGTTTAATGGGGACGACCCATCAATTGACGTGCCCGACGTCTCCAATGAGCCTGGAGTGTCGGGTGCATCAGATGCTCGTACAGAGAAAAAAACAAAAGAGGAAAGAAGGAAAAAATGGGGGAGATGGAGGAGGATTCTAAAGTTGAGACTTCAGGCATTGTAGGGGACCTCCTGAGGAACATTAAGAAATTTTTTAGGCATTTTATGGGTTATTTATAAGGATTTTTGAATTTCCCATGATTATATGTAATTATCATGTTTCAATTCTTTTTTATTATTGAATTGGCATTGGATTCCCACTACCACCTCCTTCTCCAGTAGAATTTGATGGTGGTTTGACTCATGATTATATGTTTTCTGGCTATTGGATGCATTTGCGGGCCCCACGGAGGTGTGAAATGACCATTTTGCCCTTTTATAGAGAAAGATTTGTTTTATTCTCCCAAACTCGGAATTGAGTGTACTTAGTGGCTTTGGAATCATATTTCTGAGTACATTCTAAATATTGTTGTCTTAGGTCTTGGTTATGAGTAAAATTACTATTTTACCCTTTTATTCATAAAAATGGAGAAAAATAAGGATTTTTTAATAATTCAATTATATTCATAAAATTTAGGGTTGTTACACCTTTAAGCCCTTTGATTGCATCCATTGCTTGTTTTAAAAATGATCTTGACCTTTGGTTTCATGTTGAAGAGATGATTTCAAGGACTTGACTTGATCTTTTGATCTTGATCTTCAATGTTCATCTCGATCGATCTCGACCATCGGATCACTATCGTGCTTAATACAAAAAGGGAAAAATTCTAATTAAATTCTAAAAAATATGATTAATCACATAATTACCTCAAATTAGCTTTTGGAACTACAAAATAATAAACTTTTGCCTTATTAGGTAAAAAATGCACATGTTACGAATTTTGGTTTAAAAACCTAATTTACCCCTATAAGTTCTAACACAACTAGTTGGGTGGTTTTCATGCAAAATTAGAAACTTTTCATGTATTATCCTTTTTCCTTATGAATATTTCATGATCAACCCCTCATATAGTTGTTTAATGCATGATCCATGATGTACATGACCAATGGATTAGATTACGCTAGGAATTATGATTTTGTACCAAACTATGTTTAGGACCTATGATGGGAAATTTAAGGTTGATACTTTATGACTTTGTAAACATTAAGGAACTATTTACTTATGTGTGTTTTATTAATAGTAGTTCAAGTTGTGACAAGCTAATCATGTGGCATGATATTTTGTTTTCCACTTTTGCTTTCCTACTTATTTTAACTATATGAGGAGTCTTATAGCATGTAACACCCAGTTTGAAGATTGGCACTTTTTGAATATATATGTATATGTGAGTGTGTGTGCGCACGCGTGTTTCCAACCCACGTATAAAATAAAGGAAATTTTTGTTGCTTTTGTAAAGAACTTTCAAGTACTATTTTAGAAAAACTAGGATGTTACAGGTATTCTTCTGTTGATACTCTGTTGCTATAAGAATTTTATTGTAACTAAAATATTCATTAAGGAAATAGTAATACTCATGACCAACCAACCTTTCTAGCATTTGGCCTGTGAAGGAAAGAGGAAAGTGGTCTTTTATTGTGACCCAGTTTAGCTTACGGTAGTTGATACAGACTCTCCACCTGATAGCCATACAAGTGAGGACTAACTCATTGTCCACATCTATAACTATTGTGACTCCAAAATTTTTAGGGACAACCTGGGTAGATGATACCTATATTTAATAGAGTACCTCTGTTCTAACTACCTCCTTTATATAAGAGTTTAGCTGTAGCTGCAGTTTTTGAGAACATTTTAGCGTTCTTTTCTAAATGAATGTGGTGCATGCAAATAGTTGAGCTAATTTCCTTTATGTCTATGATGGATAACCTTATGGTTATCTTATGTCTCAAAAGTACATTAAGCAGCTTTCTTTCTTGTTTTTGATCTAGATATGCAGCTATGATAGCAGGCAAGGTTTTAGAGGAACCTAAAAATGTATATTTTAGCCTTTTTAGCAAAGATTTTAGGTCTAAAGTGGATGTTTCCTTAGGTGGGTCCCAAGTTATAGAAGGTGTTAACAAGGGATCTACTTTTCGTTTCCATTTAGGAGCATCCATTGCTACTACAGCTTCAAGTAATGGGTCTACTTCCTGCATGGGACAAACTTGATCTAACTTAGAGGATGAAAGGAAAGTGTCATGAACTAGAGTTTCTATGACATTCACAAAAAAAGAGTCTATAGAGTACATATGTTGTGTTGCAATAAAAATGTTGAAATTGAGTTTCATATTGCCAAATGATTGTTTCATAACACCATTCTGAAGGTTGATGATGGTGTTAGATGTGGCAAAAAATGGATGGTAGGGATCTCATTATCTAGATAGGATATAAGTTCTATTTCTAGGACTAAAAAGCCCACTAGGAAGAGAAAATAATCTACTTGTATCAAGACATCTTCACCACTACCCTAGATATTTTAACAAATTGGTCTACTAATTGTAGGGTGGTAGAGATAGGTTCGAACTCACCTAATCCTAATTGCTTAGAGATAGAATATGACAACTGGTTAACAGTGGCCCCTAAATCTAGGAGTTCCTTATCAAATCTATGTTCTCCAATTACACAAGATTGTAGGGCATCCGAGATCTTTGATTTAGGAGGGATATGGTGTTGCAGAATTGAATTAGCTTGCTCAGTAAGAAAGACCTTTTTATGCACATTAAGTTGATGCTTTCGTATGCACAGGTCCTTAAAAATTTGGCATAAGGAGGGAAATCTTTAATGACACTGAGTAATGGGATATTGATATTAACTTATTTGAAAATGTCCATTATCTCATTATAATTGTTCTCCTTTTTTATTGTATGAAGTCTTTGAGGAAAGGGAGCCTTTGGAACACAGGGGCATCAGGAAGGGTTTCTAATGAAGAGGATGGGGTATACACTATTTCTTTTTTCCTTTCTAATATTGGGTAGGATTTTCTTTCTCCTCAAGTTGTGAGATTGTCTTAATTTGGCCTACCTGATTATTTACTTGTTTTCCACTCTTGAGGGTTTTCATGGATTTGGCTTGATCAGACGATGTGGAGCTAATCTCATATTGACCCTTGGGATTTGGCACTAGTTAATGAGGAAATTTTTCCTTTTCCCCATCTTGAGGAGTAGCATATAATTGGCCCATCTAATATTCCAACTTCACAACTGACTTCAAGTTGGCATGCAAGGTCTACTCAATATCATTTTGGATTTGTTTTGTATCATTTTGAAATTGCATAGATCCTTACATAAAGATGTTCAACATCTCCTCTAGTGATTGTTTCCTTTGTTGGGTTGAAAATTATTGAGGAGGCAGCTACTGCCGAGGGATGTTATTTCTTGGAAAAAGTTGTTGAGAGGTGTTTCCTTATGGACCCCCATGGTGATTATTCCTTGACTATAAAAAGTTTGGATGCCCTGCCCATCCAAGGTTGTAGGTCTCAAATAAGTGTTATTGTTGTTAGGTTGATGATATGCATTCGTAGCATTTGTTAGCTCTAAAAAGAACTAGTGGAAACCAATGCTAAATGGGCACAATGGAGTTTGGGATTAGAACAAATTGAGCTCACTTTAGACTTAGGATGCACAGAAGATTTGTTCGTCATGAAGGCATCTAACCATTGGGATAGATCGTCTATCTTGTTTACCTTTTGGGTTAACATGCCCATTTTTAAAAATATATGGAGAGACCCCTATTTCATATAGAATACCTTTCCTTTGTGGTTGTGAATTTCTTTTCATTCGGGTAGATTAGTCCATTACTAGGAATTCTCACAAGTGTTTGGAAGAAATTCTAGGCTTCCACATTGCTTTTAACCATGAAAGCTCCTCCACTAGTGGTGTCCATCATACGTTAGTTCTACCGTATTAGACCTTTGTAGAAATATTGAACCTACTACCACTTTTCAAATATATGGTGGGGACATTTCAGAAGCAAGTCCTTTCCTCATTCCTAGCATTCATAGAAATGCTCTCACTCTTTTTGTTGAAAATTTATAATTTTACACCTGAGAGCACTGATTTTGTGGACTGGGAAAACTTAATCAAGAATTTCTCGGATAGTTGATCCCATGTGGTGATGGACTTTACTTCTAAAGAGTTGATCCATGCCTTAGCTTTATCCTTTAGAGAAAATGGGATAACCTCAACCTATTAGAGTCACTGAGAAATTGGGTACTTGAAAGTAGAGCATATGTTAAGGAATTCCTTAACATGAAGATATGAAAGTAGGCATAAGTTGAATAACTCCTAGTTTCAACTCAAAGTGGTTTACATTAGTTGCAAGTAGAGCTATACAAGATGGTGAGTTGAATTGAACAAGTGTAGAGTAATCTTTTTTTTCAAAAGTTTCACTTATACAACTTCGTCAACCATTTCCATGGCAAGGATCTCTTGATCTTCTTTAGTCCCTTGGCCTTTCCTAATGGTTTGTTCAATCTCTATATCTAAAGATACTAGATTAGGATTAAGTGCTTGACAATCATGCATACACCAATTGATGGTGTAATGAACTTAAGTTTATATGCAATGAAGCTAAGTCGTTGTATGTAATGAAAGGGACCTTTTTTTTCTTTTTTGATCTAGTCTAGGGGAGGCCTAAACTAGATATTGCAACCTATATGCTAAAACAAACAAATAAGGACACTAAATATTCCTATCCCTAATCAACAATTTAAAAGGATTTTTATCTTAAATTTCTTGAAAGGAGAGGCTTTTAGATTATTTAAAATGCTAGGTAGCTCCTCCTCTATTTTAGATTAATCTTACTACTTAACAGTTAAATCCTGATGTAAATCAACCACTTCACACCCTCATTAGTCAACTGTAGATGATCTGAGTCATATAATGTATTGGAAGAGCTAGCCATTTAAGTATCAATGCAATCGATTAGATAGGGGGCAATAGAGTGGCAATAGGTTGCTTCCTTCCAAGAGGGTCTTATGAGCTCAAAAGGCTACTAAGGTCTCTTCTAAATGATTTTTAATTAAAAACTAAAGATCAGGGTATGTCAGGTGCTGCTTAACCTAGGTGTGCCAAGGTGTGCTAATGAAATCCACACTTGATCTTATGAGGGTGAGTACCTTTAGTAACTTTTCAACAATCCCATGCAATTCCATCACCATGTATAGCACCTTAAAGCAATAAACGTGTCCTATATGTAAGTAAAGTAGTAAATCTAATGCAAGCCCTAGGTCAATATGATCTACACTACCATCCAAATGCAACTAATCTAAGAAATAGAAAGAAGGCAAGAAGAGCCTCATAGTCAGGTCCTAGAATTAGTTTTCTCATAGAAAGGAGGGTCCATGTATAGGCTACCTCCTCTTCTAGGTTAGGATGGCCCCCCCTTGACCTGTATTATTACAACCTTTTAAATGAATCACGTGTGTAAAAAATGATAATTTCATCCTCACTACAATTCACTCAAACTAAAAATAGAAACTATCCTAAGGTCTTCCTCCAAGTCCTTAATCTTGTCCTAATTCCTACTCAAATTGAAAATGAAAGTATCAAGTTCTTCAAGAATAAGGAAAGTAAGCTAAAAATAGAAACTACTCTAAATGCAATCCAAAATCTACAACTACTAGTAAAGCATTACAACCCAAATTTAATTAAAACTTTGTTGTGTGTCCCTGGGAACAATGCTAAAAACTTTATGTGTCTTAATAATTACTGCAAGTGCATGATTCTATTAAAGTATAGAAAAGAAAAAACTGGGTCAATTCCACAAGGACTCTTTGATAAATGGTATTAATTAAAATTTAGTTCATCTTACTTTTAACCTATTGAGGCATTCAAGAGAGGAAAGATTCTAACTTAAGCTAATGACAAGGAAAGTGAAAAAGGAATAACCATTAAACTAAACATCTAAACTAAGAAACAAGAAAGTAATCACTAAGTAAGAAAGAAAGCAATTAAGGAAACTAGGGAACTATCGAAATAAAGAAGCAAGGAAATGAAATAAAGAAATTTTCTAAAACAACAACTAACTAAGAATTAAAGTAAGGAAATAAATTAACTAACAAAGGAAAAGAGCTATTTCATTAATTAAGAAAAATTATAAGGATTTGATACATAAGCAATGAAAAGAAAGGAAATAAAACGTCTTCATCTCGGGCTTTAATTTCATTGTAGAGCTCTCTTGTTGTGTCACTCAATAGGAGTTTGTACCTTCTCTTCAACCCAAACTACAATAAGATTACCACCATGATTTTATAATCTTTACCCCAACATGCCAGAATCTAGAACAAATCCCATCCAATGATTATTAGGAATGAAGTATTAGGGCAACCAAGAAAAGAGGAACCTAACACCTTTCCTAAATAATCACCACCCTAGGAAAGATAGAAGATTATGGAAATGGAAGTAGAAACATAAAGGACTTTTTCCTTAAGTTAAAAACTCTAAAAAGAAGGTAGCTTCAAGGAGTTACAAAAAGAGGAGAAAAGAGGTCATTCATCTATAAGGAAGGGTGAATCATAGAAGAGGCTTCTTAGCTTGAACATGAAATAGAACAAAAGGAAAAGAAAGGGGAGATAGTGGCCCTTGGCTTAAGACTCACAAAATCTAGGCTTATGATATGAACCAAGAGATAGGCACATATAGTAATCCTAACCTTCAAGATGGAGCCCTTAGCTAGGAATATAGGTGGCTTTATGGATGGATTTGGATGTTTTGTCAAACTTATCCAAGAATTAGAAAGTTTCCTTAATTACCATATATAGACAAAAGGTCCTTTGCTTGTCCTTATTCCAACTTCATAAAAAGAAATTATAAGAAAGAAGAATTATGCATGTATGCATGAACTATGAACTATGTGTGCAAATTATAAAATGTGTGGGCATGTAATGCATATGAGAAAAAATATATATGAGTGACATGTGCGTGAAACCCAAAGTGGATTGGTGCATGCAAAACCTAAGCTATTATGCATGCAAACGAAATGACTATCATGCAAAACCTAGGAAACTAACAGGCATGGAACTTCTAAATGATCATAAGATAGATACAAAGAAAATATAGTCTAACTAAATCTAAACAAGTGCTTCTAAAAATAAAAAGTACCATGTTTTTAAATTAAGAAAGTACTAAATTTAAGAATCTATCATGCAGTTAGTCCTAAAGTGATTCAAAGATGTATGAAAGTTAGTAAAAGTTAAAAAGAAAGAAGCTATGATCTATGTATGAAATTCTAAAATTAGAAAGTTCAAAGCTTTTAAATTAGGAAAGTGCTTAAAACATGATAATGAGAGACATGCTAAGGTAAAAACATGATCTATTATGCAAGAGAGAACTTGAGTATGAAAAACTACTATACAAAGACTACTAGTAAGTATCTAATTTTGCATAACAAGTACCCAATAAGTAGCCTATGTGTTATAAAATATAGTGTTATTTCTAGGGTTTTTCTTGAATTTCATAACATATGCAATTTTCACCTAATGATTCAAAAGTTTGATATTTTGTAGGTTCAAAGGCTAATCCAGAGCAAGTAAGTAAATGATCATATATTTTAGGATTTAATTAGGATTTTTCATCTTTTGTAGGTGTTGAGAAGGTGATCCAAAGGCCAAGATTGATAGAGATGAGATTTGAAGATCAAGATGAAACCAAAGCCTAAATGTCATCAATCCAAAGTATGATCAAAGTTCATGACTAGCTTAGGGAAATAAAAAGAAGGAAATGGGAGCATAAAAGGTAAATCAAATTATCCATGCTAACAAGCCATGCATTTCCATCACTGTGACACCTTGAGTTTTTCCCAAAAATTTTTGCATTTATTTTGGAAAAGGTGGTGCACCAATATTTTTAGAAATTCAAAACAGTGAAAACACATGTTCTTTGAAATTTATTTTTCCAAAAACTCGGATGTCACCTCAACTCTCATACTATATATAATATAGTTTTTATAGAAGATAGATATGCATTTTATGAAACAATAGGACCCATCCAGTGGTTCACATACACAGTCCTTATAATCATTATACTAAATGTCCAAGCAGCATAATCCAAATAACCAACTACACAATACAAAAACTTTAACAAAACATATACATGAGCATAGAGGTACGGCTGTTGAACTCCTCTTGCTTGTGTATGTCTTCTCCTGTCTGTCTGTATTTGAGATATTGTAAACTTAAAACATTTATAATATCTCAGCAAACTATGCTTGGTAGGGGAGAGTTAAGAAAACATGTTAATTACATATGAATTAAACATTTTACATCAATTGAAATATTCAATTTCATCATGATGCTTATATGGGATGAAATTTATAACATAGTTATAATTCAATAATTACATTAATAATTCAATTATCTGCAAGTCATTCATAAAATAGCTATTTATAATTCTTCTTCTTCATATGAATATAATAATCACATTTTAGAGATTACACTTTACATGTGTATTTAATATATATAATTCAGTGGTATTTTAAATATTTATCATTATCATTTTCCATATGATACCATACTCCAATTCTATGAACTATGCTCTGCATAATATATCTACCTATTTACTTCCCCATGCAAAAACTTTTATGAAACTATGCCCCCAGCATATACGTATAGGACTATATCATATATATTAAAATTGTTAAAAGTCATACAAAGCTATGAATATAGTCCTTAGGTTTTATAACCTACATTCCCATACTATACTAGGTCTGATACATATACCCCTTACCTTATAGGGTTTATAAAACTCCATGCTGGTAGCATCATAAAAGACATCTCATCATGCCATCATCATATAAAGCATCTCATCATGCCATCATCATATGAACCATCTCATCATACCATCATCACATGAGGCATCTCATCATGCCATCATATACGCATGTCATCATGCTATCATATATGCACCATAGTGCATCAAATACAAGGACTACTATGCTGCAGTTTAAATTCGTATAGTGCACCTAGATAACTGCATAATAATCCATTGATATTGAGGTGAAAATTACAAAATTCATGTCCGCATGGGCAAGGACCATGGCTGCCATAGTGGCGGCCTTCCCATGATTGCCCTACCTGACTTTTAGCCTTCCTTTGGGCTTGATATCCATATCATCACAATTTCGGAGAGCGGGTGGCCAAACCCTCATAACTCTCGTAGCACAGCATCCTCCAACCTATGCCTATCTAAAACTAAACTCTCAGGCCACCACGCTTGGATGTAAAAAATAATATATAGATGTCTTGCCTATCCATAATATATATGAATATCTCATCATAATCATAACATCCTCACTTATTCGGTGATCGACCACTAAGGATGTACTATAAAATCCTATGTCTTTTTGGTCGTACTTGACTAACTTTCTGGATTTGTAGCATATCCAAAAGTGCATACAACAAATGCTTCTTTTTTTCTTATTCTTTTTATTTTTTATTTTTTATGGAAAAGCTAACCTAACTGATGCAACCTAACTTCATACAATGATGCACAAACAAAAGGGCACAATCAAATAATCCTTGAGCATAAGCAACAATATTTTGATTTTCTTGAATTTGTGTGGGGACGATGCTTTTAGATTAGCCTAATATAGTACTCTTCATCTCTTTTAGATTTAAATACTAATTACCAGTTAGGTTATGCTCTAAAGTAGTCAATACAATTCTTATGTCAGAAAGTGTTTAGACCTCAATTGACATGAATGGAAGGCATAGGAAAATCACTTGGATTTTAAGACACCCACTATCACCACAGTGCTCAAAGCCACTAGAATGACAATAGATCACGTCCTATTAAGAGGATCCTACGAGCATGTGATGGCCTCTATAGGTCACTTCTAATTAATTTTTAATTAATTTGAGAGGTAGGGTTTCATGCTTGTGGTGATTATCCTAGGTGGGCCAAGAGGTGGTGATAAAATCCACCCTTGATCTTGTGGGATTAGGTTCTCTTACTAATTAATTTCCACACCCATGGTAGTTCGATCAACATATAAATCACCTTAAAGCAATAAACGTGCCTTAACAATGCAATTAAAAATAATAAAATAATGCAAACCTAAAAATGCAATAATTATCAAATAAGCTTTCTATATTCAATTACACCACCAAACAATGAAAAATTATTCTAAATACAACTATACTAAGAAAATAAAAAGAGTGAGAGAAACTTACAATGAGGTTTCTAATGAAGAACAAGTGTGGGCTATTGTATCCTACACTTGTCCTATTTTAATAGAACTCTTTTAAATTTGGAATTAAAATTGCAAGTTACAATGTGCCTCCATACAAGATTCACACACAAAAAAATGGAAAATTCTTATTTTAGGAAAGCAGGGAAATTTTATTTATTTGATGAAGCTCCACTTTCCAATTTTTCCACTTTTCAATTTCTTAAAAAATAAAAATAAGAATAAGTACCAAATTCAAGAAATAGAGTGATTATGCCCAACAAAAATTGATAATGCACATAAAAAAGCCTAGATTGCTAAAACAATGTAATTCCTAAAAAAGAATTATTTTTGTAAATTTTTTGTTAAATTTTATGGAAACTTCATTGTGGGTCCTCAACAATGGCATAAAAAAATGTTAATTGCTTTTTGCAAGTGCACGAGCTATTATAGTGTAGCTAATGCAAGTACGGGCCAATCCCACAAGGACTCCACTTAAAAAGATGGAGTTTAAATAAAATATAATTGCCAAAAAATTAAAGAAATTAACAAAAATTAACAAACAATAAAATAAAAATTCAGATCTATTTAATTTATGGAAATTATAGTATTTCAAATTTAAAAAAGACAAACAATTAACTAAAAAACACATAAAATCTACTTCCCTAACTTGATCACATCTAGTTTATTGAAATCTAATGTCATCAACATCGATCGGCCTTTATAAATCTCTCCATCATGTCCTTGATTAAATATCCAATGGTTGGATTAAGCAAATTGCCCAATATTTTGGTGATATGGACTAAATAATGATTTTGAGTTTTGCACAAGATTTTAGATTGAAGATCACAAACATTAGATAACTAAGAGATGTCCTGAGAATAAAATTTGAGGATTAATAGAAAATCTAATGAGAAATAGATCAGGAAATAGAGAAATCTTGTTTGTTAGGGCTAAAACATTTAATAGGTAAAGCCTTAATCAAATTGGATCTAGATTATGCAATTCTTGGATAAGTAGAGCAGGGATAAAGCAAAACTGCATTAAAGAGAAAGACAAAACTAAGGACAGATAGGGAATTTAGGAAAAGTGACCAAGGGTAAATTTGAAATTAAGTTAAAATTCTGGTTTTAATAAAAATAGGAAACTGTTGGAGGAGGAAGATGACGCAGGGACAAGATAAGATGAGGAAGATGGTGAGGGGAAGAACAGAGGAAAACATGGATTAGGTTTTCTCCTGTTGATCAAGGGAGACTACTAGCAACGATAAGCCAATGAACAGAGATAGAGGGAGCCGGTGATAGAGGTCTGTTTAGTAATTGGAGCAAGCAGAGAAGCTAGGCTGAGACTGGTGTAGACACAGGATACAGCGATGGTTGGTGTTGTGCTATTATGCCATTGTGATAGGGGTGAAACAAGCAGAAGTGGTGAAGGGTGCTAGTATTTTCGATAGGTGCTTGATGATGTCAAGTTGATTGAGGATGGGTGAAAGAGCTGGTTGGGGGAACCCAAGAGAGAGATGGATGGATGTAGACAAGAGAAGGGTGTGGTGTTTGGTTCCCTCTTCTCGATGGTGAAGAATAGGTAATAGAGAAAGAAATTGGAACAGAGAGAAGGAGATGGGGAGAAAGTCAGTGGTGCAGGTCTAGGTGATTCAAGAGAGAGAGAGAGAGAGAGAGAGAGAGAGAGAGAGAGAGAGAGAGAGAGAGAGAGAGAGAGAGAGAGAGAGAGAGAAGAAGAGATACTAGTTGGTGAAGAGGATAGGTCGATGTGGGAGAGAGGAGGTGAGGAGCAGAGGAGAGGATGCGAGATAGAGAGAAACAAAGAAAGAGAAGGGGAAAGTGCCAGCTATAGTTGGGGTGAGAAAGAGAAGTCTAGGTTCAGGAGAGAAGGAGAAAGGGAGGAGTGAGAAATAGAGAACAGAGGAGGAAGAGAGGAGAGGTGCAGTGAAGGGCAGCTGGCAATGATAGAGGAAAGAGAGTGGTAGAGCGAGGGAGAGCAAGGGAGAGAAGAGGGAGAAGAGAGGAAGGGGAATCAGTTTCCTCCTGCGGTCAAGAGAGAGGGATTCTTACATTGCTTGCTTCCTCATATGAACTATCTCCACCTTTCAATTTTTTTGTCACCCCCATACTCTTTCTTTCAAACTACTTTCCTCTATGGTTTAGTATTCTCCACATTGGGAAAGTCACCAAATTTTGTATCTTTCTTTAACATTCCTCCTTTAGTTTTGCCCTTTTTCAAATAGAAATAATTTTTTAATCAATTGCCCATTTACCTTTTGTGGGTTGATCTACAAGGTTAAATTTAATCTAAGCTATCCAAGCCATGATTTGGTTGATCTACAAAACAAAAGACCAGATTAGAGTAATCTAAACCATACTTCACACCTCTGATTAGCTCTAATGATCATCTAATCATTAAATTTAGCAAATCAATAGTTGGATGATCATTTTGAGCTAAAATTCATATTTTATCTAAAATTGTAAAATTGATTGGTTAGATTATCTAATTAAATGCTAAATTAGGGGTATTTAATGTGTCAAAGATACATAAAGTACTTAATGTGTCAAGTGGGGAAGTATGTCCCCAATCCGACCCATGTACTTGATTAGGTGCAATGGAATTGTAACTAAATTTGAAATTTGAAACAAACCCACTAAGGATTTTGGACCTCAAGGAGAAGGGCACTGAGGAACAAGAGCATCTCACTGGTCAAGGTCTTATGCTAGCATCTTTCAACAAAAGAAGCTAGTTGAAAGGTTGAAAGTGAAATGAAATTATGGTTTCCTCTTTCGCTTTCTAATTTATCTTAGAAATTTTCAATAAGGAGAGAAGGATGTAATAACACAAATTTTCACATTACAACTGGTTATCTTTACAGGAATCAACTAACAGAAGCTAGTTACTTAACTTTACTAGTTTTGGAGTGAATATAAAATCCCAAGTTTTAAGTTCAAGTCACCTTAGCTGCATAATCTTAGGTTTTTGGAAAAGAATTCAATCGATAAGTCAAAATGCATCTAGATAATGATATTTACACTGACTTAGTATCTCAAAGGAATCAAGATAATTCATAGTTAATAATGATGAAACTTAAGGAAGTTTGATTCAAAATGAAGGGTGGAGATTAGATCAAAATACACACCCAGCAATAAAGGAGAAGGATTAGACCATACTCTGCATGGAGAGCTAGCCAAGACTTCTAGCTATAATAAGACATCTTAGGCAAGAAAGATGGGAGAGAGAAAAAAAAGGTATGTAAAAACAAAATAAGAAAATAACTCAAGAGCTAATGGGTCTCTACATTTTGGAGCAAGGAGTAATTCAACCTCACTTGTTTTGGAGTAGGGAGTAATTCAACCTCACTTGTTTTGGAGCATGGATCAGCTAGGAAGGAGAGAAAATTGATTACAGATAATGAGCTATGATCAATTATGTTTTGGGAAAAAAAACATAAATTTTTTATCTTGAAAACAGAAGAAGAAAATAACTCAAGTGCTAATGGTTCCCTGCATTTTGGAGCAGGGAGTAATTCAATCTCGCTTTTTTTGGAGTGTGGATCAGCTAGGAAGGAGAGGAAATCAATTACAGGTAATGGTGTAGGTTTCTATTGAGTTAAGCTCAGTTCAATTTCGGGGGGGAAAAAAACACAAATTTTTATCTTGAAACATTCCCTATGACTTATGTGATCCATGCTAGTTTTTAGTAGCTTTCAAGAATCTATTACAACTTATTTTTAATCTATTGTGTACTAATTTTGGATTGGATGATCAAGAATATCCCTTGTTTTCTTATGGACATTCCTTATTGGTTTGCTCATTCAAAGATTAGAAAATAATGTTGAAGTTTTCAAAGTTGTTTTGTTGAATAAATGTTTAAATCACTTAGGATTCAGGAAGTTGATTGGTGATGAAAAATTCATTTCATTGGTCATTGTTTTAACTAATATGAGATGCATGATATTGAGAAATTTCATAATCCATAATTCATTTTTGATACCATATACAATTAACATATTCTTGAAGTGAGTATTAGCATGACTTTGGATGGTTTGGTCTGAGAAGTAGATGCATAGAACTTGATAGTAGTTAGACATGTAAAATTCAAAGGATTTACTAAATAATTGAGAAGGTCATTTGATACATTTTATCAAGATTCTAATTCCTGATTTTGGACAAATGAATATGTTCTTAAGTGCTTTAATTTTGTAGAAACTGCTACTATGAATCAAATGCATAACCTGTAACTTTTCAAGTTACTTCTAGACATTATTTTGAATGAGATCCATGAACAAAACCTACTAATTTTTACTATTTATTTTATCATTTCAAATCTCTTATTTAGTTGAAGGTTTAGATATGTTTTAGACTCAAAATCTTATGTTGTAACCTCTAGTTTTTGGATGTTTAGGGAAGGCTTTGGACTGGTTGTCAATCATCCTATCTGGCACAATGTGTACCAGATAATCCAACTGATTTTGGGCATACCAAATGGTTTTCCAAGCATTTGGTGCACTTCATAACTATTTGAAAGCATAGTTTACTCGAGGAAAATGCAAAGTGGCATTTCTGGTGATTAAATGATGGTTCGCTCACTTAGATCTTGCCAAAAATCGAATGTACACTATGACCAATAGTGAGTAGTTACCAAACTGAGTAAGCTGCTGAACTTTGGTAAGCTAATGACTTGTGGGAAGATGACTAATCAAGAGTTTTGTTAGTTATTTGATGCATAGTTTGACTCCTCAATTAGGAAATGTATCAGTGCACTTAAGGATCAACCAAACAGCTAGTGTACTTGGTAACCAAGCTGAACAACTGGCGCACTTAGTAACCAGTTCAGCAGCCAGCACACCAAGTGAATAGCTGCATGCTAGTACCCCTGTAAGCTTCTAAAACAATAAGGTATAATTGAATGGATAATCTAGCATGATTAGGTGCTTCATCAACCTCTAAAATCTAAATACAATTTATGAACTGTTGGTAGTTTTACAGCTAGTTTGTTTTGCTGCTTGTACATTAGATGGACTATTTGAATGTTCTGTAAGCCTGACAATCTATTTGGTGCCTTGAGCATTAGATGGCCTATTTGTTAATTGGCACCTCAAAAGACTTGTTCAGCTTGTTTAGTGCCCTATGGCTGGTCTATTACATGGCATACCAATCAACTTATTCGCTACTCAAAGTGTGCACTTATAGTTTTTAGTTTTTTTTTTCTCCTAAGTGGTCTAATTATTAAGTAACACTAACTACTTTGTTTAGTGTATTATTTGGTTTGGTCACTATTTAAAAAAAGTGTTGGTCTATTCAAAATTTGGTTTGCCAATTAGTTCTCTTGTTACTGTTGTGAACCAATCTGCCTATCAGCATTAGATGTATGAACTTTGTGAATTATGGCTTACCATTCTATGATCATTTTTCAATCAGTGAAATACATTCATCTACTATCTTGTAATGCATATAATTATTTCCATACCATGAATCATTATGATTACAAACTTAGGTGTGCATCCATACTATGATACAAATTCTGAACACATGTTTTACTAAGTGCTTTGCTTCCAAATCCATATAACATTTTTGTTTGGTCTGAGATGGGTTAATGTGACTTGTGTTATGAAATGAATCTAAATACTTGCTTATGTGTTTACAAGAAATTACTCCATGAAGTGTCAGTTATATGTTTAACCATATATGCTATGGCTCTTGATTGTCTTGTTTGGGGTGTTATAAGACCCTATGGTTACTATGCTAGGAGTGGCAGTTGGCCAATGTCACTCTAACTTATGCTCACATATTGATACATGGCCCATAAGAGATTGTCAAGTGAGTGGTAATATCATGGGAAGGCTTCCACTCCTTTGATCTCTCTCCCCATGAGGGTGTGGTGTAGATCTTGAGGTGTCCACGGTCGACCCATAGCTAATTTAATGCTACACGTATATCAGATCATTAGCATGTGTAAGTTTGAGAAATAGATTTCTATGTTGGTCATCCTTGAGGATTAAGGACCAATATGCCTTTGTGGCCTTAGCAAATTATTGCCATCTAATCAAATATATATATATATATATATTATCTAATGTTTGATGAGTTTTACAATGTATTTGTTATTTTGAGATATTGTTTGATTAGCTACGAGCAATTCTAAGTTGTTAGCTTGGTATTTGAGGATTTGAGATTATTGATATTTATCAAATGCATTGCCCTTTACTATCTTGCATTCATATAGTTTACATTTTTTTTTGCCTCGAGTCATTATACTGACCCCTTTTCTACAACATTATATGAGAAGGCTCTGGAAAGTAGGTTCCAATTCAAAGCGTAGGCAATAAAGTACAAGCAAGTGAAAAAGTATTAAGACTTAACAATCTTGGTTTATTATTTAATTTCATGGACATTTAATATTTGACAATAACATAATAGACACTTTAATTTTAAGTTCATGTATGGTTGGAATAGTTTATTTGGGATGTGACCAGTAGGTCCTTGATATGCTTGCATTTAATTTTTATTTTTGGTATGTATGAAAATTTTGAAATTGACACCCAAGGATGGAAGTGTGGTTTTCAAACTTAGTATTATTGTATGTTTTTCCAAAAGAGTTTCTCTAAAAGAAAATATTTTAAAGGGGACATCTTGTTTATTTAAAAGGTAATTGAAATATTATTTTCAAAACCTGAGTTTTCATATCTATAGTGTCACTCTATACCCCAACATTTTCTTGGGCTTTAGTAATAGTAGATTGATTAATAATCCAATGTCTCTTTGGCAGCACTTGAATGTTCAGCAAAATGTGTAGTGAGTTCTCAACCTAATTAGTGTAGTGAACCTAAATAGTGTTTTCTTACTAATGGTGGTCGTGGTTTTCTAGCTATTTGGTTGTGAGTAGTCTGAACTTGTCCTCTAATACTGACTATGATGTCTTGGGTTTTTAGAAGTAGATTTGCAATTTCTTTTAGAAATGTCCAGGATCCTTGAAAAGTTTGCCTTTTAGAAAACATCTAGAAAGCATACAATACATGTAAATACAACTTCAAGCCTAGAATCATCAAAACAAAACTTCACCTATAATCAAAGTAATAATGAACAATTGTACATCTAGGATTTAGTGGTCATAGCCTAAACAAATGGTAAAGAAAGGAAACTAATCCTAAAATGTTTTAACACTTCTACAATCCAACTCCTAAGAACTTCCTGCACTCCAAGTTAGGTCACTCCTTCTATGTTTCACCTGTAAGGTTGTTCTGATGAGTATGACCCCTAAGTAGGAAATCTCAAGACCAGTCAAAACAGTGAAAATTATTTTTCATGCATGAGCAAATGGATGCATTTGATCAAATAGTTGATAAAAAAAATGTCAATGTCTAGCCCTGAGTTTTTAAAAACAATTTTTAGAAAATTTAAATTACAACTTGTAAAAAAGTCAGGAATACCCGTGTAATGCCCGATCAATTTACGCTATTTTTAACAAAAATTGGACATTCTATAGGGAATGAATTGAGTTAAATGTTTCACTTTATTAAAAATAGTAAACAAAGGAATTTGTGAGGAACTTAGTACCATTATATTCTACTCAAAAAATGGAATCCAACGCCTCAAAAATCACCCAAAACGGAGTTCGTATGAAGAAGTTACAGCCATTTAAAGATAGGGGTATTTCTGGAATTTAAACAGAAAATGTTTAAAAACGAAAAAGGACGAAAAACGCAGGGGGCCATTTTGATAATGGCACCCCCTGTCGTCTTCCTCCTCTAGACCTCTCCAGAAACCCTCAATCCTGATTTTTTCAGAGGTTTCTGCCACTGCCAAGGGCGGCACCGCCATTGGCAGCACCGCCATAGCAGGGCTATTAAAAGCCCCATCTCCCCTCTCCAAAAAATGTGATTTTTTGGTGATTTTGAGACTGGGGTTTCCGGAAAAATCGAAAACCCGTCTCAACCCAGCTCCCCTGAGTTTTTCCGGCAATGGTCAGGCCGGCCATCCCATTCCCGTCTCCCCATTTCCCCTCTCTTCTCTTTTCTGATCTGGGCAATGGGGTTTCCACCTTGTTCGAGTTTTCCGGCGAGCAGGAAGGTCCAGCGTGAAATGGGACTCTATCACCAGCAATGGGCACTCCCCAGGCTGCCCAGGTAAGGCGTCCTTACCTCCCTTCTCTGGCTCCTCCACCTTTCAGGCTAGATCCATGCTGGATCTAGCGTTTCCTAGCCGTTTCCAACAAGGTTTCCTAGCCGAAAAACACTCCAAGCTGGTTTGGGCCGGCCTTGCATGAACCAGGTGTCCCAAGGACTCCAACCATCACATGCACCTAGGACTGGGTCCCTGGGATGGGTTCCAGGTGTATGACAGTGCGTACACTGTCCCAGGTGCAGCCTTCGGGTGCGAGCGCGACATGGGGCACAGGTCCTGGCTCAACCAGGATGCATGGGGTGCCCTGGGAGTTGAGACGGGCCATGCTACAAGGTACGTCCGTGCGATGATACGCGTCATAACACGTCACTTGAGCAGGCACATGGGCGTGCAAAACGCGGTTCCTGGCACGGCCTTTGGGCGCGCACACACGTAAGGCGGTCACAGTTCAACCAGGATACACGGGTGTCTTGGGAACTGGGGCACACGAACCTAATGAGACTTTAAAGTTAGGATTAAAGGATAAATTACAGAGTTTAACTACTGAAAAGTAGATCCACACCATAGGATCTAGCCTGACGAATGAATTAGGCAAGGACCATTGACCCTAAACAATAGACCTAGCAGTCTAATGTCTAAATAGATTGAAATTAATAAGGACTCCATGTATCCATTCATACCCAAGAGTTTATGAATGAGACCCAGGGATGGTTTGAAGTGATAAAGGACGTGACTCCAAGAGACTTTGAGGTAGGTGCTCTATCGCTACTAGACTTTTTGAAAGAGTCATGATTGTTTTATGCATGTTTTAAGCATAAGTTATATAACTTGTTTAGCATGACTTAATTCAGCATACATATGATAAATGCTTTATGCATAGATATGTTTTGGCATAGATATGTTTTGCAAATAATTGCATATACATTATGCATAGATATGTTTTGCAAACAAATGTATATATTGCATGATTTGTGAGCATTGAGTTTTTGAAAGATTGCATGTCCTTGAGGGTTACCAAAAGACACTGGAGTGCCCAAAAGACACTAGGTAGGTAGTTGTGAGGGCCAGGCAGTTGTGAGGGACCCAAAGAGGACAGGTTTTGAAAAAGAGGTTTTTCGCTTGTTTGATCTTATATGATTTGGGCTAGTAAGCTCATGGGTGCTATGTCGAGGGGTCTGGGTTGGCCACCCAGCCTCTACCACTACTAGGTGGAATGGGTACCACGCCCAAAAAGGGCATGTCCCTACGTTGACTGCATGTGGTACAGGGGGCTACCACTGGTGTCACGGCACTGGGTCGATGTGTCATATGCCCCATGGAGGCTATGACGCTGTGTCCTCAGGTACCCGGGGACCACACGGTGGCGAGGTCATGAGCATAGTTTGGGCCCCATGGTTTTGTGGATTTACTTGCATTGTATATGGCATGACATGAGGTTGGTCGACCATACCATACCAGATATCCATGAGTTAGATTCAGTGGAGCATCTTATGCATATCATTATGTTTATGATATATGATACTTTCGACTTGGATTATGCTATTCTTTAAGTCGTCAGTATTCCAGTTCGACAGTGGTTTTTAATATCGATATTGAACATGATTGTTCAAACATGCACATGTTTTTAAGAGCATATGATTTTAAACATAGCATGCATTGCAAAACTAGTAGTGATAGACTCCTACTGAGTATAGTATATAGTCACCCTATCCTTAACATTTTTCAAGATAGTTCCGCTTACAAATAGGAGACGCCTCAGGAGATATTAGTGCTACGAGCAAGTGAATAAACAAAGGAGACAACTATACATGTGTGTAAACTCTCTACCCTTTGGACATGTATTTGTATTAATTTACAGTTGGGCTATGTGCTGTGACTGGAAAGACCTCGGGAAAAACATTTATGGTTTCTAAAGTTTTTCAAAAACTACTTTGGTTGTTGTGAAAGAAAATGACACTCGGGGTTTTCAAAAATGAGTTTAAAAATAAAGATTTTCTGTCGCATTGCATGGTTTTTTATAAAATGGTTTTCAAATAGGGATGCATCCTGCCTTAGGAATTAGATATTGCATTTTAAAATGCATGAGAAAACCCAGGTCGTCACAACCCTTGAATTTTTTTTTTTAAATATCTTTATTTCCAAAAGCATCTTTTCTAAACACCCAATGGTCAATTATCAAATAAAAAGAGATGCACATCTGAGTTAAACCATACATCAATTTTAAAAATAAAAATTGTAGCCACATATAGTCCAATTAACCACAAAAAAATCCAACAATATAGAAAAAGTATCCACATGTGCTTTACATCAAATAGCCATAAAAAAAGAAAGCAAATAAAATATACTGGCGGCTAGTCCTCATATCGACTACGATGCACTTTCCATGCCTTAGCTTTGTTTATTCAAGTAGTTTCTCCTTTATGCTCTTGTTCCTCTAATCTAAGATAATGTAAAATGAGATATAATATCTCAATAAGATATGCTTCTATAAGTAAAAACAAGAGTATATTTAAGAAAAATAGCACAGAATGACAAATAGGATTTAAATCTAGTTTCATCATCCATAAAAACATATTCATAAAAGATATAAAATAAACAAGTAAGATGACACTCTTAAGTGTCGATGGAAACTTACTAATTCCATCAAATCATATATGTATAACAACTCAAGTACTTGTTTATCTCCCCTATGGATTTTAATAACAACAAACTCAAAAATAAATAGCAAACATCATGGAACACCTATGCTTGTGTCTGCTTCATTATCACACATGTGACCTAAGATTATGGTAAAAAAGGTAATTTAGTTATTGATTTTCTCAAATTTTGTAAAATAGGACAAACAAAGTTGGATTGATTAAGTGGGCCTCACATGAGTTAAGGTCTCCATGGAATTCAAATTCAAGTAAATTTTGGATCCTCACAACTTGTTGGATTGTATGTTTTGGTAAGGATTAAATTACTTGAAATTCAATTCTAGATTCATATCAAATTTTGAGAAATTCTCCTTTAAATTAAAAACTTTATTAAAAATAAGTAATTACAAAAGGAATTCAAAAATTAATTAAAGCATAAGATGACAAAAGGTCAATTTTTGGATTGTGCTTGATGAGAGCTTTTCAACAACATTAAGAATGCATGAAACGAACACCAGCGACCAAAAAATACCAAAAATTTACTAATAGTTGAGGGGTACCAAATTGATAACGGCACTCCCCCCACTTAACTATTGTGCACGTGTCTCATGGAGTGGATCAAAAAATGGGAGTAGGACTCACCACTTGCAACTTGACTTCAATGCGTCGGGGATGAAAAATAGGGGAAAGGCAATCCCCAATAGCTTTCCCCCATTTCTCCTTCATGCCCAAACCACGCTGACCAACCAAAAAGAAAAAGCTAGCCTATCCACTTCTCTAGTAAGATCTAATGAGAACATCTCCTCTCTCCCACACCAGTGCAAAGTAGCTCCCTCGTGCTCCTTCTCCAGCATTGTAGTATCCCCTTCTTATATTTTTCTTCCGGCACCAGCATGGAAGCCGATGCCAATATTCCCTACTATTCACCTCTTGTTCCTACAAAACATCTTCCTCCTCAAGACATCCCACTCCCTCTTGTTTTTTCTCTATAACTTACCACACTAATAAGCCTGAAATGGATGACCAGCCAGATCACAAGAGATTGATTAATGGATGATAAGCATTAGACAAAACTGACATTGGTAGGCCATCCACTCCTGTCCTCTCTCTTTCATTCTTTTCTTTACACCTTGTTTCCCTCTCAGCTCTTCCAACAACTACTATAGCTATCATCATCATCATTTTTTGATGACAAAAACGGTGAGCATGACTTTTGAAAAATGCAGTTAATATAATAATGCCTAATCAATGATCAAAACCATTCATTTTGTTCCTTAGGTGATTACAAGTAAAACTCCTTTGTTTCACCTTGATCAAACATGTAACCATGCTAAAATCAAAGAAAAATAGAAACTTTGTCAACTTTAAAAAATGTTAAAAAATTAGGCCAAAAACCTTGATTTTAGTGGAAATTAAGGATGGAAAACACTAAGAAACTAATATGAGCATTCCCATATAAAAATTTATTAAAATGGGAGCTATCTGTGTTGCTAACTACGATCAAAATCTAGTCACCTTCTCGATGACTATGACCTTTTCCTATAAACACCTAAAAATTGGCTAAATCATTCCTATTCTTTTCATCCATAAAGGTGGATCATTGATCAAAAATTAATTCATCCTTCAAATTTTAATTAGAATAGTTAGTAAGGCATTAGGAAAGCCTAAATCTTTGCATCTGACCATAAAAACATGATCAAAAAGCAATTCTATGTAATTTATAACTCTAAATACACATTAGTAATGATCTATGACAAAATTTATAAGCCAATCATAAAATTTATTATGTGTGGTCCAATCTAATTGTCCAAAACCCAATCAGCAATGATCGAAGGTTGGGAAGTTGATCAAACCAGGGATTATGGTTAAAATCACTTAAGTATTAAAATAATCCCTTTAAATGGTAAGAATTCAAACTTTAGGTGAACACCATCTATCTAAACCCTTGATTGGAGGCTAATGGTGCCGATCTAAGTATATGGCAATCAATTGGTGTCTTAATCATCGATCTGGATATTAGAAGCTAGATCAATGGCATAAATGAGTACAAATCTTGAGACAGTTATAATAAATGACATTAATTAAAGGGATTATAGTAATAAGCAACCCATAGATGGGTATTTACAAATAGAATTTTGAAATTCACTTAGAATTTACATTATTGACACAGGTTGTGAATACAATTCAGACCGCATTGGTGATTGAATTGTGAATCTTATCTTTAACATAGGTAAGAATACTAAATTATTGCTTTATCCTTATTCTTGTTGATCTGGTATATTCATAATCATGATCATAGATGTGTGATGCATATGAATTATCATAATGATAGCATAAATACTATGATTTATATTCAAGTGTTAGAATCATCATGTTATATTCTAATTGGGCATGTTTGATCATTATTATTATTATAACTGTGATGAAATTACGTCAATCCCAAGATAGTAAGCCCTAAGTACTACCTGATGTACAATGATGAATCCTCCCAAGATCGTAAATCCTAAGAGAAAGGGTCAACCAGTTGATTTCACTAAGGTGAAGCCGCCTAAGAGGGTAAATCCATTACAAGCATGGTGAAGCTGCCCAAGATGGTAAATCCTAAGGGCTGAGTTGTCAAGTATTGAGCCTCCAAAGATGGTAAACCATGAGGGAAAGAGCTACCTGGTTCTTTAGAATCATGGTGAAGCTATCCAAAATTGAAAACCTTGAGGGATGAACTACTAAGTCACCCAAGATTGTAAATCCAAAGGGAAAGGACTACTCGTTCCTTGGAATCATGGTGGAACTGCCAAGATGGTAAATCCTAAGGAATGAGCAGTTATATATTGAGTCTCCCAAGATGGTAAACCCAGAGGGAAAGGGTTGCCTAGTTGATCACAACTATGGTGGAGCCACCCAATATGGTAATCCTAAAGGAAGAGTGCTTGACATGGGATTGACCAAGATGGTAAACCCTAAGGTAAAGGGCTGCTAGGTACTTTGTTATCATGGTGTAGCCACCTAAGATGGTTAATCTTGAGGGTTAGGTTGCCTATATATGATACTCAAAATGGACTGCCCAAGATGGTAAACCTTGATGCAGACGACTACTTGATCAGTTTGATGATTTCATACTTGTTTATTATTGCTGAGGAAATTATCAAATGAAATACATTCTTGTATGGTTTTATCTGAATGATATGCTTATTTCCTTATAGTTTGAATCTAGATTAAACTGTAATTCTAGTTAGATACCAGTATGTTACACATGATATTGCATGTTCATGACTTCATTAATTATTTGTTGAAATGGAAATGAGTGTTCTGTGGTTAGACATGAATGGGGAGTTGAGCTATGATTAACAAGAATGGTAGGATATGTATGGGTCTAGTTATTTTTTCTTAGTGGGCTTCACAACTCATATAATCATATTTCAAGTACCAATTAAGCTGAAAAAGGGAAGGCACTTGTTAGGAATGGGTGAAGCATGACTAGCTGATGTATTATGTTCTATCTATGTGGGTGGGTGGGTGCATGTGTGTGTGTGTGTGTGTGTGTGTGTGTGTGTGTGTGTGTGTGTGTGTGTGTGTGTGTGTGTGTGTGTGTGATACTGAGCATGTGTTGTGCTTATGATTTGATGAGTATCACTCTGCATGTGGTTTAATATTCTATATGTTTAAGTTGATGATGTGTGTATGATATTCTCTTAGAACTCCAGGCTACTAAATAGGAGTTATTTATTATGGTGAATTGTGTGGAGACTAAATCTCCTATTAATATTTTTAAACTATGAAACTATTTATCAGGTGAACCGCATTGCATGCATTAAATATGTGAGTCTAAAAAATAGAGGTGACTTTATCAAAATTTAGTAGAATAAGTGTTCAAAATTTACCACCTGAACCATGCCTTGTACAAGATAGGAACATTTAGCTCTATGTCACTTTATGATAGAAGAAAAAGGAGCCCAGTAGGAGTTTCATGAGCCAATCACTATGTATGATTACACTAAACTGTGGCCTCAGGGTTTACGGTCACAACGGGTTGGTATTAGAGCAGGCGGAAGGTCACTGTGGAAAAGCTTATTTTGCTTGCTTATAATTTCCTTTGATAAAGGAAAATGTGCATACTTGATGTCTTCTAAAGTGCCTTAGTTGATTGTTGATTACTATCACCATGTTTGATAGGTTGACTAACTCTTACTATCTGTTATTTTCAAAGGCATAATCATGGTTGAGAGTAGAAGCGACTCCTCAAGTTCTTGAGGATCATTTGCATGCACATGACCCAGTCTAGGATGTTATAGGATAGATGACTTAGGAAATTACTAAAGCCATTAATAGGGGAGTAGGAGTTAAGTCTTAAGTCCCCAGTTGCACTGGCCTCACGAGCTCTTAAAGAGGGCGTAAGTAGGGAAATGCTTACCTTGTGAGAGTTCAGGAAGTTGGGACAACCCAAGTCCGATGGAATGTTAGATCCCACTAAGTAAGGGTTATTGTTGTTTGATTTTAGTGCAAAACATTCTTTTATTTCATCTTTGATTGTGTATGATTTGAATTTGCACAATGAACCACTGGACTCAACATTGCATGTCATGTTTCCATTAGGGCTAACTATTACCTCAAGTAGGGTTTGTCGAGGATGTGATATTGATGTGGCAGGTCATAGAGTGACATTAGATTTGGTGGTGATGGATACCACTCCATATGATGTAATCATGGGGATGGATTTCTTGTACAAGTATCACTATTATTGAATGTAGTCAAAAGAGGGTGACTTTCATATTACCAAATGGTGTTCTTCTCCACAGGAATTATTGAGCTTATGTCCAAGGAGGGAAGTTAACTTTGCTATTGAGCACTATCCTAGGTTTTCTTCAATTTAAGTTGCTTCACATCAAATGACCATGCTGAATTGAAGGAGTTAAAGGTGCAATTGGAGGAGTTACAAGATAAGGGTTTCATTCATCCTAACACTTTGCCATGGGGGGCATTGTTTGTATGAAAGAAGGACTACCAGTAACTGAATAGGATAACGATTAAGAACAAATGCCCATTGTCAAGAATTGATGATTTATTTGATTAGCTATGGGGGTTTACGTATTTTTCTAAGATCGATTGCAATTTGTAAAAAAAATAAGTTTTTGCAATGGCACCAAAAAATTGTTGTTTTACTGCAAGTGCACGGGCTATTGTAATGCAGCATATGCAAGTATAAGTTGATTCCACAGGAACTTGCTTTAATAATTTGGAGTTTAAATAAAATTTAATTGTTTTAAAATTAAAATAAGTGACAAAATTTAAATGAAAGTACAAACATAATTTAGATCTATTTAATAAATGAAAATTAATGTGGTCCAACTCAAAAAGACAAAAATTTAACTAAAAAAAGAAAAATCCACTTCCCTAGATTAATTATTTACAATTTCTTCAAATCTAATATGTTCAATCTTGATCTACCTCCATAAATATCTTTCTGGTGCTTCTAATTAGTGATCCAATGGATGGATTAGGCAGATTCTCCAAAAATTCAAAGATCTAGTCTAAATAAGGATTTTGGTTTTCAATGGTTTAGATCTGATTTTTGAATTGTATATTGAAGATCAAGAGTGATAAACAAACTATAAAATGTCCTACAAACAAGATCTAAAAGTTTATTGAAAATCAGATGTGAAATAGATGAGAAATTGAAGATATTTTGTGATTAAAGCAAAACCATTGACTTGGTTAAACATGGATGGATAAAATAGTTCCTGGATTAATCATGGAATAACCCAAAACATAGATAACATAACAGGAATAAAATAGAATGCAAATAAGAACAGTAACGAGATGAAAATGTAATTGAAATTACTATATTGTGGGCAAACTTGGAAGTTTCACTGGAAGTTCCTTCTTTTTCTTGTAAAACATAAGAACTTGACCGGAACAGAGGAAGATGGAGATTACTGGCAGGTCTATGCTGGAGTGGTGAAGGAGAAATAGGAAATGGATTGCTGTCAGGGTCTGAAAGCAGGGATGGCGTCAGGTTTGGTGCAGTGTAGTATGGTAGATATGACGCTAGTGACACAAATGGAGAACATGAGCAAACTATGGCATGGATAGGTGATGGAGGGCTGTTTTGGGCATTGCAGAATAGAGGAGGGAGAGCTGGTGTGAGCAGTGGGTAGATGACCGATGGAGATGGCTGGGCGACAATTAGTAGAGGGTGACCTGGAGCTCGGTGTAGTGGAGTGGAGAACAGAGGATGCAGGAGGTGGATGCAATGATGGACTAGTAGATGATCGGTGCTTGTGTCATGTAGATACAAATAGAGGGGGATTGAGGAAGAGGAGACATCGGCAGTTGTTATTGGTGGGTAGGGAAAGATGATGAGTGAGATGGAGATGGGAGGAGAATGAGGGAGAGAAGAAAATGAGAAAGAATTGGAAGAAGAGGGGAACGAAGAGAGGAATGGGAAAGACGGCTATGTCAGTGAAGAAGAGTGTGAACAAAGGAGGCAACAGAGAACAAACTTTATAAAGGAAGAGAAAATAGGAACTATAGAGAGGTGCATCAAAAGGGTAGTGAAACAAAGATGGAACAAGACGGGATGGAGCTGACTGGTGATAGGAGAACAGGGTGGAGACGATGGTGTTATGTAGTGGAACAAAGGACAGAACAAAGATGTTGGGGGCATGGAGAAAAATAGAAACGGGAGAGGGAGAAAACTAGAAAGAGAGAGATCGAGATTGAGAGAAGGAGAAGAGGAATACAGTAAAAATAGGAAACAAAAGAAATGATGAAAAAAAGGAATCTAATGGAAAGATGAAAACAATAAAAAAAAAAATCTGCCCCTGGCTCTTGTACAGATCTCCTTTTAAAGCCTTAATGCCTTTCTAATTTTTTTCTCTCTCCAGCTTTCTTTACACTTTCCTTCTGGTGAGGAGTTAGTTTCTATGACGACTTGGATTTTTGTAACACAATTTGTAATACATTTTTCAAAGGCAAGGTACCCTTAGTAGTAAAAAAAATTCGCAAAGCAGCAAAAATTCTTTCCTTCAAAACTTGTTTTATAAAACCCAAGTCATCACTTCATATATAACATAAGTAGAATTTTGTACAAGATAATATTCCTTTGAAGGAATATACTTTTATTAAATTCCAGGATCCATCTAGTGGTTTATAGTACATCCCAGGTATCAGTACAATACTTGTCCAAATTACATAATCCAAATTTCAAACCTCACCATACATTAAAAACTCTCAATACAATACAATGCTCTCAAATAAAAATACATGTCTTCAAGGGATATACCCTAATTGATTATTCTTCCAAATCTTCTTAAGTCTTGAGCTCCTAATTCTCCTTCTATGTATCTAAGATATTGTAAACATTCAAACATTTACAATATCTCAGCAAGCTATGCTTGGTAGGGGATTCAAGAAGCATAATAATTTGACAGTATAATCCTAATACTTCATAATCCCATTATTCATACTCACGGATCAATCTCTTTACTTTGTCATATATGTACATCCTTACACATACATACTATATACTTTGTGTGCGTATATATATATATATAGTCAAAATTGTGAAAAGTAGTTAATATCTCAAAACATAATCATACCCAGTTTATAATGAGTTGATAGATCATCCAGACTCTACTGGACGTACTACCTCATTTGGGCAGTATCGATAATCCATGATTACCCGACATCTCATCATGCTATATCATAAGGCATTTCACTATGCCCCTGCATCATAATGCAAAAATACTCAAAGGACTACTATGCTGCAGTCTGATCCGTACCAGCATGCTCGGATAACTGCTTTCATACTCCACAGATACCAAGTGTGGAAAATCATCTATATCATGTCTATATGGGGAGATAAATTGACAAAGTGGTGGCCTTCTCATAATTGCCCCACTTGAAATTTTGCCTCTCTTTAGGCACGGTATCATCATATATATATATCACATTTCGGAGAGCGGGTGGCCAAACCCTCATAACCCTCCTAACATAGCATCCCCAGGCATATGCATGTTTAAAACAAAACCACAAGCCACCATGCTTAGATATAAAGTAATCTTTTTACTTATCAGATGTCTTGTCTGTTTATATCATTATCCTTGCATTTTGGTATTCTTATACCGAGGATAGGATTTCAGTTCAAGCTTAGGGATCATCATTTACAATGAATGGTGCCCATGTTTATATAAGTTTAGGGATCACCATTCTATATGAATGATTCCCATGTATTGATTTTATACCTATCAGACAATTTGTCTGTTTATCTAGGGCTGGAATACCTTCTAGTTCCTTATTCACTTAGGGTTTTCCTCAATTCTAACTTAACCATGTCATATGTGTTTTGGTTGGATCATAAGAGTTATCATTGGATTTAATACAAATATTTACATTACACTTGTCAACATTTCTAGACATAAGATCAGATATTTCTCATGTAAATGCATTCATAAAATCCTCCTACCTTCAAGTTGTGATTCATCTCTTCAAATCTTCCATGATCCTGATTGACATATGAAATCTGTAAATCCATACATACTGTTAATATTTATACAACCTGAATAATCCTATATTTTTTATCCTATCTATATTCTTTGTCCTTTGATATAAAAGATTTAGATCTTGTGTCCTATCTTGATCTATCTTCCTTAGATAGTGTTTATCCTATTGATCAATAGATCTAAGGTTAGAATGATCTTCTAATCTTTCAGATCTAAGTATTTTCTATTCTAAGTCTTGGTATTCCTTTCTTTGATCTTGATCTTTCATAAATACTTTGATCAACAATTTATACTTGTTGATAAAGATCAAGAGCTTAGATCTTCTATCATCTAGTTCTTCTTTGATCTAAGTTTAGTTGTTTGATCATCCCAAAGGAGGATGATCTTAGTTCTCTTCCTTGAATCATATTTGATCAAGGGTTTGGATTCTCTATCTAGATTTTTCTATAACATACATACATACATACATAGATACATAATAAAATATGACATTAGGATTCTTATTGTTCTTGATCATTTAAGATCCTATGGATCTTGTTTGATCATCCTTATCTTACTTACAATTTTTATTAGGATTAGGTAATGTGCTAACCTTTTATGCTCTTATTATTATTATTCAACCAGTTAATGTTTTATTGGTTGAAGATAGCTTATTCCATCCTAAGTCTAGATAGCTCCTCTTATTTCAAATTCGCTAAGGCTTACTAGTTGAATGGTTGAACACAAAGTAGTTACTTAAATCCTCATGTAAGGAGGCGTTTAGACCTCATAAATGTCAACGAAAGGTAGGGGAAGAGCGAGGCTCTATTAGAGAACCCCCTTAACCATAATGTTCAGCATTCATTAGAATGACCTTAACTCAACCTTTCATAAGGTTCCTATGAGCATTTTAACCCTAAGTACTCTTTCTAATTGATTTTAATTAAATCCATGAACATTTAAAATGTCATTCATGGGATTTATTATTCTCCTAATTTAGGCCAAAGATTTGATAATCCTTATATTGTCCTACTAACAATAGCCCTTACTATGATTATACTTCATGATGTATATGTATTTAGTGAAGTCCATCTATATGTCATCAATTACCTCTTTTAAGGTATTTTCCACACTTCTACAATTAAAAGAAATTACACCAATAATTTTAAGGAATTTAAAGACAATCATGCTAAAATTGAAAGTATTGACCTGAATTTAATTTTTCTATTTAAAAGAAATTAACTAATAATATTGCAACATCTTATTCTAGGAAATTAAAGATAATTATACTAAAATTGGAAAATACACATGGATCATAATTAAATCAAATTTACTATAAAATCCAATTAATTAAGCATGTGATCAAGTTGTTTTTATGATTCAACCATCCAATTTGTCCATCTTTTAGATCTAGGGTTGATATTCCATTAAGAATGCAACCCTTGATCCTTTATGTTTCTGTTTGATCCAACACCATAACAACATGATCCTAACCTTAGATCTTTCAATTTATAGGTCCAATTGTCCTAATCAATCTTAATCCATCCGATCAAGGAGATCCATTGAGATTTTCCATGATCATTTTCTCATTTAAGGGCATACACCTTGATTTATTTCATATCAATCCAATCAAATCATCCCCATACTGTTTTATCATCATTAGATCCTTAGTGGATCTAGATTTTCAATTCTGATCACCCTAGATCTACTTGATCAAGGGTGCAAGTAAGAGTATTTTTAATTAACAAAATTTTTTAATGCTTAGAATCTTGTTTTTATGGGTTTCCTAGGTTCCCCTCATCAAGATCTATTCATAGCATCTTACAGATTGAAAATTGGACTGAAATTGAGTGAGTAATTGCATTTTTAAATTTTCAGCCGTTTTCAATGGCAAATTTTAGTTTGTATTGTTTTGACCAAAAAAACTTATATAGATTATTATAAATGCTATTATGATGATCAATATTTGTGTTTTTACACCTTCTAGATCCATCCATCGGATTAGATTTTCAATTTGACATCATTTTGATCATGATCCATTACTGTTAGAATAGATTTTAATGGTTATCATACATAAATACAATTAAAAACATAAATCTAACATCTTCATTAGATTCTACACACCATTACAAATTCATCGGAACTTTATGATCTAAAATCGGAGCTAAAATGAGTCTTAATTGAAGAAACATGATTTCAATAAAAAAAAATCAACAACCCAGATTTGATCTGGCCATTAGAACGTGTTTTAGACGATCTAGAACATGGCAAGATGATCTGGAATGTAACTAGAAAAACCCAAAACATGGCTAAACAATCTAAGCAGGGTCAGGCTCAGATCAATGCTTGATTTGGGAGATTGGTTGAGACGGTCCAATCTGGACCATTGGATCAATCCTCCTCCACATCTCCCAAATCTGAAACATCCAAGGGCTAATATTTCTTACCCTAGGGTTTTGGACCCTTCTAGATTGATTGGATGGCTCAGATTTTCCATCTGAGTCCTCCATCATCCATAATTGATGGGTTCTTATCCTTACTTGATTTTTATTATTTTTAACATAAAACTAATTTTAGAAAAATAAAAATTAGATAAAATAACATGAAATGAGTGTGGAAAGAGTTTCCACCTACTTGATTGGAGAAAAATGTCGGTTTTGTAGTCCAATTTAAAAGAATACCCACTTCATGATACAATCACCTAAGAACCACTTGTTTTGTGATTTCCATTGATTGCACCATTGGATCTTGAAATTTCTTTTGGGGTTTTGTTGATAAGGTAGTCTAGGAAAATTTGAATGGTTGGATTTCTGAATTTTTATTTGGAACAGAGTGCCTAATTGAATTTAGGTCTCTTGTTCCAATTTAGAGAGAGGAGAGAGAAAATGAAAGAAGAGAGATTTTTGGGTGTTTTGGCAATTAGGGAATGAATCTAGATCTGATTTTGTATGAGAAGAAAGATAATTTTGTGGTAAATTTTATGAACATTTTAGAGGATTTTTGGGGGTGTATTTGTAGATGTTTTTGAATTTTTCATAATTATTTGTAATAATTATGTTTTAATTCTTTTGGATATTAAATTAACATTAGATCCTCCACTACCACCTCCTTCTCCACTATCATCTGGTAGTGGTTTGACCACTTATTACATGTTTTCTGGCCATTGGATCCATTTGTGGGCCCCACAGAGGTGTGAAATGACCATTTTGCCGTCTTATGGGATAAATCTGTTTTATTCTCTCAAACTCAGAATTGAGCGTACTTAGTGGCATTGGAATCGTATTTCTGATTACATTATAAATATTGATGTCTTAGATCTCGGTTATGGGTAAAATTACCATTTTACCCTTTTATTCATAAAAATAGAGAAAATTATGGGTTTTTCATTTTAACTCATAATTGAACATACTTAGTGTCATTTTGATTGATTTTTTGGGTACATTCATAATTTGTAAGTTTTAAATCATGTTTTTATCTCTATAAAAAGGGAATTTCCCATAACCTAATATTCTAGGCTAGAATTTTTAAAAATTCAAATAAATTGATTTCTCAATTAATTTACAAAAATTGGGGTTATTATAGTTTCCTACTAGGAAACTTCTATCCCCTTTAATTATGCCACTCTTCATTCCAAAGTTGATCTCTTGGTTAGTAAATCTTATTCATGATGTCCTTTTCTTCAATCTCTTTTAGGTAATTGTCCCATCTAGGCTTGTGAGTGATTTGGTCCATTCAATGCCCTTTAAGATGATCTATATTATTTAAATTCAATTTGAGCCATCCAAGACCATTTTGGTTGATCTTAAGATGAAAGATAATATTAGAATCATCTAAATCATTAATTAAGCATTTGATTAGCTTTAATGATCATCTGATCGTTAAATTTGTCAAATTTAATGGTGAGATGATTAATCTAAGCTAAAATGTATATTTTATCTTAAAATCATCAAATTAATGAGTTAGATGATCTAATTAAATTCTAAATTAAGGGTTTTTGGCCAAAATTAAACACTTAATAAATGCCATCAGCTAGGACTAAGAGATCAGGATATGCCTAATATGGCATTCAAGACTTGATGTGGTCATTTCAAGTTTGTAGTGATGCCTTTTAGATTGACAAATGCTTCGGCAACATTAATGAGTCTAATGAATAGAATCTTCCTTCTATATTTGGATCAATTTTTTGTAGTGTTTGTGGACACGTGTTGATCTATTCAAAGTGTCAGGAGGAGCATAAACATAAATTGTTTGTTGCATTGCAGTTATTGAGGGAACAATAGCTAGGTGCAAAAAATAGTAAGTGTGAGTTTTGAGCAATAATGGTAAATTTCCTCAATCATTAGTTTCTGGTGATGGAATTTCAATTGACTCATCAATGATCGAAATGATGTTGAGTTGGGAGAGACCATGAAACATGACTAAGATTAGGAGTTTGCTTGGGTTGGGTGGTTATTACAGGAGGTTTGTGAAGGACTTCTCATGCATTGTATCATCCATGGCATAGCTTACCAAATAGGGGGGTGTTTGATTGAGATGACTCATGGGAGCAGGCATTCCAGGAGTTAAAGAAATGATAAATGTTGACACCTGCGCTTATCATTCATGAGTGAGGTGCGGGACTAGGTTGTGTCCTGGTGTAGGAAGAAAGACTTATAGCATATGGCTCTCGTTACTTGGAGCCAAATGAGAAGAAATACCCCACTCATGGACTACAATTGGCAGTAGTGATGTTTGCATTGAAGCTTTGGAAGCATTATTTATACGGTGAAAAGTTTGATGTCCTCACAGACCACAAAATTTTGAAATACATCTTTACTCAAAAGGATTTGAATTTGAGGTAGATTAGATGGGTTGAATACTTAGAAAACTTCGATTTCACACTTTAGTATTACCTAGGAAAGACAGATGTTGTGGATGATGAACTAAGTAGAAAGTTTAGAGGTTTGATGAAAGGACTCTTGGTTTCAAATGGAAGGCTCGTCGATCATTGACCAAGTATAATATATAGGTTGGTTCACCTAAGAGTTGTTCATTTTTATGTTAGGTGATGGAAAAACTTCTATACTATAGAAAGTTTTGTAGGCCCAGACAGGTGATGATGAGGCTAAGAGTATCTGAGCCATTGGACTATAGAATCTTCTAGAGGGTTATGGTATTTGGGTAGACTTTAGGTATTGCCAGTTGATGAGGTCAGGAGAGAATTGTTGAGTGAGGCACATTGGTCTTGATTTTTGATACATCCTGGTATTACAAAGATGTATCATGACCTCAAGAGACACTTTGGTGGAAAGGCATGAAGAAGGATATTACTGAATTTGTTGCTCGATGTTTGACATGTTAGTATGCTAATGTCAAACATTAGAAACCAACAGGATCGCTATGGCCTTTGCCAGTGGAAGAATGGAAATGGAAGCACATTACCATGGATTTTGTGGTAGGTCTTCCACATACTAGGCAAGGTTGGAACAACAAATGGCTGATTGTTGATAAATTGATGAAGTCAGCACACGTCTTGCTAGTAAAGGTTACTAATTCACTTGAGACATTGAGTCGATAGTACATAAGTAAGATTGTACTTTTACATGGGATACCATATCCATTGTGTCAAATAGAAATCCCAAGTTTACTTCTTAGTTCTGGAAGGGCTTATAGGAAACAATGGGTACAAAGTTGACTTTTAGCTCTGCATTTCATCCTTAGACAGATGGATAGTCTAAGAGATTGATTCAAGTGCTCAAGGATATGTTAAGAGCTTGTGTGTCAAACTTCAAAGGAAAGTGGGCTAAACTTCTACCAGTGGTGGAATTCTCATACAACAGCAATTTTCAAGCTAGTGTTTGGATGGTTCCATTTGAGGCATTGTATGGTAAAGCATGCTAGTCTCTAGTTTGTTGAGCAGCAGTTGGTGAGACATTATTGTTTGGCCAGGAACTGGGCAAAGAGACCATGGAGAAAGTGAAACAAATTAGACAAATATTTGTTGACAGCTCATAGTAGAACTCAGAGTTGTGCTGACGTAGGAGACGACCATTGGAATTTGAGGTAAGAGATCACATGTTCCCAAGTGCTTGGCCAAAACTAGAAGTGACACACTTTAACAAGAGTGGGATGTTATTTTTTTGATAGATCATTTGAGATTTAGGAACGGGTTGAAGAAGCTGTTTATCTATTGGCCTCTACAACTATTACAGATTTGTGACATCAGTCACATGTCGATGCTGTAGAAGTATGATCCAGATCTTTCTCATGTTCTAGAGTAGACAAATCTTGCTGTCCCAGATGATGTTTCATACAAGGAAAAGCCGATAAAGGTAGTTGATCTAAGGGAACAAGTTTTATGCTAAAAAGTGATACTAGTAATTAACTGGTTAATTTTCTCAAAATTTGTAGAAAAGAAAAATCAAAGTTGGATTGAGCAGGTTGGCCCTGCATGAGGTAAGGTCTCCATCAAACTTGAATTCCAGTAAATTTTGAATCCTTACAACTTGTTGGTTTCTACATTTTGGTAAGGATTAAATGACTAGAAATTTGATTCTTGATTCATAGCAAATTTTGAGAAATTTTTCTTTAAATTAAAGACTTTATTAAAAATCGAGTAATTGTAAAAGAAATTCAAACATAAAAAATTTGATGATAAAAGGTCAATTTTTTTATTGGGAATGATGAGAGCTTTTAAACAACATTACAAGCGACCAAAAAATACCAAAAATTTACAAATAGTTGATGGGTGTCAAATTGATAATGGCACTCCCCTCACTTAACTATTGTGCACGTTGACTCTCATGGAGTCGCTCTTCACTTGGCAGTCAGGCCCACCACGTAGTGCTCGACTTCAAGGCATTAGTGATGAAAAATAGGGGAAAGGTGACCCCTAACGGCTTTCCCCCATCTCTCCTTCTCCTCCAACGGTGTCAACCAACAAGAAAGAAAAACCCAGTCGATCCTTTTCTCTAGTAAGACTTGACGACATCATCTCCTCCCTCCTCCCACACTGGTGCACAATAGCTCCCTTGTCCTCCCTCCTGTTATTCCCTTTTTCTTCCCAGATATCTTCCTTATGAGGACATCCTGCTCCATCTCCCGCCCTCTTGCTTTTACTCTTTAACTCACCACATCGACAAGGGTGGAATGGATGACCAGCCAGACCATGCAAGATTGACTGGTGGATGATAAGCATCGGATAAAAGTGACACAGATAGGCCATCCACTCCTCTCTCTTTCATTCTTTTCTTTACCCTTCCTTTCCCTCTGAGCTCCTCTCGCAACCACTACTACTAACATCATCACCATTTTTTAGTGACAAAAATAGTCAAGATGACTTTTGAAAAATGTAGTCAATAGAACGGTGTCTAACCAATGATTGGAACCATTCTTTATGAGTAAAACCCCTTTGGTTTCACCTAGATTAGACATGTACTAATGCCGAAATCGGAGAAAAATAGCAATTCCAGTGACTTTAAAAAATATTAAAAAATAAATCTAAAAACCTTGACTTTAGTGGAAATTAAGGATGGAAAACACTAAAAACTAAAACTCATGTCATTCTAAGCATTCACAAAAATAGGCAATCTATGTTGTCAGTTACTACCAGAATCCCATCACCTTCTCCATTGACAAGGGCCTTTTCCTGTGAAACCATAAAAATTAGATAAATCAGGGCTGATCTTTTCACCAGTAAAGGCACATAGTCAATCAAGAATCAATTGATCCTTGAAATTTTGATTGGAGTATTTAGTAATATGTAGGAAAATCCTAGATCTTTGCATCCAACCATCAAAAACACAATCGAAAGGCAATTCTATGTAATTTATAGATCTAATCACACATCAGTTATGGCATGCGACAAAATTTACAAACTAGTCATAAAATTTATTATCTGCAGTCTGATATGATTGTCCAGAATCCAGTCATCGATGATTGGAGATGGGAGAAGTTGATGAAGCCATGAATTATGGCTAAAATCACATAAGTATTAAAATAATCACCATAAATATTAAGGATTGAAACTCTAGGAACACACCATCTATATAGACCCTTGATTGGAGGCCAATGGGGTTGATTTAAGTAGATGGTAATCAATTGGTGTCTTAATCATCAATTTGGATCTCAGGAGCTAAATCAACAACATAAATGAGTACAGATCTTGAGACAATTATAATAAATGATAAAAATTAAAGGGCTCATACTAATAAGTAACCCAAAGATGGGTATTTACACATAGAATTTTGAAATTCACTTAGAGTATGCACTATTTGACGCAGGTTGTGAATACAATTTAGACTACATTGGTGATTGAATCATGAATCTTATCTCCAACATAGGTAGGAATACTAAACTCTTGCTTTATCCTTAAATTATTGTTGATTTGGTAACTTCATAATTATGATCATAGATGTGAGATGCATATAAACTATCATAAAGATAGCATGGATACTATAATTTATATTCAGTTGTTAAAATCATCATGTTATATTCTAATTGGTCGTGCTTAATTAGTATTATTATTACAACTGTGACAAAAATGCATGAATCCCAAGATAGTAAGCCCTGAGGGCTGCCCAGTGGACTATGATGATGCCTCTCAAGATGGTAAACCATGAGGAAAAGGGCTGTAATAAACCCAATTTTTATGAATATAATTGAATTATTAAAAATTAAAAGTTAAAATTTTAAGAGTGGAACTAGAACTTTGATTTCTAGAAAAATTCATTTTTATAAAAATAAAATCAAGACTTAAAATTTGGAAATTTGTAATGTACTAGAAAAATTGATCAGAATGACTATAAGTACATCAAATTCTGAGTCCGGATGAAAAATTCTTATTTTTTCTCTATTTTTGTGAATAAAAGGGTAAAATAGTAATTTTACTCATAACCGAGACCTAAGACATCAAAATTTGGAATGTACTCAGAAAACCAACTGAAACGACACTAAGTACGCTCAATTCCAAGTTCATAGGAATAAACCCTATTTTTCTCCATTTTTGGAATTAAAAGGGCAAAACGATCTTTTCACAACTATGTGGGGCCCACAAGGTGGGCCAACAGTTTGGAAGACCACCATCATGAGTCAAACCACTACTAACTATTAGTGGAGAAGGAGGTGGAAGTGAGAATCCAATGACAATTTAATAATAAAAAGAAATGAGACATAATTATGACATGTAATCATGAAAAACTCAAAAATCTCCATAAATAGCCCATAAAATTTCCCAAAAATTTTCCTAAAAATTCCCCACAAGGTGGCCTAGAATCCCCACATATCTGAACTACAAAATACTTCCCCATCTTCCCCAATTCTCTCTTCTTTCTCCTCTTGCTTTTTTTTCTTTGTATGAGCATCTGCAAATGCACCTGACACTCTAGGCTCATTGGAGACATCAGATGCGTCAATTGACGCATCGTCCTCGATGAACCAGGGTTTTTGCCTGGAAAACCCTAAATGAATTAGCCATTCAATTCTACCCTTTAGAATCAGATATTCACCATTAGATTGGTTTAGAATGATGTGATCTACAAAAGCCCTAAAGTCCCATGATGATGCATCATCTAGATCTTTGGTAATTGCGAAACAAAATTCAAGCACCAGTGAATCACCGTCTCCGGTGGGATTCAATATGGCTATTACACGATGATCTGGAACCGTTAAAGATCTTCAAACCATGGAGATCTATAAAACCCCCATGGTTCCCCTTCTTCTGCGGCAACAACATTAGAGATTTTGGTATTTGTATATGTTTTCAAAAGCTAGGGTTTCTTTCTGGCTTTCTTCGTCTTCTCCAGCGTTATTTCTCCTTCTCTGGTGAAAATCTTTCATCGGCCAGCACAGGTAGGTACACCCTTCACCCCTCTTTTCATTCCGACATTTACCTAATGGTTTTCAACCTGAAGAGATCTTCCCTGGCTGTTGATCCATTGGAAACTAAGGATTCGGCATGGAGGGTTGAGATCTCCTCATTTTGTGGCTCAAATACAAATTCTGAGCTTTAGATGAGTTCCTGGGGCCCAAAAACTTAAGGTAAGAAATCTCAGCCCTTGATGTCTTCAGATTTGGGAGATCTGGAGAAAGGTTGATCTAATAGCCTAGATCAAACCGTCTCAATTGATCTCAATAGATCGGATCCCAAAATGCTCGAGTAGAACACAAGCAGGGATGCTCCCCGTGGGTGCACCCTCGTGTGTGTGCTAGCATACGAGCCGCCAGGTTGCGCGAGGACAATGCTGCCTATGTCTCTGTGGCAAAGAATCGGGCTGCTGGTTGTCCCCGCACCCAGTATGCCTAGATTAGATCTGTACTGTTTATTGACGTACTAAAATCTTGTTTCTTCAATTGAGAGCTCAATTTAGCTCATATTTTAGATCTGAAAGTTGTTATAGATTCCTTGTTACTTGTATAAGGTATTGAACTCAGAAAATTGATGTTTTTGATGCATGTAAAATTTCGTTAGTAAAGAAAAGTATTACTAATTCCTATGATCAATCAAATCTGGCATAATCAAACTTTTGATTTCTGATCCATTAATGATATAATGATTACGGAAGATGAAATAAATAGTTGGAAGTGACTGATCTATATTTAATTAATAGATTTAACTTTAATAAAAGAAAATTCATAAAAATAAGCTTGGATCTTCTTGATCTGAGTAATCAAGCATGATTAGACCTTTAAAAATAGTTTTTATGATGATCTAATGTTGTAATAGAATGTATGGAAGGGTTGTATGTAACTAATTTGGCAGATATTAAGATCTTGACCCTTAAAAGTAGGAAAATACATAAAAGTGAATGGTAATCTCCTTGATCAGTTTGATTAAGGATGATTGGATAGTGTGGATGTATTTGGATGGTGATATAAAGTTAAGATCATATAGATTTATGGGCTTGATGATGATAATTTGGGATAGATTAAGATCTATGCACTTAAATTTGATAAAATAGCTTAAGATCTTCTTGATCGGTTAGATCAAGAAGGATCAGAGCACGTGATAAGATGGTATCAATGATCTAGTGATGAGATCACTTTGAGAAAATGAGTAGATCTGATAAAAATAAAAGATCAAGATCTAAAACCTTAAATAGCATGAAAGATGATTAGAAATGAAAGATGGCCATTGGATCATGATGATATGTTAAATGTGTTTATTTGAATTACTAATGTTATTGTAAATGTCTTTTATTGCTTAGTAGATTTAATTGTTAGATTTACTTATTTATTTATGCTTTAATGCTTATGTTATGTAAATTACATTGAAAATGTAATTAAATGAAAAATAGAGTTGAAGGACATTTACATGGAATGAATGACATGGACTTAATGATAATAAGGGCTATAGTTAGTTGGACAATATAAGGATTATCAAATCCTTGGCCCATACTAGGAGAATAATAAATCCCATGAATGCCATTTTAAATGTTCATGGATTTAATTGAAATCAATTAGAAAGAGTACTTATGGTTAAAATGATCATAGAAACCTTATGAAAGGTTGAGCTAAGGTCACTCTAATGAATGCCAAACATGGTAGTTAAGGATTTTCTAATAGAGCCTCACTCTTCCCCTACCTTTCATTGACATTTGTGAGGTCTAAGCACCTCCTTACATGAGGATTGAAGTAACCACTTTGTATTCAGCCATTCAACTGGTAAGCCTTAGTCAATTGGAAATAGGAGGAGATATCTAGACATGGGATGAAATAAGCTATCTTTTACTAGTAAAACATTAACTGGTTGAATAATAATAATAAGATCATAAAAGGTTAGTAAAATATCTAATCTTAATAAAAATGGTAAGTAAGATAATCAAGATCAAACAAGATCCATAAGGAGATCTTGAATGATCAAGAACAATAAGAATCATAACAATGTATTGTACTTAGTATGCATGTTTATTAGTATGTATGTTGTAGATCAAATCTAGATCATTAGCTTAGATAATCCAAACCCTTGATCAAATATGATTCAAGGAAGAGAACTAGGATCATCCTCCTTAGGGATGATCAAATAATTGAACTTAGATCAAAGAAGAAGTAGATGATAGAAGATCTAAGCCCTTGACCTTTATCAATAAGTATAAACTGTTGATCAAAGGATCTATGAAAGATCAAGATCAAAGAGATGGACACACAAAGACTTAGAGATAGAAAATACTTAGATTTGAAAGATTAGAAGATCATTCTAACCATCAGATCTATTGATTAATTGAATAAACACTATCTGACGAAGATAGATTGTATGAATTATAGGAGCACAAGACATATCTAGATCCTTTATATCAAAGGACAAGATTAGATAAGGAATATAGATAGGAGATTATCCAAAATTGTACAGATAATGACAGTATGTATGTATTTATAGATTACATACTTCAATCATGGAAGATCTGAAGGGATCAACCACTACATGAAGGTAGGTGGAACTTTAAGAATACAAGACCTATGGTCTGTGGAATTGTTGTTATACGTAGACATTATAATGCTTAAGGATGATAATATGCTTAGTTACATTTGAATCATAATTCATGTATATGAGATAGAAATGACTATTGAAATTAGATGGAATACATAATAAATACATGGGTATCAATTATGATTACCCCTAAACTTTGATAAGAAAATAATAATAATGGATATCATTTGTATCAAATGAGTATCCTTACACTTAATAACATTTGGTATATGAATACCAAATTAAAGGAAATGGAGATCATTTACAATAAATGATTAATCCCTAAACTTATATGAACACGGGTATCATTCATTGTAAATGAGGATCCCTAAATCTAGAAATGAGATTATATCCTTACTATGAGGATATTAAATACGAGGATGATAATATAAATAGACAGATCGTCTAAGATGTACAAGATGTATTGTTGATATAAGCATGGAGGCTTATGGTTTTGTTTTAGATAGGCATAAGCTTGGGGATTCTATGCTAGGGAAGTTATGAGGGTTTGGCCACCCGCTTTCCCAAATTTGATGATATTATGATACCTTCCCCAAGGAGAGGCTAAAAGTTGGGTGGAATAATTATGGGAAGGTCCCACTATGAAAGTCTTGTCTCCCCATACGGGCAGTGACACAATATTTTCCATTGGGGTATCAATGGTGAACAGGGCAGTTATCCGAGCGCGTTAGTACGGATCAGATTGTAGCATGGTAGTCCTTGAGTATTTTGAATTATGATGTATGGCATATTGAGATGCCAATACTGCCCTAATGAGGGAGTATTTTTTCTAGAAAAGTTTGGATGATTTATCAACTTAGTATATCTGAGTATGATTATTGATGTTTGAGATATTGACTATTTTTTACAATTTTTAACTGTATATATATATATACGATATAGTGGTGAGTGGTTCAGAATTATCATGGTAGATGTTACATTATAAATTATATGATAGAATGATCATATATGGTATGGTTCACGAAAATTGAATTATATGATTCATATGGAATATAATGATTCTGAATATTGTACTTTTGAATTATACGAGTCCATATGTTCTTGAATCCCCTACCAAGCATAGCTTGCTGAGATATTATAAATGTTTGAATGTTTACAATATCTCAGATATAGAAAGAAAAGAATGGAGGGATACGACATGGGAAGATGAAGACTATATTGTTGATCAAGACTATATACTATTGTGGAAAGGATTGGTTTGTAATTTGATTTGTGTGTTTTGGATATAAGATGTAATAAAGGGGTTGTGTATGTGAACCACTAGATTGATCCTGCAATTTTAATAAAATGAGTTTCTTTGGAAACATACGTTGTATACAAAATTATGCATGTATATGTGAGTGAAATGTTGCATTTGAGTTTTCTAAAAGGATTTTTAAAGAAAAAAAATTTCATTGCTTAAATTTTCAAAATGTTTGCAAAATTGGTCGACCATCATTTGAAAATAAATAACGAAAATGTATTTCAAAAACATGGGTTGCTATAAGGGCTACCTAGTTAATTTCAACTAAGGTGAAGTGGCCTAAGTTGGTAAGCCCTGAAGGATGGATGGTCAGATATTGAGACTCCCAAGATGGTAAAACTTGAGGGAAAGGGCTCCTGGTTGATTGTGACCATGGTAAAACCATACAAAATGATAAATCCTAAGGGATGAGTTGTTAGATATTGAGCCTCCCAAGATGATAAATATATGAGAGAAAGGGCTGCCTAATTCTTTGGAATCACGGTGGTGGAGTTGCCCAAGCTGGTAAACCTTGAGGGATGAGCTATTGAGACACCCAAGATGGTAAATCCTAAGGGAAAGGGCTACTTGGTTCCTTGGAATCACGGTGGAGTCGTCCAAGATGGTAAATCCTTAGACATGAACAATTATATATTGAGTCTCCTAAGATGGTAAAAGCTGAGAGAAAGAGTTGACTAGTTTATCACGACTATGGTGGAGTCACCTAAGATGGTAAATCCTAACAGAAGAACCCCTAACATGGAATCGCTCAAGATGCTAAACCTGGAGCGAAAAGGCTGTCTAGATCTTTATGATCATGGTGGAGCCACCCTAGATGGTAAATCTTGAGGGTCAGGTTGCTTATATATGATACTCATAGTGGGCTACTCAAGATGGTAAGCCCTGAGGGATGGATGGTCCCATATTGAGCCTCCTAAGATGGTAAACCCTAAGGGAAAGGGCTGCCTGGTTGATTGCGACCAAGGTAAAGCCACCCAAGATGCTAAATCCTAAGGGGTGAGGTGTCAGGTATTGAGCCTCTCGAGATGGTAAACCCTCTGAGAAAGGGCTGCTTAGTTCTTTGGAATTACGGTGGAGCTACCTAAGATGGTAAACCTTGTGGGATGAACTACTAAGCCACCCAAGATGGTAAACCCTAAGGGAAAGGGCTGTTTGGTTCCTTGGAATCATGGTTGAACTGCTAAGATGGTAAATCCTGAGAGAATGGGATGCCTAGTTGATCACAACTATGATGGAACCACACAAGATGGTAAATCTTAAGGGAAAAGTGCCTGACATGGAATCGCCCAAGATGGTAAACCCTGAGGGAAAGGGCTGTCAAGTTCTTTTAATCATGGTGGAGCCATCCAAGATGGTAAATCCTGAGGGACAGGTTGCCTATATATGATACTCATAGTGGGCCGCCCAAGATGGTAAACCTTGAGGAAGATGACTACTTGATCAGTTTGATGATTTCATACTTGTTTATTATTGCTAAGGAAATTATCAAATGAAATACATTCCTATATGGTTTTATTTGAATGCCATGCATATTGCCTTGTAGTTTGAATATGGAATAAACTATAATTATAGTTAGATACTAGTATGTTATATGCGATATTACATGTTCATGAGTTTGTTAATTAACTGTTGAAATGGAAATGAATGTTCATGAATGAGGAGTTGAGATAAGCTCAACAAGAATGGTAGGATATGCATGGTTGTAGTTATTTTTCCTTAGTGGGCTTCACAACTCTTATTATCATTTCTCAGGTACAATTAAGCTAATAAAGTGAAGGCAATTATGCTATAACTCTATGTATATATCTATATTTAAACCATTAAAAAAATCATGCATTTGTCATTAAAACAAGAGTAAATAGATATGTTATAATTCTATACATATACTACTCCATAGATGTTCATTTAACATGCATTCCTCTTTGAAAAAGAAACCAAATAATCCTGCTACAATCCTATGTAAATAATAGTTCTTAATATAGTGCATAGCCCATTTAACACATTGCTTGAACCCATCCAAATACATAGTAAAAAATCAAGTCATATAAAACAATCCTAGAACACATGCTTATACTGGTATAACAACATGGTTTAGAGTAGTCCAAAAACATTTCATATAGTAGTCCTAAAACACTCCCTATAACTATCCAACAAACACGATTTGAATCAATCCAAAGATTGTTGAAAAGTAAGTCGTTTTGACTGACTTTCAGTCCCAAATATTTCAGTTATGTTCCATAGTAAATAGAAATCCAAAAACATCTAAAAAGCATTCCTTTTACTATAATAAGACAAATTATATCAGCTATGATCTAAGACAAATAGCAATCCATAAATGGGTAAAAAATGAATCCGATTTACTAACATTCTACCCAAACATTTTTAGTTATGGTATATGGCACGTAGCAATGCAAAAATATTTATAAAACTCATATTTTCACTAGTAAAACCCATCCCTATATATTCAGCTTGTAGTATAGTAGATAGCACTCCAAAACATGATTAATAGCTCATCCTTTTACAAGAAAACAATCATTATACATTCAGCTATGAAGTATGGCAGATAGCAATAAAAAACATGATTAAAAACCCATATTTTTACTAGGAAAATAGTCACTATACATTGACCTATGTGCTGGTAGTAGTCTAAAGACATGTCTAAAAACTCATCATTTTACAAGAAAAATAGTTAATATACATTTAGCTATAAAGCATAGTAGATATCAGTCCAAAAACATGATTAAACACCCATCTTTTTACTAGGAAATTAGTTACTATACATTTATCAATGAAGCATAGCACATAACAGTCCAACAACATGTTTAAAAACTCATCTTTTTACAAGCAAAAGAGTCACTATACATTCAGCTACAATGCATAGCATATAGCAGTCCAAAACATGATTAAATACTCATCTTTTTACAAGAAAAGTGGTTAATATACATTCAGCTATAAAGCATAGCAGATAGCAGTCCAAAACATGATTAAAAACTCATAATTTTTCAAGTAAAATAGTCACAATACATTCATCTATGAAGCATTGCTGATAGCAGTCTAAAAACATGTTTGAAAACTCATCTTTTTATAATAAAAATAGTCACTATATGTTTAACTATCAAGCATAGTAGATAGTAGTCCACGCATAAATAAAAGCTCATCTTTTCACAAGAAAAATAATCAATATTCATTATGTTATAGAGCATAGCAGATAGCAATCCAAAACATGATTAAAAACTCATATTTTAAAGGAAAACAGTCACTATATGTAACATCCTAGTTTTTCTAAAATATTTACCAATTTTAATTTGGAAGGCATCAGAGTGATAACATACAAGTATGTTATGAAATACTTCAACTTCATACTAGGTGTTACTACTGAAACCTCCACATATATGTAAAAATAATGTTCTAACTTGATGATGGTTACAAGTACATGCCACAGGATCATCACTGGACACAAGTAGAATCACACATCCATTGAATAAAATGAACATTCCATATTAAAGTTCTACAACTATTCAAGTGTCAACAAAATAAGTTAAGAACAACCCAAAATGAATTCTTATACAATGGTATCTATTAAGTAAGGACCCAAAAGTATCACCACTATACATCTAAGACAAGCTCGAAGCCTTTGCCTTTCGCTTGTCCTTCACACTCAGTGTCCTTAGAATATGACCTGAAATTATTGGTTGTAGGGGTGAGCATATCAACTGCTCACAATTTGGAAGAAAACTAATATAAGCTAGCCTGTCGAAAATATGACAACTAGTACTAAGGTATATAGATAGGCATCCATTAGTAATGTGAATCAAAGGCCCGAGATAGGCATAACTTAGGTTTCATTTTACAAAAGCCCCAAATACTTAGTCATAATGAGAAGTGAGAATATTCGAGAACCAAATCACATGGAAAGATTGTCAAAACCTAAGTCATGCATGTACCAACAATAGATAAATCATTGACTTGATAAACCCTTGCCAACTAAGTAAATCATGTGCACAATCCACCATCAAATATGAAATCCAAGTCCACATTGCCATGGAAAAACTAATCAATAAAAAATGAGAATAGTATATAGTCTTATCATCAAGGACATCATGAATGGAATACAATCCTACCATTAGGGACATCATGATTGGCATACAATACTACCATTAAGGAACCATGGCCTAGACTCTCAAGACCGACCAGCATGTCCAACATGCCCCATCCAAACCCAGACTCCTAGTCTTACAGGGCCCTTCCATCGCCCATGCTGACTATCATAGCCTCTATGTCAATTCATGGATAGTGCATGGTCTAAACTCATTGAACATCATGGGGGCTACTCAGCTACCACTTAGAACACTTCCCCATTTGAAGCTACTCCTACTGCCCACCATATCCATCACAGGCTAGTATCGATATCATCTCAAAGGTCAGTGGCCAACTGCACCTCCTAGTATAGGTTCTCTAAGACTCAAAGCAACATGTAGTACTCATGCCTTGGTCTTATAGCTGCCCTATATGTGCCTACTTCCAAGTCTTACTATTGCCCCATGTGTGCATGCCTTAGGGTCTTATGGTACTCGTAGAGCACCTGCCAAACCAACGATCAAAGGACTTACAACTGTTTAGAGAGTGCCTTCCAAAACATTGATGAATCCATATTTGTTTGGGCTTATAACTACTCATAGCGTGCATGCCTCAAACATTCATGAAATCATAACCATTAGGGCTTATAGCTGCTCATTGAGCGCTTGGCTAATGCATCAACAAGTTCACTCCCACCAGGGCTTATAACTACTCATAGAGTGCCTGCCTAAAACACTAATGGAAATCCATATATCCAGGGCTTACAGTGACTCATATAATGCTTACCTAAAACATCAATGAATGCCAAACCATATTAACAAATATTCAATGCCATGTGTGAAATCCATTCATACTTTAAATTCCAAGGACTTAATTTTAGCTTATGGTGGTTTAAGTTATAGTCCTTGTTATGTTTGGAGCTACAATCTTCCATTAAAGTTTGTATCTCCTTCCAATTATTGATTCTAGTTATGGAACAAGGTGAATTCTTTAGCTATTCATGCATGATACTTTAAGTCATCCCTACTCTTTGTGATATATTTTTGTCATTTCATTCGGTCTTGAAGAACCTAATGATCCTTGAATGTTTGCTTTCTCTTGTACTTCCTAAGCTATAAGGCTTTCCTAACTTTTAACTTAGTTTGCTAGTTAGTGACGAGAGCATTCTACCAAGTATTAGCTTTCCAAGGTAACTATCACTACTACACACGACGGTTTTAAAGTCACCATAAAGAAGTCACTTATTTGACTGCCAACATCATAAATATTTTACAAGTCAGTTTAAAATAAATGACTTTAAATATATAGACTTAAGAAGTTGTTTAACTATAAGCAACTTTAAAAAATGGGACAATGAGGGAATTTTTTGCAGAAAACACTTTTAAAGTCATTTAACATTAAATCACTTCAAAAGTTATACACTTTTAAAGTAGTTTAATAGAAAATGACTTTAAAAATCAACAACTTTTGAAGTCATTTTACATAAGCGACTTCAAAAGTATCACAAAAAATTTGGCAAGAATATTATACTTAGCAGGAATGGACTTTTAAAGCTGTTTTAATAAAAAATGACTTTAAAGGTGACTAACTTTTAAAGTCGTTTAATACAAAATGACATTAAAGGTGACCCTTTTTAAAGTCATTTATTCTAGGTGACTTTAAAAGTATGAGAATAAATTTCATGGGCTAATTAATATTACGCGGGAATGGGCTTTTAAAGTCATTTGACATAAAGCAACTTCAAAAGTCAATAACTTTTGAAGTCGTTTAATTATAAGCAACTTTAAAAGTCTCTCATTTTGAAGTTGCTTTGAAAGTCAATTCTCATATAACTTTTAAAGTCGTTTTGTGTTAAGCAACATCAAAAGTTTATCATTTTTAAAGTTGTTTATTACTAAACGACTTCTAAAGTCCCCGTTCTTTTATAAATAGCTATCAAAATTGCATTTTTTCATGTGACTTCTTCTTCTCATAGCTAGCATGACGGCTTCCTCTTTGGCACTTATGCTTCTCTTGTTTTCTATTCTTGCTTTCCATTTTTATATTTTGAGTGATTAAGTAAACCATAACTTCTTTTAAATCACAAATTCCTTTCTTGTTACTAGCTAACGCTTTGTTTTCATTTTGTAGATCAAGTGGGTTTTCTCACTATAGATTATGAGGTTTAGAAGTCTGTTAGATCATCCTTATTTCACTAAAATTGTATGATTTCATTGAAAATGACAACTACTTCTCTCTCCTAGCCTCATTATTGAAGAAAAGGAGAACATTATGATTTGGGGTTCTCACCCAAAATTAGGGTTTGATGAAGAGTGGCAGTTATACCATCAAGTTTTGGCTGAAAAAATTGAAACACACTCTTTCTCCCTCCATAGAATGGGTGTCACCTAAATACTTGGCCAGATTTTGATGAAAAAGAACATATTTTCTATTTTCTATTTGATATTATATTAATAAGATTTAATAAAATGTAACATTAGATGTAATAAAAAAATAATTTGATTTCCTTGTTGTCGTGTTGTTTATGTATATGTATTGTGAATGTTTGTGTTTGTAAAATCAGTTTCATTATGAATTTATGTAAGGTTGTAATGAGAAAAAGTAAAAAAAATATAAATTTAATGTGAAAATGTAAAAAGTATTACACAACTTTAAAAGTCCAAACTTTAAAGTCATTTACAAAAAGAAAAAAAAAAAGACTTTAAAAGTCAACACTTTTAAAGTTGTTTACAGAAAAACGACTTTAAAAGTGTGCATTTTTAAAGTCATTTTTTTGGAAACGACTTCAATTGTACTTCTGTTTTAAGAATTATTTCATCAACTTCCACCTTGCCTTCTTGCTCTGTGTTTATTATCTATTCGCAAAATCTAAACCAGTTTTGTTTTTCCCTACACAGAACAAACTCCTACTTGTGAATTGTAACTACATTCACAAATTCAGGGTCAATATCAATTTTTGAGTGTGGGTTAATATCTCTTTGTTTGGCTCAAATGTATTATGCATATATATTTAAAGAATTTTGCAAGGTTGTGGTTTATTAGAAATTTTCCTTTGAAATTTAATTTCATTCATGTATGTGTCTTTCATAATTTGATTTCTTTTCATTGTTAATTGAAATTTTCAATGAAATGTAGTTATTTTAAATAGTTCTAATTCATGTATATCTAATATTTGGTAAAATGCCTATCCTAATCATTTCATGTCTTACTAGTCTCCACGCAAATTTGCTTCTGTTTCTTGTGATAATGAACAAATATGCCTAGATGATTTCGACAAGAACATCAAAAGAATATGAGGAGGGTATAGAAAATTTCATAGAGTTTGCACTTAGGGCAGGTGTTGATCATAATCGCATACGTTGTCCATGCTCAAAATGTGGAAACTTGAAAAAGGTAACTGTAGGGGTGTTGAGAGAACACTTATGCTTCAATGGAATTGATGAAAGCTACCACCCATGGATTTGGCATGGAAAAGAACTTCTGCATAGGCCCTCGATAAGGCCTAGAAGATATGATCAAGACATTATAGGAAGTGTTGGATATAGTAGTACAGTTGTACCAATGTTTCGAGATGCATATGATGACTTCCAGGATGACCCTAAACAATTTCAGGGTACAGCTGTTGTACCCTGAGTGTAAAGAAATGCTAAGTTGTTCGCAGTGGTAGAACTTTACAACGTGAAATCAAGATTTGAATTTTCAGATTAAGGTTTTACAGAAGTCTTGAAAGTAGTGGGTAAGACACAACCGAAAGATAATAAATTGGTAAGGTTTACATGGGAGGCAAAGAAAACCATGGCTGCACTAAGGTTGAAGTATGAGAAGATACATGTGTCCTAATGATTGCATCTTATATAAGAAGGAGCACAAGGATAAAACTACATGCCCAACTTGTAGACAACTAAGATGGAAGTTAAAGGAGAATTCAACTAAGACAGTTACAAGAGTTCCTGCAAAGGTTCTATGGTACTTCCCTCCTATTCCAAGGTTCAAAAGAATGTTTGGTATAACAAAAATAGCAAAGAAATTAGTGTGGCATGCCAATGATAGAGTAGATGATAGCTTTTCACGCCATCTAGCAAATAACCTAGCATGGAAACTCATAGACTTCATGTGGCCTAATTTTGGTGAAGAATCTAGAAACCTAAGATTAGCATTATTTGCAAATGGGATTAATCCTGATAGTTCTATGAGTAGCAAGTATAGTTGTTGGCCTATTATATTAGTTTGCTACAACCTTCCACCAGCCCTATGCATGAAGAGGAAGTTCATGAGGTTAACTATGTTGATATCGAGTCCAAAGTAGCTAGGGAATGACATTGACATGCACTTGTCTCCCTTGATCAATGATCTTTAGACATTATGGGACGTAGGCATTGAAGCATATGACACATACATGAAAGAATCATTTACCTCAAAGGCTATACCATTATGGACAATAAGTGACTTCCCTGAGTATGGGAATTTATCTAGATGCGTTGTGAAGGGATACAATGCTTATGTTATCTATAGTGATCAAACATGTGCTATACGACTTAAACATGGTAGGAAAATGGCATTCCTTGGGCACAGAAGATGGTTGAGTAGAGACCATTCCTATCATTTTAAGAAGGGAGAATTTAATAGAGTGTAGACACAAGGACACTTCTAAAAATTTTATAGGACATCAGGTATTGGAGCATGTTGAAAACATTAATGTCTTGTGGGGAAAGAACACGAAGAAATCAAGTAAATGTGCAAATGAAAGTAATTGTAGAAGTTCTTGGAAGAAGAAATCAATATCTTTTTGCCAGCCATACTAAAAATCATTGCATATGTGCCATGTGCATGATGTCATGCACATTGAGAAGTATGTGTGTGAAAGCTTGATTGGTACCTAACTTAATATCCCAGGAAAAATAAAGGATGGACTTGCAACTCGAATGGATCTTATGAACGTGGGTTTGAAGAGGAGGTTGATCCTAAGGATAGGGGTAGTTGAGGAACATACTTGCCTAAGGAAAATTATACTCTTGATAAAGAGGGAGGAGAATAATGTGTAAAACCTTATTCAAGCTCAAAGTCCTAGATGAGTACTCTTCAAACTTTAAAAACATTGTTTCTATGAAAGAGCTAAAATTGTTGGGGATGAAGTCCCACGATTGCCATGCATTAATGAAAAATTATTGCCAATAGCAATACATTCCATGTTACCAGACAAAGTTAGGGGAGCTATTGCAAAATTCTACTACTTTAATGCCTTGTGCTAGAGGGTGATTGATGTTTCAAATTTACAAGGAATTCATGGTCATATAGTGATAACTTTATGTGAGCTTGAGATAATCTTCCCACCATCCTTCTTTGACATCATGATACACTTAATAGTGCACCTCATTGATGAGGTCACACTCTGTGCACCAATTTACTTGTGATGGATGCATTTGTTTGAGAGGTACATGAAAATTTTAAAAGGGTATGTTCATAATCCCAACTGGCCATAGGGGTGTATAGATGAATGTTATATTGCATAGGAAGTACTGGAGTTTTGCACAAAGTACTTAGTAGGAGTGGATGTGATTGGAATCCCAAGAAAGAAATAATTAATTGCATTTTATGATCCAAAGTTGGTCAACCTCTATTGAGTGGTCGTGTATTGGCTGTCAACTATAAGGAATGAGACTAGATGCATCTTTATGTGTTGCAAAATGTTGATGAAGTTCAACCTTACATTGAGTAAGTTGATCATGCATGCACTTATATAAAATTTAATTATTGATGGTTAATTACATTATCCATGATTACTCTATTAATTTGTGTGTGTATGCAATGAACACATGGATGTACTTAAGACAAAGAATCCACGTTATGCAAAGAAATAGAAGTGGCTACAATTTGAGCATTATCACACGTTTAATAATTGGCTACGTAAGAAGGTAAAATGAAAGAAATCTCACTTCAGATAAAAAAACTACATTATGTGTGTGTGTGTGTGTGTTAATCTTACTTAAGACTACTTAATATGAATATACACAAATTCAAGATCAGCGAGAAGTAGCAAGTAATGGTATATCAGAAACCTTGGGTTGGATGGCAATGGGACCACGACCAAAAGTAATAAAATATGTCAAATATGCAATCAATGGTTATCACTTTTACATGAAAGATCGTGATAACTAAAGTATGCAATAGAATAGTGGAGTTAGATTAATTGCCAATGCTACATTCTTTTCAAGTTCAAAGGATAATAGGCCAATAGTGGTAGATGATATTTATTACGTGATTATAAGAGAGATTTGGGCCTTGAATTGTACTTTCAGAACTATGGTTGTGTTTAAGAGCGATTGGGTGGAACACAACAGCATCAAAACTGATGCCATTTGATTGACTTTGGTTGACCTCAACAGGATCGGCTATAAAAATGATCAATTTATTTTGGCATCTTAAGCAAAACAAGTATTTTACATACAAGATAAACTTGATAAGAGATAGTCAACTATTTTATCATCTTGTCTAAGGGATTTTTATGATGAAGACAATCTAGGAGATAGTAAAATAAATTACCCTTTTGTTACCAAAACAATCCCATCAATCTAAGTAGTACTTAGTAAGATTGGGGATTATGTGTGTGACAACAGTGAGGAAGGTGCTTGGGTTTGAAAAAAATATATATTTTGGGGTATGTGGAATATGTATATTAGTCATTTACAATATATATATATAATTACATATTTATAATTTTTAGCACTTTTGTCATGAGCTAGATGGGTTGATAAGTGAGATATATGTGCGTACAAAGAATGCATGAATCAATGTTGACTGTAAAAAAAATCTATTTCATTGTGTATTAATTGTCAGATACTGTAAAGTACTAATATAAAAGATATATATATTTTGAACAAAAAAAATTTATAAAGTCGACTTTAAAAGTGAATACTTTTAAAGTCATTTTTTGAAAACAACTTTAAAGTTTTCAATTTTAAAGTCATTTTCTAAAAAATGACTATAAAAGTATAATACACCTCATAATTAATTATTCATCTTATTTTTCAATTTTAAATTCATTTAAAAAGAAAAACTATAAAAGTATAACACACCTCATAATTAATTATTCATCTTATTTTTCTTAATGTTCTTTTATTAGTATAGTTTTTGTACTTCTTTGGTTATCACATATTTTTAGTTCTTTAGAAGTGTTTCTACATTATTTTGAGATGCAAGTAAACTTTGGAAGCTTAGTGCCAATCAAATACATATATTAATTTAAAATTAAGTATAACCCTAAGCCCTGAGCCTCGAACTATGAACCCTAAACCTGAACCCTAACCTTGAACCCTAATTCCATATTTCTAATTTTTAGCTCTTTTGTCATGAGCTATGTGAATTGATAAGTGAGCTAGCTATATTTGCGTACGAAGAATATATTGATGAATCTATTTTGACTTTTAAAGCATGTACATCAAATTTTTTTTTACAAAGGTTTGAATTATCTGAATTTGATGTTAAGAAAACTTTAATATAAGAACCACGCTCTCTCACAAGCACACACATGCACTGCTCATGAAATGGACAAGGAAATTTAAGTTAACACACCCACATTCCCACCTCATGATTAATTTATCATCTTATTTTGCTTAATGTTCTTCTATTAGTGCAATTTTTATACTTCTTTAGTTATCACATATTTTTAGTTCTTTAGGAGTGTTTCTACAATATTTTGTGGCACAAGAAAACTTTGGAATCTTAGTGTCAATCAAATACATATATTTATTTAAAATTAATTAAGTGTAGATCAACCATGAACCCTAACCCTAACCTTGAACCTTAACCTAAGCCTTTAATTCTAACCTCGAACCTTGTTCCCTGAACACTTATGTAAGTACCCTAAACCCTTACCATGAACCTTAACCCTGAGCCCTTAACCTAACCCCACCTTATTCCCTGAACATTTGAACTCTAAACCCTAAACACTTACTTATGTACCCTAAACCCTTATCCTGAACCTTGATAACTTATGAAACAATGTTGACTATCATAAAAAATATGTTTCATTGTATATTACTTGTTAGATATTGTGAAGTGTTGAATTTTCCACAAGTGCACAATCTTTTGTAATATAGCGTGCATACTTACGGGTTGATCCCATGGGGACTTGACTTTAAAAGTGGGATTTTAAATAGAAATTAATTGCCAAAAAGTAGAAATAAATAGTATAAAATTACTGAAAATGGAATAAAGGTTTCATTCTATTCAACCGCCAAAAGTTGTAGAATTTTTAGTTCAAAAATAAAGAAAATAAAGTAAATAACATCAAAAATCTATTTCCCTAGCTTAAACACTACCAATTTATTCAAATCTGGTCTTCTTGGAGTTGATCAGCTTCATCAATGTCTTCAACATGTCCTTGATTAAAGATCTACCCGTTAGATTCATTAGATTCTTCAAAATCTTAAAGATCTGGAGTAAATGGTGATTTTTAGGATTTGGATGGTCTAAATCACTTTTTGGATTTTAAATTAAAGATCATCAATGTTAATTAACTTAGGTATGTCATATGAATGAAATCTAAAAGTTAGTTGAAAATTAGGTCTAAAACAGAGGAGAAACAGAGAGTTCTTGTCTATTAAGGCTTACCCATTGATTAGGTAAAGCCTTAACCAATCTGGTTTGGACTATGCAGTTCTTGGATAAGAAGAATGAAGATAAAATAAAACTAGAATAGATAGGGACACAGAGGAAATTAAAATCAAGGATGTAGATGTAACTTTAATTAATTATAATGGGTAAAACTAGAATTAAAGCAAGAATATGATTAAAGCAAAAAAAGAAACTAGGAAGAAGGAAAACCTGACTGAGGAGGAGAAGGGAAAAGGAGTTGGATGCCAAGTAGTGGAGAACACTAGTGCTATTGACGTGGAAAGATAAGAAGGGCGAGCTGGTGTAGCCTAGGCGAAGGGAAGGTTCTGGTGGACCGACAAAGCGAACCGGGATGTGGTTCTAGACTCGTCGGGTGTAGTAGTTAACAGAGGAGAGCAGGGGTAGTGATAGACAGAGGGAGTGGGTCTAGCTTGGTCGGGTTGGTGCAGTGTGGCATTGTTGAGATGATGCCACACTAGTTTGGAGGTTGGTGCGATGAAGGAAGAGTGAGAAGGGAGGTACCCACAGAGGGTAGAGAAGGTGTTGGGTGGGAGATTGGGTTGTTAATGGCTTGGTTTACCGATGACGGTGCTAAGTTGGAGGAAGAAGCCGATAAGTGTTGCTAGTTAAGTGAGCGATGAGTTTGTAGAGGAAGGAGTGTTGCATGATGAGCTGAGAAGGTGTTGTGTAGCGACAAGTATGGTGCTATGATGGGAGTTTTTATAGTGGGAGAGGAGGACCAAGGAGATGGTGAAAGGGTTGGGATAGAGGTGCCATGTTGGGAGGAAGAGGGAAGTGTTGTGCTATAAAGATAAGAGAATGAGAGGGAAAGAAAGAGAAAGAGAAAGAGGAAAGGGGTAAGAGAGGAAGAGTGAGAGTGATAAGGAGAATAGAGGGAGGTAGGGTGGTCTTGCCTGCCTCCTATGGGTTAGCCAAAGGGGGGTTGAAGAAGAGAGTGGGAGAGGAGAAGAAGATTAGAGGGAAGGGGAGATGGTCTGCCTCCTACGGATCAGTCAAGAGGGAGTTAAGAAGAAGAGAGGTTGCCGCCTTCTCTTATATAATCACTTTGTTTCCTCTTTGCAAACATTTCCCCTTAATTTCCTTCTATTTTTTATTCCTCCCCTTAATTTGGAAGCTTTTCCACCTTAGAAACAAGTGTAACTTTCCTTCTCAATGCTTTCCTTTAAAACAAAGTTTTCTGTAATAATTCATTCCATTTGCACCATTAATCTTTGATCAGAGCCATCTTAGCTTCTTCTAGTTAATCTACAAAATAGAAGACCAAATTAGAGTCATCTAAATCATATATTATACTTTGATTGCCTCTGATGATCATCTGACCGTTAATTTTGATAAATTAATGATTGGATAGTCAATTGAAGTTAAATTCAAAATGTAGCTAAAAATTATAACTTTGATCTGTTAAATGGTCTAATTGAATTTTAAATTAGTGGTATTTTGACCAAAATTAAACACTTAACACACCCCCAACCAGATTTTTCCTTGTCCTAAGCAAAACATGCGAAAAACCAAATTCTAAAAATTTCAAAAATTATTTTCTAGTCAACTCCACTTTTTCCTCAAGGAATTTTATTCAATAACTCTCTTAACTTTAGCATACTAATAAAAATAACTAAATAATTCAAAACCTACCAATATGCTAAAAATATTTCACTTAAGCTTAGATCTTAGAGTGAGTGTGTGAGTGTTTACAGTCTACATAGAATAATCTTTATCTCTAAGTATATTTTTTAACTTTTGAACTCTATCTAAAATTTGTTTTGACCTCAATCCTCTCTAATGGTGTACTCTTAGAAATAAAATCTCTTGGATAAAGGGGTTAAATCATATCTATCTTTTAAATATGTGAGCAGAGTCAATAAAAGCGACTTTATCTCACATATATTTATGAAGAATAGGAGTTACTAAGGAATATAATTGTTGATCCCTTTAGAATAGATGCCAATACCTTTGAACATTTAGAAATAATATTCTTTAAATCCCATCCATTCATTTCCTTATCAAGACTATATTTCTCTTAGAATTAATAGGTCTTTAATTGGGATGAAACATAGGCTTAGGACAGGGTACCAAAGAAAGGGTATTCAAAGTTTCTTCAAAAATTAATAGAAGTCTTATAAAGTTAACAATTCTTTCTTTGCTTTTCTTGTACTGAAGTGATTATTTCTTTTTTCACTTTTCTTTGCATTCTTCAAACTTCTTTTTCTACTCTCTTTTTTAGTACTTTTTCTTTGCATTTCAGTACTTTTGAATCACTTCGAAGAATATTTCTTTTCTTGATATTCACTTTTCTACTTTCATTGCAACTAAAAGGTATTTCTTTAATCATCTCTAACTTATTTTTCAAAGAAAATAGGTAATGGATATATTTATCATGGGTTAATATGGGTAAAGGATAAATTAGGTGACAAAGGAAAAAGCTTATATGAAAGGCTCAAGTTGGCAAACTAGTAGTAAAAATAGTCTTGTGTAGGCTTTATATCTCTAGGTTAACAACAAGGATGGCCTAAATCATTTTCTAAGTTCCCTATAATCTATTAAATTTAATGAACTTTTAGAATTTTAAAGGTAATATTCCAATAATTTAAATAATTATCTAAATTTAAGAATTTGTGTGATCAATTTTCTTTAAGCACACTGAAGAAAATTAAGAACATTTATAACCTCTCAGAAAGAATGAATGGCTCTAAAACTCATTTAGCTTATAGGTCTCCATTGAATTTCTTCCGGATCTCTAAGTTATAACTACTTATCAATCTAGACTAACTATATGCAACTGTGTGTATAGATGTAATCTAAGACTTTGCTTTTATATAATACTTCTATTCAGTTCTAACAATAAGCTAAAGTTATCCAGATTATACTTCAGAAAATTCAATTCTCATCATAGCGTAGGAGTTGACCTAAAAATTTTCTCCCTTTTTTTGAGAAATTAAGGAAATCACCTAAAAATAAAAATAAAAATAAACTAGAATTTGTTAGAATTCTACACCTCCAAACCTAAAAGAAACATTATCCTCAATGTTTAAAAAGTAGGATGATGATAATGCATTGAGAAATACAAAAAAGAATTAAGAGATGTAGAAAAAAAAATCTAAAAAAGAAAAGAAAGAAAGAGAAAAAACTAAGTTACTTACTTTTTATAGATGAAAAATTTTCAGAGGAAAAATATTACTGAGTTCGAAACTTCCCTAGGTCCCATATGAAATGAGTTGGATAGGCCTTTGAAAAGGAATGTTGAATGAATTTATCTTGCAATTTAAAAAATTTCGTTTTACCACAAGGCAAGATAAATTTATCTTCAGGCTACTTCTCATAACTAAATACAATTGTGGGAGCTTAATGCAGCCTTTGTTGAAATGGAGCAAGGATGTCATATTGTTCAATGGGTATGACATTTTCCTAATCAACAAATTTATCTCTTTTTTTAATAGGTTTCGGTACTATCTTTGCCTTTTCAGCACCAGATTTCTTAATTATGTTACCACTATGAATAATGTTAGCTACCTTTGTTTGTTCCATGTCTATAATTAAAGAATTAATCTCACCTGCCACATCCATATCATCAAGGTTTTCATTTGGTGGAATAGGACATTGCCCTTGATCAATGGTCTATAACATTTGAGACATCATGTCCTACAATTCGGTCATGGATTATGTGGTCTCTTTTAATTGGGATTTAATTTGAATAAATTTCTTCTCCTAGTATTGCATGACTTGATGGAAGTTATCAGCCACTTTCCTTTTATGTGGAGGAAGGTAAGGTCTAGGAGCAAGTGATCCTTTTGTTGGGCCTTCTGAGAGACATTAACATTATATTCATTTCTGACAGCAGAATGATTACTCCAGTAAGAATTATATGTCTCTGAATATAAGGCACAATGTTTCTCATAAAAATGTGTCTATTCATGGAGTGCATCCTGCAATGCAGGAAAAATAAGACATTCCTGAGTCGGGTGTGTATTACTTTCATAAATATCACACACCTGTTCGACCTTCTTAAAGAAAAAATTTCCCATTTCCATGGCCTATGTTTTAGCTAGGGATGATACTTCATATCATCTTTCTCAGTTGTAGCATATATTTCTCCCCTAGCAGCTATGGTAATGGGCTTAGGCTTGTTTGGGTAACCTACTTTTTCTGAATCAGCCCAAGTTTATGCACTCTCTACCAGCCATTCCAAATACTCTTGTGCCTCTTCAAGTTTTTTGTTTAAGAAATTACAATTGCACATTATTTCAACAAACTAGCCATATCAGAATTAAGTCTTTCATAAAAGAAGCTAATGATATGCCAAAGTTCATATCATGATGTGGACAAGTTAACAATAATTCCTTAAATCTTTCCCAATATTGATAGAAGGTTTCTCTATCTATCTGGGTAAAATACATTATATTTTGGTGGAGAGCATTTGTCTTATGTATAGGAAAGAACTCATTCAAGAACTTCCTAGTCATTTCTTCCCATGATTGTATGAAACCTACTGATAGTGAATGGAACCACATCTTAGCCTTTTCCTTTAAAGAAAAAGAAAATAGTTTGAGTCTTACTATGTCGAATTTGATGTTTTGTGTATGTTGTGTCATGCACACTTCATCGAATTATTTTAAATGCAAGTAAGGACTCTCAGTATCCAACCCATAGAATTTGGGAAGTAATTGAATTACTCCCACATTTAATTCAATCATACCAACATTTGGAGGTAAAAGTATACATGAAAGTGTGTTGGTATAATTAGGATGTAAATAGTCTCTTAGTGTCTTCCCACGAGAATTTTGGTTAAGCCAATTATCCTCATGTGTTATAAGTTGGTCTATTCTCCTATGTCCATGTGGTTGAGAATGATTCCTCCATGGATGTATATTATCATTAAATAGAGGTGGAGGATCATTGCCATCAAAGAGAGGATTGCTCATTCATGAGGAAACATCATCATTATCCAAGATGAAAGGTGGTTCATCCTCATTAAAGAGGGGATTGTTTCTCCATGGGGACTCTATTGATGCTAGGTTGTAAATTACCCTTTTGATTAGTGTTTAAATTAGTCATTAGGTGCAACTAATCGTGTCCTTCTCTTCTTCTTCTTTTCTTCTTTTTTTTTTGGGGGGAAAACTGACTTAAATGATGCAACCTAACTTCCTAGAATGATGCACAAACAAAGGGCAAAATCAAATAATCCTTACGCCAATAACAATAAAATTTCACTTTCATGAGTTTGTGTGGGGGCAATGCTTTTAGATTAGCCTAATCTAGCACTCATCTTTTTCAGATTTGACTACTACTTACCAATTAGGTTCTGTGCTAAGGTGGTTAATACAATCCTCGGGTAAAGAGGCATTTAGACCTCAAAAAATGTCAATAGAAGGTGTGAAAAAATCACTTCGATTTTAAGACACGCACTATAACCACTGTGCTTAAAAGCCACTGGAGTGACAATAGATCTCATCCTATTAAGAGGGTCCTGTGAGCATGTGATGGCCATATAGGTCTCTTCTAATCGATTTTAAGTTAATTTGTAAGGTAGGGTTGCATGCTTGTGGTGATTATCGTAGGTGGGCAAGAGGTGGTGATGAAATCCACCCTTGATCTTGTGGGGCCAGGCACCCTTACTAATTAATTTCCCCACTCCATAGTAGTTCGATCAACATATAAATCACCTTAAAGTATTAAACATGCCCTAAGAATGCAATTAAAAGCCATAAACTAATGCAAAACCCTAAAAATGCAACAATTATCAATATATGCTTTCAATATGCAATTACACTAGCAAACAATGCAAAATTATTCTAAATGCAAACCCTAATCTAAGAAATAAAAGGAGTGAGGAAAACTTACAATGGGGTTTCTAATAACGATAAAGTGTGAGTCACCTTATCCCACGCTTGCTCTACATTATACAACCCTTTTAAAATTGAAATGGAAATTACAAATTACAAAGATCCTCACTACAAGATTCACTCAAAAGAAAAGAAAATTTCTATTCTAGGAAAGTAGGAAAATTTCTATTTTGATGAAGATCCACTTGCTAATTTGCTTCACTTTCCTATTTTTTGAAAAAGAAAAATAGAAATAAGTACCAAATCTAGGAAATAGGGTAATTATGCACTATAAAAATTAAAAAATGCACCTAAAAATGCCTAAAATACCAAAACAATGCAATTCCTAAAAAAATTATTTTTCTAATTTTTTTATTTTTGGGTTTTTGTAAGTGCATGGGCTATTCTAGTATAGCGTGTGTGAGTACGGATTGATCCCACAGGGACTCGACTTCAAAAGTGAGAGTTTAAATAAAATTTAATTGCCAAAATTAGAAATAAATAACAAAAATTTTATTGGAAATGGAATAAAGGTTCATATCTATTCAAATGAAAAAAGTTACAGAATTTTTAGTTCAAAGAGAAAGCAAATAACATAAAAAATCTACTTCCCTAGCTTAATCTTTGTCAATTTCTTCAAATTTGGTCTTCTTGTAGTTGATCAACCTTCATCAATGTCTTCAACATTTCCTTGATTAAAGATCTGTCAATTGGATTAGTCAGATTCCTCAAAATCTTAAAGATCTAGAGTAAATGGTGATTTTGGGATTTGGACGGTCTAGATCACTTTTTGGATTTTAGATTAAAGACCAACTAGGTTAATTAAGCTAGGGATGTTCTACGAGTTAAATCTAAAACAGAGGAGAAACAGAGAGTTCTTGTTTGGTAAGGCTAACCCGTTGATTAGGTTAAGCCTTAACCAATCTGGTTTGGATTGGGCAGTTCTTTGCTAAGAAAAATGAAGATAAAATAAAATTGGATAAATAGGGACACATAGGGAATTAAAATCAAGGATACAAATGGAATTTTAATTAATTGCAATGGGTAAAACTAGAATTAAAGAAAAAATCTAATTAAAACAGAAAAAGAAACTAGGAAGAAGGAAAACTTGATGAAGGAGGAGAAGGGAAAAGGAGTCTGGTGCCGAGCAGTGGAGACAGTGGAGAACGCCGGTACTGGACAAGGACAGCGATGCATTGAAGGAGCAAAGTAATAGTGGAAAAGGCAACACCAGTGAACAAAGGGACAGATGGGGATGATGACAAAACAGAAAGGGTCTAAGAGAGGGGAAGAACAGAGACACTGGAGAGAAGGGGGAAGTGGTAGGAGTGTAGAAGGAAGGGAAGTGAGGTAGGGTGAATGCGAAGAAGGTGCAGCAGGTGTTGTTAGCTTAAGTTGATCAGATTGAGTGAAGGAGCAAAGGCTATGATAGAAAGAAAGAGAGGAGCTGGTTCTGTGTGGACAAAGACAATGAGGAAGATAGAACCAAATAAGTTGCGCTAGAAGGTGTGTTGGGGCTAATTGGTGGGTAGAACAGAAGTAGCGATAAGAAAGGAAAGGTAGAAGAGACAGAGAGTGAGAGAGAGAATCAGGTGAGTAGAGAAGGGAAGAGAGGGTACTAGAAGTGGAGCAGAGGGAGAGATTGAGGAAGGATATAGGTGCTATCGTGCTATCACGGTGACATATGTCAATCATAACAAGAGAAAGCAAATGGAGAGAGGGAGAGAAACAGAACAAATGAGAGAAGAGGGAGAAACTGACAAGTAGAGCAGAGAGAGAATGAGGGAAAGAGGAAGTATCAGTGATTTCTATTAGAGGTAGAGATAGACGTGAGAGAGATGGAGCATGAGAGAGAAGACAGGTAAGAGGGGGATGTGCGGGTCTTCCTTACAGCAAAGAGAGATCCGAGAGAGGAAGTGAGATGGGGGAACTTGGCAGAGGAGGAGAATAGAGAGAGAGAGTAGAAGAGGGAGATTGAGTGAGAGAATAGTGAAAGAGAAGGAACGTGGGATAGAGATAGCTAAGAGGGGGAAAAGAGGGATAAGAGAGGGAGAATGAGAGAAGAAGGAAAGGGGAAGGCTGACGAGTTTCCTCTTCTATCTGACCAAAGAGAGGAGAGCCCTTGCGGAAGTTGGTTTCCTCTTCTTTATAGACTTCTTCCACCTTCTAAATTCTATTTCTTTCCTTCTCTCAATGATTTCCTTTTTGAATTGTTTCCTTTTCTCTAATCCCATATTGCCTGTTAATCCTTGATGGGTGATCTGCACCATTGAATCTTTGATCTAAGCCATCTTAGCTTCTTCTGGTTAATTTGCTAAATAAAATACAAATTAGACTCATCTAAACCATACATTATACCTCTGATTAGCTATGATGATCATCTAATCATTAATTTTTACAAATTAATGATTGGATGGTCAATTGAAGTTAAATTTGAAATCAAGCTAAAAATTACAACTTTGATCAGTTAAATGATCTAATTGAATGCTAAATTAAGGGTATTTTGACCAAAATTAAACACTTCACATCAAGTAGGGGAGGGTAGAGGAGGAGGGGAGCTGAGTTCAGTCGAACGGGGAGGGGGGGAGCTAGGTTTGGGCCGGGGGAGGGGGAGGAGGAGAGCTAGGATCCAACAAGGGAGGGGACTTAGGTTAGAGCGGCGGGGTGGGGTGCTGGGTTTCGGAGTGGTGGTGGGCAGGGAGTGGAGGGGAGTTGGGTTCTAATGTGGTGGTGGGCAGGGGAAGGGGAGCTAGGTTCTCACATGGTGGTGGGAAGGGGGTGGGGAATTAGGTTTCATCTAGGGGGTGGGGTTGGGTACTACTATTTATTGATTTATTTTCATGACCAATTTTCATTGTTTTTTGCATAATTAAGTTAATCATGTGCAAACCCTAACGTTGGGGGTATTCATTCAGAGGAATCAAAGCTGACAAGTGTGATCTTATAGGTAATTGATTGCTTCCTATTTTCTTTTGTTTCTTAACATGCCTAGTAATAACATCTAGTAACTCCAATGCATGTTTCCATTTTCATGTTATTTGCTTTCCTAGTTAAATCAAAAGCAATCTCTCTTGGGCTAAGTGGTGTAGCTTTAAAATTACTTGCAAATGCACAAATCAAAGTAATAATTGCATGTGAGAGAGGTCGATCCCATGAGGAATCTCAAGGAATTTTCACTTGATTTGATCTTATTTAAGTTGCTTAGCTTAGCTAAAGAAAGATTGTTTTGATAAACATGGAATTTAAACAACATGGAATGAGAAACATGCATAAAATTAGACACATGAGCTAAAGGAAACTTTCTAAAAGTAAAGATTTCCAATGGTATTAGAAACTTTCCTAACTAACATGCATTAAATAAATAAATAAATGATAAATTAAAATGAATGATTCTAGGAAGCTTTAATTAAGAAAATTTGCTAAAAATGAAACTTTCCTAAACTAACATGTTCCTAATCCTAAAACTTTCTAAAAGTAAAACATTCTAAACTAAACAAAGAAAAGTTCTAAACCTAAACTATAATACAAAAAACTAAACAAGTAATGATAAACTATCATTTTATTTGCTTTACTAGTTAAATCAAAACCAATCTCTCTTAGGCTAGGTGGTGTAACTTTAAAATTATTGACAAGTGCATAAATCACGGTTATAATTGCATGTGAGAGAGGTCTATCCCATGAGGAATCTCAAGGAATTTCCTATTGATTTAATCTTATTTAAGGTTCTTAGCTTAGCTAAAGAAAGATTGCTTTGATAAACATGGAATTTAAACAACATGGAATGAGAAACATGCATAAAATTAGACACGTGCTAAAGAAAAATTTCTAAAAATAAAGATTTCCAATGGAATTAGAAACTTTCCTAACTTACATGAATTAAATTTAAAATAATAATGCTAAACCAAGATGAACAATTCTAAGAAGCTTTAATTAAGGAAACTTGCTAAAAATGAAACTTTTCTAAACTAACACTTTCCTAATCCTAAAACTTTCTAAAAATAAATCATTCTAAAACTAAACAAAGAAACATTCTAAAGCTAAACTATGATGCAAATAACTAAACAAGTAATGCTAAACTATCAAGAAACAAGGGAACAATAAGCGATGTGCATGACCTATGGAGTTGTGTGCATGGTTCACGAGTAAGAAAATGGCTGAAATGTGTGGAATACAAGTTTGCCAATATGGGATCTAACCAAAATAGTAACTAAACTATCTAAAAAGCTAAAGTTTTTCTTAAGAAATCAAGTAAATAAAGTGTATGGACTGCTCAAAATTATGTATGACTCATGAAATGTAAAATTCCAAAAGTAAGATACTCATGAAACTTAAATCAAGCAAGGCATGAAATGACATGGTGCATGTGATTCAAGACATGAAACATGATCACAAATCAATAATTTTAATGAACTTCAAGCATGAAAATAACCAAGAGAAACTTACATGAATCATAAAATTTATTGGATGGAATTTGGAAAATGAATTGTGCATATGTACATAGATGAACATCTAACATAAGTTAAGCTTATCACTACTTTTGAATACCTACACTCACTAAGAGATGTGATCTCAAAGTGGTGGAGTTAAAGACTAGTGAAAGGTCTATGGGATTTGTAGCCCCTTTACAAATATCTATACTAAGTAGGCAAATACTTCTTATGCATCCTTTATCTATATTCCTTGAGGTTAGATTGTCACATATATTAGATATTGTATGTTTATGTGAATGGATGGAGATGGAGTCTCCTTTAATTATTTTTTTACTTAAACTATGTTTATTAGGGACATTGGTTTGGTTTCTTTAAATGAATTACATAGCCTTTTTTATGCCATTGTTCTAATATCATCGAGTGTTTCTTTATAGTAACAATTGAATGAGAACAACATCAAACTGAAGATTACAGCCACACTAAAGAGCATGAACAAGAGGCCAACATGAGCACTACTACAAAAACAAAAGGGCAGAGGGCAAACAATAATGGAAAAGGTTATTAAGATAAATTCGAAGGGTATTGAAGAAACTATCCAATACAATAATAGAGGGCAAGAGATTAGTGAGAGTGACCCTACTTATAGTAGTTTCCTCTGCTCTACAGTAAGAAGCATGGTTCCTATCACATTTGAGGACTAGAGAGATGTGCCATCCTTGAAAAAAGATTCAATATGGGAAATGGTGAAGGTATGTAAACTTTAAGTACATGTATTATTTACATCATAACTTTCCTTATTTTTCAAATATAGTAATTTGATGTGTTCAATTTGCAATTTGCCTTTGATGTGCCAAATGACAAGAAGATGCATGCTTTACAAAGGGCTGCTGTGCAATGGAGAAAATGGATGAACTACCTTGTTTGCAATTACATAGCTCCAAATGTCAATGATCTGTCAAGGCTATACACGGTGCCTTCCATTTACTCCGATGTCATTTACCAAGAGGCTTGGAATCCATTAGTATAGAACCGCACCTCTACTAAGTTTGAGGTATGGCAGAAATGATGCTTCATTCTTTTAATTACATGTAACATTCAATTATTGCACTTGATCATGCATGTAAAAATGTGCAAGCAAAGAGTGCAAGGCGAAGAAAGGTGCATAAAACAAATATACAGCACCACCTATCTAGGATGGGCTACGCTCATTTAGAAGAGCGTGGAGTAAGCATCTGTGATAATTTATCCCATTCAATTTAATGCTACTCTATTTATATACATGTTCGCTAACTATAGTACCTTTGCTTGATAGCAAAAAAAAAGTTGGGACTGTGGAACCCTTTGATTGCTCTATCCTCTAGAAGATAGCACATTCGATGGGTTGTACTAACAATAAGTTCTTAGATGAAACTGCTACACAGATTGCTTCACACGTAGTAAGTGGTTCCACCTGTCTATAAATTTTTTATAATTAATTAGATCAAATGATCATGTCTTTCTAATTAAATTTTGTAGGACATTCTTACCCAAGAAAGTGCTACTATAGGAACTTTAAGTAGCACTACTGCTAAGGACGACATCCTGTATAAGGTTATGGACAATGAGAAGGACCACCCTAGTCGAGTTAGGGGCATGGGTCTAGTTGTTGTTACTTCTAAATTCTTTGGTAGAGGATGTATACCTGAAGTTCAAGATGATGATGAGGCCTACAAAGAGCTCATTAAGAAAATAAAGTTTGATATATTTAGTCAGATGCATCAGGGAGGTTTGATGATTGTTACTCTACCCCTTGCTCATAATACTTGCATCCCTACTATTACTCCATCAAATGCGAGTTGCAATTCCCCAACTAAAGAAGATAATGAAGGACATCCGCCTCCCATCAAAATGGAGATTTGTGCCTAAGAGGTATATATATATATATATATATATATATAGGCAAAACTATAAATTTTCATTGTCCTTTTGTAATAATTCAATATCTTAACCTCTTTATTCCATATTTGATTTGCATGAGGGTCAATGTCTATTGGCCTTGCATTTTCGTCAAAATATCGTGGTAGTTGGTTCATGCAATGAGCATGAATCAAACGTTTTGAACGGAATTAGTATGCCACCACATACTAAGTGAGTATCTGTTACCATGGCTTTGAATGCTAATGCCTGCCTACCATTACCATTAGAAATGGAAAATATTATAACCGTTGGGCAGGCAGTTGCATATCACATCACTTGGTTGCAGGCACTAGTCATTCCCATAGAGTCCACAGTATGTATTTTATCATACTAAATTCCTCATTAATATTTTTTAGCTAAAGACCTCACTTAATTATTTAATAACTATGTACAGTTAATTAGCAAGAAAATGCAACACTGAGATTGGCTGCCATTCTAGTGTCACCTATGGCGCTGCACCGATGGAACAGTTACTTGCATATATCTTTGGTTTTTCTTTTATCATAAATTAGGCCCTCTTGGTAGATTAATATTATTTAGCTGAAACTTTTACATCTTTTACAGAAGCTGACCCAGGAGTGTGTGGAAGTCCCACCTAATACACCTCGACCCCTAAGGTTAATCTGTGGTCTCATCAATGACAATATGGCAATCAATCCTATACAAATCAAGTGGGGAGTGCTTGTCGAGGACGTCGTTGAAGTGCCACTTATGGCAGAGGACCTATTACGAGTTTGCCTACGGGATCAACTCAAGCATCCTCACATTATCTCCTATATAGGGTATATGCACAGACTTTCTTATAAATCATTTAGTATTTAATTACATATTATATTTTAATGGTATATGTAATAATTATTTCTTTTAAGCAGCTTCTTGAATGATACTACTAGACTTTTTGAGGGCAAGGGTACACTTTTCCAACTCCTTGACCCTAGCATCATTTATGGAGCAATGGTCAATCGAGAGGCATATTCAGGATATTTTACCAGGCTTCTTACACTGCTCTCAAGGACAGGGCATAATGATTCCCTATAATAGTGGGTAAGTTTTAATTTTCTTGTTTTCTTGCCAAATTATTCTTTACTTAGGGATTGTTAACTTCCATTACAATCCATATGACTTTCTATGTAGGTCTCATTGGATGCTGCTCATTTTAGACGTGCATGCTAGCCACACTTTCTTTTTTTATTCTTGTGGAGCACACATCTACACCGCCCTCACAGATATTATAAATAAGTCAGCATTTTTTTTTTTCATGTGTTATATGTAGATAAGTAATTTTTTATTCATCTATAATGCATTTTAAATTTAAATTTGTAAGTCTTGGTTTGAATGGGCTACAGTGACCAAGACTGTACAATCACTAAAACTCACTTAGAAGAATGTCAAGGTATATGAAATAGTTAATTGCTCTAAATTATCACTAATTAAACCTACATTATTATAGATGATATTTATGAGTTCTTTTTTGTTGGCCTTTTTGCACAGTGCCCTAAACAACAATCTGATTGAGAGTGTGGGTATTATATCTTCAGATACATGAGGACCTTCGTATTCGATAATTCTCCTCTCCCATTTAATAAAGGTAGAACACTTTATTTTGCATAATTTTATATTTTTATTTAGTTTTTATGGATCTAGATAAAGATTTAGCTTAATTAAATATATTGTGTTTTAGGCTACTGTGCTTTCTAAGTGGGCAAACAAGAAGAGTTACTCTAGAGTAAATCTCAATAAAATACAAACTGAATGGGCTGAGTATGTAATGAGTTTCAATTAGATCACTTGGGGTAACTACATGAACTTGAAATACATAATAAAGTATTATTATTGTTATTGACTTATGTGTGTTCCTTTAGATTTTATTATTTTCTTTGAAATATATATATATATATATATTAAGAAATGAATGAGTGGAAATTTGGAGTGTGGGAATAAATGAGTATGGATGAAGTGAATTTGGAGCTTGAACATGAAGTGAATATGTGGTGGTTAAATTATATAACTGTTATGAGATATAGAATGAGAGGGTTACTTACAGTGTCAAAGTAAATGTGAATGTGTACGGATTTACAAATAAAGTGAATGTGGATGTTATAGACAATGCATATGTTGTAGTTTCTTATATAAATTATTTTCAAGATAGATGTGGATGGATAATGATGAGTAAAGATGTTTTGTAGCCATTGTGGATGTATTAGGCATTATATTCTAAGAACGATTCATAGTATCAAGAAAGTAGTGGATGCATGTTGTATTGGATGTTTGGTTTTTCATGTTTATAAAGATTGTTTGTATCAGGTGTATAGAATGTTTGTTATTCAATGCATAAACGGGTGGTAGTGTATCAAGAAAGATGTCGATGCATTATAGTGGATGGTGGTTTCAAATGTGTATAGAGATTGAAGTATTAGCTAGGTGTATATGATGTTTGGCTTTTCATATTTAGAAAGGTTGTTTGAAGTATTAGGTACATAGAATGTTTGTTATTCAATGTATACATAGGTAGTAATGTATTAATCAATTAAGATGTGGATCCATTGTAGTGGTTGTTGGTTTTTCATGATTAGGGAGATTCAAGTATTTGGTGTATATGATGTTTGTTACGCAACTACTAGTGCTATATTGTATTAAGAAGTGGATGAATATTGTATATTAATGGGTTTTTAATGTTTCTAAATATTGTTTGAGTATCAGGTGTACATATATGGAATGCTTCTTATTCAATTGTATATAGGTGATGTCGCTAAAAAAAGAAGAAGTCATTTTTCATTAAATGACTTCAAAACTAAGAATTTTGAAGTTGTTTAGGGAAAAACATCTTTAAAAGTCCATAAAAACATGAGCTTTTGAAGTCACTTATTAAAAAACGACTTTAAAAGTTTTAAAGTCATTTTTTTGTAAGTGACTGCAAAACAAAGACTTTTGAAGTCGCTTATATGGAAATGACCTCTAAAGTCACCGACTTTAGAAGTTGTTTTCCTATAAGCGACTTCAAAAGTTCATCAAAATATTGTACTTTTGAATTTGGTTAGATGAAAAGGACTTCTAAAGTTACCAACTTTAGAAGTCTTTGTTTTTTAAGCAACTTCAAAGTCAAACAATTTTGAAATTGCTTAGAAAAAAATGACTTCTAGATTTTGTGACTTTAGAAGTCATTTTCATCAAAGAAAATTCAAAGTGTTTGAATTTTCAAATTTCTTAAGAAAAATGACTTCAAAAGTTTTTGAATTTTAAAGTCATTTATATAAATGACTTTAAAAAGTTGCTGACTTTCCAAGTAGGCTTAGTAGAAGTTACTTACTAAGCGACTTCTATTATCACTTTTAATCAACTATAAAAGCCCCCTATGTAGTAGTGCATAGAGTTGGTTAAGTGAATTCTCAGCTTGAGGGTTTTATGTGGTAAAATGTCCTCTTACTTAGAGGCATGTTTCCAATCAAGTAAGTAGACTAGACGTCCTAAGGTTCCCACCTTCTAACCAAGTATACTACTTGTTATTCTTAGGTTAGAAGTTATATTCCTAACTCCAAATTCGACAAAGTGTAATAAGTCTATGACTGGTCACTAAGTTTCAATAAGCATAGAGTCAGTTCCTAGTACACCACTCTCCTTCATTTTGACCAAGTTACGTTCAACATCTTCAACCTATTGTCATAGGCCAAAATCTAAGGCCAAGTTGTGATAATATGCATTCGTGACACAGGTAAACACCTAGATTCTCTTGTGGAGTGATTATGCTAAGGTTCCACGGTGTATCATGTTATTATACCTGGGTGAATGAAATTAGTAGGCCTGCTGGATTTTTCAGCAATCCACTGCCTTATCCTACAATCTTTAGCCCATTTAATCTTAGTGCCTTCTCATTAGATTTGATGAAGTTCATGTTAATAGGTTGCAATGTGGTTTATAATCATTCCTGCTAAGTCTTAGCATGGATTGGGTCCAATTTCTATACTAAACAGGTGTAAGTTTACACCTTTCTATTGAGAATTCTGTAGCGTACTGTTCTACAACTTCACTCTTCTCACCTTTATCTTTAACTATTTGGTCATATCGAGTAAGTTGAATCCATTAGGGCTTGTATATTGGTGTGGAAAATTTAATGTATAGGTTTTTAATGTTCATTTCACTGGCACTTGCCATGTAGTTTAGTCATTCCTCATGCATGTAACTATAGCCTCACCTAAGTGCCTACAATGTTCACCCTTTTCAAGTGAGGTTTGTCATCTCTCAGGTTACTGTTTTGAGTAGGATTCCATCTTGATTAGTCATTGGACATCTTAATAGATTTCATTAGTTTAAAAATATTCAATAGTTTAGTCCAATTAACTATTTTCATCTTGGCTAAGTGATTCCAACACAAAGTGTATCCCCGCTGAAAATTCCAGCAAGGATGCTTCACCAGAATCCTCTTATCTCTCTCATTTCTCCACCAAATCCATCCATTCCAGTTTTGATAATTATATATGTGATAAATATACCAGTTAAATCAAATTTTCGTAAGTTTTACATTCAAATTCCACCAAATGATCACCTATGAACAGTCAACCAGTACCCACCTTCCTGCTAGAAATTCCAGTAGGAACGACATTCTCTATCATCCACTTAGCTAAGCACTAACCCACAAAAATGAGTCCACCTAATTATATTTTCAATTAAAATGTTATTTTCATTCATTAGTGACAATTTCACCTAAGAAACCCCCTTGGTTGAGCTATTTTCCAGAGGCCAAAAAGGACATATTTCAAAAACACTACCCTGCGGGAAATTCCAGCAGGGTACCATAACCGTCTACATTGTTTCACCTCTAACCATCACCAAAACGTCTAGTACCGACCATGGAACTCTTATGGAATGATTATAACCCAAATCAGTCACCAATTCCAGCCTAAATCCCTCCATCATCACTTCCATCCAAGGGCCCAAACACCCTTCCATAGAACCACTGCTGGTTGTTCCAGCGGTAGACATCCTTTCTCCTAATCAACTCACAAGCATTAATCCTTGATTTAATCCAACTAAAAGGCATGATATTAGGCATAATCTATCATTTAAAAATATTTCTGACACATGTTTAACAGTAATACATGAATGTGGGTTTTACTTCCCAAAAACAGTACCTAACTAATTGAATGAAACAGTCCACACGACAATGTTCAAAACATTTCAATGCCTGCTTCAATGCATCAAGCTTCTTTATGGAAGTTTGTAAATGAGATTAGAAGATTCATAATTATACATAGCATTCAAGAGCATGGAAAATTTTGGTATGAAAAACTACAGCCATTCTAGCTATAACATTAAGCAACATCTAGGTGTAAAACAGGATTTTTAAGAAAACATGGTAGATGATGAAAATTCAAACATTTACTACTAGTTTTCCTAGGCTATAACACAAACAAGGATTAGATTCCTACCTAATTCTCCCATAACATTTTAGAAGTCCCTTGAATCCATGTTTTTCCAGTAGTAGTTGATATCTCCATTGCTTCACTCCTTCAGCCTTGGGCATGCTCCAATTTCCAGATCGAAGTCCTTGCTTCACCTCCAATTCTCAACAAACTCCACTCAATCCCACTTGGGTTCTCTCCTCTCACCCAGCCTCACTTCTCCTTCTAGTTTTCCTTAGATTTCCAGGAGAAGCTACTCTGCTGGTGGTGGAAGACGTCCAGCTCCTTGCCAGTCTTCCAGCCCAAATCTGTTGCTCATTTCACCAGAACTCCACCAATCTCAGGTGGGTTCTTCTCCTTCCTCAATTTCCTGAAAAACCAACATGCTTCTTCAGCTCACTCCCTTGCTGCTAACACACTCCTCTCTCTCTTTTAGACTTGACACCGGCTGGGGAAATTTCTTCTTACCCAGCCCTTGCATCTATTTATAATGGAATGGGTTGAATGTGGGGTGGCCAGTTGTCCCCAATGCATGAGACCAGCTACCCTCCTTCCATTGAATCATGTGGATGGCTGCTCTATCATGCATGGGATGGCTAGATGCCTCAAATCATCAATAAGATGCCCCCAGTTCTGAGGTATTTCAATTGTACCCTATTTACATGTGGTTTTCAATTGTACCCAATTAAGTCATAACTTCTTATTTGAATTCCAGTTGCAATCATACCTTATGTCAAATGAATAAGTTTCTTGAATCAAATTGCCAACTACCTCCACACTCACAATTCATGTGGTTGCCCAACTTGTAGTCATCCAATGGTGGATCTCCTTGATCCTCAGCTCCCCACACTATGATTTATGCATCTATACCTCTTCCCTTTAGTTGATGCAGTAATTGGCATGTTAGTACACCATCTTAGGTGTCTCTTCTATCCTTATCCATATATTAATGTAAATCAACATCCTACTTGAGTGGGAGTATATTAATGGGACCCCAATGATCCAATCCATCCATCAACTAACTTTGTACCTTCATCTAGGCGTAGACCCATTCTTATTATCCTTCCACCTTCTCTCACACACTAATGCATCATTCAATTGGATTGCTTCTTCGTGATCAATCATAAAGAGTGTTTAGAAGTATCAAATCGATATGCAATAAAAAGAAAAAAATTACCCTTTTTTCTAGTTGTATTATTTATTCATTGTAAATGGATATTTACATATATAACACTATACATTTGGTTATAAAGTATATTAGATAGCAGTTCAAAACATATTTAAAAACTTATCTAAAGATCTTACAACCAACTTTCTTTTCATTCTTATAGTATAGCAGTTAGTGGTAAGTATTAAAACACATCATTACTTCTTAGAAAACTTGTAAACTACTCAATCTACATCACTAATTGATTCATGTTAAAATCATAAACATATCAAGTTTTCACCTACCTGGAAACATTTTTCTCCATTGAAAACTTCGCATCAAATTCTCTTCCTCTCCTTTTCCTTCTCCTCCTTTTTCTATCCTTCTTTCTTTCTTCTTCTTCTTCTTCTTTCTTGCCTTCTCCTTCACATTTGTCTCCTGTCTCTCTTTTTCTCTCCTCTCTTATATGCCTCTCTCTATTTCCCTTTCTTTGTTTATATTTGCAAACAGCCCAACACTTCTCAAATTGTGGACATGGTGGATCCATTAATGTGGGAAGATGAGAGCCATTTGGTTTCCTCTTATTTATAGTATGTGTGGACCAATCAAAGACTTCCACCGCATTTTGATTTTAAATCCATTTAGTTATCATGTTTATCTTTAATATTATCATGATAGAATGAATCCTAACCATCCATCCTCTCTTTTTAATAAAAATAAGTTTACAATTGATCTCGTCCTTCCATTACTATTTAAGCTAAGGTGATACTTTGTTTACTCAATTTATTACGGGTTTATCTCAACGGTCAAGATTACTCTTAACCAATTGAAATCTAATCATCCATTTAATCATTACAAAAATTTTTAAAATGACATAGACTTGTTAGTTTGGTGTTTTGAACTCAGGTGTGGAATCTAGCACACTCAAATCATAGCCAAGTGAGACAACTTGCTTTTCTTGTTAAACTTACACAAATAATTTTATTAATAGCATAAAATTTTGAAATGTTACTTTCTTCCCCCTTTTTAAAATTTTGTCCCTAAAAATTTTCTAATTAATTACCAAATAACTCTGGAAATCTTCTTCTTATGTCAGCCTCCATCTCCCAAGTGGCTTCTTCGGTTGAATGATATTTCCACTGAACTTTGACCAAAGGAATGGTCATGCTTATCAATGTCTTTTCCTTTTGACCTAAAATCCATACAACCTTCTCTTCATAGGTAAGATCTCTGTGTAATTCCTTTAGAATTTGTTCCAATACATGGGTGGGATCTAGAATGTACTTCCTCAACATTGATACATTGAAGACATGGATTTTTTATAGTTGTAAGGCCAATGCTAATGTAGCATGGACTCAGCTTACCTTTAATGCAAAACTACATGATTCCTTTCATTAGGGAAATCCTCACAAAAATATGATCTCCCTCTCGGAACTTGAAATCTCTGGGGAAAATAAAAAGGCCTCCTATCTACAAAGTTCTTTTGTCTACTCTATGTTGCAAGAAGCTATTGTTAAATCAACTTTACATTATTAGCACATTGCTACACTAGTTCTGACTATACTTCATTCTAATAAGTTGACTAGTGACATGGTCGTCCACGCAAAGCCTCATATGGTGCCATAACAATGCTAGAGTGGAAGCTATTATTATTTGTAAACTCCATCAGTGGTAAGTTCGTGGCCCAATTACCTTTCCAATCAATCACATACACAAGTAGTATGTCTTCTAAGGTCTGGATCATCCTCTCAGGCTATCATCAATCTCTACATGTTGTAGTATAAGTCAATAACAATCAAAATGATCTCTGTACACTCCTCCAAAAGTGAGATGTAAATCAATTGTCCCTGTTTGATGTGACCATAACAGGTACTCCACTAAGCTCACTATTTCTTGAATATGCAACTGTGCTAACTATTAATGCACTAAGTAAAAAAATGGGTAGAAAGTGCACTAACTTAGTCATCCGATCAATGATTACCCAAATCATATCATGTCCCCTAGATGTCCTAGGCTATCCCACTATGAAATCTATAATGATATGGTCCACTTCCATTCAGGAAGTTCAAAAAGGTGAAGTAGTCTTGCTAGCCATTAATGCTTAGATTTAAGTTGTCTACAAACTAAACATCTCTTAGGAAACTCTCCCACATCTTTCTTCAAGTCATCCCACTAGAAATTCCTTTTCTAGTCCTAATACAATTTGGTGCCATTGGGATGAATTGTATATTGGGACTGATGTGCCTCCTTGAGGATATCTTGTTGCAGTTTGGTATCCATTAGAACAACTAGTCTGTCTTGCATCCAAATACCACCATCTGTTCCTCATGTGAATCTTAGCTTTGCAACAAGTGCATGGGCCATTTCATCTCCTTGTTGTGCCTAAGAACTCTATCTACAATCACAGATCTCACCATCAGGTTTTTCACAAAAGACCTTACATCAATATGCTCCAACTTAGGCCCATATCCAATAATCTCCTGCAACAGTCTCCATTTTCTGGAAAGCATATTAGCACACATACCTTGTGCCTCTCTACTTAGACCATCAGCCACCACATTGGCCTTCCCAAGATGATATTGGATGGAAAAATTGTAGTCTTTCAAATATTCCATCCATCTCCTCATGTTGAGGTACACTACTCATTTATAATGTAACTCGTAGAAGCTACCTTCACATTGCACTCCATAAAAACCTCATGTCCTTCTGAGTTAGCTTAGTTAAAGTAGGGCAATTCATGAGAACCCCTCGACAAATCTATAATAATATCTAGCTAACCAGGAAAGCTCCACACATTTGTCACCATCTTTGGTGCTTCCCACTTCTCCACTACTTCAACCGTAACAAGGTCTACCACCACTCCATCCTTAGAAATAATATGGCCCAAGAAATTTACTTCCTCTAACCAGAAGTTGCACTTATTGAATTTTGCATATAACTGATGAGTCTGGATTGTGTGTAGTACTATCGGTCTGTGCCCTTGATGCTCTCTAAGCTCTTAGAGTATACTAGTATGTCATTGACAAATACAATCATGAAATTGTTGAAATACTACCTAAACACTGTTCATGAGGTTCATAAAAGATGTTGGAGTAGTTGTCAGCCCAAATGGCATGACTCTGAACTCATACTTGCCATATCAAGTCCTGGAAGGTATCTTCAAGCTCTCCTCTTCTGTTATCCTCAGCTAGTGATAGCGTGACCTCTAGTGAATCTTCAAGAATACTTTTGCTACCCATTGCTCATCAAATAAATCATCTATTTGAGGTAAGGGATACTTATTTTTAATAGTCACATAATTTAGCATCCAATAGTCTATAGTCATCGATCTGTCTTTCTTTTGAACGAGATGCACTAGTGCTCTTCATGGTGATGCACTAAGTCGAATGAACCCATATCCAACAGTTATTGGAGTTGACTCTTCAATTCCGTCAACTCATCTAGTGTCATTCTATACGGTGCCTTAAAAATAGGAGATACCTAGCATAAACTCAATGGTAAAATTGATCTCCCATTTAAGTGGCAATCCATGTAAATCTTTGGGAAACACATCTAGAAAATCTTGTACCACTACCACATCATCTTAGGTCTCTTGATCTCTACCACCTCTATCTTGGGTAGAAAAGCCTGATAGCCTCAAGCAATGTGTTTGGCTACTTTCATTGTAGATATAACACATGCCCCTATATAGCCTTTCCTTCCCTAAAACAATAAAGTTTCCTCCCTTAGTGTATCATAGACCACATGCCCCTTTTAGGAATTAACAATAGCTAAATATAATTCCAGCCAATCCATACCCAAGATAACATCATAGTCTATCATCTTTAAAAAGATTAGGTCAAAATCCATCTATCTATCTAAAATCATGATAGGAACATCCTAAAGATATTCATGAGGGTTAATAGACTCACCCACCAGAGTCATGACATCTATATGAAATCACAAGTTCTGGACTAGACTCTCCATCCAGTGTTCAGACTCATATTATATAAAGGAATGGGTCGAACCCATATCAAATAATATGCAACAGTTACATTATAAATGAGTAGTGTACCTTCTACTATGTCATTTGAAATTTGAGCTTGTTCTATTGTGATAGCAAACATGCATCCCTGGCTATGAGGTATGGGATTTTGGGGTGCCTTCTCCTCTATCTTCTTCTTCAGGCAGTTCCTATAAAAATGGTCTACCTCTCCATAGCTATAGCATTGGTTGCTCTAAGTATAACAAGCCTTGCCTAGGTGGTTCCTCCTACACATAGGGCAAGGCTTAAGACTGGTAGCCTTTCCTAAACATGCTTATGAATGGATGCTTCTTTGCCTACTAATTCCCTATAGAGTGCATCATCCTTTGATCTTTCCTAAACTTGATTCTAGTGAATTCTGCGTTTTCTTACTTCTCATCCCAAGCCCTCTTATAGTCTCCCTCAAATATTGAAGCCATCTCTTAGCCTTTTCCATGGTAGTAGGGTGTACTCAAGGACATCTCTCAGATCAGTTGTTAGTCTATCAACTAATTTCTCAACTACCTTCTTGTGCGATGGATGCACATTTAGTGCAAATCTCCTAAGCTTCAGAACTTATTCTCATATTGAAGAACTATCATATTCCCTTGTTAAAGGCTTATGAACTCCTCCTTTTTCTAATGAATGTGTGAAGGAAAGTACTTAGTGAAAAATGCATCATTGAACTTGTTCCATGGTACAACTACAACACCCTCAAACTGAGTTCATTGCATAATCTTCCACCAAAAGGGAGTCTCTCCCATCATTACAAATGTTTCCATGACTACCTTTTCATCCTCTAGTACATTCATTGCTCTTAAGGCTCTTTTGACCTAAAAAATCTAGGTCTTTGCAAAATCTGATTCATTATCTCCCAAAAAGGATGCATACATCTTCTTGAAGCAATCTAACATATTATATGGTCCATCAATGCATCCACCTTGTGCCCCTTTCCAACAATAAGGCATGGCTTGCTACATGAAATGAGGTGGGGGTTGTTCTCCACGATTGATTAAAGAACCTGATTCAAAATAAGCAGGTCCAGAGGTAGCTAGGTTATGTCTTCATGGTGCCATCTGTTTCAAAACAAGTAGCCTATCATGAGTCTTTCTACTTTGCTAGATCTAAGATCTCTTTCCCTACTTATACTAGTGTATAATATATCGACTATTGATGTCTTTTATCATGTAATTGGCTATAATGGCTAAACCTGAGCTCTGATACCAAATCTATCATGCCTTGAGTTTTGAAAGATAATTTTTAGAAAAGTTAAAATACAACTATTAGAAAAATCAGGAATTCCCTTGGATTTTTTTTAGTACCTTTCATTCTAAAAACATCTCTTCTCAACAACTAAGGGTTAGTTATCAAATAAAAAGTGACTCATGTATGAATCAGACTATACATCAATTTTTAAAATAAAAATCCCAAGGTCAGCTATATGTAATCCAATTGATTACAATAAAATATCCATCAATGTGGAAAAGGCATCCATATGTACTTTACATCAAATAGCCATAAACTAGGAGAGCAAATAAAATATTCTGGCTGCTCATCCTCACATCAACCAAGCTGCACTTTCCTTGCCTTTGCTTTGTTTAGCCAAGCGATTCCTCCTTTATACTCATGTTCCTCTAATCTAAGATATTGTAAAATGAGATATAATATCTTAGCAAATTATGCTTATGAGGGTTAAAAATAAGGGTATATTTAAGAGAATAGCATAGAATGAAAATTAGATTCATCATCCATGAAAACATGTCCATAAAAGACATAAGAGAAACAAGTGGATGACACTCTTTATGTGTCAATGAAAACCCACTAGCTCCACCAAATCATATATGTACAAGAACTTAAGTACCTATTTAGATCCCTTGTTGAGCTTCATAACAACAAACAAAAAAATAAATAGCAAACATCATGGAACACCTATGCTCACATCAACTTCACTATCGTTTGCCCTTCGGTATCTCATAGAGGGATTCCCACAATATCCTTACAGGGCTTATGCTTGTCTTAAAAGGGTGTCATGAGTCACCTACAGTGGAATCCACCACCAATCGAGAAATATGCCACTCTTAGCATTGGATACCCTTCCACTTTAAGTGGTTAGAGGTGAGGAGGCCAACCTGTCCAACCTCTTAGTATAGCATCCTTAGGCTCCATGGCCTATCATGTATGAGCAAAGTGGGGTATTTCTATACCCTCATATTACTTGCAAATCTCTCAAGCAATGAAATAAAAGTAACTCATTCTTTCAACTTTTACGTTGTAAATAAAATCGCATATAGCATGGCTGTCTAGATGCATATCTTATGATAGTCCTAAAACATCCTGTTTCCCTTAAAAACAAAGTAATAGAAGTATATTATGGTGCAGTGTCTATGATAGTCCAGAACATTTCCTTAAACTATACACTTTAGATTATAAACAATGATGAACAATTTCACTATAGCTCATTGTCTATAGCAAACCATACACTTCCATAAAACATGTATCATTCATTATAAACAACCCAGGCAATTATGCTATAATCCTATGCATATAGAAATCTTTAAACAATTCACAAATCATGCATTTTTCATTAAAAACAAGACTAAATAGATTTCCATAAATTCCTCTTTGAAAAAGAAACTAAACAATCCTGTTGCAATGCTATGTGAATAACAGTTCTTAAACATAGTACATAGCATATTTAAGACATTGCTCAAAGCCACCAAAATACATAGTTTAAATCAGTCCAAAAAAACAAGTCAGATAACATTCCTCGAACACATGCTTATAAGACATGGTTTAGATCAATCCAAAAATGTTTCATATAGCAGTCCTAAAACACTCCCTCTGACTATCCAACAAACTTGATCTAAATTAGTTCAAAGATATTTGAAAAACATTTCATTTTTAACTAACTTTCAGTCCAAAATATTTTAGTGATGTTCTATAGTAGATCGCAGTACAAAAACATCTCAAAAACCATTCTTTTTTACTTATATAACAACTCAAAACATACCAGCTATGATCTATGACAAATAGTAGTCCATAAATGGGTAAAAAATGAATCCTTTTTACTGACATACAACCCAAACATTTTTAGCTATGGTCTATGGTAGGTAGCAGTCCAATTTTTTTTTTATAAAACTCATATTTTCACTAGTAAAAACCATCCATGTACATTCAGTTATGCAACAAATAGCAGATAGCAGTCTAAAACATGATTAAAAACTCATCCTTTTATAAGAAAAATAGTCACTATACATTCATCCATGAAGAAAGCAGATAGCTGTCTAAAAACATGACTAAAAACTCATTTTTTACAAGCAAAGCAGCTAGTATACATTCAATAATAAAGCATAGCAGATAGCAGCCCAAAACATGATTAAAAACTCATCTTTTTACAAGAAAAACAGTCATTATACATTCAACTATGAAGCACAATAGGTAACAATCCAAAAACATGTTTAAAACCTCTTATTTTATAAGAAAACAATCACTATACAAATGCATAGTAGATAAAAGTCCAAAACATGATTAAAAACTCATCTTTTTACAAACAAAACTGTCACTATACATTCAGCTATAAAGCATGTTTGATATTAGTTCAAAACATGATTAAAAACTCATCTTTTTACAAGCAAAACAGGCATTATACATTAAGCTATAAAGCATAGTAGATAGCAGTATAAAACATGCTTAAAAACTCATATAATGATCATACATGAACTTGCTATTCATTCTTATAGTATAGAAATTAGTGGTAAGTATAAAAACACATCATTACTTCCTAGAAAACTTGTAAACTAATCAGATCTACAGATCTAAATATCACTAATATCATTCACTCTAAAATCATAAACATATTGAGTTTTTACCTACCTAGAGACAGTTTTCTCTATTGAAACCTCTTGCTTTCCTTTTGCTTCTCCTTACTTTCTTTCCTCCTTTTCCTTTCTTTTTTTCTTCTTCTTTCTCCCCTTTTCCTTCACATTTTTCTCCTCTCTCTCTCTCTCTCTCTCTCTGTCTCTCTCTCTCTCTCTCTCTCTCTCTCTCTCTCTCTCTCTCTCCCTCTCTCTCTCTCTCTCTCTCTTCCATGCCTCTCTCTATTTCCCTTTCTTTCTTTCTATTTGCAATGGCCCAACAATCTCAAATTGTTGATGCATTGGAGCTACTAATGTGGGAAGCATGAGAGCCATTTGTTTCCCTCTTATCTATAGCCTGTGTGGACCAATCATAGACTTTCACTATATTTTGATTTCAAATCCATTTAGTTATTAATCTTAGTGATCAAGAATACTCTTAATCCGCTGAAATCTAACTATACATTTAATCATTACAAAAAAAATTTAAAAGTGAGACAATCTCCTTTTGTTGTTAAAGTTGCACAACTAATTTCATTAAAAGGATAAAAATTTGAAAAGTTATAGTTGATGTCAAATCTTGTCAATTAAAAAATAAGCTCAATTAGTGCAATAAAATCAGAAGATATGTAATATATCTAGATCAAATCAATATCATATCAATCAATTGATTAACCCAATGATTGATCAACCTATCAGTCAACTGCTGAGTTGCACATACCATCCTACCACAAGAATTGGCATATATTCTAGAGAATGACCAACATGTCATCCCATATCCAAACATAACAGTGTGGTCCACTAAGCATGTAGAGGAACAACCTTCCAGCTACATTTGACTATAGATATCTCATGACCTACACCAATCCTCATGGGGGCAATATTTCATAGCAAGTGGTAGTCTCCCCATGATACTATAACCTCATACAAAGGTACTACTTTGGATAGGTTCTATTTCAAAAGCTAATGGCCAACTGGACTTCCTATCATATCAAACAGTGGGGTCTTACAAATCACCCTAGGTTGGGTCCAACTTTCATGAGTTGCCTGATTATTCAAAAATGTCATTCACACTTTAGTGCAAGGTCAAATCAAATGCATTCACTTTAGAGGCATTACACATCATCATCCTTATAAGCTCAAAATCATATGCACCCTTTTTAGGGTCAAAACACAATATTTTAGTCAAATCAAATCCAACAATGCCCATAGCATTTAGTTTGTCAAATCAATCAAATATGAGTGCCCAAATTTTCTGGTAAACATTCTAATGAAAATTTACAAAATAATCCATGACATTTCTATGTAGTTCTCATAATGAGAATTATGTTCAAATCTAATAAAACAATGAAGTAGATAAAGTATCTTGCCTAAAATTGCACTTTGTTACAATTCAAGAGATAACAAGCTTTACAAAATTTACAGATTCATGGGTATCAAAAGCATCATGCTTGCTAGCATGTGTACTTTGTGCACCCTATCATACGAGTTCAGAAGTATGGTACAATTCCAAGAAAATCAAACACCTATCCTATGAACTGGTGTATTGTTGAGCAAACTACCATATGCACTAGTGCACTGCTGTGTGCACTATACTTTACACCAGTGCACTATGCACTATGGCACCCCAAGTTTTTCCCAAAAAAATTTATCATTTATTTTGTAAAGGTGGTGCACCAATATTTTTAAAAAGTAAAAAACAATTGAAAACATGTTCTTTGAAATTCAATTTTCCAAAAACCCAGATGTCACCTCAACTCCCATACTATACATAATATAGTTTTTATAGAAGATAGACATGCATTTTATGAAACAACAGGACCCATCCAATGGTTCACATACATAGTCCTTATAATCATTATACTAAATGTCCAAGCAGCATAATCTAAATAACTAACTATACAATATAAAAACTTTAACAAAATATATACCTGAGCACAGAGGTATGGCTGTTGAACTCCTCTTGCTTGTGTATGTCTTCTCCTATCTGTCTGTATCAGAGATATTGTAAAAATAAAACATTTACAATATCTCAGCAAGCTATGCTTGGTAAGGGAGAGTTAAGAAAACATGTTAATTGCATATGAATTAAGCATTTTACATCAATTAAAATATTCAATATCATCATGATGCTTATATGGGATGAAGTTTATAACATAGTTTATAATTCAATAATTTCATTAATAATTCAATTATCTGCAAGTCATTAATAAAATAGCTATTTATAATTCTTCTTCTTCATATGAATAAAATAATCACATTTTAGAGATTACACTTTACATGATATATTTAATAGATATAATTCATTACTATTTTAAATATTTATCATTATCATTTTTCATATGATACCATACTCCAATTCTATGAACCATACTTTGCATAATATATCTACCCATTCACTTCCCCATACGAAAACTTTTATAAAACTATTAAGACATACTTTCTTAATTCTCCACCTACCTCGTGTGGCAAGTTTATCCATTTCTCACTAGCTAATCGACCCTGTGCACTTCAATCTATACAATGCATAAAAATTCTTTTCTTAATACATTCACATACATAGAGATGTTTAGATTTAATTATGATCATAAATTTAAGAATCTAATGCAATTCAAGGCCTGGATCATCATTATCGGATCTTTACATGGACGATCAAGACTCATGTCAGTTGATCAAGGCTTCTATTGACATCTGCCCTTAGTTTAGGGTTGAGATCTACGGTTGGATCTATGTGGACATCTAAATTATATTTTCCATCAGATTACATGTTCAAATTTAACTAATTTAAGGGTGTACATTGGTCTAATAGACCACTTCTAGCTTTGGATTGATGATTAGAACCCATCTGTGGGGTCTGATCGTCGATCTAATGCCAACAAGTCATTGTTTAAATAGTGACATATCGGACGGCTGAGGTTTCTTGATAGGTTTTCATCCAACTTACACCATTCTAGTCACATCCTAGCTAATTCAGGGTTGTAGTATTCATTTGCGGTGTTTGATAGTCAATCAAACACTACAAAATTACTGTGTGAACAACACCTGATTGAATGGCTGAGATTGTTTAATTGATTTCTAGCCTAGATTGATCATCTCTGTTAAATTTAGGCTTCATCAAGCACTTATTTACTTATTCATAGGTTTGGATTAAGAAATGGATGGTTAGATCATCCTTAAATCTAGATCTAGCGTAAAATCAAACGGATTTAACAAAATACATCAAATTAGAAATAGGGTTTCACAGATCTTACCTTCAGAGCATGTTTCCATGCTTCCTCCACCCTTGGATGAGCTGGATTGACATTGATTTTAGGTGAACCCTCCATGATCTCATTGCACACTAGTTTCCCCCCTCAATCAATGGCCTAAATCATCTCAGATCTCATCATGGTCATGGGGTTCATGTTCTCCTCACCCAGCCGTGGAAGATGATTGACTTGGATCAACAATCTGAGCTATCATTGTCTCTAGTGATGGCTTGCAAACTCCAGCCAACCACCAAACCCCAGTTTCCTCCTCTAATCATTGCAGAACCAAAGGGCTTTTGCTCGTGCCCTTAAGAAGAGTAGGTTGATGGTTTCGATTTGGAGTTCGAGCTCCCCTTGTCGTTGGTGCCCTCCTCCTTATCTGGCAAAAGAAAAAAGAAAAAAAAAAACCCTAAACTCCTCTATTTCTTCTCCATCGTGCAGGTTGGCCTTCCACCTCCATTTCTCTCTTTCTCTCCTCTCTTCTCGTTCCTCTTCCCTCTTCTTCTTCATCATCTTCTTCTTCTCCTTCCTCTTCCTTCTTCTTTTCTTTCTTTCTTTCTTTCTATTCATCAGGTTTTGGGAACAGTCTATTCCCTACGTTTTCACTTAAGTGGGGATGCCATTAGCAAATGCCCCCCCTTTTTGTTATTTTAGTTTAGTTATATTTTATTTATTTTAAAGTTTAATAATGATGTTCTAACTATTCTAAACACCATTATGCCAATCAATGCAGTTGGTACGCCATACTAATGATGTTTTTCAACTCCATTGACTACCAAATTCCAACTCTTACAAGTGGGGCCCACTTAGTGAAATTACAAAAATACCCTTTTGTAAGAAAATTACTATTTATTATTCAACCTTTGATTTCAACAAATTTAGTGTCATTGGATTCGTATCGACGAGTAGAATCCAGATTTTATAATTTCAATTTCATGTTCTTAGTTCTTTTATCTTTTAATTATAGTGTTGCCCTTGGATTCGAAGTCCCATAACTTCTGCATTCGGACTCTGTTTTCAACGTTCTTTGGCTCGTTGGATTCCATTTTCTAAGTTCTATCTAATGGTTTAAATTTTAGTTCCAAATTTTGATCATATTAAAAGATATACTTCTTGAAAACTCATCACCTGATCATGGAATAGTAAAATTTTGGGGTAAAATTCATCTGAACTCCGATTTCAGTGTTCTTTATGTTGTTGGACTCGATTTTTTGAGTACATTCCAAATATTCATGCTTCCACTCCAATTTTTATTTCTATAAAAAAATTAATTTATTTGGGTAAAAAATTCCAATTATATTCCAAAATTCCAATTTCACATAATAACGCCCAAAATAGTATTTACAAAATTTGGGGTTGTTACAATCTTCCCCCCTTAATTAAATTTCGTCATCGAAATTCTTTTCATGCTATCTTTGAAACCATTCTAGGAGTATTCTCATCTCATCATAAACTTAATTTCTTGTAATTCCTTCCATGCCATGAACACAACTAGTGCACCACCTGCACTATGAACATTGACATGTTCCCTACACTACTGTCCCTCACACCAAAACACATAATTTGGTTACAAAATCATAGTCACTATTTAGGCATCATTGGCACTATCCAGTGCTCTGCATGCCATGTCTATGTACCACAGTGCACTGTCCAAGGTGCTATCTGCCTGTGACATGCCCAGTGCACTATGTGCCTTGTGCATTGTCCAGGGAGCTATCTGCTTGTGCACTACCCAAAGCACTATGTGCCAAGGCACTGTTGAGTGAACTGTGCTCGATTTACTATATGCTCAATGTGTATCCATTGCACTATGGTTTATGTGCCATATGTGTGTTATTCAATGCATTGTGCTTTGCACGGTGTGCTAATGCACTGTCTGGGTCACTGTGTGCCAATGCATTGTCTAGAGTACTATGTCCTAATGCAATGCCTAATGGACAATGCATTGAGGCATAGCTCAATGCACTATTTGTCTAGACCATGCTCAGTGCACAATGCAACCAGGCACTACCCTCTACACAGTGTCCCCAAGCTGTGCCTAGTGCACTTATGCACTACCTGGAGCACAATGGGCCAATCCATGCTCCTCCAACAAGTTCAAACAAAATTTTATACATCATTTCTATGCTTCCCATCATGCCAAGGTTCAAGAACATCTCATGCTCTAAAATGCCCAAAAATAAGGACATCAATTGTTAGATCAAAATCATCCTCTCTCATGTGAATAAAATTGAAATTAAAATATCAAATTTCTATTTAAAGATCATGCCAATTTCATATGTCAATTTGGAGTATAGTTTTTGCATAATTTCAAACATCAAAGTCCAAATTAAACACCCATGTATCACACATCAAGTCATGGATCAAATGTAGGACTGAAACATGAAATTTCGTCATCAATTTGAAACATAGATGGACATGATTGAAGTATCAAAAACCCAATCAAAACATACGTGGTTCATATGCTAAAATCATGAATAAAAAATTAGAATTGAATATCTTTTTCATGCTTCAATTTCAATGAGAAGCATTTGTAATTACGTACTCAAATATCTTTGCAAATGCACAAATTTTGAGGGTGCATACATCATGAATGAAATCAAATTTAGGAGTCATATTTGATTTCAAAAATTACATGAATTGTTTCAAAAGAAACTATGCACACATACCATCAATTAAAAGCATCCAAAATCTATCAATTAAATAATGGTATTTTCTTATTTTGAAGAGAAAACCTTGATGTAGACTTATAATCCCCTGCCATGATTCTCTTTCTCTGCCATTCTTCAACTTTCTTCTTTTCAAGAGATCTAGTAATCCCTGCTCTTACCCAATCTCTAGCTTTTCTCCCTTTACTTGACCTTTCTTTCTCTTCTATTCTCTCCCTTTCTATTTTTCTATATTTCATATCTTTTCTCTTTTGACTAAGCGTAATATGCATTCCTTGCTTCTTAGCCCAAAATGCCCCTAAGTATAGGACATTGGCTTGGGGATAACCACCATCAAGTCAGCCCAATTTTTTGAGAAATTCCTAGATTCTAAAAAAACATTCTCCCTAAAATGATCATGTGGAGATCCTTCCTCCTCTCTCTATATTTCCCTATCAATTGTCTAAGTAGGAAAATGGATTTGATGATAAACCTCTCAAGCACAAAACCAAACTAGTTTTCTGATACACTAGTCTCATGTCGCAACCTCTTCTCAATCACTCTTTCCAAAGTTTCATGTTATGACTCATAAATTTGATCTCATAATAATTATTGCAACTCTATATGTCGCCTTTATTCTTATAAATTTGTACTATAGAGATTTTCTGCTATTTATCTGTCATTTTCTTTGATTGTACAATATTGTTTAACAGTTTTGGTAACCAAACTACTTTAGTATTTCCTATATACTTCCAAACATTAATTGGTACACCATTGCACCCCGAGACATTTCCTGATTTCTTCTTTTTCAATGCCTCTTTCACTTTGGTATCATAATCCTATGGTCATATTTCTATAGTCCAATGTTATTTGCATTTACGATTCTTTGAATTCTATAATCTTGGGACAATTGTCAATATTGAGCAGTTCTTGAAAGTAACTTTCCCACATTTGATTGATCTTGTCATCTTTGACTAGTACCCTTTGGTCATCACTTTTAATGAATTTAAATTGGTCTAAGTCCTTACTCATCCGTTCTCTTATTTTTTGGATCGAACATAGCTCTCTTGTCTATTATTTTTCCACTTTCTCAATGGACTTAGCCATATTTGTCTGCATGGAATTTACTTCTATCTTATTCTTCCACTTTCCTTCCACCATCAAATTGTTTGTGAATGATATTATCTTCTTGCCTTTCAACTTCCACCAACAATTTTTATACACCTATTAAGTTCATTTCCTTTCTTTCATCTAATGTGAATATCCTTAACCATTAACCTACATGGCATGGTTAAACTCTCAAAACATTTCACTTTACAATCCTTACACATTGATCTTTTAGTATTCCTAAGTAGAAAAAAGTCTATTTGGCTTTTATATGATCCACTTTTAATGGCTAGTAAGTGTCCATCTCTCTTCTTAAAGTTCATGCACATTGTGAGTAGTAAATGGGGTTTATGCTAACATTCAACCCCGATGGTACAATTAACAAGCATGAAGCCTATCTTGTTGCAAAAGGATACATGCATGACACCATATAATTGAATACTTAGAGATTACATGCAATGAGGATGTTAGCTACCATGCAAGTTATAGAAAAAAATGTCTAACTCAATGGATTCAAAAATAATCACCAAAGAGTATAAAACATTAGGAATAAAGATTGATAAGAATGCTGAATATACTTGAGAGTTAGTTCCTTCTACACATACAAAGAATCACCACTGTAGGAAATCAAGCATAGAAAAAGATCACCATTCTTGGATAAAGTCTCACCACTTAGAGTTACAAATCTTCGAGGCATGGAATCACACTCTCTCCACAAGGGTACAATTACACCACCATGAGGTTAAAGAGCAAACACTTCCCACCATGCTTGAGCTCTACAAATGATATGGAAACACCTAGCTAAGATTACAACTATGGCCTATCTTAGATTAATGGTAAAATACATCTTATAATCCATCTTAACAAAATTGTCAAACATGCAATAAAAAGAAATGTCTTTTTGAGCTTGAATTTGAATGGAAGTAACCTCTATTAATTGATGTACAATTGGGGTATTTACAGATGGGAACAACCTTCCCAAATTTGCAAATAGAAACTACCAAAGAAACATACTAATTGTATCAGTAGCTTAACCCATTAAATTTTTTTAATTATATGATCATTAACCTCCAAGACTTTCTAAACTTGTTCACTTGCTAAATCTTCTCTGGAGGCTTACTAAACACATTTAAGCAAGTTCTAAATTTTTATAATAGATATTAGCAAGCTTCTAAGATTGCAAGATTCCCTAGTTAAGACTTTCCAAATCAAGGAGCTAGAATCTTTGACTATTCAACCATTAACCCTTGATCAAGCAAGCTTTGGGATGGCATTTTTTACTTTCAATGTTTAGAAGCTCTTTTATTACTCTTCCTAATCTCCAACTCATCTAGAACATCCAAACCATCACGATCCATGCAATTCCCCATGTTTGATCCAAGATGTCCAATAGAGTTAAAAATAGGCATCTTTTCTAATTTGCTTAGAAACATAAATTTTTTGACAATCCAAAACATTGAACTCATACATATTGATAATGCCTTCCCATCCATGACTAGCTATGCTAATGTCACAAGTGACTTATTAGTTGATCTTGGATATTCAAAGCTAGATCAACCTCAAGTTAATCTTTATTGATCTTCCATCAATTTAGAATCATGAGACACATTTGTGTCATTCTCTATCTTTTTCTAAGAAGTAAAAGGAAGAGTACAAAATCTCCTTCTTATGATTTAATAGATTTTTACTGTGTATCAATGACTGAATCTCTATTTGACTCCATTCTCAATATTCCAACAACAATATTCTTAGCATCAAAAGAATTGCAACTAATATATTCTATTGTAGGGATTGCAGTATTGAGAAACTCATGGTGTCTTTTACTCTCCTTTATGGCTTTGAGAAAAGAATGAACCAGTGGGCAAGATTCTTGGATGGGGTTATTGGTTGATGATCTTGAGGACATGAATCCACTTCTTATAAGTTTCATCATACCTTTTCACAATTAAATTATTGATGCTTACTTGTCCTATGAATACAACTCAAATTTGTTAGTAAACTTCAAAACTATTTTTGGAAAATCACATATCTTAATAAGACATGCAATAACATCTTTGTGGAAAGTAGACAGTATGCTCTCCATCAAGGATATATCTACCAATTGTGGCAAAATCATCTGGATGGAGAAATCCTTCTTTTCTATCTCAAGTGATAATGATCTCTAAAAAGCTATGTACCACTTCCATGCATGTGGTTCTTCTGCATATGAAGTATTGACATGCTCTTGATTCTCCATTAGATTCTCAATTACTTTTGTGCTTATAACTTCAATCATTCTAATACTTTCTTCTTTCAACCAAAGTTCATCCAACAAGGAAGTACTCAAAAAGTCTTCATCATGGGGATACTTACCATAGGTAGGGCCTTTATCACCTTTATATCATTCATATATAGAGTAAATGTGGTAAATTAATACCAAATCTCTTAGATGTTTAGATATCAAATACTATGGAAGTTTCATCCTGCAAATAATCAACAACAGATTCATTATCTGCCTCAAAATTTGAATGTGCAACATATAAAACTTCTACGCAAGACTCATCTTTTTCTTTGTTGCAAAAGTGAATCACTTCAGAAGATTTTGAAATGATTTTAGGTTTTAATGGTGTAAGAATTATCTTTTCTCTATGGAACATAAAAGAATAATTATTTTTGAACCTGTCATGTTGGGCTCTCCTACCAAATTTCTATGGTCTTGCCAATAACAAGTGTCATGCATCCATCAATGCAACATCACACTAAATCTCATCTTTATACCAAGTTCTAATAGAAAATGAAACAAGGCATTTATGGGTCATCTTTGTTTGATGAACTTTTCTGAGCCACTTCAATATATAGGGTTGAGGATGAGGCTCTGTCTATGACTTTTGCATGTTGACTAGTTCGTAGAAGCTACATTCTCATAAGCACCATTGTCTATGACCATGTTACATACCTTACCTTCTGAAGTACAATGTGTATGGAATATAGTGTAATCAATCATCATCCTTGTGAATGGCACTCAAGCTACATAGTACCACCAATAAATCTCCTTGATCTACAGGATGTATAACTTCTTCTTCTTCAAAACTAATGGTGAATCCTCTTCTTCATGCTCAAAATTTTCAGCTAATGCTACCATCTTGTGATTTGGACAATTTGAGGCTATATATGCAAGTCTTTCACATTTAAAGCATATCCTCATGGTAGAACTAGAGGATCCTGGCTACTTATTACCACCACTCTTTATTTGATTTTCTTTAGTTTTATTAGGCATCCACTTAGAAGATGAATCCCTCCCATGATTGAAAGTGTTCTTCTCATCATATGATTTAAAAGCACCTTTTTTAGAGACATCTTTCTGCTGTTTCTCAACAATCAAGGCTAGTTTTCTAATGTCATTGAATGACAAGCATTGTAGTAGACAAGTTGCTTAACCCATAAAGATAGGCATATTTTTTAATTGGCTTAAAAAGTTAATTTTTTGAAGATCCAAACCATTAAACCCATCCATAATGATGATATATTCACATCCATGATCAATGATACTATTGATCTCATGTCCCATGCAAGTTAGAGTTTGATTTCTCCATTCAAAGTTAGATCACCCTTGATCTTTCTTGATCCACCATCAAGTTTATAATCATGGACACACTCATGTCATCACAAAAATAAAGAATTGATTACACCAAAACCTTTACTCTAGTAGTTTAATTCACAATAAAAAAAGCAATGTTATCTATAATAGTTTCCTCTTGTTGACAGTGATGGTAGATGGATGTTAACAGTGCATTTTACACTGTTCAAAAGAAAAACAACCATTCTCGCATGGCAATTTATAGGAAGAAGTCTATATGACTCAACCACTGGGATTCCACAACTAATTGCAACTAGATTTTGTGTACAAGTTAGACAATTCCATATATACACACAAATAAGCACCAAGTTCATGGTTTAGCACATTCAGCTCACAACTTATTAAACATGGCTTCCAATCAACCAAAATAGATAGTTTAATATTCATTTACAAGAAATGTGGAGTTCCTCTTTATCAATTGGTTTATGACGATGTAATATCCCAAAATTTTGTACTAATTACAATCAATAAAAATTCAGAGTTTTGTTCAGAGTTCAAAAATTGAGATTTTAGAAACTATATATTTTGACAATGAGACCTCTATTAATGGTTAGGGCTTGGAGAGATCAATCTAAGACTATAACCATGCTAAAATCCAACAATGGGGATTGAACTTATGAGAAAAATAAGATTTTACATTAATAAAGAAACCCCTTTCTAAATATATATTCAAAAATGGTCAAACCCACTTAACTAATAAATTTGGTCATCCATGTTAGCAAAACATCAAAATACAATGAACCTTATAAAAGACATTTTTAACATATTTAGATTTCTGGCATAATTAAAATAAATTTGAAATTAGCAATGTATTGAGAATAAAATAAGTGGATTATAGGAATTTGTTAAAATTCAAAAAGTATATACAAAATAAGATAATATTAGAATATGGAGAATCACCATTTGTGAAACTTGAGCTCTAGATAATTGGTAATGAAACATATTAGAAAGGAATTCAAAAGCAATTAGCAAAGAGACCAAGACATCTCATTAAGTGTATGACATCTTGGGATGGGGAAAAGAGACAAAGTGAGCAAAAGAAATGGAGAGAGAGAGAGAGAGAGAGAGAGAGAGAGAGAGAGAGAGAGAGAGAGAGAGAGAGAGAGAGAGAGAGAGAGAGAGAGAGAGAGAGAGAGAGAGAGAGAGAGAGAGAGAGAGAGAGAGAGAGAGAGAGAGAAGGAGGTGATGTAAACCACACCCCACCCCCACCCAGCTCTCCCTTTAACAGTTGAAAAAAGATCTAAGACATTGAGATCATGCATGAGGGAGTAAGGGAAAAGCTAGCTAGGAACAACAAGACCGATCCATCAACCAAGTAAGTAAATCTTAATTGGTTGCTAAGTTTACTTCACTTGTCACAAAGTTTTGAAGACTCAATCATGATGTTTTCTTAGAAAATAAATGACTAAAGGTTACATGTGACACCCAGGTTTTACTAACACAATTACATACATAATAACTATAATAGTAATAATTGTAAAATAATCAGGATCCCTAATCAATTTTTTTTTTACTTTTATTCAAATTGAATTATCCCTTGCTAAAACATCACCTTTTAAAACCACAGGGGTCATACGACTCATGAGAAAAAATGTAAGAAAAAATGATAATGGCAAAATGATTGAAAATAACGTGGCCTAGGGTTTGTCCATCATAACACTACATCCAATATAAATGATATGTTCACATGACCAAGTGCAAAAGATAAGGTCTAAGCATATACAGGCCACGCACAAATCCAAAATCAAATCTAGTCAACTACATACATAAAAATGTCAATCCTATTTTTGTTATCCAGCAGAATATCTAAGGCATTGAAACCAAAGCAATGCCTTAGTAAGCTATTGCTTGTGTAGCTACATAGACATTTAATATTTAACAATAAATGTAGGTAGTACAATGGATAAATAACAAAATATAATAATAAAATTTCATGGATGAAATAGATGCATGGACTGAATAGCCAAGTCTCATGATCAAAATGACATTAACAAATAATTCATATTCAAAATGAAATTCATTATGACATAATAGACCTTAGATAAATCATGACAATCACCTGAAATCAATTTTCCATGACATGCATATCAAAATATGATCATCGCTCATAGGTATCAAAGAGTCAAATGTATGCAATTTCACCACATCAAATGTAGAGCATGTCATGAATAAGAGGACACCCAACTCACACGGGTCTTGTGAGTGTGCCGCACACAAACACATTCGGTCATAAGTACTCATACCAATTCCCCACTCGTTGTCATGCCATGAGTATATCTAGATACAACCATCATAGTATGCTCATAATGCGGCATGAAAATATAGATCAAACATATGGATCTCCATAATGCAGTAGTAACCAACTCCTAGGTCTACCAATTGCAACTCCATGTTAGCCCCTGAACGAGAGACTAAGTGTCTGTCATGCATGGGGGACTGATCAAATGCGTAGTGTGGACTACACATGATATTACTCCCTACAAGGTTTTCCCATCTATGGGACGGATGTCTAATCATCTCACAAAGTTAGAAGGCAGGTGGCTAGCCCTAAATCTCTCCTAATATAGCATCCACTGAGCAAAAATACCCATCATAAAGTTGCAGAAATATGAAAATCACTCAAGATATCAAAATAATGACAAAAAGTAATACCCAATGCACAAAATACACAAGCACTTGTGACTTGCAATTCTAGAGCACTACCTTATTACAGGGTTAGCCTCTTAGGGGCTCCTCACCAAGCCTCAATAGTCCACAGTAAGCAATACTAATAAAAATAATTCATTCGAGACTCTAGATATGAAATCTCATGTGTTTGGGGGAAACATACCATCGAATGGTTGTGCATAAATACAAAGCATACAGGCTGAATAACAGTCTTAACAAGGTCATAAAGCCAAAAGAGACATGCATCAAATCATTGAAATTCTTGAAATCATTCAAAAAACATTCATGGTCTCATAAGGACACATAAATATTAAATGTCAATGATGGAAACAATCCTCTAAGATGTGTGATCTCTCTAATCCATGTTGTCTGGTATACCTGTCAAGTCACGTGCATTACACGTCGTGGCTTACCACCATTTGTGTATCATCTCTAACTCACAAGACTACAATTCATTCTTCATTTACATAGTTTGGTGTTCATCTACCCCCAATTATATATCTAATTTTTTATATCTTTTGTGTAATCTTTTGATCTTGGTAGTTGATCTTGGATCAATGGTTTGGATCACTTAGTTGTAATTTATTCACGTCGATCAATGTCTTATAATTAGTCCTTGTCCCAATTCCATAGTTAATCCACCAATCCAACAGTCAAATTTCGTCTTAATCAATCATATATGTGTTCCTTGATCACCCTAGTGTCTAATATCACTTAGATCATAGTTTTTTAGATTATCCAACCATTGGATCATTCACAATACTCCTTTAGATGTCTTAATCATCTACTTTGGGTATCAAATAGTACAATCCTTCATAATTATAGTGTTTTTTGAGATTCGTAGGTGTATTAATAGTTAACCTATTGATCTGACAGTCAGATTAATCTCCAATAGATCCAATGTATAGCTCATATCTTAATCAATGGTTCAGATCATAATCTAAGTTTCTTTAGATGATTTGATGGTTAGATTCATCATTTTAACTACTAGATCATCTAATTGATCAATTTCTAAGGCCTTATCACCCTCTAATTTGGCCAATCTTGGTCATCCAATATTTCTTAGGTTTTAATCAAGTCTAAATGCACCCAAATTTAAGTTTTCATCATTAATTAGGTCTATGTCATCAAGACAAATCCAACAAATTCCTTGAATCCAAAATCAAGCTTATGTAGCCTTCGAAATTGAAGATTTCAAGTTTTAGGTCAAAATCAATTATCTAAATCAAAATATAGACCAAAACAAGATAAAACAATGTCACTAGGGTGCACTGTGTCCATGACGACCGTATGGGACACACTTGGGCACATCACAGTCTATGACAACCCTAGTTGTCATATGCATTTTTAAATGCAAAAATAATTCCTAATGTGAGATCAATCCCTATTTGAAAACAATTTTGTAAAGACAATGCAATGCTGTAGAAGAATCTTTTTCTTTTAAATTGATTTTGAAAATCCTGAGTGTTATTTACTTCGAAAAAAATAAAATAATTGATTTTTTTTCTAATTATAAAATTTAAATAGAAATACATGCATCCTAGATCCAGCTAGTCATAGCTCATAGCTCAACCGTAATAATTACATGTGCATGTTTAGAAAAGATAAGTCATCTGCTCAAATTGTTTATAGAGTCTCTCATGCGTTTGTCTTCATCTAGATTCACATCCACCTCAAATTGCTTTGTCTTAAGTCAAATTCTTCAAAGCCCTGAGATATTGTAAAAAAATTTGCAATATCTCAGCAAGCTTGTGCTTGTGTAGGTAGTTTCACATCTACTATATTACATTTTGGTGTAGGTAGTTTCACATCTACTATATTACATTTTGAAAATCCAAGTTTAAATAATATTTCAAATATTTTTTATATAGCTTTAAAAAATATAACGATCAAATCAAAGATAGGAAACATAATTTAAAATCACATATCAATCTCAGTATGCAATTTCATGCTAAATGATAGCTGATTAAATTTGCATAAAAACAACCCAATTAGTTACCCATGTGTTACAACTTATAGGGGTAAATTAGGATTTTTATACAAAATTTTGTAACACATGCAATTTTTTTTTTTATAAAGAAGAAAATGTTGTTATTTTGTAGGTCCAGAGGCTAATCCAAGGTAAATATGTGATTAATCATATTTTTTTGGAATTTAATTAGGAATTTTCACTTTTTGTAGGAAGTAAAATGGAGATCTAACGGTCGAGATTGATCAAGATGAAATTAAAGATCAAGATCAAAAGATTGAGTCTAAGCTTCAAAATCATAACTTTAACATGAAACCAAAGGCCAAAATCATCTTGTGGCCTAGTAATGGATGCGATTAAAGGAGCTAAAGATGGCCAAAGTGGGCCCATGAAGTAAGTCATGCACTCCCACTACCTTTGCATCAAAGCCACCTTAGCCATATAAGCCATGAGAGAAGGTGGAAAGCTAAGAAATTTAAGTCAAACCATACAAGCCACTCAAGAGAAGGGATAGAGCCAAGAAAGCTTCCAAAGACAGCTATGAAGCCTAGCCAAAGGAGCCTTCAAAGTGAGCCATCAAGCTAAGCTAAATGGAAGGCTAGGATTGGATGAAATTCAAGAGGATTGTCCATGAGATTTCAAGGGATATTTTGAAGATAATTAAGGGAAATATTATTAGGATAAGTTGGAATATGGACCAATAGGATGAGAGCCTTCTAATTTTTATGTTTTTCCTACATTTTTATCACTTTCCACCTCACCACCAAAGACCATCCCGAATTTGACTTTCCGTTCAAGAGTACTACAATTCCATAACTCTTCCACCTTCTTAAACTCCCATTCTAATCACTCAACAAATCCCATGTTTTTATGGAATTCCTTAACCAATCAAATTCTCCCATCTCACATCACTTTTCAAAATTTCCTACTCATTTCTTTCTTCCTGTCTTCCCTTATCTTTCTTACCTCATCCCCAACTACACAACTGCCTAAATTGTAGGAGATTCTACAATTTTTGAAGGGGGAGATGTCCCTCCCTAAAAAAGAGGTGCCTCCCACCTATTCCAATTCAATATGGCAGCCACCACACCCCCTTGTTTCCTATTTGAAAACCATAGCATTCCCCATATCTGAATCATCAAAATTGAAAATATTTCATCCCCACCACACCTTATTCTTAGAGTACCCCAAAAAATATTGGAAAACAAGAATAAAAACCCAACAAAAACCTTAGCTAAGAACATTTTTTACTTGGGGAAAAAGATGCCTCCTCCCTTAGATGGAGACATCCTCTTCCTACTTCTCCATTCTCCTCTCTTTTGCTTTTGTTTTGTGAAATCCTTGGGTGCTGCTATCTTCCCAAAGGTGTGTGACTTCTTCTAGAAGTTTTCCACCACTGGTTTTGGGAGGGTTTACTTCAGCTTTCAAGGTTAGTGTCTCTTGCTTCCTTTCTTGTTTTCCTTAGTTCTTTCCATGCTAATTTCTGCCTTGTCCTCTTTTGTTGTGCTTTGGCTTAGAAACTAAGATTCAAGGATGGTTTTTCCTTGGAGTGACAGCCAAGGGAAATCATCTTGAATCTAGTTTTCCCTTTTCCTTTCATAGCTTTTGAGTTCTCTTTTGGATTCCATTGAATTTTAGCTTTGTTTTTCATTAGTTTCCATTGATCTTTCCTTATATGCCATAAAATTTCCTTTGAATATCAAGCTTTGTTGGAGGATAAATCATTGTTAGTCTTTGCTTTGGGGCTCAAGTTAGTAGGAATATTGGTGCATTTCATTCAAAAGAGGACAAAAATCTTCCATGTAATCTATTGTATGCCATAAACTGTTGATCATTAAAAAAATGCTTTTTACTTGATTATTGTCCATGATTCTTCTTAATTGTTTGCTTTATGTTGATGGGATATTATGGGAGTGAATGTTTAATTCTGAAATTTCCAGCAATCTAATTAAAAGAGCTCTAAAGCAATGCATCCAATCCAAGGATGAAATGCATGATTAAGAGGGGCTTTAGGGCTGAAGTTGGAAAACCTTGTTAAATTGCTTGTTTTTGTAGATCCATAATTTAATATTCCATATCTATTGGTTTCAAATGCACTTATCAAAACATGTTGGAAATATGCATGTAAGCCATGGCTGGAATGCGTAGCGTTGATTGATTTAGTGAGTGAATAGATTCCAAGTTGTGGCATTCATTCAAGTAGGAAAAAGAAATTAAGTTGATCTTGTTTACTTTGATGTTAATTGTTAAAGTTCATTCTCTTAATTTCCATTGCATTCCTTAGACAATTTCATGATTTAGAAAGTATGTGTTAAAGCATGTTTTCCATAGACTAGTTAATTAATTTCATGCTTAGGAAAGTTATTTCAAGAAAGTTGTTAAATCTTCATTTTAGGATAGTTTTACTTTTAGGAAAGTTTAATATTGAAACTGCATATTTAAGGAAAGTTTTCAATTTAGCATGTTTCTTGTTTTTGCCTAGTTTTCAATTTTTATGTTGTAGTTTCCATTCTTAGTTTAGGTTAAAAATCACTTGAATTTGGCTAGGTTAGATAGTTTAAAGTGGGGACCTCTAGCATCACATTAGTTCAACTTCTCATGGGATCAACCTCACTAGCGTACTATAATCCAAATGATTCATACACTACCGAGTTTTGATTAAAACAACGACAAGTTTTTGCCGTCATTGCTGGGGAGTTCCAACATTTTGTGTAGTGTTCCATTCTTTGAGTTATTTTCCTCTAGTCTAGGTTTAGGGTGAATTAGACTAGGGTTTTTGCATAATTCTTTCATTTGTTATTATTTTTCTCATATTGACCATATTTCTTTGATTTTTGTGCAAGGGAAATTGGAAAAAGAGTGGTGATGATCATGAGGGCCATGGCTTCATCATCTTAGATTAGGTTTTATTGCTTTCTTAGAATAGGATTTGAGTGAAATTGTAGTGAGGACCAATTGTAATTTTAATTTCTTTATTATTTAATTATAAAGGAGTTGTAATAATACAAACAAGTGTAGGGTATGGTGGCACACACTTGATCGTCATTGGACCCCTCACTATGAGCATCTCTCACTCAAATTTTAATTCTTAGGATAATTTACAGTTAGTATAATTTGTATTTGGATGTTAGTATAATTCATATAGATTAGGACCACTCACTGTAAATGTTGCATCTTTACTTTAGATTGTTGCATTAATTGTGCACCTATGTAATGAATGCTAGCTTGAACTTGGTTATAACCAAAGCATAGGCTACATGGTTATAATGTCACATCTATTAATGTGCTTGACACTTTGTTAAGTAGCATATAGGTATATATTAGTTTGCTTTTTTTTTGCATTGCATATTTATAGATTTATGGTGGTATGGAATTAATGATAGTAAGGGCCCCACAGGAACCCTTATAAGATAAGGACTGGATTTCATTACTAGTTCATTGCCCCACCTAGGAGTCAATCAACATACTTGCATGCCACGATCCTAACCCTTGAATTTAAATTTAAAATCAAGTAGAAAGAGACTTTGGGTATCTAGCTCATAGAACCCTTTTAGAAGGACACGATCTATTATCACTCTAGGGGCTTCTAAGCACTATGGTTATAGTCAGTGTCTTAAAATCCAAGTGATTTTTCCATGGCTTCCACTGATGTTAGCCGAGGTCTAAATGCATCTTGATATGAGGATTGTATTAACCACTTTTAAGCAAAACCTAACAGGTAACTAATAGTCAACCATGGACAAAAGGAGGAGCTATCTAGATCTAGGTCTAAGAAGCTACCACCTATGAACTAAGCAAAGATAATCAAGACACTACTCAAATAGTAGAACTAGGATTTGATTGCACATCATGTAATATTAGAGTTAGCATTTAGATTAGGATATTTTAGAACGAGATAGTTTATGCAAGGGCATCAATCTCATAACCTAGAGTTAACACCTCTTAACCCAGAGATTCAACGCAATCTTGGACAAGGGAAAAGAAACCAATTTCCTATCCTCATGGCAGAGCCAGTAGCAAAAGTTGAGCATAAAGCCATTAGAGATTTGTATGTGTCACTACAACTCAACTCCCCATCCAGCATAGCTTTACCTTCTACAAATGCAGACTATTTTGAGTCAAAGCTGGGAATCATATAATTGCTCCCCACTTTTTATGGTTGAGACCGAGAAGACCCCTACTTACATATCAAGGAGTTCCTTGATATTTGTCCCACATCTAGGTTTTGAAATTTTTTGAAAGATTCTATTAAGCTTAGGATATTCCTATTCTCTCTCAACAACAAAGCTAAGTCATGGCTTAATTCCTTGGAGGTAGGTTCCATCAACACATGGGACCAATTGTCTAGGATGTTTTTGGACAAGTTCTTGCTTGTTCACAAAACAAATGCCTTTCATAGTAAAACTATCAATTTCCAACAGAGGGATGATGAACAATATTACAAATGTTAGCAATGGTGGAATGAACTACTACAGAAATGGCTACATCATGGATTTGAAAAATGGAATCAAGTTCAATACTTTTATGAGGCATTGAAGCCTCAAAATAAACAAATGGTAGATGCAACGAGTGGAGGGCCCTAATGTTAAAGGATGACAGTAAGGCTTGGGAATTTTTTCATACCTTGGAAAATAATTCCCAGCAATGGGATTGTTCAAATAGAAGAGAGAGAAACAACCAGCCAACCAAAAGAGGGAATCTCTATGAAATAGGAGTGCGTACTGATTTATCCCATAAACTCGACTCTTTACTAGCAAGAATGGACAAGTATGATAGTTGAGTGGACAAGCTTGAAACTATGTTTCAGTCTATTGTGGTTGCCACATCTCTTAAACCTCCACAAGAGGTTTGTGTTATATGTTCTAGCCCATCCCACATCACCCAGTCTTGTCCATCAAATAGAGTGCTGAAAAATTATCTTATTGACCAAGTGAATGCATTGAATGCATATCACCAACCTAGCAATAACTCATATTCTGAGACCTACAACCCTGGATGGGTTAGGCATCCCAACTTTTCCTGGTCAAAGAATAATTACCAAGGGTGACCATCTATGAACCCCTACCCAAAACTTTCCTCCTAGAGCTATAGTTCCTTAGCAACTTCCTAGCATGCAACAACCTCAACAACCTAAGAAACCATCTTTAGAGGATAGAATTCAGAGCATGTTTAAAAAATAAAGTGAAGAAACAAAAAGGCCTTAGAACCAATTCCAGAATATCAATTCTTAAGCTATAGCCAAGCTAGAGATGCATGTGAGCCAATTATCCGCTGAACTACATAATAGAGGAAAGGGTCAGTTCCCCAGTCAACCCATCCCTAACCCTAAGGGTCAATTTGAGATAGGATCAAGTTCTCAAAATTAGAACCCTCATGAACATGCCAAGTCTACAACCACCCTTAGGAGCAATCATTAGATTGATAACAAAGTAGGGCAAGCTAAGGAAACTATAGAGGAAAAGGAGGCAACCAAAGCACAGGAGACAGAGAAAAGACAGAAAAATCCTATAGAACCTATAATGGAGGCTACCTATGAGCCTAAATCCCAATTTCATCAACTATTGAACAAGGGTAGAAAGGGAACAAATTTCAATGAGCTTATGGATGTATTTAATCATGTCCGAATCAATATTCCAATGCTCAATGCAATTAAAGGCATTCTCTCCTATGCTAAATTCTTAAAAGAGCTATGCACAAGAAAAAGAAAGCTAAATGTACAAAAGAAAGCCTTCCTCACTAAGAAGGTAAGCTCTTTGATTCAACATAAGACCCCACTAAAGTTTAGAGACCCGGGATGTCATACCATTTCCTGCATTATTAGAGATCATGTCATAGATAGGGCATTACTTGACCAAGGGATAAGTGTTAACTTGTTGTCATACTTTGTCTATGAGCAACTAAGACTCGGTGGGTTAAAACCAATCACTACCATGCTGCAATTAGTGAATAGATCTATCAAGATACCCCATGGTTTGGTTGAAGATGTATTGATACAGGGGGACCAGTTTTATTACCTAGTTAATTTACTGAGCACCCAACCTATATTTGATTCCAACAGTTAGATTCTAGTCATCCTTGGATGTCCATTCTTGGTGACGTCAAATGCCATTATTAACTCTAGGAATGGTGTAATGAAATTGTTATTCAGCAACATGAAAGTTTAACTAAATGTCTTTAGCGCTGATCAACAACATTTAGACCTTGATGATTTTTGTGATGTCAATTTGATCAAGGGTCTCATTAATGACATTTATTCACCATTGTCCATCTCTGACCTACTAGAAACTTGTCTCATGAACTTTAATGGAGAATTTGATCTAGATAAGTTTATTGAGGAGGTAAACAACCTTCTAAAGGCTACTCCAATCATGAATACCTCTGTGACCTTATGTGGAACCACTCCTCAATACCCTCAATAGAGCAACTACCATCTCTGGACCTAAAGCCCTTGCTTGATAACTTGAAATATTCATACCAAGGTCTAGATGAAACCTTACTTGTGAGAATAGAATTTGATTTAGATAATGAACAGGAGGGTAAGCTTTTAGAAGTGCTTAAGGAACATAAAACTACCTCTAGCATGGACAATAGTAGATATAAAAGGAATTAGTCTAGTTGTTTGCATGCATAGGATACACTTAGAAGAAAATGAAAAACCTTTTAGGGAAACTCAAAGATGACTTAATCCCCACATGAAGGACGTGGTTAGAGATGAAGTCCTAAAGCTTTGAGATGTTGGCATTATATATCCTATCTTTGACAACACTTGGGTCAGCCCCGTTTAGGTTGTACCAAATAAATCTGGGGTCACAATAGTCAAAAGTGAGGAAAATGAGTTAGTAACCACTCTCATGACAACTAGGTGGAGTTTGCATTGGTTACCAAAAGTTGAACATGGTTGCGAGGAAAGATCACTTTCCTCTACCCTTCATTGACCAAATGCTAGAGAGGTTGGGCAGACATAGTTATTACTATTTCTTAAATGGATACTCTAGTTACAACTAGATTCCTATAGCACCTAAGGATTAAGAGAAGACCACCTTCATTTGCCTCTTTGGAACCTTTGCTTACCAACATATGCCTTTTGGGTTTTGTAACGCTCCAACTTTATTTCAAAAGTGTATGTTGAGCATTCTCTCTGATATGGTAGAAAGGTTTCTTGATGTGTTTATGGATGACTTCTTAGTATTTGGGTAATCATTTGATGAGTTCTTACACCACTTAAAGTTAGTTCTTGCAAGGTGCCAAGAGAAAAGTCTTATTTTAAACTAGAAAAAGTGCCATTTTATGGTACAAAGTGGGATAGATTTAAGCCACATAATGTCACCTAATGGGATAGAAGTCAATAAGGCAAAAGTGGATTTGATAACCAATCTTTCTCTACCAAAGATGATGAAAGAAATCTGCTCCTTTTTAGGACATGCTGGCTTTGATAGATGCTTCATCAAAGATTTTAGCAAAATTGCCAAGCCCCTTTGTAATTTCATTACAAAGGAGACCATTTTTTACTTTGATGAGGACTGTAAGAAAGCATCTGAGAGACTTAAGGTCAAGTTGATTCTTGCACCCACTATCTAAACACCAGATTGGAATGAACCATTTGAGATAATGTGTGATGCACCAGATTATGTGATTGATGTTGTTTTGGGACAGTGCATTAATAAACTTCTCCATGTAATATACTAAGCTAGTAAAATACTAAATGACATGCAAATCAATTATTCAACCATAGAGAAAGAGTTGTTAGCTATAGTGTTTGATCTAGATAAGTTTAGATCTTACTTGTTAGGGTCCAAAGTTATAGTGTACACAAATCATGTGGCTTTAAAGTAAGTCCTTTCTAAAAAGGATGCAAAACTTGGCTTGATTTATTGGATACTATTGCTACAAGATTTTGACTTTGGGACAAGAAGGTTCAGAAAATGTTGTAGTAGACCATTTATGTAGACTAGTGGTAGAGCATACTAGCGATCACATGCCTATAATTAAATCCTTCCTGGATGAATAGTTATAGCATATTTCCCAGTTGCCTTGGTATGATTATATTGTTAATCATCTTATTAAAGGACAAATTCTTAATCATTGGACCAAACAAGATAGAAAGAGATTTTTTATCGAGGCAAGATATTTTACTTGGGGTGACATGTACTTATTCAAGTATTGTCCCAATCAAGTGATTAAGAGATGCATACCAAATAATGAATATGATCTAATCATCTCCTTTTGTCATGATTATACATGTGGGGACCATTTTAACTTGAGAAAGACACCTACAAAAATTTTGCAGTGTGGTTTTTAATGGCCTACCACATTTAAGGATACACAAGCTTACAACACAACATGTGTGAGGTGTCAAAGATTAGGTAGTCTAGGAAGGAGACATATGATGCCTTTAAACCCAATCCTTATTGTAGAGGCATTCAATGTATGGGGCATAGATTTCATGGGACCTTTTCCTAATTCTTTTAGGATTTCATGGGACCCTTTCCTAATTCTTTTAGAAATCTTTGCATCCTAGAGGGAGTCAACTATGTGTTCAAGTGGGTAGAGGCTATACCCTGTAAAACCAGTGACCACAAAGTTGTGGTAAAATTCTTAAAAGAAAATATCTTTGCATGGTTTGGTACTCCAAGAGTCATAATAAGTGATGGGAAAAACACTTTTATAATAAAGTGTTTGAGAATTTAATGAAAAAGTATGGTATTAACCATACGATAGCCACACCGTACCACCCTTAGACTAGTGGCCAAGTAGAGGTATGCAATAGGGAGATCAAGCAAATTCTAGAGAAGACAGTCAATCCAAGTAGGAAAGGCTGGTCTATGAGACTTAATGACCCTTTGTGGGGTTATCGTACAACATATAAAACCCCTATAGGAATGTCACCCTATCGCGTGGTCTATACAAAGGCCTACCACTTACAAGTAGAATTATAGCACAAGGCATATTGGGCTATCAAAAAGCTCAATTTTGACCTAGATTCTGCTGGGATCCACCAGAAACTTCAACTCAATGACTTGGAAGAATTGAGGAAAGATGCATATGACATGGCACAATTGTACAAAGATCAGATGAAGGTTCAAATGATTGCCAAATCTTAAGAAAATCCTTCACACTTAGAAAAACGGTCTTATTGTATAACTCTAGATTGAATCTCTTCCGAGGCAAACTCATATCTAGATGGACTATACCTTATATAGTATGTACAATCTATCCTTATGGGTCCATCAAGATTGAGAAGGATGGAGAAATCATAAAAGTTAATGGTTAGAGGTTAAAACCTTTCTTAGAGATTCATATTCCTGGGATTTATGAGATACTATTAGAGGCACCTCATTATCATGACCCACCTTAGATTACCACTCCAAGAACCCTTGTAGATTGCCATCATTTTTCTCTTCATTATGTTTAGCTAAAGATGTAAAACTTAGCTCTCCTTGGTAGGCAACCCAGATGTTCTTAAAATCTCCATCTTCTGCATTTTTCCATATAGAATCATCTATTTTCAAACATTAGGAATAATGTTTCATTCAAGTTGGGGGTGTAGATGCATATAGAGATTTTGAATTTTCTTGAGCTTTAAGAAAAAAAGAAAGAAAACATTTTTGGAAGAGTTCCCTTACTATGATGAGAACTGGATGTTCAAAATTTAGTAATTCTGCTACTTATACCTCTTAATGGGAGTGTTTATGGTTACTTTTTGTAATGACTACAATTTTGAAATATTAAAATCCCAAGATAGCAATGAAAAGTTCTGTTTTTGAAGATAAGGGCATTTTAGTCATTTCACTATCCACCTTGACTGAACCCAGAAATTTGGTCCTGAAAATGATACCATTAGGTGCATCTCGGAAAAAGGAATCCAACAAGACCAAAATCACCCACAACGGAGTTAAAATGAGCAAGTTATGGCCCTTTGAAGTTCAGGGGCAAAACTGTAATTTTTACAAAAACGGATTTAGCTGCAAAACACAGGGATCCGTTTTGATACGGGCACCCTTCATCTTCCACCTCCTAGAGGGTTCTAGAACGGCAGTGATTGGAGGAGAAATCACCGCCATTCTGGAGGTTTCTCCATCGCCATTCAAAGGCCGTGAGAGCCCCCTTCAAAACCCTCTCATAGCTCTATAAATAGAGCTCTTGGGCGCCTCCAATGGCAGCCCAAAACATTGAAGAAAACCCGTTGTGGAGGAGTGACCTAGAGGGGAAACAAGGAGAAAAACCCAGCAACGATCTAGGTATGCCCAAGATCCCTCAAAACCCATCTTCACAATAGTTCTAAGATCAATTTCCCTAGGTTTTTGCATGAAAAACCATGCAAAATGGAGCCTTGGAGACTCACCAAGGACCCAGGGACATTCCCTGGGCCGCACTCATCTGACAGGGTCAAACCAGGGTGTCCTGAGGACACCCCGGTCCCCCAGACAACGAAACGTTCCAGCCGGAACGTGACACGTCAATCGCGTCTGAGAAAAACCAACGAGGGCATCCGTGGATGCGCCCGCAAAAGAGAGAAACAGGCGAAAAACCCGGCGCTCTGTAGATGCGCCTACTGAGGCGCACGCCGCAGACGTGCAGCGCGCTAGCGATGCGGGTTTTCTCGTTTCTTAAGGAAGCCGGGGCGCATGACGCTGACGCGCAACACCCTAGCATTTCGCCTTTTCACTCTTAGACCCCTATGTACGTGTGACACTAAAACGCTTATAACTTGAGATCTAGAGCTCTGATTGAGGTGCCACAAAAGGCGTTGTGTCCGTGTCGACGACGTGGACATATACAAGCTATAAAATCCCTGATCAAGGCCCAATCAAAGGTGGGCATCACCCTTAGAATAGGATGGTGGCGGGTGGCCATTAGACCTTTGGAAAATTGATAATACCAAGGCCCAATTAGGACCTTAGGACACCCATAGGTATAGGGATGGACCCTTAATACCCAAGTAATAAGACCAACCACTCTAAAACCAATAAAAGATAAGCCAAACTTGTAATAACCCCAATTTTTGTAAATTGATTGAGAAAAATCAATAAAGTTTGAGTTTTAGATATTTCGGGCTGAAATATTAGGGTTATTTAAAATATACTTTTTATAAAAGTATAATCAAATCATAAGACATGTAAAATTAAAATTAAACTTAGCAAACCCTTCAAAATGACTGTAAGCACGACAAATTTCGAATTCGGATGAGAAATCCTTAAGTTTTTCATTTTTTGGACAAAAGGGGTAAAATAGTAATTTTACCCAAAAATCAAAATATGAAACATAAAAAATTAGAATGTACTGAGAAATACAAATCCAACGCCACTAAGTACACTCAAATCCAAGATCATGGGAATAAAACCCAAAGTTTTATGCATAAAGGGCAAAACGGACTTTTTACACCACATGGGGCCCACATGGGGACCACCACGTCCCCAACAACCAATTTGATCAGCAGCCCATGTGAAACATGGGTCAACAAAGATCAGCTAGTCATGGGGAAGAAAAGTTAGGCATGGGAGCATTGAAGACTTTCATGTCATTTTATATTAAAAAAATAACATATTATAATCATGGAAAAAGACCCAAAATGCCTATAAATACAACCCCAAAAATCTTCCAAAAATCCTCATAAAATCCCCACGAAATTATCTTCAATCTCCTTGAAAAATTAGATCTAGAATCCCTCTCCAAGACCCCAAAATTTCCAAGAGTTAGATCTCTTTCCAACTTGTTTTTCTTTTTAGATTAGAACAAGAGACCTAAATTCAATTAGGCACTCTGTTCTAGATCTAATTTGATCAATTGCACCGTCCAAAACATCCCAACACATCTATTCTACAAAACCCCCAAAGAAATTTCAAGATCCAACGGTTCAAACAACGGTATTTGCAAGAAAGGTGGATTTTAGGTTATATCTTCATCAACAAGGTATTTTTTTAAATTGGGCCTATAAATGAGGTTTTCTCTCCAATCAAGTAAGTGGAAATCCTTTTCATATATTTTTAGTATTTTTTTATGTAATTTTTATTTTACTGTAATTAATTTTGGTAATAAAAAGGTAAAAATAAAGTAAACAACAGAACCCTTAATTCATGATGATGGAGTGCTCAGATGAAAAATCTGACTCCACTAATCAATCCAGAATGGTCCAAAACCCCTAGGGTAGATGTTTCAGAAAGATCTGAGCAGTTTTGGACCCTCAATTGAGAGAGATTAATTCTGGTGGGCCTAGATCAAATCTGGACCCTAGGAACGGCTGAAAACTTCAATTTAAGATTGTGGAGTCATATGAACTCCAAATTAAGATCCGAAAGAAGCTATGGAAAGCTTGTAATGTCTAGTTTCTAATGAAGTCATAATATTTCTAAAAATGTTTTCTGTATTTTTCTGTATTTTGGAAATAAGTGTCCAATTTCTAAGATCTTCAAGATCTGAGGTGATCAGATCTTGGAAATTTATTTTAATGATGATATAATAATGTAATAAAGTAATATCTATGGTTAATTTGGACAGATCTTGGATAAAATAAGGGATCTACCCTTTATGGTAGAAAAACCCAAAAAAAAAATATACAAAGGGACCCACTTGATCAATGAGATCAAGTGTGATCAGATCCTTGGGATGGAAAGAATAAATGTTTATATGATGAAATCTAAGGAAATCATGGATGGATTATGATAAAAATAGATCAATGTGATCTTTTGACCTTAATAGAGAAAATTCTCTAAATATAACTAAAGTCCTTAATCAAAGGAAAAGATCTAAGATCAAATGGTTGGATCATAAGTAAAGGTTTCTAAAAATGTAAATATAATTAGTTTCATTTTATATTATTATGTTATAAAGCATGCTAGTATAACATTTAGAGTTTAGTATGATATGTGTTCATTCTTATCATAAGGTGCTAGATTTAATTTAAGTACCTTGCCTCATTTTCATTGAATGTTAAATTAGGTAGTTTTATGCTTTAAATTTATAATTCATTTATGGTTGAATGTTAGTAGTAGATTTACTTGTTATGAGATAAAGAGCATAAAACATCAAAAATGTATTCTAATGAAAAAGTAGAGTTTCATGACACAAATAAGAATGAAGTACTTTGGACTTAATTAGTAAGGGCTATAGTTAGTAGGACAATATAAGGATTATCAAATCCTTAGCCCAAATTAGGAAAAGAATAATAAACCCCATGAATGACATTATAAATATTCATGGACTTAATTAAAATCCATTAGAAAGAGTACTTAGGGTAAACATGCTTATAGGAACCTTATGAAAGGTTGAGCTATGGTCATTCTAGTGAATGATGAACATAGTGGTTAAGGGGGTTATCTAATAGAGCCTCGCTCTTCCCCTACCTTCTGTTGACGTTTGTGAGGTCTAAACGCCTCCTTACATGAGGATTGAAGTAATCACTTTGTGTTCACCCATTCAACTAGTAAGCCTTAGCCAATTGGAAATAAGAGGAGCGATCTAGATTTAGGCTTGAATAAGCTACCTTCAACCATGCACATTAACTGGTTGAATAATAATCATAAGAGCATAAAAGGTTAGTAAATTACCTAACCCTAATAAAAACAATAAGTAAGATAAGGATGATCAAACAAGATCCATTAAATCTTGGATGATCAAGAACAATAAGAATAAGAACACTATATTGTACTTAGTATGTATGTTTAGTAGTATACTTGTTATAGTTCATTAGATTAGATAATCCAAACCCTTGATCAAAGGTGATTCAAGGAAGAAAACCAAGATCATCCTCCATAGGGATGATCTAAGAACTGAACTTAGATCAAAGAAGAACTAGATGATAGAAGATCTAGGACCTTGATCTTTATCAACATGAGTAGATTGTCAATCAAAGGATCTATGAAAGATCAAGATCAAGGAGATGAACATACAAAGACTTAGAGATAGAAAAATACTTAGATATGAATGATCTAAAAATCATTCTAAACATCAGATCTAGTGATCAATAGGATTGTTCATAATTTATATATTGACAATATGTATGGATGTACAGATTACATACATCGGTCAAGATCATGGAAGATTGGGGAAAAGAGATCAATCCTTAAAGGTAGGAGGATTTGATGAATGCATTTACATGAGATATTCATGATTGTACTCATGATCTTATGTTGACGAGAGTAATGATAATACTTGTAGTAAATCTCTTGAAAACCTTATGATCCAACCAAACACATATAAGATGGTTAAGGACTAAACTATAAGTGAATAGGGAACTAGAAAATATTTCAGCCCTAAGTAAACAGACGTATGGTCTGATATATATGAAATCTATTTTACAAACAAGTTTGGAGGCTTGTGAGTTTGTTTTAATAGGCATGAGCCTAGGGGATGCTATTGCTAGAGGAGTTATGAGGGTTTGGCCACCCGCTCCTTGAAATTTGATGATATGATGATACCTTGTCCAATGAGAGGCTAAAAGTCGGGTGGTGGCAATTATGGGAAGGCCACCACTGTGAAAGTCTTGCCCCCCCATATGGGCAGTGACATAATATTTTCCACCGTGGTATCAGTGGTGAACAGGGCAGTTATCCGAGCACGCTAGTACGGATCAGACTGCAGCATAGCAACCTTTCTGATTATTTTGCACTATGATGCATATGGGAATTGGCATAGTGAAATGCCTTATGTTATAGCATAATGAAATGCTAGGTAATTGTATATTACCAATGTTTCCCAGGAAGGGAAATTCCCAGTATGAGATTAGCTGTAATACTAAATTCTCAAAATGAAGAGAATTGATCAGCTTAGTTGGGAATGATATTTCACTATTTTCACAAATTTAATTGGTTTACCCATGAAGGGTATGTATGTATATAGATATACATAACTTACAAAGTAAAGAGTATGTTTGAGGATAATGAGATTATGAAGGATTGGAATTACATTGTCAATTATTATGTTTCTTGAATCCCCTACCAAGCATTGCTTGCTGAGATATTGTACTTGTTGCAATATCTCAGATCCAGGGAAGGAGAGTTAGGAGCTGAAGACTATAGAAGACTTGAAGAGAATAATCTTCAAGGTATACCCTTGAAGACATGTATTTTTCTTTGTTGAGAGTTTTATTGTATGGTGAGCTTGAGTTTTGGATTATGTAATTTGGACAAGTATTGTACTAGATTTGGTGCATCTTGTGAACCACTGGATGGATCCTGGAGTTTAATAAAAGTATATTCCTTCAATGGAATTTTATTTTGTACACAAATTGTACTTATGTTATGTATGAAGTGGTGACTTGGGTTTTCAAAACAAGTTCTAAAGAAAAGAATTTCCGCTGCTTTGTTTTGCGAAAAAATTTTACACTCTTAAGCCTTTCAAAATACTTTACAAATCATGTTTTCAAAAACCCAAGTCGTCACAAAACTAACCTTAATTCCCCAAACCATGTTCAGGAGCGTTTGAGGACAAAGGGGTTAGCGCAACCTAGTCAAGTAGGTGCCCTATCGCTATTAGATTCTTTTAAAAGAACTATGATTGTGTTTGCAAATACATGATTTAAGTATATGACTTGTTTAGCATGCATGTGACAAATGCTTTATGCATAGACATGTTTTGTATATACATTATGCATAGATATGTTTTGCAAACTATTGCATACATTGCATGATCTATGAGCATTAAGTTCTTGCAAAGATTGCATGTCCTTGAGGGTTGCCAAAAGACGCTGGAGTGCCGAGGGCCAGGCAGTTGTGAGGGACCCAAAGAGGACAGGTTTTGAAAAGAGGTTTTTGGCTTATTTGATCGTACATGATTTGGGCTAGTAAACTCGTGGGTGCTATGCCGAGGGGTGTGGGTTGGCCACCCAGCCTCTACCACTATTAGGTGGATGGGTACCATGCCCAAAAAGGGCATGTCCCTGCTTCGACTGCAGGGGGCTACCACTGGTGTCACGGCACTAGGTCGAAGTGTCATATGCCCCGTGGAGGTATATGATCCTGTGTCCCTAGGTACCCGGGGACCACACGACGGTGAGGTCGTGGGCATAGTGGGACCCTATGGTTTCATGGATTTATGTGCATTGCATATGGCATGATATAAGGTTGGTCGACCATACCATACCAGATATCCATGGGTTGGATTCAGTTGAGCATCTGATGCATATTTTTATGTTTATGATATATGATACTTTCGACTTGGATTATGATATTTCTTTAAGTCGTCAGTATTTTGGTTTGACAGTGGGTTTTAATATCGATATTGAACGTGATTATTCGAACATGCATATGTTTTTATGAGCACATGATTTTAAACATAGCATACATTGCACAACTAGTAGTGATAGACTCCTACTGAGTATAGTATATACTCACCCTATCCTTAACATTTTTCAGGATAATTCCATCCACAAGTAGAGGACATCTATGTTAGTGCTATGAGTAAGAAGGAAACAATTATACATGTAACTAAATTCTCAACCCTTTGGACATGTATTTGTATTTATTTACAATTGGGCTGTGTGCTGTGACTGGATAGATCTGGGAAAAAACACTTATGATTTTTAAAGCTTTTCAAAAACTACTGTGGTTGTTGTGAAAGCAAATGACACTTAGGGTTTTCAAATTGAATTTCAAAATAAAAGATTTTTCCGTTGCACTGCATTATTTTTCAAATAGGGATCCCGCCTTAGGAATTTAGATTTTTCACTTAAAAATGCATGAGAAAACCCGGGTCGTCACACTGAAGATGGGCACTATACCTGACACTAAATCAATTGTAAAATCAATCTCCCTACATGGCAATAACCTTGGAAATTCTTCAGGAAAAACATTTGCAAACTCTCACACTATGTCAATATCCTCAATCTAAGACCATTTGTTGTCCTCTACAATCACACAAGCAAGGAAGACTCGGCACCCTCTGGAATAGTATTGTGCAACCTTCATGGCAGAAATAACTCATGCACTAGTGATACTCTTCCTACACTAGAACAAGGTCACTGGCTATCCAAGTATAATTAAAACAACCCTCTTATTTGTGGGAGTTTACTATAGCCCAATAGGTGGCTAACCAATCCATCTCTAGAATAACATCATAATCAACCATATCTAGTAAAATAAGGTTGATGTCCATCCTTGCACCCAAGATCTCTATTGGTACCCCTCAGAAGCACTCACTAGCCTCGATTATCTCTCACACAAGCATCATGATATCCAATCTAAAAGCTTACTTACGTGCGTACATATCAAGACAAGATGTGAATGTACATGAAATAAAAGAGTGGGTAGATCTTGAATCAAAAAGGATCCTAGCATGCCTGTCTGAGACAAGGAAGTACCTTCTCCGACCTTGTTCAAGGCCTATGCCTACCCTGATGTAATGGCGAAGACTCACCCCTCGTTATGTGGCATGATCTTTGCACCCATCCCAACCTCATTCTTCTTATCCTTCTACTCTTTGGGGAATTCCCTGCGAAAATGTCCTATCTAACCATGACCAAAATATTTGAATGGTTGTCTATACGAAGGTAACTGCACTATTGTTGTTGCTACTGTCTACCACTCCTAAGGCATGGCCATCTAGGGTGCCTACCCTAGCATTTAGGGTACCCCTCCTATTTGTATCCACCCTCTATCCACTCATCTACTACTAAACCAATGCCCTCTGTCACTCTATTGACGAAAAGGGTCTCTTGCCCTTACTAGGCTAGCTTGAGCCTCCCTGAGTCCAAAGAAAATCTCTCTCTAGCATTGAGGTCATATCTGCTGCCTCTCATACTTTTGTAGGACGTGTGATAATCACTCGATTCCTCAATCTAGACACCAATCCATCAACAAATCTTTTAGCATCTCCTTATCTAATACGAAAGTGTTAAGTGCAAATCTCCTCAATCTAGTAAACCAGTTCAAGTATTGTTGAATCATCAAGTCTTGCTACTCCAAGGTGGCCAACTTCCTTTTCATTGCCTAGAGGGCATGAGGTGGAAGTACTAGTCATCAAAGGCCTTCTTAAAGGCCTCCAAAGTAAGTGCCTCTATGGAAGAATATTGCATTCTCTGAAAGGTCTGCCACCAAAAACTTGCCTCGCCCTTCAATAAGTAGGAAGCTATCCACACTTGATCCTCTGTAAGGACTTTCATAGTATCAAACTCCCTTTTTAACTTTAAATAACCATCTCTCAGCATTCTCAGTGTCACCTTCCCCATGGAAAGGTGGTACCATCTTTTGAAATCTTTCCAATAGTTTGTCTATTTTGTCAAAACTCCCCAAGGTGCAGGTGGCATTAGCATCTGGTGGGATGGCTAGGCCGATGAGTCCACAGGGGCCACAACAGTCATAGCCACAAGTCCTAAGTTCATGGCCTGTCGTGCTGCCCAAATCTGCTGCTATATGTGGGGCAACAGACCTTGCATCACCTTGGTACTAAATCTGTTACGTGTTCCCTCTACCCTGAAGGCTTAGTAGGGTGGCAACTGGTGGAGCAAGGGTGGACCTCGTTCTCCTTCTAAGGGCCATCTGTCAAAATTCTAATGTAATTTGGTATAATTTCCTTCCTCTAAACTCATATTCTAGAATGACCTATGGCTATCAAATGTAAGTGGACCCTTAGAGTGGGTTATGATGGAGTAGATTGGGCTTTGATTCCAAACTGTGACACCCAGGGTTTTACTAACACAATTAGATGCATAATAACAATAGTAATAATACTAAAATAATTAGGATCCCTAACTCAAAATTTTTACTTTTATTTAAACTAAATTATCCCTTGTTAAAGTATCACCTTTAAAAGCCCAAGGGCCATACAACTCATAAGAATGTAGTATAGTGAGATATAATAAATGACTTACATTACGAGATCATGAAATCAAAGCTAAAAACTCTGTCAAATGTAAGCAATGATGATAATGGAAAAACATGATCATGGCATGACATAACAGGCCTTAGATAAATTGTGACAATCACCTGAAATCAATTTGGCATGACATGCATATCAAAACATGATCATAGGTCATAAGTATGAAAATGTCAAATGTATGTAATTTCACCACATAAAATGCATAGCATGTCATGAATAAGTGGGCACCCAACTCACACAGGTCCTATGAGTGTGTCTCATAAAAACACATATGGTTGTGACTAATACCAATCCTCCACGCATCGTCACACCATGGATATCTCAAGATACAACCATCCAAGTGTGCTCATAATGCTACAAGACAACATTGATCAAGCATATGGATCACTATATTACAGTGGTAACCAACTCTTGAGTCTACCAACTACCACTCCCCTTCAACACCTGAATGGGAGACTAAGTGCCCATCATGCATGGGGGACTAATCAGATGTGTAGTGCCATGACATCACTCCCTATGAGGTTTGCCCATCTATGAGGTAGGTGTCAAATCTTCTCACAAAATCAAAGGGTGGGTGGCCGGCCCTAAATCCCTCTTAGTATAGCATCCACCAGGCAAAAAAACCTATCAAAAAATCATGAAAATATATAAATCACTCAAGATATCAAAATAATGACAAAAGTAATACCCAATGCACAAAAAACATGATCAATTATGACTTGTAACCCTAGAGCACTACCCTTATTATAGGGTTAGTCTCTTATGGACCTGTCACCAAGCCTCCTCAATAGTCCACAATAAGAAATCCCAATAAAAACAATTCATTCAAGACCTCTAGATATGAAATCACCTTGTGTTCATGGGAAACATGCCATTAGAATGGTTGTACATAAATACAAAGCATACAAGCTGAATAGCAATCTCAACAAGGTCATAAAGCCAAAATAGACAGGCATCAAATCATTGAAATACTTAAAATCATTCAATGAACATCCATGGTTTCATAAGGACATATGCATATTAAATGTCATCACCTACCTCAATGAGGGAAACAATCCTCTAAGGTGTGTGATCTCTCTAATCTGTACTATCTAGTGTACCTGTAAGGTCAAATGCATTACAGATTCTCACTTACCACCATTTATGTACCATCTCTAAATCATAAGACTACAATTCATTCTTTATTTACATAGTTTGGTGTTCATCTACTCTCAATTATAAATCTAATTTCTTAAATCTTTTGTCTGATCTTCTGATCTTAGCAGTTGATCCTGGATGTATGGATCTCTTAGTTTTACTTTATTCACTCTGATCAATGTCTCATAGTCAGTCCTTGTACCATTTGCATAGTTAATTCACCAATCCAATGGTCAAATCTAGTTTTAATCAATCAGATCTATGTTTCCTAATCACCCTAGGATCTAATCTCACTTAGATCATGGTGTTTGGGATGATTTAACCATTGGATCATTCTCAAAACACATGTGGATGTCTTAATCATCTACTTTGGGTTTCAAATATCTCAATCCTTCATAATTATAGTGTTTTTGAGACTCGCACATGCATTAATAGTTAATCTATTAATCAGACATTTAGATCAATCTTTGATAGGGTAGATTTATAGTTCATATCTTAGTCAATGGTTTAGATCATAATATAACTTTATTTGGATGATCTAACTATTAGATCCATTAGTTTACCTTCTAGATCATCTAAATTGATTAATTTTTAAGGCCTAATCACTCTCTTATCTAGCCAATCTTTATCATCCAATATTTCTTAGGTTTTAACCAAGTCTAGATGTACCTAAATCTAAGTATAATTAGGTTTTCATCATCATGACAACTACAACAAATGTTTCAAATCCAAGATTAGGCTTACGTAGCCCTGAAATTGAAGATTGACGATTTTATGTTCTAGGTGAAAATTAGTGGTCCAAATCAAAATCTGAACCAAAATAGTATAAAACAATGTTCATGATGCACCTGGGTGCGTCACTATCTCCAAGACACATCTAGGTGCATCACTAACACTAGGACGCACTTTCATCCTGTGTTATGTGAATAGTGCACACGGTGTTCACACGCTTGTAGGCATTCCACGCACACACGTTCCAGTAACCCATCTAGCAAGCGCATCTTAGGAAAACCATCTTGGTACCTTATGTTCTAGTTTCCTTCAGATTTATCATTTGGATCATTAGATTGTACCTATTTTTATGGTTCTTTAGGTCTTTGGGGTCCACAAATATGATGGACTGCTTAGATCTACCACTCAGTCATCCTGATGGTGGTCCTTTTGCCAGTTGGTTAGATCCATTATTCGATGTTTCACCAATTAGAAAAACTAGTCTAACATGACAAGTGGAGAAGAAGGAGAAGAAAAGGAGGAGAGGGGTTTGGAGAAGGGAGGAGCAGTGTAGTGGTCCAAAGCGAGAGTGGGGGTCGACAAAGAGAGAGAAGTAATGGAGGGCAAAGGAGGGATGATGTCATTAGCGGCCACAATGGAGTCAAAAGTCATCAGGGGCAACAGTGGCAGCATCTACCAAAGGAAGGAAGGGAGAGGGGAGCTAGGTGAGCATGTAGTGCTGGGTTTGATGTAGCCAGCACAGGCATTGACTAGGTTTCTACTAAGGCGCGAGAGAGAGAGAGAGAGAGAGAGAGAGAGAGAGAGAGAGAGAGAGAGAGAGAGAGAGAGAGAGAGAGAGTAATGAGGGGGGCAAAGAGTAAATGTGGGAACCACATTTAAAGCTAATATTTTATTATATTTATTTATTATTTTTGTATACATAATGATTTCTTGCATTTAATGAGGTAATCATTATCCTTAATTTCATAAAGCTTTTTAAATAGTATTTATGGCTGCTTACCTGTTCTGTGATTACGTGTCCCACATACTATGAAATTATTAATTATTAATTTACCATTCTATAAATTTAATTAAAATAGTCATGAATTTTTCATCTAGACTCCAATTTTTGGGTTCTTAGACTCATTGGGTTTGATTTTTTGAGTACAATCCAAGTATTGATATTTTAACCCTTGATTTAGTTTTTGTACAAATCTAATCTCTTGGAACTCAATTCCTCATGTAATGAAATTATTGATTTAATATTATATATAGTAATTTACAAAATTTAGAGGTATTACATCATAGGAATTGATGAGAATGGAATGAATGATTTTACTATCTATTTCCTAACCATTTTCCTTAGTTGAAAGATGTTTTCAAGCATTCATGTTCAGTGCCTATTGAGCCTATCTATATCCATGTTTTGGACTACTAAAGAGTCTTGTTTCAATACCTAATATGCACTCTATTATCCATTGTTTGGAACCATTATAGAATAATGCTACTAATGTCTAATGCTCATGCATAAAACTTTTCAGATGGACTCTAATCAATCTCATTTTTTTTTTTTCATTATTATTGTATTCACACTCCTATCTGTGGTGCTTGATCAAGAGGTACAAATCAACATGTTAGATCATTTATTTGTTTTAACTTAGATAAAATTTTCATGAGTAATGGCAGGCGCATGATCCATGAGTCATTGCTAACAATTGAAGTTTCTTCTATTTTTTTCTATAAGATAGAAACCATGCAAATGCTTCCATTGTTGAAAAATAATGATTTTATTTTACATCTAAGGTAGGTTAATGCATGATTAATATTCTATAAGTGGTGTGTGTTCATTATTTAGAGTATTATTTTACACATGAATTCATTGATGAAGACATGCAAGTTACATGCTAGTATGACATGCAAATGATTGAGGACACCCTTGAGGATGTGTATTTGATTGATTTAATACTTGTAAGATGGAAGGAGCATGATGTTTGAGTTCCTCTTTTCTGTGGTTGAATAGATAGGCTTGCCAAAGGAAAGGCCATGCATATCATCATGGGCCTCTTTTAGCAAGATAATTGACTTGTTCCTAGGAATGGTAGTTGAAGACCCACAAAAGTATTGAACATTTTTGGGGTGATCCAAGTATGCTTTCAATTCCTATCTAGTTAGTTGATCAATAAGTAGCATGTGATATATATTGTTGTGCACTTAATTCATGTGTTATAATATTGGAAATGAATGGCTAAAACGGATGCCTAAAAAAAAATTAATCAATGGATCAAGTGGTTTTGTCCAGATGATAGGTCATGAGCGAGATGGTTTTAGAGGTTGATCTAAGGCTATAAATAATAGACTGCTAAGGATCCTGAGTGATGGTTCCTTGGGTACTTCAATCTCCATGTACTAAAAGGGTGTTTTAGCATGAAGTTGCTAGAAGGGAGTAATTCATAGTTTCCAAAAACTCTACCTAATTTCAAAAATTCATCAAAATTAAGATTTATAGCATGTGGGGTTTTGATGCCTAACATTTTTTATGTTTGAAAATGAGAATTTTAGTAAGCCAAAGGTACATGCTAAATATAGTTTTGAAAATCTCTAAAATGAGATATTTTTCCAAATGTGCTTGGAAATTTTTGGTATGGCAAATTAAATGATAGGATTTTAACTATTGAAAAGGAAATAATTTACAAATCAGTTTTGATGAGATTTTGAGATGAGATATTAGGTATGATGATATCTTATATATGTATTTTTGGCAAGCTGAAGTGCCTGGTGGGCTCTATGCTAAGGGGTTGTTGTACGAGTTGGCCTCTGTGCCCTAATCACCAAGACTGGAAAGTATCCAATACCAAAAAGTGCGAGTGTACTTGATTAGTGGTGGATTCCACTATAGGTGACACAACACCCTATTGAGGTGAATCCATAAGCCCCATGAGGATGCGATGGAAGTCCCTCTTGGATATGTACATGACAAGCATTGTGTTCCCACAAGATTTTAGTTTTGGCTCTTGGGGAGTCTGATGACAATTCTATGTAAGATGAACCTAAGATGGTCTTTAGATGAGTACTCTTGACCAATGGGTAGATGTACTTGCTAAGGTTCCACAGGGCATGAGATTTTTGTCGATTGAAATGTTGGTGTCGTGGTTGGACCAATATAATTATTTTAAGATTCTGGTAATTGTAATTTACTTGACTTATAAAATGCAAATAATTATTCATATGAATTGATGACATATGAATGCTTGTAAATGCTTGTAAATGACAACATGGGATGATTAAGGAAATTTAGTCATGAGATTTTATTACATGGAAAAACATGTTTCCAAAGTGTGTACGTGCTAGATACTATGGTTTTAGATCTTGTAGTCTAGGTTTATCTATTGGCTATGATGTATACTCAAACAAAAAAATAAAACATGTAGATTCATTACGTAAGGCATAGAAGAGAGGACCTAGGCTACACCTGGGAAGACAAGGTGAGGAGTTGCTAAATTTAGAATTTATCTCTTTTTTGGAAAGACTATTCATGTATTAAGGCACAAGGAAAATTTATTTATAATGATTATTACATTGGTAATATGTTTGTAAATGATTCTATCTTGGGGCAATTTTGTTATTTGACATCTTGATAGAACTTATACAACTCAAAGGTGGTTCAACTTATGAAAAGGCAAGCATTTAAATGGAAAAGCACTCAAGGTTTTTAGAAAATGATGTTTTCAAGAAGAAATATTTTTGTTGTCTTGGTTTTAGAAAGGTGATTTTATAAATAGGAACGTCCCACCTTTGACAATAAAAATTGTGAAAATTTGGGTTCCCACAATCAATGATATTATCTTGATGGTTTCCTAAAGTTATTGAGAGTTACATTCAAGTTCTTCAATAGCAATTTGTGCTCAAGTATCTTACAGAAATAAACTACTTTCTAGGGATGGAGGTACACAAAATAGCTAGACGTCTTCTTTTAGATATTCTTTAAACGTTGCACATGTTAGACTGCAAACCCTCGACAACACCAATATGAACAACAATAAAACTCTACAAGATAGCTTCCAAGCCTCTATCTAATCCTTTTGAATATGGGAGTGTGGTTGGAGATCCTCAATGTGTCACTATCACAAGAATAGACATATCTTATGCCGTAAATTGTGTCTACTAATATATGCATAATTTGACAGAAGATTATTGATGAGAAGTTAAAGAGAATTCTGTGATATCTTAAGGGCACAAACTCTCTTGGGTTGCACATAACATACTCCTCTCTTCTCATGCAAATTTACACATATTTTGATTGAAGATGCTATCTTGATGATTGTAAATCTATCGATGCTTTCACTACTTATCTTGGGCATAACTTAATCTCCTGGTTAGCAAAGAAGCAAGCACCAATTGCTAAATGATGTTTAAATTAATTTACCAAAAGTGCATAGATCTATTGGAGTATATAAAGTAGAAGTACATGTCAATCCCATGAGGACTCAATTTATAAAATTTAAATTAATTTTAAATTACCTTAACCTAGCTGATGAATGAGCAGTAAATATTCAAAAAATAGTAAAAGAGAGTTTAATTACTCAAAATTCTAAAAACTAGGGTTTTGGAATCCACCACACTAAATCATAACTATTCAAAATTAAGTATTCTAGATCTAATACTACAGATGTTAATAAAAGAACAATGGATTAAAAACATGGAAAATTTTTATTATTAAAAGTCCTAATTTTTGTACTTTCTCAATCCTAGGGTTTCACCTAACTTAGTATATAATTTCAAAACATAAATTATCCTTTTTTTATGAGAACAAATTATCTAAGAATTTTATATACTAAGTTAATTAACATACATAATTAGTTTCCAAACTATAGGAGATATATGGTATCCCCTATGAAAGGAATTCTAACTAGATATATATTAATTTTCTCATCCTAAATTTGACATTAGAGAACTTTTAAATCTAAGACATAGCTAAGCATGAATATACCAAAAATTAGTGTGGTTTCATCCTAACCCTAAATGAAAGCTTTAGTTATTCATAATAAATCTAAAATTATTTTCTCATGCATATCTTAGACAATAATGAAAATGTAATAAAAATAACTACTAAACAACTTCATAACTAAAATTAACACAAGAATGACAAAACTAATACCAATAACTAAAATAACAATTGATAAACTAAAGTAACAATTGATAAACTAAAGTAAAGCAATTGAAATCCTAACATACATCTAACATGGAAGTAAAATGAATCACAACTAACAATTGAAAAAGAACTAAAATTCAATAAATCAACTTCAACTATTACAAAACGAGATAAGCAATAAACAAGAGAATAAAATTACAAATCCCCTATGGATTGAAGTATATGTTGCAACCATTTTTTGCTTGCTTACTCTTAGTCCACACAACATTCTCTACTTGTTATGTCACTCTATATTTAGGGTGGATGCCATGTAATGGTCACAAACCTAGAGAGCTAAACACTCCATCCCATGCATAAACATGGATGTGTACAAATAAAGGCTAAGAGAGTAAGATATAGAAAGAAAAAGAGTGAGAAAGATGTAAAGGAGATTTGGATGAGAAAAACATTCTTCCCCAAGTGAGGATGTGCCACCCTCTAAGGATAGCACACACCACACTTCCCTAAATTTTTATGCATAAGGCTCCCTTGGTCACTTCCCCTCACACACCATACTCTCTCACCAACCTTCTCTTCTTTAGAATATGGTCATGTAAGGCTCACATACAAGGACCCCAAACACACACCTCATTCCTTTTGTGCAATAGCCAACCTCGCTTACACAAAACATCTTCAAAAGTATCCCTCCAAGTTGGATCATGCACATGCTTCATGCTTCCCATTCTCCTTCCTCTTTTCTTCATGCCTAGTCCCTTAAGATAGCAATAATCCCAGTTCCCAGATCGCTTCTTCCACCTCTCTTCTCTTATCTACTCAATAGAACACTCTAGGAAACTTCCTTCCTCCTTCCTTCATCCTTTCCAGCCCCTTAAGATCACACCTAAGCATGACAAAATTTCCTCTGTCTCTCTTTACATCCTTTCATTCCCATGTAACTGCTCTCATCCTTGCATAAATTCTCTCTCTCTCTCTCTCTCTCTCTCTCTCTCTCTCTCTCTCTCTCTCTCTCTCTCTCTCTCTCTCTCTCTCTCTCTCTCTCTCTCTCTCTCTCTCTCTCTCTCTCTCCCTCAATGCATTGAAATTCCATTTATCCACTCTTAATTCTCTCCTTATAAAATACTTCTCATTGGATGCTATTAAGATAGCTCTAATTTAGAATGATCTTGACCTTTAATCCCTTCAAAAACTAGATGAATGATAGTCATAGATTTCCTATTAAATGCCCTTCATTAACTACATGTATTTCCTCCTTTGTCTCCTTATTTTTCTCAAAATTTTCTTCATGATATACACATATAAGATGGAGTTTAATACATCTCCCACCTTAGAAAAAAAACATGGAAATTAGGTGGGCTCCCTTTTTTGTCTAGGTGAGTGAATGAGTGAGTGAGAATGATCTTCATGTGGACCCTGCTTTATGGGTGGTTTCACTTCAAAATAATTCCATGCATGTGATTCCATTATATGTCATTCTAGCTTCACTTAGAAGCTCCACAAGGTTGTGGTTTGCTTCCATGCATGTATGAGAAGTTGGCCACCTTATCTTTTGATTGTGACACTCTTTTGTGCAGATAAGGTTGGTTAGATGCATGGGGTTTCTGACTACTCTGAATTTGATAAGGACACCCCATTGCATTTTGAACTTCTTCACTTCCTAGTTCTTGGCATGTGGGTCGATGACATTACTCGAATAGCAACTTAGTTCTCTCGAATAGCAACTTAGTTCTCTTTTAGAGTTTCAAGTTGCCAAAAATACATGAATCACTCTGTTGAGCCCTAATCTTCCAAAATGTAAAATAAATAACCCTAATTGGTGATAAATTAAGTGAATTAAATATTAAAACTACTAATTCTAAGGATACTAAATATAATATTTATGTGTATATCAAACATTCCAAACTTACATTTTGCTAGTCCTCGAGCAAAAATACAAAAGAGAAAATAAAGAATAGAAATTCAAAAATTTCCAACCACTTTCATAGGTGTTGTTGTCAATATTTAGCATATGCAAAAATCTTTTAAACCCCTAATTTGTCCCTAGTGGATGAGTTATACTCTCGTAAAGGTTTCCAAAAATGATACCCATAAACATTTCAAAACACACATGGAAGTTCCTTTATTTTTACCATAGAATTTTCTTCCATTCAATATTCATCAAATGTCTAACTTTAGCATGTCAATAAAATAAACAACAATTCAAAATCCTATCCTTATGTTGAAGACATTTTATTATTAAACAAATCTTGGAATATTTTTGTGTCTATAAATAAAGCCATATATACCTAATTGTTAGTCTCTAAGTATAACCTAAATTACCATCCAAAAGTACGCTTCGACTTCATGTCTCACAAGATATATTTAACACTTAGAAAGAAGTCACTCAAAAGTGGGTAAATAAAGTTGTCATCAATATATGAGCAAAATAATGTATATCAATGCCAAATTATTTCACATATTTTATACAAAATAACTATAACTCAAAATTTTTTGATAAAGTCTCATGGAAAGGATGTAAACTACTAAACACATTCAAGTCATACTACTCTTAAGATCAAGTTAGGTATTTTAATAGGATAAAGCATAAGTACTAGGTTAGGGTTATCAAAGAAATATTTAAAAGAATACATAAAGGTCTTCTATAATGTGCTCACAATCTTCTTTTTACACACATAAGAATGAACATTCTCTTTTTCTTCTCTTTTCCACTTGACTTTGAAAATAGCCTTTTTCCACTTTTAAACTTTTCTTCTTTGAAGCATTTTGATGTTACCTCTTGAACTATATTGTTCATACCAATTCATCAAGCTATTTTTAACCATCTTTACATATTTCCAAAACAAAATTGGTAATGGATGCATTATAGGGTTAATATGGGCAATGATAAGAAAAGGCTATAATATAAAGGTTCAAAAGGGCTAACTAGCAAAAAATATTATAAGGTAAGCTAACAGCTTTAGGTTAGTAAAAAATGACCTCTATTATTTCCTAGGTTTCATATGACTCAAATATGTCCACAAAATCAAGAGATATTTAGTATAGTTTTTAATATGATTTCTTAATAGTTGACCAAAACAAAGAATAATGAGACCAACTATAAATTAATGCCTACTAAAGAAAAATTAGAATTTATGAATAACCCTCACAAAGAAAGAATGCTCTAATCTCACATGGTTTATAAGTCTCTACTAATTTTCTTCAAGATCTCTAAGTTATACTTACTTTTCAACCTAAACAATGAAAACATGGCTATTCTGCAATAACTATTCCAAATTAAATTTTTTGATGGAAAACTCTAGAGAAAGAATGATAAAATGAACTAATTGTATGCATATACATTAATAATCTAAAGTGCTAAGGTAAATTTGAATTTTCATAAAATTTGATAATTTCAATAGACATGCAATGGATTTAATCTTCATAAATAAGATCCTTGAGGCCAACTTCCTCCTCTAGATTAGGATTCCTTAACTCTAAGAATGGTTTTAACCATTGTCCATTTACCTTGAAAATGACTCCATATTTGTCAATCTTGACAATGCCATGAGGATAAATAGCATAGACTATTGAAGGGCCAATCCATTGAGATCTTAATTTCCCTAGAAAGAGATGAATCAAGAATTTTATAAAAGGACCTTCTAACCCAGGTATGAAAGACTTCCACAAATATGACTATCATGAACCAATTTCATGGGACCCTTATATTGTTTTGTAGTATCATATGCATCTCTCATAATCTCCTCCAACTCTTGGAGTTGGAGTTTCTTGTGGGTGCCTACTTTGTCAACATTAAAGTTGAGCTATTTAATTTCCCAATGATCTTTATTCTCTAACTCAACTAATGAGTGACAAGCCTTTCTATAAACTAGGCAATAGGGTGATATTACAATGGGAATCTTAAAAGCAATATAGTAAGCCTATAGTGCATCACTAAGTCATAAAGACCAATGTTTTCAACTAGGATTTACTATCTTCTCTAGTATGTGCTTGATTTCCTTATGTGATACCTCTACTTACTGCTAGTATGTGGATGGTAGGGCATTGCAAGTTTGTGCATTACACCATATCTTTTCATTAATCCTTTAAAAACTCAGGTGCAAAAATGTTATCTTTTAAAAACTGGACCACCAATTTGTCGTCATTAGTTTTACATGGTATTGCCTCTACCCATTTAGACACATAGTCTACTACTACAAGAATGTACAAATTTCCAAAGGACTTAGAAACTAAACCCACAAAAGCAATGCCCTAGCAATTAAAAGCTCAATAATTAAGATGAGATTTAAGGGCATCATATTCCTTTGTTTCGTGCTCCCTAACTCTTGACAATGATTACGTGTTAATAGTAGGCCAATAGTATCCAGACTACTTAATCTTTTTAGTAGCCATCCTTACACTGAAGTGGTCTCCACATGCATGATCGTGACAAAAGGAGATAATACTTTGGTGGGTCGCTATCAGGAACACATCTACTAATTATCTGGAAATGGTAGTACTTGAATAAGTATACATTGTCCTATAAGAAGCACTCGACCTCGGCTAAAAATTTGGTCTTATCTTGTTTTGACCAATGTAATGACATTGGATTAGTAACAAGATAGTTAACTATATCTACAAACCAAGGTCATTAAAAAACCTACAGTAGTTGCTCATCTGGACATGACTCAGTAATAGGCACCAACTCACTAGTAGACTTAGTAATATGCCTGGATAAATGGTTTGTTATGACATTCTCAGAACCTTTCTTATCTTGAATTTCAACATCGAACTCCTATAGTAGTAATATCCATTGGATTAACCTAGGTTTAGTATCATTCTTAGAAAGAAGATCTTCAAGGTGACATGATCCGAATAGATAATAACTTCAAATCCTAAAAGATAAGATCTAAATTTAACCATACAAAAATAATGGCCAACAACTCCTTTTTCATGGTAAAATAATTGAGCTGGACATCTCTGAGGATCTTATAGCATAATATATGACATGGGGTAATTTATCAATTGGCAGCCCCAAAATGGCACTGATTGAGTAATGAAAGGCATCACACATTATTTCTAAAGTTACACTCCAATCTAGGGGTCGAATAATAGGTGCAGAGGCTAATTCAACTTTAAGGCACTTGATTTCTCTCATATAGACATCATCAAAGTCAAAGGTTGCTTCCTTTGCCAACAAATTAAAAACGGGTCTAAAGATCTTACTAAAAAAAATTTATGAATTTATGATAAAACCTAGCATGTCCTAAAAATGAGTAAATCCTTTCATTGTCCTAGGAGGAGGAAGATTATATATGAGATCCACTTTAGCTTTATTGACCTCAATTCCAATTTGTGAAATAATTTGTCCAAGTATGATGTTGTTTTTCACCAAAAATGACATTTTTCCTAGTTAAGCACCAGATTCTTTGCTTAGCACCTACCTAACACTAAAGCTAGGTGCTCCAAACACTAAAAAATTATCCTTAAAAAACTCAACAAAATGCTTTACCATATCAAAGAAAATGCTCATCATACGCCTTTAAAAGGTTGTAGATGCATCGCATAACCCCAAAGGCATGCAATAGTAGCCAAAGGTTCCAAATGGACAAGTGAAGGTAGTCATATCTTGGTTCTCTGGTGCTATTAGAATCTTATTATAACCGGAATACCCTTCAAGAAAGCAATAATATTCATGATTGTCCAACCTTTCAAGCATTTGGTCAATATATGGAAGAGGAAAGTGGTCTTTACTTTTGACGAAGTTCAATTTACAATAGTCAATACACACTTTCCACCTAGTGATCATGAGGGTGGGGATTAACTCATTATCGACATTCTGTACTACCATTACTCTAGACTTATTGGGTACAACTTAAATGGGCTGACCCAAGAACTTTTAGAAATGGGGTAAATTATGCCAACGTCTAACAACTTTAAAACCTGTGCTCTTACAACTTCCTTCATATTAAGGTTAAGCCTTCATTGCATCTCCCTAGAAGATTTCACATTCTCATCAAGATGGACGTGATGCATGCAAATGGTCAGGCTTATACCATTTATGTCCACTATTGACCACCCAAGAGTTGTTGTGTTATCTAAGAACATCAAGCAGTGTACCTTCCTATTCCTTATCAAGATTGGAAGGGATAATAACAGGCAGGGTCTTAGATGGGCTTAAAAATGCATATTTCAAAGCTTTTGGCAAAGTTTTAAGGTCTAGTATAGGTGACTTCCCAAAATGATAGGAATTTGACTACTAGGATTGATTATATGTTGGATATCTAAGATAATGAAGTCTACTAGAAATAAAAACTTATCAACCTTTAACAAAAACATCCTTATCCACACCATGACAAATTTTCATTGATCTATCTGCCAAATGTATTGTGGTAGCAGACAGTTTTAACTCATTTAAACTTAATTGCTCATAGATAGAGTACGACAACAAGCTAACACTTGCCCATAAATTGAGTAATGTCCTATCAATTGTGTGTTCCCCTTATGACACATAATATAGTGGGGCACCTAGGATCCTATACTTAGGTGGGGTGTTGTGTTGGATTATTGAGCTAACTTGGTTGGCTAGAAATGCCTTCTTGTGCACATTAAGCTTATGCTTTTGTATGTAGAGATGCTTCAAAAATTTAGCATAAGAAGTAATTTCTTTAATTGCATTAAGTAATGAAATATTAATGTTAACTTGTTTAAAAACATCCATTATCTAATTAAAGTTTGCACCCTTCTTTGACATATTAAGATATTGAGAATAGGGAGCCTTTGGCACATAAGATCCCTTAAGAAGACGTTCAGAGCAAGTGGGAGACTTTTGACAATTCTCTATACCCTTCTAAATTTTGTTATGACTCTCTTTCCCCTCACTAGCTGGGGATTCCTTAGTTAGACCCACTTGATTATCTATTTGCTTACCACTCCTAAGGTAGTAATAGATTTGGCCTGTTCATGAAATTTTTATTCTTTTGACGATATTGTACCAAGCTCAAACTACCCTTTAGGGTTAGGTATAGTCTAAAATTTTCCTTTTTTCCTCTCATTTAGTGTAGCAGAAAGCTAAGCTATTTGATACTCCAACTTTGTAATAGATTGTGAGTTGGCATGCAAAGTTTGTTTAGAATTGTTTTACAGCTACAATGAAATTTGCATAAACAAATTGAGGGTCTCCTCAATAGACAGTGTCCTTGGATGTTGTGAAAATTATTGAGGAGGGTGATGTTGCTATGGAATTGATGCATGAGGAAAAGGCTAAGGAGGGGGAATTCTAGGTGGACCTCCTTGATGGTTGTTCTTCAACCAAGAAAAATTGGCATGCCTAGCCATTCTAGGACTCTAGGTCTCAAAATAAGGATTAGTGCTAAGGTTTCTAAATACATTTGATGCATTTACTTGCTCTGAAAAATACTGAGGGAATGCAAAGCTTGATGGACATGATGTAGTAGGATATGCTGGACTAGAAAAGATGGAACAAACCTCAAGATAAGGTTGCATAGAAGATCCACTAACAAACATAGAGGTCTAACCTTTGTGACAGACTATCTATCTTATGAACTTTTTGGGCCAACAGATCTATCTTAGTATATAAGTCTAGAGTGGCCCCAATCTCATACCAACCGCCTTTCTTTTGAGGTTGGAAATTTCTTTCCATGCAAGTGGAATATTTCCATTGCTTGGATTTTTTAGATAGGGTCTCAAAGAAATTTCAAGCCTCAACATCACTTTTGGTCATAAATGCCCCAACCATCACTAGTGGCATATATCATATGTAGATTTTGTCGTCTCAAACCTTCATAGAGATACTACCCTTGTTGCTAGTTCTCAAAGTCATGGCGGGGACATTTGAGCAATAAGTCCTTATACTATTCCCAACATTCATAAAAATGTTTACCCTCTTTCTACTAAAAGTTCATAATTTCTCTTCTGAAGGCATTGATCATGTGGACGGGAAAAACTTTATTTAAGAACTTCCTAGATAATTGCTCCCAAAGTGATAGAACTTACCTCTAAAGAGTAAAACCATGCCTTTTCTTTATCCTTTAAATAGAAGGGGAATAGCCATAATCGAATGAAATCATTTGAGAAATTGTGGTATTTAAATGTGGCACAAATGTCAAGGAATTCCTTGACATGATGATAGGGATCTTCCTTATTAAGACATTATGGCAAGTCATATTGAATCAGAGTGGAGAATCTTTAAGTGGCTTAAATTCTACTACTTTGTCATCATTTTAGGGTTATCTAAATTGAAATGATTTCTTAACCCTTGTCAAATAGTCCATTCAATCTCAGGATCTACAAGTGCTAAATTTGGGTGCAAAGATCGACAATTGTGCATATACCTATGTGTGGTGTAATTGACTCAACTTTGTATACAACAAAAGATAATCTTTGCATACAATGATTTTTTTTTTTTTATTAACTAGACTAGGGAAACCTAAACGCACATTCCAAGCACACACAATAATCTATTCCTAGGGGATAACAAGCCATAAATTTTTTTAATTTATCTTGAAATTCTTTAAGGGGAGTGGCTTTTAGATTATACTAACCTAAATTGTTCTCCTCTGTTTCAGACTTGTCTTACTACTTACCAATTAGATCATAACTAAATTAACTACTTGACACCCTCCTCACTTACCAGTAGGTAATCTAAGTCATCAAGTGCGTTGGCAGAGCTAATCTTTTAAAAACCAATGCAATGATTTAACTTGGGGCCACTAGAGTGATAATAATTCACCTCCTTTCAAGAGGGTCCTATGAGCTTATGGGCCTCTATAGGTCTCTTCTAATTATTTTTAAATTAATTTATACAAGGGTAGGGTTCGTATCATGTGATTATTAACTTAGGTGGGCCAAGAGGTAGTGATGAAATCTACCATTCATCTTGCATGGGTTGTGGCCCTTACTAATCAATTTTTTATTCCCATGGTAGTTTGATTAATCATATAATCACCTTAAATCAATAAACGTGTCCTAAAAATACAAGAAAAATAAAAATAAAAAAAACTAATGCAACTACCTACATGCTACTTAACAAAGGTTCCATCCCAACAAATGGGACACTATAACCTAGATAGCCTATGTTTGTTGGTTATAGCCAAGTTTAGGCTATCCCTTATTAAGCAGGTGCTACTAATGCAATAATTAAATTATGGATGTAAGCTATATGATATTAAACTACCATTTAAGTATGCAAGAGTAATTTAACATGAAAATTCATAATCTAGGAAATATAAGGAGTTATGATGCTTACAGTGGATCCTAGATAAAAGTCTTCTCATACAAGGGTGAAACCATATATAAACTGGCTCCACTTCTAAGTTAGGATTGTTCACCCTTGACTTGTATTATTACCACCCTTTTTAAATGAATTATGATTAAATAAAATGCAATGCTTCCTCACTACAATTCACTCAAAATAAAAATAATAAATCCTAATTTAATAGCACCTCCAAATCCATTGCTAAATTCCTGTAAAAATAAATTAATCATAACTATCAATAAATCACAAGAATTATGTAAAAATGCACCTACAAATGCCTAAAATCTAAATGCCTGCAATCCTGAACTATGACTGGTGGTAAAATAATTTAACTTAAATTTAATTAAAACTTTGTTGTGTGCCCTCAACAATGGTGCTAAAAACTTGATCTTTAATTTAATTTACCATAAGTTCAAGGATCTATTGAAGTATAGAAAGTGCAAGTATAGGTTGATCCCACGATGACTCAATTTGTGAAATTTTAATTTTAATTTTAATATATTTTAATTTACCTTAACCTAGCCATTGAATGAGTAATAAATATTCAAAAAATACTAAAAGAGAAATGAATTACTCAAAATTTTAAAATCTAGGCTTTTGGAAACCATCTCATTAAATGAAATATATTTAAAATTAAGTATTTTGGATCTAATACTACACATGTTAATGAACAACAATGAATTAAAAACATGGAAAATTTGTTCACTAAAATCCTACTTTTTATATTTTTCTCAACCGTAAGGTTTCACCTAACTTAATGTATAGTTTCAAAGCATAAGTTGCATTTTTTTATGAGTAGAAATTATATGAGAATTTTATATACTAAGTTAGTTAACATGCCATAATTAGTTTCTAAACTATGGGAGATATATGATATTTTCTATGAAAACATAATAACTATATATATATATATATTTGCTCATCCTGAAATTGATAGCAAAGCACTTCTACAGCGAAGACATACCTAAGAATGAATATACCTTAAATTAATGCGGTTTTATCCTAACATGAAGTGAAAGCTTTAGCTATTCATTATTAAATAAAAAATTATTCTAGAAATTAATTCTTCAATCATATCCTAAAGAATAATGACAATATAATAAAAATAACTACTAAACAACTCCCTAGTTAAATTAACACGAGAATAACATAACCAATACTAATAATTAAGACAACCATTAATAAACTAAAGTAAAACTCTTAAAATCATAACATACATCTAACATGGAAATAAAATGAATCACAACTAACAATTGAAACAAAACTAAAATAACTTTTATTAAATCAACTTTAACTATTAGAAAATGTGATAAATAATAAACAAGAGAATAAAATTACAAATTCCCTATGGATTCAAGTAGATGTTGCAACTGTCTTCCCCGTGTCATGCAACGAGGATCAGTTACTCTGAGTCCCCTCCAGAACAATTAACTTTTTACAAAACTGCCTTGAACCATCAACCACACAACATTATCTACTTGTTATGTCACTCAACATTTAGAGTGTATGTCACCCAACAGTCACAAACCCAAAGAACTAAACACTCACTTCATCTTACGCATGAACATGGATGTGAGTACAAGGTAAAAGCTAAGAGAGTAAATATGAAAATAAAAGGAGTGAGAAAGTTGTGAAGGAGATTCAACTAAGAAAAACACAAGGATGAAGTTAACATGGGCCACCTTCTAAGGATAGCATGCACCACAACTCTCCAAGTTTTCACACTTAGGGCTCCCTTAGTCTCTTCCTCTCACCAACCTTCTCTTTGTTTAGAATGTGGTCATGTAAGGCTCATACACAAGGACCCCAAGCACACTCCTCCTCCCTTCCATGCAACAACCAACCTCTCTTGCACAAGACGTCCCCAAAAGTCTCCCTCCAAGTTGGATCATGCACACCGCTCCACCTTCTCAAGAGGTTTATTTGGTCGTGTAAAGCTTTAAGGAATGGAGAATTCTTCATGTGTCCCACCCTCCTTTTCTTCACGCCTACCCCACTATGATAACAATAATCCTTGTTTCTAGATCACTTCTTCCATCTTTGCAATGATCACTCCTCTAGGAAACTTCCTTCCTCTTTCCTTCTTCCTTTCCAGCCCCTTAAGATCATGCCTAAGGCCTGAGGAAGTTTCCTCTCTCTTTCCACCTTTTATTCCCATGTAGCTGTCCTCTTTCCTCACTAAGGAAATCACGTTTTTTTTCTTCCTATAAACTCTCCATGGTCCACCGTAATCTCTCCTCCAATCACCTTCAACCATCTTTCATGCAGCCCACCATTTTTTCTCCATTTCATGTTGAACTCCCCCTTTAATTCCACACATAAATCTTCTCTCTTTCTATGCGTTGAAATTCCATTGGTCCACCCTTGATTCTCTCATTAGAAAATATATCTCATTGGATTCTATTAAGATAGCCCTAATTTGGAATAATCTAACTTTAGTCCCTTTAAAAAATGGATGAATGATAGCCATAGATTTCCTATTAATTTTCCTTCACTAACTACACATTTTTCTCCTCTCTTTTTTTTTTTTTTTCACTCATGATATACACGCATTAGAGGGAGTGTTATAGGTCTCCCTCCTTGGATAAAATCTAGAAACTAGTTGGGTTCCTCTCTTGTCCTGGTGAGTGATTAAGTGAGTGAGAATGGTCTTCATGCAGGCCTGGCTTTCTGAGCAGTTTCACTTCAGAGTAATGTCATTCATTGGATTCAATTATATGTCATTCTAGCTTCACATAGAAGCTCTTTAAGGTGGTCGTTTGCATGCATGCATGAGAAGTTGGCCGTCTTATCTTTTGATCATGACACCCTCTTTTGGGTGGATAAAGTTAGTCGCATGTGTGGAGTTTGTAACTGCTCTGAATTTAATAATGGTGCCTCATTGCATTTTGAACTTCTTCACTTCCTAGTTCTTAGCACGTGGATTCTTGACATTGCTTGAAAGGTAGCTTAGTTCTCTTTTAGGGTTTCAAGTTGATAAGAATACATGAATTGCTCTGTTGAACCCTAATCCTGCAAAATGTAAAATAATTCCTAATTAGTTGTAAGCTAAGTAAATTTAGGGCTAAAAATGCTATTTCTAGGGATATTAAATGTAATATTTATGTCCATATCACTAGATCATCCACATAGTCTGAATATTGAGCCCTTGCAAATATAACAGCTGAAGTAATCTATCTCACTTCCCTCATTAAAGGACTTAGCATCACCCACTCTCGGCGCCTAATTTTGTGGGGAGATAATTTAGGTGCCATGTATCTTATAGCTAATTCCATCTTTCATGCTTGTACAGAACATGTGGAGATCGACTTCCATTTCATTAGTGATCCAGTGTCCAAGAAACTACACGATGTGTAGTAAATCTCGACCAGTCTTCAGTAAACCTCTCTTTACACTATGGTTCACTTTGTTGAGAGACAAGTTAAACATTCGTCCATTGAATTCTATAACTTGAGAGGGCATATTAGATAATGTTACAGTCACATCTTAACACACAATTCTATAAATACAGTCGCATACATTGCTCACAAGCAAGCAAGTCATTAACCTTAACACTCTTTTTCTCCATCCTCCTATTCTAATCTCTAGTCAGATATTGCATTAGGAAGAATAGACAAGGGCAGCCTCACAATGTGATCCATGCTTCCAGTGAAAATGATCTCACCAAAGCTATAGGCTTCCGATGCTTTGGTTACGTTGAACTTGATTTCCAAATCAAGTGTTTCGAGTGGTTCTATAGTAAATTCTTTGGGACGTACACAAACTTCAACTCCTTCTGGTTGTATCATAGAGGATATATATGTCTCTGGCATGGTAGCCACATTCTTAACACTGCGCCATGCCAATTGGGATTCACTCAAGTTTGATATGGTTATCGAAGGGAGGTTGAGATCTGACGGAAGATATGGAAGAGAAAGGTTGCATGCTATCCCAGTAGCACCTTTGACCATCTCTGGCGCCACATTTGTCAATGAGCACAAGAAATTTATGTAATCTCCAAATTCTGTGTGAAACAAATGTGTGAATAGAATTTAGTAAATAGAACAAGTGCTCAATAAATAGTTCATACAAATTCCATAGGATAACAGCACTAGAAAGACCATCCACATACCATATTATTCATAAGACTCTTGGAGTCATCTCGAATTTCGGTTAGACTACTGATTCATTTACATAATGAATTGACTCAGTGAAAAATTAGAACTAAGGGAAAGGTAGACAAACTCCATGTATTCAAATCCAGAAGTTTAGATGGCTACAAAATATCAAATTGCTTTTACACGTTAAACTAATAATAGATGAATTTCCCGAGTTTCGATTGAATCACCCATGGGCCATTTGTGTTTAATGGACTGAACCAAGTTACAAATTGGATCAAGGTTTTAATTGTGCCATAGATATTCCTAAGTCAAATTTCCTAATACTGATAGCCCTAAAAAAATGAAAAACTATTCAAGAACAAGACCAACAATCTGCAATTTATATAAGTTTAGGTATTTTATATCTTGGTTGTCAATAGCTGTCAACAAGATGATCCATGGATAATTTGTCCCTACAATAAAACCCCCTTAAATTAATATTCGGTAAATTAGATATCTCGCTAAGGTTATACAAAGTGTTTGGTCCTTATTTGGGTCAGCACGACAAATTAACAATGTCAACTAATAAGTAAATAAATTTTCAATTTTTCTTAAGGACCCACTGGTTACATAAAATGATATTCTCCAACTTGAGGACGTGTGAAAAAGGTGTCTGCTTCTTAAAATGGGTAATATTCAACCAAGTAGCATCTCATATCCTTTTAGTACACTTATATGTCCAAGTGACTTCTATAGCAATGAGAGAAATTTGTTTATCTCTTGGAAAGAAACATGAAAATAACAAAATTTCTATTCTGTTTGAGATAAAATTGGAAAGGTAAGAGGAAAATAAGAAGATATAAAAGAAGAGAAAATTTACATATAAAAGATAAATTTTTTTGGTTCTTACAGGAGAAAAAAAAAAAAAAAAAAGATCGACACTGTAGGAAAGACATATGTGTCTGCTTCTTAAAATGGGCAATATTCAACCAAGTATCATCTCATATCCTTTAAGTACATTTATATGTCCAAGTGACTTCTATAGCAATGAGAGAAATTTGTTTATCTCTTGGAAAGAAAAACGAAAATAACAATATTACTATTCTGTTTGAGATAAAATTGGAAAGGTAAGAGGAAAATATGAAGATATAAAACAAGAGAAAATTTACATATAAAAGATAAAAAAAAATTGGTTCTTACAGGAGGAACAAAAAAAATAAAAATAAAATAAATAGACACTATAGGAAAGACATATCATTCAAAAAAAGAGTATAAAGACATAAAATTGTGCTATATTAATGGAAATGAAGGGGTTATTTGATAAAATAAAAACACACTAAATCAATAGAAAACTTTTAGTTCCAGGCTATTAATTTAAGGGGGTTTTACTGTATATGATTTTGTTATCACGTACCAACAGCTCTTATAGGATTTTGAAAGAGGGGGAGAGAGACTACCTTCCATAGATTATTTACCTGAAGAGAAGACAAGGCCAGGATCAAGGGCGCCACGTGGATTTATATGGCCAGCCCCATGATCGAAATGTGTGGACGGATGTAACTCATCGAGACCGAAACCTTGAGCCATGATTGGTTCTCCGTGATCATCATATTTAGATGCTGTAGTTGAAATGGCTGATGAGATCATGGATGGAGTCCAGGTGGGATGGGACTGCTTTATAAGTGCTGCAATTCCAGCTACATGAGGTGTCGCCATGCTAGTACCGGACAGTAGCGCAAAATCATATCCTGAAATACCCATAAATAAAGTAAATCCTACATTCGGTATTTCATAGTTAGTGATGAGGAGATAATCTAGATAAACAAAGATGAGAATAGAGAACTAAGATGTTAGCCCGTAGTTGTACCCTTGAGAATTGGGTCGGCCACACTCACGGGGCTCCAAGCTGCCCACACAAGATCTCCGGGAGCAAGAATATCGGGCTTGAGTACATCTGCTGGGCTCAATTGACTATCTAAAATGTCCGGTCCTCTCGACGAGAATCTACTTACCACAGGTGCTTGGTCTTGGAATGAAGCAACCCTTCCTTCTGTAATTGCTGCTCTTCCACCATATTTTGTTAGAAGTCCTGTCTGATTCCTCGTTGTTCGGTGTAGGTAGTACTCCAAGAGGATCTAACCATCCAGAAGAAAAATTAAAGGTTAAACTGGTAAGCCAGGGTGCACTATTCGTTCATAGCACACCCTTCAAATAAATGTTTGGATCAATAAATAAACCTAAATGGGCGACGTCATTTGAGAAGTCTTTTATAAATTTTTTGCAAAAATGCCATTACATTTTGACATTTTTCAAAAATAGTCTAATGTTTTTTGAGTATTGCAAATATGTCATTATGTTTTTTCATCAGCTTTGCAAAATTGCTATTTTGTTAGTTTTCTATCCTCCTTCCCTATTAGTTTTTTTAAATTATGATTTATCCTTCTCTATTTCTCTCTCTTAATTAGTCTTAACAGACCTCCTACCTCATAGACACAGACATGATTAAGTTGTGGACTTTGGCCACTAAGTTCAATAAATTTCCAATGGAAAGTTTCAGTGAAGCTTAATATTTAGCACAATTAGATAGCAAGGAATCTAATTATGTGGTTATATTTCAACAAAAACAGAACAAATAGTGAGATATTCAATCGTAAACATACCATATTCACCAACCTGCTCAACAGTACCTTTTAAGCTTCTTCGGTGAAATTCAGCAATTTAAACTTCAATTTCTCACTAAAAACTGATATAAAATTCTTCTTAACACAAATTAGAATATAATCAATGCTTTTGACAATAAAAAACATAATAAAATAAAGAAAAACTAAGCAAAATATTATTACTATTCACGCGAACAACGATGAATAGCAAACTTTAAGCTCTTCTTTTGATGTCTTTTTGAATGAAAATTGAAAATATAAGACTTGGGTCTTCTTCTTCTCAATGTCTTCTATCTACCATGGAGATTTTTGTTGATTAACAAAGCTAGAAATTGAGCTCGAAGTGCCTATTAGAACTTATTAATAGAGAGAGAGCGGTAATATTGGAAATTTGAAAAAATTAACAGGAAAGGAGGATGGAAAACTAATAGAGTGACAATTTTGCAAAGCTCACAAAAGCTTAGTGGCAAATTTGCAAAACTCAAAAAACATTGGATGTAATATCCTTAATTTTTAGGATAAAATAGGAAATTTTTAAATAAATTAAAATAAAAAATTTATGGATGAAATTTTTTCCTGAAAACATAAGAATTAGAAAGTGCTCGTCGATACGAGTCCAACACCACCAAGAACGCGAAAAACGGAGCTCAAACGAGGGAGTTATGAGCCGTCAAAGTTGTAAGGGCAAATTGGTCTTTTGACAGAAACGTGTTACACAGGGGTCCAAATTGATAACGGCACCCCTGTCTACACACGTCTCTACTAGTTCGGCGAAATCGCCGGAGAGACGTGGGAAGAGACGTGTGGGGAAGAGTTTCTCTTCCCCAAGACTCTAAAACCCTATATCTATGCTCCTCTAGGAGCCAAAACGCTCCACTTTGAGCGTTTTCCCTAAGTGCTACGCAAAACCCTAGCCCTGCAAAACTTAGATTTTCTAGCGAGTAGAGCCCCGGCAACACGAGCAACTCCGGCCAGGTGCAAGGTAAGCCTCAAACCTATGTTTTTCGTATTTATTAAATAGAAAAACAATTAGGAAAACATTTTAAAAATTAGGAAAAATCAGATTTTTAGGAACCTGTGTGCACGCTACTGTTGGAGCGTGATTTCACGGATCAAACCTAGTCCGTTTGAAAATCGCACCGTCCAACTAGTGCACAAGAGACCCAAGAACATACCCTTTAAATTTGGGAGTGATCCAACGATGGATTTCTCCAAAAAAACCCAAAAACCAGTACCTAGGGATGTTTTTAGGAACTTGGGAAAAATTGTTTAAAAACCATGGTTTTTGGAAAAATTAGTGCAAAAGGAGGGCATAAATGGATTCTAGAGAGAATTCTGAAGAAAATGGCTTAAAAATCACGCAAAACGGAGCTCTGTAGCTCCGCCGGAGGCGACCGGAATCCAATCGTCTTCTCTGGCATCGTCAACGGCGTCGGTGCCTGGCGCGAACGCCAGGACGCACTCGGTGACGGCCGAGGGACGACGTCACACGACGTCGTCGTCGCACGCCTGCGGGAAGGCCCCGGTTGGCTGTCGCGGTGGGACTGGGACGCGGCGCGTCCTGGCGACCATGATGCACGCGCGCGTCCCGTGTGACGTCTGCGTCAGCGTGCGTCTTCGTGGCGCCGGTACAAGCTGGTGTAAACCGGCGGAAAAGGGGCGCCGCCGGTGTAAACCACCTTATGGTGGTCAGGCAGGCCCCATTTAAGGGTAGTTTTCACAAAAACTTGATTTTTGGGAGCTAGAGAGGTCCAAATCACGATCCGAAAGAGGCGTTGTGACCGTATTGACGACGCGGACCTAGTTTTAACTTAAAAACTTAGAAATGACCACTTTTTATTTAGAAAATTTTTAAAATAGTGATGTGACATGTACAGGTGCACTTGAACATACCAATTAAAGGGAGTTATTAGCAAGCTAGTGGCCTCACACTGAGGTAGGTGACGACAACTAATGTTTTGTTTTGATTTTTAAACCATGTTTAAACATAGCATCATGTGTGATTGTGATTTAAAATGCAATTATTATTTACTGTGGATTTCATGCGACATTGCGTACAGGATGGTTATTCCAAATTGAAATCTTTTACTGAATAAACTTATTTAAAATGTTTTTACAAGCATGATGTTAATTAGTTATGCTTAATTAGAGACTTATTTCTTATTATATATATAGAAAATGCATGGATTTACATGGAAATGAGTATAGAGGCTTAGTAGCTGGTCCTTTTATAGGCTAACCCCAGGATGAGGAGCATGTCTTGGGGATTTCAAGCGATAAGTGCTCTTGAGTTTTAGCATATACATATGATTTCCGTGTTTTATATTTGATGACGGGTGCTCTCGCCCGGTGGGCGTCATGCTAGGAGGGATAGGGCCGGCCACCCACCTTCTGAGATTATGATGTGATGAGTTTGTGATATGATAGACACCTGCCCATAGTTGGCATTCGGTAGGGGTTTGGTAACATGGATAGTCCACACTACTGGTCTGAGCCTTTCCATGGGGACAGACGCTAAGTCTCCCGTTATGGCGTCGACGGGGAGCGGCAGTGGTTGATACCCATGGAGGGTTGCCACTGCAGCATGATGGCCCATATTCTTATTATGTGTGCATGTATGATGAGCATGGTTATGGATTATATGCCTGGGTGTGACGACACTCAGAGGTTGACTATGTGTACTCCTGATCAGGGATGTTAGTGCGATGTGGTGGGACCCATTACCTTAGGGTGCCCTTATTCTTGTTGTATGCTCCATTTTATTGATTCATGTCATGTTTTAACTCTATGATTGCATGTTTTAGCATATGTAATAAATTGACATTTATTTGAACATGGCATTATGATATCACTATTTTCATAAGTGTTAGACTTTTTATCAGTGTTGTTCGTTATTTCTTTCATTTATTACATTAATTGTCTATGTACCTACACAAGCGATAGCTTCTTTGAGGCATTGCTTTGTTTTGCAATGCCTTAGATCTCGAGCGCGATAACAGGAAAGGCAAGGCTGTTGAGAAGCCGTGAGAGCTGCTAAAGACCATTTTTCTATAGTGTTAGACAGTGATGTGAGTCATTAAACAGGATTATCATTTGGATTTTATTATGAATTTGCATACTTTATATTTGGATGTGATTTAGATGTTTGGACATATGTTGGACATTTATATGGGATGTTATGATGGATAGACCCTGGGCCATATTATTATTGTGTTTTGGACATTTATTTGATTTAAAATAAAGGCGCCTATTTATTTGACGTTGATTTATATGCGGATTATTTATTTATGTTTAAATTACATGTACGTCATTTTGAGAAAGGAAAACTAACACCCGGAGTTTTTAAGATAGGTTTAGTAAAATGTTGAATAAATCTTTTCTTATGGGATCCCAAATGCTCTTATTTAAAATGCCATTATTATAAATAAATAAAAAATTTGTCTTGAAAATCCGAGGTGTTACATTGGACCTTTGCAAAAAAAAACAATCCTTTATAAAAAGCTGTAAACCTCTAACGGTGGCGGTCATGGTTATGATAAGAAAAACGAATAGCCTAATTACAGAGGCAAAAGTTGCTAGACTCGTTCAGAAATTCTACAGTGCTTTACTCAAAGATTTTTCATAAAATGGTATGGAGTAAAAAGCACAGGAAGAATCCAGATTGGTGAACCGAAGTAGTATTACTTGTAGGCCCTGTAATGGATAGGCGATGCCGCAAACCATTGAATGATCCTCAACCCGTTGTCCTTCAAAGTGCTAAAATGGAAGCAAACAGTTTCATCTTCCATTTTAAAACTCCAAAAAACAAAGGCTAAGTGCGGGTTCGAAAAACTTGTATTTATTGTTTCATTCTATTTTTTCCATTTCTTAGTAGAAAATCAGTTTGGTTCTCTACCGCAAAATAGAACTGAATACAATAAAAACAAGTTTTCCAAATGCCCAATAAGATCACATACTAGATATGTTAATATATCTAGCATGATCTATTACATCTTTATTTGTTTCTATTATTCATGTACTACTATCTTATTTCTTTCTATCATTCGTCTGCTAAAACTCTTGAAGTAAATGAACATTGTTTTCTCTTAAAAGTTAAAAGATAAACACTTGTTTTAACGACATGAGATTCTCAGTCATGACCTACCTATGCCAAGGTCCAAAAGAGGTTTGAATCATCGAAAGCAAGGGATGCGCATCTATTTTTAGCTAATTTATAACCACTCCAGAAAAAGAAAAACTGCTTATAGTACCACAGTGTCTTCCTAGTGTATGTAGTTCACCATTGTCTAGAAATTGAAAAGAGCTCACTTTTAGTAAGTTATCACGCACCTGTACGTCGACAATCTTGGGGATCATGATGCCAGGAGTAGAAAAAGGCAGAGGTTGTGCTATGAAATCTCCATATGCCGGGTTCGCTATGAGCACGAAACCAGCAAATCCCATGACCTTTGCTGTGTCGATAATGGTGGTCACCGTCGAGCTGCCATTGCCAAAACCAGTGGAGAAGTTGCAGATGACAATACTACCTTCCACTACTGCAGGATCTAATGCTTCTGGATGCTGACACTCCTCAGCATATTCTGCGGATGTTTGGAAGCTGCCATCTACCGTGGCCGCATCCTTAGCTAGCACCAACTTTGATCGGAAGTGCCCATGTCCGAAAGTAGGACCTATCTTACAACCTCAGCCAATTAATGCTCATGAAATTAAACTTCGATTCAGTGTCATTAATTTGTCAGGGTTAATTGTATTTTCTGAAAGAAATAAAGTAAGATTGTTTCCCTTATCAAAAATAGAATCCAGTCGGAATTTTATTTTGCAGGCCCTATTGGTCGTACAGTAGAGATGGCCAAAAGTACAATGCGGGGCCTTGTTTGGATAATCTAAACCGTTCATCCTCTTGCTCCTGTTTAAATTAACTAGGAAAAGCATGCTCCAAATATGGCGTGTCCATTATGGGCTATATCTGGAATAATCTAAACCGTTCTGTCTGGCCTTTCTAAAATGAGGACGTGAAGAAAGCGGTTTGCACCACGATAATGTTCAAATCCTTCATGTAAACCTACCCAAAAAACCAGAGTTCATAGTAATTACTTCTGGTTTGCAGCCTTACTGGGGCTGTTGGGCACAAAGATGAGAAATCCTGGATTAAAATATCGATGGATAGTGATCTCATCAGCTGCTATTGGCAGCACTAATCGGCCATAAAATTACACAAGGGTAGACGAATTACAACTGAAACCTTGCGGTTCTTGCTCTTAGATAATTTATATATGCTATAGGCTGCTAATAGCAGGAAATAGATAATTGTCGATTGATAATCTAAATAGCAGATTGTTATTCCCAGCAAACGAGCCCAAAAGTTAATGAAAATGAAAGCGGGCACTTGCCTGATAATCCAAGGCCTGGAACTTTCCAGCCATTACCAAGGACAATGCTACCAGAGTACCTTCTTTTTGTGGTGCTTGAACCTGCTCCCATTGTCCACGGGCTGAACGAGATTACGCTAGATGCAGTGGGTCCCTTATTCCCGGTGGCTTGTACGACGAACATACCGGCTTTACGTGCAAATAACAAGACAATTTCGAATACGCTCAAGAAAGTCAGCATGTCTTTAGGAGGTTCATCCGGACCGACCGAGAGCGTTAAGACTTCGACACCATCATGGGCTGCCTGTAAAAATTGTACACATTGTTGCTTGATTCCATTGAATTGGCATGATAACAGAATAGATGTTTACGATGCTTACTCGATCAATTGCAGAAACAACATCTGCAAGAGTTCCTATATCCGGATATATGGCCTTGTAAATAGCTATCCTGTAGAAATTAATGATACCATCATCATCACAAAATGACGTCATAAAATCCACGAGTGTATTAAATCTGATAACAGTACATGTACATTAATTGGGATGATAGTGAGGCAAGAAAACAAAACTCACTGGCATGTCTGGAACCTCTTTTTCTTTCTTCTTTTTTGGGAGGGTCTTTTTTTGCAAAATACCATTACATTTTGAATTTTGCAAAAAAGTTTAACGTTTTTTGAGTTTTTTGCAAATTTAACATTAAATTTTCATGAGCTTTGGTTTTTCATCCTCCTTTTTTGTTAGTTTTTTCGAAAGTCTGATATTACTCACCTATTTTTCTCTCTTAGTACATTCTAACTAACCTGCTAATTCACAGACGCAGACATGATTAAGTTGTCAATTTTGCCCGCTAAGTTCAATGACTTCTTGATGGAAAGTTTAGTGGAACTTGATATTTGACACAATTCGATAACAAGGAATCTAATGGTGTGGTTAGATTTCAACAAAAACAACCCGACAGTGAGATATTCAATAGCAAACATGTCATGTTTACCAACCTAAACAATAGTACTGTTAAGCTTCTTCAATGAAATTCAACAATTCAAACTTCAATTTCTCACTAAAAAACTGATATAAAATTCTTCATAACACAAATTAGAACAGTGCTTTGTATCAATCAAGAATGCAATCAATTAAAGAAAAATTCTAGTTTAAAATATATGCAAAATACTATTACTATTCACACTAGCAACGACACATAGTAGGCTTTAAGCTCTTCACTCGATACTTTTTTGACTGAAAATTGGAAGTCATGACTTGGTTCTATTCCTCTCAATGTCTTCTATCTAGCACAATCAATTTCAAAGTTTTTTGTTAATTAACAAAATAGAAAATCACATGCAACCTGACAGTGAACAAGAGGACTTTGTGCATGATTTTTTGCTTTGTTAATCAAACAAAATCTCTAAAATTGATCATGCTGGATAGAAGACATTGAGAAGAAGAACCCACAAGTCATATATTTCCAATTTTCATTAAAAAAGACATTGAATGAAGAGCTTAAAGTTTGTTACTCGTTGCTGTTTGAGTGAACAGTAATAGTATTTTACTTATGCTTTAAACTTGAATTTTTATTCAATTTATTATATATTTTATTGATCGAAAGCATTTATTATGTTCTAATTTGTGTTAGGAAGAGTTTTATATTAGGCTTTAATGAGAAATTGAAGTTTAAATTGTTGAATTTCATTGAAGAAGCTTAATAGGTACTGTTGGAAAAACATGGTTTTTAAATGCTAACCCTAAACCAACATTTCAATTTTGGATAAAGACATTACAATTGCATCCATGTATTCAACTTTCCTTCCCTATCATCATTCACTTTACAATAGAACTCATCAGTTAAAGAAACAAAAGATGTGTGAACCCCTTTGAAGGGAAATGAACTTGATAAGAGGTTGATTGCTATATTAGCTTCTCTTAAAGTGTGAGATCTTCCAATAGTAAATATTTTCAAGAAGTTTGGAAATGTCATATTTCAAGTTTATGGACTTTGATAGCATTCTATGGCATTCCAAATTATATCAAATGCATTTTATGAATTTGATTCTACCATATTCACTCCTACACTTTATCAACAACAAGTTCGAGACCCTTTTTATCATTCTTGGAAGCAATTTGAGAGAATTACAAGTCCTCCTTCTTCATTACATATCAAGCCTCCAATAGAACCTCCTTCTAAGTCAAATAAGTCAATGTTATTCTTGTAGGTGCCCTTGTTAGGCTTTTCCCATGAATAAGTACTAGTTTGAGTTTGGAAAAGAGAAGGTCTACAATCAAAGCATTCTAATGTCTTCCTGAAAAAAATGTTAAAAACAATCTTGTAAGGATTCAATTTTTGTGCATGCTTTTCTTTTTAAAAATACTTTGCACCATGTTCTTTCCAAATATGATAGATGCATGTTGAAAGGGCGAGTGTGACAAAGGTTTGAGTTTACCCTTATATTAAGAAGCTATCCACATCCACTTTTCTTTGACATATCTACAAGGCCTTATGCTATTTAATATCCAAAGTAGAGATCTCAATATCCATGCCAAAAATTATTAACTTTATGAAATAACTTGCATTTATATATATATATATATATATATATTCTTTGCATAGAATTGACAACAAAAAATCTAAATGCCCTAATGGCTATAGAATGAATAGGAAAAACTCTAGAACTAGAGTTCAAGTCTCCAAAGAAAACCTTTTTGAAGAAATTCCCTACTCAAAGCCAAGAAGTGTCCAAAATCATAGGTAGTTGGGAAAGAATGAGGATGCTTAGCTAATTAGAATTTGAGATGGGATAAAATAGAAAGGAGATAGAAATGAATCTAGAGAATCAGAAAAAAGATGAAGATACATAACAAATTAGAATATGAAATATAATAGGAAGAAGATATGATAGGAAAGAAGAGAGTCAAATAAAATTAGAATAAAAAGGGGAGATGGAGAGATGCGTGAAACACAAGAGAGAGAGAGAGAGAGAGAGAGAGAGAGAGAGAGAGAGAGAGAGAGAGAGAGAGAGAGAGAGAGAGAGAGAGAGAGAGAGAGAGAGAGAGAGAGAGAGAGAGAGAGAGAGAGGAGAATCAGGCTATGCTATCCATTTTGTGTTCTGAGAAAGAAGACTATAGAAGAACGATCTCATCTACGAGGTAGGGGTGTAGGAATTTATCTAATCCAATTGGTTTTTAAATAAAAATTTATTTTTATGTGATTCATTTCATGATTAATCTGGTTCATAGGGATGCATCATACAGTAATGAAGAGCCAGTAGTTTTCCTTGAGAGTTTTATATGGGTTAGATTGACATGGTAGGCTCTCTATATTGCTTACCATTTTTTTTTATGCATTTTGACTCCTTAATAAATAAATAAGCATTATGTGCTTGTTTTATATGGATCCAATCATGATGATATATTTTTACATTATTCTAACCATGGTAACCCCATTTTATAAAGATTTAACCATGAATAAGCATGTGTATTTAGATTAGATCTCTTTGAGTTATTATATATATACATATCACAAGGTCATCTATGCATGTTGTTGCATTATGAATACTTTAGATATAAATCTATACAATTGGTTACATATGTTAGGTCTTAGATCATTTTGATGGAGATTTTATCTCATGATCAAATAGCACATGGATTCATAATAATATCCATCTGTGTCTGATGTTCTAATAATAATTCATAACTTGTCTTTATATATTGCATGTGTGCACAAGATTGCGGAATGGTTGGTGCTTCATTTTTTTACTTGGAAATGCCTTATTGATTAACGGATCAATTTCTAAGCTTTAAATATAAATCTTAGCTTTGAAATTTTACATGCACATGACCTCTTTTGATATCACATTGAGCACTCATCAATGCCATGAATGACGCCTTGGATTGGTGTCATGCTTGGCCTTAAAACATGAGATGCGTGTTGTTTTTCCACACATGGGTGCCTTACTTAATTACATTAATTGGGTAGCCGGCCATGCACTACACACATAGTAGATGTAATGAATATTTATGCTTGAGTATTTTACAAGGTGCTTAATATGGGTACATGCATGATATAACACCTTTGGATTAAAGCAACTACCATTCTACACTTATGCCTTGCATGACACTTTTTTTTTTTTTTTACATTCATGTGTTACGTGGCTTACACTTAGAGCGTGAAGATTTTTACATGAAGCTGAGCTTGCCAACCTACATGAAGTTCAATGCCTTAGATGAAGTGATGGGCTTCTAGCATAAAGTATGGTGCCTAAGACACAATGCTTGTAAATGGCGCATGGCATGTACGGCCTGGATTGCATGTATAGAAAATGGTGCATGGACAACGAGCATGATGCTCAACATTGAGGCATTGTGTTTGACTATTAGCCCATGAATAGTTTGCATTGCGCTTGCTACTTGGGTAGGTATTTAAATCAGGGATAATGCTTAACACTCGCTCAGATGCTCCACATACAAGATTGTGATTGGTTTTATATTATGTAATTTGGAAGTTGTGATCCAAGGATATATGTTTCCATGTGTGCATAGTCTTTGTTTTATAGCGATTATAACAACTAATTAAGATAACTATTATATTGATGCTTGTAATAAAAATAATTGATCTCAGCACGACGCATATATGATTTTGAAAATGTTGTGCTATGAATATGGTATAATTATATATGCTAAGACTAGACTAAGCTAGTCGAAGATTTATGCTAATCAAAATATGGGCTAAGAACAGAAAGTTTTGAATACTCTCATATGGTGCATTAAGTAATGTGAAATGATCTAATGAATGAAAATTAGGCGACTCAATATAGTTGTGCCTAGCCTAAAATTAGGTGACTCATAAGAGTTGAGCGTAGCCCGGGGCAAATTCTAAGACCCCTCTGGTTGTTATGCTAGGAAGATCAGTTGGCCACTAACTTCTGAAAGTTAATACCTGCCCTAAGAGGCCTATTGTAGAAAGTATTGTATCATGGGGAGAGTGCTCCCTTGTGATCCAGTGCCCCCATAAGGATTGGTGTATCCCATGTGGTATCCATGGCTGAACATAGTTGGATGTGAGTCCCCTACATGCATAGTGTACCATATAGTTATCAGACATGGACTAACATGTCGGTCATCCTCGAGGATATTTGACCATTGCCCAGATGGGTTGGTGGTAGGATGCTACCACATAGTGATATAATAGATTTTGATATGTCATTCTTTGATAAAAGTCCAAATGGGCGTGTATGTATGAGATTTGAAGGATATATTAGAATTTATTCGAAACACTAGATTTTTATGAAGGCATAGATGTTGTATAATATTCATATCATATATGATCAAACATATAATTGTATGCATTACTTAATTTATGCCAATACTATTGTCGTAGTTTTCAAATGGCTGGTTTAGGCATTTTTCTACTGAGTCAGCATACTTGCCCTTACAAAACATTTCAAGTGAAGTGTGAGAAGACTAAGAAATTGGCTAGAAGAATTTAAATAAGGAGAATAAAGAGAACAGAAGTATGGATAAGTATTTAGTTAGACTTTTCAATTATTATTTTGAATCAATGAACATTTGAGATAAATGTGATAAGACAGGTTACGTTGATATATTATATCTGAACTACAATTTAAACTTATATTCCTTATTGTTTGGGTTGTGACCAGGGAGATCTTGTAATGGTATGTTTTATTTCTGCTATTATATGTGAAGGTTTTAATGTGATACCGAGTTGAAGGTGGAATTAAGAAAAATAAATACATAATATATATTTCAAATGTATTTAAAAAAAAAAAATCCTGCAGGAGAGTTTCATTTTCAAATTATACTCCAAAAATCCTTTTGTAAAACCCGGGTCGCCACACTATAGTACAAATGCTCAATACTTTCTGGCTAAGAAGAATGAAAATCAGATCTAAGGTCAACATAAACCCACATTTTAATGCTTCTGCCAATGTAATGACTTTCCCAAAATATGACCTAGCAATTATTGATAGCAAATCTAGACAAGTGACCACTAAACCATATTTCCTTTTGGCAGGGAACAATTTCCTCTTGGAGTATGCTTCCAAATAGCTCAGTCCTTATCTCCATTAGTGAAAATAGCTTTTATGAGTGGTGCTTTGATTTCTTTTGACACAACAACCATGAAAAAAAAGTTGTGTTCCATTCAGGTTATTAGTGAGCTCCTTAACAATAGCCCACCTAGAGATACTTGTGTGAAGGGGATCAACTTCTATTATAGATTTATATGTAGTATCCTAAGCTATTGAATGAATCTTTTTGTTAAGTTCAATCCCTCACGATCAGAAGTTTGCAATGATACGTTCAGTGCTTTTACTGAATGATTTAAGAAGGATAGAAGTAGAAGCCTAGTACACCTAGTAGCTGCTAATAACAATTTTGAGTAGTTCAAGATGCCCAGCTTGTGAATGATAGAGGGTTTTCTATCCAGCAACTTTCCTTCTAATTTATCAATTAGTGGCACACAAATAGCTTCATTTAGCCTAGATGAGACAAGAGGAAGTTCCAAATAACATATAACAACACATCTTTTAGAACTTGCATGATATTAAGGAGGTTATCCTTGAGTTCATGCTCCACAATTAAGAAGAAGATATCATTCTTTGCTATATTCATCTCTAGTCCTAAGCATTCTGTGAACTCCTAGAATCAATGCAAGGCATTGTAAGTACTAGTAGTATCATACTGTCATACCTTTCTAGGGTATCTATAAAGATACCAAAGCAAGTTCTGGTAATTGAATTAGCTAGATGTTAAGTTATAATGATAAGGAATGATAGGTGGTTCTCAATCAATAATCTACGAAATTTATCAAGTGAAAATCCTTTAGCTATTGCATTGAAAACCATGATTGAGTGCTATCTATAGATTTGGCTATAGAACCTAGCCTTCCCGAGCTACAATAACCAAATATCTGAGTTCTAATCTCTTAGTATGGTCATTTAAGTTCACCACAAAGGCCATTAAATGGGTTATGGAGATAAGAAATAAAAGTTTGAGGAAACTTATGAAATAACTATTTTTGAAAATCAAAATACATTAGTGCAGCACTAATTCTCTCCCTAGACTAGTTTTGTTATGTTGTAGTCTTCCATAAACTAAACTAGTTAAACTGTGTTACAAACAAAGGAACTAAAACAAACTCAAATAAATTGAAAAAACTAAACGAAAAGGGACTAAACAAAACAAAACCATAATAGAAATGATTACCTTAGAGGAAGCTAATGAGTCCCTACCCTTAGCTAAGATAATTCTTCAAGTTTTTCTCAAGCTCTAGAAGATTCAAAAAATGGTTTGAATACTTAACCATTCAATTAAAAACTCTAATTGAATGTTAACTACTTTCAACAAATTTGAGTTTAATATACTTGGTCCCAAATGTTTTTAATTATACTTATTATCAAGTGGGTTTTGTCCTCCCTTTTGTTTCTTTGGTACTTTCCTTTTTTATCACTAAAATTTAAAAAGTTTGAAAGTGAAATCAATGTGGGACTAAAATTCCTAAGTAGGAAAAGGTACAATTAATAAAACAAGATCTACTAATGTCATCGGGTATAGTGTTGCTCTAGGCTAACTAATGATGCCCAAATCTAAAAAAGGCAACGAAAATATAGATATGCTAACATCATCATAGGGAAATATTGTTCTACACTAACCAAAGTTGAACATAGCTAAAAAGGGCTATAGAACACAACTTGGGTAATTAGCAAAACTGTCATGCTATAAGAGTAATTATGATATATTTAATAATATTTCAAGCCTTTTTATTGGATGATAGTATTCAAAGCATGTTCAACATTGGGTAAAAGGTGTAAAACAGAAAACAAAATGTTAGAATAATTTAGAGTAGTGTTAAAACAAAAGTAGTGGATTTTGATTGTCATTTGATTTTGGTAAGACAAAATTGGGTGTCTATACATATCCAACACAAAATCATGAGATCATCTTCAAAAAATAAATGAGAGATAATAATGTCTCTTCTTACAAGAGTATGAATCTTTCCCAACTCAACTGCTTCTTTCAACTACTAAGAGAATCACAATGGCAACACAAATAAGGAGATAGAAGATCTTCTTGTCAAGGTCCTTTAGTATTAACGAATTGCCTTTATGGTTTCCATTGACAATAATAGAAAATTAGCATTGTTTATATGCTATGATATCCATCCAAGCCACTTATAATTAAAACCTTGTAGTTTCATGAATTTCAGTAATTCTTCTTTGTTGACACTATCAAATCCTTCTTATTATCAACCTTAGTGCAAAACACCTTGTTTGCATCTTTCTTGTAGAAGTTATGGATCAAGTCATTAGCAAAGAGGATGTTATTAGATATGTACCTCCCTTGAATGAATGCTAATCGAGTTTGATTGATTAACTTCTTCACCATTAGTTTGAGATGATTAACCATGACCTTGGATATGATCTGCAAAGATAATTAAAAAGGGATGTGGGCTTGGATGTTTTAGGCAAAGAGGCATCATATGATTTTAGAAAGAGAGTAATTAGAGTATCATTTACCTTCTTTACTAGTCATCCTTTGGAAAAGAAGTTTAGAATTTCTTTTATCAACTTAGCCATCAATTAAGCACCAAAAGTCCTTAAAGAAAACACCATTGAAGCTAGTTGAAATCAGGAGCCTTGTACAAGTCATAGGTTTTGATAACTTCATATATCTCATCCTTTGAAACTGATGTAGAAAGTCACATCATATCATCTTTAGTGAGCAGTCATGTCATATCATCTTCAGTGAGCCAAGGGCAAGGAATATGATTAGGATGGCTACAGGTTGACGTAAACGATTTTTAATAATACTTAGAAAGAACATTATCAATCTTCCCCTCATATTTTGTGTAGACATATGGAGTTTTCTCATTTTTGTAGATGTTATTTATGCTTCATCATATATCATATTTGGGGTTGGAATTTCTTAAATTATAGCCAAGATTCTCTAAGTTTTTGCTTAAGCATGCTCTCCTCCATTGTTGCAATATGTTCATACTCTTTTCTAATCTATCTTTCATTGGACATAAGAGGTTGGCTCATTGGATTAGCATTCAAATCTCCTTTTACTTCTTGTAGTTGCTTGCAAACCTTGGGTAGTTCTACTAAAGACATCCTTGTTCCATCTTCTTATAAGCTTCTTGGCTTCCTTTTTCTTCTTAACAATAAGATTTCCATCCACCCATGTTGACAATGGTAGTTCCACGATTAGGTAAATAGAAAGATTTTCTAGCCACAAGTTGAAGAATTGGAAAGACTTGGGACCTCTCGGCTTACCATTTCCAATCTTCACAATAAGAGGTGTATTATTTGAAGTACCCTTGTCTATATAGTGAACATATGATTGAGAGAACTTGTGAAACCAAAGATTAATGATGATAGCTTTTTCAATCCTTAAGCAAATTATGTCACCAACAACTTGGTTGTTACTCCATGAACACTCACTTCTAATAGCTCTTAAATTAGGGAGATCATTTGCATGATGTAGTCATTAAATCTTGTAAGTAATTAGACCCACCAAATTTTTCATTATGATCATAGATGACATTGAAGTCTTCAATTTAGAGCCTAGTTATCTATATAGAGTGAAATATTACATGTATCAACCCCACAATATCCATCTTTAAATGGCATCAATTGAGTCATAGATAGCTGTGAGGAAATAGCTTGTATTTGTTAGATTGAAGGTCACCACCATGCATGCCATTTGGCTGCTCCCATATTCAATATTGAAATTGATGAGGATAGGATTCCAAAGTATCCATTTTCTTCTATTTGGATGTGTGATAGCTTACCTGGAAATTTCACTCTCTTCCTAGTTTTCTTGCATCGTCAATAAATTTTCTTTTTTTGGCTTGTTTAAATTAAAATCATTAGAGGAAGCTAGTTTGAGCTATTCAAGTTACTAACCTCAGTTTTCCTCCATTTTAAGCCTCTGACATTCCATGCTTTGAGCTTAATAATCTTAACATAGGAGTAGGTGCTGAAATTTCAGCCACGCTCAAGTCATTGAATTGCATTTTCTCATCAATTTGTCTCTTAAGAAGTTTTACCAGGCTATAAGAAATTTTTGTTCTATGGAATTAAGAGACTCCAATTCAATTTCTTCATCAACTTCTTATTCTTCATTATTAATGCAATCACCATTCAGATTAACACTAAAGGAACTACTTTCTTAAGAGGTGAGATAAAAATTTTCAAATGTTTTAGTGGACTCTTCTTCAATAGTTTCTTTTGAAGTCATAACCCAAGTACTCTACAAATTTAGGCGATTTTCACAATCAAGCTTAGCAAATACATCAAAAAGGTCACATAAGGAACTCTTGGGTGAGATTTCTTTCAAATTCTTGCAGCACTTTGTCTATTTAATGTTGTTTTCAACCTCTTTAACAATATGATCTTTTGACTTCTCTTTAATAGAAATATTCCCATCCTATCTTAAAACCTTACTAGAAGGAAGCTAGTTTTTTCATTCACTCTTGGGATGTCTTATGCCCTACAATGCTTTCATTATTTTGACAATTAGTATCAATATGACTAAATTCCTTACATATACTACAATTTTTTTAGCTTCCATTCATATTTAACGTTATGCGAAAGAATACTATGTGTAATTTGTTAGTGACAAAGATAAGTTTAGGCCATACTATGTGTGCTACACAAAATTACAGTTGGTTCATTCTCACTGCACACACATATTATGTTTGGCCTTCACTATTTGGGTGACAATGATGCTAGTGATACTTTCGATTACTAAACTTTGAAAGAGTTTTGTGTTGGGAAATCAACAAACTATTTCCCTCTATCTAGAAATTAATGGAACATTAACATATAGTAATATGAAAAGTAATATAAAAGGGCAACCCTGGTACACAAAGCTCCAACCTATGTGGGGTCTAGGGAAGGGGCAGACCACAAGGGTCTATAGTATGCAACCTTACCTTGCATTTTTACAAGAAGTTGTTTTCACACCTTGAACCCATGACCTCAAGGCCACATGATGACAACTTTACCATTGCGCCAAGGCTCCCTTCATGAAAAGAAATATGCAAAAGTAAAAACCAAAGAATGCAATCAAGATCAAGACATTAGAAATTTTACAAGGAAAAGCCCTTAAGGTCAAGGGAAAAGAAAAACCATGGGACCTAGTCTAGGAAAATCTCTAGTAAGCAATAATAGGAATAAAAAAGTCTTTTATAGCAACACAAGAGGAATCCAAATATCAAGAGACAAGTCACTGTTAAAATACCAATAATCAAGTGTAAATCTCTCATCAATTAGAGTTATAGAAATATTCTAAAGACACCTTGTGGGAACACACTGAAACCATAGGTATTTCCTATTATGAATCAGGAGATTGATCAATGAGTGGCTGTCATGAAAGGTGAGGACTTTCTCCCATATACATAAAACCTTAAAGGAATCTCTTTTCTTCTCACTTTCCCTCTTTATAGCTTGTTTAACCTAAAAATGAAACCCACAAGACAAACACATGTAATAAGTCTTTGTCTCTGTCACTTTCTTTGTTCTTTATCTGTCTTCTTTCCCATGTCATAAAGGAAAGGAAACTTGGTCTTGCACTAGATAACCATAAAGAAACTTTAACCTAAAGTTGTGGGACCCATATCCTAATGGGGAGAAAAATGCTCATAATCTCCCCCTCCGAGTCATATGGAGGGAACAACCATAGTTAGGTCTACCTTAGATCTGCAAAACTCTCACTTGTTGGCAAGTAAGGGCTTCTAAATATTAAACTTCTTACTACAAGTATATCCCTTATCCAATGATATCATACATCAACGTGCTTGAACATAGAATGGAAACACAATTCCTACTTAAGTGGATGATGCTTTGGAAATTGCAATGTAAGATGTACTTGTCTTTCTTCAAATCATGTTCTTGTAAGACACTCCTTATCCAAACCAACTCCTTACAAGATTTAGTAATAACAATGTACTCAACCTCTGTAGTAGATAATGTTGCATACTTTTGCAACTAAGATTTCCATAATACCACTCCTCCTGCAAAAGTGAATGAGTATCCTAAAGAGGACTTCCTAAACATATGGCAGAGCATAAATATACTTTAGAATGATTCTAACATACCTCATAATCCACTTTATTGTTGCTTAATGATTTTTATTAGGATCATAAAATGCTTACCAACCACATTAACTAGAAAAATTATTTTTCTCTTCTTTTTTTCGTATCAAAGGATAGCTTGCTATAGTCAATCCGAAATGTCCTATAAGTGGAGTTCTAGCGGGCTTTCTCTTGTTCTTATTGACCCTTTCAAGCACCTTCACAACATATGTTTCATATGATAAGCATAGCTTCCTAGCCTTCCTATGATGTGAGATTCTCATTCCCAACATTTGTTGTACCAAGCTTAAGGGATTCACAATAAAGTACATAATTAGCTTTTTCTTCAACATCTCAATTTTAAAACTATCCAGGAACACAAACATTGAATCAAACTTTTGGTGCTATAAATGAATCAAACTTTTTATACCATTGCCTTGGGGCTTGTTTCAAATAGTATAGTCTCTTCCTTAGCTTATAGACCATGTCTTCCTTACCTTTGACATGAAACTATTTGGATGCTCCATGTAGACCTCAAAATCACCATTATCAAAGAGAGATTTCACATCTACTTGCTCAATCTCGTAGTTCATGCTTGTAGCCAAATCAAAAGTCACTATGATAGATGACATCCATACAATTGAAGAGAAAATCTTATAAAAGTCAACATCTTTTCTTTGCCCAAGACCTTCACAATCAATCTTGCCTTATACACTTCTTGTGAACTCTTGTCTTTTATTTTTAGTATGATTACCTAATTACTATTTAGAATTCTCTAGCCTTTTTTGGTCTCTTCACCATATAAAAAACGTGGTTCTTCACCAAGGATCCTCATTCCTCTTGGATAACATTCAACCACTTCTCTTTCTCATTTTGAGCTAGAAGATAACTTTGTTCCTCACCCTCATCTAAAAGCATACATACTACTGTGCTTAACACCTAGTAGAAGCTTTTCTCTCGTTATTTAACTTTCTTAACTCATCTTTTACAGGTGTTTCTTGTTGTAGCTACCCCTTCTCTTCAATAGCACTCGCATCATCTACAATCTTTGTAGGAGCATCATCATATGCATCTTTTTGCACAACTCCCCAATCATCATTATAAGGATCTTCATGCACATTCCCTCCTTAATTATTATGCACCCTAGATGGAGGAACTAGATCAATGTCAATGAGATTGTGTTCTTCAACTGTCTCAACTTTGAGAAATACCATATATCATCTTTTAAATTACCTTCTTAGCAATTGGAACCCTTAACTTATAACCAAATTCCTCATTATATAACAAAAAAATTGCCCATTTGGCTTTATCATCAAGATATGGCTTCTCATTTTTTCTCACATGCACAAATGTCCTACAAACAAATACCATTACATGTTTGTAAGAAACATCTTACCTGACTTCACCCTTTCTAGCACATCACCATTCAAAGGAGCAATGGTGATAAATTGATCAAGTAGCATGTGGTATTCATAGCTCCCTAGTAGGCTTTTTGTAATTTTGCATGGATTACTTTTAGTTGATTCTTTCAATGATAGCGCACTTAACCCCTTTTATTATACATTATGATGAGATGTCTTGGGAATTATCTTATTATGTTGAATGCCATGGACTTTTAGTACATATCAAGTAACCCCATGTACTTGCCACCATTGTCTATGCGAATGTACTCCTATTTTTCCTTTTACCATAGCATGAAAAGCTTTAATCATATGAAGTATTGGATCTTTAGTTTTCAAAGAATATGCCCACACTTTTCTGATAGCATCATTTATTAAAGTAATGAAATAAGATGCACCACCAAGAGTTTTTAATTTCATATGCCCAAAACCATCAGATGAAAAAAGTTGAGTACATTTTCTTTTCTACTTAAGAAGTTTTTGTGGAGTGTAACCCTATGTTTTTTTTCTACTGAACATGAGTAAGTGTATTTGAAGGCATACCACTCATTCTAGGAAGGATCTTTTCTTTGTGAGGATTTCAAGTCCCTTCTTACTTATGTGGCCTAAATATGTATGCTACAATTTAGTAAAGATAACTCTTTCTTTTGCATTGATCTCACCTCTACATATCTCTGCCTGGTCTTGTACACAGTGCAACACCTAGTATGCATTACCACAACAATATATCCTTTGACAAGTTTCCATTGCCATTACCAAGGTGATTAGTGAAGCTCCTTTCATCCAATTTTCTTCCAGAGACTAAATTCATACAAAGCAACACGTCTCATATCCTTGAGAACCAACCTACAACTGACATCGGTGTTGATACACACATCAATCGTTCCCACTTTGTTTGGAGTGGCACTACTTCCCATCCTCATAACAATAATGCCACTCGACTTGTAACATGTGAAGAAATCTTTCTATGATCTAGCATGGTATGAAGTACCTATGGCAATCCCCCCATCCTTGCTTTAATAAGTGGGAATTAGAAATGATCTTTCACAACCAGAACATATGATAAGCTCTCCATGTGAAGTAACTACAGTGGTTTCTTTTTCTTCCTATTTTTCATCACCTTTTTCTTTATTAGTTTTTTTCCTTTTCAATTTCATGCACTCCTTTTTCATGTGGCTTGTCTTGTTATAATAAAAGCAAGTAACCCTTTTTCCATACTTAGACCCACATGATTATTAGAATTTCTCCTTTTAATTCTTCCCTACCTTTCATTGATAAGAACTTCTACTTAAAGAACCTAATGTCTTCCTTCTTATCTATTCATTAAAGAAACTAGTTTCTTGACTCATGGGGACAACCCTGATTGACATGGAATTATTAAGAGATGCTACTAATGTCTCCCAACTATTTGGTAATGACCAAAGAAGTAAAAGCTTGTAATTCATCATCTAATAGCATTTTCACAGAAAACGGTTGATTCCCAATACTTTGAATCTCATTCAAATGCTCTGGAATTGAGATTCCCTTTTTATATTTCAAATTCACCAGATTTTTTTATCAAGAAAGTCTTGTTTCTATTAGTCTTTATCTCAAACAACCCTTCTAACTTATTCCAAATGGGGCAAGCTATGGTTCTATGGAGACATGATGAAAGGCACTATGATCCAACCATTGTGGAATGAATTCAATACCTTTCTAGTCAAGATTTCTCCAACCACCATCACTTGTCTTTTTTACCTTAAACCATCACCCTCAATGAATGTATGCAAGTCTTTGGAATACAAGTCCTTGGAATATAATAATTCCTCCATTATTGCCTTCCATATCATTCAATTATTCCCATTCAATCTAATCATGCCACTATTTTATCTATAATTTACACATGAAAAATTAGACTAAGCTATAGCTCTAATATTACGTGATGGGAAACCAATAAATCTTTTATCTTTATGTGCATATAAATGGAATACCCTCAAATTAAAGAAAGCAAACATGACCAAGACATTGGAAGTTTTATGTGAAAAGCCCTCAAGGTGAAAGGAAAAACCATGGGACCAGTCTTAGAAAAACTCCACTATGTAATAATAGGAAATACAAAAGTCTTCTATGGAAACTTTAGAGGGATCCAAAAATCAAGAGATAACAACTCTTAGAATAACAAGAATAAAGTTTAAATATCTCACCAATTAGATCCATAGAAATCTACAAAGATAGCTTAGAGAAACACACCAAGTCTATAGAGTGCACAATACGAACCCATTGATTAATCAATTAGTGGCTACCATGAATGTTGAGGAAATAGTATGTAGAGGCTTGAAGATAAATGGTTCTTCTTCTTCTTAATCTTCTTCCCTTTGTCCCAAAGAGAGAAAACCCTAAAAGAAGTTCTTTTCTTCTCACTTTCCTCTATCTAGCTTGCTGGCCTAAAAATAGAACCTATAGGAGAAACCTAACTATGTAAGTCTCTCTCATGCACTTTCTATTTTTCTGTCTTTCTTTTTCCAAAGTGAAAAAGAAAAGGAAACTTGATCTTCTAATAGAAAACCATAAATGGTCCTTAGCCCAAAGTTGCAAGACCAATCTCCTTATGAATAGGAATACCTAACAGTTTAAGCCTATAGAGATTAATGTAATTGCTGAAAGTTTGGAGTAGTATTTTTGTTTGACTGAATTTTTATTTAAATTAGTAGACATAGAAGGTGCTTGACACTAATCAATCAACCCCTTTGTAGTACTTTGTGCCCGTTTGGTCTTAGGACATCTTTTTTCTAAATCATAGATATTCCTCTTGCTCGTCAATCCTTGTTTAAGCTATATGTAAAATATCAAAATCATCAGATGTTAGTGAGAAGATTTGACCCGATTTTAAGATAATTATTAAAGCAAAAGCTTAACTCGTCCAATCCACTAAGTTAATAAAAATAAGATAAGCTCATCCATTCCAAGTGAGTTTTGGTGTGTATGGAATTTAAGGAGGCCTCGTAAGGTGAATGGATTAGATCTTTCAAAGATCGCACCTCTTCCATGAATATTATTGCTCATGAAAATTAGTATCACATGTCATATATTTACTTGAATGATAAGAAATATTGAAAAATATTTTTCCAGCTTATGATATGTAATATATACATAGGTTAGAAATTATTTAGTAAAACCATTTTATCAAATCTAGCTTCCTAGATGTTTTAAGTCTAACATAAGGTGACTCCTACTTAATGTCAATCCCCATATGCTTGGTGGATCCTTGATTGAAAACACTATGTCTAACTCATATCCTAATCTATGCACCTATTGGGTTACCATTCAACCAAAAGCTTAAGCTAATAAGAAGAGGGCCAATAATAATTATGTCTAAAATATCCCTTCATGTGGAAGGACATTTTTTTGCATTGTTGCTATATGGACCCAAGCACATGTTCAACTAGCTTTTGTGGGAAATAAATGTGGAGGTTCTTAAGGCTCTAACTCATAACCTCTTGGTTAGAAAGGCTCTAATAGCATGTTGGGTTACCATTTAACCTAAATGCTAAGATGGTAAAAGGGGCCAATAATATTTATATGATTAGTAATACCTATAATATCCTTTATTTATTGGCTTTAGTAATTGGTAAATTAAGATATAAGTAGGATCTATTCAGAGATATGGAACCCACTAGTCTAAGGTTGAAATAAAGGCACACATTCGAATCCAATAGCACTCCATCACTCTTGCCACCTAGTCTTCTAGAATATCAAATCTTGTTATAAAGAAACTATGTACACTCAAGATGCACCCCTAGGTACTCTACCTTAAGGACTTTGAAGAGTTGTCCCACACTATGGTGGCATGATATGTTACAAGTGTAATAAAACTAGGTCTCCAGTGTCATTCTCATCTGAGAACTATTCTAAACATACAATGAGATAGAAGTTCATCTATCTAATTGTGATGATGACTCTAAACATAAAGTACCTATAATGTCCTATAAAGTTTAACCTATCATCTCATGAACATCTTCTACATTAATACCTAGACAATTAACAATGGAAATATAAAAGAACAAAATGCATGTAACTCAAGGATGAAACACAAAAACATAGCATTTCAGGTATGTGATGGTTTAGGAAGGCATAATCCAAAAGTTTGTCTAAGTGTTGATTGCACACAATACCACACTAACAAATATAAAGGGAGGAATTTTCCATCATTGAGATAAAACTTCTATCAAGAATTAAATTTATCTAACACAAGACGTAAATGCAAAAACAAAGCATTAGAAGTATGTGATGGCTTTCGAGGGCATAATCCAAAATTTTGTCCAAGAGGGGATTATTCCAAGCATGATTTTAACTTGGGAATTATTCAAGACATGCAATAACTCTTGACATAAAGTTCACATTGACAACAAATGATAGGGTAAAATAAAACAATGCAAAAAAGTTGTTCACTACTCTATGGATACAAAACATTTACCACCATAGATATACAAAACTAAGGTTAAGTAATAGTTTACCACTCCTTGGATACAAAACATTCACCACCATAGATATACAAAAATAAGTTAAGTAATAGTTTACCACTCCTTGGATACAGAAACAGCACCAAAGAGATACAAAATTATGGGTAAAAGCTAGCTCACCACATAAGAATACAGATAACTCAACACCTTATAGATGCATAAGTAGGTGTTGCTTACCACCCTTGGACCTATCCTAGAGATACAGAAAATGCAATAAACTAAGATGCAACACACACTCTCAACAATGAAAAAACAAAAGAAAAAACATCCACGTGACTAATCAATCTAGGGTACTTCTTTGATTCAAAACAAAGGTACATATATAGATGGGAATAGCCCTGTCAATTAAGCAATGTACAAAATTGCGAATTAAATATATAATAGCAATAGTTTCCTAGGCTAGAGAATACTTTCTAAATATGAGGTACTTGTCACCAAGACTTACCTAAATTTGGGTGTTTCTAAATAAACAATTGCTAAACATTGGATAATTGCTAATACATTCAATTATACATATTTTACAAGTTGACAAGCTTCTAAAATCCCTAATTTCCTATGCTAGAACCTTCCTTAATCTTGGTAGCTTTGGAACTTTGACTAGTCAACACACCTTGACCAATGAAGATAATTAGAAATGTTTTTCCCATGGAATTAGGAATTCAATGTGGCTCTTTGACCATGGACAATTTGGAAGGTGTTGGAGTGGAACATGTAGTGTCTTTCATTGTGAGAATTTCATCGTCCAATTATGATGATCTAGGATGTTCAGCATTAGTTGATCCAAGACATCCACCTAATAAGGATTTTAGGCATCTTTCTTCTATGCTCCAAAACATCTTTTCTAGCTTATCTAAATTGCTCATTCCATCAAGACTCAAGATGTCCACTCCTCCATGATCTACCATGTGCAAAACACTTGAATCAAGAATTTTTTATGATGATCTTGACCATTCAATGATTGATTGTCCTAGATCTCTTTTGATCCACCATCGATCTTGGATTTTTGAAATACTCCTATATCATTCTCCTTAAGTAGAAAAGAACTCATCGTCATTTATACCATCTTCTCCATTATATGGTGAACAATTTGCTATGTTGAAGGTGTCTGAAACTTCATATTCCATTGGTAGCTAGATCTTATAGGTGTTTTCACCTATTTTATTCAAAACTCGAAAAGGACATTGCTTTTGGCTTGGTCTTAGTGTTGTCCTTGAGAAAAATGATCCTTCTTAATAGTGACCCACACTAAATCTCCTTCTTGAAATCTAGCATGCTTTCTAAGCTTATCATCTTGTTCTTTGTACTTCTCTTTTGTTGTACAATCTTTGCTTAGATTTGCTTGTGTAACTTCTTGATTTGCTTAGCTCTCTCCTTGGCCTCCCCACTAAAATTATCAGTTAGTTTCAAGGATACTAAATCCATTGGACTCAAAGGATTCTTAACATAAATTGCTTTAGAAAGAGTGCATCCTATGGCCATCGTTTATACGGTAATAGTGTGCTTCATAAAGTGCTGCCCATCGCCATTGCTATGACAACCTCTCAGTCCACTCGAGAAAGTAGTCTTTCTATTGTGTTTGCAAGATGAGAGGTTCAAAACGTCTACAATTTCTGCCATTAACTCCCGTGCTACTACTGCATGTTTCCCTCTGTTTTACGAGCAAAACAGAGGCATAAGATAACTCCTGCTACTGCTGCATGTTTCCATCTATTTTTCGACTGTTTATGGAGTAAAATAGAGGCCGAGTTATCGCTTGCTACTGCTGTATGTTTGTCCTCTGTTTTACCACTGTTTTGAGAGCAAAACAAAGGCTATGTTGCTTCAACTATTGCTACATGTTCTCCCATTGTTTTGCTCTACTTTTGACAGCACAACAGGTGGTTGGGTGCGATTGTTGGCAGTTATCTGTTCTCCCACTATTTTGCTACTATTTTGAGAGCATAATGGGTGGTTGAGAACAACTGTCGACTGCTACTGTTTTCCCATCTGTTTTGCTATGGTTTTGAGAGCCAAAGATATGACCAAGAATGATTGTTGACTGCTACAGTGTTTCTCCTCTGTTTTGCTACAGTTTTGGGGTGCAAAAAAAGAGGCTAAGATTGGACTGCTACTGCTAATGTTTTTCCCACTGTTGTACTACGGCTTGAGGTGAAAAATAGAAGCTAAGATTGGACTGCTATTGCTACTATTTTCCCATTTGTTTTGCCACAGTTTTGAGTGCAAAACAGATGTCTAAGAACAACTGTTAACTGCTACCTGTCACTTCACTATTTTGCTATGGTTTGGGATTAAAACAAAGGCTAAGATATTTGTTATTAGCTACCATGTTAGTACTTTGCTTTACTACTGTTTATGAATGAAAAAGGCATTTAAACCTGATTAGCTACTACACCTATTATTATCACATATGTTTTGATCTCAGTTTTGAAGTGAATTATGGGCCTGCTATCTATGGTTTTCACACCTATTTCTACATCTGAGTTGGTCATGGTTTTGAACCAAATGTTTGCTACTCTACTATTTTGCTATTTTTTTGGGAACAAAACAGAGGCTTAAACAGCAATAGCAGCTTAGCCTTTAATCACTACTATTTAATCCAGGTTTTATCATAAAATTGGATGACTGTGAGACTGATTTCTTGCCGCTGCTAGCACCTTGTTTTGTCTAATGTTTTGAGTGAAATCAGAGACCTGCTACCTCTGGTGGTAACACCTGTAAGTCGTCTTTGTTAGAACTCATTTTTAGACTTATATTTACAACTATTATCCACCATGAATGCCCACTATTTGGATTCTACTTAGAAGACCTGTCATGACTGGTATTACATCCAATACCTACTTCTGTTATCATCCATGATTGGATGGAAATTGGAAACCAATCATCACTGATTTCTTGTACCAGTCATCACCTTTGTATAGCCAATGGCATCTTCTTGACTAGGACTCAAGGGCCCATTGAGATGTCCCATAGGCTCCATGAAGCTACAAACATAGTACCTCTATGAGATACTGGAGGGCACATGTGACAGCAGAGTTGGCATAAGCGTGTGTGTCCCATGTTATTTTGTGTATTGTACTCCTTAGGGGTGTTATTATGGGTCAATAGATGGGTCCCATGAGTACTCAAGATAATTTATAGATGTCATGTTATATTTGAATTGTCAAGTGATTATATGCTATATAGATAGAGTTGATTATTGTATGTTGATACATGTGGGTATGGATGCATTACATGAGGCGACTAGGTGGCTAGTCGCATTATTTTCCAACATTTAAGAAAAATGCATTTGAAACTCATGAGTGTGATTGTGTGTTGTGTGCTGAAATTTTGATTTTGTGGTTTAGTTTTTCCTATTGAGTATATTCACGTATACGTAACCTACCGAAACACTACACGAGAAAAAATTAATGTAGAGAGTTAGGCATGAATACAATTTAGAGACATTTGGTGTAGTTTGAGGTGATGATCAATTGAAATGAGAAGTCACGTTACTTTAACTTATTTTTCCAATAGATGCTAACATATTTGAAGATTGGCAAGTGGAGCTTCATGAAATAAATAGAATTTTTCTACTTTTCTAAAGTAGGACTTTTCCTTTTTTTTTAGTGAATCTTGTAGTGAGGTACATTGTAACTTGCAATTTTAATTCCAATTTTAAAAGGGTTATATTAAAACAGGGGAAATGTGGGATAAGGTAGCCCACACTTGATCTTCATCAAAAACCCCATTTCATGTTTCCCTTAGTCTCTTTATTTGCTTAGTATAGATGCATTTATAATAATTTTGTATTGTTTGGTAGTATAATTGCATATAGAAAGCATATTTGATAATTGTTGCATTTTTAGGATTTGCATTAGTTTATTATTTTTAATTGCATTCTTAGGATACGTTTATTGCTTTAAGGTAATTTATATGTTGATTGAACTACCATGGAGTGTGAAATTAATTAGTAAAGGCATTCAACCCCACAAGATTAAGGGTGGATTTCATCATCACCTCTTGGCCCAACTAGGATAATCACCACAAGAAGGCAACCCTACCTCTCAAATTCAATTAAAATTAATTAGAAGAAACCTATAGAGGCCATCACATGTCGTAGGACCCTCTTAATAGGACACAATTTATTATTACTCTAGTGGCTTTTGAGCACTATGGTTATAGTGGGCGTCTTAAAATCCCAGTGATTTTTTCAGGCCTTCCATTGCCATCGGTTGAGGTCTAAATGCATCCTAATATGAGGATTGTATGAAGCATTTTAGAGCAAAACTCAGCTGGTAAGTAGTAGTCAAATCTAAAAGAGAGGAGGAGCATAGAGTAGACAAATCTAAAAGCATCGTCCTCACACAAATTCAAAAAAATCAAAATATTGTTGCTTATTAACCTGAAGGATTATTTAATTGTGCCCTTTATTTGTGCATCATTCTAGGCATTTACGTTGCATCATTTAGGGGAGTTTTTTAAAATAAAAACCACAAAAAAAAGGAAAAGAAAAAGAAAAACCAACATGATTGGTTGCATTCAATGAATAATCTAAACACTGATCAAAGGGGTAATTTACACCACAACATTAACAGAGAAGATAATTCCTTATGGAGAAACAATCCCCTCTTTAATGATGATGAACTAACTTTAATCTTGGATAATAATGATGTTTTCTCATGGATGAGAAATCCTCTCTTTGATGTTGATAATCCTCCACCTCCATTTAATGATAATATTGTAATGACTATAATTTTGTAACATTAAAATCCCAAGGTAGCAATGAAAAGTCACTTTTTGTAAATAAGGGTATTTTGGTCATTTCACTATTCACCTTGACTGAACCCAGAAATTTGATCCTAAAAATGGTACCATTAGGTGCGTCTCGGAAAAAGGAATCCAACAAGACCAAAATCACCCAAAACAGAGTTAAAATGAGCAAGTAATGGCCTTTGAAGTTTAGGGGCAAAAATGTAACTTTTACTAAAAAACGGATTTAGCTTGCAAAACACAGGGGCTCATTTTGATACAGGCACCCTTCATCTTCAACCTCCTAGAGGGTTCTAGAACGGCGGTGATTGGAGGAGAAATCACCGCCCTTCTGGAGGTTTCTCCACCGCCATTCAAGGGCAGTGAGAGCCCCCTCCAGAACCCTCTCATAGCTCTATAAATAGAGCTCTTGGGCACCTCTAATGACAGCCCAAAAGCTTGAGAAAAACTCATTTTGGAGAAGCAACCAAGAGGAGAAACGTGGAGAAAATCCAGCAACGAGCCAGGTAAGCCCAAGATCCCTCAAAACCCGTCTTTACAGTAGTCCTAGACTCAGTTTCCCTAAGTTTTTGCATGAAAAATCCTGCAAAAACGGACCCTAGAACATCACAAAGGACCCAAGGACGATCCCTGGGCCGCACTGGTTCGAACGTCTTGAGGACGCCCCGGTCCCCCAATGAATAGAACGTCCGTCCTGGACGAAACGCGTCGTCCGCGTTCGAGAGAACCAAACGGGCGTGTCTGTGGACGATCCCGCAAAAGGAAAAGACAATCAGGAAATCCAGCGCGTCTGTAGATGCACCCGCTGGGGCACATGCCCTAACGCGCAACGTGCTAGCAGTCTGGGATTTCCACCTCTTAAAGGCTCGCTGGGGCGCATGCCGCTGACGCACAGCGTGCTAGCATTCTGGATTTTCACCTCTTAAAGGCCCTTATGTACATGTGATACTAAAAAGCTTATAACTTGAGATCTAGAGCTCCGATTGAGGCGTTGTGTCCGTGTCGACGATGCAGACACACCCAAACTATAAAATCCCTGATTAAGGTCCAATCAAAGATGGGCACGACCCTTAGGATAGGATGGTGGCACGTGGCCGCTAGACCTTTGGAAAACTGATGATACCAAGGCCTAATTAGGACCTTAGGACACCCATAGGCATGGGGATGAACCCTTAATGCTTAAGTAATAAGACCAACCACTCTAAAACGTATAAAAGATAGGCCAAACTAACCTTGATTCCCCAAACTATGTTCAGGAGCATACGAGGACAAAAGGGTTAGCTCGACCTAGCCAGGTAGGTGCTCTATCACTACTAGACTTTAAAAAAGAGCCATGACTATTTGAATGCATGATTTAAGTAAAAATTATATGACTTATTTAGCATGACCTATTTGATGACTTGTTTAGCATATAAATGAATTTGGCATGCATAGGATAAACACATTATGCATAGACATGCTTTGTAAATAATTGCACATATTGCATGATTTGTGAGTATTAAGTTCTTGAAAAATTGCATGTCCTTGAGGGTTACCAAAAGATGCTGGAGTGTCGAGAGCCAGGCAATTGTGAGGGACCCAAAGAGGACAGGTTTTGAGAAAAGAGAGGTTTTCGCTTGTTTGATCTAATTATGATTTGGGCTGATAAGCTCGTGGGAGCTATGCCGAGAGGTTTGGGTTGGCCTCCAGCCTCTACCACTATTAGGTGGATGGGTACCATGCCCAAAAAGGGCAACGTCCCTACATCGACTGCATGTGGTACAGGGGGCTACCACTAGTGTCACGGCACTAGGTCGACGTATCATAGGCCCCATTGAGGCTATGACCGAGTGTTCTCAGGTACCCGGGGACCACATGGTGGTGAGGTTGTGGGCATAGTTGGACCCTATGGTTTCGTGGACTTATTTGCATTGCATATGGCATGATATGAGGTTGGTCAACCATACCATACTAGAGATCTATGAGTTGGATTCAATGAAGCATCTTCTGTATATCATAATGTTATGATATATATATATATATAATACTTTCGATTTAGATTATGTGATCCTTTAAGTCGTTAGTATTTCGGTTTGACAATGGTTTTTAAATTCCTATCTTGAACATGAGTGTTCAACCATGCACATATTTTGAAAGAGCATATGATTTTAAACATTTCATGCATTATAAAACTAGTAGTGATGGACTCCTACTAAGTATAGTACATACACACCCAATCCTCAACATTTTTTAGACACAAAGTAAATACTTAAGGGCAAGGAACGCTTGTGATAGAAGACACCCATACTAAGTGCAAGTAAGTAAACCCCTACCTTATCTTTCAATGTTACTTGATTGTAGTTACTCTCTATAGCTGAGGCTGTGACTAACACTTTCTTGGGAATAATGTTGATTTAAAACTTTGCCATGGCTAGATAATTTGAGAATGTGCTTTGACACTTGGCGTTTTTATGAAAGATTGTTTTCCAAAACAAAAAAAAAGATTTTCATGCATTTCATACTTATAAAACAAGAGATCTCGCCTTTTTATCAAATTTGCATCATATAAAACCCGGGTCATCACAAATATACATCTATGGAGGGATCATTATTTACCACATGGAAATAGAAGAAGGAAATATAACTGGGAATGAGACCAACTTGGAACACATGAGGATAACCAAAATTCTCGTGGAAAAACACTAAGAGACTATTTACAATCTAGTTATACCAGCACACTTTCATGCATACTTTTACCTAGAAATGATGGTATGATTGAATTAAATATGGGAGTAATTCAATTACTTCCTAAATTTTATGGATTGGATAGTGAGAGTCCTTACCTGCATTTAAAAAAATTAGATGAAGTGTGCATGACCCAACATACACAAAACATTGAATTAGACATGGTAAGACAAACTATTTTCTTTTTCTTTAAAGGCACATGGTAATTGATTAAGAAAGTGAATGTTGAAGAGGAATGGAAACATGCAAAGTTTGGTGAGTTTCCAAAGGTGGAGATTCCTAAATCATAGAGAAAAGAAGGCAAGTAGAGAGAGGAACCAAATTTAGAAGGGGTTGGACATTAAGAGGAAATTGCACCCCGCTTTTACTTTCTCCTCATCTCCTCTTCCCCTATCTCTTTGTCACCTCTTGGCTAAATTGTAGGAGGAGGCATACCCTTTCCCCTTCCCTTCTTCTTCTCACCTTATTTCATCCCTCTCTCTCTCTCTCTCTCTCTCTCTCTCTCTCTCTCTCTCTCTCTCTCTCTCTCTCTCTCTCTCTCTCTCTCTCTCGTGCCCCCCTTTTTTCCACTCTCTTTCCCCCTTCTCTCCCAGGTTCCCCTTTCTTGACTTAGACATCAACAATTGCACAATAACAATCTCACCACACCCATAGCCTCTTCCCTTCTCAATCACCCAACTTTACCCCTGCTTTGTAATGCCGGCATCATTGCTTCGACTAGTCCCATCATTGCTTCACCACTCACCGACCTCTGCTCTACCTCACACGCACTCTCTTACTCCACCTCTCTTCTTGTTGCCCCTCTTCTCTTGCTTTCTCTCCAGTACCCACGTACTTCCCTCTCTCTCTCTCTCTCTCTCTCTCTCTCTCTCTCTCTCTCTCTCTCTCTCTTAGCCCATCATTGCACTAGTTGTTCTTAGCCATTAGGCAATCCCTCTTCTCCCTTCTTCTCTCTATTAACACTGAGGTGCAGCCTCCCTCTCCTAGACCACCGGCGTCTTCATCAGTTTCTCCCCTCTACTTTGTTTAACTTTCTCCCTCCTCCTATCTTCGTCGGTCTCCACCAGCCAACATCTAGTCACCGCCTAAAAGGCTCCCTCATCGCTGGAACCCGCAGCTGCTCCCACTCTTCATTGGCTCATCTCTCTTCTTCATTCTCTCCGGCTGTCCCCAACTCCAACGTCATCTCTGTTCATCAACCAGCCTAGAGGCAAAACCCAAGTCGGGATTTCCTCTGTCTTTCACTCCTTTTCTTCTCCTCTCCTCTCCTTTCTTCTCCCTTCTTCTCCAACTTCCTCTTCCTTCTCTATCGGGTTTCCTTGTTTTTGTTTAATTTTGAATTTTTTTCCAAAAATTCCATTTTTACCCTTTCTAATTCTAAGTTAATCCCATTTGTGTCCTTATTTTAATTCCCTCTGTGTCCCTGTCTATTCCAGTTTTAATTTATCTATGTTTGCTTATCCAGAAATTGTCCAATCCGAGCTAGATCAATTAAGGCTTAACCCAATCAACGAGTTAGCCTTAATCAACCAAGAACTCTCAAGTTCTCCTCTGTTTCTTCTTTAATTTTCAATTAAATTTTAGAATCCATTCTTAGGACATCCATGAACTTAATTAACTTCTCTGATCTTTACTCTAAAATCCAGAAAGTGATTTAGACCATCATAAACCAAAAATCACAAATTACTTCAGTTCTTTACAATTTTGAAGAATTTGACAAATCCAACCATCAGATCTTTAAACAAGGCCATGCTAAAGACATTGATGAAGGCTGATCAATTCTAAGATGACCAAATTTGAAGAAATTGATAGTGATTAAGCTAGGGAAGTAGATTTTTCATGTTATTTGCTTTCTTTTCTTTTCTTTTTGAGCGAGAAATTCTATAACTTTTGATAGTTGAGTATATTTGAACTCTGATTCTAATTCTAATTCTAATAATTCTATTCATTTTCTATTTTTTATTTTTATCAATTAAATTTTATTTAAACTCCCACTTTTAAGTTGACTCCCTTGGCATCGACCCGTACTTCTATTAGTTATACTACAATAGCTTATGCAATTGCAATAAAATACATCAATAAGTTTTTGGTGTCGTTGTCGGGGACCCACAAAGGATTTTTCATAAAATTTAATTAAAAAACCCAAAAAATAAAAAATTAGAAAAATAAAAAAAAGTTTAAGAATTGCATTTTTTTTTACCATTTTAGACATTTTTATGTGCATTTCACTTCTTCTTTTTTTAGTGCATAATGACCTGTTTCTCGAATTTAGTACTTTTTAAGGAAATTGGAAAGTGGAGGAAATTGGCAAGTGGATCTTCATCAAAATAGAAATTTCCCTGCTTTCCTAGAATAAGAGTTTTCTTTTCTTTTGAGTGAATCTTGTAGTAAGGATCTTTATAATTTGCAATTTCCATTCCAATTTTAAAAAGGGTTGTATAATACAGGGCAAGTGTAGGATAAGGTAGCCCACACTTGATCTTCATCAGAAAAGACCACTGTAAGTTTCCCTCACTCATTTTATTTCTTAGATTAGAGTTTGCATTTGCATTATTTGGTAGAATAATTGCAAATAGAAAGCATTTTTTTTATAATTGTTGCATTTTAGGATTTTGCATTAGTTTATTATTTTTAATTGCATTCTTAGGGCATGTATAATGCTTTAAGGTGATATATATGTTGATCAAACTGCCATGGAGAGTGAAAAATAATTAGTAAGGGCACTCGATCCCACAAAATCAAGGGCGAATTTCATTACCACTCCTTGGCCCACCTAGGATAATCACCTTAAGCACGCAACCCTACCTTTTAAATTAACTTAAAATCAATAAGAAAAGACGTATAAGGCCATCACATGCTCGTAGAACCCTCTTAATAGGGCGTGATCTATTGTCAATTCAGTGGCTTTTGAGCACTGTGGTTATGGTGGGTGTCTTAAAATCCAAGTGAATTTTCCATGCCTTCCGTTGACATTTGTTGAAGTTAAAATGACTCCTTACACGAGGATTGTATTAACTACCTTAGTGCAAAACCCAACTAGTAAGCAGTAGTCAAATCTGAAAGAGATGAGTGCTAGACTACGCTAATCAAAAAGCATCATCCCCGCACAAATTCAAGAGAGTCAACATATTGATGCTTATTAGCCTTGGGATTATTTGATTGTGCCCTTTGTTTGTGCATCATTCTAGAAGTTATGTTACGTCATTTAAGTTATTTTTCCCAACACCACCCCCCCCCCCCCCCCCCCAAAAAAAAAGAAGGAAAATACATGATCAGTTGCCTTTAATGAATAATCTAAACACTGATCAAAAGGTTAATTTATGCCCCAGGATTAAAAGAGAATATACTTCCCCGTGGAGAAACAATCCACTCTTTAATGATGATGAACAACCTTTCATCTTAGATAATGATGATGTTTCTTCATGGACAAGCAATCCTCTATTTAATGATAATATATATATATATATATATATCAATGGAGGAATCATTCTCAACCACATGGAAATACGAGAAAGGACCAACTTAGAACACAAGAGGATAATTGGCATAACTAAAATCCTTATAGGAAGACACTAAGAGACTATTTACAGCCTAATTATACTAGCAAACTATCGTGTATACTTTTAACTCCAAATGCTAGTATGATTGAACTAAAGGTGGGAGTAATTCAATTACTTCCCAAATTACATGGGTTGGATAGCGAGAGTCCTTACATGCATTTAAAAGAATTCGATGAGGTGTGCATGACCCAACATACACAAAACATCAAATTAGACATAGTAAGACTCAAACTATTTTCTTTTTCTTTAAAAGAAAAGGCTAAGATGTGGTTTCATTTATTGCTAGCAAGTTCTATACGAACATGGGAAGAAATGATTAGAAAGTTCTTGAATAAGATCTTTCCTATACATAAGACAAATGCTCTCCACCGAAATATAAGGAATTTTACCCAGACAGATAACGAAAAATTCTATCAATGCTGGGAAAGATTTAAGGAATTGTTGTTAACTTGTCCACATCATGAATACAAACTTTGGTGTATCATTAGCTTCTTTTATGAAGGACTTAAATTTGATATGCACCAATTTGTTGAAATGATGTGCAATGATAATTTCGTAAACGAACAACCTGAAGAGGTGCAAGATTATTTGGACTGGCTAATAGAGAGTGCACAAACCTGGGCTGATTCAAAAAAAGTAGGTTATCCAAGTAAGCCTAAGTCCACCACCACATCCACTAAAGGAGAAATATATGCTACGACTGAAAAAGATGATATGAGAATAACATCTCTAGATAGAACAATTTAGGCCATGGAAATGGAAATTTTTTCCTCTAAGTAAGTCAACCGGGTGTGTGATATTTGTGAAAGTAATACACACCCAACTCAAGAATGTCCTATCTCTCCTTCATTTCAGGATGCAATTCATGAACAGACACATTCTTATGAACAGACTTCTTCCCCATATTCAAAGACATATAATTCCAACTAGAGTACTCATTATACTGTCAGAAATGAATATAATGCTAATGTCTCAGATAAGGGCCAACACCAACCCTATCACCAAAAAGAAGGACCACTTGCTCCTAGATCTTACCTTCCTCCACATAAGACAAAAGTGGAAGATAACTTCCATTAAGTCATGTAATACTAGGAGAAGAAAATCACTCAAATTAAAGCCTAATTAAAAGAGAACACAGATTCCATGATTAAATTGAAGGACATGATGTCTCAAATACTACGACCGTTGATCAAGGACAATGTCCCATTCCACCAAATGAAAACCTTGATGATATGGATGTGGTAGGAGAGACTAATTCCTTAGTTACAGGCATGGAACAAACAAAGGCAGTTACCATTATTCATAGTGGTAACATAATTGAAAAATCTAGTCTTAAAAAGGCCAAGATAGTACCGAATCCTATCAGAAAAAGAGATAAATTTATTGATCATGAAAATGTCCCACACACTGAGCAATATGATATTGTTACTCCTTTCCAAAAAGGCTGCATCAGGCTCCCACAATTGTCTCTAGTTATGAGAAGTAGCCTAAAGATAAATTTATCTTGCCTTGTGCTAAAATGAAAATTTTTAAATTGCAAGATAAATTCGTTCACCATTCCGTTTTAGAGGCCTGTCCAACTCATTTTGTATGGAACCTAGGGAAGTTTTGAACTCAGTAATATTTGTCCTCTAAAAAATTTTCCTCTGTAAAAAGTATTTACCTTATTTTTTTTTCTTTCTTTCTTTTCTTTTTTAGAAAATTTTTTCTACATTGCTCAATTATTTTGCATTTCTCAGTGCATTATTATCATCATACTTTTTAAACATTGAGGACAATGTTTCTTTTAGGTTGGGGGTGTAGAATTCTAGCAAATTTTAGTTTTTTTAGATTTTTAGGTGATTTCCTTGATTCCCTTCTTCTTCTCACCTTATCTCATCTCTCTCTCTCTCTCTCAACCCCCTTCACTAGCGTCCAATCACTGACTAGGCCAATCTCTCTCACCTCTGTTTCTCACCCTCATTTCAATCTCTCTCTGCTACACTTCTCAGACCATCAATGCACTAATCGTTCCTAGCCAATCTACAATCCCTCCCCCTTTCTTCTCTCTGTCAGCATTGAGGTGCAGCCTCCTCCCAGACCATTGGCGTCTTTGTCAGTTTCTCCCCTCTGCTCTATCTCACTTTCTCCCTCCTCCTATCTTTGTTGGTCTCCACTGACCAGCATTCATTCACCAGCCAAGAGGCTCCCTCATTACTTACGCAATGCTAGAACCCACAGCTGCTTTCATTCTTCACCGACTCATCTCTCTTCTTTGTTCTCTCCCATCGTCCCCAGCTCCGGTATCATCTCTCTTCACTAGCCAGCCAAGAGGCAAAACCCAAGTTGGTTTTTTCTTTGTCTTTCACTCCTTTTCATCTACTCCCCCCTCCTTTCTTCCCTTTTTCTCCCTTCTCCTCCAGCTTCCTCTTCCTTCTGTATTGGGTTTCCCTATTTTTGTTTAATTCTGAATTTTTTTCTCAAAATTTCATTTTTGTCCTTCCCACATCTGAGTTAATCCCATCTATGTCCTCATCCTAATTCCCTATATGTCCCTATCTATTCTAGTTTTAATTTATCTATGTTTTGCTTATCTAGGAACTGTCCAATCCAAGCCAGATCAATTAAGGCTTCACCCAATCAACGGGTTAGCCTTAATCAACCAAGAATTTGTTTCTTCTTTGATTTTTAATTAAATTTTAGCATTCATTCTTAGGACATCCCTGAACTTAATTAACATCTCTGATCTTTAATCTGAAATTCAAAAAGTGATTTAGACCATCCAAAACCAAAAATCACAAATGACTTCAGATCTTTACAATTTTGAGGAATCTGACAAATCAACTGTCAAATCTTTAATCAAGGACATTCTAAAGATGTTGATGAAGGCTGATCAATTCCAAGATAACTAGATTTGAAGAAATTGATAGTGATTAAGCTAGGAAAGTAGATTTTTCATGTTATTTCCTTTATTTTCTTTTCTTTTTGAATTGGAAATTCTGTAACTTTTGGTAGTTGAGTAGATCTAAACTCTGATTCTAATTCCAATAATTTTAGTAATTTTTTGTTCTTTATTTTTAATTTTTATCAATTAAATTTTATTTAAACTCCCACTTTTTAAGTCAAGGTCCTGTGGGATCGACCCATACTTACATTAGCTATACCACAATAGCCAGTGCACTTGTAGTAAAACACATCAATGAGTTTTTGGAACCATTATCGAGGGCTGACAAAGGATTTTCCTCTACCTAAGAGGAAAGTGGAGGATAACTTTCATCAAGTCATGTAATACCAAGAGAAGAAAATTGCTCAAATTAAAGCCTAATTAAACGAGAACACAGAATCCATGACTAAATTGAAGGACATGATGTCCTAAATGCTACAGATCATTGAAAAAGGAGAATGTCCTATCCCACCAAATGAAAACTTTGATGATATTGATGAGGTAGGTGAGATTAATTCTTCAATGGCAAACATAGAACAAACAAAGGCAGTTACCATTCTTCATAGTGGTAAAATAATTGAGAAATCTGTTCCTAAAATGATTGAGATAGTTGATAAGGAAAATGTCCCACCCACTAAGCTATGTGACATCCTTGCTCCATTTCCATAAAGGCTACATCAAGTTCCCACAGTTGCCTCTAATTATGAGAAGCAACCTGAAGATATATTTATCTTACCCTATGATAAAATGAAAATTTCAAAATTGTAAGATAAATTCATTCACTATTCCTTTTCAAAGTCCTCTAAAGCTCACTTCATATGGGACCCAAGGAAGTTTCAAAATCTGTATTTTTTTCTTCTGCAAATTCATCTGTAATAATGTACCATAGTTTTTCAGAACTTTTCCTTTTCACGTCTTCCATTTCTTTATTTCTCAATGTATTACCATCATCCAACTTTTTAAACATTGAGGATAATGTTTCTTTCAGGTTAGGGGTGTAGAATTCTAGTTTTTATTAGTTTTTCTCTTAATTTAAAAAAATAAAAAATTTTGAATTTTTTAGGTTAATTCATACACTATGATGATAATTGAATTTTCTGAAATGTAATTTAGTTAACTTTAGCTTACCAATGGAATTGAACATGATCAATTCATAATTTTACTCATTCTCTAAAGTATTCCATGAAAGCAAAGTCTTAGATAACATCTGTACTCGCAGTTGTATATACATAATTTAGATTGATAAGTAGTTATAACTTAAAGATCTTGAAGAAATTTAGTGGAGAGCTATAACCTAAGTGAGTTTTAAAGCAATTCATTCTTTTTGAGAGGTTATAAATGTTTCAAATTTTTTTCAGCATGCTTAAAGAAAATTTGACCCCATTAATTATTAAATTTGGATAATTACCTGAATTATTAGAGTATTACCTTTAAAATTCTAGAAGTTCATTGAATCTAATTGATTATATGAAACCTAGAAGAGGATTTAGGCCATCCTTGTTGTTAACCTAGAGACATAAAGCCTACCCCAGAAGTACTTTTACCACTAGTTAGCCAATTTGAGCCTTTTATGTAAGTTGTTTCTTTTCTCACCCAATTTATCCTTTACACATATTAACCTAGTATAAATATATCCATTACCTATTTTCATCTAAGATAAGTTAGTGATGAATGAAGAAATACTTTTTAGTTGCAATAAAAATAGAAAAGTGAATATCAAGAAAAGAAATATTCTTCAAAGTGATTCAAAGTGTTGAAAAAAGGAAGAAGAGAGTTCGAAGAATGCAAAGAAAAGTGGAAAGAGAAATATTCACTTCAGTACAAACACCTAAAGAAAGAATTGTCAACTTTAGAAGACCTCTACTTATTTTTGAAGAATTTTTGAATACCCTTTATACCCTTTCTTTAGTACCCTATCCTAAGCCTACATTTTATCCCAGCTAAAGACCTATTGATTTTAGGATGAACATAATCTTCATGAGGATATGAATCAATAGGATTCAAAGAGTAGTATTTTTAAATGTTCGAAGGTAATGGCATCCATTTTAAAGGGATCAAAAATAAAATTCCTTAGTAACTCCTGTTCTTCATGAGTATATGTGAGATACATTTTCTTTTATCGACTCGGCTCACTTATTTAAAAGAGAGATATGATTTGAACCCTTCATCTAAGAGATTCTATTTTAGAGAGTATGTCATTAGTGAGGAATACGGTCAAAATATATTTCAAATGGAGTTCAAAAGTTAGAAGTCTACTTAAAGATAAAGATTATTCTATACGTAGACTATACACACACAGACATATACACTCACTCAAAGATCTAGGCTTAAGTGGAATGTTTTTAGCATATGGGTAGGGTTTTAAATTATTCATGCATTTTTATTAGTATGCCAAATTTGATGATTTATGAAGATAATTCTTTGACGAAAAGTGGAGTTGAATTGAAAATAATTTTAAGAATTTTGTAAATTGGTTTTTTGTATGTTTTTGCTTCGAACTAGCAAAATGGTGGTTGGGGGTGTGTTAAGTGTTTAATTTTGGTTAAAATACCCCTAATATAGCATTTAATTAGATAATCTTACAAATCAAATTTGTAATTTTTATCTTAATTTTGATTTTAGTTCCAATTGACCATCTAATCGTTGATTTGTAAAATTTAATGGTTAGATAATCATCATAGCTAATTAGAGGCATTATATATAGTTTAATTACTCTAATTTGGTCTTGTGTCTTACAGATCAACCATATTGCAGCTTGGATAGCTCAGATCAAAATTATCAGTGCAGATCATCCTAAAGAACATCACAAGGAAAGATGGGATGGCTTCTAAAAAAAATGATTTTAATTGGAGAAAAGGAAACAACTAAATAGAAAGCTATTGAAGGAAAGTAGTGGGTTGGAAACAAAATTAGAAGGAGGTAGTTCATAAAAAGGCAATCAAGGCAAGAGGAGGCCTTACCACTATAGGCAGGTAGTTGCAGGACAGCTACTGGCTACCCCCCCCTCTTCTCTCTCTCTCCATCCCCTCTCTTCTCCTCTTCTCTCTGTCATGCTCCTTCTCTTCACCATCACTACCCCTTCCCTTCTCCTTCCTTTCTCTTTTCCTTCGCACCCTCATTCTCTCTCATCCTCCTTGTTCTTTCCCCCCTCTCTATTTCCTTGTCATTCACCACTGCCCCAACTTGTCTCACTAATCCCCCTCTCTCCTCCATTTCCTCTCTTTCTCTCCCTTAGTTTCAATAGGAAATTGGAATCCCTCTATTCTCCTTCTCCTTCTTCTCTCCTTTCTACTCCCTTCTCTCTCTAGTCCTCACAACCACACCACACCCCCTTCGCTTCTCTTTCTCTCCCTTCTCTTTCTCTCCCTCTACCTATCTCTCCATCATAGAACAAGATGATGATAGCTCCTCTTCTCTCCTCTCTCCTCTCTTCCTTAATCCACATCTATCTCTGACAGCACCAGCCACCCTCCTACACAAGACTCATAGCACTAGCTCGCCTACTTCTCTCCCTCTCGTCCCCCTCTTTGTCTCCCTATTCACCGCACCATGCACCATGCCTCACTTCTCCTCTTTATCTCTCTCTGCCTTGCACTCTTCTCTCTGTTGGTTGGTGAGTCCACACTCATCCACAGTTCCCTTCTCTAGTATCTCTCTTTACATCACTGCAACTTCTCCTGCTTCCACTGTGTTTTTCTTTTCTATTTGTTTTCACTATTTCTCTCTTAATTTCCCTCTTGCTACAACATTCTTTTATTCCGATCAAAACTCAACATATCCACCTTCTCCCCCTTTGTTTCAAGTTTCAAAAACCACAAATAGTTCCCTATGTTTTATGATTTTCTCATTGAAGAAGAAGGAATTTTCATGGAAAATTCCAATTTTAACTTTTTCACTTTAATTCTAATTACATCCATATCCAAGTTTTGTTTTTTTTTTTTCCTTATTCTATCTTATCCTTTTCCATGGTTTTATTTATTCCAATTTGAGTTATTCGTAGTTAAATCCAAGAATTAACTAATCAGACCTTGTTTGATTAAAGCTTAACTGAATGAATGGTTTGGCTTTAACAATCATGATCACTTTATTTCTTAATTTGTTTCTCATTAGATTTTCAATTAATCTTCAGATTTTGTTCTTAACACATTTCCTACTTAATTAAACATATTTGATCTTCAAGTTGAAATCCAAAAATAATCTAAGCCGTCCAAAATTCAAAATCATTATTTAGTCTAGATCTTTAAAATTTTGGGGAATCTGAACAATCCATCCATTGGATTTTTAATCAAGGACATGTTGGAGGGATTTATGAAGGTTGATTGACTTTTAAAATACTAGATTTGTAGAAATTGGCTATGATCAAGCTAGGGAAGTAGGTTTTATGTGTTTTTTAGTTAATTTTATGTCTTTTTATATTTGGAATTTTGTAATTTTCATCACTTAAATAATTTGAATTTTGATTCCATTATTAGTTAATTTTTATCATTTTTAAAAAATTTTAGAAAATTAAATTTTACTTAAACTTCATCTTCTTAAGTCGAATCCTCATGGGATCAACCCATACTTGCATCAGCTACACTATAATAGCCCATGCACTTGTGGTAAAACAATCAATAGAGACTGAGTATACCAGCACCAAAACATCAATTGCTTGAAAAAATCTACAAGGTAGGGGGCACAGAAGAATACTCAATGCTATCCATGGTCCTTGCTTGCAGTTTGATAGAATTTTCATAGGGATTTCAATGGATTTCTCCATGACTGTCCATGACAATGCATCTAATGTTAGGAATGGAATTGAGCATGTTTTGGGTGTGCTTCTTGAACTCTGATCATTTTACATGTTTAAGTACTTATTAGGATGGTAAATGAATGCTTATTCATGCTGAGATATGGGTTTTATACCTAATAGAATGCCTATGCATGTTGGATAGATTTTACTATTTTTTCCTTCACCATCCCTTTTTAGTCAAGTAGTGAAATGATGCATGTTTTAGTTCCCATTCCATCTATGATCTTATGTATGGTTTAGCTCAATTCATGATAGTAGATTTAATGAAAATAAGCCATGTAATTGTTGAAGAAGTCAGGAATTATGAAATGAAGTTTTAATCTTAGTAATGATCTCCCTATGTTGCCTGCCTATGCCTAAAATGTGATGTTGGAGCTTGGTAGTTGATCCTTTTGATATTTGATTTTTCTAGCACATTATGACTTGGATATATTAATAATCTAGAATGAAACACAATAAAAGAGAAGCTATAAAAGCCATGGAATTTGTCATGTAAATTGAAGGAAGAATCATAGCTATCATTAATCTCAATTTGGAGGAAAAATGGCAGGGCGTTCTCTAACTGGGAAAACACCCCAATCATCACCAGTTTAAGGAAAACTTTTCAATTGATTTTTAGGCCATTCTATATTCTATTGTTAGGGTAAGAAATAACCTTCATTTGGTGGGAAATTTAGGGCCTTTTGAAAGGCCAAAAGGGGTAGATTTTAAGGTCTAGCTCTCTGTTCACTGTAGTAGAAAACTTATGTGTAATTCCCTAATAGTTTAGATTGTTTTTGCTACAACTGGGCAATGAGAAAGCTTGTGAAACTTGACTGATGTCTAATGCTAAATATAACAAGTAATTCGTACAAGGTTTCACACAAAATGGATAAAGAATTAGGAAGAAAGTTTGATGACAACCAAAACACTTATTGTAGGAACCAACAAGGAGGTGTTTCAAAACTAGACTTATTTGGAAACTGTTCCATGCCTTTCCTTCAATATTTGTAATGTTCATTGATGTTCCTTTAATGCCTTAAGATCTCTAGAAATTTTGGACCTTAAGTGATATTGTGAGGGGGTCCTAATGAGTTCGTCTCCTTACTTGAAAACTAGTGCTCTGTCCTAGCCTAGAGTTGTGAGATTGTAAAAGCATGTAAATCCTAATGCTAAGTTAATTAAACTTATCCATAACTTGAGTTATAACAAGATCAATGAATATACCCTAAATTTGGCCAAGGGTTGGATGGGCTAGAAGTAACATGAAATAGTCCCTTGAGTGATTCTTATCTTTCACTAGCTTTTCATATGAAGTTGCACTTATATGGTTGCTAAGGTCTAACGGAAATCATCATTTTACTATCTGATATATGTGTCATGGAATAGGAATTGTGGTAGCCCATATGAATACTTGGAACAAGGTAAGCTATGTTGACTTGTGGTTACACATGAAACTATGTAATGCATTACCTTATGCTTGTGTAATGAACTGTGTAAAGGCATGATTTGTAGTTATGTTTTCAATGGTTATTCTCTCATGATACATTTGTTTCAATGAAATTACACATCTCTAAATGAAGTAAGGATAGTGAATGGAAGATGAGCAAGTAATAGTACTTGTATTAACCCTAAGGAGGGACTAAATGAAACGTTGGGTCAAGGGTAACAACCCTTGATATATACACTTAAAGCTCACTTGAATTAGCATGCCATGAGCACTTGTTTAGCATTTTCATAGTTTTGCTATGATTTATGCATCTTGGGTGATGATGTTAAACCCATAGAATGGTTGGAACATTTGTTCATGATCGTTTTTACAAGTTCTTGAAATATAACTTCATACCATGAGGATGGTTGAATAGTTCGTTATGGAGCAAATATTTGACATTGTTTTAAATCATTATGGAGCTTGAACATGTACTATTTTATCTCAATATGCAGCTCGAACTCGTACTTGCTTTTAGCTCATTATGGAGCACGAACGTATATTTTTTTAGCTCGTTATGGAGCATGCACATGTATCATTGTAGCTCGTTATGGAGCATGGACATGTATTATGTTTTTGCTCATTATGGAGCACAAACATGTATTGTTTTTATGCTTGTTATGGAGCACTAATTTAGGGATGCATTATGGTTTGGTATGGAGCACTTTTGGTAGGGCAATGAGTAAGACTTTAGTGAGACTCTATGCTAGGAGGAACTACTCAATGGGAGCTTATTGCAGGGTTTTGTTTCATGGGACACACTCTAGGGCCACTTGGTAACCAAATGAGGGCCAGTGGAGTAGTCTATGACGCACGCTCAGCAAGTGCAGTAGCAATGGTTGCCCAAGAGAGTAACTAGAGGCATAGTGTATACATAATGGTCCTAATTGATGATGACCAGAGTTGAGACTTCATCCTTGGTGGTGGCATGATGTAACCACTTCAGCTTGAAATGGTCGTGATGAGCTTGACTGATAAGTTAAGCCATAAGGTCATAGATTGGTTGTGAAGACATCATGGAGGATTTTACCGACTTTTCTTTTATTGATATAGAGTTTATCATCGTATTGATTGATGGATTTACTAGTTCATTTGCATTGACTTTGTAAGTTCAAAGGATTTGCATGACTTGAGATAAAATGATTTCATCTACTCACAAGCATCATGAATGATTCGCTTATGCATATTATTGACTATTTATGGTTGAATGATCAAACTAGCTATAGTATGATGTTGCTTAGGTGTAAGAACATGATTATGATTATATGCCTCTATGGATATTGATGCATGAAATACTTTTAAGTTATAAATGAAATCAAACCCATATATGCAGACTCAGAAATCATGCAAGCGGTGTATGAACAACTGCATGAGAAACAAAATGATAGGTTACATGGAAGAGACTTGAACAAAGCATAATACATGTAAGTAAAGATAAATGGACTAATAAAACAATTCATGATTGTTTGCTTGTGTGCCATGTTTTTACTCAGCTTGGACTGTATTAGGTTTTCTTCTATCTAATCAATTGTGCTTAACCCCACCAACTACAACAGTGGTAGGTGAAGGAGGCTTCCATCAAATTAGAGATGTAAGTATTTAGTAGTTTCAGATGTTGTAGTAAGCTTTTGGACTATACTTAAGACACTTATGGGACTTTGTGTATCTTTGTTGACATTTAGATCTTTTGAAATGTAAATGGACTATTTTAGTAGTTTGAAAGTAGTGGACCAAATTGTGACCTGTGGATCCTATGGCATGCTATCTATTCTAGCACATTTATTTATACTTAATATACCTTATTCTGATCAGTTATATCTGAAGGTTTTACTACATTACCCTAGTCTAAAGGGTTCAATTATAAAAATAAACTTAAACTGGATAATTTTTTTCTAAAGTCCTAATGCATAACTATTTTCCACTAATTCTGGTGCTTGTTTAATGAAGAATTATTTTTGACAAAATGGGGATGTCATAACGGGTGTTTTAGAAATTTATTTTTAAAAGGAAATAGTTTTAAAGAAGAAATTTTCACTTTATGTGTTTTAGAAATATATTTTGAAAAGGAAATAGTTTTTGAAACAATAAATTTTTAAATAAAAAATTTCTAACTTTGCCAAAATATATATTTATTCTTTCAAAATTATGTTTTGAAGACCTGGGGCATCATAGTTTGATTGTAGGAATTGTTGAAATCAAATTCAGCTTGAGCTAACAACAAAACCCATTAGTAGAATTCTTTCCCACAAAACTTCATAGTAGATTCTCCAAATTTCTTTTAACAACTTTGGTCTACCCATCGGTCTGAGGGTGAAAAGAAGAACTAAAGTATAGCCAAGTTCCAAGTATTCTCCATAATATTTTCCTCAAAAGTGACTCATGAACTTTGGATCTCGATTTGAGGTGATGGTTTTGGAAATGCATCTAATGGCTTCGCTGAAATACTAATTTAGTATGTGTGAAGTGTCAATCACATTAGTGCAGTTTATGAAGTGCGCCTTCCTTGAAAAATGGTCAAGAACTACTATAACAAAATCTTTGTTTCACTATGTTCGTGATAGTCCAACAATAAAATCCATGGTTATTTCTTCCTATAGAGAGTTAAGAATAGAAAGTGACATATACAAGTCAATGTTTTGTTGCCAACTTTTTGCTAGATGACAACATCTTTGAACATACTTAGGAACATCTTTTGCCATCTTTGGCCCAAGAGCCAATCTTTCACCATGACAAGAGTTTTATCTCTCCTAAAGTACTCAACTCGGTCTCCATCTTTGAGCATACTTAGAAACATCTTTTGCCATCTTAAGGCACATTGAGAAATACATAAAAGATTGTCTCTGATGAGAAATCCACCTTGCATTAGAAATAAATGGTAGGGACCTTGCTCATGACTTTTAGATTTTCCCAAAATAAGGATCAAATGTGTAAATCTCTTTAACTATTTCAAAACCAATAACTTTTGTATTTAAAATAATCAATAAAGAATGTCTCCTACTTAAGGCATAAGGCATCTGCAACCACATTCTGCATACTAGTTTTGCATTTGATCACAAAATTGAAAGATTGGATGAATTTGACCCATACAACATGTTTTCTACTAAGCTACTTCTGACTTCATAGAGAGCTTAAGGCATCATGATAAAAATATATATAGTACAAATGGCTGTGGAAGCAAGTATTAGCTCTATTGTTCTAACGTCCTTACAATAGTGTTGAAATCCTTGTTGTATCATTAAGCATTTCACTAAAGAAGGCAATTGGCTTTCCTGCTCTGCTAAGAATTGCACTAATTCCCACATTAAAAGCATCAAATTAAATTTCAAAGTTATGTAAGGAAAGGATAAGAGCATTGGTTACCTTTTTCTTGATAAGTTCAAAGCTATGTTGTGCTTCCTCTATCCACTTGAAAGTTCCACCTTTTAAACATTCTATAATTGGAGCAATAATTGTAATGAAACTTTTTATGAATATCTAATAGAATGAAGCAAGGCCATGGATGCTTCTAATACAAAAAAGAAGGCAATTGGCTTTCCTTCTTGGCTAAGAGATGCACTGATTCCTTTGATATGAAAAAAGAGATTTAGGAAAAGGACAATAAGTATAGCCTAAATTTTACTTGGGTTCATCTTTACTCCATCGACTGAAATGACATAGACCACTATCAATTGCAATATCACTTACCTTGCCATTGGATGTGCATCTCATGTAAAAGTTGGTGTAGCATAGACTATCATCATCGTCATTATGAACGACACTCAAGCTTCTTTGCACCACCAACATTTCACCTTGATTGGCATGGATGGCATCTTATTCCTTGTCATGACATGATTAGGAATCTTCTTCATCTTCAAATTCTAATTATTCCACCAAAGTAACCACTTTACATCTTGGACAATCAAAGGCAATTTGTCCAATAACTTACACTTAAAGCATAAACTTGAGGGGATGGATTGCTTATTATCATCACGCCCTTGATTGAAAGTGTTTTTCTTTACATAGGATCTAAAAATGGCATTTTTAGAAATTTCTTTTTGCTATTTCTCAATGACTAAAGCTAGCTCCCTAACATTATTGAAGGACTAGTATCACTGTAAGCATATGGTATCTCCAATTTCTTTTCCTAATCGAACCCAAGAAGCATGTGATGGTTTGTTCTTTAGGCTCTACACATAACTCCTCAACATAACGTGATCAAATTCCATGATATAATCTTTAACACTCAAATTTTCTTGCTTTAGATTTTGGATTTTTAGGAATATGTCCATTATATAGTTTTCAATAACAAATATTTTCTTAAGTTCCTTTTTCATTTTATCCCAAGTTTCAGTCTTGCTCTTTCCTTCATGTGCTCTTTGTTTCTTTAGATTTTCCCACCATAAAGAAGCATACTATCTAAGTTTGAGAGCAACAAGCTTTACCTTAATATCTTCCAAGAACTCCTTATATTTGAAAATGTACTCACCAATCTAGAAATTTGTTAGGCTGCATCTTTCCTTCAAACTCTGGGATGTTTACTTTCAATCCAGATACATGAAAATCACATTATCTCTCTTATTTGATGATAATCTCTAATTCGAAGCTCAACTTCTTTTAAAAATAGAAAAACAGTTATTAGAAGATTCAATGTCTGATTTCTCGCCTCTATCACATGCTTGATATATCCTTTTAAAAGTTATTTGAGTCCTTCTATTTGTCTGCTCAAATTGTGTATCTCCAAATCATCTGCATCTTTATCAGAAGTAGTAACATGTTGTGCTTGAAACGCCATCGTAACCTTAATCTCTGATACCAAATTGACACTTTGTAAGTGGATAAAATAAAATAATGAGGATAAGTCTTTCACCATTGTATTGATACAAAGCGTTCAAAGTAATGGTTCATCACTCCTTAGATACGGAACTACCACCAAACAAATATAGAACTATGGATAAAAACTAGCTCACCACTTTAAGGATACAGAAAACTCATCACCTTAAAGATATAGACTAGGTTCTCACCACCCTTAGACCCCTCCAAGAGATACAGAGTCAATAAGCTAAAATGTAACACACACTCTCAACTTAAAAAAAAAATCCACTTGAATAATCAATCTAGGGTGCTTTTTTTTAATTCAAAACAAAGGTATATTAAGATGACACCAGCCCTCCCAAATAAGCAATGTACAAAGCTACTAAGTAATTATCTAATTACAATGGTTTCCTACGCTAGAGAATACTTTCTAAATATGAGGTACTTGCTCACCAAGACTATCGTAAACATGGGTGTTTCCAAATAAACACTTGCTAAACATTGGTAGTTGTACAATATATTCAAGTAACTTCTAAACACACATTTTACAAGGTAAAATTATAAACTCCATAACATCCTATGTAAGAACTTTCCTTAATCTTGGTAGCTTTGGAATCTTTAACTATCAACACACCTTGACCAAGGAAGATAATTAGAAACATTTTAAACATGGAATTAGGAAATCAATGTAGCTCTTTTGACCATGGAGAATTTGGAAAGTGCTGGATTGGAACATGTGACGTCTCCCATTGTGAGGCCAAGGATGTTCACCATTAATTGATCCAAGACATCCATCCAACAAGGATTCTAAGTGTCTTCCATCTATGCTCCAAAACGTCCTTTGGAGCTTATTTAAATCAATCACTCCATCATAACAAAAGTTGTGAACTCCTTCATGATCTAACACATGCAAAACACTTGGTCCAAGAGGATTTGATGATGATCTTGACTGCTCAATGCTTGGTCATCCTTAATCTCTTTTGATCCACTATCGATCTTGGATTTTTGGGATACTCCCATGTCAAGTAGTGCCATGTACATCTCATGACTATCTTCTCTATTTAGTATTCTTACAACTGGCAATGGCAGTGTATGAAGAATAAATTACATCTAATTCAAGAATAAAATACAACAACATAGCATTACAAGTATATGATGGTTTTTTATTGAAAATAATCAAATATTTTGTCTAAGTCTTGAACTAGGAAATATTAAGGGGGAGGTGCAAATCAACATGTTTGCAATACAACAATGACAACCATAAAACAACAAATAATGATAATATCTAGGATAGTTGAAAGCCAGCTCGGCTAAAGAATCAATAATATTACCTTGCATGTGGAGCCATTCCACTGGCGGTCCCATACTTGAAACCATTCACAATCACTGGGATTCCAAAGTTTCCCGCAGCAGTTGCAGCTACATGACTGAAAAATATTTGATAAACTTAAGTATATATGATGATTCTTTTCTTTTCTTTCCATAGAGAGAGAGAGAGAGAGAGAGAGAGAGAGAGAGAGAGAGAGAGAGAGAGAGAGAGAGAGAGAGGTGTTACTCTCACCTTCCATGCCCAATTTCATCGAATGGGGACATGAAATTCTTTGAAGCATTGAGCGTCACAGAAGCTGCTGCACCAGCTGCAAAATACCTTGCAGAGATGATCTTCCCATTACATGAATCAATTGGAAATTGAGGACCTATCTCACAAGCACCTGAAAAGTGAGAAGTGTTCAACCGAAATGGATTTGATGGATCATAGGCAAAGCTTGGGTGTGTAGGATCAATCCCTGTGTCAATGATACCAATCACAATTCCATCGCCAGCATTTCTATGACCTCCTTCTTTGGTCCATACATTCTGAGGCAACCCAAGAAAGCGAGGAGTGTATGTTGTCATCAACTTGGCACCTCTATCTTTCTCTATCAGCCTTACTTCTTTGGCCAATTCAAGTTTCTTTGCCTAGAATAGCACCAGATTGTTAGTAAGTTCGTTTGAGTCTCAATATTACAACTTATTCACCACAATAAAATGTATTTCAAAATTTTGTTATTGAGATTCGAATTGGGAAAACAAGGAATAAATTAACAATTAAAGAGATACCAAATAGTTATTCCTGTCCTACCTGGGAAGGCATGGTATGCACAGCGAAGCCATTAATAACATGGCTGAAGCTATAAAGCTTGTCGTAGCTCCCTACCTTCAGATTACTTTCCAAGAATCGATCATGAGATTCCACCAAGCGCATTGCATGATCATCGTCCAAGAAATCTTCTCTATTTTGGCAAACAAGTATACCATTTATTAGTCAATTCATAATTTGAAGTGATTGCTGAAGCTGATAGTAGTTATTTTCATAATCTTCATCAAGAATGGATAGGATAAATTACATTATGGTCTAGTCGAGATTGTATCAAATTATATGGTTAGACTCTGATAATTTATTTGGGCCCTCTATTTGCATTGCAAGTTATATCACATCTCCATAATAATAGAGGACTTTTCAAATAGGTGTGTTGCTAGATAAAATCCACGTCATGTGATGTATCATATATATATGGTGTGATAAGCGTATCAAAGAGATGGCAATAGATACAATATCAATACTAAATTATGGAACTGAATGACACAAGATACAACAACCCAATGTAAATAGTCAACAAATGATAAGAACGGAGGGAGGAGAAGCTACGGGTGCTCGAATATGCTTGAGTTGTTGGATCAAACAGTTGACATAATAACTGAAGAATATTTGTCACTTACATGTCTCCAAAATAATACCGTTCCATCTTGAATGTTAATTCTGAATCTGAGATTATAAAAGCACCGATGAGAAAGACCTTTAGTTCATAAGTCTGTCAATCGATCAGTGGTCCAAACATATCGAGTAGTCAGTTTGCGCTGAGCACAGTATCTCAAAAGTAAAAAGCTACTTTTAGTTGCTTAGTTTCTGTGATAGATAAGATTCACTGTTATATTCGTTGTGGCATGTCATAGCACCAGATTTGTGGGTTCAGTGATAGAAAGAGGCTGGTCTAAATCCATGTTATTTTAGTGGCAGTTATTGCAATAGCTCTATACTCTGCTTCACTTGAAAAGCAGGTGACTATCTTTTGCCTTTTAGATGACCATGATATAAGGTTCCAGACCATAAATACAAGATATCCTGTCGTTGATTTTCTGTTATCTGGATAGAAGCCTAATCTAAGTTGGAATAAGCGATGAGATAAATAGAGCATGTTTTATAAATGTAATTCCAAGTTGAACAGTGTTCTTCAAATATCTTAACATTTGTATGACAACTGCCTTGTGTTGTGACTGTGTATGGTGCATAAAGTGAGAAATTTTGTTAAAATACATGCAACATCTGGCCCTGTGATTGTCGAAGTATTTTAGTAACCCCGCCGCACGCCAACAGTTAACTATCTACAAGAGATTTGCTTGGATGGATGGATAACTTGGATTTAAATCTGATTAGAGTAGTGACAGGTTTAGCATGAGCTGCCTTGAATCAATGCATTAGATCAATGGTGTACTTCTTTTGACTGAGAAACAGTCTACTTGAAACGGAAGTAGCTTCAATGGCTAAGAAATGCTGCACATTGTCGGGTTCTTTTTTCAAAATAGTAGCTTCAATAGCTAAGAGATAGTGCACATTGTCTCTTTTACCGAAAAAGTGTTTTCCATGACCTTGATTGGAGCCTTAATGACAATAATGCTATTCCATGGTCAACAAGTCATTTATATGGACTAAAATGATGACCAACTGTTAATGTCAATAAATGAATGAAGAATCAGTCTTGGAGGCAACAACAGCCATGACTGAGTAGAAAGCCACTTATACATGACAAATATGCTTTTAAAGCCTTGTTGCGGCCATAGAGAATTTTGAGAGACATACATGATCTAGTCTATCTAGCTCAACTAATCCTATGGTTATTCCGTATTAAAAATCTCTTCAAGACGGCCATTTAGAAATGCAATTTTTATGTCAAGCTGGAATGTGGGCCAGCCTTTTGATGTTACCAATGCTAGGATGGTTCGAATGATGGTGGGTTTGGTCATGGTGCTAAATGCCTCTTAGAAATTAATGCTTTATGGAGTCTTTGGCTACTAGGCGAGCCTTGAAGTAACATGGGAGTGTCCATAGATTCCAAGATTGATGCCAAATCAAAGAAGATCAATGGTTATCTGGATTTGGACTGCTATGATCTTACTTTAAAACTCTTGGATCATGATCTTATATATGACACTGGTCATCAAGAAGGGAACAATGTTATCTTAGATGGATCTAAGGTTTTGAATCATCCAAGACAGCCCAATTATGCCAATTTACAAAAGGCACCTATTATAGGAAACTATGAATGGTTTGGATTAAATCTTGTCATGGACCATGGCTATGGTGCTAAGAAAGGTTTAGATGTGTTACTTGATGACCAAGGAAGGTCAGCCAAGGGATTCCCTAGCTAGGAAAGTGAACCCCACCCCCCCCTTCTTTTGGTTGCTTGGTCAAGGTGTGAATGTTGACTTAGTCAAAGTTCTATCCTTTTGAAATTGGAAAGTTTTAGATAGGAAGATTTACAAATATGGAAACTTCCATCCATTATATTAGTACTTGCTTAGCTGTGAATGAAAGCCTTCCATGTATTAGAAAGTAGAGATTTAGCATAAGCTTGGATTTAGACAGTTTTAGAGGTGAAGGTTTTATTTTTAGAAAGTCATGTAACGACTAAGCACCTTATGTATCTTAGCTACTTTATTTCTAAATTTTAGTTGTCCATTGTGGGAGAGCTATTCCCATCTATATATACACTCATTGTGTACAGATTAGAGGAGGTTAGTTCAATTTTAATTCAAGTTTTAATTATTTGAAATTCACATTTTTATTCTTGCAAAATTTGGATGTATTTTTTACAAGAGAGATTGTGGACATTTTCTTCTCTTTCTAATTGCATTGGAAGAGTGCATCTAATCTAGTTTGTTTTTGTATCCTTGGGTGGATTCCTAAGGTGGTGAAATGTGTTAAGACTCTTATCCTTGAGGCTTGAATTCCATGGTGGTTATTCTATATTGATGATATAAATAATCTTATCTCAATCATGAGGTGTTGATTTCTATATCCAGTGATAATTAGATGTTTTCTCTAAGCCTAAGTGTTTAATTTTGTGAGCAAATCTTAGGACCTAATTTTGTGAGCAAATCTTAGCACATAATGCTTAAGACCGATGAGGTTGATTGGAAACATAATAGGACTCTAGCAATCTTGGTTGTTCAATGATGTTAGGAAGTTGGCTTTGATTGTTGAAAAGCAACAAAAAGATGTCAGTAAAAAAGTGTGGCTAGAGTGTATGAGAGAAGGAACACTTTCAATCCAGGGAGTGGTTCTAAAGCTAAGTGAACATTGATAAGTATCTAATTTTATATAAAAATCACACAATTAGTTACCCATGTCTTACAACTTATGGGGATAAATTAGGGTTTTTGTCCAAAAAGTCATAACACATGCATTTTTTATCTAATAAACCAAATATTTAATAATTTGTAGGTTTAGCGGCCAATCCAAGGTAATTATGTGAATAATCATATTTTTCTAGAATTTAATTAGAGTTTTTGATCTTTTATAGAATCAAGATGGTGACTCGATGGCCAAGATTGATCAAGAAGAAAATGGAATAACAAGATCAAAAGATTGAGCCAAGGCCTAAATGCCATCAATCCAATGTGAGATCAATGATCAAGATTATATTAATTCAAGCATTGAAGAAGTCATAGGTGGACAAAATTGGCCCATGAAGCAAGCCATGCATTTCCTCCACCTTTGCATGGGAACCATTCAAGCCACCTTAGCCTAAAAACCACCTTCTAATCCAGCCATGAAGCCAAGTCAATGAGCCCTCAAAGGTGTGGATTAAATGAAGATATGAGAATAAAGTGTTGAATCAAGCCAATCAATCTTCTAGATCGCCGATCAAGCTTAGATGAAAATGGACTGCTTAGATCAATCCAAGATGGATCCAAAAGTCAAGGGATCCGCTTAACTTCCTATTTGTCTCATCCTCACATGCATCAAGGGGATACCACATGAAGAAAGACATGGTTGGGCTTCATTTTCAAACTTAGTGGCAGCCTAACTACTCCATCTTACTTATTTTCAACAATGGTGGCTACAAGTTTCAACATTGGTGGCTACAAATTTCAACAAAGGCAACTCCCCCTCTCTATAAAAGGGAGAGGGTGTTTTGGATGTAGTTCATCATGGGAGATAGCTTGGGAGAGCTTTTGAGTGTATGGTGAAGATCAGGAGGGAAGAATTCTATCTTCTCTCAAGTGTTAGATCATTTAGAGTTTTGTTGTTTTACCTCTTCCTAATTACATTCTTTTGTTATAATTTTGATTTTGTACTTTAAGCAAATTAGAGATGTTGATCTATGAAGATATTTCTCTCTTCCTACTTCTTTGTTTTGTGATTCTTCTTGAATTAGGTTGTTTGTATTTCATTGGAATGGTTATTGATTCTCTTATCAATGGAATCTAAATCTCTTCTTACTCCTTTTTCCACAAGTTTGTTTGGGTTTTTCATCTCCTTTGGGTGGCTACTATCTCCTCCAGTTAAATCTTCATTCAAAGGTTAGTTTCTCACTTAAATCCCTTGTTTGTCTACCTATGATTATGGATTGATATGTCCTTGAAGTAAGGTTATTTCTTCTCTTGTTTTTACTTGATTGTTTGTCTTAGTTTCATTGCCTTCTTTTGTGCTTTCATTCCATGCTTTCTTCTTAGAGATAGAAATAGTTTTAGATGTTCCTTTCCTTAAGTTCCTTCATCACTCCAGCCAATTTTTCCTTTGTTTCTCTCTTGGTAATCACTCACATACCAGAGAAGATCACTTTGAGGGCTTTGGAAGGTGCTTTATAATTAATTTGAATCAAGTCTCATGTCTTGAATTGAAAGCAATTTCCAGCATTGTGTATATGTTTTATGCATTCAAATTTTTGGATGTAATTGGTATTATTTAAATGAAATCACTTGAAGTTCATGTTTACACTTGTTTCCAGTAGTGAAGAATTATTGAATTGAATTTTTTAATACATATAAAGTCATGCTTTTATATGTTGATTACTTGGAAATTGGAAACGGCATGGTGTTCAAATTTCTAGCAACATCCAAATATCACCTTGTTTATGCTTAATTCTTCACATTATTTACTACTGGTCTAAATTATTATTTAGGAAATCAATTAAGAATTTAAGTTTCACATTTAGTTCTTAGATTAGATTGCATGATAGTTAGCTAGAGGTCCATTAATTTCAATCTATGCTTACCCCATAAATCATGCGCATAACCCATGGTTCATGTGCATGGTTTCAAGATGTTTTCCCTTAGAAAAATTTGCTTAATTTAGATTAGATTCTCATGCTCAAATTCTAATTCTACTCATGCATCCCATGTTAGATAGTTTTTGCATCGTAGTTCATGCATATTGTCATGATCATTCATTCATCTTACTACTTTGTTTCATGTATTCTTTCTGATTTAATTCCATGCATACCACTTGTTTAGTTATTTTCATAAGTTTTAATTTCTTAATTAGATCAACATTTAGGTTTAGTTTGCATGTTAGATTAGTTGAGAAAGTTTCCATGTTTAGATTTAGAAAGTTTCTAATGTCATGCAATTTTAATTCTATTCTTAGTTTAGGATAAAAATCACTATTTTGGCTAGGGTAAGTAGTTTAAGTATGGACTACTAATCACACAACCATTCAATTCCTTGTGGGATCAACCTTCATTGCGTGCTTATACTACAACTGATTCGAGCACTTGTGAGATTAACTTAAAAATCACAATACATGCCTAACTCTAAAACTCAACAAAATGAATCTAAGCTTGAAAACAACAAGCAACCAAAGTCTAGCTAATGCTAGTCCAAGAAGATGCTTTAAGTGTCAAAGGTTAAGAAATAATGCCTCTAAATGTCCCAACCAAAGGTGGTTACTTTTATTGATGAATTTGAGAACAAGAAGGAAGAACAACAATTAGGTTTTGAAGATGATGAGATCGCCATTCAAACCAATGAAGGGCTACGTTGGTGGTGTACGAAAGTTTGAACGACATCCACAAGGATGATAATGATTGGATTTGCTATGCTATCTTCCATACACGTTGCGATTCTCATGGTAAGGTGTGTGACATCATCATTGATAGTGGTGATGTGAGAACATGGCTTGTACAAAACTTGTCAGCACGTGAAAGTTAAGAACAAAGTCGCATCCTCAACCTTATAGATTGAAGTGGCTCACAATAGGGCATTTAATTGAGGTAACTCATAAATGCTTTATTTCTTTTTTTATTGGTAATGGACATAAAGATGAGATATGGAGTGATGTATCTCTATGGACCTTGCCATTTACTATTAGGACAGCCATGGCAACATGATAAGAGAGGCCATCATGGCCAACATGATGGGCTCAAAAACACATTATTTTCTATTCCATGGTGAGAAATTGTACGGGTACATTTAAAACTTCATTTAATTCATATGCCCCCATATGTAATTCATTATAGCAGCAAGCAAGAAAAAAGAAATTGATATAAAAGTATTAACCACTGCTCTTAATGAAAAACAGGCTAAAGAGAGTGATGAGGAAATTGAAACAATCATACCTTCAATGGTATGGCCCCTGCTAAAAGAGTACGAGGATGTGTTTCCATAGGAAATCCCCAACAACCTACCTCCTTTGCAAGATATCTATCACATGATAACATGAGGACTTACAAAGATAGGTTGAAGAATTGATGGCCAAAGGATTAGTGCGTGTGCAATGCCTGCCCTCTCATGCCTAAGAAAGATGGCTCGTGAAGGATGCGTATCAACAGTCGAGCGGTCAACAAAATCACTATCAACTACCGCTTTCCTATTCCATGATCAGGTGACTTACTTATCAATTACATTGTGCATCGACTTTCTCTAAGATTAGGCTTCATAGCGGTTACCATCAAATCCACATGAGAGCTAGTGATGAGTGGAAGACTACATTCAAAATGCGAGATGGCCTATAAGAGTGGTTGGTAATGCTCCTACCACTTTTATGCGTTTAATGACTCACATCTTTAAACCTTTTAGTGGAAAATTTGTTGTGGTATATTTCAATGATATTCTTGTATACAGTAAGAGCGAGGAGGAGCATTTAAATCATCTTCAACAAGTGTTACAATTGTTGAGGGATTAAAAGTTGTACTGTACTTGAAAAAGTGCAACTTCTTTACAAATAGCCTTATTTTCCTAGGTTATGTTGTTTCAGTAGGAGTGAAGATGAACCCAAGTAAGGTGGATCTGTTGTCAGCTTTCCTGTGCTAAAGATGTTGTTCGATATTAGAAGTTTTCATGGCCTAGCTTCTTTCTACAGGAGGTGCATCAGAAAACTTTAGCACTAAATGCTTAAATGGCGAAACGTTCAAGTGGATAGCTGAAGCACAGAAGAACTTTAAATTGCTTGAAGATAAGTTATCCAATGCACTCATACTATCTCTGCCTAACTTTGATTATTTGCTCGAAGTAGAGTGCAATCCCTTGAATGTGGGAATTGGTGTTATCTTGAGTCAAGAAGGAAATTCTGTCGCTTTCTTTAGTGAGAAGCTGAACAACTCGTGTCGTAACTCCACCTATGACAAAAGGTTCTATGCTATTTTTCATGTAATACCCCAAATTTTTAGAATTCACTTTATGCAATTAGTAGTGGGAACTTAAATGGAATGTGAAATTAGAATTTTAAGAATTGAGTCTTATAGGAATAAACTCACAAAAAACAAAGAATCAACCCTTGAAACATCAATATTTGTAATCTACATAAGATAAGCTTTCCAACGATACTAAGAATGTCTAAATCAAAGTTCAGATGAATAATTCATAATTATTTTAATTAAGATATTTAATTTTAAATTTAATAAAGAACAAAAGGGTAAAATCACTTTAAGTGGACCCTACCTAACAAATTCCACATGTCAGAATTTTAATAAGTAAAATATGTCAATTAAATCCCATAATTAAAATATAATAATTTTTAAAACTAATTACAAATAATCATAACATTTTAACATTTTAAATTAAAAATTAAAAATTAATTAAAACTCATAAATAAATATAAAATATATATTTCGCTTCTGATTTTGTTTTTTTATTATAGATAACCACATGGACTAAGGCTGCATTGAGCCCCAAACTGCACACGACCATCGAAACTGTCCAGTCCCCATGCTAGCCATCTCTTTCCACTTTTCAGTCATCACCACATTGTTCTGATGCTTTGGTTGGTTAACAGACAACCCAATTCAAACCAAGAGAGAAGAAGAGAAAGAGGAGGAGAAGAAAGAAGAAAATGGAGGAAAAGGAGATTTAGAAAAGGCAAAGATGCAACCATTAATGCTAACGTGAAGGTCACCGTTTGTGAACATGACAATTGTTGGAGAAAATGTTAGTAAAAGAGAATGCAAACTTGAATCTATGATCCGAGTCATTCATCACACTCCCCACGTGGAAACAACAAAAACTCTAAAGTTAAACGTTGATCGAGTAGCATCTCGCTGGAATATCGAAGCTTGCCAAAGAAAATGACAGCCCAGATTAATGATATGAGCTAGTCATCTTCTTCACCACGATGAGAGAAGCAAAACCCCTTTAGTAATTTGGTGACCCAAACAATATTGATTATAGCACATATGGAGATGTACAGTAATGATCGAAATTGATTGCTGCAATTCAATGTTCATTGGATTTCTGCGTCCAAGATGCACCAGGCAGACACAATCCGAAGATGCGTGCCCTTGGTACGCTATCACTTGTGCACATGCATGTGAAAAATTCGCACAATGACAATTAAAGCATGTGAGTCATGGTGATGGTTTGATCCTTTTAACAAACTCGTGATCCGCTTATCATATCCAGTCTATTTTACAAACCCCTGATCTGCCTATCAGAACCATAAATCCAAAAATCAAATTTCTTTGATTTGAACTGTTAAAAGTGACTGAAACCTTAACCAGTGAATCAAACAAGTAATATGGACCCAATTTCTAATCCAAGTCATCCATTGGATCTAACGATTAGATCAATGGATTGATCATTGAAATATAAAACAAATGATCTATAAGTCATAGACCAGTGAGATTAGAAAATAATACTATGATTAGAACCATTAATCTTTAAACTATGGTCAAGATCTGATGATTTGACATAATTAAAGAAATAAATTTATGATTGGTGATAGGTAAAAGCAAGATCATCTTATTTGATGGTGATCAAGAACTAATAAGTCATAAATAGAAAAGAAAAGAATGTTAAAATTCATGTATGTCTTGATAGATATGCTAGTAGATACAAAATGAGTATTAGCATACTCAAATGGGTGTCAGACTCATATTCTAGGTAGGTATTTTAAGATTGTATTTACTTTTGGAAATTTAAGATGGAATATGTGTAATTATCATGGTTATTTGATAAATCATGACATGGTTTGAATTAGCATGAGATTTAAATTCATATATTGTTTTAAAATGTTAAATGCATATGTTGTTATTTCCCATGCATGTAATATTTATATCTTAATTAATGGAATGGAAATGCTATTATTTTTTAAATAGATACATATGAGAAAAATGAGAAATTGTTTATATTGAGTATCATTCCATGGTTTATAAATTCATGCAAATCTATTTAAAAGCATGATTTGAGTTGTTTATGCTAAAATGCATGTTTAATCCATGATATTTAGTGAAAACAAATTTTAAAGCTAAAAAGAACCATATTTAGGTACATGGGTACCAAATACGAATACCTTACGATAATTCTGGTGGATTTACATTTGATGAGCAAGTAGCCTAGTGATTTTATTATATACAAGTATGGGTGCCCAATGGATTTGTTTTAGATAGGTGTGGCCCTGGTAGATGCTATGCTAGGAGAGTAATTAGATTTGGCCACTTGCTCTCTAAAACTTATGATATGGACACCTTGTCCATAGCAAGGCCAAAATTCAAGTGGTGGCAATTATGGAAAGGCCACACTATGATAGTCTATCTCCCCATATAAACATGACTACGTATTATTCCATAGTTCGTGTTAGTGGAGCATGGCACTAGATCCCTATGGGGATGTGTGCGCAGCATAGCAAGCTGTGTTTTTAGCGTGTGTTGTAGATTTTCATGATTAGCATTATGATATGCCTAGTATGAGTACTCATGAGCATTATGTGGGCTTATATATGCTTGGGAATGACACACTGATGATTTTATTCACTATTTTTATAGGTTTGAAGCTATTTTAACTCAAAGTATTATCCAGCATGGTTATTTGGATAATATGCACTTGATATGTATATGAATTTGGAAATTTTGAAGTTCATGAATGCATTCATGATATTCAAATAAACTAGTTTTTGAGAAATTAATTATGAAAATTATTATTTGAGCTTCTTTGCATCTTGTTCCACCACACAAGCATAGCACGCTGAGATATTGTAAAATATTTGTGAATGTTTACAATATCTCACATTCTGAGACAGACAATAGAGGAGATCTTATGAGTAGATTAGTGATTCAGTTATATTTTGAGGGTATGTTTATAATTAAATTATTATATGTTAATTACAATAATAGTATTTGGATTGTACTTATACATTTAGTATATTTGGACAATGATTGTAATAATACAAGGATTATGGTTGTTGACTAGATAAATCCTGGCTGAGTAAACTTGGGGCCTCACCTTTCAAAAAGAATTATGAAAAAGTGTTATAAAAACCCAGGTCATCACAGTTCAAATGTTGGAACATGAGATCCAATATCTACTACCACAGCCCTTTGTACTTTATTCGGATCATGAAGCCATGAGATTCCTACAAAGCTCGCAAAAGCTCTGCAGACAACATGCTTTGTAAATCAAGTTTATACCATCTTATAGCTTTGTGATGAAACACAAATCAGGAGCACGAAACATGATATTGGACACCTTAAGCAGGAGATTTTCATTCCTAACTATTTTAAATTTCAAAGTAATTGGTTTTCAAGTGGTTAAGGAGTTGTATGCTAATGATCCTTACTTCAGGCATGTATTTTAGAATTGTAAATATGGTACCTTTCAGTGCTTTGTTGTGTAGGATGACTACCTATATAAGGAGACCTTACTATGTATTCCTCAATGTTTCCTTAGAGAGGCAATCATATATGAGGTGCATGATGGAGGCCTTGTTGGTCACTTTGATAGAGATAAAACTCTTGCCTTAGTTCAAGAGCATTTCTTTAGACCAAAAATGGCTTAAGGCATTTCTAAGCATGTGAAGGACCCTATCGTGGTTTTTTTTATGGATTTTGTAAGATGGCACACTTTATTGCTTGTCATAGTACAATTGATGCTTCTAATGTGGTGGAATTATACTTTAAAGAATTGTAAAACATCTTTAAACCATAACCTTTGATCGAGACACGAAGTTCATGAGCAAGTTTTAGAGGTGTTATTAAATAAGCTTGGGATGTGTTTACAATTTATCTCATCATGTCATCCTCAAAGGGATGGGCCAACTAAAGTAGTGAAAAGGAGTCTAGGAAACTTGTTGAAAAGTTTCTTTCGGAAGAACATCCGTCAATGGGAATTGTTGTTAGCATAGGCATAGTTCGCATTCAACAGTTCCACAAATTTGTCAATGGGTAGCAGCCCTTTTGAGATGGAATGTGGTAAGAATCTTCTATGCCCTATGAATTTAATACCTTTCCCACTAATAGATAGTTCCAGCAGAGATGGAGAGGAGAGAGTAGAACAAATTAAAAAGCTACATAAATGAATTCGAGAGAAAATTGCTCAATATAATGAGAAGTATAAGGAAGAAGCTAATAAATATTGAAAGCTGGAAATTTTCCAGGACGGAGATCTTGTTTGGGTACATCTAAGGAAGGAATGTTCCTCTCAAGGGCAGTATTTAAAGCTCAAAACTATAGCCAACGATCCATTCAAGATTATAAAATGAATTGGGGACAAAGTGTACAAGATAGAGCTATGTGAAGATTATGAGGTTTCAAATGTACTCAATGTAGTGGATTTATCACCATATTATGGAGACGAGGTTGCCAATGAATTAGGTATTCTTTCTTTTTAACCTAGGGAGAATGATACGGTAAGTCCATAAATTCTAGGAATGATGGCAAATCAAAGAAGATCATCAGTGATCTAGATTTGGACGGCTATGATCTCACTTCAAAACTCTTGGATGGTGATCTTATACATGTGACTAGTCATTGGGGAGGGAAAAATGTTATCTCAAATGAATCTAATGGTTTGGATCATTCAAAATAGCCCAATTATGCCAATTTACAAAAGGCACCTATTATAGGCAACTATGGATGGTTTGGATTAAATCTTGTTATGGACCATGGTTGTGGTGGTAAGGATGGTTTAGATGTGTTTCTTGATGATCAGTGAAGGCCATCCAAAGGATTCCCTAACTAAGAAAGTGAAACACACTCCCCACAACCCCCCCTCCCCCCGCCCCTTGGTTGCTTGGTTAAGGACTCAACGTTGACGTAGTCAAAGTTGTATGCTCTTTGAAGTTGGAAAGGCTTGGCTAGGAAGATCTATAGGTATGGGAACTTCTATCCATTGTATTAGTGAATGGAAGCCTTCCATGTATTAGAAAGTCGAGAGTTAGGATAAGGTCAGATTTAGAAAGTCTTAAAGGCGAAGGTTTGATATATGGAAAGTCTTTAAGGACTAAGCATCTCATGTAACTTAGCTATTTTCCATTCATATATACACTCATTATACATAAAGTGGGGGAGGTTAGTTTAATGTTAATTCAAGTCTTAATTATTCAAAATTCAAATTTTTATGCCTATGGAATTTGGATGTGTTTTTTTTTTAAATTTTATAAGAGAGATTGTGGATGTTTTCTTCTAGTTCTAATTGGATTTGTAGAGTACATCTGAGATAGTTTGTTTATGTATCTTTGGGTGCATTCCTAAAGTGGTAAGACATGTTAAGACTCTTATCCTTGTGGTAGATTCTTAAGATGGGGAGTTTCTTTACTCTTCTTCAAACTCTATTGCGCGGATTCCTAGAGTGGACTCTTAGTGGATTCCTAGAGTTAGATTGTTTTAAGGCTTGAATTTCGCGGTGGTGATTCTATATCCATGTTATAACTAATCACATATCAATCTTGAAGTTTGATTTCTATATCCATAAATAAATTGGACATTTTTCTCTAAGCTTAAGTGTTTAATTCCATGAGCAAATCTTAACACCTAGTTATATGGTGTCATGAAGTGATCTATAGTATCATCTAGTTTGAATTTGATCCTAAATATCTACTTGCCTCCAATGATGTTCATTCCACCATGTCTAGGTACTAACACATGCCCTATTTTTAATGAGCATAACAGTCCTATTCCATGGCATATCCATCTAGGGTGATTCAGAGGCTTAACTAAAACATGGAGGCTCACTAAGAAGAAAAAAATAAGGATGTTTAGATACAATGAGACTAACTTTGATATGGGGACAAGACCTAGATCTATTTTGGATGTTCTTGTTAACAAGGTGGATTAGGTTGTGGTGGTACATTAGATAGTTGGCAAGAGAAATCAATAACTGAATCAAGACTAGGTAATGTTCTAGTAATAGATGATGTTAGCAGGGTGGAAAGGTAAGTTATATCATGGATGAGTAATTTTATTTTAATAAAGCATGTGTTGACCAATATCCCTATTCATCTCCTATTGATTCTCTATATACCAAAGTTAGTGATCGATAAAATTCATGGTTTGCTTGCAAACTTTTTTGGGGGGAGAAGCAAGGTAGGTCTAAGAGATGACCATTAGTAGACCTAAAGAGGAAGGGGGCCTTGGATCGGCAAATTTGGGGATAGTTAATAAATCAATGGTAGTAATGGTAACATGGAGGTTCTACTTGGAGGACTCATTGTTTGCTAGATACTTTAGAAGAAAGTATGTGTAGCAAGGTAAGGAGCTAGGGTACGTTTCCACCAATTCTTATGATAATGTTTCATGGAAGTTCATTAGAAAACATTTATTATTGGTGATTGAGAATAGTCAATGGATAATTGGTAGTGGTGATATTCCATTTTGACATACTAAATAGTCTGATATAGGGGTGCTAGCTAGCCAAATTCCATTCACTGGATATCAAAATTTGATGTTGATGGATATCCTATTTGAAAAGGGATGGAATAAACAATGTCTAATAAAGCTTGTGGGGGTAAAATTGGTAAAAGAATTATTGGGGATGGATTTGAAGTTACGAGATAGGGAGGATGAAGTGATTTGATTGCTGATTGCTAATGGAAAGTTCTCATTAAAGTCGAAAAGAATACTCATCTATTCACCAAAGGATGCTTCCTTTTGTCATAAAGTTGTATGGATGCAAAAGCTTCCTCTAAATATGAAATTGTTTATGTGGAGAGTGGTACAAAACTATATGCATGTTGGGGAGAAATTCAAGGAAAATGGTATCCCACTAGCTTTTAAGTGTGGGTGTTGTTTGAATGGCCAAGTGGAATCATTCAACCATGTTTTAAGATGTAGTGATATTTCATCAAGACTTTGGGATTGGTATGCAAATGTTCTTAATGTGTAAATACCAAATGGTCTTGATTGGATAGCTATCCTAAAATGGTGGTATGATAAGGGAACCTACTCTAACTTATTGGGAGCCATGAGACGATTAATACTTAGAATTATTCCATGGTATTGCTAGATGGCAAGTTGTGCATGGAAGATGGTTGGAAAAAGAGACTTAGAACATTCTATTTGGGCTAAGATTAGTTTGGTGATGTTGGGTTGCCTTGAAGAAGGTGATATAACAAGACAATGATATATAGTGGAGACCTTGCAGGGTGTCATAATATATTGCCTTGTTTTTAGAAAGCTATTACTATTTAGTGAGAGCTCCAAAAGAGGGATGTTGAAAGGTGAATGTTGATGGGAGTTTGTTGGGTAACCCAGGGCCATATGGGGGTGGAGGCATCATGAGAGATCATAAGGCTAAGATGTCTTTTGTTTATGCCGTGTGCAAAGGTAGGGAGGGGACCAACAATAGAGCTGAAATGTTGAGTCTTGTGTATGGTTTGAATCATTGCATAAAGATATGCAATGATTATTAGGGAGTGGAGAAGCAACCATGGACACTCTACGTTATATGAGATATTATTAGAGAATTAATGATGAGGATCAACATCCAAGTTAAACACATATTTAGAGAAGGTAATCAATTTGGCTAGCTTAGCTAGACAAGGGGAATTTGGAAATCATTTATTTGTTAATGCTTCTTATGAATTTCTTGTAATTACCCATGGTCTTCTAAGATTCGATGCAATTGGTTATCTTTCTCTAAGGAGAGCATGACATTATTTGTATTGTTTATTTTTGATTGTTATAAAGTCCTTATTTTGAGGGGAGGTGGTCTCATTAATGAAATAAGGCTTTGGTGTGCTTACCTAGAAAAAGGATAAGAAGAGGTGGTAGTTATGTGGAATTAGACTATTGCATGAAGTGGATAGGTGAAATTGGATTTGTGGATGAATGAGTCTAACAAATGTGGAGAATTAATTTGGATCACTTGATGAGGTTTCATATGGGTTATGACATGGTGGGACTATGGATGGACTAGAATTTTCATGACTTCCATGTGAAGGAGTGTGACCACTTGAGTGATTGGTGGCCTTGTGTTTAGACAAAAACATGGAATAATGACTTGTTGTGGTTAAACATTCTATGGCACAGAAGAAGTGAAACTAACTGATATAGGGAGAACAATAGACTATAAGTGTTTTCATCAAAGTGACCATGTTGTTAAACAAAGATCTTCTTTGTTGAAGGATTACAATATATGTACCCTCTATGTCCAGTTGAATGATAGATAAATATGCATGGACTAGACCATGATTCAAGTTTATGCTTGGCATACCATCTAAGCCATGAATAACATAAGCATTGATAGACCCTTGAATTAGCAAAATTTTGTAGGTTGCCAAAAATAGAAGTGATGGGCAATTGAGTTCCAATGCCAGAATGCAACAATTTATTTGATGAGTAGATTGTTGTTTGGAAGGCATATGTTTAAAATATAGTTGGGATAGTGGCGTGACTTGTCTACATTTTCTTTCAACAAATGTCATTTGTTGTGAGCATGAAATGCACCTTGACATACTATTGGCGTTAAAGAAAAGGAATAAGTTTTAGAAAATTCTCATCCTCCATTACTTTGGAATGCCTTTTATTTTCATCATCATCATCATCATCATCAAGACCTTATCCTAATTGGGGGTCGGTCACATGAATATCATTGCTCCATTCCCTTTTATTAAGTGTCATGGCTTTATTTAGTCCCAAATTTTCTAAATCTTTTCTCACCACTTCTATCCACGTTCTTTTGGGCCTTCCCCCTGCCCTTTTAATTAGAACTTTTGACTTGGATTGCCTCACTCCTTCTAACCAGTGTCATATTCGATCACTATTGGACATGTCCAGACCATCTAAGTCTATTCTCCATCATCTTGTTACCTATTGGTGCTACTCCTAATTTCCTCTGAAATTTTTATTTCTAATTCTATTCTTTTTTGTCTTGCCACTCATCCATCTCAACATCCCCATTTTGATGTCACTCATCCTATGTATAACTTCCCAACACTCTGCTCCATAGAGCATGACTGGCCTTACAAATATCCTATAGAATTTTCCTTTCAGTTGAGTGGCACCTGTCGATCACATAAAACTCTAGAGGTACATCTTCATTTGTTCCAACCTTCTTGGATTCTTTAGGTAACTTCCCTCTCAATGTCTTCTCTCTCATGAATTATCGATCGCAAATATTGGAAGTGGTCTTTGAGGAGGACTTCTTAGTTATCAATATTTACTAGCGCTCTAGTCTCACTCCTCTCCTTGCTAAAATTGCATTCCATATACTCTATCTTAGTTTAGCTAATTTTAAATCCTTTAGATTATAATGCATGTCTTCATAACTCTAATATTGTGTTTACACCCTCTCTTATCTTATCAATCAAAACTATATCATCACCAAATAACATGCACCATGGAATCTCCTCATGCAGATGTTTAATTAACTCATCCATAACCAATGTGAAAAGGTACGGGCTTAATGTCGTTCCTTGGTACATTCCTATAGTGTTAGGAAAATCATCAATATCTCCTCTTGTGGTCTTAACATATATTATTGTTCCGTCATACATATCTTTAATTATGTTTATAAACCCTTGTGAAACCCCTTGCATGCCCAACACCCACCATATTATCTCTCAAGGAACCTTATCATAAGCTTTTACTATGTAAATAAAGACCATGTGAAGGTCCTTCCTCCTCACCCTATATTTCTCTGTCAATTGTCTAAGCAAAAATATAGCTTCCATGGTAGACCTCCTAAGCAGGCAATCAAATCGGCTCACTGATATACTCATCTCATACTGTAGCCTCTTCTCAATTACTCTTTCAAGAAGTTTCATGGTATGGCTCGTAAGTTTGATCCCCCAATAATTAATGTAACTCCATGTGTCTCCTTTATTCTTGTAAATTAATATAATAAATCTCTTCCTCCATTCATTTATAATTTCTTTGATTTCACAATCTTGTTAAACAACTTTGTCATCTAAACTACTTTAATATCTCCCATATGCTTCCAAACCTCTATTAGTATACCATTAGGCCTAAGGCCTTTCCTTATTTCATCTTTTTTCAAGGCCTCTTTGACTTCTGATACTCTAATCCTACATCATATTTTATAATGTCTAATGTTATTTGAGTTTACAATACTTTCAATCCCTATATTTTTAGGGTAATTGTCATTTAGGAATTTTTGAATGTAGCTTTTTTACCTTTGTTTGACCTTGTCATCTTTGACTAGTACCCTTGGGTCATCAATTCTAATACACTTAACGTGGTCTAAGAACTTACTCTTCTATTCTCTTACTTTTGCATATTTAAACACATCTTTCTCACCTTCTCTTGACCTTAATATATTATAGCGATCATCATATGGCTTGACTTTAGCCTCATTTACTACTCTTTTAGCAACCTTTTTAGCATTTTTATATTGATCAAAGTTTATGTTATATTTAGTCCTTTGTCATGCTTTAAAACATACCCATTTCTCTTTAATAACGTTTTACACTTTTTCACTCCACTACCAAGTTTCCTTTACTGATTACCTTTTAACTTTAGATACTCCTAGCCATTTTCTTGATGAACTTAGCCATATTAGCCTACGTGGTGTTTATTTCATTTCATTATTTCAATTTCCTTGTACCATTAACTTGTTTGTAAGTGATGCTATCTTCTCTCCTTTTAACTTCCACCACTTAGTTTTTGAACACCTACTAAGTTCATTTACTTTCTTTCATATTTTAATGTAGATATCTATAATCATTAACCTATTTTATGATGTTAGATTCTCATTGAGTAACACCGTCCAATCCTTACACATTGATCCTACGATATTCCTAAGTAAAAAAAGTCTGTTGGTTTCTTATATGGTCCATCTTTAAAGGTTAGTAAGTGTTCATCCATCTTTTTAAAGTATGTGTTTGTTATAGCTAGATTATATGCCAAAGCAAAATTGAGGATAACTTAGCCCATCTCATTTCTCTCTCTAATACCATACCCTCCATGTACTCTATAGTATACTTCATTTTCTTTTCCTGCATGACTATTAAAGTCCGCGTTTATATATATATCCCCTTTATGTTGGAAATTTCTCACATGGCTCCCTCCATATCTTCCTAGAACTGTCTCTTAATTCTATCTTCTAACCTACTTGTGGGGTGTACACACTTATAACATTTATGATGTTCTCTAATTGAATAAGTTTTATTAGTATAATTCTATCACTAGTTACAACTTTATCCTTTAATTATTTATTTACTACTACCTTACGTCATTTCTATTATTGTCTTGTCTTATATACTAAAGCTTATACTCATAGATTTCTCTAGTTTTAGTCCCTTTTCAATTGGTTTCTTGAATATAAGCTATGTTAAATCTCATGCATTTAATTGTATCTACTAACTTTAGACTCTTATAGGTCAATGTGCCTACATTCCATGTGATGTTATGAATCTTATTCTCCTAACCTAGCCTATTTAATTGCGTACTTCTCGACTAGTGCAGGAACCCATGCATACTTTCCACTGCACCTAGGTTTTGATGTAGTGCATCACTTTCGAGGGTATGCTCTAGTAGCCCTTGCCTATTTTTCATTGTACTCGAGATCCAATGTAGTATGTCACTTCCAAGGAATGCCCTCGCAGCACTTGTCCATTTTCTACAACATCTAGGATTCGATGCAGTGTGTTGCTTACCTTGAGGGAATGTTAAAAATTGTTTCATGAATGGGACTTGGCAGGGGTTTTACTTACTACCTAGCACCTAATGCAAAACCCTCCTCCTTTATCTGGGCTTTTTGAAAAATGTCTCAACAATATTCTTGACGTAAAGATGGAAATGAATTCATATTCAAATTTCATTAGATATAACTAAGAATAATGATTATAATTGTCCAAAAATAAGATAGAATTCTAGTTTTTAATGGCATAGTTGCTTTTATAGATACATGTATTATGTTTTATAGATATTTTAATTTCTCATTGTCCAGGAATTCAAATGTCTTTTGGACCGGCTACTCAATTGATTGTAAATCAACATTCAAATATGCAATCCTTTTTTGTCAAACTTTGATTTCATGGAGCTCTAAGAAATAGCGCCTTATGTTTGGATCCCAAGCAAAGCTAAGTACCATTCTATCGATATTGTTGCTTCTAAAATCATTTGAATCCAATCTCTTCTCAAAGTGTTTTGCATTTTTCTCCTCAGTCCAGCATTGAATTGGTGTGGTAATATTGATGCAGTGTATCTAACTAAAAACCCATAATGCTCTCATAACCAAACACACCTGGATCAATCATTATTTAGTTTGTGATAAGGTAGTATCCAAGAATTTAGTTGTTTGATATGTCTTCACCCAAGATCGACTTGCGTATCTCTTTGCCACAGGTCTATCACATAAGTAATTTGATTTCTTTGATTGAAGATGAAAGTCTCAAATGGTATGCTGATCTTGAGGCGCCATGTAAAGGTTATATGAATGGACAATACAATGTCAATTACAGCTCAATAGGTTCAATGTTATCATTGCTATAGTCATGGAAGTCAATTAAGGTCTAGCTTCATATTGATTATTGATTCAAATTCCCATTGTTACATTCCTAATTTTTAAATTCCAAATTGAGTAAACTTTGAAAAATGTTAAATTGGGATGAAAAGAATATATTGAATGTCCTATATTTGGAGTTTTATAAGTGAAAAACTTGATAAACATCTAATCAAGTATTGAGACCTTTATAATTGGATTATACTCAAAAAGATTATTTCAATAAGACTAAGTTTACTGAAATCAGAGGTCGGATGGAGGAGATATGAAGATTTGAATATGAGGGGCATTTTTGTAAAGATAAGATAAAAAAAACACATATGAGATTCCTTAAATAGAGGGGGGTGTATTTGATATGAGCATCCCTCCCTCACTTAAGTGAACAAGAATAGACCGTTAGGTTTGTTCCTAAACCCAACACATAGGGGAAAACCTAATGTAGGGGAGAAAAGAGAAGAGGAGGAGAAGGGTAGGAAAGGAGAGGGGGAAGAAGGGTCTACATGCCTAAAACCTAGATCATGCCAGAGAGAAGAGAGCAGAGATTTAGAGTTACGAGAGAAGCTGAGTTTGCCAACAACAATGGCAACTCCAATTAGAGATCTAGCCATTCAATCAAGTCTCTAGGAGTTGAGTGTGACGACCCGGGTTTTTGAAACACATTTTATAATATATTTTTCAAAGGCAAGGGCATCCCCTCAGTAAAAAAATTTTGCAAAACAAAGCAGCGAAAATTCTTTTATTTTAAAACTTGTTTTGAAAACCCAAGTCACCACTTAATACATAACATAAGTACAATTTGTGTACAAAATAAAATTCCATTGAAGGAATATGATTTTATTAAACTTCCAGGATCCATCCAGTGGTTCACAGTACACAACCCATTGTATCCTTACAATACTTGTCCAAATACACAATTCAAATTACAAAGTTCTAAATACAATACATGCTCTCAATATAATGTTTCAAGAGATATGCCCTTATTACTTATTCTTCAATAGTTCTTCAAGTCTTGAGCTCCTAAGTCTCCTTCTCTATATCTGAGAATATCTCAGCAAGCTATGCTTGGTAGGGAATATGAATGTAAGTTATTGACAGTAAAATCTCAATATTCAACTATCCCATAATTCATTCTATCATAAACACATTCACAGACCACTATTATTGATATGAACATCTCATTTCCTTATCATTTGTGTTCACCTTTATACATACATATTATATAAGAACAAATCCATTAAAATTGTAAAAATAATCAATAATCATTTCCATACAAAACTGATCAACTCCTTTCATTATAGGAGATTTGTATCTCAGCCAGTTACTATACTGGGATTTTCCCTTCTTGGAAAAAATATTGGTAATTTACAATTACCTGGCATTTCATCATGACATCCCTTAAGGCATTTCACTATGCCAATTTCATATGTATCATAATGCAAAATAATCAAGGACTACTATGCTTGCAGTCTGATCCGTATAGCACGCCCAGATAACTGTTCAATAATCCACTTATACCATTCTCAGTGGAAATTACAATATCCATGTCCATATGGGGAGGACCATGGCTGTCACAGTGGTGGCCTTTGCATAAATGCCCCACCCGACTTTTAGCCTTTCTTAGGCTTGGTATTCAATATCATCAAGTTTCAGAGAGTGAGTGGCCAAACCCTCTTAACTCTCCTAGCATAGCATCCCTAGGCCTAAGCCTGTTTAAAACAAAACCACAAGCCTCCAAGCTTGTATGTAAAATAATACTTATACATATTAGACTGTCTGTCTGTTTATCTAGGGTTGGAATATTTTCTACTTTCCTATTCACTTAGGTTTGTTCTCAATTCTCAACTTGAGCATTTAATACTTATTTTCCTCATCATTTGGTTGGATCATATTTCAATTTTAGGTATTTACCTTAATATATTGGTATCATACATGTCAATACTTCAAAACATAAGATCATGTATTAGACATGTATCTTCATGTAAAGGCATTCTTAATAATCCACCTACCTTAATAAGGTATTCTTAATCCTTGAAATCTGCCATAGTCTCGATCAATATATATTTGTCAAATCATATGTATAATGTCAATTTTCTAATCAAGGGTACATATTACATGGTCTTTTGATCATCCTTATGTAGGATGATCTGAATCTTTCTTCCTTGAATATCATATATCCATGTGTTTAATATCATCTATACAAATACTATCTATATCATACATAACAATCTAATTTACATTGATGTTTCTTTTTCCTTATTGTTTTTTATCATACAAGATCTCATCTTGTTTGATCATCCTTATCTTACTTACTATTTTTATTAGGGTTAGATAATTTGCTATCTTTTTTATGTTCTTATTATTATTCAACTAGTTAGTGTCTTACTTGGTTGAAGATAATTTATTTCTTCCTATTACTAGACAACTCCTCCTTATTTCAGGATGACTAGTACTTAACAGTTAAAGTCTGCTCAAAAAGTGGTTAATACAACCCTCATGTAAGGAGGCTATTAGACCTCTCTTACGTCAATGGAAGGTGAGGGAAAAGCACTTGGCTCTTGTATACCCCCTATAACCACAATGTTCAGAGTCCACTGGAGTGGTACTAGCTCAACCTTTGACAAGGTTCCTATGAGCTCTTTACCTTAAGTCCCTTCTCTAATTGATTTTAATTAATTTTCATGGATATGCACAAAGTCATCCATGGATGTTCATTATTTTTCTACTTTGGGCCAAGGAAATGATAAATCATTCCTTATATTGTCCTACTAACTATAGCCCTTATTAAGTCAAAATCATTCATTCATCTTAGTTGTCCATGAATCTCTATATTTTATTATTTTATATTTTTGGTGATTTATGCTCCTCATATCTTAACAACTACTTAACAATTGAATAAAATTTGACAATAAGTAAATCATCAACTTGAAAGCATAAATCAAATATAAGTTTAACAACTATATACTAACATTCTTCCTATAAATGTAACTTAAACTAGTGAAATAAAACTAACATAATCCTAAGTTATGAAACACATCTTCTATCATAATGAAATCATGTCTAAATCATAATTTACACTAACATGATCCTAAGATAATCAAATCTACTAACAAATTACTCATTTAGAGCATATCATACTAAAATTTAAAGATTACACTATCATGCTTTCTAACTTAGAACATAAATCACATTTACACTTTTATATCCAATAAAAGACAATTAAAACTTAGAACAATCACATTTACACTTCTATATCCAATAAAAGACAATTAAACTAATTATATTAAGATTATTATAAACCTTTAAATATGATCCAACCATTAGATCTTAGGTGTTTTCCTTTAGATCAAGGGTTTTAATTACCTTTAAGGCTTTTAATCCATTAAGATCCAAAAATCATATCCATTTGATTTTGTCATATTTCATCCATGATCTAATTGGATTCCATCATAATATCATCCATTTAATCCATCCTAAGGATCTGATCATACTTGATCTCATTGATCAAGTGGGTGCCTTTGTATTTTTAGAGTTTTTCTATCATAAAGGGTAGATTCCCTAATGTATCCAAGATCTGTCCAAATTAACCATATATATTACTTTATTATAGTATTATATCATCATTAAAATAAATTTCCAAGATCTGATCACCTTAGATCTTAAAGATCTTAGAAATTGGACACTTATTTTCAAAATACAGAATAATTCAGGAATAATTTTTAGACATATTATGACTTTATTAGAAACTAGACATTACAAGCTTTCCATATCTTCTTTCCTATCACAATTTGGAGTTCATATGACTCCACAATCTTAAATTGAAGTTTACAGCCGTTCCTAGGGTCCAGATTTGATCTGGGCCCAACAGAACTAATCTCTCTCAATTGAGGGTCCAAACCTTGTTAGATTTTCTTGAAAATTGTATTCTATAGGTTTTTGACCCTTCTGGTTCGATTGGAAAGCTCTGAATTTCCATCTGAGCTCTCTATCACCATGAATTGAAGGCTCTGGTATTTACTTTATTTTTACAATTTTTCATTCAAATTAAATTACAGAAAAATAAAAATTACACTAAACCATAATAAATATATATTAAGTAGTTCCACCTCCTGATTGGAGAAAAAACATATATTTGATGCCCAATTTGAGAGAATTACCGGTTGATGATAATACAGCCCGATTGTACCCGTTTTTGTGATTTTCTATTTTTGGAACCGTTGGATCTTGAAATTGATTTGGGGTTTTTGTATATACTATAGTATAGGATAGTATGGACGGTGATATTTATGAGATTCTACGCGGAAAGGAGTGCCTAATTGAATTTAGGTCTCTTGTTCCACATAGAAAGAGGAGAGAGAAATAAGAAAAATAGAGATTGGGGAGGGATGAATGAGAATTTGGAGCTAAAACTCTAGGGAAGATTTGGAAATTTCATGGTTAAGGTTGTGAAAATTTTTGGAAACTTTTGGGACATATTTATAGCCAAATTTGAATTTTTTATTATTTCTTTTGATAAGATATTTTATTACTTTAGATATTTTAATTACAAATGCATTCTCCATTCCCATCCCATTCTCCACTACAATCTCCACTACCAGAAATAATGTAATGAGCAATTATTGTTGCTTTTAGAACTTTGGCCCACTTTGTGGGCACCACCTTTATGTAAAAAGATGTTTTTGCCCTTTGAACTCTAAAATTGGAGAATAATAGGCAATATTTGTTCGAACTCGGAATCGAGCGTACTTAGTGGCATTGGAATTTTATTTCTAAGTACTTCATGAGTATTGAGGTCTTATTTCCTGGATATGGAATATGGGTAAAATTACCATTTTACCCCCAAATGGAGAAAATTAAGGAATTTCATTTTAACTCAGAATTGAACGTACTTAATGTTGTTTCGATCGGTTTTTCAAGTAAATCCATAATTTCTATGTTTTAATTCATGATATAATCTCCATAAAAAGAGAATTTTCAATAACCTAATATTCTAGCCCAAAATTTCTAAAAATTCAAACTTTATTAATTTGCCTTAATAAGTTACAAAAATTTGGGGCATTACATTGAGGAACAAAATTCCTCTGATTCTACCATCATTAAAGGAGGAACAATGCCAGATTGGAGGGGGAAACTTGCGTGTGGGAAAGAGTAGTCGAAAAATCATTAAATAGGGTCTTATCCAGTGATGATTAGAGATCATGAACGTCCACAGAGGTGAGTCCTTACACGATTTCTCCATTTCTTTGTTTGATTTGTCTATAAGATAGGAAAAACTAGGTTTTTCAGTTAGGGCTTAACTGATTCACACCAAAATAAGATCAAAACTACCGATCTTATTTGTATTTAAAAAACAAAGACCGATCAGTACCCTTGATCAACCTGTTTGAGGTTCTGATCATCCGATTGGAGCTCAAACAAGGGTGATCAGACTCCTGAACACCAATCCATAGATGATCCAACTGTTGATCTCATCCATGATTGTGGACAAAGACTGATAGTAGCTTAGATTGACCATCTGAGACCAGATAGGGATGATCCAACCATTAAATTGTGACATATTTTAACTATTAAACCATAAGATTACAAATTCTGTAGATCTTCATGATCTAAGATTGATCAGAGCCTAGATCACACACACATAGCCTTGAAAAAAGAAAACTAAATTTAATAGATTCAAGCTATCGGATCATCTGTAAGAGATAGATCCTACCACTTTCAACTAATGTATGACATCAGATCATCTCTAAAAAGCTGATCTGACCACTTAATCTGATGAAACACTCATCCTAGACAATCCATGAAATTAGACCCTAATTCCATCATTAAAAGCATTATAGGATGGACAAGAATTTGGATCAAACCACCATTCAATAGTTGGAATTTAAGAATACAAATATAGATCATTGAATGATAATCAATTGCACAAATTTGATAATCAATGACTTGATATAAGTTGGATTAGTGAACCATCAATGGGAACACAGAACAATAGCTTAAATGGATCTTGATGGTCGATTAGTGATGGATTACTAAAACCTAATGGTTTCATGATTAACAGATGATTTGGATTGTTAGATTATGGTTAAAATACACTTTTGTAATTACTAGCTTACGATTCAACATCGACAAGAAAATTTGAAATATCGACAGGTTGACTAGGTTGATCGATAAGTCGAGTTGAAGAAGAACATAACTGAACTGAGAATTTCTTTGAGGTAGGTAGTTTTAACATCGATATACTCTTGTGAAATATGAAAACCATTGATTTCTATTCTATCATGTTTGAAAAGGTTTAAAATTAAGATTTTGAGATTTTTGAATTATGCAGTTAGTATGTTTGTTTTCATGCGAAGTATTGGTTCTGAAATGCCATGTCCATTCATTTTTCGATTGTAAGCTTATGCATGAAAATACATTTGAAATTACATGGACTTCATGAATTATGAAATGATGAGGAATATGGAATCCTCAAACTCCACCCTTGTGAGGGTGGCTTTTACATGGCTATATCATATCATAAGATTTAAATTGCATGATTTCAATAATGCATGATTTTCTATGGTTTTATTGGTTATATCGACATGTGATGATGCCTAGTATTATTATGTTATGATGGACATATTGGGGTTGGTGGACACTATGCTAGGAAGATTGAGGACTGATCATCCTCCTTTTTTTTCTGAAATTGTATATGTGTGGTAGATACCTGGTCAGATGGGCCAAATTCAAGTTCATGACATCATGGACATGTCATGGCTTGTGTATCATCTTTTCCATGATCATGGTGCAAAGGGTCTATCTGCTTGGTATTGGAGTTATAGCCACGGATTTGATTGGTTCTTGTTCATAGTATAAAGGATTCATTATTTTCAAATTCATATGTATATTGTGAGATAGTGCAGGTGTGGGGCACCTTGGTATTTTAGGTTTATAATGAGTACTCATGACCAATGTCAAGTGGTTGGATTTCAAGTGTCTCTACACTTATGTGACCTCAAGGAGGTTTCGATGGTTATGTGTGTGTGTGTGTGTATTGAAACACCTTGATTATGTTGAAGCATTATTTGATTTAAATGCTTTTCATCTATTGATTTTTGACGATGCTTCACTATGCAGTTTGGATGAGTATATTTATGAGACGATGTATGACATGAGTTGTGGTGATTTTTCATATTTTGTAAAATTCCATGCAAAGGTTACTCTTGAAACTGATAAATTTAATTAGCTTAGCATGACATTGATTCGTAAATCATGATTGAGATATCAGAGTTCATCATATTACTCAATATGCATTATATTCTACTAAACTGCATAACATGTTATTAAGTGTTCCTTTTGAATTTAAAATTGCATAAAATCATATTTATGATGATGAAACTACCTACACAAGAACAAGCTTGCTGAGACATTGTAAATTGTTTACAATGTCTCAGGTCTGAAGAAATAGAATAGGAAAAAGAGAGTAGAAGATGGTGATAGAGATCTAAAGAGAAGCACATAATATGTATAACAAGTAGGTTTGCAATATAGTTTATAATCTTATAAATTGATGTAATGTGGACTTAATATGACTTTGCCTTATTTACATGTGTGTATGTAAATTGAAGTTATGGAGATATAGATGTGACTGGAGTGGTCTTGGGAGTATTGATTTTAATCCTAGCCTTTTGGCACTACAAAAATGTTTCTTTTTATTTAACTATAAACATACATGTACATGGATGCATTTTGGGGGGAGACGAAGTCTCCTTTGTTTATTTTACATATATATTGTGTTTATCAAGTTGTCGCAATGCATGCATTAAACGCATAGGGTCCAAAATATAGGGAAAACTTTGTCAAATTTTGGTAGGAATGTGGTACTCATTCCTTTGAAAATCCTTGTATTTTTTAAAAGAAAAATAAAATTGACACTCTGGATTTTTAAGGTCTTCTTATGAAACTTGTTTTTCACTATTTGGTTTCTAAATAGTTTTTCAAACTTAGGCTCCATAGTTGCAAAAGATTTTATGAAAAAGTATTAGAAAAGCTTGGGATGTCACACCCATAATCAGGGAAATGACTTATAAATGTTGTAACTCTTTCTAATTTTATCACAATTTATATTCTATAACTTCAATACCTAAACACATAATCACCATGCGATTGAATCTTCAATGACCTTTTTTCAAAATTCACGTAGTGTGATGTGCGTGCATGTGTGTTTAAATTTGTATAAAAGAGATAACAATAGATACAATATCTATCTCATAGAATTTAGAATTGATTGATACAAGATACAACAACGAGGCATTAACAAATAATAGGAATGGAAAAAGAAGAAAAGCTACGGCTGATTGGATAGGCATGAGCTATTAACAAGGATTTGGTAGCTACAGAGCATGTGTCTCTTATACCCTGCACAACACACATACATACGCACATACAAGAAGCAAATAAAGCATGCTTTTCAAAGTAAGAAGCAAGTGCGCATTTAATTTGTCATTCCGCTTTTCTAAATGTTGGATAACAACAATACCAGCAACCTTGACCTTGTGAATTGCCACAGCGTGAGGCCCCTTCTTCCACTAACATACTAGAAGGCCATCGCTATATTGGAGAATCGGTATGAGCATTGTCTTGAAATGACATTATATTCGTATTTCTATGTTAATTTGAGTCTCGGTATTGTAAACTCCTTCAGTAGCATCAATTATTGAGCTCCTGTTAGGGTATTTTTGGGGCAATCTAAGCCATTCATCATTTAGGCCTGGCCTTAGATAGGACGTGAAAAATAAGATAACAAGTAACTCAAATTACTAGACATTTTAGCCATAAGAAAAAACCCAGTGGTTGAGATTTTACAGTACAAAGTACCTTAGAATAAGGTCATCTAATGTATTTTATTTTACGCATCTAGCCTGTGCAAGGCATGAGCTAAATAACAAATTATTTGAATATCCCTAAAATTACGTACATATCTTAACTATCTAATGAAATACCCAAGGTGCGACCAAATGACCAATTTATAGATATAATTATAATATGAAATATCATGTTTCTATACTCATGGAGAGGTATCTTGGAAATAGGCGAGATGACGTTTAGAGAATTGACCAAGGGTATTCGAGGAATGATAAGGTGCTTACAGAAAGTGAATTTTTATCTATAGAATATTACTACCATTAGATATATTGTTCTAATCTCAGATGTGCATGTGCATGTTGGTGACTAGTGCCTATAGAAGAGGAGCTTACAAGCCTTTTTGGTGACCTAAACCTTTTATTTTCCATTCTAGGGTCCATTTCATATTACCCATGCCTCAAAGTCCTTCCTATCAATCCACCAAAAACAACAACAACTTATCCATCGGACAATCCATGCTGCTATACTATTGTTTTATGGTGTAAAAACAACAACTTACAATATTAAAAAACAATAACAATGAATATTGGCTAGTTCATGTATGAGATCACTGGAGCATGCCTAATTTATATATATGGGCTTCTAAACCTACAACACATTGTACCTTAGCAGCATCAGAAAAAAGTTCCTAGACTTGAAATGCCTTTTTCATTGCAAAACCGGTATTTTGAGCTCTTTTTTTTTTAATTTTAATTTTTTAATTTTATAATGGTCTTGACATGTTGGGCTTTTTCTTTGGTCTTTACACATTTGTTTCATCTACTAACACAATTGCCATCGGTTTTTTTTCTTTACACATCAGTTTCATCTATTAACAAAATTGTCATTGGCTTCTTTTACACCAGCTACGCGTTCATATAAAATGTCCCAAAAACCCAATTGTTGCTCCTTTCCTCACACCTACGGTTTCGCCCCTTTCATCGTCCTCAACTTCCCTTGGATGTGGTCCACTCATACTATCAGCATGATGGTAAAGCGAGGACATAGCGGATCATTACTAACTGTCACATTTCGAGCTTCCGCGTAAGTGATTGTAACTGCTAAATGGTGAGTATCGGTGATACAATGGACCGAATCAAATTAACCTTGCAAAGCTATTGAAGAAACTGTTGAATCTAGCGGAGTAAATACAGCCGTCTGGCATTATTGAAGAAATTTAAAACTAGATGGGTATACTTATCAAAACATCAATATATGAAGGAATGTTGGAAGTTGGAAGATGTTTCACATATTCTTGTTGCTATTAGATTTTAGGATTTTCTTGAGAGAGAGAGAGATCAAACGAGGAAACAAAGGCTCTTTCTAGGTCTTTTCTAGCGGGTCATTTTGGAAACTCAAAGTTAATCTATTTTCAAAATCACAACCAAGTAACATCAAAAGGACTAAATTACGCAACGTGCCACTGAACAAGGGTATTTCAGTCTAAAACTTTTTTAATCTCGCTAATCTACACACAACGTGTTGTATATTAGAAGCATCATATATATATATATGTATATAATAAATCGGGCAGCCATTTGGATTTATCATTCCTCTTCAAAAAAAATAAAAAAAAAAACGAACTGTTTCATTTTCATAATAATCATAATAATAATGAGAAATATTCTATCATGGCACAACCATAGTTGTCAAGTTCTGTCCCAGTGGCTGTTCTGCTTTAACTACTGGCATGAACGGTCTGGAATTTCGCTAATTTTTAGAACAAAAAATTTGATTGTTGCTTAAAAAATAAAACTGATTTAAAAATAACGAATGATAAATAGAACATGAATTGCAGACTCAAATGGGTAGGATGGACCAGAATTTTTTTAAGGTAAACTCGGTTCCATTTTCCATTTTCCATTTCAGAGCAGAACGCTCCAAGAATTCCAGTCATAATGGAATAGGCGCGACCTTATGGGCACAACAAAAACACTCTCTATGGCTACAGTTGTCCAGTTGTATGATTTTTGGACTACTAAATATGCTTTCAGAGAGAGGCAGATGGTCAGACTGGATCAAGCAAAAGTCGATTTCTTAATAATTACCTTTTTTTCTGTTGGACGTCTGAGCCACCTCGGTAAAATGCAACCGGTTCTCCTTCCATTAAGACCAGATATATGGCTCTATCCTCTGCAAAAGCCTTCCCGATAAGGGACGTTATAGACCAGAGAAGAAGAACAGTCGATCCAGTCCATGCTAGAGGTGATGCGACCCTCCTTTTCCTGGTCATGTTCGTCTCAGTTTTGTAAAGGGGAGATGTGAATGAACAATCTTTCTTTTTGTGTTTTTTCGTACCATGTATAGAGGATTCCATAGTCACATGTTTAGCACGCAGAAAGCTGGTCCAGTCAAAGGGTTTCAAGGAAGTAACCGTTGTCATGTTGTTGGTAGTGCATGTTTTCGTTGGAATGTTAGCCACGCCAAACATCACTTGGAGTTGGGGAATTGATTAAGTACGCAGAATAACAGCCATTTACAAGGTTGCCTTACTACCTATTTGTCGTATTACTTTCTCTTTAATTTCCTTTCTCATGGTCAAAGATTGTGCGAATGTAAAATCTTTTCTCCAAAATGATCCCGCCATTCAGTTTGTTTGCAATTATTAATGCTAATTGGCATGGTTTAGGCTGTTAGATATTCAATGTCGAAGAAATCAGATGAACAGGCTGTGGGGCTCTTATGTAAAACTGGGTGCATCGCAGTAGGTTTTCATGAGGTAGCGCACTAATGTAGCATTCCAAACCAATAATGGTGCTTGAGTGGAGGGAACTAACCTGAGATGAGATGGGCTCGGCCATATCACTATTAGTGGTGCTTTAGTTGAGAAAAGATGAGCTGACATCTCATCTGAAGTTACTACTAAAGTTAAATTTTTAGGTATATATCACTTCATCTCTTGCATGTCAAATTCGGGTCATCTAAACCTAGCTCAAGTCATCAATAGCCAAATCACATTTCAAGCAGCACTAACAACATTATATATATATATATATATATATATATATATATATATATATATATATATGTGCATGTATATATGTATATGTCAGGTGAGTAGTAACCCTTGTGCCTCTGGATGCAACTCAATCACCCCATAAACCACGCACATCAAGGTAGTCCAAGAGTAGGATTTGAACTTGGTTTACGGGGAGCAAACATAATAACAAAATATTCCTTATTTTTCATTTTTGTTAAAAAATACCTGTATTTTTCTTGAGCCCTGTCATACTTTAAAAAGACTCGTCTTTTTCAATAAAATGGATTTTTCTTTTTCTTTTTCATTTTTTTGTTTAAAACACATTTTCTTTTACATAGTTTATAAGTTTTTCTCTTTTTGGATTTACATTTTTTAACTTTTTATTTTTAAATTTCTTTTCCTTTTTATAATTGCATGCCTTTATGATCTTTTTATTTTTATTTTTATTATTATATAACTTTTCATGTTTAACTTTTCCTTTTCTAACTTTTCTTCAACATTTCAACCCTAAGCTTAAAGTCACTTATCTCTACAACTTCAGTCCCCAACTTTCTGGCTCTAATTGTTTTCTCTTTTAAATTTTTGGCTCTAAACTTTGTAATTTTGTCTAGGAGTTAGGATATTATGTTTAAACTTGTATAGAATATTATCTTTTTATTCGAGAAGTTGTTAAGTAGGTTTTATATTTACTTCTTATATTTTTTGTAATTTACCTTTTCTTTTACAAATTTTTTTGAATTTTTCTTTCAGAAACCTTTTAAAATTTCTTGACTTTTTACAAATTTTTGTCTCCATTTTTCTGTACACTCAAAATTTCCAAAATTTATGACCTTTTTTTGTCAACCTTTTTCCAGAATCAAAACTTTGTGACCACGGGAGCAAAGCCAAGAGTCAAAACTATAGTTTAAAAACTTAAAAACTTGACAGCGACTTAAAAGTGAAGCAAATCAAGTTAACTCAAAGCAACTCATGGGTGACTTGAAAATCCTCGAGTGAGTTTTTTACATGTAGAAAAATAGCCTAGTTGCTCAGGGCATTCTAATGCTGTCCATGAGGTCTTGTGATGACCCAAGTTTTTAGAAATAATGTTTCATGATTTGATTTAGAAATAGTTAGGATATCCTTGTAATTTATTTTTATTTTTATAGACATATTTAGAAAACATAATATACATTAGGTTTTCAAACTGCTCCTCAAGCTCGGCATCAAATTTAAAACTATACATATAGGCTAAATAAAAACATGAACAAAACATACCATCAAGATTCACTATTCACAACCCCAACAAACTAATCCAAACCATAATTCAATGTAAAAGAGTAATTAATTTTAAATTACATCTGTGTCAACAGTAAGTAAATGATAAGAAAAAGAAAAATGTAAATCTAAAGCATTCTTCATATGTTGGCGATCACGATCTTTGAATTCCCCTACACACTAATGCTAAATTACTCCTTCTGTGTTTCACCTATATTGTTGGTTTGGGGTGAGTATAACCATTCAGTAAAAAATCTCATGACTAGTCAAAAACTATGAAAATCATATGCACATATGGAATAAAATTGATGTATTTGGTCAATCTGTCGATGTCAAAATATTTGATTTGTGAATCAAGCTTGATTTGTGTAATATACCACAAGATGTTTCAAACATCTCAATCAAAGCTTATCACATCAATTAGTGGGTAGAAACATCCTACTAGAGGCCTTAAAGGCAAAGTGGTTTGTATCCTCAATAATGACCAACATGTCAGTCCATTACTAAGGTAGAAAATTGAATTAAAATTCTAAACTAAACTAAAACAAAGCATGCATAATATAAGCAATAGAATAATAAACTAATAAGAGAAAAAAAAAACTTTTACTATTACGCAATCTTTAAAACATTATAAGAGTACAGAAATTGAAAAAGAAGAAGAACTACCTTACATTGGAAGTAGTCGCCTAAGATCTCCTCCTCAACACGTCACTAATTGAGAAGCCTCCCAAGATCCATTCCAAGCCAAGCAAGAAAGTACAAGAGCCTCCTTCAATCACAACTATATAACTCTCTCTCTTGATGTGTCACTCATTAAAAAGAAGGGACCACACCCAAGGCCAACCATAACCCATGGAGAAACACCTCTAGTAACCAAGGAGAATGAGAGAGAGAGATGCTTCAAAAGGAATGTCCACTCCATGAAAAAAATAAATAAAAATAAAACATAATGAAGCCTAAGAGATTTGAGAGAGAAATGTGTCAAGTCTCCCATAGAATCACCTCCCCTTGTTTCCTTCTAACCCTTTCTCCAAAACACGTTGAAGCCCCCTCTTAGAATAATACATTGTAACCCAAAGTGAGAGAAATTCTCACATTCAAAACTCCAATCTTCTATATGTAAAAATCGTCCAAGTCTTTTCAAATTTGCATTCCTTCTTACCCTCATTCTTAGGAACCTTTCTCTCTTCTATCATCTTGGTCCGTATAAGAAGCTCCCCTTATTTCTCTCTTCAGAATCTCTTAAAATAGGCCAAATTCATCCCCCTTTCTCTCTTTTTTAGCTACTTTAATATTTCTTTCTAAAAATCCTTATTCTTATTCAATCATATTTTATTTATAAAATATTATGATCTGGAAGCTTAGTATAGCCATAATACACATCAAATCTTGGTCATTGAATCATCATAAAACTCACCAATTCTTGGCCTTTGATTTTCCCTTTTCTCAACTCCAAACAAGTCAATTTTTCCTATTTTCTCTCTATCTATAGAACGTCCTCTCCATCATTGAAAAACTATGTTTTATCCTTCTAAATTTTAGGGAAAAAATATGGAATATATATTGCATTTGAGATTGGATAACTAGGTTGCATGTCAGACCCTTATGCGTGGCATTTTTTATTTCAAGAAAAGGATGGAAACGTGTAAACTTCCTTTGGCTTTACATGGGACATTTTGAGCTTGTACAATATCATCTTAAAGCCTTATAAGGTGGTGCATGCATGCATGAGAGTTTTGATATCTTTGGCTTTGATAATGATAACCCATCTTGTGTGGATAAAACTAGTGGCATGCATGGGGTTTCTTACTGCTCTGAGAATGATATAGATGCCCCTAGTGGACTTTGAGCATGCCCGATCTTAATCATTGAGTTGTGATATGTTGTTTTTTCTTAGATTACAGACTATCTTTTTTTTAGGGTCCATAACACCAGAAATGTGCAATTTTTTCAATTCTACTGTAATCTTGCAAAATACAAAATAAACCTTAATTAGTAATAAACTAAGTGATTAAAAGGTTTATACTTGCATTTTCTAAGGATATTATTGTAATAATTATGTATATATCAATAGTCTCAAGGTAATAGTTAAACATAAGAGTTTAATGATCCATGATCATAGCCCAAACAAATATATTTAGCTATCCAAACCATTCACTACTTGCACATTTGATAGTCCAAAAACATTGTTCAGATTAGTCCAAAATGTAGTTTATGATAGTCTAGAAAACATTGTTCATATCGGTCCAAAAACATAGTTTATGATAGTTCAAAAATGTGTCTTACAGCAGTACCAAAACATGGTTTATGACAGTCCTAATGCATGGTTTAGATCAGTCCATAAACACATTGTATACCAATCCAAAAGCACTTGTTTATGATAGTCCAAATACATGGTTTAGATCAGTCCATAAACACATCATATAGTAGTCCTAAAACACTAGTTTATGATAGTCCAAAAACATGGTTTAGTCCAAAAACACAATGTATAGTTATCCTAAGAGTCGGTTTTATAAACTCATGCATTATAGCAATCTAAAAACTTGATTTAGTTCCAAAATGTGGTTTTATAGTAGTCTAAAAACATAGTTTTATAGTAGTTCAAACTTGTAGATTATAGCTATAACACCCCGGGTTTTTATAATTTTTTTTTATAATAATAATTATTATAGTCAGGATCCCAAAATCAAAAGATTCTATTAATTATAGTATTAGAACATTTACTTAAAAACCTTCGAGTGTTATCTCCTTTTTTCAAAAACATCATGACCACAATTAAAACATAATATAAGTATGCAGCAATAAATTTAAGACAATACTAATATCAAATCCAATGCCAAAATCAATAGTGCCTTTATTTTTAAAACCATGAATATCCAAAAAGCATAATAATGTGGCCCAGCGTCTATCCATCACAACATTCCACTATACTTAAAGACATGTCCATAGTATATATAAATGTCATAATCAAAGCCATTTAATGAAGGTATATAGTCCATAAAATAAGTTCAAATTGTAGTCCATCTAATCACTCACGTTGAGCTATCTATCAGCCAATCAAAGTGGTTACCATTGCTATCACTGTCCCTCCATGGTCTTGCCCTTTCTGCTGTCGCACTCAGTATTTGAGGCATTGTAAAACAAAGCAATGCCTCAGCAAGCTATTGCTTGTGTAGGTACATAGACATTTAATGTAATAACATGGAAAAACAAAATTGAATAACAACGTTGATATAATATGTAGGTCAAACATCCATGAAAATATAAGTATCATAAGCAATGCCAATATAGTCTTAAAACATCATATGCGATAAAACATGCCCCTCATGGATATAAAACATGATATGATCTAATATCAATGAGCCTACAATAACAAATAGGGCACCCCAAGGTACGTGGGCCCCACAAGTGTCCCATACACTCGTATAAGAGATCATGAGTACTCATATCAATCCTCTGAGTGTTGTGTGACGACCCGGGCTTTCTCATGCATTTTTTTAACTGAAAAATCTAAATTCCTAAGGTGGGATCCCGATTTGAAAAACAATGCAATGCAGCGAAAAAATCTTTTATTTGGAATTCATTTTGAAAACCCCGAGTGCCATTTGTTTTCACAACAACTAAGGTAGTTTTTGAACAGCTTTAGAAATCACAAATGCTTTTTCCCCAGGTCTATCCAGTCACAATGCACAGCCCAACTGTAACTAAGTACAAACACATGTCCAAAGGGTTGAGAGTTTACTCACATGTGTATTTGTTTCCTTTTGGATTCACTTGCTCATAGCACTAACATAGATGTCCTCTTTTTGTGAGTGACGCTGTCCTGAACCATGATATATACGGACGTATACTGTCCTTGAGTACTTGCTGATGTCTGAAAAATGTTAAGGATTGGGTGAGTATATAATATACTCAGTAGGAGTCTATCACTATTAGTTTTATAATGCATGCGATCTTTAAAATCATCTGCTCATAAAAACATATGCATGTTGTACGAATAATCACATTCAATATCGATATTAAAAGCCACTGCCAAACCGAAATACTGACGACTTAAAGAAATATCGTAATCCAAGTCGAAAGTATCATACATCATAATCATAAAAATATGTCATAACATCATGATATGCATCAGATGCTTCATGGAATCCAACTCATTGATATCTATCATGGTATGGTCGACCAACCGTATATCATGCCATATGCAATGCACATAAATCCACGAAACCATAGGGTCCCACTATGCCCACGACCTCACCGCCGTGTGGTCCCCGGGTACCTAGGGACACAGGATCATATACCTCCACGGGGCATATGACACTTCGACCTAGTGCCGTGACACCAGTGGTAGCCCCCTGTACCACATGCAGTCGAAGCAGGGACATGCCCTTTTTGGTCGTGGTACCCATCCACCTAATAGTGGTAGAGGCTGGGTGGCGAACCCACACCCCTCGGCATAGCACCCACGAGCTTACAAGCCCAAATCATGTACGATCGAATAAGCCAAAAACCTTTGTTCAAAACCAATCCTCTTTGGGTCCCTCACAACTGCCTGGCCCTCGGCACTCCAGTGTCTTTTGGCAACCCTCAAGGACATGCAATCTTTCCAAGAGCTTAATGCTTACAAATCGTGCAATGTATGCAATAGTTTGCAAAACATATATGCGCATAATGTATATGCAATCATTTACACAACATGTCTATGTACAAAACATTTATCACATGCATGCTGAATCAAGTCATGCTAAACAAGTCATATACATAAACATATGTTCTCAAAACAATAATAGATCTTTTAAAAGAATCTAATAGTGATAGAGCACTTACCTGACTAGGTTGCATTAACCCCTTTGTCCTCGTACGCTCCTGAACATGGTTTGAGGACTCAAGGCTAGTTTAACCTATCTTTTATGGGTTTAGAGCATTTGGGTCTTATTACTTAGGCATTAGGGGTCCATCCCTATGCCTATGGGTCCTAAGGTCCTAATTGGGCCTTGGTATTCTTAGTTTTCCAAAGTTCTAGTGGTCACGCGCCAACATCCTATTCTGAGGGTCATGCCCTACTTTTATTGGGCCCTGATCAAAGATTTTATAATTTGAATGTGTCTTCGTCGTCGATACGGACACAACGCCTTTTGCGGTGCCTCAATCGGAGCTCTAGATCTCAAGTTATAAGCGTTTTAGTGTCTTATGTACATAGAGTCTTTAAAGACAAAAAGTCGGAATGCTAGGGCGCTGCGCGTCATGCGCCCTGGCTTCCTTAACAACCAAAAAACGACGCTTCGCTAGTATGCTGCGCATCTGCGGCGTGCGCCTCAGTGGGCGCGTCTACAGACGCGCGACTTTCTCAGCCGTCTTCCTCTTTAGCGGGCACGTCCATGGACGCGCCCGTTGGTTTTCTTCTCAGACGCGTTCGATGCGTCTCGTCTAGGGCGGGCTGTCTCCGTCGTTGGGGGACCGAGGCGTCCTTGGGATGCCCTGGTTCATCCTTGAGGAACCAGTGCGGCCCTGGGGACGTGCCAGGGTCCTTGGTGGCTCCTTAGAGGCCTATTCTCCATGGTTTTTCATGCGAAAACCTAGGGAAACTGAGCCTAGGACTATGGGTGAGATGGGTTTGGGGATTTTTTGTGCGTACCTACTTCGTGGCTGGTTTTCTATCCACGTTTTCCCCTCTTGGTCACTACTCCACGATGGGTTTTCTCCAAGGTTTTGGGCTGCCGTTAGAGGCACCCAAGAGCTCTATTGATAGGGCTTTTAAAGAGGGTTTTGGAGGGGTTCTAACCGCCTTTGAATGGTGGTGGGGAATCCTCTGGAATGGCGGTGGTTTCTTCTTGAAACACCGCCGTTCTAGAAACCTCTAGGAGGTTGAAGATGACGGGGTGCCCGTATCGAAATGGGCACCTGTGTTTTTCAAGTTAAGTTGTTTTGTGGAATTTACAGTTTTGCCCTTGAACTTCAAAGGGCCATATCTTGCTCATTTTAACTCCGTTTTGGGTGATTTTGGTCTCGTTGGATTCCTTTTTTCGAGACGCATCTAATGGAACCATTTTTAGGACCAAATTCTTGGGTTTAGTCAAGACGACTAGTGAAATGACCAAAATGCCCTTATCTTTAAAACTAAACTTTTTATGGGCTTTTAATATTACAAAATTTGGGGTCATTACATTATTACCCCCTTAAAAGAATTTCATCCTCGAAAGTCCATAATTTATCATTTTCCAGGTATTTGTCTCTTAGATGATTTCTTGGTGAATGCATTCCCCTCTAGGAATCAATTCTAGGTTCATCATCAATTTATTATTTCCATTGTTCCTCCTACAAGGCCTCACCCATAAGGGCCTGTTTTCGCTGCGTACTCTGATGCAGCGCCATACTCTCGTATGTGTCGATTTATCAATACCGTTTCCTAGCTGTACTTCATCTATCTTGAATTCCTTAGTTTCCTATACTTATCTTATCATGTATAAGATAGTCTCCTCGTAAGATCATGCTTCTTTGCTTATGCATATACTTCTTTCAAGATCATATTATCTTATTTTTCCTATTTTGAATATCATAGGATAATCCTTTTCATCTAGTGATCTCTTTCATTATCCACAAGTCCAAAAATTTACCTTCTTTCTATTGTGTTTAACTTTGCTTCTTACCCTTGTCTCCAAGATACTTCAATAACTGATATGGTATCATGTGTTCTATAGCGAAACCCTTGATTAACTTTGAATTTCAACTGTCTGTTGTTTTCCATACGTGACTCAAGGTTATGAAATCATGAAAGCCAATTAGTACCATCTTCCATCATTAATACTACCTGAAGTCATCAAATGCTTTTTCTTCTTGAAGAGTTCATGCATACTCATGTCAAATATATCATGGTCCATTGTTTCTCTTCATGATGTGGCCTAATCAACTGGCCTTATACCCTCAAATGACTTAGCTTATCAAGTTCTCAAGTCTAAAGACTTATAACATCCTTCTTAGTCTATAACCTCAACTATTAACTCATAGATATTAACATACCTGATTAATTAGGGTGGGATGCCTCTATTTAGTTGACAACACTTAATGATGGTCTTAAGATATTTGGTCTCCCAAATTTATGACAATAAGACCTCAATTTGATCCTCGATTGTACCCTTCCGGCTTAATTCCTTTATTTACTCATGTAGCGGCAAGGTAAGACATCACCAATATTTTCTTTTTATGGACTATATTTATTGGTGTTCTTCATAAGTTAATGGATCTGATAAGAATCTAATAATAATTGATATCAAACCATTTGTAGGATTTTAACTTTTAGTTGGTCACCATTCCTCTTTGAAAACTTTTGTGCAGCATAATGTCCTTTTATTCAATGCTCTATTCAAAGTCTTAAACCCCCATATGCTTCCTCTCTATTATACGTATCATTGCTAACTCAACTATTATTCCCTTGAGGTTGATTGGTTATCTTCAAGATGAAATATTTGTATGTGTCATCATAAGGTCATGATCTTCTAATATTGAATACTTATAGTTACATCTCTATCTCTCTTTCTCTTTTCTTCAAAATCCTCATTTAGTCCGCCTGGACCAATGTCTCTATATGCTTTGTTGCATATAATTGATACTTCATCTATTCCTTTACTTAGATATGATAAAGTGAATACCTGTCTTAAGATTATTGAAATCCTCAATTGCCTATAGCCTCAATAAAATTCATACAATGGTATTGATGTTTTGATCATGCTATACCTTTCTTACAAGTTCTTGTTAGGATCAATCTATAGATTTATTATTTCCAATATTATCGTCAAAAATCCTTTGATAACTTGGTCGAATTCATTTCCCTATCATATTTGTGTTATGTTTCTCTTAATCTCATAATATGTTACTTGATTTGTTCCATAATACTCAAGTAGTTATTATTTGATAGCTCTTCACTCTTTATAAGACTTCAATTAAGGTATTGAGCTATACCTTTGTGATCTAGTATGAGTCGCTGTTATCCCCTAGTATCATCTTGCATTCTCATCACTCTTATTATTATCAAAATCATCTCAAAGTCTGTCTTTTAAATCCCTTATACTTATCTCATATCCCTTGATACTCTTTATGATGGAAAGATATCCACCTAGGTTCTTCAATTTTCTCACCTTTGTTGAGATCACTTTATTGCAGATCAACTCTATCTTCTAACAAGTCCACTAATTATCTTCATTCATTCATTCTCATCATCCATATATGAGTTTTCATATTTGCACCTTACAATAATCCTTATATGAGATTTCATCTTTGCATCACTGCACAATAATTCTTATTGCCTATAATTTTGATAGGATTCAAGCAATCCAATATCTAAGTATTTGCTAGGACTATCTCCTTTTTCACCTATGTGTTTATGGTGAAATGTTTTGAGTCATTAATATTATAATCCTCGAATAGAAGTAGTCATCTCTACTACTCCTATTTATACTACTTATCCTTGATTTTCTTTATTGTCTATGACACTTGGATATGCTGGACTGGTTGTGAAAGGATAAAACCTGGGCTCTGATACCAACTATGATGACACGGGTTTTCTCATGCATTTTTTTAACTGAAAAATCTAAATTCCTAAGGTGGGATCCCGATTTGAAAAACAATGCAATGCAGCGGAAAAATCTTTTATTTGGAATTCATTTTGAAAACCCCGAGTGCCATTTGTTTTCACAACAACTAAGGTAGTTTTTGAACAGCTTTAGAAATCACAAATTCTTTTTCCCCAGGTCTATCCAGTCACAATGCACAGCCCAACTGTAACTAAGTACAAACACATGTCCAAAGGGTTGAGAGTTTACTCACATGTGTATTTGTTTCCTTTTAGATTCACATGCTCATAGCACTAACATAGATGTCCTCTTTTTGTGAGTGAAGCTGTCCTGAACCATGATATATATAGACGTATCCTGTCCTTGAGTACTTGCTGATGTCTAAAAAATGTTAAGGATTGGGTGAGTATATAATATACTCAATAGGAGTCTATCACTATTATTTTTATAATGCATGCGATCTTTAAAATCATGTGCTCATAAAAACATATGCATGTTGTACGAATAATCACGTTCAATATCAATATTAAAAGCCACTGCCAAACCGAAATATTGACGACTTAAAGAAATATAGTAATCCAAGTCGAAAGTATCATACATCATAATCATAAAAATATGTCATAACATCATGATATGCATCAGATGCTTCATGGAATCCAACTCATTGATATCTATCATGGTATGGTCGACCAACCGTATATCATGCCATATGCAATGCACATAAATCCACGAAACCATAGGGTCCCACTATGCCCACGACCTCACCGCCGTGTGGTCCTCGGGTACCTAGGGACACAGGATCATATACCTCCACGGGGCATATGACACTTCGACCTAGTGCCGTGACACCAGTGGTAGCCCCCTGTACCACATGCAGTTGAAGCAGGGACATGCCCTTTTTGGGCGTGGTACCCATCCACCTAATAGTGGTAGAGGCTGGGTGGCGAACCCACACCCCTCAGCATAGCACCCACGAGCTTACAAGCCCAAATCATGTACGATCGAATAAGCCAAAAACCTTTGTTCAAAACCAATCCTCTTTGGGTCCCTCACAACTGCCTGGCCCTCGGCACTCCAGCGTCTTTTGGCAACCCTCAAGGACATGCAATCTTTGCAAGAGCTTAATGCTTACAAATCGTGCAATGTATGCAATAGTTTGCAAAACATATATGCGCATAATGTATATGCAATCATTTACAAAACATGTCTATGTACAAAACATTTATCACATGCATGCTGAATCAAGTCATGCTAAACAAGTCATATACATAAACATATGTTCTCAAAACAATAATAGATCTTTTAAAAGAATCTAATAGTGATAGAGCACCTACCTGACTAGGTTGCGTTAACCCCTTTGTCCTCGTACACTCCTGAACATGATTTGGGGACTCAAGGTTAGTTTAACCTATCTTTTATGGGTTTAGAGCAGTTGGGTCTTATTACTTAGGCATTAGGGGTCCATCCCTATGCCTATGGGTCCTAAGGTCCTAATTGGGCCTTGGTATTCTTAGTTTTCCAAAGTTCTAGTGGTCACGCGCCACCATCCTATTCTAAGGGTCATGCCCTACTTTTATTGGGCCTTGATCAAAGATTTTGTAGTTTGAATGTGTCTGTGTCATCGATACAGACACAACGCCTTTTGCGGCGCCTCAATCGGAGCTCTAGATCTCAAGTTATAAGCGTTTTAGTGTCTTATGTACATAGAGTCTTTAAAGACAAAAAGTCGGAATGCTAGGGCGCTGCGCGTCATGCGCCCTGGCTTCCTTAACAACCAAAAAACGACGCTTCGCTTGTGCGCTGCGTATCTATGGCACGCGCCTCAGCAGGCGCGTCTACAGACGAGCGCGACTTTCTCAGCCGTCTTCCTCTTTAGCGGGTGCGTCCACGGACGCGCTCGTTGGTTTTCTTCTCAGATGCGTTCGATGCGTCTTGTCTGGGGCGGGCCGTCTCCGTCGTTGGGGGACCGAGGCATCCTTGGGATGCCCTAGTTCGTCCCTGAGGAACCAGTGCGGCCCTGGGGACGTCCCAGGGTCCTTGGTGGCTCCCTAGAGGCCTATTCTCCATGGTTTTTCATGCAAAAACCTAGGGAAACTGAGCCTAGGACTATGAGTGAGATGGGTTTGGGGATTTTTTGTGCGTACCTACTTCGTGGCTGGTTTTCTCTCCACGTTTTCCCCTCTTGGTCACTGCTCCACAATGGGTTTTCTCCAAGGTTTTGGGCTGCCATTAAAGGCACCCAAGTGCTCTATTTATAGGGCTTTTGAAGAGGGTTCTGGAGGGGTTCTAACAGCCTTTGAATAGCGGTGGGGAATCCTCTGGAATGGCGGTGGTTTCTTCTTGAAACACTGCTGTTCCAGAAGCCTCTAGGAGGTTGAAGACGACGGGGTGCCCGTATCAAAACCGGCACCTGTGTTTTTCAAGTTAAGGTGTTTTGTGAAATTTACAGTTTTGCCCCTGAACTTCAAAGGGCCATATCTTGCTCATTTTAACTCCGTTTTGGGTGATTTTGGTCTCGTTGGATTCCTTTTTCTGAGACGCATCTAATGGCACTACTTTTAGGACAAAATTCCTGGGTTTAGTTAAGGAAACTAGTGAAATGACCAAAATGCCCTTATCTTTAAAACTAAACTTTTTATGGGCTTTTAATATTACAAAAATTGGGGTCATTACATGTTGTCATACTTAGGCATACAATAACATATCCATGCTCATCATGCAAGCATATAGAACAGAATATGGATCGCCATGTTGCAATGGCAACCTCTCTAGGGTCTCAGCCACCGTTACTCCCCGTCGACACCATAACGGGAGACTTAACGTCTGTCCCCATGGAAAGGCTTGGATCGTTAGTGTGGGCTATCCATGTTACCAAACCCCTATTGAAAGCTATCTGTGGGCAGGTGTTTATCACATCACAATTTCGGAGGATGGGTGGCGGGGCCTGCTCTCTCCTAGTATGACATCCACCAGGTGAGAGTACCCGTCATAAATCACAAAACATAGAAATCTTGTATCTCATAAAAACAGGTGTACTTGTGGCTCACAATCCCCAAGGCACACTTGCCATCTCGGGGTTAGCCTCTCAAAGGACTAGCCACCAAGCCTCCACGATCAATTTTTATGAAAACCCATCAGTCTCAGTGATTCAATAAGGAAAGATAATTACTAATCATACATAAGATACGTCGTATTAATCTCATAAAACAATCGATCATGAAAACCCATTCAATATATTATCGAAATCTCATATCAATCATAGCATAAAAATTTAAATCTCTCAAAATCACAAACTACTTAAGCAAGTGCTAATCAATCACAATCAACCATGATGCTATGATAATACAAGGTTTTGGAAATCAAAATATAACATTAAATATTGTCACCAAACTCAATGAGAAATAACCTAAATCAAGCATGTAATCCTCTTAGCTCGCATGCTCAGGTGTACCTGTCAGTATCACAATACCATTTTGTGTTATTTATTTCATTTCAATGGAATCTATGGCCATCCAATTGTTGGATCGTTCTCTAAGATCTCTATTTATGATTAGATCCTTAATTCCCACATTAATTGTTATTAATTAGTTCTATCTCATGTTCTTTTGCTCATTTTTGTGTCTATCTAAAGTTTATACCTTGATCTGATGGTCAGATCATCCTTAGATCAACAATTTCCCAAGATCTAGGTTAGATCAATAGTCTAAATCAATTTCTAGAGTAATTACACCTAATATGATCTTTAGGACGCTCAATTATTACCATATATTATCTAGTTGTCCAAGTCCTAAGGCCTGATCACCCTTTGATTGGCCAAATGTAAGTGATTTGGTAATATTTTATGAATTTGACCTGACTAGATGTGATTAGATCAATATTCTAATACTAAAATCATGTTTGCATCATTGATATGGTTCCAACAGACCTTTTGGATCGAAGATTGGGATTCTGTAGTCTCTAGAATCTCAAAAAAACCATTCCAGATAAAAAATCGGATAAAAAAACCAAGTTTACACAAGTTTACACTGGCGGAAAGGGAGTTTACACCAATTTACACCAGCGAAAGGGGGTTTACATTGGTGTAAATTGGCATCCCCAGAGCACATGGATGCCAGAACGCGCTGCACATTCCAGCTGGTCGGAACAGCGTGCATGCGCCATGCCCCCTGTGCATCTCGATCGACATCTTGGGCACACCATCCATCGAGGACGATGAACCCGAGCCATCTACCTTCTTGTTGGCTTCATCGGAGCTCCAAATGTTCCAATTTTTTTATTTTTTTTCACCATTCCTAGGGTTTTTGGTCCATAGATCACATTGAGCAGCTCAGATCTCTCATTGGAGGTGTTTTTAATGTGGGTCTAACCATGCTCCACGGATTTGACTTCCTAGGCCATCCAATGGCCATTCTGCTCAGATCTAGCATGGATTTGAGAGGGGAAAGTTGGAAAATAAGCAAAAGAGAAGGATAGAGGGTTTAGCCTACCTAATTAGAGCCGTAGAGTGGAGATCGGGGTCCTTTAGTGCATGCGAAGTTTGATCCAAGCTTGCAGGAGAACGGAGCAAAGATGGCATGATCCCAGAGTTATTTTGCATAGGGAATGAAGAGGAAACTAATTTTTGTAGGTTAAGATCCGATTCCCTCACAAGGAAAGGTAGATCACTGCCTTCCTCCATTGGAGCTAGAATGGGAATGGAAAGGGGTGCCGTTATCAAAATGACCCCCTCTAATTCGCATCCCCAACAGTTTAACAAATTACCCTTGTAACTTGAAATGGTCATATCTCACTCATCCGAAGTCCGTTTTTGACGTTCTTTATACCGTTCAATTCCTATCGATATGTACTTTCTAGTTTTTATAGTTTCAAACCCAAATTATATGCATAAATTTTTAAATTAATTAATTTATTTTTTATTAATTTAAGGTTAAAAATTGATGATATTACAATAGCAATCCAAAACATGGTTTATAGTAGTTCATACTCATAGATTATAGTAGTCCAAAAACTTGATTCATAATAATCCAAAACATGATTTTATAGCAGTCCAAAAAGTTGGTTTTATAGCAGTCTAAACTCGTGGATTATAATGGTCCAAAAACTTTATTTCAATAGTTCAAAACATGTATTTATAGTAGTTCAAAAACTTAGTTTGATAGCAGTCCATTTTCGTAGATTATAGTAGTAAAAAAACTTAGTCTTATAACAGTCCAAACTCATAGATTGTAGCAGTCCAAAACATGGTATCATAGCAGTCCAAAAATAGTGCTTATGATAGTCCATAAATATGGTTTATAGTGGTAAAAAAACATATTTATAATAGTCGAAAACATGGTTTCATAGTAGTCCAAAGACATTGCTTTTGAGAGTCCATAAAACATTGTTTATAAAATGTGAAGCATAGCTGTGACAATAGGTGTAAATCTCCATGATCTCTCCATCCAAATAGTGGTACTTAAATATAGAAACAGTAGTTTTATGAATTAAAAAACGAATTGGTCTTTCAGTTATGTAGCAACATGAATGACAATCATGATACCTAAGCATGCTCAACTGTGATTTACAATCAAGTTTCCACTTACCTTTAATTGATTATTTGATGACATTTTTTTGCTAGTAAAAGGGATAGTCACATAAGCCTGTCCTCTCTTTCTATTCTCCTTTCCCTCTCTCCCTCTTTTCTGCTCCTTATCTCCCTCTCTTTGCAGTTTCTTTTTCTCCTCCGGCTATAGTCCAACATGTCTCCTATTATAAACATATTGGAACTAAAAGATAGAAGGCGATATAATTTTCTCTTAGACCTTTCCTGTCTATTTCTAAGTGGACGAACATATACTTTGTTTTTAAAACCATTCAAATGTGATTTTAACTAAAAGAAATTGCATTGCCAACTGAAATCAAATTCCAAACTAGATTGAATCTCAACTGTCCATCTTCTCTTTTGTTGAAAAGCAACCTTAATCATCTCAATCCTTCATCTATACTTTTGATCACTCATCACAATCACTAATATGAGATCCTCATTAGTCATCCTTATAATCATCACTCAATGGTTAAGATTTCTCCTAATTTGTTAACATCTAAATACCCATTTAAATGTTACATTCTTTTCCACTTTAAAAACAACATTATTTTGGTTAGAGATGTCATTATACCTTGTGGTGGTGAAGTCTCACCAACTTTCGTCCAGATTTTGCTAGTGGTAACCACAATGTAAATTACTAAAATGATCCTAGTGTCTTTATTGAATTTGCACCCTTGTTCGTGGTATTTGAACTTTCTTGGCCAAACGCTAATCCCAATGTTCTTACTGTCATTGGAAACCTTTTTTCCAGTACAATTCAGATATTGAGGATTCAACACTCAGTTTTATGTTTATAAAAATCTTATGTTCTCAAAGCTCAAAATTTAAAAATTTCAAATTCTCATTTCATCTTAATTCAAAATTGATCGGGATATTCCAATATCCAAAACTTACCTACTCTTCATTCTAAATAGTGCACAAATTCTATTTTTAATAAAATTCTCAAATTTACATTCACATTTATATTTGTGCATCTGATTACTAGATTGCACATTACAGTTTGCATATAACAATCTAAATCAAAATATTAATTAGATTATCATTCTCACTATGATCTAACACTCTTGATCATTTGATAAATGTGGGATTTTGTATTTTTTGACAATTCATTACATATTAATAATCATAATCGCACGATCTCAGTCGTTCATGTTACTAATCAAATTTTCTAGTTGTATAAGTGTCCATTAGCTGTTGGAAGTTCAAATTGACATCTAGTATTACTAATGTGCACATTTTCATATTGTAGGTTTTGTGGAGCAGTAGCTTTACCTATTGATCAATGACTGAGTCCAAGTTTTTGAGAGTCAGATCTATGGTATACATGTGGCCAATCATATTTGGTGGTCGGATTCACATTTTTTTGGCTCTCCAATTGTTAGATTTCAATCTAATGTATAAATATAGTAACCTAGGGTTCTAGATCTAAGCTTTTGACTGTAGATGAATGGGGTGGATCGACTATTAAGATCATGAAATTGGTTGATCTAGCTCTGCTACACAGTAAAACTAGTGTTTTCCTTTGCAGACCAAAGTGCATTGTAAAGAAATCACTAAACTTTCTAGATCTGAGCATGCTCAAATTGACAAAGAAGACACCAACGGATAATAATTATAAGAAAACCTACCTACTTTTATGGTTTTCAATTAAAAAAACCCACTAAAGAATATGGGTTTCTAATGGATCACAATGATGAACTACAACAATGTCCATGTACTACTAATTTCTCCAAAATCCCAACAAAACACTTCACCGGTCGTCTATTAACAAAGGGGTCTTTTCTACTCACATCGAAGAAAATGATGAATAGTTTGGATTGTTGATCCTTGCTGTCTTTGTCATTGTCCTTTTCATTTTTCGATAGTGAACATAGTCATCCCTATTGCTCCGTTGATTGGTGAAATTGATGATGGATAGAAGAGGAAGATGGTATGGACTGCCTTCATTGGTTTCCCATCCTCTCTCTCTTATTCTCCTCCTCCTCTTCTTCTTCTTCCTTCTCCTCTTTTTCTTCATTTTCTATCACAGGGGAGTTGAGCTCCAAATGGTGACTTGACTCCCACATGTTGAGCTCTTCCTTATTTGTCATCTAGTGAGGTCTTTTTAAGTGAAGGGGTGCCAATATCAATTTGTACCCCCTCGGTTCACTTATAAAATTTGTTGGTTTTTTAGTTTTTGGTATCTGTTTTGTGCTTTCTTAGTGTCATTGGAAATACCTCATCGAGCACATTTCATATTTTGAGGTTTCAAGGTTTGATTTGGTGTTTATAGAGAATTCATTTCCACGAAAGTCAAATGCACCAAAATTCAATTCCTCTTTTCATTTCAATCTAAAATGTGTTGCAAATACATGAAATGAAATAAAAAATTAGGGATGTTACATCCTTGCCCCTTTGAGACATTTCATTCTTGAAATTCTTTTTACATCAATCATTAAAATGTTCTAGATGCATTCATGTAACATTCCTAATTTTTAAGCCTCAAATTGAGTAAACTTTGGAAAATGTTAAATTGGGATGAAAAGAATATATTGAATTTCCTACATTTGTAGTTTTATAAATAAAAATTTTGATAGACATTTAATCAAGTATTGAGGCTTCCATAATTGGATTGTACTAAAAAAGATGATTCCACTAACACCAAGTTTGCTGAAATCAGAGCTTGGGTGGAGGAGATATGAAGATTTGAATATGAGGGGCATTGCTACAAAAATAAGATAGAAAAAAAAAATGAAATTCCTTAAATAGAGTGGGGCATATTTGATGTGAGAGCCCCTCCCCCACTTAAGGAAATGAGAACAGACCTAACGGTTTGTTCCTAAACCTGACGTATAGAGGCAGACTCGGCAGGGGACAAAGAAGAGAGAGAGAGAGAGAGAGAGAGAGAGAGAGAGAGAGAGAGAGAGAGAGAGAGAGAGAGAGAGAGAGAGAGAGAGAGAGAGAGAGAGAGACTCTGCATACCTGAAAACCCAAATTGTACCTAAGAGAGAGAGGAGGAGATTTACAGCCACCGGAGAAACATATTTTGTCACTGATAATGGTGGCTTCGATCATGGATCTGGCTATCCACCATACTTTGCACAAAGGGGCAATCAAAAGCCCTTTAGTTCCACCATGATCGGAGGAGTTTCAGTGGGTCAATCAGAAGATAGAACAAAGTGCAGTGAAAAGGGAGATTGTTGTTGGAAAACGACGACCAATCCACATTCTTCGACAATCACAGTTGAGTGACATACAATTTAGAGGTAAGATTCCTACTTGAAATCCATGTTTTACCTTGATTCATTTACAAATTTGATAAAAGTGCATGGATTTAGGGTTTTACTGCAATTTGAGTACAATTTTGTAGTCTCATGCAGTAATCAGAGACATATCGGAACTTCAATAACTCCATTGAGTTATGATCATCGACCTGAGGTCTACAGGGATAGATCTGACCATTGTACACTTCTAATCCCTCAGATCCAACCATCCAACTCATAATTTATGCTTAAAAATAGTTAAACATACACTTTTTGTGGTTGAGATTTAACTAAAATGGCGATCTGTGCTAGAAAATAGACCGAACAATTTGGACCATCTGATTTATTAATGTGTAAACAGTGCTGGCAACATCTGATTGATGATTAGATGCTACCATTGAGCCTCCCATCCTTGAATTGATAGGATGAGTCAAAGTTTTAAGATTTTGAAGTGAAACATATTAGATGATCTATGCCATCAGATTTGTCACTATTCAAACATAGATCCTGTGATGTCTGATCAATGATTTAAATGCCATAGATGAATTCCTGAACCTTGAATTGAAGTAGACATGACATAAATTGTGGAATTTGGATAAACATTTATAGAATAATTTGAATTGTCCGATTGGATAGTAAAGGAATAAGAACTTGGCGATGCCTGATCTATGTTCACATGCTGCCATTAACATTCCTAAACCCAAATTGACATAAGATGAGCTAAAATTTCACTAATCCATTAGCTATAATGTCTAGTAACATGTTGAGACTAAGATCCAACCACTTCTAGCCGTCGGATCACCCATCTAAAGAATGAATAGTAGATCAAAGAGTGATTTGACATTGTTCCTCACATCTGATCAATGATCAGTCATTGGTGAATGACTAATGTGAACCCTAATGGCCTTAGATGATTCATGATGTGGAAAATAGACCAACAACCTAAGTAACTAAGATCATTTAGTGAGGAGTGATGAATTTTGTGGAGCCTAGTAGTTCCATGATTAACAGATTATCTGAACCATCAAATTAGGGCTAGAATGGATTCCTTTTTGTAATGGTTTAATTAATTTGGCATTGACAAGAAATCTAAAATATCAACATGTTGATCGATGATTTGATTAGAGGAATATAACTAAATCATGAAGCACAACGAGGGAGGTAGGTAGTTTTAATAGCAATTTGTTTTTGGGATACATGAAAACCATTAAAGATTGCACTATCATGTTTGAAAATACTTAAGATTTGGGATTCTGATATTTCTGATTTATGCAGTTAGCATGTTTGTATTTCATGTAACTTACTGGTTTGGAATGCCAAGTTGTTTTACTATCAAATTGGAAGCTTATACAAGAAAACATATTTGAAAATACATGGACTTCATGAATTTTGAAATGATGAGGAATGTGAAATCCTCAACTCACCCCTGGTGGGGTTTGTTTTTACATGGCTATATTGTGTCACGAGATTTAAATTGCACAATTTCAACAATGCATGGATTTTGATGGTTTTATAGATTATATCAACATGTAATGATGCCTAGTATTATTATATTATGAAGGATATATGGGGGTTGGTGGATGCTATGTTAGGAAGGTTGACTGATCATCCTCCTTTCGAAATTTTATTTGTGTTAGATACTTAGCTGAAAAAGGTCGAATCCAAGTTACAATGACATCATGGGCAAGGTCATGGCCTAAGGCACTGTGTACCCATTTCTTGCATGGTGTTTAGGAGTCTATCTCACTTGGTATCGGTGTGATAGTCATGGACTTGATTGGTTCTTGTCCGTAGCACAGAGGGTCTATTATTTTGAGATGTGTGTTTATAGCATGATAGCACAGGTGCATGGCACCTTAGTATTTCAGGTCCATAATGAGTCTTATGACCAACAAAAGATGGCCAGATTTTGAGTGTTTCTGCACTTGTGAGACCTCAAGGAGGTTTTAATGGATATATATATATATATATATATATCTGTGTGTGTGTGTGTGTTTATTGAGACATGTTGATTATATTGAAGCAATATTTGATTTAAATGCTTTTCATCTATGATTTTGACAATGGTTCACTATTCAGTTTGGATAGGTACATTTATGAGATGATGCATACCATGAGTTGTGGTGATCTTTTACATTTTGTAAAATACCATGCAAAGGTTATTGTTGAAACTAATAATTGAATTGGTTTGACATGGCATGGATTTGTAAATCATGATTGAGATTTTAAAGTTCATTTTATTATTCATTATGCATCGTATTCTATCAAATTGCATAATATGTGACTGTGTCTTCCTTTTTGGATTTAAAACCACATAACTCATATTTTCGACGATGAAACTAACTACACAAGTGCAAGCTTGCTGAGACATTGTAAATTGTTTACAATGTCTCAGGTCTAAGAAATAGAATAGGGAAAAGGGAGAAGAAGACTATGCTAGAGATTTGAAGAGAAAAGCATGACATGTATAACAAGCGGGTTTACAATATAGTTATGATTTGATGTGGACTTAATATGACTTGTTTTATTTATACATGGGTATGTAAATGGAGTTATGCAGATGTGGCTATGATTGGAGTCGTCTTAGGGGATGTTGATTTTAGTCCTAACTTTTGGTGCTGCAAAAACATTTCTTTTTATTTAAATGTAAACAAACGTGGGTGTGGATGTATTTTGGAGGGAGACAGAGTCTCCTTTGGTTATGCTACATATATATTGTGTTTATCAAGTTGTCACTTTGCATGCGTTAAATGCAGAGGTTTCAAAATATATGAAAAACTCTACCAGATTATCTGTAGGCATGTGGTATTCAATCCTCTAAACATCCTTGTATTTTGAAAAGAAAAATAAAAAACAATCGAGATTTTTAAGGCATTCTCATTAAACTTGTGTTTCATTGTTTGATTTCTAAATAGTTTTTCAAACTTGAGGCCGAAAATTGCAAAAGATTGTGTGAAAAAGTGTTGTAAAAACCTAGGATGTCACAATTCATCTTATATCCTCCTTAGTGTCCCATGTGGCTTCATCCACCAAATGATGCTACTAGAGAACTTTGACCAATGGATAGTCTGAGTCCTTAGCTCCTAAACCTTGTGATCCAAAATTTGCAAAGTCCTTTCCTTCAAGGTTAAGTCCAGTCTCAGTCTACTAGTGCTTGCCTAAGCATGTGAGAGGGATCTGTCATGTACTTCCATTGCATTGACATATGGAAGACATCATGAACATTTGCAAGCTACGGCAGTAAGGCCAACTAGTATGCCACTACTCTAATCCTCATTAGGATCTCAAATGGGCTAATGAATTAGGGGTTCAACTTTCCCATTCAGTCTAAATCTTATCACATCCTACATCGAGGAGATCTTCAAGAGCACATGATCCCTAACAGCAAACTCCACACATGATCCTCAATAACAAACTCCACATCTCTACACACTCTATCAGCATAGCTCTTGTAGCAACTATAAGCCACCAAAATTTTTTGGATCAGTCAAACCTTCTCTACACCCCACTCAGTAAGCTCTAGCTCTGACTGTTGTCTCTCGGACACGTGACTCCAACATAAAGGTGATTGGATCCCATAGAGCACCTCATAAGGAGTCATGTCAATACTCATGTAAAAATTGTTGTTGTACACAAACTCAACAAGTGGCATATTCTCACTCTAACTACTCCTTCCAATCAATGGTTCATGCCCTTAGCATGTCCTCCATCATCTAGATGGTCATTTTCTGATTGACCATCTATCTATGGGTGAAAGGCCGTGCTAAATCTCAGTGTCGATCACTAGGCATCCTAAACACCCTTCCCATGTGTTGACATGAATATGCTATGCTTGTAAAAAATGATGGTCACAAGGGCTTCATCCAAGCTCACAGTCTCCCTAACTTACAACCTTGATAAACTATCAATAGATTGACTCAGCCAAATGTGAAGGTGTAATACCTTGAATTTTTAATTCAATAAGTATATTAGTTTGCATAGTTTCATCAATGAAATTGAGTTCCTTAGATGGTAATGTTATGTGTATGGGAGACCTTGGTTTGGAGTTCAAAATAATTCATAGATGATTTATCAAAACATCCTCTTTAGAAAACTATGAAATCCCTTTTTAAATACAGGGCCAAAATATTGCTCAAAACTACCTGAAACATAATTGAAAACATCCTAATAAAATTTAAGTTAAACTTGCCTTTAACAACCTATTTTTCCATGACTAATGGATACTTGAATTAGCCATATTATAGTAATTTAAGTTATCAATAAACACCATGAAAAATTAGAGTCCAATAGTAGCTAAAATCATCAAAATTTTTAACCTTCAAAATGTGCACTATAGTGAATAGGAACACGCATTGAAAACTTTGCCTTAAACTCAAGGCTTTTAAGATATGGACATGGAATCTTTTGTCGAGTGTTCTTAACAATTAAAAGCACATATCATAATCTTGATTTCCATATATCATCCCAAAAAATTCATGTCCAAAACACAAAGCATAATAGTGGCTAAATAGTTAACATACTCATCTCAAATCAAGGTGCAAAATGCGTCCAAAACTCAACCAAAATCTTAGCAAAACCAATAGTTTTCTCAAATATTTTCAATCCACAAGCTCAAGCATCCAAATAACAAAAGAATGGTAAATTTTTTAAAGAAAAACATTAGCAAATTCCTATGGCAAACTACCCATAGGAGTAACATAAAATAGCATTCTTACTACATCACTGATTAAACATGGTTTCAAAACAATAGCTCATGACATATTGGATCATCACACAAAAACCAAAGATCGTAGGCCTAAAACATGACTTGAATAATCCAAGACATGTGAAAAAAATGAACTTCAATATATGCAAAAGTCATTGAAAATCATCCATAAATGAGGCACATAAACATGCTTCAATTCTCAAACCGAGCTCATGCAAAATCCATGCTTAAATCTTATCAAAACCTCTTGTTTTTCTTTAAACCATGATGAAAATTTTGAAAAACCTAACCTAGAGAGTTCCAAGTCCTTTACATCCTTTTGGTAACTCCTCAATCTTCTACATCTTCTTTTCTATGGTTGAGGTGTGTTTGCTCAAATCCCCTTCAAGTCCTAAGGATATCCACCTCTCACCTTCTTTCTCTCTCCTCTCTTTGCTCTCCCTTTCTCACATGGAGCATTATCCAAAGGACTCCTTAGGATGGGCGTCCCATCCTTTATTTAGATTGGAATAGTTTCTTTAAATTATATGCATGACTTGTTGTCCAAGGTAGCAAGCTAATTTTGAACTAAAGATCACATTTTCTAGTGTGCTTTAGTAACTCCTTCCCTAGGTAAGGTTCTCACTTTCATTAATTAGAAACACCTTCACCTAGGGTAGATTAGTTTCCAATTTTTGAAAGATTCCACCAACCAAAATAGTATCTCACAGTACATGGAAGGATGCCTAAAAATATTTCTACCATGTATAATCAAGTGCTAACATGATTCATTGTCTTTATCTAATAGCTAGCTCACTGCCTATTCACTTTCTAACCTCATGATGCATCATAATGCACTACAAACCTCTGCTTCTAGTTGGCAATGTCAACATAGGTGCTGTATTGAGTCTCCTCTTCAACTCTACTCACACTCCTCTTTCCAAACAAACTTCTTATCTTTCCTAGTTGGATGTGTCATCAATTGGGCTATGTTAGAGAATCCCTCAGTAGATCTCTTATAATAACTAGCTAGACCAAGAAAACTATGAATCTCTATGATTATCTTTCATATTTCCCAATTAGTGATAGCTTCCATCTTCTTAAGATCAACTACAATACCATCTTTGAGATAATATGGCCAAGGAACTATACTTAAATCAAGCCAAAACTCATACTTACTAAGCTTAGCATACAAATGGTGAGTCTAAAGTGTCCTCAAAACAATATGCAGATGGTCCCTATGCTCTTCCATGCTCCCAGAGAAGATCAAGATATCATCAACAAATACAATGACAAATTTATCGAGATACTCCCCAAGTGCTCTGTTCATTAAGTCCATAAATGTTGCAGGAGTATTCACCAACCCAAATGACATCGCAAGGAACTCATAATGACCATAACAAGTGAAAAAAGCTATCTTTGGTATGTCCTCATCTAGATCCTCAATTGATAATACCCTAACCTTAGATCAATTTTGGAGAGAATTCTAGCTAACTGTAACTTATCAAAAAGGCCATCAATATAAGGTAAGGGGTACTTATTCTTGATGCTAATGATGTTCAGTAGTTGATAATATATACACAACCTTATGGATTAGTCCTTCTTCTTAACAAACAACACAAGAGCTTCCCAAGGTGAGACATCGAGTCAAATGAATCCCAAATCTAGAAGTCCTTGTAACTACTCCTTTAGCTCCTTCAACTTAGTTGGAGCCATGTAATAAGGTGCTTTGGAGATGGGGGCTATTCCCAACATCAGCTCCATGGTAATGCCCATCTCTCACCTTAGTGGTATTCTAGGTAGTTCCTCTAGAAAGACAATCTAAAACTCCTAAACTAGATCAATGTCCTCTATTTTAAGTTGATTCTCCTCTTGAATGACCACACTAACCAAAAATTCCTGACACTCTTTTTCAATAAAACATGCAACTCTCATAGCAGAGATGATGGTCATGCCTATGATGTCTATTCTCCCTTGGAAAAGGGTGTGACATCTACATCACAAAACTAAACTTTTTCTTCCTATAATTAATAAACGCACCATTTCTTGACACCTAGTCCATGCTAGGATGACATCAAAGTCTATCATCCCTAGGAGGATTAGGTCAGCATTATGTTCTCAGTCTATAACAATGATAGGTACATCCTGAATAAATTCTTGTGTTATTATGCTGTCTCCTACAAGTGTGTTAGCTTCTAAACAAAATCCTAGTTTCTGTGTACCATGATTCATACACGATGGAAAGTTGCATGATATAAAAGAATGAGTGGAACCAGGATCTATCAACTCTAGCATATATACCAAAAATTAGAACAACACCTTCCACCATTGCATTTGATGTATGAGCCTTGCTTAGTAGTTAGGGAATAAACCTTCTCCTGACTCCTAGGAGTTGCCTCTATATGTGGTTAGTGGTCCTTCTTCCACTTAGGATAGTCACGGCTAAAATGCCCCTTCTCACCACACTTAAAACAATGCTATTGTTGTTGATTGCAAGGCCTACTAAGATGATGACCATTATAGCCAGTATCATGGCTGCTCATCATCCCTTCTCCTAAAATCTTGAAATGCAGCCTTAGGTCACTTATCAAATCTAGTTTGGGCTACTAGCCTCTTACCCTTCTAGAAGGGCCTAGTCCTCCTATTTTGGTCTGTCTCCTTTTGACTTAATATTCCTCTCTAAAATAGAAGCCAACTCCATAGCTTTAGATAGGGTAGTGGGTTAAGCCATGGGAATCTACCTTTTCAATCCAAAATTCACTCCAGAAACAAATTTTCTTCCCCCTCAATTTAGTAGGACATACCCTTGGAGCAAATCTTTTCAATTTCACAAACTTAGCTTCATAGTTTGACACCGTCATGTTTCCTTGAACTAAGTTCAGGAATCACTCTCCTTCCCTTCAACAACATGTGGGGGAAAGTATTTCTATATGAACACAATTTTGAAATCCTACCACTAGATCAACATATAAAAAAATAGGTGCGCTCCACTACAGGCCACCAATGTAAAGCTTCTCCATTTAGTACAAAGGTGGCTACCACCACTTGTTTATCCTCTGGCACCTTCATGGCCTTAAAAATCTTGTCTGTTTCATATAACCAAGTTTCTACTACTTCAAACATTTCATCTCCAACAAACTTAAGAGTGATCTTTGTAAATTGGTACAATAAGGTTTCTGTTCTTGATCCTATGCCAATTGCTCTAGTATCTTCTACAACTTCCTTCCCTGGCCAAGAGTCTATATCCATTGCTTCACCCTTTGTATAATAAGCTTGATGCTATCATCAATTGCATCATTCTGCAACTTAGGGATCATATGTGCCTCGAGGATCGGGGGGGGGGGGGACGGGTTCCTCAGGATTAGGTTCTTCTGTAGGTACTGGGTCAACAGCTCTAGTTCTCCTTATTGTCATCTTGATTTTTAATGATAAATAGTTTAATAAGTCTCCATTCCTATACTATTAAGTGAACCTAGAACTCATCATTCATATTGTTAACTCTTATGGTTTTCTTGCTATTTGGTCATGAACAAGCTAAATCGTGCTCTAATTCTTATTTTGTTGGATATTATAATGGAGATGAAACAAAGGATAAAATCAGATTTTGAATTTTGAAAGTGATAGAGAGCTTACACATGATACCTTTGGGCATTATATTTGATAGAGACAATAGGTTTATTTCACACTTCTAGCATAGTGTATAGGAAGGCTTGGGTACTTCTTTGAGATTTAGTATGGCATTTCACCTCCAAACTAATGAATAATTAGAGAGGACTATCTAGACACTTGAGTATATGTTGTGAGCTTGTGATGTTGAATGGAAAGATAATTGGGATGAGCATCTTCCTCTGATTGTGTATGCCTACAACAACAGTTTGCCATTCCAGCATTGACATGGTACCCTATGATGCACTTTATGGCTAGCCATGTCATACACCCACTTGTTGGAGCGATCTAGGTGAGACACAATTCGTGAAGTATGAGTTGATGGAATATTGCACAAAAAAGATGAGCTTGATTCAAAAGGAACTCCTTATAGCACATAGTTGATAGAGAAGCTACACAGATGTAAGGTGTAGAAATCTACAGTTTAAAATTGAAGATCATGTGTTTTAAGGATCCTGTTGACTAAGGGTGTTATGAGGTGTGGTGAGAAATGGAAGTTGGGTCCTTTTGAGAACATGGAAAGGATTGGAATGGTAGCTTATTGTTTGGCTTTGTCCTCACAGCTCCCCAAGGTGCATGATGTGTTTCATGTGTCTATGTTATGGAAGTACAATTTGAATCCCACACATGTGCCTGATCAAATAAATATAGAGTTACAACTTGATCTAACATTTGAGGACAAAGGGGTAAAGATTTTGAACATGAAATAGAAGATCTTGAGGAATAAGACCATCCCATTAGTTAAGGTTCTATGGCAACACCATTCCAATGATGAAGCTACATGGGAACTAGAGGTAGATATGAAGCAAAAGTTTCCTAAATTATTCACTAAGTTATTATGAAAATTTGAAGACCAAAGTTTTTAAAAGGTGGGAAGAAAGTGAAAACCTTGAATTTTTAATTCAATAAGTTTATTAGTTTGCATATTTTAATCAAGGAAATTAAGTTTCTTAGATGGTAATGTTATGTGTATAAGAGACTTTGTGTAGAGTCCAAAACACTTCATTGTTTTTGGTTCTCTTTTTGGGGAAAACTTTGAAGAAAAGAATGGGTTTTTATACTTGATGGAATTGGGGTGAACTCAAAATTGGAGTGAAATTAGAAAGTAAGAATGCATTGATATCAGCTAAAATTTAGAAGTGTGATGATTAAGTTGCTAGGATGGGGCAAAGGACCTACCTAGCAACTATTTTATGGAATTAGAAGGATATTTCCCAAGTGAGAAATGACATCCCATGGTGTTGGAAAGTGAATGGAAGTTAGATAATGGGAATTAGGAAACACATAATTTAGATGAATTATTGGAAAAGGCAAAAGACTAAAGAAGTTGCTAAGTTAGAGAATTAGAAATCATCCAACTTGAATTTCATGTAGTTAGAAAGTGAATAGGTGGTGAACCAGTTGCTAGATAAAGACAATGAATCATGTTAGCAGTTGATTATAGAAGGTGGAAATGTCACCTTATTTTTAGTCATTGTTCCATGTAGTATGAGATACTATTGTGGTAATGGAATCTTAGAAAAATTGGAAACTAATGTAGCATTGGTGGATGTGTTTCTAAGTAATGAAAGTGGGAATCTCACTTGGGGGAAAGAGTTACCAAAGCATGTTAGAAAACATGATCTTTAGATAGGAATCAGCTTGGGCAGCAAGTCATGCATATGATTTAGAGACTAGATAAAATTATAAAAAGGACAATACACAAGATTTATTATTCTTGGGTTTTTATGCTTCAAATAATGTAAGAACCCTCCTATTCATAGAGGTCAAAGGTGGCACATATGGTAATTCAACAAACGATATACAAAGAAATATTACATATGAGCCCTAGTTTTAGCAATTTTAACCTTGGGTTTAACTTAAATATAACTAATTAGGGTTTATTTTGCATTTTACAAGATTAAGGTACAATTGAGAAAATGGCTATTTTAAGTATCTAAAAACCCTAAGAGAGAGGCCAACCACCATTCAAGCAAAGCCATGGACTTGCATGCCATGAACCATGAAGTTCGAAAGTTTAGAATGTGGATGGAATATAATCATCAAACCCAGCACTATCATAACCCTTAGGGGCATCAATAGACTGAAACCATGCAAGAGCGGGTGTTTTTATCAAAAGACAAGTGGCAAGCTTCTCATGAATGCATGTATGCATTCCATCACCTTTGGGGAGCTTCTAAGAGAAGCTAAATTCACATACAATGAAGGCACATGTGCATGGACAACTAAGCAAAGCTTGGGACCCACTGACTACTGTCGTCCACTCTCTCTTTCATTTCTTCAAGAAAGGCCCCCACAAATGTCACACTTTTTGTTTTTTACACTAAGGGAAGCATACTATACTCTCATTTATACTTTATTACATGAGAAAATTTGTGATGCCCCAGGTTTTATATGATGCAAATTTGATGAAAAGGCAAGATCTCTTATTTTATAAATATGGAATGCATGAAAATCTTTTTGTCTTGGAAAACAATCTTTCGTATCAAAACTCGGAGTGTGAAAACACATTTTCAAATTATCTAGCCATGGCATAGTTTTAAATTGACTCTATTCCCACGAAAGTGTTAGTCACAGCCTCAGCTATAGAGAGTAACTACAATCAAGTAACATTGAAAGATAAGGTAGGTAGGGGTTTACTTACTTGCACTTAATCTGGGTGTCTTCTTTCACAAGCGTTCCTTGCCCTTAAGTGTTTACTTTGTGTTTGAAAAATGTTGAGGATTGGGTGAGTATATACTATACTCAGTAGGAGTCCATCACTACTAGTTTTATAATGCATGCTATGTTTAAAATCATATGCTTTTCCAAAACATGTGCATGTTTGAATACTCAAGTTCAATATCGAGATTAAAAACCATTGTCGAATTGGAATACTGATGACTTAAAGAATCACATAATCCAAATCAAAAGTATCATATATATCACAAACATAATGATATGCATAAGATGCTCTAGTGAATCCAACTCATGGATATATGATATGGTCGACCAACCTCATGTCATGCCATATGCAGTGCAAGTAAATCCTCAAACCATAGGGCCCACTATGCCCACGACCTCACCGCCGTGTGGTCCCCGAGTACCTAGGGACACAGGGTCATATACCTCCACGGGGCTTATGACACTTCGACCGAGTGCTGTGACACCAGTGGTAGCCCCCTGTACCACATGCAGTCGAAGCAGGGACATGCCCTTTTTGGGCGTGGTACCCATCCACCTAATAGTGGTAGAGTCTGGGAGGCTACCCCAGACCTCTCGGCATAGCGCCTACGAGCTTATTAGCCCAAATCATGTACGATCAAACAAGCCAAAAACCTCTTTTTTCAAAACTTGTCCTCTTTGGGTCCCTCACAACTGCCTACCCAGCGTCTTTTGGGCACTCCAGTATCTTTTGGTAACCCTCAAGGACATGCAATATTTCAAGAACTTAATGCTCACAAATCATACAATATATGCAATTGTTTGCAAAACATATCTATGCATAATGTATATGCAATTGTTTGCAAAACATGTCTATGCATAATGTATTTGTCATAAGCATGTTGAATTCATTTATAAAACTAAGTCGTACTAAACAAGTCATATAACTTATACTTAAAACATGCATTCAAAACAATCATGGGCTCTTTTTAAAAGTCTAGTAGCGATAGAGCACCCACCTGGCTAGATTGCGCTAATCTTCTTGTCTTCGTATGCTCCTGAACATGGTTTAGGGGAACAAGGTTAGTTTGGCCTATTTCTATAGGTTTTAGAGTGGTATCATCAGGTTTACAAAGGTTTAGTAGCCCCGCGCCACTATCATAGTCTAAGGGTGGTTCCTACCTTATATTGGGCCTTGATCAGGTATTTTATAGTTTGTGTATGTCTGCGTCATCAACACAGACACAACGCCTTTTGCGGTGCCTCAATCGGAGCCCTAGATCTCAAGTTATAGCCTTTTTAATATCACATGAACATAAAAGGTCAAATGAAACGAGGTGGAAGCTTGGGACGCTAACGTGTCCCGCGTTAGTGGCAGGCGCCTTAGCGGGCGCATCTACAGATGCACCCTGGCTTCCGCCCGACTTTTTCATTTTCGGGCGCGTCCGCTGGTTTCTCTTGAATGGGGTCAACGCGTTTCATTCAGTGGGGGACCGGGGCATCCTCGGGACACCCTGGTTCTACCCTGTCGAACCTGTACGCCCTAGGGATCGTCCCTAGGTCCTTTGTGACTCTTTAGGGCCCGGTTTTGCATGATTTTTCATCCAAAAACTTGTGGAAACTTAGCCTAGGACTAAGGGGGAGACGGGTTTGGAGGGGTTTTGGGCATACCTGGTTCATGGCCAGGTTCTTCTCCACGTTTTCTCCTATTGGTTGCTTCTCCATGACGGGTTTTTCCCAAGCTTTTGGGCTGCCATTAGAGGCGCCCAAGAGCTCTATTTATAAAGCTATAAGAGGGTTCTGGAGGGGGCTCTCACCGTCCTTGAATGGCGGTGGAGAAACCTCCAGAATGGTGGTGGTTTCTCCTCCAAACACTACCATTCTAGAACCCTCTAGGAGGTTGAAGAAGAGGGGTGCCCATATCAAAACGGGCCCCTGTGTTTCTCAGGCTAAATCCGTTTTTAATGAAAATTACATTTTTACCCTTGAACTTCAAAGGGCCATAACTTGCTCATTTTAACTCCGTTTTGGGTGATTTTGGTCTTGTTGGATTCCTTTTTCCGAGACACACCTAATGGTACTATTCTCAAGACCAAATTTCTGGGTTCAGTCAGGGTGAATAGTGAAATGACCAAAATACCCTTATCTCCAAAAAGTGAACTTTTCATTGCTAACTTGGGATTTCAATGTTACAAAATTGGAGTCATTACAAAATTTAGTGGAAGAAAGGAGAGAAAAAAATGTGCAAGGGAGAGAAGCATAAATGGGAAATCAATAGTTATAACTAATACATATTTTTGAAGGATTGAAGGCTAAGATTAACACTACATCAAGGCTAGAATCAATAAGAAAAGACTTAGACTAGGATGGGCCAATGAAAATCAAGCCTGCGAGGATACCTAAATGGAAGACCGTTAGTGGATATTTTTCTAGTGGGCTGTCCACCTTATTTCATGGAGGAACACGTTGAACTCCAAGGGTAGAAAATGTGTTTCCTTGGAGGAAAATAGGAAGGTCAGAATACATATTTAAATCTAATCAAAGGAAAAAATGGAGGGCTATGGAGACATTTTAGGAAGTTCAAAACATGTACACTTAAGGGAGGATTTAGAAATAAGTTTTTCTGAAAGGATTGGTTATAAAATCCTAACCATCCATTCTAGGGTTGAACATGATCCTAAGGTGGAAACAAAAGGTTAGAAAATAGGCAAGAATAAGTGAGATTTTCTTTGAGGAAAGAAAATAAAAAAAGCTTTTGGATGTTTTCCAAGGAGAGGAAAACATGTAATTCAAAGGAGGAAAGAGGAAGATGACAAGGAAGAAATAGAATGGAGAGAAACAAGGGGAATAAGTGAAATCTAAGTGTGGTTTCCAAGGGGATGATTGGCTAGAGGGAAAGGATAAGAAGGAGGCAAGATATGATCCCAATCTAAGATGGAAACAAGTTAAACTATAAGTACATACAAAAAGGGGGGCATCCAAACCATCTAAGGAAACTCCAAATCCCTTGTACCAAAAACATGAAAACCATAGAGAGAGAGAGAGAGAGAGAGAGAGAGAGAGAGAGAGAGAGAGAGAGAGAGAGAGAGAGAGAGAGAGAGAGAGAGAGAGAGGAGCCTTGTATTGAGGAGAAAGAAGTCAAGAAAAGGTGCATGTAATTCTTCCAGAGAAAGGTGAGTACTTTCATGATTTACTTCATTAGTTCCACAGCTATTTTCCTTAGTGTTTTATCTTCCATCCACTTTGATTCATCTATCTTTTCACACCATCCTTTATCTTTTAAATCTTACACTATTATTGCCTTTGATTTCTTCTATTCAATTTGGATTCACACACCCTTACCCTCGCTTTATTTCTACACCTATTTCATTATATCTAATCTTAATTGTTTTTCTTGCCTTTTTCTTTCTCATTTCCCTTTTATTTTTTGCAAGCACTTTCCCTCTTATCTTTCTTTCATTTTCTCTTCTATTTCATCTGATTTTCTAACCAAGAATCTCTAATTTTCACACCCTTTTCATACTATTTTGCCCTCCTAATTTTACATGCATAAGTCCCTTATTTTATATGCACATATTTTGGATTTTTGGTGTAAATTCTCCTCAGGGTTGTTGCCTGTTAGGAAACATCTTATACTTTTGTTGAGTGATACAACAAAGTACAGTGTTGTTTGGAGGAAGAAAGAAAGCCGGTATCCAATTGGGAGAGCATTGAAGTGGCTTTTATCGAGTGAGATAGCCTCAATTTGGTGAAATCTTTCCTTTTCATAGGATTTTGTATCTTTTGTACTTTCTTTGTTGAGCACTCATTGTAATATTTTATTTTAATTAATCAAAAAGTTGTAGCTAGTTTGTTTAATTTGTTTTTTAGTAGAATTGAAATTTTATTTAGTAGTTAGAATTTTTAGATTTGTAAAATTTTTACTTGGCATCTTAGAATAATTGTTAGATTTAAATTTTTAATGATTTAATTTTTAAGCATGAATAGTTAATGTACCTTTCCTAGGGTTAGGATGAAGTTATAATGTAATTGAATGGATTTTTGATTAAGTGAAAGTGGAATTAGAAGATGTGCTTAATATTATTTTAAGGAAATTAATACTAATTCATATATTTAGTTACTCTACATAGGATTTATCTTGTACTTCCTTTGGTAGAGATACTAAATATATTGGATTAGTAAAGATTAATGTGAAAATATTTGATAGTCTGTACCCTAAAAAAACATACTATACATTGAGTAAATATATTAACTTATGTAAATTCTTTAGAATAAGAAAATCCTTAAAATAGAGCTTTAATGAAAAATATTAAATAAATGAAGAAAATTCCAATTTCTAGATCATAGACTCATTTAATTGCATTATAATGGATTATAGGCTTTTTATTTATGATATTTCATAATTTTGAGAAAGAATTCTTCATTTTATAAATTTTTAGAATTAATTTAATTATTGGCTAGTTTAAAGTAGATTAAAATAGATTGTGATTAAAATTTTGTGAAAATTCAAAAATAGAGTCCCCATGGGATCTACCCGTATTTTCCTTGTCTATGCTATAGTGGACTCGTGTACTTTCGGATTACTGAAAATGCAACAAGTTTTTGGCACCGCTGTTGGAGACTTGCATACATAGTAGTTGCATTTGTTTGCATATTTTTCTTAGTTCCTATGATTTTTGGTGTTAACTTCTACTTCCTTATCTTTGCCAGAATCTGGAAAGGACTTGGAGGATGACCTAGGATAGTAACATTTTATTTTTTTTTATTGAGTGAATTGTAGTGAGAGTGTTCTTGTAATTTTTCTTATTGCAATTCATTTGAAGTAAAAGGGGTTGTAATGATATCGGTCAAGGGTGAGCTATCTTAATCTAGAAGAGGAGGTAGTATATACATGGACTTATCCATGTGGAAGAAGATTAAATTTAGGTCCCCACTATTAGCTATTCTAACCTTCTATCCAATTCCTTGATTAAGGTTACATTAGTAGTTTAATTTTGCATTGTGGATGGTAGTATAAAAGCATAGAGTTTCATTCATTTATTTAAGTGGTGAAAATTACTTAGGAGTCTTACATTCGTAAGCTACTACTTAACAAGGATAGCCTAAGATCTACTATAACCCAAGGACATAGGCTGTTAGGGTTATTTTGTCTAGTCTATTGAGGCCCAAACCCTTTGTTAAGTAGCATATAGGTAATAGCATTAGATTTACCACTTCCCTTGCATTATAGGGCACATCTATTACTTCAAAGTGGATATATGTTTGATCAAACTATCATGGGAATGCTTAATCGACGAATAAGGGCAATCACCCCAACAAGATCAAGGGTGGATTTCATCACCATCTCTTGAACCACCTAGGTTAATCATCACCTTACATACAACCCTAACCTCTATAATTTAATTAAAAGTCACTTAGGTGAGATCTATAGCAGCATATAAACTCATAGGACCCTCTTGTAAGGAGGCAAATTATTATCATTTAGTGGCCTCTATCTAATCAATTGCGTTGGCATTTAAAACGAGTAGCTCTACCAACACTTCAACTACTTAGATCACCTATGACTGACTGAGGAGGGTGTGAAGTGGTTGATTACGACTAGGATCTAACTAGTAAGTATTAAGACAAAGCTTAAAAGAGGATGAGCTACTTAGGTTAGAATTAGTCCAAGAGCCTCTCCCACAAAGGAAAAAAAAAAAAAAAAAACCCTTTCAACTTATTTTCCATAAGGTTAGGATTATTGTCTAATAACCCCAATTTTTGTAATTGATTAAGAAAATCAATAAAGTTTGAGTTTTAGATATTTCGGGCTGAAATATTAGGGTTATTTAGAATATACTTTTTATAAAAGTATAATCAAATAATAAGACATGTAAAATTAAAATTAAACTTAGCAAACCCTTCAAAATGACTATAAGCACGACAAATTCTGAATTTGGATGAAAAATCCTTAAGTTTCTTCATTTCTTAAACAAAAGGGTAAAATAGTAATTTTACCCAAAAATCAAAATCTCCCAAAATCAAAATATGAGATATCAAAATTTAGAATGTACTGAGAAATACTAATCCAACACCACTAAGTACACTCAAATCCGAGATCATGGGAATAAAACCCAAAATTTTATACATAAATTGCAAAATGGTCTTTTTACACCATGTGGAGCCCACAAGGGACCCAAAAAGGAATCTTATGAGCATCCCACATGAAATCATGGGTCAACAAACACTAGCTGGTCTTGGGGAAGAAAAATGGAGCATGGGAGACTTTCATGCCATTTAATAATAAAAAATTAAATATTATAATCATGAAAGAAGACCAAAATGCCTATAAATACAACCCCAAAAACCCTCCAAAAATTCTCATAAAATTCCCACAAAATTATACCTAGATCCCTCCCCAAAAACCCAAAATTTCCAAGAGATATCTCTCTTTTCAATTTCTTTTCTTTTTAGATTGGAACAAGAGACCTAAAATCAATTAGGCACTCTGTTCCAGATCAAATATCATCAATTCCACCATCCAAAACATCCCACCATACCTTAGTTACAAAACCCCCAAAGCAATTTCAAGATCCAACGGTTCAAACAATGGAACTTTTTGCAAGAAAGGTGGATCCATAGTCTTTAGAGTTACTTGCAACTACTGAAGAGTATTTTGAGTTAAAATCGAGTGTCGTCCAACTTCTACCAACTTTTTGTGGTCTAGATAAAGAGAACCCCTACCACTATGTCAAGTAATTTCTCAACATTTGTGCTACAATCACATATTGAAAATTTTCTAATGACTCTATTATACCTTCTCTATAAAGGATAAAGCAAAGGCATACCTAAATTCATTAGAAGTAGGGTTTATCACTACTTGGGAGCAATTATCCAGGAAATTTCTAGACAAATTTTTTCTTGTCCACAAAACCAATACCCTCCATAGACAAATTATAAATTTTCAACAAAAAGAGGGTGAGCATTTTTATGAATGCAAAGAAAGGTGGAAGGACCTATTGCTCAAGTTATTGCACCACAATTTTGAGAAATGACAAAAATTACAATACATTTGCAATGGTTTAACTCCTCAAAACTGACATAAAATTAAAGCCACTAGTTGTGGTGCACTCTTGACCAAGAGTGATGTGGTGGCATAGAACTTCTTTGAAACTTTACTTGAGAATTCCCAGCAATATGACTATTCTAGTAGAAGAGAAAGATATCCACAGCCTAAAAGAAAGGTGGTATGTCTGAGATAGGGACTGCTCCTAACCTCTATAACAAAATAGACATATTGACAAATAGGGTGGATAAGTTTGGTAGTCTTCTTAATAAATTTGGGGAAGTTATGTCAGCTAGAGAATCCACAATGCAACCTCCACCTGAGGTTTGCTAAATTTGTTCTAGTACAACACACCCTACTCCTTCATGCCCATCAAGCTCCACTCATCCTAAATTTTTTTTGGAGCAAGTGAATGCATTGAGAAACCCTAACAACAATTCCCATTTTGAGACTTACAATCTTGGATGAGCGAGGCATCCAAATTTATCATGGTCTCCGAATAATCATAAGGGGAGGACCATTTAGAATCTCCCCTAATCAACCTTTCCCTACAGCTCCATTTGTACAACAACTTGTACTTTCATAAGCATTTCCTCCACAATAGAGGAAACAATCATTAGAAGAGACATTGAGTCTATTTATATAAGGTACCTTAGAATTTCAAAATGGTACTAAACAAATAATGTAAGTCCACTCGTAATCTATTGCAAAGTTGGAATACCAAATGGGTCAAGTATCTATTGCACTTACTAAAAGGGAAAAAGAAAAATTTCCTAGTCAACCTGAGCCTAGCCTTAAGGTCTAGTATGACATTGGCACAACTTTTTGTGAGAAACAATAGTAGGAACATGCCAAATCCATAACTAGCCATAGGAGTGAAAAAATAAGAGACAACCAAGTTGGTTTGAATAACGAAATTGAATGTAATGAGGATACTAAGAAGCCCACAAAGACTCAGAAGGGTAAAGAGAAGTATCAGCTGCCTCCTACTTCTCTGAACCTAGACCTAAGGAACGTTATATTCTAAAGGCTCCATATCCTCAACATTTAAATATGGATAAGAAGGATATTAATTTTAATAAGATAATGGACATGTTTAAACATGTAAATATAAATATTCCGTTACTCAAAGCAAGCAAGGATATACCCTCTTATGCCTAATTTTTTAAAAATCTCTGTACCCATAAAAGAAAACTTCAAATGCAAAAGAAAGCCTTTCTCATAGAGTAAGCAAGCTCAATCATACAACACAAAGCCCCATCAAAGTATAGAGATCTAGGTTACTCCACTATATCATGTGTAATTGGGAAACACATAATTGATAGGGAACTACTTGATTTGGGGTTGAGTGTTAACCTATTGCCTTATTCTATATATAAGCAATTAGGTTTAGGTGAGATGAAAAAGACTACCACCACCCTACAATTGGCAGATATGTCAGTTAACATTCCATGTGGTGTGGTTGAGGATGTACTGGTTTAGGTTGATAAGTTTTTATTTCTAGTAGACTTTTTAGTCTTAGATACACAACCTATAGTAGACCTTGATAGTCAAATTCTAGTCATTTTGGGCCACCCATTCTTGGCCAAACCAAATGTAATTATCAATTGTAGGAATGACACTATGAAGTTATCCTTTAGGAACATAGACATTAAGCTTAATGTTTTTAATGTAGGACAACTTGACTCTGCACACATTGAGCCTCTCATGGCATGTCTAGCTCTTTTTGGTTTCATTTTGATGTAGACAGCTCCATTGATGAAGTGAACAGTTTACTCGATATTGCACTAGTAATGGATTCTTCTCAATGAAAAACAAGAGGTGGACTTCTTACACTTCCTGAGTTTACATTGGAGCCTTTCATTGTAAAAGATACACCCAATTTGAACCTACCACCTTTACATAATACTTCCCAATGTGAGAGTTTAGGGTCATCTAAACCCTTGATTGTTACTATAGAATAGGAAGGAGAGTCCATTGATGTTTTTGTAGAACATCATCCAACTCAAGGGTGTATAGTAGATGATTATGAGGGTTTAAGCCCCACTTTTTCCCTGTATCTAGACATACATGAACAACCCATTAAGGCGATTGAATGTCAGCTTGACTCTAACTTCATGACACTGTAAGGGAGGAATATTATCAACTTTTTAATGTTGACATTATGTTTCCTCAATTTGATAGAACCTAGGTCAAGTCACCTCGAGTTGGACCCAAGGAATTTTGCTTCATGGTGGTTTATCATGCCATTATCTTCTCACCACCATACATCTTTGAGTGGAAAATGTATATTGACTACCATGGGATTTTGAAATGAAATGAGTTTCCAAAATACTCAATAGTTAGTTTAAATTTATGTTTAATATATTGTTAATTGATTTAGGTTAAGTATCTTATAATTGCATTTTACATTTGCATTGCATATTTTGCATTATTGGTCACATCAATAGTTCAATGTACCATCACTAGCATGTAGGTACTATTTTTCTAACCCTTCTCTCTCCACTTAGTTGTTTCATTTGTCAATGCTTTTATCTTAAAAAATTTGGGACAAAGTTTAATTTAAGTTTGAGGGTAGGGTAGACCAAATTTGATGTGTCCAGGGTCTTTTTAATTAATCTTTGAGTCATTTATTATTTGCTTGGTCTTTTCTTGATAAAAATTTATGAAAATTTTATGAAAATTTACTTTACAAGGATGAGAATCAAATTTTTTGAATATGCAGTATATCTTTGAACTTGAAATAATTTATTCTTTTTTAAAGTTTTTTATGAAAATTAATCTTGAAATAATTATTTCATAAATAGCCATATATATAATTCAAGTTGAAAAGAAAGTATAATTTAGAGATCCTAAAGAAAATAAGTAGAGACTTATAACCCAAGTGAGATTAGAATCATTCTTTCTTTAAGAAATTATACATATATTATAAAATTTTCTTTAGTAGATACAAATTCATAATTGCCCTCATTATTCTTTGTCTTAGTCATCTATAAAGAAATCATATAAAAGACTATACAATATATCTCTTGAGTTTATAGACATATTTGAGTCATATGAAACTTAGGAACTTTGTTTAACCAAGAGACTTAATCTTTACTAAGTTATTTTTTCACTAGTTAACTCCTTGACTCTTTATATTAAGCCTTTTCTTTGACAACCAATTCACCATTACCCATATTTAATCCTATAATATATCCATTACCTAGTTGCTTTAGAAATATTTAGAGATGGTTGAAGGATTATCTTGAGGAAAAGTATGAACAATACAATTGAAGAGATGAACATCAAAAGGCTAAAAAGAAGAATAATTCAAAAAGGTCTATAAATAAAGATAAGAAACAAAAAGGAAAAGAAAAGAAAAAGTTAACCAATGAAAAGAAGAGTGTTCACTCTCATGTGTAAAGAAGAAAATTTTCAATACATCAGTAGAAGACCTTCACATATCTTTCAAAATAATCTTTGTTTACCCTTAATCCGCTTTCTTTGATAGCCGTATCCTAAGCCTTTGTTTTGTCCTAGTGAAACATCTAACTTGATCTTAGGAGTTGTATGGCTTGGATGCGGTTATAAATGAGTAGGGATTTTGGTAGAGTATAGCATTCTTTAATAATTGATACCCTTTCCATGAAACCATATCAGATATTCCCAAGTTATCATTCTTTTGTATGAAATATGTGAGAATGTGGCTTTGATGAACAATATTCTACTAACATATCAAAGAGAGATTTACCCATATATGAGTGATTTCTTTTTTATTGTCAAGAATATCCTATGAGATTTGAAGTCAAAACATACTTTTGGGTAGTAATTTGGGTTATATCACTACTACAATGAGGGGTTTATAAGACAGTTAGAAAACATCTTATACCTGACCGTCTTATAAAATGAAAATAAATATGAGATGATTTTTAAAACCTTCTTATATTAAAACTATTATAAGACAATTTTTGAATAACCATCTTATATATCTTAACTCTTATAAGATGGTTTCCAAAAACCCGTCTTGTAAATATGCAAAATATAGGATGATTTTTCAAAAAGAGTCCTACAAATGTGTGTAATATAGGACAGTTTTTCAATAACTATCTTCTATATGATTAGAAGCTGTGAAATAAATGTATCTAATAGACGATTGTTTTCCAATAAATGTCTTATAAATCTGTCTAATAAAGGATGATTTTTCAAAAACCATCCTAAAATCCTATAAACTATGGATATTTGAGGACATTTTTTGAGAAACTGTCTTATAAATATGAGTAATATAGGATGTTTGGAAAAACCATTCTATATTACAATGAAATATAGGATGGGTTATGAGAAAAGTGTCTCATAAAACTGTATAATATAGGATGGATTTGGAAAAACCGTCCTATATTGCTTATACTTTATGTACGAATTGTGTGCTCTTTTATTGGTTTCTATTTATACATTGTTCTTACAGTTTCAAAAGTTCAACACTTCATTTCTGGAGGCTACAAGTCATTTTACAAAATACATTCATACATTTTCAACACTTCCAACATTCCACATTGAACTTCTCCATACACACTTCTTAGTGAAATAAAGAAAGCATACACAGACTTAAATTAAAAAAGAGGAACACGTGCATCCAAGAATGAACAATTTTCTTAAACATGGGTCCCTTAAACTCAATGTATTTAATCTAGAATGAACAATTTCTAGCATTTACAACCATTAATGAATAAAAAAAATCATGAACATAGTTAAAAACACATGGTACTTTTACTATTCACACAAATTACAACAATCATACTTCAAGCAAGTATTTGCATGCCTTTTTGAATGAAACTTAAAAAAATCTAAAACATGAGTCTTCTTAAACTCAATGTCTTCTATCCAAAATAATCAATTTCAAGCATTTACAACAATTAACAAATTAGAAAATCATGAACAAAGTATAAAACACATGGTACTATTACTATTCACGTGGATTACAACAATCCTACTTTAAGCAAGTCTTTGGTCTTCTTAATCTCAATGTATTCTATCTAGAATGATCAATTATAATCATGTACAACAATTAATGAATCAAAAAATGATGAAGATAATAAAAAATGCATGGCACTATTACTATTCACGCAGATTACAACAATCATACTTCAATTTGCATGTCTTTTTGAATGAAAGTTCAAAATCTAAAACATGGGTCTTCTTAAAGCCAATGTATTCTATCTAGAATGATCAATTTCAATAATTTACAACCATTAATGAATCAAAAAATCATTAACATAGTATAAAACACAGAAAATCATGAACATAGAGTAAAACATATGGTACTATTATTATTCACGTGGATTACAACAATCATACTTCAAGCAAGTATTCGCATGCCTTTTTGAATGAAACTTCAAAATCTAAAACATGGGTCTTCTTAAACTCAATGTATTCTATCTAGAATGATCAATTTCAAGAATTTACAACCATTAACAAATCAGAAAATGATGAACATAGTTAAAAATGCATGGTACTATTACTACTCCCATAGACAGTTACAACAATCATACTTCAACCAAGTATTTGCATGCCTTTTTGAATGAAACTTTAAAATCTAAAACATGGATCTCCTTAAACCCAATGTATTCTATCTAGAATGTTCAATTTCAAGTATTTACAACCATTAATGAATAAAAAAAACATGAACATAGTATAAAACACATAGTATTATTACTATTGACGTGGATTACAACAATCATACTTCAAGCAAGTTTTTGGTCTTTTTAAACTCAATGTATTCTATCTAGAATGATCAATTCCAAGCATTTACAACAATTAACGAATAAAAAAATAACAAACATAGTAAAAAGGCGTGATACTAGTACTATTCATGCGAATTACAACAATCATACTTCAAGCAAGTACTTGCATGCCTTTTTGAATGAAACTTCAAAATCTAAAACATGGTTCTTTTTAAACTCAATGTATTCTATCTAGATTGATTAATTTCAATCATTTACAACCATTAACAAATAAAAAAAATCACTAACATAGTATAAAACACATGATAATGTTACTATTCACATAAATTGCAATAATCATAATTCAAGCAAATATACAATAATCATAAATCAAGCAAATATTTGCATGCCTTTTTGTATGAAACTTTAAAATCTAAAACATAGGTCTTCTTAAACTCAATGTATTCTATCTAGAATGATCAATTTCAAACTTTTACAACCCTTAAAGAAGTAGAAAATCAAGAAAAGAGAGAGATCCAATCTAATGAGAGAAAATGGATCACCAAGTATGTGTGGGGAGGCATGCGTTTGGTCTCTCCTCTCCTCCTCTTCTTCTCCTCCTCAAGGGTTTTATGTTTGAAAAATCGATGGGGGTTGGGGAGGGGGCCCTTGTGAAATCTCTCCTCTCCTCACCTCTTCTTCTTGTTCTCCTCCTCTTCCTTGTCCTTTTTCTTCTTCTTCTGCCGTCTTTCTCTCCTTCTCTCTCTTTCTCCTCTCATCATCATCTTCTTCTTCTCCTTAAGGGTTTTGGGGCTTTTGGTATGAAAATTTCATGGGGGCAATGAATTCTCTCCTCTCCTCTTCCTCTTTTTCTTCTCCTCCTCCTTCTTCTTCCCTCTTTCTTTCTCCTTTCCTTTTCTTCTTATCCTTAAGGGCTTTGGTTTGAAAAGTTTGTATTGGGTGGGGGGGAAAGGAGTTTTAATGGTTATTAATATAGGATCATTTTTTAAAAATAGTCCTATATTCATTTTGAATATAGGACGGTTATTAAAAAATTGTCTTATATTCAAATAAATATGGGATAGTTATTAAAAACCCATCCTATATTTAATTTAATATAGGATGGTTTTTAAAAAAATGTCCTATATTTTAATCATTATATAAGATGATTTTTTAAAAACCATCATATAATAAAGGTTCACTTTTGCCCTGACCCATCCCTGCGCCTAAATTTTTGTTTGAATAATGTAAGACAGTTTATTAATAACTGTCTTATTGGATTAAAGTAGTTTCACCAGTTTTTTGAACCCTAAAATCTTAAAATCATATGAAGTGTAGAGGTTACCCCATCATTTATTTCATTAGTGCTTAACCAATGTTTGGCATGACACGATGTGTGAACTTAATTGATTAATTGAATCATTTTTCATACATCAAATGATACAAACACTTTAATTTGTCCCCTCATATACAATCATATTCAACCTAAGCACCCTCCTCACCAGCACCACGTACATAATCCATCTCATTCTCCTCGATTAGATCGATTGATGCCATTGTTGTAGTGATTGAAGGGTAATCAATTGTCATGTCACCTAGGTCATCTTCATCATAGAAGACCCTTGGGAAGGCTACTAAAATAGTTGGTCATCTCATATTATGTCCATCTTGTACATAAAATACCTGTTTTGGTTGACATGCCAAAATGAACTAGTCATTTTGATAGGCAATTTTATTGAGGTCAACCAATGTCAAATCAAGGGCATTAGTTCTTATGCTATCTTTATTGTGTTCCATCCAATCACACTTAAACACAACCATAGTTCTACAGGTATAATCCAGCTCCCATATCTCATGTATAACCCCATAATAAGTATTGTTAGCTACATTTGGATTGTTGTCCTTTAACTTGGAAAAGAAAGTAGCTTTAGCAACTAAGCTAACACCACTACCTTGTTGTGCTCTTAACTTATCATGTTCATTTGTGTGAAAGCGATAACCATTGATGGCATATCCAACATACTTTATTACTTCTAGTGGAGGTTCCATTGCCATCTAACCTAAGCATTCAAAATTACTATGACCTTGGACATCTCATTAATCTAAAATTTGTATGTAATAATATACTAATTATTAATTAATATATACCCACATATGCTATTATACAAATCAACTAATTCATCATAGAGCACTATTTAATGTAATTAAATACCTTATGATGAAGCTACGTTGTGAAGCAATGATAATGCTCATCTTGCAGCCACTTCTATTTCCATGAATCTCTTGGATACCTCTCTTTTAGGAAGTCCATGTGCATACTACACAGTGATCAGATATGAAAATTATATAACATGCCTGCATTAATAAAACATTATGTATGTACCCTTTACTATACATATCAATATATATGGCTAAACTTTAGCAACATTAATGATTCAATTAATTAATGTGAAAGAGACCAATACGAGAACATTTGTTATGTAACATAATGTATGGCTGAACTTCATCAACATTAATATTTTGCATGACGTAAAGGTGGGGCTGGTCCCATTCCTCACCATCAATAGTCAATGCACAAACACTAGATAGAGGTTCACAAACTCTTGGATCAATCAATGCACCTGAATGTTTCTTTATTGGGATTTTAATAACATCCACTCTTGATAAATACTCATTGCAAAACTTGACCACTTCTTTTGCAATGTAACATTTGGCAATACACCCCTCTAGCCTGTTATGATTTCGTACATACCCTTTTAACACTTTCATGTATCTTTCAAATGGGTACATCTATCGCAAACAAATAGGTCCCCACAACCTAACCTAGTCAATGAGGTGCACTATTAAGTGTACCATGATATCTAAGAAGGATGGAGAAAAGATTGTCTCATGCTCGCATAAGGTTGTCACTAAATGCTCTTGGATTTCTTATAATTTAGAAGTATCTACCACCTTCTTGCACAGAGCATTAAAGAAGTAGCAAAATTTAGTAATAGATCCTTTAACTTTATTTGACAGCACTAAATATATTGCTATGGTTAGAACTTGTTGCATCAATGCATGACAATCATGAGACTTCATCCCCAATAGTTTCAGCTCTTCTATGCAGACAATGTTTCTAAAGCTTAAAGAGTACCCATTTGGAACTTTGATATCTGGCAGGGTTTTAGACATTATTCTTCTCCCCTCTCTGCTAAGTGTATAATTTGCTTTAGGAAGTATGTTCCTCAGTTGCCCCTATCCTGTGGATTAAACCTTCTCTTAAGACCCATTGTCATGAGATTCATTCGAGCTACAAGTCCATCCTTTGTTTTTCCTAGCATGTTAAGTAAGGTACCTATCAAGATTTCACATACATTCTTCTTAATGTGCATGACATCAAGCACACATTTTATGTGTAGAGATTTCTAGTATACAAGTTTAAAGAATATTGACTTCTTCTTTTAACAACTTATAGAGTTGCTTTCATTTGAACACGAAGTTGCCTTCTTCTTCTTCCCCCATGATACATTAAGGTTCTCAACTTATTTCAATACTTGTAGTCTACTCAACCTCTTTGGAGCTGTCCTAATCTCCACACTACCACCAAATTCCCCCTTTATAAAATGGTATGGATGATTTCTATGCAACCATCTTCTGTGGCCTAGGAATACCATCTTCCTACCATGTTGAAGTTGTGTGGCACAAGTTTAGTCACTACAAATAGGATAGGTATTGTATCCTTTCACTGTGCATCCAACCAAATTACCGTATGTAGGAAAGTTGCTTATTATCCATAGTAGTACAACCTTAAAGGTGAATGCCTCTTTCTGATATTCATCATAAGCTTCAACCCTACTTCCTACAATGTTCTAAGGTCATCAATCAATAGAGCCAAGTATATGTCGATGTCATTCCCAAATATTAACATAGTTAACATCATGAACTTCCTTTTCGTGCACAACAATGGTGGAAGGTTGTAATACATTGTCATAATAGGCCAACAACTATACCTGCTGCTCATAGAGCCATGATGATTAATCTCATTAGCAGATATTGCAAGTCGTAGGTTTCTGGGTTCTTCTCCACAATCAGGTCACATAAAGTCTACAAGCTTCCACGAAGGGCTATTTGTTGTATGCCATAAATAGTTGTCACCCACTCTCTCCTCAGCATGCCATACTAGTTTCTTCATTATTTCTTTAATATGAAACATTCTTTGGAATCTTAGAATAAGGGGAAAATACTATAGGACCTTTGTAGAGACATCTTTCACTTGGTGATCACTTGAATTCTTCCTCATCTTCCATCTTGAATGTCAACAAGTTGGACATCTAATTTTGTCTTTGTGCTCATCTCTGTACAAGATGCAGTCATTAGGACAAGCATGTATCTTTTCACACTTTAAGCCTCGTGCAACCAAGGTTTTCTTTCCCTCCCATGTTGACCTAACCAATTTGTTCTCGTTGGGCAGCTTTTTACTAATGACTTTCAATAATTCTATAAAACCATGATCTAAAATACTAAATCTTAACTTCACATTGTAAAGTTCTATCGCTGCAGACAACTTAGTATAATTTGTACACCCAATGTACAATGGCTCATCAGCTTCCTCCAATGCAGTCTAAAATTCTACTGCGTCATCTTGGAAGTCATTGTATACATCTTGAAACATAGGTGCAATTGTTCCACTATCTTCACCACTTTTTAGAGTGGCTTCTTTTACATATTCACATTTAGCCCTTACCAAGTGCCTATGAGGTACTTCATCTCCATGCCACATCTAGGAGCGATAACTTTCATCAATTCCATTGAACCACAAATGTTCTCTCAAGTCACCACTAGCAACCTTTTTTAGGTTTTCACATCTCAATCATGGACATTGCATTCAATTACAATTACCACCTACCCCAAGTGTAAACTTAATGAACTTTTCTATTTCCTCCTCATATTCCTTTGATGATCTTTTTGAATGCATCTAAGTATATTTGTCCCTTTTGTCCAAAAGTTGAAGTTCAAATGTGTGAAAAGACTTTCTAGACATTAAAAATTAATAACATGGACTAGGCATTTAACCAAATACTTGGTGTGCCTATAAAAGGTACATAGTTAGTGAAGACATATATAATTAATATATATTAGAGGAGTCAACAATTTTCAAGTGTAGGATTGGAAAAAGTAAGCATGATGCAAAAACATGACTATTTCATACACATAAATGTTCCACACACTAATCTATGCATATGAATATATCACACAAATGCAAGAAGAAAAAACAAAAGGAATTTTATACTCACATCAAATAAAGCAAACATATGGCAAAGTACAAGAATGAATACTACCCAATAGATATCAATTGAGAAAATACAAGTTCGAGACAAAGTGCATGTAAATCCAACCCAATGTTCGAGTTTTCGCTAAAGTAACCAGGAGTAAAAAATTAAAGGTTGAACTTCAACTTATAAGACATGAAAAATATAAGACGGTTTTTAAAAATCATCTTACATTGTTAATAATATAAGACAATTATCAATAACTATCTTATAAAAATTTTATATTGAAAATTATGGATAACTGTCTTATATTCTTTTAAAAATATAAGATAGTTTTTGCAAACCATATTATATTATGTTAATAATATAAGATAGTTTTCCATAACCGTCTTATATAAAATATTTATAAGACCATATGTGAAAATCGTCTTATATTATTATAATATATGAGGCGGTTTGTCATAACCATCTTATGAAATTTTATATAAGATAGTTGTATTAAAACTATCTTATAAGGCCCAAATTTTAGTAGTGTATTTTGCTTAGAGACTAATAATTAGGTATATATTGGCCACTTCAAGGTTTGATAAAATAATGGAATATCTTTAGCACATGGGTAGACTTTTCAACTTTTGTTCATCTTTATTATCTTGTTAAAGTTAATACTTGAATGAAAACTGAATAAAATAAAATTCTATTAGAAAAATGAAGGAACTTCCATAATGGTTTTTGAATGTTTATAGCTATCATTTTTTTTGAAATCCTTACAAGATGACAACTCATGCTCTTGGGTTAACCTAGGGTTTTAAAGGCTTTCTGTATGTGTAGACACAACACTTACGAAAGTGGTTAGAATTTAAAAAAAAATTATTTTCTATTTTTGTAGTTTTACTTGCAGATCATCAAAATGTAAGCCTAGGCGTATTTGATATATGTATAAATATCACCTAGAATTTCCCTATATTTCGTAGTTTTAACCTCAAATTTAACTTAAATATCACTAGTTAGGTTTATTTCGCATTTGGTAGAATGAAGGAACAATTGAGAAAATTTCCATTTTTAACAACTCAAAATGCTAAAAACGAGTCCAACCACCATTCAAGTACCATGAAGTTCAAAATTTCAAAATGCCAAGGGAGTGTAATTATTGAAATTAGCACTATCATAAACCCTAGGGGCATCAACATACTAAAACCATTTAAGAGAGGGTGCCTTTCTTAAAAGACAAGGTGGCAAGCATCCCATTAATGCATGAATGTATTCCACAACCTTGGGAGAGTTTCTAAGTGAAGCTAAATTCACATAAAATGAAGGCACATGTGCACGGACAGAGCCTAAGACCCACTGACAAACTACTCTCATCCACTCTCTCTTTCACTTATTCAAGAAAGGGCCCCACGAGTGTTGCATATATTATTTCCACTAAGGAATGGATAATATACTCTCATTTACACAATTTTACATGAGAATATTTAGGAGAATAAAAAGAGAAAAAAAAAAAACAATGTGAGGGTGAGGAGCACAAACGAGAAATCCAACACTTATGGTTCATTTAGATTTTTAAAGGATTGAAGGCTAAGATCAACAGTGCATCAATGCTATCCTAATGAACCAATAAGAAAAGACTTACACCAAGGTGGACCAATGACAATCAAGCCTACAAGGATACCAGAGTGGAAGACCATTGGTGGATATTTTTCCCATGTGTTGCCCACCTTATTTCGAGGAACCCATTGAACTCTGGGGGAGAAAATGTGTTCCTTGCAGAAAATATAGGAAGGCTAGAATAAATATTGAAATATGATTGCTCAAAGGAAAAAATGGTGGGCTATGGAGACTTTTTAAGAAGTGCAAAATGTATACACTTAAGGGAGGATCTAAGGAAGCTTAAAACCATGTTTTTTTGGAAGGATTGGTAGACAATATCTCAGCCATCCATTCTAGTGCTGGGAGAAAAGATAGTAGCAATTGTCTCATGGACCACTTTTGCATTAAAGCATTAAATAACTCGGTACTAGAGAAGGTTGATCATGTGACGACCCAGGTTTTCCCATGCATTTTTAAATGCAATATCTAATTCCTAAGGCGGGATGCATCCCTTTTTGAAAACCATTATATAAAAACAATGCAATGCAGTGGAAAATCTTTTGTTTAAAACTCATTTTAAAACCCCGAGTGTCATTTTCTTTCACAACAACCAAAGTAGTTTTTGAAAAAATTCAGAAATCATAAATGTCTTCCCAGGTCTATCCAGTCACAGCTCACAGCCCAACTGTAAATAAATACAAATACATGTCCAAAGGGTAGAGTGTTTACTTACATGTATAATTGTCTCCTTTTGATTTACTTGCTTGTATCACTAACATTTCCTGAGGCGTCCTCTACACGTGATTGGAGCTATCTTGAAAAATGATATATATTTGGGTGAGTATATACTATACTCAGTAGGAGTCTAGCACTACTAGTTTTATAATGCATGCCATGTTTAAAATCATATGCTCTTTAAAACATGTGCATGTTTGAACACTCATGTTCAATATCGATATTAAAAACCATTGTCGAAATAGAATACTAACGACTTAAAGAATCGCATAATCCAAGTCAAAAGTATCATATATATTATAAACACAATGATATGCATAAGATGCTCAACTGAATCCAACTCATGGATATATGGTATGGTCGACCAACCGCATGTCATGCCATATGCAATGCAAGTAAATCCTCAAAACATAGGGCCCACTATGCCCAAGACCTCCTCGCCGTGTGGTCCCTGGGTACTTGGGGACACTCGGTCATAGCCTCCACGGGGCATATGACACCTTGACCCAGTGCCCTGACACCAGTGGTAGCCCCCTGTACCACATGCAGTCGACATAGGGACATGCCTTTTTTTGGCGTGGTACCCTTTCCACCTAATAGTGGTAGAGGTTGGGAGGCCACCCCAGACCTCTCGGCATAGTGCCCATGAGCTTACCAGCTCAAATCACATATGATCAATCAAGCAAAAACCTCTTTTTCAAAACCTGTCCTCTTTGGGTCCCTCACAACTGCCTGGCCCTCACATCTGCCTACCCAGCGTCTTTTGGGCACTCTAGCGTCTTTTGGTAACCCTTAAGGACATGCAATTTTTCAAAACTCAATAACCACAAATCATGAAATTTATGCAATCATTTGCAAAACATGTCTATGCATAATGTATTTATCATATGCATGTTGAATTCATTTATAAAATTAAGTCATGCTAAACAAGTCGTATAACTTATACTTAAAACATGCATTCTCAAAACAATCATGGCTCTTTTTAAAAGTCTAATAGCGATAGAGCACCTACCTCGAAGTCTCCTGGAGTTGCGTCCTTCATCACTCAATCTGACCCTGGGTCTCATTTATAAACTCCTGGATATGAATGGATAACAAGGAGTCCTTATCAATTTTGATCTATTTAGAAATTAGATCGCTAGATCTGCCTTTTAGGGTCTATGGGTCCTTACCTAATTCATTGTCAGGCTAGATCCTATGATATGGATCTATTTTTCAATGGTCAGACTCTATAAATGGTCCTATGATCCTAATTTTATAGTCTTATTGGGTCTGCACATCATGGTTTCCAAGATGTGTGCGCGCCCTGGTCAAACTAGGACCCATGCTTGCATGTCGTGCGCACCCAAAGGCCGTGCCAGGGACCGCGTTTGCACGCGCACATGCATGCCCAAGCGACGCAGTACGACGTGCATCCTGGATGGCATTGCGCGAATGCGTCTTTGATGTAGCATGGCATGTCTCAGCCCCCAGGGCACCCTGTGCATCCCAGTCGAGCTAGGACCCGTGCCCCACGTCGCGCGCGCACCCGAAGGCATCACCAGGGACTGTGTATGCACTGTTGCACGCCTGAAACCCATCCTAGGGACCCTGTCCCAGGCACACGTGAAGCATGGTGTCCCTGGGATGCCTTGTTCGCACAGAGCCAGTTGGAACAAGCTTTCCCCGGCGTGTTTTCCGGCCAGAAATGTTTAATCCGAGATGGATCTAGCCTGGAAGAAGGAAAAACAGAGATAGAGGGGGAGAAAACCTACCTGGGTAGCCAAGGATGCCCTCATTCGGGTGGTGCGGCTCCCTCTTTTCCGTTTGAAAACCCCATGTTGTCGGAAATCATGAGGAAGAGGAAAAAAAAAAAAAAACCCCAATGTCGAGCATGACCGGAGGTAGAAGGGGAAAAGAGAAGAGAGGGGAATGGGGAGACAGGTAAAAGGAATGGCTAGCCTGAATGACCTGGCCATTGCCATTCTTCATGGAAAATCGACGGAGGGTTTTCCGGTTTTTGTCGGAAACCCCAGCCCCAATTAGCCGAAAAACTCGATTCGAAGAGGAGGGAATAGGGGCTTTTTTATAGCCTTACTATGGCAGTGCTGCCAATGGCGGTGCCGCCATTGGCGGTGGTGGAAACCTCTTGAAACTAGGGTTTCTGGAGAAATCTAGAGGAAGAAGAAGACGGGATGCCGTTATCAAAACGGCCCCTGCTTTTGCTATCTTTTTTGTTTTTAATTTAAATTACATAAATGCCCCTAATTTTTAAACGGCCATAACTTCTTCATACGAACTCCGTTTTCGGCATTCTTTGAGGCATTGGATTCCTTTGTTTATTATTTTAAATAAAGTAAAACATTTAGCACAGTTCATTTTCTATAGAATGTCCAATTCATTTTTGTTAAATAGCGTAAATTGCTGGGGCCATTACATTATTTCCCCCTTAAAAGAATTTCATCCTTAAAATTCCACAAATACTTTTCTTCAAGTCAGCTGTCTTCTTGATAAGATATATTCTTCCTGGAGACTCCCTTAAAACTCGAACTATGAAAATTCCTGTGCTTTATTCCCACACCTCTGTTGTCGACGAATCCATTATTCCATTATCCAATACTCTAAGTGGGTTAATACTTGGAGTAATGTTGTCCTTAAAATGCTAATCATACTATCTTGTAACCAATCCTAGGCACATTCTCAATTTATCCTCGTTATAATTCCTTCCACAAGGCCTTACACACACACACACACACACATATATATCGTCAATATATCTTATCCGTTTTCTTTAAGTATATATGGGTCGCTTTCGCTGCGTACCCTGATACATAGTCCCATGCGTGCCAGTTTGTCATTACTGGTTTCTATCTGTATTACCCATCCTTAGATGCTCATATTCCTCTAATCATGTATAGGATAGTCTCCTTAGATGACCATACTCTCCTACTCGTATATAAATTACTTCATACTTCTTTGAGATCATATGCTCTTATTCCTCATATTTCATTTTGAATAGCATACAATAATCCCATTTTCCTCTTGTCTTCCATCTAGTGATATGCATGTCATTAGTAAGACTCTCAAAAAGTGACATTCTTTTTATTGTGTTTAACTTGTATCTTAATTTCTTTGCTTCATGTTTTCCCAAGATACCTCAACACCTAATATGGTACCATGTGTCATCCGATTATATCAATGATAAAAGCCAAATCCTTGATTAACTTTGAATTTCAATTGTCCGTCACTCTTCTACTATAACTGGGGTCCTCAATCAATATCATATTCAAAATAACATCCTTTATCACTAATATGATCTCATATTATGATTAGGATATCCTAACTGTATGTCAAGTTTCATAGATGTTGAAGCCATTAAATGCTTTCCTCCCTAAAGAGTTTATGCAAACTCATGTCAAATGTTTTATGGTTAATTCATCATCATGGGTCAAATGTTCTCGTCCAAAGGCCTATCTCACTATTCACATCAATTTTTCATTAAGATTTCCAATAATGTTCCCATTTATGCAAAACGTCTCTTATTCATAACCGAGTACCCTTATTAGGTCATGGTTGAATCCTTTGTCATTATCTTCTTTATCCTTTCTTTGCTTGATGGTTTTCTTCATAATTTTTTAGTCCAAAAGTTCTATACTCAATCCAGTAGGGTTAGTCCTTAGGAAATTCCTACAATTGATTTTTTCGTACTTGGTATATGCATATAACAACTAAATTTTTGTCTAAAGGCAACGTAACATCAAATCTCACCTTATAATGTGCTAGCCACCTCAACTTTTCTCCTTCCATTCCCTATATCAATATGTTGTTCAATCTTTTATCACTGTGTTATCGTCAACCATTCAGTCTTAATTGTCAGGGGGTATCATCATCATAAGTAGTGATTTTTTCAATTCCTCAAATTTTATCTTTCAAGTGCCTCCTCATACTTAGCTTATAATAGCAGTTCTCATTTGATAGCTATTACATCAAGTTATGCTGAAGCTGTTAAATCATCAAATCTGAAAAACACTGAGGTAATCATGGAACATTTTTGTAGACATATAGAAAGAGAATTTATTCGATTACCTGTTGATCTCTGTCCAGATGTATAGGTTATGAGCTCAACGGTCTCTCTAAAGCGATCAGTGCTTATCCAAGTCAGCAGCATCTTTCAGACCCATAGTGATTTCAATGGTTTGTCATGGTATCTATTCAGGTTTGGAAAAATCTGTCTCATTGGTGGAGATCGCTCCTTTTTTTTGCTTCTGTCTCAGTTGTTACTATATTCATTGTACTTGTAGCTCCTCCACGATGTGGCCTAATCAACTAACCTCATACCCTCAAATGACTTAGTCTAACAAGTACTTCTTTCAAGTAAAACTCATGTCCAAATACATATAATATCCCTCTGAGTATATAACTTCTACTGCTAACATATTTGATTAAATAGGGTGGGATACCTTTATTTAGTCAATAGTACTCTAAAGGTAATGACTAAATAATGGTCTTAAGATATTTGCTCTTCCGAATCTATGATAGCAAGACCTCAATTCAATCCTTGATGGTACCCTACTTGCAGAAGAAAGACAAATGGATAAGTTACTGTCCCAGCTTAATTCCTTTTTCAATATACTTTATTTACTCATGTAGTGGCAAGGTAGGATATCACAGAATTTTCCTTTTTATGGACTATATCCATTGGTGTTCCTCATAAGCTAATGGATCCGATAAGATTCTAATTGCAATAATTGATATAGGCATCAAACCATTTGTAGAATTTAATTTCTAGTTGGTCACCATTCCTCTTCGGAAATTTTCGTGCAGTATAATGTCCTTTCATTCAATGCTCTACTCAAAGTCTTAAACCCCATATGCTTTCTCTCTTTTATACTCTTTTACAATAAAATCACTAACTCAACTAGTATTATTCCTTCAAATTTGATTGCTTTGACCTTCCCATTGGATTCAAGATGAAAAATTTGTATGTATCTTCATAAATTCATGATCTTCTTCTTTTGAATATTCAATATTTATTGAATACTTATAGTTACATCTCGATCTCTTTCTCTCTTTTCTTCAAAATCCTCACTTTTGTCTTCTTAGATCAATGTCTTCATGTGCTTTGTTGCATATACTCGATCTTCTTGTCAGACACGAGAAATTTAATACCTCCAAGAAATGTTGAAGTTTTCTAATATCATCGAAATCCTTAATTGCCTATATCCTTAAGAAAATTCATACAATGTCTTAATAATGTTATTGATCTTTTGGTCATGCTATACTTCTCTTATAAGTTCATGTTAGGATCAATCTATTATTCATAGATCTATCATCCCTAATATTATCGTCAAAATCTTTTGATAACTCGGTCGAATTCATTTCCCTATCATATTTGTGTTATGTTTCTCTTAATCACATACTATGTCACTTGTATACATCTTCTGATTTGCTCCATAATACTCCTGTAGTTATTAGTCGATAGCACTTCACTCTTCATAAGACTACAATTAAGGTATCCAAAATTGAGCTAACTCCTTTAGGATCCATACCTTTGTGACCTAGTACGAGTCATAGTTATCTCCTAATATCATCTTGCATTCTCATCCCTCTTAGATTATCATCAAAATCTTCTCAAAGTTTGTCTTTTACATCCCCTATCATACTCATATCATATCCTTGTGATAGTGTACTCATATTCTGATATTCTTTATGATGGTAAGATAGCCATCTAGGTTCTTCGATGTTCTTATCTTTGGTGAGATTGATCCATTACAGGTTAGAATTATCTACTAACATGTTCACCAACATCTTCCTTCATTATTCTCATCATAATATGATCCATATATGAGTTTTCATATTTGCACCACTGCACAACAATCCTTATTGATAAGATTTAAGCCATCCACTATCTAAGTATTTGCTAGACCCATCTCCTTTTTCACCTATTGGTTTATGGTGAAATGCCTTGAGCATTAATATTGTAATCCTCAAATAGAAGTAGTCATCTCTACTACTTCTATTTATACTACTTCTTCTTGATTTTCTCTATTGTCTAGGACCCTTGGACATGCTGGATTGGCTATGAAAGGATAAAACTTGGGCTCTGATACCAACTGTGATGACTTGGGTCTTCTCATGCATTTCTAAATGCAATATCTAATTCCTAAGGCAAGATCCGTCCCTTTTTGAAAACCATTATATGAAAACAATGCAATGCAGTGGAAAATCTTTTGTTTTAAACTCATTTTGAAAACCCCGAGTGTCATATGCTTTCACAACAACCAAAGTAGTTTTTGAAAAACTTCAGAAATCACAAATGTCTTCCCAGGTCTATTCAGTCGTAGCACTAACATTTCCTGAGGCGTCCCCTACACGTGATTGGAGCTATCTTGAAAAATGATATATATTTGGGTGAGTATATACTATACTCAGTAGGAGTCTATCACTACTAGTTTTATAATGCATGCCATGTTTAAAATTATATGCTCTTTAAAACATGTGCATGTTTGAACACTCATGTTCAATATCGATATTAAAAACCATTGTCGAAATAGAATACTGATGACTTAAAGAATCGCATAATCTTAGTCAAAAGTATCATATATATCATAAACACAATGATATGCATAAGATGCTCAACTGAATCCAACTCATGGATATATGGTATGGTCGACCAACCTCATGTCATGCCATATGCAATGCAAGTAAATCCTCAAAACATAGGGCCCACTATGCCCATAACCTCCTCGACGTGTGGTCGCCGGGTACCTAGGGACACTCGATCATAGCCTCCACGGGGCATATGACACCTTGACCCAGTGCCCTGACACCAGTGGTAGCCCCCTGTACCACATGCAGTCGACGTAGGGACATGCCTTTTTTTGGCGTGGTACCCTTTCCACCAAATAGTGGTAGAGGCTAGGAGGCCACCCTAGACCTCTCAGCATAGCGCCCACGAGCTTACTAGCCCAAATCATATACGATCAATCAAGAAAAAACCTCTTTTTCAAAACCTGTCCTCTTTGCGTCCCTCACAATTGCCTGGCCCTCACAACTCCCAGCGTCTTTTGGTAACCCTCAAGGGCATGCAAATTTTCAAAACTCAATAACCACAAATCCTGCAATTTATGCAGTCATTTGCGAAACATGTCTATGCATAATGTATTAATCATATGCATGCTGAATTCATTTATAAAATTAAGTCATGCTAAACAAGTCGTATAACTTATACTTAAAACATGCATTCTCAAAACAATCATGGCTCTTTTTAAAAGTCTAGTAGTGATAGAGCACCTACCTCGAAGTCTCCTAGAGTCGCGTCCTTCATCACTCAACCCGACCTTGGGTCTCATTTATAAACTCCTGGATATGAATGGATAACAAGGAGTCCTTATCAATTTCGATCTATTTAGAAATTAGATCGCTAGATCTGCCTTTTAGGGTCCATGGGTCCTTGATTAATTCATTTTCAAGCTAGATCCTATGATATGGATCTACTTTTCAATGGTTAGACTCTATAAATGGTCCTATGATCCTAATTTTATAGTCTTATTAGGTCTGCACATCATGGTTTCCAAGATGCGTGCGCGCCCTGGTCAAACCAGGACCCAATCCTGCATGTCGTGCATGCCCAAAGGCCGTGCCAGGGACCGCGTTTGCATGCGCACATGCATGCCTAAGCGACGCGCTATGACGTGCTTCCTGGATGCCATCGCGTGAACATGTCTTTGGCATAGCATGGTGCATCTCAACTCCCAGGGCACCTCATGCATCCTGGTCGAGCCAGGACCCGTGCCCCACGTCGCGTGTGCACCCGAAGGCTACACCAGGGACCATGTACGCACTGTCGCATGCCTGAAACCTGTCCTAGGGACCCTGTCCCAGGCGTACGTGAAGCATGGCTTCCCTAGGATGCCTTGTTAGCATAGAGCCGGCTGGAACTGGCTTTCCTCGGTGTGTTTTTCGGCCGAAAACACTAGATCCAGCACGGATCTAGCCTGGAAGAAGGAAAAATAGAGATAGAGGGGGAGAAAACCTACCTGGGTAGCCGGGGAGGCCCTCATTCGGGTGCTGCGGCTCCCTCTTTCTGTCTGAAAACCCCATGTAGCCGAAAATCATGAGGAAGAGGAAAAAAAAAAAAAAAAAAACCCCAATGTTGAGCAAGACCGAAGGTGGAAGGGGAAAAGAGAAGAGAGGGGAATGGGGAGACAGGTAAAAGGAATGGCCGGCCTGAATGATCTGGCCATTGTCGTTCTTCATGGAAAATCGAAGGAGGGTTTTCTGGTTTTGGCCGAAAACCCCAGCCCCAATTAGCCAAAAAACCCGATTTGAAGAGGAGGGAATAGGGGCTTTTTTATAGCCTTACTATGGTGGTGCTGCCAATGGTGGTGCTGCCAATGGCGGTGCCGCCATTGGTGGTGGTAGAAACCTCTAGAAACTAGGGTTTCTGGAGAAATCTAGAGGAAGAAGAAGACGGGGTGCCGTTATCAAAATGGCCCCCTACGTTTTCTGTCTTTTTCATTTTTAATTTAAATTACAAAAATGCTCCTAATCTTTAAACGACCGTAACTTCTTCATACGAACTCCATTTTTGGCGTTCTTTAGGGCATTGGATTCCATTTTTCGAGTAGAATCTAATGGTACCAAGTTTTCTTACAAATTCCTTCATTTACTGTTTTAAATAAAATAAAACATTTAACATAGTTCATTTCCTATAGAATGTCCAATTCATTTTTGTTAAATAGCGTAAATTGCTCAGGGCATTGTAGATCATGACCCTGAGGTGGAAATAAAATATTAGAAAATAGCTAAGAATAAGTGAGATTTGCTTTGCAACGGAGGAAAGAAAATTAAGAAAGCTTTTGAATGTTTTTCCAAGGAGAGCAAAACATGTAATTCATAGGAGCAAGAGGAAGGTGATAAGGAAGAAATAGAATGGAGGGAAATAAGGGGGATAAAGGAAGTTAGAGGGTGGTTTGTAGGAGGATGATTGGACAAAGGGAAAGGATAGCAAGGAGGTGAGATATCATCCTAATCTAAGATGAAAATAAGTTAAACTATAATAACATACAAAAGGAGCACTTCCAAATGATCTATTAGTCTTAGATTCACATGCACTTAGTCTCCCTTTATTTCCACACCTATTTCATTCCATTCTTTCTTAATTATTTTTCATGCCTTTTTCCTTCTTATTTCCCTTGAATTTTGAATGCACTTTACCTCTTAGTTTTTTCTTTCATTTTCATGGCCCTAACTCTCCATTATATCTCTTCCATTTCATGTAATTCCCTCACCAAGAATTCGTAACTTTCATTCCTTTTCTTACTATTTCTCCCTCTTAATTTGACCTACATAAGTCCCTTAGTTTACATGCACATATTTTGGATTTTTTACGTGCAAATTCTCCCCAATGTTGTTGGCTGTTGCGAAACATCTTATACTCTTGCTGATTGGCACAACAAGAGTACAATAATGTATGAAGGAAGAAAGCATGGTGGCAATGTGATTGGGAAAGCACTGAAGTGGCTTTTGTCGAGTGACATGGTATTAATTTGGTGAAATCTTTTCTTTTCACGGCATTTTGTATTTTCTATATTTGCTTTGTTGAGAACTCCTTATAATCTTTTATTTCAATTAATGAGAAAGTTGTAGTTCGTTGTTTTCATTTGTTTCATAGTAGAATTGTCACGACCCGGGTTTTTATATGATGCAATGTTGATAAAAAGGCGAGATCTCTTGTTTTATAAATATGAAATGCATGAAAATCTTTTTCATTTTGAAAACAACCTTTCATAAAAACCCCGAGTGTGAAAACTCATTCTCAATCTATTTAGTCATGGCAAAGTTTTAAATCAATAATGTTCCCAAGAAAGTGTTAGTCACAGCCCCAGCTATTAGAGAGTAACTACAATCAAGTAACATTGAAAGATAAGATAGGGGTGTACTTACTTGTGCTTGGCCTTATGTCTCCTAGTACAAATGTCCCTTGCCCTTAGGTATTTACTTTGTATCTGAAAAATGTTGAGGATCGGGTGAGTATATAATATACTCAGTAGGGCTTATCACTACTAGTTTATAAATGCATGAGTTGTTTTAAAATCATGTGCTCATTTATTCAAAACATGCGTATGTTTGAATACTCGAGTTCAATATTAGTATAAGAATCCATAATCAATTTCAAAATATGCATATGTTTGAATACTCGAGTTCGATATCGGTATAAGAATCCATAATCAACTGAAATTCTTATAACTTAAAAGATCACATAATTCCAAAAGTGAAAGTATCATATATCTGATGATATCATGATATGCAATAGATGCCTCATGGAGTCCAACTCATGGACCTCTAATATGGTATGGTCGACCAACCTCATATCATGCTACATGAAATGCACATCAAACCATAGGGTCCACTATGCCCACGGCCTCCTCGCCGTGTGGTCCCCGGGTACCTGAGGACACTTGGTCATAGCCTCCACGGGGCCTATGACACGCCGACCCAGTGCCGTGACACCAGTGATAGCCCCCTGTACCACATGCAGTCGACGTAGGGACTTGCCTCTTTTTGGGCATGGTACCCATCCACCTATTAGTGGTAGAGGCCGGGTGGCCAACCTGCACCCCTCGGCATAGCACCCACGGGCTTACTTGCCCAAATCACATAAGATAAGTCAAAACCTGTTAAAACTTGTCCTCTTTTGGGTCCCTCACAACTGTCTGGCCCTCGGCACTCCAGCGTCTTTTGGAAACCCTCAAGGACATGCAATCTTTGCAGTATGTAAATCATGCAATGCATGCAGTCGTTTGCAACACATGTATGTGCATAATGTATATGCAGTCATTCCAAAACATGGCTATTTACAAAGCATTTATCATGCATGATGAATTTATTCATACAAATCACATGCAAATCAAATCATATATCTAAAACATATGTTCTCAAATAACAATAGTTCTTTTAAAAGAATCTAATAGTGATAGAGCACCTACCTGACTAGGTCGCGTTCACCCTCGTGTCCTCGTACACTCCTGAACATGGTTTGGGGACTTAAGGTTAGTTTAACCTATCTTTAATGGGTTTAGAGCATTTGGGTCTCATTACTTAGGCATTAGGGGTCCATCCCTATGCCTATGGGTGTCCTAAGGTCCTAATTAGGCCTTGGTATTCTCGCTTTTCAGAGTCCTAGCGGTCACGCGCCACCATCCTATTCTAAGGGTCATGCCCTACTTTTATTGGGCTTTTATTAGGGATTTTATAGTTTGGATGTGTCCGCGTCGTCGATACGGACACAAAGCCTTTTGCGGCGCCTCAATCGGAGCTCTAGATCTCAAGTTATAAGCGTTTTAACATTGCATGTACATATAGTATTAAAGACAAACAAAGAGGAATGCTAGGGCGCTGCGCGTCTGCGACGTGCGCCCAGCATTCTTAAGAACCAAAAACACGACGCCTTGCTAGTGCGCTGCGCGTCTGCGGCGCGCGCCTCAGCGGGAGCATCTGCAGACGCGCGAGACGACGCCGCTCGTCGTTCTTTTAGCGGGCGCGTCCGGAGACGCGCCCGTTTGGTTTTTTCAAACTGCGTCGGCCTGCGTCGACGTGGGACGGTCCTGTTGGATCGTCCCGCCTGTTAGTGACCTGGGTCATCCTCGGGTCACCCCGGTTCGACCCTGTCGAACCGGTGCGGCCTGGGGACGTCCTGTGGGTCTTTGTGGCTCCCCCGGAGGCCTATTCTGCATGGTTTTCATGGAAAAACCTAGGGAAATCGTTCCTGGAACTATGGTGGAGATGGGTTTGGGGTTTTTTCGTGCGTACCTGCTTCGTGGGTGGTTTTCTCTCCACGTTTTCCCCCCTTGCTCACTGCTTCACGACTGGTTTTCTCCAAGGCTTTTGGGCTGCCATTAGAGGCACCCAAGAGCTCTATTTATAGAGCTTTTACAGAGGGTTACGGAGGGTTTCTAACCACCTTTGAAGGGGGGGGGGGAACCCTCGGGAATGGCGGTGGTTTCTTCTTGAAACACCGCCGTTCCAGAAACCTCTAGGAGGTTGAAGACGACGGGGTGCCCGTATCAAAACGGGCACCTGTGTTTTTCAGGTTAAATCGTTTTTGGGAAATTTACAGTTTTGCCCCTGATCTTCAAAGGGCCATATCTTGCTCATTTTAACTCCGTTTTGGGTGATCTTGGTCTCGTTGGATTCCTGTTTCCGAGACGCATCTAATGGAACCACTTTTGGTATCAAATTCCTGGGTTTAGTTATGGTGACTAGTGAAATGACCAAAATGCCCTTTTTCTTTAAAATTGAACTTTTTGTTGCTAAACTTGGAATTTCAATATTACAAAATTGGAGTCATTACATTCTTACCCCCTTAGGGGAATTTCGCCCCCGAAATTCTACTATATACAGTCAAAAGATCTCGGGGTACTTTTCTCGCATTTCTGACTCCGGTTCCCAAGTTTCTTCTTCCATGTGCACATTTCTCCACAAAACTTTGACTAAGGGTATGTCCTTGTTCCGCAGCTTCTTATTCTTACGATCTCGAACCTCAACTGGTCTTGTTTCTAATTTGAGATCCTCCGTCATCTCTATGGGTACCTGGTCGATGACATGAGCAGGGTCAGGCACGTACCTCCTTAGCATAGACACATGGAATATGTTATGCACTTCGGATAGCTGAGGGGGTAGCGCGATCCTGTAGGCCACTTTTCCCACTTTCTCCAGGATTTCGAAAGGTCCTATGTAACGCGGACTAAGCTTGCCTTTGATACCGAACCTCATAACTCCTTTAGTGGGGGATATCTTCAGGAAAACGTGCTCTCCTATGTCGAATTCCAATGGTCTCCTACTTCGATCAGCATAGCTCTTTTGGCGGCTTTGAGCTGTGAGGAGGCGGCTTCTTATGAGTCTGACCTTCTCGGCACATTGCTCTACCAGCTCGGACTGGAGCACCCTGGATTCTCCAACTTCACTCCAACTGGTGGGTGATCGACAGGGTCTCCCATAGAGCGCCTCGTATGGAGCCATGCCAATGCTTGACTGAAAGCTATTGTTGTACGCAAACTCGACTAGCGGTAGGTTTTCATCCCAACTCTGCTTCCAATCAAGGGCACAAGTTCGTAACATATCTTCGACTATCTGGATTGTGCGCTCTGACTGTCCATCGGTCTGTGGATGGAAGGCTGTGCTATAGTTCAAGGAAGATCCTAAAGATTTTTGGACGGACTTCCAGAGTTGTGAAGTGAAGCGGCTATCCCTATCTGAAGTGATACTAAGGGGTATACCATGTAGACTTACTATCTCTTTGATGTATAGCTGAGATAGGCTGTCAGTGGATTGGGTATGACGTATGGGAAGGAAATGGGCTGTCTTAGTTAATCTATCAACAATTACCCAAATCATATCATGACCCTTAGAGGTCTTGGGTAGCCCTACGATGAAGTCCATTGTGATGTGGTCCCATTTCCATTCGGGTAACTCAAGGGGTTGTAACAATCCTGCAGGTCTTTGATGTTCGGCCTTTACTTGTTGACATGTTAAACACTTTGCCACAAATTTCCCTATGTCTCTTTTCATACCATCCCACCAATATTGTTTCTTTAAGTCCTGATACATCTTAGTCCCTCCTGGGTGTATTGTATACTTGGACCGATGAGCCTCTTTTAAAATTTCTTGTCTTAACTCTTCATTAGCTGGTACCACTAATCTTCCTTGCATGTAAATGCTACCATCTTCCTTTTTGTAAATCTGGTTTTCCTATGGAAGCTTGTATATATGGATCTCCTTTCTGTTCTTGCTTAACTTTTTCATTAACAGCCGATTTTATTGTTAGACCTGCCATAATGATCTTGTGCTTACTTATGTCTGGTTTCCATGTGATTACTTCTTGTAGTAGCTTCCATCTCTTGGTTAATAAACTTGCACACATCCCTTGGGTTTTTCTGCTTAATGCATCTGCTACCATATTAGCTTTTCCAGGGTGATAATGAATGGAGAAGTCATAGTCTTTTAAGTATTCCATCCATCTTCTTTGTCGCATGTTTAAATCTTGTTGGGAAAAGATATATTTAAGACTCTTGTGATCTGTAAAAACTTCAAACTTTTCCCCATATAAATAATGTCTCCATATTCGCAAGGCAAAGACTATGGCTGCTAATTCCAAGTCATGGGTTGGGTAATTGACTTCATGCTTCTTGAGTTGTCGAGAAGCATAAGCGATCACCTTCCCATGTTGCATAAGTACGCAGCCTAGCCCTTGTTGCGAGGCATCGCTATATATCTCAAATCCGCCACTTCCTGAAGGTAAGGTAAGGACAGGTGCGGTAGTCAACCTTCTTTTTAGTTCTTGGAAGCTTTCCTCACATTTATCAGTCCATTCAAACCTTGTGTCTTTCCTGGTTAGCTTAGTTAGAGGTAAAACCATTTGTGAAAAACCTTTGATGAATCTTCTGTAATATCCAGCAAGTCCTAAGAAGCTTCTTATTTCTGTGACTGTCTTAGGTCTTTCCCAGTTCTGTACTGTTTCAACCTTAGTAGGGTCAACTGCTATGCCATCTTGAGATATAATGTGTCCTAAGAAATTAACCTTTTCCAGCCAAAACTCACACTTACTGAATTTTGCATATAGCTTGTGTGCTCGTAGGGTGCTTAATGTTATCCTTAGATGTTCCATATGGTCTTCAGGAGTCTCAGAATATATTAAGATATCATCCACAAACACTATGATGAATTTATCTAAGTACTCTTTGAATACCCTATTCATGAGATCCATAAACGCGGCTGGAGCATTAGTCAAACCAAAGGACATCACTCTGAATTCATAATGGCCGTATCGAGTCCTGAAGGCTGTCTTGGGGATATCTTCTTCTCTAACTCGAAGTTGATGGTACCCTGATCGTAGATCAATCTTAGAGAAGACTCTAGCTGACTGAAGTTGATCAAAAAGATCATCGATTCGGGGAAGAGGGTACTTATTTTTAATGGTGACCTTATTCAGCATCCGATAGTCTACGCACAATCTCATTGAGCCATCCTTTTTCTTAACAAAAAGGACTGGAGCTCCCCACGGAGACACGCTAGGTCGTATGAACCCTTTGTCAAGTAGTTCCTGTAACTGGGTCTTCAGTTCTCTTAATTCTGCAGGAGCCATTCGGTAAGGAGCTTTGGAAATGGGGGAAGTAGGGTATAAGGTCAATGATGAACTCAATTTCCCTTGGTGGAGGTAGACCTGGTAAGTCCTCAGGGAATACATCAGGGAATTCTCGAACAACCTCGACATTCTCAAGCTTTGGTTGGGGATTCTTGACGGATTCTATCTTGGCTAAGAAGAAGGGGCATCCTTGAGCAATGTGTTTAACTGCTTTCATGGCAGAGATAACACATGCTCCAGAATAATCCTTTCTTCCTTGGAGGGTGAAAGTGTCTCTATTAGGCAGGGTAAAAGTAACACACTTCTGACGACAATCAACAAAGGCTTGATGAAAGGCTAGCCAGTCCATACCTAGGATGATATCAAAGTCATTCATATCTAAGTGGACAAGGTTGGCATGTAACAAATGGTCCTTAATCAATATGGGGACATCCTGGAGATAAGAATAAGTGGGGAGTGCCTGGCCTACAGGAGTCATGACTTCTAGAGTGAAGTCTAGGTCCTGTGGTATAATGTCCAAGGATGATGCAAATTCCAGGGATATGAAAGAATGAGTGGAGCCTGTATCAAATAGAACTTTTGCAGGTGTATCATAGATAGAAAGAATACCTTCAACGATTGCGTTTGATGCTTGGGCTTGACTGGAAGTCAGGGCAAAGACACGTCCTTGGCTTTTTGGAACTTGATCTTCTTTACGCTCTTGCACTTTCCTTTTTGGACAGTTGTTAGAAAAATGTCCTAATTCTGCACAACTATAGCAAGTGATGTTGGAAGTGAGACATGGTCTGCCTGGATGGTTTCTGTTACACCTAGGGCATGCCTTCCAGTCTGGTCTTCTTCCTTTGTTTTCAAACGGCTTCTTGAACAGTGGCCTAGGTCCAGATGACTGAAAGGGTCTCTTTCCTTTGTTCTTCATAGTGTTGATGTTCTTAGTTTCTCTTGTTGCCTGGTTCCTTTGATAATCTTTTTCATATAGGGAGGCCATTTCTACTGCTTTGGCTACTGTGGAAGGTTGGAAACCTAGAACTCTGTTCCTGAGTCCTGGGTTGAGTCCGTCTACAAATCTTTCAGCTGCATCTTCTTCATCAGCACAAGCACGGGGTGCAAATCTTCGGAGGTTGATGAATTTACTTTCATACTGTTGGACGGTCATATTTCCTTGTTCTAAGTCCATAAATTCCTTTTCCTTCTGTTTCCTTATATGTTTAGGATAATATTTGTCATTAAAGACCTTTTTAAACTCTTCCCATCCTATTGTTTCTTGCTGATCAAAATAAGTTCTTTCTGCTGTTTCCCACCAAAAGGTAGCTTCTCCTCTAAACATAAATGTGGCCATGGGTACTTTTCTTTCTTCAGCTATGTTCATGGCCTTAAATATCTTTTCAATATCAATTAACCATTTTTCAGCTGTGGATGCTTCATCTTCTACTGTGAATGAGGGAGCTAGTTTCTGGAACCTTTCTAACTGAACCTCAGTCCTGTCTATTGTTTTATCAGGGGAAGGATCTCGGGGGGTAGGAGTTTGGCTATGACTATTCATGTATTGTCCCATGTTCTGTAAGAATTGCTGAAATAACTCAGCCATCCCGTTGCCCGACCCAGTGGAGTCTACTGGTGGGGCTTCAGGTCTTGGAGCATTGCTTCCCTTCTTTCTAGGCATCTGTAATCACAAGGCAATTCACCAAATCTTAGTTTGTGTTATCCTATTACCCCTTTCTCTTTCATGGATGAAACTTGATTATAAGTTATTCTCCTCATAACTGGGCTGTGAGTAACGTTAAACCGTGCTCTGATACCAACTGTCACGACCCGGGTTTTTATATGATGCAATGTTGATAAAAAGGCGAGATCTCTTGTTTTATAAATATGAAATGCATGAAAATCTTTTTCATTTTGAAAACAACCTTTCATAAAAACCCCGAGTGTGAAAACTCATTCTCAATCTATTTAGTCATGGCAAAGTTTTAAATCAATAATGTTCCCAAGAAAGTGTTAGTCACAGCCCCAGCTATTAGAGAGTAACTACAATCAAGTAACATTGAAAGATAAGATAGGGGTGTACTTACTTGTGCTTGGCCTTATGTCTCCTAGTACAAATGTCCCTTGCCCTTAGGTATTTACTTTGTATCTGAAAAATGTTGAGGATCGGGTGAGTATATAATATACTCAGTAGGGCTTATCACTACTAGTTTATAAATGCATGAGTTGTTTTAAAATCATGTGCTCATTTATTCAAAACATGCGTATGTTTGAATACTCGAGTTCAATATTAGTATAAGAATCCATAATCAATTTCAAAATATGCATATGTTTGAATACTCGAGTTCGATATCGGTATAAGAATCCATAATCAACCGAAATTCTTATAACTTAAAAGATCACATAATTCCAAAAGTGAAAGTATCATATATCCGATGATATCATGATATGCAATAGATGCCTCATGGAGTCCAACTCATGGACCTCTAATATGGTATGGTCGACCAACCTCATATCATGCTACATGAAATGCACATCAAACCATAGGGTCCACTATGCCCACGGCCTCCTCGCCGTGTGGTCCCCGGGCACCTGAGGACACTTGGTCATAGCCTCCACGGGGCCTATGACACGCCGACCCAGTGCCGTGACACCAGTGATAGCCCCCTGTACCACATGCAGTCGACGTAGGGACTTGCCTCTTTTTGGGCGTGGTACCCATCCACCTATTAGTGGTAGAGGCCGGGTGGCCAACCCACACCCCTCGGCATAGCACCCACGGGCTTACTTGCCCAAATCACATAAGATAAGTCAAAACCTGTTAAAACTTGTCCTCTTTTGGGTCCCTCACAACTGTCTGGCCCTCGGCACTCCAGCGTCTTTTGGAAACCCTCAAGGACATGCAATCTTTGCAGTACGTAAATCATGCAATGCATGCAGTCGTTTGCAACACATGTATGTGCATAATGTATATGCAGTCATTCCAAAACATGGCTATTTACAAAGCATTTATCATGCATGATGAATTTATTCATACAAATCACATGCAAATCAAATCATATATCTAAAACATATGTTCTCAAATAACAATAGTTCTTTTAAAAGAATCTAATAGTGATAGAGCACCTACCGACTAGGTCGCGTTCACCCTCGTGTCCTCGTACACTCCCGAACATGGTTTGGGGACTTAAGGTTAGTTTAACCTATCTTTAATGGGTTTAGAGCATTTGGGTCTCATTACTTAGGCATTAGGGGTCCATCCCTATGCCTATGGGTGTCCTAAGGTCCTAATTAGGCCTTGGTATTCTCAGTTTTCCAGAGTCCTAGCGGTCACGCGCCACCATCCTATTCTAAGGGTCATGCCCTACTTTTATTGGGCTTTTATTAGGGATTTTATAGTTTGGATGTGTCCGCGTCGTCGATACGGACACAAAGCCTTTTGCGGCGCCTCAATCGGAGCTCTAGATCTCAAGTTATAAGCGTTTTAACATTGCATGTACATATAGTATTAAAGACAAACAAAGAGGAATGCTAGGGCGCTGCGCGTCTGCGACGTGCGCCCAGCATTCTTAAGAACCAAAAAAACGACGCCTTGCTAGTGCGCTGCGCGTCTGCGGCGCGCGCCTCAGCGGGAGCGTCTGCAGACGCGCGAGACGACGCCGCTCGTCGTTCTTTTAGCGGGCGCGTCCGGAGACGCGCCCGTTTGGTTTTTTTTCCAAACGGCGTCGACTGCGTCGACGTGGGACGGTCCTGTTGGATCGTCCCGCTTGTTAGTGACCTGGGTCGTCCTCAGGTCACCCTGGTTCGACCCTGTCGAACCAGTGCGGCCTGGGGACGTCCCAGGGGTCTTTGTGGCTCCCCTGGAGGCCTATTCTGCATGGTTTTTCATGGAAAAACCTAGGGAAATCGTTCCTGGAACTATGGTGGAGATGGGTTTGGGGTTTTTTCGTGCGTACCTGCTTCGTGGGTGGTTTTCTCTCCACGTTTTCCCCCCTTGCTCACTGCTTCACGACTGGTTTTCTCCAAGGCTTTTGGGCTGCCATTAGAGGCACCCAAGAGCTCTATTTATAGAGCTTTTACAGAGGGTTCTGGAGGGTTTCTAACCACCTTTGAATGGCGGTGGGGAACCCTCTGGAATGGCGGTGGTTTCTTCTTGAAACACCGCCGTTCCAGAAACCTCTAGGAGGTTGAAGACGACGGGGTGCCCGTATCAAAACGGGCACCTGTGTTTTTCAGGTTAAATCGTTTTTGGGAAATTTACAGTTTTGCCCCTGATCTTCAAAGGGCCATATCTTGCTCATTTTAACTCCGTTTTGGGTGATCTTGGTCTCGTTGGATTCCTGTTTCCGAGACGCATCTAATGGAACCACTTTTGGTATCAAATTCCTGGGTTTAGTTATGGTGACTAGTGAAATGACCAAAATGCCCTTTTTCTTTAAAATTGAACTTTTTGTTGCTAAACTTGGAATTTCAATATTACAAAATTGGAGTCATTACATTCTTACCCCCTTAGGGGAATTTTGCCCCCGAAATTCTACTATATACAGTCAAAAGATCTCGGGGTACTTTTCTCGCATTTCTGACTCCGGTTCCCAAGTTTCTTCTTCCATGTGCACATTTCTCCACAAAACTTTGACTAAGGGTATGTCCTTGTTCCGCAGCTTCTTATTCTTACGATCTCGAACCTCAACTGGTCTTGTTTCTAATTTGAGATCCTCCGTCATCTCTATGGGTACAGTCGATGACATGAGCAGGGTCAGGCACGTACCTCCTTAGCATAGACACATGGAATATGTTATGCACTTCGGATAGCTGAGGGGGTAGCGCGATCCTGTAGGCCACTTTTCCCACTTTCTCCAGGATTTCGAAAGGTCCTATGTAACGCGGACTAAGCTTGCCTTTGATACCGAACCTCATAACTCCTTTAGTGGGGGATATCTTCAGGAAAACGTGCTCTCCTATGTCGAATTCCAATGGTCTCCTACTTCGATCAGCATAGCTCTTTTGGCGGCTTTGAGCTGTGAGGAGGCGGCTTCTTATGAGTCTGACCTTCTCGGCACATTGCTCTACCAGCTCGGACTGGAGCACCCTGGATTCTCCAACTTCACTCCAACTGGTGGGTGATCGACAGGGTCTCCCATAGAGCGCCTCGTATGGAGCCATGCCAATGCTTGACTGAAAGCTATTGTTGTACGCAAACTCGACTAGCGGTAGGTTTTCATCCCAACTCTGCTTCCAATCAAGGGCACAAGTTCGTAACATATCTTCGACTATCTGGATTGTGCGCTCTGACTGTCCATCGGTCTCGTGGATGGAAGGTCGTGCTATAGTTCAAGGAAGATCCTAAAGATTTTTGGACGGACTTTCCGAGTTGTGAAGTGAAGCGGCTATCCCTATACGAAGTGATACTAAGGGGTATACCATGTAGACTTACTATCTCTTTGATATATAGCAGAGATAGGCTGTCAGTGGATTGGGTATGACGTATGGGAAGGAAATGGGCTGTCTTAGTTAATCTATCAACAATTACCCAAATCATATCATGACCCTTAGAGGTCTTGGGTAGCCCTACGATGAAGTCCATTGTGATGTGGTCCCATTTCCATTCGGGTAACTCAAGGGGTTGTAACAATCCTGCAGGTCTTTGATGTTCGGCCTTTACTTGTTGACATGTTAAACACTTTGCCACAAATTTCCCTATGTCTCTTTTCATACCATCCCACCAATATTGTTTCTTTAAGTCCTGATACATCTTAGTCCCTCCTGGGTGTATTGTATACTTGGACCGATGAGCCTCTTTTAAAATTTCTTGTCTTAACTCTTCATTAGCTGGTACCACTAATCTTCCTTGCATGTAAATGCTACCATCTTCCTTTTTTGTAAATCCTGGTTTTCCTATGGAAGCTTGTATATATGGATCTCCTTTCTGTTCTTGCTTAACTTTTTCATTAACAGCCGATTTTATTGTTAGACCTGCCATAATGATCTTGTGCTTACTTATGTCTGGTTTCCATGTGATTACTTCTTGTAGTAGCTTCCATCTCTTGGTTAATAAACTTGCACACATCCCTTGGGTTTTTCTGCTTAATGCATCAGCTACCATATTAGCTTTTCCAGGGTGATAATGAATGGAGAAGTCATAGTCTTTTAAGTATTCCATCCATCTTCTTTGTCGCATGTTTAAATCTTGTTAGTCAAACCAAAAATAATTAGAAAATTAACTAGTCTCATCTAGGTCATTTCAATCACAGCCACATATTCAAGGTTCAATATTACATGTCCAAATGTCAAAGAAACAAAAGTCATAACACAACAATCTACTTACAAATTTTGAAGATAATTATCTCCTAAATACATCATCTCATGCACATGCACATCTACACATAAATAGAAAAATCATCGTCAGATAGTGTAAAGATACGAGTATGCACCAGGAACATCTAAACAACAATATAGGAGAAAGACAACACTACTCAACTCTACTTATATTTTAGTTTGATAAGAATAGAATACAACAATGGATTGTCCCACCATGTGCTCTCTAGCAGAGCTTCAATGGCTTCTGGACATACAAGAAAGAACAATAGGAAAGAAGATCTACAAAGCAATGAAAATCTTCAATGCCATTAGAAGGCTTGTGGCATGCTAATTTATAACCTTCTCCACCAATCAGCTCATTGATTTGACCTTTCAACAAACCTATAACATGATAGCTGTATAACAACAATAGGGGCTTTGTCTCTGTGTTTTTATGTCAAGAATTCTTTGCAGATGAAGAGATGTCAAAGGGGCTTATTACTTCCCAAACAAATCCTCCTACATCTATATATAAACGCTGGTTCATCAAGAATATGCAAGAAAAGCACTTCGAATTGTTGATTCATCGCCAGAGATGGCTTAGAACCAATAGTTCATTATCTAATGGATCTTTCCGTTCTAATATTCTATTCGAGAGTTATCAGTATTTATCAAATCTCTTCCTATCTAATGGAAGGCTATTGGATCAAATGACAAAGGCATTGTTGAGAAAGAGATGGCTTTTCCTGGATGAAATGAAACATTTGATTCATGTAACAGGAGAAAGATTTCCCATTCCTTAGCCGGAAAGATATGCGGCCATGAAAGAGGGATTAAGTGGAACAGAATTGACTGGGTGGTAGAGTCGTGGAAACACTTGTTTATTCCTTTGGACTTTAGCTCCATGGAACAATATGCTATTGCTGAAACATGGAAGAATTGAAATCTTAGATCAAAACACTATGTATGGATGGTATGAACTGCCTAAACAAGAATTCTTGAACGGCGAACAACCAGAGCCTATTACTCACTACATCAAACAATTTCCATTAATGAAACATGTAAATCCATTGGAAAATAAAAAAGACACATGTCCGATGAAATGGTTGTTGCTATCTGCTCCAATAACGAATCATTGGTTTAACTAAATAACTAAATAGATAGACCTTTCTCTTCGTATCAGGTCGGGTGGTTGCTGATCGTTTAATCCATTAAGCAAAGACTAGCTGCAGGTGATTTTTTTGTGTTGACAGTCAACCTTCCATTCTTAGATGATGCTTACCATCAGGTTTGAGGATTTTTGTTGCATACTGCTAGAGGGCGTTGCCCCCTTAGACCCCCACCGGGGCTACCACCCCAGGCCCCACGACTGGGGGAAGCTGCCCCCGAACCCCCGTTATTCCTTCTTGTAACCATTGCGGTCCCTAATGACCTCATCAACATTAAGTTGGTCACACAAATCTCATACCACTGTGGTACACCAAGTTGTATCTTATTGAGGTGGGCATTGTTATATACCTACACCCCCCGACAATGCACACATTATGCAGGCTAAGTTATTGGGCCTATGCTCAATTTACAAAGATGTTAGCAGAGTTGGGTACTTCTGAGTGCTTTAGAGAACATATCAGAATAGTTGTCCTCAGTAGGACAGTATTCCATGTAGACAGATCCTTCTTGAATCAACTCTTTGACATAGTGATACTGAATCTCTATGTGTTTTGTCCTAGCATGGAATACTGGGTTCTTTGCCATGGATATGCAACTTTGACTATCACATCTTAGTATTGTTGCATAATCTATAAACACTCTTATATAAGTTAGGATGCGTTGTAGCCATATAGCTTCACAAGATGTGACACAAACAGCTTTATACTTAGCCTTTATTGAGTAAAGTGCTACAGTAGGTTGCTTCTTGCTAGTCCATGAGATGATACCACTACCAAATATAAATCCATAGCCACTAATTGATTTCCTGGAGTCAACATCGCTAGCCCAATCTGAGTCACAATACCCAGATAAAGTCTCTCTTATCTTATATGATATCCCATACTCCATAGTGCCTTTGAGGTATTTTAGGACCTGCATTCCTTCTTGCCAATGGGATTCCCTAGGTTTGTTTGAAAAATGACTAAGAACTCTCACAGCATAACAAATGTTAGGTCTAGTGTTACACAAGAATAGTAGACTTCCCACCATCTTTCTATATAGCTTGTCATCTACTTGTTGGGAAGGATCATTAGTAGATAACTTTGTGTTTACCTCTATAGGGGTGACCACTGGCTTGCATTCAGACATACCAAATATTTTCAATAACCCACGAACACATTGTTGTTGTGAGATAAATATAGCATGAGGTTTTTGCCAAACCTCTATTCCTAGGCAATAATGTAGGAGCCTAAGGTTTGTTATTTCAAACTCTTGGCTCAACTAGGGTTGGGTCTTGTGAATATTTTCTTCATGGTCACCAGTTATCACTAGTTCATCTATGTATAGCACTATGTTTACTTTCCTTCCTTGTTCACATAGAATGTACAAGTTTGATTCAGACTGCTTCTATGAAATCCTCGATCCAAGAAGGAGTCGATGCATTTGTACTAAGCTCTTGGTGCCTGTTTTAAGCCATATATTGCCTTTTTTAGTTTATAAACTTTGTCTCATTCATCTTGTACTTGAAATCCTAGTGGCTTTGTTACGTGGACCTCTTATTGTAGATGCCCATTAAGGAAGGCAGACTTCACATCCATTTGATGTAGAACCCATCCATAATGAGTAGTAGTGGATATAACTAATTGAATAGTTATCATCTTTGCTGTGGGAGCAAAAGTCTCTTGTATTTTTAAAGACTTCCATCAACCTTGTACTTCACTTTCCAGATCCATTTGGTGCTGATGATTTTCCTATTTATTGGTTTAGAACAATATCCTAAGTATCATTTTTCAAGATACTATCATACTCAGCTTGCATTGCTGCTCTCCAGTTTGGATTAGACATGGCTTCTTCCACAGTTATAGGTTCCATAATTGTTTCAATAATTTGACTCAATAAAGCCATGTTTACTAGCTGTTGTCCTAATCTACTTTGCTCCTCTATTCTCTTTTATCGTCATGGCCCATCAAAGCATGGGTCATCTTCCATAACTTATGGGTTTCGTTCATCAAAGAGTTGTTTTACCCACTTCAGTTGTGGCCTCCTTATGGGTGCAACATGTTGGCCTCCAGATTCTTCAAAGTATTTATCTTTATTTGACATGTGTTGGTCAAGCACTGGGTGGGTTACTTCTTCAGTTGATGAGGAAATGGTAGAACCAATGTCTTCCATTGAGTGTGGTCACTCATTAAACACCACATCTCTGCTCTTAGTGACCTTCTTGACCTCTATATCATAGAGTCTATATGCCTCAAACCCTTCACTATATCCTAAGAAGATACATTTTTTGCTTTTCTAATCAAGTTTCTTTTTTTTTTCTTTTGGAATGTGTGCAGAAGGTTTTGTACCTAACTATGCCTCTTCTAGAGTCATATTATTCAATGCTCTCGTAGAACATTGATTGAGGACATATACTACAAAATTGATAGCTCTAGCCCAAAATGTATTAGGTAGATTTGAACCTTTCGGTATGCATCGAGCCATTTCCACTATTGTTCAATTTCTTTGTTCTACAATACCATTTTGTTGTGGTGTGTATGGGGTAGTCAATTGGTGCTTTATGCAAACTTTCTTGTAGTAATTGGAAAATTCTATGGAACAAAACTCCCCCTACCCCCATGATCTGTACGAAGCTTCTTCAATGGAGTTGCATCTCATTTATCACAAGTTTGTTCCACGCTTTGAACTTTTCAAGAGTATCAGCCTTCTTACGAAGGAAGTACACCCACATCTTCCTACTATAATTGTCGACTAACAGTAAGAAGTAAGAAGATCCTCCCAAAGCTGTTGTAGCCATTTTGCCACAGAGGTCAGCATGTACTAACTCTAGAGGAGGTTTTGATTGATTATGAATCTCCTTTGGAAATGGCATTCTATGTTGCTTGCCTAGCATACAAGCTTACAAGTTTCCTCGATCTCATGAATTGTTGGTATGTTTGTCACCATATTCTTTCTCTGCATCTCCTTCAACACATGATAGGAAATGTGTCCAAACCTTTCATACTAAAGTTGACTCATTTTGGCATCTACAATTGCAGTAAGAGAGTTGATTTCATAAAGGTTATTCTTTCGGAAACCTTTAGCTATTATGCTTTTATCTATGTCAAGAATCAACACCTCATTCGTCTTGAATTGAACCTCCATATCTTTATCTGTAATGGTAGCTATAGATAGCAAGTTTCTCGTAATCTGAGGTACAAGAAGAACATCTGCTAGCTTCTAAATTCCTCCATTATTGGACATGATTGTGATAGTACCCATCCCTTCAATTGAGCAATGAGTATTATTCCCGACCACAACATTCATCGGTTCTTATAGAGATTTTATGGAATCATATAGTTCCCTATTGCTGGTCATATTTCGGGAAGCTCCACTATCTAACACCCATGTACTTTTTTGGTGTAAATATGTGCTAGAAGAAGTCTCTTTGTTACTGTAAACAAATGTAGCTCAATTTCTGCCTTATTGGTAGATTCTTTGTTTCTCTAGGTATGTTTCAATGTGCCATTCTTTTCATCACGAATCTTTTTACCACAATCTTTAACTGCATGACCATTCTTATTGCAGTATAGCATGACCCAAAGAACTTCTTTTTCTTTCCTTTCTTCTTTTCATCTGTGCTACTCCTTACTTTGATTGAGAAAGTAGAGTCCAACTGACTCTCTCTACTTTTCAGCCTCATCTCCTCCTCTTGAAACATAGCATCGAATTCTTCAAATGACAGGGCTAGAACACGAACTTGTGGATTAAGTGCTATTGCAATGCCATCCTACTTTGGTGCTAGCACTCTAATACATGTTCTAGCAAGTCCCTCAGATGATTTTGCTATGCTAATAGCAGCCATTTGATCTTGTAGGCTTTTCATACTACTGAAGAATGATTCAGTTGCTTCTTCCTACCTAATCTTTCAGCAGCTAACTGATTTTCAAGGTTTTGGATGTGTGTCTGGTTCCTTGTCTCATACTAATTTTTTAGTATATTCCATGCTTTAGAAGCCTTTGAGGTATGCTACATTAGAGTGAGAACAAAATCATGAACACTTATGACAATAGCACAGAGTGCATCATCATTCCCTCTCCTCCATTCATTGACAAGATGAGGGCTAGGAGGAACGATATTTGTGGGATCATTGGGTGAAGGAGTTGTAATAGGTTCAGCATCGATACCCAGAGTAGTATCAAGTAGCTCATAGGATTCAAGAATAGTTGAAATCTTGAACTTCCATAGAGTGTAGTTTGATCCATTGAGCTTTCCTTATATTGAAGTAGGGGGATGAATGCGGATTACTGGTATAGAACCAATTGAGGTAGAATTAGAAGCAGTGGTTTGAGTAGTCATTGTTGTTGAGCCTTACAGCATAAGATTGATGTTCAGAGTCTCTTGTGCTCTGATACCATGTAAAGATATGAGTATGCACCAGGAACATCTAAACAACAATTTAGGAGAAAAACAACACTACTCAACTCTACTAATATTTTAGTTTGATAAGAACATAATACAATAATGGATTGCCCCACCATGTGCTCTCTAGCATAGCTTCAATGGCTTCTGGACATACAAGAAAGAACAATAAGAAAGAAGATCTACAAAGCAACAAAAATCTTCAATGCATTGGAATGCTTGTGGCATGCCAATTTATAGCCTTCTCCACCAATCAGCCCATCGATTTGACCTTTTAGCAGACCTATAACATGATAGCTATATAACAGCAGTAGCGGTGGCTGGTGATCATTTAATGCATTAAGCAAAGAGTAGCTACATGTGATTTTTTTGTGTTAACAGTCAACCTTCCATTGTTAGACGATGCATATCATCAAGTCTGAGGATTTTTGTTGCATACTGCTAGGGGGCGTTGCCCCCTTGGACCCCACTGGGGCTACCGCCCAGGGCCGCGCTACTCAGGGGTGCTGCCCTCCAACCCCTGTTATTCCTTATTGTAACCATTACAGTTCCTAATGGCCTCATCAACACTAAGTTGGTCATACAAATCTCATACCACTGTGGTACACCAAGTTATATCTTATTGAGGTGGGCATTGTTATATACCAACATATAGTAAATGGACCACAAACAACAAAATCACAAATTGTTTAAACACATCAGTATGTGTCATAAAAAAAATATAGATAATATGATTAGAGTTGCATCCTACTCAAGGTCTCATAAGTGTAAAACCACTCGAAATCCAACTACCTACCATTTTTGCATGATTATTCATTCTTGACCTAAAATCCTAAGGTGTCATGCACCTCTCACACTATCTGTAATATCTAGTATTATTAAAATTCTAATATAATTATAAAAAAATGGGGTATTTTTTTCTTCTTTTCTTTATCATCTTTGGTTGATTGATTATTAACTAAGCATTAACTAAGACATGGTACAACTAAATGAGAGATTGATAAGGGTTTACTAAAATAGCCTAAGAACATATGACAATATAAGGTCATGTGTTAGCTAGGTTAGAAAGGGTTGAATTAGAATATATGAACATGTATTGGAAGGTCACCTAAGTAGGTAATGTGTGATAATAAGAACACTTATACGGATAATACATGTATATAGCCATATAAGGAGTAATGGTGGAAGAGAGAGTCTTAATTTTCCCCTAAGGATTAAAAAATGCTAAGTAGATCCTTAAGTGAATGGTATATATAACATATTACCTTATGAATGATGATCATATAAGAAGCTAAATACAAAAACTTGTGTAAACCTCAGTGATAGAAAGTATTAAGTTGATAGAGTGATATGGTGTATGTAATGCTAAGTAGAGCAAGGTCACACATGTTTAATAGAGTGCACACACTAGGATTTGGTGTAAAACATGATTTGGTGAGAGTGTGGGAAGTTAATAAGTTTTCAATTTTATATAAAAATACCCAATTAGTAGTCCATGTGTTATAAATTATAGGCATTATTCTAGGGTTTTTTTTTATAAATTTCATAACACATACATTTCTAACCTAATAATTCCAAAGTTAGATATTTTATAGGTTCATGGGATAATCTAGAGTAAGTATTTGAATAATTATAAATTTTTTTGGATTTAATTAGATTTTTTACTATATTGAAGGTATTGAGATGATGATCCAATGGTGAAGATTGATCAAGATGAGGATTGAAGATCAAGCCTAGGCCTAAGTTTCAACATTCCAAAGCTTAATCAAGGTTCAAGATCATCTTAAGGCAAGCAAGAAAGCAATAAGAAGATTCAAAAGTGATTAAAATGTACCCATGTAAAAAGCCATACAATTCCACAGTTTGCTTGAGAATTGGAACCATGTATGAGATTTCCTAGTCTAACAAGGAAACCTAAGGAATGAAGGCTATTCAAGCTTTGAAGCCAAAGGAGTTAGCCACTCAAGCCATCAACCAATGAGCTATCATAGTGAGCCATTCAATCCATATGAGCCTTGCCACAAGAAGCCATGCTTTTAGAGGAAAGAAAGTATGCAAGTTGGACTAATGAAGGAAGAGTCCATTCTCCATCTTTCCTTTCCCATCTATCCATCTCCCTCACCATCTAGTTTTTATCATGTGATTTACATAAGGGGGAGACACCTACCTCCTAAAAAAGTGGTGCCTCCCACCTTAAGTTGTCACTATCTCTAATGCACTTCCCACTTTCTAAATTCAACTTTCTAAGTCCCACCTCATTGCCACCTTCTAAACATACCCAATGCAACCCATGAATTCCACATCAAAGTCTTATGGTGTTCCATGATTTTTACCAACCTTGAAGTCCTGTATCTTCACTTTCTAAATATAAATTTGAACTCCTAAACTTCAAAAGTTTCATGGGAATTCTATCTTCAATGCATATCTTTCGTTCCCATCTCCTTAGAATAAAATTTCAACAGTTTTAGAAGGAGCAAACCACCCACTTATATAAATATCTTAGGTTTTCATGTGGAAAGACATCTTTGAGAGGGAGAGACGCCCACCTCCTAAAAAGGTGGTGGCTCCCACCTTTCTCCATTAGAAGCAATCAATGACTCTCTCCATTGTGTAACAACCTCTGTTCCAAGTTTCCATGCCTCCTTTTAGGTGTTTTCATCCTTGTTTGGAAGTTGTTTTCAAGGTTAGTTTTATTTCTCTTAGTTCTTTGTTTGTTCCTTCCATTATTGGTTTACTTTGTTCCTTGATTTCAAGCATTATTTTTCCTCCCCTGTTCCTTGTTTTCCTTGATTATTTGTCTCTTCATTTCAACCTTAGATCCTTGTATTCAAGGACCACAATTCTCTTGTAGGACAGCCAAGAGATCATACTCCTTGGATCAAGGTCTTGTTCCTTGAGTTTCCTAGCTTTCATTGCTCCATTCCATCTCTCTTTTTCCTCTCTTTCTTCTTGGTTAATCTTTGGGTTATATGCATACTAGTTGAGATTGGATTGTTGGATTGAAAAGAAGAAGAGTGAATGCAATTTCTTTGATTTTATTTACCTTCTAATGGTGTGTACATCCCTTGGATGATGAGCACCACACTTTTTTAATCTCCCCTTTCAATAAAAGTGATCTTGGTTCATGTTTAAAGTGCAATTTCCATGGATGTTCAAGTGACTTAATTATTGCTTACCTTGTTGACCGAATCCCATGTTCTTACTTAATTTCATGCTTCTTTCATTTAAGATCCTATGTGCATCATTCTAGGATAGTTTGCATTTAGATTTCACATACACCACCCTCTTGAGACATATGCACATTAGCTATGCGCTTTCATTCATTCCATGCTAGTTTAATTGCATCATATGTTTTCACATGCATCATGTTTATATTATTTCTTAAGTTTTTCATGTTTTAGATTAGGTTTATTTCATGTTTAAGTGTTGTCCTTCATTCCTCATGTTAGTTTCCATGTTAAGTTAGATTTAGAAAGCTTCAATGTTTAATTTTAGAAATTTTCTAATTTCATGCATGTTTTAATTTCAAATTAATTAAAGTCTTAGATTAGAATGAAATACATCTCTTATGTCTAGGTTAGATAATTTAAATTAAATCCAAACTATTGAAAATTTGTGAGATTTCTCCTAGGATCGTCCTCTCTAGCATACAAATTACTACATTGATCTGTGTACTTGCGAGTAAATTAAAGCTACACTAGAAGCTACTAATGCTCCACACATGATTTACAAGACGTGACATCTATCTAGGTGCATGTATGGCTAGCTTCCCACTTGCGTGATTCATTTCGTGTAGAAGGCAATGAGAGTTGGAGAAAGTAAAGGGAGGGGAATCGTTTCATCCCCTACCCTTGGATGACCAGACCTAGGAAAGTGAGAAGCTGAAATAGAAATCAACCAAAAACTAGGGAAAAGTGAGGGAAAAGTGAGGGATTGAAGGATAAGGAAGTGAGGAAGACATGGAGAAGGAAATAGAAGCACGAGAGCCTTGAAAGAGGAAAAATGCCCAGCTCAAAGGGGGCATATTGTTGCTATTAGAGTGAAGCACCAACTAAGAAAACTTCAAGAAATTTGAGGAATTTTACCACGTAGGAGGCAATACAAGATTTCCTAATGAAATCCATAGTTTGAGTTTTCAAGATGGTAGAAATTGATAGAGGTTTGTTGAGTTTTCCTTGTGCTATCTATACACCATGCATTTTGATCATTGGTGTAGATTGAGTATGATTTGAAGTCCTTCTTGATTTTTTATCTTGGTGAATGTTTAGGCACGTGTTATATAACTAAGATGAAGCTTATATATGATGAGAATTAGATCTAAATCTTGCTAGTGCTGCCATGCTAACTAAATAAATTTCCCTTCAATCAAAGCATTCTAAATTGCAGTATGCATCTAATTCTAGATGCATTGATAAGCATGTTTTGTGTGATTTGATTTCTAATGTCTAAGTATTTTTTAGATCATGGTATGGTATGTATTAGATTTGTGTTTTGTGGTTGGATGAGCCATGTTTTAGTGGGAATGGATTGGCTTTGTAGTGTGAGATTTTTTCCTACACAATGATCTATATATATGCCATGTGACTTTGCTTAGATTATCTTTGGAGCTTGTTTTATCTATCTTCATGATCTTTGCACTATGTGATATTTTAGTATGATGTAAATAAGTAACTTGCAACTTAATGGGAGATTGCTTTTTTCATTTTTTCTTCTTTGAATTGGGCTAAAAACACAAGTTGGTGCTGGGCAGAGAAGACAACCTATTCTTCACCTCTTTCAAAAAGCCATTCTACAGCCCATTGATTAGAATTGAAGTTTCTTTGAGATGGTGGATATCAAAGGTATTTGATGTGGCAAAGAGGTAGAGAAAAGTGGGTCAATTCCCTACTCATTTGAGCAAAAAGTGAGGTTCCATTTCTTCCAAAAGTTTGATAGTTTTTGCTATTTTTGGAAGAATGTAATGCTTGAAAAACTTTATAGAGACCTTCTCCTATTAGTTAATTTATGACTCATAAAAATAATCACATAAAATCATGAAGAAATTGGCGAAAAAATAGCAAGAATGGTCAAGCTACTCACTGTGGAAACCTACAGAGAGGCCCCTTGAAAGATGAAGGTAATTAGCCACCATTTCATGTTAAAACTTTGATTCTAAAACCATAATTTGATGATCCTTTTACATCTCAACACTTATAAAAATTTTGGGCTTTAAATATTGTGGGAAGGACGCCCAATTGGGGATGGTCTCCTTGCTTGAAAAATAATACATTGTTGTAGCCTAATATGATGAGATAGGCTATGATGAGGCAATATGCTTCAATTTCCTAATATTGGACTGACCGGAATGATGGGTGAACCAAGCCCTATAATGTTCACTATCCTCCACTAGCTGTATGAAACTAGTGGTGGAAGTGGGAATGCTTATGTATGATTTATGCATTGCTTAATATGACCACTCTATGATGAAATTGTTACTCACATGCTATGATATGGAACACCTAAATGTTCCATATATATGATATGATATGGAACTTAAATTAGGGCTCCTTTGGTAAAGATTTGGAACACCTAAATGTTGGTGTATTATAGGTTGCTTAGAATGGTATGCTTTGCACTATTATTTATGTTTGTGGACTGATTCAAGCCATGATGTCACGTCTATTTTAAATGAATTATTCTCTCATAAAGTATGTATCTAAGTGTCAAATACTCATTACGCAAAGTGATGATGACAATGAATGGGAGATGAATGAAATGATGTTATACATGTGACCTTAAAGAGGATGCTATGGAAGCATTGGCCAAAGGTGGCTATTGGTGGCATTTGACAGGAACTTATACAAATGTGCATGCCATTGAATCATGTTTTGGTATTTCCATAGTTTTCCTATGATTTATGAATTTTGGATGATGATGTTACACTCAAGCATGGTTGGGACGTTTTTACTTGCATGCTCAATTTTCTAATTCCTTCGGAATGTGTTTGACTCATTATGGAGTATAGATTAGTGGATGTATTATGGCTTGTTATGAAACACTAATTTGTAATTGCATTTGGCTCAGTATGGAGCATGATTGGAAGGCAATGAGCAAGTTCCTAGTGACGTCCTATGCTAGAAGGAGTAGGTTGGCCTCTATCCTCTAATATTTAGTACTTGGTCGCAAGAGCTATTTAATGAGAGCTACTGCAGGGTGGTGTTTCATGGGCACACCCAAGGATCACTTGGTAATCCCATGAGGGCCAACGGAGTAGTCTGCAAGGTACACACAACAAGCATAGCAGCAGTGGTTGCTCTAAGGCGCAACTAGAGGCAACTATGTTCATAGTGGTCTAGATTGATGATGACATGGGTAGACATTTTAGTTACTCATAGGGTTGAGACTTCATCCTTGATGGTGGAAGGATATAACTGCTGTAGCTTGAAATTGTGACAATGAACTTGACTGATTAGTCAAGCCATTGGGTCACAGATTGGTAATGAAGACACCATAGAGGATGATTTATCCATTTCATCTTTAATCTATATAAAATCTATAAATTTATAAACCATGGAGATGTCAATAGGTGATTTTGTCGATTCACTTAGCATTGACTTTCTAAGTTCAATGTTCTTATAGGGATCAAGATAGACTAGTTTTGTCCAACACATAAGCATCATGAATGTTCTATTAATGAATATGATCAATTGCCTATGAGTTATATGTTGATGCAAGGACTTAGAATGATTGTATGCTTCCATGATTGCAGATGAATGAAATGCTTTTGAGTTGTGAATGAAATCAAACCCTTATATGTAAACCTTGAAATCATGGAAATGGTGATTTAAACTACTTTTAGAACTTGAGAAACAAAGTAATAGGTTACATGATAGAGACTTGAACAAGCCTAACACAGGCAACCAAAAATGATTTAATTAATAAAACAATTTAAGATTGTATGCTTGTGTGTCGTACTTTTACTTGGCTTGGACTATACTCGGGGTCCTCCTATTTGACTAATTGTCCTCACCCCCACCAACATTTTTAACTAAGTCTTTAGTTAGGTTGGCTACAAAGGAGAAGGGGAAGATGATAGTGTAGATCATTATATTAGAGATAGGAGTGTTAGGTGGCCTAGGATATGTTAGTAAACTTTTGGACTATATCTAAACACTTATGGACAACATATATTTTGAATTGGCACTTCATTACCATGGTAATGTAAATGGACTATTAAGGAAATTAGATAATAGTGGACTCAATTTTTGACTAATAGATCCTATGGCATGATATCTATTCCAGCACAACTACACACACACACATGTATGTGTATATATATATATATATACATACCTTACTTTAATTGACTATATGTGAAGATTTGATGAAGTGACCTTGGTTTAAAGGGTGGATTTGTGAAAACTCCCTTCAACATTATAAGTTTTCTAAACTCCTAAATGCATAAACTACATGTTTATAAAGAATAATCCAAGAATTGTTTTTGAACAATCAGGATGTCACATATTTGGTGTAAGAGCGCATGCCCTACTACTTACAATTGGATCCACTAACCATACGTGCCCATAAGTAAGAAATTAAGTCTAGAAACCCTAAGGAGTTAGTTGGATTGGGATCTTATTAAGTGCTTTAGTGGTTATAGATACCTCCTAAGAGAAATAGGATGGATCTCCCACCTCCTACTGATAGGTCTACTATCCAAGGGACCTAGGAAGGTGCTAGGGCCTAGAGAGATGTAGTGGATGAGGTAGTAACTATAGGTTCCCAGGGGAGTCTTTTGGAGATACACTAGTAAATGATGAAGGTCTTGGAGGGGATATCCTTATAGAGATGTTTAAGAGGATTGCACCCAAATTCTCTAGCAGAATTGGGCCAAAGGTAGCACAGACTTAGCTTTATAATGTAAAGTGAAATTTCATAGCAATGGTGATACTTGAAGATTGGAAGGTGTAATAGCCCCATTTTTTGTAAATTGATTGAGGAAAAACAATAAAGTTTGAGTTTCAGATATTTCGGGCTGAAATATTAGGGTTATTTAAAATATACTTTTTATAAAAGTATAATCAAATGATAAGATATGTAAAATTGAAATTAAACTTAGCAAACCCTTCAAAATGATTGTAAACACGGCAAATTTTTAATTCGGATGAGAAATCCTTAAGTTTTTCATTTCTTGGACAAAAGGGGTAAAATAGTAATTTTACCCAAAAATCAAAATATTCCAAAAATCAAAATATGAAACATCAAAATTTAGAATGTACTAAGACATACGAATCCAACGCCACTAAGTACACTCAAATCTGAGATCATGGGAATAAAACCCAAAATTTTATGCATAAAGGGCAAAACGAACTTTTTACACCATGTGGGGCCCACATGGGGACCACCATGTCCCCAACAACCAATTTGATCAGAAGCCCATGTGAAACATGGGTCAACAAATATCAGCTAGTCTTGGGGAAGAAAAATTAGGCATGGGAGCATTGAAGACTTTCATGCCATTTTATAATAAAAAAATAACATATTATAATCATGGAAAAAGACCCAAAATGCCTATAAATACAACCCCAAAAATCCTCCAAAAATTCTCATAAAATCCCTATGAAATTCTCTTCAATCTCCTTGAAAAATTAGATCTAGAATCCCTCCCCAAAAATCCAAAATTTCCAAGAGTTAGATCTCTTTTCAACTTGTTTTTCTTTTTAGAATAGAACAAGAGACCTAAAATCAATTAGGCACTCTGTTCTAGATCTAATTTGATCAATTCTACCATCCTAAACATCCCAACATATCTATTCTACAAAACCCCCAAAGAAATTTCAAGATCCAAAGGTTCAAACAATGGATATTTGCAAGAAAGGTGGATTTTAGGATATATCTTCATCAACAAGGTATTTTTTTTAAATTGGGCATACAATTGAGGTTTTCTCTCTAATCAAGTAAGTGGAAATCCTTTTCATAGATTTTTAGTATTGGTTTATATAATTTTTATTTTACTGTAATTAATTTTGGTAATAAAAAGATAAAAATAAAGTTAACAACAGAACCCTTAATTCTGGATGATGGAGTGCTCAGATGAGAAATCTGACTATACCAATCAACCCAGAAGGGTCTAAAACCCCTAGGGTAGAAGTTTCATCAAAATCAGAGATGTTTTGGGCCCTCATTTGCAAGAGGATTGATTAGACGGTCCAGAATGGACTGTCCGATCTCCAGATCAGACGACGTCCAATACGCACACGTGACGCACCATCGAAATGGCACGTACGATATGCATGGAGCATCTTCTCAAGCACTATGAAGGCGCATCCGTCAAAGGAACGAGCGAATGCGCGGACGATGGGCGTTCCGCTTGTCCCGTCCGCATCCGTAGACGCCGCTCCAGAGCGCATCGTCACTTACTCCCAACGGATGCGCCTGACGACGCCTGGTTCGTTCCGCCTGTCGTTCCGCTCGACTAATCTAGGCCGTCCATTCTTTGGGCCCAGATCAAATCCAGGCCCTAGGAAGACTGTGAACTTCCAGCATCAATTCTGGAGTCATCTGAACTCCAAATTGAGATCGGAAAGAAGCTATGGAATGCTTGAAACCTCTATTTTCTTATGAAATGTTAAAATAGACATGTTATTCAGTAAAAACTTTCTGTATTAAAGAATTAAGTTTCCAATTACATAGATTTTCAAGATCTGAGATGATCAGATCTTAGAAACATGTTTTAATAATGATCTAATACTTAAATAAAGTGAGATCTATGTTTGAAATGGATACATATGAGATATATTAAGGGATCTACCCTTTATGGTAGAAAAACCCTAAAAATACAAAGGGACCCACTTGATCAATGAGATCAAGTGTGATCAGATCCTTGGGATGCAAGGAATAAATGTTTATATGATGAAATCGAAGGAAATCATGGATGGATTATGATAAAAATAGATCAATGTAATCTTTTGACCTTAATAGAGAAAATTCTTTAAATACAACTAAAATCCTTAATCAAAGGAAAAGATCTAAGATCAAATGGTTGGATCATAAGTAAAGGTTTCTAAAAATGTAAATGTAATTAGTTTCATTTTATATTATTATGTTATAAAGCATGCTAGTATAACATTTAGAGTTTAGTATGATATGTGTTTCATTCTTATTATAAGGTGCTAGATTTAATTTAAGTACCTTGCCTCTTTTTCATTGAATGATAGATTATGTAGTTTTATGCTTTAAATGTATAATTCAATTATGTTTGAATGTTAGTAGTAGATTTACTTGTTATGAGATAAAAAGCATAAAACATAAAAAATGTATTCTAATGAGCAAGTAGAGTTTCATTACACAAATAAGAATGGAATACTTTGGACTTAATTAGTAAGGGCTATAGTTAGTAGGACAATATAAGAATTATCAAATCCTTGGCCCAAATTAGGAAAAGAATAATAAACCCCATGAATGACATTATAAATATTCATGAACTTAATTAAAATCCATTAGAAAGAGCACTTAGGGTAAACATGCTAATAGGAACCTTATGAAAGGTTGAGCTATGGTCATTCTAGTAAATGATGAACATAGTGGTTAAGGGGGTTATCTAATAGAGCCTCACTCTTCCCCTACCTTCTGTTGATGTTTGTGAGGTCTAAACGCCTCCTTACATGAGGATTGAAGTAACCACTTTGTGTTCACCCATTTAGCTAGTAAGCCTTAGCCAATTGGAAATAAGAGGAGCAGTCTAGATTTAGGCTTGAATAAGCTACCTTCAACCAGCACATTAACTGGCTGAATAATAATAATAAGAGCATAAAAGGTTAGTATATTACCTAACCCTAATAAAAACAGTAAGTAAGATAAGGATGATCAAACAAGATCCATTAGATCTTGCATGATCAAGAACAATAAGAATGAGAACACTATATTGTACTTAGTATGTATGTTAAGTAGTATACTTGTTATAGTTCATTAGATTAGATAATCCAAACCCTTGATCAAAGATGATTCAAGGAAGAAAACCAAGATCATTCTCCATAGGGATGATCCAAGAACTGAACTTAGATCAAAGAAGAACTGGATGATAGAAGATCTAGGACCTTGATCTTTATCAACATGTGCAGATTGTCAATCTAAGGATCTATGAAAGATCAAGATCAAGAAGATGAACATACAAAGACTTAGAGATAGAAAAATACTTAGATATGAATGAGCTAAAGATCATTCTAATCATCAGATCTAGTGATCAATAGGATTGTTTATAATTTATATATTGACAATATGTATGGATGTACAGATTACATACATCGGTCAGGATCATGGAAGATTTGGGGAAAAGAGATCAATCCTTAAAGGTAGGAGGATTTGATGAATACATACATGATTTTACTCATGATCTTATGTTGACAAGAGTAATGATAATACTTGTACTGAATCTCTTGAAAACCTTATGATCCAACCAAACACCTATAAGATGGTTAAGGACTAAACTATAAGTGAATAGGGAACTAGAAAATATTTCAGCCCTAAGTAAATAGACATATGGTCTGATATATATGAAATCTATTTTACATACAAGCTTGGAGGCTTGTGAGTTTGTTTTAATAGGCATGAGCCTAGGGGATGCTATTGCTAGAGGAGTTATGAGGGTTTGGCCACCCACTCCTTGAAATTTGATGATATGATGATACCTTGCCCAATGAGAGGCTAAAAGTCGGGTGATGGCAATTATGGGAAGGCCACCACTGTGGAAGTCTTTCCCCCCCATACAAGCAGTGACATAATATTTTCCACCGTGGTATCAGTGGTGAACAGGGCAGTTATCCGAGCGCGCTAATACGGATCGAGGCAAAGATAGCAACCTTTCTGATTATTTTGCACTATGATGCATATGGGAATAGGCATAGTGAAATGCCTTATGTTATAGCATAATGAAATGCTAGGTAATTGTATATTACCAATGTTTCCCAAGAAGGGAAATTCCCAGTATGAGATTAGCTGTAATACTAAATTCTCAAAATGAAGAGAATTGATCAGCTTAGTTGGGAATGATAGTTGACTATTTTCATGAATTTAACTGGTTTACCCATGAAGGGTATGTATGTATATAGATATACATAACTTACAAAGTAAAGAGTATGTTTAAGGATAATGAGATTATGAAGTATTGGAGTTACATTGTCAATGTTATGTTTCTTGAATCCCCTACCAAGCATTGCTTGCTAAGATATTGTACTTGTTGCAATATCTCAGATCTAGGGAAGGAGAGTTAGGAGCTGAAGACTATAAAAGACTTGAAGAGAATAATCTTCAAGGTATACCCTTGAAGACATGTATTTTTCTTTGTTGAGAGTTTTATTGTATGGTGAGCTTGGATTTTGGATTATGTAATTTGGACAAGTATTGTACTAGATTTGGTTGTACTGTGAACCACTGGATGGATCCTGGAGTTTAATAAAAGTATATTCCTTCAATGGAATTTTATTTTGTACACAAATTGTACTTATGTTATGTATGAAGTGGTGACTTGGGTTTTCAAAACAAGTTCTAATGAAAAGAATTTTCGCTGCTTTGTTTTGCAAAAAAATTTTACACTCTTAAGGGCCCTGCCTTTCAAAATACTTTACAAATCATGTTTTCAAAAACCCGGGTCGTCACAGAAGGTGTGGCCACTTTGTGTTTTGACAAGTGGGGCCACTATGTGATGGCCTACTACATAGAGGAACTACTTCGCGTGTGGTGATTTGATTGCATGGGATGACTTCAAGGTCATCTTCATAGATAGGTTCTTTCCTTCTCATGTCCAAGTGAAGTTAGAGTTAGAATTCATGAGCTTGGTGTAGGGCTCTATGAATGTAGCATAGTATGAGGTGAAGTTAGCATGCCAGTATAGATTCTAAACTAATATTTGCATTTCTGAGAAGAAAGCAGCTTAGAAGTTTTTAGAGGTCTAATATTTGACCTTAAGAGTAGGATCTTGGCATCCTAGCCTAGCACCATTGCAATAGCAGTGGGAACATGAATCTATTCTAAAGAGAGAGTTATAAGATCCTTTTAAGGATAAGGGAGGTCCAATGGACCTAGTTTTATGTTTCTAATAGACAAGAAGAGGAAGTTTGCAGTGAGGAAGACTTTTACACCACCCACAAAGCCAACATCTATCCCTTTCAAGAGGAGAGACAAAGGGTGAGGTGAGTGTACCACTTGTCATCATCAACATCCAAGTAGGCAATGTTTGGGTAAGGAAGGTTGGTGCTTCTCTTGTAGACAAGGTACATGTTGTGAAGGATTGCACACGGAGTAGGAGTGATCTCCCTTCTCGTCATGATATAGTCTCTAGGAGTTAGGGGAGAGTTTTCACTTTGACTACAAATCAAGCTTGTACCTTTAGCGTAGTTGTGGAAGGTACCCTCTTGATTTTCAATAGGCCTACTCATATTTTGATTGACCCTAGTGCTACACACTCATTCAAATCTAGTGACTTTCCATCTAGTATAGACATTTTTGCACATAAATTGGCATCTACTTAGATGTCACTACACTTACAGGAGAGTTGATAATTATGTAGGAGTCCTTACAAGACGTACCGATATTTATCTTAGATAGGAGGCTTACTACTGACTTGATCATTGACAAGTGTTCAATTTTGTATAAAAAGTACCAATTAGTAGCCCATGTTATAAAACAGAAGAGGATAAGATAGTTGAGATTTTGCTTTAGTGAAAATTCACAACACATGCATTTCAAACTTAATAATTCAAAAGTTTGATATTTTGTAGGTTCAAAAGCTAATCCAAAGTAAGTATATGAACCATCATAATATTTAATTAGGTATCTTTTTACTCTTTTGTAGGAAGTGAGAAGATGTTCCAAAGACCTATATTGTGCTTTGCAAAGTTTTTCATGGGTTGAGCTATGCTGTTAGCTTACCCGGGGTGTAGGGAGTGGTGTGCCAATACCTAGGGGTGTGAGGGTAGAGTCTTAGGAATAAATTGGAAGAAAGCAAAGGCGATTAAAATCATCCATGCAAAAATTCATGCATTTCCACCACCATTGCATGGGAGCCACTCAAGTCACTTAGCCATTAAACCCTGAGAAAAGGGTGACAAAACATGAGCTACTTAAGCCTTGAAGCCAAGAATTGAAGCCACTTAATTCATCAAGGAATGAGCCACATGATTGGAGCATCAATTCAAGCAACTTTTTCTTTGTTAAAGTGTGATTTTTAAGGGATTATGAGAGAGAATTATAAAAGGTAAGGTGATTATGCATTAAGGAACCCATCAAAAGAGAAAACTCCACCTTCCTAATCCATTTCCAAACCCTAATCCACCATTCACTCTAGGGTTTAACATTTTTAACTCAAGGAGGGATCCAATCCTAGAAGAGGATGCCCCCATCTTACTTAGTTTTCAATTTTGAGTGGCTTCCTAATAAGGAAACCCTTAAAATCTAAGTCCATTCAAAGCACATCAAAACCCTAAGATTTTCTCATCTTTTTCCTACCAATTTTTCTCATTTCTCTCCCCATTCCACCCTCAATCATCATTCAATTACAAGGAGAGAGGTCCAATTATTTAATAAGGAAAAAGATGCACCTTGCTTCTAATTTAGGAAACTAGCCCACCTACCTCTCTTTCTTACCTCACTCTTCACCTAATCTTCCTCATTCAAAACCCAAGATCTAGATCTACCTTCCTTCTTCATTCAGCCCTCACCAAAGTTAGAAACCAAAGCATTTATAAATCTCTCGTGGTTCCATTTCAAGTAGAGGGGGGTGAGAAACCTTAAAACATAGATCTCTTTTGTTGCTTATTTGTTGCTGGACTTTGGGACTTATTTGATGCTTTTACTCCTTTGGTTTTCTACTTATTATTCTTGTTATTGGCTCTCCAATTCAAGTTAGTATTTTTCTTGCTTTGGTGTAGTTTTTATTGCTTTAGTTTCACCTTTTTTGCCTTCTAGTTTTGCACCCTTCTTTTCATCTAGCTTTCCCTTTCTTCTTTACCCCAATTCCACTGGTTTTTATTTATTATTCATTCAATATTTAAGATAAATCTTCTCTTGTAGTGATTCCAAGAGAAGAGCTAGCTTAGAACCTTGAATTCTTCCCTTAAAATTCATGTTTTTCACCTTATTCCCACCTTAGTTTTAGGTTGATTTCACTGCCTTAGTTCACCAATTTAGGCTTCTCTGCTCTTGAATTACTTGCTTGGTTTTCTTTGCTTGTTATCAATATTTAAGAATTGGGCACAATTTTCAAATTTTGAACATGTATTATGCACCTAGTTTCGGATGTACTTTGATGTTGATTTAATAAAGTTATTTGAGATTTATTATTGAGGAATGTTTCTTTCATCAATATAATTTAGATATGGATTGTTTATTTTCAAAAAATTTGATGTTTTAATTACTTTCTTAAGCTTGAATTGTCTGATGTTATCAAGTAGTTGAAATCTGAAATTTTTCTCTCCTTAACTTTGTGCTTTGTTTTCAGCCATCAAAACACCTTATTTGTTTAAATCCTTGGGAAAACATATAGCCTTATAAGTTTTTTGTTTAGTATCGAGATTATGTTGCATGTTTTCTTCATTAAAAGAGACAAATCCGGTCACTTTTACACCTATGAACCATGCATGCAGTCCATTGATCATGCATATGGTACATATGGTGAGTTATCTTTGATTCTTGCTTCATTCACTTTGTTAATATAGTTTTAGTGGTAGTTTGTTCTTTTTATGCATCTTAATATAGGTTTAGAAAGTTTTCTTTTTTCTTTTTAGAAGGTTCCATCTTTAGGAAGTATTAGGTTTTAGAAAGTATTAAAATTAGAAAGTCTCTTTAATTGTAGTTTCCATTCACATGCATGTTGCTAATTTCTTGTTAAATCTAGTTAGATCTCATTGGTTACTTCTTTTCTTTCATGTTAATTTAGTTTTAGAAATTTTCCCAATTTGGTGTTAGAAAGTTCTACTTTTAGAAAGTGTGACGACCCGGGTTTTTAATGATGCAAGTTTGATAAAAAGGCGAGATCTCTTGTTTTATAAATATGAAATGCATGAAAATCTTTTGTTATGAAAAACAATCTTTCATATAAGACCCCGAGTGTCAAAACACATTTTCAAATTATATAGCCATGGCATAGTTTTAAATCAACACTATTCCCAAGAAAGTGTTAGTCACAGCCTAAGTTACAGAGAGTAACTATAATCAAGTAACATTGAAAGATAAGGTAGGGGTTTACTTACTGGCACTTAGTTTGGACATTCTCTATCACGGGTCTATTGCCGTATATCCTGTCCTTAAGTGTTTACTTTGTGTCTGAAAAATGTTGAGGATTGGGTGAGTATATACTATACTCAGTAGGAGTCTATCACTACTAGTTTTATAATGCATGCTATGTTTAAAATCATATGCTCTTTAAAACATGTGCATGTTTGAACACTCATATTCAATATCGATATTAAAAACCATTGTCGAATTGGAATACTGACAACTTAAAGAATCGTATAATCCAAGTCGAAAGTATCATATATATCATAAACATAATGATATGCATAAGATGCTCAACTGAATCCAACTCATAGATATATGGTATGGTCGACCAACCTCATGTCATGCCATATGCAATGCAAGTAAATCCTCAAAACATAGGGCCCACTATGCCCACGACCTCCTCTCAGTGTGGTCCCCGGGTACCTGGGGACACAGCGTCATAGCCTCCATGGGGCATATGACACTTCGACCCAGTGCCATGACACGAGTGGTAGCCCCCTGTACCACATGCAGTTGAAGCAGGGACATGCCTTTTTTTTGGCGTGGTACCCTTTCCACCTAATAGTGGTAGAGGCTGGGAGGCCACCCCAGACCTCTCGGCATAGCGCCCACAAGCTTACTTGCTCAAATCATATACGATCAATCAAGAAAAAACCTCTTTTTCAAAACCTGTCCTCTTTGGGTCCCTCACAACTGCCTGGCCCTCACAACTGTCTACCCAGCGTCTTTTGGGTACTCCAACATCTTTTGGTAACCCTCAAGGACATGCAATTTTTCAAAACTCAATAACCACAAATCATGCAATTTATGCAATCATTTGCAAAACATGTCTATGCATAATGTATTTATCATATGTATGTTGAATTCATTAAGTCATGTTAAACAAGTCATATAACTTATACTTAAAACATGCATTCTCAAAACAATCATGGGCACTTTTTAAAAGTCTAATAGCGATAGAGCACCTACCTAGTTTGGTCACACTAGCCCCCTTGTCCTCGTATGCTCCTGAACATGGTTTAGGGGAAAAAGGTTAGCTTGGCCTATTTTTATAGGTTTTAGAATGGTTTATCTTACTACTTAGGCATTAAGGGTTCATTCCCATGCCTATGGGTGTCCTAAGGTCTTAATTAGGCCTTGGTATCATCAGGTTTACAAAGTTTTAGTGGCCCCACACCACTATCATAGTTTAAGGGTCGTGCCCACCTTAGATAGGGCCTTGATCAGGTATTTTATGGTTTGGGTGTGTCGCGTCATCGATACGGACACAACGCCTTTCAGGGCGCCTCAATCGGAGCCCTTGAAATCAAGTTATGGGCAATTTAATATCAAGTGTACATAGAAGGCCATACGAGGTGGAAGCTGGGATGCGTGCCAGCGGTGCGCGCCCCAGCGGGCGTGTCTGCAGACGCACCGGGTTTCCGCCTGACTTTTTTGTTTGCGGACGCGTCGTGGACGCGCCCGCTGGTTTCTCTCTAACGCGGTCAACGCGTTTTCATCCCATGGTGACCGGGGCATCCTTGGGACGCTCTGGTTCGACCTAGTGTGCCCCAAGCACCATCTCTGGGTCCTTTGTGGTTCCCTAGAGGCCCGTTTTGCATGGTTTTTCATGCAGAAACTTGGGAAAATTCATCCTAAGACTAAGGGGGAGATCGGTTTGGAGGGGTTTTGGGTATACCTGGTTCGTGGCCGGGTTTTTTCAACGTTTTCTCCTCTTGCCTGCCTCTCCATGATGGGTTTTTCCCAAGCTTTTGAGCTGCCATTGGAGGCGCCCAAGAGCTCTATTTATAGAGCTTGAAGAGGGTTATGGAGGGGTTCTTACCGCCATGGAATGGTGGTGGAGAAACCTCCAGAATGGCGGTGGTTTCTCCCATGCACACTGCCGTTCTAGAACCCTCTAGGAGATTTGGGAAGAAGAGGGGTGCCCGTATCAAAACGGGTCCCTGTCTTTCTCAGGCCAAATCCGTTTTTAATTTAAATTACACTTTTGCCCTTGAACTTCAAAGGGCCATAACTTGCTCATTTTAACTCCGTTTTGAGTGATTTTGGTCTTGTTGGATTCCTTTTTCTTAGAAGCACCTAAGGGTACTACTCTGAGGACCAAATTTTTGGGTCTAGTCAAGGTGAATAGTAAAATGACCAAAATACCCTTATCTCCAAAAAGTGAACTTTTCATTACTAACTTGGGATTTCAATGTTACAAAAATGGAGTCATTATAGAAAGTTTCTAATTGTAGGTTAAGTAAGTGTTAATTTAGCAAAGTTTCTAGTTTGAGTAGTTCCCTTAAGGTTAGCTGTCTAATTTGATTCATTCTAATTTTGAATTAGCTTCCCTTAGTGGCTTGCTTATTACTTAAGTATGTTTCCATCCTAATTGCTTAGCTTTAGTTTCTATAAAGTTTCTTTTAATTTTAGTTTCTAATTTCATGCATATTTCCTTTGTAGTTTGTTTTAATTTCCTAATTTAATCACAACTCTTTCTCATTGGCTGAAGTTAATTGATCTAAATAGAATCCAATCGGTTGCAATTTTGTGAGATTCCTCATAGGATCAACCTTGCTTGCATGATCATACTATATTGATTGTGCACTTGCAAGTAATTCTAAAGCAACACCAATCATCCTAGAGATGATGGGCTTTGATGCTGTCCTAGGCTTGGATTGGTTCGTAGAATGTGGGGCAATAGTTGATTACAGGAGGAAGCATGAGACACTTTGTGGGCCAACCACAAGGACTTTTGTATTTCAGGGATGGCTTAACACATTTAGTGTTAGGATCAACTCTTCTATCCAAGCAACGCGTTTGATAACTCACTGATGCCAGGCATACTTTGCTAGTGTTAAGGTTCAAAAGAGGGAGTCTAGACCCTAGTTAGAGGAGATAAAGGTAGTGCAGAACTTTTAGCTATAGGTGCTGTTGGATAAGGGTTTTATATGCCAAAGTGCTTTTCCATGGGGAGCCCCGGTCTTCTTTGTGAAGAAGAAGGATGGTCCCTTGTGGCTATATATCAACTACAGGTAGTTGAATGGGGTTATAGCGAAGAATAGATATCCCTCGCCTTGTATGATGACTTCTTCAACCACTTACAATCAACTAAGGTGTTCTCTAAAGTTGATCTAAGGAGTGGTTACCATCAGCTTAGAATACAAGATGAGGATGTCCCTAAGTTTGCATTTTAGACTCGTTAAGGCCACTATGAGTTCTAAGTGATGCCACTCAGTTTGATGAATGAACCAGTAGGCTTCATGACCCTGATGAACCATGTATTTAAGGATTATCTCTATAAGTCCATGATTGTCTTTGTTAATGACATCTTGTCTACATAGGCAATGTAGAGGATCATAGAGATCACTTGAAGACAGTGTTAAGCATGCTGTGAACTCATCAATTGTATGTTACGTTCTTAAAGTGTGTATTCTGGTTGGATGAGCTCCATTTCCATGGTTACATTATATCCAAGGACGGCATTGTTGTTCATAGGGTGAAGGTTGAAGTAGTTTATCAGTGGAAGAGGCCTAAGACCATGACTGAGTGCGTAGTTTTCTTGGTATGGCAGACTATTATCAATGATTTATAGAGGGTTTTTCCTATATTACATAGCCCCTAACCACTTTGACGAAGAAGGATCAGAAGTTCACTTGTAAAAGTAATTGTGAGAAGAGCTTTTAGGAGTTGAAGGAAAGGCTCACATTGGCAACCTTTAGTCCTCACAAGAAGGAAGTAGTGGTTTACAGCTACACATCAGGTAAGGGACTAGGATATGTCATTATGGAGAGTGGTAAGGTTATTGCATATGCCTTGAGGCAGCTCAAGAAGCATGACTTGAACTACCCTGCTCATGACATAGAATTGGCCATTGATGTGTTTGCCTTGAAAATTTGGAGGCACTATCTGCATGGTGAGAGATTTGATGTATTTATTGATCATAAGAGCTTTAGGTATCTTTTCTCTCAGAGTGACCTCAATATGAAGCAAAGAAAGTGGTTGGAGTGGTGTAGTTTTAATATAACTCGCAAGGTCATGAGTCAATATAGTAATTTACACAAGAGAGAGGTCATTCCCATGAGAAATCTCATGAAATTTTTAATTGATTGGATCTTATTTAAATTGCTTACTTAGCTAAAGAAAGAGGGTTTTGATTAAACTAGGGTTTAAACAACATGAAATGGGAAACATGTATAAAATTAGACACATGAACTGAAGGAAACTTACTAAAAATAAAGATATTCAATGGAATTAGAAACTTTCCTAACTAACATGTATTTAATAAAAGAAACTAATTCAAAATTAGAATGAATGAATTTAGGAAACTTAGACTAAGAAAATTTAATAAAAATGAAACTTTCCTAAACTAGCACTTTCCTAAACCTAAAACTTTCTAAACATAAAGCCTTCTAAATTTACCCAGGATGCAAGATAAGTAATTACTAAAATCTAAACTGATCTAAACAAAGATCAACAACTAACTAAGAGAATCCAAATTCAATCACCATGCACATGATGCATGGTAGTGTGTGCATGGTTCATGGATTCAAAAAAGTACAAAAAAACATGAATTAAAAGCTAACAAACATGCAACTAATTAAAGCACTCACTAAACTAACTAAAAATCTATATGGGTTCCTCTGATTTCAAGTAAACAAGGTATACGGATTGCTGGATGTTGCACACGAAACATGGGATGAAAATTTCTATTAACATGGTGTATATTAAACTCAAATCAAGAAAGACATGGAAAGAAAATTAGCAACAAATTTTCATGGAATATAGCAATCAATAATTGAAATTCTTTACTATTGGACTTAAACGGTGACCATGCTCCTCAAATAAGTTTATTGATTGACTTGAAAAGTACATCAAAATTGGTACATATGTACGTAGAGAACAAGGCTGGAAATTTTGCACTTTTCTAATGCCTAGAACTTGATTCAAAGAAAGAATTAAACACACTTTAGTACCCTCAAATTATCTTAGATATGATGCATGTAGAACCCGAAGAGAATTTAAGAGAATGATAACATGAAAGAACATGAAGATGGAAGGAAAGAACAAGCAAAATAGACTTAGATCTAAGCTAAGAAACAAGGAAAAGATGAAGGGAAAATAAGAAGGATCAAAGCTACTATTCTCTTGGTTGTCACTACAAGAGAAAAGATAACTTATATCTTGAAGAACTAAGCAAGAAAACAACAAAGATAGAAACAAAGATCAAGGAAAGATTAGCTAAGTTCTATGTGTATGGAAGTAAAGCAAAGAACCAGGGAAATAAACAAGAAACCAAGGCAACCAAGAAAGTTAATGAAAGTAAAGAACAAACTACTAACCTAGAATTGAAGTTTAATAAAAAAAAAAGGAGAAGATTTGAATGACGGGTGCTTGGAAAACCAAATAGAGGCAACTAGTGTGAGGAGGCATGGAACTCTTATGCTGCTGGTTTGAGACATGGAACTCCTATGTGATATTTATTGATGTTTTGCACATTGAAAAGAGATCTAAGGGAGAACGAAAGAAAGGATAGAAGCTAGGAAAGTTAAGATATTAGAGTGGAAAGTGAGGTGGCTAAATGGAAATAGGAAAGGAGGAGGAAGTCTAGGGCAACCAAAGAGGAAACAATGTGGAGGCAAGGTGGGAGGCACCTATTTTTCAGGAAAGAGGCATCTTCACCTTGATCCCATGTGTGGAAATCCCAAGGGAGGTGAGGTGGAAGGTAAGAAAAAGAGGGAGAAAGAGGTAGGAAACAGAGGTGGAGGAAAGAGGAAAGAAGATAAGAAGGAAAGAGGAGTTCGTGGAGTGGGTGCAATTAGAAGAGGGAGGCACCTCTTCTTTAGGAAGGTGGCATGGAACACCCCTCCTCAAGTGTGTTTCATGTGGAATGGCAAGAAAGGAATAGAGGAAAGAGGGAGGAAAGAGAGGAAAAGAGGCAAAAAGACAAGTGACTTAGTTTCTTTCTTGATTAGTCCACCTATGCTTATCTTACAAAATCCTTCTAATTATGCCTTGAATTTCAATTTTAGCATGTGGATAATTGGTTAAAATTTTCATCCAATAGTGTAATTCCATGTGGCATTGGCTAAGTTGGCTTGATGGCTTCTTTGGCTTGGCTTGAGTGGCTTACTCCCTTGGCTTCAAGGCATGCATGTCTTGTATGGCTTACTTAGGTTTCCTTGTTAAACTAGGAAACCTCATTCATGGATCCAATTCTCATGCAAAGGTGGTGGAATTGCATGGCTTTTTGCATGGCCCATTTTAATAACCTTTGATGCTTCCACTTATTTTCTTGTCTGTCTTAAGATGATCTTTCACCTTGATTTACCTTTGAAATGGTGAAATTTAGGTCTTTGGCCTTCTTGTGATCTTGATCTTCAAATCTTCTCCTTCTTGATCACAGCCATTAGATCATCTTCTTCCCACCTACAAAAGAGTAAAAACCTTATTAAATCCTAGAAAATTATGATTATTCACATAGTAAGAAATGCATGTGTTATAAAATTCCATAAAAATCCTAGAATAATGCGTATAATTCATAACACATGGACTACTAATTGGGTACATTTTTTAACAAAATTGTATACTTATCACACCCCCCACTAGAGTTTTGCTAATCCTGAGCAAAGCATACAAAAAATCATGAAAAAAAAATGGTTGTCATTTTCATAGGTACTCATGATTGCATGTAGTATATGCAATAAACCCTTAAACCCCTAGGTTACCCCTTGGGGACGAGTTAGGTCTCGTGAGGGTTTGTAGTGAATATACACACAAAATTCAGTAAGGTTAAATCCTTTATTTTATCTTGAAGAATTTTCATCCATTAGATTTCTATTCCTTGGATGGGAGAAAGGATAATAAATCCCACAAGTTATCCACATACAAAAGTTATTTTATTACAATTATATCTCAGAGTGCAATGCGTGTAAAACTACATGAGTTTGGAATCTAAATAGATATCTTATACTTCATTGGAATAATATTTTGACTTGAATTTCTCACTAGTATACACTCAGAATTAAAGCTCTCAAAGAAAAAGGTCAAACAAAATTCTCTCATTATGTGATTGAATCCAAAGATACTATTGGTTCACATAATCTTGTAAGCATAAATGAGACATATGTGTTATGATCCCTAAGAATAGCTTCCATTACTAAGACCACTAGAAATAGTTCACCTTAATTCCTTCCTATTTATATCCTCATTAGCTATCGTCCACCTCAAGATCAATAGGTCTTTAAATGGGAAGAAACATAGGCTTGGGATAGGTTTGAAAGGAAGGGTAAAAAGGATTAAAGTTTTCGAATCTGATAGAGGTCCTCTATAAATGTCAGGAAGCTTTTCTTTTGAATATACCAAAGTGAATATCTTTTATAATTTTCCTTTTCCTTGATATTTCTATTTCTTCTGATACTTCTCTTTTTCTTTATTTTCTTTGTATTTCTTTTTTCTTTGAGGGAAAGGTTTTCTATGTAAACACTTTGATATTTTTCACTTCTTACACTTGTCCCTTTTCTACTTTTTCTGCCATTTCTTATACTCATTTTGAAAGATAGGTAATGGATATTTTCAACTGAGTTTCTTAATTAAGATAAATGGGGTTTTAAAAGAAAAGGCTTACCAAGAGGCTCAAAGGGTATAACTAGTGGTATAATATACTGGGTGGGTTTTACGTCTCTAGGTTAAAACAAAGATGGCCTACACCATTTCCTAGGTTTCTTAAAAGCTTTAGATTCAATAAATGTCCAGGAAAGAAAATTAGTACCCTTTTAGTTATTAGCATTTTGACAAAAAAAAGAAAAGATACTAGGATCTTTCAAAGCAATGTCTACTAAAGAAATTATGAAATTATTTGTAACCCTCAGAAAGATGATAGTATTTAAAACTCACTAGGTATATAAGTCTCCATTGATTTTTCTCAGGGTCTCTAAGTAATAGCCATCTATTAGTCTCGACTATGCATTGTGCATAAGTGTGGGCCTAGATTTAACTTTCATAAAATACTTCAAGAATAAAATACCAAATTAACCATATGCGTTTCTATTAAAAAACTAAAGTAGGAGAAATACTAAGCTTTGGTAAATCCAATTCTCATCATAGTAAGGGAACTTTGACCTTAAAACCTCAAAAAAAAATATCTATGTTTTTTTTACAAAAACAAAGAAAAACATAGAAATCTCATGCATGTCTACACCCCCAAACCCGAACTACACATTGTTCGCAATGTTTTAAAACATAGGACCCTAAATGATGAATGGGTAATGCAGAATAATGGGAGTTTCTTAAACCCTGGTTTGCCTCCCAGTGAGTGCTAAGTTTAACTTCTTTAGTCAGACATACAAAGCTATGATAAAATGTAATGAAAGACAATGATGAATGCCAGACTCATGATAGATTCAGGTGTCATGGGATATGCTAGGTTAGGTCATGGTATATAGATTCCTTTAACAATATCTCCTCCACTTCAAGGTTGATCAACTCTAGATAGGGTTTTAACCTTTGCCCATTGACTTAAAAAATGTCCCCATCCTTTTTTATCTTAGTGACCCTAGGTAAACATTACATTTTATGTACGTTCTAGTCCTCTGAGATTAATATTTTCTATGAAATAGATGCAATCTACAATTATACAAAAGGACCTTCAATTGTGGGGTGAAGGGCTTTTTCATGATGTGTCTATCATGATTCTTTTCATGTGGTCTTTGTATATCTTAGTTGATTCATATGCATCTTTCCTAATTTAATCCAACTCATTGAGCTGGAGTTTTCTATGAGTTCCAGTGATATTTAAGTTGAAATTGAGAATTTTAATGACCCATTATGCTTTATGTTCAAGTTCTACTAGTAAGTGGCAGCCTTTCTATAGATTAAGCAATAGGATGACATGTCTGTAGGGGTTTCAAATGCATTAGGATAGGCCTACAAAGTATGACTAAATCTCAAAGACTAGTCTTTCCTATTTGGATTGACTGTCATTTCTAAAATTTGCTTTTTCTCCCTATTCAACACATCTACTTGTCCACTAGTCAGAGGATAATAAGGGGTAGAAATCCTATAAGTAACACCATATTTCTTCATTAAGTTTTCTAACACTCTATTGAAAAAATGTTTACTCCCATCACTAATTATGGCTTTAGGAGAACTAAAGTGTGCAAATATATTTTCTTTTAAAACTTAACCACCATGCTATGGTCATTGGTCATACATGGTATGGCTTCGACCCATTTGGACACATAGTCTACCCCCATAAGGATGTACACATAGTCGACCCATTTGGACACATAGTCAATGCACCAAACATCAAAAGGCATAATGATAAGAATGGGGTTTAAGGGCACCGTATTTTATTTTATTTTATTTTCCTATGCTACCTTGGCATCTAGCACAAGCTATGCTTGCATAGCATGTGAATCCCTCTAAATAGTAGGCCAATAAAGACAACACAGTAAATTCTTTGCAGCTGTCTTTGTAAAACTAAAATGGTCCTCGCATGGATGGTCAAGAAAAAAGGAAATGATTTGATGATATTCATTATCAAGTATGCATCTCCTAATGACTTGATCAGGATAGTATGTGAACGAATGCGGATTGTCCCATATGTGTTTAACCTCGACAATAAACTTTTGTCTATCTTGTTAGACCAATGACAAAGTATTTGATCGTGATAAGACAATTGACTATATCTACATACCAAGGCAACTAGGAAAATATGCAACAATTGTTCATATGGAAATGTTTCTGTTATAGGCACATTTTCATTCATGGTGAACTTAAAATGATGTACTACCTTCAATAGCTCTTGCCTCAATCATGCACTATCTAGTAAGGGTATGAAAATATACTAGGAATTGAAAAGACACTTTTGGTGTAGGGAATGAAGAATTATATCCCAATTGTGTAGCATGGTGCATCACTTGGCAGCAAGTGAATATAGAGCACCAAAGACCCATAGGGTTATTTTAGACTCTTGAGATTTCAGAGTGAATGTGGGACCTCATAATTATGGACTTTTGTGGTTGGATTGTCAAGGACGTCTAGTGGTCATGATGTTATTTGGGTTCTAATGGACTAACTAACTAAGTCAGCTCATTTTCTACCTATTCAACAGAAGCAATCACATGAGAGTCTGACAGTGTTGTATATCAAGTAGTTAGCAAGCGTGCATGGTGTACCACTCGCAATCATTTTAGGCTAAAATAGCTAATTTACATATCACTTCTAGCAAAGTGTATAGGAGTTTATGTAATAACCCTAATTTTCTAAATATCATTTCATATAATTTATGGCCAATATATAAATAAATGCAAAATTGGATTTCTATGTTTTAAGTTCATGGAAATGAACTATTGAAAGACACTTAATTGATCCTCAAAACATTAATATTTGAAAAGTACTCAAAAAAATATTTTTACCAACCCTAAGAAGGTTGGAACTAGAGTTTGGAGGAAAAAGTTAGAGAACTTTAAAAACTAAGGGTATTTCAGTAAAAAAAATAAACAAATAAATAAAAATACATAAATGGAGGGACCATTTTTTTATAATGGCACCCCCCAAATCAAAACCCTATTAGACCATCCCTTCGCTCTCTCTCTTCCCCTCTCTTCGGTCTGAATAGCTGGGTCAAAGCTTGCAACAGCGTGACAACGTTGCCACCATTGATTGCACAGCCTGTGCCAACCGTTGTGAATCTCATGGAATGTATACTTTAAAAACCCCATCTTTTATCTTCCTCCATGATTTCTTCTTCCTCCTCTCTCCCTCTCCTCTACACAACCATCACCGCATGATGACCACACAAAATCCAGCCACCACCAGCAGAGAACCCTTGTTTTCCCTTACCATTTTCCTCCTCCTCCTTCCTCTCTCTCTCTCTCTCTCTCTCTCTCTCTCTCTCTCTCTCTCTCTCTCTCTCTCTCTCTCTCTCTCTCTCTCTCTCTCTCTCTCTCTCTCTCTTCCATCATTAATCGATGACCACTAGATATGACCATCCATTTCCAACTAAGGTAGCCGCTGATGCTGCTAAAGGCAAATGCCTGACAACGTTCCCTCAAAATCCCTCATTTCTCCTCCCTGAAAACTCACATTCCCTTCCCATTTTCGTCGCCTATAGGAGCTTTGTGATGGTGAATAAAGCTGTCAGTTTTGGTGGGGTACAATGAAAAGATGACTCAATTTGAAGTTCCAAGCTATCCATTGTGTTCAGTGTGGCGTAAGGAGTAAAACCCATCTGGATATGCAATGGTTAGAGAAGTCTAAATAGAGATCTAAGAATGATGGCGACGTATGGCCATGATCAGTTTGCATCACAATGTTCAAATGACTACTCAATGTTCTTAGCAATTTTTTGAACATGGATCTGAGCAATAATAGGTATGATCACTACTCATTTGCACCAATTCGCTTTGGATTTTGATTCAAAGACCATGCGTAGTAGTCCTTAGAAAATCTATGATTTGTCAACAAAATATTATTGATATATTGTTTTAATTGCATGAATAAAAATTAGATCTTGAGTTTTACAAGGGTTGATCGATGCATTTCATAATTTTAACGATTGAGCTAATCATTGAAAGGTCATTCCAAGGATTTAAATTGTCTATTTTGTCTTAGATTGTTGATCTACAATAGGAACAGTAGATCTGGGAAATGATTGAACCTATTCATACTCATTTCACCAATGATTAACAAGTGATTTAGACTCAACAACTCTGCCAGAGATCCGATTTCCAATCGGTGGTCGGGAAAACAGATCAGTTTGGTGAACATGAAATCTGCTCTTTTGCGTGCTGATCTAAGCTTAAGATCATCAGACACTTATTGTAAAGCAGTCCATCAGGGATTAGATTGATAGGTTAACTATCCTAATTTGGTCTCCAAAATCTGATGAGCAACCAAAAATTGACGGATCAAATCAGACAAATGTTTTATACTTTGCATGATAAATATAAAACTAAAAAGCAGGAATAAAGGTTATGGAATCCTTGATCTTGTAGATCTATTCACCCATTGGTCATAGAGGGTAGATCCACAAGAAAAATCTAGGTTTATCTAATTCAGAGAAATCTTAGAACATTAGTTATTAGTTAGAGGTATTGACCCATGAAGATCAATAATATGTGAATGCACTAATCAGTAAAATCAAATAGATAACTAATGATATGAACTGTTGAACATAAATGAATAGCTCAAATCTGAGTACCCAGCACTTGATGGATGTCTAATTGACTATCCATAGTTGGAAAGTCTAGTGGCCTAAATGGCCAAGGTCATAAAATTTAAAGATTGATCTGTGATGAAGTTCTCAAATCTGATGGTTCTAAGATTTTGAAATAATCTAGATTGTTGGATCATGATTAGATTTATAATCTAAGTGTATGGATTATGATATGCAATCTGATTACAAGATGCGCAAAAGCAATTATATACAAAAATCTAGAAAATTGTATTAAAAAAATATTTTATGCATGATAAGTAATCAATTTTGCATAAAAAAGTACCCAATTAACACTTTATGTGTTCTAAATTATAGGTATTATCCCGACGTTTTTTTGAAAAATCATGACATACGCATTTCTAATCTAATGATACAAAAGTTTGATATTTTGTACGTTCAAAGCTAATCCAAAGTAAGTATGTGAATTGTTATAATTTTCTAGCTATTAATTAGATTTTTTATATCTTTTGTTGGTATTGAAAGGACGATCCAATGGATAAGATTACTTTAGATGAGAATCAAGAATAAAGATCAAATCAGAGAGCTAGACAATATTATTAAATCAAAGGGCCAGATCAAGCAGGGGTTAAGATCATCCTAGGGCAAGCAAATGAGTTCAAGAAAATAATTGGAAGTGTCGAAGGTGACTACAATGGGCCTGTGTAAAATCCATTCAATTCCGCCACCTTTACATGATAATTGGAGCCATGCAAGCCACCTAAGCCAGAAGAGCCATGCTAGGAGATGACAAGCCTTATAGGACATGTCATATGGAACCACTCAATTGGAGGAGATTTCAAGCAATCATCCCATGCTAACACTGTGATTTTCAAGAGATAATTAGCAATGAATTAGAGGATAATTATCACATGGGAAGATATATATGCAAGGTGGATTAATGGGAGAGGAGTTTACATTTCATTTTTCCTTGTTTCTTTTCCAATGTTTATATCTCCATATCTCTCCAATGTATTGAATTAGAAAGGAAGATCATGCATGGTTCATGCAATCTCCCTCTCTAAAATCCCTCATTAAATTCCCCAACTCCATTCATTATCCCCTCTTCCAAACTCTCTTTCCAAGTATCGCCTGTGTCCCACTTTCCTTTCTTAGGCCTCCATGTCCCACTTCCTAGATCCTCCCTTCCACTCACCTTCCTAGTTTCCTACTTTCCTAGAGTCTTACTTCTAATTCTCTTATCTTATCCTATCTTTTTCCCATTCTTATCTCTCTTTCCTATCTTCCTCGGATAGAATCTTATCAAATTTTGTCACATAGGAAGGAGGATATCACCTATAAATAGAACACCATATTCACCATCTCCTAAATAAGGAGAATCACACCCCTACATGGGCTAGTTTGCCATGTCCTAGCCCTATTTCTCCATGCATGTTCTAGCCATCCATACCTCATTTCCATCCTAAACCACACCTCGCTCTATCTACGATTCTTCAATGCATCTTTTCTAGGATCTTCTCTACTTATCTTGCCTTGAAGGTGTTCCACGCTTCTTGTCATGTTCAAAGCTAAGTTTCCTTAGCTATAGTTCCTTTCTTTTACAAGTCATGTTTAATTTGATCCATGTGTATAGTCTTTTAGTTTCTTTTTATTATGGTTTGCTCTAAGTTTTGCTCTAGATCTTTGTATCCAAAGGGCCATCAATATCTTGTAGTGATAGCTAATAGAGAGTAGCCTTTGGATCAAGTTATTGGTTCATTGTTTTCCTTCAGTTGCTTGCCCTTCCACTTATTGCTCATTGTTTTCCTTTAATTTGATGCATGCATCCTATTCCATGTACTTTTAATTCCTAATTTTAATCAAATTCCTATCTCTTGTGGCTAGAATAAATAGTCTAAACAAGATCTAATTGAATACAAATGTATGATATTTCTTGTGGGATTGACCTTACTTGCATATATTTGCAACATTGATTCATGTTCTTGCGAGTAATTTTAAAGCTACATCAATACATTATAATTTAAGGCAAGGTTGGATCTACTCGGACCAAGGGAAAAACCTTTTGAATCTAAGGACATTACTACAAGAGGTAGGTAGTTGTAACATCTATTTGTCATTTAGATTTTGGAACATATCATCATCTTTATTAAAAACATGTGGATTTTAAATAAATTAACTATATTGATTATTTGATAATTCTGCATCCGATTTGAAAGCACAAGACTTTCATGAAAATAGTATTTTGTCATGTTATGTTATTTATACTCTTAAAGTATGCTAAACACTTGTAAATGAGGCATGAAAGTTTTGAATGATTTTTAATTGATAATGCATATTTTGATCTTGAAAGAAAGATGATACTATTTATTCTATGCATATAATTGATCATGTTATTTATAACTCATGACAAAAGGATGATTTGCAAGATGCATAAATCTCATATTCTGAAATGAGTTATAGAAATTCATATTTGCATGATTTATATATATATATATATGTATATATCACATGATGTGATTATATTTGAGATGAGATAAATCTTTATTCAGGCTAATGAGCCTAGTGGGCACTGTGCAAAGAGGTTGTATAGGTTGGCCTCTTGGCCTTTGACCACTACAAGTGGAAGATATCTATGCTAATGTGGCATTGGTTTTTCTCGATTGCAATGGTGTGAACGACCATTGGAGGTTGTCACGACACCCTTTAGAGACATATCTGTTGCCACAATGAAGGTTGCGTTGGTTTGTCTCCAGGATATTGGAGACACACAACTTAGTGATCTGGTCATGAGCTTAGTTGTACATGAGATTTTAGCTTTTGTAGCTCCACGTAAGATGGAGTTGTTGATAGTTTTTAGATAGGTACTCATGACCAATTGGCTGATGTGTTCCCTAGGTGCATATGTGCACATGATGATATTATCGATTTGGGATTGTTGTTGTCGTAGTTTAACTTATTGCTACTTTAAGATTTTGATAATCTTATGCTACTTAATTTATTAAATGTGATGATGAATATCATGGATGACTTTGAAAGATATGTTTATAAAGTGCACATAAGCATTTTGTGATACATCTTATGGTATGGATTTGATTGTTGGAAAGCATATCCTCAAAAGTTCCACTTATTTTGTGTTGATATTACTTGAAAAGTTTTAGTATGAAATTGCAATATTGAGTTGATATGTGATTTCAAAATGTATATTCACTATCACTGATTTTACATATTCTATTCTTTAATGCATTATAAATCGGTTGAAACATCTTTGGTACTGGACTTTTTAAATTTGGTGAAATAAATGTGAAACTACCAACACAAGCATAAGCTTATTGAGATATTGTAATTTGCTTACAATATCACTAGATTATGAAGAAATTAACTTAAAGGTAAGTAGCTTGAGGTAGATGCAATTTTGGATGAAGAAAATTGTGTATATGACAGTCACAGCTCAATTTTCTAATTTGAAAAATCTTTTCAGAAGAAGAAAAATTTCCTTTATTGAAAAAAAAGAAATGGAAAACACATAATAAACATATATTTGAAAGCGCCCATAGTCTTACCAGATGCTACTGTCAACAAATTTCCTTACATAAGTAAAATAGCTAAGAATGTGCAAATTTAAAAGTCATGCCACAGGATCTGTTGGTCACAACAAAGTACTATAAAAGAAACACGTATTCGTGAATTGTCCATTAAGTTTACGAATTCCAAAAATATCAACCTTAAACTTACATACCATTTTTCTAGAAATAGTCTATTATAGAGTCATAAAGTCTATCAAAATAACACATCAATCACGTATGTTGTGAATTGTGCAAGACACCAAGCTACTAATGTGCCTTCTCTCCTACGCTCCACCTCGTCGACATCACCCATAGAATGTTTTACAGGAGGCTAAGCATGAAATGCTCACTATGGAATAACGCTATGTAATAACTCCATTTTTGTAACCTTGAAATCCCATGTTGGTAATAAAAAGTTCACTTTTCGAGATAAGGGTATTTTGGTCATTTCACTGTTCACCTTGACTAGACCTAGAAATTTGGTCCTTAGAATGGTACCTTAGGTGTGTCTCATAAAAAGGAATCCAACAAGACTAGAATCACTGAAAACGGAGTTAAAATGAGCAAGTTATGGCCCTTTTAAGTTTGAGGGCAAAATTATAATTAAATTTAAAACGAATTGGCCTAAGAAAATAGGGACCTATTTTGATACGGCCACCCCTTCTTCCCAAACCTACTGCATCACCGACATTCTAGAATGTCAGTGTGCAAGGGGGAAACCACCGCCATTCTGAAGGTTTCTCCACCGCCATGGAATGGCAGTGGAAACCCCCCTCCAAAACTCTCCTTAAGCTCTATAAATAGAGCTCTTGGGCGCCTCCAATGACAGCCCAAAACCCTGGGAAAAAATAGTCTTGAAGTTGCAAGCAAGAGGAGAAACCATGAAAAATACCCAACCACGAACCAGGTATGCCTTAAAAAACTCCAAACCCATCTCCCCTCAGTCTTAGGTTGAATTTCCCTAAGTTTTTGCATAAGAAACCATGCAAAATGGGCCTCTAGGGAGCCACAACAGACCCAGGGCAGGTGCCTGGGGTGTTCTGGTTAGACAGGGTCGAAGCAGGGTGTCCCGAGGATGCCTAGGTTACCATAGGACCAAAACGCAACCAGTGTGTTAAAGGAAAGCCGACAGGCACGTCCATGGATGCGCCTGCATACGAGAACAGAGGACGGATGCCCGGCGCGTCGGCAGACGCACCCTGTGGGTGCGCGCCGCTAACATGGGACACGTTAGCTTCCCTGGTGCCTACCTCATGTGGGCCTGCGACGGTGATGCCACGCATTCCGCGTAAGCGGAACGCACCGCCTGATGACGCTTGGGAGCGTGCATGACCAATCCTTAATATTTAAAACATAGCATGCATTGTAAAACTAGTAGTGATAGACTCCTACTGAGCATAGTGTATACTCACCCAATCTTTAATATTTTTCAGATACAAGTAAATACTTAAGGACAGGATACACCTGTGACAGAGAACATCCAAATTAAGTACAAGTAAACCCCTACCTTATATTTTAGTGAATGTTACTTGATTGTAGTTACTCTCTGTAGTTGGAGCTATGACTAACACTTTCTTGGGAATAGAGTTGATTTAAAACTATGCCATGGCTATATGATTTGAAAATGTGTTTTGACACTCAGGGTTTTATAGAAAAGATTGCTTTCCAAAACAAAAGATTTTCATGCATTTCATATTTCTAAAACAAGAGATCTTGCCTTTTTATGAAATTTACATCATATGAAACCCGGGTCGTCACAGTTGGTATCAGAGCCCTGTTTGATGTTACTCACATTCCAGTTATGAGGAGAATAACTTATAATCAAGTTTCATCCATGAAAGATTAAGGGATAATATGATAACACATACTAAGGTCTTGTGAGTTAACTTGTGATTTACAGATGCCTAGAAGAAAGTAAGCGATGCTCCAAGACCTGAATCCCCATCAGTGTACTCCACTGGGTCGGGCAATAGGATGGTTGAATTATTCCAGCGATTCCTACAGCATATGGACCAATACATGAGTAATCAACAAACCCAAACCCCTACCACATGAGATCCTTCCCCTGATAAAGCAATAGATAGGACTGAGGTTCAATTAGAAAGGTTTCAGAAATTAGCTCCCCCATTCACAGGAGAAGATGAAGCATCTACAGTTGAAAAAGGGTTAATTGATATTGAAAAGATATTTAAAGCCATGAACATAGCTAAAGAAAGAAAGGTACCCGTGGCCACGTTTGTGTTTAGGGGAGAGCCTACCTTTTGGTGGGAAATAGTGGAAAGGACTTATTTTAACCAGCAAGAAACAATAGGATGGGAAGAATTTAAAATGGTCTTTAATGACAAATATTATCTTAAACACATAAGAAAACAGAAGGAAAAAGAATTTATGGACTTAGAACAAGGAAACATGACTGTCCAACAGTATGAAAATAAATTCATCAGCCTTTGAAGATTTGCACCACATGCTTGTGCTGATGAGGAAGACATGGCGGAAAGATTTGTAGATGGGCTCAACCTAGGACTCAGGAACAGAGTTGTAGGTTTCCAACCTTCCACCGTAGCCAAAGCCGTAGAGATGGCCTCCCTATATGAAAAAGAAATAAAGGAAAGAGACCATTTTAGTCATTTGGACCCACCTTTGAAGAGGCCATTTGAAAACAAAGGAAGAAGACCAGATTGGAAGACATGCCCTAGGTGTAACAGGAATCATTCAGGCAAACCATGTCCCACTTTCAACATCACTTGAGAATTAGGACATCTTGCTAGGAATTGTCCTAAAAGGAAAGTTGAAGAGCGTAAAGAAGATCAGGTTCCAAAAAGCCAAGGACGTGTCTTTGCCCTCACTTCCAGTCAAGCCCAGGCTTTAAATGCAGTAGTTGAAGGTATTCTTTCTATCTATGATACACCTGCTAAAGTTTTATTTGATATAGGCTCCACTCATTCTTCCATATCCTGGGAGTTTGCATCAACCTTGGACATTATACCACAGGACTTGGACTTCACTCTAGAAGTCATGACTCCTGTAGGCCAGGCACTTCCCACCTATTCTTATCTCCAGGATGTCCCCCTTTTGGCCAAAGATCATTTGCTACATGCCAATCTTATTCACTTAAATATGAATGACTTCGACGCCATCCTAGGTATGGACTGGCTAGCCCTTCATCAAGCCTTTGTTGATTGCCGCCAGAAACGTGTCACTTTTACCCTACTAATGGAGACACTTTCACTCTCCAAGGAAGAAAGGGTTATTCTGGAGTGTGTGTTATTTCTACCATGAAAGCAGTTAAGCACATTGCTCAAGGATGTCCCTTCTTCTTGGCCAAGATTGAATCTATCGAGAGTCACCAACCGAAGCTAGAGGATGTTGAGGTAGTCCAAGAATTTCCTGACGTATTCCCTGAGGACTTACCAAGTCTACCCGCACTAAGAGAAATTGAGTTTACCATTGACCTTATACCCGGTACTTCCCCTATTTCCAAAGCTCCTTAACGAATGGCTCCTGCAGAACTAAAAGAATTGAAGACCCAGTTATAGGAACTACTTGACAAAGGGTTCATACAGCCTAGCGTATCTCCTTGGGGAGCTCCAGTCCCTTTTGTTAAGAAAAAGGATGGCTCCATGAGATTGTGCGTAGATTATCGGATGCTAAATAGGGTCACCATTAAGAATAAGTACCCCCTTCCCCGAATTGATGATCTTTTCGATCAACTTCAGTTAGCCAGAGTCTTCTCTAAGATTGATCTACGATCCGACTACCATCAACTTTGAGTTAGAGAAGAAGATATCCCCAAGACAGCCTTCACAACTCGATACGACCATTATGAATTCAGGGCGATGTCCTTTGGTTTAACTAATGCTCCAGCCACTTTTATGGACCTCATGAATAGGGTGTTCAAGGAGTACTTAGACAAATTCATCATAGTGTTTGTGGATGATATCTTGATATATTTAGAAACTCCTGAAGACCATAAGGAACATCTAAGGATAACATTAAGCACCCTACGAGCACCCAAGTTATATGCAAAATTTAGTAAGTGTGAGTTTTGGCTAGAAAAGGTTAAATTCTTAGGACACATTATTTCTCAAGATGGCATAGCAGTCAACCCCGCTAAGGTTGAATCAGTACAGAAATGGGAAAGACCTAAGATAGTCACAGAAATAAGAAGCTTCTTAGGACTTGTCGGATATTACAGGAGATTCATTGAGGGTTTTTCACGAATTGCTTTACCTTTAACTAAGCTGACCAGGTAAAACACAAGATTTGAATGGATTGAGAAATGTGAGGAAAGCTTCCAGGAATTAAAAAGAAGGTTAACTACAGCACCTGTCCTTACCTTACCTTTAGGAAGTGGTGGATTTGAGATATACAACGATGCCTCATAACAAGGACTAGGCTGCGTACTTATGCAACATGGGAAGGTAATTGCTTATGCTTCTCGGCAACTCAAGAAGCATGAAGTCAATTACCTGACCCATGACTTGGAATTAGCAGCCATAGTCTTTGCCTTGCGAATCCGAAGACATTATCTATATGGGGAAAAGTTTCAAGTTTTCACAGATCATAAGAGTCTTACATATATCTTTTCCCAACAAGACTTAAACATGCGACAAAGAAGATGGATGGAATACTTAAAAGACTATGACTTCTCCATTCATTATCACCCTGGAAAAGCTAATGTGGTAGCTAATGCATTAACTGGAAAAACTCAAGGGATGTGTGCAAGTTTATTTACTAAGAGATGGAAGCTATTACAAGAAGTAATAACGTGGAAACCAGACATAAGTAAGCGCAAGATCATTATGGCAGGTCTAACAATAAAGTCAACTGTTAATGAGAAGGTTAAGCAAGCACAGTAAGGGGATCCAGACATACAAGCTTTAATAGGAAAACCAGGGTTTACTAAAGGGGAAGATGGGGTAGCGTTTACATGCAAGGAAGATTAGTGGTACTGACTAATGAAGAATTAAGACAAGAAATCTTAAAAGAGGCTCATCGATCTAAGTATACTACACACCCAGGAGGAACTAAGATGTATCAAGACTTAAAGAGACAATATGTGGGATGGTATGAAAAGAGATATAGAGGAATTTGTGGCAAAGTGTCTAACATGTCAACAAGTAAAGGCCGAACATCAAAGACCTGCAGGATTGTTACAACCCCTTCAGTTACTTGAATGGAAATGGGATCATATTACCATGGACTTCATCGTAGGGTTACCCAGGACCTTTAAGGGTCATGACATGATTTGGGTAATTGTTGATTGATTGACTAAGACAGCCCATTTCCTTCCTATACGCCATACCCAATCCACTCACAGCCTATCTCAGTTGTACATCAAAGAGATAGTGAGTTTACATGGCATACCCGTTAGTATCACTTCAGATAGGGATAGCCGCTTCACTTCACAACTCTGGAAGTCTGTTCAAAAATCCTTAGGATCTTCCTTGAACTTTACCACAGCCTTCCATCCAAAGTGAAATGCGAGAAAAGTACTCCGAGATCTTTTGACTGTATATATTGTAGAATTTTGGGGGCAAAATTCCCCTAAGGGGGTAAGAATGTAATAACTCCATTTTTGTAACCTTGAAATCCCATGTTGGTAATAAAAACTTTACTTTTTGAGATAAGGGTATTTTGGTCATTTCACTGTTCACCCTAACTAGACCCAGAAATTTGGTCCTTAGAATGGTACCCTTTGGTGCATCTAGGAAAAAGGAATCTAACAATACTAGAATCACCCAAAACAGAATTAAAATGAGCAAGTTATAGCCCTTTGAAGTTCAAGGGCAAAATTGTAATTAAATTTAAAACAAATTGGCCTGAGAAAACAGGGACCCATTTTGATACGGGCACCCCCTTCTTCACAAACCTACTACATCACCGAAAACCACCGCCATTCTGGAGGTTTCTCCACCGCCATTACATGGCGGTGGAAACCTCCCTCTAGAACCCTCCTTAAACTCTATAAATAAAGATCTTGGGTGCCTCCAATGATAGCCCAAAACCTTGGGAAAAACCAATCTTGGAGTTGCAGGCAAGAGGAGAAATCGTGAAAAATACCCAGCCACGAACCAGGTACACCTTAAACAACTCCAAACCCATCTCCCTCTCAGTCTTAGGTCAAATGTCTCTAAGTTTTTGCATGAGAAACCATGCAAAACGGGGCTCTAGGGAGCCACAACAAACCCAAGGCAGGTGCCTAGGGTGTTAAAGGAAAATCGACGGGCGCGTCCATGGATCTTGAATACCAGTTTGATGCTAAGATAGCCCAAGATCCACTTGTCTTGTGATTTTTGTTGTTTGAGCCCTTGGATCTTGAAATTTCTTTAAGCGTTTTGTAGCTAAGGTAGGTAGGAAATTTTATACAGTGTGATCTATGATATTTGACTGGAACAGAGTGCTTGATTGAATTTAGGTCTCTTATTCCAATCTAGAGAGAGGAGAGAGAAAATGAAAGAAAGAGATCTTTTGGGTGTTTTGGGAATGGATCCATGTTTGGTTTTGTAGAAGAAGTGAAGATAATTTTTTGAAAATTTTATGAACATTTTTAGAGGACTTTTGGGGGTGTATTTATAGGCATTTTGGGTGTTTTTCATGATTATGTGTAGTAATTATGGTTTATTCTTTTTATTATTTAATTAGCATTGGATTCTCCACCACCACCTTTTTCTCCACTACCAACTGGTAGTGGTTTGACCCATGATTTCATGTGGGCTGGTCATTGGATTCCTTTTTAGGTCCCTTGTGGGCCCCATGTGGGCCCCACAGTGTAGAAAGACCATTTTTGCCCTTTATGTATAAAAATTAGAGTTTATTCCCATGATCTTGGAATTGAGCGTACTTAGTGGCGTTGGATTCGTATTTCTTAGTACATTCTAAATTTTGATGTCTCAGATCTCGATTATTGGTAAATTTACTATTTTACCATTTTGTCCATAAAATAAAGAAAATTAAGGATTTTTCATTCGAATTTAGAATTTATCGTGCTTACAGTCATTCTGAAGGATACGCTGAGTTTAATTTCAATTATACATGTCTTATCCCTTGAGTCTACTTCTATAAGAAGTACATTATAAATAACCCTAATATTCCATCCAAAAATTTCTGAAACTCAAACTTTATTGATTTTCTTAATCAATTACAAAAATTGGGGTTATTACTTAGGGAGAGAGCGTCTCCTTCCAATGGAGGAGACATATTTTTCCTAATTGTAGAAAATTGCCCCCACTTAGGTTTTTGTGGAGTTTTATAATTATTTTCTGATTTTTTCTAGGGTACTCTAATAACAAGGTGTGGTTGGGATGAAGTTTTCTCATTTTGGATGGCTATGATAGAGGAAAGGCTAAGGTTTTCAAATCTAAAACAAGGATAAAAGGTGGCTTCCATGTTAGGATGGAGTAGGTGGGAGACACCACCTTTTTAGGAGGGAGCATTTCCCCCTTCAAAAATTGTTGGAAGACCTACTAATTTGGAAGGTGGATGAGGTGATAAGGTTGGAAAGAGATGGGAGGAAGAAAAGAAGGTAGGAGGAAAGTGGGGTGTAGGAAAACTTAGAAAGGTGAGGTGAGATTAAAAATTTTGATTGGTTAAGTGAGTTGCTAAGGACTTGGGATTGGTTTGGTGGTTAGGATGGGAGCTTAGAAGGGTAGAAGAGTTATGGAATGGTAGGACCCTTGAATGGAAAGTCAAATTCGTAGTGTTATTTAGTGGTGAGGTGAAAAGTGATAAAAAGATGGGAAAAACATCAAAATTGGAAGGCTCTCATCCTATTAGTCCATATGCCAACTTATCATAATAACATTTTCCTTAATTTTCTTCAAATTTTTTGTTAAAATCTCATGGATAATTCTTTTGAATTTCCTCTAATCCTAGCCTTCTATTTAGCTTAGGTTGATGGCTTAGATGGCTAACTTTGAAGGGTCCATTGGCTAGGCTTCATAGCTGCCTTTAGAAGCTTTCTTGGCTTGGCTCCTTAACTAGTCACCTTATCCATGCTTGAATATGGTTTGGTGGCTTACATGCAACCCATGCAAAGGTGGTGGAAATGCATGGCTTGCTTCATGGGCCCACTTTGACCACTTTTAGCTTCTTTGATTTCATTCATTGTTGGTCCACAAGATGATCTTGACCTTTTTTTCCATGTTGGATTGATGATTTGAGACTTTGACTTGATCTTCAATGTTCATCTCAATCAATCTCGCCCATCGAATCACCATCTTACTTCCTCCAAAAAGTGAAAAAACCTAATTAAATCCTAGAAAAATATGACTAATCACATACTTATTATCTCAGATTGGCCTCTAAACCTACAAAATATCAAAATTTTAAGTCAATAGGTCAAAAATGCATGTGTTACAAATTTCTATAAAAAACCCTAATTTACCCTTATAAGTTGTAATACATGGGTAACGAATTGGGTTGTTTTTATGCAAAATTAAACATTTACCCTCAACCAGCATTTTACTAGTCCCGAGCAAAATATATAAAAGCAAATACAAAGTGCTAATTTCGTAGGTACTCATGATTGCATTTAGCATATATAATAAGCCATTGAACTCCCAGGATACCCCTAGTGGATGATTTATGCGTCGTGAGGGTATGCGGTGAATATACCCACAAAAATTCCTAAGGTTGAGTCCCTTATTTTGTCTTGGAGAGTCATCAGTCATTAGCGCTCTACTAGTTTATCACAACTTAATAGAAAGGATTGACAATTTTATAAATCATATACATACTAAGGACATTTTATTCCAATTATTTCTCGGAGCGTATGTGTGTGTATAGTCACATAAATCATGACTTCCAAATGGATATACTTAAATTTCATTTGAAATATGTCTTGAACTCAGATCCTCTTAGGTATACTCTCAGAAATGAAGCTCTCAGATGAGGGGTTGAACATATTTGTCTCATTATATGACCGGATCCAATAAAGCTAATGGTTCACATATATTTTTAAGTGCTGTTGAGACAAAGGAAAGTGATCCCTAAGAATGGATGTTATTACCAAGAATAGTAAGAGTCTTTTACCTTAATTTCTTCCTTTTATCTCCTCCTTAAGACTGTGTTTCACCTAAGATCAATAGGTCTTTAGATATGATGAAAAATAGGCTTGGGTAAGGTTCTAAAAAGAATGGTATAAGGATTTCAAAGGTTCAAAATTGAGTAGAGGCCTTCTATTTGATTGTTGGAAAAATCTTCTCTGACTATATTGAAGTGAATTTCCTTTGTATTCTTTTCTTTCAAATTTTCTCTTCCTTTTCGGATAGTTTTTTCACTTTTCTTTTTCTTTTGACTTCTTTCAAAGAAAAAAATTGAATTTTTCTCACTTCGTTATTTTTTTTCATTTTTTAAAATTTTCTAGTAACTCTACTCATTTTGACAATGGGTAATGGATGTTTATTTTATTGGTTTATTTTGGGTTAAGGTAAATGGGGTTAAGAAGAAAAGGCTTAATAGTGATAGTCTCTCAAGTGGTTAACTAATGTTATAATAAATTGGGTAGTTTTGTGTCTCTATGCTGAACAAAGATGTCCTATATCATTTCTTAGGTTTCCTAAAGCCTATTAGATTCAATAAGTTTTCCAAAAAGAAAGTTGTAACTCCTATTTATTCTTGATAGTTAACTAAAACAAGAATAACAGGATCACACTAAGTTATGTATGTTGAAGAAATTGTAGAATTACTTATAACTCTCTTGAGTAGAAGATGATCTCTAAACTCACTAGGTTATAGGTCTCCACTAATTTTCCTTAGGGTCTCTTGCTCATACCTCTTTATTAGTCTTGATTATGTGCTGTGTAATTATTTTTTGAGAATTGACATTCATAAAATGCTTCAACACATTAATAATATGCAAAACTAGTCAGATGCACTCCCATTAAGAGATGAAAATAGTAGAATTACTAAATTTTGAACATCCAGTTCTCAACATAATAAAGGAAAAACTATTTTTTTTTTAACAAGAAGAAGCTAAACATTTCATGCATATCTAAACCCCTCAACCTCAACTAGACATTGTCCCCATTGTTTTGAAATATAGGATATCTATTTGATAAATCAATGATGTACAACAATGAGACTCTGAAACCTTGGGTTGTGTCTCAGCAAGTACTAAGTTTTACGTTTTTTGCTATATGTTAACAATTGACATTGCACTGTATAAGACAGGCCTCCAGTGGATCAAGGGAAGACAATGGTGGTAAAACTTCTAAAATTTAATCTTCAATCATGTTGATAGAGTCATCAAGATTTAGTTGTTGATGGTTGGCATTAAAAACATTGAGCTCAATTTTCATATTGTCGGAGGATAATTATAATACACCATTTCTACAATTTATGATTGCATTGGATGTCGCCAAGAATGGACATCCAAGAATCATTGGGATCTAACTTCTCAGGTTTGATACAGATTGGGTATCTAGGACAATGAAATCAACATGGAAATAAAACTGGTCCACCTATATTAGTACATCCTCAACCATACCACGTGGAATCTTAGTTGATCTATCAGCTAATTGCAATGTGGTATTAGTTTATTAAATTCACCAAGGCCTAGTTGCTCATAGACAGAGTATGGTAGTGGATTAATATTAGCCCCTAAGTCAAGAAATGCCTTATCTATGGCATGATCTCCTATAATGTAAGAAATTGTAGGACATCTTGAATCTCTAAATTTTGTTAGGGTCTTGTGGTGAATTAAAGAGCTCACCTATTCGGTGAGGAAGGCTTTCTTTTACACATTAAGCTTTCACTTTGTAGTTGGCATAAGCGAGAACATCCTTTATAGCATTGAGTAATGGAATATTTATTTGCACATGTTTAAACACTTCCATTATCTCATTGAAATTTATTCCTTTCATAACCTTATTGAGTAATTGAGCGAATGGGATTTTCAGCATATAGAGTGCCTACACTATAGGCTCAGATGGAGTGGGAGATTTCTGTCTTATATCTTTCTCTTGTGTTTTTGCCTTTTCATTCTCCTCTTCGTTTTCCTTAGTTTGCCCAACTTTGTTATCAACCTAATGGCCACTCCTAAGGGTTGTGATAGACTTCGCTTGCTCATGGGGTTTGTGTGAACTAGACCATATTTCTAATTAACCCTTAGGGTTAGGGATAGGTTGACAGGGGAATTGACTCTTTCCTCTATCATGTAATACAGCTGACAATTGGCTCACTAGCATATCTAACTTGGTTATGAATTGAGAGTTGACATTGGCTGAATGTTTACTATCATTTTGCAATTATTGTAAGGCTTTTTCAATGTCTTCATTTTCCTTTAAAGATTTTTCAAGAAGGGTTTGAATGTTTTCCTCAAAAGATAGTTTCTAGTGTTGCCAAGGTAGTTGAAAGCTAGGTGGTTGCTGGGGAACTATAGCTCTTAGAGGAAAGTTTTGGGTAGGGGGTTCACAGATGGTCCCCTAGTAGTTATTCTTTGACTAGGAAAAGTTGGGTGCTTAGCCCATCAAGGATTGTTGGTCTCAGCATATGAGTTATTACTAGGTTGCTATATGCATTCAATGCATTTGCTTGGTCAACAAGATAGTTGTTCAGCAATCTATTTGATGAACAAGTTATAGTCAGATGGGTTAGACTGAAACAAGTAGCACTTACCTCTTGTGGAGGTTTTTGGAATAAAGTAGCAACCATGAAAGTTTCAAACATAGTTTCAAGTTACCCATTCTTCCACCTAAAGGCTCTAGTTTGTTTAATTTTTCAACTACAAAGTCAAACTTGTAGGATAGATTTGTATGTGCTCCTATCTCATATGGATCCCTTTTCATTGGAGGCTGGTTATTTCTTTCTCTCCTATTTGAATAATCCCATTGCTGGGAATTATCTGTCTAAAAGAACTCCTAGTACTCTTTTTCATCTTTTAGTATGAGGGCCCCTCCACTAGCAAAATCTACCATTTTTCTATTTCAAGGCATCAATGCCTCATAGAAGTATTGACCATGCTGCCATTTCTTGAATCTATGATGTGGGCATTTCTACAGCAGTTGATCTATCAGCAATTCAAGTTATCCATTCTTCCATCTTTTTGTTGGAAATTAATAAATTCTCAATGAAGGGCATTTGTTTTATGAACGAGAAAGAATTTTTTCAAAAACTTCTTGGACAATTGGTCCCATGTATTAATGGAACCTACCTCTAAGTAATTGAGCCATGATTTGGCTTTATCCTTGAGTAAGAACATGAATAGCCTAAATCTAATATCATCGTTCGAAAATTTTAAAACCTAACTGTGGAACAAATATTAAGGAACTCCTTGATATATATGTATGGGTCTTGTTGGTCTCAACCAAAAAAAGTAGGGAGTTATTAGATGACTCTTGGCTTCAACTCAAAGTGGTTTGAAGTTGTAGGAGGTAAAACTATGCAGGAGGGGGTGCTGAGTTGTAGTGTAGCATAAAAATCTCTAATAGCATTGCGCTCGACTTTTGATGGTGGTTTAGCCATGAGGATCAGAACTTGGCTTCTTTCCCCTTGTCTAAGATTGTATTGAATCTTTAGGTCTAAAAGTGTGAAATCTAAGTTTTAAGATCGATCCGCTTGCATAAAGTATCCTATTCTAAATGTCCTAATCTATAGGTTGACTCTAACTCTACATGATGTGCAATCAAATCCTAATATCTACTAATCGAGATGTGACGACCCAGGTTTTCTCATGCATTTTTAAATGCAATACCTAATTCCTAAGGCGGGATGCATCCCTATTTGAAAACCATTTTATAAAAATCATACAATGCAGTGAAAAATCTTTAGTTTTAAACTCATTTTGAAAACCCCGAGTGTCATTTGCTTTCACAACAACCAAAGTAGTTTTTGAAAAAAATTAGAAACCATAAATGTTTTCCCAGGTCTATCCAATCACAACACACAGTCCAACTGTAAATAAATACAAATACATGTCCAAAGGGTAGAGTGTTTACTTACATGCATAATTGTCTCTTTTTTATTTTTCTTGCTCGTAGCAATAACATAGGTGTCCTCTACTTGTGGATGGAACTATCCTGAAAAATGTTAAGGATAGGGTGAGTATATACTATACTCAGTAGGAGTCTATCACTACTAGTTTTTCAATGCATGCTATGTTTAAAATCATATGCTCTTAAAACATGTGCATGTTCGAACAACCATGTTCAATATCAATATTAAAAACCATTGTCGAATCGGAATACTAACGACTAAAGAATCGCATAATCCAAGTCGATAGTATCATATATATATCATAAACATAATGATATGCATAATATGCTCAACTGAATCCAACTCATGGATATCTAGTATGGTCGACCAACCTCATGTCATGCCATATGCAACGCAAATAAATCCTCAAACCATAGGGTCCAACTATGCCCACGACCTCACCGTCGTGTGGTCCCTGGGTACCTAGGGACACAGGGTCATATACCTCCACGGGGCATATGACACTTCGATCCAGTGCCGTGACACCAGTGGTAGCCCCTTGTACCACATGCAGTCGAAGTAGGGACATGCCCTTTTTGGGCATGGTACCCATCCACCTAATAGTGGTAGAGGCTGGGAGGCCACCCCAAACCTCTCGGCATAACGCCCACGAGCATATTAGCCCAAATCATATATGATTCAACAAGCCAAAAACCTCTTTTTCAAAACCTGTCCTCTTTGGGTCCCTCACAACTACCTACCCAGCATCTTTTGGTAACCCTCAAGGACATGCAATTTTTGCAAGAACTCAATGCTCACAAATCATGCAATATATGCAATTATTTGCAAAACATGTCTATGCATAACGTGCTTGTCATATGCATGCTGAATTCATTTATATGCTAAACAAGTCATAAAATAAGTCATGCTAAACAAGTCATATACATATACTTAAAACATGCAGTCTCAAAACAATCATGGCTCTTTTTAAAAGTCTAATAGCGATAGAGCACCTACCTTAAAGTCTCCTGGAGTCGCATCCTTTATCACTTCAACCTGTCCATAGGTCTCATTTATAAACTCCTGGGTATGAATGGATACAAGGAGTTCTTATTAATTTCAATCTATTTAGACATTAGATCGCTAGATCTACCTATTGGGTCCAAGGTCCTTGCCTAATTCATTCGTTAGGCTAGATCCTATGGTGTGGATCTACTTTCCAATAGTTCGACTCTATAATTTATCCTCTAATCCTAACTTTAAAGTCTCATTAGGTCCGCGTGTCCCGGTTCCCAGGACACCCGTGCATCCTGGTTGAACCGCGACCGCCTCACGTGCGTGTGCGCCCAAAGTTCATGCCAAGGATTACGTTTTGCCCCCGCACATGCATGCTCAAGCGACGCTATGACACGCGTCCTGGATGACATGGCGCAAACATACCTTGGCGTAGGCGAAATGTGCCTTGGCTCCCGGGCCACCCATGCGTCCCAGTCAAACCAGGACTATGCTTGGGATGCACCGAGGCCACGCCCATACACAGTCGCGTGCCTCCATGCACAGTGGCATGCCTGGGGTCCGTCCACGGGCTCAGTAGGGTGTGCATCACCCACCACGCCCAAGATTGTCTCCTTCGTTGGTCCGGTCTTGGGTTCTGCAATTTTCGGCAAAAAAATGCTAGGTCCGGCCTGGTTTTGACCTAGGGAAGTGGAACGGAGAGAAGGGAAGAAAAATGGCTTACCTAGGTCACCAAAGATCGTGCTCCTCTTGCCTATTTGAACCCTTACGTTGCTGGAATTCTTGAAGCAGAAAAACCCCAATGTCAAAACCGGAAAGGGAAGAGAGGGGAAATGGGGAGACGGGAATGGGATGGCCAGCCTGACTTGGGCTTGGCTGTTGCCAGAAAACGCAGAGAAGTCTTGGCTTGAGACGGGTTTCCGATTTTGCCGAAAACCCCAGTATGAAAATGACCGAAAAATCACGTTTTGGAGAGGGGGGAGATGGGGCTTTTTATAGCCCTGCTATGGCGGTGCTGCCAATGGAGGTGCCGCCCTTGGCGGTGGTAGAATCCTCTAGAAACGGGGTTTCTGGAGGGGTCTAGAGGTTGAAGACGATAGGGGGTGCCGTTATCAAAACGGCCCCCTACGTTTTTCGTTTTTTTGTTTTTCTATTTAAATTCCAGAATTGCCCCTGATCTTTAAATGGCTATAACTTCTTCATATGAACTCCGTTTTGGGTGATTTTTAAGGCGTTGGATTCCATTTTTCGAGTAGAATCTAATGGTACTAAGTTTCATCACAAATTCCTTCATTTACTATTTTAAATAAAGTGAAATGTATAACATAGTTCATGTCTTGTAGACTGTCCTAAATAGCGTAAATTGCTCGGGCGTTACATGAGAAGTGTCTTAATTATGTTTTCTTAGAGCTTCTTAGACCTAGATCTAGCCAGCTCCTTTTTTCCATATTTGATTATTGCTCACCAATTATGTTTTGCTCAAAAGTGGTTAATATAATCCTCATGTCAGGGAGCCTTTAGACCCCAACTGATGTCAACAGAAGGCATGGGAAAATCACTTGGAGTTTAAGACACCCATTATAACTACAGTGCTTAGAAGCCACTAGAGTGAGAATTGATCACATCCTTCTAAAATGGTCATATGAGATCGATACCATAAATTGCTTTCTACTAAATTTTAAATTGAAGTTCAAGGGTTGGGACTACTTAAGAAATGACTAGGCATCTTAAAAGATAGGATACTATAACCATGCAGCCTATGCTTTGGCTATAGCCGAGCTTAGCTTAACCTTTGTTAAATAGGTGCTTGACCTAATGCAACAATCCCAAGTAAAGATGCAACAATTAAAGTGAATGATCCTAATCTATATGAATTATACTACCATCCAAATGCAAAATTACACTAAATGCACTTTATCCTAGAAATTAAAACTTGAGCGAGGAATGCTCACAGTGAGGGGTCCGATAATAATCAAGTGTGGTCCTCCATACCCCACACTTTCCATGTACTATTATAACCCATTTAAAATTAATTAATAAAGAAATTACAAATTATAGTGGACCTCACTATAAGTTCCACTCAAATTTGAATCTAGGAAAGCAATAAAATGACCCTAATCTATGATGTTGAAGTTGTGGTCCACAGGATCATCGTCACTCCTTTACTAATTCCTCACACAAAAATCAAAGAAATATGGTTAGTATGAGAAAAATAGCAAATATATGCAAAAATAAAGAAAAAACTCTAATCTAATGCATCCTAAACCTGGATTAGAGGAAAATAATTAAAGTATGGAACACTACACAAACATTGCAACACCTTGGTAATGGTGCCAAAATTAGTTGTTATTTAAAAAAAAACTCACAAGCACATAAGTCAATCCCACGAGGAGTGAACTAATGTGATGGTAGATGTCCCTACTTTAAACTCTAACCTAGCTAAAACTTAAGAGATATTTCTTCTAATTTAATGATGGAAATCAAACATGAAATGAAAATGGAAATTATGCATAACTTAGAAATATTCTAGAATTGAAAACTTTCCTAAAACATGCACTTTCTAAAAAATAAACTTTCTTAATTAAAAAGTTTCTAAATCTATGACTTTCCTAAATTAATGATTTTCCTAAAAGTGAGAACTTTCTCAAAATGCAAATAAGCGACTTTCTTAACTTAACTTTCTTAAGCATGAAATTAACAACTAACCTAAGGGAACATACATTAAACAACTACTTTCCTAACCATTCAATCTTTCAAATAAATAAATTAAACTTATGAAAAAGGAAACTTTAACAACCACAATCTAAATAATAACACGCAACAAACTAATCAAGAACAACTCTACTAACTACTTTTTCTAATGTAATTGAATGCATCAACTTAGATTTCAATCCTCCAAATCATTCAAATCCATGCACACCACTTATGGATAGCATGCATGATTTCAACAGAATTTAAAAATTGTTTTCTATGTGTGACTAAATGAGCAATGAACTAATGAACTATGAACAATAAACTTTTCTTAAATCATTCAATGCTTCAACCTTCAATCTTTTCAAAACCATGTGTTCCACTTTTGAATTGAGTTCATGGTTTCTTAAGACTTTTAATTCATTTGTTTGATGATTTCAACACAAAGTAGTACTAATTTGAGATATCAAGATATCCTCAACATGTAACAAGTAAGAAATAAGCTTGCTCATTCATCAACCACGTACGAATTCATTAATCATCAAAGTTTGCATGCAATTGAATACGTGAAGGGTGCGTTCACTTTTGATGAAAATTTGTCCCACTTTAAATCCAATGATTCCTGCTCTGCAAAGCTTGACATTCAAAGGACAATCTTATGGAATACTAAGGCAAAACTCAAAGGAACTCAAGTAAACAAAGATGGAATTCAATTGAAACTACAAGAGAACCAAAAGGCAACGAAAGGTAAAGGAAAAACCTAGATTCAAGATGACTTCCCTTCAAGGGAAAATCAGCCTTGAAAAGAAAGAACAAAGAAGTGCAAATAGAAACTAGCATGAAAATTTCAAGATCAAAACAAGACAGAAGATAAGTTGAACCAACCTTGAAAGTAGAATAAAAAACCTAGGAATCAAGTGTGGAATACCTTGGATAGATGCAACCAACCTAGGTGAAGATGTATGAAGATCAAAGCAAAAGAAAGAAAAAGTATGGCTTAGAGAGAGGGCATCTCCTTCCAATGGAGGATATATCTTTTTCCTAAGTGTAGAAAAGTCCCCCTTACTTAGGTTTTTTGTGGAGTTTTATAATTGTTTTCCTTTTTTTTTTAAGGTACTCTAATAACAAGTTGTGGTGGGAATGAAATCATCTCATTTTGGATGGTTAGGATAGGGTAAAGGCTAGGGTTTTCAAATAGGAAACAAGGGGTGAAAGGTGGCTTCCATGTTAGGATGGAGTAAGTGGGAGATGCCACCATTTTAGGAAGGGGCATCTCCCCCTTCAAAACTGATTGGAAGCCCCACTAATTTTGAAGGTGGGTGAGGTGATAAGGTAGGAAAGAGATGGGAAGAAGAAAAAAGGTGGGAGGAAAGTGCGGTGAAGGAAAAAATTAGGAAAGTGAGGTGAGATGGAAAATTTTGATGGTTAAGTGATTTCCTAAGGACTTGGGATTGGTTGAGGATGGGAGTTTAGGAAGGTAGAAGAGTTATGGAATGGTAGGACTCTTGAATGGAAAGTTAATTCGTGGTAGTATTTAGTGATGTAGTGGAAGGTCATAAAAAGATAGGGAAAAGTGGGAAAAACATTAAAATTGGAAGGCTCTCATCCTATTGGTCCATATGCCAACTTATCCTAATAAGATTTCCCTTAATTTTCTTCACAATATCCCTCAAAATGTCATGGATAATCCTCTTCAATTTCCTCCAATCCTAGCCTTTCATTTAGCTTATCTTAATGGCTTAGATGGCTAACTTCAAAGGGTCTATTGGCTAGGCTTCATGGCCGGATTTGGAAGCTTTCTTGGCTTATCTTTGGTGGTTGGCTTGGCTCCTTAATTTATCACCTTGTCCATGGCTTGAATATGGCTTGGTGGCTTACATGCAACCCATGCAAAGGTGGTGGAAATTCATGGCTTACTTCATGGGCCCACTTTGGCCACCTTTAGCTCCTTTGATTTCATCCATTGCCATTCCACAAGTTGTTCTTGACCTATGTTTTCATATTGTATTGATGATTTTGCGGCTTTGACTCAATCTTTTGATCCTGATCTTCAAGGTTCATTTCGATTGATCTCAACCATTGGATTACCATCTTACTTCCTACTTAAATCCTAGAAAACATGATTAATCACATACTTATCTCGGATTATTCTCTAGACTATAAAATATCAAATTTTTGAGTCATTAGGTAAAAAATGCATGTGTAACCATTTCCTACTGAAATCGCAGTAGGAAATGCAATTCATACCATAGGGGATCAGGGTATGCGACAAGTAGAAGTCATGATAAAGGGTTCTGGTCTAGGAAGAGATGCAGCATTAGGAGTCATTCATAGAAGTGGTATACTATTAAGTTTTGTACTTGACATAACCTCTCAAAAACCCTAATTTACTATAATATGTTGTAATACATGGGTAACTAATTGGGTGATTTTTATACAAAATTAAACACTTGCAAAAATATATATATATATATATATATATTCACACACACATGTATGTACTAGATCATGTAGATGGTTAGCTATGTAAAATTGGAATATGATTTAAACATTTCCTAGATGGATTAGAATTTACTCAACTATATTAAGAATTACAATAGATACTATCATTTATGCACATAAACATGTGTGTCAATTCCTTTACAACATGCCAAATGATGCTGATGGAGTTTTAATCTTAACATTTTTGAATTCATCGCTTGTGCATAATTCAAGAATTTAGTAAAACTACCTAATGCTGTGAACTACATGCCATACTTTGTTTAGAAAAACTGTACTGGATTTCAAAGATGCATGCTAAAGTGAAAAGGGAACCTGCCCATGACATGTGGGGTGGCAATTGTAGTCTTGTCATGAGAACACTAGCAATGCCTATCCTGCTGTAATGACTCCAATTTTGTAACATTGAAATCCCAAGTCAGCAATAAAAAGATCACTTTTTGGAGATAAGGGTATTTTGGTCATTTCACTGTTTACCCTAACTGAACCCAGAAATTTGGTCCTGAGAATGGTACCATTAGGTGCGTCTCGGAAAAAGGAATCCAACAAGACCAAAATCACCCAAAACGGAGTCCATATGAAGAAGTTATGGCCGTTTAAAGATAGGGGTATTTCTATAATTTAAATTATAAACGAAAAATGAAGAAAACGCAGGGGCCTTTTTGATAACGGCACCCCATCTTCTTCCTTCTCCTGATTTTTCCAGAAAAAATCCCAGCACCGCCTCTGCAAGGCGGTGCCAGGGGAAAGGGCAGCACCGCCATTGAGGGGCACCGCCTTTCCTCTCCTATAAATGCCCCCCAAGCCCCCTTCTCCTCTAGGTATTTCCGGGTTCAAAGCTCCGGCAAGGTGGGTTTGGAGCAAGAATTCCAGGCGTAAGACGCACTCCATCTTGAGGTCCTAGGTATGCTTCTCTTCCTCTCTTTTCCCTTCTCATTTCCCTTCATTCCCCTTCATTTTCCAGCCAAATCTGGCGTCTCCCAGCCGAAGAACCCATTAGGAAGATGGGTTCATTACAGAACCCTAGGCCTATGACCAGGGTGTCGTTCTAGGCTTCCCAGACCATCCCCTCCTTTCCGCCTTATTCCCAACTGGAAATCACCGGTCCTCAGGGCGGAAAACCAGATGGGTGAAAACCCATCAAGAGAGCGAGAGAGAGAGAGAGAGAGAGAGAGAGAGTGCCTCCCAGGGGCGCACGAGCGTCCCAGGGGTGCGGACGTCTTCGGGTGCATGGTGCGGTCCAAGGGGCGCCTAGCTTGACACACACACCTATACCAAGCCCCCTGGGGTCTGTCCTTGCGCATGCGTCTCGTGCGAATAGTTTTCTTGGCTCGACCAGGACTCATGGGATATCCTAGGAGCCAAAGCACGCCGTAGCTACGCCTAAGATGCGTCCACGCAATGCTGTCCAGAGTGCACACCCTGGCACACCATTCGGACGTGCGTACATGACCCAACCTGGTTGCGGTGCGACCAGGGTGCATGCGTATACTAGAAACCGTAGAGCGCTCATTTTGAACCGTGGCGCGCAGGACCCTAGGCACTACAATTGGGTCGCCCATTAAGGCGCGACCTTGAAAAATCCAATTTTGGAGCCTATATAACTCCGCTTGACAAGCCAAAAGGACCGTTGCGTCCGTAATTTTGACACGGACCCAATTATACAATAAAATGCAAGACATTCTTAGGTATAGATCAACCTAAAAATATCAGAGGGTAACCCCTAGAAACCAACAAATCATATAGATCTAACCTTACCCTGTGAACCTAGAAATAACATCTGGCTCTTATGTTTGAACGTCATTCAAGACTTTACCAAGGTATTCTCGGACTCGACTGAAGGAGGGACACGAGTTAAGTAACGACAATTGAGGTAGGTGACGACATTTAATGTTTCGTTTTGATTTTAAAACCTTGTATTATCATGGCATTATGATTGATGGTGATTTAAATTGCACTTATTATTAATCGATGATTTTGTAAGATTTAGAGTTTTATGCTATGATTGCTGTTTGATTTCAATCATGTATTGAATGGACTATGACCGATGGTTTCATGAGATTGAGATTATCTACTTATACACAATTAGAAAATTATCTTTCCTTATTGCATCATTGAAATTGATGAGTTTTTATGTGAAAGAAAAGTAGAGGCTTGGTGGCTGGTCTTTTTAGAGGCTAACTCCAGGATGAGGAGCGTGCCTTGGGGATTGCGAGCCACAAGTGCTCTTGGTTTCGACATACATGATTTTCGTATTTTGAGTTTTATGACGAGTGCTCTCACCCGGTGGATGTCATGCTAGGAGGGAGAGGGCCGACCACCCACCTTCCGAGATTTGTGATGTGATGAGATTTTGATATGATAGACACCTGCCCGTAGATGGCATTTGGTAGGGGTTGGTAACATGGATAGTCCACACTACCGGTCCGAGCCTGTCCATGGGGACGGACGCTAAGTCTCCCGTTATGGTGTCGACGGGGAGCGGCGGTGGTTGAGACCCATGGAGGGTTGCCACTGCGGCATGACGATCCATACTCTTATTTGGTGTGCATGCATGATGAGCATGAAGATGTGATGGTATGCCTGGGTGGGACGACACTCAGAGGTTTGATATGAGTACTCATGATCTGTGATACGAGTGTATGGGACACTCGTGGGACCCATATACCTTAGGGTGCCTTGTTGTTATTGTATGCTCATTTACATGAAATTATATCATGTTTTAAATCCATGAGATGCATGTTTTATCGTATATGATGTTTTGAGATTTTTATTAGCATTGCTTAAAATAATTATATTCTTGTAAAAATTACTTTACTCACTGTATCAATACAATTATTCGATTTTGTTCCATTGATATACATTAAATGTCTATGTACCTACCAAGCCTTGCTTGTTGAGGCATTGCGTTTATTGCAATGCCTCAGATATTAAAGAAAGACAGGACACATGAGGAGTTAGACGAATAGTGATCGAGAAGTCTCATTTAGAGGTATGTTCTAATTTCACATGGACTGTGTATGTATATATGTTATTGGACTTGATTATACTGTTATGGGAATGTGGCTGATGACTGGATGATCCTGGAATAGAAAATCTATTTTAAACGTGTTTACTTGGAAAATAAAAATAAAAATAAAATCTTGTTTTGTGTTAATGGCTGACCTTGGGATTTTTCTGAAAATGAAATTCGATTTAAAATATTTTTCACTGTTTTGGGTTTTAAAAAAAAAAAATGGGGCCCCACCTTTCGAATTTTTTTTACATATATAGGGTTGAAAAACTCGGGTCGTCACACCTGCCAACAGAGTCGTGTCATGTTGTCTAGATGAAGTGGGCAGTCCAATTCTCGAGAGTGACCTGGCATGGTTAACATGCACCATAATATATCATTAACTCCTACACTAGTATGTGCTATTTTTACCCCCAAGCAACTATTGTCATCATACATTTCCCATGAATACCATGTGGTAGTGTACACTAGTCCCCATGGTTCGTTAACGAGCTACACCTAGAGCAGTCCCCATGCCAATTACTCTTTAGAAAGTTCCTCCCAAGCTAGTATCTAATCATAATATCAGAGGTAGAGGTAAGCTACTCCTAGCATAAGGTCTTAGGACTTACAACTATGTGAAGCGAGCCTGCCTCAGGGAACCAACCCACTCAACCTCTATGTTGAGTGGTCCCCAAAACATCAATCAAACACATTAGAAGGCCTTACAGTTACTTTGAGAGAGCTTGCCTTGGGGGTCAACCTATGTGTTGAGTGGTCCTCCGAAACATCGATCAAACACATCAGTTGGCTTTACAACTACTCTAAGAGAGAGCTTGCCTAAATCTTAATAGATTAATTAATCACATTCCAAGTGTTTCATAACACATTGGAAAAGTTGAAAAGTTTTGAGTTACACATTCATGGCTAAAATTCTCAAACATGAATTTATTTATGAAGTTTTCTTTTAACCTGTGCAATGCTCTTTATGATTCAATGCTTTTAGCCAAGGTTTTCAAGTTGTCAATCAATTCTCCTGTTCATATTGCACTTTAGTTTATCTAGTGTTCCAAGTAACGCTAAGTGAAATGAAGTTGTGTACTCTCAAGTTGTCCACATGGCTTTTCTTATACACCTATGAGTAAGCATAATTTTAACACATACCAATCAAGATAATCAAAAGAACAAGGGTACAACTTGAAAAGATAGTGCACATGCTAATTTAAGGTCTTAGTTTGTTTGATCTATCTATGTTACTCAGCAAGGAGAGTGTTACTAGATTTCACTAGGGTATGGTTTGTTAGCAACCTATGGTTTTATACTAGTCTTTGCTTCTTAAAGTATTACTACTAGTTCAGCAAGGCACTCTCAACCCCCTTGTTACAAGGACAACCTAAAATACCTAGTTTGTCTTGTAACTAACCCATTACCTTCCCCCACTCTCCCTTGTGATGTTAACTAATAGCAACACTTAGGACTCAACACCTTAGTTGGTGGGGTTTTATTCTTAAGAAAGAGAACCTAAGCATGTTCCTACTAGTCCAATAATAACAGTTAGAGTTACGAACACTTGCACTTGTATTGGACACATTTCTATAGGTTTTCAATAGGGTAAAATCAGATATTCTACGAAAAGTAAGGATTCACATGTTCATACATCTTTCAGTAAGGATCTAAGCTATCTCATATCCTATGGGACCTAAGTTTTTTTAAATGTATTTCTGCTGTCCTATAAGAACTTGTAGCATTTTTCTATGATGTTTTAGAATCAAGCATGACCTAATATACCTATCCTTTCCCTATTCCACTTGTTCACCTACCTTACACACTAAGTGTGAGAGCTTACTAGAGATTTTCTTTAAGTGTTTGTGGGATTTTAAGCCATTTTTTCAACTCATGTTTCACATGCATCCCTACAATTTCCAGAAGTGTGTATTCTTAATTTTGTATATGTTTATGTTAGATATTTGAGAATCTAGTAAAGTTTCTTGATCAACTAGAGTACACATGGGAAGCAATTATCCGTCAACATGTTAAGCCACTTAGGGTCTTAATGCAATTAAATTTCTAAAATTTAAATCAAGGTAAGAGCACATAACTTCCTATAGTTTTTTGCAGGATATACATCCTTTAAAACAAGAGTAGTTCACACACCCATTCTTTACAAGTTCCGTGAAGTTTTTCACTTAATATTGGTTACTATCATTCATGAGTCTTATGCCATTTGTTATCCTCCTTTAACACATCACTTATAAGGTATTTTTGTTCTACATACTAGGGTGGAACGAAATTAAAGGGGATTTTGTTTTCAAAATCACCCCAACATGATCCTCACACATACACATAATTGTGCAGAATAGTATAGAAAATAAATAACCTTGAACTTACAACATCTACAAGGAATGTTGAAGATGTCAATTTCTTGCCCAAACAGAGCAGGAAATTGCATCTAGTTCTTGCTTGTTTTCACATCTCAATTTTCATCAATTTTTTTTATAAATTCAAAGTAACATGGTCACTACCAATACATCTAACATTTCGTCTCATAACAGTAATGAGAAACCATCCGTCTAGCACCCTATTTTTGGGAGATCAAGACATCAATTCCCTTCCCATGTATAGTAGGAAATTGAGTCTGGATCCTGCACCAGTATCCCTTGTCAACTCTCTTCCACCAAGTGAAAATCTTGTTCATCCTCTAATCATTCACACCCACATTCATGCATGCTTTTTAATGGACAAGAACTACTATCCATCATGGTGGAAGTGCAAGGCATTACCACCTATGTTTCTACCTAGATGTGTAGTTCTAAGAATTTAATAATGCTCATTTATCCAAATTACTTGGCAAGAAAAAGAAAATCATGCTCACATACTAGCTTATCCAAATTCAGCAAATAAGCATGAAAATTTGAATCAATTAAAAGAGGAAAACTCTACTTAATTTAGCATACCTTCGCAATAGTGATTTAACTAAGATTCACAAATGGATTTTATGGTTTTTTGGAAAAACAAAATTCTCTACTAACATACTATTTTAAAGGCTTAAGAACATAGTGAATACTAAACATTTCCTAAATTCCCCTACCTCTTGGAAAAAACCTTTGGTTTTTTAGCTTGATGAAAGGCGTTTCTTACTCCAAATGGTGGAGGTTCCAAAAGGCTTCAAAGCACTGACCAAAGTGCTTGTCCTTGCGCTCCAAAGTCTCCTTCTTCTCCACTCAAACTATCCTATCTTCCTCACACCTCCATTCTAGCTAAAATGCACCACGAATGCTTAGAGGTTCCCCAATGTTTTTGCTCAATCTCCATAGATTTTTCAACTAAAGATGTAGCTCATTTCCAGCAAGCTGTAGCATGGAATTTAGCCCCTTGCGGCTCCTTCCCCACTTGTATTATTCCTTCTTTCTTCCTCACTCCACCTCACTTCCACTTCTCCTTCTTCACCTCAAATTTCCCCTAGTTTCCTATGGGTTTCCCTTCGCTAATGATTCAGTTTTACTCAAGCTAGTCACTAAAATTTTCTACAATTGGGGTCCATGTATAGAGGTTGAAGGAGATGGGAGTTTTTCTCCCTTTTAATAATATATTTTACATCAGATTTCGGCTGGCATCTGCTAAGCATGCATGCAGCCAACACAACCCTCTTAAATCATACAAATTTGGGCTGGTTGCATGCATGCATGTAACAAACCTAGTAATTTCCCAATCTAACCTCCCTTACAATGTCTTATACTTTTTTAATTTTATACTCCTATTCAATCCTTGTTTTCAATTATGTCCTACTCTTGCTCCTCTTTCAATTGCTTGCTTTTCCAGTGCTCCTCTTCCTCTTGATAATTCAATTAGATCTTTTTCTTAGTTGTAGTCATCATTTCATTAATATCCTTATTAAAATTAGGAGTGTAACATGAATTTGATCCATAGAATTAAAGATAGAAGGAATGAAAAAAAATACCCTCTTTTTTATTTTTTAAGATTTCACACATATTAGAAGAGATTTTACATAATTACTAATATTACAAAGAATGTATGAACAATGTTATTATATGAAATGTATATGTAATTAGTACAATTGGATTATGAGTAGTGATTCACTAGAAATGGGATGTATTTATTTTCATTTTAATTTTGTAAATGAAAATGTAGATAGAGTCTTTAGTTATTTTGTTTTTTTTTAAATCAAATTATTTTATCAAATTAATCGCATTGCAAGTGTTAAGTGAGCGATGTTCAGAAAATAGAGGAAACTTTATCAAATTTTTGGTAGAAATATAGCACGTATTTCACAATCCTTGATTTTTAAAATAGAAAAGACACTCAAGGTTTTCAAATTGAATTTGAAAAGGAATAATATTTTTTACTATAGAAAAATTGTTGTGCATTTAAAAATGCATTAAAAATTGTTGTGCATTTATACTAACATGCTCCTTATGAATGTAACTTAACTTAATGGAATAAAACTATACTTAAACTAGCATGATCCTAAGTTACAATGGCATGAAATCACACTAACTTGATCTTAAGTTATACTTGCATAAAATCACACTATCATGCCCCAAGGATAATTAAATCTAGCAACCTATGATACCAGTCTAATCACATGTAATGTTAAAGTCTAAAAGTTACACTATCATGCTTTATAACATAAATCATATTTAAAATGTTATTTTCAATTAATAGAAAATGAAACTAATTATATTAACATTTTTAGAAATCTTCACTTATGATCCAACCATTAGATCTTAGATCTTTTCCTTTGATTAAGGGTATTAGTTATATTTACGGGCTTTTCTTTATTAAGGTCCAAAGATCATATTGTTCTAAAATAGGGATTGATTCGGCATTAGAAAAATTGTTGTGCATTTAAAAATGCATTAAAAAACCTGAGTCATTACAGTTGGTATTAGAGCTAGGTTTATCCTCTCATAGCTAATCCTACATGTCCAAAAGTCATATACAACTAAGCAAGTGAGAATTAATTGTTTAGATATGAGTTATAGAGATGACTCATATAGTTAAAGTTGATGAATTTGAAATAGATATTGTTTAAGAGAAAACCCCCTAAAATCAAGGTTTTCAATAGATCAATGTGATCTTTGGACCTTAATAAAGAAAACCCCCTAAATATAACTAAACCCTTAATCAAAAGAAAATATCTAAGATCTAATGGTTGGATCATAAGTGAAGATTTCTAAAAATGTTAATATAATTAGTTTCATTTCCTATTAATTAAAAATAACATTTTAAATATGATTTATGTTATAAAGCATGATAGTGTAACTTTTAGACTTTAACCTTACATGTGATTAGATTGTTATCATAGGTTGCTAGATTTAATTATCATAGGGGTATGATAGTGTGATTTTATGCAAGTGTAACTTAAGACCAAGTTAGTATGATTTCATGCATTGTAACTTAAGATCATGCTAGTTTAAGTATAGTTTTATTCCATTAAGTTAAGTTACATTCACAAGGAGCATGTTAGTATAAATGTTTGTTAAATTTATATTGGAACCATGCTTTAAAGTTTATGATTTAATTGTTGTCAAATTTTATTTGTAGATCTACTTGTTATGAGATAAAGAGCATAAAACACCAAAATGTACTCTAATGAGAAAGTAGAGTTTCATGACACAAATAAGAATGGAGTACTTTGGACTTAATTAGTAAGGGCTATAGTTAGTAGGACAATATAAGGATTATCAAATCCTTGGCCCAAACTAGGAGAATAATAAACCCCATGAATGACATTGTAAATATTCATGGACTCAATTAAAATCAATTACAAAGAGTACTTAGGGTCAACATGCTTATAGGAACCTTATGAAAGGTTGAGCTATGATCACTCTAGTGAATGTGGAACATAATGGTTAAGGGGGTTATCTAATAGAGCCTCGCTCTTCCCCTACCTTTTGTTGACATTTGTGAGGTCTAAACGTCTCCTTACATGAGGATTGAAGTAACCACTTTGTGTTCATCCATTCAACTAGTAAGCCTTAGCCAATTGGAAATAAGAGGAGCAGTCTACACTTAGGCTTAAATAAGTTACCTTCAACCAGCAAAACATTAACTGGTTGAATAATAATAGTAAGAGCATAAAAGGTTAGTAAATTACCTAACCCTAATAAAAACTCTAAGTAAGATAAGGATGATCAAACAAGATCCATTAGATCTTGGATGATCAAGAACAATAAGAATAAGAATATTATATTGTACTTAGTATGCATATTTATTAGTTTGCTTGTTCTAGTTCATTAGATTAGATAATCCAAACCCTTGATCAAAGATGATTCAAGGAGGAAAACCAAGATCATCCTCCTTAGGGATGATCCAATAACTGAACTTAGATCAAAGAAGAACTAAATAATAGAAGATCCAGGACCTTGATCTTTATCAACATGTGTAGATTGTCAATCAATGGATCTATGAAAGATCAAGATGAAAGAGATGGACACACTAAGACTTAGAGATAGAAAAATACTTAGATATGAATGATCTAAAGATCATTCTAAACATCAGATCTAGTGATCAATAGGATTGTTCAAAATTTATATATTGACAATATGTATGGATGTACAGATTACATACATTAGTCAGGATCATGGAAGATTTGGGAAAAGAGATCACTCCTTAAAGGTAGGAGGATTTGATGAAAGCATTTACATGGGATATACATGATTTAACTCATGACCTTCTGTTGACAAGAGTAATGTTAATACTTGTATTAAATCCCTTGAAAACCTATGATCCAACCAAACACATATAAGATGGTTAAGGACTAGACTATAAGTGAATAGGGAACAAGAAAATATTTCATCCTTACGTAAATAGATAGATGGTTTGATATATATATATATGTATATGAAATCTATTTTACATACAAGCTTGGAGGCTTGTGAGTTTGTTTTAATTGGCATAAGTCGGGGGGGATGCTATGTTAGAGGAGTTATAAGGGTTTGGCCACCCGCTCCTTGAAATTTGATGATATGATGATACCTTGCCCTATGAGAGGCTAAAAGTCGGGTGAGGGAAATTATGGGAAAGCCACCACTATGAAAGTCCTGTCCCCCCATATGGGCAGTGACATAATATTTTCCACCATGGTATCAGTGGTGAACAGGGCAGTTATCCGAGCGCGCTAGTACGGATTAGACTGCAGCATGGTAGCCCTTTTGATTATTTTGCACTATGATGCATATGAGAATAGGCATAGTGAAATGCCTTATGTTTTAGCGTAATGAAATGCTAAGTAATTGTATATTGCCAATATTTTCTAAGAAGGAAAATTCCTAGTCTAAGATTAGCTGAAATACTAAATTCTCACAATAGAGAGAATTGATCAGCTTAGTTGGGAATGATATTTGACTACTTTCATAAATTTAACTGATTTACCCACGTGTAGTATGTATGTATATGGATGTACATAACTTACAAAGTAAAGAGTAGAGACATGAATATGTTTAGGGATAATGGGATTATGAAGTATTGGAATTACATTGTCAATTATTATGCTTCTTGAATCCCCTACCAAGCATTGCTTGCTGAGATATTGTAAATGTTGTAATATCTCAGATACAGGGAAGGAGAGTTAGGAGCTGAAGACGATAGAAGACTTGAAGAGAATAATCTTCAAGGTATACCCTGAAGACATGTATTTGCTTTGTTGAGAGTTTTATTGTATGGGGAGCTTGAGTTTTGGATTATGTAATTTGGACAAGGATTGTAATAGATTTGGTTGTACTGTGAACCATTGGATGGATTCTGGAATTTAATGAAAGTCTATTCCTTCAATGGAATTTTATCTTGTACAAAAAATTCTACTTATGTTATGTATGAAGTGATGACTTGGGTTTTACAAAACAAGTTCAAAAGAAAAGAATTTCCGCTGCCTTGTTTTGCGAAATTTTTTTACACTATTAAGGGCCCTGCCTTTCAAAATACATTACAAAACGTGTTACAAAAACCCGGGTCATCACAAGATCGACCACGAGAGCAAGCAGAGACTTGCTAACCTTTTTATTGACACTTCAAGGCAGAGAATTAGCTTAATTTAACAAATAATTGAATGTTGGAGAGTAATAATCATATCAAAATCAGAATCAAAGTTATTCAGAGACATGTGAATCAAGGTGACCCCCATCCTACTTTGTAGACTATCATATTGAATCATTTAGGCATGACTCAATGTGAAGTCATAAGCAATCAAGGAAACTGCTAGCCCTTATATGAGTAAGGGAAAAATTAATTCCATGAGATTAATATGATTCTTAGAGTAAAGAACAGGAGTATAAGATTATGTTAATGGTGTCTTTGGCTTATAACTTTAACATATATTAGATCTATTGAGCAAGTAATTCTAGAGAATTTAGCTCGAAGCTGGATGAACTACATGGAGCATTGTAAGATGTAATTGTATTTTACAATAATAGCCTAAGAATTTAAATGAAGTCTTATGTAGTTAAGTGGATCATGACATGCGTAGGAACATGTTAATGGATGTAATTGATAGAATTCGAGTAGTACTATAAGAAATTTGATGGATGCATTAATACCTGAAGATTCTAATGATATTGTAGATTAAAATATTTAATCTATTATGATAATTTGATCATGAATTTTAGACATGATTATGAAAGACTTATTGAGGTAGAGAACTGTAGTATAGAAGTAATAAATTAAGAATAAGTTTAATGGATTTCTTCAGATATTATAAGGGCTCAGTGGAAATACGGACATCTAAAGATTTTGATGTTATTTATTTTGAAAGTATCTAGCTTATGATGATGAAGTTAGGATTCATAAAACCTAATATGTTGTCATGAGCCTTTATGTGTATTGAAATACCCTAGAATATGCTAGTTACCATTGAGAGTAGCTAACTAAGAGTTTTAACTCTATTTGAATGTGAATATCATTTGAGGATATTACAACTATTTTTCAAAAATAGTTCTGAAATAACAATGAGGATAAGTAGATAGATAGAGAACTAAAGCATGAATATAGTTAATAGAATTTAGATGATTTCTTATGATATTGAAAGAATTGGTGGAAATGTTATTATTAAAAGATTTTACTGTTACTTTATCTGGAAGTATCTGATTCATAATATTTATTTGACTTTAGATCAAAAGTGTAGATGTAGTGTTTATTATATACATTGACTCAAGTAAAGAGATTGAGGGAAGTGATAATGAGGAAGGATTATATTATTAGGAAAATATAAAATTATGTAAAATGTAAGTGCTTTTATTTGATAGATAATTGATATATATATATAGAAATATTACACACTTACCTCTATACTAAGCAAGTTATAGCCCTAAACTTTTCATAATTATCACTAATTGGGATTCATTCTACATTTTTCTTGTCTAGGGTACCAATTAGAAAAATACACTAATTTGATAATTTTATCCTAAAAAGTGCTAATTTAGAATTCAAGCTATATCATGGCCCCACACATGCTAAACATGAAGTCCTAGAGTTCAGATTAAAAAATAGGTTATGTTAACAAAGTTATAGTAGTTTGAAACCCTACATGGAACATCAACCTTATTCTTACTAAAAAGGGTGAACATATCAAAAGGTGACAGAGCTTCCTATGCATGCATGCAAAGCTATCCACTACCTTGGGAAGCTTCTGAGGGAAGCTAAAATCATATACACTAGAATCACATACAATGAAAGCATCTCTAAAATAAAACAAGTTAGAAGGCTAGCGCCCACATGAAGACTTTCTCCTTACACTCCTCTTACTCAACCAAAATTTGGGATCACCTAAGAAGCCACACAAATTATGCCATGAAGGTGGTGAGTCACACTCAATCCGATGTGATAACTAAGAAAAATAAGGAATATAAGTGGGGAAGATAAAGGAGTAGAGAGAGACAATTTATAGGAAATCTATGGTTGAAAAGCATCCTTACTTTTGAAGCATTAAAGGAAAAGATGTATCCTTATTCATGCATATTTTAAGAAATCAATAGAATTTAGACAAACAAGGATGGACTGGTGAGAAGATAGACTATAATGAAGATTAGAACTAAAAACCCAATGGAGGAGATTTTTTAGGGGGGGGGGGGGGTGTTTGCTACCCATCAAATTTTAGGGACTAAAACCCGTTTTTCAAGAGGGTGGGCATCCCACCCTCTTTACACCTTATTGGTTGGAGAAAATTATGGTGGTCTGGGAGAAAAATAAGGGGAGAACCAGAGTGCATAAGGAAATCTCAAATCCACTCTAAGGCATCCTAATCTAATGGTGGGGAGAAAAAGAACTCTTAAAGAAGATCTTTTTGGATAAGAACACTCTAACCAAATCTCATCCACTCAAGATAGGGAAATGAGTATCCAAGGGCCAAGAATGAAGCAAAGAAGAGTTACAAACCCTAGCCATCCACCCACTGCATGAGGATCCAAAATAAAATCCTAAGGAGTAAAGATCTCCAGCACCCATTCCAATCCAATGGCTCACCTTTATTTCAAACTTTCTTTTACCTCTTGTACAACCATATTGAATCCCATGCCTTCTTTCCTATATCTTTCAATTTTGCACATTTTCATTTATTATTTTTTACTTTTCTTCCTATATCTTTCCATTTTCCTTTTTATCTTTTTCCTTTCCACCTATCCTCTTAGCCATTCTTCCTTTCATCTCTTCCTTAGATCCTAGACATCCAATCCTTAGGGTCACCATTCTAAAAATTTATAAATAGAGATGAAAAAGAAGGCTAAGGGGATCTCTTACCTTTCCCTAGAATTGAAAGCTAAACCTAGGAGAAATAAGAGGTGAGAGATCACCCTCACCGAAGCACTCCTTGATCCAAACGTTCACACCCATTAGAGAAGGGGTAAGGGGCTTATCCAGCCCCACTTCCCTTATTTTTCCCTTCTTCTTTCTCATCCCCACTCTTCTTTCTCACATAAGCATTGCACACACCTTTTATCCTCTTAGGTCTTGCATGTACAATTTTATATCTCTTTTCTTCCATTACATCTCGCATCCTTAGGCACAACTCTCTTGCATGTTTTGCATCTTTTGTCACATACACTCACTTAGGTTGCATTCATACACTCTTGCATGCACAATCCTTTCCACCCTCCTACCTTAGCCTACACATCTCCCACTACCTTGCTTTTACATGCTCCACTCTCCATTGCACTTTCCTTCCATGCTTCTTAGCCACATCACTTACATGTACCATCTTTCACTTTCACTCCCCTGCATGAATCCTCCTCTTCTAGCCTTTTTTTTTCTATCAATTTTTTTTCTTTTTTACCTTTTTGGGATTGTAAGGAAAAGGAAGAGAAGCCTTGTGCCCTTCCATGCCAGCCAAGGATTCCTTCCATTCTTAAAGCATGGTTGAGGATACCAAAGTCCTTCCATAAATCCATCCAAGTTCCTAGCTAAGGCATCATGTCGAAGAGTAGAACAACTTTCAAGGTGAGTCCCTAGTTCCTCATCTCCTACAGTTGGAATTGTTGAGTCTTAAGCGGATGGCCATTGTCACCCTTGTCATTTTTATTTTCATCTAGTTCATTCTTAAGGTAGGAAGCCTTCTTTATGGTTAACCCTTTCTTAAAATGAAAATCCTCTAATCCTCTCCCTGCCTCTCTCCTAACTCAAGCTACCCTCTTTCCTAAGAGTATCTAGTTAAGGAGATGCAAAATTTTGTTTTATCTCTTCCACTCTATATTCTTCTTTTTCTTCTTATAATGGTGGTGGACTTTTAGGAAATCTGTTAGGCACCTCGTTTCTTTGGCTACCATAGCACTTCATTCCTCAGGATCATTAGAAAATGACTTGAACTTTGGTTTGTGGCATGTTGGATTAAGGTGATGAGAAAAGCATGTTGGTAACTTAATGTAACATGGGTTGAAGAGAAGTGGATAAGTTCTTCTTGAGTGACACAACAAGAGAGCCCTATAACAAAATTCAAGCTTGGGAAAGAAGATGATGGGTAAAGAGTCTAGTTGCATGACACAATTAAGGACTCCTACAGGGGGCACTTCAAACAGAAGTTTTAATTGATTTATGTCATTTATTTATTTATTTTCTTATGCACCAATTCCTTATAAACATTACCTTAATGAAAGTTTCTTTTTTATTTGTAGTTAGCTTACTTTCTTTACTTTATTTCATTTCTGTATTTCTTAGTTAGTTTCCTTACTTTGTTTCTATTTCCTTGTTTTGTTGTTTAGTTTATTTGCTTAGATTTCTTTACTTCCTCAAATATTGGCTAGGTTAAAGTAAAGGTAACTTAGGTTTTAATTAACTCCATTTATTAAAGAGTCCTCATGGGATGGACCTATATTTACTAATTTTGTGCTCCAATAAAGTTGTGAACTTGTGATAATTATTAAAGCATAATAAGATTTTGGCTCCATTTCCTAAAATGGAGTTTAATTGGAATCTAGGTTAATGCATTTTACCACTAGTCATAGTCTTTAGGTTTGCATATAGATTAGTTGCATTTATTTGTTGCATACTTTGCTTATGTGACATCACAAGTTTTTTAGAAATATATTTTCTAAATATTTTGCAAATGGTCAGAATTGATCCTTGAATTTTTTTTTAATACTAAATATAATAATAGATTGTATACTACATCTTCAAGCTCCAAGTACAACAAACAATCTCCACAATATACATGTCAAAATAACAATTCATATGTTATAGCTAGTTCAATCATTAAAGTTAAGAAGTTACTAATTACCAATCTACATACATCTTCAAATAAAATAAAATAAAACTATTCCTAAATTATTCATACTTTAAAAGTCCAGGTCTTCTTAGTCTCTTAAATGTAAATCCAAAGTTATTCCTTCTGCCCTTCACCTATGGGTTGGTTTAGTGAGTAATATGAATTATCTAGTTGAGAATCTAAAACTAGCCAAAAACTACAAAAATCATGCTATGCGAGTTTTTAAACTTAAAAGTGTGTACTTGCACTATAAAATGTGTTATCATCAGATCACAACACCTCAATTCTTATTTGAATAGTTACATTAAAATCAAAATAACATAATGTTGAATAATATAGATAACATCATGCATATAAAGGCCAATGTCAAATTTAATCGACATAATTAGTGATTAACTCTTTGGTCAATCCCTTCAAAGATCAATCCATAGCTAAATGGCACTTACCATCCTACCATAAACACTAGTCAATATTATTAAGCATGAGACCATGTTGACCATGTTGACCCATGTCCAAACAAACTAGAAGGTTAAGTATATACAAAGTGACACCAAAGTCAAATCTATGCTGGTAAATGGGTACTACACTGACTAAGCTTACTGAATGGCAAAACTAGATCAATCTTATACTAGTCCTCCATGTAACTTTCCCTTGTCAAATCATGCCTGTCCTAGGCTGGTACCTATTCAAAGGTTAGTGACCATATGACTTCCTAGCATAGCAATCATTGCATCTTACATAAAATCCCCAAGTTAAGATTGACTCAGGTGGGTTTTCTAGCCTCTAATACAAATTCAATTGTATATGAGTGTGGAATCACACAAAATGCATACAAGTGGTTAATATGGATCTACTGTACATGTTGGCTCAAAACATGCATATAACCCTTAAGGTTAACCAAATAGAATGTTAATAATAATTTTATATATGATGCCAAATTTAAGATCATTCATCTATCCAAAACAAATTAATATTATAATTAATAAGAGCATCATATTTACGTATTTCATACATTTAGTATCTAAACACAAAGTCTTCAAGATAACATCCATTCTAATGATTAATAAACAATAATTTCATTTATCAAGACAAATCCTTAGCTGCAGATTGGAATTCAAGAAGTATGAGAATTCTATGTTAATCATCAATCCCAATTTCAAAACATACTTCCATGGTCATAGTACTACACAATGCAATAAATAATATGGGTGTGATTATAGTACTACATGTCATATTCAGTATATCATGTGTAATGGTGTGACTATGTGTATTATATATCATAGGCATCATTCAGCCTACTATGTATCACGATCGATTCAATACTCACATGTTTAGTGCTATTTCGTTTCATGTGTCTAACTGCTACTAGATAGCCATATGGTGAATAACATTTCACATGCATACGCCTAATGACAACTATTGCTTGGTGCTCATACAATTGATTTCCAATCAATAATGGGTTCCTTGAGTGCCTGAGCCTAACATGGGACCTGAACCTGGTCAATGCATGGTGCAACTGGCATATCTAAGGTATTATGCTTTAGAGCCTTTCGTGGTGTATTGTATAAATTTCATGTCCAAGGTGCCACATGCTTAGTACTACTAGATATCTGTAAACAATTCAGTATTCAATAGTCTAGTGCATCAAGGCTCAGTCTGATATAGCATGCACTTAAATAGAATTTGACCCACAATGCATCTAATCGTTATCCATAACGTAATGTACCTAAGCACAATTGGTTTCTAGATGTAGCTGGAATTATCTAATGCTCCATATGTCTGAATTTTGTTTGGTGCATGGTGTGACTGCTATATCTCATGTGTCATACACCTAGCATAGTTCAAAGCACTTGATCATTACTTAATAGTCATTTAATAGGCATTACTTAGTGTATAGTGTAGCTGGCATTATCCATTGTGTTTAGGCACCAATCACCACTTGGTGCATGGTACCAAAACAGAGCTTTTATTGTTTATTGTTTATTTTTTTTAATTATCAAACCATGTGATTCATGAGATATTCAAGATTGAAAATTTATTTAATAAAATCATGAATTCCATACCCAATTTTTTTTTTTTTTAAAGGAGAAACTAAATCTAAACATGTGATTGAATTATGCATCAATACCAAAAATGTAGTCAAAAGAAATCTTGATATGATCATGTATTTTTAGTCATGCATCAATTTCCTAGTTGAAAATAAAAAGAAACAACTAGGTTATAACTTCAACACCTAGATTAGTATTCAAAGAGAACCCCAATCTTAATAGATAATAGGATCATGCATTGATTCCCAATCCTAAAATAGAACAAAAGTAAAACTCACTTCCAATCATCCTTTCCTAGGTGATGCATGAATATCCCAAAGGAAAAATCTAAGAAAACCATAATTATAACATGTAATAAGGTCATATTTAAATTCCTAGATCTAAAATGAAGAATTTTGGTTTGGATATAATTATATGAATTATGCATTAATTCTTAAGTTGAAAATGTAAGGAAAACCTAATCTTAATGTGTCAACACCAAACTAAAATTTAGAAAAAACTCAATTACCTCATGTAATTGCATCATGCATCAGTACTTAGATGGTAAATCATAGAAATTTCCACCTAAAGCATACATTCATAGATCGTGCTTGAATTTCATGTTGAAATACTCAATTAACTAATTAATACATGATTCTCATCTAGCAAATCACCAAGCCAATATGTGGTTAGATCTAAGAAGATTTCAATACAATTCTTTCGAAAAACAATCAACAAAAATTGATACTTTCTACTTTCAAAGGAAAACCATGGTCTAGTTGAAAAATCCCTACCTCAAAACGCTAATCCTTGCTTTGTGTTTCCTTATTCCCTAGCAATGTAAGATTTCTCTTTAGCCTAGTTTTCTTTGTTCTCTTTCTCCCTTTTCCTTTCTTGCTTCCCTTCTTTTCCTCTCTCTTTTCTCTTTTTTGGTTGTGCACAGTGGGGACTACTTCCAACCAGCCCCATGCCATATAATAAGGATGAAATAATCTTAATTCCTCTTTCCAATTCCCACATGTTTTAACAACTCCCCATGTTAGGTGCATGTTTATCTGACTGGGGTTCATTCATCTAATCTCATAAGCAGGCGTTGAATTAACTTGCCTTAATTTAATCATCAAGGTTCATGTTTTAATATTTAATTTGCACCCCTTCATGCCCAATTTTGTTAAATTCTTAATCAAAGTCATTTTCATCCCATGAAAGGTGGTTTTGAGACATCCAAAATCATTTCACTGAAAAATTTTATCAAATTTTCAAAATAAATTACAATTTGTAATTGAGTGGTGATTTAAACTCAAAACCTAACACACAAATGTTTGACTCTATGACCACTAAGGTAGTTCTTCTTAATTGATAATAAAATGAAAAAAAATAATATATATACATCCAAAGGAAAATCAAAGCCATTACATTCTTCCATCCTTATGAAAATTTCGTAATTGAATTTTCTTTTACACATTGAGAAATATTTCCAAAAATTTCTATTTCATCCTCTACTACACAAGAGGCTTTAAATTTCATTAAAAATAATAATAGAAGTCGGTTAAGAATTGACTTCTATTGACTTGACTTGGAAAATTAGTAAGAAAAAGTTCAAAAAGAAAATTAACTTTAAAAGTTGCTTCATGACTACACTACTACACATGTGGCTTTTAAAGTTGGCTTAAAGTAGTCATTATATTGATCACCAACTTTGTAAATATATTACAAGTTGGTTAGAAATAAACAACTTTAAAAATTTAGACTTCGGAAGTCGTTTAATTGTAAATGACTTTAAAAGTCTAATGCGAAGAAGAAAATTTTCACAGGACTTTTAAAGTCATTTGCAATTAAATGGCTTCAAAATTGTTCACTTTTAAAGTCATTTAGTTCTAATTGACTTTAAAGTCAATAACTTTTGAAGTCATTTGGGTTAAGCCACTTTAAAAGTCAATAACTTTTAAAGTCGTTTAAGATAATCGACTTCAAAAGTATACCAGTAAATTTGGCTCAAAGATTATTTTACACGGAATGGACTTTTAAAGTCGTTCAGCTCTAAACGACTTTAAAATTCAGTTACTTTTGAAGTTGCTTTAGTCAAATGACTTTAAAAGTCCATTCCCCTATATAATTTTGAAGTTGTTTAGTACTAAATGATAAAAGTTAATATATTTTAAAGTCATTTAGAATTAAATGACTTCTAAAGCCCTTGTTCATTTATAAATAACCAACCACATATTATTTTTTCTTGTATCCTCTTCTTCTCATAGGTGGAATGACAACTTTCTCCTTTGGTCCTTATGCTTCTCTCTTTTTCCCTTCGTGTTTTCCATTTTGGATCTTTTGACTCTTTGTGTCATGACAAAAACTATAAGTAAATAATAACTTCTTTTGATCATGAATTTCTTTCTTATTATTAACTCTCTGTGTTTTCATTTTATAGATCATGTGAGTTTTCTCGCTACAAATGATCGGGTTAAGAAGTGTGTTTGATTGTCCTGATTTTACAAAAATCATATGATTTCATTGCAAATGACAACTGCTTCTGTATTTAACCCTCACTATTAGAGAAAGGGAGAAGATTATGATTTGTGGTTCTCATCCAAAATTAGAGTTTGGTGAAGAATGGTGGTTATACCATCAACTTTTGGCCAAGAAAATTGAAGGACACTCTCTCTCCATAGAATGGGTGTCACCTAAATACTAATAGGCTAGATTTTGATGAAAAAGAGTAGATTCACTCTTTGATCTTGTATTGATAAGATCTAATAATATTTAACATTTGATATATATAACATTGGATATAATAATAAAATAATTTGATTTCCTTGTTCACGTGTTTGTTTATGTATATATATTATATATGTTTGTCTGAGTAAAATCAATTTCATTGTGTATTTATGTAAGATATTGTAATGTACAAAAATCAAATAAATATATATTAAAGGGAAAATTTGTAAATTTTTAAAGTCATTTGCTATAAACGACTTTAAAAGTTTGGTCTTTTAAAATCGTTTACAGTTAAATGATTTGTAAAGTCCATACATTAAAAGTCATTTAACTATAGACGACTTTAAAAGTTCACACTTTTAAAGTTATTCATAACAAATGACTTCAATTTTGCGAGCTTGTTTTAGGAGCTAATTTGTCAACTTTCGCCGTGTTTTTTAGGACTGTGTTCATGATCTATACGTAAAAACTAAGTTAGATTTATGTTTGACTACCCTCAACCAAATCCTACCTGTGAATTGGAACTACATTTATATTTGAAGAATTTTTATAAGGCTATGCATTAGAAATTTTACTTTTTAAAGTTAATTTTCTTCTTGAATGTGTCTATCATATTTTTCTTTTCTTTCATTGTTAAATGAAAGTTTTCATGAAATGTAGTTACTTCAAATACTTCTAATTCTTATATACCTAGTATTTTGTAAAATGCTTAACCTAATCTTTTCATGTCTAACAAGTCTCCATATATATTTGCTTCAATTTCTTATGATAATGGATAAATATGCTTGGATGACTATGACAAGAACATCAAAAGAATATGAGGCGGGAATAGAAAATTTCATAGGGTTCGCACTTAGGGTAGGTGTTGATCATAATCACATGTGTTGTCCATGCTCAAAATGTGAAAACTTGAAAAAAAAGTAACTATAGGAGTGTTGAGATGATACTTGTGCTTTAGTGTAATCGATGAAAGCTATCACCCATGGATTTGATATGAAGAAGAATTTTTGCATAGGCCCTCGACAAGGCTTGGAAGAGATAATCAAGTTATTGTAGGAAGTGTTGGAGATAGTATAGCTGTACTGATGTTTGGAGATGCATATGATAACTTCTAAGATGGCCCTGAATAATTTCATAGTACATTAGAGGAAGCGGATGAGCTATTGTACCATGAGTGTAAAGATTATACCAAGTTGTCTACAATGGTATAAATTTACAATGTGAAATCAAATTTTGCTTTTTCAAATCAAGGTTTTACAAAAGTTTCGAAAGCAGTGGGTAAGATGCTACCAAACCATAATAAATTGGCAAGGTCCACATGGGAAGCAAAGAAAATCCTAGCTGAACTAGGGTTGAAGTATGAGAAGACACATGTGTTTCCCAATGATTGCATCTTGTATAAGAAGGAGCACAAGGATAAAACTACATGCCCAACTTGTGGACAGTCAAGATGGAAGTTAAAGAAAAATTCAATTGAAATAGTTACAAACATTCCTCCAAGGTTCTATGGTACTTCCCCCTTATTCTAAGGTTCAAAAGAATGTTACATATAATAGAAACAATGATAAAATTAGTATGGTATGCCTAGGACAGAGTCGCTAATAGCTTTTCATGCCATCCAGCATGGAAGATCGTAGATTTCATGTGGCCTAATTTTGGTAAAGGGATACAATGCTTATCTTATCTATAGTAATCAAACATGTGCTGTACAACTTAAACATGGTATGAAAATGGAATTCTATAGGCACAGAAGATGATTGTGCAGAGACCATCCATATCATTTTAAGAAAGGAGAATTTAATGGTAATGTAGAGGCAAGGGCACCTCCAAAGATGTTGGTAAGACGACAAGTATTGGAGCAAGTTGAAATTATTAATATCTTGTGGGGAAAGAAGAAATCAAGTAAATGTGTAAGTGAAAGTAATTGTAGAAGTTCTTAGAAGAAAAAATTAATATTGTTTTAGCTGGAATACTAGAAGTTGCTAGATCTATGCCATGTTCTTGATGTCATGCACATTGAGAAGAATGTGTGTGAAAGCTTGACCGGTACCTTGCTTTATATCCTAGGAAAAACAAAGGATGGACTTGTAGCTCGAATAGATCTTATGAAGATGGGTTTGAAGAGGAAGTTAGATATAGAGTATAGGAGCAGTCGAGGAACATGCCTAAGGAAAATTATATGCTCAATAGAGATAAGAGGAGAATAATGTGTAAAACCCCGTTGGAGCTCAAAGTCCCAGATGACTACTCTTCAAACTTTTAAAACATTGTCTCCATGGAAGAGCTGAAATTGTTAGGGATGAAGTCCCATGATTGCCATTAATTTATGCAACAACTCTTTCCCATATCAATACATTTGGTGTTACTGGACAAAGTTAAGGGAGCTATTACAAAATTCTGCTACTTCTTTAATGCTTTGTTCAAGAAGGTGGTGGATGTTTCAAAATTATAAGAAATTCAAGGTCATTTAGTGACAACTTTATGTGAGCTTGAGACAATCTTCCACCATTCTTCTTTGACATTATGATACACTTAATAGTGCACCTCATTGATGAGATCAGACTATGTGGGCTACTTTACTTACAATGGATGTATCGATTTAGGTACATGAAAATTTTAAAAGGATATGTGCGTAATCACAACCGACAAGAGGGACGTATAGCCAAATGTTATATTGTAGAGGAAGCAGTGGAGTTTTTCCTCGAGTACTTAGCAGGACTGGATGATATTGGAATCCCATGAAGGAAACAATCAGCTTATGTAGTAGTTGTGTATCGACTGTTGACTATAAAGAATGGGACCTAGTCTATCTTTGTGTTGGAAAATGTTAATCAACTCCAACCATACATTGAGTAAGTTGATCATGCATGCACTTATGTAAAATTTAATTGCTGATGGTTATATTTTCTTTGATCACTCCATTAATTTGTGTGTGTATTGAACACATGATGTACTCAAGACAAAGAATCCAAGTTACGCAAAGAAATAGAAGTACCTACAATTTGAGCATTGTCGCACATACAATACTTAGCTCCATAAGAAGGTAATATGAAAGAATTCTCACTTAATATTAATAAACAACATTTTGTATATATAATCTTACTTAATTGCAATAATCATATATCCTACTTAATATGTTTATACACAAATTCAAGATTAGCAAGAAGTAGTAGGCATCGGTGTATCCAAAACCTTTGGCTGGATGGCAATGGGACCACGACTAGAAGTAATATACCAGATATGCCATTAATGGTTATCGCTTTTACACAAAAGACCATGATAACTCAAGAGTGCAATAGAATAATGAAGTTAGCTTAGTTTCCAATGCTACATTCTTTTCCAATTCAAAGGATAATAGGCCAATAGTAGTGGGTGATACTTATTATGGGGTTATAAGAGAGATATGAGCCTTGGATTATACTTTTAGAAATGTGGTTGTGTTTAAGTGCATTTGGGTGGAACATAAGAAAGATAGCATCAAAACTAATTCCCTTGTATTGACATTAGTTGACCTCAACAGAATTGGTTATAAAAATGATCAATTTATTTTGGCATGTCAAGGAAAATAAGTATTTTATGTGCAAGACAAATATGATAAGAGATGGTCAACTATTTTATCATTCTTTCTAAGGAATTTTTATGTTGAAGAAGACCTAGGAGACACTGAAATAGATTAAATTTCTATTACCAAAGCAATCCCATCAATCTAAGTAGTATTTGGTGAGAATGAGGATTATGTGCATGACAATGGTGAGGAGGGTTATTGGGTTTGAAAACTATAGCTAGTTGGGGTATGTGGATTGTATTAGTGAGTTGAAATATATATATATTTATATTTATAATTTTCTCTTTTGTCATAAGCTATATGGATTGAAAAATGAGCTATATGTGTATACAAAGAATGCATGAATCAACGTCGACTATCATTAAAAATTAGTTTCATTTTTTATTAATTGTTAGATATTGTAAAGCAATAATAAAAAAATATTTTTAAATTAAAAATAATTTATAAAGTTGTTTAGTATAAATGACTTTAAAAGTAGAGACTTTTGAAGTCATTTATATGTAAACGACTTCATTATGTACAACCAAATTTAACACCAAAAATGATCTACCAAATTTACACTAATCATTACATAACATCTTTTCTTTTTAAATAACAATTTACAAAAATTTTGAATTATGTGAAATCATAGTCAAAAGGAAATAATTTTGAAATTCTCAATTTTTGGAATAAAAATTGAAAATTTTATAAACATCAAATCTGATGTTAATAAGTCAACATTGGCATTATACTTAGGAAAATGATTCCAATAACACTAAGTTTGCTAAAATCAAAATTCGGATGAATATATTTTGATTTTTTTGAAAAAGGAAAATTAGTAATTCACATAGTAGGCCCCACTTGTAGAATATTGAGAATTTAGTAGCTCTCATTTATTTTTTACTGTAATTATGTAACTAAACAAGTAAGTTCTAAAATAATATAATTTTCAAGTGTAAAATTTTTCAAAGTTAAATTTATTAAATAAATAAAGAAGGGGACATTTTGATAATGGCACTGCCTCCCACTTAAGTACTCTTAGTTGACAAAAATAAGAACAGACCAAGTATGTTCTCAAAAACCTAACAAGAGAGGAAAGACCCTAGTAGAGCCAACCTGGAGAGAAGAAAGGAGAGAGAAGAGAGGGAAGAGGAGCGATGCTAATTGACAATGCCCAGACTGGTGCAGGTAGTTAAGGAAAATCGATGGTGAGAAGAAGGGGGAGAAGAAAGAGAGAAGAAAAAGAGGAAGAAGAAGGGGAAGAGAGGAGGAGAAAGAGGGGAAAATCTAGGCCATTGCTGCTATTTGACGCTAACGACGACCAAACTATTGTCTAGGTGAGAAAAAAATGACTGCATGAAGAAGGGGGAGAACAAAGAGGAGAAGAAAAGGGGAAAAAGTAGAAGAAGGGGAAGAAAGAGAGGAAGAGAGGAGGAGGAGGGGCCAACCAGGCTACCACCAACTGCCAATGCTGAGGACGTTAAGACCTACACATAGGTGCGAAAACTCAATTTGACAGAAGAAGGGGGAGAAGAAAGTGGAGGAAAGGAAAAAGAAAGCTCTTCCAAGTATATATTCTAAATCTAGTTCATGGTTTTGATGGATTTATGCAGGGATGAGTATGATTGGAATGTTTCTAATTTCGTTTGGATATATGAACATGATTTGAGTAGATGAGACATGATTCCGTTAGGATGAGATGCATGTTCTATTAGGGACTAGCTAAAGAGGACATTGAATAGACTGTCCTACCATGTTTTATTGTGACAAACAGTATAATTGCACAAAATGGATGATATATAAGCATACCTAACATGATGCATGATTTAGACTTGAAAATTACATGAAATAAAGTAACTAAAGTGCATGAATTAAGCATGAAAGTGTGCATGAACCAAGATGTAAAGTAACCAAACATGGAATGCATGAAATTAATTGATTGCATGGAATGTGAATAAAGTATTAAGAGCCAACTAATATGCATTAATCTAAAGTGGAATGTGAATGATTCATTACATTGATAATGCATGAATTACAAGTAAGAATGGAAAGCATGGTGCACATGAATATGAGATCTAAAAGTATGGAATAAGCTACAAACTAACCTAGATAGAATATATGAACGGAATGCATAGACAACTAACCAAAGCAAACTAAAATTTTAAGGAGAAACACTTCAAAACTATGTGCATGAACCATGGGTTTGTGTGTATGGTTCAAGTTTGTGATTTGTATGAGATTCAATTGTAACTATCCTAGGATACGGACACAATGCCTTTCACGGTGCCTCAATCGGAGCCCTAGAACCTAAGTTATGGGCATTTTAATATCAAGTGTACATAGAAGGCCATACGAGGTGGAAGCCCAGGATGCGTCAGTGGCGTGCGCCCTAGCGGGCGCATCTGCAGACGCACCGGGCTTTCGCCTGACTTTTTCGTTTGCAGGCGCGTCCACGGACGCGACCGCTGGTTTCTCTCTAATGCGGTCGACACGTTTTTGTCCTGTGGGGACCGGGACGTCCTTAGGATGCCCTAGTTCAACCCTGTCAAACCAGTGCGCACCAAGCACCGTCCCTGGGTCCTTTGTGGCTCCTTAGAGGCCCGTTTTGCATGGTTTTTCATGCAGAAACTTGGGGAAACCCACCCTAAGTCTAAGGGGGAGATGGGTTTGGAAGGGTTTTGGGCATACCTGGTTCGTGACCAGGTTTTTCCCACGTTTTCTCCTCTTGTCTGCCTCTCCATGATGGGTTTTTCCCAAGCTTTTGGGCTGTGATTGGAGGTGCCCAAGAGCTCTATTTATAGAGCTTGAAGAGGGTTCTGGAGGGGGTTCTTACCGCCATGGAATGGCAGTGGAGAAACCTCCAGAATGGGGTGGTTTCTCCCTTGCACACCGCCGTTCTAGAACCCTCTAGGAGGTTGAAGAAGAGGGGTGCCCGTATCAAAACGGGTCCCCATTTTCTCAGGTCAAATCCTTTTTTTGAATTAATTTACACTTTTTCCCTTGAACTTCAAAGGGCCATAACTTGCTCATTTTAACTCTGTTTTGAGTGATTTTGGTCTTGTTGGATTCCTTTTTCCAAGTCGCACCTAAGGGTACTATTCTCAGGACCAAATTTCTGGGTCTAGTCAGGGTGAACAGTGAAATGACCAAAATACCCTTATCTCCAAAAAGGGAACTTTTCATTTCCTATAGAATGTCCAATTCATTTTTGTTAAAAATAGCATAAATTGCTCAGGCATTACATTATTACCCCCTTAAAAGAATTTCATCCTCGAACTAAGACATTCAGGACTCCCTCGAACTAAGAAAATTCCCATACTTCTGTTGTCGACGAATCCATTATTTCGTTATCCAATACTCTAATTGGGTTAATACTTGGAGTAATGTTGTCCTTAAAATGCTAATCATTACCCAATCCTAGGCACGTTCTCAATTTATCCTTGTTATAATTCCTTTCACAAGGCCTTACACATATATATCGCGTCAATATATCTCATCCGTTTTCTTTAAGTATATATGGGCCGCTTCCGCTGTGTACTCTGATACATAGTCCCATGCATGCCAGTTTATCATTACAGGTTTCTATCTGTATTACCTATCCTTAGGTGCTCATATTCCTTTTGATCATGTATAGGATAGTCTCCTTAGATGACCATACTCTCCTACTCGTATAAATTATTTCATACTTCTTTGAGATCATATGTGTAATAACCCCAATTTTTGTAAATTGATTGAGAAAAATCAATAAAGTTTGAGTTTCAGATATTTTGGGCTGAAATATTAGGGTTATTTAAAATATACTTTTTATAAAAGTATAATCAAATAATAAGATATGTAAAATTGAAATTAAACTCAGCAAACCCTTCAAAATGACTGTAAGCACGACAAATTTCGAATTCGGATGAGAAATCCTTAAGTTTTTCATTTTTTTGGACAAAAGGGGTAAAATAGTAATTTTACCCAAAAATCAAAATATGAAACATCAAAATTTAGAATGTACTAAGAAATACGAATCCAACGCCACTAAGTACACTCAAATCCGAGATCATGGGAATAAAACCCAAAGTTTTATGCATAATAAAGGGCAAAACGGACTTTTTACACCATGTGGGGCCCACATGGGGACCACCACGTCCCCAACAACCAATTTGATCAGCAGCCCATGTGAAACATGGGTCAACAAAGATCAGCTAGTCATGGGGAAGAAAAGTTAGGCATGGGAGCATTGAAGACTTTCATGTCATTTTATATTAAAAAAATAACATATTATAATCATGGAAAAAGACCCAAAATGCCTATAAATACAACCCCAAAAATCCTCATAAAATCCCCATGAAATTATCTTCAATCTCCTTGAAAAATTAGATCTAGAATCCCTCTCCAAAATCCTAAAATTTCCAAGAGTTAGATCTCTTTCCAACTTGTTTTTCTTTTTAGATTATAACAAGAGACCTAAATTCAATTAGGCACTCTGTTCTAGATCTAATTTGATCAATTCCACTGTCCAAAACATCCCAACACATCTATTCTACAAAACCCCCAATGAAATTTCAAGATCCAACAGTTCAAACAACGGTATTTGCAAGAAAGGTGGATTTTAGGCTATATCTTCATCAACAAGGTATTTTTTTTTTAAAATTGGGCATATAAATGAGGTTTTCTCTCCAATCAAGTAAGTGAAAATCCTTTTCATATATTTTTAGTATTTTTTTATGTAATTTTTATTTTACTGTAATTAATTTTGGTAATAAAAAGGTAAAAATAAAGTAAACAACAGAACCCTTAATTCATGATGATGGAGTGCTCAGATGAAAAATCTGACTCCACCAATCAATCCAGAATGGTCCAAAACCCCTAAGGTAGAAGTTTTAGAAAGATCTGAGCAGTTTTGGCCCCTCAATTGAGAGAGATTAATTCTGGTGGGCCTAGATCAAATGTGGACCTTAGGAACGGCTGAAAACTTCAATTTAAGATTGTGGAGTCATATGAACTCCAAATTGAGATCAGAAAGAAGCTATGGAAAGCTTGTAATGTCTAGTTTCTAATGAAGTCATAATATTTCTAAAATTTATTTTTGTATTTTGGAAATAAGTGTCCAATTTCTAAGATCTTCAAGATCTGAGGTGATCAGATCTTGGAAATTTATTTTAGTGATGATATAATAATGTAATAAAGTAATATCTATGGTTAATTTGGACGGATCTTGGATAAAATAGGGGATCTACCCTTTATGGTAGAAAAACCCTAAAATAAAAAATAAAAAAAAATACAAAGGGACCCACTTGATCAATGAGATCAAGTATGATCAGATCCTTGGGATGGATTAAAGGGACGATATTATGATGGAATCCAGTTAGATCATGGAGGAAATGTGACAAAATCAAGTAGATATGATTTTTGGATCTTAATGTATTAAAAGCCCTAAAGGTAATTAAACCCTTAATCTAAAGGAAAACACCTAAGATCTAATGGTTGGATCATATTTAAAGGTTTATAATAATCTTAATAAAATTATTTTAATTGTATTTTATTGGATATAGAAGTGTAAATGTGATTTATGTTTTAAGTTTTAATTGTCTTTAATTGGATATAGAAGTGTAAATGTGATTTATGTTCTAAGTTAGAAAGCATGGTAGTGTAATCTTTAAATTTTAGTATGATATGCCCTAAATGAGTAATTTGTTAGTAGATTTGATTATCTTCGGATCATGTTAGTGTAAATTAGGATTTAAACATGATTTCATTATAATAGAAGATGTGTTTCATAACTTAGGATCATGTTAGTTTTATTTCACTAGCTTAAGTTACATTCATAGGAAGAATGTTAGTATATAGTTGTTAAACTTATATTTGATTTATGCTTTCAAGTTGATGATTTACTTATTTTCAAATTTTATTCAATTGTTAAGATACAAGGAGCATAAATCACCAAAAATGTAAACTAATCAAATATAGAAATTCATGGACAACTAAGATGAATGAATGATTTTGACTTAATAAGGGCTATAGTTAGTAGGACAATATAAGGAATGATTTATCATTTCCTTAGCCCAAATTAGGAAAAGAATAATAAACCCCATGAATGACATTATAAATATTCATGGACCCAATTAAAATCCATTAGAAAGAGTACTTAGGGTAAACATGCTTATAGGAACCTTATGAAAGGTTGAGCTATGGTCATTCTAGTGAATGATGAACATAGTGGTTAAGGGGGTTATCTAATAGAGCCTCGCTCTTCCCCTACCTTCTGTTGATGTTTGTGAGGTCTAAACGCCTCCTTACATGAGGATTGAAGTAATCACTTTGTGTTCACCCATTCAACTAGTAAGCCTTAGCCAATTGGAAATAAGAGGAGCAGTCTAGATTTAGGCTTGAATAAGCTACCTTCAACCATGCACATTAACTGGTTGAATAATAATCATAAGAGCATAAAAGGTTAGTAAATTACCTAACCCTAATAAAAATAGTAAGTAAGATAAGGATGATCAAACAAGATCTATTAAATCTTGGATGATCAAGAACAATAAGAATAAGAACACTATATTGTACTTAGTATGTATGTTTAGTAGTATACTTGTTATAGTTCATTAGATTAGATAATCCAAACCCTTGATCAAAGGTGATTCAAGGAAGAAAACCAAGATCATCCTCCATAGGGATGATCCAAGAACTGAACTTAGATTAAAGAAGAACTAGATGATAGAAGATCTAGGACCTTGATCTTTATCAACATGAGTAGATTGTCAATCAAAGGATCTATGAAAGATCAAGATCAAGGAGATGAACATACAAACACTTAGAGATAGAAAAATACTTAGATATGAATGATCTAAAGATCATTCTAAACATCAGATCTAGTGATCAATAGGATTGTTCAAAATTTATATATTGACAATATGTATGGATGTACAGATTACATACATCGGTCAAGATCATGGAAGATTGGGGAAAAGAGATCAATCCTTAAAGGTAGGAGGATTTGATGAATGCATTTACATGAGATATTCATGATTGTACTCATGATCTTATGTTGACAAGAGTAATGATAATATTTGTAGTAAATCTCTTGAAAACCTTATGATCCAACCAAACACCTATAAGATGGTTAAGGACTAAACTATAAGTGAATAGGGAACTAGAAAATATTTCAGCCCTAAGTAAACAGACATATGGTCTGATATATATGAAATCTATTTTACATACAAGCTTGGAGGCTTGTGAGTTTGTTTTAATAGGCATAAGCCTAGGGGATGCTATTGCTAGAGGAGTTATGAGGGTTTGGCCACCCGCTCCTTGAAATTTGATGATATGATGATACCTTGCCCAATGAGAGGCTAAAAGTCGGGTGGTGGCAATTATAGGAAGGCCACCACTGTGAAAGTCTTGCCCCCCCATACGGGCAATGACATAATATTTTCCACCGTGGTATCAGTGGTGAATAGGGCAGTTATCCGACCGCTCTAGTATGGATCAGACTGCAGCATAGCAACCTTTCTGATTATTTTGCACTATGATGCATATGGGAATTGGCATAGTGAAATGCCTTATGTTATAGCATTATGAAATGCTAGGTAATTGTATATTACCAATGTTTTCCAAGAAGGGAAATTCCTAGTATGAGATTAGCTGTAATACTAAATTCTCAAAATGAAGAGAATTGATCAGCTTAGTTGGGAATGATATTTGACTATTTTCACGAATTTAACTGGTTTACCCATGAAGGGTATGTATGTATATAGATATACATAACTTACAAAGTAAAGAGTATGTTTGAGGATAATGAGATTATGAAGTATTGGAATTACATTGTCAATTATTATGTTTCTTGAATCCCCTACCAAGCATTGCTTGCTGAGATATTGTACTTGTTGCAATATCTCAGATCCAGGAAAGGAGAGTTAGGAGCTGAAGACTATAGAAGACTTGAAGAGAATAATTTTCAAGGTATACCCTTGAAGACATGTATTTTTATTTGTTGAGAGTTTTATTGTATGGTGAGCTTGAGTTTTGGATTATGTAATTTGGACAAGTATTGTACTAGATTTGGCTGTACTGTGAACCACTGGATGGATCCTGGAGTTTAATAAAAGTATATTCCTTCAATGGAATTTTATTTTGTACACAGATTGTACTTATGTATGAAGTGGTGACTTGGGTTTTCAAAACAAGTTCTAAAGAAAAGAATTTCCGCTACTTTGTTTTGCGAAAATTTTTTACACTCTTAAGGGCCCTACCTTTCAAAATACTTTACAAATCATGTTTTCAAAAACCCGGGTCATCACAATATGATCTTATTCCTCCTATTTCATTTTGAATATCATAGGATAATCCCTTTTTCTTCTTATCTTTCATCTAGTGATCTCTTCATCATCCACATCTCCTTTTAATGGTTGGTTGTATGCCATTAGTAAGTGTCCAACAAAAAAAGTTACATTCTTTCTATTGTGTTTAACTTTGCTTCTTATTTTTTATATTTGTCCCCAAGATACTCCACTAGCTAATATGGTATTATGTGCCCTATAACCAAACTCTCGATTAACTTCGAATTTCAGCTGTCTATTGCTTTTCTACTATAACTTGGGTCCTCAACCCATATTATATTAAAAATAAAATAATTCAAGTAGCATCCTCCATCACTAATACTATCTCATATTACAATTAGGATACTCGAATTGTACATCAAGTTTCATAGATGTTGAAGCCATTATATGCTTTTCTCCCTGAAGAGTTTATGCAAACTCATGTCAAATATTTTATGGTTAATTCATCATCATGGTTCAAATGTTCTTGTCCAGAGGCTTATCTCACTATTCACATCAATTTATCATTAGGATTTTCAACAATGTTCCCATTTATGCAAAGCAAAAAGTCTCTTATTTATAACCGAGTACCCTTACTAGGTCATGGTTGAATCCTTTGTCATCATCCTCTTTGTCCTTTCTTTGCTTGATGGTTTTCTTCATAATCTTTCAGTCCAAAAGTTCTATACTCAATCTAGTAAGGTTAGTCCTTAGGAAATTCCTTCAATTGATTTTTCGCACTTGGTATATGCACATAACAACTAACTTTTTGTCTAAAGGCAACGTAACATCAAATCTCACATTATAATGTGCTAGCCACCTCAACTTTTCTCCTTCTATTCCCTATATCAATATGTTGTTCAATCTTTTATTACTGCATTATTGTCAACCATTCAGTCTTAATTGTCAGGGGGTATCGTCATCATAAGTAGTGGTTTTCAAGTGTTCCCTCATGCTTAGCTTATAACAATAAATTTTCTTCAATAGTTATTATATCAAATTGTACTGAAGTCGTTAACTCAACAAGTTTAACAACACTCAGGTAAGCATAAAACATTTTCTTAGACATAGAAAGACTTTATTTGATTACCTATTGATCTCTTTCTAGATATATCTATGTCATAAGCTCAAGGGTCTCTAAAGTGATCGGTACTTATTTGCCTTTCTTTTCAATCCATGTCAGCAGCATCTTTCAGACCCATGATGATTTCTATGGTTTGTCATGGTAGCTATTAAGTCTTGGAAAATCTTTCACATTGGTTTAGATCGCTTCTTTTGTTTGCTCTTACCTCAGTTGCTATTGTCCTCATCGTACTCATAGCTCCTTCATGATGTGGCCTAATCAACTGACCTCATACCCTCAAATGACTTAGTTTTACAAGTACTTCTTTCAGGGACAACTTATGTCTAAATACTTATAATATTCCTCTGAGTTTTTAACTTCGACTACTGTCTAATAGATACTAACATATTTGATTAAATATGGTGGGATACCTTTATTTGGTCAACAGTACTCTAAAGGTAATGACTAAATAATGGTTTTAAGATATTTGCTCTTCTAAATCTATGATAGCAAGACCTCAATTCAATCCTTGATGGTACCCTACTTGTTGAAGAAAGACAAATGGACAAGTCACTATCCCGGCTTAATTCCTTTTTCAATATACTTTATTGGCAAGGTAGGATATTACCAAATTTTCCTTTTTATGGACTATATCCATTGGTGTTCCCCATAAGCCAATGGATCGGATAAGATTCTAATTGAAATAATTGATATAGACATCAAACCACTTGTCGAATTTCATTTCTAGTGGATCACCATTCTTCTTTGAAAGTTTTCGGCAGCATAATGTCCTTTACTTCGATACTCTACTCAAAGTCTTAAATCCCATACGCTTTCTTTCTTTTATAAAATCACCAACTCAACTAGTATTATTCCTTCGCATTTGTTTGGTTTACCTTCCTATCGGATTCAAGATGAAAGAATTGTATGTATCTCCATAAAGTCATGATCTTCTTCTTTTGAATATTCAATATTCATCGAATACTTATGGTTACATCTCTATCTCTTTCTCTCTTTTCTTTAAAATCCTCATTTTTGTCTACATAGATCAATTTCTCTTATAAGTTCCTGTTAGGATCAATCTATTGTTACAGATCTGTCATCCCTAGTATTATTATCAAAATCTTCTGGTAACTCTGTCAAATACATTTCCCTATCATAGTTGTGTTATATTCCTCTTAATCACCTAACATGTCAATTGCACACATCTTTTGATCTGCTATATTACACTCAGGTTGTCCTTATTAGATAGCACTTTACTCTTCATAAGACTCCAATTAAGTTATCCAAAACTGATCTAAGTCCTTCAAGATCCATACCTTTGTGATCTAGTACGAGTCACAGTTATCTCCTAGTATCATCTTGTATGCTCATCCCTATTAGATTATCATCAAAATCTTCTCAAAGTCCTTCTTTTACATCCCTTATCATATTCATATTCTGATATTCTTTATGATGGTAAGATAGCTATCTAAGTTCTTCGATGTTCTCATCTTTGGTGAGATTGATCTATTACAGGTCAGAATTATCTACTAACATGTTCACTAACATGTTCATTCATCATTCATCATTCTCATCATAATCTAATTCATATATGAGTTTCCCTGTTTGCACCATTGCACATCAATCCTTATTGATAAGATTTAAGCCATCCAATATCTAAGTATTTCCTAGACCCATCTCCTTTTTCACCTATTTGTTTATGGTGAAATGCCTTGAGCATTAATATGCTAGTCATCTCTACTATTTCTATTTCTACTGCTTCTATACTTCTCTTTAAACTACTCCTTCTGAATTTTTCTCCATTGTCTATGAACCTTGGACATGCTGGACTGGCTGTGAAAGCATAAAACCTGGGCTCTGATACCAACTGTGACGACCCAGGTTTTTCCATGCATTTTTAAATGCAATATCTAATTCCTAAGGTGGGATGCATCCCTATTTGAAAACCATTTTTATAAAAACAATGCCATGCAGCGAAAAATCTTTATGTTTTAAACTCATTTTGAAAACCCAAGTGTCATTTGCTTTCACAACAACCAAAGTAGTTTTTGAAAAACTTCAGAAATCATAAATGTTTTCCCAGGTCTATCCAGTCACAGCTCACAGCCCAACTGTAAATAAATACAAATACATGTCCAAAGGGTAGAGTGTTTACTTACATGTATAATTGTCTTTTTTTTATTTATTTTCTTGTAGCACTAACATCTCCTGAGGCGTCTTCTACTCATGAATGGAGCTGTCCTGAAAAATGATATATTTGGGTGCCTTCTGTTACGTGCGTATCCTGTCCTTAAGTGCTTACTTGTGTCTGAAAAATGTTAAGGATTGGGTGAGTATATACTATACTTAGTAGGAGTTTATCACTACTAGTTTTACAATGCATGCTATGTTTAAAATCATATGCTCTTTAAAACATGTGCATTTTTGAACACTCATGTTCAATATCGATATTAAAAACCATTGTCGAATTGGAATACTGACGACTTAAAGAATAGCATAATCCAAGTCGAAAGTGTCATAGATATCATAAACATAATGATATACATAAGATGCTCAACTAAATCCAACTCATGGATATATGGTATGGTCGACCAACCACATGTCATGCCATATGCAATGCAAGTAAATCCTAGAAAACATAGGGCCCACTTTGCCCACGACCTCCTCGCTGTGTGGTCCCCAAGTACCTGGGGACACTTGGTCATAGCCTCCATGGGGCATATGACACATCGACCCACTGCCGTGACACCAGTGGTAGCCCCCTGTACCACATGCAGTCGACGTAAGGACATGCCTTTTTTGGCGTGGTACCCTTTCCACCTAATAGTGGTAGAGGCTGAGAGGCCACCCCAGACCTCTCAGTATAGTGCCCACGAGCTTACTAGCCTAAATCATATACAATCAATCAAGCAAAAACCTCTTTTTCAAAACCTGTCCTCTTTGGGTCCCTCACAACTGCTTGGCCCTCACAATTGCCTACCAAGCATCTTTTGGGCACTCCAATGTCTTTTGGTAACCCTCAAGGACATGCAATTTTTCAAAACTCAATAACCACAAATCATGCAATTTATGCAATCGTTTGCAAAGCATGCTTATGCATAATATATTTATCATATGCATGCTGAATTCATTTATAAAATTAAGTCATGCTAAACAAGTCATATATAAAATTAAGTCATGCTAAACAAGTCATATAATTTATACTTAAAACATGTATTCTCAAAATAATCATGGGCTCTTTTTAAAAGTCTAGTAGCGATAGAGCTACCTGGTTTGGTCAGACGAGCCCCCTTGTCCTCGTATGCTCCTGCTCATAGTTTAGGGGAACAAGGTTAGCTTGCCCTATTTCTATAGGTTTTAGAATGGTTGACCTCACTACTTAGGCATTAAGGATTCATTCCCATGCCTATGGGTCTCCTAAGGTCCTAACTGGGCCTTCGTATCATCAGGTTTACAAAGGTTTAGTGGCCCCGCCCCACTATCATAGTTTAAGGGTCATGCCCACCTTATATAGGACCTTGATTAGGTATTTTATGGTCTAGGTGTGTCCGCGTCGTTGATACAGACACAACACCTTTTACGACGCCTCAATCGGAGCCCTAGAACCCAAGTTATGGGCATTTTAATATCAAGTGTACATAGAAGGCCATACGAGGGGGAAGCCCGGGACGTTAACACATCTTGCATCAGCGGCGCATCCCCAGCGGACGAGTCTGCAGATGCACTAGGCTTCCAGCCGACTTTTTTGTTTGCGGGCGTTTCCACGAACACGCCTGCTGGTTTGTCTCTAACGCAGTTGACGCATTTTCGTCCTATGGTGACCGGAGCGTCCTCGGGATGCCCTGGTTCGACTGTGTAGAACCAATGCACCCCAGGCACCATCCTTGGGTCCTTTGTGGCTCCTTAGAGGCCTATTTTGCATGGTTTTTCATGCAGAAACTTAGGGAAACCCACCCTAAATCTAAGGGCCAGATGGGTTTGGAGGGGTTTTGGGCATAACTGGTTCATGGCCGGGTTTTTCCCATGTTTTCTCCTCTTGCCTGCCTCTCCACGATGGGCTTTTCCCAAGCTTTTGGGCTGCCATTGGAGGTGCCCAAGAGCTCTATTTATAGAGCTCAAAGAGGGTTCTGGAGGGGGTTCTTACTGCCATGGAATGGCGATGGAGAAACCTCCAAAATGGCGGTGGTTTCTCCCCTGCACACCACCGTTCTAGAACCCTCTAGGAGGTTGAAGAAGAGGGGTGCCCGTATCAAAACGGGTCCCCGTTTTCTCAAGCCAAATCCTTTTTTGAATTAATTTACACTTTTGCCCTTGAACTTCAAAGGGCCATAACTTGCTCATTTTAACTCCGTTTTGGGTGATTTTGGTCTTGTTGGATTCCTTTTTATGAGACGCACCTAAAGGTACTATTCTTAGTACCAAATTTCTGGGTCTAGTTAGGGTGAACAATGAAATGACCAAAATACCCTTATCTCCAAAAAGGGAACTTTTCATTTCCTATAGAATGTCCAATTCATTTTTGTTAAAAATAGCATAAATTGCTCGGGCATTACATAATTAGATGATATGAAAATGTCTTTCTAATTAAATTTTGTAGGACATTCTTTCCCAGGAAAGCACAAATGCAGGAACTCTAAGCAGCATCGCTACCAATGAAGAAATCTTCTATAGGGCTATGGGCAATAAGAAGGACCACCCCAGCCAAGTTAGGGGCATGGGTCACGGTGTTGTTCCTTCTAAATTCTTTGGTAAAGGACGTTTACCTAAAGTTCAAGATGATGAGGAGGTCTACAATGAGTTCATTGAGAAAATAAAGACTAATATATTTAGTCAATTGCATGAGGGAGGTTTGATGATTGTTACTCCATCCCTTGCACATAATTCTCGTAGTGCCCTTGTACCTCTATCAAATGTGAGCTGTAATTCTCCAACTGAAGAAGATAATGAAGGACATCTGGTGCCCCTCTAAAGGAAATTATTATCTAGGAGGTATATATATAGACACACACACAAAACTGGAAATTTTCATTGTTCTTCTATAATAATTCTCTGTCTCAACCTCTCTACTGTATATGTGATTTGCAAGTGGGTCAATGCCTGGTGGCCCTAGATTCTCGTCAAAACATCATGATAGTTGGTTCATGCTATGAGCATGAATCAAACATTTTGCACATAATTAGTATGCCCATTAAATGCTAATGCCTGCCTACCATTCCCATTAAAAATGGAACATATTATAACCATTGGGTAGGCATTGCATATCGCGTTGCTTGCCTGGAGACACTACTCTTTCTTATAAAGTCCTTGGTATGTATCTTATCATACTACCTTCCTCATCAATATGTTTTAGTTAGAGACCTCAATAAATTATTTAATAACTTTATATAGTTAATCAGCAATAACATGCAGCACCAAGGTCGGCCACGTTTATAGTAACATGTATTAATGATGCACCAATGGAATAGGTACTTGTATATATCTTTGTTTTTTCATCATAAATTAGTTCCTTATTCATTAATTAATATTATTTATTTGAAAGTTTTTACATCTTTTATAGTAGCCATCTAAGGAGCATGTGGAAGTCCCACCAACACGCCTTGATCTATAAGGTTAATCTATGGTCTTATCAACAATGATATGGCAATCAACCTCGTACGAATCAATGAGGGTGCTTGTCGAGGACGGTGTTGAAGTGCCACTTATGGTAAAGTACTTATTACGAGTTTGCTCATGGGATCAACTTGAGCACCCTCATATTGTCTCCTACATGGGGTATATGCACATACTTATAATATTTGACATTTACATGTTATATTTTCATGCTAAGGCAATAATTATTTCTTTTATGTAGCTTCTTGAATGATGCAACTAGCCTTTAAAGGGTAAGGGTGCACTATACTAATTCCTTGACCCTGGCATCATTTCTAGAGCGGAGCAATGGCTAATAGAGAAGTGTGTTTATGATATTTTACTAGGCTTCTTTCATTGCTCTCAGAGATAAGGCTTAATTATTCCCTACAATAGTAGGTAAGTTTTAATTATCTTGTTTTCTTGTCAACTAATTCTATACTTAGGGATTGTCAACTTTCATTACAATTCATATGAATGTCTATGTAGGTCTCATTAGATGATGCTCGTTTTGGATGTGCATGGTGGGCGTGCTTTCTTTTTTTATTCTTGTGAATCGCACATTCGTTCCTCCCTCATAGAAATTATAAATAAGTAAGCTTTTTTTTTTCCATGTGTTATGTGTAAATAATTAATTTGTTATTCATCTATAATGTATTTGAAATTTAAATATGTAGAGTATGGTTTGAATGGATAATATGACTGAGAATGTACAACCACCAAAAGTCAGTTGGAAGAATGTCAAGGTATAGGAAATAGTTAATTACTCTAAGTTACTATTAATTAAGCCTAAAATATTAATAATGATACTTATGGAGTCTTTTTTATTGTCCTTATTGCACATTGCCCTAAATAATAGCCTAAGTGAGAGTGTGGGTACTATGCTTGAGATACATGAGGACCATCATATTCGATAGTATTCCTGTCTTCCATTTAAAAAAGGTAGGATACTTTTTACTTTTCATAATCTTATATTTTTCTATAGATTTTATGGATCTATCTAAAAAGTGTGATCTTAGTTAAATATGTTGTATTTTAGGCGAGTTTGCTTTCTGAGTGGGCAAACAAGAAGAGTTACTCTAGAGTAAATCTCATTGAAATACGAGCTAAATGGGCTGAGTATGTAATGAGTTTCAATTAGATCACTTGGAGTAACTACATGAACCTAAAATATAATAAAGTATTTTTTTCATTCACTTTTGTGTGTTCTTTTAATTTTTATTATTTTGTTTATAAAAATATTTTTTTAAGTGATGAATGAGTGGAAACTTGGAGTGTGGGAATAAGTGAGCATGAATGAAGTGAATTTGGAGCTTGTACATGAAGTGAATATGTAGCGTTTGGTTTTCAATATATTCATTAAATTATATAACTTTTATGAGATGATGAATGAGTGTGTTATTTAGAGTGTGAAAGTAAATGCGAATGTGCATGGAATTACAAATAAAGTTAATGTGTATGTTATAGATGATGCATGTGTTGTAGTTTCTTTAATGAAGTATTGTCAAGATAAATGTGAATGGATAATGAGGAGTTTGGATGTTTTGTACCCATCATGGATGTATTAGGTGTTATATTATAAAAACTATTTCGTCTATCAAGAAAGATTTGGATGCATGTTGTGTTAAATGTTGGTTTTTCATGTTTATAAAGATTGTTTGAAGTATTAGTATATAGAACATTTGTTATTCACTGTATACACAAGTGGTAATGCATCAAGAAAGATGTGGATGCATGCTATAGTGGATGTTTGTTTTCATATTTATAGAGATTGAAGTATTAGGTGTATATGACGTTTGTTATCCAAAGTACACATGTGGTATTGTATTAAGAATTGGCTGCATGTTGTATTGGAACAATTTTTTCATGTTTATAAAGATTGTTTGAAGTATCAAGTGTACATAGGATGCTTGTCATTCAATTGTATAGAAAATTGAAAAAAAAAAGTACTTTTGAAGTCATTTAGGGCTAGGCAACTTCGAAAGTTTTTAAGTTTTGAAGTCACTTAGACTAAGAAACTTCAAAAGTTACAAATGTTTTAAATTGTTAAGTGTAAGCGACTTCAAGAGTGCTTCAAAAAAGTTGGACTTTTGAATTCGCTTAGACCTAAATGACTTCAAAAGTCACAAACTTTTGCAGTTGTTTAGTCTACGTGACTTTAAAATTCACATACATTTGAAGTTGTTTAGTCTAAGTGACCTCAAATGCATTTGACTTTTAAAGTTGCTTATACTAAAGAGCATCAAAAGTTTGTGACTTTTGAAGTCATTTGTTTAAGCAACTTCAAAGGTCCTTGATTTTTAAAGTCATTTACTGAAATGACTTTAAAAGTTGTCGACCTTCCAAGTCGCTAGAAAAAAGTCACTTATTAAGGTACTTCAATTATCCCTTTTAACCAACTTTAAAACCCCTGTCTAGTAGTGCTAACTTTAAAAGTTAGAAATTCCAAGTATGAATTTTAGGAACTTTTAAAGTCATTTATGAAATTCTTAGTTCAGAACTCCAACATTAAAAGCTATTTTTAAAGTCAAAATTCCAAACCAACTTTTAAAGTTCGAAGAACTTTTAAAGCTGGAGTTCCAAAAATCGACTTTTAAGTTCCTATTTTTGTTACTTTGGTTTACAATGCAACCACTACTTGCATTATTGCATACATTCAATGTGCCACTTGCTACATCACTTTTGCAATCTATATAAACATGAAAAAGAAATACACATTCATTTCCACATCAGGTACAAAACATCTAAACTCAGCATCCATCCACATCTTATCTTAAAAGGACTTAACAAAAGAAACCACAACATTTTGACTTCATTTACAAGTCCATTTACTTCTACACTGTAAATTTCCCCATTCATCTTATAAAATATATATACTTCACTAAAAAAATGAAAACTAGAAGAACACATGCATATTAATGAAAATGTAACCTCCACATTCATTTCATTTACAAGTACATACACACATAACTATTTACTTCCACACTTTAGGTCACCTCATTCATCCTATAAAATACATATACTCAATGAAAATAACGAAAACTAGAAGAATACATGCATATGAATGAAAATGCAACCTCCACATCCACTTCACTTACAAGTCCATACACGCATACCCATTTACTTTCACACTCGAAGTTCCCCTCATTCATCCGATAAAATATAAATACTTCATTGAAAATAATGAAAACTAGAAGAACACATGCATATCGATGAAACGAATACTTTATTATGGATAAGGTACTATACATTCATGCAGTTACTCAAATTGTTCTAATTGAAGCTCATTAGATACTTAGCCCATTTACTTCGTTTTTTTGTTAAGGTTTGCTTTGGAGTAACTCTTCTTATTTTTCCCCTTAGAAAGCACAAAAATCTGCAATACAACATATTCAATTCAGTTGGCACATTTGTTTTACTTAGAATCCATAAAAAATTATGAAAAAATATAAGATTATGACCAATAAAAAGTGCCTTACCTTTCTTAATTAGAATACACCAACACCATCAATTATTAGGGTCCTTATGTGTCTCAACACATAGTACCCACACTCTCAATCAGACTATTATCTATGGCATTATGTAGTAAGGGAAACAAAAGGATCAATAAATATCATTTGTAATATTGTAAGTTTAATTCGTTATAAAATAGAGTAATTAACTATATTAAATACCTTGACATTCTTCCAAGTGAGTGGTTATACAGTCTTGGTCACATTAGCCCATGTTAACCTTGCTCTACAAATTTATACTTCAAATGCATTAGATATAGATAAAAAATTACTTATCTATACATAATACATGAAAAGATTAAAAGCGTACTTATTTATGATATTTATGAGGGCAAGACAAAAGTACAACCTACAAGAATAAAAAAAGAAAGTGTAAGCATCGTGCATAATCAAAACGAGACCATCCATTGAGCCCTATATACACATCCATTGAAACCTATGTAACTATAGAATAATTTGAAAGGAATAAAATATTACAAATACATGCTTCATGTTCTTTTGAATGGGCATAGCCCAACTCGGCAAGCTAGTGTTGCACGTTAGTTTCATCCACCTTTCTTCTTCTTGCACTCTTTGCCTACACATTTGTACATATGTAATCAAGTGTAATAATCAGATGTTATATATAATTAATTAAATGAAATATTGTTTTAGCACATACCTCAAATTTAAAGGATGTGCGGTCCTTTACAAATACATGCCACACATCCTGGCCAATGATGTTAGAATAAATGGCAGGCACTATGTGTAACCTCGATGTATCATTGATATATGGAGCTACATGATTGCGAACAAGGTAGTTCTTCCATTTTCTCCATCGCTCACTAGCTCCTTGCAAAGCATGCATCTTCTTATGTTCAGATACCTCAAAGGCAATATACAAGGTACAAAGCACATTACTACATTTGAAAATAAGAAGATAAACTATGTTATAAATTGTATAATACATAATCTTTTTACATCCCTTCACCATCTCCCATATTGAATCTTGTACTAATTATGGCACACATCTGCAATCATCAAATGTAATAGGCACCATTCTTCTTACCATGGAGCAAAGAAAATTGCTATAAGATGCTACACTCTCACCTATATCTGGCCCCTTACTATTGTATTAGATGGTTTCTGTAATTCTCTTCGACTTTCCCTTAATAACCTTTTCCATCATTGTTACCCTATACCCTTTCTCTTTTGAGTGCTGCTGTGGTTCGCCTCTTGCTCATGCTCTTGATATTTTTCATATTCTTTATTTTAATGTTGTCAATGCCCATCTTTACTATAAATAGGAACATAATGATATCAAAATAATGAAATCAAATAGTCCCTATGATGCATTTAAAGAACACAAAAATATAAGAAAACATAAGAAACTTACTTTTTCAGTACAAAGGTGGCATTCACCTATGAATTTATAGTGGTATTTAAATGGAAACCATGACATAGACATCAACAATTCATTTTGATTTTCTAATCTAATAGAAGTAGAGTATATATATTTAAACAAATTACCTGTGTATTTAGGTATGTAAACATTTTATGTATATAATGCAAAACCATGCATAAAAATGAAAAACTAGTGACCTTATCTCTTCCACACATATGAATCAAAATCAAGCTCCTAATGATCAATGACAAGGATATGTTCCAATATCCTTAAACCTTAAAGCAAAATCATGGACATTATTAAAATAATCCATGACAAAACTGGAGACAAATAAATAATCCAAGAGAATGTAAATGTAAAACTCACCAAAGCATCTAAAAATATCTTAAACCTTTAAGGATTCACTTAAAATGACCTACAATATGATATTATTGCTTAAAGTAAATAGGCATGCATAGGCTGTTATTAGCACGCTCCTTCCCAATTCAAGATGGAAACCCATTCAACAAGGAAATTCCATGACTCTAACTTTTTTCTCTAAACAATGTGATAGCACTGAACCCCCTAACACATAATATTTAGCTTAACCGAAGCAGCATGGGAAGCTTTTGGATGTTTAATTAGTTCTTTCAAGCATCATACACTTAATCCATTGCCTAATACCATTCATCATTTAGTTTTATATGCTTAGGACTTCCCTACCTTGCATGGTAGTTTCTATTTCTAGATAGTTCCTAATTTTAGGATTGCATACATTCTACACTTCGATTTTAGCTTAATTAGACACATCAAAAGGGAGTAAGGGTTTAAGCCAAACCATGTCCTTGCCTTTAGTAATACAAGAACAACCATTTAGGGAAGATTAGAGTTAGCTTATTACCTTATTTTAGGGCAATGTAAGGGAAAAAGAGTAAAAACATAAATTGAATACAATGGTCGATGTTATCCCTCTATTTGGTCAAGAAGAGGACCCTCCATATGGTCCAACACATTGGAATTTTGTGGCAATTCACATTGCTAGTATTACCACCACCTCTTGCCTGCCACTCCAAGATTGGTTTTTCCCAGGATTTTGGGCTGCCATTGGAGGTGCCCAAGAGCTCTATTTATAGAGTTTAAGGAGGCTTGTGGAAGGGGGTTTCTACCGCCATGGAATGGCAGTGGAGAAACCTTCAAAATGGCGGTGGTTTACCCCCTTGCACACTGACATTCTAGAATGTCGGTGATGCAATACGTTTGGGAAGAAGGGGGTGCCCATATGAAAGCAGGTCCCTATTTTCTCAGGCCAATTCGTTTTAAATTTAATTACAATTTTGCCCTTGAACTTCAAAGGGCCATAACTTGCTCATTTTAACTCCATTTTGGATGATTCTGGTCTTGTTGGATTCCTTTTTTCCGAGACGCACCTAAGGGTACCATTCTAAGGACCAAATTTCTGGGTCTAGTTAGAGTGAATAGTGAAATGACCAAAATACCCTTATCTCAAAAAGTGAACTTTTCAATACCAACTTGGGATTTCAAGGTTACAAAAATGGAGTCATTACACTAATATCATTCATCCTTTAGTTTTATATGCTTAGGACTTCCCTACCTTGCATGGTAGTTTCTATTTCTTGATAGTTCCTAATTTTAGATTTGCATACATTCTACACTTCGATTTTAGCATAGTAAGCATCATAGATCATTGTTCGAGTCTAGAAAGTCTTCATCATTTTGCTTTTGTTTAATTTTATGAATTTTCTAATTTAGAAGCATGCTTCTTTCTGATTTTAGAATCTCACACACAGACCTTAGATTCTTTCTTTTTAAAGCTTTTGTTAACTTTCCATCTTTCTTTACATACATCTTAGGGCAACATTAGGAACTAAATGCATGATCAAATTTTAGATTTAACCTAAATTAGAAGCATGGTACTTTCAATTTTTAGTCTCATGTTTAGCTTAATTAGACTTTCTTTCTTTACATTCATTCTTACACCTACCATTACAAGAATCAAAGAAACAAATATCAGGGCTAAAACAACATAACAAATAATAAGAATCATTTTAAACATTTTCTATGAGATAAATCATGATATTCACATATCTTCTTTCTAAATATCCTACACCTATCATTACTAGAATCATAAAAACAAGTTTCAAAGAAAACAATATAACAAATGACAAGAATCATTTTAAACATTCTTTGTGAGATTGATCAAAGCTAAAACAACATAACAAACAAAGACCGACTGAGACAGAGAGAGGGGAAGGGGTTTATGTGCATGGATGGGTGGTAACCCAGATAGAGAGAGACAGAAACAGAGACAGAGATAGAGAGAGAGAGAGAGAGAGAGAGAGAGAGAGGATGCACGCAAGGTTTGGCTGGCAATCACAAAGGGGGAGAGATGCTCACGGTCGGTTGGGGTCAGTCAACGACTGCGTAGGGCAGAGAGAGGGTTGAGGATGCCTACAAGGTTTGTCCAGTGACCACAAAGGTGGGATAGAAAGATACAAAGAGAGGCAGGAGGGGAGACATGCATGGCCAGTCAGGTTGGGCTGACGATCATGCAAGGCATAGAGAGAGAGAGAGAGAGAGAGAGAGAGAGAGAGAGAGAGAGAGAGAGAGAGAGAGAGAGAGAGAGAGAGAGAGAGAGAGAGGGTGGAGGATACCCACAGGGTCTGTCATGGATTTGTGTAGGCCTAGGCCAGTGACCACAGAGGTGGGATAGAAAGAGACAAAGACAGGGAGGAGGGGAGACGTGCACAGTTAGTCAAGGTGGGCTGGCAATCATGCAGGGCATAGAGAGAGGATCAGGGATGTACATAATGTCTATCGGGGACACATGCAGGGCCTGCTGATGACTGGGCAAGGGAGAGAGAGAGAGAGGGTCGAGGATGAATGCATGGTTTGTCATGGTTGCACGTAGGGCTGATAACATGAACTTTCTCACTAGTGGATTACCAATTCACAGAGAGACTACAAGTGGGGCACCAATTCATAGAGAGACTACGCGAACAATTGTAGATGACAGAGATGGAAAGGGAAAAGGAGGGATGAATGTAGAATTAAATGTTATATAGTGTTATTTTTAAAGTTGAGAAATTTTGTTCCACTTTAAAAGTTTGAGAAAAATGACTTTAAAATTTATTTTTAAAGCCGTTTCTTGAACTTTAAAAATTATATTTAAATAAATATTAACTTTAAAATAATTTAAATCCCAAAAAAAGACTTTAAAATGTTTTTTTTATAGTCGTCCTTTTTTCTTGACTTTTAAAATTATTTTTAAAGTCATTTTTAACATTAAAATTATTTATATGTATACATTATATTACTTTAAACTCGCTTGCTTAGTTTGACAATAGTGTTTCATGCAATGTAGCATTGATTCACGCATTCTATACACACACACACACACATATATAAACACAAGAACAAGAAAATCAAGTATTTTTTGAATAACTCCTTATTTACCATCCTTTTGTTACATATGTCAAATGTTGTGTATTATTACATTTCTTTAATATAAGATAGCACATGACAAAGAGCTAATATGGAACTATTTCATCAAGATTTGACCTCTTAGTATATGGCTCACACCACTATCTGATAAGGAGAGAGATGGTAAAGCTTTAAAGGTCAATCATAAGTGTCTAATTGGGCATAAAAACCACCCATTAAAAGAGAATATGCAGCATTTTTGAGAGAATGGCATAAACCATGGCTACCATTAAAAAGGAGAGTGAGGAAATGAATTGAGAGAGGGAGGAATGGATTGAGGAAATGAAACCAATATAGGAAAATATTGATAGAAACATTGTTGAACGTATAAAAAGTACTGAGAAAATAAACCAAATTAGGGATCCTGAAGAGCCATTTGTTACTAATAATAGGATGGAAATCTATTATGATTATTCTAAGCCACAAAGTCCACAAACCTCCAACTTGTATCTACTCGAGCCATGTCCTACTCCTTATGATTATGATGAAGAGGCTTCCATTGATGAAGAAAATGAAACTGTCAAAACATCCAACCTAGAACCTCAAAATTTGTGTCCCGTGAGATGTTGAATACTATGCCTTTAATTAACACTTCTCAATGGCAAGCTAAAGTGGACCCCTTATAGAGCCTGAAATTCATATTGAACCTTGCAATATAGAAAATGTACCTGATTGGGACTTATCAACCTTATTTGAACAATCATGAGATAGTTATGTAGGCCCATTAAATACCTTACCTATGCCCATATAATAAGAAGAAAAAGAGTCAGTTGATGTACGTCAACCTACTTTAGGGTACACATCCAAAGGGAGTAAGGGAGTAAGGGTTTAAGCCAAACCATGTCCTTGCCTTTAGTAATATAAGAACAACCATTTAGGAAAGATTAGAGTTAGCTTATTACCTTATTTTAGACAATGTAAGGGAGAAAAGAGTAAAAACATAAATTGAATACAATGGTCGATGTTATCTCTCAATTTGGTCAAGAAGAGGACCCTCTATATGGTCCAACACATTGCAATTTTACGGTAATTCACATTGTCATTGTATTACCACCACCTCAATTTTTGAGGTGGAGGAATTATATTGACTATCATGAAATACTAAAAATGGGGAATCATCAATATGGTCCCCACAACATTCAAAATCATGGTAATCTATTATAGTATAATGATACCACCTCCTAAAATTTCAAGGTCGAGGACATTCTTAGTGCTAGGATTAGGAAAAATTAGTTTAACTAATCAAGTCTACATTTAGATGGTTATATTAGTTATAGGCCATGTCTTCCTGAAGATGTTAAACAACGCTTACTAGCTGCAACCTAGGAATTTTTTAGAATGTTTCATTAGACTGCATCGCCCATTCATCAATTAGGTGTCCTATATTTCAAAATATTGAGGACAATGTTTCGTTCGAGTTGGGAGAAGGGGGGGGGGGGTGAGAAATGTGATTTCTAATTTTTCATGAATTTTTTAAAACAAATTGAAAGTTCCTGTATGAAGATGAGATTAAATTTTTTGAATATCCAACTAACTTTTAAACTTTAGCTCATTATTAGAGTTGTATACAATTAGTTTACTATTTTATTCTTTCTTTAAAATATCTCATGAAAAATTAAACTCAGAACATTAATTGCACAAAATAGCTATATATAGTTTATGTTGAAGAGAAGATATAACTTAGAGATCCTAAAGAAGATCTATAAAGACTTATAAGCCAAGTGAGTTCAGAGCCATGAGGGTTATACTTAAATTCAAAATTTTCTTCAGCAGATATTATTTGTTAGTTGGTCTCATTATTCTTTATCTTGGTCAACTATTGAGATATCACAAAAGATTATACCATATATCTCTTAAGTTTATGATCATTCTTGAGTCATATGAAATGTAGAAAATGATAGAGGGCATCATTGGCAAAACCCATAGCGTTTAGGCTTCCTTAAATTATTTTCCACTAGTTTGCCCATTAAGCCTTTTATCAACCTTTTTTCTTTATTAGCTAAACAACCTTTACCTATATTGAACCCCTATTATATATCCATTACCCATTTTTTTTTGAAAATATGTAGATAATATTGAAGAACATCTTGGAAAAAGTATGAACAATACAATTTAAGAGATGAACATTTACATGGGTCAAAAAGAAGAAAGATTCAAAAAGGTTGTATATCAAGTCAAGTGAATATATATATATATATATATAAAGAAGAAGAAGAACAAAAAGATAGCCAATGAAAAAGAAGAATGTTCACTCTTGTGAGGAAAAATGGAAAAGTCGTGAGTACACTGATAGAAGACCTTTATATGTTTTATAGATAAACTTTGTTTACCTTTATATCTATTCTTTTGATAACCCTTACCTAAGCCTATGTTTTATCTAATAGAAATCCTGACTTGATCTTAGGAGTAGTATGGCTTGGAAATGGATATGAATCAATAGGGACTTTGGTAGAGTGTAACATTCTTAGTAGTTGATATCCTTTCATGAGTATCTTTCTTTCTAACTTATCATTCTTCTATATGAAATATGTGAGACTTTTTGGATTATAGAACAACATTCTACTCACACATTAATGAGAGATGTACACTTTTCTGAGTGACTTCTTTTTGAGTGTCAAGTATATCCTATGAGAATTGAAGTCAAATCATACATTAGGAAGGTAATTTAGGTTATATTTTGTGACGACCCGGGTTTTTCACATGCATTTTTATAATGCAAACCTAACTCCTAATGTAGGATGCATCCCTATTTGAAAACAATTTTATAAAAATAATGCAATGCAGTGAAAAAATCTTTTGTTTTAAATTCATTTCTGAAACCCCGAGTGTCAATTTCTTTCACAACAAACAAAGTAGTTTTGAAAATTATTGTAATCATAAACGTCTTCCCAGGTCTATCTAGTCACAACTCACAACCCAACTGTAGTAATTACAGGTACATGTCCAAAAGGGTAGAGAGTTTACTTACATTCATACTTGTCTCTTCTTCATTTACTTGATCGTGACACCAACCTGTCCTGAAGTTTCTTCTAATCCTTTTTGAACTAATGTGTAAAAATAATATATTTGGCGTGAATATTCCTCATACTCAGTAGGTTATCTGATACTACTATTTTGAAAACACTTAGGCAACATGCATAATTCAAGGCGCTTTGTCATGTAAAACATTAGTGATTCCTTTTTGGGTAAACATGCATATTTGTGCATAAAATGTAAGCTCATTAATGCAAATTCAATCATGGAATCCTTTACTAAAATCTACTATTCAACGATATAAATTTGACTAAAAATCATAAAGTAGAAATCAATAGATTCATGTAAGAAGATCTCGGCAAATATATCAAATCACGAGTCAAATATAATAATCATGAAAATATTAAAATAGTCATATTTCAAAGCCAATGCTGGCATCACTATAAGTATCATGCACATGGTCTATCTCTCGGCGAACACATCATGCCGATTGATCACAAGTACTCGTATACGACCATCTCAATGCTATATGTATATTGATAACACTGAAATCATATGGTCACTATGCTCACGATTAGCACACAATTGGAATTGTGTGTCTCTGGTATCTAGAGACCAACCCACCATAGCCTCCATGGAGACTATGATTATCCTTGAAAAGGGTGCCATGAACACCTCCAGTGGTCATCCCTATTTACCACAGTAGTCGAGGAAGGGACAAGCCTTTTTGGCAGCGATACCATCCACCTTTTTGGTGGTGGAGGCCGGGAGGCCAACCCGTACATACTAACCTCTTATCATAGTGCCCACCAGGCTCAATAGCCCAAAAAGCATATATAGATAAATCCAAATCTTAATTATTGAAATCATGCAATTTATGCATTTAATTTCAAACATGAGAGCAATGCATAAAATTTGCTCATGCCAGAAATTCATATTCAAGGCCATAAATCAAGAAGACAATTTCGTATGCTCATATAAGAACATCATATCCCAAAAGCCTACTAAGTACGGTGATAGATTCAGGTGCTTCAAGGCCATAAAATCATGAAGACAAGGCTACATACTTGTATAAGAACATCATATCTCAAAAGCATACGAAATATGGTAATAACGGCAATTAAATCACTTAGAGTTTGTGATGCATTTAAAAACTTAGTAGTATCATACTACCTACCTTGATCATTATCCTTCATCAATTCGAGCCCTAGAGTACGTTGGTGAAACCCTGAATATTAATTGCAAGGATTCAAGTATTATTTTCCAACCTTTATGGATCATTACTTAGACTTATAGGTTAATGGCTAGGTCTGCCCTTTAGGATCTATAGGTCCTTGCTTAGCACGCTTCTAGGCTAGATCTAATGTATAGATCTAATATTTAATAGTTAGATTGCCTATCTTGATGCTTAGAATGGGTTTGAAGGGTCAGATCTATATTTTAAGGATGGATATACGTAATTTAGGGTTGATCCTGAGCTCTTAATCTCCTAACATCTTTCATGGTTCAATTCATAAGATCTGATCATCTTTGACATGGTTGATCTATGAGATTTTTATAGTTTTTGGGCTATAGGCATATAAAATAATCCTCTGATCCTAACTTTTATAGTTTCATTAGGTCTGCATCGTCAATATGAACACAACGATTCTTTTGGATCGTCGATAAAAAATATATAGCCTCCTTAATCGCAGTTTTAGTGTCGCTAATCCATGGACAAACTAGATTTGTCCTCGTAGGTTCCACGTGCCACGATTCTCAGGACGTGTGCACATCCTGGTTGAATCGAGATCGCATTTGCATTCGTGCGCACATCTGAATGGCACGCCAGGGTGCGCATCCTAGATGGCATCGTGTGGATGCGTCTTCAGCACGAATGCGTGCGTCATGGCTCCCAAGCACTCGTGCATCCTGGTCAAAATAGGACCATGCCCACATGATCGCACACCCAAAACCCATCCTGGGGGAGCATCCCGAGTGTGCATTACTCGTTGCGTCCTTGGGACGTCTAGTTCGCATGGAGCATGATGGAACTCAGCTTTCCCCGGTGCATTCTTCGGCTGGGAAATGCCAGATCTGGCATGGATCTGGCCTAGGGAAGGGGAAAATCAGAGAAGAGGAAAGAGGGGCTTACCCAAGTGGTCCTAGGAAGGTGCCCATCACTGGAGGTGTGCCCTTTTTCCATTCTGAAACCTCAGCTCATCGAAAAATACGAAGAAGAGGAAAAACCAATTGTTTGGTGAGACCAAAGGAAGAAGGGAGGAAAAAGAGAGAGAGGAGGATGGCTGGCCCTAAGGAAGGACCTGGGCCGGTGCCGGAATGTGCAGGGAAACTGGAAGAGGGGTTTTTCGATGTTAACCTTACCGGAACCCTAGCTCGAAGTAGCCGGAGTAGGAGGAGAAGGGATGATCAGAGAGGAGGGGGAAAGGGCTTTTTAAAGATAGTAAAGGTGGTGCTGCCCAATGGCGGTGCAGCCATTCCTTGCGGCTACGTACAGGCATGGTGGTGTTGTGCACCGCCTGCCTAAGGAAGACGACACAGGGAGGTGTCGTTATCAAAATGAACTCCTACATTTTTGGGTCCTTTTCATTTTTAATTTCAAATTATAAAAATTCCCTTGACCTTTAAATGTCCATAACTTGGTCATAATGTAACGCCCGAGCAACTTATGCCATTTTTAACAAAAATTGGACATTTTATGAGGAATAAACTGTGTTAAATGTTTCACTTTATTTAAAATAGTAAATGAAGGAATTTGTAATGAAACTTGGTACCATTAGATTCTAATCAAAAAATGGAATCCAACGCCTAAAAAATCACCCAAAATGGAGTTCGTATGAAGAAGTTACGGCCGTTTAAAGATAGGGGTATTTCTGAAATTTAAATAGAAAAACGAAAAAGACGAAAAATGCAGGGGGCCGTTTTGATAACGGCACCCCCTGTAGTCTTCCTCCCCAGATTTTTCTAGAAACCCTCAAATCTTGATTTTTCCAGAGGGATCTGCCACCGCCATAAGCAGGGCTATAAAAACCCCATCTCCCCCTCTCCAAAAACACAAGTTTTCCAGTGTTTTTCTAGCCGTTTGAGACTAGGGTTTCTGGCAAAATTAGAAACCCGTCTCCTCTACATTTTTCGGCAATGGCCAGGCCAAAGTCAGGCCGACCATGCCGTTCCCATCTCCCCATGCCCCTTTCTTCTCTTGTTCTGGCCTTGCACGATTTCCCCCCCTTTGTTCGAGTTTTCCGGCGAGCAGGCACACCCACCGGGAAGAAGGGCGTCCCCAAGCTATAGGTACACCATTCTTCCCTTTTCCCTCTCTATTTTGCTTTCCCCAGGCCAGATCCATGCCGGATCTGGTCCTTCCCTAGCTGTTTCCAGCCAAGTTTCCTGGACAAGAAATACTCCAAGCCAGCTTGGGACGGCCTTGTACGAAACAGGCGTCCCAAGGACGCCAAGCACCACGTGCACCTGGGACTAGGTCCCTGGGACAGGTTCCAAGTGTACAACAGTGCGTACATTGTCCCAGGGTGCACAAGCGTCCCAGGGGTGTGTGGGCATGACACGCAACCATGCCGAACTCCTTGGGGCAACCGTCATATGCGTGGCGCGCACAGACACATGCCCGACTCGATCGAGACGCACGAGTGTCCCAGGAACTAGGACGTGCGTGCAACCACGCCTAAGACACATCCGCGCGACGCCGTCCAAGACGTGCACCCTAGCGCGCCATTCAGATGTGTGCACCATTCAGACAGACGCATGTGAGCTAATGTGGTTTAGGTACAACTAGGGCACGCACGCATCCTAGAACCTATGGTGCAGGGCCCTAATTAGCACGTCTAGGTTGTCCATTAAGGCTCACACACGTCTTGGAAACCATAATGTGCAGACCCAATGAGATTAAAAAGTTAGGATCAGAGGACAAGATATAGAAATTAACTATTTTATAGTAGATCTATATCATAGAATCTAGCCTAACAATGAATTAGGCAAAGACCACAGACCCTAAAAGGCAGATTTAGCGATCTAATGTCTAAATGGATTGAAACTAATAAGGACTCCTTGTATCCATTCATACCCAGGAGTTTATAAATGAGACGCAAGGATGGGTTGAGTGATAAAGGACGCGACTCCAGGAGACTTTGAGGTAGGTGCTCTATCGCTACTAGACTTTTAAAAAGAGCCATGATTGTTTTGAATGCATGTTTTAAGTATAAAATACATAACTTGTTTAGCATGACTTATTTTATGGCTTGTTTAGCATATAAATGAATTCAGCATGCATATGATTAAAATACATTATGCATAGACATGTTTTGCAAACAATTGCATATATTGCATGATTTGTGAGCATTGAGTTCTTGAAAAATTTCATGTCCTTGAGGGTTACCAAAAGACGCTGGAGTACCCAAAAGACGCTGGGTAGGCAGTTGTGAGGGCCAGGCAGTTGTGAGGGACCCAAAGAGGACAGGTTTTGAAAAGGAGGTTTTTGCTTGTTTGATCGTATATGATTTGGGCTGGAAAGCTCGTGGGCGCTATACCGAGAGGTTTGGGTTGGCCTCCAGCCTCAACCACTATTAGGTGGATGGGTACCACGCCCAAAAAGGGCATGTCTTTGCTTCGACTGTATGTGGTACAGGGGGCTACCACTGGTGTCATGGCACTGGGTCAAAGTGTCATATGTCCCGTGGAGGCATATGACCCTGTGTCCCTAGGTACCCGGGGACCACACGGCAGTGAGGTCGTGGGCATAGTTGGACCTTATGGCTTGAGGATTTACTTGCATTGCATATGGCATGACATGAGGTTGGTCGACCATACCATATATCCATGAGTTGAATTCAGTGGAGCATCTAATGCATATCATTATGTTTATGATATATATATATATATATATATGATACTTTCGACTTGGATTTATGCGATTCTTTAAGTCGTTAGTATTCCGATTCGACAGTGGTTTTTAATATCGATATTGAATAGGGTTGTTTGAACATGCACATGTTTTAATGAGCATATGATTTTAAACATAGCATGCATTGCAAAACTAGTAGTGATAGACTCCTACTGAGTATAGTATATACTCACCCTATCCTTAACATTTTTCAGGATAGTTCCACTCACAAATAGATGATGCCTCAGGAGATATTAGTGCTACGAGCAAGTGAATTAAAAAAGAGACAGTTATACATGTAAGTAAACTCTCAACCCTTTGGACATGTATTTGTATTTATTTACAGTTGGGCTATGTGTTGTGACTGGATAGACCTAGGGAAAAACATTTATGATTTCTGAAGTTTTTCAAAAACTACTTTGATTATTGAGAAAGCAAATGACATTCGGGGTTTTCAAAAGGAGTTTAAAACTAAAAGATTTTTCGCTGCATTGCATGGTTTTTATAAAATGGTTTTCAAATAGGGATGCATCCCGCCTTAGGAATTAGATATTGCATTTAAAAATGCATGGGAAAACCCGGGTCGTCACACATAAGAGCTCCGTTTTCAGTGTTCTTTGTGGCGTTGGATTCAATTTTGAGTGTAGAATCTAATGATACTAATTTCTCTCACAATTTCCTTCATTTCATATTTTAATTAAAATTAAACATTTAACCATCTATTAATATCGTTAAACATATATAAATTTTCAAAATGAACAATTTATAATTGATTGGCAAGTGGTAAACATCATGATTGATTGTGGTTATAATAATATTGTAAAATTTGAGTCATTACACATTTGACTTGGAGACTATAATTATATATCAACTATAGCACACACTCATCTTTCTAGGTTTAATGAAATAATAGGATATCTTTAGCATAAGGGTATGATTTTGAATCTTTTTGTTCATCTTTAGTAGCAAGATAAAGTTAGGAATTAGGATGAGTTGAATAAAAGAAAATTTTCTCAGATGAATAAAGGACTTTCAAAAATTTTTTGAGGATTTTATGGGTGTACGAACCCTCATGAGGTTTAACTAGTCCATTAGGGGTAACGTAAGGGTTTAAGGGTTTGTTGTTTGTGCTAAATGCAATCCTAGGTACTCGTATTTACTTTTGTAAAATGATTTTTCAGATTTTTTTCTTGGGACTAGCAAAATGCTGGTTGGAGCAAGATAAGGGTATAATTTTGAATAAAAACCACCCAATTAGTTATCCATATGTTACAACATGTAGGGGTAAATTAGAGTTTTTAAACCAAAATTCATAACAAATGTATTTTTGACCTAATAACCCAAAAGTTAGATATTTTGTAGGTACAGAGGCTAATCTGAGGTAAGATTATGATTGATCATGTTTTTTAGGATTTAATTATAATATTCCTTTTTTGTAGGAAGTAAGATGGTGATCTAATGGCCGAGATCAATTGGGATGAAATTGATAATCAAGATCAAAAGATTGAGTCAAAACATAAGAATCATTAATCTAACATGAAATCAAAAGCCAAGATCATCTTGCGGATTAACAATGGATGTGATTAAAAGACCTAAAGATGGCCAAAGAGGGTCCATGAAGTAAGTCAAGCATTCCCACCACCTTTGCATGGGTTGCATGTAAGCCACCAAGCCATATTCAACCCATGGAAAGGTGACTAGTTAAGGAGTCATGCCATGAAAGCTTCCAAAGCCAGACATGAAGCCTAGCCAATGGAGCGTTTAAATTTAGCCATCTAAGCAATCAAGCTAAGCTAAATGAAAGGCTACTATTGAAGGAGATTCAAGAAGATTATCCATAAGATATTTTGAAGATAATTAAGGAAAATATTATTGGAATAAGATAACATGTGGACCAATGGGATAAGAGCATTCCATTTTTAATGTTTTTCTTACTTTTCTCCACTTTTTCCTCAATTTCCACCTCACCTTTAAGATGCACTAAGAATGTCCATTGTAGAGTTGCATCTTTCCAAACCTCTATCACATTACACCTCTTAGGAAACTTCTGAACGAACCAAAATTCTCAACCTCACACCCTCCATCTCTTTCCCAACCACTTTCCTAAACTATAGGAGGTTCGACAACTTTGGAAGGGGGTGACGCCCCTTCCTAAGAAGGTGGCATCTCCCACCTACTCCCCTTCCTTAAGAAAGCTACCTTCTATCCACACTTTCCTATTTGAAATCCTTAACCTTTCCCCCATCTTAGCCATTCAAACTGACACACTTTAATCCCCACCATACCTTAGCATTAGGGCACCCTAGAAAAAATTGGAGAAAAAGCATAAAACCCAGAAAAAATCCAAGCAAAAGAACTTTTCCCACTTAGGAAAAAGACGTCTCCTGCATTAGGGAGGAGGATGCCCTCTTCCTATAGCCCATTCTCCTCTCTTTTTACTTTGTTTTGTGGACTTCTTGGGTGCCGCCACTCCCGTCCAAGGAGTGTGCTTCTTCCTCAAGTCTTCATCTTGGATTTTTGTGGTTTTTTATTGAATTTTGAAGCTTCGTTAACTTCCTTGTTTCTTTTTCTTGAATTTACTTCTTTGCATGCTAGTTCACTTTGTTTTCCTTTATTTTCCTTGCTTTTAAAATAAGATTCAAGGCTCGTTTTCCCTTGAAGTGACAGCCAAGGGAATTCAACTTGAATCTAGCTTTTACCTTTACCTTTCATTGCATATTTGTTCTCTTTCAGCTCTCTTGATTCTAGCTTTGTTTGCTTGAGTTTCCGTTGGTGGTTACCTTATTATTCCATATGATTTTTCCTTGATTACAAGCATGCTTGTTTATGAGTGATTGAATAAGGATAGGCTTGTAATTAAGGATCGATTAAGATTAAGTGAACATCAATGTAATAGAATTTAAATTTCAGATTTGGATTACATGTATGGTGTATGATGTTGATGAATTTTTTATGTGATTCAATGAAGTTAGTTGGAATTTTCAATTCATGTTTGTGTCTAGAAGTGAATTATCTTTGCTATTGAATGCTTGATTGCATTAGAAGTGATTAATTCCATGTTGTATATGTTCTATTCATTGAATGATTCAATTACATGCTGCCAAAATTTCTTTTCATGAATGATTTATGTTAATTTCCAGTAATTCCATGTTTTACATGTTCTATTCATTGAATGATTCAAGTACATGCTGCCAAAATTTCTTTTGATGAATGGTTTATGTTAATTTCCAGCACCATGCAACTCAGGTTAACCTAATTTTTCAAGAGCCCAACTAGATGGTTGGATAGCTTAGTTAATGTTAGAATAAGAATGCATGCTTAGGTTTCCAAAGAAGTTGATTAAATCCCCTCATATCCAATGAATCATGCATACCATTCCATGGTTACATGCATGATCGTTGGGCAGTTAATGTTAGAATAAGAATGCATGCTTAGGTTTCCAAAGAAGTTGATTAAATCCCCTCATATCCAATGAATCATGCATACCATTCCATGGTTACATGCATGATCGTTGGGCAGTTTTCCTTTCATTGTTTATTAGTGGTATTTTTTCCTTAATTCACTTGTTTAGTTGTAGTTAGATTCCATTAGTTTGCATCATAATTAGTTTGGAAAGTAATTAATTTTGTCACACTTGCTAAAGTAGTTGATTTGGTTGCTTAGTTTTGCATGATTAGGAAAGTAGTTTGTTATAGCATTTTTTCCTTAGATTATTTGTTAATTTCATGTTTAAGGAAGTTAGTTTAAGGATGTTGCTAAATTTCATTTAGGAAAGGTTTTAGTTAGAAAACTCATAGAGTTAGAAGTTTTTAATTTAGGAAATTTTTAATTATAGAATGTGCATGTTTTAGGAAAGTTTTCAATTTAGCATTATGCATGTTTTTGCATAGTTTCAAATTTTCATGCTTTAATTTCCATTCTTAGTTTAGGTTAAAAGTCACTTGAATTTGGCTAGGTTAGATAGTTTAAAGTAGGGAGCACTAGCATCACATTAGTTGAACTCCTCGTAAGATCAACCTCACAAGCGTACTATATTGTAAATGATTTGTGTGCTTGTAAGTTTTATTTGAAATAGCAATAGGGAACATCCTCAGCCAACATGAAAGAAAACATATTTCTCATCATCAAACCCTTACTATGTACAAGAACCACAAACCATGAGGTTCTCCCTTTCTCCAATAGTGAGGGTTAGATTGAGAAGAAGTTGTTGTTTGCAATGAAATTATGCAATTTTTGCTAAAATCATGATGATCTAACTCAAATCTTAACCCCATCATTTGCAATGAAAATGCTCACTTCATCCAAAACATGCAAATGGAGAGTTAGTAAAAACAAAGTCATGGATGACAACGAGAGGGTTTAGTATTCTTACCATCTTTGTCGTGAGGCAAACATTCAAAATCTCTAAGTCGGATGACAAGAGGGAAATAAGACAAAGAGGAGACAAAAGAACCATAAGAGGAGAGTGTCATTCCCACCACATGATGAAGAACATAGGGTACAAGAAAAAGTGAAATGACTTCAGCCTTTTTATAAAGTAAAAACAACTTTAAAAGTTAGTTTTTAAAAAATGGCTGACTTTAAAAACACTAATGAATGTGGACATAAAATTTAGCATGGACTCACACATTCTATACATAACCAACACACAAGAACATGCAAGTCAAGTATTTATTTAAAATACTCCTCATGTATCATTACTTCATTACAATAATATAATATCAAATATCACATAGTATTCTATTTCATTACAATATTATATATATTATATCAAATATCACCATTATCATGCACATAATCCTCATTTTAACCATCTACATCAATTGATGAAATTGATTTGGTTATACAAGGGTAATCTATTGCATTATCATCGAGCTCATCTTCATTGTAAAAATCTATCAGATAGGATGATAAAATAGTTGACCATCTTTTAACAAGTCCATCTTGCACATATAATACCTATTTAGCTTTAGATGGCATAATTAGCTAATCATTTTTATAATAAATCTTGTTAAGGTCAACCAATGTCAATCCAAGGGCATTAGTTTTGATGCTTTCTTTGTTTTGTTTCAACTAATCACACTTAAACACAACTACAGTTCTTCAAGTATAATCCATGGCCCATATCTCTCTTATAATCCCATAAAAGGTATCATTTGCTACTATTGGCCTGTTATCCTTTGAACTAGAAAAGAAAGTAGCATTGGCAGCGAAGCTGATCCCACTATTCTATTGCACTCTTGAGTTATTATTGTATTTTGTGTAAAAGTGATAACCATTGATAGCATATTTAACATCTTTTGTTACTTTTGTTTATGGTCCCATCGACATCCAGCCCAAGGATTTAGATATACCATTGTGACAAACGTCTCCTTGATCTGGAGATTTTGTACATTTATAATAAGTGGGATATGATTATTGCAATTAACTATAATTAATATATGTATATATATACAGAATGCAATTTATTAGAAGTGTAAATTAAATAATTTAACCTTCCAATAGAAGCAAGAATTGAAAGTGTGATAGTGCTTAAATTGTAGCCACTTCTATTTTTTTGCACAACTTGGATACTTCGTTTGGAGGATGTCAATGTGCTCACTACATGTGTGTGTGTACACACACAAATATATAAATTAAGAGATGAAGGAAAATATAACTATTAATTAATTTTTAGAATGTGCATGATCAACATACTCAATGTGTGGCTAACTTCATCAACATTGTTTTGCAACACATAAGTGTGTGCCTAGTCCCATTCTTTATGGAACTAACTTTAAAAGTAGGAACTTTTAAAGTTGATTTCACAAAACAACTTTAAAAGTAGGAACTTCTAAAGTTGTTTTTTATAAAATGACTTTAAAAGTAGGAGCTTTTAAAGTCATCTTCTAGAATTGACTTGTAAAATCTTCTCCCACGAAAAAAGATTTTCCTACTAAATTAAAATAGGGACTTGTAAAGTCATTATATGAAAACAACTTTTAAAGTCATTTAAAAAAACTAACTTTAAAAGTCCCTACTTTTAAAGTCATTTCTAAAAATGACCCTAGAAGTTCCTACTTTTAAAGTTGTTTTCTAAAAAGGACTTTAAAAGTAACTTTAAAAGTTGGTTTTTGGAAATGAATTTAAAAGTCCACTCCCATTAAAAAAAGTGATTCCTACATACTAAAGAAGTCAATTTTTAATGAACCAACTTCTTAAGCATGATTTTTAAAGTAATTTTTTTAAATTGACATGAAAAATATTTATGAAGACTGTTGACTGAAAATAGACTTATTTATGCCAACTTAAAAAGCCTCCTGTGTAGTAGTAATCTTGTCTTGAGCTTCCCAAGTGGCTTCCTTCAAAGAATGGTTCTTCCATAAGACCTTAACCAGGGGAATTGTTTGTTCCTCAAAATCCTATTCTTTCGATCTAAAATTTTGACTAGTCTTTCTTCAAATGTGATGCCAGGCTACAATTTGATTAGTACTTGATCCAGCATGTGAGTGGGGTCTAGTATGTATTCCTCAACATTGATATGTGAAAGCATTATGAATTTCAAATGGTCAAGGTGGTAGAGAGAGAGAGTTGATATGATACCTAAACAACCCTCTTAAAGATTTCAAAACATCGAACAAACAAAACTCAATTTTCCTTTGAAACTAAATCACATCACTCCTTTTATTGGTCAAACCTTCAAAAAAGTGTGATCCAAAACTTCAACTTGCATGTCCTTTCTTCTCTTATCAGCGTAACGTTTCTAATGGCTGTGAGCTGTAAGAAGTCGTTGCTAAATAATTCTCACTTTATCGGCACACTACTCAACTAATTTAGACTTCACAAATCTTTGTTCACCAACATAAACAAGTGGGTCTATGATAAGGTTGTCTATACAAGGCTTCATATGGCACCATCCTAATGTTAGAGTGATAGCTATTGTTGTCAGTGAATTCAGTAAGTGGTAACCCATATTTGTTGACCGAGATCTATGAGCTTGAAGGCAAAAGCAACAAAGTTTTTAGTGCTTATCCCAACTAGCTTTCCACTCCAATGCATATGCTCCCAACATGTCCTCCAATGTCTGAATGGTTCATTTTGATTGTTTGTCAGTCTAAGTATGGAAAGTAGTACTGAACTTTGGAGACGTTCCAAGTCCCTCTTGAACACTTTGCTAAAAATGTGAGGTGAATATAATATCCCTATCAGATATAATGGCCAGTGGAACTCCACGTAAACTCACAATCTCCTTGATGTATAGTTTAGCCTAACTTTCAATAGATTGCTTTTGACTAATTGGAAGAAAATGTGTAGACTAGGTCAATTGGTCTACGCTAACCCAAATCATATTATGCCTTGTCAAAGATCTAAGCAGTCCAATGATAATGTCCATTATTATATGATCCCACTTCCATTTTGGAAGTTCAATAGTCTATAATAGACCTAAAGGTTTCTGATAGTTAACCTTGACCTTTTGACAAGTCAGACAACATGCAACATAGTATCCAATCTTGGTACATCTTAGTACCTCCTTGATGAACAATATACTTGGAGTGATGTGCCTCTCATAACAACTCTTGTTGTAGGTCAAACTTAGAAGGCATACCAAGTCTTCCTTGAAAACTTATTCATCTATCCACACCCTTTGAACATCCTTCATTACAATCACTACTTAAGTCTCCTCACAATCCACCTAAACCTAAAGAACTTGATTAATAAATATCAATCACAGTGAAATATTGGCAATTATGTTCTTATTGTTTTGACTTGGTGCATTTTCTTTTCTTGGATGGTATTGGATGGAAAAATCATAATGCTTAAAATATTACAACCAACATCTTTGCCTCATATTTAAGTGTCTCTCAATAAAGATATACTTGGGACTCTTACAATATATGAACACTAAACTTTTCTCCATATAGGTAATGTCTTTAGATTTTTAGGGTAAGACTATCCCAACAAGCTCCGTGCCATGAGTTTGATAGTTTAACTGAGTGAATCTTCAATTGTTTTGATGCATATGCACTGACTTTGCCATTCTACATTAGTATGCAACCAAATCCACTTCCTAAATCATCATTGTATACAATAAATCCATGACTACCTACTACTAAAGTTAATATAGGAGCAATGACGAGTCTCTTCTTTAGTTCTTGAAAACACTATTCACATTCTTCTGTCCATTTGCATTTTTGTTCTTTCCTAGTAAGCTTGATTAGTGGTAGAGCTATATGTGAGAATCCTTCAATGAATCTTTGATAATAAATAGCCAAACAAAGGAAGTTGCAAATTTTAGTCGCTATTTTGGGTCTTTCCCAACTTGTAATGACTTTGATCTTCTTTGGACCTATTATAGCACTTTCTGCTGAAGCCATGTGTCTAAGAAATTGGACTTGCTTCAACCAAAACTTGCACTTAGAGAATTTCACATAAAGTCTGAGTGCTTGAAGAATGATCAATATGATTCACAAATGATCCACATGTTCATCCATGCTAGAAGACTAGATGAGGATATCATCAACAAAGGCTATAACAAACTTCTCAAGATAATTCTTAAATACCCTATTCATAAGGTATGTGAATGTTACAGGTGCATTTGTCAATCTGAAAGGCATCACAAGGAACTCATAGTGTCCATAGTGGGTTCTAAATGTAGTCTTAGGAATATCTTCATCTCTAGTTCAAAATTAGTGATAACTAGATATAAAGTAAATCTTGGAAAACATCTTTGCTGACTACAATTGGTCATCGATGCAAGGTAAAGGATACTTATCTTTAACAATAACCCCTAATCAATACACAACAGCATTAATCCGTCCTTCTTTTTGACAAATGATGGGTATCAAAATATTACATACATATTGCTATGTTTAGCATGTTTTAGCCCTATAAATCATTTAATTATCACTAGATGGGGTTAACTCTGCTATTTTGCAAGCCTAGCATGCAAATTAAAACAATGCAAAAAAATGCCAATTTTACCCTACAAAGAGAAACTTTACATTTCAAGCTATGTCATGGGTAACACATTCCAAAAATGAAGTCCTTGAGTTTCAGAATATTCATTGGGTTATCACTGTCAAAGTCAAAATGACTGGAAATCTTATGTACAACTTCAACTCAAATGAGGGTGAAAAGGTGGCTAAATTTCAATTCATGCACACTTGCATACATTCCACCACCTTCAAAAGCTTATGTAAGATGTTTAATTCACATACAATGGAATCATAAATGAAAGACTCTCATAAATAAAAGAATAACAAGACCAACATGGAGACTTTTTACATATTTTCTCTCCTACTCAACCAAAGGAAAAAGATCAACCAATGATTGGAAGCCTTATCCATATAAGATATTGAAGCATAATTGGTCCACATGATCATATGAATATCTAAGGAATAAAGGTCATTCATCCTAAAGAAATCCAATCCAATGTGAAGAGAAAATGAAGATTTAAATGGGATCCCATCCATGCAAGTGAAAGTAAGTACGACCTAAGGGCTATGACTGAAGTGAAACCAAGAAGGAAACCCTAGCCACCTTTCCTATGTTGAAAAATCAATTCAAAACCCTAAGGAAAGGAAGCTCCTAACCATCCATTCTCATCCAAGCATGGATGCATCTTTTAGGGTTTCTAAATCACACACTTTCCTCCACATGGAATTACACTCCCTCCCAAGGACTTTCTAAATATGAAAAAAACCTTAGATTCCTCCAACAATATCCTATTTCTTTCATTTCTCATCCCACCAATTTCCTTTCCTACTTATTCCTTATCTTTTCCTTCTTTTTCCTTCATATTTTCCACTCCAGTTTCCTTCATTAGAAAAAATGTCTTCCCCCTTGATTCTCTTCATTCTTAACCTAGATCTTCTTTCTTCTTTCTATTTATTTCTTCTTCTTTTTTTTCCACTTATTCCCTTCATCCCTTAGACTTTCATCTTCTTATTTCTTTTCTTTCCCATCTTATTCCCATCCATCTCCATCTCACTTTCCCTTATTTGAATTCCATGTGCCCCATCTAGCCCTTGCTTGATTTCTAATTAAAATGGATAGATCTCCACCATTGAATCTTCTTAACTACAATGCTAGAAATCTATCAATAAAGGTGTTTTGAATATATTAAGAGTCTTTCAAATTTTTGTATAACTCAAGGCCAAACCTAATAGAAATAGAGGGAGGAAGATCACCCTCACTTAAGCTTCCTTCAAGCTTTCATGGTTCAAATACTTTGGAGATAAAGGTAGGGTCTCAATAAAGTTCCAATTCCTTTCTTTCTTATTTTCTTTCTCTTTCATTCAACTTCTTCTAAGCATGCATTCACTTAGGATTTTAATTTGATTAGATAGTTCATGCATAGCATTCGTGTTCACTTAGATTACTTGCATGTTAATGTTGTAATTTTCATTAATTTTACATTTAATTTCTTACCTTCCCTTGCTTTGTAGTTCATGTAATGTATAGCATATTCATTCATCATAGAGTAGAGTAGATTCATTGTCATGTTTTTCTTTCCATTTAATTAAGTTTAGTATACATATAGAAGTTAGGTTTTCAACGCATTCCATCCAATTCGGAAGAATGGATTCTTTTTAGTGTTACACTCATGGTAGATATTGCTCCATTCTTAGGTTGCAATCATGCTAGTTCTAGGAGTAAATCTTCCTTCCTTAGGTTATATTTTACTTTGTAGATAAAGTTGGTAGTATAGTTTTCCATTTAGCTTCCTTAGTTTCCATGTTTTAAGCAGTTTACCATTTTAGTAGAGAGTAGCCATGTTTAGATCTAAGATTCATTGCTTTTTAATTTTAGAAATTTTCTGATTTGCTTTTCATTCATATTAGGGATATTTCATGATTAATTTAGAACCATTTTATGAAGTAGTTACATGGTAGATTCTTAGATCTAGCACTTTCTTAGTTTAGAATGAGTATTGTCCTAATTTAGAAACCCATGTTGACTTATTTTGACTTTCTATTTTCCTTTGCTTATGTTCTAGGATTAGTTTAGAAACTTCATTTATATTAGATTCTCATATACAGAATGCATTCCTAATTTAGAAATTCATACATGACATCATAATATCATGCATTTAGATCTCATGCATCACCACTTTCTAATTTTGAAACACACATACACACTAGCATGGTTACATGAATGGATCTTTCCATGCTTGGTCTTGCATTCCTCATTCATTCCCTTCACTTACATGCCCTTTTACCATGTTTCTAATTTCATCCACTTTGAAATTTCATTCACTTTCTATTTCCATGTTTCACACACCCCCTTTCTAATTTTAGAATTCATACATAATCCATGTTAGTTAGTTCATGCATCATTCCTCTTTCTCTTCTTTCTAATTTCTTTTTATGAAATTGGAATAAGGAAAAGGAAAGGATTCTTAAGTCTTCCATGGAAGCAAGGATACTTTCTAATTTATTAATAAGGTAGATGAAACACACAAATCCATCCATAAAACCACATAAATTCTTAGCTAAGGGCTTCATGTTGAAGGGTATGATTACACCATGTATCTATTCCTTGATTCATCTCCTAAGGCTCCTTAAGTTGCCCTCCTTTTAGAGTTTTCAGCATAGAAAAAATGTAGTAACCTTCTATACTTCCTTTTCCATTATCTGCTTTTCTTTCTTGGAAGGTGATTATTTAAGAAAGGTGTTATGGCTCCTCTTTTCTTGGTTGCATTAATACATTATTCATAGGGATTTTTGAAGTGATTTGTCGATTTGTCGCATGTTGGGTTAAGGAGATGAGAAAAGCTTGGTGGTAACTATGATGTACTTTGGGTTGAAAGAAGTTTACAAGCTCTTGTTGAGTGACACAAAATGTGGGCCCTACAATAAATTCAAGCTTGGATTTGAAGGACCTTTGTTTCTTTTTTTATTTGTTTTCTTTTCAATGCTTACATAACAATTCCTAGTAACTTGGATATTAAAAAAATAGTTCTTGTCTTTTCACTTTTCTTAGTACTTTGTTCATTACTTTAATTTGTAGTTAGTTGTAGTTTAGAATAGTTAGCTTAAATCTTAATTACTTGTAATTTAAAATTGTTTCCTTAGTTGTAGTTTTAGAAGTTTTCTAATTTATTTACTTGCTTATTTAGATAGTTTCCTAGTTTCTGTATTTGCTTGCTTTCTAATATAGTGTTTACTTTCTAGTTGCTTCATTAGTTAGTTTTTTTATATTTTAGTTAGCTATTTATTTTATGTCTTACTTTCCTTGTCTTTAGTTAGAAATTGTCCTTCTCTTGAATGTTTGGCTAGGTTAAAGTAAGGTAACCTAAATTCTAGGTAACTCTTTCTCAAAGAGTCTTCATGGAATCGGCCTGCATTTGCATACTTTCATTATTCCTAAGAGTTTGATACTTTCTTTTACTTTTATGTTGGAATTTGGACGTGAATAAAGCTTTGGAGGAAGACCTCATGATAGTTTCCAATTAATTTTTTATTTGAGTGGATTGTTGTGAGGATGAGATTTTATTTTTGACGTGATTCATCCATTTAAAATTAAGGGTTGTAATAATAATAGGGGTGGGCCATCCTAACATGTAAGAGGAGGTGACCTATACATGGACCCATCATTCTATGAGAAGAATATTTCCAGGACCCCGCTGTGAGACTATTCTAACTTGTTTCCAATTCCTAGATTAGGTTTCATTGTTAATTTAGTTGCATTTGAATGGTAGAGTAGAGCATGTAGAGAACACTTTCTTTACTCATTGCATTCTAGGGTTTGCATTAGATTTATTGCTTTCCTTGCATAAAGAGGACATGTTTATCACTTTATGGTGCTTATATGCTAATCAAACTACATAGGACTACTTTAATGAATTAGTAAGGGCACTCAACCCTTGTAAGATTAAGGGTGAATTTCATCACCACACCTTGGCCCAACTAAGCTAATAGCACCTAGAGCACCCCAATCTTCCTTCCTTTAATTTAAAATCAATCTAGAAGAGACCTTAGAAGCCATTCAAGTTCATAGACCCCTCTTAGAAGGAAGCAGCCTATTGCCACTCAGTGGCCTCTATCTAATCGAGTACACTGATATTTAAACAACTAGCTCTGCCTTCACATTTTATGACTCAAATCAATAATTGCTAATTGAGGAAGGTGTGAAGTGGTTAAGTAAGATTAGGATCTAAATGGTAAATAGTAGGTTTAATCTAAAATAGAGACGGAGCTACACAGGTTTAGAAATAATCTAAAAGCTTCTCCCATAAAAAAATTCAAGAAAACAAGCCTTTTCGACTATTGCTTATGGCTAGAAATATTTGTTCTTCTTGTTTGCTTATTTGTTTTTGTATTTTGGTTGTTATCTAGTTTAGGTCTCCCCTACACTGGGTAGAAAAAAAATAAGGAGAAAAGTCTTTTGTTGTATATTATAACTTAGTTTCATTGTATATAAGAACATCATCAATTGGTGTATGAACATCGATCACTTAATCCTCATATAGTACCTTTAGATACAAAGATTGAATGATCTATGAGGCAAAGGCAAAAGGACTCAAGAAGATCAAGAGATCCTTGCTGTAGGAATGGTCGAAGAAGTAGTAGAAGTGAAACAATTGAAAGATTACTCTACACGTATCCAATTCAACTCACCCTCATTCATAGCCTTACATGCAACTAATGAAACCATTTTGAGTTGAAAGCAAGAGTTATATAACTCCTTGCAAATTTTTATGGGTTAGACAAATAGGACTCATATCACCATGTCAAGGAATTCCTTGACATTTGTTCTACCTTCAAGTACAACAACTTTTTAAATAACTCTATCAGGTTGAGACTATTTCTGTTTTTATTAAAAATTAAAGGCATGGCTGAACTCTTTGCAAGTAGGGTCTATCACCACATTGGATCAACTATCCAAGTAATTCCTAAATAAGTTTTTCTCAGTCCATAAAACCAACACCTCAGGCGTGAAATCATAAATGTTCAATAAAAAGAGAGAGAACATTACAATAAATGCTAGGAACATTGGAAGGGTCTTCTTCTAAAATGTCCCCAGTAATGATTTGACAAAAGTTAGCAAGTTCAATATTTTTATGAAGGTTTGACATAGCAGAACTGATATTATGGTATATACCAATAGTGGAGGGGGTTTCATGACTAAAAGCAATGTGGAAGCTTCAAATTTCATCAAAACTTTGCTAATAATTTCTACCAATGGGATTGTGCTACCCTGCATGGAAAGAAATTTATAGCCACAAAAGAAAAGTGGTATTTATAAAATAGGTGTCACTCCTAATCTTTATAATTGAATAGACATGTTGACCCAGAAGGTAAACAAAATAGATGATCTATCTCAATAGTTACATACCTTCATGAAGAATAGATCTCCTGTGCAACCTCACTTTGAGGTATGTTTGATCTCGTCCAATCCAAATCACTATGCTCCATCGTGTCCATCTAGCTTTGATTTTCCTAAGTTCTTTTCAAAGAAGGCAAATGTTATGGATACATATTGTAAAACTAGAAAAAATGACCATTATTTTGAGACCTACAACCTAGGATAGGCTAGGCATCCAAACTTTTCTTGGCCAAAGAATAATCAAGGGGGGCTATTGGGGAATCCCCCTTAACAACCTTTTCCTAGGAACAATATGCCTCATCAGCAGCAGCCTCCTCAATAGTTTCCACTACAGCAAAGGAAACCTTCTTTTGAGGAAACAACAAACACCTTTATGCAAGGAACTTCACAATTTCAAAATGAAAAAACATAATTTCAAAATAAAACAAAACAAGCCTTCATAAGCTAACTTATAATGTATTGTAAAGTTGGAGTACCAAATGGGTCAGTTCTTTACTACTCTCAAGAGATGGAAAAAGGAAAATTCTCTAGTCGACCAGTACCAAATCCTAAGGGTTCCTATGAGATTAGCTCTGATCAAGCCAAAATCCATAAAAACCATTAGGAATGAATGACAAGTACATAGTTAGGTAGGTTAGGCTAGGGAAATTTTAATCATAAGGCAGATATAGGTTAGTTTTTTCATTTTTCATGGCTACATCAAAGATCAATGCACTATCCCAAGAGTGTACGTAATGTCATTCTAACCCTTCTCTTTACTTAGTTATTTAATTTGTCCATGTTTTATTTGAAAACATTGGGGACAATGTTTAATTTAAGTTTGATGGTAGGGTATTCAAATTTTGATGTTTTTTAGCCCTTTCTTTTGAATATTTTGAACAAAAAAAATGATTTACAAAATTTTGAATAAAAGAAAAGTTCCTATACAAGGATGAGAATTTTGATTTTCTGACTATTCATGCTATCTTTTGAACTTTAGCCTATTAATAGATTTTAACTTTAACCCTTCTCTCTACTTAGTTTTTCCATTTGTCCATGCTTTTATTTGGAAACACTGGGGACAATATTTAATTTAAGTTTGCTGGTAAGGTTTTCAAATTTTGATGTTTTCATAGTCCTTTCTTTTGAAAATTTTGATCCAAAAAAAGAGTTAAAAAAAATTTCAAAAAAAGAAAAGTTCCCTTCCAAGGGTGAAAATTCTAATGTTCTGACTATTCATGCTATCTTTTGAACTTTATCCTATTAATAGATTTGTATACAATTAGTTCATCCATTTTATTCTTCTTCTAAAGTATTCCATGAAAAGTTGAACTTGGAATATTCATTGCACAAAATAGCCATGTATATATAGTTAAAGTTGAATAGAAAATATAACTTAGAGATCTTGAAGAAGATAAGTGGAGATGATTAACCCATGAGAGCTTTAGAGCCAATCTTTCTTTGAGAGGGATATATATATATATATATATAAATTCCAAAATTTTCTTCAGCAAGCAATAATTTCTTAGTTGGTCTCATTATTCTTCATGTTGGTCAACTATTAAGAAAACATTTAAAAGTCTATACCAATTATCTTTAAAGTTTATGGTCAATTTAAGTCATATGAAATCTAGGAAATGATTAAAAAGCCTAATCTACTAAAAGAAGGCTGCAACAAGCCTTCCCCCTTCTTCTATTGTGGGTTGTGCCTCACCATAGGCACTAAGTGAGTGGACATATTCCTTCCCCATTTCTAATTACTAAGGACTTTGTTGCCATTAGTGGTGAAGAAAAAGTCTGCCATCCCACCCAAAAACAACTAGAAGATTGATAGCCTACAAAAAGCTAGAAGAGCTTTAGCCATTGTACCACATATGTCCTACCTAAACAATCACCTTTTCTTGTTCATTTGATGACCCTAAACAAGAAGTTGTTCTCAATGTGAGATTAGTAGCCTCCAATAAGTCTTAAACAAAAAACATGCATAATGGACTAGATACAAACAAAAGAAACAAGAAGAGGGCCATGATGATGATCCTATGTTCATTTTTTCCCTCAATCCTAGCTCATGAAGCTACATACCAAAAAAAGAAATGATAGAGATCAAAGAAAAGGCTAAATAGTGACTATCAATAGGTTGAAAGTAGTGGTGCTAAAATGGCTGATATCATTCCCACTTTCAACATACTTGGTTGGCTAGTTGCTTTCCATATCATGTAGTTCCCTAAGTGATCCTTCTTCAAAGCTCTTTAGTTGACTAAACTACCCAAACTAGTAGCTTCCCAGTAATTAGTGCTCTGATGAAGTTTGGTGCCTTTGATTATCACTTTTTTTTAAATAACAAGTGCTAAATTATCTCTCTTGGCCTAGGGTTGTACCTTTAAATTACCATCTTTAATAAACCCAAAGCCTTTAGCCTTCCCCAAGTTATTTTTCACTAGTTAAACCCCTTAAGCCTTTATAATAAGCCTTTTTCTTTGTGAACTCATTAACCATTACCCTTATTAAAACCCCTATAATATATCCATTACCCAGTTGTTTTAGAAATATGTAGAGATGGTTGAAGAATTTTCTTGAGAAAAGTATGAGCAATGCAAGTCAAGAGATGAACATAAAGGCTGGAAAGATAAAAATTCAAAGAAAGCCATATCAAAAAGTCAAAAGTGAAGAAAGAAAAGACAAAAGATAGCTAATAAAAAGAAAATGTTCAATCTTATGGTTAGAAAAAAGGAAGTTGTGATTACATTAGTAGAAGACATTTACATATTTTTCAAACAACCTTTGTTTATCCTTTATACCCATTCTTTTGATAACCATGTCCTATGAGTAGGCAATTTGGAAGAGTATAATATTCCTAATAGTTGGTATGCTTTCATGAGACCGTTATCATATTCTTTCTAAGTTATGATTCTTCTATATAGAATATTTAAGAATTTTGAAGTTGATGAACATTTTCTACTCACATATTAAAGAGAGATTTAACCATTTCTAAGTGAGTTCTTTCTAAGTGTTCATTATATCCTGTGAGATTTGAAGTCAAAGCATACATTTGGATGGTAATTTAGGTTATAATTTCCTTGGAGACCTATAATTGAATATTTATTCGCTATATATTTACACACTTACATTCTATGATTTAATGAATTAATGGAATATCTTTAGCATAAGGGTAGGATTTTGAACTATTGATAATTTCTATTAGCATCCTAAAGTTAGGAGTTTAATATAAGTTGAATATAAGAAGATTCTCCAAGAATAATGAAGGATTTTCTTAAGGCTTTTGAAAATGATTATTGGTATCATTTTTGGAAACCCTTATGAGACTACAACTCGTCCACTACAGATAACTTAGGGGTTTAAAGGCTTTTTTCATACTCTAAATGTAAAAGACAACAATTGCAAAAGTGGTTAGGATTTGATTTTATATTTCTATAATTCTTTTCTATAGTTTTGCTCAAGGACTAGTAAAATATAAGTATGGGGATATTTGATCAATATAGAAATATTACATACATATCCCTATATTTAGCATGTTTTAGCCATAGAAATAACTTAATTTTCACTAATTAGGGTTAATTCTACTATTCTATAGGTCCATGGTACAAATGACAAAATTCAAAAATTGGTAATTTTACCCTAGTAAGAACAATTTCACATTCCAAGCTACATCATGGGTCACACAAGCCAAAATTGAAGGCTGCTTGTTCAAAATATTCATTGAGTATCACTATTAAAGTCAGAACAACCAAAAACCTTCGCACAATTCTAACTCAAATGATGGTGAAACGGTGGCAAAATTTCAATTCAGGCACACTTTCATACATTCCAATGCCTTATGAAGCTTATGAAAGAAGTTCAATTCATATATAACATAATCATATATAATGAAAGCTTCTCAAGAATAAAAGAAGAATGGAACCACATGAACACATTTTACTCATTTTATGTCTCCTACTCAACTAAAGGAAGAAGATCAACCAATTATTGGAAGCCCTTATGCATATAAGATATTAAAGCATAATTGGTCTAGATGATCATATGGAGATCTAAAGAATCAAGGCCATTCATCCTAGGGCAATCCAATAGTGGAGAGAAAATGAAGTTTTAAGGAAGATCTTAATGGTATCCCATCCATCCAAGCAAAGGTAAGTATGATCTAAGGGCTAGTATTGAAGTGAAGCAGAGAAGGAAGCCCTACCATCTTTCCTATGTTCAAGAGTCAACTCAAAATCCTAAGGAAAGGAAGGTGCCAGCAATCCATTCTTATCCATGGATCACTACATTTTTTAGGGTCTCTAAATCACACCACCACATGGAAATACATGCCCCCACTTGGACTTTCTAAATATGAAAAAACCTTAGCTTCCTCCACCAATTTCCTATTTCTTTCACTTTTCTCCATACCAATTTCCTTTCCTACTTATTCCTTACCTTTTCCTTCCTTCCTTTTTCTTTCTCACATTTTCCACCCACTTTCCTCCATAAAGAAAGATGCCTCCCCCCTTAACAACCACTTTCCTCTTTCTACTTCTTTATTTTCCCCACGTATTCCCTTCATCCCTTAAACTTTCCTCCTTTTATTTCTTTTCCTTCCCGTCTTATTCCCTTCCATCTCCATCCCAATTTCCCTTATTTGAATTCCACATCCTTCACTTAACCCATGCTTGATTTATAATTAAAATAGATTGATCTACACCATTGAATCTTCTTAAATCTGATACTAGGAATCTACAAATAGAGATGTTTTGAATACATTAAGGATCTTTCAAATTTCCCTAGAGCTAAATGCCAAAGCAAGGAGAAATAGAGGGAGGAAGATTATCCTCACCTAGGCTCCCTTCAAGCTTTCATGGTTCAAAACCTTTGGAGATAAAGATAAGGTCTCAAACAAGTTCCAATTCCTTTCTTTATTATTTGTTTTTTCTTTCTATACTATCCTTTATCTCTTCCATTCACCATCTTCTGAGGATGCATTCACTTAGGATTTTGTTTCAATTAGATAGTTCATGCATAGCATTCATGTTCATTTAGATTACATGCATATTAATGTGGTAGTTTTCCTTAGTTTTGCATGTTAATTTCTTACCTTTACTTGCTTTGTAGTTCATGATAAGTATAACAGATTCATTCATCTTAGAGTAGAGAAGATGCATGATCATGTTTTTCTTTCCATTTAATTAAGTTTAGTATGCATATAGATGCTAGGTTTTCAATGCATTCTATCCAATTTGGAGGGATGCATTATTTTTAGTGTTACACACATGGTATATGTTGCGTCATTCTTAGGTTGCATTCATGCTAGTTCTAGGAGTAAATCTTCCTTCTTAAGTTATGTTTTACTTTGTATATCAAGTTGGTAGTATAGTTTTCCATTTAGCTTCCTTTCCATGTTTTAAGCACATTCCCATTTTAGAAGAAGGGTAGTTTCTAATTCTGGATTCCATGTTTAGATCTTAGTTTCCTTCCTTTTCAAATTTAGAAACTTTTTAATTTTCTTTCCATTCATCTTAGGAATGTTTTAGGATTAGTTTAGAACCATTTTAGAAACTATTTGCATGGTATATTCTTAAATCTACTACTTTCTTAGTTTAGAATTAGTGTATTCCTGATTTAAATACTTTGACTTAGTTTGACTTTTTATTTTCTTTTGCTTACACGCTAGGATTAATTGAGAAACTTCATGTATGTTAGATTCTTAAATATAGAATGCATTCCTAATTTAGAAATTCATGCATGATGTCGTAATATCATGCATTAACATCTCATGCATCACCACTTTCTAATTTTGTAAAACACATACACTCATGGATCCTTCCATGCTAGGCCTTGCATTCCTCATTTATTCTCATCTCTCAGTCTTTCATTCTTACACTTTCCATCACTTACATACCCTTTTTCCATGTTCCTAATTTCATTCACTTTCTATTTCCATGATTCACACACCCACTTTCTAATTTTAGAATTCTTGCATAATTCATATTAGTTAGTTCATGAATCTTTCATCTTTCTCTTCTTTCTAATTTCTTTTTATGGACTTGGAATAAGGAAGGAAAGGATTCTTATGTCTTCAATGGAAATAAGGGTGCTTAAGGTTAACAAAACACACAAATCCATCCACAATGCCACCTAGATTCTTGGTTAAGGGCGTCATGTTGATGGGTAGGATTACACCATGTACCTATTCCTTGCTTCATCTCCTAAGGTTAAATTTGGTGAGTACTAATACAAGGGACACTCTCCACTTTTTTTTCTATTTCATGTTTAATGTAGAAAACCTTTTCTATAGTTCATCCCATCTTAAAGATGAATGGCCTCTAATCTCCTCTTTATCCAAACTCCTTGAAGTAACCCTCCATTTAGAGCTTCCAGCTTGGGAAAAAATGCAATAAAGTTTTATACTTCCTTTTCCATTATCTTCTTTTCCTTGTTGGGTTGTGATTGTTTAGAAAAGATGTTCATGTTCCTCTTTTCATGGTTTTACTAGTACTTTATTCCTAAGGATCATTGGATAAGATTTATTAGTTTGTGGCACGTCAGGTTAAGGAGATGAGAAAAGCTTGGTGGTAATGTTTAGTGTATTTTGGGTTGAAGAGAAGTGTACAAGATCCTATGAGTGAAAATATGTGGGCCCTACAGTAGAATTTAAGCCTAGATTTGATGGGCATTTGTTCCTCTTAATTGCTTTCTTATAACTCCACTGATGCTAATCACAAGCTTGGATTGAAAAGGAGGAGAGTCTTGCATCAGGTGCCATCCAACATGGAAGAAGTTGAAGATGATTTTGATTTTGTTATTTTTTTCCTACATGTAAATGAATATGCATTTGTATATTAGTTTGTAAGTAAGAAGAGAAGATAATGAAAATCATCTCCAGCTTCTTTAAAGTATGGCAACCCAACATGACATGAATTGAAAACTAACATTCCCTCAAGCTAGGGCATCCACATAAGTGACATGCTGCATCAAATCCTAGGTGCAGTGAAAATTTGGCAAGGGTTGCTAGGGCATTCTCTTAGAAGCCACGCTACATTGGTAAGGGCTACTAAAGCTGCCCCTCAAAAGTGAAGCGCTACATTAGAATCCAGGTGCAGTGAAAAAGTGGGCATGGGTTCATGATATGAAGGTTGAGAACTGTGTAGGTAAATAGGCTATCTCAAGAGCATAAGATTCATATTGCCACATAGAATATAGGGACATTGATAGTTAAGAGTCTGGAGTTAGTATATACTATGAAACCTAGTAGAGTCAACATCACTTGTATCCAAGAAACTAAGTGGAAAGGGGCTAAAACTAGAGAAATCGATGATGGTACATAGGAAAGGATAATAATAAAAAATGGCATAAGAATAGTGGATAAAGAATTAAAGGATAAAGTTGTGGATGTTAAAAGAATTAGTTACAAAATTATAATAATAAAACTTGTTCTAGGATAGTAGATCATAAATGTTATAAGTGCATATGCAAGACAAGTTGGGTTAGAAGATATAATAAAGGGACATTTTTGGGTAGATATGGAAGGAATCATGTAAGAAATTCCCAACACTGAGGGGATAGTTATAAGAGCAGACTTACATGACATTGTAGGAAAAGAAAAGGAAGGATATGATAGGATACATTGTGGGTATGGTATAGGAGAACAAAATGAGATGAGGGAAACTATCCTCAATTTTGCTTCGGCATATAACCTGGCCATTGTAAATACATTCTTTAAGAAGAGGGATGAACACTTAATAATATTTAACAGAGGACTCCATAAAATCCAAATAGACTTTTTTCTACTAAGGAATATTGAAAGATCGATGTGTTAGGATTGTAAGGTGATACCCAATGAGAGTTTAACCTTACAACATAGGTTAATGGTAATGGATATCCATATTAAAAGATGGAAGAAAGGAAATAAACTTAATAGGTATCCACAAACTAAATGGTGGAACTTAAAAGGAGAGAAAATAACCTCATTCACAAATAAGCTTTTAGTAGAAGGAAATTGGAGCTATGAAATAGAAGTAAACACCATGTGGACTAATATGGCTAAGTCCATTAATAAAGTGGCAAAAGATGTCTTATGGAGTATCTAAAGGCAAAATACAATTAATAAAGGAAACATGGTGGTGGAGTTAAATAGTGCAAAACGTTATTAAAGAAAAATTGGTATGCTTTAAAACATGTTAGAAGATTTGAAATAATGAAAACTATGAAAGTATAAGAATGCTAAAAAGGTTGCTAAGAGAATAGTAAGTGAGGCTAAGCTTAAGGCATATGATGACCTCTATATAGACCAGGATTAAGAGAAGGTGAGAAAGATATATTTAAACTTACAAAAATAAGAGAATAGAAGTGTAAGGACTTAGACTATGTTAGGTGCATTATAAGTGATGATCAAAGGGTACTAGTCAAAGATGATGAGATCAAACAAAGGTGGGAAACTTACTTTCAAAAATTGTTAATTGACAATGGTTCAATGAATATAGGGATTGGAAATACTATAAACTTATATAACATTGGACACTATAAATATGAACATAGGATTAGAATACCTGAAGTGAAAGAGGCCTTGAAAAAGATGAAATTAGGAAAGGCCATGCGCATTATGGCGCACCAATAGAGGTTTGGAAGCATATGGGAGATAGAGAATATAGAGAGAGGAGAAAGACCTCCACATGGTCTTTATTGACTTAGACAAATCTTATGATAAAGTCCTTAAGGAGTTAATATGGTGGGTGTTGGGTGAAAAAGGAGTTTTAGGGGGGGTATATAGACATAATTAAAGATATGTATGTGAGAGTGGTAACAAATGTTACGACCACTAGTGGTAAGACCAGTGATTTTCTTATCACAGTAGGATTGCACCAAGAATTGGCATTGAGACTATAACTTTTCATGTTGGTAGTGGATGAGTTAACAAAACTTTTGCATGAGGAGAGAAGTAGGTGTGGGACACTAGTTAAAATTGATAACCAAGGCAGAATATATGGAATGCAATTTTAACAAGGAGAGGAGTAGAAGTGGGACACGAGTTAAGATTGATAACTATGAAGTCCTAGTAAAAGACCACTTTTGATACTTAGGATCAATGATTCATGAGAATGGAGAGATTAAGAGGGAGGTTACCGAGAGAATCCCAGCAGGTTGGAACAAATAGAGATGTGCATCTGGATTTTAGTGTGATCAATAGGTGCCACTCAAACTAAAAGGCAAATTCTATAGGATGGCCATAAGGCCATCCATGCTTTATAGATCAAAGTGTTGGGAAGTTAAGGAACATCATATTCATAGGGTGCGTGTCATGAAAATCAGGATATTGAGATGGATGAGTGGCAAGACAAGAAAGGATAGAATTAGGAATGAAAACATTAGAGGAAACTTAGGGGTAGCATATGTAAGCTTTCAAGTGTATAACATAATTTGACAATATAATCATAATACTCGTTAATCCCATTATTCATTTCTGTCATAAACATGATCATGGATCAATATCATTTCTATAACCTTTCTTTTATCATTTATGTACATCCTTACACATAATGTATATGAACAAATTCATCAAAATAGTGAAAATATTCAATTCTCATTCCCAACTAAGATGATCAACCCTTTCAATTATAAGAGATCAGTATATTAGCTAGTTAATATACTGGGAATTTCCTTTTCCCTGGGAATATTGGTAATATACAATTACCTGGCATTTCATTATGCCATATATTAGGAATCTCACTATGCTTATCTCATATGCATCATAGTGCAAAATAAATCAAAGGACTACCATGCTTGTAGTCTAATTCATACAGCGTGCCTGGATAACTGCTCAATAATTCACTCATACCATATTCAGTGGAAATGCAAAATCCATGTCCGTATGGGGAACCATGGCTGTCACAGTGCGGCCTTCCCATAATTGGCCCACCCGACTTTCTGCCTTTCTTAGGCATGGAATTCATTATCAACAAATTTTAGAGAGCGGGTGGCCAAACCCTCATAACTCTCCTAGCATAGCATCCCTAGGCCTATGCCTGTTTAAAACAAAACCACAAGCCTCCATGCTTGTATGTAAAATATTTCTTAGACGTATCAAACAATATGTATGCTTATCGAGGGCTAGAATATCTTCTACTTCCCTATTCACTTAGGGTTTCTTCAACTCTACACTTAACCTTTTCATATATATTTTCTCATTATTTGATTGGATCATAACGATTTAGTATAAGATATTTGCATTATACATGTCAATATTTCTATACATAAGATCATGTATTCAACATGTATCTTTCATATAGACGCATTCATAAAATCCTCCTACCTCGACAGGGTATTCTTACTCCTTGAAGTTTGCCATAGTCTTGATCAACGTATATATGTCAAATCATATGTATAATGTTATCTTTCTATAAAAAGGTATATATTACATGATCTTTTGATCATCCTTAAGTAGGATGATCTGAATCTTTCTTTCTTAAATCATATATGATCAAGAGCTCAGATCTTCTAACCTAATAAATATATATTACAAGTATATTCACATAATAATAATCTACTCTACATTTGTATTTCTTCTCTTTTGTTGTTTTTGATCATTCAAGATCTCCTCTTGGATTCTTGTTTAATCATCCTTATCTTATTTATAATTTTTATTAGGATTAGTTAATTTGCTAACCTTTTATGTTCTTATTATTATTTCTCAACCAGTTAGTGCTACTAGTTTGAGGATAATTTATTCACTCCTAATTCTAGACAACTCCTCTTATTTCTAATTGACTAAGACTTACCAGCTACAGGCTGCTCAAAAAGTGGTTACTTCAATCCTCATGTAAGGAGGCGTTTAGACCTGAACTAACATCACCAGAAGGTGAGGAAAGAGTGATGCTCTATTAGATAACTCCCTTAACCACAATGTTCATCATCTACTAGAGTAACCTTAGCTCAACCTTCCATAAGGTTCCTATGAGTTTGTAAACACTAATTTATCTCTACATGATTTTTATTAATGTCCATGATCATATAAAATGCTATTCATGGATGTGTATTATTCTCCTAATTTGGGCCAAGGAAATGGTAAACCATTTCTTATATTAGCCTACTAACTATAGCCCTTGCTAATTAAGTCCAAGTTAAGTCATTCCTTCTTATTTATGTCATGAAACTCTAATTTCTCATTAGGTTACATTTCTGGTGTTTTATGCTCTTTATCATAACTAATTATCAATTAAATCTACTAAGAAATATGATAATAATGAATCATAAAATTCAAAGCATAAAACTAATATAAATTCAATAATCTAAGGATAGCAATGCTATGTAACTACTATCATGATCCCTAATTAATGAAATCAAATTAAACTAACATTATCTTTAATAACAATTCTATTACCATCTTAAATGGAAATCATACTATAGTCCACACTCAAATTAAACTAGCATGACCCTAATTCATATATTACTTATCCTAAGGATATTTAAAGAAAATCATGTGTACTAACATGGCCCTAAGATGATTAAATCTAACTGTTTAATAACATGTAGATCATTTACATCAAAATGAAGAAATAGCTTAGCATGGATCTTATAATCATGCCATAAATTAAATTTAAAATCAATCTAATAATTAAATAAAATCATACTAATCAATTTACATCATTAGAGGCTTTTAATATGATCCAACCATTAGATCTTAAGTCCCTTCTTTAGATCTAGGGTTTTTACTTCATTATAGGTTCAAAGATCATCTTCACATGTTTTTTCCATAACTGATCAATGATCTTACTAGATCTCATCATTATTAACTCCATCCAACCCATGCATAGGATTTGATCATGCTTGATCTTACTGATAAAGAAAGTTCCTTTACAAATTTTAGGTTACTTCTACCATAAAGGGTAGATTTCTTAATTTATCATAGATCCGTCATATCAAACCCTCAATTTCACATATCCTTATCATTATAACATAAATAGATCAGATCTATAAGGTCTGATCATCTCAAATCTTCAACATCATGGAAGTAAGAATCTTATTTTCCTAAAACAAAAAGTTTCTTACAATATTTCCTAAATTTTATTATTTCATACAAAATTAGACATCATAAGCTTTCCATAGCTTCTTTCTGCTCGTGATTTTGGAGCTCCGATGACTACGAAATTCAAGTTTGAAGTGCACAGTCATTTTAACTATCCAGATTTGATCTGGCCATTAGAACAAGACCAAATAGGTGAAACTGATCATCCCACCCTATTTTACCAGTGACCACCGGCGAAAACAGGATGGTAACCTACAAATGGTGAGTCGATTCAAATCAGACCATCAAATCACCATCCCTCTTTTTTCCTTCAAATTGGGCCATCACATCTCCACAAAATTGGTTGTTATTTCATAATTAGGGGATTTGAACCCTTGTAAATCTATTAGACAATTCAAAATTTTCATATGAGCCCTCCATGATGTAGATCTAGAGGGGTTTTCACTAGAACTTGATTTTCCAAAACATTAACAGAAAATCAAATCTAATGAAATTAAATATATAAAAAACAATATAAACTGAAAATTGGATGACATGCTCCTACCTAATTTGCTCAAAATTGATGAATTGATGTCAAAATAAATAAATCCTTGTCGTATGCCATAACGCACCAAATAAATCTTGATTTGTCTTTTTTGTTTATTGAACCACTGGATCTTGAAATTCCTTTGGAGGTTGTGTAGATCAAGGAATTTAGAACAATATGGATAGTGGGATTTGTGAAATTTGATCTAGAACAGAGTAGCTAATTGAACTTAAGGCTCTTGGTACTATTCTAGAGAGAGGAGAGAAAGAGGGAAAAAGAGAGAGATTGGGGGAGATGGGGAAGGAGTTTTGCTCTAATTTTCTAAGGGAATCTAGGGGATTTCATGATGAAGTTGTGAAAATTTTTGTGACATTTTTAGAATTATTTACAGGGAAGTTTTTGAATTTTAAATTAATTTTTCATAAAAATCTCCTTCTTTTTTTATTTTATTTTATTTATGGGTGGAGTTTCCACCTCCACCTTTTCCTCCACTACAATTTGGTAGTGCATTGCTCAATTATTGTTACTTCTAGAACATTGGCCTACTTTGTGGGCCCCACTTTCATGTGAAAAGACCATTTTGCCATTTTCTTCATAAAAATGGACAAAAATGGATCTTATTTATCCAAACTTGGATTTTAATGTACTCAATGGCACCGAAATTGATTTTTTGAGTACATTCCAAATATTCAAATTTTAAATCTTGGTTATGCGTGGAAATGACCATTTTACCCTTTTATGTAGAAAATTGAGTTTTTTCATTCTAACTCAGAATTTAACAAAATTAGTGTCATTTGATTCGATTTTTCGTGTACATTCTTAATTTCTAAGTTTTCACTCATGATTTAATCTCTATGAAAGGATATTTGCTTTTAACCTAATATTCCAGCCTGAGTCTTTTGAAATTTCAAACTTTCATTGATGTTCTTAAATCAATTTACAAAAATTGGGGTTATTACAAAATTGATCCAGCCAACTAGAAAAAGAGCACCATCAAGACAAGTCAAATGGGACATCCGAGCTCGTCTATCATGTTTGTGGACCTCAAAAACCTAAAGAGCCATAAAAATAGATAAAATTGGATATCTAGATGATAGATTTGAATAGAATAAGAATGGATAGTCATGATGGCCCTATTCAAATGACCTATTGGATTTTCACTCGCATGACACATATGGTAGACACACAGTGGAACACGATTGTGTGGCACTCTCGTGCTCATACAAATGCCACGCATGTCCTTCATGGAACTCATAGGATGCAAGTGGGTCCTAGTGTCAATAATGCACCTAGGTGCTTCCTGGTGACTATGATGCACCCAAGTCCAACCTGGACACCCATCACAGACACAATGCATCTTGGTGACATCATTTTGTCCAATTCTCAAACCAAATTTTGATCTAGACCATTAAAACTGATTTGGAACAAAAAAAATTCAATTCTGAAGGCCACATGAGCCTGATTTTGGATTTGAAACATCCATTGGAATCTTCTTGATGATGTGGACCTAATTTTATGATGGGATTTAAGATTTGAACCCACCTTAATGAGATCAAAAACAAAAATCATTGGATGACCCAGATAGATCAACACAATTAGGAAGTGATCAAGGATTAGAAATTGATCAATTAGATGATCTAGTAAGTAAATTTATTGACCAGTTAGTTAGATCATCTAAATAAACTAAGATTTATGATCTGAATCATTGAACAAAATATGAACTATAGATCTGACCGATTAGAGATCGATCTGATTGTCAGATCAACATATTAGCTATTAATATACACTTGGATCTTGGGAAACACTAAAACATGAGATGGATTGAGATATACAAGATTCAGAATAAATAATTTAGATGCCCAATGGGGGTATTGAGAATGATCTAATGGTTGGATGGCCCCAAGAAAATAAAATTAGGTGAGATTAGACCCCACCTCGATTAGGGGGCATAGATTTGTTTGATTTGAGCAGAACTTGACCATTAGATCTGAGTAGGAGCTATAGAGAAATAGAAGATTTGAATGATTTAATAGTTAGATCATCCTAGAGACACTATATTTAGTAAGATTGGACCTTATAGATGATTGGAAACAATAAATTTGACCAACTAAGATTAGATTTGATTGTTAGATCCATGGAACAACTATGGAAAGGGGATGAAAGTGAGTTAGGAAACATGGATCAATGTGGATAAAAGAAAAATCAAGCAATTTGGATTGTCGATTGGTGATCAACAACCTAGATCTAAATATCATAATCATAATTGGAGATGAATGGACACCAATATATTTAGATTAAGAATAAATTAAGTCTTATGATTCAAAAAATGTGGCAAGCAATAATGAGTGATGATTTGTAGTGCATGTGACCTAACAAGCACACCAAATTATACAGATTGGAGAGGTCACAAGCCCTAGAGGAATTTTCCTTTATCAAGGTAGGTGACGACATCTAATATTAGCGCATTTTCTTATGAGATCATGAATGATCATGATATTAGTTTTATGCTATACGAAAAATGTGAATCATGTTCATCATAACATCTTGATTTTGTTGAGATTTGTATTTGATATGTACACTTTTACACTTTTCATATATGCATGATCTCCTGGACTTGTATGATGATATGGACATATGATTTTTGATGGTATGCTAAGGCAATTAGATGATTGGTTTTCTTCTATTGATTATGTTATCTGTCAACCCACTAAGGAAACTTGATGGCTAATCTTGAAGAGACTAACTTATGATAAGGGCAGTAATCTAGGATGTTGAGCCATAAGTGCTCTTGTTTGTGAATAAGATACCTTCCTTTATTACTTAACCTTTGAGGTTTGACCAGTTTCCTTGACATTAGGGATTTTGATGAAAGCTTTCACCTAATGGACGTCATGCTAAGAGGGATTTAGGGACAACTACCCACTTTCTAACCTTGTGAGATGATAGATGCCTGCCCCATATAAGGGAAAACACTGTACGGAGTGGTATTATGGGTAGTCCATGCTACAATTTCAATCCTCACCCATGTAAGCATTCTAGTGTCGATGGGGAGTGACAGTTGGTAGACACAAGAGATTGGTTACCACCCCAACATGATGATCCATATTGTTGGTCTTGTTTTTCTACATTTTCGGAATATCAACTTTGACATATCATGTTGAGCCTAGGGCATGACAATGCTTAGTGGATTGGTATGAGTACTCATGACTGGATATGCAAGTGTTTGGAACACTCGTGGGATCCACATATTTTAGGGTGCCCCTCTTGTCGATACACTTTTTTATCTAAGATATTCGTGAGTTTATATGTGTTGCATCAATGTATCCATGAGATTTAACACTTATATCATTGCATGTCATACTATGTATTCCATGTGTTTTCATGATTTATCTCACTAGTACTAGTTTAACACCATGAATCATATTGATACTATTTCCTTATGATAGTTGATCGTTATATACTCTAGAGATGTTATTGCTTGATTTACCCATCATATGCAATTATTTGAGTTAATATTAAATGTCTTTGAATCTACACAAGAAATAGCTTGTTGAGGCATTGCTGTGTTTGCAATGCCTCAGATATAAATTGAGGCACTAAAAAAGGCAAATAGGTGGAGGACCAACGAAAGCTATGGTGATCATTAGCTTTTACAGGATGGACATTTTGATGTACATAATTGACAGAATTTCATTTTGGATTTGCACATGGGCTGTATGTCCTTAAACTTTATCTTGGTCCTTGACTTCGTGTACATATCATTTTGTATTGGATGTGGTGTTAAGATGGATAGACCTTAGGCCATGTTATTTTCTGTCGTCTTGTCATTATAATTGTTGCTTACATTGATGAAGTTTTCAACTTGATTTCACCTATCTTATAATGTAAGTCATTTATTACATTTAACAGTATTATATTCTTCACAAGTCGTTGACATCTGGGCTTTTTACAAGGATTTGTTATTCGTTAAGGGTTATTTTTCAAATTAACTTAAGAATTTAAATTTATCAAAATAGGGATCCCGCCTATTTTGATATCATTATTAAGTATACAATTGTGCTAGAAAACCAAGGGTGTAATAGTTTGGTATCAAAGCCTAGTTTACTCCATCGTTACCACTCCAATGGTCCACTCACATTTGACAGCCCACAAGTTATTACCAAGTATGAGTTTAGAGGAAGGAACTTATACCAAATTTCATTGTAATTGTGACAGATGGCTCCTCTAAGGAGAATGAGATCCACCCCCGCTTCATCAGTTGCCACTCCTACTAAGTCTTCAAGGCAAAGGGAACCCATTACAGATTTAGTGATTCAGGTGATACAAGGTCTATTACTCCACATATAGCAATAGATTCAGGCACAAGTAGCAGTACAGCCTAGGAGCTTAGCACCTGTGGTGATCACTATTTGGGCTATGATGGACTCTTAAATCTAGTCATAAAATCTAGTGTCGGTACCACCCACACTTAGAGCTATAGAAGGTGGTGCCTCAGGGAGTTTCAATAGAATAGACATTAAAAAGATTTCAGAAGATGGTACCCCACTTCCATGCAGAAGGTGACACTAAGGAGGCTGAGTGATAGTTATTTGAAGTTGAAAGCCATTCGACACTATGAAAGTTCCTACGAAGGATTAGGTGTGGATAGCTGCCTACTTGTTTAAGGGTGAGGCTAGTTTTTAGTGCTAGACCTTTTAGACAATGCACCCTTCTTCCACAAAAGAAATCACTTGGGAAGCCTTTAGGAAGGCCTTTGATGACTAGTACTTTCCACCTCATGCCCTACAAACAATGAAGAGGGAGTTTGCCATCTGGGAGCAACAAGACTTGATGGTTCAGCAGTACTTGAACAAGTTTACTAGATTGAGGAGATCACCACCTAACACTTTCATCTCAGATAAGGAGGCTGCTGACATATTTGTTGACGGATTGACACTAGGATTGAGGAACTGGGTGATTATCGTACATCCTACAACAGTATGAGAGGAAGCAGATACGGCCTCGATGTTAGAGAGAGATTTCTTTTGAACTAGAGGTGGTCCTAGTTAGTCCAATAAAGGCAAGAGACCTTTTGTACTGACACAATCCTAGAGGGCTCTGGGTCATGAGCAACAGAGTAAGCCAAGGAGGGATATAGATAGGAGGAGGTGTTCTAGGTGCAAGGGTTGGCACCATGAATGCCCATGCACTAAACCAAACAAACAGTGGCAACAACAACCTTAGCAATAGTGACACTAGCGACAGTCCCCACCATTGAGACAGTCATTTAGGTGTTTTGGCTATGAAGAGATTGGACACATTGGTAAGGAATGCCTGAGAGAGCAAAAGGATATGCAGATTGAGGTTGGGATCAATGCAGAGATTGTGCCACCTAGTTAAGGGTGAGTCTTTTCCATTACATCGAGGTAGGCACATGCCTTGAACTAGGTCATGGAAGGTACTTTCCCTGTCTTAGACCAGCATGTTAGGATCCTTTTTGATTCATGATCCACCCACTCTTTTATTTCATGTACATTCACATCTTGTCTTGATATGCATGCATGTAAGTTTTCTTTTGGATTGGATATAATGACACCTTGTAACATCACAAAAAAAAAAAAAAAAATTGAAATTGCCTTAAACAGGGGGGCTGTATTTGATATGGGCACCCCACCCCGTTTAAGTAAAATGAGAACAAACCATTAGGTCTGTTCCCAAAATGAATACCCACAGAAAAACCTGACAAAGAGGAAACCCGACAAGGAAGGAAGAGGAGGAGAGGAGAGAGGGGGAGGACGCAAGGCTGGCAGAGAAGACTGGCATGCCGACAAAGGAGGAAAAAAAATGGGAGTTAGGGTTTTTCGTCCACCGGGTTTCCAAGCCATCCCAGGAGATGACCCCCGCTCAGATTGACAATTCGTCCAGTCAGCTTGTTCAGCATGTTGAGCCGAACAAAAGCCCCAAGGTTATTGGGGAATCCGAAGTGATCAGGACCGTCATTTGAAGAGGGGAATGTCCCCAATCTAAGATAGGTTTCATGATGGATCTGAGCCAATCTAGCCCATCCAATGGTGGAAAACCAACAAAAACGCATCTAGAAGGTAAGATCTACAAGACCCAACTCTTAATTTGTGCTTTTTGGCTAAATTCGTATGGTTTTACTCAAAATTTAAGTTTAGGGATGATCTAGCCGTCCATTTTCCAATCTAAACCTAGGGATGGGTAATTAAGTGCCTAATGTTAGTCGGATCTAACTGAGATTGTCATTCTAGGCTGAAAACAGATGGACAATCTCAGTCGTCCAATCGTTACTATTCACATAGTAACATCGTGATGTCTGATCGACAATTAGACACTACTGATTAGTTCCCCATCCTCAAAATTAATAGGATGATTAGAATTAAAAAGAGGGTGGACAATATAAGAGGGAAATGAATAGTTTGGGCATGAATTTCAGGGAGATATTTGGTGGTATGGTAGAATATAGGATAAAGATGATAAATCTCAAAAATCAAGAATTGGTGTAGTGGAAAAAAAAATGAAATAAAAATATGGAAGAATGGGTGTGTAAAGGAAGGAATAATGAAAGAAAATAATGAAATACTCACCTCCCTTGGATGTTTTACCAACCAAACCCCCTTCACAATCCTTTCTTCTCATCTTCTACAAGAACTCAAGGATCCTCCCTATCTTCAAAGCTAGATAGTTTCACATGAGGTCTTTACGAAAGCCTTCCATGGTATGGATGCCCCTCCATTTTAGTTTCATGTGTGAGCTAAACGGAGGTGGAAGTTTCCCTAAGGAAACTGCTTCCTATCTCATTCTTATCCTATCTTCTTATCTCCCTTTTCTTCTTAACCCCACCTTGTAAAATATGTTAATTGGTAGATGTATAAGTGTAATGACCCCAATTTTTGAGATATTAAAATCCCATGAAAAGTTCAGTTTTAAAGATAAGGGCATTTTGGTCATTTCACTAGTCGCCTCAACTGAACCTAGGAAATTAGTCCTAAAAATGGTTCCATTAGATGCGTCTCGGAGAAAGGAATCCAACAAGACCAAAACCACCCACGAAGCAGGAGCATACGAGGACAAGAGGGTTAACGTAACCTAGTCAGGTAGGTGCTCTATCACTATTAGATTCTTTTAAAAGATTTATTATTGTTTTGAGAACATATGTTATAAGTATATGACTTGTTTAGCATGACTTGATTCAGCAAGCATATGATAAACGTTTTATACATAGACATGTTTCGTAAAAGAATTGCATATACATTATGCACACATATGTTTTGCAAACAAGTGCATACATTGCATGATTTAAGTACTTGCAAAGATTGCATGTCCTTGAGGGTTGCCAAAAGACGCTGGAGTGCCGAGGGCCAGGCAGTTGTGAGGAACCCAAAGAGGACAGGTTTTGAAAAATACATTGTGCATGTATTGCCAAGACATGTGCTACATGCATAGGTTGCATGATAAGTGTAGCCTTGACCGATGAGGGCGGGCTGATGAGGGCGGGCTGACGAGGGCGGGCCGATGAGGGCGGGCCCGAGAGAGCTGACAAGGCTTCTAGGCTGGCAGGCTTCTAGGCTGTCAGGCTTCTAGGCAGGGTTATGACTTTGAATGCAATACTAGCATGAGCAGATTTATGCATTTCATGCATGTTTTGCAACCGATTTCATGAATCACATGATTTACGACAAAGGAGTGTCATAGGCCCCGTGGAGACTATGACCAAGTGTCCTCAGGTACCCGGGGACCACACGGGGAGGAGGCCGTGGGCATAGTGGACCCTATGGTTTGATGTGTATTTCATGTAGCATGATATGAGGTTGGTCGACCATACCATACTAGAGGTCCATGAGTTGGACTTCATGAGGCATCTATTGCATATCATGATGTCATATGATACTTTCACTTTTGGAATTATGTGACCTTTTAAGTTATGAGAATTTCAGTTGATTATGGATTCTTATACTGATATCGCACTCGAGTATTCAAACATACGCATATTTTGAAATTGATTATGGATTCTTATACTGATATCGCACTCAAGTATTCAAACATACACATGTTTTGAATGAGCATATGATTTTGAAACATCTCATGCATTTATAAAACTAGTAGTGATAGGCCCTACTAAGTATATTATATACTCACCCAATCCTTAACATTTTTCAGACATCAGTAAGTACTCAAGGACAGGATACGTCCGTATGTATCATGGTTCAGGACAGCTTCACTCACAGAAAGAGGACATCTGTGTTAGTGCTATGAGAATCCAAAAGGAAACAAATACGCATGTAAGTAAACTCTCAACCCTTTGGACATGTGTTTGTACTTAGTTACAGTTGGGCTGTGCATGGTGACTGGAAAGACCTGGGGAAAAACATTTATGATTTCTGAAGTTTTTCAAAAACTACCTTAGTTGTTGTGAAAGCAAATGACACTCGGGGTTTTCAAAAATGAGTTTAAAACTAAAGGTTTTCTGCTGGATTGCATGGTTTTTATAAAATAGTTTTCAAATAGGGATGCATCCCGCCTTAGGACATTAGACATTGCATTTAAAAATGCATGAGAAAACCCGGGTCGTCACAATAAGGGTTGTTCCACATTTGCATCCATGGGTTTTGACTGGTTGGTTGAGGAAGCTTCATTCCTCCCTTCCTTTCATCCATGGGATTAAGCATCAATGGCTTGGATCTTGTTGAGGCTTTCCTATCCCAAACTCCTTCTCTCCATGATTCTCTCCCAGCCCACCATTATTTTCTCCAATCAATGGGCTTCAAGGAGTAGAGTATGTCTCCCCCCTAGAGTGGATGTTTTTCTCCTAAAAATAAGGTGGGCAGCCACTAAAAAGATCTCCACCAATGGGGTTCCAGTCTGGTCATCCTTGTAGTCTTCTTTCTCATTGGTCCATCGTTGTTTAAGTGAGTTCTCATTGGGTGATTATGATAGCCATCAGCTAAGGTAGATCTTGGTCATTGAATGTTTCAAAAGTAAGGATGAATACCATTAATAAAATTTTCATAAACTTCTCTCTCCTCTCCACTTATCTCCTCCTTTATTTTCTCATGTAAAAACTTATTTTATATTTATCAAACATCGTCTTCATGGAGAAATCATGGAGTATTTTATGTGATCCCATTTTTAGAGTGTAATGAGATAGAAAGTATGTCAAAGATGCTTCATGTGTGCCACAATTTTCTTACTTGTTTTGTTTTAGAAAAGATCATATATTTGTTCTCTCATTGTATATGAATCTATATTATTTTACAGGTTCTCCAAGGTGGTAGAATGCTTGCATGCATGGGAAGTCAGCCACCCTCACTTTTGATAAACGCACTATCTTTAGTACGTATAAGGTTGGTCGATGCTTTAGCGTTTCTGAAAGTACTAAATATGATAACAACACCCACATAACATTTTGAACTTTTGGACTTCATGGATTATGGCATGCGGTTTATGATATTTCTTAGACAGTGGAATTGCTCTCTTTTAGGGTTTTGAATGCTAAAAATTAGTTGTACCCTAATCTTACAAAATGTGAAATAAAGCCTAATTAGTGATATTTAAAATAATTCTATGGTTAGAAACTACTAAATTTATGGGCATTACATGTCATATTTCTCATTATATTAGTAAACAAAAGTGTTTTGAAGAATATGTAAAGGTCTTCTACTAATGTATTCACAATTTAGTTTTTCTAGACATAAGCGTGAACACTCTTCTTTTCATTGGCTATCCTTTTCCTCTCTCATTTTCAATTAACTTTTAAACATATCCTTTTTCTTCTTTTTCTTCCTTGAAGCATTTTAATGTTTACCTCTTGAACTATATTGTTCTTACTTATTTCCTCAAGATATTTCTCTAATCATATCTACATATTTCCAACACAAAATGGGTAATAAATATAATAAGGATGAAATATGTGTAATGGTTAGTTGGTTAACAAGAAAAGCCTTATAATGACTACAAAGGGTTAACTAGCAGAAAATACTATGGGGTAGGCTGAAGCCTCTGGGTGAATCAAAGATGACCTCTATATTTCCTAAGTTTCACATGAAGCAAATATGTCTATAAAATCAAAAGATATATGGTATAGTCTTTAATTGATATTTCTCAATACTTGATTAGAACAAATAATAATGAGATCAATAAAAATTCATTTCTGTTGAAGAAAATTTGGAATTTATGTATAACCCTCACAAAGAAAGAACGGCTTAGCTCTTATCTGGGTTATAAGTTGTTGTTGTTTTAAATAAACTATCAAGTGCACGAAACATTTGCAATATAGCACGATTAGTGATGTCGATCCCACGAGGAGTTGGACTAATGTGATACTAGTGGTCCCTACTTTAAACTATCTAATAAGTCAAATTCAAATGATTTTTAAGCTAAACGAAGAATGGAACTATAACATAAAAATTGGAAACCATGCAAAAACAAGAAACATGCTAAATTGAAAACTTTCTTAAAATATGAACTTTCTAAAATCAAACTTTCCTAAATTGAAGATTTTCTAATGTGATGACTTCCTAAAATAAAATTATCCTAATGTGAAAACTTTCCTTAAGTGATTATTTAACAACTTTCTTGAACTAACTTTCTTAAGCATGAAATTTTCTAAGGAATGCAATGGGAATCAAGAGGATAAACTTTAACAACTAACAACAAACTAAGCAAGATCAACTTAATTACTTTTTCCTACTTGAATGAATTCCATAACTTGGAATCTATTCACTCACCAAATCATTAAAAGCTATGTGTTCCATCCATGGCTTACAAGCATAGTTCCAATGTGTTTTGATAAGTGCATTTCAAATCAGTAGACATAGGATGTTAAACTATGGATCTACAAGTAAACAAGCAATTCAACAAGGTTTTCCAACTTTAGAGAAAACTTCAACACTAAAGCCCCTCTTAATCATGTGTTCCATCCTTGGGTTGGATGCATGGTTTTATAGGTCTTTTAATTAGATTGCTGGAAATTCCATAAGTAAACATTCATGTCCTTGATATCCCATCAACATAAAGCAAACAATTAAGAAGAAGCATGCTCAATAATCAAGTAAAAAGCATTCCATTAATCATCAAAAGTTTTATGGCATGCAATGGATTACATGGAAGATTGCTGTCCACTTTTGAATGAAACATGTCACTATTCCTTCTAGCTTGAATCCAAAAACAAATACTAACAAAGATTCCTCCAACAAAGCTTGATATTCCAAGGAAATCTTATGGCATATAACTAAAGATCAATGGAGACTAATGAAAAATAATGCTGGAAGTTAAAGGACTCTAAAAGAGAAGTCAAAACCTATGAAAAGAAAAGGGAAAACTAGATTCATGATCATTTTCCTTAGCTGTCACTCCAAGGAAAAATCAGCCTTGAATCTTGTTTTTAAGGCAAGGAAAGATCAAAGGAAAATGAGTAAAAGCTAGCATGAAAGTTCAAGATCACACAAGAGAGAACAAGGGAAGGGAACCAACCTTTAAAAGATCAAACACCCTAAAACCATAAGTGGAATGGCTTGGAGAGATCCCTCACACCTGAGGAAAAGAAGTAGCACCCAAAGAAGATCCACAATACAAAGCAAAAGAGAGAAGAATGGAGAAGAAGGAAGAGGACGTCTCCTTTTATGGAGGAGGCATCTTTTTTCTTTTGTGAAAGTTCTTCCCTCTCCTATGTTTTTTGTGGAGTTTAGTACTTTTTCTCCTCTTTCCTCTAGGGTACCCTAATATTAGGGTATAGTAGGAGACTATGGTTTCAAAGGAGGAAAGTGGGGAATGGTGGCTCCCCTTTTTTGGAGTGGAGTAGGTGGGAGATGCCTTCCTTTTAGGAAAGGGACATCTCCCCCTTCAAAAATCATTGAAGGGCCTAAAATTTAGGAAAGTGGGGTGGAGTGATAAGGTGGAGAAGAGATGGAAAGAAGAAAGGAAAGTTGGAGGACAGAGGGGTGTAGGAAAACTTAGGAAGGTGAAGTGATTTGGAAATTCTTGATTAGTTGAATGGTTTCCTATGGACTTGGGATTGGTTGGGTGGATAGGATAGGAGTTTAGGAAGGTGAAGTGAGTTATAGAATGGTGGGCCTCTTGGATGGAAAGTCAAACTCATGGTGATCTTTGGTGGTGAGGTGAAAATTGAAGAAAAAGTTAGAAAAAGTGAGGAAAAACACCAAATATGGGTTGCTCTTATCCCATTGGTCCACATGCCCTCTTATTTTACTAGATTTTCCTTTAATTATCTCTTGGATGACTCTCTTGAATCTCCTCCCATACTAACCTTCCATTTAGCTTTACTTGATGGCTTAAGTAGCTAACTTTGAAAGCTTCATGTCTAGATTACGAGGCTTCCTTGGTTTGCTTCCTTGGCTTCAACCCTTGGCTTGAATGACTTTATGATTTGTCTTGAAATCCTTAGCTTTCAACCTTCTTTCATGGCTTATTTGGCTAAGGTGGCTTAAGTGGCTTCCATGCGAAGGTGATGGAAATGCATGGCTTACTTCATGGGCCTGCATTGGCCATCTTTAGCTACTTTAATCTCATCCCTTGCTAGTCCATAAGATGATCTTGGCCTTTGATTTATGTTGAAGTGATAAATTTGAGGCTTTGACTTGATCTTTTGATCTTGATCTTCAATTTCTTCCTAATCAATCTTGGCCATAGGATCAACATCTTACTTCCTACAAAAAGTGAAAATCCTAATTAAATCCTAAAAAATCTTGATTAATCACATACTTACCTTAGATTAACTTCTGAACCTACAAAATAACAAACTGTTGCTTCATTAGGTAAAAAATGCATGTGTTATGAATTTTGGTCTAGAAGTCCTAATTTAATGTTATCAGTTGTAATACATGAGTACTAATTGGGTGACTTTTATGAAAAATTAAATACTTATCACACCACTCAACTAGCATTTTGCTAGTCCCGAGAAAAACATGTAAAAAATCATTTTTCATAGACTAATACAAAGTGCCACTATTGTAGGTACTCATGATTGCATTTACCATATGGGGAAAGCCTTTGAATCCCTAGGTTACCCTTAGTGGATGAGTTATGCCTCGTGAGGGTTTGTAATAACCCCAATTTTTGTAATTGATTGAGAAAATCAATAAAGTTTGACTTTTAGAAATTTTTGGCTAAAATATTAGGGTTATTTAGAATATACTTATTATAAAAGTATAATCAAAGAATAAGACATGTACAATTGAAATTAAACTTAGCAAACCCTTCAGAATGACTGTAAGCACGACAAATTCTGAATTCGGATGAAAAATCCTTAATTTTCTTCATTTCTTGGACAAAAGGGTAAAATAGTAATTTTACCCAAAAATCAAAATCTGAGACATCAAAATTTAGAATGTACTGAGAAATACAAATCCAACGCCACTAAGTACGCTCAATTTCGAGATCATGGGAATAAATCCTAATTTTTTTATATATAAAGGGCAAAATGGTCTTTTTACACCATGTGGGGCCCACAAGGGACCCAAAAATGAATCCTATGGCCAGCCCACGTAATATCATGGGTCAAACCATACCATCTAGTCTTGGGGAAGTAGATGGAGAATGGGAGAATCCAATGCTTATTTAATAATAAAAAATTAACCATCATTAATGCATATCATCATGAAAGAAGACCAAAATGCCTATAAATACAACCCCAAAAATCCTGCAAAAATACTCCTAAAATTCCCGTAAAATTTTTTTCACTCTCACTAAAAAATTAGACCTATATCCCTCCCCAAAAACCCAAAAATCCCAAGAGATCTCTCTCTTTTCAATTTCTTTTTCTTTTTAGATTGGAACAAGAGACCTAAAATCAATTAGGCACTCTGTTCCAGATCTAATATCATCAATTCTACCATTCAAAACTTCCCACCATACCTTAGCTACAAAACCCCCAAAGCAATTTCAAGATCCAACAGTTCAAACAACAAGAATTTGCAAGAAAGGTGGATCTTTGGCCATATCTTCATCAAAAGGGTATTTCTTTTAAATTGGACACATAAACAACATTTTTTCTCTAATCAGGTTGGTGGGAATACTTTCTATACATGTTTACTAATGCTTAATGAAAATTTTATTTTACTGTAATTTATTTTGGAGATAAAAAAAGGTAAAAATAAAGTAATAACAACACTTTCAATTTAGGATGATAGAGGGCTCAGATGGAAAATTGGACCTACCAATCGATCTAGAAGGGTCAAAAACCCCTAAGGTACAATTTTCACTAAATTTCATGAAGGTTTGGTCCCTCAATTGAGAAGGGATTGACTGGACGGTCAAAAAGGACTGTCCGATCTCCCGATCGAACGAACGACGCATGAGACGCTGCACGAGCGCCCGCGCAAGAGCTTGCGACGAGCGGGAGAGTTCTGCCCAACTCGATTCCGCCCGAAAGATCTGGGCCGTCCATTCCTTTGGGGCCAAATCAAATCTAGGCCCTAGGAAGAACTGTGAACTTCTAGATATAATTTCGGAGCCATATGAACTCCAAATTGAGATCGGAAAGAAGTTATGGAAATCTTGAAACCTCTATTTTTTGATGAAATGATGAAATCTAGAAATTATGTAATAAAAATTTTTGTATTAAAGAAACAAGTTTCCAATTACCTAGATCTTTAAGATCTGAGATGATTAGATCTTAGAAATATGTTTTAATAATGATATAAAATTGAAATGAAGTTATCTAAATGATTTATTTGGACAGATCTAAGAGATATTAAGGGATCTACCCACTATGGAAGAAAAACCCTAAAAATTTCAAAGGGACCCACTTGATCAATAAGATCAAGTGTGATCAGATCCTTGAAATGGATGGGATGAATGTTGATATGATGAAATCCAAGGAGATCATGGATGGATTATGAAAAAACAAAAGAATATGACCTTTGGACCTTAATAAAGAAAACCCCCTAAATATAATTAAAACCCTTAATAAAAAGGAAAAGACCTAAGATCTAATGGTTAGATCATAAGTGAAGGTTTCTAAAGATGTTAATGTAATTAGTTTTTTTTTATATTAATTGATAATAGCATCTTAAATATGATTTATGTTATAAAGCATGATAATGTAACTTTTAGACTTTAGGATGACATGTGATTAAATTGTTATCATAGGTTGCTAGATTTAATTATCCTAGGGGCATGATAGTGTGATTTTATGCAAGTGTAACTTAGGACCAAGTTAGTATGATTTCATGCCATTGTAACTTAAGATCATGCTAGTTTAAGCATAGTTTTATTCCATTAAGTTAAGTTACATTCATAAGGAGCATGTTAGTATAAATGTTTGTTAAATTTATATTGGAACCATGCTTTAAAGTTTATGATTTAATTGTTGTCAAATTTTATTAGTAGATCTACTTGTTATGAGATAAAGAGCATAAAACGCCAAAGTGTACTCTAAAGAGAAAGTAGAGTTTCATGACACAAATAAGAATGGAGTACTTTGGACTTAATTAGTAAGGGCTATAGTTAGTAAGACAACATAAGGATTATCAAATGCTTGGCCCAAACTAGGAGAATAATAAACCCCATGAATGACTTTGTAAATATTCATGGACCTAATTAAAATCAATTATAAAGAGTACTTAGGGTCAACATGCTTATAGGAACCTTATGAAAGGTTGAGCTATGGTCACTCTAATGAATGTGGAACATAGTGGTTAAGGGGGTTATCTAATAGAGCCTCACTCTTCCCCTACCTTCCATTGACGTTTGTGAGGTCTAAACGCCTCCTTACATGAGGATTGAAGTAACCACTTTGTGTTCACCCATTTAGCTAGTAAGCCTTAGCCAATTGGAAATAAGAGGAGCAATCTATACTTGGGCTTAAATAAGTTACCTTCAACCAGCAAAACATTAACTAGTTGAATAATAATAGTAAGAGCATAAAAGGTTAGTTAATTACCTAACCCTAATAAAAACTTTAACTAAGATAAGGATGATCAAACAAGATCCATTAGATCTTGGATGATCAAGAACAATATGAATAAGAATATTATATTGTACTTAATATGCATGTTTATTAGTACGCTTGTTCTAGTTCATTAGATTAGATAATTCAAACCCTTGATCAAAGATGATTCAAGGAAGAAAACCAAGATCATCCTCCTTAGGGATGATCCAATAACTAAACTTAGATCAAAGAAGAACTAGATGATAGAAGATCTAGGACCTTGATCTTTATCAACATGTGTAGATTATCAATCAATGGATCTATGAAAGATCAAGAACAAGGAGATGGACACACTAAGACTTAGAGATAGAAAAATACTTAGCTATGAATGATCTAAAGATCATTCTAAACATCAGATCTAGTGATCAATAGGATTGTTCAAAATTTATATATTGATAATATGCATGGATGTACTGATTACGTACATTAGTTAGGATCATGGAAGATTGGGGAAAAGAGATCACTCCTTAAAGGTAGGAGGATTTGATGAATGCATTTACATGGGATATACATGATTGAACTCATGATCTTATGTTGACAAGAGTAATGTTAATACTTGTATTAAATCTCTTGAAAACCTTATGATCCAACCAAACACATATAAGATGGTTAAGGACTAGACTATAAGTGAATAGGGAACTAGAAAATATTTTAGCCCTAAGTAAACAGACAGATGCTCTGATATATATGAAATCTATTTTACCTACAAGCTTGGAGGCTTGTGAGTTTGTTTTATTAGGCATAAGCCTAGGGGGATGCTATTACTAGAGGAGTTATAAGGGTTTGGGGACCCACTCCTTGAAATTTCATGATTTGCTGATACCTTGCCCTATGAGAGGCTAAAAGTCGGGTGGGGCAATTATGGGAAGGCCTCCACTGTAAAAGTCCTGTCCCCCCATATGGGCAGTGACATAATATTTTCCACCATGGTATCAGTGGTGAACAGGGCAGTTATCCGAGCATGCTAGTATGGATCAGACTGCAGTATGGCAACCTTTTTTATTATTTTACACTATGATGCATATGAGAATAGGCATAGTGAAATGCCTTATGTTTTAGCATAATGAAATGCTAGGTAATTGTATATTACCAATATTTCCCAAGAAGGGAAATTCCCAGCATAAGGCTAGCTGTAATACTAAATTCTCAAAATGAAGAGAATTGATCAGCTTAGTTGGGAATGATATTTGACTACTTTCATAAATTTAACTGTTTTACTCATGATGAGTATGTATGTATATAGATATACATAACTTACAAAGTAAGGAGTATGTTTAGGGATAATAGAATTATGAAGTATTGGAATTACGTTGTCAATTATGATGCTTCTTGAATCTCCTCTCAAGCATTGCTTGCTGAGATATTGTAAATGTTGCAATATCTTAGATACAGGTAAGGAGAGTTAGGAGCTGAAGACGATAGAAGACTTGAAGAGAATAATCTTCAAGGTATACCCTTGAAGACATGTATTTTGCTTTTTTGAGAGTTTTATTGTATGGTGAGCTTGAGTTTTGGATTATGTAATTTGGACAAGTATTGTAATAGAGTTGGTTGTACTGTGAACCATTAGATAGATTCTGGAATTTAATAAAAGTATATTCCTTCAATGGAATTTTATTTTGTACACAAATTGCACTTATGTTATGTATGAAGTGGCGCCTTGGGTTTTCAAAACAAGTTCTAAAGAAAAGAATTTTTGTTGCTTTGTTTTGCGAAAAAATTTTACACTCTTAAGGGCCCTGCCTTTCAAAATGCATTGCAAAACGTGTTACAAAAACCCGGGTCGTCACAGGTTTTGTTGTCAATATACCCACAAAATTCACTAAGGTTAAAATCCTATTTTGTCTTAGAGAATCTTCATTCATTAGCACTCTATTGGTTTTTCTCAACTTAGTAGAAAGGAATGACAATTTTACAAGTCATACACATATTAAATACATTGTATTCTAGTTATTTCTTAGAGTGCATGGGTGTGTATAACCACATAAGTCTTGACTTCTAACTAGATATGCCTAAATTCCATTGGAAATATGTCTTGACCTCAAATTCTCATAGGTGTACTCTTAAAAATGAAGCTCCTAGCTAAGGATTTAAACATATTTCTCTCAGTATGTGACCGAATCCAAAAAGCTAATGGTTCACACAATTTTTTTAATGCTCATGAGATAAAGGAAAATGACCCCTAAGAGTGGATGTTATTACCAAGAATATTAGGGATATTTTACCTTAATTCATTATTTTTATCTCCTCTTCAAGCCTATGTTCCACCTAAGATCCATAGTCTTTTGGATAGGACGAAATTTAGTCTTAAGACAGGTTAAGAAAATAAGGGTATAAGGATTTCAAAGGTTCAAAATTGAGCAGAAGTCTTCAATGAATATCTATTAGGACAACTTTTCTTTTTGGTTCTACTTGAAGTGAATATCTCTTTCGTATTTTTGTCTTTCTCTTTCAATTATTATTATTATTATTTTTTGCTCCTTTGGAAGAAAGACGGCTAATTTTCACACTTCTTTGACTTTTTTACCTCTTTTTGAACCTTTTCTACTAACTCTACTCATTTTGATAATCGGTAATGGATATTTATTTTACGGGCCTATTCTAGGTTAAGGTAAATGGGGTTAAGAAAGAAAAGGCTTAATAATAGGCTCAAAGAGCCTAACTAATGGTATGATATACTAGGTAGGCTTTATATCTCTAAGCTAAGCAAGGATGGCCTATATCATTTCTTTTGTTTCCTAAAGCTTATCAAATTTAATTGAATTTTTAGAAATAAAGCTATTACTCATATTTATTCTTGATGTTTAACCCAAATAAGGATAATAGGATCATAATAAATTACATATGCTGAAGAAATTAAGGAATTACTTATCACTCTCTTGAAAGAAGATAGTCTCAAAATCTCACTTGGTTATATGTCTCCACTAATTTTCCTCAAGGTCTTTACGTAATACCTCTTTATTCGTATTGACTATGTGTTGTGTGTAAATGGTTCCCAAGAATGAACTTTCATAAAATGTTTCAACATATGGATAATATGCAAAACTAATCATATACACTTCCATTAAGAGCTGAAAATAGTGGAATTACTAAATTCTGAACATCTAAGTTTCATCACAATAAGGGAACTCTTCATTAAAAACTTTTTTTTTTTGGGGGAAAAAATCAAGCAAATTAAAAATCCCTATATGCATCTACACCCCCTAACTTGAATGAAATATTGTCCCCAGAGTTGGAAATAAAGGATCTATATGATAATAGAAGGATGTATCAAATGGAAATTTCAAGAAAACATCTAGGTTCCCTCTCAAGAAGTGCTAAGTTCTACATCTTTAGCTAAACATAATGATGAGTGCAATGATGGTATGGGTTCCTAAAAAAGTCTAAGGTGGGTCATGATAATGAGGTGCCTCTAAAAGTGTCTCTTCATTTTTGGGTCCGACATTTGTAAGAAAGGTTTTAACCTTTGACCATTGAGTTTTTGAATTTCTCCATCCTTTTCAATCTCGATGGCCCCATGAGGATAGATTGTGCATACTATATAAGGTCCAGTCCATCTAAATCTAAGTTTTCCTGAGAATAGATGCAATCTAAAGTTATACAATATGACCTTTTGACTACGTGTGAAGGATTTCCTTAAGATTTTGTGATCATGTGCAACCTTCATCTAGTCCTTGTATAATTGTGTAGAATCATGTGCATCTTTCCTCAATTCTTCCAACTCAATGAGTTGGAGTTTTCAATGGGTCTTAGTAGAATCTAAGTGGAAATTGATCTTTTTAATAGCCCAATATACTTTGTGTTCTAACTCTACTGGTAAGTGGCAGGCCTTTCCATAGACTAGGTGATAGGGTGACATTCCTATAGAGGTTTCATATGCTATACGATAAGCCTACAAAGCATCATTAAGTCTCATAGATCAGTCTTTCCTACTTGGATTGACTGTCTTTTCTAGAATCTGCTTTATCTCCCTATTGGATGCCTCTACTTGACACTCTAGTTTGAGTGGTAAGGGGTAGCTATCCTAAGGTTGACACCATACTTTTTCATTAAATTCTAAAACACTTTATTACAAAAGTGTTTTCTCCCATCATTTATTATGGTTCTTAAAGTACTAAACCATGCAAATATATTTTCTTTTAAAAATTATACCACAACCTTGTGATCATTGGTTTTGCAGCGTATAGCCTCCTCCCACTTGTACACGTAGTCCACTCTCACTAGGATGTATAGATTTCCAAATGAATTAGGAAAGGGTTCTATGATAAGGATTGGGTTTAAGGGCATCATATGTCTCCTTCCTAAACTTGCTAACCTTTGACACCTAACACATGCTTTGTAGTAAGCATGTGCATCCTTAAATATGGTAGGCCAATAAAATCCACACTGCAAAATTTTTACAGTGGTCTTTCTAGAGCTAAAAAGGTCCCGACATGCATGATGATGATATAAGGAAATGATTTGGTTATGTTCACTATCTGGCACGCATCTCTTGATTCCTTGGTTTGCATAATACTTGAATAAGTACAAATCATCCCAAGTAAAATATCGAACCTCGGTTAAACCTATCTTTTTATCGTGTTTGGTCCAATGATTAGGCATTTGTCTTATAACAAGATAATCAACAATATCACCATACCAAGGTAACTGGAAAATATGCAATAACTGTTCATTTAGGAATGATTCAGCTATAAGCCCTTGATCGCTAGTGTGCACCACCACTAATCTGGATAAGTGACCTACTACTCCATTTTCAAAACCTTTCTTATCTTAACTTTCTAAGTGAAATGCTCGTAGCAGTAGTATCCAATGGATCAACTTAGGTTTTGCATCCTTTTTAGAAAGGAGGTACTTTAAGGCCACGTGATCTGAGTATACTATAACTTTAGGCCCTCACATGTAAGATCTAAATTTATCCAGAGCAAACACTATAGCTAACAACTCTTTCCCAGTGGTTGAGTAATTGAGTTGTGCATCATTTAGTGTTGTACTAGCTTAATATATTACATGAGGAAGTTTATCAATGCGCTACCCCAAAATAGCTCCAATGGCACAATTTTACACGTCACACATTGTATTAAATGGTGTGTTCCAATCTAATGGTCAGATAATAGGTGCAGAAGTCAATTCATCTTTGAGTCATTCAAATGTTTTCTTACAGTCTTCATCAAAATAAAAAATGGCATCCTTTGTAAGTAAACTACATAGCGGCTTGGCAATTTTGCTAAAATCCTTGATGAATCATTTGTAAAAGCCAGCATATTCGACAAAGGAGCAGATTTATTTCACCATCCTTGGCAAAGGAAGGTTGGCTATCAAATTGTGAAGACCAAGGTTTTCTCATGCATTTTTAAATGCAATATCTAATTCCTAAGGCGGGATGCATCCCTATTTGAAAACCATTTTATAAAAACCATGCAATGCAGCGGGAAATCTTTAGTTTTAAACTCATTTTGAAAACCCCAAGTGTCATTTGCTTTCACAACAACCAAAGTAATTTTTGAAAAACTTTAGAAACCATAAATGTTTTTCCCCAAGTCTTTCCAGTCACAGCACACAGCCCAATTGTAAATTAATACAAATACATGTCCAAAGGGTAGAGAGTTTACTTACATGTATAATTGTCTCCTATTTGATTCTCTTGCTTATAGCACTAATATCTCCTGAGACGTCTTCTATTTGTGAGTGGAACTATCCTGAAAAATGTTAAGGATAGGGTGAGTATATACTATACTCAGTAGGAGTTTATCACTACTAGGTTTGCAATGCATGCTATGTTAAAAATCATGTGCTCATAAAAACATATGCATGTTCGAATAATCATGTTCAATATCGATATTAAAATCCATTGTCAAACTGAAATACTAACGACTTAAAGGATCACATAATCCAAAAATCAAAAGTATCATATACATATATATCATAACATTATGATATGCATAAGATGTTTCGTCGAATCCAACTCATGGATATCTAGTATGGTATGGTCGACCAACCTCATATCATGCCATATGCAATGCAAATAAGTCCACAAAACCATAGGGTCCAACTATGCCCACGACCTCCTCGCTGTGTGGTCCCCGGGTACCTGAGGACACTCGGTCATAGCCTCCACGGGGCCTATGACACGTCGACCTAGTGTCGTGACACTAGTGGTAGTCCCCTGTACCACATGCAGTCGACGTAGGGACGTTGCCTCTTTTTGGGCGTGGTACCCATCCACCTAATAATGGTAGAGGCTGGGTGGCCAACCCAGACCCCTCGGCATAGCAGCCACGAGCTTGCTAGCCCAAATCACATAAGATCAAACAAGCGAAAAATCTCTTTTTCAAAACATGTCCTCTTTGGGTCCCTCACAACTGCTTGGCCCTCGGCACTCCAACGTCTTTTGGCAACCCTCAAGGACATGCAATTTTTGCAAGAACTTAATGCTCACAAATCATGCAATGTATGCAATAGTTTGCAAAACATATCTATGCATAATGCATATGCAATTATTTACAAAACATGTCTATGCATAAAGCATTTATTACATACATGCTAAATTAAGTCATGCTAAACAAGTCATATACTTAAACATGTGTTCTCAAAAAAATAATAGTTCTTTTAAAAGAATTTAGTAGTGATAGAGCACCTACCTCAAAGTCTCTAGGAGTCGCGTCCTTTAGTACTCAACCCGTCCCTGAGCCTCATTTATAAACTCCTGGGTATAAATGGATACAAGGAGTCCTAATTAATTTCAGTCTATTTAGACATTAGACCGCTAGCCCTGCCCATTGGGTCCCTGGTTCTTGCCTAATTTATTGTCAGGCTGGATCCTATGATGTGGACCTACTATTCCATAGCTAACTCTGTAAATTGTCCTTTAATTTTAGCTTTAAAGTCTTGTTGGGTCCACGTGTCCCAGTTCCCTCACGTGCGTGTGAGCCTAAAGGTCATGTCAAGGATCGCGTTTTTGCATGCGCACATGCATGCTCAGGTGACGCACTATGACGCGCATCATTGCACGGGTGCACCTTCTATCATGGCTCGTCTCAGCTCCCAGGGCACCCCATGCACCCTGGTCGAGCCAGGACCTGTGCCCTATGTCACGCGCGCACCCGAGGGCCACTCCTGGGACAGTGTACGAGCTGTCATACGCCCGGAGCCCATCCCTGGGACCCTGTCCCAGGTGCACATGGTGCTTGGCGTCCTTGGGACGCCTGGCTTGTGCAGGGCTATCTTGGCCGTTTTGGGACGTTTTCTGGCTAGGAAATCCAGCTGGAAAACGTCTGAGAACGCTAGATCCAGCCTGAATCTAGCCTGAAAGGGGAAGAACCAAGAGAGAGAGAGAAGAACAGGCTTACTTGGGCAGCTTGGGGACGCCCATTGCCGGTGATAGAGCCCCTACTTCCGTCTGAAACTTCCTACTCGCCAGAGAACTTGAAGAAAGGGGAAAACCCCATTGCCAAGATTGGAAAGAAGAGAGGGCATGGAGGAAAATGGCAATGGCTGGCCTGACTTGGGCCTGGCCGTTGCCGGAAAATGCAGAGGATGGGTTTTGAGACGGGTTTCCGATTTTTCCGGAAACCCTAGTCTCAAAACAAATGGAAAAATCATGTTTTTGGAGAGGGGGGATGGGGCTTTTTATAGCCTTGCTATGGCGGTGCCGCCCTTGGCGGTGGCAGAATCCTCCAGAAAAATCAGGATCGAGGGTTTCTGGAGGGTTCTTGTGGTTGAAGACGACAGGGGGTGCCGTTATCAAAACGGTTCCCTGCATTTTTCATCCTTTTACTTTTTTTTCGTTTTTCTATTTTATTTTCAGAAATACCCCTATCTTTAAACGGCTGTAACTTCCTCATACGAACTCCGTTTTGGGTGATTTTTGAGGCGTTGGATTCCATTTTTCGAGTAGAATCTAATGGTATAAAATTTACTCACAAATTCCTTCATTTAATATTTTAAATAAAATCAAGCATTCAACATGGTTTATTTCCTATAGAACGTGCAATTTTAGTTAAAAATAGTGTAAATTGCTCGGGCATTACACAAATCCACTTTTGTCTTGTGAACTTCTATCCCATTGGGTGATATTATGTGTCCTAAAACTGTAATGACTCCATTTTTGTAACATTGAAATCCCAAGTTAGTAATGAAAAGTTCACTTTTTGGAGATAAGGGTATTTTGGTCATTTCACTATTCACCATGACTGGACCCAGAAATTTGGCCCTGAGAGTAGTACCCTTCAGTGCGTCTCAGAAAAAGGAATCCAACAAGACCAAAATCACTCAAAACGGAGTTAAATGAGCAAGTTATGGCCCTTTGAAGTTCAAGGGCAAAAGTGTAATTTATATTAAAAAAGGATTTAGCCTGAGAAACACAGGGACCCGTTTTGATACGGGCACCCCTCCTCTTCAACCTCCACTACCATTTCATGGCGATATGAACCCCCTCCAGAACCCTCTTCGAGCTCTATAAATAGAGCTCTTGGGCGCCTCCAATGGCAGCCCAAAAGCTTGGGAAAAACCCATCGTGGAGAGGCAGACAAGAGGAGAAAAACCCGGCCACGAACCAAGTATGCCCAAAATCCCTCCAAACCCATCTCCCCCCTTAGACTTAGGGTGGGTTTCCCCAAGTTTCTACATGAAAAACCATGCAAAATGGGCCTCTAAGGAGCCACAAAGGACCCAGGGACGGTGCCTGGGGTGCACTAGTTCGACAGGGTTGAACCAGGGCGTCCCGAGGACGCCCCAGTCCCCACAGGACGAAAACGCGTCGACGGCGTTAGAGAGAAACCAGCGGGCACGTCTGTGGATGCACCCACAAATGAAAATGTCAAGCGAGAGCCCGGTGCTTCTGCAGACGCACCCGCTGGGGTGCTCGCCGCTGGCGCGGGACGCTTTAGCATCCCAGGCTTCCACCTCATATGGCCTCTATGTACACTTGATATTAATTTGCCCATAACTTGAGTTCTAGGGCTCCAATTGAGGTGCCGTGAAAGGAGTTGTTTCCGTATCGACAATGCGGACACACCCAGACCATAAAATACTTGTTCAATGCCCTATCTAAGGAGGGTATGACCTTTAAACTATGATAGTGGCATGGGGCCACTAAACCTTTGTGAACCTGACGATACCAAGACCTAGTTAGGACCTTAGGAGACCCATAGGTATAGGAATGAACCCTTAATGCCTAAGTAGTGAGATCAACCATTCCAAAACCTATACAAATAGGCTAAGCTAACCTTGTTCCCCTAAACCATTAGCAGGAGTGTATGAGGACAAGGGGGCTAGCGTGACCAAACTAGGTAGGTGCTCTATCTCTATTAGACTTTTAAAAAGAGCCCATGATTGTTTTGAGAATACAAGTTTTAAGTATAAGTTATATGACTTGTTTAGCGTGACTTAATTTTATAAATGAATTCAGCATGCATATGATAAATACATTATGCATAGACATGTTTTGAAAAAGTATTCTCGTCTGCATGATAAGTGTAGCCTTGGCTGATGAGGGCGGGCTGATGAGGGCAAGCCAGAGAGAGCTAACAGGCTTCTAGGCTGGCAGGCTTCTAGGCTATTAGGCTTCTAGGCAGAGTTATGACTTTGAATGCGAGACTAGCATGAGCAGATTTTATCCATTGCATGCATGTTTTCCAACCGATTGATAAGTGTCATATGCCCCGTGGAGGCTATGACCACGTGTCCCCAGGTACCCGAGGACCACACGGCGATGAGGTCGTGAGCATAGTGGGCCCTATATTTTGAGGATTAACTTGCATTGCATCTGGCATGACATGAGGTTGGTTGACCATACCATATATCCATGAGTTGGATTCAGTTGAGCATCTTATGCATATCATTATGTTTATGATATATATGATACATTCGACTTGGATTATGCGATTCTTTAAGTCGTCAGTATTCCAATTCGACAATGTTTTATAATATCGATATGGAACATGAGTGTTCAAACATGCACATGTTTTTAAGAGCATATGATTTTAAACATAGCATGCATTATAAAACTAGTAGTGATAGACTCCTACTAAGTATAGTATATACTCACCCAATCTTCAACATTTTTCAGACACAAAGTAAATACTTAAGGATAGGATACACAGCAACAGACCCGTGATAGAGAACATCCAAACTAAGTGCCAGTAAGTAAACCCCTACCTTATCTTTCAATGTTACTTGATTATAGTTACTCTGTGTAACAGAGGCTGTGACTAACACTTTCTTTGGAATAGTGTTTATTTAAAACTATGCCATGGCTATATAATTTGAAAATGTGTTTTGGCACTCGGGGTTTTATACGAAAGATTGCTTTCCAAAACAAAAATATTTTCAAGCATTTCATATTTATGAAACAAGAGATCTCGCCTTTTTATCAAACTTGCATCATCAAAAACCCGGGTCATCACAGTTGGTATCAGAGGGTGGTTTGACGTTACTCACAGCCCAATTATGAGGAGAATAACTTATAATCAAGTTTCATCAATGAAAGAGTAAGGGGTAATAGGATAACACATACTAAGGTCTGGTAAATTACCTTGTGATTACAGATGCCTAAAAAGAAAGGAAGCAATGCTCCAAGACCTGAAGCCCCACCAGTGGACTCCACTGGGTCGGGCAATGGGATGGCTGAATTGTTCCAGCAATTCCTACAGCATATGGGACAATACATGAATAGTCAAAGCCAAACCCCTACCACTCGAGATCTTTCCCCTGATAAAGTAATAGATGGGACTGAGGTTCAGTTAGAAAGGTTTCAGAAATTAGCTCCCTCATTCACAGGAGAAGATGAAGCATCTACAGCTGAAAAATGGTTAATTGATATTGAAAAGATATTTAAAGCCATGAACATAGCTGAAGAAAGAAAAGTACCCATGGCCACATTTGTGTTTAGGGGAGAGGCTACCTTTTGGTGGGAAACAGCAGAAAGGACTTATTTTGACCAGCGAGAAACAATAGGATGGGAAGAGTGTAAAAAGGTCTTTAATGACAAATATTATCCTAAACACGTAAGAAAATAGAAGGAAAAAGAATTTATTTACTTACAACAAGGAAATATGACTATCCAACAGTATGAAAATAGATTCATCAACCTCCGAAGATTTGCACCACGTGCTTGTGCTGATGAGGAAGATGCGGCAGAAAGATTTGTAGATGGGCTCAACCAAGGACTCAGGAACAGAGTTCTAGGTTTCCAACCATCCATAGTAGCCAAAGCCGTAGAGATGGCCTCCCTATACGAAAAAGATTATCAAAGGAACCAGGCAATAAAGGAAACTAAGAACATCAACACCATGAGAAATAAAGGAAAGAGACCATTTTAGTCATCTGGACCCAGGCCACCTTTCAAGAAGCCATTTGAAAACAAAGGAAGAAGACCAGACTGGAAGACATGCCCTAAGTGTAACAAGAATCATTCAGGAAAACCATGTCCCATTTTCAACATCACTTGCTATCTTTGTGGAGAATTAGGACATTTTGCTAGGGATTGTCCTAAAAGGAAAGTTGAAGAGCGTAAAGGAGATCAAGTTCCAAAGATCCAAGGACGTGTCTTTACCCTTACTTCCAGTCAAGCCCAAGCTTCAAATGAAATAGTTGAAGGTATTCTTTCTATCTATGATACACCTGCTAAAGTTCTATTCGATACACGCTCCACTCATTCTTTCATATCCCAGGAGTTTGCATCAACCTTGGACATTATACCACAGGACCTGGACTTCACTCTAGAAGTCATGACTCTTGTAGGCCAGGCACTTCCCACCTATTCGTATCTCTAAGATGTTCCCATTTTGATCAAAGATCATTTGCTACCTGCCAATCTTATTCACTTAGATATGAATGACTTCGACGTCATCCTAGGTATGGACTGGCTAGCCCTTCATCAAGCCTTTGTTGATTGCCGCCAGAAACGTGTCACTTTTACCCTACCTAATGGAGACATTTTCACCATCCAAGGAAGAAAGGATTTTTCTGGAGCATGTGTTATTTCTGCCATGAAAGCAATTAAGCACATTGCCCAGGGATGCCCCTTCTTCTTGGCCAAGATTGATTCTGTCGAGAGTCCCCAACTAAAGCTAGAGGATGTCGAGGTAGTCCGAGAATTTCCTGATGTATTCCCTAAGGATTTACCAGGTCTACCCCCACCAAGAGAAATTGAGTTTATCATTGACCTTATACCCGGTACTTCCCCCATTTCCAAAGCTCCTTACCGAATGGCACCTGCTAAACTAAAAGAATTGAAGACCCAGTTATAGGAACTACTTGATAAAGGGTTCATACGACCTAGCATATCTCCATGGGGAGCTCCAGTCCTTTTTGTTAAGAAAAAGGATGGCTTCATGAGATTGTGCGTAGACTATCGAATGCTAAATAGGGTCACCATTAAGAATAAGTATCCCCTTCCTCGAATTGATGATCTTTTTGATCAACTTCAGTCAGCAAGAGTCTTTTCTAAAATTGATCTACGATCCGGGTACCATCAACTTCGAGTTAGAGAAGAAGATATCCCCAAGATAGCCTTCAGGACTCGATATGGCCATTATGAATTCAGAGTGATGTCCTTTGGTTTAACTAATGCTCTAGCCGCATTTATGGACCTCATGAATAGGGTGTTCAAGGAGTACTTAGATAAATTCATCATAGTGTTTGTGGATGATATCTTAATATATTCAGAAACTCCTGAAGACCATAAGGAACATCTAAGGATAACATTAAGCACCCTATGAGCACACAAGTTATATGCAAAATTCAGTAAGTGTGAGTTTTGGCTGGAAAGGGTTAATTTCTTAGGACACATTATTTCTCAAGATGGCATAGCAATCGACCCCGCTAAGGTTGAATCAGTACAGAAATGGGAAAGACCTAAGACAGTCACAGAAATAAGAAGCTTCTTAGGACTTGCCGGATATTACAAGAGATTCATCGAGGGTTTTTCACGAATTGCTTTACCTCTAACTAAGCTGACCAAGAAAGACACAAGATTTGAATGGACTGATAAATGTGAGGAAAGCTTCCAGGAACTAAAGAGAAGGTTAACTACAGCACCTGTTCTTACCTTACCTTCAGGAAGTGGCAAATTTGAGATATACAGCGATGCCTCGTAACAAGGACTAGGCTGCGTACTTATGCAACATGGGAAGGTAATTGCTTATGCTTCTCGGCAACTCAAGAAGCATGAAGTCAATTACTTGACCCATGACTTGGAATTAGCGGCCATAGTCTTTGCCTTGTGAATTTGGAGACATTATTTATATGGGGAAAAGTTTGAAGTTTTTATAGATCATAAGAGTCTTAAATATATCTTTTCCCAACAAGACTTAAACATGCAACAAAGAAGATGGATGGAATACTTAAAAGACTATGACTTCTCCATTCATTATCACCCTGGAAAAGCTAATGTGGTAGCTGATGCATTAAGTAGAAAAACCCAAGGGATGTGTGCAAGTTTATTGACTAAGAGATGGAAGCTATTACAAGAAGTAATAACGTGGAAACCAGACATAAGTAAGCGCAAGATCATTATGGCAATACTAATGATAAAGTCAGCTGTTAATGAAAAGGTTAAGTAAGAACAAAAAGGAGATCCAGATATACAAGCTTTCATAGGAAAACTAGGGTTTACTAAAGGGGAAGATGGTAGCGTTTACATGCAAGGAAGATTAGTGGTACCGACTAATGAAGAATTAAGACAAGAAATCTTAAAAGAGGCTCATCGGTCTAAGTATACTATACACCTGGGAGGAACTAAGATGTATCAAGACTTAAAGAGACAATATTGGTGGGATGGTATGAAAAGAGACATAGGGGAATTTGTGGCAAAGTGTCTAACATGTCAACAAGTAAAGGCTGAACATCAAAGACCTGCGGGATTGTTACAACCCCTTGAGCTACCCGAATGGAAATGGGACCATATTACCATGGACTTCGTCGTAGGGTTACCCAGGACCTCTAAGGGTCATGACATGATTTGGGTAATTGTTGATAGATTGACTAAGACAGCCATTTCCTTCCTATACTCCATACCCAATCCACTGATAGCCTATCTCAGCTATACATCAAAGAGATAGTGAGTTTACATGGCATACCCCTTAGTATCACTTTAGATAGGGATAGCCGCTTCACTTCACAACTCTGGAAGTCCGTCCAAAAATCCTTAGGATCTTCCTTGAACCTTAGCATAGCCTTCCATCCACAAACCTATGGACAGCCAGAGCACACGCTCCAGATAGTCGAAGATATGTTGCGAACTTGTGCCCTCAATTGGAAGCAGAGCTGGGATGAAAACCTACCGCTAGTAGAGTTAGCGTACAACAACAACTTTCAGTCGAGCATTGGCATGGTTCCGTATGAGGCGCTCTATGGGAGACCCTGTCGATCACCCACCAGTTGGAGTGAAGTTGGGGAGTCCAGGGTGCTCCAGTCCGAGCTGGTGGAGCAATGCACGGAGAAGGTCAAACTCATAAGGAGACGCCTCCTCACAGCACTAACCCGGTAAAAGAGCTATGCTGATCAAAGGAGGAGACCATTAGAATTCGACATAGGAGAGCACGTTTTCCTAAAGATATCTCCCACTAAAGGAGTTATGTGGTTCGGTATCAAAGGCAAGCTTAGTCCGTGTTACATAGGACCTTTTGAAATCTTGGAGAAAGTGGGAAAAGTGGCCTACAGGATCGCACTACCCCTTCAGCTATCTGAAGTGCATAACATATTCAATATATCTATGCTAAGGAGGTACGTGCCTGACCCTGCTCATGTCATCAACCAGGTACCCATAGAGTTGACGGAGGATCTCAAGCTAGAGACGAGACTAGTTGAGATTCTAGATCATAAGAGTAAGAAGTTGAGGATCAAGGACATACACTTAGTCAAAGTTTTGTGGAGAAATGCGCACATGGAAGAAGGGACTTGGGAACCGGAGTAAAAAATGTGAGAAAAGTACCCCGAGATCTTTTGACTGTATATACTATAGAATTTTGGGGGCAAAATTTCCCTAAGGGGGTAAGAATGTAATGACTCCATTTTTGTAACATTGAAATCCCAAGTTAGTAATAAAAAGTTCACTTTTTGGAGATAAGGGTATTTTGGTCATTTCACTATTCACCATGACTAGACCCAGAAATTTGGTCTGAGAGTAGTAACCTTAGGTGCGTCTCGGAAAAGGAATCCAACAAGACTAAAATCACTCAAAATAGAGTTAAAATGAGCAAGTTGTGGCCCTTTGAAGTTCGAGGGCAAAAGTATAATTTACATTAAAAACGGATTTAGCCTGAGAAACACAGGGACACATTTTGATACGGGCACCCCTCTTCTTCAACCCCCTAGAGGGTTCTAGAACGGTGGTGTTTGGGGGAGAAACCACCTTGGCGGTAAGAACCCCCTCCAGAACCCTCTTCGAGCTCTATTAATAGAGCTCTTGGGTGCCTCCAATGGCAGCACAAAAGCTTGGGAAAAAACCCATCGTGGAGAGGCAGACAAGAGGAGAAAACATGGAGAAAAACCCGGCCACAAGCCAGTTATGCCCAAAACCCCTCCAAACCCATCTCCCCCTTAGATTTAGGGTGGGTTTCCCCAAGTTTCTGCATGAAAAACCATGCAAAACGGGCCTCTAAGGAGCCATAAAGGACCCAGGGATGGTGCCTGGGGCGCACTGGTTTGACAGGGTTGAACCAGGGCGTCCCGAGGACGTCTCGGTCCCCACAGGACGAAAACGCGTTGACCACATTAGAGAGAAACCAGCGAGCGCGTCTGTGGACGCGCCCAAAAACAAAAATGTCTGGCGGAAGCCTGGTGCGTCACCAGACGTGCCCGCTAGGGCAGTCGCCACTGGTGCGGGACACGTTAGCGTCCGGGGCTTCCACCTCGTATGGCCTCTATGTACACTTGATATTAATTTGCCGATAACTTGAGTTCTAGGGCTCCGATTGAGGCACCATGAAAGGCGTTGTGTCCGTATTGACGACGCGGACACACCTGGACCATAAAATACCTAATCAATACCCTATCTAAGGTGGAAATGACCCTTAAACTATGATAGTTGCACGGGGCCACTAAACCTTTGTGAACCTGACGATACTAAGGCTCAGTTAAGACCTTAGAAGACCCATAGGCATGAGAATGAACCCTTAATGCCTAAGTAGTGAGATCAACCATTCTAAAACCTATAGAAATAGACCAAGCTGACCTTGTTCCCCTAAACTATGAGCAGGAGTGTACGAGGACAAGGGGGCTAGCTTGACCAAACCAGTTAGGTGCTCTATCGCTACCAGACTTTTAAAAAGAGCCCATGATTGTTTTGGGAATGCATGTTTTAAGTATAAATTATATGACTTGTTTAGCATGACTTAATTTTATAAATAAATTCAGCATGCATATGATAAATACATTATGCATAAACATGTTTTGAAAAAGTATTCTTGTGTGCATGATAAGTGTAGCCTTGGCCATTGAGGGCGGGCAGATGAGGGCGGGCTGAGGAGGGCGGGCTGATGAGGGCAGGGTGATGAGGGCTGGCCAGAGAGAGCTAATAGGCTTCTAGGCTGGTAGGCTTCTAGGCCGTCAGGCTTCTAGGCAAGGTTATGACTTTGAATGCGAGACTAGCATGAGCAGATTTTATGCATTGCATGCATCTTTTGCTACCGATTGCATAAATTGCATGATTTACGACAAATAAGTGTCATATGCCCCATGGAGGTTATGACCGCATGTCCCCAGGTACCCGGGGACCACACGAATATGAGGTCGTGGGCATAGTGGGCCCTATATTTTGAGGATTAACTTGCATTGCATATGGCATGACATGAGGTTGGTCAACCATACCATATATCCATGAGTTAGATTTAGTTGAGCATCTTATGCATATCATTATGTTTATGATATATATGATACTTTCAACTTGGATTATGCGATTCTTTAAGTTGTCAGTATTCCAATTCGACAATGGTTTTTAATATCGATATAGAACATGAGTGTTCAAACATGCACATGTTTTAAAGAGCGTATGATTTTAAACATAGCATGCATTATAAAACTAGTAGTGATAGACTCCTACTAAGTATAGTATATACTCACCCAATTTTCAACATTTTTGAGACTCAAAGTAAACACTTAAGGACAGGATATACGGCAACTGACCCATGATAGAGAACGTCCAAACTAAGTGCTAGTAAGTAAACCCCTACCTTATCTTTTAATGTTACTTGATGATAGTTACTCTCTGTAACTGAGGCTGTGACTAGCACTTTCTTGGGAATAGTGTTGATTTAAAACTATGCCATGGCTATATAATTTGAAAATGTGTTTTGACACTTGGGGTTTTATACAAAAGATTGCTTTCCAAAACAAAAAGATTTTCATGATTTTCATATTTATAAAACAAGAGATCTTGCCTTTTTATCAAACTTGCATCATCAAAAACCTGGGTCGTCACAAAAACTATTCCACTTTGTACCATAAAATAGCACTTTTCCCAGTTTAAAACAAGACCTTTCTCCTAACACCTTGCAAGAACTAACTTTAAGTAGTGTAGGCACTCATCAAATGATGACACAAATACTAAGAAGTCATCATTAAACACCCAAAGAAACCATTTTACCATGTCAGAGAAAATGCTCAACATACCCATTTGAAGTTAGAGCATTACAAAGCCCAAAAGGAATATGTCGGTAGGCAAAGGTTCCAGAAGGGCAGGTGAAGGTGGTCTTCTCCTGATCCTCTCGTGCTATAGGAATCTAGTTGTAACCAGAATATCCATCTAGAAAATAGTAATAGTTATGTCCGGCCAACCTCTCTAGTATTTGGTCAATGAAGGGTAGAGGAAAATGATCTTTCTTTGTGACTATGTTTAACTTTTGATAGTCATACAAACTCTCCACTTGGTGTCATGCAGGTGGGTAGTAACTCATTATGCATCTTTAGGTTCAATCATCTTTGGATTCCCCTAGAAGGTTTTGCATTTTATTCTAGATGTATCCTATGCATGTATACTGCTTGACGAATCCCTTTTATGTCTACTATCATCCACCCTAGCGCAGTTTTATGTTCTTTAAGAATATCTAAAGGCTTACCCTCCTGGTCATTATCTAAACCTAATGCTATTATTATAGGTAAGGTTTCATCTGGGACTAGGTATGAATATTTCAAGTTGTCAAGCAAGGGTTTTAGGTCCAAAGATGGAGGTTGCTCTATTGAGGGTATGGGGATAGATTTAGAAGGTGGGAGTGGTTCCACATAAGGACCCCACTTTGAGGTATCCATGATTGGTCCAACATGCAAAAGATTGTTTATCTCCTCAATAGACTTGTTTATATCAAATTCTCCATTAAGATGCATTAGACAAGCCTTTAGTGGGTCAGACATGGACAATGGTGGATGACTCTTAATCAAATTGACATTGCATGAATAATCGAGGTCTAAATATTGTTGATTGATATTAAAGACTGTAAGCTTAACCTTCATGTTGCCAATGACAATTTCATTACACCATTCCTACAGATAATAATGGCATTGGACGTCGTCAATTGTCTCCATTATCATCCAATTTGAGATATGATATTCCTCCTCTTATTGGCTTTTGCAGTGGCATGAAAAGACTTCGAATTTTTATCACCTTCTTTCTTATGGTAGATAGAGATTGAAACTAGTGTGGGGGTAGGGGCAAATGTAGCCTAGTGGATTGTGTTAAACCCTTATATTAGGATATGTAGCTACTTTCTTCCTTCTCTGTAATAGGAATTGAATTGCTTCTATTTCTTATTAATTTTCCACGATAAACGTCAGTCATGTAAGCAATAGTACTTTGTTTTCCCATCATGTAGTCATTCATTTGCCCCTGAGTGATATGACCTTGAATCAGGAAGAATTAAATAAGATAAGCTTCGGACTAGTTAAGGCAAGGGGAGAGATGATTGGTTCCTGGTCCGAGTTTCTTCCTAACTAATGGAATGGCAGTTAGACCTCTTGACCTAATTGATTGGTCGCATCGAAAGACCTAACAATTAGTTAATAGATAAGAATCTAGGGTAATAGTATGGCATTATATTACCAACCAAATAAGAATTGATAGTGACCTTCTTGTCAGCAATAAACAAAATAATAACAAAACTTGGAGCAAAGGTTAAAGATACTTATACAAAGTCAACAAGATCTTATTATGGAGGTAGTCGAAAAATATCACCAGAGAGACTAGAATGAATAAGGTAGTTATAATCTCTTCGGAATAACTTATTCCAATTTCATGTTTCGAAAAAAAGAAATAACGTAGTTAGCATAATGCTTTTGAAACTATATGCGGTAGTCTATGTAGTTACCAAAATCAAGTTTGGGTTAGATAACCCTGAAAATGATGCTCGAGCATGTACTTGTTTTGAGTTCCTATTAATTAAATTATATATGTATACATATATTTTATGGATGGATCATAGGTGGTTAGAGTAAGCTTATACTAAATGTGGTTAATCTAAATCTCGAAAAAGGTTAAAGGCACTAGTCTCATATGTTAGTATCGAGGTGTAGATTCCTCAATGCATTGTTTTTGTATGAGTAGTAATAGTATAAGAAAGGACAACTGCTGTTGAATGTGTTGTTGGTCGATGGAGAGGGATTCGAACCCCCAGTATTCCTACTGATGGTGTAGAGTGACAGTAAGGGTGACTTATTTGTCAACTTTTCCACTATCAGCCCCAAAAAACCAAACTCTACCTTACGTAAAGTTGCCAGAGTATGATTAACCCCTGAATTTGAAGTCACTACTTATATACCTGGTATTGGCCATAATTCACAAGAACATTCTATAGTCTTAGTAAGAGGAGGAACGGTTAAGGATTTACTAATTGTGAGGTATCGCATTGCTCAAGGAACCCTAGATGCTGTTAGAGTAAAGGATCATCAACAAGGGCATTATAATGCATTATAGATTCTTATCCAAGACTTGTATCATTTAATGATGCCATGTGAATCACTAGAAACATGTTCAGTGTATGGCTAACCCAATCACAAAAGTTTTGTAAGGGGACTGGAGCAAGCTACCATGAGACAAAAGATCTTCTCTCTAAAGATATTTGATTCGGAACTATTCTGTGTCCAAGGTCCAATATTGAAATCATTTCAGAGGTTTTCCCTTACTTTGTCCGTGTCAACAAACAATTTGAAATACCTTGACTTTTTCATAATAGCTCTAAGTCAAATAGCACTAATTCGAAGCACTTCCTTTTACATTACACTATTTCAGAAACCTAAGGACTCGATCATATGCATATGTCAAAAACAAGATTTCCAATCTTAGCAGGAAAAGGATGGAAAGGGATACTCAATTTCAAGTGAGTAAATAGAATTCCATACTCGATCTCATAGATACATATAGAATTCTATGGAAAGCCATATTCGATGAAAGGCTTGGAGGGAGATCTTTCATATCTTTCAAGATCCACCCTACAATATGGGGTCAAAAAGCCAAAATAAGTGATTTGTTTTTAGCCCTTATAAAAATAAAACTGATTCTTGAACCTCTTTCATGCTCATGTCATGTCGTGGTACTGCAGGAGAAAAAACTGCAAAATTCAATCCAATTTCTCATAATCGATTAGTTAACATATTCGTTAACTATATTCTGAAACATAAAAAGAAAATCATTGGCTTATCAAATTCTCTATCAAGCTGTGAAAAAGATTCAACAAAAGACAAAAACAAATCCACTATCTATTTTACGTCAAGTGATACATGGAGTAACTCTAGATATAGCAGTAAAGGTAAGACATGTAGGTGGATCGACTCATCAAGTTCCCATTGAAATAAGATCTACACAAGGGAAAGGACTTGCCATTCGTTGGTTATTAGGGGCATCCCAAAAACATCCGGGTCGAAATATGGCTTTCAAATTAAGTTATGAATTAGTGGATCCTACCAAAGGGAGTGGCAATGCCATATGCAAAAAGGAATAGACTCATAGAATGATAGAGGCAAATAAAGCTTTTACACATTTTTGTTAATCCATGAATAGGATCTATATAGACACATAGATCCATAGGTCCATACATCTCAATCAAAAAAGAATCAATAGAAAAAGAAAGAAGTAGAATTGATTGATATCTTTTTTGAAACAAACGAAAAGGAAAAGAAAGATGAAACATAAATCATGGATCAACTAAGCCCTCTTGGGGGCTTGCTTAAGAATAAGAAAGAGGAATCTCATGGAAATACCATCGAATAAGGTTTGATCCTATTCATGGGGATTCCTTAAATATCCCATTCCAGAAATTGAAAGTTCGAAACAATTGGGACATTTATAGAGATTGGATGCAGTTACTAATTCATGATCTAGCATGTACAGAATGAAAACTCCATTCTCGATTCTGCGAGAATTTTTATGAAAGAATTTCATTTTCTTCTCTTGCATGGAAGTTTCATTTTCCCAGAATGTATCCTAATTTTTGGCCTAATTCTTCTTTTGATGATCGATTCAACCTTTGATCAAAAAGATATACCTTGGTTATATTTCATCTCTTCGACAAGTTTAGTAATGAGTATAACGGCCCTATTGTTATGATGGAGAGAAGAACCTATGATTAGCTTTCCAAGAAATTTCCAAACAAACAATTTCAATGAAATCTTTCAATTTCTTATTTTACTATGTTCAACTCTATGTATTCCTCTATTCGTAGAGTACACTGAATGTATAGAAATGGCTATAATAGAGTTTCTATTATTTGTATTAATAGCTACTCAAGGAGGAATGTTTTTATGTGGTCCTAACAATTCAATAACTATCTTTGTAGATCCAAAATGTTTCTACTTCACTAAATCTAAAAGAAAGCAGACAACCTTTGTCGCCCCACCTGCATGGGCACAACAACACTAGTGTCAAATTCCACCATTCCCCAATTAGTTTCACATTTGGTTACTCAAGAAAGAGAATCAAACTATAGAAGGATATCATAGAGTCCCCAGTCTTAATGGAGATCTGATATCCCTCTAAACCTTGTCATAAACTTTCCATAGAAGTCCAAAGTGTACTAGCTCTTAGTCCACATTTTGGCTCTTCCAGGAAAGCTTGACTATAGATAGGGTAATCTATAAGTTTGAAGATAAGAATCCAAGGATCCAAAGCAAGTTGAGATTACCACTTGATGTATGAGAGGCACTAAGTCATCCACCCCAGGATGATAGTTACTTCCATGCATGATAAGCTCCTCTATCTCATAGAATAAGATGCCTTTAGGCTCACCAAACTGTCAAGTATCATGTACAGCTGCCCGCGAGAGCCTTGACAAAATTAGAGTATGTTTGATAAGGTGTTGGTTCGGTCCCCTCTTTTGGGTAACACAATCTCTTCTCCTATGGACCCTTCTGTACGGTCGATAAAGAACACTTCCCTTCCTCTCTCTTATCAAACTACCTGCTCAGCTAAGAGTAACTATTTGAAGTTATAGGTGGAGTAAAGCAATCAGATAAGACAACCCTTTAGGAATTTCCCAAAATTGAGAACATTCATCTGGATGGCATAATCTACCGATAGGTCAAGTCAGATCTATTGACATACTTTGTGTCTATCAAGGCATGCCTCCACTACACTCAACACGACATAGTCAGTGGAGAGGTCAAAAGGCTTTGATTGAGGCTCAGCTGTGGGATAGTGTAAGCTCGGCATTGGACCACTTTGATATAGGCTTTGGTTTGAAAGGACCCTGTCAAAAGAGATTTGATTCAGTAAGGGCTTGGGGTTGTTCCTAGTCAAGAGATGAGGTCTTCCCTCTTACTATTAAGCCATCATAAACTCTTCTTTATTTATTCCTTTTTGCATCGGGGTAAAAACTGATAATTGGATAGAATTTCATACATCTTTTGAAAAGGCAGTGTATGGGAGTGGGATGGAATTGGCAATGCACCGAATCTTGAAGTAGAAAGACAGATCTCAAATTCTTAACTTTATGAGCTGCTTTCACCTTCCTCTCCCCTTACCTGTGGATCAAAACAAACCTGGACAGAGAACCAATCATTTCTCCTGCAGCTAAACCATTGGAACTGGGGGAAGTTCAACCTAAAGGATGGAATGCCATTTAGTGACAAGACAAAGTTTATGTTGATCTCCAATGTTCGTGAACAAGAGAAAGAGACTTTTCTTTATATATAGTTATAGTACGCTCAAACCAAATATCTTGGGTTGCACCCACCACCTTCTCATTGGCAATCACCATCGCCAAGAATGGAGAAGGTTAATAATAGATTGTTGACAAGAAGTGGGAGGTGTGTTGTCCCTATTGAGATGGGCCCTTCCTCTGGGGGCATAAGCAACCTCTTGCAACCCATATGCAAGGTGCCATCATAGCCTTTGCTGACCATGATTGCTCCCACACATGTAGCACTCATGATCAGCCTCCTCAATTGTGTATCGATCAAAAGATAGGGTGGCACAGCCCCCAACCAAGGGAGTTGTTGCGTCCTGTATGTCCCCCCTTATCCCCAACATGCTGTGGTTCCCTAGGGTGGGTAGGAGCCAATTGAGTCCTTATTTTCGTAGAGCAACTATAGGGTCCGAATCTATCGGCAATATGGTTGTAATGTTAAAAATCTTGAGATTAGAATCGAGAGTTGTTAATCGGTCACATTCAAGTGTATAGAAGCTGAGTATCTTTGTTTCGAATAAGTATTTCACTACTGGGTCTGTAACCTAGCAGCTTTTTCTTTCCAATGTTAGGAGGCGCTATCTAAGTACCAATAAGTCTATTGTCTTCCATGGTAATTCCACGTGCTATGTCTCCAATCCCTTCATTATCTACCTATATACCCTTTCTCTGCACTTGAAAGACAGAGGGTCAATCAAGTCAGTATCAAAGCAAATGAAAGCACTAGATTTGATGCTCTCTGGAAAGAGCCGAAATAGCCACGGATGCAAAGTTAGCACCACCTTGCTTCCATCCACCTATCTCACCTTCTTTTCCTATGTCAACATTGTCATTGGGTTAGTCACGGTCTAATTAGTCATAGTTTCCTTCTTCGGAGGGTTGGCTAGTTTGCCTTCTCATCCAGCTTGAGTTGAGATCAGCCATATGGGCTTTTGCTTTGTTTACTCAGAGTTCTTTTCATCTCGTCTGGTTTGCTTCTTTCTGTCCACTCGCAGAGTTGTAGTTCTAGTTAGATTCGTTACTTCTTCACATCTCTCAATCAAATGCATGCTAAAATCCATTCTCTCACTAGCCACCCTGATTTGGCTAAACAAAGGACTTGGTCATTAAAAGTTGGTTCAACAAGAGCAATTTGATCTTATTGGCTTGCTTATTTAACTCATTTGAGTAAACCCCTTTTGTCCTAAATGCCTCTTCCTTTTCATCCATTACCGTTAGCGCAATATGCTCCTCGATTGATTTGCCATCTCGGCTCCTCTTTCCCTTGCTTGGGAGGACGTCAAATCTAGCTAGTGCCACTACTCTTAGTTATTTTCACAACTCTCCTACTATTGAGTAAAGGTAATAGGATCAGTATTGGGAAATGGCCTAACTAGAATGGCAGACTCAAGGTGATGACTAGTGGATCCTGGGCTAATCTCCTTTATAATGGTAAGGATCATGACCATGGGAATGATTTTTTTCTAAATAAACTACTGCACCTATGAGTCCTCTTACCCACTAGTCACTCTGTTCACGCAAAATGAATGTGAACCAATTGTTGACAGTGATGATCTAATTAACTTGAGAAGGTAGTGAGTGCATTGATGCAACAAAGTTTGAAGATAGTTAGTGTGACATGAGTGACTCATTTTGTTGTCAATTTTTTTGACTCTAGGAAGGATCAGATACGTATTCTCTCATCTTGGTGGTTTGGGCATAGGGAAAAGGCTTTTCCACTTTTGTCAACTCTGAATGAAAGCATCAAATTAGTTTCATTAAGAAAGGCAAAAAAGACTAGGAAAGCTCAGAAAGGAGAACCTGGCTACCCCCTTCTTCATTCATCCATTTAGGTTAGAATGGATCCAGGGAACCTAGCTCGGGAAGAGCCCAGATTATGTGGAGACCCAGGTTTTTATAACAGATTATATAATACATTTTGTAAAGATAGGGCCCTTAGAGTAAATTTTTTTTCGCAAACCAAAGCAGCAGAAATTCTTTTCTTTAGAATTTGTTTTGTAAAACCTAAGTCACCATCTCATACATAACATAAGTAGAATTTTGTATAAGATAAAATTCCATTGAAAAAATATTCTTTTATTAAACTTCAGGATCCATCTAGTGGTTCACAGTACACAACCCATTGTATCCTTACAATACTTGTCCAAATATACAATCCAAATTACAAAGTTCAAAATTCAATACATGTTCTAATACAATGTTTCAAGGGATATACCCTGATTACTTATTCTTCAATTGTTCTTCAAGTCTTGAGCTCCTATGTCTCCTTCTCTGTATCTGAGATATTGTAAACATTCGAACATTTACAATATCTCAGCAAGCTATGCTTGGTAGGGGATAAGAATGTAAGTTATTGACACTATAATCTCAATATTCAAGTATCCCATAATTCATTCTATCATAAACACATTCATTAATAACTATTAGTTATAAGGACATCTCATTTCCTTGTCATTTGTGTTCACCTTTATGCATACATATTGTATAAGGACAAATCCATTAAAAATGTAAAAATAATCAAGAATCATTTCTATACAAAGCTGATCAACTCCTTTCATTATAAGAGATTTGTATCTCAGCCAGTTACTATACAGGGATTTTCCCTTCTTGGGAAAAATATTGGTAATATACAATTACCTGACATTTCATCATATCATCCCTTAAGGCATTTCACTATGCTAATTTCATATGCATCATAATGCAAAATAATCAAGGACTACTATGCTTGCAGTCTGATCCATACAGCGCGCTCGGATAACTGTTCAATAATCCACTTATACCATTCTCAGTGGAAATTACAATATCCATGTCCATATGGGAGAACCATGGCTGTCACAGTGGTGGCCTTCCCATAAATGCCCCACCCGACTTTTAGCCTTTCATAGGCTTGGTATTCAATATCATCAAGTTTTAGAGAGTGGGTGGCCAAACCCTCTTAACTCTCCTAGCATAACATCCCCAGGCCTATTCCTGTTTAAAATAAAAACACAAGCCTCCAAGCTTGTATGTAAAATAATACTTATACATATCAGACTATCTGTCTGTTTATCTAGGACTGGAATATTTTCTACTTTCCTATTCACTTAGGGTTGTTCTCAATTCTCAACTTGACCATTTAATACTTATTTTTCTCATCATTTGGTTGGATCATATTTCAATTTGAGGTATTTACCTTAATATATTGGTATCATACATGTCAATACTTCAAAACATAAGATCATGTATTAGACATGTATCTTCATGTAAAGGCATTCTTAATAATCCACCTACCTCAATAAGGTATTCTTACTCCTTGAAATCTGCCATAGTCTCGATCAACATATATCTGTCAAATCATATGTGTAATGTCATTTTTCTAATCAAGGGTACATACTACATGGTCTTTTGATCATCCTTACGTAGGATGATCTGAATCTTTCTTCCTTGAATATCCTATATCCATGGGTTTAATATCATCTATACAAATACTATCTATATTATACATAAGAATCTAATTTACATTGATGTTTCTTTTTCCTTATTGTTTTTGATCATACAAGATCTCATCTTGTTTGATCATCTTTATCTCACTTACTATTTTTATTAAGGTTAGATAATTTGCTTTCTTTTTATGTTCTTATTATTATTCAACCACTTAGTGTCTTACTTGGTTGAAGATAATTTATTTCTTCCTATCACTAGACAACACCTCCTTATTTCAGGATGACCAATACTTACCAGTTAAAGTCTGCTCAAAAAGTGATTAATACAACCCTCATGTAAGGAGGTGTTTAGACCTCTCTTACGTCAATGGGAGGTGAGGGAAAAGCACTTGGCTCTTGTATACCCCGTATAACCACAATGTTCAGAGTCTAGTGGAGTGGTACTAGCTCAACCTTTGACAAGGTTCCTATGAGCTCTTTACCTTAAGTCCCTTCTCTAATTGATTTTAAGTATTTTCCATGGATATGCACAATGTCATCCATGGATGTTCATTATTTTCCTACTTTGGGCCAAGGAAATGATAAATCATTCCTTATATTGTCCTACTAACTATAGCCCTTATTAAGTCAAAATCATTCATTCATCTTAGTTGTCCATGAATTTCTATATTTCATTAGTTTACATTTTTGGTGATTTATGCTCCTTATATCTTAACAATTACTTAACAATTGAATAAAATTTGACAATAAGTAAATCATCAACTTGAAAGCATAAATCAAATATAAGTTTAACAACTATATACTAACATTCTTCCTATGAATGTAACTTAAGCTAGTGAAATAAAACTAACATGATCCTAAGTTATGAAACACTTCTTTTATCAGAATGAAATCATGTTTAAATCCTAATTTACACTAACATGATCCTAAGATAATCAAATCTACTAACAAATTACTCATTTAGGGCATATCATACTAAAATTTAAAGATTACACTATCATGCTTTTTAACTTAGAACATAAATCACATTTACACTTCTATATCCAATAAAAGACAATTAAAACTTAAAATATAAATCACATTTACACTTCTATATCCAATAAAAGACAATTAAACTAATTTTATTAAGATTATTATAAACCTTTAAATATGATCCAGCCATTAGATCTTAGGTGTTTTCCTTTAGATTAAGGGTTTTAATTACCTTTAGGTCTTTTAATCCATTAAGATCCAAAAATCATATCCACTTGATTTTGTCACATTTCATCCATGATCTAACTGGATTCCATCATAATATCATCCCTTTAATCCATCCCAAGGATCTAATCATACTTGATCTCATTGATCAAGTGGGTCCCTTTGTATTTTTTTATTTTTATTTTAGGGTTTTTCTACCATAAAGGGTAGATCCCCTATTTTATCCAAGATCTGTCTAGATTAATGATAGATATTACTTTATTATATTATTATATGATCACTAAAATAAATTTCCAAGATCTGATCACCTCAGATCTTGAAGATCTTAGAAATTGGACACTTATTTCCAAAATACAGAAAAATACAGAAATAAATTTTAGAAATATTATGACTTCATTAGAAACTAGACATTACAAGCTTTCCATAGCTTCTTTCTGATCCCAATTTGGAGTTCATATGACTTCCAATCTTAAATTGAAGTTTTCAACCGTTCCTAGGGTCCATATTTGATCTGGGCCCACCAGAATTAATCTCTCTTAATTGAGGGTCCAACCCTTGTTAGATTTTCTTGAAAATTGTACCCTAGGGGTTTTTGACCCTTATGAATCGATTGGAAAGCTTAGATTTTCCATCTGAGCTCTCTATCACCACAAATTGAAGGGTCTGGTATTTACTTTATTTTTGCCATTTTTCATTCAAATTAAATTACAGAAAAATAAAAATTACACTAAAACATAATAAATATGTATGGGAAGTAGTTTCACCTACCTGATTAGAGAAAAACAATATAATTGATGCCCAATTTGAGAGAATTACCGATTGATGATAATATAGCCCAATTATCCACCTTTTTGGGATTTTCTGTTGTTGGAACCATTGGATCTTGAAATTGATTTGGGGATTTTGTATATACTATAGTGTAGGATGTTATGGATGGTGGAATTGATGAGATTCTTCTTGGAACGGAGTACCTAATTGAATTTAGGTCTCTTGTTCCAATTAGAAATAGGAGAGAGAAATAAGGAAAAGAGAGTTTGGGGAGGGAGGAAGGGGAATTTGGGGCTAAAATTCCAGGGAAGATTTGGAAATTTTGTGGTTAAGGTTGTGAAAATTTTTGGGACATATTTATAGCCAAATTTGAATTTTTTTTCATTTCTTTTGATAAGATATTTTATTACTTTAGAATTTTTAATTACTAATGCATTCTCCATTCCCACTACAATCTCCACTACAATCTCGACTACCAGCAATAATGCACTGAGAAATTATTGGTGCTTCTAGAACATTGGCCCACTTTGTGGTCCCCACTTTTATGTGAAAAGACCTTTTTGCCCTTTTTAACTCCAAAATTGGAGAATAATAGGAAATATTTGTCCGAACTCAGAATCGAGCATACTTAGTGGCGTTGGAATCGTATTTCTAAGTACTTCATGAATATTGAGGTCTTATTTCTTGGATATGGGATATGGGTAAAATTACCATTTTACCCCCAAATGGAAAAATTAAGGAATTTTCATTTTAACTCAGAATTGAACATACTTAATATTGTTTTGATCAGTTTTCCAAGTATATCCATAATTTCTATGTTTGAATTTATAAAATAATCTCTATAAAAAGAGAATTTTCAATAACCTAATATTCTAGCCCAGAATTTCTAAAAATTCAAACTTTATTAATTTTCCTTAATAATTTACAAAAATTCGGGGTCATTACAGATTAATCACAGTAAGATAGTCCAATCTCTGAAATAAAGCTCAGTCTCTCTATACATAGTAGTAGAAGGCTTTGTATCTGACTTGATCCAATAGAGTCGGAACACACAGTAGATCCAGATTCCACACTATGTTGTGGGCTAGGGAGAGAGATGCTTTGTGAAGTCGAGCATTCAGTCTTCTTAGGGAGGAACTTAATTGATGGGCCTTCAAAAAGGAGTGAGGGAGTGATGGGCAAGCTTAGTCTATATCTTGTTCATGAGCCGCCAAGTACCAATCTTGTAATATTACTAGCACTAAAGGATTGGTCTTTCACTTGCTGATCGTTCGTAAGTCGAACTTGCTCTCTTGCCATGCCTTTCACTCACTCACTCACTTGAGTTAGAGTCATTCACTCTTTTTGTTTAGAGGATCATTCATTCTTCACTCTCTTGCATTACCCTTAGGAAGCGTAGCAACCAAGGTGCATATTATCATATAGAAATAAGCGAAGTGTAACGATTTGTACTACCAAAAAAATGTTGCTAACTAGTAGGCCCTTGAGTAAAGTCAGCCGATAAGCATAAGCAAGTGCAGTGAATCACATAGAGTTGCCCCTACCTATTAGCATGCTGATAGATAGGGCAGGTGAAGCATGAAGGGATGGATGTCTGAGTGATTGAAAGAGTTAGTTTTGAAAACCAAAGTATTTATAGGAATACAGGGGGTTCGAATCCCTCTCCATCTGCGAGGTCATAAGTTCTTGTGAGTACCCCAGTGTAAAGGCAATTGAGGTTTCTACCCCAGTACAAAATAGGGGGAATACTTTGGTTGACCAGCAGAAATCTCCAAGCCTAATGCTCATTGAAGAAAGGCAATGAATCACTCCTTTCCATTCCATTGGGTCTAGTAGGGGGAGGATGCTATCTACTATGCCCCAATTGCAGAGATGCCAAGATGCGGGATAAAGTACTAGTCCACTTAGTCAATCTTTTGCCCACATCTCTAGCTACACAAGGCCAGTATGTGAATACTTGGGGAGTGTAGTAAAAGGTAGGTGGCCTTTGCTACTTGGTTTATAAGCTCGCTTGTAAGCCAAGGATAAGCAGTTCTATCAGAGTCTCGATTTGCGTCAATTTGTACATGCTGGTCAGGCTTAATATGCAAGCATTTGAGGACTAAAACCTCCATTTAAGGACCGAGGGCTGTGAATCATGCTGAGAATGAGGTAAGGACCTTCTCTCTCTGACGTAGCCAAAGTGAGAACCATTCGATGAAGGTAGAGATCAAAGCCGGGCACAGGTGCTGCAGTGAAAGATTCCAACATAGCTAGATGGCTTAAAGAAAGAACAAAAAGACTCACTTTGGGTCCATGGCTCTAGTCAAAATGGCCCTTCCCTCCCTTTGAAGAAAGCCCTAATCGTAGACCACACTTGTCATTCTTTTTGTAATGAGGAGTCCGACCGATGAACCTTGCGAGCATCCTAGGCAAGATATATGGCTTCAGCTACAACTAAGCGAACTACTTCTATATATTCTGTAGAAGTGAATATGAGAGAAAAAGATCTTCTTTCACATAGTGGGAGGCTGGCCTTCTCTCTTCCCAATTCTCACAATGAGACCTCTTTCACTCACTTAGTGGACAACCCAAAGGACTTTAATAAAGCCCCCTTTTGCCTCATCCTAATCTCATGGGTGAAGTAGCAGCTCCCTCCTATTACTATTACTGGGGTGGAGTCGAAGCTATGACACCAGAAAGTCAAAGAGATTCCATCCCATACCACTCATGTAGTTTTCTTCCTACCTCCTAGTTAGGCCTTATCTCGCTTTCCAACTCTCATTTGGATGCGGTGTCAGCACTACTAAATGCAACTCTCATTTCAACATTCTTTCCTCTCTATTTGTCCTTCCTTCTCTATGTAATAACCCCAATTTTTGTAATTGATTGAGAAAATCAATAAAGTTTGAGTTTAAGAAATTTCAGGCTGAAATATTAGGGCTATTTAGAAAATACTTCTTATAAAAGTATAATCAAGGAATAAGACATGTACAATTGAAATTAAACTTAGCAAACCCTTCAGAATGACTGTAAGCACGACAAATTCTGTATTCGGCTGAAAAATCCTTAATTTTGTTCATTTTTGGGCAAAAGGATAAAATAGTAATTTTACCCAAAAATCAAAATATGAGACATCAAAATTTAGAATGTACTGAGAAATACGAATCCAATGCCACTAAGTACGCTCAATTCCGAGATCATGGGAATAAACCCTAATTTTTATATAGAAAGGGCAAAATGGTCTTTTTACACCATGTGGGACCCACATGGGACCCAAAATCGAATCCTATGGCCAGCCCACGTGAAATCATGAGTTAAACCATACCAGCTGGTCTTGGGGAAGAAAGTGGAGAATGGGAGAATCCAATGCTAAATTAATAATAAAAAATTAATATCATCATTACACATCACCATGAAAGAAGACCCAAAATACCTATAAATACAACCCCAAAAATTCTCCAAAAATGTTCATAAAATTCCCATGAAATTGTCTTCACTTTCTCTGCAAATTTAGGCCTAGATCCATCCCCAAAAGCCCAAAACTCTCAAGAAATCTCTCTCTTTTCATTTTCTTTTTCTCTCTATAGATTAGAATAAGAGACCTAAATTCAATTAGGCACTCTGTTCCAAATCGGATATCACAAATCCCACTGTCAACAACGAAAATCACAAGAAAGGTGGATCTTTGGCTATATTATCATCAAAATGGGAATTCTTTTAAATTGGACCATACAACCTGTATTTTTCTCCAATCAGGTAGGTGGAACTACTTTCTGGACATGTTTATTAGTGTTTTGTGAAATTTGTAGTTTACTGTAATCTTATTTTGGTAAAAAAATTGCAAAAGTAAAGTAATGTCAGTACCTACAAATTAGGAATATTGAGGGCTCGGATGGAAATTTTGACCCTACCAATCGATCTAGAAGGCTCCCAAAACCCTAGGGTAAAATTTTCACTAAATTTTATGGAGTTTTGGGCCCACAATTGAGAAGGGATTGATTCGATGGTCCAAATGGATTGTCCGATCTCTTAATTGGACCAAAGACGGCGTGCGAGATGCCACACGTGTGCCCGTGCAGCGCATGTGACATAGTTCCACGCCCGTCCTGGGCGGGAGCGTCCATCTCACATCCGCAATGGACGTGCGCGACGAACCGAGCGTTTCGCCTGGCTCGTTTCTGCCCGACTAATCTGGGCCGTCCATTCCGATGGGTCCAGATCAAATCTAGGCCCTAGGAATGGACTGTAAACTTCTAGATCTCATTCTAGAGTCATATATGACTCCAAATTGAGATCGGAAAGAGGTTATGGAAATCTTACAACCTCTATTTTCTTATGAAATAATAAAATAGAGAAACTATGTAATAAAACCTTTTGTATTTAGGTAACAAGTTTCCAATTACCAAGATCTTTAAGATATGAGATGATCAGATCTTGTAAATATGTTTTAATAATGATATAATATTGAAATTAAGTTATATAAATGGTTTATTTAGACAGATCTAAGAGATATTAAGGGATTTACCCACTATGGTGGAAAAACCCTAAAAATTACAAAGGGACCCACTTGATCAATAAGATCAAGTGTGATCAGATCCTAGGGATGGATGGAATGGATGTTGATATGATAAAATCCAAGGAGATTATAGATGGATTATGAAAAAAAAAATATTAATATGATCTTAATAAAGAAAACCCCCTAAATATAACTAAAACCCTTAATCAAAAGGAAAAGATCTAAGATCTAATGGTTGGATCATAAGTAAAAGTTTTTGATAATCTTAATCTACTTAATTTAAATGTCTTTTATTTGAAAAAGGAATTGTAAATGTGATTTATGTTATAAATTAGGAAGCATGCTAGCGTAATTCTTGAATTTTACATGCTAAGCTCTAAATGTTATCAGATTGTTAAAATAGGCTAGAAATTTAATTATCTTAGGGCCAAGTTAGGTTGAATTTGAGGTTTCAGCATGATTCCATGAGATTACTAGTAAAATTTCATATATTACATAACATAGGATCATGCTAGTTTAAGTATAGTTTTATTCCATTAGGTTGAGTTACATTCATAGGGAGCATGTTAGTATAAATGTTTGTTAAATTTATATTGGAGTCATGATTTAAAGTTTATGATTTAATTGTTGTCAAATTTTATTAATAGATTCAAATGTTAAGCAGTTGTTGAGATATAATGAGCATAAGTCACCAAAATGTATTCTAATTGGAAATTAGAGTTTCATGAACACATAAGAAGAAGGAATGACTTTGACTTAACATTAGTAAGGGCTATAGTTAGTAGGACAATATAAGGATTATCAAATCATTAGCCCAAACTAGGAGAATAATAAACCCCATGAATGACATTTTTAAATGTTCATGGGCTTAATTAAAATCTATTAGAAAGAGTACTTAGGGTAAACATGCTTATAGGAACCTTATGAAAGGTTGAGCTATGGTCACTTTCGTGAATGTTGAACATAATGGTTAAGGTGGTTATCTAATAGAGCCTCACTCTTCCGCTACCTTCCGTTGACGCTTGTGAGGTGTAAACCCCTCCTCACATGAGGATTGAAGTAACCACTTTGTGTTCACCCATTCAGCTAGTAAGCATTAGACAATTGGAAATAAGAGGAGCAATCTAGACGTAGGCTTAAATAAGTTACCTTCAGCCAGCAAAACATTAACTGGTTTAATAATAATAGTAAGAGCATAAAAGGTTAGTAAATTACCTAACCCTAACAAAAATTGTAAGTAAGATAAGGATGATCAAATAAGATCCATTAGATCTTGGATGATCAAGAACAATAAGAATAAGAATATTATATTGTACTTAGTATGCATGTTTATTAGTATGCATGTTATAGTTCACTAGATTAGATAATCTAAACCCTTGATCAAAGATGATTCAAGGAAGAAAAACCAGATCATCCACCTTAGGGATGATCCAATAACTGAAATTAGATCAAAGTAGAACTAGATGATAAAAGATCTGGGACCTTGATCTTTATCAAAATGTGTAGATTGTCAATCAATGGATCTATGAAAGATCAAGATCAAGGAGATGGACACACAAAGACTTAGAGATAGAAAAATACTTAGATATGAATGATCTAAAGATCATTCTAAATATCAGATCTAGTGATCAATAGGATTGTTTCTAATTTATATATATTAATAATAAGCATGGATGTACAGATTACATACATCAGTCAAGATCATGGAAGATTTGGGAAAAGGGATCACTCCTTGAAGGTAGGAGGATTTGATGAATGCATTTACATGGGATGAACATGAATGAACCCATGACCTTATGTTGACAAGACTAAATCGCTTAAAAACCTTATGATCCAACCAAACACATATAAGATAGTTAAGGACTAGACTATAAGTGAATAGGGAACTAGAAGACATTTCAGCCCTAAGTAAACAGACAGAAGGTCTAATATGTTTGAAATCTATTTTACATACAAGCTTGGAGGCTTGTGAGTTTGTTTTAATAGGCATAAGCCTAGAGGGATGCTATGCTAGAGGAGTTATAAGGGTTTGGCCACCCGCTCCTTGAAATTTGATGATTTGATGATACATTGCCCTATGAGAGGCTAAAAGTCGGGTGGGGCAATTATGGGAAGGCCACCACTGTGAAAGTCCTGTCCCCCCATATGGGTAGTGACATCATATTTTCCACCGTGGTATCAATGGAGAATAGGGCAGTTATCGGAGCATGCTAGTACGGATCAGACTGCAACATGGTAGCCCTTTTGATTATTTTGCACTATGATGCATATGAGAGTAGGCATAGTGAAATGCCTTATGTTTTAGTTGGGGATGATATTTGACTACTTTCATAAATTTAACTGATGCACCCATGTATAGTATGTATGTATATGTGACAACCCGGGTTTTCCCTTGCATTTTTAAATGCAATATCTAATTCCTATGGCGGGATGCATCACTATTTGAAAACCATTTTATAAAAACCATGCAATGCAGTGAAAAACCTTTTGTTCTAAACTCATTTTGAAAACCCCGAGTGTCATTTGGTTTCAGAACAATCAAAGTAGTTTTTGAAAATCTTCAGAAATTATAAATGTTTTTCCCCAGGTCTATCCAGTCATAGCTCACAGCCCAACTGTAATTAAATACAAATACATGTCCAAAGGGTAGAGAGTTTACTTACATGTAAAATTGTCTCATGTTTGATTCACTTGCTCGTAGCACTAATATCTCCTGAGGCGTCTTCTATTTGTGAGTGGAACTATCCTGAAAAATGTTATGGATAGGGCGAGTATATACTTTACTCAGTAGGAGTCAATCACTACTAGTTTTACAATGCATGCTATGTTTAAAATCATATGATCTTTAAAACATGTGCATGTTCCAACAATCATGTTCAATATCGATATTAAAAACCACTGTCGAATTGGAATACTGACGACTTAAAGAATAGCATAATCCAAGTCGAAAGTATATATATATCATAAACATAATGATATGCTTAGATGCTCGACTAAATCCAACTCATGGATATCTGGTATGGTCGACCAACCTCATGTCATGCCATATGCAATGCAAGTAAATCCTCAAACCATAGGGCCCAACTATGCCCACAACCTCGCCGCCGTGTGGTCCCTAGGTACCTAGGGACACAGGGTCTTATGCCTCCACGGGATATATGACACTTCGACCCAGTGCTGTGACACCAGTGGTAACCCCCTATACCACATGTAGTGGAAGCAGGGACATGCCCTTTTTGGGCGTGGTACCCATCCACCTAATAGTGGTAGAGGCTGGAGGCCAACCCAGACCTCTCGACATAGCGCCCATGAGCTTACCAGCCCAAATCACATATGATCCAACCAGCAAAAACCTCTTTTTCAAAACCTGTCCTCTTTGGGTCCCTCACAACTGCCTACCCAGCGTCTTTTGGTAACCCTCAAGGACGTGCAATTTTTCAAGAATTCAATGCTCACAAATCATGCAATATATGCAATTGTTTGTAAAACATGTCTATGCATAATGTATTTATCATATGCATGCTGAATTCATTTATATGCTAAACAAGTCATAAAATAAGTCATGCTAAACAAGTCATATACTTATACTTAAAACATGCATTCTCAAAATGATCATGGCTCTTTTAAAAAGTCTAGTAGCGATAGAGCACCTACCTCGAAGTCTCCTGGAGTCGTGTCCTTCATCACTCAACCCGTCCCTGGGTCTCATTTATAAACTCCTGGATATGAATGGATACAAGGAGTCCTTATCAATTTCGATCTATTTAGAAATTAGATCGCTAGGTTTGCCTTTTAGGGTCCATGGGTCCTTACCTAATTCATTTGTTAGGCTAGATCCTCTGATGTGGATCTACCATTCAATGGTTAACTCTGTAAATTGTCCTCTAATCCTAACTTTCTAGTCTCATTAGGTCCGTGTGTCCCAGTTCCTAGGACACCTGTGCATCCTGGTTGAACCGTGACCACCTCACGTGCGTGCGCGCCCAAAGGCCACGCCAGGGACTGCATTTTGCATGCGCACATTCATGCTCAAGCGACGTGCTATGACACGCATCCTGGATGGCATCGTACGGAAGCACCTTTGGTGTAACATGGTGCGTCTCAGCTCCCAGGGCACCTCGTGCATCCTGGTCGAGCCAGGACCCATGCCCCACGTTGCGGTGCACCCGAAGGCCACACATAGGGACAGTGTATGCACTGTCGTACGCTTGGAACCCGTCCCAGGGACCTTGTCCCAGGTGCACGTGGAGTATGGCATCCCTGGGACACCTTGTTCGTGTAGGGCCGGCTGGAACCGATCTTGGAGCATTTTCCTGCCAGGAAACCCGGCTGGAAAACGGCTGGGAAGAGACTAGATCCGGCATGGATCTGGCCTGGGGGAAGCAAACGGAGAGAAAGGGAAAGAGGGGCTTACTTGGGTAGCCGGGGATGCCGTCCTTCGGGTGGTGCTGCTCCCTCTTTCCGCCTGAAAACTGCATGTTTGTAGGAAATCGTGAAGAGGGAAATCCCAATGTCGTGCAAGGCCAGAAAAGGGAAGAGAGGGGAAATGGGGAGAATGGCCAGCCTGACTCAGGCCTGGCCATTGCCGAAAAACACAGAAATATTGGGTTGAGATGGGTTTCTGATTTTTTTGGAAACCCCAGTTTCAAAATGGCCAGAAAAATCCTGTTTTCATGAGGGGGAAATGGTGCTTTTTATAGCCCTGCTATGGCGGTGCTACCAATGGCGGTGCCGCCCTTGGCGGTGGCAAATCTCTCTGGAAAAATCAGGAGATTAGGGTTTCTGGAGAGATTTGAGGAGGAAGACGATAGGGGGTGCCGTTACCAAAACGGCCCCTGCGTTTTTTGTTCTTTTTCGTTTTTCTATTTAAATTACAGAAATGCCCCTGATCTTTAAACGTCCGTAACTTCTTCATACGAACTCTGTTTTTGGCGTTCTTTGAGGCGTTGGATTCCATTTTTCGAGTAGAATCTAATGGTACCAAGTTTCCTCACAAATTCCTTTTTTTTACTATTTTAAATAAAGTAAAACATTCAACATAGTTCATTTCCTATAGAATGCCCAATTCAATAGCGTAAATTGCTCGAGCATTACGGTATATGAATGTACATAAATACAAAGTTAAGAGTAGAGACATGAATATGTTTAGGGATAATGGGATTATAAAGTATTAGAATTATGTTGTCAATTATTTTGCTTCTTGAATCCCCTATCAAGCATTGCTTGCTGAGATATTGTAAATGTTGCAATATCTCAGATGCAGCGAAGGAGAGTTAGGAGCTTAAGATGATAGAAGACTTGAAGAGAATAATCTTCAAGGTATACCCTTGAAGACATGTATTTAGCTTTGTTTGAGAGTGTTGTATTGTAATGAGAGTTTCATTGTATGATGAGCTTTGAGTTTAGATTATGTAATTTGCACAAGTATTGTAATGGATTTGGCTGTACTGTGAACCACTGGATGAATTCTAAAATTTAATAAAAGTATATTCCTTCAATGGAATTTTATCTTGTACAAAATTCTACTTATGTTATGTATGAAGTGATGACTTGGGTTTTACAAAACAAGTTCTAACGAAAAGAATTTTTGCTACTTTGTTTTGCAAAAAAAAATTACACTATTAAGGACCCTGCCTTTCAAAATACATTACAAAACGTGTTACAAAAACCGAAGTCGTCATAGTTGGTATCAGAGCCATTCATCCAGTCACAGTACAGTACAAATATGTCCAAAAGAGAGATTATAATCCAAGTCTAGATTAAGATAGATGTAGTTGTATAGAGGATTGATAGAAATTTTGGTTTATGAGCAGATGCCAACAAAGAGAGTCACAAGGCAGGCAGCTCAAAATGCTCCAGAGGACAATATGGAGAGAGTAACCATGAGCAATGTGGAAGATATGATGACAAGGGTGTTGAGGAACCTCCTTCCTTGCCTACAACAAACCTAAGGTTCATCACCTCCTATAGAAATACTAAGTACGCAGGCTCAAGCTTAGCCTGAAGTGAGACATACAACACCAACACCAACACCAGCTACTCCCACACTAGTACAAGGGCAATTTTCCTTTGTACCAAATGAAGAAGTTGGAAAATCTCCATTAGCACCAGAAAAAGTTGACAAAATGATGGAGAGATTTCTAAAGATGACTATAATATATAATGGCAAGGGTGAAGTTGAGAAGGTAGAGGACTGGATATATGAAGCAGAAAGGACTTTTCGTGCGCTACATACTCCTCTAGAGTTGAAGTTGAAATTTGCCACCTACTTATTCAAACAAGAAGCTACATTTTGGTGGAGATCAACTAACAACACCTTCTTCTCAAATTCTGAAGATACTACATGGGAGGAATTTAAGGAAGTATTTAACCATAAATATTTTCCTTCTCATGTACAAGAAAGAAAGTTGATAAAGTTTTTGGACCTAAGGCAAGGGAATATGTCGGTGGTGGACTATGATAACAAGTTCACACATTTAAGGAGATTCACGACTCATGTGTGTAACACAGAAACACACATTGTGAACCGATTCATTGAAGGGCTGCACCCAGATCTAAAAATAAAGGTGCTGGGTATTAAACCCACTACCTTGGTAGACTGTGTGGAAATGACTTCCAAGTTTGAAGAAGAATACAAAAAGGGTCAAACTACCAAGTATAGTGGAGGAGGAAACAATAACTTAAGGCCTTTCCAAAAGAATAAAAGGCCTTAGAACAATTTTAAGCCCCAAAGAAATCAAAGGAACAATGCACCAAGCCAAAATAGACAACCATGTCCAAGATGCAGAAAATTTCACCAAGGCAATACTTGCCCTCGACGTATGCAACAACAACCACAACGATTTCCAATCAAGTGGCATAATTGTGGGGAGTATGGACATATCGCCGCCTACTATACCAAACCATTGGCGGTCAAGGAGGCAAAACTAGAAATTGCCCCTCGACACCAAGGAAGGGTCTTCGCCATCACTGACGGCCAAGTTGGACCATCATCCAATGCTGTGATTGAAGGTACACTACTTGTAGTAGACGACTATGCCAAAGTATTATTTGATTCTGGATCTACGCATTCCTTTATATCTTACGAATTTGTATCTAGTATATAACTGTGAGTGGAAAACTTAGGATTTTATCTAGATGTAACAACTTTAGTTGGAAAAATAGTTAAATTACAGGAATACTTACATAATGTACCTATAGAAGTATTGGCCAAAAGAATGGACATAGACCTCATTTTATTGAATATGGTGGATTTTGACATCATACTGGGTATGGATTGGTTAGCAAAATGCTGGGTAGTTATGGACTGTCACAAGAAGAAAATCACATTTAGTATACTAGGGGAGAAAGTATTAGTATTGTATGGAAAACACAATGACTTAGACAAATCCATCATCTTAGCTATGAAGGCAATCAAACATATGTCCAAGGGGTGTTAGGCATTTCTAGCAACAGTTATTTCCTTAAATGTTGAACAACCCAGGATAACAGAACTTGTAGTCAGGGAATTCCAAGATGTTTTTCCTGAAGAGCTACCAGGGTTACCCCCAAATAGAGAAATTGAGTTTACCATTGAAGTAATTCCTGGTACAACTCCAATTTCTAAAGCACCTTATAGGATGGCCCCAGCAGAGTTGAAAGGACAAGTACAAGAATTGTTAGACAAAGGGTTTGTTGGACCAAGTAGTTCACCATGGGGAGCACCAGTGATATTTGTGAAGAAGAAGGATGGGTCTATGAGATTATGCATTGATTATAGAATGTTGATCAGTGTCACAGTGAAAAATAGGTATCCCTTACCTCGCATTCATGATCTCTTTGATCAACTCCAATCTGCTAAGGACTTTTCCAAAATTGACCTTAGATCAGGATATCATCAATTGCGTATTAAGGATGAAGACATACCCAAGTCAGCATTTAGAACTCGATATGGGCATTACGAGTTTCTAGTCATGTCTTTTGGGCTAACCAATGCACCAGCAGTGTTTATGGATTTGATGAATAGAATCTTCAAGGAATTTTTGGAAAAATTTGTGATTGTGTTTATTGACGATATACTGATTTACTCTACCAGTATCAAAGAACATCAAGAACACTTACGAATTGTACTAAATACCCTCAGAACACATAAACTATTTGGTAAATTTACTAAGTATGAATTTTGGTTAGAGAAGGTCAATTTCTTGGGTCACGTAATTTCTAAGAATGGTGTAGAAGTGGACCCCACCAAGATTGAAGCAGTAATGAATTGGGAGAAACCTAAAACAATAACAAAAATACGTAGTTTTCTTGGACTAGTAGGATACTACTATAGATTCATTCAAGGGTTCTCTAGTATAGCTCTTCCTTTGACATCGTTGATAAGAAAGAGGGTACAATTCACTTGGACAGAAGAATGTGAAAATAGTTTTCAAGAGCTAAAGAAGAGGTTAACTACAGCACCAATATTGACTTTGCCTGATGGGAGTGAAGGATATGAAATATACTGTGATGCTTCAAGCAAAGGGCTAGGGGGTGTGTTAATGCAAAATGAGAAGGTCATTGCTTATGCATCTAGAAAATTGAAGAAACATGAAATAAATTACCCAGCACATGACCTAGAATTGGCAGCTGTAGTTTTAGCATTGAAAATTTGGAGACATTATTTGTATGGGAAAAAGTTCAATGTATTCACAGATCATAAAAGTCTTAAATACATCTTCACTCAGGCTGATTTGAACATGAGACAAAGCAGATGGATAGAGTATATCAAAGACTACAATTTTGCCATCCAATACCATCCTGGAAAAGCAAATGTAGTAGCTGATGCATTAAGCAGACAACCAAGAGCTTTACTCACAAACATCACAATTAAATCATCTTTTGTAAAAAGAGTCCTTAAAGCCCAAGAAGAAGATAGAATAACTCAGGAGTTATGTAAAAAGAAGGGATTTTTTAAGGGTACAGATGGGGGTATACGTTTTCAAGAGAGATTGGTGGTTCCTTTAAATACATGTTTGAAAAAGGAACTGATACAAGAAGCCCATTAGTCAAAGTTTTCTATACACCCTGGAGGTACAAAGATGTATCAGGATTTAAAAAGAAACTTTTGATGGGAAGGCATGAAAAGAGAAATAGGAGAATTTGTGGCTAAATGTCTAAATTGTCAATAAGTAAAAGCTGAACACCAAAGACTATCTAGAATGTTACAAACATTGGAACTTCGAGAATGGAAGTGGGACAATATCACTATGGATTTTGTAGCAGGATTTCCAAGGACCCGAGCAGGGCATGACATGATTTGGGTGGTTGTGGGTAGGCTAACAAAGTCAGCATGTTTCCTTCCAAATAGACAAAACCAATTAGTTGACAGTCTAAGTAAGTTATACATCAAAGAAATAGTAAGTCTTCATGGGATTCCACTATCCATTATCTCTGATAGGGATGGAAGATTTACTTCAAGATGTTGGAAGAGTGTACAACAAGCCTTAGGAACCTCACTTAAATTCAGTATAGCATTTCACCCCCAAACTAATGGTCAATCAGAAAGGACTATTCAAACCTTAGAAGATATGTTGAGAGCATGTGCCTTAGATTGGAAAGGGAGTTGGGATGAACATCTTCCTTTAGTAGAATTTGCATATAACAACAATTTTCAAGCAAGTATTGGTATGGCACCATATGAAGCATTGTATGGACGACCATGTTGATCACCAACCTATTGGAGTGAAGTTGGAGAAAGAAAGCCGATAAAGTCAGAACTAGTGGAACAGTGTATAGACAAGGTCAAATTGATACAGAAGAGGTTGTTAACAGCACACAGTCGACAGAAGAGTTACGCAGATAAAAGACATAGAAACCTGGAATTCGATGTGGGGGAGCATGTATTTCTAAAAGTATAACCTATCAAAGGAGTAATGAGGTTTCGAAGCAAAGGAAAACTTAGTCCTAGAATCATTGGTCCATTTGAAATCTTAGAAAGAGTTGGTTCAGTGGCCTACAAATTAGCCCTACCACCCCAACTCTGAAAAATACATAGTGTCTTTCATGTGTCTACGCTAAGGAAATATCTTCAAGATGACACTCATGTACTTCAAAGGGTGCCAGAAGAGCTAAAGCCAGACCTAACCTTTGAAAAGAAAGCAATACGAATTCTGGACCGCAAGGAACAGAAGTTAAGGGCCAAAAGCATTCCGTTAGTCAAAGTCCTGTGGCAACATCACTCTGTTGAGGAAGCCATGTGGGAAACGGAAGTAGAAATGAGGAAGACACACCGTAGTTTGCTTGATTAATTATTGTATAACAAATTTCGAGGACAAAATTATTGTATGGGGGGAAGATTGTAATAACCCCAATTTTTGTAATTGATTGAGAAAATCAATAAAGCTTGAGTTTCAAAAATTTCAGGTAGAAATATTAGGGTTATTTAGAATATACTTCATATAAAAGTATAATCAAGGAATAAGACATGTACAATTGAAATTAAACTTAGTAAACCCTTCAGAATGACTGTAAGCACGACAAATTCTGAATTCAGATGAAAAATCCTTAATTTTCTTCATTTTTGGACAAAAGGGTAAAATAGTAATTTTACCCAAAAATCAAAATATGAGACATCAAAATTTAGAATGTACTGAGAAATACGAATCCAATGCCACTAAGTACGCTCAATTCCGAGATCATGGGAATAAACCCTAATTTTTATATAGAAAGGGCAAAATGGTCTTTTTACACCATGTGGGACCCACATGGGACCCAAAATCGAATCCTATGGCCAGCCCACGTGAAATCATGAGTCAAACCATACCAGCTGGTCTTGGGGAAGAAAGTGGAGAATGGGAGAATCCAATGCTAAATTAATAATAAAAAATTAATATCATCATTACACATCACCATGAAAGAAGACCCAAAATACCTATAAATACAACCCCAAAAATTCTCCAAAAATGTTCATAAAATTCCCATGAAATTGTCTTCACTTTCTCTGCAAATTTAGACCTAGATCCATCCCCAAAAGCCCAAAACTCTCAAGAAATCTCCCTCTTTTCATTTTCTTTTTCTCTCTCTAGATTGGAACAAGAGACCTAAATTCAATTAGGCACTCTATTCCAAATCGAATATCACAAATTCCACCATCAAAAACTTCCTACCATACCTTAGCTACAAAATCCCCAAAGAAATTTCGAGATCCAATGGTTCAAATAACAAAAATCGCAAGAAATGTGGATCTTTGGCTATATTATCATCAAAACGGGTATTCTTTTAAATTGGACCATATAACCTGCATTTTTCTCCAATCAGGTAGGTGAAACTACTTTTTGGACATGTTTATTAGTGTTTTGTTAAATTTCTAGTTTACTGTAATCTTATTTTGGTAAAAAAAAAAATTGCAAAAATAAAGTAATGTCAATACCTTCAAATCAGGAAGATTGAGGGCTCAGGTGGAAAATCTAACCCTACCAATCGATCCAAAAGACTCCCAAAACCCTAGGATAAAATTTTCACTAAATTTTATGGAGTTTTGGGCCCTCAATTGAGAAGGGATTGATTGGACTATCCAAAGGGACTGTCTAATCTCCTGATCAGACGGCATGCGAGACGCCACACGTGTGCTCGTGTAGCGCGTGTGATGTCATTCCGCGCGCGTGGGTGGACGTCCCGGGCAGGAGCATCTGTCTCTCGTCTGCAAAGGACCTGCATGACGAATGGAGCATTCCGCCTGGCTCGTTTCTGCTTGACTAATCTGGGCCATCCATTCCAATGGGCCCAGATTAAATCTAGGCCCTAGGAATGGACTGTGAACTTCCAGATCTGATTCTGGAGTCATATGAACTCCAAATTGAGATCGAAAAGAGGCTATGGAAGTCTTACAACCTCTATTTTCTTATGAAATGATAAAATAGAGAAAATTTGTAATAAAACTTTCTGTATTTAGGAAACAAGTTTCCAATTGCCAAGATCTTCAAGATCTGAGATGATCAGATCTTGTAAATATGTTTTAATAAATGATATAATATTGAAATTAAGTTATATAAATGGTTTATTTGGACAGATCTAAGAGATATTAACGAATTTACCCACTATGGTGGAAAAACACTAAAAATTACGAAGGGACCCACTTGATCAATAGGATCAAGTGTGATCAGATCCTAGGGATGGATGGGATGGATGTTGATATGATAAAATCCAAGGAGATCATGGATGGATTATGAAAAAAAAAAAATCAATATGATCTTTGGAGGTTAATAAAGAAACTTAAATATAACTAAAACCCTTGATCAAAAGTAAAAGTTTCTAATAATCTTAATCTAATTAATTTACATGTCTTTTATTTGATAAAAGATTTGTAAATGTGATTTATGTTCTAAATTAGGAAGCATGCCAGTGTAATTCTTGAATTTTACATGCTATGCTCTAAATGTTATTAGATTGTTAAAATAGGCTAGAAATTTAATTATGTTAGGTCCAAGTTAGGTTGAATTTGAGCTTTTAGCATGATTCCATGAGATTACTAGTAAAATTTCATATATTACATAACTTAGGATCATGCTAGTTTAAGTATAGTTTTATTCCATTAGGTTGAGTTACATTCATAGGGAGCATGTTAGTATAAATGTTTGTTAAATTTATATTGGAGTCATGCTTTAAAGTTTATGATTTAATTGTTGTCAAATTTTATTAGTAGATTCAAATGCTAAGTAGTTGTTGAGATATAATGAGCATAAGTCACTAAAATGTAATCTAATTGGAAATTAGAGTTTCATGAACACATAAGAGGAAGGAATGACTTTGACTTAACATTAATAAGGGCTATACTTAGTAGGACAATATAAGGATTATCAAATCCTTAGCCCAAACTAGGAGAATAAGAAACCCCATGAATGACATTGTAAATGTTCATGGGCTTGATTAAAATCTATTAGAAAGAGTACTTAGGATAAACATGCTTATAGGAATCTTATGAAAGGCTGAGCTATGGTCACTCTAGTGAATGTTGAACATAGTGGTTAAGGGGGTTATCTAATAGAGCCTTGCTCTTCCCCTACCTTCCATTGACATTTGTGAGGTCTAAACGCCTCCTTACATGAGGATTGAAGTAACCACTTTGTGTTCACCCATTTGCCTAGTAAGCCTTAGACAATTGGAAATAAGACGAGCAGTCTAGACTTAGGCTTAAATAAGTTACCTTCAACTAGCAAAACATTAACTGGTTGAATAATAATAGTAAGAGAATAAAAGGTTAGTAAATTACCTAACCCTAATAAAAACTGTAAGTAAGATAAGGATGATCAAACAAGATCCATTAGATCTTGGATGATCAAGAACCATAAGAATAAGAATATTATATTGTACTTAGTATGCATGTTTATTAGTATGCATGTTATAGTTCATTAGATTAGATAATCCAAACCCTTGATCAAAGACGATTCAAGGAAGAAAAACATGATCATCCTCCTTAGGGATGAGCCAATAAGTGAACTTAGATCAAAGAAGAACTAGATGATAAAAGATCTAGGACCTTGATCTTTATCAACATGTGTAGATTGTCAATCAATGGATTTATGAAAGATCAAGATCAAGGAGATGGACACACAAAGACTTAGAGATAGAAAAATAGTTAGATATGAATGATCTAAAGATCATTCTAAACATCATATCTAGTGATCAATAGGATTGTTCGTAATTTATATATATTGGTAATAAGTATGGATGTACATATTACATACATCACTTAGGATCATGGAAGAATTGGGAAAAGGGATCACTCCTTGAAGGTAGGAGGATTTCATTAATGCATTTACATGGGATGAACATGATTGAACCCATGACCTTATGTTGACAAGAGTAATTGTTAATACTTGTATTAAATCCCCTGAGAACCTTATGATCCAACCAAACACATATAAGATGGTTCAGGATTAAACTATAAGTGAATAGGGAGCTAGAAGATATTTCATCCCTAAGTAAACAGACAGATGGTCTGATATGTATGAAATCTATTTTGCGTATAAGCTTGGAGGCTTGTGAGTTTGTTTTAATAGGCATAAGCCTAGGGGGATGCTATGCTAGAGGAGTTATAAGGGTTTGGCCACCTGCTCCTTGAAATTTGATGATTTGATGATACATTGCCCTATGAGAGGCTAAAAGTCGGGTGGGGCACTTATGGGAAGGCCACCACTGTGAAAGTCCTGTCCCCCCATATGGGCAGTGACATAATATTTTCCATCGTGGTATCAATGGCGAACAGGGCAGTTATCCGAGCATGCTAGTACGGATCAGACTGCAGCATGGTAGCCCTTTTGATTATTTTGCACTATGATGCATATGAGAGTAGGCATAGTGAAATGCCTTATGTTTTAGCATAATGAAATGCTAGGTAATTGTATATTACCAATATTTCCCATGAAGGAAAATTCTCAGTGTAAGATTAGCTGAAATATTGAATTCTCATAATGGAGAGAATTGATCAGCTTAGTTGGGAATGATATTTGACTACTTTCATAAATTTAACTAATTCACCCATGTATAGTATGTATGTATGTATATGAATGTACATAAATACAAAGTAAAGAGTAGAGACATGAATATGTTTAGGGATAATGGGATTATAAAGTATTAGAATTACATTGTCAATTATTATGCTTCTTGAATCCCCTATCAAGCATTGCTTGCTGAGATATTGTAAATGTTACAATATCTCAGATATAGGGAAGGAGAGTTAGGAGCTTAAGATGATAGAAGACCTGAAGAGAATAATCTTCAAGGTATACCCTTGAAGACATGTATTTAGCTTTGTTTGACAGTGTTGTATTATAATGAGAGTTTCATTGTATGGTGAGCTTTGAGTTTGGATTATGTAATTTGGACAAGTATTGTAATAGATTTGGCTGTACTGTGAACCACTGGGTGGAGTCTAGAATTTAATAAAAATATATTCCTTCAATGGAATTTTATCTTGTACAAAATTCTACTTATGTTATATATGAAGTGATGACTTGGGTTTTACAAAACAAGTTCTAAAGAAAAGAATTTCTGCTGCTTTGTTTTGCGAAAAAAAATTTCACTATTAAGGGCCTGCCTTTCAAAATACATTACAAAACATGTTACGAAAACTTGGGTCCTCACACTCTATCTTCCTAGAGAACCTATCTTTACCTACAAGGAGGTCAACCCCACTTTCCACACTATGTTGACTTGACTCTTGAGCCCAATCATTCTCCGCCACTCTTTCACACAGTATCGAGGGCTTTTTCATAAGAAGCATCACTCTATTGTCCACTTCGATAGCTTTCAAGAGTCTCTTTCATACATTGTTCCCTTTCCCTCTTTCTGGTGGGCCTTCTTTCCTTAGAGTTTGATCCCAAAGCTTCCCTAACCTTAGATGTTGCAAAGAGTGGATTGATCTCCTGCTTCTAGAATGCCTTGACTTCTAGAATGAACCATTAAATTGATTGATATTCAATCTTTACTCCATATTATACCAAATCAGTGAATCCCAGTCTTTTTCATTGCACTTAAGCACTTAGTAAGTCCCTCTTCACTATATTCCCCAAGGCTGAATTCATTGAAGGCTTCAAAGTGGACGCGGGTATAGTTTAATTAGCGCTTAATAGCCTATAGCAGAGTGACATTGGGGTATCCCCTTCCCTCTACGCTAACAGAACTCCCTTTTATCTACAGGAAGGAGTAAGGACTGATAGGGATCGCCCTAGTATTTCCTAGCTTTTTGCTAACCCCTGCCAAGTCCTTAAAAGTCAAAGCGTGGAATTGGGAAACCTTTTAAATCATTGAATCCCTCCCTGATGCTACATGGAGAGCTAACAGTAGTTGATATTAAATGGCAAGTGCCAAGCTAAAGGCAAAGAGCATCTTCCTGCATAGAGATTAGCTTCGGAGAATAGGTTGTTTTAGCATTTGTTAGTATGGATAAGCAGATACACTAAACAAGGTGTCCTTGTCTCCCCACATTGAATCCCTCACTCACTCACTCTTTACTCAAACTCAAACCCTTAGTACTGGAAAGAATAGATGCCTAGTACCAATAGTCCCCATATCCACATTATAGATCTTAGTAATGTTACCCCCGTTATCCATTTCATTTGATAACTTGCTTGCCTTTTGTCTGCTAGTGGATGGGCTGGATTGCCTAAGAGGTAAAGATACTTTCCTTTTTAGCTTGCCCTAAAGTCTTTTGATTAAGAACTTGCCAGCTTAAGGGTGGGTGGAAGGCCTATGTCCCTCTATCTATTGTTCGAGTAACTCCATTCCTTTCAAGGAAAGCCTTTAGTAGTACTTTAGGGAAAAGCCCATTTTCAAGTGGGTCCTAAGATTAGCACTCTAGCAAGATGAGATTAGAAAGCTAGCACTCTTCTCAAGCCTATACCCTATATATGAATTTTTCTCCTCCATCCATATGGGAGTTCCCTGCTAGCCTGTGGGAGTGCCATTATCAATAGGAAAAGACCTCTTTTCTCCTTAGGATATCTCCTATTTTATATTATTAATCTAGCATTAGACTCTTACCTGAACAAAGAAGACTTCTAATTCTAACAATACATTTCATAAGGAGCTAAACGTGCTACCAAATGAAATGGTCGAAGTTCTTTTCGATTCTCCTTCCAATTGCTATAGTACTAAGGCCAGTTGTCACAGTTGGAGTATTAATCTAATCCCTTACCAGCCAAGCTTCCCACTATAATAAGCTAGTTGGAGAAAAAAGGTAAACCTATCCAATAGCAGTCCTATGGTAAGCAAGCTCAGGTTTAGTATACATAAGATATGCTTATTTTTATATCTGCTTTAGTTCAGAACCCTATAACTAATGAGGATTCCCTAGTAGAGCCATAGACAAGATTCTGTGGATGTCTTTCCCTCTATTTGGTCCATGTTGTAACTTGTAGAGATTTACTTTTCATAGAAGACATGTGGGGAGCCACTCCAAGTAGGTCTTCTATGAGAGAACAAAGCATGTAGAAGTCGCCTTACTTATGGCATTTTCTCAGGGAAAAGGTGATTTCCAAAATCATCATAACCCCAACCATTAGCAGTGAAGATTAGCTTCTGATCTCTTAATGAAAGGATTAGTAAAGGCCATCCTTTTTCTTCTCACTCGCAAGGAATGATTGATATCCATTCTCCAATTTGAATGGTAGCATGTAGAAGTGATTATTTGATTCTTTAGCATAATTTTATACAAAATAAAAATAGAAATCGAATTTCTCTTAAGGGTGTTACTTTAGCCCTTCTTGTATTGTTAAGGTGAGGGAGCTTTTCCTCTTTTGAGGATGTATTAATAATAGAGAAATAAATTATATCAAGTCAATAGTTGCATTCTTTTGCTTCACAACTTTGAGTTCTAGATTTTGATAGGGACAACCGCATCAGTTCAAAAGAGATGGGTACTGTGGTGGGAAGTTGTTCAAAATATAAAAGAAGAATGAGGTCATGATAGAAAGCTAATGAGGTCCCAACTTCTTTTAATAGTGTCTTGCAGAAGGTCTTCTCAATCTATGTAGATTAGGAAAAGATCCACATCGGATTTCCATTTCCTCATGTTACACCAGGTGAAAGAAGTGCCATAGAGTGGGGGGTCAACCAAATCACAATCACCAATGTTCTCTGTGAAATATTCAATACCTCTTCTCTTATTTTCTGCCAGTAAAGAAAGAACCCCTTTCATATTTGATTGAATAAGGCATTTGACTTTCCACCAATGCACCAAGTTAGGTTGGAAATGGTATGGATGAATCTGAGCTCATTCTATAGGTCTTACTTATGAGAAACTGATGCTGGAGCATAGACATATGTAGCTATCCATTCCAAGTTGTGGTCTAGGGAGTGTATTTTATAGTGATGGAATATGTTCCAATTATAAATCTATGACTGTTGAAGGTGAAGTTTGGAAAGGCAAAGGGTGTGGTATTCTTTCTAAACCTTTACAAAGGTGAATTAGGCCCTGGCTCGAGCTCGATGCAATGATCGACTAATATAGGAATTGATGATCTTTTAACAATACATCAAGAGTTTCACTTAACCATTCCCCTCCAGTAGCCAAAGTGATAGCGGCTGTAGCATCCACTAGTAATGTGTGGAAGATGGTAAGCTTTCTAAGTGGATAGAAGACGTATCAATGCCTTTTGCATCTTTTAAAGGAAATATATAATAATAATATTGTGTTGGGTCCTGAGGACCAGGATGGCCGAACATTAAAACCTAAATGTTCCAGGGGTTGATCATTGAAGCCAGGGCAATATCGATAAATGAATTTTAGCACTGATGTAGCTAATTTGTCAGCAACCTTTATAGTCGATTCATTAGGATTGTCACCTTCTACCCAAAAGTATCCGCCATTTTTTTTGTTTGTTAAGCCTCAAGCTATGGGACTCCCTAAAGAAAATTAAGTGTTAGTAGTGGGGATTTCTGTCAATCTAGGAAGGTTTTTGGTGATAAGACCTGAAGATATCAGATGTGAGAATGCTAACATGAGTAACATGAAATCTGGTGAAAAACATGATCGCCTACAAGTGGAAGTTTTTTGCATTCAGTCAATCTACACAGAGTGAATCGATCCCTAAGCAACCCCTGAAAGGGCTACCATCTGATGGGCACACAAAAGTGACAAAGTTGCTTTGACTACTAAACCATGCCTGTCTGTTAGAGCAAATTGGATGATCGGGCCTAGGACTTGCCCCTCTTCCCCTCACTCTCCTTGCCCTAATAAGAATTGTAGAGTCATCAAAGCCTTTCTGACTCAACCTGGCCCCTATTAGTAAGGCTGCCCCACATTACTGCAGCTGAAAAATGTTAGCGCAAGCGCATTACTAATATGCGAGGCACCGATTAGTGCTGTGAGAAACCTGCATGTGATTTGGAAAAGTAGCTTAGACAATGTGAACCATGAGACAAAGAGAAAGGGCACCATAATATGCTCCAGCGGGTTACTAATATGCAAGGTGGAGGGGAGTTTTGGGATTCCCCAACACTCTTATAGGCTTATAGGGGCTTCAGCTTCGGCTTGGTTCTTCCATCAATCTCCTAGCCCTTACTTAACTCCTTGTTCCATAAACTAGTCACTGGTTGATCTGATTGGACCCCACACACAGGGAGCCTAGCCCAGGAGGAATGAATGGTTCCTTGGCACTTCATGGGACGGTTCACAATCCCCCTCCCTCTAATTTAATCCTACCTCACTTGCCCAGGCCTGTTGACACAAGAAGAGAATGAGGGAGTGAATCTGCTTGCTTGTGCAGGCGAGGACCGCTCAGCTAGGGTGCACCAGAGGAGCAACGATATTCATTAACTTGATTCACTCTTCTTTGACAGCCTTAACCTAACAAGTCACTTGAAGCTCTTCCATTTTCATTGCCCCATGTTGTCTCCCTCTAGTTGCTTAGTGAAAAATGTTGTAGTCAATTTCCCTTCACATTCTCATCAAACAAAAGACTCCCATACACATCCTTTGTCAGCAAGCTACCCTTGTCTATCATTTATATCTACCCATGTGCGAGGTCAGATCGACTACTCTACTACCATCATGCCAAAGGTCTTTTCTTCAAGAGGATGGATAATGAAAAGCTTCTTCAGAATTTTGGAGGCCCTGTACCCATACCGCATCATTCAATTGCTCTATACTAAAGAAAAGAAGAATTTTTTTGATCAATTAAGCAAGGTTTGTTAGGGTCCCGTGGTTTCCTTAGAACCTTTCATTGTAAGGTTTGAAACTCATACCCTACAATTCTACTGTCTATTTTCTTTTTCTGATTAAGCAACCACTTTCTCTTTTTCTCATACGAGGCTTGACGATAGAGCAATTGCTCTTATTCATTTCATTCTGAAATGGAGAGGAATTAACTATCAGAGAATCAGGTTGAGGAAGTTGTGGTTTTTTGGCAAAGCAGGAAAGGTATTTGCCTTTTTTGCCAAAGAGAGAATAGTGAGGCCCTTATTAGTATGGCAAGCAGACCAATCTGGGATTTGGAATGAATGCTATTTCAGGGAAACCAAAGAATTCTATGCTGCACCAACTCACCCTAATGACTAAAGCAAGGAGGAGAGGGGAGGGGTTACCCCCTCTCCTCGCATGTAAGAGAATAGTTCTAGATTTGTTCGAGATAGGGGTTTCAGTGAACGGCGTCTTATTTTTTTCTGAAAAGGAACTATACTAACTTTAGACCTTATGAGAGGAATGCTTAGGTGAAGTATGTAAGAATCTTACGTCAATAAGGGGGAAATCATGACATTGGATCAGGAAGTTCTTTCTTTTCTATTGTCCCCTCCCTGCTCGTTACACAACTCCTAATGCGCAGGTCTCTCTGTGTAGTTGTAGTCATTGCAGTCAGCATTCTATAAGCAGTAGCTCCTAATACAGAATGCCTCTTCCTAGTGCCTCCTTCCAGTGTTGGGGAAGCTCTTAGGGAACTAGAAGTTTTAGACTGACAAAGGAAATCTTTGGATTATGTCGTGACTTCTATGGATGAAGTCAGCTAAACTTCAACAGTCATTATCAGCTTCAAAAGTTTTCACTTACTATTTAATAGGGCATGAGAGGAGCCATAAAGGCCCTTCTTAGTATAGTAGCATGAGGGGCTTTGAACTTTGGAGTTGCCCCCCCATTAGCCCTATTAGTAAATGATGCTTGCTGCTTGCTGGGAGTTAAGGTCAAGGGAGCAGGGAAGGTAAGGTTATTTGCTATTGGCTCACCCTTGTATCAGGCCTTGGTACGACCTATACATGATTGGACCGTGATGGTTTTGGCAAGGTTAAGAATGGATGGTACCTATAACCAGACCCAACCATTGTAGTACTTGAGAGGAAAGAGAAAATGATTCTCTTTTGATCTCGAGGTTGCGAACGATTCCTTACCTATTATCCTAATGTCCTGTATGATTGCAAGGTTGTTCAAAAATCCCTTTGCTACTTCCTGGATGTTCATAGAGTGTTATTTAGTCTTTCAATTACCATAGTTTAGATAAGAAAGGCTATAGGTCACTAGTTGTGACGTTTATGATTGTATTAGAGTGGGCGGTCAACCCGTCTAATTTTTTAGATCTTGGTCTCTATTCACACTTACATATCATATGCTTGTGTGGATAGTAGCTGAGAGGGTGTATGGAACAACAAAGTTTTGTGACTATGCCATTCTTGGCGACGGAATATCTAAAGAAAAGTCTCTCATTTCAAATAGAGGTGCTTCGGATTTTTCCAAAAGATTTTCTAATATGATTATAACTATATCTAGTTTGTAAGTGATCCAAATTCCAATTAACACTCTATTGATCCATTCAAAACTAGTAGTACTACTAGTATTAGGATTACAAATGAGATGGATGCATCTACGATGACTATTAAAGATTATAATCTTTAATTGTCTGGTACTCAATATGCTTCGATAAGTGATTCTATTTCTACTAGTATTTCTAAGGATCATCTCTGTCTTAACCCATCTAGTGAACAGATCGTGGAGCTTCAATATGATATACACAAAAAATTGGGAGAGTTAATGGCTAACAAGAGTTCCCAAGATGTTCTAGAAGCAGCCGAAGCTTTACGTGGTGAAAGCAGCAATGTCCAAGGAATCACACCAATAGTCCTTCAAGGGATAAAGAGGTCATTCCAAAAGAGCTAGATCTGAATCAGATAGCCAGTGAATTAGACCTTGGAGAACAATCTGTAGAAGAAATGGAGGACACATCGACGTCCATTAACCAACAAGGGTCACATCTTGTCCTACCCAAAAAGAAGTAGCTCCACCTGGATATCCTTATCCTCATCAACAAAATGAAATAATAAGGGGGGATAGTCTGCAATCCATTCAAAGGCTCCTGTTGGGGGGATACTCCTCTCCTTCAGTGCATGACATAGAAATGGCCTGGATGACAGTCGAAGACCTATTTGAGGTCAAGGTTGATATTATCTGGGTCATGGCAAGCTTTGACCCAAGAGGGAATTGGATGGGATGGGGACTGAGAGCTCTTGAAAACCCTCAGACGGCCACAAGGGAGGAGTCATTGAGTGGACTCCATGCATGTTAGTGGAACTAAATAGGGATGGAGTTTGTTCCTTGGCCTTCAAAAAGTTAACTTCGAACCTTCTTTTGAGGGGATGAAGGGAGATTTTCTTTTTCCCATGCTTTCCGTTGGTCAAGGACCTAGCTGCTCTCATTTAGTTCTTCACTACTCGTGCAGTAAAAAGTCTTTTCTCTTTCTATCTAGATTCATTTTTTTTCAATCAATAATGCCTCAACTAGATAAATTCATTTATTTCACACAATTCTTCTAATCATGCCTTCTCCTCTTTACTTTTTATATTCCCATATGCAATGATGGATATGGAGTACTTGGGATTAGTAGTATTCTCAAACTATGAAACCAACTAGTTTCACACCAGGGGAACAACATTCGGTTCAAAGATCCCCAACAATTTGGAAGATATCTCAAGAGAAGGTTTTAGCACTGGTGTATCCTATCTGTACTCAAGTTTCTTTGAAGTATCCCAATGGTGTAAGGATGTTGACTTATTGGGAGAAAGGAGGAAAATCACTTTGATCTCTTCTTTCGGAGAAATAAGTGGCTCACAAGGAATGAAAAAAAAACATTCTATATTTGATCTCGAAGTCCTCATATAGCACTTCTTTCTAGTCTTGGATGGGGGATTACTTGTAGGAATGACATAATACTAATCGATGTTTCACATGGCCAAGGAAGCATCATTTTTGAATCTCATTAAACCCGGAAGAGAATCATTCTTGAAAATAAGAGTGTTTTTTAAGGCACTACAAGGAGAGGGATATACTCCTTTGCAAATTGCCCCGTGAAGATGGACATTCAAAAAGGTTCTCGAGATTCTCAATTATCCAGGCGTGTGGGAGTGAGACCAAGCTGAGCCACTATGAGAGTCAAACCTTCCCATGTGTTGATGTTTCATAAATGAATGCATCCTCAACCAGAGAGATCAACCTGCACATTTTTGGTCTATTGGGCCACTTGCAACGCCAAACAAACTAATCAACAGTCGACAAGTTTTACAAAACTGGACTTAATTGTTACTTTAAAAAAATGCTTACTGGAGATCTTTAAAAAAATGATTCTGTTCTCAAAGTAATAGAGAGAGTCTTTCTTTTTCTAGTCACACTTCTATCAATGCAATGAAAGAACCATCCCTTCCTATTTGTTTGTCTAGTCAGATAGAAAGAAAATGAGACCCCAAAGAGCACTTCTTTACCACTTTAGGGGGTGGCGGTGAAGGGGAGGGGGGGGGGGGGGTTACATACAATTAGGACAAAGTGGTTTATCATTAAATCTCAAAGGCATTCTTATCATTTGGTATATCCATGTCCATGGCCCTCTTTCGAGATCACTTGGCGCTTTGGTAACCACTATAGGAGGTGTGATGTACATGCACGCATTTCATGGGGGTGCAACACATCTCAGTTTGGGCCTCCTATTTCTCCTATATGCCATGTTCGTATGGTGGTGTGATGTTCTAAGTGAATCCACATTGGAAGGACATCATACCAAAGATGTACAATTAGGACCTTGGCATGGTTCTATTCCATTCATTGTATCGGAGGTTATGTTCCTTTTTGCTCTTTTTTGGCCTTCTTCTCATTCTTCTTTGGCACCTGTGGTAGAGATCGGAGGTATTTGGCCTCCAAAAGGGTTTGGACCACAGGGAACCATAGCATGGGGGGACATAAAGATCATCAATTTCAAACAAAGGTGGGGATTTTTACCCAGGCGCCGTAGTCATGCTTAACCATTCAGCCGGAGATGTTAGATGCTCGTTGTTTACTTGTATTGATTTGCCATAGTGTGGTTGGATACAATGCACTGGCATCCAGCTTCAAAAGTACCACCTTAACGTCATAAGGGAGAAGGGCATGATAATATAAGGGGGGCCCTGCTTGCTTCAGGAAAAATAGCACTGATGCACGCCTTACGACTTGTTCACTTCTTGTAAGTAATAGTAATGTAATCCTTTCTTTTGGTAGTAGGAGTAGGAAAACAATGCAAGAAGAAGGAACAGGAACCACAATCAATCAAGAAATCAATTGAAATACTCAACATAAGAATATGAGTCTTGACTTTAGTCTTTCTTCACTTTGTCACTCTTTACTTTCACTTTCTAGTAAAAGGAGCTCTTTACTTTATAGACAGTAGCTAGAATTGGAGCTGGTGTAGGAAGACTACCATGAATAGTCTTAATAGCAATCGGAACAGGAAGACAAGCTAGTCAGCTAATAATAGAAAGAAAATAGGAACTCCGGTCACTAGTCACTATCCCCTCCGGCTAGCAACCGTCACTCTCTCTTCCCCTCTCATCACTGGTAACTATCTCCTTTGGTCAGACATAAATGGAGGAAGCACGCAATAAAGGAATAGGAAAGGCAGGCTAAATAGAAAGAAGCAATTAGTATTATAGCATATCTAATTGGAAATCCAGAAGGAATAGGTTCATAAGCAACCCGTCTTTTGTCACTCTTTTTAGCTCAACTAGCTAGTAGGAAGTTAAAATAGGCACTCGCAAGCAAGCCAGCTCAGAGGAATAGGGATGATGAAGTAGTACAATAGGAAGAGTCACATGACTAGGACTAGCTAGTATGAATCGGCACACAAGAAGTAGAGTATTGGCTTTAGTAGGTGTGGGAGCTATAATAGGCACAAGTCCATTGGTTGCCAGTAGTAGGAGCTGATGCATTTGCAGTAGTCTTTCCTTACTTTGTCATGGTTAGTTTGTCTTGTATGATGAATAGGCAACTGTCATACTACATAGTCAGTATGAATTGGCAACTAGAACACAATCAATAGGATCAAAAGGAACCTGAAACTAGCATCAGAAACCAAAACCATAACTACAATGGAATAATAGGAGTAGGAGCATCAATGTCTCTTATAAGGTTCAACTCTTTTGGATGTGAGGAGGGTTGAAAGACATGGAAATAAAGGAATTCAAGTCAATGATTAGCTACTTTCCTTGAGGTTATCCCACGAAGCCCTTATTAGTATGGGCATTGAACTACCATCTAAGGACTCCTATATTTATGTAGAAATAAGGGTTCATCAAAGCATAACCAGGCTAGTACCAGCCAAGGCCCCCTAATTAGTAAGGCAGACGAAAATAAGGCAGTGTTGAAATGCCCACCCCATGTGATGGCAGATACCCATCTATCTTTACTCTTATAAGATGAATCAAGGGACAGGTAATATCTTATTATGAGTGATAGGTTGCTTATGAGAGTAGGTGGAGGCACAAAAGAGAATATCTATCTAGATGGGAATAAGAGAATTCAAGGAAGCATCGAAATGCTGCCAGAGGATGTACTATATTAAGAAGAGCTCAGAGGGCCCGTATTAGTAAGTTTGGGTGGTAATCAACTGATCCTGCTTTTGATCTGGTCGAAATGAGAATCATAACATTAGCAAAGCCCATATGTTTAGTATCAAGCTTTATTGGCCGACCCCCTCTCATTTCCTTCGGCATTGATTTTTAAACATGGATAATAGATAGATCTCCTATTGATAGGCTTTCCTTCTGTGATGGCTCCCTTGCCATCTGTAGCCAGAAGATTAGTTTGGAGAAGCCCTTTAATCACCTTTATAAATAAGTACAAACAAGTTAGCCTATTCTTTCCTACTGTTTCATCACCCATTATGAAAGGCTTCATGATCAGCTGGGGATACAAGAGATCCAATGCTAGATAGCTTTCTAAGGCCTTTATTCAACAAAAAATTCCCTCTCCTTCGTCCCAAGAAGAAAGAGCTTGTGAGAAAGCTTATTAGTGGAAATGGGTAAAAGTCTTGATTCCAAGGAAGAAGGATTTGGTTCCATGTAGCGGGGTGGGCCACACTAGGGAATCTCATTAATTGGAAGGAAAAGGAGGGCTCTGATCTATTGTGATTTGGTTCCTTGGTGTGGAGAGATCTCCATCATAAAATAGAAAGCTCATAGGCCTTATTTTGCAGATCAAAGAGCGACATAATTCTCCATTCATCTAAAGTAGTATAGTATAGAGCAGAGGCATTTTGGGCTGACTACTATGACTACATGCACATTTAGTGCAATGGCTTAGGAGCAAGTTACCTTGACCATCTTTCGAAGTTCTAAATAATCTACTGATCAAACACTGTAGGAGTGAATTGCTCTACAGTCAGCCATGCCATAGTGACCACCAAAGCTCTATGGATGGGGCAAAATTAGGCAACCAATTGTTGGCTTTGAATAACTAGCCCAGCAATAAGCTCAATTCTTCCATAACATAATGGGGAGGGGTTGTGCACGAGCCGAGTGATGTAGGTGCACAAAAGAACTTTGCGCCACAACCATCTCTTTTTTATAGGTTCTATGGACCGATGTTTGTTGCTTCATCTGAGCTAAAAGAATCATAGATATGCCGGTCATTAGAAGGAAGAACCACCATAAAAAGATTTCTTGTGTATCATCTGTAGCAAAACTATGAACGGGAGTTTTGTAATCCAGACCATATTGAAGAGGTTCCTGATACACATCATGGAAGAGTTACAATATTAAGAAGCGAGGACCAAGAATTCAAAAGGTGTAGAATTACTGAATGAATAAAGTTGTGGCTAATACCCGAGGCATAAAAGAAGCATTTTCTATGGGATCCCAAAACCACTAGCCACCTTGACCTAATTCATGATGAGCCCATCAACTTCCTAACGAGATGCCTACGGTTAAAAACCACCAACATGTCAAGATCCAAATTCGAATTAGTTCTTGGTCTTGGTCAGAGACCACTGTGTTCACGCCAGCAGTCCAACAAAGAGGCAAAGTATTACTCTCAAACTTTCCATTACAAATGAATGCTTCATCTACACCCTCCCTGTGTCCATTAGCGTTCCTGTCTAGAGTGAAGAGAAGGCAAAAAAGTGCTGCCAAAGTAGCATGAGTAAGCAAGTCAAGTGCAAGGTGGGTTGATCTTCACCTGTTAAACCTAATTCATTTGATTTAGACTCATATCCAATAAGACCGCATGGAACTTGTGAAGGTAGTACCCTTATCAGATTGGGCCATGATGAACCTTAAAAAGGTTTGGATTGACCCATAGAAATAGTTCTATTTTAACTCCTCCTTAATGAGTCCATATCAGGTTTTGGTATACCATTTTGAAATAGATAGTTCAGAAGAAGATTTGAATTTCCAGCTAAAATCATGTTTTGCCTTAAGCCATTGTCAAGGCTATCAGGCACTGGCTTTCCTATGGTATTCATTGCTTCCTTTCTTTCATTTGTAAGAGATACTAGATCTACTATCTCTAATTCAGCATCTGCTTTCAACTATTTCATGTCCTCCCATCTCGAGCTAACTCGAGAGCTGGGTTAAGAGCAACTAAGGAAAATCCATAGAGTTGGGGTCTAGATTGCCTCCAATGGAACCTTGTCCTCTAGATAGAGGAAAGACTCTACTAGAATGTCTACTCCACTAGAAATGTATCGAACCTGTAACCTATAACATCCTATGCATGGAATACAACTACAACTTGAACACAACCCCTAGCACTGAACCTCCAAAAAGGGAACTGGATGAATGGGAACTAGCTACCCTCTATCCTTAGGACCTAGAATCTGCTATCCAAGGTAGGACAGACTACTATCATCATATGGTTTTCTTTAATACCTTCATTTCATTCCTTGCGAGGTCTAACGATGAGAGGTGCTCCGGAAATAGAAGAAAAAATAAGAATTCTTTTTGCCCACTTGCTTTACTCCTTTAAGTGGTCTAGTTTCAAAAGGAGAATTCGATAGAGTAAGATACTGCTTTTGAAAGACTTTCAAACTAACGCTTGAAAATATATATATATATATATATATATATATATACCACCTAATACTGCTTTCAATAAATATTCCTGAGCTTGCCCTTGCCCTTGCTTACCCTATGGTGACACAAAACATAGAAAGGCTAGAGGAATAGGCATACTTAAAAAAAAAGGGAGGATTCACTTATTAACCCGAAATCTATTACCCATCAACTTATCCTAGCCTATATTGGTTTCCTAGTTATGCACTCATACTAAGTCAAAGATCTCGGTGGTCTTGTGAGTGGTTGATAAACTGTGATTGTAGTTTTCTTTAGGAAGTTGCATAGCTTGAGGCTTAACAAGCAAAAAAAATAGTGGATACTTTCAGGTAGAAGGTGACGACCCTAATGAATTGACTATAAAGGTGGCTGATAAATTAGCTACATCAGCACTAAAATTCCATCATCATTATTGCCCTAGCTTGGATGATCAACCCCTAGGCATTTAGGTTTTGATCTTTGGCCATCCTGGTCATCAAGACCTAACACAATATTACCGGTGGATGCTATAGCCACTATCACATTGGCTGCTAGAGGGGAATGGTTAAGTGAAACTCTCGATGTCTTATTAAGTAAAGGGGATGTTTACCCAAATGCCATAGTCTTGCCTAACCATTTGGTTAGGGATGTCATATGTTCGCTGTTTACTTGTATCGATTTGTCACAGTGTTGTCAGATACAATGTGATGGTAGCCAACTTCAAAAGTACCACCTTAACGTCATAAGGGAGAAGGGTGTGGTAGTATAGGCCCCCCCCCCCCCCCCCCCCACTTGCTTCAGGAATAATAGTGCTAACACGTGCCTTACTACTTGTTCACTTCCTGTAAGTAATAGTAATATAATCCTTTCATTCTGTAGTAGGAGCAACAAAACAACACAAGCAGTAGGAACAGGAACCGCAATTGATCAGGAAAGCAATCGGCATACTCAACATAGGAATATGAGTCTTGGCTTTAGTCTTTCCTCACTTTGTCACTCTTTACTTTCACTTTCTAGGAAAAGGAGCTCTTTACTTAATAGCTAGCAGGTAGAACTGGAGCTAATGTAGGAAGGCTACCATGAATAGTCTTAATAGCAATCAGAACAGGAAGATAAGCCAGCCAGCTGATAATCAAAAGCAAACAAGAACTCTGGTCATTGCTCACTATCCCCTCCAATTAGCAATTGTCTCTCTCTCTTTCCCTCTCATAGCTGGAAAATATCTCCTCTGGTCAGACACAAACAAAAGAAAGCATGCAATAGAAAGCAATAGGAAAGGCAGGTCGAATAGAAAGAAGCAATTGGTATTTTAGGATATCCAGCTAGAAAGCCAAAAGGAATAGGTACAAAGCAACCCTTCTTTTGTCACTCTTTTTAACTCAACTAGCTTGTAGGGAGTTAAAATAGCACTCGCAAGCCCGCCAGCTTACAGGAATAGGGATGATGAATTAGAACAATAGGAAGAGTCACACAAGCAGGAATAGCTAGTATGAATTGGCACACAACAAGTAGAGCATTGGCTTTAGTAGGTGTGGGAGTTGTAATAGGCACAGGTCCATTGGTAGCTGGTAGTAGGAGCTGGTGTCTTCACAGTAGTCTTGCCTTGCTTCATTATAGTTAGTTCATCTTGTATGATGAATAGGCAACAGGCATACTACACAGTCAATATGAACCTACAACTGGAACACAAGCAATAGGAACAAAAGGAAGAATGAGAAGACTAGTGCAACATTGGGAACAAAAGAATTCTCTCTCAAATCAACAGACCAGAATAATAGCCCTTCCCACGAATAGATTCCAATAATGGTAGGGTTATCTTGTTTTTCAAGCAATTCCACCTTGTACAGCTCAAACTTACCTAAGACAGAAGAAATCACATCTTTAGGTAGTGGATGAATAAGCACAACTAAGTCTGTGTCCGTGTAGTAGCAGTCCTCTCTTGAGATATAAGGGTACATATAGATCCTAGCTGAGGTAGTGATCGCAGCAGCTAGTTGAACAACAGAGTTCTTTGGTGGGTTCCAATAATCTGAGCCTGTCCTAGTAGTGTTGTGGTAGGCAATGATGTAGTTGTTCTCACTAAGCATATCACCGAGTACCAACTCACTATGCCTAATCCAATGTTTGCATTGATCTTCATCACAGACCTTGGTTATCATGCTTTTAGGGTTAATTCCAAATCTATTGTATATTGAATTCATAAGGATCTTGTCCACATTGGACAAGACCTCATTATCTAATATCCTTACCTCATACCTGCTCTCAAAGAATGAGCTAACAAAGTCCCTGAATGGGCTTTCCATCCTCTCAAAGAGGTAGCCTAAGATTGGGAGCACAGAGTAGCCTAGGCCTCTTGCATACTTTAACTCCTCACTATAGTACACTCCAACAAATTCCCAATTGGAAAGATGAGAGTGTTATTCTTGTCTCGATAGGGTAGAAAGGGCTTCTTGATAGTCTTCGAACATACCACATATGCCTCAATAAAGCCAAACATCATATCTAGGTCCTTGCCATCTAGATTTCCATGCTAGACTGACACACCACCAGGCATTGGAAATTCCTTCATTACAAAAGGGATAAAGAGAGTTCACATCATCGTAGTATAGGTTCTCGCCATATAGCTTGTATGTATTTGTATGACCACTGTAGTAGGCACGCCTTATAAAGATGTCCTCATTCTTGTTCGGGATGTGGATTGGCCAATTAGACGCATCTTATTATTTCATACAAAAGAGGCTTAGAGCCAATGAGGAAAGGGTTATCTTGTTGTATGCCTTGATGAATGTATAGTAACACACTAGCCCTAAACCATAACTGAAACACTCTCTTCTCCAACCAAAGCTTCCACCTAGATTTAAAAGTGGAAGCAAAAAGAGTTTATTGAAGAGGATTTCATCTACGGCGTCCCTAATTTATGCTATATTAGTTTCATTAGGGAAGTAACCTAGCTCAGTTGGGGTAAGCTCCTAATAGAAAGAGTACTATCATTAAAGCAGGTTGACATATTACCATTGACCTTAGAACTAACACCAGATTTCCTCTTCCTAATCCAAAGGGAAGATGCGTCAGTAGGTAGGAGCTACTTAACTTTTGGTGTTTGGCGCTCCCTTCGAACTAATATCTAAAGATTCCCTGTAATAAGACGGTTTGAAATGATGGTTTATTATAGGTTCTGGTGACATGAATAGGACGAGCATACGAATGAGCCAAAATATGGATAACGTAATGGTTCGAGCCGGTCGAGAGTATGAGATTATTGACCAAAGACTCTTCCATTGAGATGGGTCGAAGCCCTACTAGTGAAGGAACTAGCGTTAGGGCAACCATTCAGGGGAGAATGAAGAGGGAAAGCTTTTAGGCCTAGTAGCATGGTTGAAGTCCAATCCATGTGAGTCTGAGTTCCAGCTAAGCGCTTTCAAGCTCTCCAACCTTAGCAATGCAGTAAGGGTTCATTCCAAGTGAATTAGTAGCAAAACGGTTGAAAGTAGTCTGTCAATATTAGTCCTGGGCAAGAAAGTACACCACCCTATTTGTACACCTTTAGAGTAAATACATACCCCACCTTATTTGTACACCTTTAGAGTAAATTAGTACCCCAACCTATTTTTACACCTTTAGAGTAAAACCAATGTCGTTCTCTAGTTAGTATGCTAGAGGGATACATCAATACTTTTACACTAGGTTGTGACACATTTGGAAATCCCAATATAGAGACTGAGCACGAAATGCCCTATCAATGTCATTCTCCTACTGTATGTCTTTGGATTTGTGTTACCAAGAACCTCTCGTAGTAGGAGTATAGTATAAAATGAAATTGATGGTCCAGGGTAGTGACACCTCATGAAGGGAATGCCAATGTTTTACTCCATACATCATATGGTTAGGAATGCAATGCCATACAAGAAATGGATTACTCATTCATTGGAGAATTTGCAAAGAAATGAGAAAGAAAAAAATGAAATAATTAGGTTTTGGAATGAGTTTTACAATTATTTATTGCAAAATACTAATGAGTGTGGACTACAGAATAAGACTAAATCAATTTAATATAAGGAAGAAGTCTTTGATATTTTGCATAGGAAAAAAGAGAACTTCCCATTAAGTGATGATAATTTACATAAGATCCAAATGGATATTGAGGACCTAACTATGTTGTTCAATGAGAAATCTATATTTAAGACTGCTCTCAACATAATAAAAATCTTAATCAGGAATAATGACAAAAGGGAACTCAAAAAGGATGATATTGAATTGCTCTCTGAGTTTAGTCATTATACAATTAAGGCATTAATAGTTAATATTCTAGGTATGGTTTTTAACACACTTGAATATAACTCAATAATTCATGTTGCTTCTTTGGTTGAACAACTAGAGTCTAGTGTCCGAAAACAACCTTCATTTTTAAAAAACCAGCCATGGATGATGCTTTTCAAGTTCAGATGTCTAGTAAGGAGAGGAAAATATCTAAATTAGTGATCATGTATCCCTTCGGTTCTGGGTTAGTTCAATTTGTGGAGGAAAGTGGATTGATCACTTTAATTAGTGATTTGAGTAGGACTGTTCGAGTGAAGAAGAAGAAAGGTGCTTATTTTCTTGCAAGCAATCTCTACATTGTCTGCGACTTTGATATCTCATTACTATTGATCAAGCTCAACCTGCTATGATATGCCAACCTTTAGATTGAACAAGTGCTTACCCGCTAGGTCAAAAACCTAAAAACCTGTCCTATCTATTGGGGGGTTACTTAAGTGGGCCAACAGGGGAAATATATGATCGTTACCCCCTCTTAATTATAGGTGACTTGAATAATTTTTATATTGATATTGGAAGAGAGAAGAATTACGAGAATCTATGTTGTGTAATGAACAAGCTACAATGTCAAGGCTTTCAAATCAACAGTGAATGGTTGAAATATCTTAAAGATAATGAGGACTTCTTAGTTGAATATGGTTATCTCATGCCATGATTTCTAACCTCTATGAATATAAGAGATGTATCCATCTTACTTACAGAGTCTCACATGAAGGAGTAGGGCTACCTACTTGAAAAAGCACCTTTTTACGAACATCAGATGCTAGATACCTCACGCATAGGCTTGTTGAAGTAGTTCAACACATTGTTGTACGTAGAATAGATTGTGGCACTTTCTAAGGTATTTCTGTGAGTCCTCAAAATGGGATGAGGAAAAAAAATTTGGATTCAAACACTAATTGGTTGCGTATTAGCATATGATATATATATATATATAGGTTCGCGATGCATTGCAGCTCAAAGTCAAGATATTGGAGTTGGACTTGTTAATTGATTCATAACCTTTCGAGCACAATCAATATATATTTGAACCTCCTTTATTTGTAGGAGTACATCTTGGATCTGTAGATTATGTTATGGTCAGAGTCCCACTCATGGCGACCTGGTCAAATTAGGAGAAGTAGTAGGTATCATTGCGGGTCAATCAATTGGGGAACTAGGGACTCAACTAACATTAAGAATTTTTCATACCGCTAGATGCTACAGCCGCTACACTTTGGCTCATAAACATAAAAGTAAGGTATGTGCCTTTTTAGAAAGATTAGGTTCAGAATTCTTGAAAGAATTCCTTACAGAGGAAGAACAAGTTCTTTCTCTGATCATCCCAAGAACCTCTTCTACTTTTCATAGGTCATATAGAGAACATATTTGGTATTTGGATATTATGCATATCAATGATTTGGCCAACCATGAATGATTCATGATGAGACTATGTAAATAGAAAGAATCCCCAAATGTTGAAATGCTTATGCAGTAGTGCTTAAATCAACTGAATATTCGAGTTTCTTAGAGTTCCTTCTAGGGAACTGAGTTTTCGATGTATACATAGGGAAAGCCATGTGCAATGAAAAATACAAGCACAGTTTGGGGAGAGATCTTTTTCTTCTTTGCAAACAAGGAAATTCTATTCCATCTAAGAACAATCAAGTTAGAGATTTCTTTCTCTTTTTCAATTTCATTTAAATGGTGAACTAGAAGGAGAAGTTTATGTTGAGAAACCACAGGGATTTCTAGTCAAAGGAAAAGATACCAAAGTTTATAGGCTAAGGAAAGTTCTATATGGATTAAAACAAGCGCCCTGAGCATGGTGTAGCAAGATTGACTCCTATTTCTGTAACAAGAAATTGGAGAGATGCTGTAGCGAACCAACTTTGCATGTTAAGAAGGAAGGTCAAAAAGTTTTACTCATTGTGTTTATATGTTGATGATCTGATCTATACTGGAAGTAGTCTAGAGATGATAGAACATTTCAAGAATGCCATTATGCTTGGATGCTTGATTTTTAAATGAAAAACTTAGGACTCATTCAATTTTTCCTCGGTATTGAAGTTAGACACAGTGCAGATGGAATTTGGATCAATTAAGAAAAATATACAAAAGATCTATTGAAGAGATTTAAGATGCAAAATTGTAAGCAAGTAGCAACTCCTATGCGAGTGAGAAGATTTCATTAATTACAATGTTGACAAAGTTTATCCTTCTATTTAAAGAAGTATAGCCGGCAGCCTTCCTTCCACTACTAGACCTATTGTTTGCTTTGAATATGATTTAATGATTGATGCAGGAGCCAATGAGAATGCATCTTTTAGTAGCAAAGAGAATCTTGAGATACATTTGAGGCATGACAAAGATGGGAATATAGTATGTGTGTAGTAACCAAGAGTACGTGAAACTACTACTATGATCGGAGGTCTTGTGAGTGGTTTTGGGGGTTCATTGATTAGTAAACCTTCAGTGTTGGTAAGGTCGGGACCGTGGTTGTCTGTTTTTAGTTTGTCGACTGATAGGATCTCTGAGATTGACCAGATAGCTGGGCTGGTTTGGCTATTCCTTTCTATTAAAAAGGAGTTAGCTGTCTACGCAAGTCACCTTCTTCCAGGCTTCGACTCACCTTCTTCTAAGCTTTGCTGGATGACATGACATTCTCTATCAAATAGCGGCCGGTTGTACTTGTGCTGGCTCCCCAGGATCCAATATTACCACTTAGGTCTACATTGCCACGATATTGTTCTATGGAAGCGAGCGGGCTGCTTTTTAGAAGTTCGGCCCAGTTTCTTTTTCGTAGGGGAGGGATTGACCTTTCTAATGCATATTCTGTCATACTGGCATGGCCCCACTAATTTGTTTTCGATCGGAGCATCAAGCAACACAACCCTGTTCTACTTGACTAAGCCCCATGCTCATCCAAGGAGGGAGTTTGCTTTACCCAACTCCCCTTTTTGATAACAAGGCAGAAACCCCCAACCTGACATTCATTAGTTTCGAATGAAGAATGAAGAGTGCCCTACCCCTCTTTTTTCTTACCAAAAATCTTTTTATTTTGAAGTTGGTAAAGACCCACCCCTTGTTTCAATTAGAATGAGTCCCTGAGACCTCAGGACATTGACTTCTGCCAACAGTGAACTATTAAGGATCGCATCCCGCACATATTCTACATTATAGCCTGCAATTGATTCAGCTTTCACTTCTAGGAGATCAGACAAAGCTCAATTTGTTTCTCCTAGACAAGGAATGAGGAACATAACCAATATGGGTAACAACATAATATCGAACCATATATGCTTTTGCCCCATGACAATCCCACTCAAATTACAAGGACCTACACATATTAATACAATATACCAGGGTCCCCGGCCAGAACCACATGCTCAAGTTTCCCTGCATGTGGCACATCCATGATTTTTGAGGCGCTGAGTGTGACTCAACATTGAAGAAGGGGGCTGAACTGCACACTTTCGTGTTTAGAGCATTGTTCGAGTGAGTAGGAAGTGCCTACTAAGCAAAGCTTTCTTGAAGTGGCTGGGCTGGTTCCTTTTCAGTGCCCACCCTTTATTTAGATGTTGGGTCAAGGCAAGCCCAAGAAAAGTATAGGTTGGCTCCTACCTCCATCTCGCCTGACATCCTATCCTTGAGTGGGTGGGGTCCTAGAGTGAACTACTCATGTGTTGTGTTGCCCCAACCCAAGGGAAATTGGTGAGGAGCTACGATCCAGTGGTTTACAAGCCCTTATAGCCAGCCGTGTTAGCTCCACACAAGACCTTTTTTTATTGACTAAAAAGGCACTCATCAGTCAACTCATCCCCCTTTCTTATTCAGCCTTGTCTCCTATTAAGAGAATATGTCCCATTGGACACTACCTGCCTTTATTCATCTATACCAATTGCCATGCATGACCCCACGGAACGATTTCTTTTGCCCCTCTCTAAATAAGAAGCAGAACACGCCATCACCTATAGCCCTTTTCTCTACCGGGGACTTCCATGAAATGAAAATGGGAGCCATCATCATATGCTCGACATTTCTTGCCCTAATGTATATCCTGGAGTACTCCAATGGCCGATCTTTCACCCATACATTCTAGGTTTGGACCCGTCCCGTGTGAAGAATGACCCGCTTATGGCACAGCTTAGTTAGTTATTCTCGCACTTCAAATTTGATTCGGATCACCACTTCTCTCAAAGCATGGTTCTTGCCTCCCTCTCTCCTTCCTCCTTGGAGCTTGTCCATTCGTTGGGTGATACCTTGCTCTCACGTTCCACTGTTTGCTCATTGTTTAGGCCAGTGAGTGACATTTCTGCTCATTGCAGTAACCTTAAGGGTTCTTTGCACCTAGATAGTACTAGGACCCTTGTGCCTCGAACTGCACTGCCCACCCTATGACCCACAACTAAAAATGAGCCTTGCGATGAGACATGGACATTCCTCATATTGTGGTTCCCTTTGGTTTGTTCATAGGTTGGGTTAGGGGAACATTCGAGCGATTGCCTTCATCGATCCAAACGCACTCACAAGGCTCACAATAAGAATAAGACCAATAGAGACTTCATAAGAGACCATTTGAGTTGCAGATAGTAATGCTCCTAGAAAGGCATATTTCAAATATAGAGGAGTAAAAGTTCCCAACAATCAATGAGAATATCATACACCTAATATGAACCATATGAGCACGTCCTCTGTCACCCCCCACCACATTTATGGCTCTATACCCCAACCCAACTTGCTCTAGCCCTGAGTCCTCCCTTTCTATTCCTTAGTAAGTGGACTATGGGAGCATGGGGTGGGTATCTGCTTGGGACTGATAGAAAGCATATCTCATTTGTCCCTACTACCCTACTTACTAATAGGGCATGCCCCACCCGAAAAATTAAACTAATTGTGATGACCTAGATTTTTATAACACATTTTGTAATACATTTTTCAAAGGTAGGGTGCCCTTAGTAGTAAAAATTTTTAGCAAAACAAAGCAGCTAAATTATTTTCTTTAGAACTTGTTTTATAAAACCCAAGTCATCACTTCGTATATTACATAACTAGAATTTTGTACAAGATAAAATTCCATTGAAGGAATATACTTTTATTAAATTCTAGAATCCATTCAGTGGTTGACAGTATAGTCCAGATATCAGTACAATACTTGTCTAAACTACATAATCCAAATTTCAAACCTCACCATACATTAAAAACTCCCAATACAATACAATGCCCTCAAATAAAAATACATATCTTCAAGGGATATACCCTAATTGATTAATCTTCCAAGTCTTCTTAAGTGTTGAGCTCCAAATGCTCCTTCTCTGTATCTAAGATATTGTAAACATTCAAACATTTACAAGATCTCAGCTAGCTACGCTTGGTAGGGGATTCAAGAAGCATAATAATTTCATAGTATAATCCTAATACTTCATAATCCCATCATTCATACTAATGGATCAATCTCTTTACTTTACCATATATGTACACCCTTACACATACATACTCTGTATGTTGTATAGATATATATACAGTCCACATGGTGAAAAATAGTTAATATCTCAAAACATCAATAGTCACACTCATACACACTGAATTGATCACTCATTCAGACTCTGTTGGAAAAGACTCCCTCATTTGGGTAGTATCATCACACTCAGCCATACTAAATTGATAAAACATCCTGACTTGCTAGAAAAATACTCCCTTATTTGGATAGTATCGGCATTTCATTATGCCATGCATCGTAATGCAAAATACTCAAAGGACTACTATGTTGCAGTCCAATCCGTACCAACATGCTCGGATAATTTCTTTCATATTCCATGGATACCAAATGTGGAAAATCGTCAATGTCATGTCTATATGGGGAGATAAACCGTCATAGTGGTGGCCTTCCCATAATTTCCCCACCTGACATTTTACCTCTCTTTGGGAATGGTATCATCATATATATCATATTTTGGAGAGCAGGTGGTCAAACCCTCGTAACCCTCCTAGAATAGCATCCCCAGGCATACACCTATTTAAAACAAAAACCCAAAGCCTCCTTGCTTATATATAAAGTATTCTTTTACTTATCAGATGTCTTGTCTCTTTATAGCATCATCCTCGTATTTTGGTATTCTTATACCAAGGATAGGATTTCACTGCAAACTTAGGGATCATCATTTACAATGAATGATACCCATGTTCAAATAAGTTTAGGGAAACCATTCTATATGAATGATTCCAATGTATTGATTTTATACTTATCAAACAATTTGTCTATTTATCCAGGGCTAGAATACCTTCTAATTCCTTATTGACTTAAGGTTTTCCTCAATTCTAACTTAACCATTTCATATGTGTTTTAGTTGGATCTTAAGGGTTTTTAAGGGGTTTAATACAAGTATTTACATTACACTTGTTAACATTTCTAGACATAAGATCATGTATTCAACATGTATTTCTCATATAGATGCATTCATAAAATCCTCCTACCTTCAAGTAGTGATTCATCTCTTCAAATCTTTCATGATCCTGATTGACGTATGAAATTTGTAAATCCATACATATGGTCAATATTTATACAATCTAAATAATCCTTTCTTTTTTTTTTTTCTATCCATATTCTTTGTCTAATCTTGTCCTTTGATATAAAGGATCTACATCTTGTGTCCTATTATGATCTATCCTCCTCAGATCGTATTGATCAATAGATCTAATGGTTAGAATGATCTTCTAATCATTCAGATCTAAGTATTTTATATGCTGAGCCTTTGTGTATTCCTTTCTTGGATCTTGATCTTTTATAAATCCTTCGATCAACAATTTACACTTGTTGATAAAGATCAGGAGCATAGATCTTCTATCATCTAATTCTTCTTTGATCTAAGTTCAGTTATTTGATTATCCCTAAGGAGGATGATCTTGGTTCTCCTCCTCGAATCATAATTGATCAAGGGTTTGGATTCTCTATCTAGATTTGTCTACAACATAGATACATAGATACATAATAAAATATGACATTAGGATTCTTATTGCTCTTGATCATTCAAGATCCTATGATCTTGTTTGATAATCCTTATCTTATTTACAATTTTTATTAGGGTTAGATAATTTACTAACCTTTTATGTTACTATTATTATTATTATTATTCAACCAGTTAATGTTTTACTAGTTGAAGAAGGCTTATTTCATCCTAAGTGTAGATAACTCCTCTTATTTCCAATTGGCTAAGGCTTACTAGTTGAATGGTTGAACACAATGTGGTTACTCCAATCATAATGTAAGGAGGCATTTAGACCTCACAACTATCAATGGAAGGTGGGGCAAGTACGAGGCTCTATTAGAGAACCGCCTAAACCACCATGTTCCGCTTCTCTTGTTATCTCCTTTTGTTTGAACCATTGTATCTTGAATTTTCTTTTGTGGTTTTGTTGATAAGGTAGTCTAGGACAATATGAATGGTGCGATTTGTAAGATTTGATTTGGAACAGAATGCCTAATTGAATTTAGGTCTCTTGTTCCAATTAGAAAGAGGAGAGAAAAGTGAAAGATGAGAGATTTTTGGGAGTTTTGGAAATTTGGGAATGAATATAGATCTTGTTTTGTAGGGGAAGCAAGATAAATTTGTGGTAAATTTTATGAACATTTTTGGTGGATTTTTGGGGGTGTATTGATAGATGTTATTGAATTTTTCATAATTACTTATAATAATTATGTTTCAATTCTTTTGAATATTAAATTAACATTGGATCCTCCACTACCACCTCCTTTTCCACTATCAACTTGTAGTGGTTTGACCACTCATTACAGGTTTTCTGGCCATTGAATTAATTTGTGGGCCCCACGGAGGTGTGAAAGGACCATTTTGCCCTTTTATGGAGAAAAGTTTGTTCTATTCTCCCGAACTCAGAATCGAACGTACTTAGTAGCATTGGAATCGTATTTCTGAGTACATTCTAAATATTGATGCCTTAGAACACGATTATGGGTAAAATTATCATTTTACCCCATTATTCAAAAAAATGGAGAAAATTAGAGATTTTTCATTTTAACTCAGAATTGAATGTACTTAGTGTCATTTCGATCGTTTTTTGGAGTACATTCATAATTTCTAAGTTTTAAATCACATTTTAATCTTTGTAGAAAGAGAATTTTCAATAACCTAATATTCTAGCCCAAAATATCTAAACATTCAAACTAAATTTATTTTCTCAATCAATTTACAAAAATTGGGGTTATTACGATCTTCCCCCTTATAATAATTCCGTCCTCAAAATTCGCATTTCAAATTACTTATGAGTTTTCATTAAATCATTCATAAGTTTGCTTATGTGGCTTTACCACTTAAGGAAACCTCCATTTCCTTTTATTCATAGTTCATGTTGCCTTCGTCTTAAAAGTAAAAATCATATTTTTGGGACATAAACACACATCTCACTAATAATGCTAATGGGTTAATCACTTATCCTTATTCTTTGCTAGACTTTTCAAAAATATTAATAACTCTTAAACTGAGTTACCCTTTTATTCACAACTTCCTATTTCTCTTGACTAGTATACTAAATTTCTACTTCTCATTTCCACCAATCTTTTAATACTTCATATTTTTCCATTCTAACTTCTATTGCTCATCCTCATTCCTTTTCAACATATATAGTTTTGGCATATCTTCCCTCATATGTATAGTCGGTAGACTATCTACCAAAATAACATATTGCTTTGATTCTACAATTTCAACTATTGTTCTTTATAACAATTTTCCAATATTTGGAAGTAAATATCTCATTTATGTCCTAGATAATCATACTCGTTTACTATTTCTTTCCACTGAAAATTTCTTTTCAAATCCTAATATTAATTGATAGTTTCCTTGTAATAACTTCTTCCTCAACTTTTATTACTATTCTTGTACTATGACTTCCTCTTTATTCATAGCACTTGATTTTCTTATTTCTCCTTTTTAAGATTATGAATTTCTTCATGCTTCATTCAAGAATATCTCATAACTTTTCCATATCATACTAACCCTTTATTTGAAGTATTCTTGATAATTCCTATTAAAAGAGTCTATATTGACTTTGTAGTCATCCACTCTCGAGCCTTTAGAAACTCCATAATTTACCATATATTATTCAAGTATCAATAATCTACCATAAACTCTTTATGGTTTATGTAATCAATGGAAAGATTATACTAAAAGAATGTCCTTACTGTACGTTATACAATCAATAAGAGATAAATTTCTCTAATTGTCATGGTCATTAGTATCATCTTCCATCTTTGTTGGGTCAACTTCCATATCATTCTTAGAATTTACATGACCCTAAACTTTACTTCTTCAAATCCACATTTATACTTACTAGATATTTGATAAGCTTCGTAAGTGTTTTAACATATTCTACATATGGTCATAATTTTCTCATAATAATTTCATTTGTCATCACCACTTATCCAACAACTCTCATTCTCATCAAACTTATAACTCAAAATTTGTTTTGATATCTCACTATAATTTTTCATTTCTAGCTCCCTATTGATGATAATAGGGAATTTTATCCTTCTTCATTCTTTCCATCCTATTATTCCAATTTATCATCTCTTTCTCTTAATCTGCATTATTTCACCTAATAATAGTTATATTAATGTACTTTATTTCTACATGTATCTTTACTTAAGATTTCAGGTTATAAATGAATATCATACATTACACCTTCCTCTATTATAATGTTTTCCTTGTTTCTAAACTTACTATTCCCTGTATTGATATCATTAACTTACTAAGTAGTACTCCTAGTTATTTCACTAAGTATTATGTACTTATACTCCACTAGTACTTCATGTGTTAATTACATTAACTCCTCACCTAATGAGTCAATCACATAACTCTTCCTATACTCATCCTCAACTAATGACTTAATCACATAACTCATTCTCTGCTCGTTCTCATCAAATACTATCTTAATTATTATTCACTCACTATTTCTTGTCCTCTAATTGGATTGTCATCTTCATATTGGACATAAGGGTACTGTACTATGACTGGATGAATGGCTCTATACCAACTGTGATTACCTGGGTTTTTGTAACACATATTGTAAAACATTTTTCAAAGGCAAGGTGCCCTTAGTAGTAAAAAAATTTCCCAAAACAAAGCAACAAAAATTCTTTTATTTAAAACTTGTTTTGTAAAACCCTAGTCATCCTTCATACATAACATAAGTAGAATTTTGTATAAGATAAAATACCAGTGAAGGAATATACTTTTATTAAATTCTAGAATCCATCTAGTTTTTCACAGTACAGCCTAGGTATCAGTACAATATTTGTCCAAAATACATAAACCAAATTTCAAACCTCACCATACATTAAAAACTCTCAATACAATACATTGCTCTCAAATAAAAATACATGTCATCAAGGGATATACCCTGATTGATTATTCTTCCAAGTCTTCGTAAATCTTGAGCTCCTAATTCTTCTTTTCTATGTCTGAGATATTGTAAACATTCAAACATTTACAATATCTCAACAAGCTATGCTTGGTAGGTAATTCAAGAAGCATAATAATTTGACAGTATAATCCTAATACTTCATAATCCCATCAATTATACTAATGGATCATTCTCTTTACTTTGTCATATACGTACATCCTTACACATACATACTATATATGTCGTATAGATATATACATATATATATGGTCAAAATCATAAAAAATAGTTAATATCTGAAAACATGAATAGTTACACTTACACACACTAAGTTCATCACTCATCGAGACTCTATTAAAAAATACTCCTTCATTTGGGCAGTATCATCACACTCAACCATACTGAGTTAATAAAACATCTAGACTCTGGTGGAAAAATACTCCCTTATTTGGGTAGTATCGGCATTTCATTATACCATGCATCATAATGCAAAATACTCAAAGGACTACTATGCCACAGTCTGATCCGTTCCAGTACGCTCAGTAATAGCTTTCATACTCTGCGGATACCAATGTGGAAAATCATCTATGTCATGTCTGTGTGAGGAGACAGATCATCACAGTGGTGGCCCTGCCAAAATTGCCCCTCCCAACATTTTGCCTCTCTGTGGGCACGGTATCATCATGTATATCACATTTGAGAGAGCCAGTGGACAAGCCCTTGTAACCCTCCCAGCATAGCATCCCTAGGCGTATGCCTATTTAAAACAAAAACCACAAGCCTCCTTGCTTGTATATTAAGTATTCTTTTACTTATCAGATGTCTTGTCCGTTTATAGCATCCTCCTCCTATTTTGGTATTCTTGTACTGAGGAAAAGATTTCACTTCAAACTTAGGGTTCATCATTTACAATGAATGATACCCATGCTCATATAAGTTTAGGGATCACCATTCTAGATGAATGATTCCCATGTATTGATTTTATACTTAACAGACAATTTGTTGTTTATCCAAGACTGGAATACCTTCTAGTTCCCTATTCACTTAAGGTTTTCCTCAATTCTAACTTAACCATTTCATGTGTTTTGGTTGGATCATAAATTTTTAAGGGGTTTAATACAAGTAATTACATTACACTTGTCAACATTTCTAGACATAAGATCATGTATTCAACATGTATTTCCCATGTAGATGCATTCATAAAATCCACCTACCTTCAAGTAGTGATTCATCTCTTTAAATCTTCCATGATCCTAATTGACATATGAAATATGTAAATCCATACATACTACCAATATTTATACAATCTGAATAATCCTATATTTCTTTTCCTATCTATATTCTTTGTCTAATCTTGTCCTTTGATATAAAGGATCTAGATATTGTGTCCAATCATGATCAATCTTCCTCAGATAGTATTGATCAATAGATTTGATGGTTAGAATGATCTTAGAATCTTTTAGATATGAGTATTTTCTATTCTAAGTCTTTGTGTATTCTTTTCTTTGACCTTGATCGTTCATAGATCCTATCATTAACAATTTACACTTGTTGATAAAGATCAAGAGCTTAGATCTTCTATCATCTAGTTCTTCTTTGATCTAAGTTCAGTTGTTTGATCATCCCTAAGGTGGAGGATCTTAGTTCTCCTCCATGAATCATATTTGATCAAGGGTTTGGATTCTTTATCTGGATTTGTATACAACATACATACATAGATACATAATTAAATACAGCATTAGGATTCTTATTGTTATTGATCATTCAAGATCTTATGGATCTTGTTTGATCATCCTTATCTTAGTTACAATTTTATTAGGATTAGATAATTGACTAACCTTTTATGCTCTTATTATTATTATTCAACCAGTTGATGTTTTACTGGTGAAAGATCGCTTATTTCATCATAAGTCTAGATAGCTCTTCTTATTTCCAATTGGCTAAGGTTAACTAGTTAAATGGTTGAACACGAAGTGGTTACTTCAATCTTCATGTAAGGAAGCGTTTAGACCTCACAAATGTCAACGAAAGGTAGGTGAAGAGCGAGGCTCTATTAGAGAACCTCCTTAACCACCATGTTTAGTATTCACTAGAGTTACCTTCACTCAACCTTTCATAAGGTTCCTATGAGCATTTTAACCCTAAGTACTCTTTCTAATTGATTTTATTTAAATTCGTGAACATTTAAAATGTCATTCATGGGCTTTATTATTCTGCTAGTTTGGGCCAAGGATTTGATAATCCTTATATTATCCTACTAACTATAGCCCAAATTCATTCACTCATCTTAATTGTCCGTGAATCTCTATATTCCATTAGTTTACATTTTTGGTGATTTATACTCATTATATCTTAACAACTACTTAACAATTGAATCTACTAATAAAATTTGACAACAACTAAATAATAAACTTTAAAGTGTAAATCCAATATAAGTTTAACAACCATTTATACTAACATGCTTCCTATGAATGTAACATAACCTAATGGAATAAAACTATACTTAAACTAGCATGATCCTAAGTTATGAAATACATGAAATTTTACTACTAATCTTATGGAATCATGCTAAAATCTCAAATTTAAACTAACATGGCCCTTTGATAATTAAATATACCAACCTTGTAACAAACTAATAATGTTTAGAGCATAGCATGCTAAAATTTAAGAATTACTCTATCATGCTTCCTAATTTATATCATGAATCACATTTACAATTCTATTATCAAATAAAATAAAATTAATCTAATTAGATTAAGATTATTATAAACCTATACTTATGATCTAACCATTAAATCTTAGATCTTTTCCTTTAAAGCAAGGGTTTTAATTACATTTAGGGTTTTTACTTCATTAAGATCCAAAGATCATATCCACTTGTTTTTGTCATATATAATCCATGATCTATCTGGATTCCAACATAATATCATTCATTCAATCTATCCCAAGGGTCTGATCATACTTGATCTCATTGATCAAGTGGGTCCCTTTGTATTTTTTTGGGTTTTTCTACCATAAAGGGTAGATTCCTCATTTTATGTTAGATCTTGTCAAATAAATCATGGATATTACTTGATTTTAATATTATATCATCATTGTAGTAGATCCCCAAGATCTGATCGTCTCAAATATTGAGGATCATGAAAATTAGAAGCCGAATTCCTAAAAAGAGTAAGTTTCTTGCATATTTTTATCAATTTTATGATTTCAAATGAAAATTGAACTTACAAGTTTTTCATAACTTCTTTTCGATCATATTTTGGAGTTTAGATGACTCCACAAATAAGACCAAAGTTCACAATCAATTTGAAGGTCCAAATTTGATCTGGGCACAGCGGAATGGATGACTGTGATCAATCGGACGAAGCAAGCCGGTCGGGTGGAACGGTCGGCATGCTCCCGTCACCAGGATGCATGCTGTAATGCATTCCTGGGACAGACACTATCATGTGTTCGTTCTGCTACGCCGGCATCGCACACATTGCACACGCGCGAAGATCTCCTATAGGGCACATATCCGTGCGGTGTCCCACAATGGCTTCTCGGGATCCGTTCTTTTTAGAAAGATCAGATAGTCCTTTGGATCGCCCAATAAATTCATTTTCAGTAAAAGGCTCAAAACATTATTAAATTTCATGGAAATTCTACCATAGCGGTTTTGGATCCTTCTGGATTGATTGGATGGATCGGATTTTCCATCTCAGCCCTCCATATCATTCTTAGAATTTACATGACCCTAAACTTTACTTCTTCAAATCCACATTTATACTTACTAGATAGTTGATAAGCTTTGTAAGTGTTTTAACATATTGTCCAAGTGGTCATGATTTTCTCATAATAATTTCATTTGTCATCACCCCTTATCCAATAACTCTCATTCTCATCAAACTTAGAACTCAAAATTTGTTTTGATATGTCACTATAATTTTTCATTTCTAGCTCCCCATGGATGATAATAGGTTGGGAATAAGTCATCCATGTGGAGGAAAGGTACTTAATATCATTTATGCATAATCTCATTGATTCCTTCCTTTCTTTTCCTAAGGAAACTTGTTAATTCCCAATGTAAACTTATTACTATAATTACTTAAGCTAATTCCTAAATTCATCATATTAATATCCCTATTCATTTATAGGCATTCACTTTCCATTCTATCATCAATGCAAATTATAGTCCATAATTATTTCCATATTGCAATTCTATCATATAGTTGAATCATTATTCCTCTAAAATTTATCTCCTTATTTATCTTTATTAAAACTCTTCTCATTTACTAGTTTTTAAAATAACTACCTATCTCCTTAAATTCCTCTCAAATAAGATCATCTATATTTTGAGGATTAAATCCTTTAACTAATTGTCATAATACTATATATATGTAGCAATTGTAACTCTTATATTTATATTTATATTTATTATTATTTATTATTATTATTATTTTTGAATTATGTAATAATTCGAAGGTTTTATCTTTAGTATCTATTTCACCTTTCCTATGAGGGTTGGATTTTATCCTTCTTCATCCTTTTCATCCCATTTTTCCAATTTATCACCTCTTTCTCTTAATCTCCATTATTTCACCTAATAATAGTTATATTAATGTACTTTATTTCAATAAGTATCTTTACTTAAGATTTTAGGTCATACATGAATATCATACATTACATCTTCCTCTATTGTAATGTTTTCCTTACTTGTTTCTAAACTTACTATTCCTTGTATTGATATCATTAACTTACTAAGTAGTACTCCTAGTTATTTCACTAAGTACTACCTACTTATACTCCACTAGTACTTCATGTGTTAATTACATTAACTCCTCACCTAATGAGTCAATCATATAAATCTTCCTATATTCATCCTCAACTAATGACTTAATTACATAACTCATTCTATACTCATTCTCATCAAATACTATCTTAATTCTTGCTCACTATTTCTCATCCTCTAATTGGATTGTCATCTTCATATTGGACATAAGGGTACTGTACTATGACTTGATGAATGGCTCTGATACTAACTGTGACTACTCGAGCTTTTGTAACACATATTGTTACACATTTTTCAAAGGCAAGGCGCCCTTATAGTAAAAAAATTTCGCAAACAAAGCAACAAAAATTCCTTTTTTTTAAACTTGTTTTGTAAAATCCTAGTCATCACTTGATACATAATATAAGTAGAATTTTTTACAAGATAAAATTCCATTGAAGGAATATACTTTTCTTAAATTCTAGAATCCATCCAGTTGTTCACAGTATAGCCCGCATATCAGTGCAATACTTGCCCAAATTACATAATCCAAATTTTAAACCTCACCATACATTAAAAACTCTGAATACAATACAAAGCTCTCAAATAAAAATACATGTCTTCAAGGGATATACCCTGATTGATTATTCTTCCAAGTCTTTTTAAGTCTTGAGCTCCTAATTCTTCTTCTTTGTATATGAGATATTGTAAACATTCAAACATTTACAATATCTCAGCAAGCTATGCTTCGTAGGGGATTCAAGAAGCATAATAATTTAACAGTATAATCCTAATACTTCATAATCCCATCAATCATACTCATGGATCATTCTCTTTACTTTGTCATATATGTACATCCTTACATATAAATATTGTATATGTTGTATAGATATATATATATGGTCAAAACGGTGAAAAATAGATAATATCTCAAAACATTAATAGTTACACTAAGGCACACTAAGTTGATCACTCATGGAGACTTTGCTAGAACATACTCCCTCATTTGAGCAGTATCATCGCCGTCAGCCACACTGAGTTGATAAAACATCCAGACTCTATTGGAAGAATACTCTCTTATTTGGGCAGTATCGGCATCTCATTATGCCATGCATCATAATGCAAAATACTTGAAGGACTACTATGCTGCAGTCTAATCTGTACCAGTGCGCTTAGTAACTGCTTTCATACTCTACAGATATCAAATGTGGAAAATCATCTCTGTCATGTCTATATGGGGAAACCGATCGTCACAGTGGAGGCCTTCCCATAATTGCCCCACCAACTTTTTGCCTCTCTTTGGGCACAGTATCATCATGTATATCACATTTCATAGAGCAAGTGATCAAACCCTCATAACCCTCCTAGCATAGCATCCCTAGGCGTACGCCTATTTAAAAAAGAAACCACAAGCCCCCTCGCATGTATATAAAGTATTCATTTACTTATCAGATGTCTTGTCTGTCTATAGCATCATCCTCGTATTGTGGTATTCTTATACCGAGTATCGAATTTCACTTCAAACTTAAGGATCATCATTTACAATGAATGATACCCATGTTTATATAAGTTTAGGGATCACCATTCTATATGAATGATTCCCATGTATTGATTTTATACTTATCAGACAATTTGTCTATTTATCCAAGGCTAGAATACCTTATTGTTCCCTATTCACGTAGGGTTTTCCTCAATTTTAACTTAACGATTTCATATGTCTTTTGGTTGGATCATAAGGATTTTTATGGGGTTTAATACAAGTATTTACATTACACTTGTCAACATTTCTAGACATAAGGTCATGTATTCAACATGTATTTCTCATGTAGTTGCATTCATAAAATCTTCCTATCTTCAAGTAGTGATTCATCTCTTTAAATCATCCATGATCATGATTGACGTATGAAATTTATAAGTCCATACATACTATCAATATTTATACAATCTGAATAAACCTATATTTTTTTATCCTATCTATATTCTTTGTCTAATCTTGTCCTTTAATATAAAGGATTTAGATATTGTGTCCTATCATGATCTATCTTCCTAAAATAGTATTGATCAATAGATCTGATGGTTAGAATGATCTTCGAATCTTTCAGATCTGAGTATTTTCTATTCTAAGTCTTTGTGTATTCCTTTCTTTGATCTTGATCTTTCATATATCCTTTGATCAATAATTTACACTTATTGATAAAGATCAAGAGCTTAGATTTTCTATCTTCTAGTTCTTCTTTGATCGAAGTTCAATTGTTTGATCATCCCTAAGGTGAAGGATCTTCGCTCTCCTACTTGAATCATATTTGATCAAGGGTTTGGATTCTCTATCTAGATTTGTCTACAACATACATACATAGATACATAATAAAATATGACATTAGGATTCTTATTGCTCTTGATCATTTAAGATCCTATGGATCTTGTTTGATCATCCTTATCTTATTTACAATTTTTATTAGGGTTAGATAATTTACTAACCTTTTATGCTCTTATTATTATTATTATTATTATTCAACCAGTTAATGTTTTACTAGTGCAAGATCGCTTATTTCATCCTAAGTCTAGATAGATCCTCTTATTTCCAATTGGCTAAGGCTTACTAGCTGAATGGTTGAGCACAAAGCAGTCATTTCAGTCCTCATGTAAGGAGGTGTTTAGACCTCACAAATGTCAATGAAAGGTAGGCGAAGAACGAGGCTCTATTAGAGAACTGTGACGACTCGGGTTTTCTCGTGCATTTTTAAATGAAAAATCTAAATTCCTAAGGTGGGCTGCATCCCTATTTGAAAATCATTTTCTAAAAGCCATGCAATGTAGCGGAAAATCTTTTGTTTTAGACTTATTTTGAAACCCCGAGTGTCATTTTCTTTCACAATAGCCAAAGTAGTTTTTTTTTCTTGGAAAACTTCAGAAATCATAAATATTTTTTCGCAGGTCTATCCAGCCATAGCACATAGTCCAATTGTAGATAAATACAAATACATGTCCAAAGGGTAGAGAGTTTACTTACATATATAATTGTCTCCTATTTGATTCTCTTGCTTGTAGCACTAATATCTCCTGAGACGTCTTCTATTTGTGAGTGGAACTATCCTGAAAAATGTTAAGGATAGGGTGAGTATATACTATACTTAGGAGGAGTCTATCACTACTAGGTTTGCAATGCATGCTATGTTTAAAATCATGTGCTCATAAAACATATGCATGTTTGAATAATCAATATCGATATAAAAAAACACTGTCAAACCGAAATACTGACGACTTAAAGAAATATCATAATCCAAGTCGAAAGTATCATATATCATAAACATAATGATATGCATCAGATGCTCAACTGAATCCAGCTCATGGATATCTGGTATGGTATGGTCAACCAACCTCATATCATGCCATATAAAATGCAAATAAGTCCACGAAACCATAGGGTCCAACTATGCCCACAACCTCACCGCCGTGTGGTCCTCGGGTACCTAGGGACACAGGATCATATACCTCCATGGGGCATATGACACTTCTTTGTCGTAAATAATGTAGTTTATGAAATCAGTTGCAAAACATGCATGCAATGCATAAAATCTGCTCATGCTAGTATTGCATTCAAAGTCATAACCCTGCCTAGAAGCCTGCCAGCCTAGAAGCCTTGTTAGCTCTCTCTGACCCACCCTCATCAGCCTGCCCTCATCGATCAAGGCTACACTTATCATGCAATCTATGCATGTAGCACATGTCTTGGCAATATATGCGCAATGTATTTTTCAAAACCATTCCTCTTTGGGTCCCTCACAACTGCCTGGCCCTCACAACTGCCTACCCAGTGTCTTTAGGGCACTCCAGTGTCTTTTGGTAACCCTCAAGGACATGCAAGTTTTCAAGAACTCAATGCTCACAAATCATGCAATATATGCAATTGTATGCAAAGCATGTTTATGCATAATATATTTGCCATATGCATGCTAAATTAAATCATACTAAACAAGTCATATACGTATACTTAAAACATGTTGTCTCTATATAATAGCAATAGAGCACCTACCTAGCTAGGTCGCGTTAACCCCTTTGTCCTCGTACGCTCCTAAACATGGTTTGGGGAATCAAGGTTATTTTGGCCTATCTTTTATGGGTTTTAAAGTGGTTGGTCTTATTACTTAGGCACTAAGGGTCCATCGCTATACCTATGGGTGTCCTAAGGTCCTAATTGGGCCTTGTTATCATCAGTTTTCCAAAGGTCTAGCGGCCACGCGCCACCATCCTATTCTAAGGATCATACCGACCTTTGATTTGGCCTTGATCAGGGATTTTATAGTTTGGGTGTGTCCGCGTCGTTGACACGGACACAACACTTTTTTGAGCCCCTCAATTAGAGCTCTAGATCTCAAGTTATAAGCTTTTTAGTGTCACACATACATAAGGACCTTAAGAGTGAAAAGCAGAATGCTAATGTACTGCGCATCAGCGTCATGCGCTCCTCTGTTCTTAAGAAGCGAAAAATCCCAAATTGCTAGCGCACTGCGCATCTGTGGCATGCGTCTCAGTGGGCGCGTCTGCAGACGTGCTGAACTTTTCACCTGGTTTTTCATTTTGCGGGCGCATCCATGGATTCGCCCGTTTGGTTCTCTTCGAACGCGGTCGCGTGTCTTGTGCGGTAAGGAGCGTTTCGCTCATTTGGGGTATGGGGGCGTCCTCAGGACACCCTGGTTCGACCCTGTCGAACCAGTGCGACCCAGGGAACGTACCTGGGTCCTTGGTGACTCTCCAGGGCTCTATGTTGCATGATTTTTCATGCAAAAACTTAGGGAAAATGATCCTAGGACTACTGTGAAGACGGATTTTGAGAGATCTTGGGCATACCTGGCTCGTTGCTAGGTTTTTCTCCTCGTTTCCTCTCTTGGTTGCTTCTCCAAAATGGGTTTTCTTCAAGCTTTTGGGCTCCATTAGAGGCACCCAAGAGCTCTATTTATAGAGCTATAAGAGGGTTCTGGAGGGGGCTCTCACCGCCCTTGAATGGAGGTGGAGAAACCTCCAGAATGGCGGTGATTTCTCCTTCAATCACCGCCGTTCCAGAACCCTCTAGGGGGTTGAAGATGAAGGGTGCCCGTATCAAAACGGGCCCCTGTGTTTTGCAGGCTAAATCTGTTTTTTGTAAAAATTACATTTTTACCCCTGAACTTCAAAGGGCCATAACTTGTTCATTTTAACTCCGTTTTGGGTGATTTTGCCTTGTTGGATTCCTTTTTCTGAGATGCACCTAATGGTACTATTTTTAGGACCAATTTTCTGGGTTCAGTCAAGGTGAATAGTGAAATGACCAAAATACCCTTATTTTGAAAAAGTGAACTTTTCATTGCTAACTTGGGCTTTTAATGTTACAAAATTGGAGTCATTACATTATTACCCCCTTAAAAGAATTTTGTCCTCGAAATTCCATAAATTATCATCTTCCTGGTATTTGTCTCTTAGATAACTTCTTGGTGAATGCATTCTCCCCCTTGGGAATCAAATCTAGGCTCATCCTCAATTTATCATTCCTATTGTTCCTCCTACAAGGCCTCAACTATAAGGGCCGCTTGTGCTGTATACTCTGATGCATACTCTTATACGTGCCAGTTTTAACAGTACCAGTTTCTAGCTGTAACTCATCTTTCTTGAAATCCTTAGATGCCTATCATGTATAGGATAGTCCCTTATTCATAACCGAGTACCCTTACTAGGTCATTGTTGAATCCTTTGTCATCATCCTCTTTGTCTTTTCTTTTCTTGATGGTTTTCTTCGTAACCTTTCAGTCCAAAAGTTCCATACTCAATCCAGTAGGGTTAGTCCTTAGGAAATTCCTTCAATTGATTTTTCGTACTTGCTATATAACAACTAACTATTTGTCTATAGGTAACATAATATTAAATCTTCACCCTATAGTGTGCTAGCCATTAAGGTTTGAAAAATCTTTCACATTGGTTTAGATCACTTCTTATTTTTGCCCTTATCTCAGTTGCAACTGTTCTCATCAACTGACCTCATACCCTCAATTGACTTATTTTAACAAGTACTTTTCTTTTCAAGGAAAACTCATGTCTAAAGACTTATAACATCCCTCTGAGTATATAACTTCGACTAAATAATGGTCTTAAGATATTGCTCTTCCAATCTATGATAGTAAGATCTCAATTTGATCCTTGATGGTACCCTATTGCTAAATGGACAAGTTACTATCCCGGCTTAATTCCTTTATTCACTTAAGTAGTGGCAAGGTAGGATATCACCAAATTTTTCTTTTTATGGACTATATCCATTGGTGTTCCTCATAAGCTAATGGATTTGATAAGAATCTAATTGATATCAAACCATTTGTAGAAGTTTAACTTCTAGTTGGTCGCCATTCTTCTTTGAAAATTTCTTTCCGCATAATCTCCTGAAATTTGATACTCTACTCAAAGTCTTAAACCCCATATGCTTCTTTTTTTTCTTTTTCTTTTTTTTCTCTTTTAAACTCTTTTATAATAAGATCTCCAACTCACCTAGTATTATTCCTTTGAAGTTGATTGGTTTATCTTCCCAGATGATTTAAGATGAAAGATTTCTATGTATCTCCATAAAGTCATGATCTTCCTATTTTGAATATTCAATAGTCATCGAATACTTATAGTTACATCTTTATCTCTTTCTTTCTTTTCTTCAAAATCCTCATTTTTGTCTACCTGGATCAATGTCTCTATATGTTTTGTTGCATATAATCGATACTTCATCTATTCCTTTACGTAACATATATGATAAACTGAATGCTTCTCAGAAATTCTAAACTGTCTTAAGATCATTGAAATCCTCAATTGCCTATAGCCTCAATAAAATTCATACAATGTCTTAATAATGGTATTGACACTTTGGTCATGCTATACTTTTCTTACAAGTTCATGTTAGGATCAATCTATTATCATAGATCTATCATCCCCAATATTATTGTCAAAAATCTTTTGATAACTCGGTCAAATTCATTTCCTTATCATATTCGTGTTATGTTCCTCTTATTCACACAATCTGTCACTTGTATACCTCTTCTGATTTGCTCCATAATTCTTAGGTAATTATTTTTCAATAGCATTTTACTCTCCTGAATAGTATCCAAAATTGAGCTAAGTCCTTCAAGATCCATACTTTTGGATTATGTTATCTTTTAAGTTATAAGAATTTTAGTGGATTATGGATTCTTATACTGATGTTGAACTCGAGTATTCAAACATATGCATATTTTGAATTTCAGTTGATTATGGATTCTTATACTGATATTAAACTCGAGTATTCAAACATACGCATGTTTTGAATGAGCATATGATTTCGAAACATCTCATGCATTTATAAAACTAGTAGTGATAGGCCCTACTGAGTATATTATATACTCACCCAATCCTCAACATTTATCAGATATCAGTAAGCACTCAAGGACAGGATACGTCCGTATATATATCATGGTTCAGGACAACTCCACTCCCAAAGAGGACATCTATGTTAGTGCTATGAGCAAGTGAATCCAAAAGGAAACAAATATACATGTAAGTAAACTCTCAACCCTTTGGACATGTGTTTGTACTTAGTTACAGTTGGGCTGTGCATTGTGACTGGAATGACCTGGGGAAAAACATTTATGATTTCTGAAGTTTTTAAAAAACTACCTTAGTTGTGTGAAAGCAAATGACACTCGGGGTTTTCAAAAATGAGTTTAAAACTAAAGGTTTTCCGCTGCATTGCATGGTTTTTATAAAATGGTTTTCAAATAGGGATGCATCCCGCCTTAGGAAATTAGATATTGCATTTAAAAAGGCATGAGAAAACCCGGGTCGTCACAGTTGGTATCAGAGCCCAGGTTTTATCCTTTCACAGCCAGTCCAGCATGTCCAAGGGTCATAGACAATAAAGAAAATCAAGGATAAGTAGTATAAATAGGAGTAGTAGAGATGACTACTTCTATTCGAGGATTATAATGACTCAAGACATTTCACCATAAACACATAGGTGAAAAAGGAGATAGTCCTAGCAAATACTTAGATATTGGATTGCTTGAATCCTATCAAAATTATAGGAAATAAGAATTATTGTGCAGTGATGCAAAGATGAAATCTCATATAAGGATTATTGTAAGGTGCAAATATGAAAACTCATATATGGATGATGAGAATGAATGAATGAAGATGATTAAAGGACTTGTTAGAAGATAGAGTTGATCTGCAATAAAGTAATCTCATCAAAGGTGAGAAAATTGAAGAACCTAGGTGGATATCTTTCCATCATAAAGAGTATCAAGGGATATGAGATGAGTATGATAAGGGATTTAAAAGACAGACTTTGAGATGATTTTGATAATAATAAGAACGATGAGAATGCAAGATGATACTAGGGGATAACAGTGACTCATACTAGATCACAAAGGTATAGCTCAATTTTGGATACCTTAATTGGAGTCTTATGAAGAGTGAAATGCTATTGAATAATAACCACTTGAGTATTATGGAGCAAATCAAGTAACATATTATGAGATTAAGAGAAACATAACACGAATATGATAGGGAAATGAATTTGACCGAGTGCTCAAAAGATTTTGGTGATAATACTAAGGATGATAATAGATTGATCCTAACAAGAACTTGTAAGAAAAGTATAGCATGATCAAAACGTCAATACCATTGTATGAATTTTATTAAGGCTATAGGCGACCGAGGATTTCAATGATCTTAAGACAAGCATTCAATTTATCTGTTAAGTAAAGGAATAGATGAAGTATCAATTATATGCAACAAAGCATAAAGAGACGTTGATCTAGGAAGACAAAGGTAAGGATTTTTGAGGAAAAGAGAGAAAGAGATAGAGATGTAACTACCAGTATTCAATGAAAAGAACATCATGACTCTATGAAGATACATACAATTCTAACATCTTGAATCCTGTAGGAGGGAAGATCAAACAAATACAAAGGGATAATACTAGGTGAGTTGATGATCTTATTGTAAACGAGTATCAAAGAGAGGAAGCATATGGGGTTTAAGGCTTTGAGTAGAATATCGAATTTCAGGAGAATATGTGACAAGAAATTTTCAAAAAAAAAGAATGGCGACCAACTAGAAATTTAAAATTCTACAAATGGTTTGATATCAAAAAGATTCTTATCAAGATCCATTAGTTTATGGGAGACACCAATGGATATAATCCATAAAAAGGAAAAATTTGGTGATATCTCACCTTGCCACTACATGAGTAAATAAAGATATATTGAAAAAGGAAATAGGCCAGGACAGTAACTTATCCGTTTATCAAGTAGGGTACCATCAAGGATCAAATGAAGGTCTTGCTATCATCAATTGGAAGACCAAATATCTTAAGACCATCATTAAGTGTTGTCAACTAAATAGAGGCATCCCACCCTAATCAATCAGGTATGTTAATATCTATGAGTTAGTAGTTGAAGTTATAGACTGAGAAGGATGTTATAAGTCTTTAGACTTGAGTACTTGATAGGCTAAGTCATTTGAGGGTATAAGGCCAGTTGATTAGGCCACATCATGAAGAGCTACAAGTATAATAAATATGGTAACAACTGAGATAGGAGCAAAAATAAGAAGTGATCTAAACCAATGTGAAAGGTTTTTCAAACCTTAGTGGCTACCATGACAAGGTGAAGAAATTACTTTGGGTCTGAAAAATACTACTGACTTGGATTGAAAAGAAAGGTAGATAAGTACTGATCAATTTGGAGACCCCTGAGCTTATGACAAAGAAATATCTGGAAAGGGATCAACAGGTAATCGAATAAAGTCTTTCTATGTCTAAGGAAATGTTTATGCTTATCTGAGTCTTGTTGAACTTGTTGAGTTAACAACTTCAGTACAATTTGATATAATTGCTATTGGGGGAAAATTATGGCTATGAGATGGCACTTGAAAGATAAAATAAGGAGGCACTTGAAAAATAAAATTTGAGGAATTGAGAAAATCACTACTTATGAGGATACCTCCTCACAATACAGACTACATGGTGACGATAAAGCCTTGATAAAAGATTGAACAATATATTGACATGGGGATAAGGTGAGATGGCTAGCACACTATAAGGTAAGATTGGATGTTACACTACCTTTTTGATAAATAGTTAGTCGTTATGAGCATATACCAAGTACAAAAAATCAATTTAAGGAATTTCTTAAGGACTAACCCTACTGGATTGAGTATAGAACTTTTGAACTAGAAGGTAATGAAGAAAACCATCAAGCAAAGAAAGGACAAAGAGGATGATGACAAAGGATTCAACCATGACCTAGTAAGGGTATCCGGTGATGAATAAGAGACTCTTTGCTTTGCATAAATAGGAACATTATTAACACTCCTAATAACAAGTTGATGTGAATAGTAAGATAGGTCTCTAGAAGAGAACAATGGACCATGATATATTTGACATGAGTATGCATAAAATCTTCAAGAAGAAAAAGCATTTGATGACTTCAGCATCTATGAAACTTGATGAACAGTTTGGATGTCCTAATCATAATATGAGGTAGTATTAGTAATGGAAGATGGTACTAATTGGCTTCCATGATTTCATTTTGAATATAACCTTGAGTCATGTATGGAAAAACACGAGACAGTTGAAATTTGAAGTTAATTAAGGGTTTCGCTATAGAACACATGATACCATATCAGTTATTGAAGTATTTTGGAGACAAGGGTAAGAAGCAAAGTTAGACATAATAGAAAGAAGGTAACTTTTTGGACTTGTGGATAATGAAAGAGATCACTAAATGAAAAGGATTATCCTATGACATTCAAAATAGGAGAAATAAGATAATATGATCTTGAAAGAAGTATATGCATGAGCAAAGAAGCATGATCTTACGAGGAGACTATCTTATACATGATAAGATAAGTATAGGAATCTAAGGAATTCAAGTACCGCTAGGAAACGGTATTGTTAAATCGACACGTATGAGAGTATGGCGCTGCATCAGGGTACGCAGCGAAAACAGGCCCTTATGGGTGAGGCCTTATAGGAGGAACAATGGAAGTAATAAATTGAGGATGAACCTAGAATTGATTCCTAGAGGGGAATGCATTCACCAAGAAATCATCTAAAGAGACAAATACCTGGAAAATAATAAGTTATTGAATTTCGGACACGAAATTCTTTTAAGGGGGTAATAATGTAATGACCCCAATTTTTGTAATATTAAAAGCCCATAAAAAGTTCAGTTTTAAAGATAAAGGGCATTTTGGTCATTTCACTAGTTGTCTTGACTAAACCCAGGAATTTTGTACTAAAAGTGGTTCCATTAGATGCGTCTCGGAAAAAGGAATCCAACGAGACCAAAATCACCCAAAACAGAGTTAAAATGAGCAAGATATGGCCCTTTGAAGTTCAGGGGCAAAATTGTAAATTTTACAAAAACGACTTAACCTGAAAAACACAGGTGCCCGTTTTGATACGAGCACCCTGTCGTCTTCAACCTCCTAGAGGTTTCTGGAACGGCGGTGTTTCAAGAAGAAACCACCGCCATTCCAGAGGATTCCCCACCGCCATTCAAAGGCGGTTAGAACCCCTCTAGAACCCTCTTTAAAAGCCCTATAAATAGAGCTCTTGGGTGCCTCTAATGGTAGCCCAAAACATGGGAGAAAACCCATTGAGGAGCAGCAACCTAGAGGAGCAAACGTGGAGAGAAAACCAACCACAAACCAGGTACACACAAAAAATCCCCAAACCCATCTCACCCATAGTCCTAGGCTCGGTTTCCCTAGGTTTTTGCATGAAAAACCATGGAGAATAGGCCTCTAGGGAGCCACCAAGGACCCTGGGACGTCACCAGGGTCGCACTGGTTCCTCAGGGATGAACTGAGGCATCCGGTCCCCCAACGACGGAGACGGCCCGCCCCAGACGAGACGCGTCGAACGCGTCTGAGAAGAAAACCAACGGGCGCGTCCGTGGACGCGCCAGCTAAAGAGGAAGACGGCTGAGAAAGTCTAGCACGTCTGCAGACGCGCCCGCTGAGGCGCGCACCGCAGGTACGCAGTGCACTACCGTGCATCATTTTTTTTGTTACTTCAGGAGGCTGGGCGCACGTCGCAGACGCGCAGCGCCCTAGCATTCCTCCGTTTTTGTCTTTAAGACTCTATGTACATACAATGTTACAATGCTTATAACTTGAGATCTAGAGCTCTGATTGAGGCGCCGCAAAAGGTGTTGTGTCCGTATCGACGATGCGGACACATCCAAACCATAAAATCCCTAATCAAGGCCCAATCAAAGTAAGGCATGACCCTTAGAATAGGGTGGTGGCGCGTGACCACTAGGACTCTGGAAAACTGAGAATACCAAGGCCTAATTAGGACCTTAGGACACCCATAGGCATAGGGATGGACCCCTAATGCCTAAGTAATAAGACCCAAATACTCTAAACCCGTCAAAGATAAGGTAAACTAACCTTGAGTCCCCAAACCATGCTTAGGAGCGTACGAGGACAAGAGGGTTAAGGCGACCTAGTCAGGTAGGTGCTCTATCACTATTAGATTCTTTTAAAAGAACTATTGTTATTTGAGAACATATGTTTTAATATATGACTTGATTTGCATGAGATTTGCATGAATTAATTCAGCATGCATGTTGAATGCTCTGTACATAGCCATGTTTTGAAATGACTGCATATACATTATGCACATATATGTGTTGCAAACAAGTGCATGCATTGCATGATTCAAGTACTTGCAACGATTGCATGTCCTTGAGGGTTGCCAAAAGACGCTGGAGTGCCGAGGGCCAGGCAGTTGTGAGGGACCCAAAAGAGGACAAGTTTTAACAAAAGGTTTTGACTTATCTTATGTGATTTGGGCAAGTAAGCCCGTGGGTGCTATGCCGAGGGGTCTGGGTTGGCCACTTGGCCTCTACCACTAATAGGTGGATGGGTACCACGCCCAAAAAGAGGCAAGTCCCTACGTCGACTGCATGTGGTATAGGGGGCTACCACTGGTGTCACAGCACTGGGTCGGCGTGTCATAGGCGCCGTGGAGGCTATGACCATGTGTCCTCAGGTACCCGGTGACCACACGACGAGGAGGCCGTGGGCATAGTGGACCCTATGATTTGATGTGCATTTCATATAGCATGATATGAGGTTGGTCGACCATACCATACTAGAGGTCCATGAGTTGGACTCCAGGAGGCATATATTGCATATCCTGATGTCATCATATATATATATGATACTTTCACTTTTGGATTATGTGATCTTTTAAGTTATAAGAATTTCAGTGGATTATGGATTCTTATACTGATGTTGAACTCGAGTATTCAAACATATGCATATTTTGAATTTCAGTTGATTATGGATTCTTATACTGATATTAAACTCGAGTATTCAAACATACGCATGTTTTAAATGAGCATATGATTTCGAAACATCTCATGCATTCATAAAACTAGTAGTGATAGGCCCTACTGAGTATATTATATACTCACCCAATCCTCAACATTTTTCAGATATCAGTAAGCACTCAAGGACAGGATACGTCCGTATATATATCATGGTTCAGGACAACTCCACTCCCAAAGAGGACATCTATGTTAGTGCTATGAGCAAGTGAATCCAAAAGGAAACAAATATACATGTAAGTAAACTCTCAACCCTTTGGACATGTGTTTGTACTTAGTTACAATTGGGCTGTGCATTGTGACTGGAATGACCTGGGGAAAAACATTTATGATTTCTAAAGTTTTTCAAAAACTACCTTTAGTTGTGTGAAAGCAAATGACACTCGGGGTTTTAAAAAATGAGTTTAAAACTAAAGGTTTTCTGCTGCATTGCATGGTTTTTATAAAATGGTTTTCAAATAGGGATGCATCCCGCCTTAGGAAATTAGATATTGCATTTAAAAATGCATGAGAAAACCCAGGTCATCACACTTATTGTTCTTGATCATCCAAGATCTAATGGATCTTGTTTGATCATCCTTATCTTGCTTACTGTTTTTATTAGGGTTAGGTAATTTACTAACCTTTTATGCTCTTATTATTATTATTCGACCAGTTAATGTGCTAGTTGAAGGTAGCTTATTCAAGCTTAAATCTAGACTACTCCTCTTATTTCCAATTGGCTAAGGCTTACTAGCTAAATGGGTGAACACAAAGTGGTTACTTCAATCCCCATGTAAGGAGGCGTTTAGACCTCACAAACATCAACAGAAGGTAGGGGAAGAGTGAGGCTCTATTAGATAACCCCCCTTAACCACTATGTTCATCATTCACTAGAATGACCATAGCTCAACCTTTCATAAGGTTCCTATAAGCATGTTTACCCTAAGTACTCTTTCTAATGGATTTTAATTGGGTCCATGAATATTTATAATGTCATTCATGGGGTTTATTATTCTTTTCCTAATTTGGGCCAAGGATTTGATAATCCTTATATTGTCTACTAATAACATTTAACCATAAATCAATTATATATTCAAAGCATAAAACTACCTAATTTAACATTCTATGATAATGAGGCAAGGTATTTAAATTAAATCTAACACCTTATGATAACAATGAAACACATATCATGCTAAACTCTAAATGTTATACTAGCATGCTTTATAATCATATTTAAAATGCTATGAAACTAATTACATTAACATTTTTAGAAACCTTTACTTATGATCCAACCATTTGATCTTTAGATCTTTTCCTTTGATTAAGTATTTTAGTTATATTTAGGGAATTTTCTCTATTAAGTTCAAAAGATCATATTGATCTTTTTTTTCATAATCCATACATGATTTTCCTGGATTTCATCATATAAACATTTATTCTTTCTATCCCAAGGATCTGATCACACTTGATCTCATTGATCAAGTGGGTCCCTTTGTATTTTTAGGGTTTTTCTACCATAAAGGGTAGATCCCTTAATATATCTCATATATATCCAATTAAACCATAGATATTACTTTATTTCAATAGTATATCATTATTAAAATATGTTTTTATGATCTGATCATCTTAGATCTTGAAAATCTATGTAATTGAAAACTTATTTCTTTAATACAAATTTTTTTTACTGAATAACATGTCTATTTTATCATTTCATAAGAAAATAGAAGTTTCAAGCTTTCCATAGCTTCTTTCCAATCTCAATTTGGAGTTCAGATGACTCCGAAATTGAAGCTGGAAGTTCACAGTCCTTCCTAGGGCCTGGATTTGATCTGGGCCCAAGGAATGGACAGCCCAGATTAGTCGGGCGGAACAACCAGGCGGAATGAACCAGGCGGGTCGTTGGGCACATCCACTAGGAGGAAATGACGAAGCGCCATTGTCGGGCGTCCACAGACGCGGACGGGACGAGTGGAACGCCCGTCGTCTGCGCGCCCACAAACCGGGCTGTCGCTGGGCACGTCCGCTCGTGGATTTTATGGATGCGCCATAAGCTCATTGGGAACAATGCTCCATGCGCAGCACACCCGCCGTTCCGACGGTGCGTCACATGTGCATCTTGGGTGCCGTCTGATCTGGAGATCGGACAGTGCATTTTGGACCGTCCAATCAATCCTCTTTCAATTGAGGGCCCAAAACGTCTCTGATTTTAATGAAAATTCTACCCTAGGGGTTTTGGACCCTTCTGGATCGATTGGTGTAGTCAATTTTTTCATCTGAGCACTCTATCATCCATAATTAAGGATTCTATTGTTTACTTTATTTTTACCTTTTTATTACCAAAATTAATTACAGTAAAATAAAAATTACATAAAATAGTACTAAACATCTATGAAAAGCATTTCCACTTACCTGATTGGAGATAAAACCTCGGTTATATGCCCAATTTAAAAAAAATACCTTGTTGATGAAGATATGGCCTAAAATCCACCTTTCTTTCAAATATCTATTGTTTGAACCGTTGGATCTTGAAATTTTTTAGGGGGTTTTGTAGAATAGATATGTTGGAAAGTTTTCAATGGTGGAATTGATCAAATTAGATCTGGAATAGAGTGCCTAATTGATTTTAGGTCTCTTATTCCAATCTAAAAAGAAAAACAAGTTGAAAAGAGATCTATCTCTTGGAAATTTTGGATTTTTGGGGAGGGATCTAGATCTAATTTTTCAAGGAGAGTGATGTGAATTTCGTGGGGATTTTATGAGGATTTTTGGGGTTGTATTTATAGGCATTTTGGGTCTTTTTCCATGATTATAATATTTTATTTTTTTATTATTAAATGGCATGAAAGTCTTCAATGCTCCCATGCCTAATTTTTCTTACCCAAGACTAGCTGATGTTTGTTGACCCATGATTCACATGGGCTGATAGTAAAATTGGTTGTTGGGTTCCTTGTGGGTCCCATGTGGGCCCCACATGGTGTAAAAAGACCGTTTTGCCATTTATGCATAAAATTTTGGGTTTTATTCCCATGATCTCGGATTTGAGTGTACTTTATGGCGTTGGATTCGTATTTCTCAATACATTCTAAATTTTGATGTTTCATATTTTGATTTTTGGAATATTTTGATATTTTTGGAATATTTGATTTTTGGGTAAAATTACTATTTTACCCCTTTTGTCCAAGAAATGAAGAAACTTAAGGATTTCTTATCCGAATTCGGAATTTGTCGTGCTTACAGTCATTTTGAAGAGTTTACTAAGTTTAATTTCAATTTTACATGTCTTATGATTTGATTATACTTTTATAAAAAGTATATTTTAAATAACCCTAATATTTCAGCCCGAAATATCTGAAACTCAACTTTATTGATTTTTCTCAATCAATTACAAAAATTGGGGTTATTACATATAGTGCATCCACAATTGCTGTAAGATAGGAAGGAATGAGATAACTATTTTTGAAAGAACAATAGCAAGGGGATTTACCAATAGGAGAGAATCAATTCTTCCAGATGAAAGAAGAGCCAATGGAAGAAGAGAACTAAGAAGGTCGAGAGTTGAATCAATTTAGATAGTCCTTTATAGATCCAGTGGCAACTAGATCAACATGTCATTGCCCCAAGAGAAGTACCCATCGAAGTGAAATATTCATAAACTACCTGCTCCACCACCTACTTATGAATAATGGCATATGGGAGCTGAGTAAGCACAATTCTCATTTTTCTCATATCGTATAAATAGAAAGGGCTCATCAATAAGGTCCACTAGTCTCTCATTCATACTTGATTGTTACGCCTAGCAAGCTACATTCTCAAAGGCTATCCTTTTTATGTGATTTTCTTGGCCACATTGAAATGAACAATGCGCAACCTGTTTCCACTATTCCCTATTGTTTGACTTGCTGTCCAAGACAAAGTGTTTATTGTTGGACGTTCAGGCTCAGCTAAGACCTCTAATCTCATATTAACACTCAATCCCTCACAAGCTAGGTGCTTAGCCTATTGAGAACTATGCCCTCGGTTAGAGGAGTAGTTATAATCGCTTAGTTGCCTTATTTTTATTATATGAAAACCCAGTCTTGTTGTCCTTGATTCAGTTTAGAACAATTTGAGGGCTTATTCTATTCACTGAGCAGAAGCTGTAGTTCCACCAGTAGTGCCAGTCACAGTTGACCCATCATCATCTCTTGTCGCATCCCTCTTAGATCGAGAGGCCTAAGCATACCTTATACTAGTGGAGGAGCCCCTTTGTTGCTAAAGTGAACAATCCCGCAGAGGTTGGGGTATGGCAATTGATCCTAATCCTGATCGTTTCTCAATACCATCCTATGGGATCGAGATTAAGAACCATCAGAGGCAATTTATCTTAATTAGCCAGTTGCTAAATCCAGATGCAAATCAAATTGAACCCGTTCCAGATCCTGTTAGCTCTATTTTTGGCACATCTTGACATATTAGAGAGTTTCTTATCTAGAGTCTCTCAACATTTGTGGCTCCCATTTATATATTAATATCAAGTTAAGTAAAATGGGACCTTGTTCATTTACGAGGTTAGGAATGAAAATTTTGGGGAATGGTACCTAGGAACTGGTAATGCTATCGACTGGGAAAGGGGTCATTGGCTGAGATTCGAATGGAGTCTTGTTTAGTCACTTGCTCACATGTATATCTGAAAGTCTAAGCTTGATAGATCCATTGCAAGACACAAGGCTTGTCTTGTAGCGAAGGGATAGACTCAGATGGGATCGACTACTTGAAAACATTTGCTCCAGTAGCTGGAAGAAAGTCCTCGATGAGAGTGAAGGATGATCAGGTGAATCGTCTCATGAAGTTGTATCTCTCATGGTTCACATTATCTAAGCTGATTTCATTGGACAAACTAGTGAGTTGAAAGACTTTTTGAATCCATTGTGAGTCATCCTATCAATATAAAATAATGCTTGTAGTCATCAAGATAAATAATTTTCTACCTCGGCTCTACAAGCATTACTTACCCTGGTTGGCCACCATTCCCGTTATGCAAGCAATGACATGGATGCTGACATGGAAATCTCTTCTGAATAGTGTCAAAGAAAAAAGATATGGTCCTCCGTCGTGTTTCACGAACTTTGTCCATGAAATTATATCATATAAACTCCAAAACCTAATACATATAAAGGCGGAATTGATTACCTCTGGAAAGATGCAGATTGGTTCAAACGTTAAGTTTGATGGTATTTACCCGGTCTATTCACGCAGCCCAAATTTCCTCTCTAGTAGGATGGTATGGTTGAGGAAGGAGGAGGAAAAAGGCATCTCCAGAACTTTGTCCATGAAATTATATCCTATAGAATCTAGAATCTAATACATATAAAGATGGAATTGATTACCTCTGGAAAGATGTAGATTGGTTCGAATGTTAAGTTGGACGGTATTTACTCGGTCCATTCACAGAGCCTGAATTTCCTCTCCAGTAGGATGGTATGGTTAACGAAGGAGGAAAAAGGCGTCTCTTTGCAATAGGAAACTATATCAATCAGCTTCTTTTGGGCTTGTATCATGACTAGTTGATGGTAGTTTTATGTTGGATACCATGTGATGGTACCTTTAATCAAGAGGGTCCTTTGGCCCAATGAAAAGGGTTTAATGACGTCTATAGTTTTGATCTAAAGTCAGCCATAGATCGATGGTCGTTGACTTTGTTGATGCCTGTCATGTCATTCTTCTTTGGTCCTTCCTTAGCAAGAGCAGTAGTTCAGTTGACACTGGGGTACAACACGTTCTCAATGTTGCCACTAGCCATAAAGTGCCCAAGTGCCGTGTGCTTTGTGAGTGGACAAACCCTTGGATACTACTCATCCTGACCACTATTTAAACTTTCCCATCATATGGTAGTGTGTATGGCAGCCAAACGGGTTTATCCTACTTGCCAGATCCCTAAAAAGGTGGATCTGTAGAATACTACCGGTCCTACAACTACAACGTCATTGTTAATGAACTTATCAAATTAGATTATCTTCTCAAGCCCATCTTCATCATGTACAAGTTCTCCCCTTACTCCATAAGGCTCCGAGTCCCCATCTCTAAGAAAGGAAAGGTAAGGTCCCTAAGAGAAATTGATGCTAATTGTCACTTTCTCTTGCTGCTATAGATCCAAAGTCATTTGAAGGAGTTCCAGAGGAAGAATGGAGAAATGCAATGAATGCATAAATTGCCTACTTTAAAAACATCGCACATGGGAGTTGGTTGATCCTCCAGCAAAAAAGGAGATAGTTGGGTTGAAGTGGATCTTCAAAACAAAGTGGAATGTGGATGGGTCTATGCAAAAGCATAAGGCGGCTAAAGGTTTGTCACATAAATTGGGTATAGATTTGTAAGAAACATTTGTTCAGCTTACTAGACAAAGTACTATAAGAACTATTTTAGCTATGGCCTCACATATTAGTAATGCACTCGCATATTATGGTGATGTCTTCTAACATCTCTCAAGTCCCTCTTTCTGTGAAGAGGTGTAATGACTCAAACATGTTACGCTATTTTTGCATCACTTTTACTAAATTGATAGAAATTGATTAAATTGTAAAATTATATAGAATTAACTATATTAAATTTTATATTTTAATTAAAATATGAAATAAAGGAATTTTTGAGAAAATTCAGTATCAATAGATTCTACGCTCGAAATAGAATCCTACGCCTCAAAGAACACTGAAAACGAAGTTCGTATGACCAAGTTATGAGCATTTGAAGATGGAGGGCATATCTGTAATTTGATTGCAAAATGGCTAATGCCCAAAAGCACAGGGGGTTGTTTTACTAACGACACCCCCCAAGTCATTACCTACCTCGAGCCATCGACTTCCAGTATCGCCTCTGCAAGGCGGAGCCAGAAGAAATGGCGGCTCCACCTTCGCCACCTATAAAGCCCGCCTCCCCCTCCTCCCCAACCATCCCTTTCTCCTCCTTCCTCTCCTGTTCCAGGGTGTCAAGTTTAGGGTTATGACAAATCTAAAAACCCCCTTTTTCGGCGTTGACCCGCTTCTCTTCTTCTTATCCTTTTTCCCTTCTTTTCTCCTTCTCCTTCTCCTTCTCCTTCTCCCTACTTTGGCCATTGCGATGTCCCGAAGACAAGGGTTTCTGGCAGGCGTAGAGGAAACCGTACCCACTGGAAAAAGGGCTCCATCTCAGGCTGCCCATGTATGACCCTCACCTCTTTTCTCTCTATTTCTCCCCTCTCTGGTTTTTTTGTTTCTTCTAGCCTAGATGCATGCCGGATTTGGTGTTTCCCCGATCGAAAATCATTTCAAGAAGGGTTCATTCTAGAACCCTCAAACTAGAAGCATCCTAAGATGTCACGCATAATGCGTACCTAGGATGGTCTTCGAGCGGACGGTGTGCGGGCGCGGGGTCCTAATTCGACCAGGTCATGTAAGCATCCTAGGAGCTGTGACGTCAATTGCATGCACTGAAGACACCTCCGCGTGACGCTGTACAAGACGTGCGCCCTGGACTATTGCTCGGGCATGCGCACACGTGCAAAGGCAGTTTTAGTTCGACTGGGAAGCGCACGCGTCCTGGGAACCGTGACACACGGGCCCTACATGGACAATTCTAGTTCATCCATTGATGCGCGACATTAAAAATGCAATTAAGGTGGCTATATAACTCTGTTTGACAATCCAAAAGAATCATTGCATCCGTATCGATGACACGGACCTAATGAGACTATGAAAATAAGGATGAAAGATCTATTTTATATGATTATAACCCAAAAACTATAGAAATCTCATAGATCTACCATGACAAAAGATGATCAGATCTCATGACTTGATCCATTAGAGGTGTTAGGGGATTAATAGCTTCAGAAGCACACTAAGCAAGGATCTGTAGATCCTAAAAGGCAGATCTAGCCACTAATCTATAAGTCTAAGTAATGATCCATAAAGGTTGGAAAATGAAACTTGAATCCTTGTTATTAATTGATATTCAGGGTTTCACAAAGGTAACTCAGGGTTGATTAATGAAGAACGTGATTCAAGGAACATCGAGGTAGGTAGTCTGATACTACTAAGTTTTTAAGCGCATCCCAAACTCTAAGTGATTTACTTGTCGTTATTACCATATTTCGTATGCTTTTGAGATATGACGTTCTTATACCAGTATGCGAAATTGTCTTCATGATTTATGGCCTTGAATATGATTTTTGGCATGAGCAGATTTTATGCATTACTCGCATGTTTGAAAATAAATGCATACATTGTATGATTATGATGATTGAGATTTGGATTTATCTATATATGCTTTTTAGGCTATTGAGCCTAGTGGGCACTATGCTGAGAGGTTGTTATGTATGGGGTTGGGCTCTCGGCCTCTACCACCAAACAGTAAATGGTATCACTGCTAAAAATGGCATTATCCCTTCCTTGATTGCTGTGGTAAACAGGGACGACCACTGGAGGTGTTCACAGCACCCTTTTCGAGGACAGCTATAGTAGTCGTGGAGCTTATGGTGGGTAAGTCTCCAGATACTGTAGCCACACAATTCTAGCCGTGTGCTGATTGTGAGCATAGTGATCCTATGATTTTAATGTTATCGATGTGCATATAGATGGTCGTATACGAGTACTCATGACCTCTTGGCGTGATATGTTCGCCAAGAGACTCATGTGCATGATACTTATAGTGATGCTAGCACCTGCTTTGAAAGATGACTATTTTAAGAGTTTCATGATTATTATATTTGACTCGTGATTTGATATGTTTGCTGAGATCTTCTTACATGAATCTATTGATTTCTACTTTATGATTTTTAGTCAAATTTATATCGTTGAATACTAGATTTCGGTAAAGGATTTCGTGGTTGAAGGATTCCATGGTCGAAATTGCATCAATGAGCTTACATTTTATGCACAACTATGCATGTTTATACAGAAAGGAATCACTGATATTTTGCATAAAAAGCTCCTTGAATTATGCATGTTGCCTGCTGTGTTTTCAAAATAGTAGTATCAAATCACCTATTATGTATGTGGAATACTCACCCAAATATATTATTTTTACAGATTAGTTCCACCCAGGAGTAGAAGAAGCATAAGAAAATGTCAGTACTACGATCAAGTAAATGAAGAAGGGACAAGTGTGAATGTAAGTAAACTCTCTACCTTTTGGACATATATCTATACTTACTACAGTAGGACTGTGGGCTATGACTGGATAGACCTTGGAAATATTTATGGTTTTCTTCATTTTTCAAAATTTCCCTATTCATCTTGAAAGTAAACGACACTCAGGGTTTTCAAAATGAATTTAAAATAAAATATTTTTTTCTGCTACATTGCATAGTTTTTATAAATTGCTTTCAAATAGGGATCAATCTCGCCTAAGAGTTAGATTGCATTTAAAAATGCATGTGAAAACCCGGGTCGTCACAGTTGGTATCAAAGCCTAGTTTTATCATTTCACAGACAATCCTGCATGTCCAAAAGTCATATACAACTAGAATAATTATGAAAAAGTAGCTTAAATTGGAGTAATAGAGAAAAAGGTAGTCTGACTACAAGAATAGAGATGACTAGAATAAGAATGATATCAAATCACAAAGATGTACACCATAAATAGGTGAAAGGGAGTTTGATTTTACAAATAATTAGGCAATGGATAATGCAAATCCTATCCAAAATCTAGTCTAAAATGACTTAGGGATTAAGGAGTGTTGAGTAGTGGAGTAAGCAAGGAAACTATTTGATGAAAATAAGATTATGATGAGAATAAGGAATGGAAATACAAGATGATGCGAGTAGAATCGTTAGACTTGTACTAGATCAGGAGATAGGTTTGACTTGTACTAGATCGATCAAAGTAAGAATCGTGAAGAACTTACCTCAATTATGGATGATTTAATTGGAACCTTATGAAAAGTAGATTGATATCTTACAACGACAACATGAGTATAATGAAGCAGATCAGGAGATGAGTATAATCAATAAAGGATTTGATTATGACAAAGTTATTAGATGATTTTGATGATAATCTGATGGGGATGACAAATCTATGATAATTGATGGATTATGACATGAACTTATGAGGGAAGCATGGTATGGACAAGATGTAAATGAACTTATTAAGACACTATATGATTTTATTGAGAATACAGACTATGAAGGATTTCAATGATATTAGAAAATTTTAACATTTCTTAAAAATATTTCGTTCATCATCTCTATTGACCAAAAGTGTGGGTGTAGTATGGATTATATGTAACAAATCAAATGGAGTCATTGAATAGTCAAAATAAGAATATCATGATTTGTTGAGGATAGGAAAGAAAGGTATACGAAGTATAGAATTAAAGGTTTTTCATCTTGAGTTATATCACCAAATTGAACAATAAAACAATCAAATTTGAAGGACTCATAGTAGTGGACTTGGTGGTTTTATTGTGGGTGAAGATAATAGAGATAAAGCAGATGAAAAATGCAGTCTTTGAGTAGAGTGTTGAAAATTGAGAATGGTGATTTAATTTTACAAGTAGTTTGATGCTTACATTCATTGGTAATATTAGAATCTTATTAGATCCACTAGATTATGAGGAAACACCAGTGGCTGTAATCCATGAAAAGGAGAAGTTGATAAGACCCTACATTGCCATTTTATGAGTGAGTGAAGTTATAATGAAATGTAAAGGGCAAGGATAGTGACTTGTCCAATTGATCTTCATTGCCGAGAGTATTATCAAAAATCAACTTGAGGTTTTGATATCGTTAAGGAAAATTGAAGGAGCAAGTATCTTGACAACATTATTTAGCCTTAGATGTAAGTATCATTATCTTTAGAATAATGTTGATTGAGCTAAGGTATTCAAATCATATCTAATTAACCATAATAATATCAAATAGATAGTAGCCTAAGTACGAAGAATGTTAGGGTACTTAGACATGAGTATTTCCTAAAGGAAATCAATTGATTAAGTTATTGGAGGATCTAAAAAGTACAATAGATGTAGTACACAACTGAGATAGAGGTGGAATGAGAAATGAGCTAAAGCAATGACAACAATTTCTAATATTCCCAGACCTTAATAGATGACAAGCTATGGAGGTCACTTTGAGTCTAGAAGGGTATACCATTGCTTGGATTAGGAGGAAAGGTGGTTGAGCGCCGATTGCTTTAGAGACCTTTGAGCTCATAAGCTGTTAATCTGTAAAGGATTATACGAGTAATCAAACAGACTCTTTGTCTATGTCTACAAAGATGCTCTATGCTTACTTGTGTGTTTCTTAAAAATTATCACTTTGAAAGGTTGCAACACAATTGTTATGACAGCTACTGTATGACTATTATCGTTATAAGATAAGTATGAGGCAGTACATAAAATTTGAGGAACTGAGAAAATCACTACTTATGATGATACCTCCTAACAAAGTAAGACTTAATGGTTAATGACAAAGCCTTGATAAATGCTTCAACAATATATGGACATAAGGAATGGAAGGAGGAAACATTAAGAAAGTTGTCACATTATATGGTAACATCAAATGTTTAATTGCCTTTATATGCACATGACAAGTGCAAAGACCAACTGGAGAAAGTGAATAGAAGTAAATTTCTTAAGGGTTAACTTTACTAGACTAAGTATAGAACTTTTCGTCTGGAATACCCCGAAGAAAAATCATCAAGCAAGGAAATTTAAAGGAGGATAATGGGAATGGATTCAACCATAAATGTAGTAAGTGGACTCTGTTAGAGATAAGAGACTTTTGACATCAGTATGAATATTGCTAGAAATCCTAATGGCAATCTTATGTGAATTAAGCCTCTAAAATAAGAACATTTGATCTATGATGATAGATTCATCATAAACATTTGACATGATTTTGAATAAATTCTTCGAGGAGGAGTATATTTGATGGAAATTAGTAATAGCTAGGAGATCTTAATTGGTGTGTGTATTAGTAACATTAAGGGAAGATGTTACCTAAATTGTTTCATGGTTTTATGTTGAATATAAACATTGGTTGAGGAAGTAAAGCACATATGAAAAGTGAAAAACAATTGGAACACGAAGTTTGAAGACTAGTAGTTAAACACCTTTCCATCTAAAGGAATGGGTATGAAGAAAACCATTAGTATTGATATTAAGAGATGAAAAATGATATCGTATGAAGAACATATGAGCCAAATCGCATTGAAGTTTCTTGACGAACATATGAGCTAAGTGACATTTGATAGAAAGAATGTAAACTTTTGGGACTCTTATTAGCAAGGTCCAGTCAACACTTACGGTGGAGACTCTAATAATAAGTCATTTGATGGGAGACAAAAGACAAAGAAGACTATCCTATACTATTCAAGATGAAAGATAAGAAATAAGATGATATAGTATCAAAGTAGTTGAGAGTAATTTTTACATAATTAGAGGAGTATGGTCATCTAAGGATTTATCAATTAGATAAACTCTATAGTAACAAGATGAACTACAATGAGAAACCAGTATTGACGAGGGAACAAGTAAAGAACGCAGTATCAGAGTATGCAGCAAAAGCGGCTCTTGAGTATGTAAAACAAGCTGAACTGGAATTATATTTAAGGCCTTTATGGAAGGCATTATGAGGAAGGAATAACGAGGATGATAAAATTGAGGATGCACCTAGATTTGTTTTCCAAGGTGACATGAATAGAATTTCAAGGACAAAATTTCTTTACTTATTGACTGACCTGAGGTATTGGATGAGAGATATATGATGAAGCAAAGAAATTCTCTTAGTTATAGTCCTAAGGGAGAATGCATTCATCAAGAGGCTGTCTAAGAGACAAATAGCTTTAACTTGATGATAGTAATTTGTGGAATTTCGCGGATGAAATTCTATGAAGGGGGTAATTATGTAATGACTCAAACATGTTATGCTATTTTTGGATCACTTTTAGTAAATTGATTAAATTGTAAAATTATATAGAATTAACTATATTAAATATTCTATTTTAATTAAAATATGAAACAAAGGAATTTGTGAGAAAAATCAGCATCATTAGATTCTACTCTCGAAATGGAATCCAACGCCTCAAAGAGCACTAAAAATGGAGTTCATATGACCAAGTTAAGGGCATTTGAACATGGAGGGCATATCTGTAATTTGATAGCAAAACGGCTAAGGCCCAAAAACACAGGGGTTGTTTTACTAACGACACCTCCCACATCGTCCCCTACCTCTAGCCACAGACTGACGGCATCCCCATTGCGCAGCACTACCTTCGCAGGCTATAAAGCCCGCTTTCCCCTCCTCCCCAACCATCCCTTTCTCCTCCTTCCTCTCCTCTTCCAAAGTTTCAAGCTTAGGGTTCTGGCAAATCGAAAAACTCCCTTTTTCGACACTGACCCACTTCTCTTCTTCTTCTCCTTTTCACCTTCTTTTCTCCTTCTTCTCCTTCTCCCTACTCTGGCCACTGCGATGTCCCGACGACAAGGGTTTCCTGTAGGCGTAGAGCAAACCACACGCACCAGAAAAAGGGTGCCATCTTAGGTTGCCCAGGTACGACCCTCACCTCTTTTCTCTATGGTTTCTCCCCTCTTTAGTTTTTCCCTTTCTTCCGACCTAGATCCATGCCGGATCTGGCATTTCCTCGGCTAGAAATCATCAAAAGAAGGGTTCATTCCAGAACCCTCAAACCAGAAGTGTCCCAAGGATGCCACGCATAATGCGCACCAAGGACATGGTCCCTAGGATGGTCTTCGTGCACGCAGCATGCTGGCGCAAGTCCCAGTTTGACCAGGGAGTGTGAGCATCCTAGGAACTGTGACGTCCACTGCATGCGTTGAAGATGCCTCTGAGCGACGCTGTCCAAGACACGTGCCCTGGCATGTCACTTGGGCATGCGCACACATGCAAAAGCAATTTTGATTCCACTGGGATGCGCATGCGTCCTAGGAACCGTGACACACAGGCCCTATGTGGACAATTATGGTTCTGTCATTGATGCACGACAATAAAAATGCAATTAAGGAGGCTATATAACTCCGATTGATGATCTGAAAGAACCATTGCATCCGTATCAACAGCACAGACTTAATGAGGCTATGAAAATTAGGATCAGAGATCTATTTTACATGATTATAACTCAAAAACTATAAAAATATCATAGTTCTACCATGACAAAGATGATCAACTCTCATGACTTGATCCATTAGAGGTGTTAGGGGATTAATAGCTCATGATTAACCCCAAGGTAGATGTATCAGCCCATGAAGTACAGAGATGGCCCTTTAAATCAAATATAGACCTATTCTGAGCATTGAGATAGGTGATCTATGAGATCTAACCATTCAATATTAGATCTATACGTGAGATCTAGCATAGAAGCGCATTAAGCAAGGATCTGTAGATCTTAAAAGGCAGATCTAGCCACTAATCTATAAGTCTAAGTAATGATCCATAAGGGTTGTAAAATAATACTTGAATCCTTGTTATTAATTGATATTCAGGGTTTCACAAAGGTAACTCAGGGTTGAGTAATGAAGAAAGCGATTCAAGGACCATCGAGGTAGGTAGTCTGATACTACTAAGTTTTTAAATGCATCCCAAACTCTAAGTGCTTTACTTGTCGTTATTACCGTATTTCATATGCGCTTGAGATATGATGTTCTTATACCAGTATGCAGAATTGTCTTCATGATTTATGGCCTTGAATACGATTTTTGCATGAGCAGATTTTATGCATTACTCGCATGTTTGAAAATAAATGCATACATTGTATGATTACGATGATTGAGATTTGGATTTATCTATATATGCTTTTTAGGCTATTGAGCCTGGTGGGCACTATGCTGAGAGGTTGTTATGTATGGGGTTGGCCTCTCGGCCTCTACCACCAAAGGGTGAATGGTATTGCTACAAAAAATGGCATTTTCCCTTCCTCGACTGCTGTGGTAAATAAGGGCGACCACTGGAGGTGTTCACAGCACCCTTTTCGAGGACAACTATACTCGCCATGGAGGTTATGGTGGGTAAGTCTCCAAGTACCGGAGCCACACAATTCCAGTTATGAGCTAATCGTGAGCATAATGATCCTATGATGTCAATGTTATTGATGTGCATATAGATGGTCGTATACAAGTACTCGTGACCAGTTGGCGTGATATGTTCACCAAGAGACTCATGTGCATCATACTTATAGTGATGCTATGCTGAGAGATTGTTATATATTGGGTTGGCCTCTCTACCTCTACCACCAAAGGGTGAATGGTATCACTGCCAAAAATGGCGTTTTCCCTTCCTCCACTGCTGTGGTAAGCAGGGACGACCATTGGAGGTGTTTAGAGTACCCTTTTAGAGGACAACTATAGTAGTCATGGAGCTTATGGTGGGTAAGTCTCCAGATACTGGAGCCACACGATTCCAGCTGTGTGCTGATCATGAGCATAGTGATCCTATGATGTCAATGTTATCCATGTGCATATAGATGATCGTATACGAGTACTCGTGACCAGTTGGTGTGATATGTTCTCCGAGAGACTCATGTGCATCATACTTATAGTGATGCTAGCATCTGCTTTGAAAGATGACTATTTTAAGAGTTTCATGATTATTATATTTGACTCGTGATTTGATATGTTTGTGGAGATCTTCTTACATGAATCTATTGATTTATACTTTATGATTTTTAGTCAAATTTATATCGTTGAATACTAGATTTTGGTAAAGGATTCCGTGGTTGAAGGATTCCATGGTTGAAGTTGCATCAATGAGCTTACATTTTATGAACAACTATGCATGTTTACACAAAAAGGAATCACTAATATTTTGCATAAAAAGCTCCTTGAATTATGCATGTTGTGCCCCATGTTTTCAAAATAGTAGTATCAAATCACATATTGGGTATGAGGAATACTCACCCAAATATATTATTTTTATAGATTAGTTTCACACAGGAGTAGAAGAAGCATTAGAAAATGTTAGTAATATGATCAAGTAAATGAAGAAGGGGCAAGTATGAATGTAAGTCAACTCTCTACCTTTTGGACATGTACCTGTACTTACTACAGTAGGACTGTGGGCTGTGACTGGATAGACCTTGGAAATATTTATGGTTTTCTTCATTTTTCAAAATTTTCCTATTCATCTTGAAAGTAAACAACACTAGCGGTTTTGAAAATGAATTTAAAATAAAATATTTTTTTCTGTTGCATTGCATAGTTTTTATAAATTTTTTTAAAAAAGGGATCGATCCCGCCCTAGGAATTAGATTGCATTTAAAATTGCATGTGAAAACCTAGGTCGTCACAGTTGGTATCAGAGCCCAGTTTTGTCATTTCACAGCTAGTCCTGCATGTCCAAAAGTTATATACAACTAGAATAATTATGAAAAAGTAGCTTAAATTGGATAAAATGGTAGTCTAACTACAAGAATAGAGATGACTAGAATAAGAATGATATCAAATCACAAAGATGTACACCATGGATAGGTGAAAGGGAGTTTGATTTAACAAATAATTAGGCAATGGATAATGCAAATCCTATCCAAAATCTAGTCTAAAATGACTTAGGGATTAAGGAGTGTTGAGTAGTGGAGTAAGCAAGGAAACTATTAGATGAAAATAAGATTATGATGAGAATAAGGAATGGAAATACAAGATGATGCTAGTAGAATCGTTAGACTTGTACTAGATCAGGAGATAGGTTTGACTTGTACTAGATTGATCTGGGTAAGAATCCTAAAGAACTTAGCTCAATTATGGATGATTTAATTGGAACCTTATGAAAGGTAGATTGATATCTTACAACGACAACATGAGTATAAGGAGTGTTGAGAAGTTGAGTGTAATTTTTGCTTAATTAGAGGAGTATGGTCATCTAAGGATTTATCAATTAGATAAACTCTATATTAATAAGATGAACTACAATGAGAAACCAGTATTGACAAGGGGACAAGTAAAGAATGTAGTATCAGAGTACGCAGCGAAAGAGGCTCTTGATTATCTAAAACAAGCTGAACTACAATTATATTTAAGGCCTTTATGGAAGGCATTATGAGGAAGGAATTATGAGGATGATAAAATTGAGGGTGTACCTATATTTGTTTTGCAAGGTGACATGAATAGAATTTCAAGGACAAAATTTCTTTACTTATTGACTCACTTGAGGTATTGGATGAGAGATATATGATGAAGCAAAGAAATTCTCTTTGTTAGAGTCCGAAGGGAGAATGCATTCATCAAGAGGCTGTCTAAGAGACAAATAGCTTTAACTTGACGATAGTAATTTGTGGAATTTTGAGGATGAAATTCTTTGAAGGGGGTAATTATGTAATGACTCAAACATGTTACGCTATTTTTGCATCACTTTTGCTAAATTGATTAAATTGTAAAATTATATAGAATTAACTATATTAAATGTTCTATTTTAATTAAAATATGAAACAAAGGAATTTGTGTGAAAAATCAATGTCATTAGATTCTATAGGAATTGATTAAATTGTAAAATTATATAGAATTAACTATATTAAATGTTCTATTTTAATTAAAATATGACACAAAGGAATTTGTGTGAAAAATCAATGTCATTAGATTCTACTCTCGAAATGGAATCCAATGCCTCAAAGAACACTAAAAATGGCGTTCATATGACCAAGTTATGGGCATTTGAAGATGGAGGGCATATCTGTAATTTGATTGCAAAACGGCCAAGGTCCAAAAACACAGGGGGCCATTTTACTAACGACACCCCCCAAGTTGTCCCCTACCTCTAGCCACCGACTGGCGGCATCGCCATTGGGCAGCACTACCTTCGCAGGCTATAAAGCTTGCTTCCCCCTCCTCCCCAACCATCCCTTTCTCCTCCTTCCTCTCCTCTTCCAAAGTTTCAAGCTTAGGGTTCTGGCAAATCGGAAAGCTCCCTTTTTCGGCGCTAACCCACTTCTCTTCTTCTTCTTCTTATCCTTTTTCCCTTCTTTTCTCCTTCTCCCTACTCTGGCCACTGCAATTTCCCAACGACAAGCGTTTCCCACAAGCGTAGAGGAAACCACATCCATAAGAAAAAGGGTGCCATCTCAGGCTGCCCAGGTACGACCCTCACCTTTTTTCTCTTTGGTTTCTCCCCTCTTTAGTTTTTGCCTTTCTTCCGGCCCAGATCCATGCCAGATCTGGCATTTCGCTGGCTAGAAATCAATGCAAGAAGGGTTTGTTCTAGAACCCTCGACCCAGAAGTATCCCAGGGACGCCGCGCATAATGCACGCCTCGGATGTTGTCTCTGGGATGGGCTTCGGGCATGCAGTGTGTAGGCGCGAGTCCTGGTTTGACTAGGGCTCGTGAGAATCCTAAGAACTATGATGTTCGCTGCACGCACCGAAGATGCCTCCGAGCGACGCTGTCTAGGACGCGTGCCCTGGCGCGTCGCTTGGGCATGCACACATGTGCAAACGCAGTTTCAATTCCACTGGGACGCACATGCATCTTGGGAACCATGACACGTAGGCCCTATGTGGACAAATCTGGTTCCTCCATTGATGTACGATAATAAAAATGCAATTAAGGAGGCTATATAACTCCAATTGATGATCTAAAAGAATTATTGCATCTGTATCAACAACACGAACCTACTAAGACTATGAAAATTAGGATCAGGGATCTATTTTATATGATTATAACTCAAAAACTATAAAAATCTCATAATTCTACCATGACAAAGATGATTAGATCTCATGACTTGATCCATTAGAGGTGTTAGGGGATTAATAGCTCAGGATTAACCCCAAGGTACACATATCATCCCTTGAAGCATAGAACTGGCCATTTAAATCAAATACAAACTTGTTCTGAGCATTAGGATAGGCGATCTATGAGATCTAACCATTAAATATTATATCTATACGTGAGATCTAGCCTACAAGTGCACTAAGCAAGGATTTGTAGATCCTAAAAGGTAGATCTAGCCAGTAATCTATAAGTCTAAGTAATGATCCATAAAGGTTGGAAAATAATACTTGAATCCTTGTTATTTGATATTCAAGGTTTCACATAGGTAACTCAGGGTTGAGAATGAAGAACGCAATTCAAGGAACATCGAGTTAGGTAGTCTGATACTACTAAGTTTTTAAACGCATCCCAAACTCTAAGTGATTTACTTGTTGTTATTACCATATTTCGTATGCTTTTGAGATATGATGTTCTTATACCAGTATGTGGAATTGTCTTCATGATTTATGGCCTTCAATATGATTTTTGGAATGAGCAGATTTTATGCATTACTCCCATGTTTGAAAATAAATGCATACATTGAATGATTGCGATGATGGAGATTTGGATTTATCTATATATGCTTTTTGGGCTATTGAGCCTGGTGGGCACTATGCTAAGAGGTTGTTATTTATGGGGTTGGCCACTCGGCCTCTACCACCAAAGGGTGAATGGTATCGTTGCCAAAAATGACGTTTTCCCTTCCTCGACTACTGTGGTAAATAGGGACGACCACTGGAGGTGTTCACAGCACCCTTTTCGAGGACAGCTATAGTCGTCGTGGAGGTTATGGTGGGTAAGTCTCTAGATACCGGAGCCACACAATTCCAGCTGTGTGCTGATCATGAGCATAGTGATCCTATGATTTCAGTGTTATCGATGTGCGTATAGATAGTTGTATACGAGTACTCGTGACCAGTTGGCGTGATATGTTTGCCGAGAGACTCACGTGCATGATACTTATAATGATCCTAGCATTTGCTTTAAAAGATGACTATTTTAAGAGTTTCATGATTATTATATTTGACCCGTGATTTGATATATTTGTTGACATCTTCTTACATGATTCTATTGATTTCTACTTTATGATTTTTAATCAAATTTATATCGTTGAATACTAGATTTTGGTAAAGGATTCCACAGTTGAAATTGCATCAATGAACTTACATTTTATGCACAACTGTGCATGTTTGCACAAAAAGGAATCACTAATATTTTGCATAAAAAGCTCCTTGAATTATGCATGTTGCCTGCCATATTTTCAAAATAGTAGTATTAGATCACCTATTGGGTATGAGGAATACTCACCCAAATATATTATTTTTACAGATTAGTTCCACATAGGAGTAGAAGAAGCATCAAAAAATGTTAGTGCTACTATCAAGTAAATGAAGCAGGGACAAGTATGAATATAAATAAACTCTCTACCTTTTGGACATGTATCTGTACTTACTGCAGTAAGACTGTGGGCTGTGACTAGATAGACCTAGGAAATATTTATGGTTTTCTTCATTTTTCAAAATTTCTCCATTCATCTTGAAAGTAAATGACACTCAAGGTTTTCAAAATGAATTTAAAATAAAATATTTTTCTCCTCTGCATTGCATAGTTTCTATAAATTGTTTTCAAATAGGGATTGATCCCACCCTAGGAATTAGATATGGCATTTAAAAATGCATGTGAAAACCTGGGTCGTCACAAGAAGAATGCCTCCCCTAGAACGAAACCCCACCCCCTTTCTTATGTTTTATGCACAAAATATGCATGATGTTTTATATGGAAAACCTCATCTAAAACCATGCATGATGCATGCCGTGTTTTCAAAACAGTAGTATCAGATCACCTACTGAGTATGAGAAATACTCACCCAAATATATTATTTTTCAGGATAGCTCCACTCACGAGTAGTAGAAGCATTAGGAACATGTTAGTGCTACAATCAAGTAAATGAAGAAGAGACAAGTATGAGTGGAAGTAAACTCTCTACCTCTTTGGGCATGTATCTATATTTATTTATAGTTGGGCTATGAGCTGTGACTGGATAGACCTGGGAAGGCATTTATGATTTTTGAAATTTTCAAAACCACTTTGTTGTGAAAGCAAATGACACTCAGGGTTTCCAAAATGAGTTTAAAATAATAGATTTTCTATCACATTGCATTATTTTCTAAAAATGTTTCCACATAGGGATCCTGCCTTAGGCATTAGTTTTGCATTTAAAAATGCATGTGGAAACCTGGGTCATTATAGAAAATTATGCGAAGGCCACCACTGTGACAACCATGGTCCTCCCATATGGGCAATTATATTGTGATTTCCATCGAGGATGGTATATGTGGATTATTGAGTAGGTATCCGAGCGCACTAGTATGGATTAGACTACAGCATAGTAGTACTTATGCTTGATGCACTATGGTGCTTATATGATGGCATTATGAGATGCCTTATATGTTGTGGCATGATGATATGTCTTATATTGTTTTTCCTGCAGTGGCTAGAGGATTGTGGACCCCGTATAGTGAGGGCCATGAGGATTATATTGATATACCAATAGAGGCTGGATGATTATGAACCCCACATGATGAGGGGTATGATTCTGAAACCCAGTATAGTCTGGGAATGTTAATGTTGATACTCATTGAGTATATTCATAATTTTGTACGAATTTTAACAATTTCCATATATGTGGATTAATGCTATATGTATATGATTGAGGGCGTAGTTTCATATAAGTTTTCATAAGGGTATATGCATGGTAGAACTGTTATGCAGAGTATGGTTTATGGAATTGGATTATCTTATTTAAATGATAAAAGATAATTGTAAATACTTGATTTATCAATGGATTATTGATATTTATGAATCATGCTACTATTTGATTATCAATTGATTATTAGATTATAAAACATGTTAATACTTGGTTTAACAATGAAGTAATGAACTATGAAATGCATTGTAAATTCAAGTCAATATAATTGTTTTGGGAATGAATATTCTAAATAATGCAAATTAATCAATTCATAATTTAATTTAACATGCCTCTTAAACTCCCCTAGCAAGCATAGTTTGCTGAGATATTGTAAATGTTTTATGTTTACAATATCTCAGATACAGATAAACAGAAGAAAATGTACATGACAAGAGGAATCTAGTAGCCATACTTTTGCAATTAGGTATATACTTTATTTAGAGCTTTTGTATTGTGTAGTTAGTAATTTGAATTATGATATTGGACATTTAATATGATGTTTATAGGGGATGTGTAAGTGAACCACTGGATGGGTCCTGTTTTTAAGAAATGCATGTCTATCTTTAAGAAAACTAATATATATGTATAGTGTGAGCTTAAAGGTGACATCCGAGTTTTTGGGAAAATGAATTTCAAAGAAAAGTATTTTGTTATTTTTGCATTTTAAAATTTAGAGGGATGCCATCTTTTGAAAATAAAGGCAAAAAATTTTCATGAAAACTCCAGGGTGTCACATACACAAAGAGGGGTCTTAGGTTTTGAGCTCTTTTTCTTAACCTTTTTCTTGGGGGGCCTATCTGACAAGCTTTAGAGGGCCTAACTTCTATTTATAACTTTTTATAACAACAATAAGGTACACAAGGACAGGCTTGAAAGTAGATTATGGTGTTGGCATAATCCCAGGCTTGAGGGTAATCTACTTGACTATCGGATCATATCGACATTTCTTCTTTGCCAAAACTCTAGCATAGAAGTGATTTTCTAAAAAGAAGGTACAAAAAGGGTGAGGCATACTGAGTTCCAAACGATTGAAGATTAAAATTGTTAATAGTCATTGTAGATGCATCCATATCATTCATAATCCTACTACTAGTAGTACTACTCATTGAGTCTTAATTGCTCATTGACAAGAGTATGGTAATAAGTTAACACTAGCCCCTAAATCAAGAAGTGCCCTATCTATGACATGATCTCCAATGATGCAACTAATTGTAGGACATCTTGGGTCTCTAAACTTTGGTATGTTCTTATGTTGAATCAAAGAACTTACTCAGTGTGGAAATCTTTCTTTTGTACATTCAGCTTTCTTTTTCTTGTGCAAAGTCTTTTAAGAACTTAGCACAGGCAAGGATGTCTTTAATTGCATTGAGCAATGGTATTTTGATTTGTACATGTTTAAATACCTCCATTAACTCGTTGAAGTTTTTTCCCTTCCTAGCTTAATTCAATAACTAAGAAAAAGGGGCTTTAGGTGTAGCGACCCAGGTGCTTTAAATACATTTTTGTTAATCCTTTTCAAATGGAGGTCGACCAATTTTACAAACATTTTGAAAACTTAAGTAGTGAAATATTTCTTCTTTGAAATTCTTTTCAGAAAACCCGAATGCACACTTCACTCACATATACATACATAATATTGTGTACAACATATGTTTCCAAAGAAACTCATTTTTTTAAAATTGCAGGATCGATGTAGTGGTTCACATACACAGCCCCTTTATTACATCTTATATCCAAAATACACAAATCAAAATACAATCCAATCCTTTCACAAATGTACATAGTCTTGATCAACAGTATGGTCTTCATCTTCCCATGTCGTATCCCTCCATTCTTTTCTTTCTGTATCTGAGATATTATAAATATTCAAACATTTACAATATCTCAGCAAGCTATACTTGGTAAGGGATTCAAGAACATATGTAATTGTATAATTCATAAGTACAATATTCATAATCATCATATTCCATATTAATCACATACTTTAATTTTCATGAACCATACCATATATGATCATTCAATCATAAATTTATCATGTAACATCCACTATGATAATTTTCAAACCACTCACCACTATATCGTATGTATATATATATACGGTAAAAAACTATGAAAAACAATCAATATGTCAAACATCAATAACCATACTCAAATATACTGAGTTGATAAATCATCTAGACTTTTGCTAGGAAAATACTCCCTCATTAGGGCAGTATTGGCATCACACTATGCCATGCATCATATGCAAAATACTCAAGGACTACCATGCTACAGTTTGATCCGATGCTAAGATAATTGCCTTGTTCACCACTGAAACCACAATGGAAAATATTGTGTCACTGCATGTATGGGGAGACAAGACTTTCACAGTGGGGCCTTCCCATCATTGCCCCTCCCAACTTTTAGCCTCTCTTTTGGCAAGGTATCATAACATCATCAAATTTCAGGAAGCGGGTGGCCAAACCATCATAACTTCCTTAGCATAGCATCCTTAGGCTTGGGCCTGTTTAAAACAAAACCACAACCCTCCATGCTTGTATTTAAAATACTTCTTGTATATCTCAGACGATATGTCTGTTTATATTATCATTCTGGTATTCAATATCCTCATACAAAGGATATGATTTTATTTCTAGATTTAGGGATCCTCATTTACAATGAATGATACCCATATTCTTAGAAGTTTATGGATTAATCATTTATTGTAAATTATCACCATTTCCTTTAATTTGGTATTCATATACCAAATGTTATTAAGTGTAAGGATACTCATTTGATACAAATGATATCCATTATTATTATGTTCTTATCTAAGTTTAAGGGTAATCATAAATGATACCCAGGTATTTATTATGTATTCCATCTAATTTCAACAGTTATTTCTATCTCATATGCATGAATTATGATTCAAATGTAACTAAACTTATTATCATCCTTAAGCATTATAATGTCTATGAATAACAACAATTCCACAGACCATAGGTCTGGTATTCTTAAAGTTCCACCTACCTTCATGTAATGATCCATTCATTCAAATCCTCCATGATTGATGTATGTAATCTATAAATACATACATATTGCCATTCTCTATACAATTTTGTATAATCTCCTATCTATATTCCTTATCTAATCTTGTCCTTTGATATAAAGGATCTAGATCTGTCTTGTGCTCCTATCATCCATATAATCTATCTTCCATAGATAGTATTTATCCTATTGATCAATAGATCTGACGATTAGAATGATCTTCTAATCTTTCAAATCTAAGTATTTTATATCTCTAAGTCTTTGTGTATCTATCTCTTTGATCTTGATATTTCATAAATCCTTTGATTAACAATCTATTCTTGTTGATAAAGATCAAGGGCATATATTTTCTATCATCTAGTTCTTCTTTGATTTAAGTTTAGTTATTTAATCATCCATGAGGAGGAGGATCCTGGTTCTTTTCCTTGAATCATATTTGATCAAGGGTTTGGATTATCTAATCTAATGATCTAGATTTGATCTATAACATACATACTAATAAACATGCATACTAATAATACAATGTTATTATTCTTATTGTTCTTGGTCATTCAAGATCCTATGGATCTTATTTGATCTTGATTATCTTACCTACCATTTTTATTAAGATTAGATATTTTACTAACCTTTTACACTCTTATTATTATTATTCAACCAGTTAATGTTTTGCTAATTAAAGATAGATTATTTCATCTTAAGTCTAGATTAGTCCTCTTATTTCCAATTAACTAAGGCTTACTAGTTGAATGGTAGGGGAAGAGTGAGGCTCTATTAGTAAACCCCCTTAACTGCCATATTTAGCATTCACTAGTGTGTCCTTAGCTCAACCTTTCATAAGGTTCCTATGAGCATTTTAACCCTATGAACTCTTTGTAATTGATTTTAATTAAGTCCATGAAAATTAAAAATGTCATTCATGGAGTTTCATTATTCTCCTAATTTGGACCAAGGATATAATATTCCTTATATTATCCCACTAACTATAGCCCTTACTATCATTAAGTCCATGTCATTCATTCCACGTAAATGTCCTTCAACTCTATTTTTCATTTAATTACATTTTCAATGTAATTTTCATAACACAAGCATTAAAGCATAAATAAATAATTAAATAATTAAATCTACTAAGCAATAAAAGAAAATTATAATAACATTCAATAATTCAAATGAAAATCTAACATGCCATAACTATTCATCATGATCCAACGATCATAGTTGATTTCTATCCCTTTTAGGGTTTAGATCTTTATCTTTTCATTTTCCTTTAGATCTAATACATCTTATTAATGTGATTTCAACATTAGATCATTGATGCATCTCATCAAATGATTTGATCCTTCTTGATCCAACTGATCAAGAAGATCTCAAGTCATTTTATCCAATTTAAGGGCATAGATCTTAATCTATCCCAAATCATCATCATCAAGTCCATCAATCCATATGATATTAACTTTATATCATCATCCAAATACATCCACACTAGCCAATCATCCTTGATCAACTTGATCAAGGAGATTGCCACTCATTTTCATGGATTTGACTACTTTTAAGGCTAGATCTCTTAATTAAACATAGATTAGTCACTTCTAACCATTGATTCCATGTTTCAAAATCACAAGATCATTAATGGATTAGAATTATGGAGTTTGATCATTCTAAATTTCACTAATCATAAGAATTAGTAATACTTTTCTTTATTAACAAAATTTCCATGCATCAACATAAACATTAATTTCTTGATCTAGAGATATAGAAATTTTACTGTGATGATGATCCTTGGGTTTTTGAGACCTCCTAAACTCATTTATCAGTTAAGATTTCCATTTTAAAGTCATCTTGATCATGATCCAATACTGTTGGAATAGATTTTACTAATTATCACAAATAAATACTATTAAAAACACAAATCTTATGAGTTCAGTAACTTCTACAAGTGATAAGGAATCTATAGACACTTGTAGTCTTAAATCAGAGCGAAATTGAGCTCTTAATTGCAAAAATGAGCTTTCAGTTCAAAACTTGGATTGGCCCAAATCTAAACTGGGCTTACGGGTGCGGGGACAACCAGTGGCTTGCTCCCATTACCACCTATCACAAGTGGTCTGATAGATGTGACCAACTATGGGCGAGACAATCTAGATCTAAATCATCAAATCACCCATCACCGGATCTCCTCCATCCTTGATAGTCAATGGCCCAGATTTCATCTCCTGGGACTTTTGGGCCCCAAGAATCCATCAATGGCTCAAATTTCAATCTGATCCATCCATGGTAGGGATCTCTACCCTATTGCTAGATCCATCGTCTCTGATAGATCAACGGCCAGGGAGATCACCTGGAGGTCAGAAAACACCAAGGAAATGTCAGAATTGAAAGAGGGGAGAAAAGGGCACCTGCCTGTGCCGGTCCAGTGAAGAGAAGTTCACTAGAGATGAAGATTTAATGTCAAGAAGTCCTAGGTCATCTAAAAAATCTACAGACGCCAGAATCTCCAGTGTTGTTGCCAAAGGAGGGGGGAAACCTTAGGGCTTTTATATATCACCATGTACTAAAGACTTTTAATGGTGCAAGATCATCGTTTAATGGCGAGATTGGTTACAATAGCTTGAAAACTCCACCGGAGACTATAACCAATACCAAAGTTGTTCTTCATTTGGGATTTCCCGACGATACATGAAGTGGATCATCATGAAATCGAATGACTTTTGTAGGTTAGCCTTGTCCAACCAGATCCAACGGTGGAGATGTTATTTTAATGGGTAGAAAGTGATGGCTAATTGAATTAGGGTTTCCCAAGCAGAATCCCTGTTTCATCAGGGACGACGTGTCCCGAGACACTCTTGATGCAGACATGGGGTCGTCTGCCCAGGTGCGTCTGGGGACATGCCCATAGAGAATAAGAGAGAAAGAAAGAAGAATTTGGGGAGATAGGGGAGGATTTTGGGTTTGAGATTTTGAGGCATTCTAGGGGACCTCGTGAAGAACATTACAAAAAAATTTAGAAATTTTATGAGCTATTTATAGATATTTTTGAATTTTCCATGATTACATGTAATTATCATGTTTGATTTCTTTTTATTATTAAATTGTCATTGGATTCCCACTACCACCTCCTTCTCCACTAGTAGCTGGTAGTGGTTTGACTCACGATGACATGTTTTCTAGATGTTGGATCCATTTGTGAGCCCCACGGAGGTGTGAAAAGACCATTTTGCCCTTTTTTGGAGAAAAATTTGTTTTATTCTCCCAAACACAGAATTGAGCGTACTTAGTGGTGTTGGACTCGTATTTCTAAGTACATTCCAAAATTTGATGACTTAGGTATCAATTATGAGTAAAATTATCATTTTACCCTTTTATTCATAAAAATAGAGAAAAATAAGGATTTTTCATCTGAACTCATAATTTGACGTACTTACAGTCATTCTGATTAGTTTTTCGAGTACGTTAGAAATATCCAAGTTTTAAGTCTTGATTTTATTTTTATACTAATGAATTTTCCTAAAACTCTAAGTTCCAGTTCCACTTTTAAAATTTTAACTTTTAATTTTTTTTAATAATTTAATTATATTCATAAAAATTGGGGTTATTACATTAGGCACATAGGTGCCTCCACTATAGGTTCTATAGGGTTTCTCTATCTCTTCCTTTTCTCCTGTGTTTTAGTTGCCTCTTCCTCCTCTGCAATTTCCTTAGCCTACCCTACTTTGTGATTGATCTAACGATTGCTCCTAAGGGCAGTTATAGACTTGGCATGCTCATGAGGGTTAAGGTTTTGAGAACTTGACCCTATCTCAAATTGATTCTCAGGGTTGGGGATGGGTTGACTAGGGAACTGACCCTTTCCTCTATTATGTATTTCAGCTAACAATTGGCTCACCTGCATATCTAATTTGGTTCGGGCTTGAGAATTGATATTTTGAAATTGGTTCAAATCCCTTTTTGTTTCATCATTCTATTTAACAAACATGCTCTCAATTCTATTCTCTAAAGATGGCTTCTTTAGTTGTTGAGATTGTTGAAAGCTAGGTGGCTATTGAGAAACTATAGGCCTATGAGGAAAAATTTGGGTAAGGGGATTCACTAGTGATCCCTCTGAGTGATTATTTTTTGACAAAGAAAAATTGGGATGGCTAGCCCATGCAAGGTTCTATGTCTCAAAATATGGGTTGTTACTAGGTTGGAGATATGAATTGAATGCATTCACTTGGTTTGCAAGATATTCAGGGTATACTTTATTGGACGAATAGGCTGAAGTTAGATGAGCTGGACTAGAGCAAGTTGTGCATGCCTCTTGTGGAGGTTTATGGGATAAAGTAGCAGCCATGAAAGATTGAAACATAGTTTGTTTGTCTGCTCTACTATTGGACTTGTCCAATCTTGCTATTATAGAATCAAGTTTATGGGATAGATCAATATGCACTCCTATGTTGTAATGACTCCAATTTTGTAACATTGAGATCCCAAGTTAGCAATGAAAAGTTCACTTTTTGGAGATAAGGGTATTTTGGTCATTTTACTCTTCACCCTGACTGACCACAGAAATTTTGTCCTAAGAATGGTACTATTAGGTTCGCCTCAGAAAAGGGAATCCAACAAAACCAAAATCACCCAAAACGGAGTTAAAATGAGCAAGTTATGGCGCTTTGAAGTTCAGGGGAAAAAATGTAATTTTCATTAAAAAACGGATTTAGCCTGGGAAACACAGGGGTCCGTTTTGATACAGGCACCCCTCTTCTTCAACCTCCTAGAGGGTTCCAGAACGATGGTGTTTGGAGGAGAAACCAAAAGTTTGGGAAAAACCCGGTGTGGAGAAGCAACCAAGAGAAGAAAACGTGGAGAAAAACCCGGCCACGAACCAGGTATGCCCAAAATCCCTCCAAACCCGTCTCCCCCTTAGTCCTAGGCTAAGTTTCCCCAAGTATTTGCATGAAAAATCATGCAAAACAGAGCTCTAGAGAGCCAAACAGGACCTAGGGACAGTCCCTAGGGCGCACTGGTTCGTCGAACCAGGGCGTCATGAAGACGCCCCCCGGTCCCCCATTGAACGAAACGCGTCGACCGCATTTGAGAGAAACCAGCGGGCATGTCCATGGACGTGCCCGCAAATGAAAAAGTCGGGCGGAAGCCTGGGTGCGTCTGCAGATGCGCCCGCTAAGGCACCTGCCACTGACACGGGACTCGTTAGCGTCCTAGGCTTCCACCTCGTTTCGTTTGACCTTTTGTGTACATGTGGTACTAAAAAGCCTATAACTTGAGATCTAGGGCTCCGACTGAGGCGCCGCGAAAGGTGTTGTGTCCGTGTCGATGACGCGGACACACCCAAACTATAAAATACTTAATCAAGGCCCAATTTAAGGTGGGCACGACCATTAGACTATGATAGTGGCACGGGGCCACTAAATCTTTGTAAACTTGATGATACCAAGGCCCAATTAGGACCTTAGGACACCCATAGGCATGGGGATGAACCCTTAATGCCTAAGTAGTAAGATCAACCACTATAAAACCTATAAAAATAGGCCAAACTAACCTTGTTCCCCTAAACCATGTTCAGGAGCATACGAGGACAAAGGGGCTTGCGTGACCAAACCATGTAGGTGCTCTATTGCTACTAGACTTTTAAAAAGAGCCCATGATTGTTTTGAATGCATGATTTAAGTATAAGTTATATGACTTGTTTAGCATGACTTAGTTTTATAAATGAATTCAGCATGCTTATGACAAAACATTATGCTTAGACATGTTTTGCAAACAATTGCATATACATTATGCATAGACATGTTTTGCAAACAATTGCATATATTGCATGAATTGTGAGCATTGAGTTCTTGAAAAATTGCATGTCCTTGAGGGTTACCAAAAGACACTGGAGTGCCCAAAAGACGCTGAGTAGGCAGTTGTGAGGGACCCAAAGAGGACAGGTTTTGAAAAAGAGGTTTTCGCTTGTTTGATCTTATATGATTTGGGCTAATAAGCTCGTGGGCTATACCGAGAGGTCTAGGTTGGCCTCCAGCCTCTACAACTATTTGGTGGAATGGGTACCACGCCCAAAAAGGCAATGTCCCTACGTCGACTACATGTGGTACAAGGGGCTACCACTGGTGTCATAGCACTGGGTCGATGTGTGATATGCCCCGTGGAGGCTATGACCGAGTGTCCCCAGGTACCCGGGGACCACACGGTGGCAAGGTCATGGGCATAGTGGGCCCTATGGTTTGAGGATTTACTTGCATTGCATATAGCATGACATAAGGTTGGTCGACCATACCATGAGTTGGATTCAGTTGAGCATCTTATGCATATCATTATGTCATGATATATATGATACTTTCAATTTGGATTATGTGATTCTTTAAGTCGTTAGTATTCTAATTCGACAATGGTTTTTAATCCCGATATTGAACATGAGTGTTCAAACATGCACATGTTTTGAAAGAGCATACGATTTTAAACATAGCATGCATTGTAAAACTAGTAGTGATGAACTCCTACTAAGTATAGTATATACTCACCCAATCCTCAACATTTTTCAGACACAAAGTAAACACTTAAGGACAGAGTACGCCTGTGACAAAAGACACCTAGATTAAGTGCAAGTAAGTAAACCCCTATCTTACTTTCAATGTTACTTGATTGTAATTACTCTCTATAGCTGAGGCTGTGACTAACACTTTCTTGGGAATAGAGTCAATTTAAAACTATGCCATGCCTAGATAATTGGAAAATATCTTTTGACACTAGGGGTTTTATACGAAAGATTATTTTCCAAAACAAAAATATTTTCATGCATTTCATATTTATAAAACAAGAGATCTCGCCTTTTTATCAAAATTGCATCATATAAAACTTGGGTCGTCACAGTTGGTATCAGAGCGAGGTTTGACGTTACTCACATCCCAATTATGAGGAGCATAACTTATAATCAAGTTTCATCCATTAAAGGGTAAGGGGTAATAGGATAGCACATACTAAGGTTTGGTAAATTACCTTGTCAGAAATGCGAGAAAAGTACCCCGAGATCTTTTGACTGTATATATAGTAGAATTTCGTGGGCAAAATTCCCCTAAGGGGGTAAGAATGTAATGACTCCAATTTTGTAACATTGAGAACCCAAGTTAGCAATGAAAAGTTCACTTTTTGGAGATAAGGGTATTTGAGTCATTTCACTATTCACCCTAACTGAAACCAGAAATTTGGTCCTGAGAATGGTACCATTAGGTGCGTCTCAGAAAAAGGAATCCAACAAGACCAAAATCACCTAAAAACAGAGTTAAAATGAGCTAGTTATGGCCCTTTGAAGTTCAGGGGCAAAAATGTAATTTTCATTAAAAAATGGATTTAGCCAGAGAAACACAGGGGCCCGTTTTGATACAGGCACCCCTCTTCTTCAACCTCCTAGAGGGTTCTAGAATGACAGTGTTTGGAGGAGAAATCCCCGCCATTCTGGAGGTTTCTCTACTGCCATTCAAGGGCGATGAGAGCCCCCTCAAGAGCCCTCTTATAGCTCTATAAATAGAGCTATTGGACGCCTCTAATGGCAGCCCAAAATCTTGGGAAAAACCCGTCATGGAGAAGCAACCAAGAGGAGAAAACATGGAGAAAAACCTGGGCATGAACCAGGTATGCCCAAAAGCCCTCCAAACCCGTCTCCCCCTTAGTCCTAGGCTAAGTTTCCCCAAGATCATGCAAAACGGAGCTCTAGAGAGTCAAACAGGACCCAGGGACTGTCCCTGGGGCGCACTGGTTCGTCGAACCAGGGCGTCACGAAGACGCCCCAGTCCCCCACTGAACGAAACGCGTCGACCGCATTCAAGAGAAACCAACGGGCGTGTTAGCATCCAAGCTTCCACCTTGTTTCGTTTGACCTTTTATGTACATGTGGTACTAAAAAGCCTATAACTTGAGATCTAGGGCTCCGATTGAGGCGCCGCGAAAGGCGTTGTGTCCATGTCGACGACGCGGACACACCCAAAGGATAAAATACCTGATCAAGGCCCAATCTAAGGTGGGAACGACCCTTAGACTATGGTAGTGGCGTAGGGCCACTAAATCCTTGTAAACTTGATGATACCAAGGCCCAATTAAGAGCTTAGGACACCCACAGGCATGGGGATGAACCCTTAATGCCTAAGTAATAAGATCAACTACTCTAAAACCTATAGAAATAGGCAAAACTAACCTTGTTCCCCTAAACCATGTTCAGGAGCGTACGAGGACAAAGGGGCTTGTGTGACCAAACCATGTAGGTGCTCTATCGCTACTAGACTTTTAAAAAGAGCCCATGATTGTTTTGAATGCATGATTTAAGTATAAGTTATATGACTTGTTTAGCATGACTTAGTTTTATAAATGAATTCACCATGCTTATGACAAATACATTATGCTTAGACATGTTTTGCAAACAATTGCATATATTGCATGAATTGTGAGCATTGAGTTCTTGAAAAATTGCATGTCCTTGAGGGTTACCAAAAGACGCTGGAGTGCCCAAAAAATGTTGGGTTGGCAGTTGTGAGGGACCCAAAGAGGACTGGTTTTGAAAAAGAGGTTTTCACTTGTTTGATCTTATATGATTTGGGCTAATAGGCTTGTGGGCACTATGCCGAGAGATCTGGGTTGGCCTCCAAGCTCTACCACTATTAGGTGGAATGGGTACCACACCCAAAAAGGACAATGTCCCTACGTCGACTGCATGTAGTACAGGGAGCTACCACTGGTGTCACGGCACTGGGTCGATGTGTCATATGCCCCATGGAGGCTATGACTGAGTCTCCCTAGGTACCCGGGGACCACACGACAGCGAGGTCGTGGGCATAGTGGGCCCTATGGTTTGAGGATTTACTTGCATTACATATGGCATGACATGAGGTTGGTCGACCATACCATGAGTTGGATTCAGTGGAGCATCTTATGCATATCATTATGTCATGATATATATGATACTTTCAATTTGGATTATAAGATTCTTTAAGTCGTTAGTATTCTAATTCGACAATGGTTTTTAATCCTGATATAGTATATACTCACCCAATCCTCAACATTTTTCAGACACAAAGTAAACACTTAAGGACAGAGTACGCCTGTGATAGAAGACACCCAGATTAAGTGGAAGTAAGTAAACCCCTACCGTACTTTCAATGTTACTTGATTGTAGTTACTCTCTATAGCTGAGGCTGTGACTAACACTTTCTTGGGAATAGGGTCAATTTAAAACTATGCCATGGCTAGATAATTGGAAAATATGTTTCGACGCTCGGGGTTTTATATCAAAGATTGTTTTTCAAAAGAAAAATATTTTCATGCATTTCATATTTATAAAACAAGAGATCTCGCCTTTTTATCAAAATTGCATCATATAAAACCCGGTTTGTCACATATGTTGTCACATATGTCATAGAGACCCCCTTTCTTTAGAGGATGGTTAGTTCTCTCTCTCCTATTTGAATAATCCTATTGCTGAGAATTATTTGCCAATGTCTGAAAGAACTCCCAAGCCTCACTCTCATCCTTTAGCACGAGGGTCCCTCCACTTGATGTTTCTATCATTTGTCTATTTTGAGGTGTCAGTCCCTAATAGAAGTATTGAACCCACTGCCATTTCTCAAATCCATGATGAGGGCATTTCTGCAGCAATTCATTCCATTGTTCCCAACATTTGTAATGTTGTTCATCGTCCCTTTGTTGGAAATTGATAATTTCATGATGAACTGCATTTGTTTTGTGAATAGGGAAGAACTTATTCAAAAACATCTTAGACAATTGGTCCCATGTATTTACGGAACATACCTCCAAGGAATTAAGCCATGACTTGGCTTTGTCCTTATGTGAGAACAGGAATAGCCTAAGCCTAATAGAATCATCAAAAACTTTCATAACCTAAATGTGGCACAAATATCAAGGAACTTATTGATATGTAGGTAGGGGTCTTCTCGATCTTGACCACAAAAGGTGGGGAGTAATTGAATGAATCCTAGCTTTAACTCGAAGTGGTTGGCATTTGTAGGAGGTAAATCTATGCAAGACACAGTATTAAGCTGTTAAGGCACATAGAAATCACTAATTGTTTTGTGCTCGACCTCTATTGGCAGTTCAGCCATGGGGACAAGAACTTATTTTGTTTCCCCTTGTTGGTATTATCTTTGGGTTTTTAGATCATTGCCTTGCATAAACAACACAAATCTAAAATGTCCTAATCTATATGCTAACTCTATCTCTATGTGTTGCACAATCAAATCTTAGTAAGCACTAATCGAGTAGTGTTTTGATTATCTTTGTTTAGTGCATAGGTGGTAGCTTCTTAGACCTCGATCTAGACAACTCCTCCTTCCATCTAGATTTGACTATTGCTTACCAATTAGGTCCTGCTCAAAAGTGGTTAATACAATCCTCATGCCAGGAGGCATTTAGACCTCAGCTAATGTCAATAGAAGGTGTGGGAAAATCACTTGGATTTTAAGACACCCACTATAACCACAATGCTTAGAAGCCACTAGAGTGACAGCAGATCGCGTCCTTCTAAAAGGGGTCCTATGAGCTCGATACCTTAAGTCTCTTTCTACTTGATTTTAAATTAATATTCAAGGGTTGAGATCATGGCATACAAGGACATTGATTGATTCCTAAGTGGGCCAAGGAACTTATGATCAAATCCAGTCTTTATCTTATAAAGGTTCCTGTGGGGCCCTTACTATCACTAATTCCATCCCACCATAATGCAAATAAATATGCAATGCAATACAAAAGCAAACTAATGCAACCTATATGCTATCCATCCAAGGTTAGATAGGTGCTCTAATGCAACAACCTAAGTAAAGATGCAACAATTATCAATGAATGATCCTAATCTATATGATTTACACTACCATCCAAATGTAAAATTATACTAAATAAAACTAAACTTGAAAAATAAAAAGAAGGTGAGGGATACTTACAGTGGGGTTTTCAATGAAGATCAAGTGTGGGCCACCATATACCACAATTGTCCTGTATTATTACAACAAATTTAAATTGCATAATAAAGAAATTAAAACTTACAATGGTCCTCACTATAAGTTCCACTCAAAAATCTTAATCTAGGAAAGCAATAAAAATATACTCTCTAATGATGAAGCCATGGCCCATAGGATTGTTGTGCACCTCTTAATCATGTGTTCTATCCTTGGCTTGAATGGGTTTATGATTTGGCTTGAATTCCTTAGCTTGCCACCTTCTTTCATGGCTTATATGGCTAAGGTGGCTTAAGTGGCATCGATGTAAAGGTGGTGAAAAAGCATGACTTACTTCATGGGCCTGCTTTGGTCAACTTTAGCTGCTTTAATCTCATCCCTTGCAGGTCCATAAGATGATCTTGGCCTTTGGTGGCTTATGTTGAAGTGATAAATTTAAGGTTTAGACTTGATCTTTTGATCTTGATCTTCAATTTAATCCCAATTAATCAACATCTTACTTCCTACAAAAAGTGAAAATCCTATTTAAATCCTAGAAAAACTTCATTAATCACATAGTTACCTTGGATTAGTTTCAGGTCCTACAAAATAACAAACTTTTGCTTCATTAGGCCAAAAATACATGTTTTATGAATTTTGGTCTAAAAGTCCTAATTTAATTCTATAAGTTGTAACACATGGGTACTAATTGGGTGCTCTTGGTGCAAAATTAAACACTTATCATAAATCCCAACTAATATTCCTTAGGATCTCTAAGTTATGCATACCCTTCAACCTAGACTATGTATATATGTGTGACGACTCGGGTTTCATATGATGCAACTTTCATAAAAAGGAGAGATCTCTTGCTTTAGAAATATGAAATGCATGAAAATCTTCTCTTTTGGAAAGCAATCTTTTGTATAAAACCCCGAGTGTCAAAACACATTTTCAAATCATATAGCCATGGCATAGTTTTAAATCAACTTTATTCCCAAGAAAGTGTTAGTCACAACCCCAGCTACAGAGAGCAACTATAATCAAGTAACATTCACTAAAAGATGAGGTAGGGGTTTACTTACTTGTAATTAATTTGGATGTTCTCTGTCACGGGTGTATCCTGTCCTTAAGTGTTTTCTTGCATCTGAAAATTGTTAAGGATTGGGTGAGTGTACACTATACTCAGTAGGAGTCTATCACTACTAGTTTTACAATTCATGCTATGTTTTAAACCATATGTTCTTTAAACCATGTGCATGTTTGGACACTCATGTTCAATATCGATATTAAAAGCCATTGTCAAAATAGAGTACTGATGACTTAAAGAATCGCATAATCCAAGTCAAAAGTAACATAGATATCATAAACATATACTATGATATGAATAAGATGCTCAACTGAATCCAACTCATGGATCTATGGTCGACCATACTCATGTCATGCCATATGCATGCAAGTAAATCCTCAAAAACATAGGGCACACTATGCCCATGACCTCAGCGCTGTGTGGTCCCTGGGTACCTAGGGACTCTCGATCATAACCTCCATAGGGCATATGACACTTCGACGGGTGCCGTGACACCTCAAATGGTAGTCCTCATTTACCATAGCAATCGAAGTGAGGAAAAGCCTTTTTGGCATGGTACCCTTTCCACCTATAGTGGTAGAGGCAGGGAGGCCACCCCGAACCTCTCAACATAATGCCCACGAGCTTATTAGCCCAAATCATATACTATCAAGCAGCCAAGAACCTTTTTTTTTTCAAAACATGTCTATGCATGTAACACATGTCTTGGCAATATATGCGCAATGTATTTTTCATATGCATGCTAAGTTCATTCATGAAATCAATTCATGCTAAACAGGTCATGTGCATAAGGATGTAACATAAGTTTATATGATATACGCATAAAGACAGGTTATGTAACTTAAAAACTTAAAACATGCATTCTCAAAGCATCATGGGTTCTTTTTAAAAGTCTAGTAGTGGTAGGACACCTACTTGGTTTGATCGCGCTAATCCTCTTGTCCTCGCACGTTCCTGGACATGGTTTAGGGGAAAAAGGTTAGCCTGGCTTATTTCTATAAGTTCTAGAACAGTTTACCTCACTAGTTAGGCATTAAGAGTTCATTCCCATGCCCAAGGACCTCCTAAGGTCCCTACCTAGACCTTGGTATAGTCAGGTTTGCAAAGGTTTAGTGGCCCCGCGACACTATCATGGTTTAAGGCTCATGCTAGCCTTAGATAGGGGCTTGATCAGCTATTTTATGGTTTTCGCATGTCTGCACCGTCGATACGGACACAACGCCTCTCGCGACGCCTCAATCGAAGTCCTAGAACACAAGTTATGGGTATTTTAGTGTTAAGAATGCATAGAAGGCCCAAAACGGGCCCTACGTCCCGATCGAACAGCGACCGGTCCGCACGTGCAGTCGCACGCTCCCGGGTGTCAATAGGCTGCGCGTTCCGCCCCTTTCACGCACTGGGTGCGTTTTGGTTCTGTGGTGACCTGGGCATCCTCGGGACGCCCTGGTTCGACCCTGTCAAACCAGAATGCCCCAGGCACCTGCCCTGGGTCTGTTGTGGCTCCCTAGAGCCCCGTTTTGCATGGTTTCTCATGCAAAAACTTAGGGACATTCAACCTAAGACTGAGGGGGAGATGGGTTTGGAGTTGTTTAAGGCGTACCTAGTTCGTGGCTGGGTAGTTTTCACGGTTTCTCCTCTTGCCTGCAACTCCAAGACTAGTTTTTCCCAGGGTTTTGGGCTTCCATTGGAGGCACCCAAGAGCTCTATTTATAGAGCTTAAGGAGGGTTCTGGATGGGGTTTCCACCGCCATGGAATGGCGGTGGAGAAATCTCTAGAATAGCAGTGATTTTTCCCCTGCACACTGACATTCTAGAATGTCGGTGATGCAGTATGTTTGGGAAGAAGGGGGTGCCCGTATCAAAACGGGTCCCTGTTTTCTCAAGCCAATTTGTTTTAAATTTAATGACAATTTTGACCTTGAACTTCAAAGGGCCATAACTTGCTCATTTTAACTTCGTTTTGGGTGATTCTGGTCTTGTTGGATTCCTTTTTCCGAGATGCACCTAAGGGTACCATTCTAAGGACCAAATTTTTGGGTCTATTTAGGGTGAACAGTGAAATGACCAAAATACCCTTATCTCAAAAAGTGAACTTTTCATTACCAACATGGGATTTTAAGGTTACAAAAATGGAGTCATTACATTCTTACCCCCTTAGGGGAATTTTGTCCCCAAATTCTACAATATATATAGTCAAAAGATCTCGAGGTACTTTTCTCGCATTTCTGACTCCGGTTCCCAAGTCTCTTCTTCCATGTGCTCATTTCTCCACAAAACTTTGACTAAGTGTATGTCTTTGTTCCACAGCTTCTTACTCTTATGATCCAGAATCTCAATTGGTCTCGTCTCCAGCTTGAGATCCTCTGTCAACTCCATGTGTACCTGGGTGATGACATGAGCAGGGTCAGGCACGTACCTCCTTAGCATAGATAATGGAATACGTTATGCACTTCAGATAGCTGAGGGGGTGGTGCGATCCTGTAGGCCACTTTTCCTACTTTCTCCAGGATTTCAAAAGGTCTTATGTAACATGGACTAAGCTTGCCTTTGATATCGAACAGCATAACTCCTTTAGTGGGAGATATCTTCAGGAAAACGTGCTCTCCTATGTCGAATTCTAATGGTCTCCTCCTTTGATCAGCATAGCTCTTTTGCCGGCTTTGAGCTGTGAGGAGGCGTTTCTTTATGAGTTTGACCTTCTCGGCGCATTGCTCCACCAGCTCAAATTGTAGCACCCTGGACTCTCTAACTTCACTCCAATTGGTGGGTGATCGACAGGGTCTCCCATAAAGCGCCTCGTATGGAGCCATGCCAATGCTCGACTGAAAGCTGTTGTTGTATGCGAACTCCACTAATGCTAGGTTTTCATCCCAGCTCTGCTTCCAATCGAGGGCACAAGCTCATAGCATATCTTCGACTATCTGGATCGTGTGCTCTGACTGTCCATCAGTCTGTGGATGGAAGGCTATGCTAAAGTTCAAGGAAGATCTTAAGGATTTTTGGACAGACTTCCAGAGTTGTGAAGGGAAGCGGCTATCCCTATTTAATGTGATACTAAGGGGTATGCCATGTAAACTCACTATCTCTTTGATGTATAGCTGAGATACGCTGTCAGTGGATTGGGTATGGCATATGGGAAGGAAATGGGCTATCTTAGTCAATCTATCAACAATTATCCAGATCATGTCATGACCCTTAGAGGTCCTGGGTAACCCTACGATGAAGTCCATGGTAATATGATCCCATTTCCATTCGGGTAACTCAAGGGGTTGTAACAATCCTGCAGGTCTTTGATGTTCGGTCTTTACTTGTTGACATGTTAAACACTTTGCCACAAATTCCCCTATGTCTCTTTTCATACCATCCCACCAATATTGTCTCTTTAAGTCTTGATACATCTTAGTTTCTCCTGGGTGTATAGTATACTTAGACCGATGAGCCTCTTTTAAGATGTCTTGTCTTAATTCTTCATTAGTCGGTACTACTAATCTTCCTTGCATGTAAACGCTACCATCTTTCCCTTTAGTAAACCCTAGTTTTTCCTATTAAAGCTTGTATGTCCGGATCCCCTTGCTGTGCTTGCTTAACCTTTTCATTAACAGCCGACTTTATCGTTAGACCTGCCATAATGATCTTGCACTTACATAAGCAATTACCTTCCCATGTTGCATAAGTACACAGCCTAGTCCTTGTTGCGAGGCATCACTGTATATCTCAAATCCGCCAGTTCCTGAAGTTAAGGTAAGGACAGGTGCTATAGTTAACCTTCTCTTTAGTTCCTGGAAGCTTTCCTCACATATGAAACCCGAGTCATCACAGTTGGTATCAGAGCCCACTTTGACATTATTCACAGCTTAGTTATGAGGAGAATAACTTATAATCAAGTTTCATCCATGAAAGATTAAGGGGGTAATAACACATACTAAGGTCTTGTGAATTACCTTATGATTTACAGATGCCTAGAAAGAAAGTAAGTGATGCTCCAAGACCTGAAGCCCCACCAGTGGACTCCACTGGGTCGGGCAATGGGATGGCTGAATTATTCCCGCAATTCCTACATCATATGGAACAATACATGAGTAATCAACAAACCCAAACCCCTACCACACGAGATCCTTCACGTGATAAAGCAATAGATAGGACTGAGGTTCAGTTAGAAAGGTTTCAGAAATTAGCTCCCTCATTCATAAGAGAAGGTGAAGCGAAGCATCTATAGCTGAAAAGTGGTTAATTGATATTGAAAAGATATTTAAAGCCATGAACATAGCTGAAGAAAGAAAGGTACCCGTGGCCACGTTTGTGTTTAGGGGACAGGCTACCTTTTGGTGGGAAAGAGCGGAAAGGACTTATTTTGACCAGCAAGAAACAATAGGATGGGAAGGATTTAAAAAGGTCTTTAATGACAAATATTATCCTAAATACATAAGAAAATAGAAGGAAAAAGAATTTATGGACTTAGAACAAGGAAACATGACTGTCCAATAGTATGAAAATAAATTCATCAGCCTCCGAAGATTTGCACCACATGCTTGTGCTGATGAGGAAGACGTGGTGGAAAGATTTGTAGAAGGGCTCAACCCAGGACTTAGGAATAGAGTTCTAGGTTTCCAACCTTCCATCGTAGCCAAAGCCATAGAGATGGCCTCCCTATAGGAAAAAGATTATCGAAGGAATCAAGCGATAAAGGAAACTAAGAACACCAACACCATAAGAAGTAAAGGAAAGAGACCATTTCAGTCATTTGGACCCAGGCCACCTTTCAAGAAGCCATTTGAAAACAAAGGAAGAAGACCAGACTGGAAGACATGCCCTAGGTGTAACAGGAATCATTCAGGCAAAACATGTCCCACTTTCAACATCACTTGCTATGCTTGTGGAGAATTAGGACATCTTGCTAGGAATTGTCCTAAAAGGAAAGTTGAAGAGCGTAAAGAAGATCAGGTTCCAAAGAGCCAAGGACGTGTCTTTGCCCTCACTTCTAGTCAAGCCCAAGCTTCAAATGTAGTAGTTGAAGGTATTCTTTCTATCTATGATACACCTGCTAAAGTTTTATTCGATACAGGCTCCATTCATTCTTTCATATCCTAGGAGTTTGCATCAACCTTGGACATTATACCACATGACCTGGACTTCACTCTAAAAGTCATGACTCCTGTAGGCCAGGCACTTCCCACCTATTCTTATCTCCAGGATGTCCCCATTTTGGTCAAAGATCATTTGCTACATGCCAATCTTATTCACATAGATATGAATGACTTCGACGCCATCCTAAGTACGGACTGGCTAGCCCTTCATCAAGCCTTTGTTGATTGCTGCCAGAAACGTGTCACTTTCACCCTCCCTAATGGAGAGACTTTCACCCTCCAAGGAAGAAAGAATTATTCTGGAGCGTGTGTTATTTTTGCCATGAGAGAAGTTAAGCACATTGCTCAGGGATGTCCCTTCTTCTTGGCCAGGATTGAATCTGTCAAGAGTCCCCAACCAAAGCTAGAGGATGTCGAGGTAGTCCAAGAATTTCCTGACGTATTCCTTGAGGACTTACCAGGTCTACCCCCACCAAGAGAAGTTGATTTTACCATTGACCTTATACCCGGTACTTCCCCTATTTCCAAAGCTACTTATAGAATGGCTCCTGCAAAACTAAAAGAACTGAAGACCCAGTTACAGGAACTACTTGACAAAGGGTTCATATGGCCTAACGTATCTCCATGGGGAGCTCCAGTCCTTTTTGTTAAGAAAAAGGATGGTTGCATGAGATTGTGCGTAGACTATCGGACGCTAAATAGGGTCACCATCAAGAATAAGTACCCCCTTCCCCAAATTGATGATCTTTTCGATCAACTTCAGTCAGCCAGAGTCTTCTCTAAGATTGATCTACAATCCGGCTACCATCAACTTCAAGTTAGAGAAGAAGATATCCCCAAGACAGCCTTCATGACTCGATACGGCCATTATGAATTCAGAGTGATGTCCTTTAGTTTAACTAATGCTCCAGCCACGTTTATGGCCCTCATGAATAAGGTGTTCGAGGAGTACTCAGACAAATTCATCATAGTGTTTGTCGATGATATCTTGATATAGTCAGAAACTCCTGAAGACCATAAGGAACATCTAAGGATAACATTAAGCACCCTACGAGCACACAAGTTATATGCAAAATTCAGTAAGTGTGAGTTTTGGCTGGAAAAAGTTAATTTCTTAGGACACATTATTTCTCAAGATGGCATAGCAGTCGACCCCACTAAGGTTGAATCAGTACAGAAATGGGAAAGACCTAAGACAGTCACAGAAATAAGAAGCTTCTTAGGACTTGTCGGATATTACAAGAGATTCATCGAGGGTTTTTCATGAATTGCCTTACCTTTAAATAAGCTGACCAGGAAAGACACAAGATTTGAATGGACTAATATGATGCAAATTTCATAAAAGGGCGAGATCTCTTGCTTTAGAAATATGAAATGCATGAAAATCTTTTGTTTTGGAAAGCAATCTTTTGTATAAAACCCCAAGTATCAAAACACATTTTCAAATCATATAGCCATGGCATAGTTTTAATCAACTCTTTTCCCAAGAAAGTGTTAGTCACAACCCCAATTACAAAGAGTAGCTACAATCAAGTAACATTCACTAAAAGATGAGGTAGGGGTTTACTTACTTCTACTTAATTTGGATGTTCTCTGTTATGAGTGTATCCTATCCTTAAGTGTTTTCCTGTATCTGAAAAAATGTCGAGGATTGGGTGAGTATACACTATACTCAGGTGGAGTCTATCACCACTATTTTTACAATGCATGCTATGTTTCAAACCATATGTTCTTTAAACCATGTGCATGTTTGGACGCTCATGTTCAATATCGATATTAAAAGCCATTGTCAAAATAGAAAGCTGACGACTTAAAGAATCGCATAATCCAAGTCAAAAGTAACATAGATATCATAAACATATACTATGATATGCATAAGATTCTCAACTGAATCCAACTCATGGAACTATGGTCGACCATACTCATGTCATGCCATATGCATGCAAGTAAATCCTCAAAAACATAGGGCACACTACGCCCACGACCTCAGTGCCGTGTGGTCCCTGGGTACCTAGGGACTCTCGGTCATAACCTCCACAGGGCATATGACACTTCGACGGGTATCATGACACCTCCAGTGGTAGTCCTCGTTTATCATAGCAATCGACCCTTTCCACCTATAGTAGTAGAGGCTGGGAGGTCACCCTGAACCTCTCAGCATAGCACCCACGAGCATACTAGCCCAAATCATATACTATCAAGCAGCCAAGAACCTTTTTTTTTTCAAAACATGTCTATGCATGTAACGCATGTCATGGCAATATATGCGCAATGTATTTTTCATATGCATGCTAAGTTCATTTATGAAATAAATTCATACTAAACAGGTCATGTGCATAATGATGTAACATAAGTTTATATGATATACGCATAAAGACAGGACATGTAACTTAAAAACTTAAAATATGCATTAGAAAAGAAACCATGACTCAAAACATGCATTCTCAAAGCATCATGGGTTCCTTTTAAAAGTCTAGTAGCGATAGGACACCTACCTGGTTTGATCGTGCTAGTCCCCTTGTCCTCGTACGTTCCTGGACATGGTTTAGGGGAAAAAGGTTAGCATGGCTTATTTCTATAGGTTCTAGAATAGTTTACCTCACTACTTAGGCATTAAGAGTTCATTCCCATGCCTAAGGGCTCCTAAGGTCCCTAACTGGGCCTTGGTATAGTCAGGTTTGCAAAGGTTTAGTGGCCCCAAGCCACTATCATGGTTTAAGAGTTATGCCAGCCTTAGATAGGGGCTTGATCAGGTATTTTATAGTTTGGGTGTGCCTGCCCCGTCGATACGGACACAACGCCTCTTGCGACGCCTCAATCAGACTCTTAGAACTCAAGTTATGGGTATTTTAGTGTTAAGAATACATAGAAGGCCCAAAACAGGACCTGAGTCACCGCTCCCGGGACGCACTTGCATCCTAGTCAAACGGCAATCGGCCCGCATGTGCGGTCGCACACTCCCGGGCGTCATCAGACTGTGCGTTCCTCTTACGCAGAATGTGCAACGTCATTGTCGCAAGCCCACACGAGGTGGGCAACTGGGACGCTAACCCATCCCGCGTCAGCGACGAGTGCCCCACAGGGGGCGTCTGCCGACGCACCGAGCCTCCGTCCCTTTTCTCATTTGCGGGCGCGTCCACGGGTATGCCCATCAGTTTCCCTTCAACGTACTGGGTGCGTTTTGGTTCTGTGGTGACCTAGGCATCCTCGGGACGCCCTGGTTCGACCCTGTCGAACCAAAATGCCCCAAGCACCTGCCCTGGGTCTGTTGTGGAGAAACCTCTAGAATGGCCGTGGTTTTCCCCCTGCACACTGACATTCTAGAATGTCAGTGATGCAGTATGTTTGGGAAGAAAGGGGTGCCTGTATCAAAACGGGTCCCTATTTTCTCAGGCCAATTCGTTTTAAATTTAATTACAATTTTGACCTTGAACTTCAAAGAGCCATAACTTGCTCATTTTAACTCCGTTTTGGGTGATTCTGGTCTTGTTGGATTCCTTTTTCCAAGACGCACCTAAGGTTACCATTATAAGGACCAAATTTCTGGGTCTAGTTAGGATGAACAGTGAAATGACCAAAATACCCTTATCTCAAAAAGTGAACTTTTCATTACCAACATGGGATTTCAAGGTTACAAAAATGGAGTCATTACAATATGGCTTTTGTGCATTAAATATTCTTAGTTCAATATTCGTAGAGAACATTAGAAAATGGATAATAAAATGTAATTATTGTATAAAATATATTAATATGATAAAGTCCGAAGACAACATTGAATTTTTAGAGAATCAAATTCTCATCATTGTGAAGGATCTTTCCATAAAAATTTGAAAAAATCCAATTTTCTTCTTGTTTTTCTCTTTTTTTCAAATAATTTATATTCAAAAGTAAACAAGAAGCTATGATGAACACCTCATCCTTGAAAATGTCCCACCTCCAAACTTAAATTAAACATTATTCTCCATGTTTAGAATTAAAAACCATGGACAAAGAAAATAATAAACCTAGGAGAAAAGGTAGGAAGAATTGTACTAGCAACCCAATTATGGTGCATAGACTCCTGATGTGATCAACTGAATGCAAAATAATATGCTATGTATGCTAATGAAAATGCAAACTCTAAACCTACACTCATATACAACAGATATGCTATGCACTTAATCTTGATAAACAAAATCTTCAAGGGGGGTTACCTCCTCCTCATCAAGGTTCCTAAGCTCTGAAAAAGGTTTGAGCCTTTGACCATTGACTTTGGAGATGACATATCTCTTTCATGTAGTCTTTATTTTTCTTGGCAATATCCATAGGCCTCTCTCCTGATCTCCTCTAACTATTGGAGTTTGAGTTTCATGTGAGTGCCCACTTTAGTGAAATAATAGTTGAGTTCTTTAATGGCCCAACAAGCCTCATACTCTAACTCATCTGACAAATAACAGGCTTTTCCATGAACTAATCACTAGGGTGACATGCTAGAGGGAGTTTTGAAAGCAATACAGTAAGCCCAAATATGCCACTAAGTCATAAAGACCAATCGTTATGATTAGGATTTACTATTTTTTACAAAATGTGCTTGATCTCCCTATTGGACACATCTACTTGTCCACTAGTTTGGGTGTGAAAGGCATTGTAATTTTGTGGGTTACTCCATATCTCTTCATTAAACCTTCAAAAGCTTGGTTGCAAAAAAATTTTCCACCATTGCTAATAATAGCACATGGGATACCAAAATGTGCAAAGATATTGAAATTGGACACCACCTCGTAGTCATTTGTCTTGCACACTATAGCCTCTACCCATGTAGGCACATAGTCTACTCCCACAGGAATGTATAAGTACCCAAAAGAGTTAGGAAATGGGTTCATAAAATCAATGGCCCATACATCAAAGTGTTGGATAGTTAAGATTAGATTTAAGGGCATTATGTTTCTGTGTCCTATGCTTCCTAACTTTTAGCAATGGTCACATATCATACAACAAGCATGGGAATCCGTAAATATTATGGGCCATAAAAATCTACATTGAAAATTTTTTGCAGTGATCTTTCATGCACTAAAGTGGCCTCCACAAGTATGACCATGACAAAAAGAGATGATACTATTGTTATCACTATCAGGTACACATATCCTTGTAATTTGATCAGGACAATACTTATATAAGTATGGATTGACCCAAAAAGAACTTAGCCCCAGTTAAGAATTTAGATTTACCTTGTTTTGACCAGTGTGTTGATATTTGACTCCTAAAAAGATAATTGACAATATCTGCAAATCAAGGCAACTGTGATACCTATAATAGTTGTTCATCCAAAAAAAACACCCCGTTATAGTAATCGATTCACAAGTAGACTCTACAATCAATCTGGATAAGTGATCAGATATTACATTTTCAAAACCTTTCTTCTGTCAAATCTTAATATCAAACTCTTGTATCAATAAAATTTAACAAATCAATATAGGTTTAACATATTTCTTTGACAAAAGATACTTCAAAGCAGCATGGTCTAAATAGATTATGACCTTAGATCCTAATAGATAAGATCAAAATTTATCCAATGTGAATACAACAACTAACAACCTTTTTTTTTCATAGTGGAGTAATTAAGTTGTCATCTTTTAAAGTCTTACTAGTATAGTATATCACATGGGGTAGTTCTGCAATGTGCTTCCCCAAAATATGACCATTCACATAATTAGAAGTATCACACATTATTTCAAATGGTGCACTCCAATCTAGTAGTCTAATGATAGGCACAGAGATGAGTTCAACCTTTAGATGCTCAAATTCTTTCATACAATTTTCATCAAATTCAAAAGATATAACCATTATAAGTGAATTACAAAGGGGTCTAGAGATCTTGTTAGAGCCCTTAATAAATCTTCTATAAAACCTAGCATGGCCCAAGCATGAGCGGATCTCCTTCACTATCCTTAGAGGGGTAAGATTAGATATGAGATGCATTTTACCTTTGTCAATCTTAATTCCATAGTGTGATATGATGTGCCCTAGAATTATTCAGCTTTGTACTATGAAATGGCATTTTTTCATGTTCAGTAATAAAATTTTCTTTTGAAACTACCTCATATTAAAGCTAGGTGGGTCAAGCACTCACTAAAAGATGACCTAAATACTAAAAGGTCATCCATAAACACCTCCAAAAATAGGTCTACCATATCATAGAAAATACTCATCATACACCTTTGAAAAGTCGCAAATGCACTACATAGCTCAAAAGACAAGAGTCTATAGACAAAGGTTCCAAAAGGATAAGTGAAAGTTGTCTTCTCTTGATCCTCTCATACTATAAGAATTTGGTTATAACTAGACTACCCATCAAGAAAGCAATAATACTCATGTCTAGCAAACCTTTCTTGCATTTGTTCAATAAATGGAAGATGAAAGTGATCTTTGCTTATGATTGAGTTCAACTTTTAGTAGACTCTATACACTCACCACCCAGTGGTCATATGGGTGGGGCATAAGTCATTATCTTCATTCTTAACTATCTTGACACTAGATTTCTTAGGTACAACTTAAATATGGTTTATCCAAGAACTATCAAAGATGGGATATATGATTCCTACATCTAACAGCTTCAACATCTCCACTCTTACTACTTCCTTCATATGAGGGTTTAGCCTCTAGTGGATTTCTTTAGATGGTTTGGAATTATCTTCATAGTGAATTCGATGATAAAAATGGCTAGGATTATTCCCTTAATATCTACTATCAACCACCATAAATCTATCTTATGTTCTCTAAGAACATTAAGTCGCTTTCCCTCCTTTTCTCTATCTAAATCAGAAGTGATGATTATAAGTAAGGTCTCAGATGGACCTAAAAGTTCATGTTTAAATTGTCAGGCAATGGTTTTAGGTCAAGAGTAGGGGTTTCTCAATAGGTGGAACATTGGTAGTATCCAAAAGTATAAGTGGCTCCACTTTTGCTTTCCATTTAGAAGTATATAATATAGGTACAATATCTAATAGTGCATTCACTTCATTAATGGAATTGTCAATATCAAAATTTGCATTAAAATGGAAAATACATGTCCCAAGTGAATCAAAGTTGCAAGATGTAAGAAAGGTGTCAAGGACTAGACTCTCAATCATATTAACCTCAAAAGAATCCATAGAGCCTAGTGGTTGTCCAACATTAAAGACATTAAGCTTAATCTTCATATTGCTGAAAGACAATTCCATGATGTCATTCATATAATTAATGATTTCATTAGAGGTGGCCAAGAATGACTATCCCAAAATGACTAGTATCTAACTACTAGGATTGACTGCAGGTTGAGATAATTTCATGATGTCATTCATATAGTTAATGATTTCATTAAAGGTGGACAAGAACGATTGTCCCAAAATGACTGGTATCTGACTACTAGGATTGACTACAGGTTGGGTATCCAAAACAAGAAAGTCTACAGGGGATAAAAAAAAAAAACCTACACTAGTACATCCTCTACCACACCACAAGGAATATTAACCAATCTATCTGCCAATTGCAATGTGGTGGTAGCCAGTTTCAATTCGCCAAAACCAAGTTGTACATAGATTGAATGTGGCAACAGGTTTACACTAGCCACTATATTAAGTAATGCACTATCAATAGTATGTTCTTCAATGACACAGGATATAGTGGGGCACCCAAGATCTCTATACTTTGGAAGGGTGTTGTGCTAGATAATCAAGCCTACTTGCTTGGTGAGAAAAGCTTTCATTTGAACATTTAGCCTTCACTTTTGTGTGCAAAGATCCATATGAAACTTAGCATAAAAAGGTATTTCTTTAATGGCATATAGTAGTGTGATGTTGATATTAATCTTTTTGAGCATATCCATTATCTTATGAAAATTGGCACCCTTGTTTTCCAATTTAAGTCTTTAAGGGTAAGGAGCCATTGGAATATACGACGCTTTAAGAAGAGGTTTAGAGGAAGAGGGAGATGGTTGAGCCTTCTCTTTAGCCTTTTAAGATTTGGTAGGATTCTCATTTTCCTAAATTATTGTGGAATCCTTATTCAGTCACACAGGTTATCGATATGCTTTCCACTCGTAAAGGTAGTAATTGATTTGGATTATTCCTGACACTTTTGATCTTTCAATGAATTTCCAATCTCTAACTACCATTTTGGGTTTGGTATCAACTAACCAGAAAATTTACTATTCTCTCTTTCAATTAAAGTAATAGACACCTAACCCATATGATATTCCAACTTAGCAATAGATTGTGAATTGTCCTGCATAGTTTGCTTTATATCATTCTAAAATTTCAATGAACTCTACATAAATGAATTAAGGGTCTTTTCAATGGATTGTTTACTTGTTTGCTACAAAAACTATTGAGGAAGATGTTGTTGATGTGACATTATGGCTCAAGGGAAAGGTTGAGGATGGGGAATTCAAGGTGGACACCTTTAGTGGTTATTCTTATGCCATGAAAAGTTAGGATGCATAGCCCATCCAAAATTCTAGGCCTTAGAATATGGGTTATTGTTGTTACTACTTTTGAATGCATTTACTTGCTCTAAAAAGTATTTTGAGAATGTAGGGCTAGATGGGCATGAAGTTGTTAGATACACATGACTAGAACAAATAGAGAAAACTTTGTACTAAGGTTGCATCAAAGAACCATTAGACAACATGAATGCATCTAACCACTATGTCAGAGTGTCTGTCTCATCAAACTTATAAAGTAGCTTATCTATTCTGCTAAGGAAATCTAGAGCAGTCCTTATCTCATATAAACAGGATTTTTTTCTGAGGTAGCAAATTTCTTTCCATTATTGTCAAATAACCCCATTGCTAGGAATTTTCTAAGACTATCTCAAAGAATTTCAAGCCTCCACATCATTTTTTGTCATGAAAGCCCCATCACTTGTGTCATTAATCATGCATTAGTTTTGTGATGTTAGACCGGTGTAGTAAAATTGTACCCATTGCCACTTCTCAAAGCTATGGTGTGGAGATTTTAGTAACAAGTCCTTCTACCTCTTTAGCATTTATAGAAATGCTCACCCTATTTTTGTTGAAATTTTATTATTTCCCTCCTAAGGGCATTGGTTTTGTGGATTAGGAAAAACTTATTCAGAAACTTCCTAAATAATTATTCCCATAATGTGATGGACCTTACCTCTACAGTGTTGAACCATGCCTTTGCTTTATCCTTCAAAGAGAAGGGGAATAGCCTCAACCTAATGGAATCATATAAAAGTTGCAGTACTTAAATGTTGCACAGATGTTGGGAATTTCTTGATGTGGTGATATAGGTCCTCTTTATCTAGACCATTCAAAGTTGGTAGAAGTTGTATGACTCCTAGATTTAACTTAAAGTGGTCTATATTAGTCACCGGTAGTTCTACATAAGACAATGAGCTTGAATGGACAAGGTTAGAGTATTATCTCAATGGTTTGACCTCTATTATATCATTGGCCATGCTTAATAGGGTTAGTGAGATTGATTTGATTCATTAACCATTTTCTAGGGGTCCATTTGATCTTGAGATATAAAATTATTAAGTTTGGGTTCAATGGTCAATGGTTGTGAGTACACCAATGGTTGGTGTAGTTGACTCAACTTTGTATACAATGAAAAGTATTGGTTATATACAACAAAAGAATACTTTTTCTTTTTCAAACTAAACTAAGGAAATCCTAAACTAAATGATGTAACCTATATGTAAATGATGCATGACCAAAAAGTACACACAATAAATCTATTCCTAAGGTAAAATAAGCTAAGATTTATTTTCTGCACATGGAGAGGCTTTTAGATTATTTCTAACCTAATTAGCCTCTCCTCTCTTTCAAATTTACCTTAATTATTATTAGTTCGATCCTATCTTAATCAACCACTTCACACACTCCTCAATTTGTTGTAAGTAATCTGAGTCATTGAGTATGTTGGCAGAGCTAGTCATTTAAATACTGATGTAGTTTATCAAGTAGAGACCACTAGAGTGACAATAATCTGCCTCCTTCCAAAAAGGTCCTATGAGTTCGTGGGCTACTAGAAGTCTCTTCTAATTGATTTTAAATTAATAACTAGAAGGTTAGGATGTGTCTGGTGATGATTAACCTAAGTGGACTTAGGGATTTTGCGGGGGTGATTTCCCTTATCATTTTAACATTCTTATGGCAGTTGGGCCATCATGTAATTCACTTTCAAGCAATAAACTAATGCAATAACTCTAAAATGCATAAGTTACAAAATGCACACTACATGATTTTATACAACATCCAAATGCAACTAATTAATATGCAAACCTAATCTACAAAATGCGAGTTAGAAATTCTCATTGTGGGGTCCTGGATAAAATCTTGTCGTACAATAATATTGTCACTATAATATGCTCAAAATTAAAAAAATTATGAGCAATCCCAATTTCTTCCAACTCCTTTCCCAAATTCTTATAAAAATATATATATTTTAAAGCAAGTACCAAAAATTGCAGGAATTAGAAAAAATATGCAAAAAAGCAATTAAAACGTAGACAATCCTAAACTATGACCAGTGGTAAAGTAATTTAACCAAGATTCTAACTAAAATTTTGTTGTGAATCCCTAACAATGACACAAAAACTTGATGTGTCCTAAATTTAACTACTAGCACACAAGTCTATTGTAATATAGTTTTGCACAAGTATGGGTCCATCTCATAAGCATTGATTGTTTAAATTATGAAATTTTAATTAAAATCTATATCAAACTACATTAACCTAGCCAAAGAATTTAAGTACTTAAATCAAATAAATTCAAAAAGCTAAGGAAAAATAACATTGACCAAATAACTAAAGTCTACGGTTTAGAATCCACCATATTAAAATTGAATATATCCAAATTCAAGTAACTTATATTTTATCATTTGAAAAGCCTAATGTCTAGATTTTCTTAATTTTAGGGTTTTACCTAATTTAATTTATTATTCTAGGTACTACTTGCCTTCTTAGGTCGCAAATTGTCTAAGATTATCTAAGCTAAATTAATTAACCTAACATATCTAGTTTCTAAATTATATGATATAAATCAATAAACTAAGAAAGGAAGACTAAACATAAAAGTTAATTTGTTATCATAGAATAATATATAAGAATTTTTTAAACCTAAGTTTACTTAAGAATGGACATACTTAAGCCTGATGTAGTTTCATTGTAACCCCAGGTTGAAAACTAGCCTAGCATACTAATTTCCAATCATTATGATAAACAAAATATTATGAATATGACAATTATCGAACCACCTAATTTAACTTAACTAACACAATCAAAATATAATAATAATGAAAATTAAAATTAAAATTAAAACACTTTAAATCAAACAATTAATGACTAAAGAATTGAAATAAAACTTTTATTGCACTAAAATTGAAAGAAATACATGAATTTAAATAACATAAAAAAAAAGGAAACATTTCCTATGGAATGGAATCAAATTTATTGCTTTCCCACCATGTCACTCAAAAAGATAACTTTAGAACTCTTCCAACCCATTCTACCACCTTACTTTCCACAACCAATCAATGACTTATGTATTATTGTGTCACTCAACAATCATAGAGGACATCACCCAACAGCCACAAACCTAAGGATCATCAATCACTCACAACCAACAATTATCTAAAAAGTCTCAACAAAACAAGAGGCATGGTGGGATAGATGGTGTGCTAAGCAAGAGATGATGCAAGGTAGAAGGAGCATGGATGATTAAAAAGTGGATGGGATGGATTTTGCATTGAATGAGAAAGATTTAGAAAGTGGAAGATGGGGGATTATGTCAAGGCAATGATATGATGGAGAAGTATTCTTGGTTGGCCAAGGAGAGATGGATGCATTGAGATGAGGATAGGAGAGTGCAGGAGATGGGTGATGATTCAAAATGGAGGGAGTGAAATGACATTTGAATACAAAAGAGAAAATAAAAAAAGTAAGAGATGGGAAGAAGTGAGAGTGACAGGGTGTTTGCTAGATAGGTGGGGGCTGTTATACATAGATGTAAGTGAGAGAAAATAAGTAGAGATAGGTTGCTTGGATATTGGAAAAAAAAGAGTAGGGAAATTGTTTTGTGTGGAAAGGATTGGAGAGAACGGAGTGGGATTGTAAAGCTTGCATGGAGTATAGGAAGAAGAAATGAAAGAATGAGGGTGAATGGAAAGAAAGTAGAAGATGTGAAATGGAGATTGTGTTGAAGTATTGAGAAAAATTAGGATGAAGATGCATAGTGGTGGTTGAAGAAAGGAAGGAGAAAGAGAGATGAAGATGGGAGAATGATTGGATGGATAGTTGATGATGTGTTGATCTTCATTTCTTTTTATATCTTCAAAGTGAAACTCAAGGAAACATGACATATTCTTCTTCTTTCTACCTTGAATACTTGATGAATATAGCATGTAATATCCTCTTAAATCATTTGCACCATCCTTGGTTTATAGATTCACATCAAGGGACTTTAAGGAGGTGGAAGTTTCCTTGAGGAAACTCCCTCCTTTCCTTCTTATCCCTTTCCTCTCCTTTTCTTATCTTCTTGTATCTCTTTCTTTGTGATGCCCACCTTGTAAAACACATTGGATTATGAATTGAAAAGAGTGCTCCATGTGAACTTCTATGGGGGTTGATTGGTTGGTTGAAGAAATTTCCTTCCTCCCTTCCTTTCATCTGTAGGATTAAATATACCTTAGAGCGGATAGCTTGGATTTCATTGAGGTTTCCCTATCCAAAAATCTTTCTCCTCCTTGATTTTCTCCACATCCACCTTTTATTTCTTCACTAGTAAGAAGCTAGGCTAGAACACTCTTTCTCCTTTAAGAGAAACAAGTTTTCCTCCTTAAAAAATGGTGGGCAACCCATCAAAAAAATTTCCACCTATAGGATGCCTTGCTTCACTCTCTCGCATGGATCTTTCTCATTGGCCTACCTTATCTTAAGTGTCTTCTCACTGTATGCCTTAAGATAGCCTTGAGTTAGGGAAGATCATGGCCCTTGTGTCTTCAAATGTTTGGTTGAATATTAGCCATAGATTTCTTGTTAACTATCTCTCTCTCTTCTCAAAATTTTAACCTATAATTTCTCCTTTATTTTTTCAGGGGAAAACTTGGTTTTGTAGTAGAGCACATTCAATTGCAAAATAACATTTTTCTTAGCTATACCTTAATCATGGAAAATGTGAAATAAACCCTAATTAGTGATATTTAAGGTAAATCTAGGTTAAAAATGCTAAATTTAGGGATAATATATGTGATATTTATGAGTCTATCAATATATGTTGATATTGTGAGATAGATTATCTTGTACATTTGATGTGAATGTGTTATAATAGTATAAATTTTATCTGCATTGGTTTTCAAAAGTTTAAAAAATTGATTGCTGATAGTTTTTAAAACTTTTTTAGAGGTTTTCAAATTGATTAGTTATACTCACCCTAAGCATTTTCAAGTAGTACATTTGAACAATAGAGATTCATGGTTAGAATAAGGAATTAAATATTCTCAAGAGCAAAAGTACAAGAAACCCAAGAGAAGCATTAGACTAGATTTTTATATTACTCTATTTTAAGGAATTGTTTACTGGACATATAATAGGGGCTTGACATTTATTTCATGTTCAATTTATGATTATGTGAGTGTTTAGGCAATGATTGGTGGGTCTTATGTTTGTGCTCATATCATCAATTATTTTATTTAAACATTTGTTGAGTTTTGCTTATGACCATAAGATTTAAAGAAGTGGTTTTAAATCTTTTGCGTAGTCTATTTTCTAAATGTTTAAAGAAAAAAAAATTACTAGGATTTTTTGAAAAAAATTTAATAAAATTATTTCTAAAAACCCAAGTTGTCACAGTTCTTCATGTGCTAGTTTTAAGCAATCAAAAATTAATTGCCACTAGTTTTCAAAACAAGTTTAGAGGTTTCCAATTGAGTGGTTGTACTCACCTCCAAAATATTTCAAGTGAAACTTCGAAGGAGTAGACTACACTAATACAAGAAAAGAAGCAAGTAGCAAAGAAGAAATAAAGTATGAGGAGATGAATTTAGAAATTAGTTTTCATTGTTTATTTGAAACTATTTTAAATACAACTATAAATAGACATGTAATAAGGACTTCATTATATTTCATATATGGATTATGAATGTATTTAGTTGTTTGGGCCGTGACTAGTATGTCTTGATTAGGTGTTCTTCTAAAGTTTGTGGGTAGTTGCTTACATATGTGAAGATTTGTATACGACACTAAGCAAGGAGAAGTGGTTTTCAAAATCTATTATATAATATATTTTTTTAAAAAGAAAATCTAAGGAACTTTCCAAAAGAATTATGAAAAAATTATTCTAAAAAACCAAGATCATCACCTTGACTCTCTCTCTCAAGTTACTTTCAAATTTTCCTATGTTTTATGACCAAAAATTAAGTGTATTATATCTCTTTACATCTCTTCATTATGTAGCAATCACATGGACTTCTTGAAAGCAAAGTATACAAGAAATGCAAAGAAACAAAAGTGCTATAATATGAGCACTGTCACACCTTTACTACTTAGCTTCATCAAAAGGTAAATTGAATTAATGCTTCCTTCAGATAATATGAGCACTATCACACCTTTACTATAGATTCAAGATCAATGAAATTGTCTAGGTCATAGTATATTTGAATCCTTGCACTAGATGGTGATGGGTCCTCGACCAGAAGTAATGAAGTACATTGAATATGCCATCAATGGTTATCTCTTTTATACAAAAGACTGCAACTAAATAGCAGGCTCAGCTTAGTTGCAAATGCTACCCAGTTGTAGCAAATGATACTTATTATAGGGTTATATTGGATTATACTTGTAAAAGTATTATTGTGTTTAAGTGCGATTGGCTGAAAAACAACAAAGATAGCATCAAAATTAATGCTCTTAGATTAACATTGGTTGACCTCAATAAGATTGATATAAAAATGATCTGTTTATTTTTGTATCTTTAGCTAAGCATGTATTTTATACACAAGATGTACATGATACTAGATGGTCAACTATTTTATCAGCATGCTTGAAGGATTTTTTATGGTAAAGACAACCTAGGTGACACTGCAATAGACTATCCTTGTATTACAAAAACAATGCCATCAATTAACTTAATTGGTGAGAATGAGATGGATTGTGTGCATGGTATTGGTGAGGAGGGTACTTGGTTTGAAAGCAATTTATATGAGGCAAATTAAGATGTAGCACTTGATGTATATGATTAAGAATGGTCAATTAGGAGTACTTATCCCAAATTTGGATGTGTTCATGTGTTATTTTTTTATTTATTATCCATGATTATTTAATAGCAATTCTTATACATATTTGTGTATATATATATATGTAGTTATATATGATGCAGGTACATTAAGAATAGCCCAACTTGAGAAGTCATTAGAGGGAGAGTTGGAAATTTTAAATTTTTTAAAAGAAATTAAAAAGATGGTTGCTCAAAACTATCTTTTAGAACTATGATTTTGAAGACAACTTTCCATAACTAGCTTTAGAAACCAATTTTTTGAAAACAACTTTCTAGAACTATCTTTAAAAACATTATTTTTTTAAGAGCAACAATCATTTTTAACACTCTAGCTAAGGGTTTTCAATTTCCAAAGGTAAGCTATTGTGGATCCTTAAGCCCATAACTGTATCAACCTTCATCCAACTATCCATGCTCGGCGGTTTCTCCCCATTCAGTTCTATGGCTAATATGCCATCAAAAACATAAAACCAGATCTATCGCATCTCAACAAGGTAATCCATGGAGGATTGCATATCCTTTCTCCCCAGTTAAAGTCCAAGTGATGCCTAACCAACAAAACACAAGACTCATAATCCCTCATCTTGCTAACAAAACTCACAAAGTTCTTGCCCAACTAAAGTAGAGGCAAAGTACTAGGATCGTCGATACTATATTTTCCAAATCTAGAGGTTCCCTAAAAGACTTGAAATTTATTTGTAAAAAATCCTGGTGTTACCCAACAATATACCAATATGAATAAAGAAAGCATCACTTATGAATCAAATTGGGTTTCTTGTAGTATTTCTAGATTTAGAGTATATTCAATCATGTATAGATCATTATCATGATTGTGTACTTATATTTGGAGCTTGTTTGCATAGACTAGCTTCATTAAGACACCTCTTAAGATGAAAAACATGAAGAAGATCAAGCCTGATTCTAATAATCTAAAGGACTTCATGTATATAGGTAATAGGAAAGTGTATGGAAATGAAGGCATAGATGATTTTGCTTGTGAACACAAAAAGGAATGCAACAATCATTAAGACTACTTTGGTAGAAAGGTTGATGGAGCCCATTCAAATTAAGGTAAGAAAGAGCTGATTAGTTGGGCATAAAGCACCATACAAAATCCAAAGTAGTACTAGTAGTTCTATCTTTGCAAAGGAAGAGGGTAGTTGCAGCTTCGGGTAAAATAGATAGACAACCGGTTTACCTATCTACAATGCCACTACACTCAAATGGGCATTGCTATTGTAGTGCTACACTTTGTTAAAGAACAGAGGTGTGTTTTGACATTGTTGTTTAGAACATCTAGGAACTAGAAGTGTTTTGACAAAGTACCTAGGGACTTTTAGGGGCTTGAAATGTTTTGACATTGTGGTTGAGGACTTCCTAGGACTAGAAGTGCATTAAAATTGTTGTTCCTAGAACATTCCAACGCATTATGCTTGGAAGCATTCCATGTAATAGGCCAAATTTTTACATGTAAAGAAAAATGATAATTCTATATATATTTTCCAATATACAAATTAATTTAAAATCTCAAGTACTTTTATAAAGATGACTTTATCAAAACCGTCTTTAAAAACTGATTTTTTAGAGACCATCTTAAAAAACTAGTTTTTGAAGATGATTTTGGAGAACCGTCATTAAAAATTTTATCTCAAGAAGCATTTTTTAACCCTATAGATAAAAGTTTCCTAGCTCTAGAGGTAAGATATTGTGGATCCTTAACCATATAACTGCACCAGCCTTCATTCTAACCATCTAAGTCCAACAATTTCTTTCCACCTTAGTTCTATGGTTACTCTGCAATTGAAAACCCAAAACCAAATCTATCATAGCTCAATAAGGTACGCCTAATTTCCTATTGCATTTCTCAATTTAGAGCATGTTTAGTCATGACATAGGTCATGTATAAATCATTATTATGATTGTGTACTTATAGTAAGAGCTTGTTTGTATAGATCAAGTTACTCACTCCAAGATAGCTCTTGAGATAAAAAACATAAAGAATAATAGGCCCAATGTTAGTCATCTATAATGACCCTCATGGACATGGGTAATAGGAAAGTGTATGGAAGTGAAGGTAGTATTAGTTATTCCATCTTTGTAGGGGAAAAGGTTGGTTGTACCTCTGTGTAAACTAGACAAATGACATATTTATCTTTCTCTTATGCCTCTTCACTCAAATGGCATTGTTGTTGCTGGTGCTAGCCTCTTAAAGAAGAGTTATGTGTTTGACATTGTCCTTAAGGACTTCCTAGGACTAGAAGTCTTTTGACAATGTGTTTGAGGACTTTTAAGGGTTGAAAATGTTATGAAATTATGCTTGAAGATTTCCTAGAACCTGAAGTGCTTTAACATTGTGGTTAGGGACATCCAAGGGCATGAAAAGATTTCACATTGTGCCTAGGAGCATCCTAAGGCTTTGTTCATAGGGACATTCCATTTAATAGACCAAATTTTCATGTGTAAAAAAGAAAAAGATCTTTTTGTATATAATTTTCAATATAATGAATTAATTTAAAATTTTAAGTGAAAATAATTAAATAATAACTTAGAAATTTTGATTTAGAACAACCAAGAGAATTTTTGTCATTTCACCCATTGACCCTACCAAATAACTCTTAACAACAGTATGTTTGGCATTTTTCAATGGCTGAAATTTAATCATGGTGAGTTATGATGATAATGATGGATCAATGCTTGTAATTGTGACTAAAAAAGTGTTAAAAACTAGTACTATAACATTATAATAGAATTTTAATTTAATGAAACAATAGTGACGGGATCAACCCATTTACAGTTCAAAAACCCACATCCACCAACAATCTGATAAGAAGCAAATCACCACTAAACATCATCCCCAGCAATTGTCATTGCCTTCCCTAAGGAAGACGACTCCTCAAAACCCACCTCCATCATCACCCAATATGTCAGATTTGTAGGATTTTGTGGAGATCCAATTGGGAACATAGGTGCTATTATCACTATGAAAGTCTAGTGCTAGAAAACCACTTCAAATTGTCTTCTCCAACAACAATCACTTGTTGCAGAACACAATTGAGGTTGGATTCTTCCCTTTTCCCCTTTAATCATTCATTGTTAGTTAATGTATGTGTACATCTAAAAATGATAAGAAATTCTTTGGTCCTCAAACCTTGTTCTTCTTCTTCCTTCTCTGTCCACTAGAGAAGTGACCTTATTCAATCAAAATATTGGTGTCTCCCCCAAACCCTCATCTAAGCCCTCTTTGGTCAAACCAAAATGCCCTTCTGCTAAAAAACTTTGACGAATTATATCCACCTGCTACAAATCACTATTAAAACTTGCTTTAAATTCATAGGTGAAATTAACTACAAACTACTGCTATAACCTTATGCAAATTACTACTATAAATTTCTGAAAATTATTATAGACTTGCTACAAAATTTCCATTAAATCAGTTATAAACTAACTAGACACCTACTATAAGACCACTTAACACCTCCTACGAGTCAATGCTAGAATCTATTATGAATCATAGATAAGAACTGTTAATAAAGAACTAGTATAAAACCAACCCCAACTTCACTCCTTTACTAATGTACTTATAAATGTTTACTAAGCTTTAGAAACCTCTATGAACTCCAAAATAATGTAGGTACTCCAAAAGAATTGAGTGCTCTTGTGGTTTGTGCTTTTGCAACTTGAAATTTATGCAAGTTGTGAGACTTTATGTATTTCCATTGAAATGGTGTGACGACCTAGGTTTTCCCATGCATTTTAAAATGCAATATGTAATTCCTAAGGCGGGATGCATCCCTATTTGAGAACCATTTTATAAAAACCATGCAATGCAGCAGAAAACCATTTAGTTTTTAAACTCATTTTGAAAACCCCGAGTGTCGTTTGCTTTCACAACAACCAAAGTATTTTTTGAAAAACTGTAGAAATCATAAGTGTTTTTCCCCAGATTTATCCAGTCACAGCACACGGCCCAACTGTAACACAAATACATGTCCAAAGGGTTGAGAGTTCACTTACATGTATAACTATCTCCTTTTTAATTCACTTGCTCGTAGCACTAATATCTTCTGAGACGTCTTCTATTTGTGAGTGGATCTATCCTGAAAAATGTTAAGGATAGGGTGAGTATATACTATACTCAGTAGGAGTCTATCACTACTAGTTTTGCAATGCATGAGATGTTTAAAATCATATGCTCATAAAAACATATGCATGTTCGAATAATCATGTTCAATATCGATATTAAAAACTACTGTCAAACCGGAATACTGACGACTTAAAGAAATACCATAATCCAAGTTGAAAGTATCATATATCATAAACATAATGATATGCATCAGATGCTCAACTGAATCCAACTCATGGATGTCTAGTATGGTATGGTCGACCAACCTCATATCATGCCATATGTAATGCAAATAAGTCCACAAAACCATAGGGTCCAACTATGCCCAAGACCTCACTGCCGTGTGGTCCCCGGGTACCTAGGGACACAGGATCATATACCTCCACGGGGCATATGACACTTCGACCCAGTGCCGTGACACTAGTGGTAGCCCCCTGTACTACATGCAGTCGAAGCAGGGACATGCCCTTTTTGGGCGTGGTACCCATCCACCTAATAGTGGTAGAGGCTGAGTGGCCAGCCCAGACCTCCCGGCATAGCGCCCATGAGCTTACTAGCCCAAATTATGTATGATCAAATAATCCAAAAACCTCTTTTCAAAACCTATCCTCTTTGGGTCCCTCACAACTGCCTGGCCCTCGGCACTCCAACGTCTTTTGGAAACCCTCAAGGACATGCAATTTTTGCAAGAACTTAATGCTCATAAATCATGCAATGTATGCAATAGTTTGCAAAACATATCTATGCATAATGTATATGCAATTATTTACAAAACATGTCTATGCATAAAGCATTTATCACATGCATGCTAAATAAGTCATATACTTAAAACATGTATTCGCAAAACAATCATAGTTCTTTTAAAAGAATCTAGTAGCAATAGAGCACCTACTTGGCTAGGTTGCGCTAACCCCTCTATCCTCGTACGCTCCTAAACATGGTTTGGGGAATCAGGGTTAGTTTGACCTATCTTTTATGGGTTTTAGAGTAGTTGGTCTTATTACTTAGGCATTAGGGGTCCATCCCTATGCCTATGGGTGTCCTCAGTTTTCCAAAGGTCTATGGGTCACGCGCCACCATCCTATTCTAAGGTTCATACCTACCTTTGATTGAGCCTTGATCAAGGATTTTATAGTTTGGATGTGTCTGCATCGTCGACACGAACACAACGCCTTTTGCGGTGCCTCAATCAGAGCTCTAGATCTCAAGTTATAAACGTTTTAGTGTCACACGTACATAAGGGCCTTAAGAGAGAAAAGGCAGAATGCTAGTGTGCTGCGCGTCAGTGGTATGCAACTGCCTTTTCTTAAGGAACGAAAAATCCCGGCTTGCTAGAGCGCTGCATGTCTGCAGCGTGCACCTCAGCGGGCGCGTCTGCAGACGTGCCGAGTTTCCCGCCCGTTTGTGCCTTTTACGGGCGCGTCCCCGGACGTGCCCTTTTAGTTTTTTTTTTGAACGCGGTCGACGCGTTACATTCTGACTGGAACGTTTCGTTCGTTGGGGAACTAGGGCATCCTCAGGACACCCTAGTTTGACCCTGTCGAACCAGTGCAGCCCAGGGAACGCCCCTGGGTCCTTGGTGACTCTCCAGGGCTCTATTTTGCATGATTTTTCATGCAAAAACTTAGAGAAAATGATCCTAGGACTACTGTGAAGACGGGTTTTGAGGGATCTTGGCCATACCTGGCTCGTTGCTGGGTTTCTCTCCTCGTTTCCCCTCTTGGTTGCTTCTCTAAAATGGGTTTTCTTCAAGCTTTTGGGCTGCCATTAGAGGCGCTCAAGAGCTCTATTTATAGAGCTATAAGAGGGTTCTGGAGGGGGCTCTCACCGCCCTTGAATGGCGATGGAGAAACCTCCAGAATGGCAGTGATTTCTCCTCCAATCACCACCGTTCTAGAACCCTCTAGGAGGTTGAAGATGAAGGGTGCCTATATCAAAACGGGCCCTTGGACTTCAAAGGGCCATAACTTGCTCATTTTAACTCCGTTTTCGATGATTTTGGTCTTGTTGGATTCCTTTTTCCGAGACGCACCTAATGATACCATTTTTAGGACCCAATTCTTGGGTTCAGTTAAGGTGAATAGTGAAATGACCAAAATGCCCTTATCTTCAAAAACTGAACTTTTCATTGCTAACTTGGGATTTTAATATTACAAAATTGGAGTCATTACATTATTACCCCCTTAAAAAAATTTCGTCCTCGAAATTCAATAAATTATCATCTTTTTGGTATTTGTCTCTTAGATAACTTCTTGGTGAATGCACTCTCCCCTTTGGGAATCAAATCTAGGCTCATCCTCACTTTATCATTCCTATTATTCCTCCTACAAGGCCTCACCTATAAGGGCCACTTTTGCTACGTACTCTGATGCATACTCTCACACGTGGGAGTTTAACAATACCGATTTCTAGCGGTACTTCATCTATCTCAAAATCCTTAGATTCCTATACTTATCTCATCATGTATAGGATAGTCTCCTCGTAAGATCATGCTTCTTTATTCATGTATAAATTACTCCATACTTCTTTGAGATCATATTATCTTATTTCTCCTATTTTGAATATCATAGGATAATCCTTTTCATCTAGTGGTCTCTTTCATTATCCATAAGTCAAAAAGTTACCTTCTTTTTATTGTGTCTAACTTTGCTTCTAACCTTTTATATTTGTCTCTAAGATACTTCAATAACTGTCATGGTATCATGTGCTCTACATCCAATTCCTTGATTATCTTTGAATTTCAACTGTCTGCCATTTTTCCATATGTGACTTTATTCCTTGACCAAAGTTACACTCAAATAAACTCATGAAAGCCAATTAGTAGCATTTTCCATCGAGGACCTTATCATATACTGAAAGTAAAATGTCCTAACTCTATATCCAGTTTCATAATTATTGAATTCATTAAACCCTTTCCTCTGTGAGGATCTTATCCAAACTCATGTCGATTCATCATCATGGGTCAAATGTTCTTGTCAAGAGGCCTATCTTACTATTCACATCAATTTGTCATTAGGATTTTCAATAATGTTCCTATTCATGCAAAGCAAAAAGTCTCTTATTCATAACCAAGTACCCTTACTAGGTCATGATTGAATCCTTCATCATCCTCTTTTGTCCTTTCTTTTCTTGATGGTTTTCTTTGTAACCTTTCAGTCCAAAAGTTCCATACCTAATCTAGTAGGGTTAGTCCTTAGGAAATTCCTTCAATTGATTTTTTGTACTTGGTATATGGTCATAACAACTAACTATTTGTCTAAAGGCAACGTAACATTAAATCTTCACCTTATATTGTGCTAGCCATCTCACCTTTTCTCCTTCCATCCCCTATGTCAATATATTGTTCAATCTTTTACCAAGGCTTCATCGTCAATCATATAGTCTGTATTGTTAGGAGGTATCCTCATAAGTAGTGATTTTCTCAATTCCTCAATTTTTTATTTTTCAAGTGCCTCCTTATTTTCTCTTTCAAGTGCCTTCTCATACTTAGCTTATAATAGTAATAATTCTCCTTCAATAACGATTATATCAAATTGTACTGAAGTTGTCAACTCAACAAGTTTAACAATACTCAGGTAAGCATAAACATTTTCTCAGACATAGAAAGACTTTATTTGATTACCTATTGATCTCTTTCTAGATATATCTATGTCATAAGCTCAAGGGCCTCTAACGTGATCAATACTTATTTGCCTTCTTTTTCAATCCAAGTTAGCAGTATTTTTCAAACTCAAAGTAATTTCTTTACCTTGTCATGGTAGCCATTAAGGTTTGAAAAAAAATCTTTCACTTTGGTTTAGATCACTTCTTATTTTTGCTTCTGTCTCAGTTGTTACTATATTTATTGTACTTGTAGCTCCTCCATGATGTGGCCTAATCAACTGACCTCATACCCTCAAATGTCTTAGTTTAACAAGTACTTTTTTCAAGAAAACTCAAGTCTAAAGACTTATAACATCCTTCTGAGTATATAACTTCGACTACTAACTCATAGACACTAACATACTTGATTAATTAGGGTGGGATACCTTTATTTAGTCAACAGTACTCAATAATGGTCTTAAAATATTTGGTCTTCCAATTTATGATAGCAAGACCTTCATTTCATCCTTGATGGTACCCTTCTTACTGAAGATAGATAGATGGACAAGTCACTGTCCTGGCCTAATTCCTTTTTCAATATAACTTTATTTACTCATGTAGTGGCATGGTGAGATATCACCAAAATTTCCTTTTTATTACATCCATTGGTGTTCCCCATAAGCTAATGGATCCCATAAGAATCTAATTATAATAATTGATATCAAACCATTTGTAGAATTTTAATTTCTAGTTGGTCACCATTCCTTTTCGAAACTTTCTTGTACCATAATCTCCTGAAATTTGATACTCTACTCAAAGTCTTAAACCCCATATGCTTTCTCTCTATTATACATATTTACAATAACATCATTGCCAACTCAACTATTATTCTTCCTTTGAAGTTGATTGGTTATCTTCTTACTTGATTCAAGATAAAGTCATGATCTTCTTCTTTTGAATATTCAATATTCATCGAATACTTATTGTTACATCTCTATCTTTATTCTCTCTTTTCTTCAATAGGGCTAAGAAGGGTTAATAGGGGAGCTTATGGCATGAGAGGGGCCCATCATGCCCTTTTCACATATAGATTCATAGTTTCCCCTATTAACGCCCTTTTAGTAAGTTGAAGTTCACTTGTTACTTGAAATCCATAATAGCGCTAATGCACGTGACTTATAGCACTTTGAAGCAGCCTGCTTCAAAATTGAATCTAGAGCGACCCTCTTAGCCCTTATTAGTATGTCACACACTTACATTTTTCAGTAGCTTGTGGTCTCAATCTTTCTTGAACTTACTGATTAAGGCCATGATGTGATCTTCAAAGGTTACTTGCTTGAAGGTCCCACACCCTAATCTCTTGTTCGTGGATCAGATATTCAGAACTATCCGTAATCCAAAGGTTACCCCATATCACTTTCAGAGATCTCATTCTTCTTTTTTCTTAGAGAAGAAAAGAGAAAGAGAAAGAAATATCTTTCTTGAAAGTGCATAACTCTCCATTGGAGCGTGAAGCAAAAAGAAGGGTCCCCCCTTCCTTCCCAGTCCAACTGTCCCCCTAGCCACCTACCCACTTGTGCATGCAGCTCAATTGGAGGTAAAGAGTTTGGTTTTGTGGAAAAATAGAAGTTGTCCATCTCAAGTGATACATGAATTGCTTAGTAGTGCTTCTCCACTACCAGAGCTGGTGGAAATAGCTTAATGGTAGAGCATAGCCTTGCCACGGCTGAGGTTAAGGGTTCAAGTCCCGTGGTTTAAGGTGATGTCTTATAACTTCTCAATAAGCATAGTTGAATAGAGACAATAAGGCACCAGATCTGGCTTCCTGACATTGTAGTGAGTGAGAAGTTGGTTAATGATGAGCTTTGCGCTACCATAGACCTCAAGTCTTGTGATCCCCATCTCAAGGGCCATTTCATAGTCTAATATCAATGCCTGACACTCTACAACATTGTTGGAGTAGAGTTTGAACAATGTGAAAGAGTGTGGGAGTACTTCACCTTGTGGTGACATGAAGATGACTCCAACGCCTGCTCCATTGTGTCGGGCTGCACAATCAAAGAACATCTTCCACATCAGGAGAATTTTGATGAAAAAGACTTCTTCATTGGGTAAGTCTTCTAGCAACTCCCAATCGGATGGATTGGATGATCTGTGATAAAATCTAGAACTGCTTGTCCTTTGATAACCTTTTGTGAGACATAAGTGGTATAGAATTCTAAAAGATTAAGGTCCCACTTGGCTAATTGGCTGGAAAGGACTGGTCTAGACATTATGTACTTCAATGGATCAACTCATAAGATGAGTTGCTTCGAATGAGGTAAGCTAAGAGGTAGTGCCTGAACTTCTATATAGAAAAAATCAAGGCCAAACATGTCTTCTCTATGAGAGAGTAATTCAACTCAGCCCCCATAAGAGTCCTGCTCAAGTAGTAGATACCCTTTTTCTTGCCTTGTTCATTTTCCTGGTCAAGTAGAGCCCAAAGCGACAGTTCTTGGGCGACAATGTAGAGAATAAGTGGTTGACTATGTACCGGAGTGACAAGTACTGGTGGCTTGAGGAGGTATGCAGGTCATTAAGTGGGAATTTCTTTTGAGGTATTCATTTCCCATCTTGAGGCAAGCCTCTTTTCATTCTAATGGTAAGTTAGCCCTTCAAGTGTAAGTTGAAGTCCTTCTCTCTTTCTTTCCATCTGATAAGCTAGTGAGAGGTCTTGTCCTTATGTCTTCTCCTTCCATGGCAGGCTAACTATCTTTCCTTGAGATTCCTTTCATTTGCTTATGACAAAGACCTTGCTTGTTCCACTCATAGCCCTCCCAATTAAACAACCTACATCCCACACAGGGAGGGAAATGAGAAGACATCAGATCAACACAGCTTAAATCATCAAAGGGCTTGAGTAGATTGAAGTCCAGGGGCAATTCGCCCCTTTTTTCTTCCCGGCTACTACTTAACCATTCTTATTTTGATGTCTATGCCAAAGAATACACAATCGGGATGTGATGCAGAGGGCCATTCTCAATGTGGCTTAAAAGCTCTTCTTTTAGAGGGAGTTTCATTTAGTCTCGTTCCCAAGACTGATCCCCTTTTTGAGGGACCTTTCATACATATATTTGAGGGTAGGATCTCTAGCACATATCTCCTTCATTTCTACCTCCCTGAGGAGCCTCCAAAGGAAGTCAAGACTACTTTTAGTTTAGAGTGGGCAACATGCCCTTTTTTTTAGTTTTTCGAGTACTCAACCCAGTTGGCAACCTCTATCTAGCCCTAGATTCTACTTAAGACTTTGTAGGATTTGAAACTACATCCTCAACCCTTGCTCCATGAGCTAGAGCTTGGCTAGCTATCCACCTCTGATCACCATCTTTTTTGACTCGTTTGTTACCTAGTGATGAGCTTGACTAGTGCTCTAAGACAAACGTAGTCCAATTTGGCAAAACAAGCTCAATATATGCTCTAACTCCAGAAAGTTTGAGTTTGGCCCTAGGGTCCCTCTCTTAAGCAAAAAGTGTTGTTTCTAGGTCAAATAGGTCATTTGTAATGGGCTCAAGTTGCAGCCCATGCTTCAACATCTAAGTTTTCACCCAAAAAACCCAATTGTTCTTATGGAAAAAGAGTTGGTAGGGCAGAAAGATTAGATTCATCTCAAGAAACCCAAACAAATAAAGCCAATTGGAAATTATTTTATGACTACATGAATCAAAAACAAACTTGAAGTGAGAATCAACACCCTTACTTAGGGCTAGGCTAGGTCACTTGGGGCTTATGGCGCTTAAAGAAAGCAAAAAGCTATCAATAGGGGCAATGCCGAGGGAAGGAAGTAGATGGAATCTAGCCAGACAAGCACTAGCTTTCGCCAAACTAGCTCACTACTCTAGATAATGAAGACAAAGAAAGAGGGATAAGAATGAATGTCATGTACGATGCTAATGAAGGAGCCCTTTCAAGAGCCCACCTCAAATACTAAAGAAAGGAGTGGCTAGACAGGCAACCAAAGGATGAGGAGGTAGGTAAGTAAAAGGAATAAAGAGAAAAACAAATGTAGAAGGGGGAGCTAAAAAGTCCTATTAGAAGTAAATCTCTACAAGATGCAACATGGACCAAATAGAGGGAAAGACATCCAAAGAATCTTATCTATGGCTCTACCAAGGAATCCTAGTTAGTTATAGGGTTCTGAACTAGAGTAGAGATAGGAATAAGCATATCCTATGTATACTGAACCTAAGCTTGCTTACCATTGGACTGCTATTGGATAGGCTTACCTTTTTTTTCCAATTCGCTTATTATAGTGGGAAGCTCGTCTAGTAAGGGAATAGATTAATACTCCAACTATTACAACTAGCCTTAGTATAGTAGCAATTGGAAGAAGAATTGAAAAGACCTTTGACCATTTCATTTGGTAGCAGGTTAGCTCGTTATGAAATGTATTATTAGAACTAGAAGTCATCTTAGTCCAGGTAAGAGTCCAAGACTTGGTTAATAATGCAAAATAGGAGATGTCCTAAGGAAGAAAGAAGTATTTTCCTATTGATAGTGGCACTCCCATAGGCTGGCGAAGAACTCCCATATGGGTGGCTGAGAAAAATTCATATATAGGATATAGGCTTGAAAAGAGTGCTACCTTTCTAATCTCGTCTTGCTGGAGTGCTAATCCTAGAACCTGCTTAACAATGGGCTTTTCCCTAAGGTACAACTAAAGGCTTTCCTTGAAAGTAATGGAGTTACTTGAACAATAGATAGAGGAACTTAAGCCTTCTAGCCACTCTTAAGCTAGCAGGTTCTGGGTCAAAAGGCTTTAGGGCAAGCTAGAAAGGAAAGTATCTTTACTTAGGCAATCTAGCCCATCCACTATAAAAAAAAGCAAGCAAGTTATCAAATGAAATGGATAATGGGGGTAACGCTTGTTTGATGAGCTAAGTGCTTTAATCAGATCAGCTTGATGACTACAAGGTTGAAATCAATCCCTCTTTTCAAAACTGACTCATGAATGGCCCCCTTCACTTAGAAGCACACCTTTCACCAGTTCAGGGAGAAGGGACTCGCAGAGTTAGCAAGCGAAGCGAAGGGAGCCTCTCAAGCAAGAGGGGCATACGTCATAGGGGGTGAAACGACTTGATGAGCGAAGTAGGCTTGGAGGTCTTCCTGGCCTTCGGCCTCTTAATATTATATGCATGTGCATGTCTTTTTAGTCATTCTTTGCAGATGAATGTTTTTGTATTGTACTATAGTTGCCATGTATGGCTTGCACTACTAGAATAGGGTTAAAAAAGAGAAGAAGGTTGGCCTTGCATCAGTTCTCCGCCTAGCCAGATCAAAATTCATTTGGACAAGCCCCATTTTTACCTGATCAATGTCTAAAGCACCTTGTCACATCACATCCATGGAAGCAGAAAATCCCCTTATTGAGAGGACGGAAATGCAAACCCAGGAAGAGCAAGCAAGCTCTCAAGTGGCACCCTCATCGGCTGAAATATAGGCTCTCAGGAAAGAAATAGCCGAGCTTCCACTAATGATGTAATGCATGTTATCCTCTCCTCCATTTACGGCTTTCATCCAAGGCACACCAAGTTTTTGCCTATTGCCGCCGGTTACTTTATCAGGGGCTCCGTGGTACTCCGCCACCAAGCACCTTTCCCAACTGCGGCCCCGCATCTGGTGCTATTGGGTCGACCGACCCTCTCCTCTAGCAGGATCGAAACCAAATAGCCAGGCCCAGCTCGATAGAGCAAATTCACATTGATTCACCGCTTCTAAAGCCCCCCGAAGGCACAGACGCATGTTCCACAGCTTGACCCTCTATTTCTCAATCGTTCCCGCAGATGGGACCCAGTCAGTCCCCTCAATCCGGGCCGGAGGCGTCATACCAATCAGCTTCCCAAAATGCCTTCCACAGGCACATGTCAAAACTTTTGACCAAGTCAAAAATTGATTCTTCGGAAGTAAGCCATCTGCACCCGCCCTTCCTCAAAACAAATTCCAAGCTCCACCTCAAGTATTTAAGCCCTAAGTGGCCACCTCAGCCAATGTTCCGTTCCCTCTACTCTGGTTCAGCAACCAAAGCCTACCCTTAATCAAGCAGGGCCCACAAATGGCCCCAATCCAGTCGATCCTCTTTGGTGGTAACAACAGCTTTAGAAAAATCCCAATTTGAAGAGATGAAAGGCACTAAGCAGCCTTCAAAAAATATCATTCTATTTATTCTCTCAGCTAGATTTCCAAACAAAAGGGGTATACTCCGCCCAGCTTCCAAAAAAATAATGGAATGGGAAACCTATTATGGCACAATTGCTGTCTGTAGTTACTGCCCAAAGTTTGCTAGCGACCATCTCATCTTGATCCTGTTATTTCAGAAAACCTTTTAGAGCCCACCCATGTCAAATCTGTCTCCTAGATCCCTTTCAATGTTTGACGAATTTGCTGGCAAATTGATTTAGCAATTTTTTGACCTTTTATGGCACCCACAAAAAATGATTTTCGACGTCTTGTATCAGTAGAAAAATGTGACTTTTGTAGCTTATGTGGCTTGTTGGCATAGCGTTGGATCTATGTTGGTTCCCCAAATCTCCAAAGTAGATCAAGTGGAGATGAGATTCTTCTTTTCTATTGAATAAGTGTTAAGGCGAACCAAAACCAGCTGTACATAACCTCAAATAGCTCCTCACTTACATGACTCTACTTATCATTAATTATCAACCTTCGAAACCCTTCGATTTACTCTTGGTGTCCGATTGTTTGGAAAATCCTCCTTGATTAACCCTCTCAAAGCACTCTAATATTGACTTTGACATTTATTTTAGATTCTATGTTCTTGTTATTGCACCTTCAGTATATTCTTAATCCCTTACCTCATGTATACATATACTAGTATTCCTATTGTAATGTGATTTGTTGAGATTTTTCTTTTTTCTTAGAGAAAAAAGAGAAAGAGAAAGAAATCTCTAACTTGAGATTTCTTAGTGAATGTCAAAGTGTGGAAACAAGAAATATTGGAATAAACCAACTCCCATGCGAAAGAAGAGCATCTGGTGTATGCTATAGACCCTCTTACTAACCGTGACTAGGTATCTGATGCAATTAATGTATAGTTATAGGATGATTATGATTGGAGTTAGCACACTTTATAAGAGTAGTTTAGTTTATACTCATAGGTCATTTTTTCTTTTTCTTCCTTCCCCTACCATTATTTTCACTAGATATTTTTGTATTGTAGAATATTCACTTGTGCAGCTGTCTACTAATATTGAGTTATATCCACCTTCTCGTTACCAATTAATTGTTATTCAACAAAAAAGAGTTTCTACTTTATACATTTTATCTCCACTAAAAGTTAAGTACCTAAAGAAGGTGGATATAACTCAATTTTTACATGATATGCTACCTGATTGTCTAGATATCATGCTTGGGACTGGCTCTAATCCAAATATGATTTATGTGATTATGCCTGATAAAGAGGATGTATTGGTGTTAATGGGATTATCCCTAATGTTATTTTGTCTTTCTCATGGGCGCTTGCCAAAAGATGGTTACCTATTAGAAAATCAGGTTGATTCCTTTTATTACAACCTTCAACAAATGGGAAAGGTGGATAGACTATACAAGCTTGACTTAAAGGCATCATTAAGGATTATTCCAATCAGTCTTATTTTAGATAAAGTTAAGCCTTTTGTTCGAGATGGTTTAGTTTATAAAATCATTTCATCTTTCCTTTCTCTCCGTATCATTGATGATGATGGAAATCATAGGTCAGATATAAGCTTTGGTGGTATGCCACCTGTGGGTGAAATCATGAGGGTATTATTCAAAATAGTCTTAATGGACATCTTCAATCATGAGTTTCTTAAAAGATTTTCAAGGGTAGCATTTTCTAAATTCATCAATGAAGTTTTTATTTCAACTAAAGGAAATGATGAAGTAATCTTCAACACAAAAGCTGGATATGCACTATTGGAAGAACTCAGTCTGGCTAGAAAGATAGTGTCTATTGGACTAGGTGATGATCCCCTTCTGTGTTATTATAAACAAATTCTTTTGGACTCTGATAGTAAGGTACATGTGTGCAATCCTAAAGAATATTGTAAGTAGCAGGTCTACCATGATATCGTGCTGCAAAATAAAAAGGTGGGGAGCAATGGTCGTAACTCTACCAAACCGAGGGTTTAGCTCGGTTAACACCTAAGAAATTAGGGTAAGGTGCCATCCTAGCATCATCTCACCCTTTCAGATAGGACTGGTAGGATACCATAGCTTCTAACAAGCAAGGAGTATGAAAAAAAAGTAGCTAGCTTTCACACTCCTTCTCTATAGCTAATCCATAGCTTGAACAAGACAACTGCACCGGGATGCTCCAAAAGAAGTATAGTGTGACGACTCGAGTTTTTGAAACATGATTTGTAAAGTATTTTGAAAGGCAGGGCCCTTAAGAGTGTAAATTTTTTTTCGCAAAACATAATATAAGTACAATTTGTGTACAAAATAAAATTTCATTGAAGGAATATACTTTTATTAAACTCCAGGATCCATTCAGTGGTTCACAGTACAGTCAAATCTAGTACAATACTTGTCCAAATTACATAATCCAAAACTCAAGCTCACCATACAATAAAACTCTCAACAAAGAAAAATACATGTCTTCAAGGGTATACGTGGAAGATTATTCTCTTCAAGTCTTCTATAGTCTTTAGCTCCTAAATCTCCTTCCTTGGATCTGAGATATTGCAACAAGTACAATATCTAAGCAAGCAATGCTTGGTAGGGGATTCAAGAAACATAACATTGACAATGTAATTCCAATACTTCATAATCCCATTATCCTTAAACATACTCTTTACTTGGTAAGTTATGTATTTCTATATACATACATACCCTTCATGGGTAAACCAGTTAAATTTGTGAAAATAATCGAATATCATTCCCAACTAAGCTGATCAATTCTCTTCGTTTTGAGAATTTAGTATTACAACTAATCTTATACTAGGAATTTCCCTTCTTAGGAAATATTGGTAATATACAATTACCTAGCATTTCATTATGCTATAACATAAGGCATTTCACTATGCCTATTCTCATATGCATCGTAGTGCAAAATAATTAGAAAGGTTGCTATGCTGCAGTCTGATCCGTACTAGCGCGCTCGGATAACTGCCCTGTTCACCACTAATACCACGGTGGAAAATATTATGTCATTGCCCGTATGGGGGGGCAAGACTTTCACAGTGGTGGCCTTCCCATAATTGTCACCACCCGACTTTTAGCCTCTCATTGGGCAAGGTATCATCATATCATCAAATTTCAAGGAGCGGGTGGCCGAACCCTCATAACTCCTCTAGCAATAGCATTCCCCTAGGATTTATGCCTATTAAAACAAACTCACAAGCCTCGAAGCTTGTATGTAAAATAGATTTCATATATATCAGACCATATGTCTGTTTACTTAGGGCTGAAATATTTTCTAGTTCCCTATTCACTTATAGTTTAGTCCTTAACCATCTTATAGGTGTTTGGTTGGATCATAAGGTTTTCAAGAGATTCAGTACAAGTATTATCATTACTCTTGTCAACATAAGATCATGAGTACAATCATGTATATCTCATGTAAATGCATTCATCAAATCCTCCCACCTTTAAGGATTGATCTCTTTTCCCCAATCTTCCATGATCCTGACTGATATATGTAATCTGTACATCCATACATATTGTCAATATACAAATTATGAACAATCCTATTGATCACTAGATCTGATGTTTAGAATGATCTTTAGATCATTCATATCTAAGTATTTTTCTATCTCTAAGTCTTTGTATGTCTATCTCCTTGATCTTGATCTTTCATAGATCCTTTGATTGACAATCTACATATGTTGATAAAGATCAAGGTCCTAGATCTTCTATCATCTAGGTCCTAGATCTTCTATCATCTAGTTCTTCTTTGATCTAAGTTCAGTTCTTGGATCATCCCTATGGAGGATGATCTTGGTTTTCTTCCTTGAATCATCATTGATCAAGGGTTTGGATTATCTAATCTAATCAACTATAACAAGTATACTAATAAACATGCATACTAAGTATAATATAGTGTTCTTATTCTTATTGTTCTTGATCATCCAAGATCTAATAGATCTTGTTTGATCATCCTTATCTTACTTACTGTTTTTATTAGGGTTAGGTAATTTACTAACCTTTTATGCTCTTATTATTATTATTCAACCAGTTAATGTGCTAGTTGAAGGTAGCTTATTCAAGCTTAAATCTAGACTGCTCCTCTTATTTCCAATTGGCTAAGGCTTACTAGTTGAATGGGTGAACACAAAGTGGTTACTTCAATCCTCATGTAAGAGGGCGTTTAGACCTCACAAACGTCAACAGAAGGTAGGGGAAGAGTGAGGCTCTATTAGATAACCCCTTTAACCACTATGTTCATCATTCACTAGAATGACCATAGCTCAACCTTTCATAAGGTTCCTATAAGCATGTTTACCCTAAGTACTCTTTCTAATGGATTTTAATTAAGTCCATGAATATTTATAATGTCATTCATGGGGTTTATTATTCTTTTCCTAATTTGGGCCAAGGATTTGATAATCCTTATATTGTCCTACTAACTATAGCCCTTACTAATTAAGTCCAAAGTACTCCATTCTTATTTGTGTCATGAAACTTCTACTATCTCATTAGAATACATTTTTGATGTTTTATGCTCTTTATCTCATAACAAGTAAATCTACTAATAACATTTAACCATAAATCAATTATAAGTTCAATGCATAAAACTACCTAATTTAACATTCTATGATAATGAGGCAAGGTATTTAAATTAAATCTAACACCTTATGATAACAATGAAACACATATCATGCTAAACTCTAAATGTTATACTAGCATGCTTTATAATCATATTTAAAATGCTATGAAACTAATTACATTAACATTTTTAGAAACCTTTACTTATGATCCAACCATTTGATCTTTAGATCTTTTCCTTTGATTAAGTATTTTAGTTATATTTAGGGAATTTTCTCTATTAAGTTCAAAAGATCATATTGATCTATTTTGTCATAATCCATACATGATTTCCTTGGATTTCATCATATAAACATTTATTCTTTCCATCCCAAAGATCTGATCACACTTGATCTCATTGATCAAGTGGGTCCCTTTGTATTTTTAGGGTTTTTCTACGATAAAGGGTAGATCCCTTAATATATCTCATATATATCCAATTAAACCATAGATATTACTTTATTTCAATAGTATATCATTATTAAAACATGTTTTTATGATCTGATCATCTTAGATCTTGAAAATCTATGTAATTAGAAACTTATTTCTTTAATACAAATTTTTTTTACTTAATAACATGTCTATTTTATCATTTCATAAGAAAATAGAAGTTTCAAGCTTTCCATAGCTTCTTTCTAATCTCAATTTGGAGTTCAGATGACTCCGAAATTGAAGTTGGAAGTTCATAGTCCTTCCCAGGGCCTGGATTTGATCTGGGCCCAAGGAATGGACAACCCAGATTAGTCGGGCGGAACAATCAGGTGGAATGAACCAGGCAGGTCGCTGGGCGCTTTCACTAAGAGGAAATGACAAAGCGCCATTGTCGGGCGTCCACAGACGCAGACGGGACTTGTGGAACGCCCGTCGTCCGCGCGCCCACAAACCGGGCTGTCGTTGGGCACGTCCGCTCGTGGATTTTACGGATGCGCCATAAGCTCGCTGGGAACAATGCTCCATGCCCAGCACACCTGCCATTCCAACGGTGCGTCACGTGTGCATCTTGGGTGCCGTCTGATCCGGAGATCGGACAGCCCATTCTAGACCATCCAATCAATCCTCTTTCAATTGAGGGGCCAAAACGTCTCTGATTTTAATGAAAATTCTACCCTAGGGGTTTTGGACCTTTCTGGATCGATTGGTGTAGTCAATTTTTTCATCTGAGCACTCTATCATCCATAATTAAGGATTCTATTGTTTACTTTATTTTTACCTTTTTATTACCAAAATTAATTACAGTAAAATAAAAATTACATAAAACAGTACTAAAAATCTATGAAAAGGATTTCCACTTACCTGATTGGAGAGAAAACCTCGGTTATATGCCCAATTTTGAAAAAATACCTTGTTGATGAAGATATGGCCTAAAATCCACCTTTCTTTCAAATATCCATTGTTTGAACTGTTGGATCTTGAAATTTCTTAGGGGGTTTTGTAGAATAGATATGTTGGGAAGTTTTGAATGGTGGAATTGATCAAATTAGATCTGGAACAGAGTGCCTAATTGATTTTAGGTCTCTTGTTCCAATCTAAAAAGAAAAATAAGTTGAAAAGAGATTTATCTCTTAGAAATTTTGGATTTTTGGGGAGGGATCTAGATCTAATTTTTCAAGGAGAGTGATGTGAATTTCGTGGGGATTTTATGAGGATTTTTGGGGTTGTATTTATAGGCATTTTGGGTCTTTTTTCATGATTATAATATTTTATGTTTTTATTATTAAATGGCATGAAAGTCTTCAATGCTCCCATGCCTAATTTTTCTTACCCAAGACCAACTGATGTTTGTTGACCCATGATTCACATGGGCTGATGGTAAAATTGGTTGTTGGGTTCCTTGTGGGCCCCACATGGTGTAAAAAGACCATTTTGCCATTTATGCATAAAATTTTGGGTTTTATTCCCATGATCTCAGATTTGAGTGTACTTAATGGTGTTGGATTTGTATTTATCAATACATTCTAAATTTTGATGTTTCATATTTTGATTTTTGGAATATTTTGATATTTTTGGAATATTTGATTTTTGGGTAAAATTACTATTTTACCCCTTTTGTCTAAGAAATGAAGAAACTTAAGGATTTCTTATCCGAATTTGGAATTTGCCATGCTTACAGTCATTTTGAAGAGTTTGCTAAGTTTAATTTCAATTTTACATGTCTTATGATTTGATTATACTTTTATAAAAAGTATATTTTAAATAACCCTAATATTTCAGCCCAAAATATCTGAAACTCAACTTTATTGATTTTTCTCAATCAATTACAAAAATTGGGGTTATTACATATAGTGCATCCACAATTGCTGTAAGATAGGAAGGAATGAGATAACTATTTTTGAAAGAACAATAGCAAGGGGATTTACCAATAGGAGAGAATCAATTCTTCCAGATGAAAGAAGAGCCAATGGAAGAAGAGAACTAAGAAGGTCGAGAGTTGAATCAATTTAGATAGTCCTTTGTAGATCCAGTGGCAACTAGATCAACATGTCATTGCCCCAAGAGAAGTACCCATCGAAGTGAAATATTCATAAACTACCTGCTCCACCACCTACTTATGAATAATGGCATATGCGAGCTGAGTAAGCACAATTCTCATTTTTCTCATATCGTATAAATAAAAAGGGCTCATCAATAAGGTCCACTAGTCTCTCATTCATACTAGATTGTTACGCCTAGCAAGCTACATTCTCAGAGGCTATCCTTTTTATGTGATTTTCTTGGCCACACTGAAATGAACAATGCGCAACCTGTTTCCACTATTCCCTATTGTTTGACTTGCTGTCCAAGACAAAGTGTTTATTGTTGGACGTTCAGGCTCAGCTAAGACCTCTAATCTCATATTAACACTCAATCCCTCACAAGCTAGGTGCTTAGCCTATTGAGAACTATGCCCTCGGCTAGAGGAGTAGTTATAATCCCTTAGTTGCCTTATTTTTATTATATGAAAACCCAGTCTTGTTGTCCTTGATTCAGTTTACAACAATTTGAGGGCTTATTCTATTCACTGAGCAGAAGCTGTAGTTCCACCAGTAGTGCCAGTCACGGTTGACCCATCATCATCTCTTATCGCATCCCTCTCAGATCGAGAGGCCTAAGCATACCTTATACTAGTGGAGGAGCCCCTTGTTGCTAAAATGAACAGTCCCGCAGAGGTTGGGGTATGGCAATTGATCCTGATCCTGATCTTTTCTCAATACCATCCTATGGGATCGAGATTAAGAACCATCAAAGGCAATTTATTTTAATTAGCCAGTTGCTAAATCCAGATGCAAATCAAATTGAACCCGTTCCAGATCCTATTAGCTCTATTGTTGGCACATCTTGACGTATTAGAGAGTTTCTTATCTAGAGTCTCTCAACATTTGTGGCTCCCATTTATATATTAATATCAAGTTAAGTAAAATGGGACCTTGTTCATTTACGAGGTTAGGAATGAAAATTTTGGGGAATGGTACCTAGGAACTGGTAATGCTATCGACTGGGAAAGGGGTCATTGGCTGAGATTCGAATGGAGTCTTGTTTAGTCACTTGCTCACGTGTATATCCGAAAGTCTAAGCTTGATAGATCCATTGCAAGACACAAGGCTTGTCTTGTAGTGAAGGGACAGACTCAGATGGGATCGACTACTTGAAAATATTTGCTCCAGTAGATGAAAGAAAGTCCTCGATGAGAGTGAAGGATGATCAGGTGAATCGTCTCTTGAAGTTGTATCTCTCATGGTTCACATTATCTAAGCTGATTTCATTGGACAAACTAGTGAGTTGAAAGACTTTTTGAATCCATTGTGAGTTAGCCTATCAATATAAAATAATGCTTGTAGTCATCAAGATAAATAATTTTCTACCTCGGCTCTACAAGCATTACTTACCCTGGTTGGCCACCATTCCCGTTATGTACGCAATGACATGGATGCTGACATGGAAATCTCTTCCAAATAGTGTCAAAGAAAAAAGATATGGTCCTCTGTCGTGTTTCACGAACTTTGTCCATGAAATTATATCGTATAAACTCCAAAACCTAATACATATAAAGGCGGAATTGATTACCTCTGGAAAGATGCAGATTGGTTCAAACGTTAAGTTTGATGGTATTTACCCGGTCTATTCACGCAGCCCAAATTTCCTCTCTAGTAGGATGGTATGGTTGAGGAAGGAGGAGGAAAAAGGCATCTCCAGAACTTTGTCCATGAAATTATATCCTATAGAATCTAGAACCTAATACATATAAAGACGGAATTGATTACCTCTGGAAAGATGTAGATTGGTTCGAACGTTAAGTTGGACGGTATTTACCCTGTCCATTCACAGAGCCTGAATTTCCTCTCTAGTAGGATGGTATGGTTAACGAAGGAGGAAAAGGGCGTCTCTTTGCAATAGGAAACTATATCAATCAGCTTCTTTTGGGCTTGTATCATGACTAGTTGATGGTAGTTTTATGTTGGATACCATGTGATGGTACCTTTAATCAAGAGGGTCCTTTGGCCCAATGAAAAGGGTTTAATGACGTCTATAGTTTTGATCTAAAGTCAGCCATAGATCGATGGTCGTTGACTTTGTTGATGCCTGTCATGTCATTCTTCTTTGGTCCTTCCTTAGCAAGAGCAGTAGTTCAGTTGACACTGGGGTACAACATGTTCTCAGTGTTGCCACTAGCCATAAAGTGCCCAAGTGCCGTGTGCTTTGTGAGTGGACAAACCCTTGAATACTACTCATCCTGACCTCTATTTAAACTTTCCCATCATATGGTAGTGTGTATGGCAGCCAAACGGGTTTATCCTACTTGCTAGATCCCTAAAAAGGTGGATCTGTAGAATACTACCGGTCCTACAACTACAATGTCATTGTTAATGAACTTATCAAATTAGATTATCTTCTCAAGCCCATCTTCATCATGTACAAGTTCTCCCCTTACTCCATAAGGCTCCGAGTCCCCATCTCTAAGAAAGGAAAGGTAAGGTCCCTAAGAGAAATTGTTGCTAATTGTCACTTTCTCTTGCTGCTATAGATCCAAAGTCATTTGAAGGAGTTCCAGACGAAGAATGGAGAAATGCAATGAATGCATAAATTGCCTACTTTAAAAACATCGCACATGGGAGTTGGTTGATCCTCCAGCAAAAAAGGAGATAGTTGGGTTGAAGTGGATCTTCAAAACAAAGTGGAATGTGGATGGATCTATGCAAAAGCATAAGGTGGCTAAAGGTTTGTCACATAAATTGGGTATAGATTTGTAAGAAACATTTGTTCAGCTTACTAGACAAAGTACTATAAGAACTATTTTAGCTATGGCCTCACATATTAGTAATGCACTCGCATATTATGGTGATGTCTTCTAACATCTCTCAAGTCCCTCTTTCTGTGAAGAGGTGTAATGACTCAAACATGTTACGCTATTTTTGCATCACTTTTACTAAATTGATAGAAATTGATTAAATTGTAAAATTATATAGAATTAACTATATTAAATTTTCTATTTTAATTAAAATATGAAACAAAGGAATTTTTGAGAAAATTCAGTATCAATAGATTCTACGCTCGAAATGGAATCCTACGCCTCAAAGAACACTGAAAACGAAGTTCGTATGACCAAGTTATGAGCATTTGAAGATGGAGGGCATATCTGTAATTTGATTGCAAAATGGCTAATGCCCAAAAACACAGGGGGTCGTTTTACTAATGACACCCCCCAAGTCGTTACCTACCTCTAGCCATTGACTTCTAGTATTGCCTCTGCAAGGCGGAGCCAGAAGAAATGGCGGCACCGCCTTCGCCACCTATAAAGCCCGCCTCCCCCACCTCCCCCTCCTCCCCAACCATCCCTTTCTCCTCCTTCCTCTCCTGTTCCAGGGTGTCAAGTTTAGGGTTACGACAAATCTAAAAACCCCCTTTTTCAGCGTTGACCCGCTTCTCTTCTTCTTATCCTTTTTCCCTTCTTTTCTCCTTCTCCTTCTCCTTCTTCTCCTTCTCCTTCTCCTTCTCCCTACTCTGGCCATTGCGATGTCCCGAAGACAAGGGTTTCTGGCAGGCGTAGAGGAAACCGTACCCACTGGAAAAAGGGCTCCATCTCAGGCTGCCCTTGTATGACACTCACCTCTTTTCTCTCTGTTTCTCCCCTCTCTGGTTTCTTTGTTTCTTCTAGCCTAGATGCATGCCGGATTTGGTGTTTCCCTGACCAAAAATCATTTGAAGAAGGGTTCATTCGAGAACCCTAGAACCAGAAGCATCCTAAGACGTCACGTATAAAGCGTACCTAGGATGGTCTTCGAGCGGACGGTGTGCGGGCGCAGGGTCCTAGTTCGACCAGGTCATGTAAGCATCCTAGGAGCTGTGACGTCAACTGCACGCACTGAAGACACCTCCATGTGACACTGTCCAAGACGCGCGCCCTAGACTATTGCTCGGGCATGCGCACACGTGCAAAGGCAGTTTTAGTTTGACTGGGAAGCGCATGCATCCTGGGAACCGTGACACACGGGCCCTACATGGACAATTCTAGTTCATCCATTGATGTGCGACATTAAAAAAGCAATTAAGGTGGCCATATAACTCTGTTTGACAGTCCAAAAGAATCATTGCATCTGTATCGATGACACGGACCTAATGAGACTATGAAAATAAGGATGAAAGATCTATTTTATATGATTATAACCCAAAAACTATAGAAATCTCATAGATCTACCATGACAAAAGATGATCAGATCTCATGACTTGATCCATTAGAGGTGTTAGGGGATTAATAGCTTCGGAAGCACACTAAGCAAGGATCTGTAGATCCTAAAAGGCAGATCTAGCCACTAATCTATAAGTCTAAGTAATGATCCATAAAGGTTGGAAAATGAAACTTGAATCCTTGTTATTAATTAATATTTAGGGTTTCACAAAGGTAACTCAGGGTTGAGTAATGAAGAACGCGATTCAAGGAACATGTAGGTAGTCTGATACTACTAATTTTTTAAGCGCATCCCAAACTCTAAGTGATTTACTTGTCGTTATTACCATATTTCGTATGCTTTTGAGATATGATGTTCTTATACCAATATGCGAAATTGTCTTCATGATTTATGGCCTTGAATATGATTTTGGCATGAGCAGATTTTATGCATTACTCGCATGTTTGAAAATAAATGCATACATTGTATGATTACGATGATTGAGATTTGGATTTATCTATATATGCTTTTTAGGCTATTGAGCTTAGTGGGCACTATGCTGAGAGGTTGTTATGTATAGGGTTGGCCTCTAGGCCTCTACCACCAAACGGTGAATGGTATCGCTGCCAAAAATGGCATTTTACCTTCCTTGATTGCTGTGGTAAACAGGGACGACCACTAGAGGTGTTCACAGCACACTTTTCGAGGACAGCTATAGTAGCCGTGGAGCTTATGGTTGGTAAGTCTCTAGATACTATAGCCACACAATTCCAGCCGTGTGCTGATTGTGAGCATAGTGATCCTATGATTTTAATGTTATTGATGTGCATATAGATGGTCGTATACGAGTACTCATGACCTGTTGGCGTGATATGTTCGCTGAGAGACTCATGTGCATGATACTTATAGTGATGCTAGCACCTGCTTTGAAAGATGACTATTTTAAGAGTTTCATGATTATTATATTTGACTCGTGATTTGATATGTTTGCTAAGATCTTCTTACATGAATCTATTGATTTCTACTTTATGATTTTTAGTCAAATTTATATCGTTGAATACTAGATTTCGGTAAAGGATTCCATGGTTGAAGGATTCCATGGTTGAAATTGCATCAATAAGCTTACATTTTATGCACAACTATGCATGTTTATACAGAAAGGAATCACTGATATTTTGCATAAAAAGCTCCTTGAATTATGCATGTTGCCTACTGTGTTTTCAACATAGTAGTATCAAATCACCTACTATGTATGTGGAATACTCACCCAAATATATTATTTTTACAGATTAGTTCCACCCAGGAGTAGAAGAAGCATTAGAAAATGTTAGTACTACGATCAAGTAAATGAAGAAGGGACAAGTATGAATGTAAGTAAACTCTCTACCTTTTGGACATGTATCTACACTTACTACAGTAGGATTGTGGGCTGTGACTGGATAGACCTTGGAAATATTTATGGTTTTCTTCATTTTTCAAAATTTCCCTATTCATCTTGAAAGTAAACGACACTCAGGGTTTTCAAAATGAATTTAAAATAAAATATTTTTTTCTGCTGCATTGCATAGTTTTTATAAATTGTTTTCAAATAGGGATCAATCTCGCCCTAAGAGTTAGATTGCATTTAAAAATGCATGTGAAAACCTGGGTCGTCACAGTTGGTATCAGAGCCTAGTTTTATCATTTCACAGCCAATCCTGCATGTCCTAAAGTCATATACAACTAGAATAATTATGAAAAAGTAGCTTAAATTAGAGTAATAGAGAAAAAGGTAGTCTGACTACAAGAATAGAGATGACTAGAATAAGAATGATATCAAATCACAAAGATGTACACCATAAATAGGTGAAACGGAGTTTGATTTAACAAATAATTAGGCAATGGATAATGCAAATCCTATCCAAAATCTAGTCTAAAATGACTTAGGGATTAAGGAGTGTTGAGTAGTGGAGTAAGCAAGGAAACTATTTGATGAAAATAAGATTATGATGAGAATAAGGAATGGAAATACAAGATGATGCGAGTAGAATCGTTAGACTTGTACTAGATCAGGAGATAGGTTTGACTTGTACTAGATCGATCAAAGTAAGAATCGTGAAGAACTTACCTCAATTATGGATGATTTAATTGGAACCTTATGAAAAGTAGATTGATATCTTACAACGACAACATGAGTATAATGAAGCAAATCAGGAGATGAGTATAATCAATAAAGGATTTGATTATGACAAAGTTATTAGATGATTTTGATGATAATCTAATGGGGATGACAAATCTATGATAATTGATGGATTATGACATGAACTTATGAGGGAAGCATGGTATGGACAAGATGTAAATGAACTTATTAAGACACTATATGATTTTATTGAGAATATAGACGATGAAGGATTTCAATGATATTAGAAAATTTTAACATTTCTTAAAAATATTTCGTTCATCATCTCTGTTGAACAAAAGTGTGGGTGTAGTATGGATTATATATAACAAATCAAATGGAGTCATTGAATAGTCAAAATAAGAATATCATGATTTGTTGAGGATAGGAAAGAAAGGTATACGAAGTATAGAATTAAAGGTTTTTCATCTTGAGTCATATCACCAAATTGAACAATAAAACAATCAAATTTGAAGGACTCATAGTAGTGGACTTGGTGGTTTTATTGTGGGTGAAGATAATAGAGATAAAGCAGATGAAAAATACAGTCTTTGAGTAGAGTGTTGAAAATTGAGAATGGTGATTTAATTTTACAAGTAGTTTGATGTTTACATTCATTGGTAATATTAGAATTTTATTAGATCCACTAGATTATGAGGAAACACCAGTGGCTGTAATCCATGAAAAGGAGAAGTTGATAAGACCCTACATTGCCATTTTATGAGTGAGTGAAGTTATAGTGAAATGTAAAGGGCAAGGATAGTGACTTGTCCAATTGATCTTCATTGCCGAGAGTATTATCAAAAATCAACTTGAGGTTTTGATATCGTTAAGGAAAATTGAAGGAGCAAGTATCTTGACAACATTATTTAGCCTTAGATGTAAGTGTCATTATCTTTAGAATAATGTTGATTGAGATAAGGTATTCAAATCATATCTAATTAACCATAATAATATCAAATAGATAGTAGCCTAAGTACGAAGGATGTTATGGGTACTTAGACATGAGTATTTCCTAAAGGAAATCAATTGATTAAGTTATTGGAGGATCTAAAAAGTACAATAGATGTAGTACACAACTGAGATAGAGGTGGAATGAGAAATGATCTAAAGCAATGACAACAATTTCTAATGTTCCCAGACCTTAATAGATGACAAGCTATGGAGGTCACTTTGAGTCTAGAAGGGTATACCATTGCTTGGATTAGGAGGAAAGGTGGTTGAGCACCGATTGCTTTAGAGACCTTTGAGCTCATAACCTGTTAATCTGTAAAGGATTATACGAGTAATCAAACAGACTCTTTGTCTATGTCTAAAAAGATGCTCTATGCTTACTTGTGTGTTTCTTAAAAATTATCACTCTAAAAGGTTGCAACACAATTGTTATGACAGCTACTGTATGACCATTATCATTATAAGATAAGTATGAGGCAGTACTTAAAATTTGAGGAACTGAGAAAATCACTACTTATGATGATACCTCCTAACAAAGTAAGACTTAATGGTTAATGACAAAGCCTTGATTAATGCTTCAACAATATATGGACATAAGGAATGGAAGGAGGAAACATTAAGAAAGTTGTCACATTATATGGTAACATCAAATGTTCAATTGCCTTTATATGCACATGTCAAGTGCAAAGACCAACTGGAGAAAGTGAATAGAAGTAAATTTCATAAGGGTTAACTTTACTAGACTAAGTATAGAACTTTTCGTCTGGAATACCCCAAAGAAAAATCATCAAGCAAGGAAATTTTAAGGAGGATAATGGGAATGGATTCAACCATAAATGTAGTAAGTGGACTCTGTTAGAGATAAGAGACTTTTGACATCAGTATGAATATTGCTAGAAATCCTAATGGCAATCTTATGTGAATTAAGCCTCTAAAATAAGAACATTTGATCTATGATGATAGATTCATCATAAACATTTGACATGATTTTGAATAAATTCTTCGAGGAGGAGTATATTTGATGGAAATTAGTAATAGTTAGCAGATCTTAATTGGTGTGTGTATTAGTATCATTAAGGGAAGATGTTACCTAAATTGTTTCATGGTTTTATGTTGAATATAAACATTGGTTGAGGAAGTAAAGCACATATGAAAAGTGAAAAACAATTGGAACACGAAGTTTGAAGACTAGTAGTTAAACACCTTTCCATCTAAAGGAATGGGTATGAAGAAAACTATTAGTATTGATATTAAGAGATGAAAAATGATATCGTATGAAGAACATATGAGCCAAATCGCATTGAAGTTTCTTGACGAACATATGAGCTAAGTGACATTTGATAGAAAGAATGTAAACTTTTGGGACTCTTATTAGCAAGGTCCAGTCAACACTTACGGTGGAGTAATGAAGTAATGAACTATGAAATGCATTGTAAATTCAAGTCAATATAATTGTTATGGGAATGAATATTCTAAATAATACAAATTAATCAATTCATAATTTAATTTAACATGCCTCTTAAACTCCCCTAGCAAGCATAGTTTGCTGAGATATTGTAAATGTTTTATGTTTACAATATCTCAGATACAGATAAACAGAAGAAAATGTACATGACAAGAGGAATCTAGTAGCCATACTTTTGCAATTAGGTATATACTTTATTTAAAGCTTTAGTATTGTGTAGTTAGTAATTTGAATTGTGATATTGGACATTTAATATGATGTTTATAGGGGATGTGTAAGTGAACCACTGGATGGGTCCTGTTTTTAAGAAATGCATGTCTATCTTTAAGAAAACTAATATATATGTATAGTGTGAGCTTAAAGGTGACATCCGAGTTTTTGGGAAAATGAATTTCAAAGAAAAGTATTTTGTTATTTTTTCATTTTAAAATTTAGAGGGACGCCATCTTTTGAAAATAAAGGCAAAAAATTTTCATGAAAACCCTGGGGTGTCACATACACAAAGAGGGGTCTTAGGTTTTGAGCTCTTTTTCTTAACCTTTTTCTTGGGGGGCTATCTGACAAGCTTTAGAGGGCCTAACTTCTATTTATAACTTTTTATAACAACAATAAGGTACACAAGGACAGGCTTGAAAGCAGGTTATGGTGTTGGCATAATCCCAAGCTTGAGGGTAATCTACTTGACTATCGGATCATATCGACGTTTCTTCTTTGCCAAAACTCTAGCATAGAAGTGATTTTCTAAAAAGAAGGTACAAAAAGGGTGAGGCATACTGAGTTCCAAACGATTGAAGATTAAAATTGTTAATAGTCATTGTAGATGCATCCATCTCATTCATAATCCTACTACTAGTAGTACTACTCATTGAGTCTTAATTGCTCATTGATAGAGTATGGTAATAAGTTAACACTAGCCCCTAAATCAAGAAGTGCCCTATCTATGACATGATCTCCAATGATGCAACTAATTGTAGGACATCTTGGGTCTCTAAACTTTGGTATGTTCTTATGTTGAATCAAAGAACTTACTCAGTGTGGAAATCTTTCTTTTGTACATTCAGCTTTCTTTTTCTTGTGCAAAGTCTTTTAAGAACTTAGCACAGGCAAGGATGTCTTTAATTGCATTGAGCAATGGTATTTTGATTTGTACATGTTTAAATACCTCCATTAACTCGTTGAAGTTTTTTCCCTTCCTAGCTTAATTCAATAACTAAGAAAAAGGGGCTTTAGGTGTAGCGACCCAGGTGCTTTAAATACATTTTTGTTAATCCTTTTCAAATGGTGGTCGACCAATTTTACAAACATTTTGAAAACTTTAGTGAAATATTTCTTCTTTGAAATTCTTTTCAGAAAACCCGAATGCACATTTCACTCACATATACATACATAATATTGTGTACAACATATGTTTCCAAAGAAACTCATTTTTTTAAAATTGCAGGATCGATGTAGTGGTTCACATACACAACCCCTTTATTACATCTTATGTTCAAAATACACAAATCAAAATACAATCCAATCCTTTCACAAATGTACATAGTCTTGATCAACAGTATGGTCTTCATCTTCCCATGTCGTATCCCTCCATTCTTTTCTTTTTGTATCTGAGATATTATAAATATTCAAACATTTGCAATATCTCAGCAAGCTATACTTGGTAAGGGATTCAAGAACATATGTAATTGTATAATTCATAAGTACAATATTCATAATCATCATATTCCATATTAATCACATACTTTAATTTTCATGAACCATACCATATATGATCATTCAATCATAAATTTATCATGTAACATCCACTATGATAATTTTCAAACCACTCACCACTATATCGTATGTATATATATATATACGGTAAAAAACTGTGAAAAATAATCAATATCTCAAACATCAATAACCATACTCAGATATACTGAGTTGATAAATCATCTAGGCTTTTGCTAGGAAAATACTCCCTCATTAGGGCAGTATTGGCATCTCACTATGCCATGCATCATATGCAAAATACTCAAGGACTACCATGCTACAGTTTGATCCGATGCTAAGATAATTGCCTTGTTCACCACTGATACCACAATGGAAAATATTGTGTCACTGCATGTATGGGGAGACAAGACTTTCACAGTGGGGACTTCCCATAATTGCCCCTCCCAACTTTTAGCCTCTCTTTTAGCAAGGTATCATAACATCATCAAATTTCAGGAAGCGGGTGGCCAAACCCTCATAACTTCCTTAGCATAGCATCCTTAGGCTTGGGCCTGTTTAAAACAAAACCACAACCCTCCATGCTTGTATTTAAAATACTTCTTGTATATCTCAGACGATATGTCTATTTATATTATCATTCTGGTATTCAATATCCTCATACAAAGGATATGATTTTATTTCTAGATTTAGGGATCCTCATTTACAATGAATGATACCCATATTCTTAGAAGTTTATGGATTAATCATTTATTGTAAATGATCACCATTTCCTTTAATTTGGTATTCATATACCAAATGTTATTAAGTGTAAGGATACTCATTTGATACAAATGATATCCATTATTATTATGTTCTTATCTAAGTTTAAGGGTAATCATATATGATACCCAGGTATTTATTATGTATTCCATCTAATTTCAACAGTTATTTCTATCTCATATGCATGAATTATGATTCAAATGTAACTAAACTTATTATCATCCTTAAGCATTATAATGTCTATGAATAACAACAATTCCATAGACCATAGGTCTGGTATTCTTAAAGTTCCACCTACCTTCATGTAATGATCCATTCATTCAGATCCTCCATGATTGACGTATGTAATCTATAAATACATACATATTGCCATTCTCTATACAATTTTGTATAATCTCCTATCTATATTCCTTATCTAATCTTGTCCTTTGATATAAAGGATCTAGATCTGTCTTGTGTTCCTATCATCCATATAATCTATCTTCCATAGATAGTATTTATCCTATTGATCAATAGATCTGACGATTAGAATGATCTTCTAATCTTTCAAATCTAAGTATTTTATATCTCTAAGTCTTTGTGTATCTATCTCTTTGATCTTGATATTTCATAAATCCTTTGATTAACAATCTATTCTTGTTGATAAAGATCAAGGGCATATATTTTCTATCATCTAGTTCTTCTTTGATTTACGTTTAGTTATTTAATCATCCCTGAGGAGGAGGATCCTGGTTCTTTTCCTTGAATCATATTTGATCAAGGGTTTGGATTATCTAATCTAATGATCTAGATTTGATCTATAACATACATACTAATAAACATGATTACTAATAATACAATGTTATTATTCTTATTGTTCTTGGTCATTCAAGATCTTATGGATCTTATTTGATCTTGATTATCTTACCTACCATTTTTATTAAGATTAGATATTTTACTAACCTTTAACACTCTTATTATTATTATTCAACCAGTTAATGTTTTGCTAATTGAAGATAGATTATTTCATCTTAAGTCTAGATTGCTCCTCTTATTTCCAATTGACTAAGGCTTACTAGTTGAATGGTAGGGGAAGAGTGAGGCTCTATTAGTAAACCCCCTTAACTACCATATTTAGCATTCACTAGTGTGTCCTTAGCTCAACCTTTCATAAGGTTCCTATGAGCATTTTAACCCTATGTACTCTTTGTAATTGATTTTAATTAAGTCCATGAAAATTAAAAATGTCATTCATGGAGTTTCATTATTCTCCTAATTTGGACCAAGGATATAATATTCCTTATATTATCCCACTAACTATAGCCCTTACTATCATTAAATCCATGTCATTCATTCCACGTAAATGTCCTTCAACTCTATTTTTCATTTAATTACATTTTCAATGTAATTTTCATAACACAAGCATTAAAGCATAAATAAATAAATAAACAATTAAATCTACTAAGCAATAAAAGAAAATTATAATAACATTCAATAATTCAAATGAAAATCTAACATGCCATAACTATTCATCATGATCCAACGATCATAGTTGATTTCTATCCCTTTTAGGGGTTAGATCTTTATCTTTTCATTTTCCTTTAGATCTAATACATCTTATTAATGTGATTTCAACATTAGATCATTGATGCATCTCATGAAATGATTTGATCCTTCTTGATCCAACTGATCAAGAAGATCTCAAGTCATTTTATCCAATTTAAGGGCATAGATCTTAATCTATCCCAAATCATCATCATCAAGTCCATCAATCCATATGATATTAACTTTATATCATCATCCAAATACATCCACACTGTCCAATCATCCTTGATCAACTTGATCAAGGAGATTACCACTCATTTTCATGGATTTGACTACTTTTAAGGCTAGATCTCTTAATTAAACATAGATTAGTCACTTCTAACCATTGATTCCATGTTTCAAAATCACAAGATCATTAATGGATTAGAATTATGGAGTTTGATCATTCTAAATTTCACTAATCATAAGAATTATTAATACTTTTCTTTATTAACAAAATTTCCATGCATCAACATAAACATTAATTTCTTGATCTAGAGATATAGAAATTTTACTGTGATGATGATCCTTGGGTTTTTGAGACCTCCTAAACTCATTTATCAGTTAAGATTTCCATTTTAAAGTCATCTTGATCATGATCCAATACTGTTGGAATAGATTTTACTAATTATCACAAATAAATACTATTAAAAACACAAATCTTATGAGTTCAGTAACTTCTACAAGTGACAAGGAATCTATAGACACTTGTAGTCTTAAATCAGAGCGAAATTGAGCTCTTAATTGCAAAAATGAGCTTTCAGTTCAAAACTTGGATTGGCCCAAATCTAAATTGGGCTTACGGGTACGGGGACAACCAGTGGCTTGCTCCCATTACCACCTATCACAAGTGGTCTGATAGATGTGACCAACTATGGGCGAGACAATCTAGATCTAAATCGTCAGATCACCCATCACCGGATCTCCTCCATCCTTGATAGTCAATGGCCCAGATTTCTTCTCGTGGGACTTTTGGGCCCCAAGAATCCATCAATGGCTCAAATTTCAATATGATCCATCCATGGTAGGGATCTCTACCCTATTGCTAGATCCATCGTCTCTGATAGATCAACGGCCAAGGAGATCACCTGGAGGTCAGAAAACACCAAGGAAATGTCAGAATTGAAAGAGGGGAGAAAAGGGCACCTGCCTGTGCCGGTCCAATGAAGAGAAGTTCACTAGAGATGAAGATTTAATGTCAAGAAGTCCTAGGTCATCTAAAAAATCTACAGACGCCAGAATCTCCAGTGTTGTTGCCAAAGGAGGAGGGAAACCTTAGGGCTTTTATATATCACCATGTAATAAAGACTTTTAATGGTGCAAGATCATCGTTTAATGGCGAGATTGGTGACAATAGCTTGAAAACTCCACTGGAGACTATAACCAATACCAAAGTTGTTCTTCATTTGGGATTTCCCGACGATACATGAAGTGGATCATCATGAAATCGAATGACTTTTGTAGGTCAGCCTTGTTCAACCAGATCCAACGGTGGAGATGTTATTTTAATCGGTAGAAAGTGATGGCTAATTGAATTAGGGTTTCCCAAGCAGAAACCCTGTTACATCAGGGACGACGTGTCCCTAGACGCTCTTGATGCAGACATGGGGTCGTCTGCCCAGGTGCGTCTAGGGATATGTCCATAGAAAATAAGAGAGAAAGAAAGAAGAATTCGGGAAGATAGGGGAGGATTTTGGATTTGAGATTTTGAGGCATTCTAGGGGACCTCGTGAAGAACATTACAAAAAAATTTAGAAATTTTATGAGCTATTTATAGATATTTTTGAATTTTCCATGATTACATGTAATTATCATGTTTGATTTCTTTTTATTATTAAATTGTCATTGGATTCCCACTACCACCTCCTTCTCCACTAGTAGCTGGTAGTGGTTTGACTCAGGATGACATGTTTTCTAGATGTTGGATCCATTTGTGAGCCCCACGGAGGTGTGAAAAGACCATTTTGCCCTTTTTTGGAGAAAAATTTGTTTTATTCTCCCAAACACAGAATTGAGCGTACTTAGTGGTGTTTGACTCGTATTTCTAAGTACATTCCAAATTTTGATGACTTAGGTATCAGTTATGAGTAAAATTATCATTTTACCCTTTTATTCATAAAAATAGAGAAAAATAAGGATTTTCATCTGAACTCATAATTTGACGTACTTACAGTCATTCTGATTAGTTTTTCGAGTACGTTACAAATATCCAAGTTTTAAGTCTTGATTTTATTTTTATACTAATGAATTTTCCTAAAACTCTACGTTCCAGTTCCACTTTTAAAATTTTAACTTTTAATTTTTTTAATAATTTAATTATATTCATAAAAATTGGGGTTATTACATTAGGCACATAGGTGCCTCCACTATAGGTTCTATAGGGTTTCTCTATCTCTTCCTTTTCTCCTGTGTTTTAGTTGCCTCTTCCTCCTCTGCAGTTTCCTTAGCCTACCCTACTTTGTGATTGATCTAACGATTGCTCCTTAGGGCAGTTATAGACTTGGCATGCTCATGAGGGTTAAGGTTTTGAGAACTTGACCCTATCTCAAATTGATTCTCAGGGTTGGGGATGGGTTGACTAGGGAACTGACCCTTTCCTCTATTATGTATTTCAGCTAACAATTGGCTCACCTGCATATCTAATTTGGTTTGGGCTTGAGAATTGATATTTTGAAATTGGTTCAAATCCCTTTTTGTTTCATCATTCTATTTAACAAACATGCTCTCAATTCTATTCTCTAAAGATGGCTTCTTTAGTTGCTGAGATTGTTGAAAGCTAGGTGGCTATTGAGAAACTATAGGCCTATGAGGAAAAATTTGGGTAAGGGGATTCACTAGTGATCCCTCTGAGTGATTATTTTTTGACAAAGAAAAATTGGGATGGCTAGCCCATGCAAGGTTGTATGTCTCAAAATATGGGTTGTTACTAGGTTGGGGATATGCATTGAATGCATTCACTTGGTTTGCAAGATATTTAGGGTATACTTTATTGGACGAATAGGCTGAAGTTAGATGAGTTGGACTAGAGCAAGTTGTGCATGCCTCTTGTGGAGGTTTATGGGATAAAGTAGCAGCCATGAAAGATTGAAACATAGTTTGTTTGTCTGCTCTACTATTGGACTTGTCCAATCTTGCTATTATAGGATCAAGTTTATGGGATAGATCAATATGCACTCCTATGTTGTAATGACTCCAATTTTGTAACATTGAGATCCCAAGTTAGCAATGAAAAGTTCACTTTTTGGAGATAAGGGTATTTTGGTCATTTCACTATTCACCCTGACTGACCATAGAAATTTGGTCCTAAGAATGGTACCATTAGGTTCGTCTCAGAAAAGGGAATCCAACAAGACCAAAATCACCCAAAACGGAGTTAAAATGAGCAAGTTATGGCCCTTTGAAGTTCAGGGGCAAAAATGTAATTTTCATTAAAAACGGATTTAGCCTAGGAAACACAGGGGCCTGTTTTGATACAGGCACCCCTCTTCTTCAACCTCCTAGAGGGTTCCAGAACGATGGTGTTTGGAGGAGAAACCACCGCCATTCTGGAGGTTTCTCCACCGCCATTCAAGGGCGGTGAGAGCCCCCTCCAGAACCCTCTTATAGCTCTATAAATAGAGCTCTTGGGTGCCTCTAATGGCAGCCCAAAAGCTTGGGAAAAACCCGTTGTGGAGAAGCAACCAAGAGAAGAAAACATGGAGAAAAACCAAGCCACGAACCAGGTATACCCAAAAGCCCTCCAAACCCGTCTCCCCCTTAGTTCTAGGCTAAGTTTCCCCAAGTTCTTGCATGAAAAACCATGCAAAACGGAGCTCTAGAGAGCCAAACAGGACCCAGGGACAGTCCCTGGGGTGCACTGGTTTGTCGAACCAGGGCGTCATGAAGATGCCCCCCAGTCCCCCATTGAACGAAACGCGTCGACCGCATTCGAGAGAAACCAGCGGGCATGTCCATGGACGTGCCCGCAAATGAAAAAGTCGGATGGGAGCCTGGGTGCATCTGCAGAATCGCCCGCTAAGGCGCCTGCCACTGACACTGGACGCGTTAGCGTCCCAGGCTTCCACCTCGTTTCGTTTGACCTTTTATGTACATGTGGTACTAAAAAGCCTATAACTTGAGATCTAAGGCTCCGATTGAGGCGCCGCGAAAGGCGTTGTGTCCGTGTCGATGATGCGGACACACCCAAACTATAAAATACCTAATCAAGGCCCAATTTAAGGTGGGCATGACCATTAGACTATTGTAGTGGCACGGGGCCACTAAATCTTTGTAAACTTGATGATACCAAGGCCCAATTAGGACCTTAGGACACCCATAGGCATGGGGATGAACCCTTAATGCCTAAGTAGTAAGATCAACCACTATAAAACCTATAGAAATAGGCCAAACTAACCTTGTTCCCCTAAACCATGTTCAGGAGCATACGAGGACAAAGGGGCTTGCGTGACCAAACCATGTAGGTGCTCTATCGCTACTAGACTTTTAAAAAGAGCCCATGATTGTTTTGAATGCATGATTTAAGTATAAGTTACATGACTTGTTTAGCATGACTTAGTTTTATAAATGAATTCAGCATGCTTATGGCAAATACATTATGCTTAGACATGTTTTGCAAACAATTGCATATACATTATGCATAGACATGTTTTGCAAACAATTGCATATATTGCATGAATTGTGAGCATTGAGTTCTTGAAAAATTGCATGTCCTTGAGGGTTACCAAAAGACACTGGAGTGCCCAAAAGACGCTGGGTAGGCAGTTGTGAGGGCCAGGCAGTTGTGAGGGACCCAAAGAGGACAGGTTTTGAAAAAGAGGTTTTCGCTTGTTTGATCTTATATGATTTGGGCTAATAAGCTCGTGGGCTATACCGAGAGGTTTGGGTTGGCCTCTAACCTCTACCATTATTTGGTGGAATGGGTACCACGCCCAAAAAGGCAATGTCCCTACGTCGACTACATGTGGTACAAGGGGCTACCACTGGTGTCACAGCACTGGGTTGATGTGTGATATGCCCCGTGGAGGCTATGACCGAGTGTCCCCAGGTACTCGGGGACCACACGGTGGCAAGGTCATGGGCATAGTGGGCCCTATGGTTTGAGGATTTACTTGCATTGCATATGGCATGACATGAGGTTGGTCGACCATACCATGAGTTGGATTCAGTTGAGCATCTTATGCATATCATTATGTCATGATATATATGATACTTTCAATTTGGATTATGTGATTCTTTAAGTTGTTAGTATTCTAATTCGACAATGGTTTTTAATCCCGATATTGAACATGAGTGTTCAAACATGCACATGTTTTGAAAGAGCATATGATTTTAAACATAGCATGCATTGTAAAACTAGTAGTGATGAACTCCTACTGAGTACAGTATATACTCACCCAATCCTCAACATTTTTCAGACACAAAGTAAACACTTAAGGACAGAGTACGCCTGTGACAAAAGACACCTAGATTAAGTGCAAGTAAGTAAACCCCTACCTTACTTTCAATGTTACTTGATTGTAATTACTCTCTATAACTGAGGCTGTGACTAACACTTTCTTGGAAATAGAGTCAATTTAAAACTATGCCATGGCTAGATAATTGGAAAATATGTTTTGACACTAGGGGTTTTATACGAAAGATTGTTTTCCAAAACAAAAATATTTTCATGCATTTCATATTTATAAAACAAGAGATCTCGCCTTTTTATCAAAATTGCATCATATAAAACCTGGGTCGTCACAGTTGGTATCAGAGTGAGGTTTGATGTTACTCACAGCCCAGTTATGAGGAGAATAACTTATAATCAAGTTTCATCCATTAAAGGGTAAGGGGTAATAGGATAGCACATACTAAGGTCTGGTAAATTACCTTGTGATTATAGATGCCTAAGAAGAAAGGAAGCAATGTTCCAAGACCTAAAGCCCCACTAGTGGACTCCGCTGGGTCGGGCAATGGGATGGCTGAATTCTTCCAGCAATTCCTACAACATATGGGACAATACACGAATAGTCAAAGCCAAACCCCTACCTCTCGAGATCCTTCCCCTGATAAACTAATAGATAGGACTGAGGTTCAGTTGGAAAGGTTTCAGAAATTAGCTCCCCCATTCACAAGAGAAGATGAAGCATCTATAGTTGAAAAATGGTTAATTGATATTGAAAAGATATTTAAAGCCATGAACATAGCTAAAGAAAGAAAAGTACCCATGGTCACATTTGTGTTTAGGGGAGAGGCTACCTTTTGGTGGGAAACAGCAGAAAGAACTTATTTTGACCAGCGAGAAACAATAGGATGGGAAGAGTTTAAAAAGGTCTTTAATGACAAATATTATCCTAAACACCTAAGAAAATAGAAGGAAAAGGAATTTATGGACTTAGAACAAGGAAATATGACTGTCCAACAGTATGAAAATAGATTCATCAGCCTCTGAAGATTTGCACCACGTGCGTGTGCTGATGAGGAAGATGCGGCAGAAAGATTTGTAGATGGGCTCAACCCAGCACTCAGGAGCAGAGTTCTAGGTTTCCAACCTTCCACCGTAGCCAAGGTAGTAGAGATGGCCTCCCTATAGGAAAAAGATTATCAAAGGAATCAAGTGATGAAGGAAACTAAGAACATCAACACCATGAGAAATAAAGGAAAGAGACCATTTCAGTCATCTAGACCCAGGCCACCTTTCAAGCAGTCGTTTGAAAACAAAGGAAAAAGGCCAGATTGGAAGACATGCCCTAGGTGTAACAGGAATCATTTAGGCAAAACATGTCCCACTTTCAACATCACTTGCTATAGTTGTGTAGAATTATGACATTTTGCTAGTAATTGTCCTAAAATGAAAGTTGAAGAGCGTAAAGGAGACCAAGTTCCAAAAAGCCAGGGACATGTCTTTGCCCTCACTTCCAGTCAAGCCCAGGCTTCAAATGCAGTAGTTGAAGATATTCTTTCTATCTATGATACACCTACTAAAGTTCTATTCGATATAGGCTCTACTCATTCTTTCATATCCTGGGAGTTTGCATCATCCTTGGACATTATACCACAGGACCTGGACTTTACTCTAGAAGTCATGACTCCTGTAGGCCAGGCACTTCCCACCTATTCTTATCTCCAGGATGTCCCCATTTTGATCAAGGATCATTTGCTACATGCCAATCTTATTCACTTAAATATCAATGACTTTGACATCATCCTAAGTATGGACTGGCTAGCCTATCATCAAGCCTTTGTTGATTGCCGCCAAAAACATGTCACTTTTACCCTCCCTAATGGAGACACTTTCACCCTCCAAGGAAGAAAGGATTATTCTAGAGCGTGTGTTATTTATGCCATGAAAGCAGTTAAGCACATTGCTCAGGGATGCCCCTTCTTCTTAGCGAAGATTGAATCTATCGAGAGTCCCCAACCAAAGCTAGAGGGTGTCGAGGTAGTCCGAGAATTTCCTAACGTATTCCCTGAGGACTTACCAGGTCTACCTCCACCCAGGGAAATTGAGTTTATCATTGAACTTATACCCGGTACTTCCCCCATTTCCAAAGCTCCTTAACGAATGGCTCCTGCAAAACTAAAAGAACAGAAGACCCAGTTACAGGAACTACTTGATAAAGGGTTCATACAACCTAGTGTATCTCCGTGGTGAGCTCCAGTCCTTTTTGTTAAGGAAAAGGATGGCTCCATGAGATTGTGCGTAGACTATCAGATGCTAAATTGGGTCACCATTAAGAATAAGTACCCCCTTCCCCGAATTGATGATCTTTTCGATCAACTTCAGTCAGCCAGAGTCTTCTCTAAGATTGATCTATGATCCAGATACCATCAACTTCGAGTTAGAGAAGATGGTATTCCCAAGACAGCCTTCACGACTCGATACGGCCATTATATTCAGAGTAATGTCCTTTGGTTTAACTAATGCTCCAGCCGCGTTTATGGACCTCATGAATAGGGTGTTTAAGGAGTACTTAGATAAATTCATCATAGTGTTTGTGGATGATATCTTGATATATTCAGAAACTCCTGAAGACCATAAGGAACATCTAAGGATAACATTAAGCACCCTTCAAGCACACAAGTTATATGCAAAATTCAGTAAGTGTGAGTTTTGGCTGGAAAAGGTTAATTTCTTATGACACATTATTTCTCAAGATGGCATAGCAATTGACCCCGCTAAGGTTGAATCAGTACAGAAATGGGAAAGACCTAAGACAGTCACAGAAATAAGAAGCTTGTAGGACTTGCCGGATATTACAGGAGATTCATTGAGGGTTTTTCATGAATTGCTTTACCTCTAACTAAGCTGACCAGGAAAGACACAAGATTGGAATGGACTGATAAATGTAAGGAAAGCTTCTAGGAACTAAAAAGAAGGCTAACTATAGCACTTGTCCTTACCTTACCTTCAGGAAGTGGCGGATTTGAGATATACCACGATGCCTCGCAACAAGGACTAGGCTGCGTACTTATGCAACATGGGAAAGTAATTGCTTATGCTTCTCAAAAACTCAAGAAGCATGAAGTCAATTACCCAACCCATGACTTAGAATTAGTGGCCATTGTCTTTGCCTTGCGAATTTGGAGACATTATTTATATGGGGAAAAGTTTGAAGTTTTTACAGATCATAAGAGTCTTAAATACATCTTTTCCCAACAAGACTTAAACATGCGACAAAGAAGATGGATGGAATACTTAAAAAACTATGACTTCTCCATTCATTATCACCCTAGAAAAGCTAATGTGGTAGCTAATGCATTAAGTAGAAAAACCCAAGGGATGTGTGCAAGTTTATTAACTAAGAGATGGAAGCTATTACAAGAAGTAATAACGAAAACCGAACATAAGTAAGCACAAGATCGTTATGGTAGGTCTAATAATAAAGTCAGCTGTTAATGAAAAGGTTAAGCAAGAACAAAAAGGAGATCCAGATATACAAGCTTTCATAGGAAAACCAGGGTTTACTAGAGGGGAAGATGGTAGTGTCTACATGCAAGGAAGATTAGTGGTACCGACTAATGAAGAGTTAAGACAAGAAATCTTAAAAGAGGCTCATCGGTCTAAGTATACTATACACCTGAGAGGAACTAAGATGTATCAAGACTTAAAGAGACAATATTGGTGGGATGGTATGAAAAGAGACATAGGGGAATTTGTGGCAAAGTGTCTAACATGTCAACAAGTAAAGGCTGAACATCAAAGACCTGCGGGATTGTTACAACCCCTTGAGTTACCCGAATGGAAATGGGACTATATTACCATGGACTTCATCATAGGGTTACCCAGGACCTCTAAGGGTCATGACATGATCTGGGTAATTGTTGATAGATTGACTAAGACAGCCCATTTCCTTCCTATACGCCATACCCAATCCACTGACAGCTTATCTCAGCTATACATCAAGAGATAGTGAGTTTACATGGCATACCCCTTAATATCACTTCAGATAGGGATAGCCGCTTCACTTTGCAACTCTGGAAGTCCGTTCAAAAATCCTTAGGATCTTCCTTGAACTATAGCACAGCCTTCCATCCACAGACTGATGGACAGTCAGAGAGCACGATCTAGATAGTCGAAGATATGTTGAAACCTGTGCCCTCGATTGGAAGCAAAGCTGGGATGAAAACCTACCGCTAATAAAGTTCGCGTACAACAATAGCTTTCAGTCAAGCATTGGCATGGCTTCGTATGAGGCGCTTTATGGGAGACCCTATCAATCATCCACCAGTTGGAGTGAAGTTGGAGAGTCCAGGGTGCTCCAGTCCGAGCTGGTGGAACAATGCGCCGGGAAGGCAAAACTCATAAGAAGACGCCTCCTCACAGCTCAAAGCCGGCAAAAGAGATATGCTGATCAAAGGAGGAGACCATTAGAATTCGACATAGGAGAGCACATTTTCCTGAAGATATATCCCACTAAAGGAGTTATGCGGTTCAGTATCAAAGGCAAGCTTAATCCGTGTTACATAGGACCTTTTGAAATCCTGGAGAAAATGGGAAAAGTGGCCTATAGGATCGCACTACCCCCTCAGCTATCTGAAGTGCATAACGTATTCCATATATCTATGCTAAGGAGGTACGTGCCTGACCTTGCTCATGTCATCAACTAGGTACCCATAGAGTTGATGGAGGATCTCAAGCTAGAGATGAGACCAGTTGAGATCCTGGATTGTAAGAGTAAGAAGGTACGGAACAAGGACACACACTTAGTCAAAGTTTTGTGGAGAAATGCGCACATGGAAGAAGGGACTTGGGAACCGGAGTCAGAAATGCGAGAAAAGTACCCCGAGATCTTTTGACTATATATATAGTAGAATTTCAGGGGCAAAATTCCCCTAAGGGGGTAAGAATGTAATGACTCCAATTTTGTAACATTGAGAACCCAAGTTAGCAATGAAAAGTTCACTTTTTGGAGATAAGGGTATTTGGGTCATTTCACTATTCACCCTAACTGAAACCAGAAATTTGGTCCTAAGAATGGTACCATTAGGTGCGTCTCAGAAAAAGGAATCCAACAAGACCAAAATCACCTAAAAACGGAGTTAAAATGAGCAAGTTATGGCCCTTTGAAGTTCAGGGGCAAAAATGTAATTTTCATTAAAAAGCGGATTTAGCCTGAGAAACACAGGGGCCCATTTTGATACAAGCACCCCTCTTCTTCAACCTCCTAGAGGGTTCTAGAACGGCAGTGTTTGGAGGTGAAATCCCCGCCATTCTGGAGGTTTCTCTACCGCCATTCAAGGGCGGTGAGAGCCCCCTCAAGAACCCTCTTATAGCTCTATAAATAGAGCTCTTGGATGCCTCTAATGGCAGCCCAAAAGCTTGGGAAAAACCCGCCGTGGAGAAGCAACCAAGAGGAGAAAACATGGAGAAAAACCTGGCCACGAACCAGGTATGCCCAAAAGCCCTCCAAACCCGTCTCCCCCTTAGTCCTAGGCTAAGTTTCCCCAAGATCATGCAAAACGGAGCTCTAGAGAGCCAAACAGGATCCAGGGATGGTCCCTGGGGAGCACTGGTTCGTCGAACCAGGGCATCACGAAGACGCCCCGGTCCCCCACTGAACGAAATGCATCGACCGTCTTCAAGAGAAACCAACAGGCGCGTCCGTGGACACGCCTGCAATTGAAAAAGTCGGGCGGGAGCCTGGGTGCGTCTGTAGATGCACCCGCTGAGGCTCCTGCCACTGACGCGGGATGCGTTAGCGTCCCAAGCTTCCACCTTGTTTCGTTTGACCTTTTATGTACATGTGGTACTAAAAAGCCTATAACTTGAGATCTAGGGCTCCGATTGAGGCGCCGCGAAAGGTGTTGTGTCCGTGTTGATGACGCGGACACACCCAAAGGATAAAATACCTAATCAAGGCCCAATATAAGGTGGGCACGACCCTTAGACTATGGTAGTGGTGTAGGGCCACTAAATCCTTGTAAACTTGATGATACCAAGGCCCAATTAAGAGCTTAGGACACCCACAAGCATGGGGATGAACCCTTAATGCCTAAGTAATAAGATCAACTAATCTAAAACCTATAGAAATAGGCAAAACTAATCTTGTTCCCCTAAACCATTTTCAGGAGCGTACGAGGACAAAGGGGCTTGCGTGACCAAACCATGTAGGTGCTCTATCGCTACTAGACTTTTAAAAAGACCCCATGATTGTTTTGAATGCATGATTTAAGTATAAGTTATATGACTTGTTTAGCATGACTTAGTTTTATAAATGAATTCAGCATGCTTATGACAAATACATTATGCTTAGACATGTTTTACAAACAATTGCATATATTGCATGAATTGTGAGCATTGAGTTCTTAAAAAATTGTATGTCCTTGAGGGTTACCAAAAGATGCTGGAGTGCCCAAAAGACATTGGGTAGGCAGTTGTGAGGGACCCAAAGAGGACTGGTTTTGAAAAAGAGGTTTTCACTTGGGTAGGCTAATAGGCTTGTGGGCGCTATGCCGAGAGGTTTGGGTTGGCCTCCAAGCTCTACCACTATTAGGTGGAATGGGTACCACACCCAAAAAGGGCAATGTCCCTACATCAACTGCATGTGGTACAGGGAGCTACCACTAGTGTCACGGCACTGGGTCGATGTGTCATATGCCCCATGGAGGCTATGACCGAGTCTCCCTAGGTACCCAGGGACCACACGGTGGCGAGGTCGTGGGCATAGTGGGCCCTATGGTTTGAGGATTTACTTGCTTTACATATGGCATCACATGAGGTTGGTCGACCATACCATGAGTTGGATTCAGTGGAGCATCTTATGCATACCATTATGTTTTGATATATATGATACTTTCGATTTGGATTATGTGATTCTTTAAGTCGTTAGTATTCTAATTCGACAATGGTTTTTAATCCTGATATAGTATATACTCACCCAATCCTCAACATTTTTCAGACACAAAGTAAACACTTAAGGACAGAGTACGCCTGTGATAGAAGACACCCAGATTAAGTGGAAGTAAGTAAACCCCTGCCTTACTTTCAATGTTACTTGATTGTAGTTACTCTCTATAGCTGAGGCTGTGACTAACACTTTCTTGGGAATAGAGCCAATTTAAAACTATGCCATGGCTAGATAATTGGAAAATATGTTTCGACACTCGGGGTTTTATATCAAAGATTGTTTTTCAAAACAAAAATATTTTCATGCATTTCATATTTATAAAACAAGAGATCTCGCCTTTTTATCAAAATTGCATCATATAAAACCCGGGTTGTCACATATGTCATAGAGACCCCCTTTCTTTAGAGGATGGTTAGTTCTCTCTCTCCTATTTGAATAATCCTATTGCTGAGAATTATTTGCCAATGTCTGAAAGAACTCCCAAGCCTCACTCTCATCCTTTAGCATGAGGGTCCCTCCACTTGATGTTTCTATCATTTGTCTATTTTGAGGTGTCAGTCCCTAATAGAAGTATTGAACCTACTGCCATTTCTCAAATCCATGATGAGGGCATTTCTGCAGTAATTCATTCCATTGTTCCCAACATTTGTAATGTTGTTCATCGTCCCTTTGTTGGAAATTGATAATTTCATGATGAACTGCATTTGTTTTGTGAATAGGGAAGAACTTATTCAAAAACATCTTAGACAATTGGTCCCATGTATTTATGGAACATACCTCCAAGGAATTAAGCCATGACTTGGCTTTGTCCTTATGTGAGAACAGGAATAGCCTAAGCCTAATAGAATCATCAAAAAATTTCATAACCTAAATGTGGGCATAATATAATCATCAAAAAATTTCATAACCTAAATGTGGCACAAATATCAAGGAACTTATTGATATGTAGGTAGGGGTCTTCTCGATCTCGACCACAAAAGGTGGGGAGTAATTGAATGAATCCTAGCTTTAACTCGAAGTGGTTGGCATTTGTAGGAGGTAAATCTATGCAAGACATAGAATTAAGCTGTTAAGGCTCATAGAAATCACTAATTATTTTGTGCTCAACCTCTATTGGCAGTTCAGCCATGGGGACAAGAACTTATTTTGTTTCCCCTTGTTGGTATTATCTTTGGGTTTTTAGGTCATTGCCTTGCATAAACTACACAAATCTAAAATGTCCTAATCTATATGCTAACTCTATCTCTATGTGATGCACAATCAAATCTTAGTAAGCACTAATCGAGTAGTGTTTTGATTATCTTTGTTTAGTGCATAGGTGGTAGCTTCTTAGACCTAGATCTAGACAACTCCTCCTTCCATCTAGATTTGACTATTGCTTACCAATTAGGTCCTGCTCAAAAGTAGTTAATACAATCCTCATGTCAGGAGGCATTTAGACCTCAGCTAATGTCAATAGAAGGTGTGGGAAAATCACTTGGATTTTAAGACACCCACTATAACCACAATGCTCAGAAGCCACTAGAGTGACAGCAGATCGCGTCCTTCTAAAAGGGGTCCTATGAGCTCGATACCTTAAGTCTCTTTCTACTTGATTTTAAATTAATATTCAAGGGTTGAGATCATGGCATACAAGGACATTGATTGATTCCTAAGTGGGCCAAGGAACTTATGATCAAATCCAGTCTTTATCTTATAAAGGTTCCTGTGGGGCCCTTACTATCACTAATTCCATCCCACCATAATGCAAATAAATATGCAATGCAATACAAAAGCAAACTAATGCAACCTATATGCTATCCAACCAAGGTTAGATAGGTGCTCTAATGCAACAACCTAAGTAAAGATGCAACAATTATCAATGAATGATCTTAATCTATATGATTTACACTACCATCCAAATGCAAAATTATACTAAATAAAACTAAACTTGAAAAATAAAAAGAAGGTGAGGGATACTTGCAGTGGGGTTTTCAATGAAGATCAAGTGTGGGCCACCATATACCACAATTGTCCTGTATTATTACAACAAATTTAAATTGCATAATAAAGAAATTAAAACTTACAATGGTCCTCATTATAAGTTCCACTCAAAAATCTTAATCTAGGAAAGCAATAAAAATATAATCTATGATGATGAAGCCATGGCCCATAGGATTGTTGTGCACCTTTGCCAATTTCCCTCACACAAAATTCAAAGAAATTTGGTCAATATGAGAAAAATTGCAAAAATATGCAAAAAAAATAAAGCAAAAACCCTAATCTAATGTGCCTTAAACCTGGACTAGAGGAAAATAATCTAAAGTATGAAACATTTCACAAAAGTTGCAACTCCCCAGCAACACACCAAAAACTTCTTGTTGTTTTAAATAAACTCAAAAACACATGAATTGTTTGCAATATAGCACGCTTGGTGAGGTCGATCCCACTGGGCGTTGGGCTAATCCCATACTAGTAGTCCCTACTTTAAACTATCTAACCTAGTCAAATTCAAGTGATTTTTAACCTAAATTAAGAATGGGAACTATAACATAAAAATTGGAAACTATGCAAAAACAAGAAACATGATAAATTGAAAGCTTTCCTAAAATATGCACTTTCTAAAATTAAATTTTCCTAAATTGAAGATTTTCTAATTTGATGACTTTCAACTAGCCTATGGAAGCTTTAACATATACTTTCTTAATCATGGAATTGTCTACAGACTGCAATGGGAATCAAGAGGATGAACTTTAACAACTAACAACAAACTAAATAAGATCAACTTAATTACTTTTTCCTACTTGAATGAATGCCATGACTTGGAATCTATTTACTCACCAAATCAATCAAAGCTATGTGTTCCAACCATGGCTTACATGCATAGTTCCAATATGTTTTGATAAGTGCATTTCAAATCAATAGACATGGAATATTAAACTATGGATCTACAAGCAATTCAACAAGGTTTTCCAACTTCAGCACTAAAACCCCTCTTAATCATGTGTTCTATCCTTGGCTTGAATGGCTTTATGATTTGGCTTGAATTCCTTAGCTTGCCACCTTCTTTCATGGCTTATATGGCTAAGGTGGCTTAAGTGGCATCCATGTAAAGGTGGTGAAAAAACATGACTTACTTCATGGGCCAGCTTTGGTCAACTTTAGCTGCTTTAATCTCATCCCTTGTAGGTCCATAAGATGATCTTGGCCTTTGGTGGCTTATGTTGAAGTGATAAATTTAAGGTTTAGACTTGATCTTTTGATCTTGATCTTCAATTTAATCCCAATTAATCAACATCTTACTTCCTACAAAAAGTGAAAATCCTATTTAAATCCCAGAAAAACTTCATTAATCACATAGTTACCTTAGATTAGTTTCAGGTCCTACAAAATAACAAACTTTTTCTTCATTAGGCCATAAATACATGTTTTATGAATTTTGGTCTAAAAGTCCTAATTTAATTCTATAAGTTGTAACACATGGGTACTAATTGGGTGGTCTTGGTGCAAAATTAAACACTTATCATAAATCCCAACTAATATTCCTTAGGATCTCTAAGTTATGCATACCCTTCAACCTAGACTATGTATATATGTGTGACGACTCGGGTTTCATATGATGCAACTTTCATAAAAAGGAGAGATCTCTTGCTTTAGAAATATGAAATGCATGAAAATCTTCTCTTTTGGAAAGCAATCTTTTGTATAAAACCCCGAGTGTCAAAACACATTTTCAAATCATATAGCCATGGCATAGTTTTAAATCAACTTTATTCCCAAGAAAGTGTTAGTCACAGCCCCACCTACAGAGAGTAACTACAATCAAGTAACATTCACTAAAAGATGTGGTAGGGGTTTACTTGTAATTAATTTGGATGTTCTCTGTCACGGGTGTATCCTGTCCTTAAGTGTTTTCTTGCATCTGAAAAATGTTAAGGATTGGGTGAGTATACACTATACTCAGTAGGAGTCTATCACTACTAGTTTTACAATTCATGCTATGTTTTAAACCATATGTTCTTTAAACTATGTGCATGTTTGGACACTCATGTTCAATATCGATATTAAAAACCATTGTCAAAATAGAGTACTAATGACTTAAAGAATCGCATAATCCAAGTCAAAAGTAACATAGATATCATAAACATATACTATGATATGCATAAGATGCTCAACTGAATCCAACTCATGGATCTATGGTCGACCATACTCATGTCATGCCATATGCATGCAAGCAAATCCTCAAAAACATAGGGCACACTATGCCCATGACCTCAGCGCCATGTGGTCCCCGGGTACCTAGGGACTCTCGGTCATAACCTCCATAGGGCATATGACACTTCGACGCTTGCCGTGACACCTCCAATGGTAGTCCTCGTTTACCATAGCAATCGAAGTGAGGAAAAGCCTTTTTGGCATGGTACCCATTCCACCTATAGTGGTAGAGGCGGGGAGGCCACCCCGAACCTCTCGGCATAATGCCCACGAGCTTATTAGCCCAAATCATATACTATCAAGCAGCCAAGAACCTTTTTTTTTTTCAAAACATGTCTATGCATGTAACACATGTCTTGGAAATATATGCACAATGTATTTTTCATATGCATGCTAAGTTCATTCATGAAATCAATTCATGCTAAACAGGTCATGTGCATAAGGATGTAACATAAGTTTATATGATATACGCATAAAGACAGGTCATGTAACTTAAAAACTTAAAACATGCATTAGAAAAGCAACCATGACTCAAAACATGCATTCTCAAAGCATCATGGGTTCCTTTTAAAAGTCTAGTAGTGATAGGACACCTGCAGGGGAAAAAGGTTAGCCTGGCTTATTTCTATAGGTTCTAGAATAGTTTACCTCACTAGTTAGGCATTAAGAGTTCATTCCCATGCCCAAGGACCTCCTAAGGTCCCTAACTAGGCCTTGGTATAGTCAAGTTTACAAAGGTTTAGTGGCCCCGCGACACTATCATGGTTTAAGGCTCATGCTAGCCTTAGATAGGGGCTTGATCAGCTATTTTATGGTTTCTGCGTGTCCGCACCGTCGATACGGACACAACGCCTCTCGCGACGCCTGAATCGAAGTCCTAGAACACAAGTTATGGGTATTTTAGTGTTAAGAATGCATAGAAGGCCCAAACTGGCCCTACGTCCCGATCGAACAGCGACCGGTCTGCACGTGCAGTCGAACGCTCCCGGGTGTCATCAGGCTGCGCGTTCCGCCCCTTTAACGCACTGGGTGCGTTTTGGTTCTGTAGTGACCTGGGCATCCTCGGGACGCCCTGGTTCGACCCTGTCAAACCAGAATGCCCCAGGTACCTGCCCTGGGTCTGTTGTGGCTCCCTAGAGCCCCGTTTTGCATGGTTTCTCATGCAAAAACTTAGGGACATTCAACCTAAGACTGAGGGGGAGATGGGTTTGGAGTTGTTTAAGGCGTACCTAGTTCATGGCTGGGTATTTTTCACAGTTTCTCCTCTTGCCTACAACTCCAAGTCTAGTTTTTTCCAGGGTTTTGGGCTTCCATTGGAGGAACCCAAGAGCTCTATTTATAGAGCTTAAGGAGGGTTCTGGAGGGGGGTTTCCACCGCCATTCCATGGCGGTGGAGAAATCTCCAGAATAGCAGTGGTTTTTCCCCTGCACACTGACATTCTAGAATGTCGGTGATGCAGTATGTTTGGGAAGAAGGGGGTGCCCGTATCAAAACGGGTCCCTGTTTTCTCAAGCCAATTTGTTTTAAATTTAATGACAATTTTGACCTTGAAATTCAAAGGGCCATAACTTGCTCATTTTAACTTCGTTTTGGGTGATTCTGGTCTTGTTGGATTCCTTTTTCCGATATGCACCTAAGGGTACCATTCTAAGGACCAAATTTTTGAGTCTAGTCTGGGTGAACAGTGAAATGACCAAAATACCCTTATCTCAAAAAGTGAACTTTTCATTACCAACATGGGATTTTAAGGTTACAAAAATGGAGTCATTACATTCTTACCCCCTTAGGGGAATTTTGCCCCCAAAATTCTACAATATATACAGTCAAAAGATCTCGGGGTACTTTTCTCGCATTTCTGACTCCGGTTCCCAAGTCTCTTCTTCCATGTGCTCATTTCTCCACAAAACTTTCACTAAGTGTATGTCTTTGTTCCACAGCTTCTTACTCTTATGATCTAGAATCTCAATTGGTCTCGTCTCCAGCTTGAGATCCTCTGTCAACTCCATCTGTACCTGGGTGATGACATGAGCAGGGTCAGGCACGAACCTCCTTAGCATAGATAATGGAATACGTTATGCACTTCAGATAGCTGAGGGGGTGGTGCGATCCTGTAGGCCACTTTTCCTACTTTCTCCAGGATTTCAAAAGGTCCTATGTAACATGGACTAAGCTTGCCTTTGATATCGAACAGCATAACTCCTTTAGTGGGAGATATCATCAGGAAAACGTGCTCTCCTATGTCGAATTCTAATGGTCTCCTCCTTTGATCAGCATAGCTCTTTTGCCGGCTTTGAGCTGTGAGGAGGCGTTTCTTTATGAGTTTGACCTTCTAGGCGCATTGCTCCACCAGCTCGAATTGTAGCACCCTGGACTCTCCAACTTCACTCCAATTGGTGGGTGATCGACAAGGTCTCCCATAAAGTGCCTCGTACGGAGCCATGCCAATGCTCGACTGAAAGCTCTTGTTGTACGCGAACTCCACTAATGCCAGGTTTTCATCCCAGCTCTGCTTCCAATCGAGGGCACAAGCTCACAGCATATCGTCGACTATCTGGATCTTGTGCTCTGACTATCCATCGGTCTGTGGATGGAAGGCTGTGCTAAAGTTCAAGGAAGATCTTAAGGATTTTTGGACATACTTCCAGAGTTGTGAAGGGTAGCGGCTATCCCTATTTGATGTGATACTAAGGGGTATGCCATGTAAACTCACTATCTCTTTGATGTATAGCTGAGATAGGCTGTCAGTGGATTGGGTATGGCGTATAGGAAGGAAATGGGCTATCTTAGTCAATCTATCAACAATTACCCAGATCATGTCATGACCCTTAGAGGTCCTGGGTAACCCTACGATGAAGTCCATGGTAATATGATCCCATTTCCATTCGGATAACTCAAGGGGTTGTAACAATCCCGCAAGTCTTTGATGTTCGGTCTTTATTTGTTGACATGTTAAACACTTTGCCACAAATTCCCCTATGTATCTTTTCATACCATCCCACCAATATTGTCTCTTTAAGTCTTGATACATCTTAGTTCCTCCTGGGTGTATAGTATACTTAGATCGATGAGCCTCTTTTAAGATGTCTTGTCTTAATTCTTCATTACTCAGTACCACTAATCTTCCTTGCATGTAAATGCTACCATCTTTCCCTTTAGTAAACCCTAGTTTTTACTATTAAAGCTTGTATGTCCGGATCCCCTTGCTGTGCTTGCTTAACCTTTTCATTAACAGCCGACTTTATTGTTAGACTTGCCATAATGATCTTGCACTTACTTATGTCTAGTTTCCGCGTTATTACTTATGATCTGTGAAAACTTCAAACTTTTCCCCATATAGATAATGTCTTCAGATTCGCAAGGCAAAGACTATGGCCGCTAATTCCAAGTCATGGGTTGAGTAATTGACTTCATGCTTCTTGAGTTGCTGAGAAGCATAAGCAATTACCTTCCCATGTTGCATAAGTACGCAGCCTAGTCCTTGTTGCGAGGCATCGCTGTATATCTTAAATCCGCCACTTCCTGAAGTTAAGGTAAGGACAGGTGCTATAGTTAACCTTCTCTTTACTTCCTGGAAGCTTTCCTCACATATGGAACCCGAGTCATCACAGTTGGTATCAGAGCCCACTTTGATGTTATTCACAGCCTAGTTATGAGGAGAATAACTTATAATCAAGTTTCATCCATGAAAGATTAAGGGGTAATAACACATACTAAGGTCTTGTGAATTACCTTATGATTTACAGATGCCTAGAAAGAAAGTAAGTGATGCTCCAAGACCTGAAGCCCCACCAGTGGACTCCACTGGTTCAGGCAATGGGATGGCTGAAATATTCCAGCAATTCCTACAACATATGGAACAATACATAAGTAATCAACAAACCCAAACCCCTACCACACGAGATCCTTCACGTGATAAAGCAATAGATAGGACTGAGGTTCAGTTAGAAAGGTTTCAGAAATTAGCTCCCTCATTCATAGGAGAAGGTGAAGCGAAGCATCTACAGCTGAAAAATGGTTAATTGATATTGAAAAGATATTTAAAGCCATGAACATAGCTGAAGAAAGAAAGGTACACGTGGCCACGTTTGTGTTTAGGGGACAGGCTACCTTTTGGTGGGAAAGAGCGGAAAAGACTTATTTTGACCAGCAAGAAACAATAGGATGGGAAGGATTTAAAAAGGTCTTTAATGACAAATATTATCCTAAATATGTAAGAAAATAGAAGGAAAAAGAATTTATGGACTTAGAACAAGGAAACATGACTGTCCAATAGTATGAAAATAAATTCATCAGCCTCCGAAGATTTGCACCACATGCTTGTGCTGATGTGGAAGACGTGGTGGAAAGATTTGTAGAAAGGCTCAACCCAGGACTTAGGAATAGAGTTCTAGGTTTCCAACCTTCCATCGTAGCCAAAGCCATAGAGATGGCCTCCCTATATGAAAAAGATTATCAAAGGAATCAAGCGATAAAGGAAACTAAGAACACCAACACCATAAGAAATAAAGGAAAGAGACCATTTCAGTCATCTGGACCCAGGCCACCTTTCAAGAAGCCATTTGAAAACAAAGGAAGAAGACCAGACTGGAAGACATGCCCTAGGTGTAACAGGAATCATTTAGGCAAAACATGTCCCACTTTCAACATCACTTGCTATACTTGTGGAGAATTAGGACATCTTGCTAGGAATTGTCCTAAAAGGAAAGTTGAAGAGCATAAAGAAGATCAGGTTCCAAAGAGCCAAGGACGTGTCTTTGCCCTCACTTCCAGTCATGCCCAGGCTTCAAATGTAGTAGTTGAAGGTATTCTTTCTATCTATGATACACCTGCTAAAGTTTTATTCGATACAGGCTCCATTCATTCTTTCATATCCTTGGAGTTTGCATCAACCTTGGACATTATACCACATGACCTGTACTTCACTCTAGAAGTCATGACTCCTGTAGGCCAGGCACTTCCCACCTATTCTTATCTCCAGGATGTCCCCATTTTGGTCAAAGATCATTTGCTACATGCCAATCTTATTCACTTAGATATGAATGACTTCGACGCCATCCTAGGTACGGACTGGCTAGCCCTTCATCAAGCCTTTGTTGATTGCTGCCGGAAACGTGTCACTTTCACCCTCCCTAATGGAGACAGTTTCACCCTCCAAGGAAGAAAGAATTATTCTGGAGCGTGTGTTATTTTTGCCATGAAAGCAGTTAAGCACATTGCTCAGGGATGTCCCTTCTTCTTGGTCAGGATTGAATCTGTCAAGAGTCCCCAACCGAAGCTAGAGGATGTCGAGGTAGTCCAAGAATTTCCTGACGTATTCCCTGAGGACTTACCAGGTCTACCCCCACCAAGAGAAGTTGATTTTACCATTGACCTTATACCCGGTACTTCCCCTGTTTCCAAAGCTACTTATAGAATGGCTCCTGCAAAACTAAAAGAATTGAAGACCCAGTTACAGGAACTACTTGACAAAGGGTTCATATGGCCTAACGTATCTCCATGGGGAGCTCCAGTCCTTTTTGTTAAGAAAAAGGATGGCTACATGAGATTGTGCATAGACTATCGGACACTAAATAGGGTCACCATCAAGAATAAGTACCCCCTTCCCCAAATTGATGATCTTTTTGATCAACTTCAGTCAGCCAGAGTCTTCTCTAAGATTGATCTACAATCCGGCTACCATCAACTTCAAGTTAGAGAAGAAGATATCCCCAAGACAGCCTTCATGACTCGATACGGCCATTATGAATTCAGAGTGATGTCCTTTAGTTTAACTAATGCTCTAGCCACGTTTATGGACCTCATGAATAGGGTGTTCGAGGAGTACTTAGACAAATTCATCATAGTGTTTGTGGATGATATCTTCATATAGTCAGAAACTCCTGAAGACCATAAGGAACATCTAAGGATAACATTAAGCACCCTACGAGCACACAAGTTATATGCAAAATTCAGTAGGTGTGAGTTTTGGCTGGAAAAGGTTAATTTCTTAGGACACATTATTTCTCAAGATGGCATAGCAGTCGACCCCACTAAGGTTGAATCAGTACAGAAATGGGAAAGACCTAAGACAGTCACAGAAATAAGAAGCTTCTTAGGACTTGCCGGATATTACAAGAGATTCATCGAGGGTTTTTCATGAATTGCTTTACCTTTAAATAAGCTGACCAGGAAAGACACAAGATTTGAATGGACTAATATGATGCAAATTTCATAAAAGGGCGAGATCTCTTGATTTAGAAATATGAAATGCATGAAAATCTTTTGTTTTGGAAAGCAATCTTTTGTATAAAACCCCAAGTGTCAAAACACATTTTCAAATCATATAGCCATGGCATAGTTTTAATCAACTCTTTTCCCAAGAAAGTGTTAGTCACAGCCCCAAGTACAAAGAGTAGCTACAATCAAGTAACATTCACTAAAAGATGAGGTAGGGGTTTACTTACTTGTACTTAATTTGGATGTTCTCTGTCACGGGTGTATCCTGTCCTTAAGTGTTTTCTTGTATCTAAAAAATGTTGAGGATTGGGTGAGTATACACTATACTCAGGAGGAGTCTATCACTACTAGTTTTACAATGCATGCTATGTTTTAAACCATATGTTCTTTAAACCATGTGTATGTTTGGACACTCATGTTCAATATCGATATTAAAAGCTATTGTCAAAATAGAAAACTGACGACTTAAAGAATCGCATAATCCAAGTCAAATGTAACATAGATATCATAAACATATACTATAATATGCATAAGATGCTCAACTGAATCCAACTCATGGAACTATGGTCGACCATACTCATGTCATGCCATATGCATGCAAATAAATCCTCAAAAACATAGGGCACACTATGCCCACGACCTTAGCGCCGTGTGGTCCCTGGGTACCTAGGGACTCTCGGTCATAACCTCCACAGGGCATATGACACTTCGACGGGTGTCGTGACACCTCCAGTGGTAGTCCTCGTTTACCATAGCAATTGACCCTTTCCACCTATAGTTGTAGAGGCTGGGAGGTCACCCTGAACCTCTCGGCATAGCACCCACGAGCTTACAACCCCAAATTATATACTATCAAGCAGCCAAGAACCTTTTTTTTTTCAAAACATGTCTATGCATGTAACACATGTCTTGGCAATATATGCGCAATGTATTTTTCATATGCATGCTAAGTTCATTTATAAAATCAATTCATGCTAAACAGGTCATGTGCATAATGATGTAACATAAGTTTATATGATATACGCATAAAGACAGGACATGTAACTTAAAAACATAAAACATGCATTAGAAAAGCAACCATGACTCAAAACATGCATTCTCAAAGCATCATGGGTTCCTTTTAAAAGTCTAGTAGCGATAGGACACCTACCTGGTTTGATCGTACTAGTCCCCTTGTCCTCGTACGTTCCTGGACATGGTTTAGGGGAAAAAGGTTAGCATGGCTTATTTCTATAAGTTCGAGAATATTTTACCTCACTACTTAGGCATTAAGAGTTCATTCCCATGCCTAAGGGCCTCCTAAGGTCCCTAACTGGGCCTTGGTATAGTCAGGTTTGCAAAGGTTTAGTGGCCCCAAGCCACTATCATGGTTTAAGGGTTATGCCAGCCTTAGATAGGGGCTTGATCAAGTATTTTATAGTTTGGGTGTGCCCGCCCCGTCGATACGGACACAACGCCTCTTGCGACGCCTCAATCAGAGTCTTAGAACTCAAGTTATGGGTATTTTAGTGTTAAAAATACATAGAAGGCCCAAAACAGGCCGTGAGTCACCGCTCCCGGGACGCACCTACATCCCGGTCAAACGGCAATCGGCCCGCATGTGCGGTCGCACACTCCCGGGCATCATCAGACTGCACGTTCCTTTTACGCGGAACGTGCAACATCACCGTTGCAAGCCCACGCGAGGTGGGCACCTGGGACGCTAACCCATCCCGCGTCAGAGACGCGTGCCCCACAGGGCACGTCTGCCGACGCACCGAGCCTCCGCCCCTTTTCTCATTTGCGGGCGCATCCACGGATGTGCCCGTCAGTTTCCCTTTAACGTACTGGGTGCATTTTGGTTCTATGGTGACCTAGGCATCCTCAAGACGCCCTGGTTCGACCCTGTCGAACCAGAATGCCCCAAGCACCTGCCCTGGGTCTGTTGTGGAGAAACCTCTAGAATGGCCGTGGATTTCCCCCTGCACACCGACATTCTAGAATGTCAGTGATGCAGTATGTTTGGGAAGAAAGGGGTGCCCGTATCAAAACGGGTCCCTGTTTTCTCAGGCCAATTCATTTTAAATTTAATTACAATTTTGACCTTGAACTTCAAAGGGCCATAACTTGCTCATTTTAACTCGGTTTTGGGTGATTCTGGTCTTGTTAGATTCCTTTTTCCAAGACGCACCTAAGGGTACCATTCTAAGGACCAAATTTCTGGGTCTAGTTAGGGTGAACAGTGAAATGACCAAAATACCCTTATCTCAAAAAGTGAACTTTTCATTACCAACATGGGATTTCAAGGTTACAAAAATGGAGTCATTACAATATGGCTTTTGTGCATTAAATATTCTGAGTTCAATATTCGTAGAGAACATTAGAAAATGGATAATAAAATGAAATTATTGTATAAAATATATTAATATGATAAAGTCCGAAGACAACATTGAATTTTTAGAGAATCAAATTCTCATCATTGTGAAGGATCTTTCCACAAAAATTTGAAAAAATCCAATTTTCTTCTTCTTTTTCTCTTTTTTTCAAATAATTTATATTCAAAAGTAAACAAGAAGCTATGGTGAACACCTCATCCTTGAAAATGTCCCACCTCCAAACTTAAATTAAACATTATTCTCCATGTTTAGAATTAAAAACCATGGACAAAGAAAATAATAAACCTAGGAGAAAAGGTAGGAAGAATTGTACTAGCAACCCAATTATGGTGCATAGACTCCTGATGTGATCAACTGAATGCAAATGCAAACTCTAAACCTACACTCATATACAACAGATATGCTATGCACTTAATCTTGATAAACAGAATCTTCAAGGGGGGTTACCTCCTCCTCATCAAGGTTCCTAAGCTCTGAAAAAGGTTTGAGCCTTTGACCATTGACTTTGGAGATGACATATCTCTTTCATGTAGTCTTTATTTTTCTTGGCAATATCCATAGGCCTCTCTCCTGATCTCCTCTAACTATTGGAGTTTGAGTTTCATGTGAGTGCCCACTTTAGTGAAATAATAGTTGAGTTCTTTAATGGCCCAACAAGCCTCATACTCTAACTCATCTGACAAATAACAGGCTTTTCCATGAACTAATCACTAGGGTGACATGCTAGAGGGAGTTTTGAAAGCAATACAGTAAGCCCAAATATGCCACTAAGTCATAAAGACCAATCGTTATGATTAGGATTTACTATTTTTTACAAAATGTGCTTGATCTCCCTATTGGACACATCTACTTGTCCACTAGTTTGGGTGTGAAAGGCATTGTAATTTTGTGGGTTACTCCATATCTCTTCATTAAACCTTCAAAAGCTTGGTTGCAAAAAAATTTTCCACCATTGCTAATAATAGCACATGGGATACCAAAATGTGCAAAGATATTGAAATTGGACACCACCTCGTAGTCATTTGTCTTGCACACTATAGCCTCTACCCATGTAGGCACATAGTCTACTCCCACAGGAATGTATAAGTACCCAAAAGAGTTAGGAAATGGGTTCATAAAATCAATGGCCCATACATCAAAGTGTTGGATAGTTAAGATTAGATTTAAGGGCATTATGTTTCTGTGTCCTATGCTTCCTAACTTTTAGCAATGGTCACATATCATACAACAAGCATGGGAATCCGTAAATATTATGGGCCATAAAAATCTACATTGAAATGTTTTTGCAGTGATCTTTCATGAACTAAAGTGGCCTCCACAAGTATGACCATGAAAAAAAGAGATGATACTATTGTTATCACTATCAGGTACACATATCCTTGTAATTTGATCAGGGCAATACTTATATAAGTATGGATTGACCCAAAAAAGAACTTAGCCCCAGTTAAGAATTTAGATTTACCTTGTTTTGACCAGTGTGTTGATATTTGACTCCTAAAAAGATAATTGACAATATCTGCAAATCAAGGCAACTGTGAAACCTATAATAGTTGTTCATCCAAAAAAAACACTCAGTTATAGTAATCGATTCACAAGTAGACTCTACAATCAATCTAGATAAGTGGTCAGCTATTACATTTTCAAAACCTTTCTTCTGTCAAATCTTAATATCAAACTCTTGTATCAATAAAATTTAACAAATCAATATAGGTTTAACATATTTCTTTGACAAAAGATACTTCAAAGCAGCATGGTCTAAATAGATTATGACCTTAGATCCTAATAGATAGGATCAAAATTTATCCAATGTGAATACAACAACTAACAACCTTTTTTTTTCATAGTGCAGTAATTAAGTTGTCATCTTTTAAAGTCTTACTAGTATAGTATATCACATGGGGTAGTTCTGCAATGTGCTTCCCCAAAATATGACCATTCACATAATCAGAAGTATCACACATTATTTCAAATGGTGCACTCCAATCTAGTAGTCTAATGATAGGCACAGAGATGAGTTCAACCTTTAGATGCTCAAATTCTTTCATACAATTTTCATCAAATTCAAAAGATATAACCATTATAAGTGAATTACAAAGGGGTCTAGAGATCTTATTAGAGCCCTTAATAAATCTTCTATAAAACCTAGCATGGCCCAAGCATGAGCGGATCTCCTTCACTATCCTTAGAGGGGTAAGATTAGATATGAGATGCATTTTACCTTTGTCAATCTTAATTCCATAGTGTGATATGATGTGCCCTAGAATTATTCAACTTTGTACTATGAAATGGCATTTTTTCATGTTCAGTAATAAAATTTTCTTTTGAAACTACCTAATATTAAAGCTAGGTGGGTCAAGCACTCACTAAAAGATGACCTAAATACTAAAAGGTCATCCATAAACACCTCCAAAAATAGGTCTACCATATCATAGAAAACACTCATCATACACCTTTGAAAAGTCGCAAATGCACTACATAGCTCAAAAGACAAGAGTCTATAGACAAAGGTTCCAAAAGGATAAGTGAAAGTGGTCTTCTCTTAATCCTCTCATACTATAATAATTTGGTTATAACTAGACTACCTATCAAGAAAGCAATAATACTCATGTCTAGCAAACCTTTCTTGCATTTGTTCAATAAATGGAAGATGAAAGTGATCTTTGCTTATGATTGAGTTCAACTTTTAGTAGTCTATATACACTCACCGCCCAGTGGTCATATGGGTGGCGCATAAGTCATTATCTTCATTCTTAACTATCCTGACACTAGATTTCTTAGGTACAACTTAAATATGGCTTATCTAAGAACTATTAGAGATGGGATATATGATTCCTACATCTAACAGCTTCAACATCTCCACTCTTACTACTTCCTACATATGAGGGTTTAGCCTCTAGTGGATTTCTTTAGATGGTTTGGAATTATCTTCATAGTGAATTCGATGATAAAAATGGCTAGGATTATTCCCTTAATATCTACTATCAACCACCGTAAATCTATCTTATGTTCTCTAAGAACATTAAGTTGCTTTCCCTCCTTTTCTCTATCTAAATCAGAAGTGATGATTATAAGTAAGGTCTCAGATGGACCTAAAAGTTCATGTTTAAATTGTCAGGCAATGGTTTTAGGTCAAGAGTAGGGGTTTCTCAATAGGTGGAACATTGGTAGTATCCAAAAGTATAAGTGGCTCCACTTTTGCTTTCCATTTAGAAGTATATAATATAGGTACAATATCTAATAGTGCATTCACTTCATTAATGGAATTGTCAATATCAAAATTTGCATTAAAATGGCAAAGACATGTCCCAAGTGAATCAAAGTTGCAAGATGTAAGAAAGGTATCAAGGACTAGACTCTCAATCATATTAACCTCAAAAGAATCTATAGAGCCTAGTGGTTGTCCAACATTAAAGACATTAAGCTTAATCTTCATATTGCTGAAAGACAATTCCATGATGTCATTCATATAATTAATGATTTCATTAGAGGTGGCCAAGAATGACTATCCCAAAATGACTGGTATCTGACTACTAGGATTGACTGCAAGTTGAGATAATTTCATGATGTCATTCATATAGTTAATGATTTCATTAAAGGTGGCCAAGAACGATTGTCCCAAAATGACTGGTATCTGACTACTAGGATTGACTACAGGTTGGGTATCCAAAACAAGAAAGTCTACAGGGGATAAAAAAAAAAAAACCTACACTAGTACATCCTCTACCACACCACAAGGAATATTAACCAATCTATCTGCCAATTGCAATGTGGTGGTAGCCAGTTTCAATTCGCCAAAACCAAGTTGTACATAGATTGAATGTGGCAACAGGTTTACACTAGCCACTATATTAAGTAATGCACTATCAATAGTATGTTCTTCAATGACACATGATATAGTGGGGCACCCAAGATCTCTATACTTTGGATGGGTGTTGTGCTAGATAATCAAGCCTACTTGCTCGGTGAGAAAAGCTTTCATTTGAACATTTAGTCTTCACTTTTGTGTGCAATGATCCATATGAAACTTACCATAAAAAGGTATTTCTTTAATGGCATATAGTAGTGTGATGTTGATATTAATCTTTTTGAGCATATCCATTATCTTATGAAAATTGGCACCCTTGTTTTCCAATTTAAGTCTTTAAGGGTAAGGAGCCATTGGAATATACGATGCTTTAAGAAGAGGTTTAGAGGGAGAGGGAGATGGTTGAGCCTTCTCTTTAGCCTTTTGAGATTTGGTAGGATTCTCATTTTCCTAAATTATTGTGGAATCCTTATTCAGTCACACAGGTTATCGATATGCTTTCCACTCGTAAAGGTAGTAATTGATTTGCATTATTCCTGACACTTTTGATCTTTCAATGAATTTCCAATCTCTAACTACCATTTTGGGTTTGGTATCAACTAACCAGAACATTTACTATTCTCTCTTTCAATTAAAGTAATAGATAGCTAACCCATATGATATTCCAACTTAGCAATAGACTGTGAATTGTCCTGCATAGTTTGCTTTATATCATTCTAAAATTTCAATGAACTCTACGTAAATGAATTAAGGGTCTTTTCAATGGATTGTTTACTTGTTTGCTACAAAAACTATTGAGGAAGATGTTGTTGATGTGACATTATGGCTCAAGGGAAAGGTTGAGGATGGGGAATTCAAGGTGGACACCTTTAGTGGTTATTCTTATGCCATGAAAAGTTAGGATGCATAGCCCATCCAAAATTCTAGGCCTTAGAATACGGGTTATTGTTGTTACTACTTTTGAATGCATTTACTTGCTCTAAAAAGTATTTTGAGAATGTAGGGCTAGATGGGCATGAAGTTGTTAGATACACATGACTAGAACAAATAGAGAAAACTTTGTACTAAGGTTGCATCAAAGAACCATTAGACAACATGAATGCATCTAACCACTATGTCAGAGTGTCTATCTTATCAAACTTATAAAGTAGCTTATCTATTCTGCTAAGGAAATCTAGAGCAGTCCTTATCTCATATAAACAGGATTTTTTTCTGAGGTAGCAAATTTCTTTCCATTATTGTCAAATAACCCCATTGCTAGGAATTTTCTAAGACTATCTCAAAGAATTTCAAGCCTCCACATCATTTTTTGTCATGAAAGCCCCATCACTTGTGTCATTAATCATGCATTAGTTTTGTGATGTTAGACCGGTGTAGTAAAATTGTACCCATTGCCACTTCTCAAAGTTATGGTGTGGAGATTTTAGTAACAAGTCCTTCTACCTCTTTAGCATTTATAGAAATGCTCACCCTCTTTTTGTTGAAATTTTATTATTTCCCACCTAAGGTCATTGGTTTTGTGGATTAGGAAAAACTTATTCAGAAACTTCCTAAATAAGTATTCCCATAATGTGATGGACCTTAGCTCAAGAGAGTTGAACCATGCCTTTGCTTTATCCTTCAAAGAGAAGGGGAATAGCCTCAACCTAATGGAATCATCTAAAAGTTGCAGTGCTTAAATGTTGCACAGATGTTGGGAATTTCTTGATGTGGTGATATAGGTCCTCTTTATCTAGACCATTCAAAGTTGGTAGAAGTTGTATGACTCCTAAATTTAACTTAAAGTGGTCTATATTAGTCATGGGTAGTTCTACATAAGACAATGAGCTTGAATGGACAAGGTTAGAGTATTATCTCAATGGTTTGACCTCTATTATATCATTGGCCATGCTTAATAGGGTTAGTGAGATTGATTTGATTCATTAACCATTTTCTAGGGGTCCATTCGATCTTGAGATATAAAATTATTAAGTTTGGGTTCAATGGTCAATGGTTGTGAATACACCAATGGTTGGTGTAGTTGACTCAACTTTGTATACAATGAAAAGTATTGGTTATATACAACAAAAGAATACTTTTTCTTTTTCAAACTAAACTAAGGAAATCCTAAACTAAATGATGTAACCTATATGTAAATGATGCATGACCAAAAAGTACACACAATAAATCTATTCCTAAGGTAAAATAAGCTGAGATTTATTTTCTGCACATGGAGAGGCTTTTAGATTATTTCTAACCTAATTATCCTCTCCTCTCTTTCAAACTTACCTTAATTATTATTAGTTCGATCCTATCTTAATCAACCACTTCACACACTCCTCAATTTGTTGTAAGTAATCTGAGTCATTGAGTATGTTGGCAGAGCTAGTCATTTAAATACTGATGTAGTTTATCAAGTAGAGACCACTAGAGTGACAATAATCTGCCTCCTTCTAAGAAGGTGCTATGAGTTCGTGGGCTACTAGAAGTCTCTTCTAATTGATTTTAAATTAATAACTAGAAGGTTAGGATGTGTCTGGTGATGATTAACCTAAGTGGACTAAGGGATTTTGCGAGGGTGATTTCCCTTATCATTTTAACATTCTTATGGCAGTTTGGCCATCATGTAATTCACTTTCAAGCAATAAACTAATGCAATAACTCTAAAATGCATAAGTTACAAAATGCACACTACATGATTTTATACAACATCCAAATGCAACTAATTAATATGCAAACCTAATCTACAAAATGCGAGTTAGAAATTCTCATTGTGGGGTCCTGGATAAAATCTTGTCGTACAATAATATCGTCACTATAATATGCTCAAAATTAAAAAAATTATGAGCAATCCCAATTTCTTCCAACTCCTTTCCCAAATTCTTATAAAAATATATATATTTTAAAGCAAGTACCAAAAATTGCAGGAATTAGAAAAAATATGCAAAAAAGCAATTAAAACGTAGACAATCCTAAACTATGACTAGTGGTAAAGTAATTTAACCAAGATTCTAACTAAAATTTTGTTGTGAATCCCTAACAATGACACAAAAACTTGATGTGTCCTAAATTTAACTACTAGCACACAAGTCTATTGTAATATAGTTTTGCACAAGTATGGGTCCATCTCATAAGCATTGATTGTTTAAATTATGAAATTTTAATTAAAATCTATATCAAACTACATTAACCTAGCCAAAGAATTTAAGTACTTAAATCAAATAAATTCAAAAAGCTAAGGAAAAATAACATTGACCAAATAACTAAAGTCTACGGTTTAGAATCCACCATATTAAAATTGAATATATCCAAATTCAAGTAACTTATATTTTATCATTTGAAAAGCCTAATGTCTAGATTTTCTTAATTTTAGGGTTTTACCTAATTTAATTTATTATTCTAGGTACTACTTGCCTTCTTAGGTCGCAAATTGTCTAAGATTATCTAAGCTAAATTAATTAACCTAACATATCTAGTTTCTAAATTATATGATATAAATCAATAAACTAAGAAAGGAAGACTAAACATAAAAGTTAATTTGTTATCATAGAATAATATATAAGAATTTTTTCAACCTAAGTTTACTTAAGAATGGACATACTTAAGCCTAATGTAGTTTCATTGTAACCCCAGGTTGAAAACTAGCCTAGCATACTAATTTCCAATCATAATGATAAACAAAATATTATGAATATGACAATTATCGAACCACCTAATTTAACTTAAATAACACAATCAAAATATAATAATAATGAAAATTAAAATTAAAACACTTTAAATCAAACAATTAATGACTAAAGAATTGAAATAAAACTTTTATTGCACTAAAATTGAAAGAAATACATGAATTTAAATAACATAAAAAAAAAAAAGGAAACATTTCCTATGGAATGGAATCAAATTTATTGCTTTCCCACCATGTCACTCAAAAAGATAACTTTAGAACTCTTCCAACCCATTCTACCACCTTACTTTCCACAACCAATCAATGACTTATGTATTATTGTGTCACTCAACAATCATAGAGGACATCACCCAACAGCCACAAACCTAAGGATCATCAATCACTCACAACCAACAATTATCTAAAAAGTCTCAACAAAACAAGAGGCATGGTGGGATAGATGGTGTGCTAAGCAAGAGATGATGCAAGGTAGAAGGAGCATGGATGATTAAAAAGTGGATGGGATGGATTTTGCATTGAATGAGAAAGATTTAGAAAGTGGAAGATGGGGGATTATGTCAAGGCAATGATATGATGGAGAAGTATTCTTGGTTGGCCAAGGAGAGATGGATGCATTGAGATGAGGATAGGAGAGTGCAGGAGATGGGTGATGATTCAAAATGGAGGGAGTGAAATGACATTTGAATACAAAAGAGAAAATAAAAAAAGTAAGAGATGGGAAGAAGTGAGAGTGACAGGGTGTTTGCTAGATAGGTGGGGGCTGTTATACATAGATGTAAGTGAGAGAAAATAAGTAGAGATAGGTTGCTTGGATATTGGAAAAAAAAGAGTAGGGAAATTGTTTTGTGTGGAAAGGAATGGAGAGAACAGAGTGGGATTGTAAAGCTTGCATGGAGCATAGGAAGAAGGAATGAAAGAATGAGGGTGAATGGAAAGAAAGTAGAAGATGTGAAATGGAGATTGTGTTTAAGTATTGAGAAAAATTAGGATGAAGATGCATAGTGGTGGTTGAAGAAAGGAAGGAGAAAGAGAGATGAAGATGGGAGAATGATTGGATGGATAGTTGATGATGTGTTGATCTTCCTTTCTTTTTATATCTTCAAAGTGAAACTCAAGGAAACATGACATATTCTTCTTCTTTCTACCTTGAATACTTGATGAATATAGCATGTAATATCCTCTTAAATCATTTGCACCATCCTTGGTTTATAGATTCACATCAAGGGACTTTAAGGAGGTGGAAGTTTCCTTGAGGAAACTCCCTCCTTTCCTTCTTATCCCTTTCCTCTCCTTTTCTTATCTTCTTGTATCTCTTTCTTTGTGATGCCCACCTTGTAAAACACATTGGATTATGGATTGAAAAGAGTGCTCCATGTGAACTTCTATGGGGGTTGATTGGTTGGCTGAAGAAATTTCCTTCCTCCCTTCCTTTCATCTGTAGGATTAAATATACCTTAGAGCGGATAGCTTGGATTTCATTGAGGTTTCCCTATCCAAAAATCTTTCTCCTCCTTGATTTTCTCCCCATCCACCTTTTATTTCTTCACTAGTAAGAAGCTAGGCTAGAACACTCTTTCTCCTTTAAGAGAAACAAGTTTTCCTCCTTAAAAAATGGTGGGCAACCCAACAAAAAAATTTCCACCTATAGGATGCCTTGCTTCACTCTCTCGCATGGATCTTTCTCATTGGCCTACCTTATCTTAAGTGTCTTCTCACTATATGCCTTAAGATAGCCTTGAGTTAGGGAAGATCATGGCCCTTGTGTCTTCAAATGTTTGGTTGAATATCACCCATAGATTTCTTGTTAACTATCTCTCTCTCTTCTCAAAATTTTAACCTATAATTTCTCCTTTATTTTTTCAGGGGAAAACTTGGTTTTGTAGTAGAGCACATTCAGTTGCAAAATAACATTTTTCTTAGCTATACCTTAATCATGGAAAATGTGAAATAAACCCTAATTAGTGATATTTAAGGTAAATCTAGGTTAAAAATGCTAAATTTAGGGATAATATATGTGATATTTATGAGTCTATCAATATATGTTGATATTGTGAGATAGATTATTTTGTACATTTGATGTGAATATGTTATAATAGTAAAAAATTTATGTGCATTGGTTTTCAAAAGTTTAAAAAACTGATTGCTGATAGTTTTTAAAACTTTTTTAGAGGTTTTCAAATTGATTAGTTATACTCACCCTAAGCATTTTCAAGTAGTACATTTGAACAATAGAGATTCATGGTTAGAAGAAGGAATTAAATATACTCAAGAGCAAAAGTACAAGAAACCCAAGAGAAGCATTAGACTAGAGTTTTATATTACTCTATTTTAAGGAATTGTTTACTGGACATATAATAGGGGCTTGACATTTATTTCATGTTCAATTTATGATTATGTGATTGTTTAGGCAATGATTGGTGGGTCTTATGTTTGTGCTCATATCATCAATTATTTTATTTAAACATTTGTTGAGTTTTGCTTATGACCATTAGATTTAAAGAAGTGGTTTTAAATCTTTTGTGTAGTCTATTTTCTAAATGTTTAAAGAAAAAAAAAATTACTAGGATTTTTTGAAAAAAATTTAATAAAATTATTTCTAAAAACCCAAGTTGTCACAGTTCTTCATGTGCTAGTTTTAAGCAATCAAAAATTAATTGCCACTAGTTTTCAAAACAAGTTTAGAGGTTTCCAATTGAGTGGTTGTACTCACCTCCAAAATATTTCAAGTGAAACTTCGAAGGAGTAGACTACACTAATACAAGAAAAGAAGCAAGTAACAAAGAAGAAATAAAGTATGAGGAGATGAATTTAGAAATTAGTTTTCATTGTTTATTTGAAACTATTTTAAATACAACTATAAATAGACATGTAATAAGGACTTCATTATATTTCATATATGGATTATGAATGTATTTAGTTGTTTGGGCTGTGACTAGTATGTCTTGATTAGGTGTTCTTCTAAAGTTTATGGGTACTTTAGTTGCTTACATATGTGAAGATTTGTATACGACACTAAGCAAGGAGAAGTGGTTTTCAAAATATATTATATAATATATTTTTTAAATGTTTTTAAGAAAGAAAATCTAAGGAACTTTCCAAAAGAATTATGAAAAAATTATTCTAAAAAACCAAGATCATCACCTTGACTCTCTCTCTCAAGTTACTTTCAAATTTTCCTATGTTTTATGACCAAAAATTAAGTGTATTATATCTCTTTACATCTATTCATTATGTAGCAATCACATGGACTTCTTGAAAGCAAAGTATACAAGAAATGCAAAGAAACAAAAGTGCTATAATATGAGCACTGTCACACCTTTACTACTTAGCTTCATCAAAAGGTAAATTGAATTAATGCTTCCTTCAGATAATATGAGCACTATCACACCTTTACTATAGATTCAAGATCAATGAAATTGTCTAAGTCATAGTATATTTGAATCCTTGCACTAGATGGCGATGGGTCCTCGACCAGAAGTAATGAAGTACATTGAATATGCCATCAATGGTTATCTCTTTTATACAAAAGACTGCAACTAAATAGCAGGCTCAGCTTAGTTGCAAATGCTACCCAGTTGTAGCAAATGATACTTATTATAGGGTTATATTGGATTATACTTGTAAAAGTATTATTGTGTTTAAGTGCGATTGGCTGAAAAACAACAAAGATAGCATCAAAATTAATGCTCTTAGATTAACATTGGTTGACCTCAATAAGATTGATATAAAAATGATCTATTTATTTTTGTATCTTTAGCTAAGCATGTATTTTATACACAAGATGTACATGATACTAGATGGTCAACTATTTTATCAGCATGCTTGAAGGATTTTTTATGGTAAAGACAACCTAGGTGACACTGCAATAGACTATCCTTGTATTACAAAAACAATGCCATCAATTAACTTAATTGGTGAGAATGAGATGGATTGTGTGCATGGTATTGGTGAGGAGGGTACTTGGTTTGAAAGCAATTTATATGAGGCAAATTAAGATGTAGCACTTGATGTATATGATTACGAATGGTCAATTAGGAGTACTTATCCCAAATTTGGATGTGTTCATGTGTTATTTTTTTATTTATTATCCATGATTATTTAATAGCAATTCTTATACATATTTGTGTGTATATATATATATGTAGTTATATATGATGCAGGTACATTAAGAATAGCCCAACTTGAGAAGTCATTAGAGGGAGAGTTGGAAATTTTAAATTTTGTAAAAGAAATTAAAAAGATGGTTGCTCAAAACTATCTTTTAGAACTATGATTTTGAAGACAACTTTCCATAACTAGCTTTAGAAACCAATTTTTTGAAAACAACTTTCTAGAACTATCTTTAAAAACATTATTTTTTTAAGAGCAACAATCATTTTTAACACTCTATCTAAGGGTTTTCAATTTCCAAAGGTAAGCTATTGTGGATCCTTAAGCCCATAACTGTATCAACCTTCATCCAACTATCCATGCTCGGCGGTTTCTCCCCATTCAGTTCTATGGCTAATATGCCATCAAAAACAAAAAACCAGATCTATCGCATCTCAACAAGGTAATCCATGGGGGATTGCATATCCTTTCTCCCCAGTTAAAGTCCAAGTGATGCCTAACCAACAAAACATAAGACTCATAATCCCTTATCTTGCTAACAAAACTCACAAAGTTCTTGCCCAACTAAAGTAGAGGCAAAGTACTAGGATCGTCGATACTATATTTTCAAAATCTAGAGGTTCCCTAAAAGACTTGAAATTTATTTGTAAAAAATCCTGGTGTTACCCAACAATATACCAATATGAATAAAGAAAGCATCACTTATGAATCAAATTGGGTTTCTTGTAGTATTTCTAGATTTAGAGTATATTCAATCATGTATAGATCATTATCATGATTGTGTACTTATATTTGGAGCTTGTTTGCATAGACTAGCTTCATTAAGACACCTCTTAAGATGAAAAACATGAAGAAGATCAAGCCTGATTCTAATAATCTAAAGGACTTCATGTATATAGGTAATAGGAAAGTGTATGGAAATGAAGGCATAGATGATTTTGCTGTGAACACAAAAAGGAATGCAACAATCATTAAGACTACTTTGGTAGAAAGGTTGATGGAGCCCATTCAAATTAAGGTAAGAAAGAGCTGATTAGTTGGGCATAAAGCACCATACAAAATCCAAAGTAGTACTAGTAGTTCTATCTTTGCAAAGGAAGAGGGTAGTTGCAGCTTCAGGTAAAATAGATAGACAACCAGTTTACCTATCTACAATGCCACTACACTCAAATGGGCATTGCTATTGTAGTGCTACACTGTTAAAGAACAGAGGTGTGTTTTGACATTGTTGTTTAGAACATCTAGGAACTAGAAGTGTTTTGACAAAGTACCTAGGGACTTTTAGGGGCTTGAAATGTTTTGACATTGTGGTTGAGGACTTCCTAGGACTAGAAGTGCATTAAAATTGTTGTTCCTAGAACATTCCAACGCATTATGCTTGGAAGCATTCCATGTAATAGGCCAAATTTTTACATGTAAAGAAAAATGATAATTCTATATATATTTTCCAATATACAAATTAATTTAAAATCTCAAGTACTTTTATAAAGATGACTTTATCAAAACCGTCTTTAAAAACTGATTTTTTAGAGACCATCTTAAAAAACTAGTTTTTGAAGATGATTTTGGAGAACCGTCATTAAAAATTTTATCTCAAGAAGCATTTTTTAACCCTATAGATAAAAGTTTCCTAGCTCTAGAGGTAAGATATTGTGGATCCTTAACCATATAACTGCACCAGCCTTCATTCTAACCATCTAAGTCCAACAATTTCTTTCCACCTTAGTTCTATGGTTACTCTGCAATTGAAAACCCAAAACCAGATCTATCATAGCTCAATAAGGTACGCCTAATTTCCTATTGCATTTCTCAATTTAGAGCATGTTTAGTCATGACATAGGTCATGTATAAATCATTATTATGATTGTGTACTTATAGTAAGAGCTTGTTTGTATAGATCAAGTTACTCACTCCAAGATAGCTCTTGAGATAAAAAACATAAAGAATAATAGGCCCAATGTTAGTCATCTATAATGACCCTCATGGACATGGGTAATAGGAAAGTGTATGGAAGTGAAGGCAGTATTAGTTATTCCATCTTTGTAGGGGAAAAGGTTGGTTGTACCTCTGTGTAAACTAGACAAATGACATATTTATCTTTCTCTTATGCCTCTTCACTCAAATGGCATTGTTGTTGCTGGTGCTAGCCTCTTAAAGAAGAGTTATGTGTTTGACATTGTCCTTAAGGACTTCCTAGGACTAGAAGTCTTTTGACAATGTGTTTGAGGACTTTTAAGGGTTGAAAATGTTATGAAATTATGCTTGAAGATTTCCTAGAACCTGAAGTGCTTTAACATTGTGGTTAGGGACATCCAAGGGCATGAAAAGATTTCACATTGTGCCTAGGAGCATCCTAAGGCTTTGTTCATAGGGACATTCCATTTAATAGACCAAATTTTCATGTGTAAAAAAGAAAAAGATCTTTTTGTATATAATTTTCAATATAATGAATTAATTTAAAATTTTAAGTGAAAATAATTAAATAATAACTTAGAAATTTTGATTTAGAACAACCAAGAGAATTTTTGTCATTTCACCCATTGACCCTACCAAATAACTCTTAACAACAGTATGTTTGGCATTTTTCAATGGCTGAAATTTAATCATGGTGAGTTATGATGATAATGATGGATCAATGCTTGTAATTGTGACTAAAAAAGTGTTAAAAACTAGTACTATAACATTATAATAGAATTTTAATTTAATGAAACAATAGTGACGGGATCAACCCATTTACAGTTCAAAAACCCACATCCACCAACAATCTGATAAGAAGCAAATCACCACTAAACATCATCCCCAGCAATTGTCATTGCCTTCCCTAAGGAAGACGACTCCTCAAAACCCACCTCCATCATCACCCAATATGTCAGATTTGTAGGATTTTGTGGAGATCCAATTGGGAACATAGGTGCTATTATCACTATGAAAGTCTAGTGCTAGAAAACCACTTCAAATTGTCTTCTCCAACAACAATCACTTGTTGCAGAACACAATTGAGGTTGGATTCTTCCCTTTTCCCCTTTAATCATTCATTGTTAGTTAATGTATGTGTACATATAAAATTTTCTCGATGTTTTTCCCTACCTTCCCCCACTATTTATCTCTCTCTCTCTCTCTCTCTCTCTCTCTCTCTCTCTCTCTCTCTCTCTCTCTCTCTCTCTCTCTCTCTCTCTCTCTCTTTAAACCAATACCATGAAAAAGCAGAAAATGATAAGAAATTATTTGGTCCTCAAACCTTGTTCTTCTTCTTCCTTCTCTGTCCACTAGAGAAGTGACCTTATTCAATCAAAATATTGGTGTCTCCCCCAAACCCTCATCTAAGCCCTCTTTGGTCAGACCAAAATGCCCTTCTGCTAAAAAACTTTGATGAATTATATCCATCTGCTACAAATCACTATTAAAACTTGCTGTAAATTCATAGGTGAAATTAACTACAAACTACTGCTATAACCTTATGCAAATTACTACTATAAATTTCTGAAAATTATTATAGACTTGCTACAAAATTTCCATTAAATCAGTTATAAACTAACTAGACACCTACTATAAGACCACTTAACACCTCCTACGAGTCAATGCTAGAATCTATTACGAATCATAGATAAGAACTGTTAATAAAGAACTAGTATAAAACCAGCCCCAACTTCACTCCTTTACTAATGTACTTATAAATGTTTACTAAGCTTTAGAAACCTCTATGAACTCCAAAATAATGTAGGTACTCCAAAAGAATTGAGTGCTCTTGTGGTTTGTGCTTTTGCAACTTGAAATTTATGCAAGTTGTGAGACTTTATGTATTTCCATTGAAATGGTGTGACGACCTGGGTTTTCCCATGCATTTTAAAATGCAATATCTAATTCCTAAGGCGGGATGCATCCCTATTTTAGAACCATTTTATAAAAAGCATGCAATGCAGCGGAAAACCTTTTAGTTTTTAAACTCATTTTGAAAACCCCGAGTGTCGTTTTCCTTCACAACAACCAAAGTAGTTTTTAAAAAACTGTAGAAATCATAAGTGTTTTTCCCCAGATTTAACCAGTCACAGCACACGGCCCAACTGTAACACAAATACATGTCCAAAGGGTTGAGAGTTCACTTACATGTATAACTGTCTCCTTTTTAATTCACTTGCTCGTAGCACTAATATCTTCTGAGACGTCTTCTATTTGTGAGTGGATCTATCCTGAAAAATGTTAAGGATAGGGTGAGTATATACTATACTCAGTAGGAGTCTATCACTACTAGTTTTGCAATGCATGAGATGTTTAAAATCATATGCTCATAAAAACATATGCATGTTCGAATAATCATGTTCAATATCGATATTAAAAACTACTGTCAAACCGGAATACTGACGACTTAAAGAAATACCATAATCCAAGTCGAAAGTATCATATATCATAAACATAATGATATGCATCAGATGCTCAACTGAATCCAACTCATGGATGTCTGGTATGGTATGGTCGACCAACCTCATATCATGCCATATGTAATGCAAATAAGTCCACAAAACCATAGGGTCCAACTATGCCCAAGACCTCACTGCCTTGTGGTCCCCGGGTACCTAGGGACACAGGATCATATACCTCCACGGGGCATATGACACTTCGACCCAGTGCCGTGACACTAGTGGTAGCCCCCTGTACCACATGCAGTAGAAGCAGGGACATGCCCTTTTTGGGCATTGTACCCATCCACCTAATAGTGGTAGAGGCTGAGTGGCCACCTCAGACCTCTCGGCATAGCGCCCACGAGCTTACTAGCCCAAATTATGTATGATCAAATAAGCCAAAAACCTCTTTTCAAAACCTGTCCTCTTTGGGTCCCTCACAACTGCCTGGCCCTCGGCACTCCAACGTCTTTTGGAAACCCTCAAGGACATACAATTTTTGCAAGAACTTAATGCTCATAAATCATGCAATGTATGCAATAGTTTGCAAAACATATCTATGCATAATGTATATGCAATTATTTACAAAACATGTCTATGCATAAAGCATTTATCACATGCATGCTAAATAAGTCATATACTTGAAACATGTATTCGTAAAACAATCATAGTTCTCTTAAAAGAATCTAGTAGCGATAGAGCACCTACTTGGCTAGGTTGCGCTAACCCCTCTATCCTCGTATGCTCATGAACATGGTTTGGAGAATCAGGGTTAGTTTGGCCTATCTTTTATGGGTTTTAGAGCAGTTGGTCTTATTACTTAGGCATTAGGGGTCCATCCTTATGCCTATGGGTGTCCTAAAGTCTTAATTGGGCCTTCGTATCCTCAGTTTTCCAAAGGTCTATCGGCCACGCGCCACCATCCTATTATAAGGTTCATACCTACCTTTGATTGGGCCTTGATCAAGGATTTTATAGTTTGGGTGCGTCCGCGTCGTCGACAAGAACACAAAGCCTTTTGCGGCGCCTCAATCGGAGCTCTAGATCTCAAGTTATAAACGTTTTAATGTCACACGTACATAAGGGCCTTAAGAGAGAAAAGGCGGAATGCTAGTGTGCTGCGCGTCAGTGGCATGCAACCGCCTTTTCTTAAGGAACAAAAAATCCCAACTTGCTAGCGCACTGCGCGTTTGCGGCGTGCACCTCAGCGGGCACTTCTGCAGACGTCCCGGGTTTCCCGCCCGTTTGTCCCTTTTGCGGGCGCATCCCCGAACGTGCCCTTTTAGTTTTTTTTTCGAACGCGGTTGACGCGTTACGTTCTGACTAGAACGTTTCGTTCATTGGGGAAGTCGAACTAGTGCAGCCCAAGGAACGTCCTTGGGACCTTGGTGACTCTCCAGGGCTCTATTTTGCATGATTTTTCATGCAAAAACTTAGAGAAAATGATCCTAGGACTACTGTGAAGACGGGTTTTGAGGGATCTTGGGCATACCTGGCTCGTTGCTGGGTTTTTCTCCTTGTTTCCCCTCTTGGTTGCTTCTCTAAAATGGGTTTTCTTCAAGCTTTTGGGCTGCCATTAGAGGCGCCCAAGAGCTCTATTTATAGAGCTATAAGAGGGTTCTGGAGGGGGCTCTCACCGCCCTTGAATGGCGGTAGAGAAACCTCCAGAATGGCAGTGATTTCTCCTCCAATCACCACCGTTCTAGAACCCTCTAGGAGGTTGAAGATGAAGGGTGCCTATATCAAAACGGGCCCTTGGACTTCAAAGGGCCATAACTTGCTCATTTTAACTCCGTTTTCGGTGATTTTGGTCTTGTTGGATTCCTTTTTTCGAGACGCACCTAATGATACCATTTTTAGGACCCAATTCCTGGGTTCAGTTAAGGTGAATAGTAAAATGTCCAAAATGCCCTTATCTTCACAAACTGAACTTTTCATTGCTAACTTGGGATTTTAATATTACAAAATTAGAGTCATTACATTATTACCCCCTTAAAAAAATTTCGTCCTCGAAATTCCATAAATTATCATCTTTCTGGTATTTGTCTCTTAGATAACTTCTTGGTGAATGCACTCTCCCCTTTGGGAATCAAATCTAGGCTCATCCTCACTTTATCATTCCTATTGTTCCTCCTACAAGGCCTCACCTATAAGGGCCGCTTTTGCTGCGTACTCTGATGCATACTCTCATACGTGCGAGTTTAACAATACCAATTTCTAGCGGTACTTCATCTATCTCAAAATCCTTAGATTCCTATACTTATCTCATCATGTATAGGATAGTCTCCTCATAAGATCATGCTTCTTTATTCATGTATAAATTACTCCATACTTCTTTGAGATCATATTATCTTATTTCTCCTATTTTGAATATCATAGGATAATCCTTTTCATCTAGTGGTCTCTTTCATTATCCATAAGTCAAAAAGTTACCTTCTTTTTATTGTGTCTAACTTTGCTTCTAACCTTTTATATTTGTCTCCAAGATACTTCAATAACTGTCATGGTATCATGTGCTCTACATCCAATTCCTTGATTATCTTTGAATTTCAATTGTCTGCCGTTTTTCCATATGTGACTTTATTCCTTGACCAAAGTTACACTCAAATAAACTCATGAAAGCCAATTAGTAGCATTTTCCATCGAGGACCTTATCATATACTGAAAGTAAAATGTCCTAACTCTATATCCAGTTTCATAATTATTGAATTCATTAAACCCTTTCCTCTGTGAGGATCTTATCGAAACTCATGTCGATTCATCATCATGGGTCAAATGTTCTTGTCAAGAGGCCTATCTTACTATTCACATCAATTTGTCGTTAGGATTTTCAATAATGTTCCTATTCATGCAAAGCAAAAAGTCTCTTATTCATAACCGAGTACCCTTACTAGGTCATGATTGAATCCTTCATCATCCTCTTTTGTCCTTTCTTTTCTTGATGGTTTTCTTTGTAACCTTTCAGTCCAAAAGTTCCATACCTAATCCAGTAGGGTTAGTCCTTAGGAAATTCCTTCAATTGATTTTTCGTACTTGGTATATGCTCATAACAACTAACTATTTGTCTAAAGGCAATGTAACATTAAATCTTCACCTTATATTGTGCTAACCATCTCACCTTTTCTCCTTCCATCCCCTATGTCAATATATTGTTCAATCTTTTACCAAGGCTTCATCATCAATCATACAGTTTGTATTGTTAGGAGGTATCCTCATAAGTAGTGATTTTCTCAATTCCTCAATTTTTTATTTTTCAAGTGCCTCCTTATTTTATCTTTCAAGTGCCTTCTCATACTTAGCTTATAATAGTAATAATTCTCCTTCAATAGCGATTATATCAAATTGTACTGAAGTTGTCAACTCAACAAGTTTAACAATACTCAGGTAGGCATAAACATTTTCTCAGACATAGAAAGACTTTATTTGATTACCTATTGATCTCTTTCCAGATATATCTATGTCATAAGCTCAAGGGCCTCTAACGTGATCAATACTTATTTGCCTTGTTTTTCAATCCAAGTCAGCAATATTTTTCAAACTCAAAGTAATTTCTTTACCTTGTCATGGTAGCCATTAAGGTTTGAAAAAAAATCTTTCACTTTGGTTTAGATCACTTCTTATTTTTGCTTCTGTCTCAATTGTTACTGTATTTATTGTACTTGTAGCTCCTCCATGATGTGGCCTAATCAACTGACCTCATACCCTCAAATGTCTGAGTTTAACAAGTACTTCTTTCAAGAAAACTCAAGTCTAAAGACTTATAACATCCTTATGAGTATATAACTTCGACTACTAACTCATAGACACTAACATACTTGATTAATTAGGGTGGGATACCTTTATTTAGTCAACAGTACTCAATAATGGTCTTAAAATATTTGGTCTTCCAATTTATGATAGCAAGACCTTCATTTGATCCTTGATGGTACCCTTCTTATTGAAGATAGATAGATGGACAAGTCACTGTCCTGGCCTAATTCCTTTTTCAATATAACTTTATTTACTCATGTAGTGGCAAGGTGAGATATCACCAAAATTTCCTTTTTATTACATCGATTGGTGTTCCCCATAAGCTAATGGATCCCATAAGAATCTAATTATAATAATTGATATCAAACCATTTGTAGAATTTTAATTTCTAGTTGGTCACCATTCTTTTTCGAAACTTTCTTGTCGCATAATCCCCTAAAATTTGATACTCTACTCAAAGTCTTAAACCCCATATGCTTTCTCTCTATTATACATATTTACAATAACATCATTGCCAACTCAACTATTATTCTTCCTTTGAAGTTGATTGGTTATCTTCTTACTTGATTCTAGATAAAGTCATGATCTTCTTCTTTTGAATATTCAATATTCATCGAATACTTATTGTTGCATCTCTATCTTTCTCTCTCTTTTCTTCAATATCCATTCGGTCTACTTGGATCAATGTCTCTATATGCATTGTTGCATATACTTGATACTTCATCTATTTCTTTACGTAACATATATGATAAATTGTATGCTTCTCAGAAATTCTAAACTGTCTTAAGATCATTGAAATCCTTAATTGCCTAAAGCCTCAATAAAATTCATACAATGTCTTAATGATGGCATTGACGTTTTGGTCATGCTATACTTTTCTTATAAGTTCATGTTAGGATCAATCTATTATCATAGATCTATCATCCCCAATATTATCGTCAAAAATCTTTTGATAACTCGGTCGAATTCATTTCCTTATCATATTCGTGTTATGTTCCTCTTATTCACATAATCTATCACTTGTATACCTCTTCTGATTTGCTCCATAATTCTTAGGTAATTATTTTTCAATAGCATTTTACTCTCCTGAATAGTATCCAAAATTGAGTTAAGTCCTTCAAGATCCATACCTTTGTGACCTAGTTCGAGTAACTGTTATTTCCTAATATCATCTTGCATTCTCATCCCTCTTAGATTATCATCAAAATCATCTCAAAGTCTGTCTTTTAAATCCATTATCATACTCATATCATATCCCTTGTGACAGTGTACTCATATTATGATATTCTTTATGATGGAAAGATAGCCACCTAGGATCTTCAATTTTCTCACCTTTGATGAGATTACTTTATTGTAGGTCAACACTATCTACTAGCAAGTCCATTAATCATCTTCATTCATTCATTGTCATCCTAATATGATCCTTATATCAGATTTCATCTTTGCACCACTGCACAACAATTCTTATTTCTTATGATTTTGATAGGATTCAAGCAATCCAATATCTAAGTATTTGCTAGGACTATCTCCTTTTTCACTTATGTGTTTACGATGAAATACCTTGAGCATTATTATTGTAATCATCAAATAGAAGCAGGCATCTCTACTACTCCTATTTATACTACTTATTCTTGATTTTCTCTATTGTCCATGTCGCTTGGACATGCTGGACAGGCTGTGAAAGGATAAAACCTGGGCTCTGATACCAACTGTGATGACCCGAGTTTTCCCATGCATTTTTAAATGCAATATCTAATTCCTAAGGCAAGATGCATCCCTATTTGAAAACCATTTTATAAAAACCATGCAATGCAGCGGAAAACCTCTTAGTTTTTAAACTCATTTTGAAAACCCCAAGTGTCGTTTGCTTTCACAACAGCCAAAGTAGTTTTTGAAAAACTTTAGAAATCATAAGTGTTTTTCCCCAGATCTATCCAGTCACAGCACATAGCCCAACTGTAATACAAATACATGTCCGAAGGGTTGAGAGTTCACTTACATGTATAACTGTCTCCTTTTTAATTCACTTGCTCGTAGCACTAATATCTTCTGAGACGTCTTCTATTTGTGAGTGGATCTATCCTGAAAAATGTTAAGGATAGGGTGAGTATATACTATACTCAGTAGGAGTCTATCACTACTAGTTTTGCAATGCATGAGATGTTTAAAATCATATGCTCATAAAAACATATGCATGTTCGAATAATCATGTTCAATATCGATATTAAAAACTATTGTCAAACCGGAATACTGACGACTTAAAGAAATACCATAACCCAAGTCGAAAGTATCATATATCATAAACATAATGATATGCATCAGATGCTCAACTGAATCCAACTCATGGATGTCTGGTATGGTATGGTCGACCAACCTCATATCATGCCATATGTAATGCAAATAAGTCCACAAAACCATAGGGTCCAACTGTGCCCATGACCTCACCGCCGTGTGATCCCCGGGTACCTAGGGACACAGGATCATATACCTCCACGGGGCATATGACACTTTGACCCAGTGCCGTGACACCAGTGGTAGCCCCTTATACCACATGCAGTCGAAGTAGGGACATGCCCTTTTTGGTGTGGTACCCATCCATCTAATAGTGGTAGAGGCTGGGTGGCCACTCCAAACCTCTCGGCATAGCGCCCACAAGCTTACTAGCCCAAATCATGTATGATCAAATAAACCAAAAACCTCTTTTCAAAACCTGTCCTCTTTGGGTCCCTCACAACTACCTGGCCCTTGGCACTCCAGCGTCTTTTGGCAACCCTCAAGGACATGCAATTTTTGCAAGAACTTAATGCTCATAAATCATGCAATGTATGCAATAGTTTGCAAAACATATCTATGCATAATGTATATGCAATTATTTACAAAATATGTCTATGCATAAAGCATTTATCACATGCATGCTAAACAAGTCATATACTTGAAACATGTATTCACAAAACAATCATAGTTCTTTTAAAAGAATCTAGTAGCGATAGAGCACCTACTTAGCTAGGCTGCGCTAACCCCTCTGTCCTCGTACGCTCCTGAACATGGTTTGGAGAATCAGGGTTAGTTTGGCCTATATTTTATGGTTTTAGAGTAGTTGGTCTTATTACTTAGGCATTAGGGGTCCATCCCTATGCCTATGGGTGTCCTAAAGTCCTAATTGGGCCTTGGTATTCTCAGTTTTCCAAAGGTCTATCGGCCACGCGCCACTATCCTATTCTAAGGTTCATACCTACCTTTGATTGGGCCTTAATCAAGGATTTTATAGTTTGGGTGTGTCCGCATCGTTGACACGGACACAACGCCTTTTGCGGCGCCTCAATCGGAGCTCTAGATCTCAAGTTATAAACGTTTTAGTGTCACACGTACATAAGGGCCTTAAGAGAGAAAAGGCGAAATGCTAGCGTTTCGTTCGTTGGGGAACCGGAGCATCCTCAGGACACCCTGGTTTGACCCTGTCAAACCAGTGCGGCCCAGGGAACATCCCTAGGTCCTTGGTGACTCTCCAGGGTTCTATTTTGCATGATTTTTCATGCAAAAACTTAGGGAAAATAATCCTAGGACTATTGTGAAGACGGGTTTTGAGGGATCTTGGGCATACCTGGCTCGTTGCTGGGTTTTTCTCCTCATTTCCCCTCTTTGTTGCTTCTCCAAAACATGTTTTCTTGAAGCTTTTGGGCTGCCATTAGAGGCGCCCAAGAGCTCTATTTATAAAGCTATAAGAGGGTTCTAAAGGGGGCTCTCACTGCCCTTGAATGGCGGTGGAGAAACCTCCAGAATGGCAGTGATTTCTCCTCCAATCACCGCTGTTCTAGAACCCTCTAGGAGGTTGAAGATGAAGGGTGCCCGTATCAAAACGGGCCCCTATGTTTTGCACGCTAAATCTGTTTTTTGTAAAAATTACATTTTTGCCCCTGGATTTCAAAGGGCCATAACTTGCTCATTTTAACTCCGTTTTGGGTTATTTTGGTCTTGTTGGATTCCTTTTTTTTGAGACGCACCTAATGGTACTATTTTCAGGACCCAATTCCTATGTTCAGTCAAGGTGAATAGTGAAATGACCAAAATGCCCTTATCTTCAAAAACTGAACTTTTCATTGCTAACTTGGGATTTTAATATTACAAAATTGGAGTCATTAAAAATGGTCCTTGTATTCTGATGATGATGTATCATGTGCCCTAACTTGTTATATGTATCTTTATGGTACCATACATAGGTATTCATGTTTTTTGTATGCTATTACAAGTTGCATAGGCTTACTGTAAGTTGTATTATCATGTTTCTTGTATGCTATCACAAGTTGCATCTAGCATTAGATAATTTGTAACACTAGAATGCTCTCTCTATACTTTAGATTATGTATATTGCCAATCAAAACTTGTAACAACGTATAGAAAATAGCATATAGACTATCTGTTATAGAATTGTACTATGATCATATGTGATTTGGTTTCATCTTAGATTGGATATATTATTTAAGAAATTATGACTTTACATATGCATCATGGTTTTGTTTTGAATACAAATGTGTGTCATAAAAGATGTTTTCATAATGTAAATCACAATTCTTTGTGCATAAATGCATCTTGTTCCACTAGCACAAGTAGAAGCTTGTTGATATACTGTAATTGTTTACAATGTCTCATATTTGAAAAATTAGAACAAAAAGAAGTGCAACATAAGTCAAATGACAACACATAGATTATTGTGTTAGCAGCTGCAAAAATCAAGACTTCTTAAGTTAGAAGGTGAGCTTTTGTGAGGTTTATAATTTTCTTTAAAGTATATGTAAATTGAAGCTGTAAACAATATTTACTATGACTACTAATCAATGTGATCTATGGTTGTGATTAGAGGTTCTTGGAATGGAAGAAATTAATTTGAATGTTTTAAATTATAACTACTTTGAACAATGTTTATCAGGTGATTTGTGTCGAAAGGATTAAATGCATAAATGTCATAAAATAGAAGAAACCCTAAAGCAGGGGCCAAAAAATGGCATCAATGTGATGTTATGCCAAACCAATATGGATTGCCATGGGGAACTAGGGACATTTCCAATACTAACATTCCCCTCTTGGTAGAAATGAGAAGCACATTTCGCCTTTAAGTCCTTATTTTTGAAAAGAAATGACACTTGGGGCTTTTAGAAAAAGTCTTCCAAAGAAAATTATTTTTTCTACTTTTTTTCAAAGTATTCTTAGATATTTAGTGGGGAGAATTTAATTATTGAACATATTGAATGTAGTACTAACTTTTGACACATTTATTTTGAATAAAATATTTTAACTTGTGTAGAAAAATGAAACTTGAAGAAAATCAACAACATGAAGGATAATCAAACTTAAGCAGCCTTCACAAGTGAAAAGGTAGAGAACTAAAAAAAATTGAATAGATTTTTAAGATAAAGTCAAAGGAAGTAAAAGTGTTGGCCTAGTTCAATAGTAAGGGGGAAAAGATAAGTCACAAGGCAGCATCCTATATCATCTACCTTTGTTGCACAATATGAAGCGTGGTACCTATTACGATTGATTATTGGAGACATATGTCACCATCAATCAAAGATTGAATATGGGAGATGGTTGAGCTATGTAAATGCTCTGCACATATAACTTAATGTGCTTTATCTTGGTATTTTCATGTAAAGTAATGTGCTTGTTGCAACTTAATTGTTATCTGCCTTTGACTTTTTGATGACAAGAAGATGTGTGCTTTGCAGACTATTGGAGAACAATGGAGAAAATGGAAGAACTACCTTGCTAGGAACTACACACTAACAAACATAGATAATATATCAAGGTTGTTACACTATACATGATATATATTCCAATCTTATTGTCCAAGATCTATGGAATTAATTCTTATGGTGCCACCTATCTACTTAATTTTGGGTATCAAATAAACCAAGGTTTGATTAACATAATTATAACCTACTCTATCAATTGTGTTTAATTACATACCTTTAATTGCAAATGTGTAGACGAAGACTGTGAAAGGGAGAGAGGTGCATGCGATCAATCATATGCTAGGTTGGAAGAACAAGAATTATATGTGATAGTTCATTAACCAAAAGAAGGCTGGGACTTTAAAACCCATTAACGACATCGTCCTCTAGAAAATGGAACATTTAGAGGGGTGCAACACCCAAACCTTTAAAGATGAAGCTGCTACTCAAGTTACTTCTTGAATAATAAGTGGTTGCACATGTATACCCTTATCTTTCTTGAATATATATTATAGATTGAGTAATAAAATTGATCATGTTCTTATAATTAAATTGTGTAGGACAAGATGAGGAAAGAAATCACATAAAGGGACTCTAAGCAGCACTACTGTAAAGGATGACATCTTGTATATGGCTTTGGGAAATAAGGGGGAGAGCCCTAACCAACTAAGGGGCCAATGGCATGGTATTGTGCTTCAAATTCTTTTGTTACAAAGCGCTTGAAGTCAACTACAAAAATTTTCTTGAGTAGTTGAAAGCACGGTTAAAAGATCAAATATAAAATGAGGTTCGTAATAAGATAAAATGTGGAAACCTAGGCTTTTAGGAATAACTTTTCATAATTCCTTTAGAAAATAGTAGAAATTTTTTAGAAAATATTTTTAATATATTTAAAAATTATTATTTAATATATTTCAAAACCACTTCTTCAAGTCTGAGATCATTTACAAAATCTCTGTACATGTGCAAGTAAAATAAACATTGAATTGTAAGAGCACATAACCAAGACCCATGGGTCATTGCTGCACAAATAAATCCATAATCCAAACATGAAATGGAATTAAATCCTTATTACATGTCTATCAACAAAATTCTATAAAATTTAAAGTAACCTAACTAAAGAGCTAAAGTTTACTCCTCATACTTTGACCTTCTTCTACCATTTGAGTCCTTTTATGCACTAGTTCAATTCTACTCCATATGAAGTTTCACCTGAAATGGGGCTGGGGGTGAGTATAACTACTCAATAGGAGAACAGTAGGTTAGTTTTGAAAACTAACAGCAATCATGTCTTCAACAAGTACAATCATTACATAAAGTATCATCAAATATGATCATAACCACATTAACATAGTTCTAAGTACTCATAATGACACAAATGCATAGCAAATAGCTCTTAAGATGTCTTATACATCACAAATTGTGAGGACCAAGGTTTCCAAAAGAGTTTTCCTTAAATTCTTTATGAAAACCTCAAGAATTCCTGGGAATTTTTTTTTTTAACATTTGGAAAAAATACTATATAATAGATTTCTAAAACACCTTCTTGCCTCGGCATCTTTTCAAAACTCCATATCTACATATAAAGTAATCAAAGACTTAAAATAGCACATAGTAGGACCTATTGTTACACCCCAAACAACTAAGTCAATCCATACACCAAACATGAAATAGAAGTAAATTCATATTACATGTTCGTCAATGGATGTCTTTCACATAATGTAAAGTAGCCTTACTAAAGCTCATTATCAAAAGTAACTCTTCATACTTTGATATTGTGATGCTACTTGTCTTCGTTGCTGACACAATAAGAATCTAATCTTTGAAACTTTCACCTGAAATGTTTTGGGGGTGAGTATGGCCACTCAGTAGAAAATTCCTAAGTCGGTTCAAAAAACTACAAAAATTAAGGTTTTATGCAAAATAAATCATTTTCTTCAAATTAACTAGCAATATTAGATATCTGCAATACAATGGCTTAATAATGATTATAATTCAAGAAATGTATTGTAATAATTTGGAATCGTGTTTGAAATAATCATATCACGCAACTCGGCTTAATCATACATGATATTATGATCAAGCATTTAATATCAGATCCACAACAAATAATTTCTCAAATGAAAGTTGCAATTCTGAGGATGATCACACATATATAATAACTAATAGATCAAATATCTGAGTAGCAACATCCTGCAATAGGCCTTATAGGCAATGGTCTAAACCCTCAAGGATGACTGACATGTATATCATGTTTAACTAACAAAATGACAAAGTATGCATGTAGAGAAAAATCACCAACTTTGCTCAGCTGCAGATACTGTGCCACACACATCGGCTCTCATGGGGTCATCGAATTTGGTAGTAAGTAGTTTACCCATGACACATACTTTTGAAGTAGACCATGGTTTTAGGACTGCTATCTTGTTCAAATGTTAGGGACCAATTTGAACCCTATAGCATAGTGCCATAGGGTATTATAACCCTTTGGATGACCAACTCTAGTCATAGGATATCAAAGTACACTCATGCATTATTGAATATCTCACCCATATAGGGTCCAAATAAAGCCACCATCTTCAAGTGGATACATACACATATAATGGCAATGCTTTAGCATAAGGAAAAACACAGCCACATGAATACTTAATTCCATGAATATCACCCAATGATGAATCACACCCAAGCACATAGTCACATTACTTGGAAATCATAGAAGCTCATGACTTTCACATTCACAAATCATGTTCATGGTAGTAACTTTGTATTAGTGAACACTCAACTCAAGTATCACCAAACTATGTAACATAGTACTACTAAAATTAGGTCTTTTAAAGTTAGTGTAAAGAAGACAACTATCATCATAAAAATAATACAAGTCAGTTTTAGAAAAATGACTTTAAAAATCATACTTAAGAAGATGAATCATCACGAACCAACTTCCTAAGTGTGGCTGTAAATACCTTTTCTTTTTCTTTTTCTTTTTTGTAGTAATAGCTTTAAAAGTTGGCTTTTGAAAACAACTTAAAAAGTTCCCACTTTTAAAGCATGTTTTGTAAATTGACTTTAAAAGCCTCAGTTTAGTGAGGTGGTAAACACTTTTTTACATGTTAATAGCCTTAGAAGTCAATTTTAAAAAACAACTTTAAAAGTATGACTCCATTATATGAATTTTTACAAATAAATATTATTCCTTTTTTTAAATTAATTTTTCCTACGAATGGATCTTTCATCTTTTGCATCAATCTTCATTGTTAATTGAAAATTGTACACATGTGTGCATGCATGCAATTTAGTTTTATTGAAACATTTATAATTCTTGTACACCTAGTATTTGGTAAAGTGCCTAACCAAGTTTGCTAATCTTTTCATGTCTAAGAAGTTTTCACACACATCTGATCTTCAATTTGTTGAAAAAATGGACAAATATGCTTGGATGACTGTGACAAGAATATCAAAAGAATATGAAGAGTGAACAAAAAAGTTCATATAGTTCACAGTTAGGGCAAGTGGGGATTTTAATGGCATGCATTGTCTATGTTTAAAATGTGGAAACTTAAAAAAGGTAACTATAGAGAAGTTGAGAGAACATTCATGCTTCAATGGAGTCTGTGAAAGTTATCACTTATGGATTTGGCATGGGAAAAACTTTTGCATGGGCCCTCGACAAGGGGGGGATGATTTGAAGACACCAAAGTATCTGCCGTATTCAATACGGCTACACCGAGATGCATACGATGACTTTCAAAATGACCCTAAACTATTCTATGCTACATTAGAGGAAGCTGATGAGTTCTTGTACCCTAAGTGTAAAGATTGTACCAAGTTGTCTTCAGTGGTAGAGCTTTACAACATGAAATTGAGATTCGTTTTTTTAGATCAAAGTTTTATGGAAATCTTGAAAGTGGTGGATAAAATGCTATTAAAAAATAACAAATTGGTGAGATTCACATGGGAGGCAAAGAAAATCCTGGCTACACCTAGTTTGAAGTATGAAAAGATACATGCTTGCCCCAATGATTGCATCTTCTATAGGAAGTAGAACAAGTATAAAGCTACATGCCCAACTTATGGACAGTCAAGATGGAAGTTGAAGAAGAATTCAACTAAGATGGCAACAAATTTTCCTCCAAAGGTCCTATGGTATTTCTCCCCCATTATAAGACATAAAAGAATGTTCCATGATATACAAATAGCAAAGAAACTAATATGGCATGCCAAGGAGAGAATAGTTTGTCATTATTCATGTCATCCAACAAATAACAGCACGGAAGTTCACAAACTTCATATGTCCTAATTTTGGATCAATAACCTAGAAACCTATAACTTAAATTATCTAAATACTATATTAATCCTCATGGTTCTATAAGTAGTAGGTATAGTTGTTGGCCTGTTATAATGGTTTGTTAGAACCTTAGATAATTTCTATGTTGATATGGGCTCCAAAGTAGCCAAGGAACGATATTAATGTGTATTTAGCTCTCTTGATCGATGAGTTTAAGATGTTATAGGACACAGGTGTTGAAGCTTACGATGCATACAAGAAAGAGTTGTTCACCCTAAAGGCTATACTGTTGTGGACAATTATGATATATGTAAATGTTTATTTATAATAAATAAACAAATTGATAAGCAATTAATTTTGTATAAAAAGTACGAAATTAGTAGTTCTTGTGTTATAAATTATAGAGAACTATTCTTGGATTTTTCCAAAATTCATAAAACATTCATTTCTAAACTAATGATCTAAAAGTTTGATATTTTGTAGGTTCAAATGATAATAATGAGTAAATATGTAATTTATCATAATTTCTAGATATTAATTAGGGTTTTTCATCTTCATGGTGTTAAAAGAACAATCTAAAGGTCAAGATTGCTTGAAAGGAGAAACATTCATTTCTAAACTAATGATCTAAAAGTTTGATATTTTGTAGGTTCAAAAGATAATAATGAGTAAATATGTAATTTATCATAATTTCTAGGTATTAATTAGGGTTTTTCATCTTCTATGGTGTTAAAAGAACAATCTAAACGTCAAGATTGCTTGAAAGGAGAAGTCAAGCCATGCAACCCACCTAAGCCATAGAAGCCATCCTAGGAGAAATCAAGTCAAATAAGCCATGAAGCCATCAAAGGAAACCATGATAGCCATTTAAGCTAAGTTAGCATGGGTCCACATGTCTTAGGAACTTTCTAAGCAATTTCCCAATTGAACAAAACATGTTTTAAAGAGAAAAAATAGTAAGAAAGGTTGCCTTATCAACAAGGAAAGGTGGCATGCACATGTGGACCAATTAGAGAAGAAAGCACATTCCTTAGACTTTTCTTTTCTCTCTCCTTCTAATTCCCTTCCACTCCTAGAGTCCTACTTCTAATTCCCTTGTCCTATCTTATCTCTTCCTCATTATTATCTCTTTTTCATATATTCCTAAGATAGCATGTTATCAAATTTTGTCACTTAGGAAGGACCAAATCACCTATAAATTGAACATCATCTTCACCATCTCCTAAAAAAGGCACCATGCCTCGCTCCTTAGAGGCTGGATCTCCATGCCTATTTTTAGTTCCACCATGCTCCTTCCTTTCCAGCTGTCCAAGCCTTTGTCCTTCAAGTTCTAGGTTGGTATTCTTGTTACTTTCTTTCCTTGTTTCCTTGCTTAAGGCTTTTCCTTATTGCTTTGATTCCTTATTTCACACATTTCTTTCCTTGCTTGTTTTTCTTATAGTTAATTCTAGTTTAGTGCTTTAAATCCTTGTATCTAAGGGCCACAAATCTCTTCTAGTGACAGCCAAGAGATAGTAGCCTTTGGTTCAAGTTATTATTTCCTTGATGCTCTTTAATTCTCTTGCCCTTTGATTCTCTTTTGAGTTCACACACATGCTAGCTCAGTATTTTATTGTTGGATTACTTTTAAGAAGATTGAACACAAAACTTTGGGTTAATTTCATGTTGCGCACCTTGGTTGCACCCTTTTACATTCAATAAAATAAAGTTTTGTTCCATGCTTAATTTTCTAGAACCTTTTGCACACTTCATGGATGTTTCCTTATCTTTAATATGCATGTTCCATGATTATATTTCATTGATGATTCACCACTTAGGTTGAGTTGCATCTTTAGATTTTACATTTAAGAAGTTCTTCATTCTAGCTTTAGGAAGTTCATTCTAGAATTAGGTTTTAAGTTTATTTATGATTTAGTTTCTTACTTTGAAGGCATGCTAGTTTTAGAGAGTTTCCATTGAGTTAAGTTAATTTCATGCATGTTTAAATTTTCAAGTTATTTTAATTCCTAGATTAGGTCACAATATATATATTTTGGCTAGGATAGTTCATATAATTCAAGATCTAATTGCTTAAAAATATGTAAGATTCCTTATGGGATTGACCTCACTCACATAGGAGTATTAAAATGATTCATGCACTTGTAAGTAATTTTAAAACTTACATCACAAATCACAATTACAAAAAATGGGGCAATTTTTTTTCTTTTGTTTCCATACCGATCTAACATTTCTTAACACTCCCTACTAATAATTATCAATGAAACAATCCAACTAGATATTGTAACAACCCCAATTTTTAACTTCCATTTAATGTAATATTTTAATTTTATTTTCAATGAAATGTGAATTTGGAATTCCAAGTTTGATTTCCAAGAAATGGACCTTGAAAGACACTTAGTTGACCCTCAAAACCTCAATATTTGGAATGTTCATGTCGAAATAGTGCCAATTACACTAATTCAGGAGGTGGCTAAAATTGATAATGACACCCCCCCCCCCCCAAATTTTGTCTATTTGTGGGTTGTAATTGGATGTGCCTTACGAGGAGCATGCACAACATGTGGACAAAAAACTACCGTAGGACGGGCCAACTCCCTTGGTTGGTAGCAATCCAAACAAAGAAAAATGTGGATGCCAGAGAAAAAGGGAAAAACCCAAGTGTTTGCTCGCTCTCTTTTCTCCATCCACAAGCACCTGTACGCAAGCCCCTCTAATCAAACCCCCTGACAGCATGACAATTCCCCTCCATTTGATCCACTTTATCTAATTTCCCCAGTGCTAGAATCCCTCATTCTCTAGAAATGCACCATACAAAAAACCCATTCTAGCCTTCCTGTCTGGTGCACAACCCCACGAAAGACCCTAACACTTCCCAACCCCCTTTGCCTAGATCTCTGATGCCAGCATTCCCCTTTTCTCTCCTTCCTCGATCAAACTTCCCTTCAGCGCAGCCAACCTAACATGTTGGTGCACAAGCTAGCTACATAGTCCCTGTCCTCCCTATCTTTCTTCCTCCTACACTGCACATAGCAAACCCATCTCCCTCTCCCCTTGGCTCTTCACCAGTAGCTATTGACAAATGATTTTCTTCAGTTCTAGGGCATGTGTGGGAAGGGCACCTAAAATCCCCTATCTACTTTCCTTCACCTACACAGCCTGACTATTGGGTAGGCTAGCACTAAGAGACCCTTCCCCCTTCGCCCCTCCCCATTTGTGGTCGAGTTCGAGTGATGACCATTCCAAAGCCACCACTAGCCACCTTCCTCTCTCTCTCTCTCTCTCTCATTATGCTAATTTGACACAAGTGGATGATTTGGGCCAGATCACTATGGATAGCCTATATTGGGAACCTTCGAGATGATTGGTTGACAATTCGGTGACACAACCAGCAAGACATCATTCAAAATTTGACCTATGCGAGGTAGCATTATTATACTAACCATTTAATTTCATAGATTTGGATGTAATTAGCTAGAATTGAGAATGATTTGCATTTAAACATGACCTACTAGTTGATTTAGTGATGGATCATCTAAGATTAACCTAATATGAGGATGATAATTCTAGACTACATTATAAATTGGAGTAATAAATGAATTTAATAGCTATTGGTGGGCCCAATTTGATGTGATCTGGATTATCAGCCAACCTAGGGGGGCCCAGCTTGAGATCCCATGGCTAAGAACTATTCGATCATGTTAAAAATAGTAAAATTGAGAACTAGAAGTATAATCTTTACTTTACAATCAAGAATCCCACTTAAATGAATAACTTGAATTCTAAATTAGACCTGGATGTAATGTGTATCCAGGTACTTGGGAGGTATAGACGAGTGATTCTTCATCTAAGGTAGGTGGATTGAGATTGTTATCTAAAGCTTAATAATTGCTATGATTTGATAAGATTGAATTACTATTGCAGATGCTGATTTACATGTACAATCTTCAATTACTAAAATTAAGGAAACATGTGAAAAACAATGTGGTTATCTCGTGACATATTTTACTTTACCAAATAAAAAAAAAGTAAATACTGAATTTTAATTGAAAATGTTATTATCGGCCTATTTATAACATCCAAACAAAAGTGTTCTAATTTTTGAAGTTAAACTTGCAAGTGCACCAATCGGTTATAGTAATTCATGCGATGGAGGTCGATCCCATGAGGAATTAAATAGATTTGTGATATTAGTGGGTCCTCTCTTAAATTACTTAACCTCATTAAAGATAGTGAGATTTTATCCTAACTAAGAATGGAAACTTAACATAAATCTAAGCTAGATTATGGAAATATGCTAAAAGTAAATATGCTTCAACTAGAAATTTTCCTAAAAACACACTTTCTAAAAATAAAACCTTATAGGTTTAAAACTTGCCTAAATTAACTTTCTAAGCATGAAATTTGGAAATGTTGTGAATCTAGTTAAGGGAACTATTATAAGAAAATTAGGCAACAAATCTACCACTTTCCTAAACTTAACTTTCTAAAACCATATAACAAGCTAATGGAACTAAAGATATAGAGACATGCATAATTAAGTAAGGAAATCAAGGACAAACAATGCACAAAATTCCTAAAGAATGCTCTACATAGTTCATCATGAAAAAGGCAAAATCTATTTCTCGTGATCAAGGAATCTTCTTACCCATAAACACTTGTCAAAATGCAACCTGCAAAAATGAGCAACTCTATTTTTTGTGCAAAAAGGACTTAAAAACATGCACATGATTCAAGATCCATGTGCATGGAACAAAATGCTATGTATCTTACACCTAAATAGAAACCCTCTTACAAATTAAAATGCAAGGTATGGAAGATAGTAATAAGTAGGAAAATTGCATGAAACAAAGATAAACATGTGATGACAACTTAGCTCAAAAGCATTGCATCAAGCACCTTGTGCGTGACAACTTAGAGTCATGTGCATGGTCCTAAAATGCTAAGATTCAATTACTATATAATCAATCAACTAAATGAGGCAAATAAGCATATATTTAAACTAGTAACCAGCACTTCAAGATCCAATTACAGACCCTTCACCAATCATTCAAAAAAATTCTTCCAAACCTCTCATGACCATGCATACAGAACAAGCGTTATGCACATGGAACTAAAGTGATTATGGATGATTTTTGTGCTTGAATTGAGAGGTATTTTTTATTAGTAACTTATTTGAATGATGAACTAATAGAAAAATAACTGAAGCACATTCATCAACAAGATTGAATCAATACTCAAAAATATGCTTCATTCAAAGGAAAAGATTAAAAGGATATGCTAGTCCCACGCAAAACATGTGAAAAATCAATTTTCAAAATTAATACAAATTGCCATTTTTGTAGGTACTTGTAATTCCATTTAGCATAGGCAACAAGTCCTTAAACCCTTAGGTTACCCCTAGTAGACGACTTAAGCCTTGTGAGGGTTTGTAATGAATACACGCACAAAATTATTATAATTTTTGTGAAAGTCATTTAGTCATTTGAGAAAATTTTCACCTATTCAACTCATATGAAATACCTACCTTTAACCTGCTAATAAAGATGAACAAAAAGGTTTAAATCCTGCCCCTATGCTAAAGATATCCCATTATTCACTACTACACAAAGGCTTTAAAAATCAGTAAAAAATGCTAATAAATATTGATTAAAAATGACTTCTATTAAGTTGAATTCAAAAATAGATAACTTTTAAAGTCATTTAAATAAACAACTTCAAAAGTCCCTCTCTTTTTTTCTTTTTTTTTTGTTACATTGCAATCACTACCTATATTTCTACATTCAATGTAACACCTGATACAATTTTCTTACAATCTTTATACACTTGAAAAAAAAATGTACCTTCACTTCCACATTGGGTACAAAACATCCAAATTCATTATTATCCATCTACATCTATCTTGAGAATACTTCATAAAAGAAACCACAACACATGCATTTACTACAACATTCACATTCACTTCATTTGTAAGACTGTACACATTTGCATTTACTTTCACACTCTAAGTTTCCCTCAATCATCATCCCATAAAAGTTGCATAATTCAATAAATATAATGAAAACCAACCCCCATATTCACTTAATTTATAATATCCAAATTCACTTCGTCCATACTTACTCATTTACTACCATACTCCAAGTTTCCACTCATTCATTGCTTAAAATACATACATATATATATATATATATTTCAAAGATAATAATGAAAGCTAAAAGAATACATTTAGTCTTTCCTTCTTCATATTTGTTTTCTGAACCTTATAAAAACTAACAAATTGGTAACAAAGCATGTTCAATCAAAGTGGTAGGGCATGAAGAAGGTGGGACAAGAATAAATCATCGAACTACTGGCTAGAGTTAAAGGTGGGTGAAAACAATTCATCACCGTAGTAACAAAATACAATGGTCAAAATAAAAATTTAAGGTTTGGGTATCCAATAGTCTTTTATTCCTATATTCTGTGGAGAAAATTATGAAATTTTGAGTATGAAGATGAAAAGTCTCTTTCTATCACAAGATTTATGGGATTTGGTTGAAATTGGTTATGTGAAACTTGAGCAATCAACAACTCTTACAAATACTCAAAGAGAATCTTTGAAGGAGACCAAAAAGAGAGATGCAAAAGGCTTGTCCCTCATTTTGCAACCAATCTCAAATAATTTATTTTTTAAGAATCATGAAAGTTTCAAAGGCTATAGAAGCATGGAACATTATATAAGAGCAATTTCAAAGAAGCACAAAGGTGAGAACGATTACACTATAAGCTCTTAGAAGCAAGTTAGAGAATATCCAAATGAAAGAATCTAAAACTCTAAAAGAATATTTTTCTAGAATATTGAAGTAGTAAATCAAATGGGTATATATGGTGAAGTTATAACAGATAAGAAAGTTGTCAAAAATATTTTGATTAGTTTGCTAGAAAAATTGATTCCATAGTCTTAGTTATTGAAGAAATAAAAGAAATATCCAATTAAGTTTTCAAGAGTTGATGTCATCACTACAAACCCACAAGAAAATGTTGTTGAGGCACTCTGAAAAATCTACAAAAAGGGCTCTGCAATTTAAGCTAAATTTAATTAAAAAAAATGTGCCACAATCTTAAGAACACTAAAAGGAAGAATCATATAGAAGAGGTAGTCATGAAAGAGGAAGTGCTTAAGGAAAAGAGGAAGAAATAATCAAAACAGAAATATAACAATAGAAAATTTTGAACAGGAGTGTAGGTATTCCACCATATTCAATTTATAGAATAAAAACCAAAACCATATTCACTTCATTTACAAGCTCCAAATTCACTTCATCCATACTTACTTATTTACTCCCATACTCCAAGTTTCCACTCAATCATCGCTTAAATATATATATATATATTTCAAAGAAAATAAAGAAAACTAAAAGAACATATACAAGTGAATGAAAAAATACTTTATTATGTATTTTACATTCACGTAGTTAATCCAAGTGTTCTAATTGAAAATCATGATATACTCAACCCATTCGCTTCATATTTCATTAAGGTTTACTTTGGAGTAATGACTCTTGTTTACCCACTTGAAAAGCACAACAGCCTATAATACGACATATTTAATTCACGTCACAGTCTTTTAGCTGGATCCATAAAAAACTATAAAAAAATATAAGATTATAAAAAGTAAAAATTGTCTTATCTTTCTTAATTTGGAGATACTAACACCATCGAATATTAGGCTCCTCGTATATCTCAGCACATAGTACTCGCACTCCCAATTTGACTATCGTCTAGGGCACTATGGACAACAAAAATAATTTAGAAATATCATTTGTAATATTGTAAGTTTAATTAGTGGTAAAATAGAATAATTAACTATTTTTTATACCTTAACATTCTTCCAAGTGAGTTTTGGTGGTTGTACTGTGTTGATTATATTAGCCCATGTTAACCATGCTCAATTAATTTAAATTTCAAATGCATTATAGATGAATAACAAATTAATTATCGAGACATAAATACATGAAAAGAATAAAAGCTTACTTATTTATAATTTTTAAGAGGACAAGACATATGTGCAATCCACAAGGATATAAAATGAAAGCCTACCCACTATGCACATCCAAAAGGAGCAGCATCCAATGAGCCCTATATCGATAGTTATATGAATTGTAATTAAAGTTGACATTCCCTAAGTATAGAATAAGTTAGCAACAAAACAAGAAAATTAAAACTTACCCATTATTGTAAGGAATCATTAAGCCTTGTCCCTTAGATCATTGGAAGAAGCTTGGTAAAGCATCAACAACACACCTCTCTAGCAGCCATTGCTCTGCCACTCCACAAATGATGCTAGGGTCAAAGAATTTGTAAAGTATACCCTCAACCTTAAAAAGTTTAGTTGCATCATTCAAGATGCTACATAAAAGAAATAATTATTACATATACCATGAAAATATAACATGTAATGTCAAATATTTTATAAGCAAATATGTGCATATACCCCACGTGGGAGACAATGTGAGGGAGACCGAGTTGATCCCATAGGGAAACTAGTAATGGGTCCTCTACCATAAGTGGAACTTCAACAATGTCATTGGCAAGCACTCCCTCCTTAATTCATATGGATTTGATTGCCCTATCTTCATTGATGAGATTATAGATTAACCTTAGGGATCAAGGCATGTTAGGTGGAACTTCCGCAAGATCCTTAGATGGCTATTGTAAAATATGTAAACAAATTTAGCTAAATAATACTAATCAATGAAGAGGACTTAATGTATGATGAGAAAAAACAAACATATATACAAGTACATATTCCATTGGTGCAATGGCAAATGAGCTCAATGGTGCAAGTTGTTGCTGATTAACTATATAAAGTTAATAAACAATTTCATTGAGGCCTCTAGCTAAAAATTATTGATTAGGAAGGTAGTATGATATGATACACACTGTGGACTCTATGGGAATGACTAGTTCTCTGGCCAAGTGACATGATATGCAACTGCCTACCCAATGGTTATAATATTTTTCATTTTTAAAGTGAATGGTAGGGTGGGAATATCATACAAAGTCATGGTAATGGATACTTATTAAGTATGTGGTGGCATACTAATTCCATGCAAAATGGTTGATTAATGCTCATAGCATGAACCAACTGCCATGATGTTTTGATAGGAATCCAAGGAAAATAGGCATTGACACACATGTAAATTAGATATATAATAGAGTGATTAAGATAGAGAATTGTTATAGAAGGACAATGAAAATTCTTAGTTTTGTATATATATATATATATACACACACACGTACCTCGGATGGAATTTCTTTTTTGAGGGGCATCAGTTGTCCTTCATGAACTTCTTCAATTGGAGAAATGCAGCTAGCATTTGATGGAGGCAAAGGGGCATTATGAGAATTATTTGCAGGGGATTGAGAAACTATCATCAAACCTCCTTCACACAACTTCCTAAACGTATGTGTTTTTATTTTCTCAACCAACTCATTGTAGGCCTCCTAATCTTGAACTATAGGTAAAATTTTACTAAAGAATTTAGATGGAACAATATTGTGCCCCATGCCCCTAACTCAACTAGGATGGTCCTTCTTATTGCCCATAGCCCTCCACAGGATGTAATCGTTGCAGCAGTGATGCTTAGAGTTCTTGTACTTGTGCTTTCTTGGGCAAGAATATCCTGCAAAGTTTAATTAGAAAGATATGATTGTTATTTAATTAATTATATAAAATTGATAGATACATGGAACCACTTACAATGTGAGAAGAAATTTGAGCAGTAGTGTCATATGAGAATGTTTGGCCAGTACAGCCCACTGAATCCACCATCTTCTAGAGGATGGAATGATCAATGGGTTCCACAATCCCAGCTTTCTTTTGCTATCAAGCATGAAACTATAATTAGAGAACAAAATGTATATAATTGTAGTAGCATTAATTTGAAAGGAATAAATTGTCATAGTTGATTACTCTCGCTCTTCTAAACAAGAGTAGCCCAACTTGGACAAGTGGTGCTACATATTAGTTTCATGCACCTTTCTTTCTCTTGCACTCTTTGCCTACACATTTGTTCATACTTAATCAAGTGTAATAATTAGATGTTAAGTGTAATTAATTAAATGAAACATTGTTTTCACACATACCTCAAATTCAATGGACATGTGATTCTGTACAAATGCTTTCCACATGTCCTGGTCAATGATGTCAAAATAAATGGCAAGCACTATGTACAACCTTGACAAATCATTGACATATGGAGCTATGTAATTGTGAACAAGGTAGTTCTTTTATTTTCTTCATTGCTCACTAGCTCCTTGTAAAGCACGCATCTTCTTTTGCCCAAGTACGTCAAAGGTAGTCTGCAAAGTACACATCAAATTACTATATTTGAAAATAAAGTATGTTATAAATTTTATAATGCATGTTATTAATGTCTACCTACCTTCACCATTTCTCATATTTAATCTTTTGTCGAGGATGGTCCCAAATCTGCAATCATCAATTGTGATAGGAACCATGCTTCTTACTATGGAGTAGAGAAAACCGCTATAAGAGGCTGCATTCTCACAGGTCTCTTTCCCCTAACTCTTATATTGGGCAGTTTCTTTAATTCCCTTCGACTTTCACTTGATAACCTTTTCCATTGTTGTTCTCCCTTTGCCCTCTCTTCTGAGTACTGCTCATGTTGGCCTCTTATTTGTGTTCTTAATTTTGACCGTATTCTTCATTTTTATATTGTTCTTATTCCTTCTTTATTATAAACAAGAACAAAATGATATTAAAACAATGAGATAAACATAGGGCATGTTATACCATTAAAGAAAACAAATTGACATGACATAGGTGGCAAACAAATCAAAAGCAAGTTAGATAAAACATGCATGAAAATAAAACTCTCCAAGCATAGATATTTCTAGAATTAAGTCTTAAAACTAAACTTAGAAACTAAGTACACTATTCTAAACATGCAACAACTTTAAGCAATGACAGCCAAAACTAACATAGCATGCAATTAAAATTATCAATGAAGGAAAACCTTTAAATATAGACTAACAATACAAATAAAATAAGCAATGAAAACTTAATAAGATGCACATGATGTATGAATCATAGGAAATGACAAATCTCAAGTAATTATGAAGTTCAAAGCACAACATAAAAGAGCCATCGTTTATGTACCATTCATACAAGCATCATCACAATTTATGACGAGCCTTACACATTGCAATAATCATTCACATTCTACTACACATTCTAGTTTACTCAGGATATAAGTAAAGTAATGTTAACTTGCATGATTCTAGCCATCACATAACACGTGTATACACATTCATTTGCACTCATATAAACATGACAAAAATAATTTAGCTTTATGTAAACAACTACTACCATTCGACAATCAATAGATACATCTTAAAGCATTCACTAATAAACTTGTATGTGTTTCTTGTTTTTCTTGTTCATGTCCATTTCTAGAAATGCGTTATAAGTCATTATTATTAAAGTGATCAAGCGTTTACTCGAACCACATATTGATTAATTTTGAGAGTTTTAAGTAGGTTGGTTGATGCTTCTAGTCTACTCTAGGCCAAGTATAACATGCCTTCTATTTGGGTTTATATTCCTTTAGTTGTAGTATTGCTTCACTCATTTTCTTTAGCATGTAATGCCTTTAACCTAAGGATGTAAAGCCATTTATTAGTTCTCCTCGCAAAGTTATTTTTAGGTCACTTTACCTTAGGATTTGTATTGCTTAGTTAGCTAGGTCATGGTCACCAATGTTTGCATTTTTCTCATGACCAAACACCACCCAAATGGGGCATGATCCTAAGCATCAAATTCCTATTTTACTTGTAGGAATTTGTTCTCCAAGATAGTCCCCCAATTCAATGACATGTGCAAGTGTTTTACCTTTTGAAAGATAGCTTACTATGTTCATGATTTAAACTGAAAGAAACTAGCATTAAAGTCTCCATGTTCCAGTATACACATGCATCGTTGTTTACCCATTTTTCATACTTGAAAGTGCACTAGTTTTTTGTAGAAACAACCACGTATTTGCTTCAATTTTAGTCCCTATATATTCTTGAGAACTTAGTTACCACACATCCTCAAGCACATACACACACTCATCTTTTGTTTTTAAACACGGCTAGGTGAAATGGAGTTATTCATTCTCGAGTTATTCAATGACATTTCTTATACAATGAGAAAGAGTCTAAACGCATATTCAATTAAAATAGTAAAAGATAACAATGATACCACATGAAAAGATTACAAATATGTAATCCAATTTACAAATTTAGTTAACTTGTCTACACTACTCAATTGGGAGAGAGCACTAAAAAATTTTAAGCTCAATCTCAATGTCTAAATCAGTAGTTTGGTTGAATAGTAGTTGATGTGTCACATACTGACCTTAACTTTTAGAGGTTCCACTAGACATAGGCATATGTATATAAGTTTTAGTCTAACAAGGGTAGTTCATACTGTTTTATTCGGGCGCTATAACTAGGCAGTAATAGCAATTTCAAGTGTAAGTTCAATCATTCGATTTCCAATTTGATGAAGTAAAATGCATCACAAGATGATAATTAAGTTTCACATGCTTTGATTCTATTTAAACTTTAAGATAGTACATGTAAATCATTATCTATATTAATTCAATCTTATCAAAATATAACAACTATTTAGTTTTTCAAAATAACAATCTTAATCCACCTACCTGGATTCAATGCTTCAGGATCTCCAATAGCTATCAACACTCAATGATACCGTTGATCAATAATTAGGTTGTTTTTCTATACCTCTAAGTAGATGTTTGTTATTGATCTATCATTTATGTATAATCAAAATCATTAACTATCCTCATGATCTTAAATTAATCTGCTAAATTTCTAAATGAAAAGTTAAATGTCACCTAATCTATTGATTAGTCTTCAAGTCATAAGCATCTAGTGTTAAGGTCCATAGATCTAGGGTCAAATCTTACATTCAAACCACAGATCATTATGATTAGTGGAAGGTCAGTTGATCATTACTGGTGGTCAAATCCATACTTTTCTTACCATCCACTAGTCAAATCATGGATCTGTAATGAATGGCCAAAATCCTCTAATCTATTTCATTACTGGATAAGCAATTTTTGATCAATTCAAAGTCAATTTTGAGTCAAGGAACTTACTAGTAGCATCTAATTGTCGATCAAGCATCACTAGTACTTTTTCCACAATAACTGATCCAACTGATGAGATTGTCTAATTGGTTTCAAGCCTAGATAGATAAACTCAATCAAATCTGAACTATATCAGGTAGATATTTAACTATTTCTAATCATGGTTTAAGAAATGGATGGTTGGATTAGGAGATCAATAGTTAGATCATCATTAAAACCTAAATCTAGCATGAAACTATACGAATCTAGCTAAAACTACAAATTCAAAGATGGGTTTTAACGGATCTTACCTGTAATGTGAGTTTTCACCACAATCATTGTTGGATAAGGCACAATTCATTGCTTTTTCCAGTGACAATTCCTCGTGCATACTGTCTTCTTCGATTTGACATCAACCTTCATCCAATTGTGATGGAACCAAAGGGTTTTTGCTCCTCTCATTGTTCAAAGTGAGATGGATGGTTGGATCACCAACCAGAGTTGCCATTGATGCTAGTGAACTCTGTCTTCCCTAGTGATTGAAAAACCTCAAATCTCCCTCTCTCTCTGGCATAATCTAGTTTTTGATGTGGGATTCTTCCTTTTCTCCTTTGTTTTCTTTCCTTTTCTTCCTCTTCATTTTCCTCCTCCCCTCTTCTTCTTTTTCTTTCTCTCTCCATTGGGTTTTTCTCATGCCTGTCAGGTTCAAGAGAAGACCTAAAGGTCCATTCTCATTTTATTTAAGTGGGAGGGGTGCCAGTGTCAAAATGGCCCTTTAATTTTTAATTCCATTTCTTTTTAATTTATTTAAAGCATGTAATTATGGTATTTTCTTTATCATATTGTTCATCTTAATTACAATCAACAGTGAGGAATGTTATTTATTGATGAATTCCCAACCTCTCTTAGCTCTCCAACTTAGCTTTCTATAAGTGGGGCCCAATTAGTGTAGAACAAATTGCCCTTTGCAACAAAAATCATAACTTATTCACCTAAACTCCAATTTTAGCACACTTAGTGTCATTTGAATCATCTCGATGCATCCATTTCAAATATTGATGTTTTGAGGGTTAACTAAGTGTCTTTCAAAAGGTCAATTTCCTGAAACTCAAAATGCGGGATTTAAATTCACATGTCATTCAAAGTAAAATTGAAAATTTTCATGAAATGGAATTTACAAATTGAGGTTGTTACAACATTTAGTTGGATTATTAAATTGATGATTATTTGCATGGAATATTAAGAAATATGAATTCAGTATGGAAATAAGAGAAAAAAAATTACCTTATTTTTTTGTAATTGTGATTTGTTTATTCATTGTAAATGAATATTTATATATATTACAGTATCAAACTTCCACAACTTCAACCAAAACTCCTTAGAACCATGCACATTGTTCTATATTTAAATTTACTCACAAGCACAGAAATCGTTGCAATATAACATGCTAGTGAGGTCCATACTACGAGTAGTTGAATGAATCTGATGCTAGTGATCCCTACTTTAAACTATATGTCCTAGACAAATTGAAGAGATTTTTTCTTAAACTAAGAATGGAAATTAACACAAGGAAATAGTAATCATGCAAAAAAAAATAAAAGATGTTAAAATTAAAAACTTCCCAAAATCATGCACTTTCTAAAAATAAAACTTTCTTAAATGAACTTTCTAACTATGAATTTCCTAAACTAATGACTTTCATAATTGAAAACATTCTAAAAATGCAATTAAATAACTTTTCTAAATTAACTTTCCTAAGCATGAAATTAAGCAAGTAATCATAGGAAACTTGAATCAATCAACTACTTTACAAATCATAAAGCACACAATCTTACTTTAACATTAACTAAGAAATCTAAAGATCTAATTGGGTGCTTGAAAAATTAAGTGAATATAAAGTGCATGATGCTAGAATTTAAGCAAAGCAAACCATGAAAAGAAATTCCAGCATAATAGTAGTTAAATCATTCACTCAATCAAAAATGTAAAATATGTAATTAATCAATTCTAATGTAAGTAAACATTCAAGAATGTAAACTATTAACTGCTTAACCCCAACATGAATTGAAAACTCCATTAAACTTTATTGAATTACATTGAAATCCATTAACATAAAGCCCCAATGCATGTAATCCAAATCTGAAATTAAAATTCTATTACAATGAAGTCCACTTGATCTTAATCCACCCACAAGTACAAGCTATTCCTTCTTCAATTGTTCCAATTATCAATCATGAATAATCAGGCTTAAAATCAAAGGAAAATTTCACTAGAAGCTCAAGCCAAGTTTAAAGAACTCTAAGGAAAGCATGAAAGGATTTCAATGAAATAAAAAGAGTTATAAAGGCAATGAAAAACAAGGACAATGATTAGATACAAGATGACATCCCTTGGATGTCAATTCAAGGGAAAAACCAACCTTGGATCTTAATCAATAAGCAAAGAAGAACAAATGAATTGAAAGGCATTAACTAATAATAATTGTAGTAAATTTCAAGCAAAGAAAGGATGATTCAAAAGGGAAATAACCAACCTCTGAAAAGAGATTTGAAGGACAAGACCAAAGTACGGAATACTTGGGGAAGATACAACCCACCTTGGAAGGAGTAGCAGCCAGCCAAAAAGAGAACAAAATTCAAGAAAAAGGTGATGGAAAGTAGTGGAGCAAGAGGAAGTCTCCTCTAAAGGGAAGGAGGAGTCATTTTCCTTTAAGAGAGATGCCCTCAATTTTGATTTTATGGTCTTCTATATTTTATCTCCTAAATTTTCTAGGTTGACCTAATAATAAGATGTGATGTGGATGAAAACATCTCAATTTGGATGGATAGGATGGTGGGAATCTAGGGTTTTAAAAGAAGAAAGTGAGATAGGATGGTGGCTGCATTTAGGAAGAAGAGTAGGTGGGAGACACCACCTTTTTATGAAGGGACATCTCCCACTTCAAAAATCATGGAATGACCAACAAAATAGGAATGTGGGTGGCTGAATGAAGTAGGAATGAGATGGGAAGAAGAAAATAAGGTGGGAAGAAAGTGGGAGGAAAGATACAGGTATGAAAAACTTATGAAAGTGAGGTAAGGTGGAAATTTTTTATTGGCTAAGTGATATTTTAGGAAATGGGGATTTGCTAAGTGGTTGGGATGGGAATTTAGGAAGGTGGAGGAGTCCTGGAATGGTAGGACACTTGAAAGGAAAGTCAAATTCATGGTGCTATTTGGTGATGAGGTGAAAATTGATAAAAAAGGTTAGAAAAACATGAAAATTGAAGGGGTTTCTTCCTATTGGCCCACATGCCAACTTATCCTAATGAATTTTTCTTAATTTACTTCATAATATCCTTTGGAATCTCATGGATAATATTCTTGATTTTCCTCAATCCTAGCCCTCCGTTTAGATTAGCATAATGGCTTTGATGGCTAACTTTGAGGGCTTCGTTGGCTAGGCTTCATGGATTGCTTAAATGGCTCTCATAGCTTGGATCCATAGATCAATACCTTCAATTGAGTGTATTGAATGGCTTGGCTTGAATTCCTTAGCTTGTCACCTTCTTTCATGGCTTATATGGCTAAGGTGGCTTGAATGGCTCCCATGCAAAGGTGGTGAAAATGCATGGCTTACTTCATTGGTCCCGCTTTGGCCACCTTTAGCTCATTCCATTTCATCCATTACTAGTCCTAAGATGACTATCATCCTTGATCTCATGTTGGATTGATTATTCTTAGGTTTTGACTCAATCTTTTGATCTTGCTCTTCAATATTCATCTCGATTGATTTCGACTATTGGATCACCTTCTCATTTCCTATAAAAGTAAAAACTCTAATTAAAATATGGAAAAATATGATTAATCATATACTTATCTTAGGTTATCCTCTAAACCTACAAAATATAAAAAAAATTAAGTCATTAGGTCATAAATGCACGTGTTACAAATTATGGTCTAAAAATCTTAATTTACCCCTATAAGTTGTAACACATGGGTATCTAATTAGGTGGTTTTTACGAAAAATTAGACATTCATAATGCATGAAGTACAAGGATGGTGTGCATTATTCATAAAGTAGGAGCACCATACTTACATCATGTAAACCCAAAATAAGGACATCCATGTGCTCACTGAACACACAAAAATAATGGAGAGATCAAAGAAAATATATCCATTAATATTTAATTTGTACCTAAGTGTCTGATCAACTTGCTCAATGTATGGTTAGATTTCATCAACATTTTACAACACATAAAGATAGTCCTAGTCCTATTATTTACAATCAACGGTTGATATATGAGCTCTCAATAAAGGTTCACCAACCTTGAGATCATGAAATGTTACCAATTGTTTCTTTCTTGGAATTCGAATCACATCCACTACTAATAAGCACTTTGTGTAAAACCTCATTACTTCCTCTACAATATAACATTCTATATACACCCATACAATTACATTTTTCAAGTTTTCACATTTTGAGCATGGACAACGCATGCAATTATTATCATCACTTGCCCTAAGTGAGAACTCTATGAATTTTTTTTTCCCTTCTCATATTCTTTTGATGTTTTTGCTGTAGTCATCCAAGCATATTTGTCCATTATATCAATAAATTGAAGCAAATCTATGTGTGGTGACTTGTTAGACATGAAAAGATTAGGTTAAGCATTTTACCAAAGACTAGGTATATAAGAATATAAGTATTTAAAATAACTAAATTACATGCATGCACGTGTGTGAAAATTTTCAATTAACAATGAAAAAGAAGTAAAATATCATAAATACATTCACAAACAAATTTAACTTTAAAAAGGAAAGTTTCTAACCATGATAATGCAAAAATTCTTCAAACATGCATGTATATATGAAGAAGAAAAAAACAGAGACAATAACCAATGCTCAAAAATAAATATGATTGTGAATATGGGAATGTAGTTCCAATTCATAGTTGAGATTTGGTTGAGAATAGCAAATTTTAGAGTAGTAATTTTAAAGTCATTTTTTGCAAAAGATTTTAAAAGTATATACTTATAAAGTTGTTTATAAAAAACAACTTTAATGTTTATGACTTTTAAAGTCGTTAACAAAAAAAATTTTAAATTTAAAAGTCACTAACATTTAAAGTCATTTATAGAAAATGACTTTAAAGTCACTATTTTTAAAGTCATTTTTTTTCATGTGAAATACAAAATGAAATTGATTTTTTATGATAGTCGACATTGATTCATGAATTCTTTGCACACACACACATAGATAAACACACACACATATAAACAAACATGTGAACAGGGAAATCAAATTATTTTTGGAATAACTCCACATTTATCATCCTTTTATTACATATATCAAATGTTATATTTTATTAGATATTTTTAATACAAGATCATGATCACATAGCTAATCAAAAATGATTTCATCAAAATCTGGCCCCCTAGTATTCAACTAACACTACTCTAGGGGGGAGAGGGTAAAGCTTTGAGTTGTATTCCTCGTCAAACTTAATAATACCATTTCTCTTCAGCAAACTTTAATTTTGAATGAGATCAATAAATCTTAATATTCTCCTTTTCTCTAATAATGAGGTTTAGAAAGAGAAGCAGTTGTTTCTAATAAAATCATATGACTTTTGTCAAAATCACGATGATTTATCACACTTCTTAACCTCATCATCTATAGTGACAAAACTCACTTGATTTACAAAAGACAAACAGAGAAAGTTGGTAATAAGAAAGTCATCCATGTTAAAAAGAGGTTTTGGGTTACTTTCATTGTTTTTCATGCCACAAACAATCAAAATATCCAAAATGAAAAGCAAAAGGGAAACACTATAGAGAGAGACACAAGGATCAGAGGAGGAGGCTGTCATGTCACCCCTGATATGAAGATCGTGAACATGGGATATAGGAAAAAATTAGATGACTTCAGCCTTTTATAGACAAAGAAGGACTTTTGAAGTCATTTTCAAGAAATAACTTTAAAAGTTGAAGCTTTTGAAGTCATTTCTTCAAAAATGACTTTGAAAGTCCTTCTTAAACACATTTTTTCATGACATTAAATTCACTAATTAATGCAACAAAAAAAATGTTTCTCTCAAATTAGTATTGAATGATGCATATCATACATTATAAATATAAGAATATGTAAAAGACCTAGGTACCATGTAAAAATTCTTCAAACATACATATATATAATATAAGAGACAAACAAAAGAGATACTAACCGCTACTCAAAAAATCGATATTAATTGAGAATATATAAATATAATTCTAATTTAGAATTGGAATTTGGTCTACCCACAATGAAAATCAACATTTATATATGAGCTTCAATTTTTCTATAGACGAAGATCGTAAAAAAGGCAAACCAAAAGTCAATGAAAAAATTATTAAAATAAGGTATTACTTTTATAAAAATAAACTTTTAAAGTCGTTTAACAAAAATGACTTTAAAAGTTTTAACTTTTAGAGTCGTTTAGAAGAAAACAACTTTAAAATTTTTAACTTTTAGAGTTGTTTAGAAGAAAACGACTTTAAAAGCTTACATTTAAGGAGTCCTTTAATTGGAAAACAACTTCTTTAGTTTGGCACGAAGAGAAAATTTTACACAAGGACTTTTTTAGTCCTTTTTTTCTTAACGTCTTTAAAAGTTTTCATTCTTGAAGTCTTTTAGAATAAAACAACTTTAAAAGTATTAGAATTTTAAAGTCATTTTGTTCTAAAATACTTTTAAAGTTGTTTAGAAAAAACAACTTTAAATGACTTATAAATGACTTTAAAAGTCTATTCTTGTATAAAATTTTCTCTTTGCGTTAGAATAAAGAAGTCATTTTTCTATTAAACAACTTCTTAAGTGTAGACTTTTAAAGTTATTTTTTTTCTAAATGACTTATAAAATATTTACAAAGTCGGTGGTTGAAATAACAATTTCTTTATACCAACTTTAAAAGGCTCATGTTTAGTAGTGTTTTCATTAAACTTTGGAATGTGAGTGTGTTATAGCTAAGTTATCATTCAAATGTATGCTTTGACTTCAATTCTCATAAGATATTCTTATCACTCAGAAAGAAGGCACTTAGAAAGGTTTAAATCACTTATTAATATGTGAGTAGAATATTGTTTATCAAGTTCAAAATCTTACATATCTCATACAAAAGAATGATAACCTAGAAAGAATGGTAATGGTCTCATGAAAGGATATCACCAACTAAGAATGTTACACTACCAAATTTCCTGCTCATTCATAACCATATCTAAGCCATACTTCTCCTAAGATCAAGTTATGACTTCTATTATGACAAAACATAGGCTTAGGTAAGGGTTATTAAAAGAATGGGTCGCAAGATAAACAAAGGTTGTCTTGAAAAATATGTAAAGGTCTTCTATCCATGTATTCACAACTTTTCCATTTTTCCTCACAAGAGTGAACATTCTTCCTTTTCATTGACTATCTTTTTCTCTTTTTCACTAGACTCTATATGAAGCCTTTTTAAACTTTTTCTTCTTTTTAACCTATTTGATGTTCATCTCTTGAATTGTACTGTTTATACTTTTTACCAAGATGTTCTTCATTCTTCTTGACATATTTCCAAAACAAATGGGTAATAGATATATGTATATATATTATAAGGTTCAATACAGGTATAAATTGTTTGGCTAACAAAGAAAAGGCTTATTTTAAAGGTTTAAGTGTCTAACTAGTGGAAAATAACATAGCGAAGGCTAAAGGATCTAAGTTAAACAAAAATGGCCTCTATCATTTCCTAGGGCTCATATGACTTAAGAATGATCATAAACTTAAGAGATATATGTTATAGTCTTTTATATTTTCTCAATAGTTGACCAAGATTGAGAATAATGAGACAAACTAAAAATTAATGTTCGCTGAAGAAAATTTTCAATTTATATATTACCCACAGAAATGAAAGAATGGCTCCAACTCACTTGGGATGTTGTGGTTCCTAATAGGCATAGTAATTATTGTGTTAAGGTTGTGGAGCAGCTTGCTTAAAAACTATCATCCTATACAATTGACTTTCCATAATATCTATCTTATCTATCGTTGTATGTAATTTATCAAATCTATTCCCTTCTTGATAGGCCTTTGTTCTAAACTTAATATACTAAGAAACAAATCATTGTATATAATGAATGAGTACTTTCTTATGTGATTTTTATCTTTTATTAATGCAAAACCCTAACTATATGATGCAATATAATTGCTAGTCATAAGATAAATGATGCATAACCAATTATAGTAGCTTGTGAATGAGCTAAAATGATGATCTTTATAACACATAAGCTGGTAGCTTTTAGACCTAAATCTAGATAGCTTCTCCTTTAATCCAAGCTAAACTATTGCATACTAGTTAGGTTCTGCTCTAAGCTGGTTAGTAAAATCCTCATGTCAAGAGGTATTTAGGCCTCAAGCAATGTCAACAGAAGGCGTGGAAAAATCGCTTGGATTTTTGGATACCTACTATAACCACGATACTCATAAGTCACTGAAGTGACAATAGGCCTAACCTTTTAAAAAGGTTCTTATGAGAATGAAAGCTCTAAGTCTCTCCCTACTTGATTTTAAATTATGTTCAAGAGATGGGATCACAAACATACAAGGATTAATTTTAATTACATAAGTGGACGAAGGATTTGATGATGAAATCTTGTCCTTATCTTATTATTTTTCTTGTGGGGCCCTTACTGGCATTGTGATACATTCCACTATAAAGTAGTTAAATATGAAATGCAATACAAAAAGCAAACTAATGCCTACCTCTATGCTATTTAACAAAGGGTTAGGCACCTTAACATACTAGACTCTATAACCATGCAGCCTATGCTTTGGTTACAACCAAGTTCAAGCTAACATTGTTAAATAGTTACACAACTAATACAACAATCCTAATGTGCTTACAACAATCATAATGCGTGATCCTAATTCATATGATTTATACTACCATCACAAATCCAAATTTATACTAAATGCACTTTATACTCAGAAACTAAAAAAATATGGGTGAAGTTTACTCACAACGAGGGCTTCAATGATGATCAAGTGTGGGCCACCATACCCCACACATGCCCTATATTATTACAAACAATTTAAAAATAAAATAAAATAAAATTTACAATGGGCATCACTACAATTTCACTCAAATCCTAATATAGAAAGTAATAAAGCCCTAATCTATGTTGATGAAACCTTGGGCCACACGATTGCTACCCCTACTTTACCAATTTTGTTTGCACAAAAATTAAACAAATATAGTGAATAAGGGAAAAATGGCAATAAAATGCAAAAATTTATGAAAATACTAAACTAATTCACGCTAAACCTAGACTATAGGTAAATAATCTAAGTGAGTATCCACTACACAAACCTTTGTGATTCATGACAATGGCTTCAAAAACTTGTTGTGATTTTGTTTAAGTTAAACTTGCAAGTGAACAAATCAATTATAATAATTCACATGATGGATATCAATCCCACAAGGAATCAAATGGATTTGTGATATTAGTGGGTCCATCCTTAAATTACTTAACCTAACCAAAGATAGTGAGATTTTATCCTAACTAAGAATGGAAACTTAACATAAGTCTAAACATGGATTATTAAAGTATGCCAAAAGTAAACATGTTTCAACTTAGAAATTTTCCTAAAAACACACTTTCTAAAAAAAAAACTTTCCTAAAATTAAAACCTTCTAAATCTAGAACTTGTCTAAATTAACTTTCTAAGCATGAAATTTGGAAACTTTGCAAATCTAACTAAGGAAATTAGGCAACAAATCTACCACTTTTCTAAACTAAACTTTCTAAACATGAAAATTAGAAACTTTCTAAGTAACATATAACAATCAAATGGAGCTAAAGATATAGAGGTATGCACAATTAAGTAAGGACATACAGAAAAACCATGAACAAAATTCCTAAGGAATGGTGTGTGCAGTTCATCAAGGTAACACATTAACATATTGAGGAATCAAAATGCTAGCTAGGATTGTTTGATGCATGAGAGTCTACAATTAGATAAATGGTTTAGAACACCCAAAATCTCTGTGCTCTTGATGTTTTACCTACCAATACAAATGTTATACCTTTTAACAAATCGACACATAGAAGATCTTCTAAAGTACACAAGAACAACTCTCTCTATCCCTACTAGTTTTAACTGATCTGTAGCAGAATTTTTTTTTTCAATGACTTATGTATAGGAGATGATTGATCTATAAATGCAAGTATTGAAAATAGTTGATGAAGTGATTGAAAAAATTAGTTTCAGTCACTTGTTTAAAGAGTTGTTTGAATACATGATTATCATGGTTATCTACTATGAGGTTGAAAATTATCGTTACTTCTTAGCATGTTGACATTCATGTGCATGTAGAAATACTTGTAATTCCAATCAATTGAGATTCATGTGCATGTAGAAATACTTGTAATTTCCAAAGTATTGGCACTATATTGTGTTTGCTTCTACTTCCTTGAAGTTTGATGTCATAAACAAATTATGTTCATGTTTAATTACCCTTAACCTGAATGCTTCAATTTACTTTGTAAATACTATCAATTGAATTTGATGTTTCTAGAATTTCTAGTTTTCAATTGAGATTAGTGTTTCATATGAAGTATATATCTTTCAATTGAATATGACATTTTCTAAAGTTGTATGTGGTTATTAATTGAAAAAGAGCATGTTAATGATGGCTTATACTTCTCAATTTACTTTAAGGGTTAATATCTTATTATAGGTGGTCTTTATTGAAACATAGGAGGTTTAAGATATTTTTAGAAGCTTTGGTCATTTGCATTTACACTCCCTTGTATTCTTTAACTTGTCTCAAGTTTCTGTTATGGATTATTTTGATCATGTCCATGATTTTGCTTTCAAGTTTGAGGATATTGGAACACATTTTTGTCATCGTTCACCTAGAGCTTAATTTTGATTGACTTGTGTGGAAGAGGTAAAGTCATTAGTTTTTCATTCTGTGAAAGAGGTAAGGCTCCATGTTCATGAATGAACACTTAAATTCAACAAAACATAACTATATTATGTAACCCTATCATGCACATTTGTATAGATCATTTACAATGAAAACACTTCCATGTTGAAGATATTTTTTACATTCATATTTCACATTTATACAGATCACAATTAGATGTAATTAGTATGGAATAATTCCATTTGCTGGAAGACTTGATCTCATCTGGATTAGAAACAACTATGGTGGGTAGCATGAACATATTCAATTTTCAAATGAAAGAAAGACATCAAATGTCATGGCTTGCTACTTCGACTTAACTTAATTTTTTACTTTAAACTGTTAGATTAGAAGATCAAAATGAATATCAATGTCTATATATGTCATGATTTCCATTTAATTACTACTGTAAATTCATATGCTAATGCCACATTTGTAATCAAAAAGTATGTTTCTTATGTTTTGTTCAACTTTTGTGTTCCAGTTCAAAAGAATGTGCCAGTTAAATTAAATATGTTTTATGTAAGTTGCTTTACTTTTCGAATGAGCAAATAAAAATAGTTACTCCAGAGAAAACCTCAATGAAATAGAAAGAAAATGGGTTGAGTATGTAATGTGTCTTAATTAGAACATTTGGAGTAATTACATCAATGCAAATTACCTTATATGTTAATAAAATAGCAATATTCTTCATTTATATGCATGTGTTGTTTTAGTTTTTATTATTTTCATTAAGTATATATGTTGGATGAATGAGGGGAAGTTGGAGTGTGTAAGTAAATGAGTGTGTATGGAGAAGTGTACTTGTGAATTTTTTTATCATGTCTTAGAATGTGTTATATATGTTGGAAGTGAATGTGGATGTTATAATGAATGCAGTGAAGTTGTTGTGGTTTCCTTTTTCAAGTTTTTTCAAGATAGAGAAGGCTACATATATATTTTTTATGTAAATGTGGATAGATGATGAATTTAGATATGCTATCGAATGTAGAAGTAAATGTAGAATTCTTTTTCATGCCTTCAAAGAAACCAAGAACAATGTAGCAACTAGTACAATGAATGTATGCTGGAATTCAAGTTATGATTGCAATGTAAGCAATGAAAAAAAAAAATTATACTTTTAAAGTCAGTTTTTGAAATTCCAACTTTAAAAGTTCTAGACTTCTAAAGTTGAAATTCCAAATTCTAACTTTAAAAGTCCCAAAGTTTTAAAGTCATTTTTTCCATTTTCACTTTAAAAAAAATCCACTATTAAGGACTTTTCAAGTCAGAAATTGTAAACTAACTAATAAAATTAGACTTTTAAAGTTGGGCTTTTTTCTTTTTCTTTTTACTTCTTTTCTTAGTAATTTTTTAAGTTAGCTCAATAGAAGTTGATTTGGTGATATTAGTGTTTTTATTAGTGTTTTTAATTGACTTTAAAACCCTTTTGTCTAGTAGTGCAATAGAATTTTCAATTTGTTTTCAAGATAGTCGTACAAGGATGTTATATGGTGATATTTGAGTGTCTTCAAATATTCAAATGAGTTAATCTTTGATATATTTATATGGTTTGGTACACTTGAATGACTATGTAATCTATAGACATCTTTCTTGTAGCATTTACATATTCAATTCTTTTATATATGGACCGTTGTAGTGAGAGGTGTGTATCCATTATTAAGTTGTTTGTCTAATATGTTTTAATGATGAAAAGCTAGCCTAATAAATCAATTAGTCCATGATATTACTGATAGAACCTCTATCCAAACTACCATTGAAGTTCACATGTTGGCAATCCACTTAAAACACTAACTTTTTATATGTTCATTGTCCATGCTAAGTGTTCACTGTCTCTAGTGAATTAGCTAACTATTTTCTACATGTTTGCTTTATCTAAACACTAGACTAATAACTCCTCTAAGTGTAGAATCATCCATCAGATACATTAGTTGGTGGGAATCCATCAGAGTCACTAACTTTTAGTCAGGTTATATGCTGTGACTTTCTAGTAGATAGCCCAATTATTTCATGTTTAACCAATGGGGCTATCTAATAATGTTAACAAGTCTTATCTACATCATTCCTTATTGAATATGCTTCATGTTCATCTAGTTTATGCGTGTTCTAGGTGTTTGGAAAGCATCTGGAATCACAATGTTTCATTTGGACTATCTATAGAATTCTATGTTTAACAATCCTATAGTAAACCACACTAGAAATGTCCTTATTCCCAACCAAAAAATTATGGAATTTGAGCTATAACTTAGCTCTTTAATGAAACTTATTAAGCTTAGAATCTTAGTTAAAATTTCTTTACAAAAGTCAATTATTTACTACCAAAACAATAACCAACTTTGTTATGGGGTCTTTAACTTGTCTAGTTGGGAATAGTTTAGAATTAAAAGATAATAACTTGGAATTCAATCACTGTTTCAACTAGATTTTCAACAAAAACACTCATGCTAACATCTAGCATCAATTCCAAAACAAGAGCACAAAAATATGATAAGAAAATATACTTGATAACAATTGCTAAACAGTCAAGGATTCAACATCTAATTCAAACATGAAAACTAAATTGGTAGATGCACAAATCATAGACTAAATCATGCTTAAACCTTAACTTAATACCATTCAAGCTTTACCATCTCAAACCATGAAAATTTCTTGGGTTATGCAGATGAAATTCTCTGAAAAAATGTACAATAAATGAAGGAAACATGGCATCAAACATATATGATGCTAGGCATGAAAAACAACTTCAAAATAACTTGATTTTCTCAACATGGTTTTGCTAAATTTTAGAAAACTCTAGCATAGGAAAGTTCCACACCCCATACATGATTTTATCTCCTTATATTCCTCCTTCTCTTCCTCTTTTCTCCTTCCCTCTTTCTCTCCTTCATGCCATGTTTTCTGCTTCTTCTCCTTACATGTCTTGCAGCCCAAAACAACTCTAGGTTGGGATGTCCCATGTTTATATCTTATTTCACTATTAATTTCCCTACTTGACCAAGGACTTTCACCCTTGTGTTTTCCTAGTCTCCCCATAATCAATGGATGTCTAGGTTCACTGCATTAACTCAAGGGTTAGCCTAATTCAACACAACTTACTTTAACCTAGGAGTTCCACTCTCATTAGGACACCACATTTTTACCATGTGCTCTTAGGATTCCTTTGTCATACTAAGTTGTTGAAGGAAAAACATCTCATACTGGCCCATGGTTTCTAGTCAAAATGGGTTTAATAGCTTGGCCTTTCCTTCAACCATTAACACCCATACAAGTAGTCAAAGTGTACAATGACACAAATCTCTACTAAATAGCAAATTCTAGTAGTAAAAATCTCTAATTATATCCTAAAAAATATGATTAATCACATACTTATCTAGGATTAGCCTCTGAACCTACAAAATGTCAAATTTTTTAGTCATTAAGACAAAAAATTCATGTGTTACTTGCATGTTTACCTCTCCCATTACTCCTAATTTTTAAGATTTTTTCACCCTTCTAAATATATGGTGCCTCACACTTCCTTGCCTACCAAATTTTACCTAGTCAAGCCTTCCTTCTTAGGGTATAATTCATGTTTACTATCTTAGCTATTAGACTTTACATCTTAGGTAATTTATCATGATTAAATCATTGCCACTTTTCTCTCATCATGCAGGCATTACTTCACTCTCACTCTCTTTGTCTCTTATTGGTTCTCATGTTCTTAGGATAACTCATCCTAGCCATCATTCTTCTCTTGATTAGGATGTCATAGCACTCTTCCAAATCATTCAATCCCATATGATTGTGATCATTCTAATGCCATCATTCTAAGCGACCATTTCTATCTATGTTCCTCTCAAAAATAATGCCAAAAGCATTACAAGGTGTTTTGAACAGTAAACCAAAGTCTTTAATATACATAACATTACCTCCTAAGCAAATTCAACATTACTGATGAAATTATGCATGCTACTGTGATTTTACATTAAACTCGCAAGTGCACAAATTGGTTGTAGCAATTCACTTGGGGAGGTCAATCCCACGAAGAATGGAACGAATGTGTGATTAGTTGTCCTTACATTAAATTATCTAACGTAGCCAATATTCAAGGATTTTTTTTAACTAAGAATGAAAATTAACACATGAAAATGAAAATTAGTCAAAAAATTTAAACATTAAAAAATTTCCTAAAAAACATTTTCTAAAAATAAAACTTTCGTAAAACAAAACTTTCTAAAAATGCAATTAAATTCATGGAAATGAAAATTTTAACAACTAACAATTAATCGACCCCATACTAACATTTTAATCAATATTAAAAATCAAGCATTAATTAAATTAACTTTTCCTAACATGAATGGATTCAACTAGCTTGTGATTTAACACCACCAATTCATTCCAAACCATATGCACTACTTATGGATAGCATACATGGTATCAACATGATTGGGTACGTGTTCTTCATGCTTGTTAAAATGAGCAATTAAACTAATGATGGACAAGCAACCAAGGAGATCTCCAACATTTCCTATATTCAGCCTAAAAAACCTTAAAAAATCATGTGTTCACTCTTTTGAGTTGTACACATGGTTTCTATAGCTTTTTGGTTGAATGGTTGGGAGATTAAAACAAAACATTCAATTAATATCATACCATGAAGTCGACATGAAACAAGTAAATAAGAAGAACTCATTCTCATCCATCAATCAAAAGAGATTACATTCAACATCAATAAGTATTGAAAAGAAGGAACACTACAAAAGATGGCATGTTCTATTCATGACATAGGTGATCCATGCTTTACAAAAATGTAATCCAAATATGATTCATCAATACACCTTAATTGATATCCAAGTCTCTTAGAAAGTTGCATGTGAACCATTGAAAACAACTACTGGAAAAGAAGCATGAGAGTGGAATCACTAGCAAAAGATCTAAGCAAGGATAAGCTTAAATTCAAAGTGACTTTCCCTTGGCTGTCACTTCAAGGAAAAACCAACTTTGAATCTTAAATCACAATAAAAAAGAACTAAAGCAATGAAAGAAACAACTTGCAACAATGAAGGCTAAAGACAATTCAAAAGAGATGAAGATCAAAAGGACTAAACCAACCTTCTAAAGAAGAGCAACAATATCAATCCTAGGTGTGAACACTTGGGGAAGTAACAACCTAACCTGGAACAGAGTAACAACCACCCAAAAGGAGAAGAAGTTCAATGTAAAAGGTGAAAGGCAAGTGGGAAGAAAAAGGATGCCCTCCTCAAAGTGAAGGAGGCATCTTTTTCTTCAAAGGAAAGAAGCCTCTTCTCTTCCTCTATTGTTTTATAGGTTGTTTCCTAAGTTTTCTATGGATTCCTAAGATTTAGGTGTGGTGGGGATGAACATAAGGATAGTTGGACGGCTAAGATCAAGTTTTGAAGGGGTGCCTAGGGTTTTTTTTATCAAAGCGGAACAAAGTGGCTGCCTTTTGAATGCTTTAAGGGTGGAGATGCCACTTTTTTAGGAATGGGCATCTGTCCCCTTCAAAAATCATGGAATCCCTTGTAATATGGAAAGTGGGTTGGTTGGGGATGTGGTAAGAGAGAGAAAAGAAGTTCAAAGGAAAGAGATTGGTAGGAAAAAGATAAGAAAGAGAGGTGAAGTGGGAAAAATTGATTGGCTAGGTGGTTTCCTAAGAAGTGGGGATTGGTTGGATGGTTTGAATGGGAGTTTAGGAAGGTGGAGAAGTCTTAGAAAGGTAGGACTCTTGAAAGGAAAGTGAAATTAGTGGTGAATCTTAGTGGTGAGGTGGAAAGTGGGAAAAAAGTGGGAAAAATATGGAAAAACATAAAAAATGAAGGGATCTGCTCGTATTGGTCCACATGACATCTTATCCCAATGAATTTTTTCTTGATTCCCTTCAAAATATCCCCATAAATTCGAAGGATAATTCTTCAAATTCTCCACCAATCATGACCTTCCATTTAGCTTAGCTCATGTGGATTAGGATGGCTAACTTTGAGCACTCCATTGGCTTAGCTTCATGGCTGGCTTAGATGGATCTCTTGTATTCGCTTGATTGGTCAATTCCTTGGCTTTGGTGGTTCGCTTGGCTCCTTAGCTTGTCCTCTTGTTCATGCCTAAGTGGCTTAAGTGCAACACATGAAAACGGGGTGGACTTTGCATGGCTTATGCATGGGCACACTTTGGCCACCTTTGGCTCCTTTAATTACATCTATTGCATGTCCTAAAGATGATCTTCATCTTTGATCTCACTTTGGATTGAATGATTTTTAGGCTTTCACTCAATTTTTTCACCTTGAATTTTCATTTTCATTCCGATCAATCTAGATGTCAGATCACCATCTCATTTCCTACAAAAAGTGAAACACTCTAATTAAATCCTAAAAAATATGATTAATTATGTACTTACTTAAGATTAGCCTCTGGACCTACAAAATATCAAAATTTTGAGTAATTAAGATAAAAATGCATGTGTTATGAATTTTAGTTAAAAATCCTAATTTAGCCCTATAAGTTATAACACATGGATAACTAATTTGGTAGTTTTTATGCAAAATTAGACACTTATCACAAACTAATAAAGTTACTCAATTAGAAATTCAAGGTATTACATTCTATCCACTTATAAAAAAATTTGTCCTCGAAATTTCATGTTAACTCAGGATACTTCCGCTCCATATCAACTTTTGTTTCCTATGTAGATTCCTCCACGGAGGGCTGTTGCCATAGAATCTTGACCAATGATATGGTTTCATTCTTTAAGATATTCCATTTACTGTCCAGAACTCTCACTACTTTCTTTGCAAAGGTAAGATCGGTTCGTAATTCTATAGGTATCCAATCAATCACATGTATGGAAACCTAGATATACTTTTGTAACATGGATACATGAAACTCATTGGGTATCTTAGATATCTGTGGAAGTAGAACTCAATGCTATGCTACCCACCTATCCTTTCTAGGATCTCAAAAAGTTCCACCCATTTAAGACTTAACTTTTCCTTTCACATGAATTTCATAACACCCTTAGTCAAAGAAATCTTTTACATACACATGATCCTTGACTTCATAAGCTAAGTCCTTCCATTGTGTCTGCTATGCACTCTATTTTCTTTCTTAATCTGTTGATCATGATTATTCTATAGTTTCTATCATCGTCATGGATATTTTTCACTTTTCAATACCTCTAATTTTACTAGGTCCCTTGTAACTTCATCTTTTAAATACTATGGCCTAGAAAGTCAACATTATCTACAAAATTTCTACACTTTCCATGTTTGTCATATAAATTATATTTTCAACACTATATGTATGTGTCCTTGATGTTTCCCTAGTCTCAATGTATAGACTGAGATGTACTCTACAAGCACAATGACAATTTATAAAGAAATGGTCAGAACATCTTTTTCATGAATTTCATGATTGTGACATGATCACTAGTTAATTCAAATGGTATTTCTCAAAAATGCATAATGTTCATATTTAGCTCAAAATTCCATCTCTTAGAAGATCTTCTCACTTGATTCTCAATTGATGATACCTAGACTTCAAATCGATCTATAATTGTTTGAGGTTGATTGAATAAGTCATTAAGTCAGTTTAGAGATACTTATTTTTCACCAGGACCCCTTTAAGCATTCAATAATTAATGTAAGATTTCATGATTCTTCCCTCTTTCGATTAATCTAGTAGTTTCAACAACTAATTTTCTAACTAATTAAGCTTTGCAAAAACCATTCTATAAAGTACTTTAAAGATAGGAGTTGTTGTCTAGGTATTAGTTTGATAGCCCAATCCATCTCCATTCTAGATAATAACCCTAGTAACTCTTATGGAAATGCATTTTGAATTTCTTAATCCACCACAATGTCTTTTAGTTTAAGCTTATTAACTTCTATATTTCAAAATTTTCATATACATTTGTCACCTCAGTCCTCTAGAAATGTCACCTAAAACCTCTTAAGGATATGAAATACTTCCTTTTTTCAAACAATTTGTATAGTCACATCTTACTAGCTAATTTCATATAGCTAATAGTAATAATCACAGCTAGTAGAATTTACTTTGGACTATGACCTAGATGTTTCTAACCCTTTTTCATAATCAACATTTACTCATCAAGTATGCCTTTATTCTTTAACAATTGGAAATCTAATTTATCCATTAACCTTACCATTTAATATCCTCTTAACACAATTCGTTTCATCTTATGTCTTTCTCTTCGGATAGAATTTCTACTCTTTATAAATTTCAATAAACTTCGCTACTTATCATCACACTTTCAAACAAATGTTCAAATAAATTTCATAGATTAGATATTATAGAGTAACATCAAACCTTAGGATGTATACATTTCAAATCAATTAACTTATTCCCAATGTATTATTTTTATACTATAATTATCTATCTTAAGAACTTATTCACCATTAGATTAAAATTCTTGATCAAATTAACCTTGTAGTTCAAACACTTCATCTATGACAACATTAAAATCTTTTGATGTTAATTTCCTATTGACTTTCATAATTGTAATAGGTAGGAATTATTGTAATTCTAATACTATTGTTAAAAAAAATGAAGTATATTTTTTTCCTTGTTTATCTCATATCAAATGATTTCTAACTTTGAAATTATTAACTAAGTGGTAAGTTAATTAATTGAACAAGCATAGGAGTGCTTGACATTATAAAGGTCGTGTGTTGCTTAGGTTAGGATGAATTAAGTTAGAAGGTGTGAACATGCATTAGAAGATTTCTTAAGTGGGTAATGTATCATGAAAGAAGTATTTGGAATGATGATAGGTATATCTAATTATATAAGTGTTGATGTTGGGAAGAGTGTGTGAGACGACCACTAGGAGTTTGTGGCTACTATGCAAATTCCTTAGGGAAGTATGTATACTACTATGTAAAATAAGCTTGTGTAGAAATGTAAACCTAAGGTGTAAACTCATTAGTACCTAAGAGCTTAAGGTGTAAATTAATTAGTACTTCAGTGTATGATAGGAAACGAACTAAGATACAAAAGGGAATTGGGCATAGGTATTACACGTATGATGAAGTGTATATGCCCAAGCCATGTGTAAGAATTTCATTGTAATGATGGATGACATGGAAGTAGTGGACAATTGCCCTTGAATTGTAATAACCCCAATTTTTGTAAATTGATTGAGAAAATCGATTTAGTTTGAATTTTTAGACATTCCAGGATGGAATATTAGGTTATTGGAAATTATCTTTTTATATAGATTAAAACATGGTTTAAATCATAGAAATTATGAATGTACTCAAAAAATTGACCAAAATGACACTAAGTACGTTCAATTCTGAGTTAAAATAAAAAATCCCTAATTTTCTCTATTTTTATTAATAAAATGGTCAAATGATAATTTTACCTATAATCGAGATCTAAGACATCAATATTTAGAATGTACTCAGAAATACGATTCCAATGCCACTAAGTACACTTAATTTCGAGTTCAGGGGAATAAAACAAATTTTTCTCCATAAAAGGGCAAAATGGTCCTTTCACACCTCTGTGGGGCCCACAAATGAATCCAATGGCCAGAAAATGTGTAATGAGGGGTCAAACCACAACTAAGTGATAGTGGAGAAGGAGGTGGTAGTGGAGGATATAATGTTAATTTAATATTCAAAAGAATTGAAACATAATTATTACAAGTAATGATGAAATATTCAAAAACACCAATAAATGCACCCCCACAAATCTTCAAAAAATGTTCATTAAAATTCCCACCAAATTACTTTGCTTCTCCTAAAAACCTAGATCTAGATTCATTCCCAAATGTCCAAATTTCTCAAAAATCTCTTTTCTTCCACTTTCTCTCTCCTCTCTCTAGATTAGAACAAGAGACCTAAATTCAATTAGGCACTCTGTTCCACATCAAATCTCACCAATTCCACATTTCATATTGTCCTATACCATCTTATCTACAAAACCCTCAAAGAAATTTTAAGATCCAATGGTGCAATCAATAAAAAATCACAAAACAAGCAAGTATCGGGCGATCTTATCTTCAAGGGGATATTTCTTTAAAATTGGGCTTCGAAACCTAAGCTTTTCTCCGATCAGGTAGGTGAACCCTCTTCCCATACTTATTTCATGTTATTTTATATAAATTTTATTTTTCTAAAATTAAATTTAGGTTACAAATTATAAAAATCAAGTAAGGTTAATAACCCCATCATTTCGGTATGATAGAGACCTCAGATGGAAAATCTGAGCCATGAAATTGATCTAGAAGGGTCCAAAACCCTTAGGATATAATTTTTAGAAAATTTAATCAATTTTAGAGCCTTTAATTGAAATGAATTGATTGGATGGTCCAAAATGGACTATCCGATCTTCCTTATAAGATCAAGTTCCCAGGACGTAGCAGTAGGACGCCGCAAGGAAACGCACACTACAAAAGCACCTTTGCACGAGCACTATGCGTGTGACAACGTCTCGAGCGGATTGTCACGGGCAGCATGTTACCGCGTGCGTCCTGGTGATGAGAGTGTGGCCCTCTTCACCCTACTAGACCCGCCACCCTACTTGATCTGAGCTTGTCATTTCGCTGGGTGCAGATCAAATATGGACCCTTGGAACGACTATGAACTTTATTGTTTAATTACAGAGTCATCTGAACTCCAAATCAAGATCGGAAAGAAGTTATGGAAAGCTTGTAATGTTTATTTTCTTCTAAAATCATAAAATTGATAAAAATCTTAAAGAAACTTTCTATTTAGAGAAAATAAACTTCCCAATTTCATGGTTTTCAAGATCTAAGATGATCAGATCTTGGGGATCTAATTTAATGATTAAATAATGTTAAAATAAAGTGATATCTATGATTTATTTTGACAGTTCTAAGATAAATTGAGGAATCTACCCTTTATGGTAAAAATAACCTAAAAATACAAAGGGACCTGCTTGATCAATGAGATCAAGCATGATCAAACCCTTTGGATGGGTTGTATGAATGGGATTATGATGAAATCTCATGAGATCATGGATTAAATATGACAAAAACAAGTGGATATGATCTTTGAATCTTAATGAAGTAAAAGCCCTAAATTTAAGTAAAACCCTTGATCTAAAGGAAAAGATCTAAGATCTAATGGTTGGATCATAAGTAAGAGTTTCTAATAATCTTAATCTAATTATTTTACTTGTCTTTTATTTGATAATAGAATTGTAAATGTGATTTATGTTATAAATTAGGAAGCATGATAGTTTAATTCTTAAATTTTAGCATGATATGCTCTAAATGTTATTAGATTGTTATAATATGCTGGTAATTTAATTATCTTAGGGCCATGTTACGTTGAATTTGATATTTTAGCACTATTCCATTAGATTAGTAGTAAAATTTCATGTATTTCATAACTTAGGATCATGCTTGTTTAAGTATAGTTTTATTCCATTAGGTTAAGTTACATTCATAGGAAGCTTAGTATAAATGGTTGTTAATTTTATATTGGAGTTATGCTTTAAAGTTTATGATTTAATTGTCATCAAATTTTATTAGTAGATTCAAATGTTAAGTAGTTGTTGAGATATAATGAGCATAAATCACCAAAATGTAATCTAATTGGAAATTAGAGTTTCATGAACACATAAGAGGAAGGAATGACTTTGACTTAACATTAGTAAGAGCTATAGTTAGTAGGACAATATAAGGATTATCAAATCCTTGGCCCAACCTAGGAGAATAACAAACCCCATGAATGGCATTTTAAATGTTCATGGATTTAATCAAAATCAATTAAAAAGATTACTTAGGGTTAAAATGATCATAGGAACCTTATGAAAGGTTGAGCTAAGGCCATTCTAATGAATGCTAAACATGGTGGTTAAAGGGGTTCTCTAATAGAGCCTCGCTCTTCCCCTACCTTTCATTAACATTTGTGAGGTCTAAACTCCTCCTTATATGAGGATTGAAGTAACCACTTTGTGTTCATCCACTCAGCTAGTAAGCCTTAGTTAATTGGAAATAAGAGTAGCTGTCTAGACTTAGGATGAAATAAGCTATCTTCAACCAGTACAACATTAACTGGTTGAATAATAATAATAATAATAATAACATAAAAGGTTAGTAAATTATCTAATCCTAATAAAAATTGTATGTAGGATAAGGATGATCAAACAAGATCCATAGGATCTTGAATGATTGAGAACAATAAGAATCCTAATGTTATATTTTATTATGTATCTATGTATATTGTAGAAAAATCTAGATAGATAATCCAAACCCTTACATAAATATGATTCAAGGAAGAGAACTAAGATCATCCTCCTTAGGGATGGTCAAACAACTAAACTTAGATCAAAGAAGAACTAGATGATAGAAGATCTAAGACTTTGATTTTATCATCAAATATAAATTGTTGATCAAAGGATTTATGAAAGATCAAGACCAAAGAAAGAAATACACAAAGACTTAAATAGATCTGAAAGATCAAAAGATCATTCCAACAGTTAGATCTGTCAATTAATACTATCTAAAGAAGATAGATCATGATAGGACATAAGATTTAGATCCTTTATATCAAAGGACAAGATTAGACAAAGAATATAGATAGGATAAAAAAATATAGGATTATTCAGATTGTATAAATATTGACAGTATGTATGGATTTACAGATTTTATATGTCAATTGGGATCATGGAAGATTTGAAAAGATGAATCACTACTTGAAGGTAGGAGGATTTTATGAATGCATCTATATGAGAAATACATGCTGAATACATGATCTTATGTCTGGAAATGTTGACATGTATAATGTAAATATTTGTATTAAATCCATTGAAAACCCTTATGATCCAACCAAAACACATATGAAATGGTTAAGTTAGAATTGAGGAAAACCCCAAGTGAATAGGGAACTAGAAGGTATTCTAGCCCTAGATAAATAGAAAAATTGTCTAATAAGTATAAAATTAATACATGGGAATCATTTATATAGAATGGTGATCCCTAAACTTATATGAACATGGGTATCATTCATTGTAAATAATGATTCTTAAGTTTGAAGTGAAATCCTATTCTCGGTATAAGAATACCAAAATGTGATGATGATGTTATAAATAGACAAGACGTCTGATAAGTAAAAGAATACTTTATATACAAGCAAGGAGGCTTGCTTGTGGTTTTTGTTTTAAATAGGTGTATGCCTAGGGATGCTATGTTAGGAGGGTTACAAGGGTTTGGCCACTTGCTCTCCGAAATGTGATACATATGATTTTACCATGCCCAAAGAGAGGCAAAATGTTGGGTGGGGCAATAATGGGAAGGCTACCACTGTGACGATTTGTCTCCCCTTATAGACATGACATAGATGATTTTCCATATTTGGTATACGTGGAGTATGAAAGCAGTTATCCGAGCATGCTAGTATGGATCAGACTACAACATAGTAGTCCTTTGAGTATTTGGAATTATGATGCATTGCATAATGAACTGCCGATACTGCCCAAATAAGGGAGTATTTTTCCAGTAAAGTATGTATGTTTTATCAACTTAGTATGGCTAAGTGTGATGATACTACCCAAATGAGGGAGTATTTTCTGGCAAAGTTTAGATGATTGATCAACTCAGTGTCACTATTGATGTTTGAGATACTAACTATTTTTCACAGTTTTGACTGTATAGATATCTATGACATATATAGTATGTATGTGTAAGGATGTACATACATGATAAAGTAAAGAGATTGATCCATAACTATGAATAATAGGATTATGAGGTATTAGGATTATACTGTCAAATTATTATTCTTCTTGAATCCCTTACCAAGCATAGGTTGCTGAGATATTGTAAATGTTTCAATATTTACAACATCTCAAATATAGAGAAGGAGAATTAGGAGCTCAAGAATTAAGAAGACTTGGAAGAATAATCAATCAGGGTATATCTCTTGAAGACATGTATTTTTATTTGAGAGCATTGTATTTCATTGAGAGTTTTTATTGTATGGTGAGCTTTGAAATTTGGATTCTATAATTTGGACAAGTATTGTACTAATACCTGGGCAATACTGTGAATCACTTGATGGATTTTGAATTTAATAAAAGTATATTCCTTCAATGGAATTTTATCTTGTACAAAATCTACTTATATATGAAGTGATGACTTGGGTTTTACAAAACGAGTTCTAAAGAAAAGAATTTTGGCTACTTTGTTTTGCTAAAAAAATTTACTACTAAGGGTGCCGTACCTTTGAAAAATGTATTACAAAATGTATTACAAAAACCCAGGTCGTCACATGAATACATGGAAAATCAGTTCCCCATGGGATTCCATGTTGAGGTGGCAGCTTATAAGTATGCATGCAAGGAAACTGCCCACATGTTAATAATGTTTAGTGTAGAGAGGGTGTAAAGGAGGGAAATCATCTCCTCTTACCTTGGGATGACCAGACATGCAAGCTGATTTTGAAGAGTGGAAAACCAGCATATAAACCAGAGAAAAGAGAGGGAGAGTGAGGTGGATTGAAGAAGAAGAAGTGTAGAAGGAAGAGGAGAAGGGAGGAGCAGCTAGCTGAGGAGAAACACGCTCAGATTTAGGGGTATTTGCTGGTGCTTGGAGATTGAACTCCTCTAGAGAAGACTCCCATTTTTGAGGATTTCTTATATGTAGAAGGCATTAGAGAATCCCTAATGCTTTCCTTGGTTGAGATTTCAAAAAGATAGACTTTGATTGGGTTTGTAACTGAGTTTTCTTCATGTTGTATACTCTACTGTGTTTGATGTTAGTAAGAAATAGATCTAGAAATGCTATTTTCCATCACTCCTAATCTTAAATCGTGATTTGGTATATGATGCATAAAAGATGAAGCTCAGTGATGTATCGAAATAGTGCGGAAACTTTCTAGAATCATCTTGTATGCTGGAAGATTTCAACTTCTATGAAGCAAACCTATTGCTCTAGGTGTTTTCCCTTGGGTAGTGTTTAGAAGCATGTTTCTTGTCAATTGAATTCTACCTTTCGACTATGCCTTAGACCGTTGTATGACAGTAGGATCAAGTGAATTCCTGTTGTGGAATGCTTCAATTATCAGTTGAGATAGATTTGCATTTTGAAAGAAGAACTTCTCCACTCTATAGCATCTAGACACCATGCGTACATGTTTGGATAAATCCTATAGTTGGATGGTTAATTTCCTTAATCTCCAGCCTCCATGTTTGCTATCATGGGTTAAACCAATAATATGGAACCTTAATTTTGTGAAATAAGAAATTTAAACCATGCCATAGCCCGATGCATTAAGGACGTTTCACACGTTTTTCTTTTAAACTTGGATTGGGGAAAAACGCAGGCTGTTCTTGACATAACACGCCTGATTTTCTTAATTTTGGGGGAAGACCTATAATATGAGCAATTATGTAAATTCTATATAATATAAATACAATCTACAAAAAAATGGGCCATTTTTTCTTTTCTACCTCTCTCTCTCTCTCACTTCAATGCACTATTTTCCTTCAATTATATAAAGGAATAAGTGTAACTAAAGCGAGTGGTTAAGAATGTTAAAGCATGTTTGGAATACTTTAAGAGGAGAAGGAAAGTCATGGGTATAGGTGTTACATAAAGGAAGCACTAGGTGGAGAAAGCTTAGACGCGTAGGGTGTGAGACACACATCATGAAAGGTATGCCATGACTAGAAGTGTGTAAAACAAACTAAATGAAATGGCCTAAGTAACTAACAGAGGGAAGCTTAAATGGAGTAATTGAACTAAGGTTTAATTGCAAGCACAAGTAAAGTGTTAACATGGGAAAGCAATTGACGACGGGATTTAAATACCTAAAAGATGAAGGGGATGGCTGACTTGTGCGTGTGCTTACGAGACCAGCCAAAAAAGTGAAATACTTGACTTGGTTTTTGGCTGCATGCATGACAAGTAGCTGGCTATGAAAGGTAGAAAATAGGTTATAAAACTGGATTGTATCAATGTCATCTTCTTCCTGCCGACGCCCAGCCCATAGGAGAAGGAAATTCTGCTAAAAATAGAGAAAAACCTGAGAGAAACCTGGGGAAAAGCTAGAGGGACGTGAGATGCTAGAGTTGGCAAGATAGTGGAAGAAGAAGGGAAGAAGTTGGGGAAGAAATGAGGTGTTCTGGAAGAAGGGGGTCCAACTACCCGGCTGTGCAAATTCAATGCACAGCTGAGGATCTCCAATGCTTGAAGCACGAAAATCGGCCCTTGGGGACGGAAAAGAGAGGACTTCTTGAGAGGTTGGGGTATTTAAGAAGAAGTTTAATGCTTTCCTAGGTTTATCCTTGAAATGTTTTAAAAGTCATTTTAGCATGACCTGCTGGATTGCTTAAACTGTTGGAATTACATTCTGAAATGCTTGGAATGCATTGAACTTTCTCCTAGAAATCCTTCATGCATGCTATTGGGTGTAGTAAAATAGTAGTGCAGGGTTATAAATCTGTAAATTTTATTAGTGTAATGAATGTTACTTATTCATAAAAGCTTGGAATGCATTGAACTTTCTCCTAGAAATCCTTCATGCATGCTATTGGGTCTGGTAAAATAGTAATGCAGGGTTATAAATCTGTAAATTTTATTAGTGTAATGAATGTTACTTGTTCATAAAAGCATGCGAAGTCACATGCATTCCTATGGACTGCTCAACATGGAAGAAACGTAGCAGAAGTTTCTGGCTAGAAATGCCCGTGTTCCAGCATGTTGAACAAGGTTTGTTAACTAATTTCTTTGAGTAACATAATGGTGGATGTCTGGGCTTGCTATTGATTGAAATCGGTGATGAAACAAAGGAGTTTGGTAAGCTAAAATCGGCAGGAAAATTGCCGCAATTTCCTGCACAATTGTGCAGAAAATTGATGCCAGTTTCCCGGTTAACCAACTTGTTTTCCCGCTATGACTAGGTAGAAATTATGGGAATATTTTAAATGCATTAGGATAGATTATAATGGTGAAGATCAGGAATGAAAATAGTGGGCAATTGGGATGCTTAAAATGCTAGAGTGATGACTCAGTCTCCTACACAACCGTGCAGAAAACTGGGTGTATTACTCTCCCCCATTAGCAAGTCAATTTCTTGATTTGGCTGGGAGTAATATATTGAGTTATCTTTGTAATTATTGAGGAATAATAGTGGGTGTGCGATCCATGGGAATTTTTCCCAAATTTGAAGGGGAGTTGGGTAGAGTCTCCACTGGTTTCATTAATCACACACTGCTAGACCAGCAGGGGTACCCTTTAAGATGCATTGTTTTTTTGGATGAACTTATACTATTATTTGTGTTCTAAAAGCGTAATTCTATACCTTACTGATGTAACAACTAGTAATACTGCTGTTTCTTACCAAAAAATTGCCTAGTGAGGTCTTGAGATTACATGTAAGCTAAGGGGGTGAACGTGTTCTGTGTTGGACCAGCAAGGGGATATTCGATGAAATGATGGCTTGCACTGTATTTTTTAGTATGTTTCATGATGTAATTCTTGTAATTATTTAGTTTCCTTGAATATTTATATGTTTAAGTTCTGACTTGCTTATGAATGGATGAAAATCCCAATGAAATGGCAAGCATTATACACGATTGATAAAAACAATGTGGTAGCATGTACCTAGACTATACAAACATGAAATTGCAATGCTTTAGGCTCAATCTTGAGGATGATTGGTACCAAATCGTCCCAAGGATGAAACTATCTTTTGAAACATCATTCATGTAGTTGACAAATGTAAAATCCGTAAGGATCCCTTAGACTACTGAATATTATGTTAGGGTAATGTATTGAAAGGAACACACCTAGCTTTGCTTAGTAGGGTGAATAAAACATAGGTAAACCATTAGGTGAATACTCAAGTAAAGAACTAGAATTATCAAAGCCTTCATTACTTAGGATGAAACACCTAGAACAAATCATAGGTGATCTCTATCATCAAACTCCTAGTGCAACTTAGAATTTAAAACAATTAGGTAGGGTAAAAAAGAGAGTTACACCAAGTCCTATCCTAAGGACATGGTTGATAACATATGAAACCTAGGTCACTTCATAACACATTATTATTAATACACATAAGAAGAGACAGAATGGTTAAGCTATAGATGAAGAAACCTAGAATAAGAAAATTAGGAACCAATCACTAAGTTAAAGCTATTCATGAGACTTAAGGGAAACAGATGCTTTACCTTGCATGAGAGGAGAAATGCTCATGCACTTTAGAGTGAATATAGGCCATATGCTTTGAGAATATTAACATAGTTATTCCTTTACATGAGGCAAGTATTGAGAGACTTATGGGAAATCACACAGATTATGAACGGAAAGGTTTCATACTCAAATGAGTGATCAAGATTCCATGTTTTTTCATGAATAGTTTTACAAACCACTTGATTTCCCACGTGATGTTTTGATCAATGTTTAGGCAGGCACTCTATGAATGATTGTCAGTCTTGGAGATATTATTTGATCAACATTTAGAAAAGCACTTTATGAGTAGCTATAAGATTGTAGATGCTATTTGATTAATGTTTTGGGTTGGTGCTTGACGAGAAGTTGTAAGTCTTGCTGCATGCACTCTAGGAGCAGTTGTAAGTCCTTGAGGCAAGCACACTACATGCAGTTATAAATCCTATGACAAGCGTGCTATATATAACTTTTTAAGTCTTAAGACCCTATGCAAGGAGTAGTTGGCCCTGCCCTATGATTTATGTACCAGGTAAACAAGAGCTTTTGTAGAGCGATTTTCATGAGGACTGCCCCTGGGATAGCTGGTAACCCCTATGAGGTCTAATGAAGAGTCTGGGTGGTATTTGTGGCAAACGTAGTAGCGATGTTCAGTGCCTATGGTGACAGTAGCACCCTACGCTCGTAGGTGTCTGGCGATAGGCACGTTGATATGATAGCCACTCTCGAGAATCTAGACCCATTCTACCATGACAACATTATATGTCGCCGTCCAGTTGGTAGGTCTATATGCCATCACGCTAGTGGTAGGACCATACGCCACCCAATTTTCACAAGTTTTGGATTTTAGTTTGATTTGATGTCAAGATTTTCCATGCATCTTTGAAAGCGGTCTACTCTTGAAACATGCATAGCATTTGGTTCTATTGCATTTGCTGATTTACCGGATGTTGGTTTACACATGATCAGAGTTTGAGCTTCTTGGGTAATTCTGCATATGCATCTTCATATAATCATGATTATTATGTTCTCTTTCATGAAAGTAATGTAACTAGCGGTACCCTGAATGAATTAAACTTATTCATGAGATGAATGTGTTATTTACACTGGAAGTGTACATGAAATTACATGCGAATCTTATGAATCAATGTACTTCATCAAGATAATCCATGGTAGACTATGTATTTTTATCTCTTATCTATGTGCACACACACACACACATGATTTTGGGTGGGCAGGTTTGTATTAAGCTTTTTCCTAGTGAGCATTCATGCTCACGCCCCCCTGCCCCGTCACTAACACCAACATTCTTTAGGAGAAACTTCATGCAGGTTGAGTGCCAAGGAGAATGGAAAGGTGAAGGTGGTGGGATTCTAATTCCTAGAAGTACTTGGCCGATGGATTTAGACTTATCATAGCTTTTTGTTATGCTTTAGACAATGCTTAAGGCATGCAATGTATAAGTTAAGGTTGACACTATCATCCCATAAATATTTATGGGACTATTTATTGATGTGTATTTTATGATAGTAATTAATGTTGTGACCAGCAGATCCTATGGCATGCTACTCCAATCCCCATTTATATGCACTTTCCTAATTTAATTATATGAGGAGATCTATAAGATGTAACACCCGGCTTGAAGAAGGGCATTTTACAAGTACTTATATATGTGTGTGTGTGTGCGCGTGTGTGCGCCTATATATATATATAGACACACACATACATATACAAGAATTTCCAACTCCTTTGGAAACAAAAAGGAAATTTCTGCTACTTTTGCAAAGAATTTTCAAACAGTATTTCTAAGAAACTGAGATGTTACAAATTTGGTATCAAAGCTCACGCCTTGCTGCTCACAATTGGTCTACTATGAAAAGCATCAGTGTCAACCAATAGGGAGTTGAATCTTAGTTTAAATAGAAATCTTATTAGAGTTTTGTTGGTTTCAAATGCCTCCGTGGAGATGTAGAGAGGATCCCCCTCATCCCACTGACAGATCAACCACCATTAGAATCCGGGTTGACGTTGGGATCGAGAGAGATCCCGAAGATGAAGTGGTTGAGCTTCTTCTACAGAGGATGAGGTGGTGGTTACAAACCTCTAAGGGAGGAGGAGAGCCTGCTAGAGATATCGATTTAGAGGATGATGGTCCTAAGGGGCACAACTTGTTCCAAAGGTTTTGGAGGATCGTGCCCAAGTTCTTCAACAGGGATGGGCCAGAGGCAACAGAGTACATGACTGTATGATGTAGAGAGGATCTTTAGGGACATGACTACACTTACAGAGAGGTAGTAGCCACATTTGTTCTGACCGATGAGGCTCCACATTGGTGGCTAGTAGCCAAGTAGAATTTTTTGAGGGTGAAGACGTTATGCCATAAGAGGAATTTAAAGTTGTCTTCATAGACAAGTTCTTCCTTTCGCATGTGCAAGAGCAACTAGAGCTGGAGTCTTTTATCCTCGTGTATGTCACGAAGACAGTAAGCACAGTATGAGATAGAGTTTGCTCGTCTGAGAAGATTTGCTCTAGAGGTCTGCAGCTCAGAGCTGAAGGCAACTTAGAAGTTTATGAAGGGATTAAATTTTTACTTGAAAAGAAGAATTCTAACATCTCAGCCTATGACTATGGCCAAGGCAGTGGAGTTTAGCATTTATCCTAAAAGGGGAGTTGAAAGGCCCTTCTAGGGATGCAAGCAGACAAATCATTCAGATCAATCAAAGGACTGGACGGAAAGGGAAGAAGAAGCTTGTTACGATGAAGAGTTGCACGACGACAAGGTTGATTTTGGGTTAATCCGGTAAGAATGATGATGTACATGTGATTTTCTAGATTTGTCCTTGAGCTCCCCTAGGAAAACCCTATTGAGGTAAATATAGTAGATGATTTACTTGTAGCTAGTAGGTCCATCTTGCATGAGATTGTTCCAGGGTTAGGAGGGTAGCACCACCTCAACAAGAGCAGGTGCCATGGCCAGATTAGGCCCCTTAAGAGTCAGGGTTGAGTTTTCACTCTTACTATGGACCAGGCTCACACTTCTAATGCCATCGTTGAAGGTGCACCCCTAGTGTTTGATAGACATGCATGTATACTGATTGATCCTGGAGCTAATCATTCCTTCATATATGCTAGTTTTGCGGCGTGTTTGAACATGTCTACAAATAGATTGGGTTTTCTTGTAGAGGTCAGTACTTCAGTGGGTGAGCCAGTTATAGTATGGAGTTTATGTAGGATGTACCTTTGACCATTTCAAACTGGGGGCTCAGGATGATTTAATCATCTTAAATATGACAGATTTAGGAATCATCTTAGGCATGGATTGGCTGGTCAAGCATGGATCATTGGTTGATAGTAGGAAGAAACAAGTGAACTCGTACACCTAGAGGGAGTTCTATAATTTTTCAGGGGTGATTGGATACATCTAGTGTGAGTATGATCTCTGCTAGTCGAGTAGCACACTTTGTATCTAGCAGATTTCATACTGACCTAGCCTATGCTGAAATTAAGGAGGTGCAAATGCCTCACATTGAGGAGATTGATATGGTGTGAGAGTTTGGTGATGTGTTTCCAAAGGAGCTATTAGGGTTTCCAACAAGGCAAGGGATCGAGTTCACCATCAAGCTATTGCTAGGAGTAGCTCCCACCTCGAAGGCTTCTTATCATGTGGCTCCTAGATAGCTCAAGGAGGTGAAGGTGTAGTTACATGAGTTGCTAGATTAGGGTTCATTTGCCCTTATTTCACCATGGGGAGCTATAATTTTGTTTGTGAGTGGTGTAGCTTTAAAATTACTTGCAAGCACATGAATCGAAGTAGTATAGCACATGAGAGAGGCCAAACCCACGAGTAATATCACAAATTTTCAATTAATTAGATCTTACTTAAATCACATAACTTCAGCCAGAGAGAGAGAGAGAGAGAGAGAGAGAGTTAATGATTAAACTAGGAATTTAAAACAAGAAGGAAACATGTAAGAAATTAGAAAATACAACTAAAAGAAACTTTCTAAAATTAAAGACATGCAACTAACCTAAATGGTGTGCATTCAATTAATGGAACTTAATGCAAAATTAGCATGGATGACTCTAGGAAACATAAACATAAGGAAACTTGCTAAGAATGAGACTTTCCTAAATTAACAATTTCCTAAACTAGAATTAGAAACTTTCTAAAACTAAAGCAGGAAATATTCCAAACTTAAATAAGAAACAAACAACTAATTAACAACTTCTAAAACTTGATTAAGCAACAAAACTAATCAAGAATCAAAGGAAATTAACCTAAGTTCCACACACATGATCCATGGATGGTGTGCACGGTTCATGGGTTGAAAGATGGCCAAATTTGATGATTCAAAAGTAAACTAACATGAAACCTAAGCTATGCACTTAATAAAAAACCTAAACACATAAATGGATTCTGAAGGATTCAAGCAATTAAGATATTTTGATGGCTGGAAACAAAGGATAAAGATTGAAGGGAGAATTTTTCAGAGTTTCAGCACTGAAGAACATCAACTTAAATCAAGCATATAAAGCAACTCCACAAGTAATTTTTATCCATGATAAAAATCCAGATCTAAAATAATTTGATGTAAGAAACAACCAAGAACATGATTCCTCAATGATTTTTATTGAATCAATGGCAAATTACACCAAAAACTATGTGCATATTACATGTACATAAATCTGGAAATTGCACACAATTCAAGGGACTAAAACAAGATCTAAAAAAATAATTCAACACAATCTAATGCTTCTAAACTAGAGTAAGATAAGGCAAAGAAAACCAAGAAAGGATTTCAAGAGAGAGATGGATAAACTAAATGCTTCTCAGAAATTCTAAAATGTCTTGAAATCCTCAATTGCTTGTAGCCTCAATAAAATTTATACAATGTCTTAATAATGACATTGACGTTTTGATCATGCTATACTTTTCTTACAAGTTCATGTTAGGATCTATTATCATCCTTAGTATTATCATCAAAATCTTTTAATAACTTGGTCGAATTCATTTCCCTATCATTTTTGTGTTATGTTTCTCTTAATCACATGATATGTCACTTGTATACATCTTCTGATTTGCTCCATAATACTCAGGTACTTATTATTCGATAGCACTTCACTCTTCATAAGACTCCAATTAAGGTATCCAAAATTGAGCTAAGTCCTTTAGGATCCATACCTTTGTGATCCAAGATCGATCCATGATTATCTCCTAATATCATCTTGCATTCTCATCCCTCTTAGATTATCATCAAAATCTTCTTAAAGTTTGTCTTTTACATCCCCTATCATACTCATATCATATCCTTGTGATAGTGTACTCATATTCTGATATTCTTTATGATGGTAAGATAGCCATATAGGTTCTTTGATGTTCTCATCTTTGGTGAGACTGATCTCTTATAGGTCAGAACTTTCTACCAATAAGTTCACTAACATCGTCCTTCATCATTCTCATCATAATATAATTTATATATGAGTTTCCCTGTTTGCTCCACTGCACAATAATCCTTATTGATAAGATTTAATCCATCCAATATCTAAGTATTTGCTAGGCCCATCTCCTTTTTCACCTATTGGTTTATGGTGAAACTCCTTGAGCATTAATATTATAATCCTCAAATAAAAGTAGTCATCTCTACTTCTTCTATTTATACTACTTCTTGTTGATTTTCTCTATTGTCTATGGCCCTTGGACATGCTGGATTGGCTGTGAAAGGATAAAACCTAGGCTCTGATACCAACTGTGACGACCCAGGTTTTTCTATGCATTTTTAAATGCAATATCTAATTCCTAAGGCGGGATGCATCTCTATTTGAAAACTATTTTATAAAAACCATGCAATGCAGCGGAAAATCTTTGGTTTTAAACTCATTTTAAAAACCCCGAGTGTCATTTGCTTTCACAACCACCAAAGTAATTTTTGAAAAACTTCAGAAATCATAAATGTTTTCCCAGGTCTATCCAATCACAGCTCACAGCCCAACTGTAAATAAATACAAATACATGTCCAAAGGGTAGAGAGTTTACTTACATGTATAATTGTCTCCTGTTTGATTCACTTGCTCATAACACTAATATCTCCTGAGGCGTCTTCTATTTGTGAGTGGAACTATCCTGAAAAATGTTAAGGATAGGGTGAGTATATACTATACTCAGTAGGAGTCTATAACTACTAGTTTTGCAATGCATGCTATGTTTAGAATCATATGCTCTTTAAAACATGTGCATGTTCGAACAATCATATTCAATATCAATATTAAAAACCACTGTCGAATTGGAATACTGACTACTTAAAGAATAGCATAATCCAAGTCGGAAGTATATATATCATAAACATAATGATATGCTTAGATGCTCAACTGAATCCAACTCATGGATATATGGTATGGTCAACCAACCTCATGTCATGTCATATGCAATGCAAATAAATCCTCAAACCATAAGGTCCAACTATGTCCACGACCTCGCCACCGTGTGGTCCCCGGGTACCTACGGACACAGGGTCATATGCCTCCACGGGACATATGACACTTCGACCCAGTACAGTGATACCAGTGGTAGCCCCTGTACCACATGTAGTCGAAGCAGGGACATGCCCTGTTTGGGTATGGTACCCATCCACCTAATAATGGTAGAGGCTGGGAGGCCACCCCAGACCTCTCGGCATAGCGCCCAAGAGCTTATTAGCCCAAATCATATACGATCAAACAAGCCAAAAACCACTTTTTCAAAACTTGTCCTCTTTGGGTCCCTCACAACTGCCTTCCCAACATCTTTTTGGTAACCCTCAAGGACATGCAATTTTTCAGGAACTCAATGCTCACAAATCATGCAATATATGCAATTGTTTGCAAAACATGTCTATGCATAATGTATTTATCATATGCATGCTGAATTCATTTATATGCTAAACAAGTTATAAAATAAGTCATGTTAAACAAGTCATATACTTATACTTAAAACATGCATTCTCAAAATGATCATGGCTCTTTTTTTAAAAGGTCTAGTAGCGATAGAGCACCTACCTCAAAGTCTCCTGGAGTCGCGTCCCTTATCACTCAGCTCATCCCTGGGTCTCATTTATAAACTCCTGGGTATGAATGGATACAAGAAGTCCTTATCAATTTCATTCTATTTAGACATTAGATCGCTAGATCTGCCTTTTAGGGTCCATGGTCCTTGCCTTATTCATTGTCAGTCTATCCTCTGATCCTAACTTTAAAGTCTTATTAGGTCCGCGTGTCCCAGTTCCTAGGACACCCGTGTATCCTGGTTGAGCCGCGATCGCCTCACGTGTGTGCGCGCCCAAAGGCCGTGCCAGGGACCGCGTTTTGCACATGCACATGTAGGCTCAAGCGACACGCTATGACGCACATCCTGGATGGCATTGCACGGAAGCACCTTTGGTGTAGCATGGCGTGTCCCAACTCCCAGGGCACCCCGTTCACCCTGGTCAAGCTAGGACCCGTGCCCCACATCACGCACGCACACGAAGGCCGCACCTAGGGACAATGTACGTACTGTCGTATTCCTAGAACCCATCCCAAGGACTCAGTCCCAGGCGCACGTGGAGTATGGCGTCCCTGGGACGCCTGGTTCGTTCAAGGCTGGCTAGAACTGGTCTTCATCTTCTCCAGCTGGGAAAGGACCAGATCCGGCATGGATCTGGCCTGGGGGAAGCAAAACGGAAAGACAAGGAAAGAGGGGCTTACCTGGGTAGCCGGGGATGCCCTCCTTTGGGTGGTGGGGCTCCCTCTTTCCGTTTGAAAACCCTTCGTAGCCGGAACTCATGAAGGGGAAAATCCCAACGTCGTGCAAGGCCAGAAAAGAGAAGAGAGGGGAAATGGGGAGATAGGAATGGTCGGCCTGACTCGGGCTTGGCCGTTGCCAGAAAACATATGGATACTGTGTTGAGACGGGTTTCTGGATTTTGCCGGAAACCCCAGTCCCAAAATTGCCAGAAAAATGTGATTTTGAAGGGGGGGAGATGGGGTATTTATAGGGGGAAGAAGGCAGTGCCCCTTAATGGCGGTGCCGCCATTTCCCCTAGTGTTTTCTAGAGAAATCGTGAAAGGAGGGTTTCTGGAGAAATCTAGAGGCAGAAGACGACAGGGGGTGCCGTTTTAAAAATTGCCCCCTGCGTTTTTCGTTCTTTTTCGTTATCTGTTTAATTTACAAAAATACCTCTGATCTTTAAACGGCCGTAACTTCTTCATACGAACTCCGTTTTCTGTGTTCTTTGAGGCGTTGGATTCCATTTTTCGAGTAGAATCTAATGGTACCAAGTTTCTTCACAAATTCCTTCGTTTACTATTTTAAATAAAGTAAAACATTCAACACAGTTTATTTCCCATAAAATGTCCAATTTTTGTTAAAAATAGCATAAATTGCTCGGGCGTTACATTATTACCCCCTTAAAAGAATTTCGTCCTCGAAATTCCATAAATTATCATCTTCAAGGTATTTTGTCTCTTAGATAACTTCTTGGTGAATGCATCCTCCCCTTAGGAATCACATCTAGGCTCAACCTCAATTTATCATTTTTATTGTTCCTTCTAAAAGGCCTTACCTATAAGGGCCGCTTTCACTACGTACTCTGATGCATACTCCCATACGTGTCAGTTTAACAATACCGGTTTCTAGCTATAATTCATCTATCTTGAAATCCTTAGATGCCTATACTTTTCTCATCGTGTATAGGATAGTCTCCTCGTAGGATCTTGCTTCTTCATGTATAAATTACTCCATACTTCTTTGAGATCATATGATCTTATTTCTCCTATTTTATTTTGAATATCATAGGATAATCCTTTTTCTTCTAGATCTCTTCATCATCCACATCTCCTTCTAATGGTTGGTTATATGTCATTCGTAAGAGTCCAAAAATTTACCTTCTTTCTATTATATCTAACTTTGCTTCTTATCTTTTATATGTCCCCAAGATACTTCAATAACTGACATGGTATCATGTGCTCTACAACCAAATCCTTGATTAACTTTGAATTTCAACTGTTTGTCGTTTTCCATATGTGACTTGATTCCTCGACCAAAGTTACATTCAAAATAAACTCATGAAAGCCAATTAGTAGCTTCTTCCATCGAGGACCTTATCATATACTGAAAGTAAAATGTCCTAACTCCATGTCTAGTTTCATAATTAGTGAATTCATTAAACGCTTTTCTCATGTCAAACGTTAATGGTCGATTCTTCATTATGGATCAAATGTTCTCGTCCAGAGGCCTTATCTTACTATTCACATAAATTTGTCATTAGGATTTCCAATAATGTTCCCATTTATGCAAAGAAAAAACTCTCTTATTCATAACCGAGTACCCTTACTAGGTCATGGTTGAATCCTTTGTCATCATCCTCTTTGTCCCTTTTCTGCTTGATGGTTTTCTTTGTAACCTTTCAGTCCGAAAGTTCTATACCCAATCCAGTAGGGTTAGTCCTTAGGAAATTCCTTCAATTGATTTTTCGTACTTGGTATATGCTCATAACAACTATTTGTCTAAAGGCAACGTAACATTAAATCTCACCTTATAATGTGCTGGCCACCTTAACTTTCTCCTTCCATTCCCTATATCAATATATTGTTCAATCTTTTATCAAGGCTTTATTGTTAACCATGCAGTCTGTATTGCCAGGAGGTATCCTCATAAGTAATGATTTTCTCAATTCCTCAAATTTATCCTTCAAGTGCCTCCTCATACTTAGCTTATATTAGCAGTTCTCGTTCAATAGCTACTACATCAAGTTATGCTAAAGCTGTTAAATCATCAAATTTGAAAAACACTCAGGTAAGCATGGAACATTTTTGTAGACATATAGAAAGACTTTATTTGATTACCTATTGATCTCTTTCCAGATATATCTTTGTCATAAGCTCAAGGGTCTCTAAAGTGATCGGTACTTATCTACCTTTCTTTTCAATCCAAGTCAGCAGTATTTCTCAGACCCAAAGTAATTTCTTCACCTTGTCATGGTAGCCACTAAGGTTTGAAAAATCTTTCACATTGGTTTAGATCACTTCTTATTTTTGCAACTGTCTCAGTTGTTACTGTATTTATTGTACTTGTAGCTCCTCCATGATGTGGCCTAATCAACTGACCTCATACCCTCAAATGACTTAGTCCAATCAAGTAATCTTCTTTTAGGTAAAACTCATGCCCAAATACTTCTAATATCCATCTGAGTATATAACTTTGACTACTAACTCATAGATACTAACATACTTGATTAATTAGGGTGGGATACCTTTATTTAGTCAACAGTACTCTAAAGGTAATGACTAAGTAATGGTCTTAAGATTTTTGGTCTTCCAATCTATGATAGTAAGACCTCAATTTGATCCTTGATGGTACCCTACTTGCTGAAGAAAGACAAATGGACAAGTCATTGTCCTGGCTTAATTCCTTTTTCAATATACTTTATTGGCAAGGTAGGATATTACCAAAATTTCCTTTTTATCGACTATATCCATTAGTGTTCCCCATAAACTATTGGATCCGATAAGAATCTAATTTGTAATAATAGACATCAAACTATTTGTAGAATTTTAATTTCTAGTTGGTCATCATTCCTCTTCAAAAATTTCTTGTCGCATAATCTCTTGAAATTCGATACTCTACTCAAAGTCTTAAACCCCATATGTTTTATCTCTATTATATGCATTTACAATAACATCATCGCTACCTCAACTATTATTATTCCTTCGAATTTGATTGGTTTATCTTCCCAGATAATTCAAGATGAAAGATTTGTATGGATCTCCATAAAATCATGATCTTCTTCTTTTGAATATTCAATATTCATTAAATACTGGTAGTTACACCTTTTATCTCTTTCACTCTTTTCATCAAAATCCTCATTTTGTTCTACCTATATCAATGTCTTTTGTTGCATATAATCGATATTACATCTACTCCTTTACTTAACAGATATGATAAATTGAATGCTTCTCAGAAATTCTAAACTGTCTTGAAATCCTCAATTGCCTGTAGCCTCAATAAAATTTATACAATGTCTTAATAATGACATTGATGTTTTGATCATGCTATACTTTTCTTACAAGTTCATGTTAGGATCTATTATCATCCTTAGTATTATCATCAAAATCTTTTGATAACTCGGTCGAATTCATTTCCCTATCATTTTTGTGTTATGTTTCTCTTAATCACATGATATGTCACTTGTATACATCTTCTAATTTGCTCCATAATACTCAGGTAGTTATTATTTGATAGCACTTCACTCTTCATAAGACTCTAATTAAGGTATCCAAAATTGAGCTAAGTCCTTTAGGATCCATACCTTCGTGATCTAATATGAGTCACAGTTATCTCCTAATATCATCTTGCATTCTCATCCCTCTTAGATTACCATCAAAATCTTCTTAAAGTTTGTCTTTTACATCTCCTATCATACTCATATCATATCCTTGTAATAGTGTACTCATATTCTGATATTCTTTATGATGGTAAGATAGCCATCTAGGTTCTTTGATGTTCTCATCTTTGGTGAGACTGATCTCTTATAGGTCAGAACTTTCTACCAATAAGTTCACTAACATCGTCCTTCATCATTCTCATCATAATATAATTTATATATGAGTTTCCCTGTTTGCTCCACTGCACAATAATCCTTATTGATAAGATTTAATCCATCTAATATCTAAGTATTTGCTAGGCCCATCTCCTTTTTCACCTATTTGTTTATGGTGAAACGCCTTGAGCATTAATATTGTAATCCTCAAATAGAAATAATCATCTCTACTTCTTCTATTTATACTACTTCTTCTTGATTTTCTCTATTGTCTGTGGCCCTTGGACATGCTGGACTGGCTATGAAAGGATAAAACCTGGGCTCTGATACCAACTGTGATGACCCGGGTTTTTCTTTGCATTTTTAAATGCAATATCTAATTCCTAAGGCGGGATGCATCCCTATTTGGAAACCATTTTATAAAAACCATGCAATGCAGCGAAAAATCTTTAGTTTTAAACTCATTTTGAAAACCCCGAGTGTCATTTGCTTTCACAACCACCAAAGTAATTTTTGAAAAACTTCAGAAATCATAAATGTTTTCCCAGGTCTATCCAGTCACAGCTCACAGCCCAACTGTAAATAAATACAAATACATGTCCAAAGGGTAAAAAGTTTACTTACATGTATAATTGTCTCCTGTTTGATTCACTTGCTCGTAGCACTAATATCTCCTGAGGCGTCTTCTATTTGTGAGTGGAACTATCTTGAAAAATGTTAAGGATAGGGTGAGTATATACTATACTCAGTAGGAGTCTATCACTACTAGTTTTGCAATGCATGCTATGTTTAGAATCATATGCTCTTTAAAACATGTGCATGTTTGAACAATCATATTCAATATCAATATTAAAAACCATTGTCGAATTGGAATACTGACTACTTAAAGAATAACATAATCCAAGTCGAAAGTATGTATATATATCATAAACATAATGATATGCTTAGATGCTCAACTGAATCCAACTCATGGATATATGGTATGGTCGACTAACCACATGTCATGCCATATGCAATGCAAATAAATCCTCAAACCATAGGGTCCAACTATGTCCACGACCTCGCCGCCGTGTGGTCCCCGGGTACCTAGGGACACAGGGTCATATGCCTCCACGGGACATATGACACTTCTGTAGCAGCCCAAGGGCCCACACACTACAACAATATTGTCCGTGCCGAAGTGCCCATACACCCCGCATGGTTTTGTTCTTCCCCAGTTGCCCAGGGAAAAGGCCTCATTCCGTGTATCAGAGTGCACAGCGGATATGATATTGTCCTCTTTAAGTCCTTCGCCACTCCGGGCTTCACCCCTCAAGGTTTTGTTCCCTTAGGTCCCTCTCCCCTCTTGGGCTTCACCCATCAGGAGGCCTCGATGCAAGGGAAGACCTCATCACTCTTATTAAGAGCCCAGTAACTTTCCCCCTAGCGATGTGGGACTAACTCTCAGTCTCTCACCTTGCCTAGAAGCCTGCCAGCCCTCTTGGCCCGCCCTCATCGGCCAAGGCTTCACAACCTCTCCCCCTAAGGGGACATGTGTCCCCGCATGTCTTACCACACATGAGCACCCACGTGCGGCTATCCACCCACACCGGGTCGGGGTCTGGCTCTGATACCAATTGTGACGACCCGGGTTTTTAAAACACATTTTATAATGCATTTGTTCAAAGGAAGGGCCCTTAAATGTGTAAAAAAAAATTCGCAACCAATGCAGCGGAAATTCTTTTCATTTAACTTCATTTTGAACAAAACCCAAGTCTCACTGGAAGATACATAATACACATAGCCATTTCTTATAAAATAAATTTTTATTGAATACCAGGATTCATCCAGTGGTTCACTCATACACAGCCTTGTGTTAAGTTACAACTCATTGTCCAAAATTACATAATCCAAACTTCAAACCTCACCTTACATTAAAAACACTCAATACAATACACTCTCAAATAAGGAAAAATTACATATCGTCAAATACATACTTTGATTTTCTTATTTTCTTCAAATCTTCTACTGTCTTACTCCTAGATCTTCAAGCTTTAATCCTTTCAGTCCTTTATGGCCTTGAGCTTCTTCCCCTCCTTCTCTGTGCCTGAGGTATTGTAAACATGGAAACATGTACAATACCTCAGCAAGCTATGCTTGGTAGGGGATACAAAAATATACTACTTCATCAATACAAGGATACTTACCTTAGTCATTAAGCCCTCCTGAGTCATCTCATACTCATATATAGAGGATATACATTATTTATGTAGTATATGACAAATTAGTTAATATATTGAAGAATACTCAAAACTTGTTCCTTCCCCTGGCTATACTTCCACTTAGGAGAGTAATACTCAGCCAATTCACATATAGGGGTTTTCATTCTAGGAACTCTTATAATAGCATATCACTATGCCATGGCATCATACTATGCCTATAATCTATGCATCATAATGCAAAATACATTAGGACTACTATGCTTACAGCCTCAATCCGTACAGCGCACCCAGATAACTGTATAATCCTCCACTAACACCAACTGTGGAATAATTAAGCCATGTCCTCATGGGGTGGACCATGGCTGTTATAGTGGGGCCTTCCCATTATTGGCCCACCCAACATTTAGCCTCTTTTTGGGTATGGTATTCATCATATAAATTTCAGGAAGTGGGTGGCCAAACCCTCATAACTTCCCTAGCATAGCATCCCCAGTCTCTATCTCTGTGTAAATCAAAATACATAAGTCTCCATACTTGTATGGAAAATATATTGTACATATTAGACGATCTATTTGTTTAACTAAGGTTGGAATATTATACATACCCTATTCTTAGGGTTTCCTTAGTCTTCATATCTCAGTACTTTTACCTCATTATACTGGATCAAGTGGATTAGATTATGAGGTTAGATCTCGTTGTTTGATCATTTAGTTAGATCCCATGTTTTGGATCACTTGTTTGGATCATCTGTTTTGGATCATAAGTTTTTGGATCACTTGTTTGGATCATGACTATGCTAAGGTACTAAGCATACTGATATAATGAAGGTCTATATTTTTAAACTGATAATCATGTATATCTATACATGAATCTCTAATATATCATTGTATATCCACCTACCTCAAAGCAGTATCTTGATTCATACATCTCTAGTGTATTCTTCCACAATGTCCATCATGGTCTGGATTTATCCATCTGTCATATGGATATACAAGGTTATTTCCCTATTCAAGTATGTATTCCTATAGATGATACCCTAATTTTCCTTGAATCAAATTTGATCCAGGGTTTGGCATTCTCCATCTATGTTCTTCTACATATGCATACATACTATAAAATACTACATTAGTATTTGTTTTTGATCATCCAAGATCCTATGGATCTTGTTTGATCATCCTTATCTTGATTTCCAATTTTTATCAAGATTAGATGATTTACTACATTTTATGCTCTCATTATTATTACTCAACCAATTAATGTTTTATTGGTTGAGGGTAGCTTATTTCATTCTAAGTCTAGATTGCTCCTCTTATGTCAAATTGGCTAAGGCTTACTAGTTAAATGGTTGAACACAAAGTGGCTACTTCAATCCTCATGTAAGGAGGCGTTTAAACCTCACAAACGTCAACGGAAGGTGGGGGGAGAGCGTGGCTCTATTAGATAACCCCCTTAACCACTATGTCCATCATTCACTAGCTTGACCCTAACTCAACCTTTCATAAGGTTCCTATGAGCATTTAATCATAAATATTCTTTCTAATTGTTTTTAATTAAATCCATGAATTAAAATGTCATTCATGGAGATTTATTATTCTCCTAAGTTGGACCAAGGAATTTATATTGCTTATATTATCCTACTAACTATGGTCCTTATTATCATTAAGTCCATGTCATACATTCCATGTGAATGTCCCTTCCTTCTAATTTCATTTAATTACCATTTCAATGAAATTACAATTACTTAAGCATTGAAGCATAAGTTTAAAGCATAAATAACAAGTAACTAAACACTTAAATAAACACTTAAATAACCAATTAAATAAATAATTTGATTAAGAAATGAAAGACAATTATCATAATGTTCAATAATTGAAATAGAAATCTAACATGTTATCATGATCCAATGGTCTTAATTGATCCATAGTCATCCTTCATCTTTTTAAGGTTTAGATCTTGATCCTTCATTTTATTTTAAATCCAACATATTATATTGATGTAATTTAATTATTAAATCATGGATTTATCTCATCCATTTATTTGATCTTCCTTGATCTACTTGATCAAGGAGATCTTAGGTTACTTTGTACCATTTAAGGGCATAGATCTTGATCTAGCCCAATCCACATCATCCATTTATTAAATTCATATGATCTTATCTCAAGATCATCATCAAAATACATCCATGCTGTCGAATCATCCTTGATCATCTTGATCTAGGAGATACTATTCAATTTTAATGGTTTTAGTAACCCTTAAGGCTAGATCTCTTAAGATCTACCTAATAAATACAATTTAATCCACTGATATTATTTATTATGTTATAAAATAATCCTTCAATAAGGTATTTGTGGTCTGATCATCCTAGATCTTGTAGATCAAGGATGTTAGTTACTTATCCACTTAATTACATAAATTTAAATTAATTAAAATTAAAATTTTATAAGTTCAGTACCTTATAATTATCACAAGGAATCCATCACAACTTTCAGATCTCAATTTGGATCTCAATTTAAATCGAAATTGAAAATTTAAGATTTCAGCCCTTTTTAAGGGCTGAATTTCACCTTACAGTTTGTAGCATTTTGGACTTACATAGAGGCATAAAAATTCTACTATGAACATGTATATTAAGGTTTTTGGATCTTCTGAACACATCTATCAGTTCAGATTTTATGTTTGGGGTTATGTGGGCCATGATCCATGATCAATGGCACGGATTTCATCAAAAAGATCATGTAAATATTACTTTAAAACACGATATAATAATTTCAGTAAATTAATAACATAAAAATTATTCCAAATAAAGTTTCTGATCTAAAATCAGACTTCATTTAAAGTCAGAATTAATATTTCAATATTTCAGCCCATTTTAAGGGCTGAATTTCATCCTTTCTGTTTTTTATCAATTCATTCATATATATGAATATAAATCTAACTTTGAACTTGATCCTAAGGTATGAGAGTGTCTCTTAAGACATCCATCGGTTCAGATTTGTCTTTTAAAGTCATCTGGTCCATGATATAAGATCATGGGTACTGATTTTACTAAATAACTTATGTAAATACAAATTAAAACATGGATCTAATAATTTCAGTACATGGTAAGCACTACAAGGAGTCCATAGCATTTTTCTGATCTAAAATCAGAGCTATATCAAGCTCTGAATTGAAGAATTATGATTTTTAGTTAACAGAATAGATAGCTCAGATCAAATCTGGGTTACAGGTACAGATCTCTCCCATCCAGTAAAACCAAGAATCTAGATTTTACATCCTAGGGTTTTTGGGCTCCAGGAATCCGTCCATCGGCTCAGAAGTAACATCTGAGCTATGGATCGATGGGATCTCAACCCTCAGTGCTGGATCCATCATCTCTGAGGGATCAACGGCTGGGGAGCTCCTATCCTTGCCGGAAAACCAAACTAACCTACTGTAAATGAAATAGGGGTCCAAGTGCACCTAACTGGAAGAAGATATTCCAGATCTACGCCGAAAAAACTAGAAAATCCACTCAAATCCACTCCTTATAATATAGGTCGCCGGAGCTTCCATTTTTCACTGATTTATCCACGGATACTCCACGGATTATGGTAAAATCAAATGGGTTTTGTACTTCCACAGGTACATCTGAAAGATATTCCTGTAATCTAATTATTTTCCCCACTGGTGTCATTATATCTAGATAGAATCCCAATTTCTCCACTATCAATTGTATACTAAATGTAAATATACATGATATAAAAGAATGGTTTGAACCTGAATCAAATAGTACTTTGGCATGGTGATGAGATACTAATAATGTACCTTTAATAACTACATTAGATGTTCCCTCCTCTCCATTGGTAATAGCGAACACCCTTCCTTGATGACGCGGTACATTTTCAGGCTTTGCACCTTGGATTGCCAAGGGTTTGTTGCATTGATTAGAGAAATGCCTGATCGCACCACATTTATAACATTTGATAGGGGGTCGTGGCTATTGTGGTGCCCCATGAGGGCATGCATGGCCTGGATGATATGTTCTACAAACAAGGCATTGTTTCCTTTTTGCTTGGTTCCCTTGCTTGTTAAAAGTCTGAACATTGTTTGAGGGTCTCTTCCCTTTCTTGAATGATTTTTGATGAGAGGTGCTTCCTCCTCCAAATTTGGTGAATTGGCTTCTTCTGTAGTCTTCTTCAAATTTGGAGGCCATTTCAACACATTCAACCATGGTGGTAGGTTTAGTCCCCAACACCTTTGTCCTTAGTCCGGGATGTAACTCTTCCATAAAACGATCTATCGTGTTTCCTTCGGTGTTACATATATGGTTGGCGAATCTCTTTAGCTGGATGAACTTATTTTCATAGTCCACCACGGAAAGGCTTCCTTGACGTAACTCTAAGAACTCCTTCTGCTTTTGGGATTTGATATGTGCGGGGAAATATTTATCATAAAAAACTTCTTTAAATCTTTCCCATGAGATTTCTTAAGAATTTGTGAAGGCATTTCTTTGTGCAGATCTCCACCAGTAATCTGCTTCTTGCTTTAAGATGTTGGTGGCCATCTTGACCTTTAAATTATCTAGAACTCTTAATAAGCTAAAAGTCTTTTCCACCTCATGAATCTAGTCTTCAGCCTTCTCAGGTTCCCCCTTGCCATTGTAACCGCTTACCATTTTCTGGAACCTTTCCACCATTTTATCTATCTTGTCAGGTGTCAATTGTGAATGTTCCATTGCCCCATTTGGTATTGGTGAAGAGTTCTCCTATACTGGGGTTGGAGTTTCTTGCCTAGAAATAGGAGCATTGGGCCCCACCTCAAGTTGAACCTGAGCTTGAGAACTTGGTGCTTCCCTTGGAGTAGATTGAGGTTGCATAAGTGGAGGAAGGATGTTCCTCAATATCCTCATCATAACTTCCTCCAATTTATCGCCTGATGACCCTTCCATAACGTTCTCAGACTCCCTTTGAGATGTTCGCCTTACTCCTCTTTTAGGTGGTATCTACTCAAAACCTAAGTCACTACTTCATACATAACATCAGTACAATTTGTGTACAAAATAAAATTCCATTGAAGGAATATGATTTTATTAAACTTCCAGGATCCATCCAGTGGTTCACAATACAGCACGGTATCAGTACAATACCTGTCCAAATTACATAATCGAAAATTTACAAACCTCACCATACATTAAAAACTCTCAGTACAATACCATTCTCTCAAATAAAATACATATCTTCAAGAGGAGGTATCTTGTTTGATTATCCATCCACATCTTCTTAAGTCTTCTATAGTCTTGAGCTTCTAACCCTCCTTCTCTGTATCTAAAGTATTGTAAACATGGAAATATGTATAATACCTCAACAAGCTATGCTTGGTAGGGGACTACAAAAACACACTACTTCATCAACGTAAGAGTATATACCTCAGTCCTTATTTCATCATAGTTATCCATTCATAAGATATCTCCACATAGGGTACATACGTTATTTATGTAGTACATGACAAATTAGTTAATATAGTGAAGATTGCTCAAAACTTGTTACTTTCCCTGGCTATACTCCCACTTAGGAGAGCAATACCTAGCCAAAGATTATTCAACACTTGTTCCTTACCCTGGCTATACTCTCACTTAGGATAGTAATACCTAGCCAATTATCATATGGGGTGTTCATTCTAGGAACTCATGTAATGGCATATCATCATGCCATGGCATCATACTATGCCTATCATATGTGCATCATAATGCAAAATACATTAGGACTATGCTTATAGCCTCAATCCGTACAGTGCGCCCGGATAACTGTATAATCCTCCACTGACACCAACTGTGGAATAATCAATCCATGTCCTCATGGGGTGGACCATGGCTGTTACAGTGGGGCCTTCCCATTATTGCCCCACCCAACATTTAGCCTCTTTTTGGGCATGGTATCCATCATATAAATTTCAGTAAGTAGGTGGCCAAACCCTCATAACTTCCCTAGCATAGCATCCCTAGTCTCTATCTCTGTGTAAATCAAAATACATAAGTCTCCATACTTATATGGAAAATTTATTGTACATATGAGACGGTGTGTCTGTTTAACTAAGGCTGGAATATTATACTTACCCTACTCTTAGGGTTTCCTTAGTCTTCATATCTTAGTACTTTTACCTCATTATACTATATCAAGTGGATTAGATTATGATGTTAGATCTCTTTGTTTGATCATTTAGTTAGATCCCATGTTTTGGATCACTTTGTTTGATCATTTGGTTAGATCCCATATTTTGGATCACTTTGTTTGATCAATGTGCATTAGATCACTTAATTGGATCATATGTTTTGGATCCCTTAATTGGATCATATGTTTTGGATCCCTCAATTGGATCATATGTTTTGATTTAATTGGATCATATGTTTTGGATCCCTCAATTGGATCATATGTTTTAGATCCCTTCATTGGATCATATGTTTTTGGATCACTTAGTTGGATCATGTATTTTGGATCACTTAGTTGGATCATCTGTTTTGGATCAAAAGTTTTTGGATCACTTGTTTGGTCATGACTATGCTAAGGTACTAAGCATACTGATATAATGAAGGTCTATATTTTTAGACAGATAATCATGTATATCTATACATGAATCTCTAATATATCATTGTATATCTACCTACCTCAATGTAGTATCTTGATTCATACATCTCCAATGTATTTTTCCACAATGTCCATCATGGTCTGGATTCATCCATCTGTCAAACCATATATGTGAGGTTATTTCCCTATTCAAGTATGTATTCCTATAGATGATACCCTATTTTTCCTTGAATCAAATTTGATCAAGGGTTTGGGATTTTCTATCTATGTTCTTCTACATAAGCATACATACTATACAGATACACATGTAATACAATACTACATTAGTATTTGTTTTTAATCATCCAAGATCCTATGGATCTTGTTTGATCATCCTTATCTTGATTTCCAATTTTTATCAAGATTAGATGATTTACTACATTTTATGCTCTCATTATTATTACTCAACCAATTAATGTTTTATTGGTTGAGGGTAGCTTATTTCATTCTAAGTCTAGATTGCTCCTCTTATGTCAAATTGGCTAAGGCTTACTAGTTAAATGGTTGAACACAAAGTGGCTACTTCAATCCTCATGTAAGGAGGCGTTTAAACCTCACAAACGTCAACGGAAGGTGGGGGGAGAGCATGGCTCTATTAGATAACCCCCTTAACCACTATGTCCTTCATTCACTAGCTTGACCCTAACTCAACCTTTCATAAGGTTCCTATGAGCATTTAATCCTAAGTATTCTTTCTAATTGTTTTTAATTAAATCCATGAATTAAAATGTCATTCATGGAGATTTATTATTCTCCTAAGTTGGAACAAGGAAATTTATATTCCTTATGTTATCCTACTAACTATGGTCCTTACTATCATTAAGTCCAAGTCATACATTCCATGTGAATGTCCATTCCTTCTAATTTCATTTAATTACTATTTCAATGAAATTACAATTACTTAAGCATTGAAGCATAAGTTTAAAGCATAAATAACAAGTAACTAAACACTTAAATAAACAATTAAATAACCAATTAAATAAATAATTCGACTAAGAAATGAAAGACAATTATCATAATGTTCAATAATTGAAATAGAAATCTAACATGTTATCATGATCCAATGGTCTTAATTGACCCATAGTCATCCTTCATCTTTTAAAGGTTTAGATCTTGATCCTTCATTTTATTTTAAATCCAACATATTATATTGATGTAATTTAATTATTAAATCATGGATTTATCTCATCCATTCATTTGATCTTCCTTGATCTACTTGATCAAGGAGATCTTAGGTTACTTTGTACCATTTAAGGGCATAGATCTTGATCTAGCCCAATCCACATCATCCATTTATTAAATTCATCTGATCTTATCTCAAGATCATCATCAAAATACATCCATGCTGTCCAATCATCCTGGATCATCTTGATCTAGGAGATACTATTCAATTTTAATGGTTTTAGTAACCCTTAAGGCTAGATCTCTTAAGATCTACCTAATAAATACAATTTAATCCACTGATATTATTTATTATGTTATAAAATAATCCTTCAATAAGGTATTTGTGGTCTGGTCATCCTAGATCTTGTAGATCAAGGATGTTAGTTACTTATCCACTTAATTACATAAATTTAAATTAATTAAAATTAAAATTTTATAGGTTCAGTACCTTATAATTATCACAAGGAATCTATCACAACTTTCAGATCTCAATTTGGATCTCAATTTAAATCGAAATTGAAAATTTAAGATTTCAGCCCTTTTTAAGGGCTGAATTTTTCCTTACTGTTCTTGATCATTTTGATTGATCTAGAGATACATAATTTATACTGTAAACATGGTTCTTAGTATTTTGGAAACTTTTGAACACAACCATCGGTTCAGATTTCATGTTTGGGGTTATGTGGGCCATGATCCATGATCAATTGCACGGATTTCATAAAATAGATCATATAAATACTAATTAAAAACATGATCTAAAAGGTTAAGTGAATTAATAACATCAACATGATTCTAAATAACTTTCTGATTTAAAATCAGAGTTCAATTAAATTCAAAATTAATATTTGAATATTTCAGCCCGTTTTAAGGGCTGAATTTCATCCTTTCTGTTTTTGATCAATTCATTCATATATATGAATATAAATCTGACTGTAAACATGATCCTAAGGTATTAGAGTGTCTCTTAAGACATCCATCGGTTCCGATTTGTCTTTTAGAGTCATCCGATCTATGATCTATGATCATGGATACTGATTTTAAAAAATAACATATATAATCACAACTTTAAACATGGATATAATATATTCAATATCTAGATAAATTGACAAGGAATCTGTAGAAACTTTCTGATCTAAAATTAGAGCTCTATAGGGCTCTGAATTGAAGAAATAATATTTTCAGTTAACTAAATGAACGGATGCACCTTTGGTGTAGCATGGCGCGTCTCAGCTCCCAGGGCACCCCGTGTACCTTGGTCGAGCCAGGACCCGTGCCCCGCGTCGCGCGCGCACTTGAAGGCCGCACCTAGGGACAATGTATGTACTGTCGTATGCCTAGAACCCATCCTAGGGACTCAGTCCCAGGCGCACGTGGAGTATGGCATCCCTGGGAGGCCTGCTCGTTCAAGGTCGGCTGGAACCGGTCTTCATCTTCTCTGGCTAGGAAAGGACCAGATCCGGTATGGATCTGGCCTGGGGGAAGCAAAACGAAAAGACAAGGAAAGAGGGGCTTACCTGGGTAGCTGGGGACGCCTCCTTTGGGTGGTGCAACTCCCTCTTTCCGTTTGAAAACCTTTCGTCGCCGGAACTCATGAAGAGGAAAATCCCAATGTCGTGCACAACCGAAAAAGAGAAGAGAGGGGAAATGGGGAGACGGGAATGGTCGGCTTGACTCGGGCCTGCCCGTTGCCGGAAAACATATGGATACTGTGTTGAGACGGGTTTCCAATTTTTGCCGGAAACCCCAGTCCCAAAATCGCCGAAAAAATGTGATTTTGAATGGGGGGAGATGGGGTATTTATAGGGGAAGAAGGCGGTGCCCCTCAATGGTGGTGCCACCATTTCCCCTTGTGTTTTCTAGGGAAATCGTGGAAGGAGGGTTTCTGGAGAAATTTGGAGGCGGAAGACGACAGGGGGTGCCGTTATCAAAACGGCCCCCTGCATTTTTCATTCCTTTTCGTTTTTTGTTTAATTTACAAAAATACCCCTGATCTTTAAACGACCGTAACTTCTTCATACGAACTCCGTTTTCGGCATTCTTTGAGGTGTTTGATTCCATTTTTCGAGTACAATTTAATGGTACCAAGTTTCCTCACAAATTCCTTCGTTTACTATTTTAAATAAAGTAAAATATTCAACACAGTTTATTTCCCATAAAATGTCCAATTTTTGTTAAAAATAGTGTAAATTGCTCGGGCGTTATAGAAAGTTAGGTGGAAGATGAAGTAAGTGTCATGGTGGCTGGTTTCTAATTTAATAAAAGGGGAGTCATCTTTTTCTTAGGAAGGAGGCATGGATCTCCTCCCCTTCTAATTGGACGGTGATTGGATGTTTGAAAAGAGAGAATAATGGAGAAGAAAATAAGGTAGAGAAGTTAGGAAAAACCTAGGGTTTGATGTGTTTTGAATGGACATAGGATTAGGGGTTTCCAACATAGGAAACCACCTTAATGTAGCATCCATATAAGGGTGAGGTGCACCTTTTAAGGTGGTGCCTCCCTCCTTAATTTGAAATTTGTGGAACCTAGGGTGTTGTGGAGAAAATATGGAAAATGTGAATGGAAAGAAGGGTTTTCTCTCTTGATGGGTCCACCAATACAGATCATCCTTTTACAAATATCCCTCAAAATCCTTTGGAAATAACACTTTTTTAACATAGGATAGTTGCTTGAAATAGTCTTCCAATAGTATCACTCCATGTAGAATTCATCTATGGGTTGATGACTCACTTTGATAGCTCATTCCTTGGTGGCTTACATGGATTACTCCCTTGGTTTGAAAACATCAATGGCTTAGTTTCCTTAGATTTTAAACTATGAAACTCATGTATGGCTCCAATTTTGATGTAGAGTGATGAAAATGCATGGCTTGCTAGCGTGGATCATTTGAGTCACCTTTTATGCTTCTCATTGTATTTTTTTCTTGCCATAGGATAGTCTTGAACCTTGATCACACTTTGGATTGATGTCATCTAGGGTTTGGTTTGATCTTGATCTTCAATTTTCCCTTCAGTCAATTACGACCATTGGATCACCTTCTCAACACCTACAAAAGATGAAAATCCCTAAGTAAATCCTAGAAATTTATGATGATTCACATACTTACTGTGGATTAGCCACTAAACCTACAAAATATCAAACTTTGAATTATAAGGTAAAAAATGATTGTGTTATAAAATTTCAGAAAAACCTTAGAATAATGCCTATAATGTATAATATATGGGCTACTAATTGGGTATTTTTTTATACAAAATTGAACACTTATCACAACCCCCAACCAAAATTTTGCTAATCCCAAACAAAATATGTAAAAAATCATGAAAATAAGTTGGTTGCCATTTTCATAGGTACTCATGATTGCATTTGACATATGCAATAAACCCTTAGACCCCTAGGTTAGCCCTAGTGGACAAGTTTGCCTTGTGGGGGTTTGCAGTGAATATACCCACAAAAGTCCATAAGGCTATGTCCTTTACTTTATCTCAGAGAATTTTTATCCATTAGTAGTCCACTTACTTAAACAACTTAACAAAGATGAATGAAAATTTTCGACAAATTATCCACATACCAAATACATTTTACTCTACTTATATTTCAAAGTGTACTGTGTGTACAATCTACATGAATTAGAACCTCTAAATAGATATGCTTATTGCTCCTTTGGAAAGATGTCTTGACCTCAAATTCTCACTGGTATATACTAAAAAATAAAGCTCTCAAAGAAATGGGTCAAACAAATTTCTCTCTTTATGTGGCCAAATCCAAAGAAACTAATGGTTCACATAATCTTTTAAGCACACATGAGACAAAGAATTATGATACCTAAGAATGGATGTCATTACCAAGACCAATTGGGGTAGTTCACCTTAACTCCTTATTGTTTATATCCTCATTAAGGCTGTCTTCCACCTTAAGATCAATAACTCTTTGGATAGGATAAAATGTAGGCTTGGAATGGTTCTAAAAAGAAGGGTATAAGAATTCAAAGTTTCAAATATGAGCAGAGGTCTTCAATGTATATTCATTTGGACAATTTTTATTTTGAGTATATTTGAAGTGAATATCTTCTTTTTTTTCTTCTTCACTTTTTTTTTTCTTGATATTTCTATTTTTTTGAGTTTTCTTGATATTTATTTTTTCTTTAAGGGAAAGGCTTTTCTATGTAGACACTTTGATATTTTCCACTTCTTAGATTTTTGCCCTTTTTGATCTTTTTCTACCATCTCTGCTCATTTTGAAACATAGGTAATGGATATTTTCAATTGGGGCTTTTGGGTTAAGGTAAATGGGGTTTTGAAAAGAAAAGGCTAACTAAGAGGCTCAAGGGTCCAACTAATGGTATACATTACTAGGTAGGCTTTATGTCTCTTGGGTCCTCAACATATATTTGCTTGGATAATTATTTTTTTTAATACATTTGAAGTGAATATCTTTTTTTTTTCTTTTTTCTTTTTTCTTTTTCACTTCTTTTTTTCTTGATATTTCTATTTTTCTAACTTTTCTTTGTATTTCTTTTTCCTTTGAGGGAAAGGATTTTCTATGTAAACACATTAATATTTTCACTTCTTAGGTTTTTGCCCTTTTTTATCTTTTTCTACATCTTTACTCATTTTGAAAGATAGGTAATGGATATTTTCAGTTATGGCTTCTAAGATAAGGCAAATGGGGATTTGAAAAGAAAAATCTTACCAAGAGGCTCGAGGTTTTAACTAGTGGTAGGCATCACTGGGTAGGCTTTATGTCTATGGGATAAAACAAAGATGGCCTATATGATTTCCTAGGTTTCTTAAAACCTATATAATTCAATAAATGTTTATGAAAGAAATTAATATTCCTATTTGGTTCTTGGCATTTTGACCAAAACATAAATATGGGATCTTTCCAAAGTTAGTGTATGATGAAGAAATGATGGAATTACATATAGGTCTCCACTGATTTCCTCAGGGTTTCTAAGTTACAACCATCTATTAGTCTAGACTATACATTGTGTGTAAGTGTGTTCCAATATTTCACTTCATAAAACACTTTAGGACATAAATAAGAGAAGAATTAACCATATGCATTTCAATTAAGAAGTTAAAATAGTTGAAATACTAAGCTTTGGACAATCCAATTCTTATCACAGTAAAGGAACTTTGACCTTAAAAGCTCTAAAAAAACTCATGTTTTTTTATTTTTTTTAACATATGAAGAAAACTAGACATCTCACACATGTCTACACCCTCCAACCTAAACTAAACATTGTCCCCAATGTTTTGCAATATAGGACATCTATATTACAAATGGGTAATGTAGAACAATGAGACTCTAAAATCCTAGATTGTCTCCCAGTAAGCACTAAGTTTAATGTCTTCAACTAGACATGCATTGCCATGATAATGAAAATGATGAATGCAGCTAATGTATGCAGGTGTTAGAGAACATGCTAAGGTGGGTCTTGGTAGACCAGTTCCTCTAACAAGATCTTCTCTTCTTCAGGGTTGACTAATTCTAGATAGGGTTTCAAGCTTTGTCTGTTAACTTTGGAGATCCCTCCATCCTTTTCTATCTTAGCAGCCCGTTGAGGATGTACAGTAGGTATTATATAGGTTCTAGTCCATTGAGGTCTAAGTTTCCTAGAAATAGATGTAATCTACAATTATACAACAGGACTTTTTGCCCTAGGTGAAGGACTTTCTTAAGATATGCCTATCATGATTGTTCTTCGTGCTATCTTTGTATAGATTTGTAGACTATGTGCATCTTTCCTTAACTCATCTAGCTCATTGAGTTAGAGTTTTTTGTGGGTTCCAATAGTATCTAAGTCATAATAGAGCTTTTTGATGGCCCAATATGCTTTATATTCAAATTCTACTGATAAGTGGTAGGCCTTTTCATAGACTAGGCAGTAGGGTGACTTGCTTATAGGTGTTTTAAGTTTAGTATAATAGGCCCATAAAGTATTACTAAGTCCTAAAGACAAGTCTTTCCTATTTTGATTGACTATCTTTTCTAAGATATTCTTTATCTCCTTATTAGACACTTCTACCTGCCCACTAGCCTGAGATTGATAAGGTAGCTATTCTATGGGTAACACCATATTTCTCCATTAAGTTCTCAAGCACTCTATTATGAAAGTGTTTACCCCATCACTAATTATGGCCCTAGGAGTACCAAAACATGAAAATATATTTTCTTTCAAGAACTTGACCACTACTCTATGGTCATTGGTCTTACATGGTATGGCTTCTACCCATTTGGACACATAATCCACCCCCACAAGGATGTATAGATAACCAAAGGAACTAGGAAAAGGTCCCACAAAATCAATGTCTCAAACACTAAAAGGCTTAATGATAAGAATATAGTTCAAGGGCATCATGTTCCTTTTTCCTATGCTCCCTAACTATCGACATATGGGACATGCTAAGCTGTAAGCATGTGAATCTGTGAAAATGGTAGTCCAATAAAAACCACACTACAAAATCTTTGTAGCTATCTTTTTAGAACTATAATAGCCTCGTATGCATGGTCATGAAAAAAGGAAATAATCTTATGATATTCATTATCTGGTATAGCCTAGATAAGTGGTCATCTACAACATTTTCAAAACCCTTCTTATCTCAAAATTTTAAGTCAAATTCTTGTAGTAATAATAGTATGCATCGAATCTGCCTAGGTTTTGCAAACTTCTTTCAAAGGAGATAATTTAATGCTGCATGATCTGAGTACACTATGATCTTAGATCCTAGCAAGTAAGATCTAACTTTATCCAGTGCAAAAAAAAACTACCAACAAGTCTTTTTCTATAGTTGAATAATTGAGTTGTCCATCATTGAGTATGTTGCTAGAATAATATATCACATGGGGAAGTTTATCAATATGCTACCCCAACATAGCCCAGATCACGTAGTCTGAAGCATCACACATTATTTCAAATGGTGCATTGCAATCTGGAGGTCAGATAATAGGTACCAAAGTTAACTCATCCTTTAGGTGCTCAGATGTGTTCATGCACTCATCATAAAGATGAAAAGTTGCCTCCTTCTTAAGTAAATTACGTAGGGGCTTAGCAATTTTACTAAAGTCTTTGATGAATCTTCTATGAAAACTAGCATGGCCCAAGAATGAGCAAATTTGTTTCACCGTCCTTGGAGGAGGAAGGTTAGAGATTAAATCCACTTTGGCTTTATCTAAGTATATGCCATTGTATGATATGATGTGGGATAAAACAATGCCATTTTGAACCATGAAGTCACATTTTCCTCAATTTAACAATAAATTCTTTTTCTGCACCTAGTAAGGAAAAGTTTTAAATGGTGCAATAATTTATCAAAAGAAGAACTGAACAATAAAAAATATCCACAAATACTTTAGAAACCTCTCCACCACATTAGAAAATATGCTCAACAAAATAAGGCAAAGTAAAGAAATGAAAATTAAGCAATGAAATTAAACTACTAACCTAGAATTAAAGTTCAAAAAGCTAAGAAAATAAAATAGAATCCAAAGGAAGAATAGCCCAAAAGAAGTCCAAAGTCGAAGATCTAAAGAACACCAAAGAAGAGTGCTATGTTTCAAGGTTTGTCACCAAACTCTACTTTGGTTAAAAATGTGGAAGGCTTGGGGATTTATAGAGTCGTGTGTTTACACTTTGATGAGGACGTAATTAAGATGGGAAAGTGGATCTAGATCTAAGGTTTCAAGGTAAGAAAGTTAGGTGGAGAGTTAGGTGGAAGATGAAGTAAGTATGTGTCATGGTGGCTCTCCTCCCCTTCTAATTGGATGGTGATTGGATGTTAGAAAAGAAAGAATAGTGGAGAAGAAAATAAGGTTGAAAAGTTAGGAAAAACCTAGGGTTTTATGTGTTCTGAATGGACATAGGATTTGAGGTTTCCAACATAGGAAACTACCTTAATGTAGCATCCATATAAGGAAGAGACGCCACTTTTTGAGGAGGTGCCTCCCTCCTTGATTTAAAAGTCATCGAACCCTAGGGTTTTGTGAAGAAAAGTATGGAAAATGTCAATGGAAACAAGGGTTTTCTCTCTTGATGGGTCCATTTGTGACGACCCGGGTTTTTGAAATCCTGATTTGTAAAGTATTTTGAAAGGCAGGGCCCTTAAGAGTGTAAAATTTTTTTGCAAAACAAAACAATGGAAATTCTTTTCTTTAGAACTTGTTTTGAAAACCCAAGTCACCACTTCATACATAGCATAAGTACAATTTGTGTACAAAATAAAATTCCATTGAAGGAATATACTTTTATTAAACTCCAGGATCCATCCAGTGGTTCACAAGATCTGACCAAATCTAGTACAATACTTGTCCAAATTACATAATCCAAAACTCAAGCTCACCATACAATAAAACTCTCAACAAAGAAAAATACATGTCTTCAAGGGTATACCTTGAAGATTATTCTCTTCAAGTCTTCTATAGTCTTCAGCTCCTAACTCTCCTTCCTTGGATCTGAGATATTGCAACAAGTACAATATCTCAGCAAGCAATGCTTGGTAGGGGATTCAAGAAGCATAATAATTGACAATGTAATTCCAATATTTCATAATCTCATTATCCTTAAACATACTCTGTACTCTGTAAGTTATGTATATCTATATACATACCCTTCATGGGTAAACTAGTTAAATTTGTAAAAATAGTCAAATATCATTCCCAACTAAGCTGATCAATTCTCTACATTTTGAGAATTTAGTATTACAGCTAATCTCATGCTGGGAATTTCCCTTATTGGGAAACATTGGTAATATACAATTACCTAGAATTTTATTATGCTATAACATAAGGCATTTCACTATGCCTATTCCCATATGCATCATAGTGCAAAATAATCAGAAAGGTTGCTATGCTGTAGTTAGATCCGTACTAGCACGCTCAGATAACTGCCCTGTTCACCACTAATACCACGGTGGAAAATATTATGTCATTGCCCGTATGGGGGGGCAAGACTTTCACAGTGGTGGCCTTCCCATAATTGCCACCACCCGACTTTTAGCCTCTCTTTGGGCAAGGTATCATCATATCATCAAATTTCAAGGAGCGGGTGGCCAAACCCTCATAACTCCTTTAGCAATAGCATACCCAAGGCTCATGCCTATTAAAACAAATTCACAAGCCTCCAAGCTTGTATGTAAAATAGATTTCATATATATCAGACCATATGTCTGTTTACTTAAGGCTGAAATATTTTCTAGTTCCCTATTCACTTATAGTTTAGTCCTTAACCATCTTATAGGTGTTTGGTTGGATCATAAGATTTTCAACAGATTCAGTACAAGTATTATCATTACTCTTGTCAACATAAGATCATGAGTAAAATCATGTATATCTCATGTAAATGCATTCATCAAATCCTCCTACCTTTAAGGATTGATCTCTTTTCCCCAATCTTCCATGATCCTGACTGATGTATGTAATCTGTACATCCATACATATTGTCAATATATAAATTATGAACAATCCTATTGATCACTAGATCTGATGTTTAGAATGATCTTTAGATCATTCATATCTAAGTATTTTTCTATCTCTAAGTCTTTGTATGCTCATCTCCTTGATCTTGATCTTTCATAGATCCTTTGATTGACAATCTACACATGTTGATAAAGATCAAGGTCCTAGATCTTCTATCATCTAGTTCTTCTTTGATCTAAGTTCAATTCTTGGATCATCCCTATGGAGAATGATCTTGGTTTTTTTCCTTGAATCATCTTTGATTAAGGGTTTGGATTATCTAATCTAATGAACTATAACAAGTATACTAATAAACATGCATACTAAGTACAATATAGTGTTCTTATTCTTATTGTTCTTGATCATCCAAGATCTAATGGATCTTGTTTGATCATCCTTATCTTACTTACTATTTTTATTAGGGTTAGGTAATTTACTAACCTTTTATGCTCTTATTATTATTATTCAACCAGTTAATGTGCTGGTTAAAGGTAGCTTATTCAAGCCTAAATCTAGACTGCTCCTCTTATTTCCAATTGGCTAAGGCTTACTAGCTGAATGGGTGAACACAAAGTGGTTACTTCAATCCTCATGTAAGGAGGCGTTTAGACCTCACAAACGTCAGCAGAATGTAGGGGAAGAGTGAGGCTCTATTAGATAACCCCCTTAACCACTATGTTCATCATTCACTAAAATGACCATAGCTCAACCTTTCATAAGGTTCTTATAAGCATGTTTACCCTAAGTTCTCTTTCTAATGGATTTTAATTAAGTCCATGAATATTTATAATGTCATTCATGGGGTTTATTATTCTTTTCCTAATTTGGGCCAAGGACTTGATAATCCTTATATTGTCCTACTAACTATAGCCCTTACTAATTAAGTCATTATATTCTTATTTGTGTAATGAAACTCTACTTTCTCATTAGAATACATTTTTTGATGTTTTATGCTCTTTATCTCATAACAAGTAAATCTACTACTAACATTCAACTCTAAATGAATTATAAATTTAAAGCATAAAACTACATAATCTAACATTCAATGAAAATGAGGCAAGGTACTTAAATTAAATCTAGCACCACATATCATGCTAAACTCTAAATGTTATACTAGCATGCTTTATAGAATAATAATATAAAATGAAACTAATTACATTTACATTTTTAGAAACCTTTTCTTATGATCCAACCATTTGATTTTAGATCTTTTCCTTTGATTAAGGATTTTAGTTGTATTTAGGGAATTTTCTCTATTAAGGTCAAAAGATCATATTGATCTATTTTTGTCATAATCCATTCTTGATTTCCTTGGATTTCATCATATAAACATTTATTCTTTCCATCCCAAGGGTCTGATCACACTTGATCTCATTGATCAAGTGGGTCCCTTTGTATTTTTAGGGTTTTCTACGATTAAGGGTAGATCCCTTAATATATCTCATATCTATCCAATTTAAACATATATCTCACTTTATTTAGGTAGTATATCATTATTAAAACATGTTTCCAAGATCTGATCATCTCAAATCTTGAAAATCTATGTAATTGGAAACTTATTTCTTTAATACAGAAATTTTTTACTGAATAACATATCTATTTTATCATTTTATAAGAAAATATAGGTTTCAAGCTTTCCATTGCTTCTTTCTGATCTCAATTTGGAGTTCAGATGACTCCAGAATTGATTCTGGAAGTTTACAGTCTTCCTAGGGCCTGTATTTGATTTAGGCCCAGGAACGGACGACTCAGATCGTTCGGGCGGAAAACCAAACCAGGTGGACTGAGTCAGGCGCGTCCGCTACACTGAAATGTTGAAGTGTCCGCACGGGGCGTCCATGGAACGGCGCGGGACGTCGTCCGTCCGATCTGGAAATCGGACAGTTTGTTTAGACTGTCCAATCAATCCCTTCTCAATTGAGGGACCAAAACTACTCAGATCTTTCTGAAACTTCTACCCTAGGGGTTTTGGATCATTCTGGATTGATTGGTAGAGTCAGATTTTTCATCTGAGCAATCCATCATCACGAATTAAGGGTTCTATTGTTTACTTTATTTTTACCATTTTATTACCAAAATTAATTACAGTAAAATAAAAATTGCATAAAACAATACTAAACATCTATGAAAAGGATTTCTATTTACTTGATTGGAGAGAAAACCTCATTTATATGCCCAATTTAAAAAAATACCTTGTTGATGAAGATATGGCCTAAAATCCACCTTTCTTGCAAATATCCATTATTTAAATCGTTGGATCTTGAAATTTCTTTGGAGTTTTGTAGAATAGATATGTTGGGAAGTTTTGGACCGTAGAATTGATCAAATTAGACCTGGAACAGAATGCCTAATTGATTTTAGGTCTCTTGTTCCAATCTAAAAAGAAAACAAGTTGAAAAGAGAATTTCAAGGAGATTGAAGAGAATTTCGTGAGGATTTTTGGAAGATTTTTGGGGTTGTATTTATAGGCATTTTGGGTCTTTTTTCATGATTATAATATATTATTTTTTTAATATAAAATGGCATGAAAGTCTTCAATGCTCCCATGCCTAATTTTTCTTCCCCATGACCAGCTAATATTTGTTGATCCATGTTTCACATGGGCTGCTGATCAAATTGGTTGTTGGGGATGTGGTGGTCCCCATGTGGGCCCCACATGGTGTAAAAAGTCTGTTTTGCCCTTTATGCATAAAATTTTGGGTTTTATTCCCATGATCTCGGATTTGAGTGTACTTAGTGGCGTTGGATTCGTATTTCTCAGTACATTCTAAATTTTGCTGTTTAATATTTTGATTTTTGGGTAAAATTACTATTTTACCCCTTTTGTCCAAGAAATGAAAAACTTAAGGATTTCTCATCTGAATTAGAAATTTGTCGTGCTTACAGTCATTTTGAAGGGTTTGCTAAGTTTAATTTTAATTTTACATGTCTTATGATTTGATTATACTTTTATAAAAAGTATATTTTAAATAACCCTAATATTTTAGCCTGAAATATCTGAAACTCAAACTTTATTGATTTTTCTCAATCAATTTACAAAAATTGGGGTTATTACACCATTAATGCATGATCATCTTACCTTTTACAAATATCCCTTAAAATGCCTTGAGAATTATACTTTTAACATAGAATAATTGCTTGAAATAGTCTTCCAATAGTATCACTCCATGTAGGATTCATCCATGGCTTGATGACTCACTTTTATGGCTCATTCCTTGCTAGCTTGCATGGCTAACTCCCTTGGTTTAAAACTTGGATGATTAAGTTTCCTTAGATTTCCTAGTTAGACTAGGAAACCTCATGTATGGTTCCAATTTTGATGCAAAGTGATGAAAATGCATGGCTTCTTGGCATGGCTCATTTGAGTCACATTTTATACTTCCCATTTCCTTCTTTTGATTGCCATAGGATAGTCTTGAACCTTGATCACACTTTGGATTGATGCCATTTAGGGTTTAGTTTAATCGTTTAATTTGATCTTCAAATCTTGTCTCGATCAATCACTACCTTTGGATCACCTTTTCAACACCTATAAATGATGAAAAACCCTAACTAAATCCAAACAAATTATGATGATTCACATGCTTACTCTAGATTAGCTCTAAGCCCATAAAATATCAAACTTTTGAATTATTAGGTTAGAAATACTTATGTTAAAATTTTTTTAAATACCCTAGAATAATGCCTATAATTTATAATACATGGGAACAAAATTTAACACTTATCGGTGAAGAAGAAGGATTATGACACCTAGATTTTTCAGTATTTTATTCATTTTAATTTGGAAAGCAATGAAAATTTCCTTGTTTTTGAAAAATAGGATCAGGTTGATAATATGAATAAGCATATTTGAAATTCATCAACTTCATCCCTGGGGTTGGTACGAAATCTTCACATACAAGTAAAATAATAGTTATCTAACCTAAGAATGGTTAGAGGTACATGCCACATGATCTACCATGCAGTCACAATTAAAGTCACATACCATTTAATTTACTAAAGACAAATGTACTAAAGTTGTCCAAAGTGTCAACAAAAGTCTTAAGTTATGTACAACACCCTAAAATGAAACCCTATACATGGATTTCTATCAAAAGCAACTACAACAAACAATATGCTCTTCTCACATCTAAATTGATCCTGACACCTTTATCATTCTTGTATCCTTCATTCCTGAACTCCCTAGAGTATTACCTGAAATGTTGGCTGTAGGGAGTGAGAAAAACAACAGCTCATAGTAGGGTGAAAAGCTAATATAAGTCAGAACACCTAAAATAGAACAAATAGCATATAACCTTTTGAAAAGAGTATATGATTTTCTAAAAAGAGTGGTCAATAGATGTACGGCAATGATCCTCTAAAAACTAGTGAAATCAATGTCCACCACAAGGTTAGAACTAAACTTACTAATTTGTAAAAATTAGTGTGTATCAATCTGATGAAACTAGACCAAGGCATAAAGCCTTCGATCTACAAATGCACAAATCCATGTCCACATCACCGTGGAAAACTGATTGCCCCAAATCATAGTGGTATATTGTCCTACCACCCTGGACAAGGTTTAAACTCTGGAGAAATGACCCACATAACATCAACACATAAACACCTATGCTTGTAGGGTCTTACCATCACCCACTAATGATTGCTATGGCCTCAACGTCTACTTGTGGATACCTGCATCAACCATGACTCACCGGACGTCATGGGAGCTATCCGGGTACCACCTAGAACACTTTCCCATGAGAAGATACTCCTATTGCCTATCATCTCCATTGCAGGTCTAGTATCAAATCATCTCAGAGGTTAGTGGCCAATTGTACCTTTTGGCTTAGGGTCTCAGGACTTATAGCACATAGCAAGCTTTCAAGTCTTATGGTGCTTGTAGAGTACCTGCTAAGCGATTTGGGACATAGGACACTTCCAGAGTGCCTGCCCAAACATCAATGAATCTATATACATGACTTACAGCTGCTTGTAGGTCACTGGCATAAGCATCAATAAAACTTTATCCATCAGGACTTACGCCCACTCATGGAATGCCTACCAAATCATCTACAAAATCCATAATCATCAGGATATATAGTTGCTCATAGAGCGTTTGCATAAGTATCAGTAAAGACCAAAACTATTGACTTGTAAAACAAATCCAAGATATGGAAGGTTCCAGAAAACATGAGTATGTGAGATGTTTTGTTAAACTCTTTATATTCTAGTGTGTCACTTTAATGATATTGGTGTAGTTTATAAAGTTTATGGGCTACATGATATTCTTAACAAATGCATGTCGTCATTTTTATTGTCAACATTCTAATACTTATATTTTTTGGTCTTGATGTTGTATTTAGCTTAATATAGATTGGCTAGACTACAAGCAAAGTTCTTATAATAAATAAATCTTGGTCTAAAGTGGGATTTCCTCATATTAAGATGTAGCAATTCTTGTATAACAAAGCTATGTGGTAAGGCCTTAAGTTATTAGTAGCTAAGTTATGAGGTTATTCAAGTCCTAATTAAAAGAATATATGGGATGAAGTATGTTCTAAGGTTTATGGATTTTGGCATAGCCCAAGATTAGGGGTTATGAAATAAATGAAGTATTATAAGAGGTTATGCTTTTAGTTTTCCAATAATATCAAGTTTAGCTTAAGGGCAATTTTGTAGTTTCTCTCACTTTGGCCTAAATTACCTTTACACCCTTCCTTTTGTCTAGATTATAATTTCTCTTATATTAATCACCCTTTTGGTAAAATCGAAGGTGAATTTTTATCAAGGAATTCAACTTAGTCCTATAATTATTTAGAGTTTAAACCTAAGGGTAGTTCTCTAATTTCCTTCTATGAGGTGAATTATCTTTATACCCTTAAATTATTTTCCAAATTTTAAGGAGAAGTTGTATTACTCTTATTACCAATTAAATATAATTAAAGTTTGGTTTCATTTCTAGGTCAAAAAATATAAATTTGACTAAATTTCTTTATATTGGGTATCTAGAGTTATTGGAAATTCTAGGTTAGGTGCATTTTTACACTATAAATTCTTAGGACTGGAATTTGCTAATGCTATGAGAATTCTAGTGGTCTTCTACCACTTGTATGTGTTTTCCAACCATTATATATGTACAGTAAGATGAATTTTGGTGCTATTTTAGAGCTCTTCCTTATATATTTACAATATTTACTATCAAATTCCTCATCCTAATCAAACTTTATTTCAAAAACTCAATCTAATAGAGTCTATTAAGATCAGGAAACTGGTATGTTTCTTATATGCATATGAGTAGGAACAATATTGTATTTGGTTTGTTGGATCCACAGTACATGTATCTTCAGGAGTAAATTCCTCTGAAAACTATAGATTGCACTACCATCTTTAACACCCAAATTTTGTTTTCCTTTAACTCTTGTTGGTTTAAGAGATTTTCACATGGGAGTAGGGAGTTGAGGACTACCAATAAGCTAAATGTGGATACATCTAGCCCCCTACTTCCATTTTTCCATTCAATTTGTCCTTCTTTTATTTCAAAGCTGATCATTTTATGTGCTAGATTTTAAATTCAAACTATAAGGAGTAAGACCTAGATGATAGATTTCCAGTGTAACTACTTGCGGGTAAGAGTTTTCATTCACTTTTAACCCCTATTTTCAACTAAAATGTAGTACATAAAATAGAGTATGAATTTCAGACGATAATACCTATATCTATACATGGAATTTAATTAATCCTACTTTACAAAACATGAAAGAGGAACCATGCAAACATTCTGTAACATTAGATCATGCTGAAATAGAGGTTTTACAAAAGAAAGATCTTATTTTTAGAAGAATGTAACAGCACTGGTTAAGTTTCTAGAAATTCAAAATTTTGCTAAAAATAATAGCATTTTATGCAAAGATTTTGCTTAGCTAATCCAAGATTGAATTAACAATTCACCTACAAATGAAAATCCTACCTATTTTTGAGATCTGATTGGCTGGATCTTTGGCTGAGCTCCTTTGAGTTGCAGGCTACTATTCCTTGCATGGAGCTTCACTCATGCATGCATCTACCTAACTAGTCCTCAACTACCTTCATTTATTAACACATTGCTTAATCCTTTTCTTCAAATCCAAATCCTAGCATGTATTTTCCCTCGTGTGCTAGTCCTTCTTATCTTCCATCCACTATCTTCTTCCCAGCTGGTTCGTTTCTTCACAAAGTGGAGCTCATCTAAGGAAAACTCCATCTCTTCAAATTGAGCTCTTCATTTTCTCCTTTAATGCCCAAACTAAGCGTGACCTGCAACTAGTTTCCTTCTTCTCTCCCAATCTCTCCTTCTTCTTTCACCATCTCCTCTTTAAGCTCATTGGTTGATTAATGGCTAAAATATTCTAGCCTAAAATTTTATTTGTATTTTATATTAGGTTTGTTAAAGCATTATGCATGTGAGAGTAGTATAACACATGGGGAGCCAGCTACCTTGGGTTGGTGCTTGCACGTGAACGATCAAGATCAACTGGTCCACTGAAATTGCTATTTATTAAAACCCTAAATCTAACTTCCTCTTTTACAATTATATCCTTTGAAGGTGTAATTTCTCAATTGTACCATGAATAGCAATTCATCCATTTTTGAAATTCCAAGCTAATTAGTTGGAATTTTGTTCTAGGATTTTAATAGAGTTTAAGTTAGTGTCTCTCCTTATGAATGGTCTAAGTAATTTCATAATTTATATCAATTTATATTTATATTTATATTTTCTTTTATTAAATCACTTAAGGTTAATTTAAAGTAATAATCAAATCTCCTATTTATTGCTTGGAATCTTCATTCCTAATACCCATATTAACCTAACAATCAATTCTAGCACTCCAATCTATCCAAATTCCTCAATGTACTTGTTGTATCCATCATCTTTACTTTTTAAAACATACCGTAAATCAACTAAATAAAATAAAAAATTCCTTATTTTGTAAAAGCATGAATTTATTTATCATATTAGTGTAATTACATGTATTACACTCTTCCCTCCTTACAAAAATTTTTGTCCTTGAAATTGCATTGTTAAATGATACTCAAAACTCCAAAAATGTTGCCTCATATCCTTCTCGGCTTCCCACGTCTCAACATAGCTCTTTTTCCTACTATGGGCAGCCATCAAATGTCTCTTAATTAACTTCACCTTATCTGCACACTACTCTACTAACTCGAATCTAATGAACTTTCTCTCACCAACTGTAATGACTCCAATTTTGTAACATTAAAATCCCAAGATAGGCATGAAAAGATCAGTTTTTGAGGATAAGGGCATTTTGGTCATTTCACTATTCACCTTGAATGAACCCATAAATTTGGTCCTAAAAATGGTACCATTAGGTGCGTATCAGAAAAAGGAATCCAACAAGACCAAAATCACCCAAAACGGAGTTAAAATGAGCAAGTTATGGCCCTTTGAAGTTCAGGGGCAAAATTGTAATTTTTATTAAAAAAAACGGATTTAGCCTGCAAAACATAGGGGCCCGTTTTGATACGGGCACCCTTCATCTTAAACCTCCTAGAGGGTTCTAGAACGGCAGTGATTGGAGGAGAAATCACCGCCATTCTGGAGGTTTCTCCACCGCCATTCAAAGGCGGTGAGAGCCCCCTCCAGAACCCTCTCATAGCTCTATAAATAGAGCTCTTGGGCGCCTCTAATGGAAGCCCAAAAGGTTGAAGAAAACCCGTTGTGGAGGAGTGACCTAGAGGGGAAACAAGGAGAAAAACCTAGCAATGAGCCAGGTATGCCCAATATCCCTCAAAACCCATCTTCACAATAGTTCTAAGATCAATTTCCCTAGGTTTTTGCATGAAAACCATGCAAAATGGAGCCCTGGAGACTCACCAAGGACCCAGGGACGTTCCCTGGGCCGCACTGGTTCGACAGTTAGGGTGTCTTGAGGATGCCCCGGTCCCCCAAACGAATGGAATGTTCCAGTCGGAACGTAACACGTCGGTCCCATTTGAAAAACCAAACGGACGCGCCCGCAAAAGAGAGAAACGGGCGGGAAGTTCAGCGCGTCTGCAGATGCACCTGCTGAGGCGCACGCTGTAGATGCGCAGCACGCTAGCAAGACGGGATTTCTTCGTTCCTTAAGAAAAAGTGAGCGCATGACGCTGACGCGCAGAGCGCTAGCATTCCGTCTTTTCACTCTTAAAGCCCTTATGTACGTGTGACACTAAAATGCTTATAACTTGAGATCTAGAGCTCCGATTGAGGTGCCGCAAAAGGTGTTGTGTCCGTGTAGATGACGCGGACACATCCAAACTATAAAATCCTTGATCAAGGCCCAATCAAAGGTGGGCATGACCCTTAGAATAGGATGGTGGTGCGTGGCAGCTAGACCTTTGGAAAACTGATAATACCAAGGCCCAATTAGGACCTTAGGACACCCATAGGCATAGGGATGGACTGCTAATGCCTAAGTAATAAGACCAACTACCCTAAAACCCATAAAATATGGGCCAAACTAACCTTGAGTCCCCAAACCATGTTCAGGAGCATATGAGGACAAAGGGGTTAGCGCGACCTAGACAGGTAGGTGCTTTATCACTACTAGATTCTTTTAAAAGCACTATTATTGTTTTGAGAACACATGTTTTAAGTATATGACTTGTTTAGCATGACTTAATTCAGCATGCATGTGATAAATGCTTTATGCATAGACATGTTTTATAAATAATTGCATATACATTATGCATAGATATATTTTGCAAACTATTGCATACGTTGCATGATTTGTGAGCATTAAGTTCTTGTAAAAATTGCATGTCCTTGAGGGTTACCAAAAGACGCTGGAGTGCCGAGGGTCAGGCAGTTGTGAGGGACCCAAAGAGGACAGGTTTTGAAAAAGAGATTTTTTTGCTTGTTTGATCTTATGTGATTTGGGCTAGAAAGCTCGTGGGTGCTATGCCGAGGGGTCTGGGTTGGCCATCCAGCCTCTACCACTATTAGGTGGATGGGTACCATGCCCAAAAAGAGGCAACGTCCCTACGTCGACTGCATGTGGTACAGGGGGCTATCACTGGTGTCACGGCACTGGGTGGACGTGTCATAGGCCCCGTGGAGGATATGACTGAGTGTCTTCAGGTACCCGGGCACCACACGACGAGGAGGTCATGGGCATAGTTGGACCCTATGGTTTTGTAGACTTATTTACATTTCATATGACATGATATGAGGTTGGTCGACCATACCATACTAGATATCCATGAGTTGGATTCAATGAAGCATCTTATGCATATCATAATGTTATGATATATATGTATATGATACTTTTGATTTTGGATTATGTGATCCTTTAAGTCGTTAGTATTTCAGACAATGGATTTTTATATCGATATTGAACTTGAGTATTCAGACATGCACATGTTTTGGAAAGAGCATATGATTTTAAAACATCGTATGCATTATAAAACTAGTAGTGATAGACTCCTATTGAGTATAGTATATACTCACCCTATCCTTAACATTTTTTAGGATAGTTCCACTCATAAATAGAAGACGTCTCAGGAGATATTAGTGCTACGAGCAAGTGAATTAAAAAGGAAACAGTTATACATGCAAGTAAACTCTTAACCCTTTGGACATGTAGTTGTATTTAATTACAGTTGGGCTGTGTGCTGTGACTGGAAAGACCTGGGGAAAAACATTTATGGTTTTTAAAGCTTTTCAAAAATTACTTTGGTTGTTGTGAAAGCAAATGACACTCGGAGTTTTCAAAATGAGTTTAAAAGTAAAGATTTTCTGCTGCATTGCATGGTTTTTATAAAATGGTTTTCAAATAGGGATGCATCCCGCCTTAGGAAATTAGATATTGCATTTAAAAATGCATGAGAAAACCTGGGTCGTCACACCAACGTCGCTCTAGCATGTAGTTGTGTGATAAGGTTTGCCATACAACACCTTATATGGAGCAATTCCATTGCTCAATTGAGTGATGTTGCTGTAGGCGAACTCTATTAAGGGTAGATGTTCTTCACAATCAAGGGAGAAATGCTATGATAAAACTTAAGACCCTCTTGTACACTCTATAAAAATCAACATGTGAACCTATTATCTCTGTCTAATATGATGGAGGGACTCCATGCAAGCTAAATATCTCTATAATGTATAGCTTAGCAAGGTTCTCTAAGATCTGTCCTTCTCTCATAGGGAGGAAATGCACTAACTTGGTAAGTCAGTTCACTATGACCTAAATCGCCTCATGTTCACTGCGAGTTATGGGTAGTCCATGCACAAAATCCATCATGATGTGGTCCATTTCCATAACGAAAGCTCTATACTTTGTAACAATCATGCAAGTCTTTGATGTTCAACCTTGACCCACTGATAGGTAATGCATCTAGCTACGCGCACTCCTATATCTCTCTTCCTACCTTGCCACCAAAATAGTCTTCTCAGGTCATGATACATCTTTGTTCTCCTTGGATGGATAGCCCCATTTGGAATTATGAGTTGCACTCAATAGCTACTACCTCAAATCTGCTACTACTGGTATAACCAATCTACCCTAATATGTGATCCCACCATCTGCTCCTCTCTCAAAACCATCTCAATCACATAGCTCCTGAGTCTCAGTACATGACTATTGTGCTTATAAAATCTGATCCATAAACACTGATCAGATGGTGAGATTGACAATCATGCCACTTGACTTCTTGCTAAGGGCATTAGCCACTACATTTGCCTTGCCTATATGGTACTAAATCACGATGTTGAAGTCCTTCAAGTACTCTAGCCAATGTCTTTGTCTCATATTGAAGTCGCTCTAAGTAAATAAGTACTTGAGGCTCTTATGATCTATGAAAACATCGAACTTCTCCCCATAAAGATAATGCTGCCTATCTTAAGGGAAAATATAACAACTGATAACTCCAAGTCATGTGTAAGGTAATTCTGCTTGTGCTTCTTCAACTGCCTCAAAGTGTATGCAATAACTCTACCATGTTGCATGAGAACACACCCCAATCCTTGTCTCAAGGCATCATTAGACACTACAAATGCACCACTGACCTAAGAAAGTGATTACATAGGCACTGAGGTAAGTCTCTTCTTACATTCCAAGAAACTTCGCTCACAGCTATTCGGCCAATCAAACTCTTATTCCTTAGTAAGGGTTGTCAAAGGCTAAGAGTATGAGAGAATCCCTCTACAATAACTAATAGTAGCATGCTAAACCATGAAACTATGAACCTGTATTAAAGTCTTGGGTCGATCCTAGTTAGTTACAGCCTCCACCTTTTATGGGTTCACTACCATGCCATCCTTGGATATAACATGTCCAAGGAAATGCACCCAATCCAACCAAAACCCACACTTAGATAACTTGGCATATAGTCGATGTGCTAGGAGAGTGCCCAAGATAGTCCTCAAGTGCTCTTTATACTCCTCTACAATGCTAGAGTATGTCAAAATATCATCAATGAACACAATCATGAACTTATCTAGAAAGTCTTTGAACACTCTATTCATCAAGTCCATGCACTCTGTCAGTCCATTTGTCAACCAGAACAACATCACCAATAACTCATAGTGGTCATATCAAGTTTTAACTTAGTCTTAGGGATGTCCTCATCCTGTATCCTCAACTGATGGTAACCTTTCCTTAAGTCACCCTTGGAGAAAACCTTGGTTGACTACAATTGAACAAATATATCATCAATGCTAGGAAGGGAGTATTTGTTCTTGTTACCCCTTTGAGTGCCCTGTAATCTACAATTAGTCTCAAAGAGAAATCCTTTTTCTTAATGAGCAAGACTGGTGCTCCCCAAGGTGAAATACTGGGGCATATGAAACCCTATTCTAGTGACTTCTATAACTATACCTTCAATTCCTTCAGCTCAGTTGGTGTCAAACGATAAGGAGCCTCAGAGATAGGAGTTGTTAAAGGTAATAACTCAATCATGAACTCCATCTCCCTCCTAGGCGGTAAGCTTAGAAAATCACCAATGAACACATCACTAAAGTCATGCACCACATCAATCTCCTCAATATTAGGAATATGTTTCTCCTAAGCATCTATATATTCCAAATTGGCGTAGCAGTCATTGGATATAAAGCATGCTGCTCTAATTGTTGAGATGATACTGAGGTTGTCAATATCAAGTCTCCCCTAAAAACATAGCAACTCACCATCATGGGGACACAGAGTGACATGATTCTTTTAGCAGTCAATTGGAGCTCCATGCTCAACCAACCAGTTCATGCCTAATATCACATCAAAATTGGCCATGTCTATTATAATGAGATCTACGCTTAGCACCTTACTCGAGATAACCATTGGTATACCTTGAACATACACCTATGCAATCACTAATTGTCCTACCGGTGTACTAACTTCCAACAGAATTCCTAGTCTACTCAGTGGAACATCTATACATGTAGCAAAACTATGCAAGATGAATGAATGGGTGGATCTAGGATCCACAAGAACATGTGCATATTTGTTAGCATTAAGGATAGTACCCTCCACGATAGCATTCAATGTGTGTTCCTGGTCGATGGTGATGATGAATACTCGCCCCTAACTCTTAGGAGCTTAACCCTGCGGTGTTGAATCTAGGCCATGTTCTCACCCTGGTGTCTGATCTCAGCCTTGATCTCACCAAGGTTATCCTACTCTACTAGCTCTAGGACAATCTCATGCTATATGGCCAGGTTGGCCATAAGTGTAGCAATGGCCTGGTCCATGACACGACTAGCCTAGATACTGACCATCAGCACCTTGACATACCTCTTGATCACTAGGTCTACTTCTAATATGCACCTTTATTGGTCATGCATGTCATGAAATCGTCTTCCTGGTAGCAAACTTCTTCTTCTGCACACCTCTTGAGATGGGCCTAAGACCAATAATTCTATTGATATCTCTTCTGGTGTCTCTTAGCTCATGCTCCAAGATGGAGGCAAGCTCTATAACCTATGCCATTGTAATTGGTTGGCAAGTCAATATCTGATGCTTCAAGCCCAAATTTAGGCCTCTAACAACCTCATGGCCTCCTTCAACTCTATAGAGCACACATCAAAACATCTGAGAGAACTCCACTTTGTACTATGCTACCATTCTCGTACCCTACATGAGGGTCATAAAGTCTAGTTCCATCTTCTCCTTAAGATGGGGAGGAAGAAACCTATCCATAAATACAGCCTTGAAGTCACCCCATGAAATAACATTGTCACCCTCGAAGAAATTCCTCCTAGCCGTCAGTCACCATTGTGATCATCACTTGTGAGGACAAAAGTGGCCACTACCACTCTCTGATCCTCCAGCATTGCCATGGCCTTAAAGATACTCTCCACATCAAATAGCCATGAGGTTGCCACCTCTGGGCCTTCTCTCCTTGAAAACTTAGGATCTATCCTCCTAAATCTCTTGAGGAGGTTGCCCCTTGAAGGGCACTCCTCGTACTCTAGATTTGCTACCCCTTCTGCACCTGATGTACTAGATAAAGCTCACAGCCTCTACACCATCTTTTAGACTAGGAGATTGACAACCCCATCTGGTAGGTCACCCTGAGTCCTATCTACTACCACCTTCACATGATGTGGTGATGGCAAGCTGGCACTATGTCTCCAAGGAGGCATCTATGACAACAAGGGAGATTTCTAATGATACTCCTTTTCTAATTATCATAACTAAGTTTCCCACATGTACCTAAGCTAAATTCTCCCTAATTGCTAAGACTTTGTCCCTTAATGACTTTTAATGTGATTAGTGTGGCATGCGCTCTAGTACCAAAATTTGTAACACCCGAGTTTTTCAAACTTTTATTCATTTTAATTTGAAAAGCAGTGAATATTTTCTTGTTTTTGAAGAATAGGATCAGGGTGATAATATAAATAAGAATATTTGAAATTCATCAACTTCATCCAGGGTGTTATTAAGAAAACTTCCCATACAAGTAAAATAATAGTCATCTAACCTAAGAATGGTTAAAGGCACATGGCCCAGGATCTACACTGCAACAAGAATTAAAGTACCAGACCATTTAATTTATTAAAGACAAATATACTATAGTTATCCAATGTGCCAACAAAATTCTCAAGTTATGTACAAGACTCAAAATCAAACCCTGTACATGGATTTCTATCAAAAGCAACTACATCAAAAGGTATGCTCTTCTCACATCTAAATTGATCACTCCAAATCATGGTGATATACAATCCTACCACCATGGACGAGGTCTAAACTCTCGAGAAATGACCCACATAACATCAACACACAGACACCTATGCTTGTGGGACCCTATTATTAGCCACTAGTGACTAATATGGCCTCTACGTTTGCTCTTGGATACCTGAATGAACCATGGTTCACTAGACCTCATGGGGGCTACCCAACTAACACTTAGAGCACTTCCTCATGAGAAGATACTCCTATTACCTTCCTTCTCCATCACGGGGCTAGTATCAAATTATCTCAGAGGTTAGTAGCCAACTGCACCTTTTAACATAGGGTCTCAGGAGTTACAACACAAAGCAGGCCTATGGATATTATAGTACTTGTAGGGCACCTTTTCATTTTTATAGTCAACATTCTTATGCTTATATTTTTTGGTCTTAATGTTGTATTTAGCTTAATATAGGTTGGTGAGACTACAAGGAAATTGATTATATTAAATAGATCTTTGTCTAAGGAGGGATATCCTTCTATTAATAAGTAGCAGTTCTTATATAACAAAGCTACGTAGTAAGGCCTTAAGTTATTAGTAGCTAAGTTATGAGGTTATTTAAGTCCTAACTAAAGCATGATCCAAGGTTTATGAGATTTTGGCATAGCCCAAGACTTAGGTGGTTATGTTATAAATAAAGTATTATAAGAGGTTTCACTTTTAGTTTTCCAATAATATTGAGTTCACATCTCTTAGTGGGAAAGATGCATCCCACACTGAGTCTATGAACATAGGTCACTAATGGTCATTGATAAGATTTCATATGGTTTGAACTTCTTAATTCTAAATGACTATATGTATTTGATTGAAATTAAGCTTCCAAATTTTACTTGCCCCACAATATATTTTAGAAACACTCATATAGAAGTAAATTTCCCCAACCATTTCATATGCATGATCATTATTGCTTGATATTTGGATGATTGAAGATAGATTAGAAGTTGATTTTGGGGATTTTGATTAATTATAAGTAGGGTGGGACCTCCCCTTGAAGGGAGTGCATCACCCTTGCAATTAGTATTTCATGGCTGTTAGTTGTTCCTTTCATACATATATAGTTGTGTTTTATTGTAGGTTAGTTACAATTATATCTCATACAAAGGAGACACTTAAACCATGCACATAAACCCATGGTTCATGCACGTAGTTTTGAAGTGTTTCTCCTAAAAAGTTTAGTTTGTTTTGGTTAGTCGTCCATGCATTTGATTCATATATTCAATCTAGGTTAATTTGCAACATATTCTATGCTTTTAGATCTCATAATCATGTCCACCATGATTTCCATTCTTACTTGTAATTCATGCATTATAAATGTAATGAATCATTCACATTCCACTTTGGATTAGTGAATATTAGTTGGCTCTTTATATTTTATTTTATTTTTGTTTAGTTTAGGTTTCCTTGCATTAGTCTATTAATTTCATGCATTCCATGTTTGGTTAGTTTACATCTTGGGTCATGCATACTTCAATGATTAATTCATGCACTTCCCATGGTTCATGGGCGTAGTTATGTTTTTCTCCTTAAAATTTTGATTTGTTATGGTTAGTTGTCTATGGAATCCACTCATGTCTTCTATCTAGGTAGTTTGCAGCTTATTCCAAGCTTTTAGATCTCATAATCATGTGCACCGCGCTTTCCATTCTTACTTGTAATTCATGCACTTAATACTTTATTTTGCTTGTTTAGTTTAGGTTTCCATGCATTAGTCAATAAATTTAATGCATTCCATGTTTGATTAGTTTACATATTGGTTCATGCATACTTTAATGCATCATTCATGCACTTTTCATGGTTCATGTGCATAGTTTTGAAGTGTTTCTCCTTAAAATTTTGATTTGTTCTAGTTACTTGTCCATGCATTCCAATCATGTATTCTATCTAAGTTAGTCTGCAGCTTATTCCATGCCTTTGGATATAATAATCATGTGCATCATGCTTTCCATTCTTACTTGTAATTCATGCATCATCAATGCAAAGAGTCATTCATTTTGTACTTCAGATTAGTGCATATTAATTGGCTTATAATACTTTATTTTTCTTGTTTAGTTTAGGTTTCCATGAATTAGTCGATTAATTTCATGCATTCCATGATTGGTTAGTTTACATCTTGGTTCGTGCATACTTTCATGCTTAATTCTTGCACTTCCCAAGGTTCATGTGCATAGTTTTGAAGTGTTTCTCCCTCAACTTTTGGTTTGTTTTGGTTAGTTGTCCATGCATTCCATTCATGTATTCTATCTAGATTAGTTTGCAGCTTATTCAAGGCTTTTAGATCTCATAATCATGTGTACCATGCTTTCCATTCTTAATTGTAATTCATTCATTATCAATATAATGAATCATTCACATTCCACTTCAGACTAGTGCATATTAGTTGGCTCTTAATACTTTATTTTTCTTGTTTAGTTTAGGTTTCCATGAATTAGTCAATTAATTTAATGCATTCCATGTTTGGTTAGTTTACATTTTGGTCATGCTTACTTTCATGCTTAATTCATGCACTTCCCATGGTTCATGCACATAGTTTTGAAAGGTTTCTCCTTAAAATTGTAGTTAGTTATGGTTAGTTGTCCATGCATTCCGTTCATGTATTCTATCAAAGTTAGTTTGTGGCTTATTCCTTGCTTTTAGGTATCATAATCATGTGCACTATGCTTTCCATTCTTAATTGTAATTCATGCATTGTTAATGTAATGAATCATTCAAATTCCACTTTGGATTAGTGCATATTAGTTGCCTCTTAATACTTTATTTTTCTTGTTTAGTTTAGGTTTCCATGAATTAGTCAATTAATTTAATGCATTCCATGTTTGGTGAGTTTACATTTTGGTTCATGCATACTTTCATGCTTAATTCATGCACTTCCCATGGTTCATGCACATAGTTTTGAAAGGTTTCTCCTTAAAATTTTAGTTTGTTGTGGTTAGTTTTCCATGCATTCCATTTATGTATTCTATCAAAGTTAGTTTGCACCTTATTCCTTGCTTTTAGATGTCATTATCATGTGCACCATGCTTTCCATTCTTACTTGTAATTCATGCATTATCAATGTAATGAATCATTCACATTCCACTTCAGAGTAGTGCATATAAATTGGCACTTCTACTTTATTTTGCTTGTTTAGTTTAGGTTTCCATTCATTAATCAATTAATTTCAAGCATTCCATGTTTGTTTAGTTCACATCTTGGTTCATGCATACTTTTGTTCTTAATTCATGCTCATCCCAGGGTTCATGCGCATAGTTTTGAAACGTTTCTCCTTAAAAGTTTAGTTTTTTATGGTTGGTTGTCCATACATTCCATTCAAGTATTCTATCTAGGTTGGTTCATAGCTTATTCCATGCTTTTAGATCTCATAAGCATGTGCACTATGCTTTCCATTCTTACTTGTAATTCATGCATTGCCAATGTAATGAATAATTCACATTCTACTTCGGATTAGTGCATATTAGTTGGCTCTTAATATTTTATTTTGCTTGTTTAGTTTAGGTTCCCATGCATTAGTCAATAAATTTCATGCATTCCATCTTTGGTTAGTTTACATCATAGTCCATGCATACTTTCACGCTTAATTCATGCACTTCTCATGGCTCATGCACATAGTTTTGAATTCTTTCTCCTTAAAATTTTAGTTTTTTTTGGTTAGTTGTCCATGCACTCCATTCATGTATTCTATCTGGGTTAGTTTGTAGCTTATTCCTGGCTTTAGATCTCATAATCATGTGCACCATGCTTTCCATTCTAACTTGTAATTCATGCATTATCAATGTAATGAATCATTCACATTCCACTTTAGATTAGTGCATATTAATTGGCTCATAATACTTTATTTTGCTTGCTTAGGTTAGGTTTTCATGCATTAGTAAATTATTTTCATGCATTCCATGTTTGGTTCATTTACATCTTGGTTCATGCATGCTTTCATGCTTAATTCATGCACTTCCCATGGTTCATACACCTAGTTTTTGAAATGTTTATCTTAAAATTTTAGTTTTCTATTGTTAGTTGTCCATACATTCTATTCATGTATTCTATTTGGGTTAGTTTGTAGATTATTCCCTGCTTTTAGATCTCACAATCATGTGCACGATGCTTTCCATTCTTGTAATTCATGCCTTATCAATGTAATGAATCATTAACATTTTACTTCAGATTAGTGCAAATTAGTTGGCTCTTAATGCTTTATTTTGCTTGCTTAGTTTTGGTTTCCATGCATTAGTCGATTAATTTCATGCATTCCATGTTTGGTTAATTTACATCTTGGATCATGCATAATTCATGCACTTCTCATGGTTCATGCGCATAGTTTTGAAGTGTTTCTATTTAAAATTTTAGTTTGTTTTGGGTAGTTGTCCATGCATTGCATTCATGTATTCTATCTAGGTTAGTTTGCAGCTTAATCCATTCTTTTGGATCTCGTAATCATGTGCATCATGCTTTCCATTCTTACTTGTAATTAATGCATTATTAATGTAATGGATCATTCTCATTCCACTTCAAATTAGTACATATTAGTTGGCTCTTAATATTTTATTTTCCTTGTTTAGCTTATGTTTCTAGGCATTAGTTGATTAATTTCACGCAATCAATGTTTGGTTAGTTTACAACTTGGTTCATGCATACTTTTGCACTTAATTCATGCACTTCTCATGGTGCATGTGGGCGGTTTTGAAGTGTTTCTCCTTAAAATTTTGGTTCCTTTTGTTAGGTGTCTATGCATTCCATTTATGTATTCTATCTAGATTAGTTTGTAGCTTATTTTGGGCTTTTAGGTCTCATAATCATGTGCACCATGCTTTCCATTCTTACTTGTAATTCATGCTTTCATCAATGTAATCATTCATTCACATTCCACTTCAGATTAGTGCATATTAGTTGGCTCTTAATACTCAATTTTACTTGTTTAGTTTAAGTTTTCATGCACTAGTTGATTAATTTCATGCATTCCATGCTTGGTTAGTTTACATCTTGGTACATGCATACTTTCATGCTTAATTAATGCACTTCCCATGGGTCATGCACGTAGTTTTGTAGTCTTTCACCAAAATCTTTTTGTTTATGTTGGTCAGTTGTCCATGCATTTGATTCATGTATTACATCTAGGTTAGTTTCAGCTTATTCTAGGCTTTTAGACCGCATAATGCTTTCAATTCTTACTTGTAATTCATGCATTATCATTGCAATGAATCATTCACATTCCACTTCAGATTAGTACATATTAGTTTGCTCTTAATACTTTATTTTGCATGTTTAGTTTAGGTTTCCATACATTAGTAGATTAATTTGATGCATTCCATGTTTGGTTAGTTTACATCTTGGTTCATGCATACTTTCATGGTTAATTCATGTACTTCCCATGGTTCATGCGCATACTTTTGAAATGGTTGTCCTTAAAATTTTAGTTTGTTATGGTTAGTTGTCCATGCATTCCACTCATGTATTATAAGTTAGTTTGCAACATATTCCATTCTTTTAGATCTCATAATCATGTTCACTATGCTTTCCATTCTTACTAGTGATTCATGCATTATCAATGTAATGGATCATTCACATTCTACTTTGGATTAGTGCATAATAGTTGGTTCTTATTAATTTATTTTGTTGTTTAATTTAGGTTTCCATGCATTAGTTGATTATTTTCATGCATTCCACATTTTGTTAGTTTACATCTTGGTTCATGCATACTTTCATACTTAATTCATGCACTTCTCATGGTTCATGTGCATAGTTTTGTAGTGCTTCTCCTTAAAATTTTAGTTTGTTTTGGGTAGTTCACCATCCATGCCATTCATGTATTCTATCTAGGTTAGTTTGAAGCTTATTCCATGCTTTTGGATCTCATAATCATGTGCACCATGTTTTCCATTATTACTTGTAATTCATGCATTATTAATGGAATGAATCATTCAGATTCCACTTTGGATTAGTGAATATTAGTTGGCTCTTTATATTTTATTTTATTTTTGTTTAGTTTAGGTTTCCTTGCATTAGTCTATTAATTTCATGCATTCCATGTTTGGTTAGTTTACATCTTGGGTCATGCATACTTCAATGATTAATTCATGCACTTCCCATGGTTCATGGGCGTAGTTATGTTTTTCTCCTTAAAATTTTGATTTGTTATGGTTAGTTGTCTATGGAATCCACTCATGTCTTCTATCTAGGTAGTTTGCAGCTTATTCCAAGCTTTTAGATCTCATAATCATGTGCACCGCGCTTTCCATTCTTACTTGTAATTCATGCATTATCAATGTAATGAATCATTCTATTCCACTTCAGATTAGTGCATATTAGTTGGCTCTTAATACTTTATTTTGCATGTTTAGTTTAGATTTTCATGTATTAGTCGATTAATTTCATGCATTCCATCTTTGGTTAGTTTACATCTTGGTTCATGCATAAATTCATGCTTAATTCTTGCACTTCTCATGGTTCATGAGCGCAGTTTGGATGTTTTTCTCCTTAAAATTTTGGTTTGTTTTAGTTAGTTGTCCATGCATTCCATTCATGTATTCAATCTAGGTTAGTTTGCAACTTATTCCAGGCTATTAGACCTCATAATCATGTAGACCATGCTTTCCACTCTTACTTGTCATTCATGCATTATCAATGTAATGAATAATTCACATTCCACTTTGGACTAGTGCATACTAGTTGACTGGTAATACTTTATTTTGTTTCTTGAGTTTTGGTTTACATGCATTAGTCAATTAATTTCACACATTCCATGTTTGGTTAGTTTACATCTTGGTTGATGCATACTTTCATGCTTAATTCATGCACTTCTCATGGTTCATGCATGTATTTTTGAGGTGTTTCTCCTTAAAATTTTAGTTTGTTTTGGTTAGTTGTCCATGCATTTCATTGATGTATTCAATCTAGGTTAGTTTGCAGCTTATTCTAGGCTTTTAGATCTCATAATCATGTGCACCATGCTTACCATTCTTACTTGAAATTCATGCATTATCAATGTAATGAATCATTCACATTCCACTTCGGACTAGTGCATATTAGTCGACTCTTAATTCTTTATTTTACTTGTTTAGTTTAAGTTTCCATGCATTAGTTGATTAATTTCATGCATTCCATGCTTGGTTAGTTTACATCTTGGTTCATGCGTACTTTCATGCTTAATCCGTGCACTTCCCATGGATCATGCTTGTAGTTTCAAAATGTTTCTACTTAAAATTTTAGTTTGTTTTTATTAGTTCACCATGAATTCAATTCATGTATTATATCTAGGTTAGTTTACAGCTTATTTCATGCTTTTGGATCTCAAAATCATGTGCACCATGCTTTCCATTTTTATTTGTAATTCATTGCATTGATTGTGCACCATGCTTTCCATTTTTCCTTGTAATTCTTGCACTATCAACGCAATGAATCTTTCACATTCCACTTAGGATTAGTACATATTAGTTGGCTCATAATACTTTATTTTGCTTGTTTAGTTTAGGTTTCCATGCATTAGTCAATTAATTTCATGCATTCCATGTTTGGTTAGTTTACATCTTAGTTCATGCGTAATTAGTGCACTTCACATGGTTCATGCGCTTAGTGTTGAAGTGTTTCTCCTTCAAAAATTTATTTGTTTTGGTTAGTTTTCCATGCATTCCATTCATGTAGCCTATTTAGATTAGTTTGTAGCTTATTTCAGGCTTTTAGATCTGATAATCATGTGCTCCATGCTTTCCGTTCTTACTTGTAATTCATGCATTATCAATGTAATCAATCGTTCACATTCCACTAAGGATTAGTGCAGCTTAGTTGGCTCTTCATACTTAATTTTTCTTGTTTAGTTTAGGTTTCCATGTATTAGTCAATTAATTTCATGCATTCCATGTTTTGTTAGTTTACATCTTGTTCATGCATACCTTCATGCTTAATTGATGCACTTTCCATGGTTCATGCAGGTAGTTATGAAGTGTTTCTCCTTAAAAAATTTGTTTCTTTTGGTTAGTTGTCCATACATTCCATTCATGTATTATGTCTAGGTTAGTTTGCAACTTATTCCAGCCTTTTAGATCTCGTAATCATGTGCGGCATGCTTTCCCTTCTTAGTTGTAATTCATGCATTATCAATGTAATGAATCATTCACATTCTACTTCGGATTAGTGCATATTATTGCTATTAATCATTTATTTTTCTTCTTGAGTTTAGGTTTCCATGAATTAGTCGATTAATTTTATGCATTCTATATTTGGTTAGTTTACATCTTGGTTCATGAATACTTTCATGCTTAATTCATGCACTTCCCATGATTCATGTGCATAGTTTTGAAGTGTTTCTCCCTAAAATTTTATTTTTTTTTGGTTAGTTGTCCTTACATTCTATTCATGTATTCTATCTAGGTTAGTTTGTAGCTTATTCCATGCTTTTAGATCTCATAATCATATGCACCATGCTCTTTATTCTTACCAGTAATTCATGCATTATCAATGTAATGAATCATACACATTCCACTTTGGATTGGTGCATATTAGTTGGCTCTTAATACTTTATTTTGATGTTTAGTTTTGATTTTCATGCATTGCATGTTTGGTTAGTTTACATCATGTTTCATGCTTAATTCATTCACTTCCCATGGTTCGTGAGGGTAGTTATGGAGTGTTTCTCCTTAAAGTTTTTGTTTTTTTGGTTTGTTGTCCATGCATTCCCTTCATGTATTCTACCTAGGTGAGTTTACAGCCTATTCCATGCTTTTAAATCTCATAATCATGTGCACCATGCTTTCCATTCTTACTTGTAATTCATGCATTATCAATGTACTGAATCATTCACATTCCATGTCGAACTAGTGCATATTAGTTGGCTCTTAATATTTTATTTTTCTTGTTTAGTTTAGGTTTCCATGCATTAGTCAATTAATTTCATGCATTCCATGTTTGGTTAGTTTACATTTTAGTTCATGCATGCTTTCATGCTTTATTCATGCAATTTAGGTTACTTTATTTCATGTAATTTCCATGTTTAAATCATGCATCATGTTAGGTTTGCTTATATGTCATCCATTTTGTGCGGTTATACTATTTATCATAAAAAAACACATGCTAGGATAACCTATACAGTGTTCTCTTTAGATTGTCTGTAATAAAACATGTATCTCATCCTAACAAAATCACCTCTCATCTACTCAAATCACATTTATATATTTAAATGAAATAAAAAACATTCAATCATACTCATCCGTGCCCAAATCAATCAAAACCATGAATTAGATTTAGATTATCTACCTAGAATAGCTTTTTTGTTTTCCTTTCCTCCTCTTTCTTCTCCCCCCTCCTCTCTTATTCTCCTTGTTACCCTTCTTCTTATTTTTCCTCTTTTTCTTCTACCCCATCTCACTGTCATGTTTTTTCTCACCTACGTGCACCAATTTGGGAATCGTTGGTGTCGATAGTGTTTGACGTTCTGGTGGGCGGTGGTCTAGTCGGACAGCTCCTAGTCGGTTCTCTCTTCCTCTCCTTCTTCATCTTCTTCTTCCTCTTTTTTGTCCCCTCTTTCTTCTCACCACTGATCCACATCATCGATCTAGGCATTGTCGGTGTCGATTGGTTCTCTCCCCTCCCTCCCTCTCCTTCTTCCCCCTTCATCTTCCTCTTTTCCTTCCCCTCTTTCTTCTCTCCCTTCTTCTCACCTCTGATCTGCATCATCGATCGATGTTGTTGGCATCGTGCATTGGCATCGGCCCTCTCTCCCTATCCTTCTCCCCCTTCTTCTTCTTCCTCTTTTTCTTCCCCTCTTTCTTCTTTCCCTTCTTCTCACTGCCAGTCATTGATCTGGGAATCTTTAGCATCAGCGTTGTTGTTGTTGGTTGGTCCTCTCCTCCTCTCTTCCTCTCCTTCTTTCCCTTCTTCTTCTTCCTCATTTTGTTCCTCTCTTTCTTCTCTCCCATCTTCTCATGGCCAATATGCATCATCAATCTAGGCCTCGTCAATTGTTATGGTTGGAATCTGCATCATTGGCATCGGTCCTCTCTTCTCTCTCCTTTCTTCTCTCCTACTAACTCTACTAGGGTTTTTCCTCTTAGTCATGTTTTTGAGAATAACATGGGTCTATTCTTTTCACTGACTAAGATAAGAGGGAGGGGATGCCATTATCAAAGTTGTTTACAAGTAAACAACTTTAAAAGTCTCAATTTTTAAAATCGTTTACAAATAAACAACTTTAAAAGTCTCTATTTTTAAAGTCGTTTAGAAATAAATGACTTTAAAAAGTAATATATTTTAAAGTCATTTATTTATGAACAACTTTATGAATTATTTTTAATTTACAAAATATATTTTAAGAGGGAGGGGGTGCCATTATCAAAACCCCTTCCTTTAGTTTATTTAATAAATTTAATTTTGGAAAATTGTACACGTGAGAATTATATTATTTTTAGTACTTAATTATTTAATTATATAATTAAAGTAAAAAAAAGAGATGAGAGCTATACAATTCTCAAATTTCTACAAGTAGAACCTACTATATCCAATTGTCCTTTCAAGAAAACTAAAAGGTATTTGTTTAAATTACAATTTTAGCAAACTCAGTGCCGTTGGAATTATTTTTCTAAGTACAATCACAGTGTTGAGTTATTAACATTAGATTTGATGTCTACAAAATTTTCACTTTGTATAACTCCAAAAATTGAGAATTTCAAATTTATTTTCTTTTGACTCTGATTTCACATAATTGAAAACTTTTGTAAATTGTTATTTAAAAATCAAAGATTTTACATAGTGATTAGTGTTAATTTGGTTGATCAATTTTGATGCTAAATTTGGTTGTACATAGTGAAGTTGTTTAGTGTAAATGACTTTAATAGTGTCTACTTTTAAAGTCTTTTAATGCCAAACAACTTTAAAAGTAGAAACTGCTAAAGTTGTTTACAAATAAACGACTTTAAAAGTACTTTTAAAGTCATTTACCAATAAAAGACTTTAAAGTAACATCTTTTAAAGTTGTTTATACTAAACGACTTTATAAATTATTTTTAATTCAAAGAATATATATATTTTTTATATTAGTACTTTACAATATCTAACAATTAATATACAATGAAACTAATTTTTTATGGCAGTGAACATTGATGCATGCATTCTTTGTATACATATAGCTCACTTATCAATCCATATAGCTCATGACAAAAGAGCTCATTGTAAATATGGAATTATATATATATATTGCAACTCACTAATACAATCTACATACCCCCAACTACATATAGTTTTCAAACCCAAGCACTCTCCTCACTATTGTCATGCACATAATCCTCATTCTCACCAAATACTACTTCAATTGATGTGATTGTTTTGGTAATAGGAGGGTAATCTATTTCAGTATCTCCTAGGTCGGCTTCATCATAAAAATCCCTCAAACAGGATGATAAAATAGTTGATCATCTCTTATCACGTTCATCTTGCACATAAAATATTTGTTTTACTTGAGATGCCAAAATAAATTGATCATTTTTATAGCCGATCCTATTGAGGTCAACCAAAGATAATTCAAGGGCATCAGTTTTGATGTTGTCTTTGTTGTGTTCCACCCAATCGCACTTAAACACAACCATAGTTTTGAAAGTATAATCGAAGGCCTATATCTCTCTTATTGTGACGACCCAAGTTTTTGTAACGTGTTTTGTAATGTATTTTGAAAGGCAGTGCCCTTAATAGTATAAAAAAATTTCGCAAAACAAAGTAGCGAAAATTCTTTTCTTTTGAACTTGTTTTGTAAAACCCAAGTCATCACTTCATACATAACATAAGTAGAATTTTTGTACAAGATAAAATTCCATTGAAGGAATAGACTTTCATTAAATTCCAGAATCCATCCAGTGGTTCACAGTACATCCAAATCCATTAAATACTTGTACAAATTACATAATCCAACTCAAAGCTCACCATACAATGAAACTCTCATTACAATACAACATTCTTAAACAAAGAAAATACATGTCTTCAAGGGTATACCTTGAAGATTATTCTCTTCAAGTCTTCTATCGTCTTGAGCTCCTAACTCTCCTTCCCTGTATATAAGATATTGTAACATTTACAATATCTCAGTAAGCAATGCTTGGTAGGGTATTCTAGAAGCATAATAATTTACAATGTAATTCCAATACTTCATAATCCCATTATCCCTAAACATATTCATGTCCCTACTCTTTACTTTGTATTTGTGTGCTTTCATATACACACACACTATACATGAGTGAATCAGTTAAATTTATGAAAGTAGTCAAATATCATTCCCAACTAAGTTGATAAATTCTCTCTATTATGAGAATTTAGTATTTTAGCTAATCTTATACAGGGAATTTCCTTTCTTGGGAAATATTGGTAATATACAATTACCTAGCATTTCATTATGCTAAAACATAAGGCATTTCACTATGCCCATTCTCATATGCATCATAGTGCAAAATAATCAAAAGGGCTAGCATGCTGCAGTCTGATCCGTACTAGCGCGCTTGGATAACTGCCCTGTTCACCACTGATATCACGATGGAAAATATTATGTCACTGCCCATATGGGGGGACAGGACTTTCACAGTGGTGGCCTTCCCATAATTGCCCCACCCGACTTTTAGCCTCTCATAGGGCAAGGTATCATCAAATCATCAAATATCAAGGAGTGGGTGGCCAAACCCTTATAACTCCTCTAGCATAGCATCCCCCTAGGCTTATGCCTATTAAAACAAACTCACAAGCCTCCAAGCTTGTATGTAAAATAGATTTCATACATATCAGACCATCTGTCTATTTACTTAGGGCTGAAATATCTTCTAGTTCCCTATTCACTTATAGTCTAGTCCTTAACCATCTTATATGTGTTCGAGTGGATCATAAGGTTTTTAAGGGATTTAATACAAGTATTAACAATTACTCTTGTTAACATAATGTTATGGGTTCAATCATGTTCATCCCATGTAAATGCATTCATCAAATCCTCCTACCTTCAAGGAGTGATCCCTTTTCCCAAATCTTCTATGATCCTAACTAATGTATGTAATCTGTACATCCATACATATTGTCAATATATATAAATTATGAACATTCTTATTGATCACTAGATTTGATGTTTAGAATGATCTTTAAATCATTCATATCTAAGTATTTTTTTTATCTCTAAGTCTTTGTGTGTCCGTCTCCTTGATCTTGATCTTTCATAGATCCATTGATTGACAATGTACACATGTTGATAAAGATCAAGGTCCTAGATCTTCTATCATCTAGCTCTTCTTTGATCTAAGTTCAGTTATTGGATCATCCCTAAGGAGGATGTTCTTGGTTTTCTTCCTTGAATCATCTTTGATCAAGTGTTTGGATTATCTAATCTAATGAACTAGATTTGATCTATAACATGCATACTAATAAACATGTATACTAGCTATAATACAATATTCTTATTCTTATTGCTCTTGATCATCCAAGATCTAATGGATCTTGTTTGATCATCCTTATCTTACTTACATTTTTTATTAGGGTTAGGTAATTTACTAACCTTTTATGCTCTTATGTGGATCGTGGGGGAAGAAGTTTGATCATTCATTTTGATGGTGCGATCATGACCGTTTGTTCTTGATTCATTCAGATCTATCATCTGGGTCATTTGATTTCATCTATTTTCATGTTTTCTTACATTTTTGAGCTCCACAAACACAATGGATGGGTTAGACCTTCCATTTAAGATGTCTATGAGATTGGTTTTTCTTTGCTAGTCAAATATGTTCACTGATGGATTCTTGGAGAGAAAAATCAATCCAACAAAGTATAAGGAGAGGGAAAATAGGGAAAGAAAGGGAAAATGGGAAAGAGGGGGCTTACCTAGTGGCAGGAATGGTGGAAAAGTGCATGTTTGGTGGGGAACAAGAGTTGCTAGAGGCTCAACAGGGCTGGTTGGTTGGGCTATTGTGGTAGCGTCGGCCAGTAGGTTAGCTACAGTAGCAGCATTGGCTAGTAATGTAGTTGAGGGACGAGAGGGGGGAAGAGAGGAGAGAGGGGGAGACAATATCACTAGCGGTCATCAAGCTATTGGCCAAAGGAAAAGCAAGGGAAGAGGATAATGCTAGTTGTTATTCAATGGTGTTGCCATTGACTGTGCAATGACTGAGGCAGTGGAGAGGGAAAATCAAGGGAGGGAGAGAAGCAATAATGAGGGGGGTAGAGTAAATGTGGGAAACTGCATTTAAAGTAATTTTAATTTATTTTTTATTTTTTATTTTATGTAATGATTACCCATATTAAATACAATAATTACTACATCTGATTTTGTGAAGTTTTAAATTAGCATTTATGGCTACTATCTACTCTAGATTTCTTGCCCTGTTGTGTGGGGCCCACATATAATGAAAGCACTAATTTATCTTTTTAATATTTTTAGTTTAAATACCTTAACTAAAATAATTATGCATTTTTCATCTGTACTTTGATTTTAGCATTCTTAGTGACGTTGGATTCCATTTTTTGAGCATAATCCAATTATTGATGCTTCAACCCTTCATTTGATTTTTTTATAAAGGACTAATCCCTAGAATTAAATTTTTCATTAAAATTTTACAAAAATCAGGGATATTACACAAATCAAAGAAATAATTGCTCGCAAGAGAGGTTGATCCAATGAGGAATCTCATAGAATTTTCAACTAATTAAATCTTATTTATGTTGCTTATCTTAGTCAAAGAAAGAGGGTTCTGATTATACTAGGAATTTAAACAACATGGAATGGGAAGCATGCATAAAATTAGAAACATGAACTAAGGGAAACTTTCTAAAAATAAAGATATTCAACAGAATTAGAAACTTTCCCAACTAGTAAGCATTCAATAAAAGAAGCTAATGCAAAACAATAATGAATGAATCTAGGAAACTTAAACTAATGAAACTTGCTAAAATTGAAACTTTCCTAAACTAACACTTTCCTAAACCTAAAACTTTCTAAAAACAAAACCTTCTAAAACTAATTTAAAAACTTTATAAAGTAACCTAAGATGCAAAACAAGTAACTACTAGAATTTAAACTAATCTAAATAAAGACCAACAACTAACTATGAGAATCCAACTTCAATCACCATGTGCATGACTCATGGAAGTGTGGGCATGGTTCATGGGTTTGGAAATAGAATAGAAAACATGCATTAAAAGCTAATTAACACACAAAATAATCAAAGAACTTACTAAACTAACTAAAAAGAGAAATGGATTCCTATGATTTCAAGCAAACAAGGTGTATGGACTGCTGGACATTGCACATGAAACATAAGATGAAAAATTCCAGCAACATAGTGTATATGAAAATCAAATCAAATAAGGCATGGTAAGAAACTTGGTGATCACTATTCATGGAAGTTCACTTCCAATAATTGAAGTATTTACTGCTGGAATAAAAAAATAACATGCTCTTGAAATAATTTCATTCATTGACTTAAAATTAGATCTAACAATGGTGCACCATGTACATAGAGAATAAAGGTGAAAATTGTGCACTTTCTCAAGCAAGATCTCAACTTCAAATCAAAGATTAAACATACTCCAATGATCACAATCTAAACTCAGACATCATGCATATGAGTTCAAGAGATAAAATCAAAGAAAAATATGGAGGAAAGAAGCAAAGAAATATGGGAAAAATACAAGTGATCAAAGCAAGGAACAAGAGAACTATTAGAGGAAAACAAAAGAGATTCAAGCTACTATTTCTCTTGGCTGTCACTACTAGAGTAAAACTAACTTGGATCATGAAGAATTAAGTTGTAAAAATAAGAGAAATTAAAGTAAGAATGAAAGGAAAGATAAGCTAATTCTAGGTTCATGAAACTTAAAACAAGAAACAAGCAAAGGAAGCAATCAAACAAGGAACGAAAGCAAGAAAAATAACCTAGAAAACATGAACCCAAAGAAGAAAGGCTTGAATGAAGGAGGTGTGAAATTCTTGAAAAGACAGGCAAGCTTTGATGTTGAAAACCTTATAGAGCATGGAAAGAAATGGAAGGAGGAAAGAGGGAATAAAGAGAGGAAAAGAGAGAAAAAGATAAGGAAAATGACTTAGTTTCTCTCTTGATTGGTCCACCTATGCATATTGTACAAAAATCCTTCTAATTATCCCTTGATAATTGCTTGAAATCTTCATCCAATAGTGTAATTCAATGTGGCATTAGCTATGTTTCCTTGATGGCTCCTTTGGCTTGGTTTGAGTGGCAAATTCCCTTGGCTTCAAGGCTTGAATGGTTCGCATGGCTTACTTAGGTTTCCTTGTTAAACTAGAAAACCTCATTCATGGCTTCAATTCTCATGCAAAGGTAGTGGACTTGCATGACTTTTTGCATGGGCCATTTTAATCATCTTTGATCTTCCCATTGCCTTCTTTGAACTTCATTTATTTACCTTAAGATGATGTTGAACATTCATTTAGCTTTGAAATGTTGAAATTTAAGTCTTTGGCCCTCTTTTGATCTTAATCTTCAATTCTTATCTTACTTGATCTCAGTCATTGGATCATCTTCTCAAGACCTACAAAAGAGTAAAGACTATAATTACACCATAGAAAATTATGATTATTCACATGCTTACTTTGGATTAGCTCATGAACCTGCCAAATATCAAACTTTTGCATTGTTAGGTCATAAATGCATGTGTTATGAAATTCAAGTAAGAACCTAGAATAATGCCTATAATTTATAACACATGGACTGCTAATTGGGTACTTTTATACAAAATTGAATACTTATCACACTCCCAACCAGCATTTTTCTTGTCCTAATTAAAACATGCAAAAAATCATGAAAATAAAATGGTTGTCATTTTCGCAAGTACTTACCATTGCATTTAGCATATGCAACAAGCCATCAAACCCCTAGGTTGCCCCAAAGGGACGACTTATGCCTCATGAGGGTTTGTAATGAATATACCCACAAATTTAATAAGGCTAAGTCCTTTATATTATCTCAAAGAATTCTCTTCCATTAGCATTCTACAAGCATTTAACATCTTAATAAAGATGAATGAAAAATTCCACAAGTTATCCACATACCAAAGTCATTTTATTATAGTTATATCTTAGAGTGTAGTGTATGTATGGGCTACATAATCTGTAACTTCTAAATAGATATGCTTATAGTGAGTTGAAATTATGTTTTGACCTCAAATTCTCACTAAGATGCACTCAAAAATAAAAGTTCTCAGAGAAAGAGAAAGGGGTCAAACAAAATTCACACACTATGTGACTGAATTCAACAAAATTGATGCTTCACAGAATCTCCTTTAAGCATAGATAAGACAAAGGAATATGATCCTTAAGAATAGATGATATTACAAAGACCAGTAAGGGTTTACCTTAACTCCTTGATATTTATATCCTCATTAAGGATATCTTCCACCTTAAGATCAATAGGTCTTTAGATAGGATGAAATGTAGGCTTGGGAATGATTCCGAAAGAAAGTGTAAAAGGATTAAAATTTATAAATCTAACTAGAGGTCTTCTATAAATGTTGGACAACATTTCTTTTCTTTATACTGAAGTGAATATCTTTTCTATTTTTCCTTTGTCTTCACTTTTCCTTTTCTTCAGATACTTCATTTTTTTTTTAACTTTTTTTTTTTTTTCCTTCTTTGAGGAAATACTTTTCTATATAAACACTTTACTTTTTAGACTTTTGTCCTTTTTGAAATTTTTCTAACATCTCTACTCATTTTTTAAAGATAAGTAAATGATATTTAATTGGGATTTTTGGGTTAAGATAAATGGGTTTTTGAAAAGAAAAGGCTTACCAAGGATTACTAGGTAGGCTTTATGTCTCTGGGCTAAACCAAGGATGGTTCCTAGGTTTCTTAAAACCATATCAGATTCAATAGATGTTCAGGAAAGAAGGTTAGTACTCATTTTAGTTCTTGGCAGTTTGACCAAAATAAAGATATTGGGATCTTTCAAAGTTATATCTATTGAAGAAAATATTGAATTATAGATAACCTTAAGAAAGATGATAGTCTCTAATACCTACTTAGGTATAGCTCTCAACTAATTTTCCTCAGGGTCTCTAAGTCATATCCATCTATTAATCTAGAAATGCACTATATGTAAGTAACTTCTAAGATTTAACTATCATAAAACACTTTAGGACATGAATAATAGTAGGAGAAATACTAAGCTTCCAAAGATCCAATTCTCATCATAGTAAAGGAACTTTGACCTTAAAAACTCAAAAAATCTCCCTCCCCCCCCGCCTCTCTCTCTCTCTCATACATATTTACGCCCCCAACTTGAAGTAAACATTGTTCCTAATGTTCTGAAACATAGGACCTTATATGATGAATGATAATGTAAAACAATGAGACTGAAACTCTAGGTTGCCTCCCAGTGACTACTAAGTTTAATGTCTTTAGCCAGATGTACAATGTTGTGATAAATACATATTTCATGATGAATGTTGGACCCATGATGGATGCAGGTGTCATGGGACATGATGGATCCTTGTAGACTTGTTCCTTTAGCAAGGTGTCTTCCACTTCAAGGGTTACCAACTCTAAATAGGGCATCAACCTTTGCCCATTTTCTTTGGAAATCTATCAATCCTTTTCTATGTGAATGACTCCTTAAGGGTAAACATTATGTATGTAATAAACCCAATTTTTGTAAACTGATTGAGAAAATCAATTTAGTTTGAATTTTTAGAAATTCCAGGTTGAAATATTAGGTTATTGGAAATTATCTTTTTATAGAGATTAAAATATAATTTAAAACTAAAAAATTATGAATGTACTAAAAAAATTGATCAAAATGACACAAAGTACGTTCGATTCCAAGTTAAAATGATAAATCCCTAATTTTCCTCATTTTTATGATAAAAGGATAAAATGGTAAATTTACCCATAATCGAGTTCTAAGACATCAATATTTAGAAAGTACTCAAAAATACAAATCCAACGCCACTAAGTACGCTCAATTTTGAGTTCGAAAAAATAAAATATATTTTTCTCCATAAAAGGGCAAAATGGTCCTTTCACACCCCCATGGGGTCCACAAACCAATTCAATGGCCAAGAAACATGTAATGAGTGGTCAAACTACTACCATCTACTAGTGGAGGATCTAATGCTAATTTAATATTTAAAAGAATTGAAACATGATGATTACAAGTAATTTTGAAAAATTCACAAACATCTATAAATACACCTCCAAAAATCCTGCAAAAATGTTCCTTAAAATTCCCACAAAATTATTTTGATTATCTAGATTCCTTCCCAAAAACCTCCCTTCTTGCACTTTCTCTCTCCTCTCTCTAATTGGAACAAGAGACCTAAATTCAATTAGGCACTTTATTTCAAATTAAATCTCACAAATCCCACTGTCCATACAATCCTAGACTACCTACCCCCAAATCAATTTCTAGATCTAATGGTGCAATCAACGGGAAATCACAAAACAAGGGACTATCGGGCTATCTTATCATCAAAGGGCATTTATTTCAAATTAGGCTTCAAATCTACGTTGTTTCTCCAATCCGGTAGGTGGAAACACTTCCTATAGTTATTTAATGTTGTTTTATGTTATTTTTATTTTTTTGTAATTATTTTTATGTTAAAATTTATAAAAATAAAGTAAGGACCAAAACCCTTCAATTTTAGATGATGGAGGGCTCAAATGGAAAATCTAAGCTATCTAATCGATCTAGAAGGGTCCAAAACCCCTAGGGTAGAAATTTTAATAATTTTTATTTAGTGTTGAGCCCTTAATTGCAAAGGGATTAATTGGATGGTCCAAAATGGACTGTCCAATCTCCCAAATTGGATCATTTTCCAAGACGTGCTACGAAACACCACACGAAAACACACCTTGTGGGAGCATTTCCACATGTGCGATGCCGTTCTGATCGAACGGTTGTGTGACAACACCAGTCATGGGGGAGCACGTCATGCATGCATCTTAGTGACAGGTGCGTGGCAACTATTCCACTCGACTGTCTGTCCAACCATTCCACCCAAATGATCTAGGTCATCCATTCCGCTAGGCCCAGATCAAATCTAGACCCTATGAACGATTGTGAACTTCATAGTTCAATTGTGGAGTCTTCTGAACTCCAAATTGAGATCAGAAAGAAGTTATGGAAAACTTATAACATCTATTTTCTTTTGAAACCATAATATTGATAAAAACATTCCAGAAACTTTCTGTTTTCAAGAATTAAGTTTCTAATTTTCATGATCTTCAAGATCTGAGGGGATCCAATTTACTAATGATATAATGTTGAAATCAAGTGATATCCATGATTTATTTGGACATATCTAAGATAAATTGAGGGATCTACCCTTTATGGTAGAAAAACCCTAAAAATACAAAGGGACCCACTTGATCAATAAGATTAAGTATGATAAGACCCTTAGGATAGATTGAATGAATGATATTATTATGGAATCCATTGAAATCATGGATTGAATATGACCAAAACAAAGGGATATGATCTTGGACCTTAATGGAGTAAAAGCTCTAAAATTAATTAAAACCCTTGACTAAAAGGAAAATACCTAAGATCTAATAGTTGGATCATAAGTAAAAGCTTTAATAATGAGAAATGGGTTAGCTTGAGTTATGCATTGATTTTATTTGATTTATTCCATGAATATAGGATCCATGATAGATTATTTTAGTATAACGTCATTTCAAATGTCCATAAAATTATTCATCAATGATGAAATATAACTTAGGACCATGTTGGTATGATTTCATGCAATTGTAACTTAGGACCATATTAGGATTTCATGTTAGATTAGACTATGGTATGAGATGGTACCTTAGGCCTATAATAGTTTAATTTAAGTTTATTAGATAAAGCACATTAGTTAGAAATCATGCTAGCGTAATCATAAGTACCTTTTACCATTATCACTAGATTATTGAATTATGTAGTGTTATGCTTTAAAGTTATAATTCATTTATGGTTAAATTTTATTAGTAGATTTAATTGTTGAAGTAATTATGAGATAAAGAGCATAAAACTCTAAAAATAGAATCTAATGAGAAAGTAGAGTTTCATGATACAAATAAGAGTGAATTATTTGACTTGGACTTAATTAGTAAGGGCTATAGTTGGTAGGACAATATAAGGATCATCAAATCCTTGGCCCAAACTAGGAGAATAATAAACCCCATGAATGACATTTTAAATGTTCATGGACTTAATTAAAATTAATTAGAGAGAGTACTTAGGGTTAACATGCTCATAGGAACCTTATGAAAGGTTAAGCTAAGGTCACTCTAGTGAATGTTGAACATAGTGGTTAAGGGGATTTTCTAATAGAGCCTTGCTCTTCCCCTACCTTCAGTTGATGTTTTTGAGGTCTAAACGCCTCCTTACTTGAGGATTGAAGTAACCACTTTGTATTCACCCATTCAGCTAGTAAGCCTTAGCCAATTGGAAATAAGAGGAGCAATCTAGACTTAGGCTAAAATAACTTATCTTCGACCACTAAAACATTAACTAGTTGAATAATAATAATAAGAGCATAAAAGGTTAGTAAATTATCTAACCCTAATAAAAATTGTAAGTAAGATAAGGATGATCAAACAAGATCCATTGGATCTTAAATGATCAAGAACAAAATAAATAAATAAATACTTCTTGATGATATATATATATTGCTTGCAACTTAGATCAAATAGAATAGAAGAGCTTAGATCAAATAGAGGATCTTAGATCAAATAGAAGATCTAAACTCTTGATCAATTTTGATTCAAGGAAGAGAACCAAGATCATCCTCCTTAGGGATGATCAAATAGCTAAACTTAGATCAAAGAAGAATTAGATGATAAAAGATCTAAGCCCTTGATCTTTATCAACAAGTGTAAATTGTTGATCAAAGGATCTATGAAAGATCAAGATCAAAGAAAGGAATACACAAAGACTTAGAATAGAAAATAGTTAGATATGAAAGATTAGAAGATCATTCTAACCATCAGATCTATTGATCATAGGATAAACACTATTTGAGGAAGATATATCATGATAGGACATAAGATCTAGATCCTTTATATCAAAGGACAAGATTAGACAAAGAATATAGATAGGATTAAAAATATAAGATTATTCAGATTATATATATATTGAAAGTATGTATGAATTTATAGATTACATACATCAGTCAGGATCATGGAAGATCTGAAGAGATGGATCACTACTTGAAGGTAGGAGGATTTTATGATCTACATGAGAAGTACGTGTTGTATACATGATCTTATGTTTGGAAATGTTGACAAGTATAATGTAAATACTTGTATTAAACCAATTGAAAACCCTTATGATCCAACCAAAACATATATGAAATGGTTAAGTTAGAAATGAGAAAAACCCTAAGTGAATAAGGAACTAGAAAGTATTCCAGCCCTAGATAAACTAACAGATTGTCTGATAAGTATAAAATCAATACATGGGAATCATTCGTATATAATGGTGATCCCTAAACTTGTATGAACATGGGTATCATTCATTGTAAATGATGATCCCTAAGTTTCAAGTCAAATCCTATCCTCAATATAAGAATATCAAAATATGAGGATGATTATATAAACAGCCAAGATGTTTATTAAGTAAAAAGATTATTTTACATACAAGCATGGAGGCTTGTGGTTTTGTTTTAAACAGGCATAGGCCTGGGGATGCTATGCTAGGAGAGTAGTAGGTTTTGGCCACCCACTCTCCAAAATGTGATATATATGATGATACTGTGCCCAAAGAGAGGCAAAATGTCGGGTGGAGCAATATGGGAAGGCCACCACTGTGACAGCCTATCTATCCATATAGACATGACTTAGGTGATTTTTCACACTTGGCATCTGTGAAGTATAAAAGTAGTTATCCAAGGGCACTAGTACAGATGAGACTACAGCATACTAGTCCTTTGAATATTTTTGCATTATGATGCATGGCATGGTGAAATGCCTTATGATATGGCATGATGAGATGCCGGGTAATCATGGATTGCTGATACTACCCAAATGAGGGAGTATTTCCAATAGTTTCTGGATGATTTATCAACTTAGCATAAGCTGGATATGATTATGTTTTGAGACATTACCTATTTTTCATGGTTTTTGACTGTATGTAGATATCTATACACAGTATACCGTATGAATGTGTAAGGATGTACATATATGACAAAGTAAAGAGATTGAGTCATGAGTATGTTATGAATTATGGGATTATAAAGTATTAGAATTATACTATCAAATTATTATGCTTCTTGAATCCCCTATCAAGCATAGCTTGCGAGATATTGTAAATGTTTCAATGTTTACAATATCTCAAAAACAAAGAAGGAGAATTAGGAGCTCAAGACTTAAGAAGATTTGGAATAATAATCAATCAAGGTATAACCCTTGAAGACATGTATTTTTATTTTTATTTGAGAGCATTGTACTATATTGAGAGTTTTTAATGTATGGTGAGGTTTGAAATTTGGATTATGTAATTTGGACAAGTATTGTATTGATACCCTGGCTGTACTATGAACTACTAGATGGATTCTAGAATTTAATAAAGGTATATTCCTTCAATGGAATTTTATCTTGTACAAAATTCTACTTATATTATGTATGAAGTGATGACTTAGGTTTTTCAAAACAAGTTTTAAAGAAAAGAATTTTTGCTGCTTTGTTTCGCAAAAAAAATTTACTACTAAGGGTGCCCTGCCTTTGAAAAATGTATTACAAAATGTGTTACAAAAACTTGAGTCGTTACAATGTACTATGTAGGGCCTAGTCTATTAACATAAAAGTTTTACAGGAAATAAATGCAATATAGAATTATACAAAAGGACCTTTTATTGTATAGTGAAGGATTTTCGTAGGATGTGTCCATCATGAATACTTTTAATGAGGTCCTTGTATAGCTTTACTACCTCATATGCATCTTTCCTAAGTTCATCCAACTCACTGAGTTGGAGTTTTCTATGGGTTCCAATAGTATCTAAGTTGCAATTGAGTTTTTTAATGGCCCAATATAACTTATGCTCAACTTCTACTGGTAAGTGCAGGCCTTTCTATAGACTAGGAGATAGCATGACATGCCTATAGGAGTTTTAAATGCAATACTATAGTCCCATAAAGTATCACTAAGTCTCAAAGACTAGTGTTTCCTATTTGGATTGACTGTCTTTTCCAAAATTCACTCTCTCCCTACTAGACACTGACATGTCCACTAGCCAGAGGATGATAAGGGCTAGCTATCCTCTAGGTAACACCATATTTCTTTATTAAGTTATCAAACACTCTATTAAAGAAGTGTTTACCCCCCATCACTGATAATGGACCTTGGGGTACCAAAGCATGCAAATATATTTTCTTTTAAAAACATGACCACTGCCTTAAGGTCATTGGTCCTGCACAGTATGGCTTCTACCCATTTGGACACATAGTCCACTCCCACGAGGATGTATAGATAACCAGAAGCATTAAGAAAATGTCCTATAAAATCAATGTTACAAAAATCTATAGGCTCAATGATAAAAATGGGTTTAAGGACATTATATTTCTTTTTTCCTATGCTCCCTAATTATTGGCATCTGGCACATGCTATGTAGTAAGCATGTGAATCCCTAAAAATGGTGTGAAAATAAAACCACACTACGAAATCTTTGTAGCTAGTTTTTTGGAACTGAAATGGCCCCACATGAAGGCTCATGGCGAAAGAAAATATTTTATGATGTTCATTATCTAGTATGCATCTCCTAATGACCTGATTAAGACAATACTTGAACAAGTACGAAAGTGTTTGAACTTAATAATGAATCTTTTTCTATCTTATTTTGACCAATGATTAAGCATTTGACCTATGACAAGATAATTAACAATGTTTATGTACCAAGGAAACCAACAAATGTGCAACAATTGTTTAGCCAGAAATGTTTTTGTTATAAGCACAGTCTCACTATTAGACTCCACAACTAATCTTGATAAGCAATCTACTACAACATTTTTGGAACCCTTTTTTATCTTAAATTTCTAAATCAAACCCCTATAAAAGTGACATCCATCCGATGAGCCTAGGTTTAGCATCCTTCTTTGAAAGAAGGTATTTCAGTGCTACACGGTTCAAATAGACAATGACCTTATATCCTATCAAGTAATATCTAAACTTATCAAAGAAAAATACAACCACCAATAGCTCTTTTTCTGTAGTGGAATAATTGAGTTGGGCATCGTCAATTGTCTTGCTACCATAATATATCACATGGGGTAGTTTGTTAATACACTGCCCCAACCAACCTCGATTGCATAGTTTGAAGCTTCAAACATTATTTTGAATGGTGCACTTCAATCTAGTGGTTGAATAATAGGTACAAAACTTAACTCATCCTTTAAGCACTCAAGTGCTTCCATAGAATTATCATCAAAGTTAAAAGTTGCCTCCTTGATAAGTAAATTACAGAGGGGCTTAGTAATTTTACTACAATCCTTGATGAATCGTCTATAGAAACCAACATGACCTAAAAAGGAGCTAATTTCCTTCACCATCCTTGGAAGGGGAAAGTTAAAGATTAAACCCACTTTGGCTTTGTCTACTTCTATGCCATTATGTGATATAATGTGACCTAGAACAATACCGTTATGTACTGTATAATGACACTTCTCCCAGTTTAACACTAATTTCTTTTCCTAACAACTAGCAAGAACTAACTTTAAGTGGTGTAGGCATTCATCAAATGAGGAACCAAATAGTGAAAAATCTTACATAAACCCTTCTAAGAACCTCTCCACCATATCTAAAAATCTGCTCAACATACACCTTTGAAAAGTAGTTGGAGCATTAAAAAGTCCAAAAGGCATACGATAATAGGCGATGGTCCTAAAAGGGCAGGTGAAAGTAGTCTTCTCCTAGTCCTCAAGTGCTATGGGGATTTGGTTATAGCTAGAATATCCATCAAGAAAGGAGTAATAACTTTGACCAAATAACCTTTGTAGCATTTGGTCCATGAATGGAAGAGGAAAGTGGTCTTTCCTCATGACCGAGTTCATTTTTCAATAATCAATGCGAACTCTCCACTCAGTGGACATGTGAGTGGGGACTAACTCATTATCCTTATTTTGGATTACCATGACTTTGGACTTCTTAGGGAGAACCTAAATTGGGCTTACCCAAGTGATATAAGATATAAGGTAGATGACATTGGCATCTAAGAGTTTAAGCACTTCATCTCTCACTACCTCTTTCATATTCGGGTTTAATCTTCTTTGTGTTTTCCTATGTGGTTTAACATTCTCACCTAGATGAATTCTATGCATACACACAGCAGGGCTAATCCCTTTTACGTCCGCTATGGTCCACGCTAAAGCTGTCTTATGTTCTCTGAGAACATCAAGAAGCTTACCTTCATGTTCTTTATCTAGATCTAAGGTGTGACGACTCGGGTTTTTTATAACACGTTTGTAATGTATTTTGAAAGGCAGGGCCCTTAAGAGTGTAAAATTTTTTCGCAAAACAAAGCAGCGAAAATTCTTTTCTTTAGAACTTGTTTTGAAAACCCAAGTCACCACTTCATACATAACATAAGTACAATTTGTGTACAAAATAAAATTCCACTGAAGGAATATACTTTTATTAAACTTCAAGATCCATCCAGTGGTTCACAGTATAGCCAAATCTAGTACAATACTTGTCCAAATTACATAATCCAAAACTCAAGCTCACCATACAATAGAACTCTCAACAAAGAAAAATACATGTCTTCAAGGGTATACCTTGAAGATTATTCTCTTCAAGTCTTCTATAGTCTTCAGCTCCTAACTCTCCTTCCTTGGATCTGAGATATTGCAACAAGTACAATATCTCAGCAAGCAATGCTTGGTAGGGGATTCAAGAAACATAACATTGACAATGTAATTCCAATACTTCATAATCTCATTATCCTTAAACATACTCTTTACTTTGTAAGCTATGTATATCTATATACATACATACCCTTCATGGGTAAACCAGTTAAATTTGTGAAAGTAGTCAAATATCATTCCCAACAAAGCTGATCAATTCTCTTCATTTTGAGAATTTAGTATTATAGCTAATCTTATACTGGGAATTTTCCTTCTTGGGAAATATTGGTAATATACAATTACCTAGCATTTCATTATACTATAACATCAGGCATTTCACTATGCCTATTCTCATATGCATCATAGTGCAAAATAATCAGAAAGGTTGCTATGCTGCAGTCTGATCCGTATTAGCGCGCTCGGATAACTGCCGTGTTCACCACTGATACCACGGTGGAAAATATTATGTCACTGCCCGTATGGGGGGGCAAGACTTTCACAGTGGTGACCTTCCCATAATTGCCACCACCCGACTTTTAGCCTCTCATTGGGCAAGGTATCATCATATCATCAAATTTCAAGGAGCGGGTGGCCAAACCCTCATAACTCCTCTAGCAATAGCATTCCCCTAGGCTTATGCCTATTAAAACAAACTCACAAGCCTCCAAGCTTGTATGTAAAATAGATTTCATATATATCAGACCATATGTCTGTTTACTTAGGGCTGAAATATTTCCTAATTCCCTATTCACTTATAGTTTAGTCCTTAACCATCTTATATGTGTTTGGTTGGATCATAAGGTTTTCAAGAGATTTAATACAAGTATTATCATTATTCTTGTCAACATAAGATCATGAGTACAATCATGTATGCATTCATCAAATCCTCCTACCTTTAAGGATTGATCTCTTTTCCCCAAATCTTCCATGATCCTGACTGATGTATGTAATCTGTACATCCATACATATTGTCAATATATAAATTATAAACAATCCTATTGATCACTAGATCTGATGTTTAGAATGATCTTTAGATCATTCATATCTAAGTATTTTTCTATCTCTAAGTCTTTGTATGTTGATCTCCTTGATCTTGATCTTTCATAGATCCTTTGATTGACAATCTACACATGTTGATAAAGATCAAGGTCCTAGATCTTCTATCATCTAGTTCTTCTTTGATCTAAGTTCAGTTCTTGGATCATCCCTATAGAGGATGATCTTGGTTCTCTTCCTTGAATCATCTTTGATCAAGGGTTTGGGTTATCTAATCTAATGAACTATAACAAGTATACTAATAAACATGCATACTAAGTACAATATAGTGTTCTTATTCTTATTGTTCTTCATCATCCAAGATCTAATGGATCTTGTTTGATCATCCTTATCTTACTTACTATTTTTATTAGGTTTAGGTAATTTACTAACCTTTTATGCTCTTATTATTATTATTCAACCAGTTAATGTGCTGGTTGAAGGTAGCTTATTCAAGCCTAAATCTAGACTGCTCCTCTTATTTCCAATTGGCTAAGGCTTACTAGCTGAATGGGTGAACACAAAGTGGTTACTTCAATCCTCATGTAAGGAGGCGTTTAGACCTCACAAACGTCAGCAGAAGGTAGGGGAAGAGTGAGGCTCTATTAAATAACCCCCTTAACCACTATGTTCATCATTCACTAGAACGACCATAACTCAACCTTTCATAAGGTTCCTATAAGCATGTTTACCCTAAGTACTCTTTCTAATGGATTTTAATTAAGTCCATGAATATTTATAATGTCATTCATGGGGTTTATTATTCTTTTTCTAATTTGGGCCAAAGATTTGATAATCCTTATATTGTCCTACTAACTATAGCCCTTACTAATTAAGTCCAAAGTACTCCATTCTTATTTGTGTCATGAAACTCTACTTTCTCATTAGAATACATTTTTTATGTTTTATGCTCTTTATCTCATAGCAAGTAAATCTACTAATAACATTTAACCACAAATCAATTATAAATTCAAAGCATAAAAGTACCTAATTTAACATTCTATGATAATGAGGCAAGGTACTTAAATTAAATCTAACACCTTATGATAACAATGAAATCATATATCATGCTAAGTCTAAATGTTATACTAGCATGTATTATAACATAATCATATTTAAAATGCTATGAAACTAATTACATTAACATTTTTAGAAACCTTTACTTATGATCCAACCATTTGATCTTAGATCTTTTCCTTTGATTAAGGATTTTAGTTATATTTAGGGAGTTTTCTTTATTATGGTCAAAAGATCATATTGATCTATTTTTATCATAATCCATCCATGATTTCCTTGGATTTCATCATATCAACATTTATTCTTTCCATCCCAAGGGTCTGATCACACTTGATCTCATTGATCAAGTGGGTCCCTTTGTATTTTTAGGGTTTTTCTACCATAATGGGTAGATCCCTTAATGTATCTCATATATATCCAATTAAACCATAGATCTCACTTATTTCAGTAGTATATCATTATTAAAACATGTTTTTAAGATCTGATCATCTCAGATCTTGAAAATCTAAGTAATTGGAAACTTATTTCTGAACTCCAAATTGAGATTGGAAAGAAGCTATGGAAAGCTTTAATACAGAAATTTTTTACTAAATAACATGTCCTAGGGGCCTGGATTTGATCTGGGCCCAAGGAACGAACGGCCCAGATTAGTCAGGCGGAACGAACCAAGCGGCTCATCGGGCGCATCTGCTGAGATGAATGGACGAAGCGCCCTTGAGAGGCATCCACAGACGTGGACAGGACGAGCGGCACGCCCGTCGTCCGCGTGCACGCAAACCGGGCTGTCCCTGGGCGCGTCTGTTCATGCATTTGACAGACGCACGATAGTCTCGCTTGGAATGACGCTCCACGTGCGGTGCACGTGCCATTCCGACAGTGTTTCACGTGTGCGTTTTGGGCGCCGTCTGATCTGGAGATCGGACAGTCCATTCTGGACCGTCCAATCAATCCTCTTTGAATTGAGGGCCCAAAACGTCTCCGATTTTTATGAAAATTCTACCCTACTGGTTTTAGACCTTCTGGATCAATTGGTGTAGTCAGATTTTTCATATGAGCACTCTATCATCCATAATTAAGGTTCTGTTGTTTACTTTATTTTTACCTTTTTATTACCAAAATAAATTACAGTAAAATAAAAATTACATAAAACAGTACTAAAAATTTATGAAAAGGATTTTGACCTAATTGATTGGAGAGAAAACCTCAGTTATATGCCCAATTTAAAAAAAAAATACCTTGTTGATGAAGATATGGCCTAAATTCCACCTTTCTTACAAATATCCGTTGTTTGAACCGTTGGATCTTGAAATTTCTTTGGGGGTTTTGTAGAATAGATATGTTGGAAAGTTTTGGATGGTGGAATTGATCATATTAGATCTAGAACAGAGTACCTAATTGATTTTAGGTCTCTTGTTCCAATCTAAAAAGAAAAACAAGTTGAAAGAGATCTATCTTTTGGAAATTTTGGGTTTTTAGGGAGGGATCAAGATCTAATTTTTCAGGGGAGTGAAGAGAATTTTTTGGGGATTTTATGAGGATTTTTGGGGTTATTTTTTTAGGCATTTTGGGTCTTTTTTCATGATTATAATATTTTATTTTTTTATTATTAAATTGCATGAAAGTCTTCCATGCTCCATTTTTTCTTCCCCATGCCTAATTTTTCTTCTCCAAGACCAGTTGATGTTTGTTGACCCATGATTCACGTGGGCTCCTGATAAAATTGGTTGTTGGGTCCCTTGCGGGCCCCATGTGGGCCCCACATGGTGTAAAAAGACCGTTTTGCCATTTATGCATAAAATTTTGGGTTTTATTCCCATGATCTTGGATTTGAGTGTACTTAGTGGCGTTGGATTCATATTTCTCAATATATTCTAAATTTTGATATCTCATGTTTTGATTTTTGGGATGTTTTGTTTTTTGGGTAAAATTACTATTTTACCCCTTTTGTCCAAGAAATGAAGAAACTTAAGGATTTCTCATCCGAATTTGAAATTTGTCGTGCTTACAGTCATTTTGAAGGGTTTGCTAAGTTTAATTTCAATTTTACATGGCTTATGATTTGATTATACTTTTATAAAAAGTATATTCTAAATAACCCTAATATTTCAGCCTGAAATATCTGAAACTCAAACTTTATTGATTTTCTCAATCAATTACAAAAAAATTGGGGTTATTACATAAGGTATTATATATTATTATGGGGTGGTTTTTGGTCCAAGGTAGGTGGTTTTTCTACATATGGTATAGGGACAAAATCTGATGGGGGAAGAGGTTCCATTAAAGGTCCCCATTTGGAGGTAACCGGTAACCATTATAAGTGCAACATCCAAAGATCATTTACCACATCAATGGATTTGTTTATATCAAAATCACAATTGAAATGTGCTAGACATGGCTCAAGTGGGTCCATGATAAATGATGGTCGATTATCATCTTGAAGTAGAACTTCAATTAAATTGACTACACAAAAATCATCTAGGTCTAAATGCTGATGATTAATATTAAAGATATTGAACTTGACTTTCATACTTCCAAAAGATAACTTCATCACATCATTTCTACAATTGATGATGGCAGTGGATGTTGCTAAAAGTGGACTTCCAAGGATTACTAGGATCCAACATAGGATGGGGATAATAAAATCTATAGGAAGGTAAAATTGGTCCAGCTATATTAGAATGTCCTCAACCATAACTCGTGGAATCTTTGCTGATCTATCTACTAATTACAAAGTGGTGTTGGTTGGATTAAGATCACCAAGTCTTGTTGCTCAAAACAGAAAATGGTAACAGGTTAACACTAGCCCCTAAATCTAATAATTCCTTATCAATAACGTGGTTGCTAATAACACAAAAGATGGTACGACAACATGGATCTCTAAACTTGGGAGGGGTTTAGTGTTGAATCAAATATCTCACTTGCTCTGTGAAGAAGGCTTTCTTTTGCATATTAAGTTTGTACTATTGTGTGCGAAGCTCTTTAAGAAACTTGGAATAAGCTGGAATATCTTTAATAGCACTGAGTAATGAGATATTAAATTGTACATGTTTAAATACTTCCATTATCTCATTGGCATTTGTTCCTCTCTTAGCCTTGTTGAGTAATTGAAGGAATTGGGCTTTAGGCATATAAGGTGCCTCCATGAGAGGCTTAGATGGAGTGGGAGATTTTTGTCTTTTCTCCTTCTCCTGTGTTTTAGCTGGTTCATTCTCCTCTAGTATTTCCTTAGTCTACCCTACTTTATTATCAACCTGACAGCCACTACGAAGGGTAGTGAGAAACTTTCTTGCTCATGGTAACTTTATGTATGTGAACGGGACCCAAATTTGAACTGGTCCTTAGGGTTTGGGATAGGCTGAATTGGAAACTAACACTTTCCTCCCTCATTCAAAGTAGCTGACAATTGGCTCATTTGCATTTCCAATTTGGTAGCAACTTGATAATTAACATTGTTGCTCTATTTACTCTCATTTGATAGCTTGTCTTATTTCATTATGGTGTTTCAATGTTTTCTCCATAAATGATTGCGTAGTTTTCTCAAATGTGGGTTTCTTTGGTTGTTAAGGAAGCTAAAACCTAGGTGGCTACTATAGAACTGAAGTCTTAGGAAAGTTTTGTATAGCGTGGTTCATAGATGGACCTCCCTAGTTATTGTTCTTAGACAATGACAAATTAGGATGCCTAAGTCATCCTGAATTATAGGTCTCACAGTAAGGATTGTTGCTAGGGTTGTGATCTGCATTCATTGCATTTGCCTATTCTAAAACATATTAGTGTATACTCGATTAGATCGATAATTTGATGTTAAATGTGTCAGGTTAGTACAAATAGCACAAACCTCTTGTGGAGGCTTAGTGGATGCATTAGTAGCCATTATAGCATCTAGTTTAATAGTCATTGTCTAGAACATATTTTCCACCTTGTCCATTCTTCTATCCAAGGAGTTGAGCTTATATGACATATGTAAGGCCACTCCTATTTCATACAGGTCTCCTTTCTTTTGAGTCTTGGTATTTCTCTCTCTCTCCTATTGGAATAGTCCCATTACGGGGAATTGTCCGTTAAAGTGTGAAAAAATTCTTAAGCTTCTATTACATTTTTAAGCATGAGGGCCCCTCCACTAGCTGTATCTACCATTTGTCTATTTTGAGGTGTTAATGCCTCATAAAAGTACTAAACTTGTTGCATTTTTCAAAAGCAAGGTGGGGACACTTTTGCAGCAATTCATTCCATCTTTCCCAGCATTCATAATATTGCACATCATCTCTTTGCTAGAAATTGATAACCTAGTCTTATGGACTAGAAAGAATTTGTTTAAAAACTATTTAGACAACGGGTCCCATGTGGCAATGGAACCAACCTCTAAAGTATTCAATTATGATTTGGCCTTATCTTTTAATGAGAAGGGAAACAAGCTAAGTCTAATAGAATCATCTGAAACATTATGAAATTTGAATGTAGCACAGATATCAAGGAATTCCTTGATATGTAGGTATGGAGCCTCTCTCTCTACCATAAAATGTTGAGAGTAACTATATGACTCCAAGTTCAAGTTCAAAGTGGTTTGCATTGGTGGGTGGTAAGATGATGCGTGATGGGGTATTTAACTAGAGTGGTGTATGGCCTTGTGCTCAATTACAGCTTGTGGGTCTGCCATGGGTTAGGGATTTTATTTCTCACCCCTTATCAATGGGTATGTTCAATCTCATGATCTAATGGTACTAATTCAATATTTTGAGATTGATATCCTTGCATGCACTATAATGAAAAACCTATATAAATGATGCAAACTAATTCTAAATGCAACTCTGAACTATATATGCTACACAATCAATCCTAATGGTTCAATGTCAAGTTGTTTTAATGATCTTTATTAATCTGTAGGGTGATAGCTTTTAGAGCTAGATCTAGACGGTTCCTCCTTTCATCCAAACTTGACAGCTGCTTACCAATTAGGTTTTGCTTAATGTTGTTAATACAATTCTCATGTTATGAGGCATTTAGAAATCAACAACCATCAATGAAAGGCAAGGAAAAATCACTTGAATTTTGGATACCCACTATAATCGCAATGCTTAGAAGCTTCTAGAGTGACAATAGATGTCCTCCTTCTAAAAGGGCCCTACAAGCTCAAAACCCTATGTCTCTTGCTACTTGATTTTAAATTTAGGATTCAAGTGGTAGGATGGGAACATACAAGGGATTGATTACATTACCTAAGTAGGCCAAGGATTGAGTGATAAAATCCAGTCCTTATCCTATGAGGGTTCCTATGGGGCCCTTACTAACAATATGTTCCATTCACCCTAAAGCAGTAAATGTGCAATGCAATACAAGGAAAGGGAAATTAATGCAACAGCCTTAAATAAGATGCAACAAGTATAATGAATGACCCTAATCTATATGAATTACACTACCAACCAATATGCAACTATACTAAATGTAACTACACCAAGAAAATAAAAGAGAGTGAGAAAAGCTTACAATGGGGTTTCTAATGAAGATCAAGCATGGGCCACCATACCCCACACTTGCCCTGTATTATTACAACCCATTTAAAGTGAAAGAAATAATTGTAAATTATAGTGGGGCATCACTGGAAATTTACTCATAAACATAGAAAGCGATAATCTAGGAAATCAAGAAAATCCTAATTAAGTTTATGAATCTTTGGCCCACAGAATTGTTGTCGCCCATCTTGCTAAATTCTCCTCGCACAAAACAAAGAAAGAAGATCAATATGTGAGGAATTAGAAAATTATGCAAGAATGACCCAAAAATCCTAATATAATGTAACCTAAAACTATGATTAGATATAAATGATCTAAACTAAGATCCAACCACAAATCCATTGCGATTTCCTTGGCAACGGTGTCAAAATCATGGTGTATCTTTAGAATTACTCACAAGTGCACAAATCAAACTAGTAATGGCATGTGAGAGAGGTTGATCCCATGAGGAATCTCACAAAATTTTCAATTGATTGGATCCTATTTATGTTCCTTATCTTAGCCAAAGAAAAAGCGTTTTGATTAAACTAGAAATTTAAACAACATGGAATGGGAAACATCACAAAATTAGAAATATGAACTAAAGAAAATTTCTAAATATAAAGATATTCAATGGAATTAAAAAAATTCCTAACTAACATGTATTCAATAAAATAATCTAATGCAAAACTAAAATGAAAGAATCTAGGAAACTTAAACTAAGGAAACTTTCTAAAAATGAAACTTTCCTAAACTAACACTTTACTAAACCTAAAACTTTCTTAAAATAAAAATATATAAAAATAAATAAAAAAATTTACAAACTAACCTAAGATAGAAATCAATTAACCACTAGACTTCAAAATAATCTAAAACAATATCAAATACTAACTAACAAAATTCAACTTCAATCACCATGCTTATGAATCATGGAAGTGTGCCCATGGTTCATCGGTTGGAAAAAAGACGAGAAAACATGAATTAAAAGCTAAATAACATGCAACCTAACCAAATTACTCACTAAAATAACTCAAAATATGAATGGGTTCCTGTCATTTCAAGCAAACAAAGTGTATGGAGTGCTGGACATTACACATGAAACATGAGATGAAAAATTCCAGCAACATAGTGTATATGAAACTCAATTCAAGTAAGGCCTAGAAAGAAACATGGCAATCACTCCTCATGGATGATAACACTCAAGAATTGAAGTACTTTACTTCTAGAATCAAACAATAATATTCTCTTGAAACAATTTAATTCATTGACTTGAAATTACATCCAACAATGGTGCATATGTACATAGAGAATAAAGCAGAAAATTATGCACTTTCTCAAGCAAGATCTCAACTTCAAATCAAAGACTAAAAGTACTCCAATCATAAAAACCTAAAATCAGATATCATGCATGTGAATTCAAGAGTGAAAATACAAACAAAAGACAGAGGAAAGAAGCAAAGAAATAAGAGAAAATAAGGTGATCAAAGTAAGGAACAAGGGAACTATAACAAGGAAACAGAAGAGATTCAAGCTACTATTTCTCTTGGATGTTGCTACCAAATAAAAACTAACTTGGATCTTGAAGAATTAAACAAGAAAAATAAGAGAAATGAAAGCACTAATGAAATGAAAGATAAGCTAGTTCTAGGTGCATGAAACTTACAAGAAATAAGCAAAGGAAGCAATAAAGCAAGGAATGAAAGCAAGGAATTAAAGTGAGGAAAATAACTTAGAAATCTTGAACCCAAAGAAGAAAGGCTTTAATGAAAGAGGCGTGGGACTCTTGAAAAGGCAGCCAAGCTTGGATATTAAAAACCTTGGGGAGCAAGCCAAGAACTAGGCATTAAAAAACCCTAGGCTACCGGTATGTATGTGGAGTCTCCACCTTTGGAGTATTTATAGATTTTTTGCACTTCTAAAAGAGATCTAAGGGAGAAGGAAAGAAAGGTTAGAAGCTGGGGAAGTAAAGATATCACAGTAGAAAGTGAGGTGGCTGAATGGAAATAGAAAAAGAGGTGGAAGTCTAGAGGAAACAATGTGAGACAAGGTGGGAGGCTCTTATTTTTTAGGGTGAGGCATCTCCAACTTGCTCCCATGTGAGGAAATCATAAGGAGGGTGAGGTGGCAGATAAGAAAGAGTAGGAGAAAGTGGTAAGGAAGAGAGTTGGAGGAAAGAGGAAATAAGATAAGAAGGAAAGAGGAGTAGGTGCAATTAGAAGGGGGATGCATCCCTTTTTTAGGAAAGTGGCATAGAACTTCCCTCCTCAAGGGTGTTTCACATGGAATGGAAAGAAAGGGAGAGAGGAAATAGAGGAAGAGAGAGAAAAAGGAAAATGACTTAATTTCTTACTTGATTGGTCCACCTATGCATATCTTGCAAAAATCCTTCTAATTGTCCTTTGAAATCTAATTTTAACATGAGGATAATTGGTTGAAATCTTCATCCAATAGTGTAATTCCATGTGCCATTGGCTAAGTTGGCTTGATGGCTCCTTTGGCTTTGCTTGAGTGGTTAACTCCCTTGGCTTCAAGGTTTGAATGGCTTCCATGGCTAACTTAGGTTTCCTCATTAAACTTGGAAACCTCATTCATGGCTCCAATTCTCATACAAAGAGGATGAAATCACATGGCTTTTTCCATGGGCCCTTTTAGTCACCTTTGATCTTCCCATTGCTTTCTTTGAACTTCATTTGCTAGCCCTAAGATGATCTTAAACCTTGACTTAGCTTTGAAATGTTTAAATTTAGGACTTTGGCCTTCTTTTTAACTTAATCTTCAAATCTTATCTTACTTAATCCCGGCCATTGAATCATCTTCTCAACATCTACAAGTAAAAAATCTATTTAAATCCTACAAAATTATGATTATTCATGTACTTACTTTAGATTAGCATTTGAACCTACCAAATATCAAACTTTTGCATTATTAGGTCAAAATGTATATGTTATGGAATTCTAAAAAGACCTAGAGTAATGCCTATAACTTATACCACATGGACCACTAATTGAGTACTTTTTATACAAAGTTGAATGCTTCTTAGAAAACCTTATTAACTTCCACTAAGTCCATTTCTGAATATGTAGCCATGGCCCACTTGTTTGCACCAATGATTAACATTGCTTCTCAAAAGTAGCAAGATCAACCTTTGAACATCTGGCTATATAAGAATGTGTTCTTCCAAATATACAAGTCCATATGGAACTGCAAGTCCAATGCTATGGCATGAAACTAGTGTTACAAATGTTTTTGTGGGCTCTTCTTTGTTATGATTACTTTGATCTAACTCATGTATTAAAGTATTTGACTCTTCAAGTTGTTATTTTAATTCAATATTTATTCTATTACCTTTATTAGATATGAACTCTTCTTCTAGAAAATATGCATTTTTTGTCACCAAACACTTTTGCTCACTAGGCAAGTAGAATAGGTATCCTATGAAGAAACATTTTAATGTTCTAGATACTACCCTCTCAACCTATGCCTTCTTAACATGTCAGAACAGCCCAATACTTTTAAATGGCTTAGTATGCATTTCTTCCCTGTCCACATCTCGTGCAATGTTTTAGACATAGATTTAGAAGCACTCTAGGTAAATATATTGCTGTTTCAAGTGTATGCTTCTAGAAGAATAAAGGCAAGTTAGTAAAACTCATCATGGGTCTCGCTCTCTCCATTAGAGTATGATTTTTTCTTTCTACCGCACCATTTAATTGTGGTTTAGCTAGCTAGGACCATTTATTCATAATGCCATTTCTTTAAGAAAATCTCTAAATACATCCAACATACACACTTCTACTCTATCTAAAAAAAAGACTTTGATCTTTCTATCAGTTTGATTTTCTAATTCATTTTTATTGTCCTCAAACTTTTCAAAAGACTTTGACTTGTGCTTCATTAGGTAGATATAACCCTATATAGAAAAGGGTAGTCCCTCGGTGCACGAAGCTCCAGCTTACATGAGGTCTAGGGAAGGAGTGGACCAACAAGGTCAATAGTACATAGCCTTACCTTGCATTTTGAAAGAGGCTATTTTCATGCCTTGAACCCTTGACCTCAAGGTCACATGCTGACAACTTTACCATTGGACCAAGGCTCCCCTTCTATAACCATATATATTCATCCATAAATGTAATGAAACAGAGAAATTCACCTCTTTCCAAGTGACTCATTTCCCACAAAAAAATTTATGTACCAACTCTAATAAATTTATAGCTCTTATGACTTTACCTTTAAAAGACACCTTGGTCATTTGCCTTGTAGACTAGTCTCATAAGTTCTTAAAGGCTCCACTTTGAGTGACCTCAAAGGTATATCCATTACCAACCTTGTCATTCTCTCTCTATTTACATGACCTAGTCTCAAAGGCCACAAATACATAGGACATGTCATTTCTCTGACCCTCTTAAGAGTGTAAGCATTAGTGGGTTGTTCAACATTATGAATAATATGATTTGGAGATTTCAAAACATATAAAGAATTCTCATATGAACCCATAGTACACACTTTACAATAATAATTGATAACTACCTTATTATTAAACTATAAAAAATATTCAGCATCACATGGTTTAGAAACATATATTCATTTTCCCCATAGCTTAGGTACATATAGAACACTCATCTAACTCTAAAATCCTACCATCACTCAAACAAAAATTAAATGTTCCTATCATTCGCATTCATCCCCATCTGCAACTCAAGCTCTCCATGATTCAATATTCATTTAGAACCTAATTGATGAACCATGAAGAGTATGAATTACCAATCATAATTGGTTTCAACTATGAGTATTTCTGACATACCTTCTAAAGGTTTGTCTTTCTTGATGGATTCTAAGTAGGGCCTACAACTACACTGCCAATGTCCCCTCTTACAATAGTGAAAGCACTTTCCATCGTTGTTGCTTTTCTCGACACTTAAGTGACTATTGAGTTCACTTCTCTTTGAAGAACCTTTTTCCTTAAATCACCCTCTCTCCTTTTCCCTTTACCTTTGTACTAGTGTTTGAAAACAAATTTTCAAAATTGGATCTAAACTTTGCCTTTGTCCTTTTTAATGTGTCCTTCAGCCTACTAAATCATATTTAATAGTTCTAGTAGAGTACACTCCATATTGTTCATTTGAAATTTCATGAGAAGTTAGAAAAGGAATTAGCTAATGATGCCAATATCATGCTGACTTGAGTGATAGCATCTGTTTATGCTCCATGTTAAAGAAACTAATAAATATATTCATTTTCATGAGGGTTGTAGGCATGCATGTCACAAACCAATTTTCTAAAATAACCTTTAGAAAATCCTTGTTATAGGAGCAGTAGAATGGTGACATCTTAGTTTCATGAAGCATATTTTGAAAATCATGAATAATGTAGAAAAATTCCTGTTTAAAATCATATGCAAATGAAGTGTGCAAAAAACCCATAAGTAATGTAGGTAATTTTGAAAATCCCACACTCCTACCAGGGGCACCTATCAAACTTCATTCATAGCATTAAAATAAGTCAAAATAATAGGGTGTGCAAATATGAATCATACCCCAAGATTGTCATTGGTTAGAGCTTATGTCCACATTCATAACATTAATATAAAGTCTATGTATAAATATTACATTCCCCAAAAAAGTTAAGTATCAACATTACTAAATATGATAGTCATACATAAAGTTTATCAAAATGTTCTCAACTACTAAGTAGTTCCTTTTGGACCGACATCTATATAAAAATTTGTGATGTTTGCTTTCCCTTTCTCCTCCATGCTCAACACCTTTGAGCTCTCTCTTGAAATGTTGGTGGTGGTTAAGCATAATTAATCAGTTAAAATAATGCTAATAGGACCAATAGAGAAGCATGCAACATGGTTTCATGTCTATGATAACATGTCGTTCAATTCAAGTACATGGATAGATGTCAAATCTAACAAAGTCACACTCGTAAGTTTTAGATATATAAGTCTAGCATTATGGTTCAAGTATCTAAGTGTATAATGTCATATTTGTTCTTCCATGTTTACTACCAATGACTTTTGCATGAGTACATTTGTAAACAGTTGGAAAAAGCCATCTTGATTAAACTATATCAATGGAAATGCTACGATCTATAAAACATCATCATAATGGTTACATCAAAATCATCTGTAACAGATCAAGGGGTTCACTCCTAGGACTTCCCCTTGTAATAATAATATGTACTCAAGATAACTTGTCAATTAATAACCAAATATGGTATTAAGCTACCTCAACTCGTCAGTCGAAAATTGAGTCAAGTACTACTCATTGAATGGCACAATCATCCCACCACTGGCTTTAGAGTGAGAATGACTGAGATGTCAACCCATGTCAAATTACCAAATCAAGTTCCACTCAATGAATGACTGACCCATCCTACTGCTAGATTTAGTCTAACTCTTGAGAAGGATTGACATGTTAGCCCATGTCAAGTTAAGAATTTCTATAATTACAAGCATTATGTATCACCATCCCTCTAAGTTTTAAAACCAAAACCATATACTTACAAGTGTTATGTGTCAACATCCCTATAAGTTTCAAAATCGAAACCACATGCTCATAGGCATTACTTATCATCATCCATGTGAGTTTTCAAATCAAAACCATATACTTACAAGCGTTATGTATTGCCACCCTAATAAGTTTCCAAAATCAATCTAGAAAACACCACTATGATGTGGCCTCTCACTTATACGTCAATCATAAAAAATCCATCCTAGAACTCCTCCCAGTTAATAAGATGAAAGGTACTCCTAATTATGCCAAAATTAGGTCAATAAGGTGCCATATTGCCTTTCACATTTCTTTTTGTTCCAAAACTAGGGCATTCTACATGCTCCCATTCCCATCACTTTTTCGATGCATTGGTTTTCAATGTTTTCTAAGCATTTACCTTTCATAGCTTTTCCTTTTAATGTTCTCTCATGTAATTCTTTTCAAAGGCATGTATAACATGACTAAAGTATAATGCAAGTATAGTTTTAATTGTGTTTTCACATGATGGATCTATCAATCCCTAGCTAATCATGCTAGGTGCTTCACGAATGTGTTTTCTCACTAGTTCAAGGTCATGTTTCATGATAATTGTTCAACCAACCATGTTCACTTGATTTCCATTTTCATTAGTATTGTTAAGATTTTTCACATTTAATACTTTGGCACCTAATGTATAGCCTAAGTATTATGACATTATTCCATGGCTTATCTCATTATTATATGTTTCTTACATATAATTTCCATAACTTATTTCATGTCATTTTCCATGACATATTCTTGGAATTTAGTTCATTATGGTATTTCCATGGCTTATGTCATATTCATCTCCATGTCACATTCATAGTCTAGTACTTTTATGGCATTTTCCTTCATTTTAGTGCTATGTCATGTGTCATTTTCCTATACCATATGCTTGTTCTATTCTATGATATTTAATGATATCCATAGGTCATTCGTAGCATTTCAACTAGCATTTACATGATGTAGACAAAGTCACTAACCGTGACATTTCATTTCATTCTTAAGGCATTAATATAACATGTCAAATGTTTTTACATAGCATAATCAGATAGCATAACATGTGATATATACATGGATTATTTAGAAGCATTCCATAGCATTACTAGGGCATAGTATTACTAAGCTCTCATCATAGCAATAAAGTAGCATGCACATATTATAAACATAACATTAATTTGGCCATCTCATGACATTTCATTGGCATATCCTTCCCATGGAATTTGACATAGCATGTTAAGTAGGCATGGTCACTTGTTTACACTAAGTGACATTTCCTAAACTCAAATGTCACTTAGGGAATTTTAATTTTCTCTCTTTGGAGCTCATGCTCTTGATCATATTTATTCATTTTTAACCTTAGGAAATGATCTAGGGTCAAATTTCTAAGGTCTGGTCCAATTAGCAAAAGTCCATAAAAATCCATATGTTGTCTAGGCTCAAATCTCACCATAGACTAGCTTGGGGTTGTAAGTCCATTTCCACCCCATTTGGGTGAGAAATTTATACATTAATGAGGTTTAGTCTCACTTTTATTCTTAGTGATATTGGCATGGGTGGAATTACACTTTTTCCATGAAAACTCCAAATGATGTCATGGTAGTGAGCTACACCTACACCATACTTGGTGGTTTTCTAGCTTACTTTCATGAACACCTTTGTGTGCACTTTCTCTTGATGTCCTAGGCAAGGCCTAAGGGAACTTCATAAATTTTTTATCAAATTCACATCCTAATCATGTTTTCATTGGTAATATTGAAGGCCTAAATGGAATTCAAGTGGTCCCTTCATTTAGGCACTTATAATAGCCCAAAAGTCTTTAAGTGTTCCTTAGACTTCAGCTCATAAAACTCATCATTTAAGGGGTCTTAACTTGGGATTCATAATTTCTTCATAAAAGAGCTTAGTTTGTATTATGAGTGTACATGAATTTTTTCAAAATTCAAAGTCTTAATCACCCTTAGTGACTACTGAAAATAGTGATATTACTGTCATCATTTTCTATAGGGAATACAAAAAATGATCAAGTAGAGGTGGACTTAAGTCACATCAATTTGTTACATTTTTCTCATTTATCACCCCAGGTTTTCAAAATACATTTTCAAAACTATTTGAAATTTGGGATATCCCTATTTTTGAAATTCTTTTCAAAAATAAAGTAGCCAAATTTTTTTTATTGAAATGCAATTCTAAAGATCCTGAGTGTCATTTCTTACACAAACATAAGGATTTTATGGTGAAATGAATGTTCATTTCTACCAAAAATTTGGTAGAGTTTCCTTTGTTTTTCAGACATATGCACATTTGATGCATGCATGTAGAACATCTGATAGACGATACAAGTTTTGAAAATAAATACATAAACTAATCACAGTCGAGATCCTTTAGTCACAGCCATATCACATATATTCCACTAAATACAAATGAGTCCACTTATTGAAAGTAAATACACATTCACATTTTCTAGTAGATCATTAAACAAACCTCAAGTAGTAATGCCTACCATTCAGATGTTGAAAATCTGATTCTTCAATAATTACCACTCCGCAGTCACTTTTACTTTCCCAACATGACTTGTTCATTCTTCCATTCTAATTCTTTAAATATGAGATATTGTAAAAAATTACTATATTTCAACAAGATTGTGCTTTGTGTAGGTGGAGTAAGTCACTATTTTGTCATGCATTTCATGATTTAGGGGGTTTATTTAACCACACATCTTGGGCATTTCTATTGGCATATCTTCTATGACGTATGTTGTGATATCTGAGATATGTGTTATATGTTCTGTGATATTTTATGTGATATCTGAAATATGTGTTATATGTTCTGTGATATTTTATGTGATATCTGAGATATGTGTTATATGTTCTGTGATATTTTATGTGATATCTGAGATATGTGAAATATGTTCTGTGATATTTTATGTGATATCTGAGATATGTGTTATATGTTCTGTGATATTTTATGTGATATCTGAGATATGTGAAATATCTTCTATGATATTTTGGTAATATCTAAAATATGTTATGAGAGATAGTTTAATATTTTTAATAAAAATAATGCATCAACCAATTAGAATACAATGACCCTCAAAGTATAGTAAATTAGAACCATTTATATGGATAGAGAATTGGATGATTTATGAGCAATTTGAGTCCTTCTATGTACTTTGATCAGTAATTTGATGGCCGTCAAATTTTCTTTATCAACAACATGAACATTAAGCATTACTAACTATAATCTAGGCTGATCTACAACTCTTGAGTATTGGTGGGTCCGAAATCATGGTGATCTAAACTATCACCAACTACGGAACTATACCAAAATACATTTGATCAAATGGTCAAGATCCTCTATTAAGGGTCTTCAACTCCAGCCTAATTTCTTTGTAGGTTTTTGTGGCTCTCCATTTTTCCATGTCCCAATCATTGACCTGGGTTGGGTGGTGAATGCTCACAAGTATAGGAGCTGCGATGGGTTGGTGGCCAAAATCGTAACAATGCTTAGCAGATTTAGATAGGCAGTGCCGCAAAATCTACTCCATTGATGAACATGATCCTAACCATGATTAAATCTTAGTGAAAAATCAATGGCTTTGAAATGTCGACCAGGCAAAGAAGACCTTGAGCAATATGATGGATGGTGAAGATCAACCAATAGTGATGATGGGACATTCTCCATTGAACTCGTATCCTATTAAGATATATTCTAGGGTAGATCAATGGTTCAAAGTTCCTGGAGAAACTATAAATTGACTCTTTGGTAATGAATATGTAGGCAGAGCAAAGATTTTGTTATTAGGAAAGAGCAAGACACCTAATACTTAATATAGGCCCACATTATAAAAAGATTACAATCGTTGATAGTGGAAACTTCCATTTCTCTCTTGGTCGCAGGACATGTTACCATGCATAAGTGCCCATATGCTTGAGTGCAAGCATTATTCTCTTCTGTCTCCAAAAATACATGTTTTGAAGTCATTTTTCTCTTCTAGAAACAATGAGAATTTATACTATAAAGAGCAATTAGCATATCTCTGATAACACTAAACATATCAACTGTGATAATGTTAAATATACCTAATATCTCACATGTGCCCAAGTTATCATAGTTAAATAAACTTGATATCTCACCTATGCCCAAGATATCATTATTAAATAAGCTGCACATTTGAAATATTCCATGATATCTTAGAAATGCCCATGAAATGTAGTTAAATAAACCCCTTTAAAAAAATTAATGCATTTTGAGTATTTATCATAATGAACAAACCCGTGGTGTTTTCAAGATAACTGCTCAGGCAAAATTATGTTCTCAAATCATACATCCATGAAATGGGTCTTCATGTGCAATTCAATACAATTGATAAATCATATGACTATCATGATTTATAAAGTTATCCTTGCCTTATATTTTTCCTGAGGATTTTAACATTTTAAGCTTTTATTGTTTCATGAGCATTTAATTTTACTTATATCATTTTCCATGAATAGACACATAAGCAGTCCAAAATTTATATCATGACATATAGCTTTTCAAATTTGTTAGCCTTATATGATCATTCAAGATTTTACTTTAAATGTTTAAGTTGTTTATCATTCGATAGTTAAATTAACTTATGAAGAGTGTGGTATCTAACTTTCTCATTATCACATGTAAAGGTAGTTATCTAACATCTTAGTCTTCACAAATACAATGCATTTTCATACACAAGAGGAAAAAATCCATGAGGAAAAACTAGTAACTCAAATCTTGTGCAATATCCAAAAGAAACTGATAATTCAATAAACCTACTATGCTTGATAATAGACAAGAACAAAATTCAATGATCATAGCCCTCAGTCCATATTACAAAAATCCAAACCCACATTGTCATAGAAAACCATATCATAGTGGCATACAGTCCTACCACTAGGGACCATCAGTGGCATATAACCCTACCACCACAAACCAATGATCTCAACTCTTGAGATTCACTAGCATGCTAACAACACAAACACCTATGCTTGCAAGGCCATACCATCACCCACTATCAACTATCATGGCCTATACGTCTGCTTATGGATACTATCACAAAACATGATTCATCGGACCTCATGGAGGCTACCATTTAGAACACTTCCTTATGAGATGGTACTTCTACCGCCCTCCATCCCCATTGCAGAGCTGGTATCAATCTCATCTCAGAAGTCAATGACCAACTGCATATCCTAGCATAGGGTCTCCAAGACTTACAACACACTAGCTCAGTGCACTTGCCTAGGGATCCAAGACTTAGGACACTCTTAGAGTGCCTACCCAAAACATCAATGAAATCCATATAGACGATGACTTACAGCTACTCATAGAGTGTCTACCTAAGTATTAACAAATTCACATCCATTAGGACTTACGGCCACTCATGAAGCATTGATGAAACAATAACCATCAAGGCTTATAGCTGCTCTGGAGCTCCTGCGTAAACATCAACACATCCGCATCCATTAGGACGTGTGACTACTCATTGAGTGCCTGCCCAAATCATAAATCATATACATCTCCAAAATCATTTAATGAAAATAAAACTATTATTTCAAAGTTTTATGAGAACCATTCAAATCTATTCATTTTCAACCCATATTCACAATAAACTATAAAAAATATCATCTCGAGCATCCAAAACATGCATTCCAAATGTTGTAATATCAAATGTGTAAGTTCTTTATGCGTTAGTAGGATGTGTAAATTCCAACTATGTTCCAGTCTTTGCAATGTCCAAATAAGTGTAGATTTCAACCTCGATGATCAATGTGATTACTCTTATCTCCTAATTTTATAATTTGGATAAACTAAGTATTTTAAGTTCAATTTGCCTCTATGGCTAGTCCAAAGTGGATCATGTTTGTGAGTATTTCCAACAACAACTAAAATATATATAATTTCCAGTCAAATAGTATAATAGCCATTCTTTTGTTTGGGTGATACAACTAGGGTACCATTAACATTTTCTACTCAAATTTAGTCAATCATTTCTGATTTGATAAACTAAAATGTGTCACAAAATAACCAATAAAATTTATCATATGCTTCCATAATTTTTAGTAATTAAACACAATACTCCATATATCATCATCTGCATAAAATCATTCTTATAAACACATGGCAATTATTAAATATTTCAAAATAGCAAATCTTAATCCACCTACCTAGTATGGCATTTATCCTTGGTTCTTATGTGTACCTCCTTTAGCTCAATCTATCAATTGACCAATTCATTGGTTTCATTGTTGATCCATAGATGGACAACTCTGATCATGTATCTGTCATTGATTGGTGCAGGAGGAAAGCAAAGATATGTGGATCTATAGCTCCAACCATGGAACCACCACAGATTAGAGAGAGGGGTAGTGCCTAATCTCACAGATCTTTCATTAGATGGACAATCAATGGTCAAATCTTAGGAACGGGCTAGATATGGCATTTCTTAGGGGTATGTTGATAGATCTATGGTTAGAATAGAACGAATACTTGAATTAAGTATGGACCTAAGGACTTGTTCCTTAATATATTGTTAGATCAACATGAAGGGCTAGATTTGATCAACTATTAGATGATCTGGAGCTCATATTGATCATAGATCTAGGTACTAAGTGGTTAATTAATAGTCGAATCATTTCTCAAGGATGGATGTGTCAAAGATCTAATGCTTTAGCTACAAATATAGGGTTTGATCATGATGAATAGATCAGATTAGTCACAAATTGAGGTGTTGGTGTTCGATCAATGGTTAGATCATGTGAGGGTTCACTAATTGATCACAGATCTAACTTTTAGAGGCAGATCAATGGTCAGAACATGAAGAATGGTTGGAATAAGTTCAGATCTGCCATTTAGGGGTAGATCACAGTTGGATCATCACAAAATCTACAAAATCAGTCATGAATCCATCAATGACTAGATCTCTACAAATGGTTAGATTGGTCATAGATCTAGCTATCTAGTCAGATCAAGGTTATAGTCACAATTGACTGGTGGATCTTGTTTGATCAATGAATAAAAATATGGGTCTTGTTGCTCGTGTTGTAAGAATCATAACAGTTGTCTCGAATCTGCATAATCTTTCCTAGATTGATCAGTAGAAAGGGTCAAATGTTAAGGGGATATGGTGGGGCTCACCATGGCAACTTGGCTCACCAAGGCGAGTCGAGAGCGGGTAACATGGATGAGTCACCCTACTTTAACTTGCCAAGGGAAAGGAACAAGGGAAACTGGGAAAGGAGCAAAGGAATGGGGCTGGCGCACCTATGGGGCTACGTCGGCCATAAGGGACCATGACAAAGAGGGAAAGGTAGTGCTGGTGCTCCAGTTGAGCAGTGCTAGCTAGAGGAGGGTGAGAGAGAGAGAGAGAGTGGGGGTGCGGCCGAGCTCTATCGCGCCGATGGAGGGTGATATGGAGAGAGGAGGGGAGGAGAAGAGGTCAGATTGGCATGGCCTATCGAGAGAGAGAGAGAGAGAGAGAGAGAGAGAGAGAGAGAGAGAGAGAGAGAGAGAGAGAGAGAGAGAGAGAGAGAGAGAGAGAGAGAGAGAGAGAGAGAGAGAGAGAGAGAGAGAGATGAGGCTGTACTGGCCAGAGGGAGAAGAGGCAAGCGGGGAAGTAAGATTGTGCAGCCCGTGCAGATGGGTCTATGCTGCCGGGCTATGCACATCAACGTATCAGGTTAGCTACAATGAAGGGAGTCTTGATCAAGGATGAGAGAGGACAATCTGGCACCAGAGATCTAAGCAAAGTGAGGTTGCCCATGAGCTATAAGGGGGAAGGGTTTCATGCCAGCCTGTTGCCATACTAGTGGAAGATTGAGTGGATGGAGTGGGTAGACTCTAGGTTTTTCCTCTTACTAGCATTCCATGTTTTGTTCATTTTAGGTCATCACCCAAAGCAAGGAAGCCAGGCTGACCCATGGCCCCAAGTCCTCTACATGTTGGCCCTCTCTTCACATAGTGCATATAGCTACAGCCCATTAACAAACAACATTTGGGGGTGCCATTTCAATTTAGACCCCCTAAATTAGTAAAATTTTAAGATTTTTCTGCCCTGATCTCTATTTCACATTAAATTAGTGTTGTTGGAATCATCTCAATCCGTACTTTTCATTTTTGATAGTTTCGTATCCAAATTTTGTTTTCAAAGGAGTCACTTCCTTGGAATTCAATTTCTGATTTGATTGCAATTAATATATGTTATAATTACCTAGAAATTAACCCAAAATTTGAGGTTATTACATCTCATCCAAACCATAGGATCATAAATTAATTTATTACTGACCATTTAAATGCAAAAATTCACAAATTTATAGGTGGTTTAATTTACCAATTTTGATCATAGATCTGGTCCATTTCTGGGCCAAAATTTGGGCCTAGGAACATACCAAATCTATGCGTCTTTTTAAAGGATATTCAAGGCCAATTTCTCAACACAAAAACAACTAGTATTCTCATTACTTATCATTATAATCACCAAAGAAAAATAATGCAAAACAAAGGCCTTTAATAATAAGTGTGTATCACCCAAAGGTGCTAGCAAAATGATGTCATTTCCATGAAGGGACTGTCTCTTTTGCTAGTTTCAAATGATGTGGCATTTCAAGCATTCAAAATATGATTAAACATGGCCACATGATAGAGGATGAAACATTCATGAAATCATGTCAAAAATAGGTTTCATAGAATGAAGAAAAAATGTAATACATTCAACATGTTAAGCCCTTAAAGGAGACACCATTTGTCCCTTTGCAAATGGCCATGAAGTTAAGCATACATATACCCATATTTCCACTTATTTTTCACCTAAATCATCATAGAATAAGAGCATGAATTAAAATCATGATTGAATCATGCATAATACAATAAGGTTCTAATCCAAGATGGAAGAAAGAAAACATGGTAAAATAGTAGCTTAAAGCATGGATTTCAAGAACATCGCAAATTCTAAAGGTGTACTATAGGAAGCATGATATGAAGGCCACTACATGGCTAATCATTGATCCTACAAGGGTTTTCCAAGAGCCTTATACCTTATTTGAAGCTTGATAATGGTAAAGTTTTGTGGTCAGCAAGGCTCCTCAAGTTGGATACATTGAAGCACTTGGGCTGCTCCACCCTTCAATGCTTTTCCTTGCTTCCTTTCCTCTTGATCTCTTCCACCACTTTCTCTCCTTGCTTTCTACACTTCTTCTCCTACTCTCCTCCTCTACTCACTATAGTTTTCCTTCCCTTGTCTGGTATTTGTTTCTCTCAAATGGTTTCTCCAAGTTTCCTCTTGGCTGTACACATGAAGCAATGCAGCCTAAGAAATGCTTCATTAACCCTTTTTGTTCTCCCCTTTCATGCATGCAAGTTCATCCTAATTATGGCATACGATGGCTTCCACCTTGCATGGGATCCTCCTTGACACATGTTCGTCTAAATCCATGCAAGGATGGCTGTTCCATGCACTCCTCTAATCCCTATGAATGGCAACCGGCTTCTTGTAATCATTCCTAAGTTGTATGCATAAGTTGTATGCATGAAGCATGCAACCTGGGTAACTCCCCGTACTTAACCATTATACTGTATCTCTATTCATGCTTGATAGGAGCATCATCATTTCCTCTTAGCGTGGAATCCCCTTTACACATGTCACACTTGTTCCGTGCAAAAGGGTAACTTATATTAGCCTTCCTCCTTAGGTTATATAGCATCATGATTTGATTCCATTAGCATGGGAATCATTTTTGGCATGGGTTGGCTGCTCCCTTACATGCTTAGCCTCCATGTCACGTGTTAGGATTGAGGCTCCATGCTTGGGTGGGCTGGCCCATGCCTCTTCCATTTCAAAACAAATATTTCAATCATACTCACTCTCTCACTTCATCATTACTTTTTATATACTATTGCTTGGTGTATGTGTTATATTTTTCACATCTACTAGCTCTATCCTAAGATAACATACACCATGCAATGGTGTTAATCTATCATTCATTTTCAATCCCTTAAGCTATTAAGTATCTTTCCATCTATACACATCTATTTACCTAGGTTTTATATTTCATTCACCTAGGGTTTCATTAATGTGCAATAACCCTTAGTGAAATATGCCTTCCATCTTATTTCACCATAATATTTCCTTGGCTATAATATATACTATAATGTGTAATAACCCTTAGTGAAATATCCCTTCCATCTTATAGCCTAGTAAAGACTTATTCAATGTCCATGGTCTCCTTCTAAGCTTAGGATTATACACTCTTCTTTATTTAAGACTTAGCACTTTTCTTAGCTTCCTTATGTTAGTCAATTGACATTGTTCTTAGTTTTATACTTGACGTCACAATGGATATCTATCACTTGATTGGGATAATTCTATAGAAGGTGTTAATAAAAAGGAAAAAAATACCCCTTTTTAGATAATATAATTGGATTATAAAGTTGGCTATATTATAGGAATTCCTATGTGAAAAGGATATATATATATATATATATATATATATATATATATTGAAACTTGGATTTGAAAATCGTATTATGCATACATACTTTTCAAACCACTTCTTCAAGCCAAGTTGCTTCCTTTAAGCTTCCCATAGTTTAACTAAGCAAGTCAATATGGTAAAGTGCCCAAAATGCCACAAATCTTACGGGTCGCAACCATAGCCATTAAATAAAAAATATGAAGCTTGACAATCCCATAGTGTAGACATCATCCAAGTAGTGTCAACAGTAAATACATGAAGTGTATACTACCCTAGTACAACCAAAACTAAGTAGTTTAAGGTATTAATCTTGCTGGAACTCTCACCTGAAAATGTTGGTGGAGGTGAGCACAATCGTTCAATCAGAAAAACATTAATACAACCCAGGCCGAACAAAAACATGACACACATTCACACCAGTTGGAATAGTTTTACTAAATCATTTAATCAAGTCAGTGAGATATACTTGTTCAAGATTTCTATCGTCCAACCTAATAAGTTTGATTCACTTAGAGCTCTACTAGCAATTGAAGCTACATTTCCAATCATAAAAAGTGTCTACATCAAGGCAGTTCATATGCCTGTCATCATGAATGCATATGATCATACTAATTCCTTACGTTAAACATAAACATGGTTTTCTAAGGTTATTCATAACAATATCATAAATTAAAGTCATTCATAATTAGTAGGCATTCAATTCATTATTAATACAACATATAGCCAAAACACTCATGATGCTCAATTATTCAAAAACCATTCATATTTCAATTCCCGAAAGAACATTGGTCTTAGAAATCAATTTGCCATAATGGATCAATAAGGTCATCAATGAGAGTAATGATAAACGTGGTATCAGTAAAAGATGCAATCCAATCAATAAAAATATTATCACTTGTATCTATGGACATGTCCCAACCCTTTCAAGTCGTAGGGCTTTAAACTATACTTTTTAATCAATAGCTCAACTCATCAGTCAGACCATGAATACCATCCAAGGCTAAAAGTGGCATATAGTCCTACCACCAGGGAACATTCTAAACTCTTGAAAGTGACCAATATGTCAGCACATGTCCATATTTATCCAGGACAACCACGCTCATAGAGCATCTACCATCACAAAAGATAACTATCATCGCTGTTACATTGTCGTGAATACAACATGAACTACTCCCACTGGCCCTCATGGGGCTGCAGATGGCCCCAGAGCTACCCCATGAAGCAATACTCTACATTCAAGCTGCCATCAAGCCAAGCTCACATCGAGTCAGTACCAATCCGGTGAAAGGACAAAGGCCAACCTGCTCCTCCTAGCACAGTGTCAACAAGGGGACTTACTCACTGCCCTTCAATCAGTTTTCGATGAAACTCCATATCAAATCAACGATGCGAACGCACCCATTGTGCTTGCCAACCAAGCATTCTCTCATTCATGCTTTTATCATAGCTCATGTAGCGTTCTTGTTTTTTGCAAATCCTTCCATTCATGAATGCAATCTTACCCACATGCATCATTTGTCAAACTTTTGACTCTCTTTTAATATCAAGGATACATGACAATGCTCCAAGAAATTGCAAAACCGAGTAACTATGAAGCAAGCATGTAAAAGCTTTCAACCACCCTACCGATTTACCAAAATCAAATCACATCCATGAATCATGGGAAAGCTATGCAGATGAAAACACAATAATCAATTGTTTCAAGCTAATGTCAAAAGTTACCTTCCTTATCAAAACAATTACATTCAACTTCCATATCTAGAGTCATACATGTGTTATAACTTTCTCATTTTCCACCCATTGTCATTACAAATCTTTGGGCTAAGTTTGAGCATTCAAATATGAGCATCTTTAATTATAAGCCATCCAAAAATAGTCGTATATCCTGCCTTAAAATGGTCCATGTTACATATGAAAAACAACTCATTTCATAGCATTATTGGCAATCCAAAGTCCATAAAACTAATATTCATTCCGTCCTTAAACCACACTCTTCATATCATGTTCCATGCCATACATATCAGAAGTAGTAGAGTGGCATTTCCATAAATATCAGCCAATTAGAAGAACAAATCATGCAAACGGTGTTTCAATTTGATCACTAGGTTCATATATTGAATTAGTAGAAAGATAGTAGTATTCTATAGGTTGTTTCGTGTTGTTTCTATCCAATAAAACACTTGGAATTTGAAGATAAATTTATCCATTCCACATATATTCAAATCAAAATTCAATTGGCCGAACCTAATAGCATGGATTATACATTTTTCCTTGACCAAATGTTATACTACAAATAGGTTGAAAATCATGTGTCACATTCCATGCATGATAGCCAATGAATTGCACTAAATTCCTATACAATTCATGGGCAATAACTACAAAAGCTATAAGGCATCAAAGAAATACAATAACACATGAAAAAGTCTAGCAGATTAGCATGTATACAGTGGTTTAAACATCAACATTTTGATGCGTCTCTCTCCAAGGTTCCGCGTTGAACGATCACACCTCTCAACTTGATTCCTCTCCAAAATCTCAACAATTCAAATCATCCATTGCATAAAACATACATTGATATATAGGATTATAGTCAGATTAAGTAAAAAAAGAATCTCCTATAATATTTAAACCAATTATACATCCAACCAGTGGAAGAATGATGCAACAATTTCCTACAAAAAACATGCAGGAAATTGACGACTCGTCCCCTACTTTTCAAGCATAATATCCTCTTTTTCCACTCTAAAGCAACGTCATGACTTAATGATATGCTACAGTATCATCTTTAAATCAGTCAAGAACTCCCTTCCATTTGGTTCGATACAGGGCGTGTTCTTTGCTTGAGAAACACCACTATGCCCTGGCCTTTGAAGTATGCAACATGGGGCATCTTTCCTATCTACATGCACCATCTTGCCCATTGTTTTCTAACCAAATATTTAACATGAATCAACTCTAGACTAAGATTTGATCATAATCCATAACATGAATGATTAGGAAGCAAATGGATCAAGAAATCATGTCCAAAATCCAATCCATTCACAAACATGTCATGCAGTATAGAGTATGAATTAAAATCTATCAAACTTGCTAATTTTTCAAATCCAAACCATGGATCATATTAAGGATCCTTCTTAGCCTCTTATGTAATGGAAAGAACTATGAAATTTAGGTGTTTTCACTGTCCAGCTCCCAAGCAGTAGTAAAACTCCTTCTAGCTAGGTGTCTTCTCCTCTCTAATGGTTTCTTCCTTCTCCTCTCAATCTCTTCCCTATTTCTCCTTAGCTCTCACTTCAGATTTCTCTTCCCCTTTGACTCATCATGCAAACATGCTAGGGTGGCAATCATTTCAGCCCATTATTTCAGCTTTTACATGCTGCTTGGCAAGCTACCTTGCATGGGCAAGACCAGCGGCCTTACATTCTTCTCTTCAGGTGTTGACATAGCTTTTGCATGCATGCAAGGTGAACTTTCCACTCAGCAACCTTTTCATGCAAGGGATTTCATTAAGTCTTTTTATAATGCATTCCCTAAGTATTACATGTCTCATTCATTCCTAGGTTCGTGATTTTTCACCTAGGTCTCCTCTAAATTTCCTTCATGTGCTCACTCAAGCATTCATACATCCCATTCTTCCTAACCTATCCAACTTATGTTCCTTACACCTCTATACACTCTCCTCGCTTAAGCTCCTTTAATGTATTTTCATAAGTACTTATTAAAATCTCAATTAATTATATGATGAATATGATACTATTTAGTTATCGGTCAATTGATAATAAAAAAAAAAATACACCTTTTTTAATAATAAATTATAATTTATGGATATAATTATGAAATTCCTCTCATTACAGTGCAAGGACACACTTCACGATAGTTTACATGCAATGAAGTGAGAGGTCATCCAAGAGAATTTTTAGGGTGAAGGAGTCATTGCCTGCATCTTTTAGGCTGGATGTGTGTCTAATCATGGCCTACAAGATTTGTGCACATGTGAGGTGCAAGTTAGTGTGGACGTTGTGGTACTCAACAACAACTAGATGGTTAGAATGGTCCTAGCCTAGGTTGTCCACAAATGCCTTTGCCAATACACACACGTGTACATAATAATATGGATGCAAATATAGCTTATATGTAGTATGGAGTACTCACAATAATTTAAATAAAGAAAGGAAAAGTCGGGCTTCTTAATGGTTCTTTGCCCATTGGCCCTAGTCCTTAGTTGGAACACCCCTAAAGAAGGAGAAAATTTCAAGGACACTCATTAAAACATAAATAAAGAAGGCCAAAGTATGGGGTTTGTATTGGTCCTTTTCCTACTTACTCTGGTCCTTAACCAGGAATATCCCTAAAGAAAAAGACAAATGCAAGTATACACACTAGAAAGCAAATAAGTAGGCTCAACTGTGGAGATCTTATGTTTCCATTTCATGTTACTTTAAATTCCTAATTTAATCACATCTTTATATCTTTGGCTGAAGTTACTCAATTTGAATAAAATCTAATCCATTGCAAATCTATGAGATTCCTCGTGTGATCACCCTCACTTGCATGAAAATACTACATTGATTCATGTGATTACGAGTAATTTTAAAGCTACACCAAGTTTTTTGTGACATCTAGACTGGCAACATTCGATCTTCACTTCATGGAAAGGCAACCACTAGATTCAAATGATGATGAACTACTAGATTTTGCATATCCACCCTTGCCCAATGATGGATGGGACTAACTACCTATCATTCCACAAGCCACCTACACTACTACATAGGAGGCTTTTAAAGTTGATATAAAGAAGTTATTATTTTGACTACCAAATTTGTAAATATTTTACAAGTTGTTTAATAAAAAATGACTTCTTTAGTTTGGCACAAATAGGAATTTTGTCACAGGAAAGGACTTTTAAAGTCATTTGACTCAAATGCTTTAAAAGTGTATATTTTTTACATTGTTTATATCTAAATGACTTTAAAAGTGATTACTTTTGAAGTTGTCTGAGTCAAATGACTTCAAAAGTATAGACTTATTTTGGTGCGAAGGGGAATTTTACATGGGAAAGGAGTTTTAAGGTGGTTTAGGACTAAACGATATTAAAAGGCATTGGCTTTTGAAGTTGTTTAGCCCTAAACAACTTTACAAGTCATTGACTTTTGAAGTCGTTTAGCCCTAAACAACTTTACAAGTCATTGACTTTTGAAGTCATTTAGCCCTAAACAACTTTAAAGTTCAATTACTTCTGAAGTTGTATATATCTAAATGACTTTAAAACTCCTTTCCCGTGTAAAATTTCTCTTAATGCCAAAATAATTGTATACTTTTGAAGTTGTTGGACTCTAACAACTTCAAAAGTTTATACTTTTAGAGTTGTTTATGACTAAATGACTTCAAAAATCCTTGTTTGTCTATAAAATGATGAAGACATCTCATTTGTTCCTTTATCCCATGTTCATGTTCTTCTTCTCATAGGTGGCATGATGGCCTCCTCCTCTGGTCCTTGTGTTTGTCTCTATCCTTTTCCCCTTCAAATTACCTCTTTGATCATGATATTATATTAATAAGATATAATTATATGTAACATTTGATATATATAACATGGATCTAATAAAAAAATACTTTGATTTTCTTATTTATGTGTTTGTTTATATGTGTATGTGTAAAGAATGCATGAATCAATGAAGAGTATTATAATATATCAATTTCATTGTGAATTTATGTAAGATATTGTAAAGTACTAAAATCATATATATATATATATATATTTGAATTGAAAATATATTAGTTTTTAAAGTCATTTGCTGTAAACAACTTTTACAATCGTTTAGAGTAAATGACTTTAAAAGTCACATACTTTTAAAGTCGTTTGATGTAAATGACTTTAAAAGTCAGCCACTCCTACTTAAGTGATCATCTTCCCACCCCGACACACAAGAAGAGAGGAAACCCAATGGGAAGAAATATTGAAGAAGAGGAAGAAGGAGAAGGAGAAGGGGGAGAAAGAGACAAGTGAGGAGTAGCCATTCTTGATGAAGAGTAGCCTTGCTTGCCAGAGAAGACATGTTAGATTGGTGAGGAGAAGAAGAAGGGTTTGGTACCAAAGTTGGCAGGCTGTCAACAGAGAAGATGACTGCTAGGATTAGGTATCCAAGCAAATCATCTCACTCAACACAAAGATCCTAACTTATAGGTAAGATTTGAGAAAACTCAAATCTTGATTTGAGTGATTCAAGCATACCTATGTAACCTTGGGATATTCCTTTCTAAAATCCCAAAGTTTTAAATCAAGACTAGACCATGTAACATGTATCACATATCAATTTTACAATATAATACAAGATACCCAATAGAAAGAAGAAATTTTCTTATACTTAATGTATTACATTAGGTAGGTCCTTGGTTATTTTTATGAGTAAAATAAATGTCATATTTTAAATATCTCCTTATTATGATGAAAGTCATGCTACATTGTAACCCTTAAATTTAACTATATTAATATTTCTCTATGACATCGCACCAAATAAATGTAAGAAATTGGAACAACTATATGAACTGGAGAGTCCATGAAGTCCTTAGAACTAAGACCAGCTACATATGCTAAATTTTCACACTTATGATTGTACAATCTAGAGGCATGGTAAGTTAGGTATCATAGAACAAGTCTTGTGTCAACATCATGATCAAAGAGAAATTGGTTTATAACAGTTTGAGAACAATAATGGGATGTTATTCCCTGGATAAACTTACATATTGTTTTATATTCAATAGTTCTCCAAATAGCATTTCCATTTCAATAGGTATTGAATAGTAATGCACCAATGCTCCAATCAGAAGAACCATTCACTTGATTTATGGGTGGAGTAAAGTTTTACTACTCATGGTCTATGTTTCAATCAAGAATGTATGCATGATATAACATGTAGAACAAGGCTAGAATGTCCACGTACAGTATGTAGACTGACTTCTTTCTTCCTGTAGTTACGGATAGGTCCATTCCTAATACTAGAATTTCATTTATTTCTATTTATATATTTTTCGTAGCCTATATTGTGATCCCAAAACAGGGAAGTGCATCCATCTATACCACCCAAAATGTTGATCCACTAATCTAACAACTCATCCACTATATGTATAAGCCGATATGGATCAAAAATACCAATATAGGATCAAAACATAGTGTAGTTTATAATTCGTACACAAATACCATGAACCTCACTTTTCACTTGGTTTTGTCATTTCATAAAGAGTTCTGCAAATTTAGGTGCTTAAACATAAATATCATCTACATCTACTGCATTCAACCATAAAAGAAAAAGAAAAAAGAAGAAGAAAAACCTTTAAGAGTATGAATCAATATAGGTTCAACTTGAGAAGTTTGAGGATTTTATGAGGTGATATATATTGTAATATATTCATTTAATATTTATATTCATCAATATATGTTTTCTCAACAAGATTTTAAGAGACTTGTGTTTTTATCTTGTAGGAACTTTACTTTTTCATTCTTCTATTCTTTAGATAGTGTTTCTTCTTTTATTGATAGATTATAGGCTACATTGTATTTTGTCTCTATGCATCTCTTATGCCAAAGTAATGCTTTTTCTTCTTCATTTTTTATACTTTTTTGTTTATTTTTTTACTTTCAATGCATACCTTGCTTGTAGTTTGTTATTTTATTTATTACAAACATGTTTTTCAAAGGCAATGATTACTAAAAACTTATGCATCCATATTTATGAACTTATCCTTTTTATTGTTTCTATTTTCATATCTCATCACAATTTGTTTCAATAAAATTTGTCTTCCACCAATGTTTCAAGGCTTATTCATGTTTCTTCAATGTCTCTTGGTTTTTATTCTTAAACTAGTTCATAGTTATGTTAGTTTAATAACTTTTACTATTCATTTGATCATATTGAAATACGTTTCTACACTTAATTCCAATAGTAAGAAGAAAACTTGAAAACAAGCATATAAATGAACAATAAAACTAATAAATAACATTACCAATATGAAAATTGAAGCTCCTAGTTGAAATAAATATATAAACCATCATCAAACTTAAGACTAAACTAAGGACATAAGAAATAGTTTGTTGCTCTATATGGGACTGTGATTATCTTTAACATCAGATTCATAGGCTTACTACTAATAATTTTGATTACGGAGATGTAACATTGAACAGGTGATATAAGTAGCAACTGGGTGATACTTTATTTTTGTAGCTATTATATTGAATAAAACATTCTAGGGATTTAGAAAATAATATCTAAAGGTCATGTTTCATTTCTTGAAATGCATTTTCAACTAGATTTCTCTGAAATCATCCCCAACTAAGTCACCTCACATTATCTTTGAGCATCTAAATATTGGTTGTAGTTTAATAAAACTAGGATCAATCCCCTCTTTGCAACAAGATGTATTTAAAATCTTGATCATGCAAGGAGAAAGGAATATCCCACCTGCATGTCATTTATAGTACTATCAAAAGTTATTACAAACCCCTAATGCAACATAAAGGAATATTATAAGTCTATTTATAAGTATAAGCATCATGAATAATTAAGAAGAGACTGATAACAATCCTCAAAAGAACTGGAGAAGGGGATCAACCATTACTGTAGAAGAAACATAAGATCTTTTTCACTTAAAAAACCATATTCTTGATCCTCTAAATGACTATCCATAACACCTCACTTCTTTTTGAAAGTTCTATTATTCATCCATCAGTAAATCCCAGAAAATAGTGACAAAAAACACTTTCATCATAGACAGAATGCCAAAATCATGATCAAGTGGATTGTCTATGGTCTTATAGGATTGTGGTCATAACTGGAGGTATAACAATTTAGTAAATCAAAGATGATTTTACTACATTAAGATTCATGCTCTGTTAATTCTATTTTCTATTCTTTATTGTCTAACAGTCTCAAAGAACATTAAGAAATGTGATTGCTAATGCCTTTTTTGCTTCTCCATATGAATACAGATGATAGACCAGTTCTTGCTCAAAGATCTATTAATTGATGGTTTAAGGTGTACTACTCACAAGCTCACTATCTAAGCCTAGAGTCAAAAGAAACTAATTAAACCAAATCTTTCCCAAGACTATAGTGGTTGTGAAGGGAGCTCATGATGGACCAAAATTGGAGAAAATATTAGAATAAGAAATATATTCTTGTTTTCATAGGTAAGCTAGGATTAAAACAACCTACAACATTAAGGTTGGGTTACAAAGTCAAGGCTAACTTAGCTACAAGATCAACCCTGGCAGGAATCAATTTCTATAAGTGCATGAGATGTTGGTCACTAAACAGATTTAATTATGTGCTTAGCTAAAAATCTAGAAAAGTGCCAATAATAACTCAGCCTTAAGAAAGGTAAGACACTTTTACTTTTCATAATCTTATATTTTCCTACAGTTTTTTATAGATCTAGCTAAAAGACTGTGACCTTTATTAAATATGATGCATTACAGGGTGCTGTGCTTTTTTATTGGGCAAACAAGAAGAGTTACTCCAAAGTAAACCTCAACGAAATACGAAGCAAATAGGCCAAGTATGTACTAAGTTTCAATTAGAACACTTGGAGTAGCTACATGATTGTAAAATATATAATAAACTATTTTTTCATTCAATTGTATGTGCTCTTTTAGTTTTAATTATTTTCTTTGATATATATATATATATATATATTTCTTAAGCAATGAATGAGTGGAAACTTACAGTATGGGAGTTGTAATCGAGGGGAATATGGGAGTTGATTTTCAATATATTCATTGAATTATATAACTTTTTATGGGATGATGAATGAAGGTAACTTAGGGTGAAGTATCGGAGTAAATGCGTATGGATGAAGTGAATTTGGAACTTGTAAGTGAAGTGAATATGGTATTTAGTTTTCAATATATTTATTGAATTATATAACTTTTATGGGACGATGAATGAGGGTAACTTAATGTGAAATTAAATGTGAATGTGTATAGATTTACAAATTAAGTGAATGTGTATTGTGGTCTCTCATTTTGTGATTTCTCAAGATAGATGTGGATGCATAATGATGAATTTGGATGTTTTGTACCTAATGTGGAAGTGAATGTATGTTTGCTTTTCATGTGAATAATGATTGTAAGATCAAGATCAATATTGAATGTATATAGGTGGTAGTGAACGGAGTGTCACAAATGAAAAAAAAAAAAAAACACTTTTGAAGTCGTTTGGCCCTAAAGGAATAAAAAATCAGCACTTTTGAAGTCATTTAGTTCTAAATGACTTTAAAAATGGTAGACTTTTGAAGTCATTTAGACCTAAATGATGTAAAAAATCAGCACTTTTTGAAGTCAATTAGGGCTAAGCAACTTCAAAAGTTTTTTTTTGCATAGTTTTGAAGTCGTTTAGCCCTAAACAACTTCAAAAGTGCATACTTTTGAAGTCATTAAACCTTAAATGACTTCAAAATCTAGTACTTTTGAAGTCATTTAACACAAACGACTTCAAGACTATGGCACTTTGAAGTCATTTAGACCTAAATGACTTCAGAAGTACTCCAAAGGTACTATAGTTTTGAAGTCATTTGTGCTAAATGACTTGAAGAATTCAACACTTTCTTTGATATTTAAAGTCATTTGTGCTAAATGACTTGAAGAATTCAACACTTTCTTTGATATTTAAAGTCATTTGTCTAAATAACTTAAAAAAGTTATCGACTTTTGAAGTTGCTTTTTAACCAACTTCTATTATCATTTTTTACCGACTTTAAAAGCCTCTTGTGTAGTAGTGCTACAATTCTACTAGCCACCTACCATCCAATAGACACCTACCATTCCATTAGCCACCTACCATTCACTAGTGATCTACCATTCTAGCCACCTAACACCCCAATGGCCACCTACCACTCTATTACCTACCCATCACATCTACGATGTTACAAGTCACCTACCAAGTCATCATTAGCCATCTACCACTGTCCATGTATAGTCAACATCAACATCAACTTTACTTTATGTATTATGTGTTGCTATGTCATTGTGATGAGTCGTGTCCTTTTATTTTTGTCATTCTAGTGAGTCATGTCCTTGTACTTGTGTCATTGTGGTGAGTCATGTCCTTTTTGTCAAATCAATGTAATTTATGTAAGAAGCTTTGAGTCCCCAACTCCCTATATAAGGAGGAGTCATGTAAGTTGAGAAGCATAGAGTATAGCTTAAGCATAACTTGCACATAGCTTGGTTGGTTTTCTCTCTTCTCTTCTCAACATTCTCTTAGTCTAGTCCAGTTCTGTAAGCCTTTATTTTCTTTAATGTAAATTCTTTCTTTGGTGTGCCTCTTTACTTTCTTAATTTTGAATTCACATGCAGGATCCATGGTAATGTTAATTTTGAATCCATGTGAATGATTTATAGTGATATAGTTCTCAATCAATGAGGAGTATCTGTAGTAATGTTAGATTTTAATCCAAGCACATGATTCATAGTAATGTTAGTGCTGAATCCATGTGCATGATCTATAGCAATGTTAGTTTTGAATCCATGTGCATGATCTATATTGATGTTTGTTTTAAATTATAACTCCAATAGATGCACATGATCTATGGTAAAATCTATTTTGAATTCCATTTTCAATAGATGCATAGGATTTATAATAAACAATTTGAATTCAATCTTAAACCATAAGTATGGAACAAAATGATATGTGTTTTTGAATCTCATTTTAAAGTATGCATGCTTTTAATCTATAAGTATTCGGTTCTAATTTCCTTGTTTAATCCATGAATTGTAAATGATTGATTAAAATAGTGTCCAGTTTTTAATTCTATAGTAATTACAATTTTATATAAAATTATGAGATTTATCAATAAATTTACATCATATGTTTTCTTTGATCCAAAATTTTAATAGCTCATAACTTTCAATTTATGTGTTTTTCAATGCTTAAAAGATAATACATTTTTATTCAATAATGAATAATCTAATAATTCTAAAATGTAGAAATGTAGATCATCGTTTTCTTGAATGCTAATAATAGGCTTAATTACATGTAAAAAGAAGAAAAGAAGAAGTTTGGAAACAAAAAATGAACTAAGAACCAAGATTGATGATTGTTAAATATGAATTCTACAAGATTAATAAAGCTTCATCAATTTTTAGGTGAAAATCTAGCTAGGCTTAAGTCTTGTCTAAAATGTTTGTCCCTGCATTCTAGTCCATGGTAAGATGTTACTAAGTGGATTTTTTGGCTCTACAATAAAGGTCAATAGAGATTTTTTGGACCCTGTTTGCTCAATGTTTGTTTTTGTGGATAACTCGTCTAAGACGTACTTCAGTGAGGCCTTGGTTGAGATGCATTTAACGGGGTTATTTGAGGACTTTCGGCTTAGATATATGTAGAATAGTATTTGATAAGCATTGGGTATTTAGACTCTCCTGATAAGATGTAAGAAATATATGTTTGGCCTTTGTAAATAGTACTCTAGACCTCATATGATTAATGAGGTAGTGAACTTGTTAGAAAGCTAAGTGCAGAAATAATATACTCATGATAACTATATGAAATTCTAATTCGTAATAAATATTCTTTTAGATAATTATGTGTTAATAGTTAGTACACTTATCCAACAAGTCACTGAGATATTTTTGAAATATCTCAAATTGAAAGAGACAAAAGAAGGAAAAAGAAGTCCAAATGACGGAAGGGTCAAAAGAAGTAGAAGTTCGATTCAAGAAAATCAAAACTTTGAAGCATTCCTTAATTACTTTTATTATTTCTAAGCTATAAAAATTATATAGGGAAACACTTACGTTTGAGTTCTAGAACTTATAATTTTTTTATATTTTATTTTCAATTTTTAATTGATAATTTAGTACCTTAATTGCTTTGGTGCAATTCTCTAAAGACATTTTATATTTATATCATCTGAGATTGTAAAATATAATTCTCATGAATGACTATCCTAAGAATTGCCACTTCCCTAGAACTATAATAAATATTTCGCATTTAGGGGCATGGCAATAACCCCCAGATTGGGGGTTCTCGTGAAGGGTCTAGTTTACAATCCAATAATTCGGGCTGCACTTTTGAGTTCTCATGGCCGACAACATGCAATCACACCCATGACTTTGGGTTTGGACCTCCTTATCAAGCTTCAACGATGTGAAGAGGAACACAAACAGATCAACGTATTACTTATGATTCAAGCCTTGTAATGGGTGATTTCTTTGATTTTGACGTAGATGGATGATAAGGATCCCTTTACACACTCGCTGTGGAATATGTACAGGCAGGTAATGGGTCAGCTATTTACGAGACCACTTGTGATAAAAAATATGTTGGAGTAAGGTAGAGGACATTAGAGATTGTGTGGCCATGTTTTGAACTTTGGAGTTGGCCTTGGTTTATCTGGGTTTCACAGCACCTTTTACTTCTTCTTCTTTTTTTTTTCTTGGTTTTGTACTTGATTGGTAAGTGGAAAACAATAAAAATAAGTCAAAATAAGTAATTCTAAGTCTTCTTATATACAAGGTTCAAGTGAGGCAGATGTTAGGAATAATATCTCTTCCGATGGGTAGCATTGACTGTACACTTTCATCATCCGTCTTAATCCAGATGAGGGCTCCACCAGAACGTACCCTCTTAACTAGCTATGGTCCTTCCCACATGCACTTGAACTTCCCTTCAGGATCTTACCATCCAGACAGGTATGTGTGTTTCAACAACAGATCTCTTTCCTAGAATTCTCTACTTGCCCATTTGTTGTAGGCCAGGTTATTCTCTTGTGATAAGCTTGCATGGACATGCCAAGAGTCCTTGAGGTAGTATCTCATGCCAGTATGTTATCTTCAGCTAGTTTCTTTAGGGTTTGAACGAGTGTCTCATGGGCCGCCTCCACCGCACCGTCCATTTGGTGATGATATGGTGAAGACCTGTGATGTTGGATTCAAAGCTTTTGTAGAACACCACCATCTTCTTGTTGATGAAGGGTGTCCCATTGTCCGTGATGATCTCGAAATGCAGCCCATATCAGTAGATAATATTTTCTTTCCTAAAATTGATGACATGGAAGGTCTTGATCGTCTAACAAGAATAAGCCCCCACCCATTTGCTGAAATAGTCTGCTGCCACAAGCATGTACTAATAGCTATTTGAGGAGCGTGGTGAGAATTGTCTGATGATATCAAGGCCCTATGGTGCAGTTAAGCTACTTGGCCAAATAGTCTCAATTTCCAATCCCTTGATAAACTTTTGTGTAACAAAGACAATATCAAACTCTGCAAGAAATATGTGCCATTTGGAAACTATCGACTGAGCACTAGCATTTTGAAAATATATTTGAGTGGATCCATACGTGCCAGAAGCTAGACTGGATGAGATAATATTTATAAAGGTATGCGTTAGGTGGCCCACTCTAGGATGTGGCAAGTCTTTTGCGTGGGGAGTAGTGAATCTCATAATCTCACAATCATTTGTTGAGATAATAGATGGCTTGCTCCTGCGCGCTCGTCTCATCATATTGGGCCAATGAACACCCCATGGAGGACCGGTCATGGATAAGTACATGAAGAGTGCTCGACTAGCCACTGAATGAACCGATATAGGAAGATCAAGTAGGCACCTTTCCGTTTGTTTAAATGTCACGTCACAACCAGTGTCCCATGATTTTTCTCTATTTTTCTTTAAGAGTTTGAACATGGGTGTACATATATCTGTTAGGTTCTGGATGAAGCACCCGATATACTAGATGTACCCAAGGAAACTCTGGTAGAGATCCATTTATCACCTTGACTTTGGATCGGTCAATCTCTATCCCATGGTGGCTCATGATAAAGCCAAGTAGTCTGGCAGACGTTGCACCGAACACACGGTCAAATATGATCGGAGCTGATATTTTTACAAACAATCAAATAATTTTTGCTTATCTTTGAGATGATTGCTATGTTTGACAAATTTTCCCACCATATCATCAATGTACACCTTGACTCCTTTATGGATCATGTCATGAAAGAGTAACCATGGACCTCTGACAGGTGGCCTTACATTCTTCAAACGAAAGGGCATGACACAATAGTGGAAATTTCCCTAGAGTGTGATGAAGGATGCTTTATCACAGTCCTCTTTGGCAATCAAGATCTGGCTATCGCTTGAAGACCCATCCATGAACAGTAACATGTGTTTCTCCATGTTGTCTATCAAGAGATCAATGTCACATAGGGGATACAATCCTTCGGCTTGTTAGCATTTGGATTCTGATAGTCAACACACGTGCACCCTCTTGTCCTTTTTTGGCACAAGTACAATGTTTTTCAGCCACAGTGGGTAAGAGAACACCAAAAGGAACTTGGCACTAAACTGCTTCATAACCTCTTCCTTGATCTTGAGTGCTCATTCAGGTTTGATTTTTCTCAGAGTGGACACCCTAGGAAGAGTTCGGAAGTGGTGGGTAAACAAGTAAAGATCCAAGCCAGGCATTTCTTATATGATCTAGCAAACAGGTCTTGGTAGGATCAAGGCTTCTCTTTGATAGTAGATAGATTTTTGCTGATGTAGGTAATTTAGGATCACCCTCCATTCTTAGATTAATTCTTTGTCTCATCAAGATTAGAATCCTACTTATGTTCAATCTTTCATAGAGGCCTTAGAGATCCAACTTAGGCTCCTCAGTGGGCTTCTTCCATTACCGAAGCACATGAGTTTAGGGTTGGTTTCCTAGTTAACACCCCCTTAGGCAATTTAGGTTGTGTGTGCCTACTCATCTTTCAAGCTTTGGCAAAATAAAATTAGGGTGAGGCTCTTCCAAAATTAAGGGAGTTTTCAAAATAAATTCTTTTTATATTCCAATCTCCTAAGAAAATAGCTAGGCTTCTTGGGTGAGCATCTAGTTACTAGACTTGAGATATACATTTTGAAAAGTGTTCACATGATTATTTTCAAAAACACACTTTTTTACTCTCTTCTTTTGGAAAATATTTCAGCATGATTGGGTGGGAGCAAGAACTCCCAGTTCTAAATACTCATTTTGCAAAGAGCGAGAATGGTTTTGAAAATCATTTTGGTTGTTGGTATCCTATATAAGCCATCCAACATCTCCTCAATTTCTGAAATATGCTTATGTATATGATGAATGGGAGAAGGGTAATATAGGGGCAATACTTGAACCTTGCAAACTTGTAGATTCTTGGAGACATCCCAATTGGAATAGTACTTATCCTCTGTGCTAACACTAGTGGTTGTTTACCCATTCAAACTTCACCTTGTCTTGGTATCCATTGCCCCATCTAGGTCAGGGTATGAGGGTATTTCTTGGGGAGGGAAGTGGAATCCTAGCAATGACTTGGGGTTTCAACTTTGATCCAACTTGGGTTACAAAGGTCATTTCTGGGTCCCTCATGCCTATTTTTACTCTTCTTTTCCTAGCTCACCATTTCCATTGGTTGGTGAGTTCTTCCTAGTGTATCCCTTCACTTCCTAAGAAATAGTTTAACACCTCACACTAGCAAGGTCCAGGTCATGGCATGAGCACCTACACAATTTAGGACACTCACCTTTTTGAAGTACATCCAGGGAAGATATAGAATGGGTGTTTCCATTGAACTCTAAAGGATGAGTCTTGAGAGTGAGATGGACAACTGAGGGCTCATCACACTTAGGATCAAGGAATGTGGTGGTGTCCTTAGGAATAATTCCTTCTAACTTGGCCAGACTCTTGATAACTCATCCTCAACAGAGAGTTAAGCACTGTGGGTACCAAAAGAGGTGATTTTAGATTTACCCAATAGCTTTTCCTTTTTATGAGGAGTACAAGACATATCCTTTTGAATGTAAGAGGACATTTAGTAATCTTGTAAGGATTGTCACGACGGGGATCATCATGGCCTCCCTTTTTGCCTATGGATATGACTCTTTTTTTAATGCTTGGACTTCACAATGGTCTCCAATGTTTGGGTTGAAGCCTTGGCCCCGGCTCTAATGTATAGGCTCAACTTTGATGATCTTGATATTACCTTGCCTATTTTACCTAGCCTTTTTCTTAGCTAAAATCCCAATCCTTTTTCAAGTTTCTTATCATTTGTCGAAGGATTTGGGATCCTTGGCCTCCTAAATGGCTAAGGCAATTAGGACATTCTTAGCTAGTTTTGGTTTAGGTTTGAAAAAACAAGCAAAAATTACATTCCTTTTAAATACAAAGAAACATGAGAAATTGGTTGTCATAAGCAACCACTTAAGTGGATTACATGATCCAAAAATAGAGAGAGAGAGAGAGAGAGAGAGAGAGAGAGAGAGAGAGAGAGAGAGAGAGAGAGAGAGAGAGAGAGAGAGAGAGGTACAAATGAACAAATAAAATTCATCCATAATCATTCAATCCTCATTCCATAAATCACATTCACCATAATCATCACTAAAATAGTCATAACTATCTCAATTTGAATTAAATTGAGATGATTTTCAAAGCTCACTATGAGAATCTTATGAATTATTCAATGATGTAATTCAACAAATTGAACCACTATATTAGAACCTTAAAAAAACCAATGAACAGTACCATAGCGTTCTTGTATAATTATGCATGACTTTGAAATTCCAATATCGATCCCAATGTTTCCCTAAGTGAAATTTATTGGAATCAATTGATATGTTCCCAACATATACTAGTAAAACATAGGCTAGACATATTCATATAATATCCTTTTTAATTTTGCTATTTTTAGTCTTATGTCTTGTGCATATTCATGAGACTAAAATAGATAATATATGTAAACAATTTTACAAATAAAGTATTTAACTATATTATCAAACAAATTCTAAACTATAAATTATTGATCTATCATGAATGATATCATCATATTAGGTATTGACCATAATCATAGTTTTCTTATTAAGTTCTAGCACATCACATAAAAACTATGTATTTAAGACTTTATCAAAATCATGAATTTCAAGTAATCCAAGTAAATAAAATTTGATGTAAAATCTAGGACATGAGCTTTGTTTATAATCAAAATAAAAATGAGAACATCAAAGTTTCCTACAAAATTTATAAGTCTAACACCTAAAAACCCCACTTTTCTACTCTAGAAACTAGGGTTTTAATTTTTTTTATTAAAATTGAAAGAAAAATAATTTGAAAAATGTTGGGATACCTTAAAAAATACTCATAAAGAACCCATAAATTAAAATTTTTTACTTTCATTGGGTAGGTCAATAACCTAGTTTTTATCCAAAATGAAAGTTTCTATATTTTTATTTTAAAAAGAAGGAAACAATCAATAAGATTAGAATGTATGAGACTTGTTCCATTAGATTTTTTGAAATTTTGCATCACATAATAAACTTTTAAAGCCAAACTCTATGCATAACTCACATACCAGAAAAAATATTCTCTATGAATAAATATTATTTCCAAAATTTCGAGCCCTACTAAATAAACTTAAAATTGAGTTAAACTAGAGATGTTGGAAATATTATGAGATATTATATAACCCTATAAATTTATATATAAAAAATTGAATGAAAATAACATTTATACATAAAACAATTGACATGTTATAGTCAATAGACTAACTACACAATCACTTTGAAACCTTGATCTAATTGATTCTATCATAGTACAAAACATATGAAAATAAGTTAGCCTCTGACAGCACTATTGGAATATTTGTGAAAGGTCAATATTGTTTTTTATTGAATCAAGGACTTAAAAACTTGTTTCTGATCATGCTTATATTGTGTGAATTAGTATTTAAAACTAGAAGCAATATAGAAAAACAAAGCTTTTAAAGGATCAAATTTCAAAAACAAGTTAGCCTCTGATAGCACTACTAGAATATTTGTGAAAGGTTAATATCTTCTTTTATTGAGTTAAGGACTTAAAAACTTGGTTATGATCATGCTTCTATTGTGTGAATTAGTATTTAAAACTGGAAGCAATATAGAAAAATGTAGCTTTTAAAGGATCAAATTTCAAATCCTATATTTGGTCGACAACTAATTTAAATTCAACACTCTTGCTTGGTCTTCTTCTTCTCTTAGAGGTGGCTCCAAGTTCCTACCCTTAGAAGTGTAAGGAGAGGGGAAAAAATAGAAAATCTTAAACTTGGGAAACGCTCCATGGGGGCTTTTATTTTTAATTGTATATATGTTCTACTATCTCTATAATATATCACATATTTATATATGGGAAGCCTCTTCCCAAAGCAATCTCTAGTTAAGACAACTTCTATTCTAGTTATAATTTCAACTAGCTTGCATGGTTTGACATCCCAAGAATCATCTAAAATGATATCTTATCCAATCTCTTCTATTAGGAAACACTTTCCTAATTTTATTCAAGCCCTCCCAAAGTCTAGAGGAGGCACTTTTACCTATTGGATTAGAAGATGTTGCATTAAGCATATCTACCCACCAATAACCAAATGCAACCAATATTAGAAGATCAATTACAAAGATACCCTCTATGTGTAACAACCATTCTAACCTTAAACATAGTGCCAAGCATGTCATCTTTGTATATTTAAGTACAATGGATCCCTTCTTAGTGAACTTTAAATCTCTTTCAAAACACCTTTTTGAAAATATCTTACATTAAATATATATAACAATAAAATTAGTCTAATAAACATTTTAAAAGTTCATTTATAAAATAACCTACAAATAATTTCTTACTCTATGTAGGAGTATGGACCCTATGTTGGGAATCCTTTTTTATTTATGCATTTATAAATTTCCTAATGCACTTAGAATCAATATTTAATGGATCTCATAATAAAATACACCAAAGAAAAATATTATCTCATTATAATGTAGATTCCTCAAGTTCAAGGTTAGTAATGGTTATGTATATATGCTAATGCTTAGTTCTATAGAGAGGTGAAGTCATGTTCTATGTGCAAAATACTTTCATGCAATCTAAGTGTGTTCAATGTCTCTATCTTAAATGATCTACAATTGGTGATCTCCATCTTATAAAACATCTCATTCACAATAAGAATTCCATAATTAGGCTTCCTATTCACATTCTTACTTGAGGACAGTTTTAGATTTACATAGAAGTTGAGTTCCATTTCTCATTCCCATGGTTCTAAACCCATGTTATTGAATTCTTGCTATGTTGCCTAAGATTCCTGAGGTCATTTCATGTATATTAAAAATGTTATTAGATTATAATAAATCTCAACAATTATTACCTTTACTTGTATAACTGGCATGTCATGATAACTAATGATTGTATTTATTTAAATTATCTCATGACAAATATCATATAATTTTCTTTGCAGGCATACATTTCTAATAGAATTTTTAAATGTTCAATTTTGGCCAAAATGTGCCTAGTTTAGCATTTAATTAGATCATCTAGCCAATCAATTTTGTAATTTTTCGATAAAATATGAATTGTAGCTTCAATTGACCATCCAACTATTGATTTGGTAAATTTAATGATCAAATGACAATCAGAGCTAATTAGAGGTGTAATGTATGATTTAGATGATTCTAATCTAGTCTTTTGTTTTACAGATTAACCATATTATGGCTTGGATAGCTTAGATCAAAATTCAACGGTGCAGATCATCCTAAAGAGCATTGAATGGTTGGGATCAAATCAATGAACCAGATCACTCACAAGGCAAGAAAGAATAGGAGACTTAGGAAAAAGAAACAACTAAAGAGGAAGGTGAGAATGGTTAATACTTAAAGGAAAGTAGGGAGAAGGGAATTACAACTTAAGACTATAAAAAAGAAGGAAAAGCCTCATCAAGAGGGATCTGCACTACAGATAGCGCGGCTGCAGGCCACACCACACCCTTCATCGCTCTCTTTCCCTTTATCTCTCACTTCCCCTCTTACTCTCTTCTTCTTCTCTCCATTGCACCCCCTCACCACTCTCTCTCTTATCTTTCTCTCTGTCACTACCTGACACGCACAAAGTAGCCCTCCTTTCCTCCCTTACCATTTCTCCTCCCATAGCCTCCTTGTCTCTCTCTCTCTCTCTCTCTCTCTCTCTCTCTCTCTCTCTCTCTCTCTCTCTCTCTCTCTCTCTCTCTCTCTCTCTCTCTCTCTCTCTCTCTCTCGTTTCCTTTTGTCTTCCTCACCACCACCTTTCTTCCATCATGGTAGCATCCCTGTCTCCAGCTCTCTCTTTGATCACCACTGCAGACGCGCATGCAGCCTTCACTTTCAGACTGTCTAAATTAAGAAGGAAGGACTACTATACTGGAGGTTCACCATAGAACTACAGCAACTCTCTCTCTCTCTCTCCCTCTCTCTCACCCACACTAGTCCTTGTTCATCACACACACACACACACACACACACACACACACACCATTCCCTGGTCATCACCAATTTGCTTTAGTTTTTCACTAAATTTTCTCCAACCTATTTCCTTTTTGCAAGCATCTAATAAATTTAACAAAACCCAAATCAGGTTTTTCTTCAAATCCCCCGACTCCCTCTTTGTTACACATTTCAAACACCACAGGGCACTGCATTTTTCTACTCTACGGTTGAAGAAGAAGAGGAAGTTTCATGAAAATTTTCAAAATTGCCCTTACCATGATTTATTTAATTCCATATACATCCTGTTTGTCTTTTCCTATTTCGTCTTATGCCTATCCCTATTCTACCTATACAGCTTTGTGTTATTCTTAGTTAATTCCATAAACTGTGTTATCCAATCCTATTTTATTTAAGCTTAATCTAATCATTGGTCTAGCTTTAATGAGCAAGATTCCTTTATTTCTTGATCTTTTTCATGTTAGATTTTCATTCAATTCCTAGATCTTGTTCTTAGGACATCTCCTACTTGATTCATCATCCCTTATCTTCAATCTAAAATCCAAAGATTCAATCTAAGCCATCCAAAGCCCAAAATCATTCTTTAGCTCAAATCTTCAAAATTTTAGGAAATCTATTTAATCTAGCCATTGGATCCTTAATCAGAGACATCAGTGAGAGATTGACTCAGGTTGATCGATGTTGATGATATTAGATTTGAAGAAGTTGTTATAATCAAGCTAGGGAAGTAGATTTTATTTGTTTTTTAGTTAATTTTGTGTCTTTTTGAACTTGGATTTCTATAATTTTAATGGATTAAATAGATATGAATTTTGAATTCATTATTCTTTAAATTTTTATATTTTAAAACTTTTAGAAATTAAATTTTATTTAAACTCCATCTTTTTAAGTCAAGCTCCCATGGCTCGACCTGTACTTTCATCAACTACACTACAATTACCTGTGCACTTGCAATAAAACAATCAACAAGTTTCTGAAGCCAATGTTGGGATCCATAATGGAGTTTTCATAAATTTTAATAAAAATTAAAAAATAAAATAAAATTTTGGAATTGGATTGTTTTAGCATTCTTGCATTTTTATGTGCATTTTTCAATTTTTCTTAGTGTATAATCAATCTATTTCCTAAAGTTGGTATTTATTGCTATTTTTATTTTTTAGAAAATTGGAAAGTGGAAAAAATTGGCAAGTAGAGCTTCATCAAATAGATAGAATTTCTCTACTTTCCTAAAATAAGAATTTTTTTTTTTTTTTTTTTGTGAATCTTGTAGTGAGGCACATTGTAACTTGCAATTTATTTCAATTTTAATTTTAAAAAGGTTGTATTAAAACAGGGCAAGTGTGGGATAAGGTGGCCCACACATGATTTTAATTAGAAACCCCATTGTAAGTTTCTCACTTTTTTTATTTTTCTTAGTTCAGCTGACTTTAGAATAATTTTGCATTGTTTGATAATGTAGTTGCATATAGAGTAGCATATTTTATAATTGTTGAACTTTTAGTGTTTGCATTAGTTTATTATTTTTAATTGCATTCTTAGGGCATGTTTATTGCTTTAAGGTGATTTATATGTTAAATAAACTACCATGGAGTGTGAAAATTAATTAATAAGGGCACCCAATCCCATAAGATCACCTCTTGGCCCACTTAGGATAATCACCTCAAGCACACAACTCAACCTCTCAAATTAATTTAAAATTAATTGGAAGAAACCTATAAAGGCTATAGGACCCTCTTAATAGGATGTGATCTACTATCACTCTAGTGGCTTTTGAGTATTATGTATAGTGGGTGTCTTAAAATCCAAGTGATTTTCCCACGCTTTCTTTTGGCCCCTCTTAACACGAGGAATGTATTAACCACTTTAGAGCATAACCTAACTAGTAAGCACTAGTCAAATTTGAAAGAGAGAAGCATTGGATTAGGCTAATCTAAGAGCATCTCCCCCCCACAAATTCAATAAAATCAAAATATTTCTACTTGTTAGCCTCAAGATTATTTGATTGTGCCCTTGGTTTGCACATTATTCTGGGAATTTAGGTTGCAACATTTAGGTTAGTTTTTCCTATTAAAAAACAAAATTAAAAAAAAAAGAAAAAAAATGGTCAATTGCATTCGATGAAAAAACTAAACATTGATCAAAAGGGTAATTTACACCAAAATATTAACAGAGAAGATATTTTCCTATGGAGAAAGAATCCCCCCTTTAATGATGATGAACCACATCTCATCCTGGATAATGATGATATTTTCTCTTGGACGAGTAATCCTCTCTTTGATGTTGATGATCCTCTACCTCTATTTAATGATAATATACATCCATGAAAGAATCATTCTTTACCACATGGAAATAGGAGAAGGAAATATAACAAGGAATGAGACCAACTTAAAACACATGAAGATAATTGGCATAACTAAAATCCTCTTGGGAAAACATTAAGAGACTATTTACAGACTAATTATACCAGCACACTTTTATGTATACTTTTACCTCCAAATGCTAGTATGATTGAATTAAAGGTGGGATAATTCAATTAATTATTAAATTTGATGGGCTGGATAAAGAGAGACCTTACTTTCATTTAAAAGAATTTGATGAAGTATGCATGACCCAACATACACAAAACATTGAATTAAACATGGTAAGACTCAAAATAATTTCTTTTTCATTAAAGGAAAAAGTTAAGATGTGGTTTCATTCACTGCCATTAGGTTTCGTACAAACCTAGCAAGAAATGACTAGAAAATTCTTAAAAAAGTTCTTTCCTATACATAAGACAAATACTCTCCACCAAAATATAATGAATTTTACCTGGACAGATAAAGAAACTTTCTATCAATGCTAAGAAAAATTCAAGGAGTTATTGTTAACTTGTCCACATCATGGATACGAACTTTGGCATCTCATTAGCTTCTTTTCTAAAGGACCTAATTCTTATTTGTGCCAATTTGTTGAAATGATGTGCAATGGTAATTTCTTAAGTAAACAACCTAAAGAGGCATAAGAGTATTTTGAATGGCTGGCAGAGAGTGCAAAAACTTTGGTTGATTCAAAAAAAGTAGGTTACCCAAACAGGCTTAAGTCCACCACCACATTTGCTAGGGAGGAATATATGCTATGACTGAAAAAGAGAATATAAATACTAAAATAGCATGCCTAGCTAGAACAGTTGAGGTCATGGAAATGGAAAAAATTTCCTCTAAGAGAGATGAATAGTTGTGTGATATTTGTGAAAGTAATACACATGCCCCTCAAGAATGTCCCATCACTCCTGCATTCCAAGATGAGCTTCATGAGCAGACACATTCTTATGAGTAACATTTTCCCCATCCTCAGAGACATAATTCTAGTTGGAGTAATCATTCTTCTTTTAGTCAGAGAAATGAATATAATGCTAATGTCTCATATAACACCCAAAACCACCCTTACCAACCACCATAAGGACCACTTGCTCCTGAACCTTACCTTCCTCCACCTAAGAGGGAAGTGGAGGATAATTTTCATCAAGTCATGCAATACCAAGAGAAGAAAATTGCTCAAATTAAAGCCCAATTAAAAAAAACACACATAATCCATGATTAAATTGAAAGACATGATGTCTCAAATGTTGCAGACCATTGAAAAAGGGAAATATCCTGTCCCACCAAATGAATACCCTGACAATATAGATGCGGTAGGTGAGATTAATTCTACGATTACAAACATGGAACAAACAAAGGTGGTTACCATTCTTCATAGTGGTAAAATGATTAAGAAATCTAGTCCTAAAAGGCTGAGATAGTACCCAAACCTATTCAAAAAAGAGAAATTTGTTGACATCCTTGCTCCATTTCCATGAAGGCTGCCTTAAGCTTCCAATATTATGTCTAATTATGAGAAGCAGCCTAGATATATAATTACCATGTCCTATGATAAAATGAAAATTTCAAAATTACAAGATAAATTCACTCACCATTCCTTTTCAGAGGCTTGTCTAGCTCATTTTGTATGTGAACCGGGGAAGTTTCGAACCCTAAAAATTTTTTTCCTCTGATAATTTTCCATCTATAATAATTATGTATCTTAGTTTTTTTTCAAAACTTTTCTTTTCTATCTCCCATTTCTTTATTTCTCAATGAATTATTGTCATCCTACATTTTAAACATTAAGAAAAATGTTTCATATAGGTTGGGGGTGTAGAATTCTAGCAAATTCTAGATTTTATTAGTTTTTTCTCTTAATTTAAAAAAATGAAATATTTGCTTAAAAATTTTGAAAATTTTTAAGTCAATTCCAACAAGATGATGAGAATTGGATTTTTTTTGTAGTCTAGATAATTTTAGCTCATTAATGGAATTGAACATGATTAATTCCTCATTTTACTCATTTTTTTAAGTATTTCATGAAAGCAAAGTCTTAGATCACATTTGTACATGCACTTGCATATACATAGTCTAAATTGATAAATAGTTATAACCTAGAGATCCTGAAAAAATTCAGTGGAGACCTATAACCTAAGTAAGTTTTAGAGCCATTCTTTCTTTTTGAGAGGTTACAAATGTTCTAATTTTCTTCAACGTGCTTAAAGTAAATTTGAACCCATCAACTCTTAAATTTGGCTAATTACATGAATTATTGGAATATTATCTTTAAAATTCTAAAAATTCATTGAATTTGATAGATTATAAGAAACCTAAAAATGGATTTAAACCATCCTTGTTGTCAACCTGGAGACATAAAGTCTACCCAAAAATAATATTTTTACCCACTAGTTAGCCAATTTGAGCCTTTTATATAAGCCTTTTTTTTTTTCTCACCCAATTTATCCTTTACCCATATCTACCCAATATAAATATATCCATTACCTATTTTCTTCGAAAGATAGAGATGAATGAAGATATACTTTTTAGTTGTAATAAAAGTAGAAAAGTGAATATCAAGAAAATAAATGTTCTTCAAAAAAAGATTAAATAGAGTTGAAAAGAAAGAAAAAGTACTAAAAAAGAGTTTAATAAATGCAAAAAAGGGGGAAAAATAAATATTCACTTCAGTGAAAAGTAAAGAAATAATTGCCAGCTTTTGAAAATCTCTACTTATTTTTAAAGAAATTTTGAATACCTTTTATTCCCTTTCTTTGGTACCCTGTCCTAAGCCTACATTTCATCACAATTAATGACCTATTGATTCTAAGAGAAATATAGTCTTGATGAGGATTTAAAAAGATAGGATTTAAGCAATAGTATTTTTAAAAGTTCAAAGGTGATGGCATCTTATGATTTCTAAAGGGATCAAAAATAAATTCCTTAGTAACTCCCATTCTTCATATGTATATGTGAGATAAATTTGTTTTTATTAACTCTACTCACATATTTAAAAAAGATATATGATTTGAACATTTATCTAATAGATTTTATTTCTAAGTGTATGTTTATTAGTGAGGATTGAGGTCAAGACATATTTTAGATGAAGTTCAAAATTTAGAAGTCTACTTAGAGATAAAGATTATTTTATATGTAGACTGTGCACACACACACACACTCTAAGATCTAAGCTTAAGTTGAATTTTTTTAGCATATGAATAGGGTTTTGAATTCTTCATTCATTTTTATTAGTTCATTCCTATGTTAAAAGTGTGATTTTAAGGGACTTTGTGAGATTAATGTAAAAGGTAAGATGATCATACAATAAGGGACCCATCAAGAAAGATAAATCCACTTTCCTAATCCATTTTCCATACCTAATCTACCATTCATCCTAGGATTCCATGTTTTTAAGTCAAGGAAGGAGCCTCCATCCAAGAAGAGGATGTCCCTCCCCTTTTCTTTGTTGGCAATATCAAGTGGTTTCCTAATTAGAAAACCTTAAATCTAAGTCCATACAATCATGTAAAAGCCCCAGGTTTCTTTTAGATTTTCTTCCTTAATTTCTTTCCTATTTTCCCACTCTTTCCATCATTCAAATTTCATCCAATCAGGAGGGTGGAGAGCCACTTTCCTTCCATGGAAAATGATGCCTCCCCTTCCAAAATTAGTAACCAGCCAGCCCATCACCTCCCATCTCTCTTATGTCATCTCTATGACATCATTCTTCCTAAATTTCCTCCTACAAAACTCCTCTTAACCTTCCTCATTCAATATCCTAATCCTAGAGCCACTTCCCTTAAGGATTCACTCTTTCATGAGTTAGGAACCCACTCATCTATATATACCCCCATTGTTCATACGAATTTTCCAAGTATAGGTGGGTGAGACACCTTGAAACATAGCTTCCTTTGATGCTTTGTCGCTACTAGGCATTGGGACTTATTTAGTACTTTTCTTCTTTTGTTTTCTAGTTATTTTCTTAGTTAATTTCTCTCCAATTTTTGTTACTATTTTACTTGATTTTATTTAGTTTCATTCCTCTAGGTTCTCCTTATTTTGTTCCTTAAATTACATCCAACTTTCCAGCCTTCAATCTCCCTCTTTTCTTGCTTCAATTCTTTAGTTTGTCTTTCTTAGTAAACTAGGATTTAACTTAGTTATTCTCTACAAGAGAATAGTTAGCTTAGAACTTGGAAATACATTTTTGAATTCCATGTTTTTTGTTCTTGTTCACCACTTTAGCTTATGTCGATTTTCCCTTAGCTACTTCACCCTTTAGCCTTCTTTTCTCTTAAATTTATTTTTGGGTTTTCTTTACATATCATTATACTTTAGATTGGGAGATTTATATTGAAGTTTTGTTGTAGTTTATATATAGTTTTGTAAGCTTGAATAGTACAAAACTTCTAGAATTTGTAGACAGTTTTATGTTCATAATTTTGCTATAATTTGGAAGTGAATCAATAAAATTCTTTGAGATTATTTTTATAGAATATTTATTCCATCAAAGTACTCTAAATCTAGGTTTTTTCCTAGCATAATAGTTGTGGTTTAAATTGCTTCCTTATGCTTGAATAGTTTGATGTTCTTAAGTAGTTGAAATCTAGATTTTTTCTACCCTTAACTTTGTGCTTTGTTTCTAACCATCTAAACACCTTATATGCTTGAATCCTTAGGAACCCATTTAGCTCTTTATTTTGTTTATTAGATTCATTAGTTATTTTTCATGATATTTAACCTTAAATTAATCAATTCTGTTCATTTTTACACCTTAGAACCAAGCATATAATCCATAGATCATGCACATGGTACTAGTTCACTTTCCTTTTTTGTTTTTGCTTAGTTTAGTTGTTTAATTTAGTTTTTGTAGTATTTAATTCATTTTTACATATTAGTTTAGTTTTAGAAATTTTCTTTCATGATCTTTTGGAAAGTTCCATCTTAGGAAGTTTTAGGATTTGGAAAGTTTTAAATTTAGAAAGTCTCTTTAATTGTAGTTTCCATTCACATGCATGTTTCTAATTTTTTATTAAATATAGTTAGATATAATTAGTTACTTGTTTTTCCATATTAATTTAGTATTATAAAGTTTCCTAAGAAAGTTCTATTTTTAGAAAAACATTTAATTCTAGTTTAAGAAAGTTTCCATTTGAGTAGTTTCCTTAAGTTGCTTAGTTTGATTCACTCTAATTTAGAATTAGTTTTATTTAAATGGTTGTGTGTTAGTTAGGAAAGTTTCCATTCTAATTGCATAGATTTATTTTTAAAAACTTTCTTTTAAGTTAAGTTTCTAGTCCATGCATGTTTCCATTTCATGTTACCTTATATTCCTTGTTTAATCACATCTCTATCTCTTTGGCTACAATTAATCAATTTTACACAGAATCTAATCCATTGCAAATCTATGAGATTTCTCATAGGATCAACCTCACTTACATGGAAATGCTGCATTGATCCATGCTCTTGCAAGTAATTTTAAAGTGACACCAAGTTTTTGGCTCCATTGTTAGGGAATTGTAATGGATTTATGATTGAATCTTTATTTAGATTGTTTATCTTTAGTCATAGTAGTTTTATGTTGCATTAGATTAGAATTTTTGTCTTGCATTTTTATATCTTCTAATTCCTCGTAAATTGATTCATCTTACTTGTTTTGTGTGAGGGGGAATTTGGCAAAAGGAGTGGCAGCGATCCTGTGGGCCAAAGCTTCATCAAATTTGATTGCCTTTGTAGATTAGTCATAATTTTAGGTTGTATTATATTAGAATTTTTGTGTTGCATTTGCATATCTTACTAATTCCTCATAAATTGATCAATATTACTTATTTTGTGTCAAGGGAATTTGGAAAAAGGAGCAGTGACGATCCTGTGGGCCAAATCTTCATCAAATTTGATTACTTTCTTAAATTAAGGTTTTCCCTTTTGAGTGAACTTGTAGTGAGGCCCCATTGTAAGTTGTAATTTCTTTATTTCAAATTTTAAATGGGATGTATTAATACAAGGCAAGTGTGTGACTCGAAGGCCCACACTTGATCTTCATCAAAAACCCTATTGTAAGTCTCTCTTACTCTCCTTTACTTTCCTTAGTGTGGTTGCATTTAGTTTAATTTGCATATTTGTTGGTAGAGTAACTTATATAGTTTACAGTCATTTAGCTTGTTTGTTGCATCTAAATTTAGGGTTGCTGCATTAGCTTGCTCCTATTTACCCTTTGTCTGGATATCATATAGGTTGTATTAGTTTACTTTCTTGTATTGCATTGCACTTTACTGCTTTTATGGTGGATGGAACATAATGTTAGTAAGGGCCCCACAAGAAAACTCATAAGATAATGATTGCATTTCATCACTAGATCCTTTGCTCACCTAGGTAATTAAATCAATTCCTTGTAAGTTTGTAATCTCAACCCTTGAATTTTAATTTAGAATCAAGTAGCAAGAGACTCTGGATTTCAAGCTTGTAGGACCCTTTTGGAAAGAGGATATCTATTGTCACTCTAGTGGCTTCTGAGCATCATGGTTATAGTGGGTATCTAAAATCCAAGTGATTTTTACCCACCTTCTATTTATGATTGTTGAGGTCTAAACACCTCCTTCTATGAGAATTTATTAATCACTTTAGTGTAGAACCTAATGGTAAACAATGGACAAGCCTGGACAAAAGCAAGAGTTGTCTAGATTTAGGTTTAAAAGCTACCACCCTGCTCATTATCAAAGATCAATAATTCAACTCATTAGTGGACTTTTAAGGATTAATTATTCATCATTTAGAGTTAGGAGTCACATTTAGTTAAGATGCATCATTTAGTTAGGGTTTTTCATTAGAAAAAAAAAGGTATCCATTCATAGTATACAATGATTTAATTCATTGTATGTAAAGTTGAGTGCAATGACTTACCAAACAAAGGATGGAAAACCACCACTTTAATACATTTTCACTCCTATGTCTTTACCCGATATGTATGAGACAAATACAAGGTATACTCTTAATCTGTCCAGTGCAATTGATAGTCAATTAGACTGTATGGAAAGTCTAATGAATAGGTAATTGCTTCTAGGCAAGATACTGATGCATATCAATAACCTCAGTATGCTAATTCCAATACTAGGTCATATCAATAACCTCAGTACAATAATTACTCTACCTAATATAACCACACATATCCCACTATTTCATGGCCATCAAGGTCCACCTACAAAGTGGATTCACATAATGCATTCACACACCCTAGCAATTACTATCCTATGACAAATTATAATGGATGGACTAGGCATCATGAACCACCATGGACTAGCTCAACATCAACCAAATCCAGTGTACACATTGGAAATTGATAAAGATTTAAGCCCCACCATTACTCTAAAAAAGAACAACCTCTTAAGGAAATATAGAGTCAACTTAATCCTCAATTTTGGGAAAATGTAAGGGAGAAGGAGGAAAAAGATTAATTGAGTACAATGGTCACTATTATCTAGAAATTTGGTAACAAATGGGACAATTCATCTCAAATTGGTCCTAAAAAATTTAAATGCACAGTGGTCTTTCATACTATAATATTAACACCACCAAAATTTTCAAGGTGGGGGAATTATATTCACTACCTTGAAATTCTGAAAATGGGGGGTCATCAAGGTGGTCACACAAAATTTAATATTGTGGTGATCTATTAAGTCCTAATGTTATCACCACCAAAAATTTTAAGGTGGAGAATGTATATAGACTACCGTGAGAGTGGCTTGAAAATTTTCTCATTTCATTTTTACATTAATGATAATTAGAATATTTAGTTTAGTCTAGTTGAAGATGTTACATTTAGAGCCTCAATGTTCTACATTATCCATTTATAATTTAGTTTCCTATATTTCAAAACAATGGGGACAATGTTTAGTTTAGTTTGGGAAGTGTGTGTGTATATATATATATATATATATATGAGATTTTTGAGTTTTTTATTGTTTTTCAAAAAAAATTATCAAAATTTTCTAAGTTTTCAAAAAGTTTTTTAAGTCAAAGTTCTTTTACTGTGATGAGAATTGGATTGCCTGAAGTTTCGTATTCCCACTACTTTAGCATATTAATAGAAATGCATATAGTTAATTTTGCATTTTATTCATGTCTTGAAATGTTTTATGAAAGTTAAATATCAAAAACTATTTACACACAGTGCACAAGTCTAGACAGATAGATGGTAATGACTTTGAGACCCTAAGCAAAATCAGTGGAGACCTATATACCCTATGAGTATTAGAGACCATCATCTTTCTAAGGGTTATAAATAATTCCATTTTTCTTTAGCGTACATCAATTTTGAAAGATTACATGTTCTTTGCTTTGGTCAAAATGCCATGAATCAAAAAGGAGTACTTATTTCTTGAACATTTATTGAATTTGATAGGTTTTAAGAAACCTAAGAAATGATGTAAGCCATCCTTGTTATAACTTAGAGATGTAAATCCTACGCACTTACTATGCCACTAGTTATACCCTTTGAGCTTTCTTGGTATGCCTTTTCTTTCCTAAGCCCCATTTACGATAACCCAAGGAAACCACATTAAGAATATCCATTACCTACTTTTCAAAAATGAGTAAGGATGGTAGAAAATTAGAAAAAGGACAAAATTTAAAGAAGTGAAAAATATCAAAGTGTTTACATAGAAAGAAAAATCCTTTCACTAAAGAAAAACAAATACAAAGAAGAAGGAAAAAGAAAAAGAGTATTATCAGAAAAAGAAAAGAAAAAGTTATGAAGAAAATAGAAAGGAAAATACATAAGAGATATTCGCTTCAATGTAGTCAAGGGAGAAAAGTTATCCCACATTAGTTGAAGATCTTTACTTAGATTTGAAACATTGAATCCTAAGCCTATGTTTTGTCCTATCTGAAGACCTATTGATCTTAAGTGGAATATAGCCTTGATGAGAATATAAATCAGAAGGCAAATTGTCAATACCCCATCCATTTTCTCCTTCCTCTTCTTCTTCTCTTGTTTCCTCTCTCTTAGGTTTCTCTTTAGGCTCATTTCTTCTATGTTCTTCCCCCACCCACCCCCGCCTCTTCACTGCATCTCACTCTTAATCTCTACTCTCCATCTATTTCTCCCTCTCCCTCTCCCTCTCACTTTCTCATTCTCTATGACCGGCCACCATAGCTTTCAACCAAGACTTCTTCCCTTTTTTCCTCCACCCTCAATAGTCACGCACCGGTCATCTCCTCTTGCTCCCTTACGACCTGACGGTACCAATCATCATCATGCACGGCATCATGCAACCTAGCATAAGGCATCCCTCTCTATTTCTCCATTTCAAACAGAGCCTAGCACTAGCCCTACTCTAACAAGCTAGCACCACCACTCCTAACCACGCCGATTTGCTCCACCTCCAAGCTTCCCTACTTCCACCGCTAACTGCTACCACCGGCATCCCACAGTCAGTTTCCTCTAGCCCAAAATCGTCGTCCCAATCCTTGCCCGGCATGGCCTTTGCTTCTCTTCTATCTATCCACGCAACACTCCCCATCACTGACTACTTCCCACTAGAACCAATAGCATCGCCCCAGCCATCTCTGTTGCCTTTCCACCAGTGTCGGTATCAGACAGCTCGGATACAAAAAGTCGATTCGAGTTTTCTCTATTCTTTCCCATCTCTTCCTCTTCTTCCCTCTTCTCTCTTCTCTCTTCTTCTTCCTTCTTCCTTCTCCCCCATCTCCCCCTCCTGCTCATCTTCCTCGTCTAGTTTTTGTTTCCTTTTTCATTTTAAATCAATTTTTTTTGCTAATTCCAATTTTGTCCATGTCACTTTTCTTAAATTCTTGATATGTCCTCTTTTTTAATTACATTTGCATCCCTGCTACTATTCATGTTCTATTTTATATTCATTCTATAATCAAGAATTTCCCAATCCAAACCTAATAGATTAAGGCTTAACCCAATCAACGGGTTGGCCTTAATAGACAATAATTCTTAATTTCTCCTCTGTTTTAGATTAGATTTTTAATTAACTTTCAAACATCATTCTTAGGACATCCATGAATTTAGTTAACATCTTTGATCTTTAATATGAAATCTAGAACTTGATCTAGACCGTCCAAATCCCAAAATCACCATTTACTCCAGATCTATACAATTTTGAGGAATCTAACAAATCCAACCATCAGATCTTTAATCAAGGACATGATGAAAATGTTAATGAAGGTTGATCAACTCCCAAAAGACTAGATTTGAAGAAATTGATGATAAGCAATCTATGGAAGTGAAATTTTCATGTTTCTTTAGATAAATTTCTGTAATTTTGGATTAGACCTCTTTAGTTTCATTGATTAATCATATCTGAAGTTTCATTGCATATTTGGTTGTTGTCATTTAATTTTAATTTTTGAATAATTAAATTTTATTAAAATTCTTAAAGCGAGTCCGTGTGGGATTGACCTGTACTTACATACATTAGACCACAATAGCCCATGTAGTTATGGAAAACAACAATAAGTTTTTGGTGTTGTTGTTGGGGACTCGTAATGGAGTTTTTATAAAATTTAATTTAAAAATTCAAAAAATCTTGAAATTTTTTTTTTTTTTTAGGAATTGCATACTTTCAGCATTTTTAGGTGCATTTAAAAAAAAAAAAAATTAGTGCATGATCACCTTGTTTCCTAAATTTGGTACTTATTTCTATCTTTCTTTTTCAGGAAATTGGAAAGTTGAGGAAATAGGCAAGTGGATCTTCATCCAAATAGAAATTTTCCTACTTTCCTAGAATAGGAATTTTCTTTTCTTTTGAGTAAATCTTGTAGTGAGGGCCCTTTGTAATTTTTAATTTCCATTTCAATTTTAAAAGGATTGTCTAATACAGGGCCAGTGTGGGATAAGGTGGCCCGCACTTGATCTTCATGAGAAACCCTAGTGTAAGTATCACTCGCTCCTTTTATTTCCTAGATGATGGTTTGCATTTAAGATAATCTTGCATTGGTTGGTAATATAATTGCATATGAAAAGCATATTTGATAATTGTTGCATTTTTAAGGTTTTGCATTAGTTTACTGTTTTAATTGCATTCTTAGGGCATGTTTAATGCTTTAAGGTGATAAATATGCTGATCAAACTACCATTGAGAGTGAAAATTAATTAGTAAGGGCACCCAAACCAACAAGATCAATGGTGGATTTCATCACCACTCCTTGGCCCACCTAGGATAAACCCTACCTTTCAAATTAATCTAAAATCAATTAGGAGAGACGTGTAGGGTCATCACATGCTCGTAGGACCCTCTCATTAAGATGCGATCTATTGTCACTCTAGTGGCTTTTACGCATTGTGGTTATAGAGGGTATCTTAAAATCTAAGTGATTTTTCCACACCTTCTGTTGACGCTTGTTAAGGCCTAGACGCCTCCTTACATGAGGATTGTATTAACCACCTTATGTCGAACCTAAGTGGTAAGCAATAGTCAAATCTGAAAGAAAGGAGGAGCACTAAATTAGGCTAATCTAAAAACATTGTCCCCACACAAATTCAAGAATATCAAAATATTGTTGCCTATTAGCCTGAAGGATTATATTGTGCCCTTTGTTTGTACATCATTCTAAGAAGTTAGTTGCATCATGTAGGTTAGTTTTTCCTCTTCAAAAAACACACACACACACAAAAAAAAAAAAAAACTCAACATTGTATAGAATGATTTGTCTCATTATATACAAAGTTGAGAACAAAAGCCTATAGAGAAGGGGTATAGATTTCATATATTAGATGCATCGATGGATGGGTTAAATATTATGAAAAAGTTAATTGCTTACGATAATAGCTTTTAGGAAAGTTGTGCCACAATCTCAATACCATAATGACTATACCTATTATGAGCATCCCTATTTCTGTCCTTCTTGGCCCCCATCAAGCTCCATAAACAATGAATACTATCAGGAGCTAGTGGATGCACCTAATGCATTCACAGACCCTAGCAATTATTATCCTGAGATATATTACCCAGACTGCAATAGATGGGCTAGGCATCATGAACAATCATGATCTCAACATTACCAATATTAGGAAGAACCACAATGGTCCGACCAGTCAATACTACCATGATTATTCAGAATATTAAGGTCAACCATCATGTGTTCAACCTGCTCAATTTTTTTTTAGTTCCCCAATGCCACAACAATACTAACCCTATGAGTCGTTTCCTCTACAACATGAAGAACCACCATTAGAAGAGCAACAATTTTTTGAGAAAATAGAACAAGTCATAGATGCTAGCCAAAGAAAATGAGACAAGAGATGGAGAAATGGGTCAAGGAAACAAAACCAATATGGGAAAATACGAAAAGAAACATTGCTGAAATTATAAAAAGGACTAAGGAACTAAAGCAAATTGGGGATAATGAAGAGCCATTTATTACTAATAATCAGATGGAAATTTCTTATGATCCATTTGAGCCACAAAGTCCAAATTCATCCTTGGAAACCTCCAACTCAGATCTACTCAAGCCATGTCTTGTTCCTTACGATTATAATGAAGAGACTTCCATTGATGAAGAAAATGACGTTGTAGAAACATCCAACTCATATCCTCTTGAATTGTGTCCGACTAATTTTTTATGAATGTGATGAAGACACATCCATTGAGGACGTGAATGAGTTGTTGGATATTGTGCCTTTGATGGACACTTCTCAATGGCAAGCTAAAGTAGATCCCCCTATAGAGCCTAAAAATCCAATTGAGCCTTGTAATGTAGAAGATGTATGTGATTGAGACCTACAGACCTTATTTGAGCAACCATTAGATAGTAATTTAGGTCCATCTAAAATCTTGCATGTGCCAAAAGAACATAAGAGAAAGAGTCCATTGATGTACTAGCCCTACATCAACCAAAACTAAGGTACACATTAGAAGATAATAAGGGTTTATGCTAAACCTTGTCCTCACCACTAGTAATACAAGAACAACCTTTTAGGGTAGGAAAGAATTAGATTATTACCCTAGCTGAGGACAAGGTTGGGGAAACAGAGGAAAAAGATAAACTAAATACAATGGTCATTTTTACCCCTTAATTTGGTCAAGAAAAGGACCATTCACCTCCAAATGGTCCAACAAAATGCACGGTAGTACACAAAGTCATCATGTTACCATCACGTTAATTTTCGAGGTGGAGGAATTACATTAGCTACCATGAAATTTTGAAGATGGGGCACCATAAATATGATTCCCTATAATTAAAAATCATAGTGATCTTTGTTGTTTTGGTGTTACCACCACCAAAAATTTTAGGGTGGAGGCAATATATAAATTACCACGAGATTTTGAAGTGGCATGGAAATCTTGCTATTTCATCTTAGGTCAGGATTAGGACAAATAAGCCGACTAGTTAGCTCTAGGTTTAGAAAGTTAGGTTAGGCCATGTCTGGCTGAAGACGTAAAACTTAGCACTTCTTGGGAGGCAACCCAGATGTTTATCAAATCTTCATCTTCTACACCCTTCCATTATCTTATAGGATCCTATGTTTTTCAAACATTGAGGACAATGTTTCATTGAAGTTAGGGGGTGTAGGTACATAGAGGGATTTTGAATTTTCTTAAGTTTTCTTTTGAAAAAAAAAAAGTTTGTAAGGTAGAGTTCCCTTAGTATGTGAACTAGATGTTCAGAATTTAGTAATTCTATAGTTTTCACCTCTTAATAGAAATAAATATGATTAATTTTGCATATTATTCATGTGTTGAAGCATTTTATGAAAGTTAATTCTCAAAAATTATTTACACACAGCACATAATTAAGACTAATAGAGAGGTATGACTTAAAGACCTTGAGAAAAATTAGTGGAGACCTATAACCTAGTGAGTTTAAAGGCTATCTTCTTTCAAAGAGTTATAAGTAATTTCACAATTTCTTCAGCTTATATAAATTATTGTGATCCTGTTATGCTTGTTTTGGTTAAACATCAAGAATAATTAGGATAATACCTTTAATTCTGGAAAATTTATTAAATCTAATAGGCTATATGAAACCTAGGAAATGATATAGCTCATCCTTGCTCAGCCGAGAGATATAAAGCCTACCCAATATATCATACCACTAATTAGCCCCTTTGAGCCTATTATTACGCCTTTCTTTTTTCTTAACCCCATTTACCTTAACCCAAAACTAAGCAAGTAAAATAAATATCCATTGCCCATCGTCAAAATGAGTAGAGTTAGTAGAGAAAGTTCAAAAATAAGACAAACTCAAAGAAGTGAGAAAAATGAATAGCCTTTCTTCCAAAGAAGCCAAAGGAAAAAAAAAATTATTGAATAAAAAAATTTGAAAGACAAAAATATGAAAGAGATATTCACTTCAAGTACAATCCAAAAGAAAAAGTTGTCCTAACAATTATTCATTAAAGACCTCTAGTCAATTTTGAATATTTGAAACCCTTGTCCCCTTCTTTTCTGATCCTATCCTAAGCCTATGTTTCATTCTAAAAGGTCCCTAATATTCTTGGTGATAACATCCACTCTTGGGGATCACTTTCCTTTGTCTCATGATCATTCAAAAGATTTATGTGAACCATTAGCTTGTTGGATTCGGTCACATAATGAGAGAAATATGATTAAACTCCTTATCTGAGAGTTTCATATACCTATGAGGATCTGAGGTCAAGACATATTTCTAATGGAATTTAAGCATATCTAGTTAGAACTCAATATTTATGTGGTTGTACAGACGTGCGCGCTCTGAGAAATAACTCAAATAAAATATCTTTAATATGTGCTTGATGTGTAACTTTGTCAAATCTTCTCTTTTAAGTTATGAAAAATTAGTATAAAGCTAATGAATGAGGATTCTTTAAGATAAAATAGGGGACTCGACCTTATTGAATTTTATGGGTATATTCACTGCAAACCCTCATGAAGCATAACTCATCCACTAGGTGTAACCTAGGGATTCAAGGGCTTGTTGCATGCACTAAATGCTATCATGAGTACCTACAAAAGTGGCACCTAGTACCAGTTTTTGTAAAATGGTTTTCTGCATGTTTTGCTCAAGACTAGCAAAATGCTAATTGGGGGTATGTTAAGAGTTTAATTTTGGCCAAAATACTCCTAATTTAGCATTCAATTAGATAATCTAAATGATCAAATTTGTAATTTTTACCTTAATTTTGAATATAGCTCTAATTGATTATCAAATCATTAATTTGTCAAAATCAACGGTCAAATGATCAATAGAGCTTATCATATGCTTAATGTATGATTTAGATGACTCTAATTTAATCTTTTATTTTTTAGATTAACCAAAAGAGGTATGGATGGATCAGACTGAATTTCAACGGTGCAGATTATCTTAAAGGGCAATAAAGGAAGTTGAGATAGTTTCCTAATTAGGAATTAAACTACAAAGGAAATCATGCTAAGATAGAAAATGGAAAGCTACAACAAAAATAAAGGAGAGTGGGGAAGTTTCCAAAGTAAAGGGGAGAACCAAATTAGAAGGAAAAAAATTTATAAGAAAAAAGAGGCAGCCATAGGACTCCTCTACCACCCCCTTTCCTTTACTTTACTCTTCTGTTCTCATCCCTCTCCCTTCAACTCTCCCCTAGGTTGAATCATAAAAGGCAAACCATCAATCCCCCATGCCTTTTCTTCTTCTTCTCCCTCTCAACTTTCTCTCTAACCTCCTTTCTTCTATGTTCTTCTACACCCCCCCCCCCCTCCTCACTACATCTCACTCTCAATTTTTGCTCTCCATCTATTTCTCCCTCTCACTTTCTCGTTCTCTCTGACCGGCCACCATAACCAACACCAACTTTCCACCTAGACTTCTTCCCTATTTTTCCTCCATGCTCAGTAGTCATGCATAGGTCATCTCCGCCTACTCCCTTTCCACTCGACAACACCAGGCATCATGCAGCCCAGCATCAAGGCATCCCTCTCGTTTCTCCATTCTAAACAGAGCCCAGCACTGGCCCTACTCTAGCAAGCTAGCACCACCACTCCTGATCATGCCAGTTTGCTCCACCTCCAAGCTTCCCTGCTTCCATCACTAGTTACTCCCACCGACATCCCATAACAAGTTTCCTTCGACCCAAAATCGTCATGCTAATCCTTGCTCAGCACAACCTCTGCTTCTCTTCCCTCTATATGCAAAACACTACCCATCACTAACTGCTTCCCACCAGAACTAACAGCATCGCCCCAGCCATCTCTGCTCTCTTTCCACCGGCGTCGGTACCGAACGACTTGGATATAGAAAATCGATCCGGTTGCTCATCTTCCTCATCAAGTTTATGTTTCCTTTTTTGTTTTCAATCATTTTTTTTTTGTTAATTCCAATTTTGTCCATGTCACTTTTCTTAAATTCTTGATCTATCCTCTTTTTTATTACGTATGTGTCCCTGCTGCTATTCTAGGTCTGAATCACCATTTACTCCAAATCATTACAATTTTGAGGAATCTGACAAATCCAACCATCAGTTCTTTAATCAAGGACATGATCAAGACGTTGATGAAGGCTGAACAACTCCCAAAAGACCAAATTTGAAGAAATTGATGATAAGCAGTTTAGGAAAGTGAAATTTTCTTGTTTCTTTAGTCAAATATCTATATTTTTGGATTAGACCTTTATAATTTCATTAATTAATTATATATGAAATTTTATTGCATATTTGGTTCATTTAATTTCAATTTTTGAATAATTAAACTTTATTAAAATTCTTAAAACAAGTCTGGATCAACCCATACTTGCATACACTATAACACAATAGCCCATGCACTTGCGGAAAACAACAACAATACTAGTGAGACTTTGATATCAAAACATCTTTCTAAAGGAGCAATAAGCATATCTATTTAGAAGTCCTAACTTATGTACCCACACACATGCACTCCAAGATGAAACTAGAGTAAAAGGGCTTTGGCATGTGGATAACTAATAGAATTTTCCATTTTATCTTTATTAACTTGTTGAAGCAAGTAGAGTATTAATGGAAGAGAATTCTCTAAGTTGTTGAAGCAAGTAGAGTATTAATGGAAGAGAATTCTTTGAGATAAAATAAAGGACTTAGCCTTATTGAATTTTGTGGGTATATTCACTACAAACTATCATGAGGCTTAACATGTCCATTAGGGGTAACCTAGGTGATAAGTGTTTAATTTTGCATAAAAACCACCAATTAGTTACCCATGTGTTACAACTGAAATGAGTAAATTAGGATTTTTAGACCAAAATTCATAACACATGCATTTTTGACCTAATGAAAGAAAAGTTTGTTATTTTGTAGGTCCAGAAGCTAATTCAAGGTACCTAGGTGGTTAAGCATGTTTTTTTAGGATTTAATTATAATTTTGTAAGTTTTGTAGGAAGAGAGATGATGATACAATCACCAAGATTGACTACGATGAACATTGAAGATCCAAATTAAAAGATTGAGTCAAAACCTAAGAATCATTAATCCAAGATGAAACTAAAGCACAAGATCATGTTGTGGACCGGTAGTGAATGTGATTAAAGAAGCTAAAGATGGCCAAAGTGAGCCCATGAATTAAGCCATGCATTCCCACCACCTTTGCATGGAAGCCACTTAAGCCACCTTGGCCATATAAACCAAGAGAGAAGATGGCAAGCTAAGAAATTCAAGACAACCCATTCAATTTACTCAAGCCAATGGATTAAGCCATAAAGTCAAGCCAAGAAAGTTTCGAAAGCCAACCATGAAGCCTAGCCAAGGGAGCCTTCAAAGTTAGCCATCTAGGCCGTCAAGCTAAGCTAAATGGAAGGCTAGGATTGGAGAAAATTCAAGAGGATTATCCATGAGAATTTAAGGGATATTTTGAAGATAATTAAGGAAAATCTAATTAGGATAAGTTGGAATATGAACCAATAGGATGAGATCCTTCCAATTTTGATGTTTTTCCGACTTTTCCCACTTTTTTATCACTTTCCACCTCACCACCAAATACCACCACGAATTTGACTTTTCATTCAAGAGTCCTACCACTCCATAACTTTTCCACCTTTCTAAACTCCCATCCTAACCACCCAACCAATGCCAAGTCCTTAGGAGATCAATTAGGCATCAAAAACCTCCATTTCACCTCACTTTCCTAAGTCTTTCCAACGCCCCACTTTCCTCCCACCTTCTTTTCCTCTGTCCATCTATTTCCTACCCTATCACCTCACCCAACTTCCTAATTAGGAGGAGCTCCAATGATTTTTGGAGGGGGTGATGCCCCTTCCTAAGACGGCAACATGTCCCACCTAATCCACCTCCAAAGGCAGCCATCTCTCACCTCTCGTTTCCTATTTGAAATGCTCGCCTTTCCCCTAACCCAACCATCCAAAATGAGAAGATTTCATCCCCACCACAACCTTTTATTAGAGCACCCTAGAAAAAAGAGGAAAATAATTATAAGACCATCACAAACCCAAGAAAAAGAGGGACCTATTCTCAAAGGGAAAAAGATTCCTCCTCTATTAGGGAAGGAGATGTCCTCTTCCTAGCTTACCATTCTCTCCTTTTCGCTTTGGATTTTCTCTGCTTAGGTGCTGTTACTTCTCTTCCTAAGGTGTGAGGTATCTCTTCAAGCTATTCCACCCTTGGTTTTAGGGAATTTCATTCTCCATTCAAGGTTGATTCAGTTTACTTTCCTTCTTGTTTGATGATAGTGCTTTCATGCTAGCTTGATTTTATTTGTTCTTTTGTTGCCATAAAAACGTAGATTCAAAGTTGGATTTTCCTTGAAGTGACAGCCTAGGGAAGTCATATTGAATCTAGGTTTTCCTTTCACCTTTCATTGCCTCTCAATTCTCTTTTTATCTTCCATTGAATTCCATATTTGTTTGTTTTAGTTTCCATTGATGTTTACCTTGGTTTACTTGAGCTCCTTTGAGTTTTGCCATATATGCCATGAGAGTTCCCTTGGATTTCAAACTTATTAAAGGAAGAATCATCTTTAATCTTTAGTTTTGGTTTTAAGTTGGAAAAAAAGGTAGTGCGTTTTCATCAAAAGTGAAGGCACACTTTATGTATTCATGTGTATGCAACTCATTGATGATTAATGGAATCCTACTTTGTTGATGAATGAAACATGTTTACTTCTTCCTTGTTACATAATGATGATCTCTTGAATTAGTGTTGCTTGTGTTGAATTCATCAATCAATTAAATCAAGAGTAATAAGAAACCATGCATCCACTCCAAAAGTAGAATGCATGGTTTTGAAAAGATTAAATGTTAAAGCAACTGCATGATGTTATGAAAGTGGATTGTTCCTTCGTTGATTTCATTCTTCATTCAATCAAGCATGATGTTGAGTGAGTTTTTGATTAATTAGATCCAATTTGTTACCTTCACTCATGATAGGAAATTAGTTTAGTAGTGTTGATCTTAATTAATTCATTTACATGTTGTTGATTAGATTGTAGTTGTTAAAGTTTCCTTTCCCATTAGTTTGATTGCTTGATTTAGTAGTTACATGATTAGAAAAGTTGTTGTTTAATGCATGTTCCCTTAGGTTAGTTGTTAATTTCATGCTTAGGAAAGTTAAGTTAAGAAAATTGTTAGAATTGCACTTTAGGAAAGTTGCTAATTTGAATTTTAGAAAGTGCTTATTTTAGGAAGGTCTTTAATTTGGGAAAGCTATAGATTTAGAAAGTCTCATTTAGGAAAGTTTTACTTTTGTCAAGTGCATTTTTCAATTCTAGCATGTTTCTAATTTATGCATAATTTCTATTTTCATTTTCATGTTTGATTTCCATATTTAAATTACAAGGAATATCTTTTTATCTTTAACTAAAATAGATATTTTGAAGTAGGGACCACTAGCATCACATTAGTTCAACTGCTCTTGTGAGTGACCTCACTAGTGTGCTATGTTGCAATTGATTCATGTGCTTGCAAGTTTTAATTAAAACAACAAGTTTTTGGTGCCCTTACTATGGAGTTACAACGTTTTGTGTAGTGTTCCATACTTTAGGTAATTTTCATCTAGTCTAGGTTTAAGGTTCATTAGATTAGGATTTTTTCTTTATTTTTATATATATTTTCTATTTTCATCATACCAACCAATTTCTTTAATTTATGTGCTAGGGGAATCAACAAAGGAGCGATGGCAATCCTGTGGGTCATGGCTTCATCATCTTAGGTAAGGTTTTATTCCTTTCCTCGATTAGAATTTGAGTGAAATTGTAGCAAGGCCCATTTGTAATTTTAATTTCTTTATTATTCAATTTTTAAATGGGTTGTAACAACATAGGGCAAGTGTGGGGTATGGTGGCCCACACTTGATCATCATTGGACCCCTCACTATGAGCATCCCTCACTCAATTTTTATGATAATTTGCATTTAGTATAATTTTTTATTTGGACAGTAGTATAATTCATATAGATTAGGATCATTCACTTTAATTTTTGCATCTTTACTTAGGATTGTTGCATTAGTTGTGCATCTATTTAATAAAAGTTAGCCTGAGCTTGGCTATAACTAAAGCATAGGCTACATGGTTATAGCATCCTGTCTATTAACTACCTAGCCCTTTGTTAAGTAGCATCTAGGTAGGCATTAGTTTTCTTTTTGTTTTGCATTACATATTTTCAAATTTATGGTGGAATGGAATTAATGACAATAAAAGCCCCACATGAACCTTTATAAGATAAGGAGTGGATTTCATCACCATCTCCTTAGCGCACCTAGGAATCAATTAACATCCTTGTATGTCATGATCCCTACCCTTGAATTTAATTTAAAATCAAGTAGAAAGAGACTTAGGGTATCAAGCTCATAGGATCCTTTTAGAAGAACACAATCTATTGTCACTCCAATGACTTTTGAGCACTATGGTTATAGTGGGTGCCTCAAAATCCAAGTGATTTTCTCATGCCTTCCATTGATGTTGGTTGAGGTCTAAATGCATCCTAACATAAGGATTATATTGATCACTTTCAAACAGAACCTAACTAGTAAGCAATAGTCAAATTAGGATAGGAGTAGGAGCTATTTAGATCTAAGTCTAAGAAGCTACCACCTATACACTAAGCAAAGATAATCAAGAAAACTACTCGATTAGTGGATACTAGTATTTGATTGCCCATCATATTGAGATAGAGTTAGCATTTAGATTATAATAGTTTATGCAAGGGCGTCAATCTCAGAACTTAGAGTTAGCACCTTTCAACCGAGAGATTCAACGCAACCATAGACAAGGGGAAAGAAACTGGGTCACTAGTAAAAGTCAAGCACAAAGCTATTAGAGAATTCTATATGCCACTACAACTCAACACCCCATCCTACATGGCTTTACCTCTTACAAATGCAGACAACATTGAGTTAAAGTTGGGACTCATCAAGTTACTCCCTACCTTTTATGGTCGAGACCGAGAAGACTCCTACCTACATATCAAGGAGTTCTTGGATATTTGTGCTACATTTTGGTTTCAAAATTTTGCAGACTTCTATTAGGCTTAGGCTATTCCCGTTATCACTCAAGGATAAAGCCAAATCATGGATTAATTCCTTGGAGGTAGGCTCCATAAACACATGGAACCAATTGTTCCCCGGTCATAAAGAAAATGCAATTTGTTATGCAATTATCAATTTCCAACAAAGGGATGATGAAAAATATTACGATTGTTGGGAACGATGGAATGAACTACTGTACAAATGTGCTCATCATGGATTTAAGAAATGGAACCAAGTTCAATACTTATATGAGGCTTTGACACCTCAGAATAGCCAAATGGTAGATGCTACGAGTGGAGGGGCCCTCATGTTAATAGATGAGAGTGAGGCTTGGGAGTTCTTTCAAACACTAGTAGATAATTCCTAGCAATGGGATTATTCAAATAGAAGAGAGAGAAACAACTAGCCTACCAAAAAAGGGGGTCTCTTTAAGATAGGAGTTCATATTGATATATCCCATAAACATAACTCTATACTTGCAAGAATGGGCAAGTATGATGGTAGAGCAGACAAGCTTGAAACTATGTTTCTATCCTTTATTGTTGTCACATCTCTTAAACATCCACAAGAGGTTTGTGCTCTCTATTCTAGCCCAGCCCACATCACCGCATCATTTCCAACAAATAGAGTGTTAACAACTATCTTGTCGACCAAGCAAATGCATTGAATGCATATTGCCAACCTAGCAACAACCCAAATTTTGAGACCTACAACCCTAGATAGGCTAAGCATCCCAACTTTTCCTAGTCAAATAATAAGTACCAAGGGGGCCCATATGTGAACCCCCCTCTCCAAAACTTTCCTCCTAGAGCTATAGTTCCTCAACAGCCACCTAGCTTCCAACTACCTCTACAACCAAAGAAACCATCTTTAGAGGATATGATTCAATGCATGTTTCAAAAACAAAATGAAGAAACAAAAAGGTATCTGAACCAATTCCAGAATATCAATTCTCAAGCTATAGCCAAGTTAAAGAGGCATGTTACTTGATTATCAACTAAACTACAAAATAGAAAAAAGGGTCATTTCCCTAGTCAACTCATTCCTAACCCTAAGGGTCAATTTGAGATAGGGTCAAGTTCTCAAAATCAGAACCCTCATGAGCATGCCAAGTATACAAGCACCCTTATGAGTGGTCATTAGATCGATAACAAAGTAGGGCAAGCTAAGGAAACTATAGAGGAAAAGGAGACAACCAAAACATAGGAGAAAGAGAAAAGACAGAAAACCAATGAAAAAACTATAGTGGAGGCACCCTATGTGCCCAAAGCCCCATTTCTTCATCTATTGAACAAGATTTGGAAGGGAACAAACTTCAACAAGTTAATGGATATATTTAAACATGTTCAAATCAATATTCCAATACTCAATGCAATCAATGAAGTCCTCACCTATGCCAAGCTCTTGAAAGAACTCTACACTAGAAAAAGAAAGTTAAATGTCCAAAAAAAGGCTTTCCTAACTGAGCAGGTGAGCTCTTTGATTTAGCATAAGACCCCTCTGAAGTTTAGAGACATAGGATGTCCTACCATTCCTTGCATTATTGGAGACCATGTTTTAGATAGGGCACTTCTTGACCTAAGGGCTAGTGTTAACTTATTGTCATACTTTGTCTATAAGCAACTAAGACTTAGTGAGTATAAACCAACAACTGCCACATTGCAATTAGATGATATATGTGTCAAGACACCTTGTGTTTTGGTTGAAGATGTGTTTATACAAGCAGACCCATTTTATTACTCTGTTGATTTCATTGTACTAGACATCCAACCTATATCTTATCCCAGCAATCAAATTCTGGTCATTCTTGGACATCCGTTCTTATCGATGACCAACACTATTATTAACTTGCAGGAATGGTGTAATGAAATTGTCATTCAACAACATGAAAGTTAAGATAAATGTCTTTAACACTGATCAACCACATTTAGGCCTCCATGATTCTTGCGATGTTAATTTGATTGAGGGTCTAATTGACTACATTCATCCACCTTTGTCCATCTCTAACCCACTAGAGGCTTGTCTCATGCATTTTAATGGAGATTTTGTTCTAGGCAAGTCTATTGAGGAGGTAAATAATCATTTAAAGATTGCTCAAATGATGTGTACCTCCAAGTGGGGCCCTTATGTGGAGCCACCTCCTCCTCCAAAGTCTGTGCCCATACCCTCTATAAAGAAACCACCATCTCTAGACCTAAGACACATGCCTAGCAGTCTCAAATATTCTTACCTAGGCCTAGATCAAACCTTACTTGTGCTAATAGCATCATATTTCGATGATGAATAGGAAGGTAAGCTTTTAGATGTTCTTAAGGAACATCAAACTACTCTAGGGTGGACCATAGCAGACATAAAAGATATTAGCCCAGCTATATGCATGCATATGATACACCTAGAAGAAAATACAAAACCTTCTAGGGAAACCCAAAGGTGTCTAAATCCTCACATAAAGGACATGGTCAGAGATGGAGTCCTTAAGCTTCTAGGTGTTGGCGAATATACCCTATCTCTAATAGCACTTTGGTTAGTCCCACAAGAAATCTGGGGTCACATAAGTAAAAATTGAGGAGAATGAATTAGTAGCCACCCGCATGACCACCAGGTGGAGAGTCTACATTAACTACCATAAATTGAACATGGTCACAAAAGAAGATCACTTTCCTCTACCCTTTATTGACCAAATGCTAGAGATGTTGGCTGGACGTAGTTATTACTATTTTCTATATGGATACTCTAGTTACAACTAGATTCCTATAATACCTGAGGATCAAGAGAAACCACCTTCACCTGTCCTTTTGGAACCTTCACTTATTGACGTATGCCTTTTGAGCTTTCCAACACTCCTGCTACATTTTAAAGGTGTATGTTGAGCATTTTATCTTATATGATCAAAAGGTTTCTTGAGGTGTTCAATGATGACTTCTTAGTATTTGGATCATCTTTTGATGAGTGCCTGCACCACTTAAAGTTAGTTCTTCTAATTAGGAAATGCATACTCAATAGTGAGCATAATAAGATCATCTCCTTCTATCATGACCATGTATGTGGGGGCCATTTTAGCTGGAGAAAGACAGCTGCAAAAATTTTGCAGTGTGGTTTTTATTGGCCCAACATATTTAAGGATGCACATGCTTACTGAATTACATGTGTAAGGTGCCAATGGTTATGAAGCCTAGGAAGGAGACATATGATTCCCTTAAACTGAAAACTTATCATAGAACCATTCGATGTTTGGGGCATAGATTTCATGGGACCCTTTCCTAATTCTTTTTGGAATCTTTACATCCTAGTGGGAGTGAACTACTTGTCCAAGTGAGTGGAGGTTATACCACGTAAAACTAATGACCACAAAGTTGTGGTAAAATTCTTAAAAGAAAATATCTTTGCAAGTATTGGTACTCCATGGTCAATAATAAGTGATTGGGAAAAACACTTTTGTAATAAAGTGTTTGAGAATTTAATGAAAAAGTATGGTGTCAAATATAGGATAGCCAACCCATACCACCCTTAGACTAGTGGCTGAGGTATCCAATAAGGAGATCAAATGGATTCTAGAAAAGAAAGTCAATCCAAGTAGGAAAGTCTAATCTATGAGACTTAACGACGCTTTGTGGGCTTATTGTACAACATATAAAACTCCTATAGGAATGTTATCCTACTGCCTAGTCTATGGTAAGGCCTACCACTTATCAATCGAGTTAGAGCACAAGGCATATTGGACTATCAAAAAGCTCAATTTTGACTTAGATTTTGTTGGGACCCAATAGAAACTCCAACTCAATGAGTTGGAAGAATTAAGGAAAGATGCATATGACTCTGCATGATTATACAAAGACCTGATGAAGGTTACACATGATTCCCAAATCTTAAGAAAATCCTTCACACTTGGGCAAAAGGTCTTCCTATATACTCTAGATTGCATCTCTTCCCAGGCAAACTCAGATCTAGAAGGACTGGACCTTACATAGTGTGCACAGTCTATCTTCATGGGGCTATTGAGATTGAGAAAGATGGGGAGATCCAAAAAGTTAATGGCCAGAGGTTAAAACCTTTCCTAGAAATGCATGACCCCGAGATTGATGAAACACCTTTACTGGCCCTCATTATCATGACCCACCTTAGACTTTTCGAGGAACCTTTATAGCTATCATCTTAGCACTCATCATTATGTCTAACTGAGGACATAAAACTTAGTGCTACCTAGAAGGCAACCGAAATGTTTTTTTTTTAAATCTCCATCTTCTACATCTTTCCATATAAAGTCTTATGTTTTCAAACATTGGGGACAAAGTTTCATTTAGGTTGCGGGTGTAGATGCATATAGAGATTTTGATTTTCTTGAGTTTTTTTTTTTAAATGATTTTTGGAAGAGTTCCCTTATTGTGATGAGAATTAGATGTTCAAAATTTAGTAATTCTACCATTTTCACCTCTTAATGAGAGTGCATATGATTAGTTTTTCATATTATTTATGTTTTGAAGCATTTTATAAAAGTTAATTCTCGACAAATATTTACACACAGCACATAGTCAAGACTAATAGAGAGGTATAACTTGGAGACTCTAAGGATAATTAGTGGAGACCCATAACCAACTACGTTTAAAGGCTATCTTCTTTCATAGAATTGTAAGTAATTCCATAGTTTCTTCAATGTATATAACTTGGTGTGATCTTATTATCCATGATTTGGATAACTATTAAGAATAAATAGGAGCAATAGCTTTATTTTCAAAAAAATTATTGAATATGATAGGCTTTAAGAAACCTCGAAAATGATATAGGCCACCTTTTTTCAGTCCAGAGACATATTGCCTACCTAGTATATTCCATATCACTAACTAGCCTTTGAGCATATCATTGAGCCTTTCTTTCTTAAACTCACTCGCCTTAACCCGTAAAAACAAATAAAAAAATAACCATTACCCATTTTCAAAATGAGTAGAGTTAATAGAAAAGTTCAAAAGAGGACAAAAATTCAAAGAAGTAAGAAAATTAGAAGCCTTTTTTCCAAAGAATCCAAAAGAAAAAGAAGAAGGAAAAGAAAGAAGTATCAGAAGAAAAAAAAATTAGAAAAAATTGAAAGACAAGAATACAAAGGAAATTTACTTCAAGAAAGTCAAGGAAGAATTATCCAACAATCAATAGAAGACCACTACTCAATTTTGAACCTTTGAAATCCTTATACCCTTCTTTTCTAAACCAATCCCAAGCCTATGTTTCATCCTAGTTAAAGACCTATGGATTGGAACATAGCCTTAAAGAGAAAATAAAAAGAAGGAACTAAGGTAATATACCCCTACTATTCTTGGTAATGACATCCACTCTTAAGGATCAGTTTCTTTTGTCTCTTTAGCACTTAAAAATTTATGTGAACCATTAGCTTGTTGGACTAAGTCACATAATGAGAAATATGTTCAAACCTCATCTAAGAGCTTCAATTCTGAGAATATACCTGTGAGGATTTGAGGTCAAGACATATTTCCAATGAAATTTAAGCATATCTAGTTAGAAGTCAGAACTTATGTGGTTGTACACACACATGAACTCTGAGAAATAACTAGAATGAAATATTTTTAGTATGTGTATGATTTCTAAAATTATCAATTCTCTCCATTAAGTTATGAAAAACTAATAGAGTGCTAATGAATGAGGATTCTCTAAGATAAAATAAGGGACTTAACCTTTGGGAATTTTGTGGCTATATTCATTGCAAACCTTCACGAGGCCAAACTCATCCACTATGGGTATCCTAGGGGTTTAAGTGCTTATTGCATGTGCTAAATGCAATCATGAGTACCTATGAAAGTAGCACTTTAAAGTAGTTTTTGTAATATGATATTTCAAATGGTTTGCATGAGATTAGAAAAATGCTAGTTAGGGGTGTGATAAGTGTTTAGTTTTTCATAAAACCCACCAATTAGTTACGTATGTGCTACAACTTACAAGGGTAAATTAGGATTTTTAGACCAAAATTTATAACACATGCATTTTTTACCTAATGAAGAAATTTTTTGTTATTTTCTATGTCCACAAGTTAATCCAAGATACATATGTGATTAATCATGATTTGTTAGGATTTAATAAGAATTTTTTATCATTTGTAGGAAGAAAGATGATGATCTGACGGCCAAGATCAATTGAGATGAACATTGAAAATCAAGATCAAAAGATCTAGTCAAAACCTAAGAATCATCAATCCAACATAAAAAAAAAGTGAAGGATCATCTTGTGGACCAGAAATGAATGCTATTAAAGGCATTAAAGATGGCAAAAGTGGGCCTATGAAGCAACCCAGGCATTCCCACCACCTTTGCATGGAAGCCACTAAGCCACCTTGGACATATAAGCCATGAGAGAAGGTGACAAGCTAAGGAATTCAAGCCAAACCATTCAATCCACTCAAGCCAATGGATTGAGCCATAAATTCAATCCAAGAAAGCTTCCAAAGCCATCCATTAAGCCTAGCTAATGGAACCTTAAAAGTTAGCCATCAAGCTAAGCTAAATGGAAAGCTAGGATTGGAGAAAATTCAAGAGGATTATCCATGAGATTATAAGGGATATTTTGAAGATAATTAAAGGAAATCTTATTAAGATAAGTTGGCATATGGACCAAATACCACTACGTATTTGATTTTCCATTCAAGAATCCTACCATTCCATAACTCTTTCCCCTTCTAAACTCCCATCCTAACCACCCAACCAATCCCAAGTCCTTAAGAAATCAATTAGCCAATCAAAAACCTCCATCACACCTCTCTTTCCTAAGTCCTTCCTACACCCCACTTTCCTCCCACCTTCTTTTCCTCTTCCCATCTCTTTCCTACCCTATCATCTAACCCACCTTCCTACTTAGGAGGAGCTCCAACAAATATTGAAGAGGGTGAGGCCCCTTCCTCAAAAGGTGGCATCTCCCACCTAATCCACTCCAAAGGCAGCCATCTCTCACCCCTTGTTTCCTATTTGGAAACCCTAGCCTTTCCCCTACCCTAACCATCCAAAATGAGAAGATTTCGTCCCCACCACACCTTGTTATTAGATTACCCTAGAAAAAATAGGAAATTAATTATAAAGCCATCACAAACCCAAGCATAAGAGGGACCTATTCTCAAAGGGAAAAAGGCGCCTTCTCCACTGGGGAAGGAGACGTCCTCTTCCTATCTTCCCATTCTCTCCTTTCTACTTTGGATTTTCTTTTCTTGGGTGATGCTACTTCTTTTCCTAAGGTGCGAGGCATATTTCATGCTTTTCCACACCTTTTTTTAGGGTATTTGATTCTCCATTCACAGTTAGTTCAGTTTACTTCTTGTTTGATCCGAGTGCTTGTGATGCTAACTTTTACTTGATTTCCTTTGTCCTTTCCTTACCTTAAAAACTTAGATTCAAGGCTAGTTTTCACTTGAAGTGATAGATAAGGAAGTCTTCTTGATTCTATCTTTTCACTTCACCTTTCATTGCCTCTTGATTCTCATTATTTTCCATTGAATTCTAGCTTTGTTTGTTTTAGTTTCCATTGAGTTTCAGCCTTGTTTACTGGAGTTCCTTTGAGTTTTTCCATATATGCCATGAGAGTTCCCTTGGATTTCAATCTTATTAAAGGAGGAATCATCTTTAATCTTTAGTTTTGGATTTAAGTTGGAAAAAAGGTGGTGCATGTTCATCAAAAGTGAATGCACATTTCATGTTTTCATGTGTATACAACTCATTGATGATTATTTGAATCCTACTTTATGTGACAACCCGGGTTTTTTAAAACATGATTTGTAAAGTATTTTGAAAGGCAGGGCCCTTAAGAGTTTAAAAAAATTTCGCAAAACAAAGCAGCGGAAATTCTTTTCTTTAGAACTTGTTTTGAAAACCCAAATCACCACTTCATACATAACATAAGTACAATTTGTGTACAAAATAAAATTCCATTGAAGGAATATACCTTTATTAAACTCCAGGATCCATCCAGTGGTTCACAGTACAGCCAAATCTAGTACAATACTTGTCCAAATTACATAATCCAAAACTCAAGCTCACCATACAATAAAACTCTCAACAAATAAAAATACATGTCTTCAAGGGTGTACCTTGAAGATTATTTTCTTCAAGTCTTTTATAGTCTTCAGCTCCTAACTCTCCTTCCCTGAATCTGAGATATTGCAACAAGTACAATATCTCAGCAAGCAATGCTTGGTAGGGGATTCAAGAAACATAATAATTGACAATGTAATTCAATACTTCATAATCTCAATATCCTTAAACATACTCTTTACTTTGTAAGTTATGTATATCTATATACATACATACATACATACCCTTCATGGGTAAACCAGTTAAATTCGTGAAAATAGTCAAATATCACTCCCAACTAAGCTGATCAATTCTCTTCATTTTGAGAATTTAGTATTACAGCTAATCTCATACTTGGAATTTTCCTTCTTAGGAAACATTGGTAATATACAATTACCTAGCATTTCATTATGCTATAACATAAGGCATTTCACTATGCCTATTCCCATATGCATCATAGTGCAAAATAATCAAAAAGGTTGCTATGCTGCAGTCTAATCCGTACTAGCACGCTCGGATAACTGCCCTGTTCACCACTGATACCACGGTGGAAAATATTATGTCACTGCCCGTATGGGGGGGCAAGACTTTCATAGTGGTGGCCTTCCCATAATTGCCACCACCCGACTTTTACCCTCTCATTGGGCAAGGTATCATCATATCATCAAATTTCAAGGAGCGGGTGGCCAAACCCTCATAACTCCTCTAGCAATAGCATCCCCTAGGCTCATGCCTATTAAAACAAACTCACAAGCCTCCAAGCTTGTATGTAAAATAGATTTCATATATATCAGACCATATGTCTGTTTACTTAGGGCTGAAATATTTTCTAGTTCCTTATTCACTTATAGTTTAGTCCTTAACCATCTTATAGGTGTTTGGTTGGATCATAAGGTTTTCAAGAGATTCAGTACAAGTATTATCATTACTCTTGTCAACATAAGATCATGAGTAAAATCATGTATGTATTCATCAAATCCACCTACCTTTAAGGATTGATCTCTTTTCCCCAAATCTTCCATGATCCTGACCGATGTATGTAATCTGTACATCCATACATATTGTCAATATATAAATTATGAACAATCACTAGATCTGATGTTTAGAATGATCTTTAGATCATTCATATCTAAGTATTTTTCTATCTCTAAGTCTTTGTATGCCCATCTCCTTGATCTTGATCTTTCATAGATCCTTTGATTAACAATCTACACATGTTGATAAAGATCAAGGTCCTAGATCTTCTATTATCTAGTTCTTCTTTGATCTAAGTTCAGTTCTTGGATCATCTCTATGGAGGATGATCTTGGTTTCCTTCCTTGAATCACCTTTGATCAAGGGTTTGGATTATCTAATCTAATGAACTATAACAAGTATACTACTAAACATTCATACTAAGTATAATATAGTGTTCTTATTCTTATTGTTCTTGATCATCCTTATCTTACTTACTGTTTTTATTAGGGTTAGGTAATTTACTAACTTTTTATGCTCTTATTATTATTATTCAACCAGTTAATGTGCTGGTTGAAGGTAGCTTATTCAAGCCTAAATCTAGACTGCTCCTCTTATTTCCAATTGGCTAAAGCTTACTAGTTGAATGGGTGAACATAAAGTGGTTACTTCAATCCTCATGTAAGGAGGCGTTTAGACCTCACAAACATCAACAGAAGGTAGGGGAAGAGCGAGGCTCTATTAGATAACCCCCTTAACCACTATGTTCATTATTGACTAGAATGACCATAGCTCAACCTTTCATAAGGTTCCTATAAGCATGTTTACCCTAAGTTCTCTTTCTAATGGATTTTAATTAAGTCCATGAATATTTATAATGTCATTCATGGGGTTTATTATTCTTTTCCTAATTTGGGCAAAGGATTTGATAATCCTTATATTGTCCTACTAACTATAGCCCTTACTAAGTCCAAAGTATTCCATTCTTAATTGTGTAATGAAACTCTACTTTCCCATTAGAATACATTTTTTATGTTTTATGCTCTTTATGTCATAACAAGTAAATCTACTACTAACATTCAACCATAAATGAATTATAAATTTAAAGCATAAAACTACCTAATTTAACATTCAATGAAAATGAGGCAAGGTACTTAAATTAAATCTAGCACCTTATAATAAGAATGAAACACATATCATACTAAACTCTAAATGTTATACTAGCATGTTTTATAACATAATAATATAAAATAAAAATAATTACATTTACATTTTTAGAAACCTTTACTTATGATCCAACCATTTGATCTTAGATCTTTTCCTTTGATTAAGGATTTTAGTTAGATTTAGGGAATTTTCTCTATTAAGTTCAAAAGATCATATTGATCTATTTTTGTCATAATCTATCCATAATTTCCTTGGATTTCATCATATAAACATTTATTCTTTCTATCCCAAGGATCTGATCACACTTGATCTCATTGATCAATTGGGTCCCTTTGTATTTTTAGGGTTTTTCTACCATAAAGGGTAGATCCCTTAATATATCTCATATCTATCCAATTTAAACATAGATCTCACTTTATTTAAGTAGTATATCATTATTAAAACATGTTTCTAAGATCTAATCATCTCAGATCTTGAAAATCTATGTAATTGGTATCTTATTTCTTTAATACAGAAATTTTTTACTAAATAACATGTCTTTTTTATCATTTCATAAGAAAATAAAGGTTTCAAGCTTTCCATAGCTTCTTTCCGATCTCAATTTAGAGTTCAGATGACTCCAGAATTGAATCGGGAAGTTTACAGTCTTCCTGTGGCCTGTATTTGATCTGGGCCCAGGAACGGACGGCCCAGATCGTTCGGGCAAAAAACCAAGCCGGGTGGACCTAGTCAGGCACTTTCACTGCACTAAAATGTTGAAGCGCCTGCACGAGGCGTCCATGGAAGCATGCAGGACATCGTCCGTCCGATTTGCAGATCGCACAGTCCGTTTCTCACAAGATCGCCACCTCTCCTTTGCCATTTCCCTCACACAAAAATAAACAATAATGGTCAATATGAGAAAAATAAAAAATAAATATAAAACTAGTGCAAAACCCTAAATTAAAGCACCCTAAACCTAGACTAGAGCTAAATAATATAAGATATGGTCCACTACATAAACCGTTGCAATTCCCCAACAACAGTGCTAAAAATTTGTTGTGATTTTAAGTCTTAACTAGCAAGCACATGAATTAGTTATAATAATCCACGCGAGGTTGATCCCATGAGGAATAGAATGGATGTGACATTAGTGGTCCTTAGTTAAATTATCTAACCTTGTGAAATTAAAGAGATCTTTTTCCTAAACTACAATTGGAAGATTAAGACATGAAAGATGGAATTATGCAAAAACTAAAATATGCTAAACTTAACAATCTTCCTAAAACAAACTTTCTAAAAATAAAAATTTCCTAAATTAAAATTTTATAAATTTATAACTTTCCTAATTTGAAAACTTCCTAAAAATGAAATTGAGTAACTTTCCTAAATCAATCTTTCTAAACATGAAAGTTAGCAACTATTGTAAGGAAACAAATCAATTACTTAGCTAAACTAAGAATTAGAAACTAACTAAGATGCAAACTTATAAATAATATAATCTAAAATAAACTACAACTAAACAAGAAAACTAAAGGAAACAATCATTAAGCAAGCAATCTAAGGAGAACTACCCAAGTATCATGCATATGACCATGGGATGGTACACATGATTCATGGGGTAGGAATTGGTCTACTTGACTAAATTAAAAACCTAGCACATAAAATCTAACTCAAGAATTTACTAAGTAATCTAACACTCTAATTGGGTCCTTGAAGAATCAAGCAAACATGAAGTATAGAGTGCTGAAAATTAAACATAAACAATCCATCCAAAAAATTCCAGCTGCATGCTATTTTGATCATTCAATCAATGGGACATGGAAAACATATAATTAAGAACTTCAAATGCAATCAAACATTCAAGAATTAAGATCATTAACTTTTGTAAATAAGTATGAACTAGAAATTCCGGATCACTTCATTGAATCGCATTAAACTACATCAACATAGTAAGCATAAACATGTAATCCAAATCTAAAAATATTGTTCTATTAAAATGAATGCTTCTTGTTCTTAATCAACCCAAAAATACATTACAAGCCTTCTTCAATATTCTATCATCAATCCTAATTAAGCATTTATTTAGATCAATGGAAAATCTACTAGTAAGTGAAGGCAAAGCTTGAGAAACACTATGGAAAACAAGAAGGAAATCAATGGAATAAAAGAGAGAGACCTAATGGAAATGAAAAGAAAAGAAAACAATGGATTCAAGGTGACTTTCCCTTGGCTGTCACTTCAAGGGATAAATAACCTTGGATCTAAACAAGAAGATGCAAAAGAATGGAAGGACAAGACAAATCCCTAAGCATGAACTAAAAAGGATTCAAAAGAAATGAAGATTGAAAGATGAGCAACTAACCTTTAATGAAGAACTAGAGGACAAGGTTTGGCATCATGCATGGAACACTAAGTAGAAGAGAATAGCCACCTTAGGAGAAAACATGGAATGCAAAAGGGTAAGGGAATAAGTGAAGAAAAAGGATGCCTCTCCCTTTGGAGTAGGCGTTCTTTTTCTCTCCACTAAGTGCTGTCTTTTTTTAGTGCTTTTGGGCTCTTTTATATTTTATCCCCTAAGTTTTCTTGGTTGAATCAAAGTAAAGTAGGTTGGGGATGAAAAGGAAATGGAATTGGATGGCTAGGATTAGATATAGTAGTGGCTACTTAGGGTTTTTCAAAGAGGAAATTAAGTGGCCAAGTTAGAATGCATTAAGGTGGAAGACGCTACTTTTTTAGGAGGGAGTGTCTCTCCATTACAAAAATAATGGAATCTCCTTTGAATATGGCAAGTTGGTTGGGGAGATGAGGTAAAAAAGATAGAGGGTGAGGTGGAGAGTAAAATATAGTGATTGGTTGGACTAGAGAGAAATAAGGAGGGTGGAGGGGTGGAAAGACGATTGCCTAGCAGTTTCCTAGCAAGTGGGGATTGGTTGGATGGTTGTAATAGAAGCTTAGGAAGGTAGGGGAGTCTTGGAAAGATAGGACTCTAGAATGGAAAGTGAAATTCGTAGTGGGCCATAGTGGTGATGTGAAAAGTAAGAAAATTGGGAAAAACATGAAAAAATAATAAAAATGGAGAGGTATCTTCCTACTGGTCCATATGCTACCTCATCCTAGTGGATTTTTCCTCAATTATCTTCAAAATATACCCACAAATCCCAAGGATAATTCTTTGGGTTTTCCTCCATCCATGGCCTTCCATGTAGCTTAGCTCATGTGGTGTGATGGCTAACTTTGAGAGCTCCACTAGCTTGGATTCATGGATGGCTTAGATGGCTTTCTTGGCTTACCTTAATGGCTCAGATCCTTGGCTTTGGTGGCTGGCAAGTCTCCTCAGCTTGTCTCGTTGTTCATGGCTTAAATATGACTTTGAGGCTTTGACTGGATCTTTTGATCTTGATCGTTAGTTTTCATCTTGATCGATCTCTACCATTGGATCCTCATCTTACTTCCTACAAAAAGTGAAAAACTCTAATTAAATACTAGAAAAATATGATTAACCACATACTTACCTTGGATTAACCTCTAAACCAGCCAAATATCAAATTTTTGAGTCATTAGGTTAGAAATGCATGTGCTATGAATTTTGGCCAAAACCATAATTTACTTTCCTAATCATGCAATTACTAAAGCAAGAAAACAAAACTTATGGTAAAGAAAAGTTTAACAACTAAAATCTAAGCAATTTCATGCAACAAACATATGAAAATCAAACAAACAATAACTAACTAGATTGCTCTTCCTAGCATGAAGAAAACAACTATGGACAACATATACTATGGACACACTTATGGACGGCATATATAATTTCAACATGAATTGAAATTTTTTTTTCCATACAAGATTGAAGAAGTAATGAATTCAAATAATGATGAAGGAACAATCACTTAACAACTTCATTCAAGTTCAACAGGACGCATGGTATCTTATGACTTTTGATTCACTTGATTGATGAATTCAACTTCAGACAACATTAATTCAAGAGATCATCAACATGTAACAAGTAAGGATTAAGTAAGTTTCATTCATCAACAAAATATAATTCCATTAATCATCAATGAGTTGTATACAATTGAATACATGAAGGGTGCATTCCACTTTTGATTGAAATGCACCAACTTTTCACCACACTCAAATCCAATATTTAATAGCAAAGATGATTCCTCCTCAACAATACTTGATATTGAAGGTAAATCTTAGGAATAATAAGACTAAACTCAAGTGAACTCAAGGAAGCAAGGCTGGAATTCAATGGAAACTTAAAAGAGAACTCAAAAGCTATGAAAGGTAAAGGGAAAACTAGATTCAAGATGACTTCCCATGGCTGTTACTTCAGTGGAAGCCAGCCTTGAATCATAGTTTTTTAAGGCAAGGAAACAACAAAAGAAATCAAGACAAAAGCTAGCATAAAAACTCTAAGATCAAACAAAAGAACAAGTGAGGAGAACCAACCTTGAAAGCTGAAGCAAACACCCTAAAATTAGATGTAAAATGGCTTAGAGAGAAGTCTAACAACCTAGGAAAATAAGTATCACTCAAAGGAGATCCACAAAACAAAGCATAGTGGTGAAGAGAGGGACTTAAGAAGAGGGCATCTCCTTCAAAGGTAGGAGATTTCTTTTTCTTAAGTGTAGAAGCGTGTCCCCAACTTAGGTTTTTGTGGATTTTTATACTTGGTTTCCTTTTTTTTCTAGCGTACTCTAAAAATAAGGTGTGGTGGGGATGAAATATTTTCAATTTGGATGGTTAGGATAGGGGGATAGTTAGGGTTTCCAAGCAAGAAACGAGGGGGATAAGGTGGATGCCTTTTGATGTGGAGTAGGTGGGAAATACTACCTTTTTAGAAAGAGGCATCTCTCCCTTGAAAAATCGTTGAAGGACCTACAATTTAGGAGAGTGGGTGGGATGATAAGGTAGGAAAGAGATGGGAAGAAGAAAAAGAAGGTGGGGTGTAGAAAAAACTTAGGAAAGTGATGTGAGATGGAAGTTTTTGACTAGCTAATTGATTTCCTAAGGACTTGGATTGGTTGGGTGTTTAGGATGGGAGTTTAAGAAGGTGGAAGAGTTATGGGATGGTAGGACTCTTGAATGGAAAGTCAAATTCGTGGTGGTCTTTAGTGGGGAGGTAAAAAGAGATAAAAAGGTGGGAAAAAGTAGGGAAAACATCAAAATTGGAAGACTCTCATCCTTTTGGTCCAGATGCTAACTTATATTCATAAGATTTCCCTTAATTATCTTCAAAATATCCCTTAAAATCTCATGGATAATTGTCTTGAATTTCACCCAATCATAGCCTTCCATTTAGCTCAGCTTGATGGCTAACTTAAGGCTTCTTTGGCTAGGCTTCATGGCTAGCTTTGAAAACTTCCTTTGCTTGACTTCATGGCTCAATCCATTGGCTTGAGTGGCTTGAATTCCTTAGCTTGCCACCTTCTCTGATGGCTTATATGGCTAAGGTGGCTTAAGTGGCTTCCATGCAAAGGTGGTGGGAATGCATGGCTTACTTCATGGACCCACTTCAGCCATCTTTAGCTCCTTTAATCGCATCTATTTCTAGTCCACAAGTTGATCTTGACCTTTGTTTTCATATTAGATTGATGATTTTGGGGCTTTGACTTGATGTTTTGATCTTGATCTTCAATTTCATCCTAATCGATCTAGGCTATCGGATCACCATCTTACCTCCTAGGAAAGGTGAAAACCCCTAATTAAATCTTAGAAAAACATGATTAATCACATATTTACCTTTTATTAACTTCTAAACCTATAAAATAACAAATTTTTCTTCATTAGGTCAAACACGCATGCATTACAAATATTAGACTAAAAATTCTAATTTACTCCTATAAGTTGTAATACATGGGTAGCTAATTAAGTGGTTTTTATGCAAAATTAAACACTTATCACACCCCCCAACCAGGATTTTACTAATCCTAAGAAAAACATGTGATAAATTATTTCACAAAACCAAATACAAGATGTCACTTTCTTAAGTACTCACAATTGCATTTAGCACATGCAACAACCCCTTCAACCCCTAGGTTACCCTTAGTGGATGAGTTAGGCCTTGTGAAGGTTGTGGTGAATAATACCTACAAAATTTCCTAAGGTTGAGTCCCCAATTTTATATCATAGAATCCTCCTTCATTAGCACTCTACTAGCTTTTCACAACTTAAAAGAGATGGTTGACAATTTTACAAATCATACATACACATATTAAAGGTATTTTATACAAGTTATATCTTGGGATGCATGTATGTGTACATCCACATAAGTCATGACATCTAACTAGATATGCTTAAATTCCATTGGAAATATATCTTGACCTCAAATCCTCATAGGTATACTCTCAAAAATGAAGCTCTCAAATAGGGGTTTAAACATATTTATCTCATTATGTGACTAAATCCAACAAGGGTAATGGTTCACATAAATTTTTAAATGATGATGAGATAAAGGAAAGTGATCCCTAAGAGAGGATGTCATTATCAAGAATAGTAGGGGTATTTTACTTTAGTTCCTTCTTCTTTTTTCCTCTTTAAGTCTATGTTCCACCTAAGATCCTTACATTTTAGATGGGACAAAATGCAGGCTTCGATAAGGTTTTGAACAGAAGGGTATAAGGATTTCAAATGTTCAAATTTGAGTAGAGGCCTTCAATGAATATCTATTAGGACACATTTGGGTTTTCTCTAAGTGAATTTCCTTTGTATTCTTGTCTTTCACTTTTTCTCTTCTTTTTCTGATACTTCTTTCTTTTCACTTTTTGTTTTGTTGTGGCTTCTTTGGAAGAAAGACTGCTAACTTCCTCATTTCTTTGAATTTTTGTCCTCTTTTGAACCTTTCTACTAACTCTACTCATTTTTAAATTGGATAATGGTTATTTATTTTACTGATTCTTCTAGCTTAAGGTGAGTGAGGTTAGGAAACAAAAACTCTATAATAGGCTCGAAGGGCTAACTAGTGGTCTAGAATATACTGAGTAGGCTTTAAATCTCTGGATTGAACAAAGGTGGCCTATATCATTTCCTAGGTTTCCTAAAGCCTATTAGATTCAATAAATTTTCTAAAAAATAAAGCTATTACTCCTATTTATTCTTGATAGTTAACCAAAACAAGGATAACAGGATCACATTAAGTTATGTATGTTGAAGAAACTGTGGAATTACTTATAATTCTCTTAAAATAAGATAGTCTCTAAACTCACTAGGTTATAAGTCTCCGCTGATTTTTCTCATGGTCTCCAAGTCATACCTTTCTATTAGTCTCAACTATGTGCTGTGTTTAAATATTTTTTGAGAATTAACTTTTATAAAATGCTTCAACACATGAATAATATGCAAAACTAGTTTAATAACCCCAATTTTTAAAAATTCTCTTTTTATAGAGATTAAAACATGATCTAAAACTTACAAATTATGAATGTACTCAAAAAAACAATCGAAATGACACTAAGTACGTTCAATTCTGAGTTAAAATGAAAAATCTCTAATTTTCTTCATATTTATGAATAAAAAGGTAAAATGGTAATTTTACCCATAACCAAGATCTAAGACTTCAATATTTAGAATTTACTCAAAAATATGATTCCAACGCCACTAAGTATTCTCACTTACGAGTTTAAGAGAACAAAATAAATTTTTCTCCACAAAAGGGCAAAATGGTCCTCTCACACCTTCGTGGGGCCCACAAATGAATCCAATAATGAGAAAACATGTAATGAGTGCTCAAACCACTACCAAATGATATTGGAGAAGGAGGTGGTAGTGGAGGATCCAATGTTAATTTAATATTCAAAAGAATTAAAAATTATTACAAGTAATTATGAAAAATTCAAAAACATCTATAAATACAACCCCAAAAATCCTCCAAAAATGTTCATAAAATTTACATGAAATTATCTTGATTCCCCTACAAAGCTAAATCTAGATTCATTATCAAATATCAAAACTCCCAAAAATCTCTTTTCTTTCATTTTATCTGTCCGCTCTCTAATTGGAACAAGAGACCTAAATTCAATTAGGCACTCTGTTCCAAATCAAATCTCACAAATCTAACCATTCAGATTGTCCTACATACCTTATCAACAAAACCATAAAAGAAATTTCAAGATCCAATGGTTCAAACAATGGAAAATCACAAGATAAGCGGTTCTTGGGCAATCTTATCATCAAGTGGATATTCTTTTAAATTGGGCTGCAAAACCTATGTTTTTCTCCAATCAGGTAGGTGGAAATTCTTTCCACGCTTATTTCATGTTAATTTATATAATTTTTATTTTTTTGAAATTAGTTTTAGGTTAAAAATAATACAAATCAAGTAAGGATAAGAACCCTTAAATTCTAGATGATGGAGGGCTCAGATAGAAAATCTGAGCCATCCAATCGATCTAGAGGGGTCCAAAACCCCTAGGTTAGAATTTTCATTCAATTTAATCAAGTTTTGAACCATTTATTGAAAAGGAATTGACTAGATGGTCCAAAAGGACTGTCCAATCTTCCTAAAAGGATTGAACTCGAGACGCCGCTGCAGGACACCACACAAAAACGCACCTAGCAGGAGCTTCTCCACACATGCCCTACGCATGCGACGCCATCTGTCGGAATGACTGCGTGACGGTGCTGGTCCCAGGAACGCATTACGATGTGCATCCCGGTGATGGGAGTGCGCCAACAGGTCTGCTCCGTCCAACTGATCACGGCCAACCATTTCGCTGGGCAAGATCAAATCTAGACCGTCATAATTACTATGAACTTCAGTCTTTAATTGTGGAGTCATCTGATCTCCAAATTAAGATTGAAAAGAAGCTATGGAAAGCTTGTAAGGTCTATTTTCATTTGAAATCATAAAATTGATAAAACTATGCAAGAAACTTACTATTTTTAAGAATTTAGCTTCTAATTTTCATGATCTTCAAGATCTGAGATGATCAAATCTTAGGGATCTACTGCAATGATGATATAATGTTAAAATAAATCAATATCCATGATTTATTTTGACAAGATTTAACATAAAATGAGAAATCTACCCTTTATAGTAGAAAAACCCAAAAAAATAGAAAGGGACCCACTTGATTAATAAGATCAAGTATGATCAAACCCTTGGGATGGATTGAATGAATGATATCATGATGGAATCCAATTTGATCATGGATTAAATATGACAAAAACAAGTGGATATGATCTTTTGATCTTAATGGAGTAAAAACCCTAAATGTAATTAAAACCCTTGATCTAAAGGAAAAGATCTAAGATCTAATGGTTGGATCACAAGTAAAAGTTTCTAATAATCTTAATAAAATTAGTTTAATTGTCTTTTATTTGATAATAGAATTGCAACTGTGATTCATGTAATAAATTAGGAAGCATGATAGTGTAATTCTTAAATTTTAGCATGCTATGCTCTAAGTGTTATTAGTTTGTTATTAGGTTGGTAGATTTAATTAGCTTAGGGCCATGTTCAGTTAAATTTAAGATTTTAGCATGATTCCATTAGATTTGTAGTAAAATTTCATGTATTTCATAACTTAAGATCATGTTAGTTTAAGTATAGTTTTATTCCAGTAAGTTAAGTTACATTTATAGGAAGCATGTTAGTATATATGGTTATTAAACTTATATTGGATTTATGCTTTAAAGTTTATGATTTAATTGTTGTCAAATTTTATTAATAGATTCAATTGTTAAGTAGTTGTTAAGATCTAATGAGCATAAATCACCTAAAATATAAACTAATGGAATATAGAGATTCATGGACAATTAAGATGAGTGAATGACTTTGACTTAATATTAGTAAGGGCTATAGTTAGTAGGACAATATAAAGATTATCAAATCCTTGGCCCAAACTAGGAGAATATGAAACCCTATGAATGACATTTTAAATGTTTATGGATTTAATTAAAATCAACTAGAAAGCGTACTTAGAGTTAAAATGCTCATAGGAACCTTATGCAAAGTTGAGCTAAGGTCACTCTAGTGAATGTTGAACATGGTGATTAAGGGGGTTTTCTAATAGAGCCTCGCTCTTTCCCTACCATTTGTTGTTGTTTATGAGGTCAAAATGCCTCCTTGCATGAGGATTGAAGTAACCACTTTGTGTTCAGTCATTCAACTAGTATGCCTTAGTCAATTGGAAATAAGAGGAGCTATCTAAACTTAGGATGGAATAAGCTATCTTCAACCAGTACAACATTAACTGGTTGAATAATAATAATAATAATAATAAGAGCATAAAAGGTTTGTAAATTATCTAACCCTAATAAAAATTGTAAGTAAGATAAGGATGATCAAACAAGATCCATGGGATCTTGAATGATTAAGAACAATGAGAATCCTAATGTTGTATTTTAGTATATATCTATGTATGCATGTTGTAGACAAATCTAGATAGAGAATCCAAACCCTTGATCAAATATGATTCAATGAAGAGAACCAAGATCATCCCCCTAAGGGATGATCAAACTACTGAACTTAAATCAAAGAAGAACTAGATGATAGAAGATCTAAGCTATTGATCTTTATCAACAAGTATAAATTGTTGATCAAAGGATCTATGAAAGATCAAGATCAAATAAAGGAATACACAAATACTTAGAATAGAAAATACTTAGATCTAAAAGATTAGAAGATCATTCTAACTGTCAGATCTATTGATTAATACTATCTGAGGAAGATAGATCATGATAGGACACAAGATCTAGATCCTTTATATCAAAGGACAAGATTAGACAAAGAATATAGATAGGATAAAAAATATATATAGGATTATTCATATTGTACAAATATTGACAGTATGTATGGATTTACAGATTTCATATGTCAATCAGGATCATGGTAGATTTGAAGAGATGAATCACTACTTGAAGGTAGGAGGATTTTATGAATGCATCTACATGAGAAATACATGTTGAATAAATGATCTTATGTCTAGAAATGCTGACATGTATAATGTAAATACTTGTATTAAATCTATTGAAAACCCTTATGATCTAACCAAAACACATATGAAATGGTTAAGTTAGCTAAGTGAATAAGGAACTAGAAGGCATTCCAGCCCTGGATAAATAGACAAATTGTCTGATATGTATAAAATCAATACATGGGAATCATTCATATAGAATGGTGATCCCTAAACTAGTATGAGCATGGGTATCATTCATTGTAAATAATGATCCCTAAGTTTGAAGTGAAATCCTATCCTCGTTATATGAATACCAAAATACGAGGATGATGATATAAATAGACAAGACATCTGATAAGTAAAAAATACTTTATATACAAGCAAGGAGGCTTGTGGATTTTGTTTTAAACAAGCATATGCCCGGGGATGCTATGCTAGGAGGGTTATGAGGGTTTGGCCACCCGCTCTCCAAAATGTTATATATATGATGATATCGTACCCAAAGAGAGGTAAAATGTCGAGTGGGGCAATTATGGGAAGTCCACCACTATGACAGTCTGTCTCCCCATATAGACATGACATAGATGATTTTCCACATTTGGTATCTGTGGAGTATGAAAGCAGTTATTCGAGCATGCTTGTATAGATTAGACTGTAGCATAGTAGTCCTTTGAGTATTTTGCATTATGATGCATGGCATAATGAGATGCAGATACTGCAAAATAAGGGAGTACTTTCCCAGCAGAGTTTGGATATTTTGTCAACTCAGTATGGCTGAGTGTGATGATACTGCCCAAACGAGGGAGTATTTTCCAACGGAGTCTGGATGATTGATCAACTCAGTGTGTTTGAGTGTGACTATTGATGTTTGATATATTAACTATTTTTCACTATTTTGACCGTATATATATATGACATATACAGTATGTATGTATAAGGATGTATATATATATATATGAGAAAGTAAAGAGATTGATCCATGAGTATGTTTATGAACAATGAGATTCTGATGTATTAGGATTATACTATCAAATTATTATGCTTCTTAAATCCCCTACCAGCATAGCTTGCTGAGATATTGTAAATGTTTCAATGTTTACAATATCTCAGATACAGAGAAGGAGAATTAGGAGATCAAGACTTGAGAAGACTTGGAAGAATTATCAATCAGTGTATTCTCCTTGAAGACATGTATTTTTATTTGAGAGCATTGTACTATATTGAGAGTTTTTAATGTATGGTGAGGTTTGAATTTTGGATTATGTAATTTGGACAAGTACTGTATTTATATCCAAGCTGTATTGTGAACCACTGGATGGATTCTAGAATTTAATAAAAATGTATTCCTTCAATGGAATTTTATCTTGTACTAAATTCTACTTATGTTATGTATGAAGTGATGACTTAGGTTTTATAATACAAGCACTAAAGAAAAGAATTTTTTCTGCTTTGTTTTGAAAAAAAAAATTACTACTAAGGGCGCCCTGCCATTGAAAAATGTATTACAAAATGTGTTACAAAAACCCGGGTCATCACAACTAGTCAAATGTATTGCCATTATGAGGGGAATAAAACAGAATTACTAAATTCTGAACATCCAATTCTCATCATAGTAAGGGAACTCTTCCATTTTATTTTTTTAAATCTTAAGAAAATTCAAAATATCTATATGCATCTACACCCCCCAACCTAAATGCAACATTGTCCCCAATGTTTAAAAACATAGCACTCTACATAGAAAGATGTTGCGATAGAGATTTTAAAAACATCTAGGTTGCCTCCCATATAGTGTCAAGTTTTACATCTTCAACCAAACATAATGATGAGTGCTAGGATGATAAGATGCAAAAATTCATGGAAAAGTCTAAGGTGGGTCATGATAATTAGGGGATAGTAAAAGTGTTTCATCAATTTCAGATCCAGCATTTCTAGAAAAGGTTTTAACCTTTGACCATTAACATTTTGGATCTCCCCATCCTTCTCAATTTCAATGGCCCTGTGAGGATAGATTGTGTGCACTATGTAAGGTCTTGTCCATCTAGATCTGAATTTGCGTAAGAAGTGATGCAATTTAGAGTTATACAATAAGACCTTCTATCCAAGTGTGAAGGATTTTTTTATGATTTGACGATCATGTGTAACCTTCATTTGGTCTTTGTATAATCGTGCAGAGTCATATGTGTCTTTCCTTACTTCTTCCAACTCATTGAGTTGGAGTTTTCAGTGGGTCCCGGCAGAATCTAAGTCAAAATTGAGCTTTTTAATAGTCCAATATGCCTTGTGCTCTAACTCTACTAGTAAGTGGAAAACCTTACCATAGACTAAGCAGGAGGGTAACATTCCAATAAGGTTTTTATATGCTATAAGATAAGCCCACAAAGCATTGTTAAGTCTCATAAACCAGTCTTTCCTACTTGGATTGACTATCTTTTCTAGAATCCATTTGATCTCCCTATTAGATACTTCTAATTAGCCATAGGTATGAGGGTTGTATGGGGTAGCTACCCTATGGTTGACACCATAAATTTTCATTAAATTCTTAAATATTTTATTACAAAAGTGTTTTTCCCCATCACTTATTATGACTCTTGAAGCACCAAACCTTGCAAAGATATTTTCTTTTGAGAATTTTACCACAACTTTGTGGTCATTGTCTTTGCAGGGTATATCCTTCACCCACTTGACCAAGTAGTCCACTCCCACTAAGATGTAAAGATTTCTAAAATAATTAGGAAAGGGTCCCATGAAATATATGCTCCAAATATCGAATGGTTCTCCAATAAGGATTGGGTTTAAGAGCATCATATTCCTTCCTAGACTAACTAATCTTTGACACCTCACACATGCTGTGTAGTAAGCATGTGCATCCTTAAATATAGGAGGCCAATAAAAACCACACAACAAAATTTTTGCAGCTATCTTTCTCAAGCTAAAATAGCTCCAACATGTATAGTCATGATAAAAGGAGATAATTTGATTGTGTTCACTATCTGGTATACATCTCCTAATTACCTGATTAGGACTATACTTGAATACATACAAGTCATCCCAAGTAAAATATCTAACCTTAGTAAAAAATCTCTTTTTATCTTATTCAAACCAATGATTAGGCAACTGTCATATAACAAGATAATTAATAATATCACCATGCCAAGGTAACTGGGAAATATGCAGTAATTGTCCATCCGAGAAGGATTCAATTATAGGCATGTGATCGCTAGTATGCTTCACCACAAATCTAGATAAGTGGTCTATTACAATATTTTTGAAACCTTTCTTGTCCGAATTTCTAAGTCAAACTCTTGTAGTAGTAGTAGTAGTAGTATCCAACAGATCAACCTAGATTTTGCATTCTTTTTAGAAAGGAGGTACTTTAAAGCTGTGTGATCCTAGTATACTATAACTTTAGACCCTAACAAGTAAGATCTAAACTTATCCAGAGCAAACACTACAGCTAACAACTCTTTCTTAGTGGTTGAATAATTGAGTTGCACATCATTTAGTGTTTTACTAGTGTAATATATTACACGGGGAAGTTTATCGATGTGTTGCACCAAAATAGCTCCAATGGCATAATTTGATATAACACACATAATCTCGAAAGGTGTGTTCCAATCTGGTGGTTAGATAAGGGGTGCAGAAGTCAACTCAACCTTAAGTCACTCAAATGCTTTTTTACAGTCCTCATCAAAGTCAACTATCCCACTTTGTACCATAAAATGGCACTTTTCCTAGTTTAAAACAAGACTCTTCTCCTCGCACCTTACAAGTACTAGCTTTAAGTGGTGCAGGCACTCATCAAATGATGATCCAAATACTGAGAAGTCATCCATAAAAAACTCATGAAACCTCTCTACCACATGAAAGAAAATGCTCAACATACACCTTTGAAATGTAGTAAAAGCGTTACAAAGCCCAAAAATCATATGTTGGTAGGCGAATGTTCCAAAAGGGTAGGTGAAGGTGTTCTTCTCCTAATCCTTATGTGATATAGGAATTTGGTTGTAACCAAAGTATCCATCCAGAAAATAATAATAACTATGTCGGCCAAGTTCTTTAGCATTTGGTCTATAAAAGGTAGAGGAAAGTGATCTTTCCTCATAACCATGTTCAATTTATGGTAATCAATGCAAACACTCCACCTGGTGATCATGCAAGTGGGTACTAATTCATTCTCCTCATTTTTTACTACCATTACCACAAATTTCTTGGGTACAACCTAAACGAGTTGACCCAAGTGCTATCAGAGATGGGATATATTACGCCAACATTTAGAAGCTTTAGGACTTCATCTCTAACCATGTATGTCATATGGCTGGACTAGTCCCTTTTATGTCTAATATCATCCACCCTAGAGCAATTTTATATTCCTTAAGGACATCTAAACGATTACCCTCCTGTTCATTATTAAAATCTAATGCTATTATCATAGGTAAGGTTTCATCTAGGCCTAAGTATGAATATTTCCAGTTGTCAAGAAAGGGTTTTAGGTCCAGAGATGGTGGTTGCTCTATCGAGGGTATGGGGACCAATTTAGAAGGTGGGAGTGGTTCCACATACGAACCCCACTTGGAGCTATCCATGATTGGAGAAACCTCCAAAAGGTTATTTACCTCCTTAATAGACTTGTCTAGATCAAATTCTCCATTAAAGTGCATGAGACAAGCCTCTAGTGTGTTAGAGATGGATGATGGTGGATGAATGTCTTTAATTAGACTCTCGATCAAATTGACATCATAAGAATCATCAACGTCTAAATGTTGTTGATCAACATTTAAGGCATTTAGCATAGCTTTCATGATTTTGAATGACAATTTCACTACACCATTCCTATAGTTAATAATGGCATTGGACATCACCAAAAACAGACATCCAAGGATGACCAGAATCTGACTGCCAGGATCAGATACAGGTTGCGTGTCCAATACAATGAAATCAACTGAGTAATAAAAATGGTCCACCTATACCAATACATCTTCAATCAAACTACTGGGTATCTTGATAGATCTATTAGTTAACTACAACATGGCAGTGGTTGGTTTTAACTCACAGAGTCTGAGTTGCTCATAGACAAAGTATGGCAACAAGTTAACACTAACCCCTAGGTCAAGTAATGCCCTAACTATGACATGATCTCCAATAATGGAGGAAATGGTAGGACATCCTGGGTCTTTAAATTTTGGTGGAGTCTTGTGATATACCAAAGAGTTTATCTACTCAGTGAGGAAAGCCTTTTTCTAGACATTTATCTTTCTTTTTCTAGTGCAGAGCTCTTTCAAGAGCTCAACATAGAAGGAGATTTTTCTTATTGCATTGAGTATTAGAATATTGATTTAAACATGTTTAAATACATCCGTTAACTCATTAAAGTTTGTTCCCTTCCTAGCCTTGTTCAGTAGCTGAAGAAATGGGGTTTTGGGCACATAGGGTGCCTCCACTATAGGATTTTCATGAGTTTTCTATTTCTCTTTCTCCTATGTTTTGGTTGCCTCCTTTTCCTCTACAGTTTCCTTAGCATACCCTACTTTGTTATTGATCTAATGATCACTTCTAAGGGTGGTTGTAGACTTGGCATGCTCATGAGGGTTCTAATTTTGAGAACTTGACCCTATCTCAAATTGACCCTTAGGGTTAGGGATGGGTTGACTAGGGAACTGACCCTTTTTTGTATTATGTAGTTCAGCTGATAACCGGCTAACATGCCTCTTTATCTTGGCTACAGCTTGAGAATTGGTATTCTAGAATTGGTTCAGATACCTTTGTGTTTCTTCATTTTGTTTTTCAAACATGCTCTAAATCATATCCTCTAAAGATGGTTTCTTTGGTTGTAGAGGTAGTTAGAAGCTAGGTAGCTGCTGAGGAACTATAGCTCTAGGAGGAAAGTTTTGAAGAGGGGGGTTCACAGATGGTCCCTTGGTAACTATTCTTTGACTAGGAAAAGTTGGGATGCCTAGCCCATCCAGGGTTGTAGGTTTCACAATATGGTGTGTTGCTAGGTTGGAGATATGCATTCAATGCATTTGCTTGGTCAACAAGATAGTCATTCAACACTCTACTTGATGGACAAGATGTGGTGATGTGGGCTGGAGTACAACAGAGAGCACAAACCTCTTGTGGAAGTTTAAGAGATGTGGCAACCATAAAGGATTGAAACATAGTTTCAAGCTTATCTGCTCAACCATCATACTTTTCCACTCTTGCTAGTACAAACTCGAGCTTATGGGATATATCAATATGCACTCATATCTCATAGAGAGACCATCTCTTGGTGGGCTGGTTGTTTCTCTCTCTTCTATTTGAATAATCTCATTGCTGGGAATTATCTGCTAGAGTCTAAAAGAACTCCCAAGACTCACTCTCATCCTTTAACATGAGGGCCCCTCCACTCGCTACATCTACCATTTGCCTATTCTACAGTGTCAATGCCACATAGAAGTAGTGAACCTGCTACCATTTCTCAAATCTACTGCTGCCAACTGTCAACATTCATAATATTGTTCATCATCCCTTTGTTGAAAATTGATAATTTCATGATGGAATGCATTTCTTTTGTGAACGTGGAAGAATTTGTTTAAAAACTTCCTAGAAAATTGGTCCCATGTGTTGATGGAACCTACCTCCAAGGAATTAAACAATAATTTGGCTTTGTCCTTAAGAGAGAATAGGAATAGCCTAAGCCTAATAGAATTGTCCAAAAAAATTTAGAACCTAAATGTAGTGCAAATATCTAGGAACTCCTTATTATGTAAGTAGGGGTCTTCTCGATTCTCGACCATAAAAAGTAAGGAGTAACTAGATGACTCCCGACTTTAACTCGAAGTGGTTTGTGTTTGTAAGAGGTAAAATTATGTAGGATTGGGTGTGGAGTTGTAGTGTTGCATAGAAATCTTTAATAGCTTTACGCTCAACTTCTACTGGTGGCTACACCATAGGGATAAGAACTTGGTTTCTTTCCCCTTGTCTAAGGTTATATTGAATCTTTAGGTTGAAAGGTATTAACACTAGGTTCTGAGATCGATGCCCTTACATAAACTACCTTAATCTAAATGTTGACTCTAACTCTACATGATGAGAAAACAAATCCTAGTATCTACTAATCGAGCATTGTCTTCATTATCTTTGCTTAGTGCATACGTGGTAGTTTCTTTTACCTAAATCTAGATAGCTCTTCATCTTATTCAGATTTGACTACTACTTACCAATTAGGTTATGCTCAAAAGTGGTTCCTACAATCCTCATGTTAGGAGGCGTTTAGACCTCAACTAACATCAACAAAAGGCCTAGAAAAATTAGTTGGATTTTAAGACATCCATTATAACCACAATGCTCAGAAGCCAATGCAGTGACAATAGATTGCATCCTTCTAAAAGTGTCCTACGATCTTAATACCCCATGTCTCTTTCTAATTGATTTTAAATTTAAATTCAAGGGTTGGGATCTCAACATACAAGTATATTGATTGATTCCTAGGTGGGCCAAGGAGCTAGTGATGCAATCCAATCCTTATCTTATAAGGATTCCTGTGGGGTCCTTACTAACATTAATTCCATTCCACCATAAAGCATTTAAAAATGCAATGCTAAACAAAAGCAAACTAATGCATACCTATATGCTACTTGACAAAGAGTCAAGCACCTTAACAGATGGGACACTATAACCATGCAACCTATGCTTTTGTTATAGTTGAGCTCAGGCTAACCTTTCTTAAATAAGTGTACAACTAATGCAATAATCCTAAGTAAGGATGCAACAATTATTAATGAAAGATCCTAATCTATATGATTTATTCTACCATACAAACACAAAATTATACTAAATGAAAATTATCCAAAAAATTAAATTTTGAGTGAGAGATGCTCGCAGTGAAGTATTCGATGATTATCAAGTGTGGGCCACCAAATCCCACACTTGTCTTGTAGTATTACAACCCATTTAAAATTAAATAAATAATAAATTTCAAATTACAATGGGCCTCACTACAATTTCCACTCAAATCCTAATCCAGGAAAGTAATAAACCTAATCTATGGTGATGAAGTCATGGCACACTGGATTGCCACTGTTCCTTTGCCAATTTCTCTACAAAAATCAAAGAAATATGGTCAATATGAGGAAAATAGCAACAAATGAAAAAATAAAATAAAAACTCTAATCTAATGCATCCTAACCTAGTGTAATAACCCCAATTTTTGTAAATTGATTGAGATAATCACTTAAAGTTTGAGTTTTCAAAAATTTCAGGCTAGAATATTAGGTTATTGGAAATTCTCTTTTTATAGAGATTAAAAATTAATTTAAAACTTAGAAATTATGAATGCACTCAAAAAATCGATTTAAATGACATTAAGTACGTTTAATTCCGAGTTAAAATGAAAAATCCCTAATTTTCTTTATTTTATGAATAAAAGGATAAAATGGTAATTTTGCACATAGCCATGAACTAAGACCTCAATATTTAGAATTTACATGAAAGTGAAATTCCAAAACCACTAAGTATGCTTGATTCCGAGTTCGGGAGAATAAAATGGATTTTTCTCCATGAAGGGGCAAAATGGTCTTTTCACACCCCGTGGAGCCCACAAGGGGCCCACAAACGAATCCAATGCCCAGAAAACATGTAATGAGTGGTTAAACCACTACCAACTACTGGTAGAGAAGGATGTGGTAGTGGAGGATCCAATGTTAATTTAATATTTAAAAGAATTAAACATAATTATTACATGTAATTATGAAAAATGCAAAACACCTATAAATACCCCTCCAAAAATGTTCATTAAAATTCTCATGAAAGCATCTTGCTTAATCTGAAAAACTAATCTAGATTCCTTCCCAAATTTCCTAAACTCCCCGAAAGCTCCCTTCTTGTACTTTCTCTCTCCTCTCTCTAATTAGAACAAGAGACCTAAATTTAATTAGACACTTTGTTCAAATAAGCTCACAAATCCCACCGTCCATACCATCCTAGACTACCTTATCTACAAAACTCCAAATCAATTTGAAGATCCAACGGTGCAATTAATGAGAAATCACAAAACAAGCGACTATTAGGCTATCTTATCATCAAAGGTTATTTATTTCAAATTGGACTTCAAATCTATGTTTTTTCTCCAATCAGGTAGGTGGAACCACTTCTTATATTTATTTATTGATGTTTTATGTAATTTTTATTTTTTTGTAATTAGTTTTAGGTTAAAATTTATAAAAATAAAGTAAGGACCAAAACCCTTTAATTCTAAATGATTGAGGGTTCAGATGAAAAATCTGAGCCATCCAATAGATCCATAAGGGTCCCAATACACTAGGGTAGAAATTTCATGAATTTTCATTGAGTTTTGAGCCCTTAATTGTAGAGAGATTGATTGGACAGTCCTTTTGGATTGTCCGATCTCCCAAATCAAGTTGAAACTTGACACGCACTGCGAAACGCGACACAAAAATGAGCCTTATGGGAGCATTTCTGCATGCACACACCCCGTGGGACGTTGTCCCGAAGGGATGACCGCGCGATAGCACCGGTCACCAGGGGAGCACGTTACACTTGCGTCTCAATGATAAGCGCACGGCAATCGCTCCACCCGATCGAATCTGGGCCATCCGTTCTGCTAGGCTCAGATCAAATCTAGACCCTAGGAACGACTGTGAACTTCACAGTTCAATTGTGGAGTCATCTAAACTCTAAATCAAGATCAGAAAGAAGTTATGGAAAGCTTATAACTTCTATTTTCTTCTAAAGTCATAACATTTAGAAAATTCTTTATGAAACTTTCTGTATTTAAGAATTTAGCTTCTAATTTTTATGATCTTTAAGATCTGGGATGATCAGATCTTGGGGATCTAATTTACTGATGATATAATGTTGAAATAAAGTGATAACCATGACTTATTTAGATATATCTAAGATAAATTGAGGGATCTACCTTTATGATAAAAAAAATCCTAAAAATACAAAGGGACCCACTTGATCAATAAGATCAAGTATGATCAGATCCTTGGGATGGATTGAATGATGGATATTATGATGGAATCCATTGAGATCATGGATTGAATATGACAAAAGCAAAGGGATATGATCTTTGGACCTTAATGGAGTAAAAGCCCTAAAATTAATTAAAATCCTTGATTAAAAGGAAAAGATCTAAGATCTAGTGGTTGGATCATAAGTAAAGGTTTCTAATAATCATAATATAATTAGTTTCATTGTCTTTTATTTGATAATAGCATTTTAAATGTGAATTATGTTATAAAGCATGATAGTGTAATTCTTAGATTTTAGCATGCTATGTTCTATATGTTATTAGATTGTTATATTAGGTTGATAGATTTAATTATCTTAGGGCCATGTTAGTTTACATTTGAAGTTTAATCATGATTCTATTAGATTAGGAGTAAAATTTTATGTATTTTATAACTTAGGGGCATGCTAGTTTAAGTATAGTTTCATTTCATTAAGTTAATTACATAGGAAGCATGTTAGTGTAAAATGTTGTTAAAATTATACTAGATTTCTGCTTTAAAGTTTATGATTTAAATTTTATTAGTAGATATAATTTTTTAATTAGTGGTTATGTATTAATATTCATAAATCACAAAAAATTAAATCTAATGAGAAAGTAGATTTTCATGATACAAATAAGAGTGAATTATTTGACTTGGACTTAATTAGTAAGGGCTATAGTTAGTAGGACAATATAAGGATTATCAAATCCTTGGCCCAAACTAGGAGAATAATAAATCCCATGAATGACATTTTAAATGTTCATGAACTTAATTAAAATCAATTAAAAAGAGTACTTAGGGTTAACATGCTCATAGGAACCTTATGAAAGGTTGAGCTAAGGTCACTCTAGTGAACTTTGAACATATTGGTTAAGGGGGTTTTCTAAAAGAGCCTCGCTCTTCCCCTACCTTCCATTGACATTTGTGAGGTATAAATGCCTCCTTGCATGAGGATTTAAGTAACCACTTTGTGTTCACCCATTCAGCTAGTAAGCCTTAGCCAATTGGAAATAAGAGGAGCAGTCTAGACTTAGGTTAAAATAAGTTATCTTCAACCAGTAAAACATTAACTGGTTGAATAATAATAATAATAATAATAATAAGAGCATAAAAGGTTAGTAAATTATCTAACCCTAATAAAAATTGTAAGTAAGATGAGGATGATCAAATAAGATCCATTGGATCTTGATTGATCAAGAACACTAAGAATAATAACATTGTATTGTACTTAGTATGCATGTTTATTAGTATGTATGGTATAGATCAAATCTAGATCATTAGATTAGATAATATAAACCCTTGATCAAATATGATTCAAGAAAAAGAACCAGGATCATCCTCCTTAGGGATGATCAAATAACTGAACTTAGATCAAAGAAGAACTAGATGATAGAAGATCTAGGCCCTTGATCTTTGTCAACAAGAATAGATTGTTGATCAAAGGATCTATGAAAGATCAAGATCAAAGAGATGGATAGCCAAAGACTTAGAATAGAAAATACTTAGATTTAAAAGATTAGAAGATCATTCTAACCATCAGATCTATTGATCAATAGGATTATTCATATTGTATATATATTGACAATACCTATGGATTTACAAATTACATACATCAATCAGGATCATGGAAGATCTGGAGAGATGGATCACTACTTGAAAGTAGGAGGATTTTATGAATGCATCTACATGGGATATACATGTTGAACCCATGACCTTATGTTGACAAGTGTAATGTTAACACTTGCATTAAATACCCTGAAACCCTTATGATCCAACCAAACACATATGAAATGATTAAGTTAGAATTGAGGACTAGACTCTAAGTGAATATGGAACTAGAAGATATTCCAGCCCTAAGTAAACAAACAGATTGCCTGATACATATGCAACCTATTTTACATACAAGCATGGAGGCTTGTGGTTTTGTTTTAAACAAGCATAAGCCTATGGGATGCTATGCTAGGGGTGTTATGAGGGTTTGGCCACCCACTTTCTAAAATTTGATGATTTGATGATACCTTGCCCTATGAGAGGTTAAAAGTCGGGTGGGACAATTATGGGAAGGCCCCCACTATGAAAGTCCTGTCTCCCCATATGGGCAGTGACACAATATTTTCCACCATGGTATCAATGGTGAACAAGGCAGTTATCCGAGCACGCTAGTACAGATCAGACTATAGCATGATAGTCCCTTGATTATTTTGCACTATAATGCATATGAGATAGGCATAATGTAATGCCTTATGTTTTGGCATGATGAAATGCCAGGTAATTGTATATTACCAGTATTTCCCAAGAAGGGATAATCCTAATATAGGACAAGCTGAAATACTAAATTCTCATAGTGGAAAGAATTGATCAGCTTAGTTGGGAATGATATTTGACTACTTTCATAAATTTGATGGATTTATCCATGTACAGTCTGTATGTATAAGGATGTACATATATTACAAAGTAAAGAGTTAGATATAGGAGTATGGTTATGAATAATGGGATTATGAAGAATTAGAATTATACTATCAATTATTATACTTCTTGAATCCCCTAACAAGCATAGCTTGCTGAGATATTGTAAATGTTTCAATGTTTACAATATCTCAAATACAGAGAAGGAGAGTTAGGAGCTTAAGATTGTAGAAGACTTGAAGAGAATAATCATCAGGGTATACCCCTTGAAGACATGTATTTTGTTTTGTTTGAGAGTATTGTATTGTAATGAGAGTTTCATTGTATGATTATCTTTGAGTTTTGGATTATGTAATTTGGACAAGTATTGTAATGGATTTGGATGTATTGTGAACCACTGGATGAATTCTGGAATTTAATAAAAATATATTCTTTCAATGGAATTTTATCTTGTACAAAAATTCTACTTATGTTATGTATGAAGTGATAAGTTGGGTTTTTTAAAAACAAGTTTTAAAGAAAAGAATTTTCGTTGCGTTGTTTGCAAAAAAAATTTACTACTAAGGGCCCTACCTTTGAAAATGTGTTACAAAATGTGTTACAAAAACCTGGGTTGTCACACCTAGACTAGAGGAAAATAAACTAAAGTATGGAACACTACATAAAACATTGCTACACCCTGACAACGTCCCTAAAAACTTGTTGTTGTTTTAAATAAAACTCACAAGCACACGAATCATTTGCATTATAGCATGTTAGTGAGGTCAATCCCACAAGGAGTTGAACTAATGTGATGCTAGTGGTCCCTACTTTAAACTATCTAACCTAGCAAAAATTTAAGAAATATTTTTAACCTAAACTAGAATGGGAAATTAACACATGAAATTGGAAACTAAGCAAAATTTAGAAACATATTAAAATTGAAAACTCTCTTTAAATATGCACTTTCTAAAATTAAACTTTCCTAAATTGAACACTTTCTAATTTGATAACTTTCCTAAAATAAAAACTATCTTAAAGTGAAACTTTCCTAGTTGCAATTAGACACCTTCTTAAAGTAACTTTCTAAATGTGAAATTAACAACTAATCTAAGGAAACATGCTTTAACAATTACTTTCCTAATCATGCAACTACTAAAGCAAGAAAATAAAACTTATAGGAAAGGAAACTTTAACAACTAAAATCTAAGCAACTGCATGTAACGAACTTGTGAAAATCAAACAAACAACCACTAACTAGATTACTCTTCCTAACATGAAAGGAAACAACTAACTTGGATTTCATTTCTTTAATTCATTCAAAACAAGCATACCACTGATGGATAGCATATATGATTTCAACATGACTTGAAATTTTTTTCCATACTAGATTAAAGAAGCAATGAATTCAAGGAACAATCACTTAACAACTTCATTCAAGTTCAACCTTAAGTCATTAAAAACTATGCATTCCACTTTTGGAGTGGACGTATGGTATCATATGACTTTTGATTCACTTGATTGATGAATTCAACTCCAGACAATACTAATTCAAGAGAACATCAACATGTAGCATTTAAGGATTAAGTGAGTTCCATTCATCGACAAAATAAAATTCCATTAATCATCAATGAGTTTTATACAAGGGAATACATGAAGGGTGTATTCCTCTTTTGATGGAAACACACCACCTTTTCTCCACACTCAAATCCAAAATTAAACAATAGAGATGATTTCTTCTCCACAAAGCTTGATATTCAAAGGTAAATCTTAAGGAATAATAAGGCAAAGCTCAAGTGAACTCAAGGAAGCAAGGCTAGAATTAAATGGAAACTTAAAAGAGAACTCAAAGGCTATCAAAGGTAAAGGGAAAATTAGATTCAAGATTACTTCCCTTGACTGTCACTTCAAGGGAAACCAGCCTTGGATCTTAGTTTTTTTAAGGGAAGGAAACAAAAAGAGAAAGCAAGGCAAAAGCTAGCATAAAAGCTCTAAGATCAAAAAAGAGAATAAATAAGAGACCCAACCTTGAAAGATGAAGCCAATACCCTAGAACTAGAAGTAAAATGGCTTGGAGAGAAGTCTCACACCCTAGGAAAAGAAGTAGCACTCAAAGGAGATCCATAAAACAAAGCAAAGTAGTGAAGAGAGGGGCTTAGGAAGGGGGTGTCCCCTTCAAAGGGAGGAGACGTCTTTTTCTTAAATGTGGAAGTGTGTTCCCAACTTAGGTTTTTGTGGAGTTTTATACTTGTTTTCCTATTTTATCTAGGGTACTCTAAGAACAAGGTGTGGTGGGGATGAAATATTCTCAATTTGGATGGTTAGGATAGGGAGATAGTTATGGCTTTCAAATAGGAAATGAGGGGGATAAGGTGGCTGCCTTTTGACATGGAGTATGTGGGAGATGCCATCTTTTTAAAGGGGCATCTCACCCTTCAAAAATCATTGAAGAACCTACAATTTAGCAAAGTTGGTGGGATGATAAGGTAGGAAAGAGATGGGAGGAAGAAAAGTAGGTGGGAGGAAAGTGGGGTGTAGGATTTTCTTGGGAAAGTGATGTGAGATGGAAGTTTTTGATTGGATAATTACTTCATAAGGACTTGGGATTGGTTGGGTGGTTAGGATGGGAGTTTAGGAAGATGGATGAGGAATGGGATGGTAGGACTTTTGAATGGAAAGTCAAATTCGTGGTGGTCTTTGGTGGTGAGGTGGAAAGTGATAAAAAGTAGGAAAAATATTAAAACTAGAAGACTATCTTCCTATTGGTCCATATGCCAACTTATATTCACAAGATTTCTTTTAATTGTCTTCAAAATATCCCTTAAAATCTCATAGATAATTCTTTCATCCAATCCTATCCTTCCATTTAGCTTAGTTTGATGGCTTAGGTGGCTAACTTTGAAGGCTCTTTTGGCTAGGCTTCATGGCTGGCTTTAGAAACTTCCTTTGCTTGACTTCGTGGCTCAATCCATTGGCTTGAGTTTCTTGAATTCCTTAGCTTGCCACCTTATTTCATGGCTTATATGGCTAAAGTGGCTTTCATGCAAAGTTGGTGGGAATGCATGGCTTACTTCATGGGTCCACTTTAGCCATCTTTAGCTCCTTTAATAGCATCCATTTTTGGTCCACAAGATGATCTTGACCTTTGTTTTCATGTTGAATTGATGATTTTAAGGCTTTGACTCAATCTTTTGATCTTGAACTTCAATTTCATCTCTATCGATCTCAATCGTCAGATCACCATCTTACTTCCTACGAGAAGTGATAAACCCTAATTAAATCCTAGAAAAACATGATTAATCATATACTTACCTTATATTAGCTTCTAGACCTAAAAAAAAAAATTATCTTCATTAGGTCAAACATGCATGTGTTACAAATTTTGGTTTAAAAACCCTAATTTAGCCCTATAAGTTGTAACACATGGGTAACTAATTGGGTAGTTTTTGAGCAAAATTAAACACTTATCAAAGCTCACATAAAGTTGTCACTATATGTTCTTGGATTTCTTGTAATTATGAACATCCATTACCTTCTTGCACAAAGCATTGAAAATGTAGTAGAATTTTGTAAGAGATCCTCTTACTTTGTCTAGCAGCACCAACATATTGTTATAGGTAGGAGTTATTGCATTAATGTATGGCAAACATATTATTTCATCCCTAACACTTTCAACTCTCCAATGGAGATAATGTTTAAGTTTGAAGAGATTGTCTGGGACTTTGAGCTCTAATAGGGTTTTACACACTATTCTTCTCTTCTTTCTATCAAGCATATAATTTGCTTTAAGTAAGTATGTTTCTCAACTGCCCCATCATATGGATGCTACCTTCTCTTCAAACCCATCTTCACAAGATCCATTCAACTACAAGTTTATCCTTTATTTTTCCTAGCATGTGAAGCAAGGTAGTGGTTAAGCTTTTGCATGTGCATGGCATCAAGCACATGACATAGGTGCAGTGATCTCTAGTATGGAAGTTGGAAGAATATTGAATTCTTCTTCCAACTTCTTTTATAGGTGCTTTCACCTACACTTTTAGTTGCTTTCTTCTTCCCCAAACAAGTTTCCCTTTACAATGCATTCAGGCAAATTATCATATGCAAGGAAATCACTTTTTGGTCCACAATAGTATATAGTCTTTAGGGTGAATAATTCTTTCTTGTATGCATCGTAGGCTTAAATACCTACATCTTAAGATCATCGACCAAGGGATCCAAAGACATGTAAATGGAATTCCTTGATAGCTTTAAACCCAATATCAACATAATTAAAATCATGAATTTCCTCTTCATGCATAGAAACTGTGGGAGGTTGTAACTAACAAGTATAATAGGGCAACAACTATACCTGCTGCTAATAAAATCATGAGAATTAATCCTATCTACAGATGTAAGTCGTAGGTTTCTAGGTTTTTGTCTAAAATTAGGCCACAAGAAGTCAATGAGTTTCCATGCTGAGCTATCTACTGATGGGGTGAATATCTATTAGCTACTCTCTCCTTAGCATGTCATACTAGTTTCTTTGCTATTTTTGTAATACGAAACATTCTTTTAAACCTTAGAATCGGGGAAAAATACCATATCACCTTCACAAGAATTTCCATCATCATCTAAGTTGAATTCTTCTTCAACTTTCATCTTGACAGTCCACAAGTTAGGCATGTAGTTTTATCCTTGTGCTCTTTCTCGTACATGGTGTAATCATTAGGACAAGCATATATCTTCTCATACTTCGATCCTACTTTAGGCACAATTTTCTTTGCCTCCCATGTAGACCTCACAAGTTTGTTCTCCTGAGGTAGCGTTTTACCCACCACTTTCAAGACTTTTATTAAACCTTAACCTAAAAAACCAAAGCTCAATTTCACGTTTTAAAGTTCTACCACTTCATACAACTTGGTATAATATTGACACCTAAGGTACAATCACTTATCAACTTCTTGTAATGAGTATGGAATAGTTCTGGGTGGTCCTAGAAGTCATCATATGCATCGCAAAACATTTGTGCAGCTATACTGTTTATGATGCTTCATATAGTGTCTTCAAATCTTCTTGCCCTTGTCGAGGGCCCATGCAGAAGTTCTTCTCCATGCTAAATCCATGGGTAATAGCTTTCATTGACTCTATTGAAGAATAAATATTCTCTTAACTCCCTTACAATTACCTTTTCCAAGTTATCACATTTCAAATATGGATGACACATACAATTACTATAGCCACTTGCGCTAAATGTGAACTCTATGAACTTTTTTGTTTCCTCATATTCTTTCAATGTCCTTATTGTGGTCATCCTAGCATATTTGTCTATTTTTTTAACAAATTGAAGCTTAGGTGTGAGTGAAGACTTCTTAGACATGAAAAGATTAGCGAACTCGATTAGGTATTTTACCAAACAATAGGTGTAGGCGAATTATAAATGTTTGAAAAAATTAAAATACATGGATACACATGTGGAAATTTTTAACTAATATTAAAGATAGATGCAAAACATGAAAGATCCATTCACATGAAAAATTAACTTTAAAAAGGAAATTTTCTAACCATAATCATGTAAAATATATAAAACATGTATGAGACAAACAAGAAAGATACAGACCAACACTCAAATTAATATTAGCCAAGAATATGTATGTGTGTGTGTGTGTGTGTGTGTGTGTGTGTGTGTAATTTCAATTCGACAGTGTCTAGCCATAACAAAAATGCATCTAAATGAGCTTCAATTTGTGCATATCTAAAGACAGTCACAAATAGAAAATTGAAGATAGTTATAAAAATTCATATATGTAAGGGAGTTTTTAAAGTCTGTTTTGAAAAAAAAAAAAAGTAATGGGATTTTTCAAGTTAGTTTTGAAAAAAGCCTTTAAAAGTGGGAACTTTTAAACTCAGTTTTTCAAAACTGAATTTAAAAGCCCCCACTTTTAGAGTCATTTTTTCAAAATTGACTTCTAAAGCTATCTGTTTCCCACCACACTATAGGTGATTAACTATCTTCTTAAGTATGATTTTTAAAGTCATTTTTCTAAAACTAGCTTGTATTATTTTTATGAAAATGGTTGACTAAAAATCATCTTTTTTTTACTTTAAAATCCCTAATTTTAGTAGTGAGCATTCTTAACTATGCTAAGATCGTTCAACTTCACATACAACTTTAAAATTTCAAAAGGGAGATATATTGATAGCTACATTTCTATGGAAAACCAAATTTATAACTAATACCTAGGCTTTTGTAGGTTGTCCATCTCCTCAACAAGAATTCAACACAACCATTTATTGCAACAAAAGTTCATATTGCAATGACATTGTTGCTGCCTACTCGTTCCCCAACTTCCTTATTTGCAAATCTCCAAAGCATCTTTCTTAGCCATGAGATTCAAGTAGCCAAAAATTCTATCCCATCTATTCCACCCCCTCAACTAGGTTTGAAAATCAATCCAAAGGAAAAGGCAAGTTTCTCCTCATAATTATCCGAAGAGTTTCTCTAACAACATTTACTCAACAAAGGGCAGGGCAAAACTATCCCCTGAATATTTTTTTTCCCAAATTTAAAGGCAATTGTCAATTTTGCCATCAATATATGGTCATCCTATGGATCATTTTCAGGACTTGCTTCATTGTCTAAATGGTGATCAATCACCTATGTGAATCTTGCATCTACCTATCTGGGAGCTAAGCCCATTGAACTTGATGAATGGTTTCCAAACACTAGTGTTACACACCATGTTATGTCCAATCTTGTTAATCTGAGTCTCTCTAACAACTACAACGGTCCTAATCAACTTTGGACCAGTGATGGTTAGGGTTTAGCTATTTAAAATATTGCATTAGCTACTCTTTTTATCTCAAAACTCCAAATTTCATCTCTCTAATGTACTCTATGTTCCCAAAATAACCAAACAATTGCTTTTACTTTATTAGTTCCCTTAAGAAAACAATTGTCTCTTTGAATTTCGTCCTAACTTCTTTCGTATCAAGGATCGCATCACAAGGACAACTCTAGCTTGCAATCGATCTAAGGAAGGATTTTACCAGGTTCACGTGTCCAATAAAGCACTCTCTCTACATAATAAAACACATGAAGCTCAAGCTCACTTAGGAGAAAAGTTCTGTTAGATGCTTGGCATGCATGATTAGTCATGTTCATGAAAGGGCTTCCTTGCATGTTGTTTGCACTAGCAAGCTGCTTTTACTTCAAGTCCCAAAATATTTTGGTCACAATATGTGGAGCAAGCTTCTCGGGAAAATATGACCACGCTTATCTTAAAATCTCTATGTCAAAAAGCAAGTGGATGTATTTTTGGCTAGCAGAATCACATGGCTAAGCAAGATGCTTTGAAGATTAGTAAATGGAGGAGCCGGGGAATGAGTGGTTAGGGCAGTCACAATATCATTGTGATCCAAACTTAGATTATGATAAATGGTTGTGTTGAATTCCTATTGAAGAATTGGACTACCCACAACAGCCTAAATTTTCAGCTATCATTCTGGTTTTTCGTAGATGTGGCTATTGACCTGTATCCCTTCTTCAATTTTTGAAGTTGCATGTGAAGTTTAAAGATCTTAGTATCACTAAGAATGCCGTAGGATTCTTCAAGAACACCCGAAGTAGTCAAGGATGATTTAACGCTGGTGAGCATAAGCAAGACATCTTCGCAGAAGGTTATGCTGATTAAACTTAGCGTCTGTTGAACTTTCCCTTGGTAGGCTTGATACTGAGGATTCAGTTGACGATTAGTTGGACCAGAAGATGGCAAATATTGGGCAAGAGGTTGAATTGATCCATCAATGCAGGGAAGCATCCCTTGATCTTCCAAGACTAGCAAAAACTACATCTGCTATAATATGTAACTCTTTGGTGAGAGTTTAAGCGTGATGTGGTGATGGATCATCCCTGGGCTGAAAAGACAAGGAAAGTGAGGTGGGAGTCGTAGTAGGGGTAGAGGTGGAGTTGCTGCTTATAGCACTAGACGAAGAAGAGTTGCTACTGGACATGGCAATGACCTTAGGAAGAAGATAATGTTTGAAAAGGAAAATGGGAAGGAAAAAAAAGCAGGAAGATGGAGGGATAAGATTGAGAGCACCAAACCTTAGGCTCTGATACCATATAAAAACATAGAACTCTCTCAATAAGAGCTATTGTATCACATGTATTTATAGGAAAGATTACAAGATTAGGGTTACGCAATACACTTGAAAGACAGAATAGTCCTCCAGAATATACATGGTTCCAATAGATACAACCATCTTTGTCAAAAAGCTTAACGTGTCCAAATAAACTAGCAGATAAAGGGGGAGGGAAACGGTTGTTGTGCATTTAGAAGTGAGACATGATTTTATGAATCCATTTCTCACTTACCGAGGACGACATTTAACTCTCCCATACAAGGACCTATTTAGTTCTTCTTCTTTCTTTTTTTCTTTTTTCCTTTTTCCTATATTAGGGAATAATTACAAAGCAAATCACACACATACGTTCCTAAATCTAATCTCCAGTCAAAGAAGAGAACAGTGACTCAAACTGTGAGCAAGCCTATTCTAGGAGAGATGCCGAGTTGTTTGCTCCCAACTGTGCTAGACATTTGTTGGCAAAGAGTGTTTTAGTGACAAGGATAGGAATCAGATTTAGTAATCGAAGTGATTTTCAAATTACAACCACTAGATGGAACCAATTCTTTCATAGATTCCACCATTGTACAAAATGCATTTTTTAATTCACTTGTAGACCATAACCCATGAGCCCTACAATTCGGTGGAAGGTTGAAGCTAAGAGTCACAAAGTAAATCATTCACACACATTCCAAAATATAATCCTTAACGAAAGGGAAAAATGGGTGAATCTGTTATGAATTATATCTTGATAAACTCCTCCTCAAGAGTCCAATTTCTCACTTAAGTCCACATGGGGTGGTAGGCCATTTGTGTGTGCACCAAAATTCAACTGAATCCCACCAATTATGCAGGGTTGATCTTTGGATGAATAGTTAGACAGTGGAAAGAAGATAACCGCACTACATCATCAGCAAAACCTCCATTAAAGGTTCAGGATCGTTCAGCTTTAATTAGCCATTTGTGGTAAATCAGTGGTCCGGATCACTGATCAAATGGGCTCTAGTTGTATCTCCTGCTGATTATTACATAACTACCAAGTAGTTACGTGCATATTTTACCTGTAGGGAAACGGTAGGAAGTATACACTACGAATAGGCGCTACCTTAGAGAATATTTACGGGAGATCTTAGCAATTCTTCATGTACAGCGTGCAAAATATAAGCAACAGAAGGCATGCAAGACAATCAGGTGATTCCAACCGCTTGTTTTGGCATACCCAAGAACGCAATTGTCCATCCAGCGGGCATGACTTTTGGTTGGTAGACTATCTATCGCGTTCTAAAAATGATGGAGGGCTTAGATCTCCAAACTACTGGGACACGTGTCACTTTTGGAGAATCCATACTTCCTAACAGTTGCCTTATATGTTTTGCATATTTTGTTCTTATTTGAATGGACGTACTTCTCAAGCCATTCACTAAATTCCAAGCCAGTCCGGAAATTTCTAAACCTGATTTCATGCTTTGAACGGAGAGAAATAACACTTTGCTTGTTCACACAAAGAAAGCATGTGCTGTAATAGATGCGATGGAATTTTAGTGAGGCGCCTTTAAGCTAACGTGGCATTTCCTGTAAATGTAGAGTGCTTGCAAATTAAAAGGGTGTCCTAGAGATGTGTTTGTTAACGGTGTACATTGAGGACAGGTATGTCTCAAGGATACACGTGAAAAGTGTATAAATATAAAGATCAATTGAGTGTATAAATTACCAGCTGAAAAAATAAAATGCCTTCATCCAAAGTGTATGATGAGACGGGCATACCCAAAGTTACGTATTGAAAGAGTCATCATCATCATCATCTAGACCTTATCCCAATTAGGGGGCAGTCACATGAATCTTATTCCTCCATTCCACTCTACTAAATATCATGGTTTCATTCAGTCCCAAAGTTTTTAAATCTTTCCTTACCACTTCTATCCACGTTCTTTTGGGCCTTCCCCTTGCCCTTTTAGAACCTTCTACTTGTATTGCCTCACTCCTTCTAATTGGTGCCATTGTTGGTCTCCTTTGGACATGTCCAAACCATCTAAGTCTGATCTCCCTCATCTTATTACCTATTAGTGATACCCCTAAATTTTCTCTAATATTTTCATTTCTAATTATGTCCTTTCTTGTCTTACCACTCATCCATCTCAATATCCACATTTCTGCGATGCTCATCTTATGAGTATCATGTTCCTTAACTGGCCAACACTCTGATCCATAGAGCATGGCCGGCCTTATAGCCATCTTATAGAATTTTTCTTTTAGTTTGAGTGGCACCCGCCGATCACATAAAACTCCAGATGCACATCTCCATTTGTTCCAACCCGCTTGGATTCTCTAGGTAGCCTCCCTCTCAATCTCTCCACTCTCATGAATCAATGATCCTAAGTATCGAAAGAGGTCTTTCACGAGGAGTTCTTAGTTATCAATCTTGACTCGTATTCCACTCCTACTCTCCTTGTTAAAATTACATTTCATATATTCTGTCTTAGTTTGACTAATTTTAAATCCTTCAAATTCTAATGCTTCTCTCCATAACTCCAGCTTTATGTTTACACCCTCTCTTATCTCATCAAGTAAGACTATATCATCTGCAAATAGCATGCACTAGGGGATCTCCACGTGCAAACGTCTTGTTAACTCATCCATAACTAATGTGAAGAGGTATGGACTCAATGCCAATCCTTGGTGCAATCCTACAGTGATAGGAAAATCACCAGTCACGCCACTAGTGGTCTTAACATTTGTTACCGCTCCCTCATACATATTTTTAATTATGTCTATATACCCCTGAGAAACCCCCTCCATATTAACTCTCTAGGGACTCTATCATAACCTTTCTCTAAATCGATAAAGACCATATGTAGGTCTTTCCTCCTCTTCCTATATTTCTCTACTAATTTTCTTAGCAAGAAAATAGCTTCCATGGTAGACCGCCCAGGCATGAAACCAAACTAATTCTTCGATACACTTGTTTCATGTCGTAGCCTATTCTCAATCACTCTTTCAAAAAGTTTCATAGTGTGGCTCATAAGTTTGATCCCTCGATAATTAGTGCAGCTCTGAATGTCACCTTTATTCTTATACATTGGTACAATAGAGCTTTTCTTCCACTCATCAGGCATTTTCTTTGATTTTATAATCTTGTTAAACAACTTGGTCAACCAAATTTCTCTAATATCTCCCATATGCTTCCAAACCTCTATTGGTACACCATCAGGCCCCATGGCCTTTCCTGATTTCATCTTTTTCAAGGCCTCTTTTACTTCAAGTATTATAATCCTACGTTCATATCTATAATATCCAATGTTATTTAGATTTATATTATTTTCAATCCCTATATTCTCAGAGCCATTGTCATTTAATAATTTTTGAGAGTATGTTTCCCACCTTTGTTTCATCTCATCTTCTTTAACTAATACCCTTTGATTATCACTTCTAATAGACCTAATATGATATAAGTCCTTACCCTTCTGTTCTCTTACTTTTGCCAGTTTAAACACATTTTTCTCACCTTCTCTTATTCCTAATTTATTATAGAGCTCATCATATGCTTTATATTTAGCCTCACTTACTGTTCTCTTAACAGCATTTTTAACATTCTTATATTGTTTATAGTTTTCATTATTTCTAATCTTCTGCCAAGCTTTAAAACACATCCGTTTTTCTTTAATAACTTTTTGCATTGTTTCACTCCACCACCATATTTCCTTTGCTAATAGCCTTTTACCTTTAGATACTCGTAAGACATCTTTTGCACTTTCTTAATGGACTCACCCATATTAGTCCACATGGTATTTACTTCTGTTTCATAGTTCCAATTTCCTTCTACCATCAACTTATTTTTGAATGAGGTTATTCTCTCTTTTTAAGTTCCACCACTTAGTTTTTAGATGTGTATTAAGTTCAGTTCCTTTACTCCATCTTTTAATATGAATATCCATAACCATTAACCTATGTTGTGAGGTTAAACTCTCACCAGGTATCACCTTACAATCCTTGCATATAGATCGTTCATTATTCTTAAGTAGAAAAAAGTCTATTTGGCTTTTATGAAGTCCACTTTTAAAGGTTATTAAGTGTTCATCCCTCTTCTTAAAGAGTGTATTTGCAATGGACAGGTTATATGACAAAGTAAAATTGAGGATATTCGCCTCCATCTCATTTCGTTCACCTATACCATACCCTCCATGTATTATATCATATCCTTCCTTATCTTTTCCTATATGGTTATTTAAGTCTGCTCTTATAAATATTCCCTCAATGTTGGGAATTTCTTGTATGACTCTCTCCATATCTTCCCAAAACTGTCTCTTGATTATACCTTGTAACCCTAGTGGTGGTGCGTATGCACTTATAACATTTATAATCTGCTCTCCTAGAACAATTTTTATTATTATAATTCTATCACTGATTATTTTAACATCCACAGCTTTATCCTTTAATTCCTTATCCACTAGTATTCCTTCGCCATTTTTATTATTTTCCTTTCCTACGTACCATAATTTATACACATCTATTTCTTTAGCTTTAGCCCCTTTCCCCTTAAATGGCATATGGAAAGAGTATATAGATTTATTGGGTGTGTGAGTTACCAGTTAAAAGAAAAAAAGAGTAATATTATCCAAAAACATGGCAGTCCTAAAACAGAGATATAGAAGTGAGTTTGTTTCTTTTCCATTGTCAATAATACATGCTAAGGAACAAGGCAGAGATGTCCAAATGGTAGGAGCCTCGCTTCATTTCACTATTCATAGTCTTTCATTTTACCTTCCTTTTTTATCATGTCTTTCTCATCAACAATCTGAAGGGGAGCCTTGGCATAACAGTAAAAGTTATCATCATATGACCTTGAGGTCACGGGTTCAAGGCGTGGAATCAGTCTTTCTCAAAAATGCAAGGTAAGGCTGCCTACTTTAGGCCATTGTGGCCCGCCCCTTCCCTAGACCCCACATAGGCAGGAGCTTTGAGCACCGGGGCTGCCCTTTTTTTTTCTCATCAACAATCTAAAGGCTCAGATGCAAATGTTACACCTCATATGGACCCACGTATATGGATTGTCCTCCATCCACAACGAAACAGTCAATTCAGATTTGTTATTATGACATCCACTCTCCCACTTGGGAAGATGATGGAACAGTTACTCCGCAATTCAGCTTTTGTACTACAATTCAGAGTCAATTACAGACCTAGGATCTTGGCACAAAAAAACAGAACGGAATAAACATCGATCTTCCTTGCGCTCAAACAATTTCAATGTGTTCAAAATATCTGAAATTGTAGTAATACATATCAAAATGTTTATTGAAATGCTTACACTGAGGCTCCTTACCACCTATGATTCACATAAAATAAGTGGGACGAACATAACCCACAATTAGAGACACATACAAGAACGAATTTCTGCTTGGAATGAGAGTTGACTAGAATTAAATGAAACCACGATCTTGCTCGTGTATCACAAAACTTTATGAAGCCTACCAGCGCATCAAAATCTGAAGCTGGGATCGACATCCATTGCCCACGCAAATTTTGACAAAAGTGACTTGTTGAATATCTGCAGAGAATAGCGTAACAAACCCTCAGTACCAGTGCGGACAAAATATGAGAGCTGTCTTGAGAAAGAAAATTCTCACTTTCTCAATGGGAACTTCATGGCGCTTGCACCATGAGACAGTTATCCTCGGATCACAATAGTTGATCTTTGATGTGCCCAGCGCTACCGTCTTCAGATCCTCTTTGATTTTCATATCCAATTCCATTTTCTCTATTTTCGCTTTCGTCTGAGCAAGCTTCTTCTCTAACCTGTAGATGAATGATTAATAAGCAGGTCCAGAATCTATGACAGTAGAAATATTTCCATTTGGGACAGGTTCTATTACACTTCGGGGCCCAGGTTCTTCTTCGCCTTCCCATCAGCATTTTTCAACGGGGACTTCCCCTTCTTTGCCCTACTATAGTCTATTTCCAGTTCCTCCAGCACTCCCTATTCACAGCAACAGAATAAACCAATTCTGAGCTGTACTAAAAGTGAAAGATATATGACATCCCCAAAACAGGATGAAAACAGCTACTACCTTCAGTTCATCCATTTTCTCACTCAGCCTTGTCATTTGAGCACCATGGGTCTTCGAAACACTACGTTGATGGTTGCATATGATAGCGACCTAGAATTCCATACAAAATCAGACGATGAATTGAATCAAAGACAAAGCAATTTCTAAACCTCGGGCAGAATCAATCACTACCTCCTTGTTAGCACGCTGATAAACTGCTGTTTTCTCACCAAGATTACCTTCCTTCGTTTCTTTATTTAACTGTAACAAGCCAGAAAGAAATCTAGAGGAATGAAAACATGACCAATCAATGAAACTAACATGAATAATCAAATTTTGAGTATCAAGAAATAAAAAGAAACAGAACATCTTGATCGGTCAATTCATATTTGTTCTATTTGCAATATTTTCAGCCAAGCTGCCACCAATAATCTTAAGAAATTCACAAGCAAGAACTGGCTTAGGTAGGCTGAGGTCATCCAGCATGTCAGTGGTATGGAAAGTAATTCATTAAATGAGTAAGCAAAATGAGTTTTTTATCAACTTGGTAGGGAAAAATTGAAATAACGAATATCCCTTCAGAACATAAATCAGTGAATCTCTGTTGACATGTTTTCTGGACTTCCAGAACGAAAGTCCATCTCATGATCAAAGCAGCTCAAGCTCATAGTGAGACAAAAGATAAGTACAAGCACAGCAGAAGGCATTCTATGCAAGTAAGAGCAACAAATCAAATGATGAAAAACATGGTAATTGCAAGGAACTAATGCCATTCATAAGCTCATGATATGTACTGGTGGTACTGACTTCAAAGACACTCCAAGTTCCACTGCATCTTACCAGGTCATCCAAGGTGAAAGATGCATTATATGTACGGAAAACTTTAGCCGTAAGACCAGGCATGAGTTCCTTCAAATGTGCATTCAATTTACTTGTATCCAGCATGTCAAAAAGATCCTCGTTACCTCCCTTTCCTGGTGAATTATAATACTTACTAATCAGTGTCACTTAGAGGATGAAACAATGAGGAAGCACCAAAGCCAGGTACTCACCTTTCCGGAATTGTCCAATTGCTTTAAAGACAGGGAGCTCAACTTCCACTGTGTTGAAATATCTGATTGAATCTTTACCAAGGAAGTCAAACTGGACAACACAAAAAGAATACATAACAGCATTGACAACCAAGGCAAATGCAATAACCCAGAGAAAGTAAGCATTGACAACCAAAGCAAATGCAATAACCCAGAGAAAGTAAGTAGCTGGAGAACGGGAGAATACCTGTAACTTATTAGGGGGCATTAATTCAACATTTTCTACTTTGAGTGTGCAGCAACCAACTGTATCGGCCTCGTCCTCATCCTGTAAAAGAACAATCGCCGGTAACACATCAGGAGCAGCTTTTAAATTTCCAGAACTTTGCTTCCGCCGCAAGGCAAATGATACCTCTTCAGTCCCAAGGTCACTAAGGATCAGAAAAGCATATTACTACGACTAAATCAATAGTGCAAAAAAGTTTAATAGCAGTATTTGTCAAATAGGCATACATGAGCAGTATGCCAGAGTGAGCAGTTTATGGCAGTCAAGAAGAGATTACAAATTAATACAAATCCTGCAAAATCCCATGAATAAGAGCAGTATTTAGAATTTCAAAAGATAAATAGATATACTGCCAAATTTAAGGGTGGCACTATGCAAACAACAGGCTAAATTCAAAACACTTGAGAAAAAGAAGAAAATTTGTGCTAAATATATTGACTGAATTTCTTCCAAATGAGGCACTGGAATGCCGGGATATGTGATGGGGACATCTTTGTAATTTTGTTTCTTTTGGTAGTTTTATTTTAGTAATTTACTTTTAAGGGCTCGTTAGGTTAATAGCCTAGCCTATTTAAGCTACACGTTAAAGAGAATTAAACAGTTTTATTGATATTGAGGAACAAGGTTTTCTGCCTCCTCCTCTCCCGTTTTATGTTATATTTCTCCCTTATTTTCCCTTGAAAGCCATACTTCCTGTGTGATTCTGCATCAATATGATAAAGTACATGAATAAATATTTAAGTTCCAAACATATGAGAGAACTAACATGTATGCATAAATAAGCTTCAATAACTTAACTTAAGAATCATTTCATAAAGCCTGAAGATATAGTTACATGCACCATCCACGAGTGCCCAAAATTCATTCAATCAGCAGATATAAATGGAATCTGCATTGTGTTTTCATAATGGATTACCACACTTTCTAGCAAGAAAAGTGATCACGGCCTTGTGTATAGCCAAGCTTATCAATGACTATTTTCATGGTTTGTAATTGATCTCCACTTTTAAATTGTTCTGTAGAGGGTTTCTCTTTCTTTATTCGTTCTGATCCTTAAGACCATCTCTCTGTCCCCATTGTTCCAAAAGACAATGAAAATGTATATGACATAAGCAGCTGCAGAACTCTCAGCAGCTTACCAGCTATTAGGACTTTGAAGTATTTAATGACCATAAAACACTAAACTTCACCAACATAAGCAGCAGCACAACTCTCAACAGCTCACCAGCTATTAGGACTTTGAAGGATTTAATGAACCGAAAACACTAAACTTCACCATGTAATCAAAGAAAAACTAGCTGCAAGTAAATGAGTGCATACCAAGAACGTAATCAAAAAATATCTTCGAAAGAAAATCTTCACATGGGATAAACTTCACCAACATAAGCAGCTGCACAACTCTCAACAGCTCACCAGCTATTAGGACTTTGAAGGATTTAATGAACCAGAAAACACTAAACTTCACCATGTAATCAAAGAAAAACTAGCTGCAAGTAAATGAGTGCATACCAAGAAAGTAATCAAAAAATATCTTCGAAAGAAAATCTTCACATGGGAAGGAGCAACGATGAAAGTAATAACATGGATACAGAAAGAAAGCAGCCAAAGTTTTTGCAAATATGCAAAGGCATGAAAAATGTATAGGTTGAAACAATCAAATGCAATGCCAAAGGACACATCTGACATGAAGGAATAAATAAGTAAGAATAATGAAAAAAAACAACTTTACAAGAGCAATAATGAAAGTAATAAGATGATATAGAAAGAAAGCAGCCAAAGTTTTGACAAATGAGCAAAGGCATGAAAAATGTATATGTTGCAACAATCAAATGCAATGCCAAAGGACACATCTGACATGAAGGAATAAATAAGTAAGAACAATGATCAAAATAACTTTACAAGAGGTGCTCACCAGTACGAGCAAGATCCCATCAAAGATCAAATAATAGCCAGAATGAGGAAGATAGCCTCAGAGATAAAAGCAATTTCAGAACCAGCATAGGAGGGAGGCACTTGCCTTTTCATTTCCTGCTCTAAGAGCAAGCTTATCAATAAGGTAGGTCGCAACAGCTATTTGCTGTTTGGCAGGATCTTTTGATGCAAAATCCTTTGTATAGGTCGCCCTAATGCCACCTATGTAATCCTGCAACCAAATGTATATGTCGGCTTGAAAAGGAACTTCAAACATACAGTTGGTTCATCTCCAAACCAGAACCAGAAGAACAATAACTGAAAAAGCATCAAAAGCTTACCTTCAACAGCCTAGCCTTCTCATATTTCTCCTTGTCACTCTGCCCTTTCAAGGCACTGCTAGCTGCCAGGAAGACATACTTGCATTCCTTTGGATTGATTGGATCATTCCAAAATGCTAACCATGTGACTGTATTGTCGTGCTTTACTTCTTTCCACCTGCAAAAGAACCACAAAATCACAGCCCACATATCAATAATGCCTTAACTTTGGTCATCTGATATAAAAAGTAATCATTCTTAAAGAAAAATTTGGCACAGCTGAACCTTTCTCCAGGAATAGGGCATTCTGGAACTGTAGCATTCTTTCCAATATTTATGGTAATATCACTAGGACAAATTCGCCTTTTTAATTTTCCCATCTAACACCATGAAAACCACAGAGATTAATCAAATTTCCAAAATAAATAAGGAAACTCGGAAGAAAACAAATGCTTCTGCGATAGTAACTCTGGCAACACAACACATACTGCACTATTGGAAATTATCTATTATTTCTAAACAAATGATGCAAAAGAACCTTGGGATGCTCTCCGCGGCCACGGAATAGTCCAGGTGGTTCAACCCTAAAATTTCCAACCTGGATGGAGATAATAGTCAAATAAATCAGCACCCCTGAAATCTTGTGAGCCAGTTTAGCATTAAAACATCATAAAAAAGAAGAAGCAGAAGATGTTCAGTAAGCCATAGGTTGAGGTATTGCCCTTGACAAAGCCATCAATAACAAAAATAATAGGAACTGTAGAAACAAGTGGTGCAAATATGATTAGTGATCAAACAAATATGCAGCTTCAAGACATAAAAGCAGAGTAGTCACACACTAACAAAAACTAATTTGAAGAACACAGTATTGTCAAATAGGATAGTGTCATAGGTCAGGACGATGTGGTTTTCTACTTGCAAGCAATGAGATACATGAAAGGATTGCAACTCAACAATTCCTTTGTTACAGGTGTGCATGAGCTATATGAGGTAAACTTAGATGTCTCAAGTAGTGTTAACCTGATCTAATAGTCATAGGCAATGTAGTTAAAGGCGTGAGGCGCACCGAGGCGCAAAGGGGTGCGCCTGGAGCCTGAGGCGCAAAATTATATTTTTCATAATTAAAAATTAGCTAAAAATGCTAAAAATTAGCTTAAAATCATTAATAAATTCCTAAAAAAGCATGAAAAGTACATCATACATGAAGATACAAGCATGAGTAAGCTATATATGTGGATAAGAATAGGTATTAACTAATAAATATAAAAAAGAACAATTTTTTCCTAATTTTCGTAACTTTTTTTTCAGAAAAATTTAAAAAAATAACCCTAAATTACAAAAAAAAGATGAAAAAATTATCACACATGAAGACACAAGCATGGGAAAGCTATATATGTGGATAGAAATACGTTTCAATGAAGAAATACGAAAAAAACGACGACTTTTTTTTATTTCCGTAACTAATGTTTTTGGAAAAACAGTAAAAAACCTAAAAACAAACTCAAATCTAGAGCAAAGAAGTATAAAACTCAAATGGAATGTTTTCTTATACATATAGAACAAAAACCCATCAAGATCTATGGAAAATAGTTAACAAAAAATTTGAAAAAACGGTACTGGTTTTCACGTTTTTTACAGAAACTGTATACACATGCTAAAATTCATAAATCCATACCTTTTTTTGCTTAGATCTGTGAAAGATTGAAGAGGAATGGTCGTTTTCACCTTCTCAAGAGGTTGGAAGATTGAAATTAGGGTTGGAAGGTGAAAAACGAGGTTTATACGTTACTGGGTTAAGTGGTCTGTGCCTGTGAGTTGGGGGCGTGCCTAAAAGGGGGTGCCCAGGCCGCCCAGGCTCTTGCCTAGGCAACCGTGCCTCATTTCCTCTGAGCCTGGCCCCCTCCCAGGCGCTTACCCGTCAACTAGCGCCTAGGTGCGCCTTTAACTACATAGGTCATAGGTACGGTATTATCAGAGACAGCAAGAATCAGATCATATTGGTAGTTTTGACTCCAGCTGACAGATAAATGCAAAAGTGTTGACAGTAGTAGAAGGGACAAAGCTACCTCAGAACTTTCACTTTGAGGCCCTTTCATGGAGTCCCATGAATGCAACACTAGAGAGAACCTCATAACTCTACACATCACATGCAGTACAGCAGCAAATATGCAATATAGAGCAAGTATTCCTGCTGAGTTCACAGCTAGCTAATGATTTTTTATTTTGTGTGAGACCTACATCCTCATCATAGAGGCCTATCCCCGCCAATTTAAACATCACTGCTTATAACTTAGTCATCCTCTATGAGCTCTACCTACTCTTCCATTTTTATCTTTTTCTTCATTCCCCTTACCACTGGCCAGAATAATAACTTTTGTTGGTAATCTCCATCTCCATTTCTGTAGTACCACTGGAAGTTCCCAACAAGCAATCAACTAAGCCTTTACAGGGTCATTTAGGAGCCATGGTGATTACTTTCAGCTATGTTTTGGCATTTCAATTACCTCGGTGATGGCGTTGAAAACAAACCAAGAATAAGGAAGACCATAAAAAAGGTTAGAAATGACTCATGAGCATCGTAATGACAGAGACCGCCTATTACATTCTAAATGGCTCATGAGCATCATAAGCAAGACCATAGGTTAAGATAATTACCATCAATTTCAAAATTACAGTATCATCAATGTTAAGGAATTAAATAAAGTTAGAAATGACCTTCTCTTTAACACCATCAACAACAGCCCACATGTACTTCTCCTCTTGCTTCAATTTCTCTTCTTTCAAAGCTTTTTTCTCCTGTATGCCCAAAAATGCTTAGTCAATTATTTTCATGAACATCTCTACTAAGACTAGCCTCAAGCAAGGAACACAAACAACATGAAATGAAAATTAATCAGAACTAGTTCCTCCCCAGTACTTCATCATAATAACTTTGATAAATGGAATTCCAGAGTACACTCCAAATGAACAAAGCCACAAGAGAAGTGGACAGCAGAGAGATGTAAACTATTAGTAAACAATGGATGTAATTAATGAAGAAAAGAACAAAAAGAAAGTAACTGTTGAAACCATGAGTTCCATTTCCATACTGGATCATTACAAATTACTTATGTTGTAACCCGCAGAGCACACATGTTGAAGTTTATGATATTTCTCAGTAACAGTACACCTGATGACTTGTAAATGCATGTTTCATTTTCCTTCCAAACTGATAAGAACTTTTGAGAATACTTCTAAACTAATAACTGAAAATTTAGCTGTACAGATGCAGCTACATTTATTCTATTATCATTTTGAAAAGAAAACGAAGACATTAATTTTATCATACCTTAACTCCATATGTTTGTAAAAACAATGAGATGCAGTTTGGAAAGAGAAAGATGCAGTTTGCATCCAAGTTATATGACCAAAAAGCCTCTCAACATGACAACAATCTTACCAAACTCAGATATTTATCTGAGGCGGGCACAACTGCTAAGCATCTGCTAGCAACAGGTTGGAAGGAAAAAAAACTTAGCAGAAGTAAGTACATCTGAGATTGTTCTCAGATTATAATGCCATTAGATTATAGGGATGCAATAAATAGTCACTTAAAATAGGAGTACGTATGATCACATTCAGAAACCTTTTCCGCAAAACTCAACCATGCATCTGCATTTCAGTTTCAGTCACATCAAATGCAAAGCATATCCCATGGCTTGTGGAACAATTTATTGTGTCCTAGGTTACAACAATCAAGAAAGCACCAACAGTAAGCTTCTGAAGCCATGTTTTAGCTCATTCCAATTCTTAAACTAAACAAGTTAGCACAATCAACTTATCAAGTTAAGAAGTATACCACTGCTTCAGCATTAAAGTCATTGAAGATTGCCGTACTTACTTCCGTACTCATTTGCTTTTTCTTCTCCTTTTCCTTCTGATGCCACTCATAGATTGGAGTGAAATCACAGAGCTCAAATTTCTTAATAATATGTTTAGGCCCGAGTATCACTCTCCAATCTTTCATGAAGTTGTCAATGAATGTTGGCTTTGTTGCATAATCTGTGTCTTTCATCACTGCAAACATTGTTGCAACCTGCAGAAATAATAGAGCCAAAAAAGGAAACGAAATAACCCAACATATTAGAATGTAAGTAATTCAAGTTGAAGATGCTAATACAACCATAACAAATATGCAGTAAAGGAGAACAATGCACATGAACCAAGGGATTAATTAGTGACAAAAATGAAAACGAAATTTTAAGAGTCCTACCTCCTCTTGTTCGGGAGTTAAATCAACTGGCTGTCTATTGTAGAGCATCTTAACTCCATGAGGCTTGTATGGAGGTGGAAAGATGACCCCATTGTGCTCCAAGGTAGTCCACTTTTGCCCTTCACCAGAGCCAGGCGGACCACCTTTCATTGACTTGGAGTATTTAGAATTCTTTACCATTTTTTTTGACTTCTTGCTTGTTCTCTTGAATGATGACGAAACGATCTTCGTCACCTTTTTCATGGATGATTGCTTATCTGATGAAGCTGACTTCTTCATTCGTTGGGCAATAGGAACATGATCATCATCATCTATTTTCAGTTCTTCTTTCACCTTTGACTCTTCCTTCACCTTTGCTTCTTGCTTAACTTTGGCAGGTACGAATGTGTGTAAAGATTTTGTCTTTTTCACTGAAGACTGCGACGAACTATTGACCTCATCCAGTGGCCTCTTGTTCAAACTTTTGGCGAATTTGGAAGATGCTTCACTATTTGATTCACTCTTGCTAGAACCATTTTGATGCAATTTTGCAGCCAAAAGTTTCTTTTCGGAAGAGGCAGACAACATTTTAGTAACAAAACCACCAACAGACTTCAATTGGAACTTTGAAGCCAATGGTTTCTCATCTTCAGAATCATCATCATATTTCTTATTGTTTAATTTTGTCTTTTCTGGAAGGGATGGAGTACGCAAAGGAGATCTACGCTCTTTTGGAATATTGCTGGAGTTGTTTCTCTGAACCACTGATGAAGCTACAGCCAGTCTAGAGCTCAATGGTTTATCATCATCAGAGTCATCAGAATCATCATCTGGTTTACCAGAAGCTGAATTCAAAGGCTTCTTCTCCAAATCATCAATTTCTGGCTTTTGTTCTGCTGAATGTTTGGACCGATCAGGCACTGATGTTGAAGCAGTTGGATTCCTTGAGGTGGACTTATCTGCAGGTACCTTCTGATGTACGACCACTTTACACTTTTGCACATTTGAGCTTTTACCATCTGGACAAGATGCATCAGAAGTACGCCTTTCAGATGATCCATCATGCCTTTGTGATGATGTCTTCTTTAGGGCTGAGTTCAATTGACTGTGCGATGAGCTAGTCCTTTTGAAGAATGCAGGTCCATCATCGTCATCACCATTGTCATAAAGGTTTTGATTGATACAATCATGAACTGCCATTTTTTGGAATTATCATATGTTGGCATATATCTAGATCATATTCTGCAAATAACATAAGTTCCAAAAACACATAAGCAGCTAAGAATTTAAAGATTAACGCATAACATGAGTTATGATAATGCAGATATAAGAGAGCAAAAACAAGAAAGTTCTCACTCTGTCCATAAGGTAACAAAAGCAAGAATTTCACACTTCCTGGGGTCTTAAAGAAAATGCAATGCTCAAGCAAATCCATCAGGGCTGCCTTTTAAATAACATCAATAGAGTTGATATTTATTCGTCCAAAGATGCTCCATACGTTGCAAGATAAAAAAAGTTTTGTTTGCATGTCAAACTGGATAGCTAGGGACTAATCAAGTAATTGCCAACCAGTTGTGAGGCATCCAATGCAATTACTATTTATAGAAACATAATATTGAGATCTTCCTTCTTATTATCTTCCATGGACATTTTATCATTTTTGTAATTGTTTCCAGACATCTTGACTCCTGCAACATTTATTTCAGAAACTATCTTCTTATCACGGATTGAAACAAGAGCATCCCTAGAAAACACTTCACAAGAACCTAAACTACCAAAAATCTAAAATGAAACAGCGAAAAAATGGCACTAAGCATGCATCCATAATGCAATATAATCACATATTACGATGGACAGTTTATCAGTTTTACATGTGTTTCCAAAAATCTAGATTGCTGCAACTATTTATTTCAGAGAAGTATCTTCTTATCACTGATTGAAACAAAACTATCCCTAGAAAATGTTTCAAGCAAGCAATGAATATTACCCTAAACCACCAAACAGCTAAAATGCAGTTACGAAAAATCACATGATGCACTAATCCAAACTCTATCTAATCTCAACCCAAAGCCTTCCACTAACAGATGCATCAAAAAAGAAACCGAACCCACAAAAAATAAAAATTCATTAACATTTATCAACCTAAACAATACACATAATCAGATAAAAATCCCAACTTGCCACAAACCCAAATTCGAAGACCACACAATCTAAACAGATAAAAGATTAGAACACATTACCAGCATTCAAACCAATAAACTATACACGGAGAAGAAGACAGACCTGCAAAAACAAACAAATCCAAACATACAAGAAAAACAAAACCCTAAATGAAACCGCAAACTAAAAATTCGGGACAAACACGAATCACCCAAAAAAGAGAGAGAAATCGATTCCATAGAAGCAACAGAAGGTGACCTTTTCTATCTTGAGCTGCTAGCGTTAACGAGAAACTGAAAAACTGGCTTTGGAAAACATTTCTAGGGTTTCCTTTCTATCTTTGCTCATTTACATTTCCTTCTAGGGTTAGAGGAAAATCCATATAGAAAATAACAAATAAAAATCCAAATTAGATAATAGAGTAAAATACCGATTTTGCTAGTGTTCGACGCGTTTGGTACTGTCGTCTCTCCATCTTCTTCTTCTTCCTCCTTCGATCCCTCATTTCTTTATCAAAGGTAGCTATGTGTATCTCTGTAAAACGAAGTTACAGAAAAGTCTGCACCATATTTATATAATTATCGGAAAGACCTACTTTTCTTCATTGACTAAAATGCCCTCATCTTGTACTTAGGGGCTGTTACGGGGCATTGAGAAAGTTTTGTGGTTCTTATGGTCGTTGTTAGGGATATTTTAGGGAATTTGTGGCTGCCAGGCTTGATCGTAGAAAAGTAGGGAGTTATGCATAAGCTGATCGGTGTTTGGTATGATGAAATGACAGAAATGCCCTCAATTTATGATTGCAAAAGGGCATGATCTTTTGATAAATTGATGATGATGTCCCTATCTGGAGTTTTCATTTGAGATGGTGTTGGTGACGTGGCTTTGTATATGTATGAAGGTAAAGTCGATTATTCGTTACAAATGTAATGGATGAATCTTCGATGATCTAAACCGTTAGCTCCGTGGACCTAGCTGGTGGGACATGGTTTAATCGAAGTTTTATCTAATTAAGTTACTGGTATTATTACAGAAATGCTTTAATTGGCCCACATTTGGTAAGATGGAGACCTACCTTTGGATAATCCAACCAGTTCATCTTGTTGCTTTGGCTTTGAATAAGTAGCAGCCTAAATAGTATGAGAATTGGGTAATTCTAGCACCTAAAAAATTGCAGACTTTATCACAAGAAACAAATTGCTAGAAACTATAAACAATGGTCTAAATTTTATATTCGAAATTTTGGTTCTTAAGATGGTAGAATCGTTCAATTATGGTATTTTTTTCTTCATAAGATATCCAAAGCTAGACTACAAGAGGAACTAGTTGAGGCATCCAAAGGTGAGACTCCTACATGCCAAAGGTGGGGTGCTCCTAGGAGGAACCCTTAGAGGCTAATTAAGGGGTTGATATCTCTACGGCCATTAGACTCTAGCCACACTCTTAGTTGAGGTTTATGGGAATATATATATATATATATATATATATATATATATATATATAACAAAAAACTAAGGCCCATATTTTTTGAACGATCTAAATTGTTTACTTTGTTGTCTTATTATAGATTAGCTGTGTTTCAAAAATCACATACTTTAGATGATCTTGCCATTGATTTTCTAAATGTTTCACATATTCTCAATTTTGTTACCATCAATCTGAGAACACAAGATACGTCAAAAAAGACAATGTCAAGACCATTTAAAATAAAATTTTGGATTGAGCTCATCTATGATAATCCATTAAGAGGAACAATTCACACTATTAGAAGGTAGGTCGTAAAGGTTAACGTACCATAAAACCCCAAATAAAAGGGTCACAAAGGGGCATGGGAATATCATTTTTCTTAGTTAATATATTTTTAAAATCTAATATATGTGCTTGTGTCCCTATTGAGAAGGAAAATTTAATCCATTGTGGTGTGGCCCACGTCATGAATGAATCTTGGTCTAAAGACTCCAAACTATCATAATAAGTATGCATTGGCATATTAGAGTACCTTTTTGTTGAACTAATAGTCTAACATATCAAGTATATCAACATTAGAATTTTTCTTCACGATTAGGACCATTATGATTGGGGCATAGCCCTAATTATAGACAATTTTGACCATCTAGTCGAAAATATTTCTATTCTTTTTATTAAAAAACATGCAAGAAGTTTATTTTGTTTTTCTCTTTCTATTATGAAGATAACAAAAAAGGTCAATGGTTCATTAACAATAAATAAAAAATAATAATCCAAGTATAAAGAAATGGAGACTGATCTTATCAATTAATTTTTAGTCCTAATAATATCAACATAATGCATATTAATGCTTTGAACATATTATAAGTGATATAGTTATTAATATCACCAAATACATGAGTTTGAACAAATCCCACTATAATGAAATCATCCAAACATTTGATTCATGATGATTAAAGCTGTTATTTAATGAAAAAAATAAACAAACACAAAATAAAAAGCATAGATCATTTGGCACCTTAATCTGACTAGATCTCTACATGGCACGAGGCATTAACCCATAGTATTGTGTTTGCTAGTGTCAAATTAATGGTCCCAATCTAACCAAATATTATATATGGTAGGACGATACTCATACAAATTAATCTAGCTTGCTAGACCTAGTCATAAGCATGCAAAAATAACTCTTCCCTATGAACATAAATATTTTTTTTAAATGAAAAGAAAAAGTAAAACTTATTGGAACCTTGAAAGTACATGCGTAAAACTTAAACCCCAATAAATAGGGACAATGAGTTATCTTCCTCACATCTTAAATATGCAACATTATGAGAGCTACTTGATCATAACAAAGATGACCAACTTGAAAGAAGGAAAACAAAAATACGAGAGAGAGAGAGAGAGAGAGAGAGAGAGAGAGAGAGAGAGAGAGAGAGAGAGAGAGAGAGAGAGAGAGAGAGAGAGAGAGAGAGAGAGAGAGAGAGAGAGAGAGAGAGGAGGAGGGGGGGGGGGGGCAAGGAAAACACAAATTCAAGGGAATGAACAAATTTAAACTAGAGATCCAACAAGAATTAGGAAAAATGCATGCAACTATTTTTCTAAAATGACCAAATATCATCACCTTGTTTAGCCTATCTTACCTTAACAATCAAATCAATTTCTTGTACAAGGAGAGAATTTCATGTAGTTTTCTCCCTTCAATTCCAGCTGCAAAAAAAAAAAAAAAAAACCAACCATGAGTACCTAAAACATCTTGCAAATAGCTGATGATACTATAGTGAAACTCTTCTTGAGGATAGAAAGTTTCTTAAAAAACTAAGTAGCTAAGTTTAGCAAAGAAGATCCCTTGTGGATGTACGTGGCTAAGAAATCTTAAAGAAGAAATCCACAAAGCAATTGGCCCATTGAAACCCCTGAACCATTCAATGGTTTGCTTTCCACACAAGTAAAGGGTTCCCAAGAACCAAATCGTGAATATCTCTTCATCATTTATACATATAAATGTATTATGTATAATGGTATACCAAATATGTTCATACTTAAGTAAAACAACATGCTACTTTCCCAATAAAAAGGTATAAACTCTCAAAACATGATGAATTGGAATCCCATTCTAAAAATTCTTGTGGTTCTAGAGAATATAGCTATAGGAGAACCAAGAGTGGAGAGCTTTTAGGTTCATTATTCAAGTGACCTAAATTGTCGAAAAATTGCACAAACATGTTCTCCTAGGTAATTGTATGAAACATATGTATAAGGAAAACTAAGAGCAATTGTGTTTATTCATAGTCGAGATGGGGTAGTATTTTACTACGCAGATGTTTATAGAACCAAGAAAAAACGTATCACTACTTCCTAAAAATGTAAAAGCAATGTTCAAATGAAATGTGCTATAGCTTGATGTCATTAGATTGCTTGATGACAACACCTTGTAATGCTTATTACTTTGTTAAGCTTATATTCATATGCTAGTTTCTATAATAAGATCAAATAGGAAGACCAAATTCTCACTATATTGGCTATCATTCAAATTTCTCAATAAAGAACCTAAATATTTATCTAAACTATGAATACAGCCCACTCGCAAACAACAATCACTTCTTAATATGCTTAAGAGTATTGTGATGTCTAAAACCATTTATTCTTATTTTCTCTAAACCACTCTTCATAGTTTACATAACAAAAAAGCATGTAATTTATGGATAAGCTATACTTGTGTGTGTGTGTGTGTGTGTGTGTGTGTGTGTGTGTGTGTGAGAGAGAGAGAGAGAGAGAGAGAGAGAGAGAGAGAGAAGACAAGAAACAAGAATGGATAAACTTTTCTAATGTATGACAACAAAAAAATTGGTGTTTTAGGACTATGACCCTATTAAATGGGGTTAGAAGGAAGCCAAAAAGCTAGCGAATAAGAGGGAAATTGAAGGTTAGAAAAACAAATGATTAGTGGCCTTCTTAAGCATTTAATTTGGCACCATGCATGTGCACTTCAAAGTAAGGTGGTTCAAGTGGGGGGAGATAAACAACTGTTTGAAGTTTTTTGGGATCGATAAATCACTTTTGATGGTGAAATCAGCAAGTACATTTTTATTTTTATTTTTGTATTTGAATGTTTGCTTTTCATGTGTTAATCAACTTTGTTAGTTTGAAAAGAGAGAGAATTTTTTTTTATTGGGTTTGAGATGCTTCTTGTCCATCTATACTTGATCCATGGTGCATTTGCTTAGATGTAAGGAACTATTAATTCTTGTATTATAAATTTTGAAAAAGTAGTCTTTCATTTTTGTTAACTTGGATTTGGTTTCGAAAGAATGGGAATGGAATTCTTAGACTTCACCAATTCATTCTTCTAACAATAGTCCTTCTCCTTGCATATATTGATACAATTCTTGTGATAAACTTGTTGTTCTCAAGCCTGAGGAGCTTAATGTTGCCCAATCTTCTTGGACTTTCTCTATTGTGGGATGTTTTGCCCTCAAAAACTATAGACTAAGAATATTTGCCTTTATGTTACAAAGGTATGAAACATTAAGGATGTTAAGAGATGATAACTTTGGGGAAGGACATTTTTATCTTGAGTAAATCAATCAAGTACATTAAGCAAAGATTTGTATTCAATTTGAAAATAGAAAACAAATGTTTTGGAAACCATTCATGTATGATTTGTTGAACTAGTATTTTTTGTGTGGCTTAGGTTCTAATGATTCTACTCAATGTAATATCAGTTGTCATTTGGGTGAAGATTTAGATGTCAAGAAGTGTGACTTAGTAAGAAGTTTAAATGACATCAGTGAGCCCTTAAAGCTTTCTAAAATGCATCCAACAAGGCTAAACATTAAAACAATAGACGTTCTTGAGTTGCTATAAGTTTTGAAGAGGTGCTCCTATAAGATTTTATGTACATCAAAATGTTGCCAAGGAGCTACACAATTCAATGCACATACCAACCCATTTCAAGTGCTTCCTAGAAAGGTCTCCCCTCATAACATTTTCATGAAGAAAAATAGTTTGGAATTGTCTAGTACTAATGGATCCTAGAAAGTTTTGGTAAATGCAAATGATGGTAGTGGTGGGCAATCATTGACAATTATCTTTTGGACAAAAAGGAAATCATCAAAGATTGCTATGATTTTATTAGGAACTCACCTAATGGTATCATTCACTCTAAGAAAAGAGTTGATGAATTATCAAATAATGGAATAATTTGGTATTAGTTCAGTGAAGCTATCGGATTCAGGTCATTAGTTGAAAATGGATGATTAAACCAGATGTGATGGTACAGGTGTTGATTGATCAAATGGGAGAACTTCTTCAAGGGGAAAAAAAATCACAAACATTGCTTTCTTGTTCCATTACATAGAAATCTATGCTACTATGGCATGGATTTGCTTCATCTTCTAGATCAAGAGAGTTATGGTTGCATAAATTGAAACATGTGAAGGCTTTCTTTCTAAGTTCTCAAGAAATATTCAACATGCCACTATGTTTTTTATCTTTGGGAAAGTAAAAAGGGTGATAGTGGTGAAGATGGTGATGGTCCAAATTGATAGACATGGGACTTATACAAGAAAGAATCCAAAAGAGACTATAATTGAGAGACATGCCCAACTAAAGAAAAAGGTGTGGTTTAGAGGGTAAACAATTATGGCAAGAGAATTTATTTTCCTATTAGTTCTTAGTGAAGGTACTTAGAATGTTAGAGGGGCTAGGCACTCCTCTTTTTGAAGCGTGGCTAACAACTATGTAAAGAAATTAAGAATGAATGTGGGTTTTCTATGTGAGACAAAGATCTATAAAAGGATGATACCTTCTTCAAAGGAGCGCATTCTAAGACATACCAACGAAGAACCATTGTTCCTTCCTTTGGACTCTTGGGAGGACTTTTGGTCATGGGGGATAAAACAACTAGTAAAATTGAACAGTATTCGACATGTTAGAACCACATTAATGTCTTGGTGTCCTTTCTATAGCTAGACCCAATTTAATGAATTCTAATCTTTGGGGGTTCCTTCTACGCTCAATTTTTCTAAGATTTTCATTAAACCTGATTTCATGTTTGTTTATGTGGAATCTTAAGGTTTTGGAAAATGATTTTCAAAATAAAACTTGAAAAACAAGATTCTCGTAGCTTTAAAAATGAATATGTACACACACACACACACACACACACACACACACACACACACACACACACACACACACACACACACACACACACACACGTTACTATTTGAAAATCCACCCTTCCAACCTGGTGTCACTTTTCAAAACATCCACATAAGAGTAGTACAAAAACATAAGAAGTTCCAAGAACTATTGATCATAGCTCAAACAACTAAAATAAACCAAAATTCATATAACAAACATTTTGTATTTATTACATAAGAGTCAATAATATTCAAATGATAACTAAGACAAACTTGAACTACTTTATTATCCTTCATACTTTTGATCAATCTCTTCCTCGACAAACCCTAACTATTGCCTGAAGAGTCACTTGAAAATAGAGTGGGGGTGAGTACAACCACTTAGTAAGGAAATTCCTAAACCCATGATTTGAAAACCACGGCAAGCATGTACGTATAATTAAGCAATGTGAATGATTAAATGCTCGATATCAAAACATCATAGTTTCGAACTCATTTTGAAAGTCCTATAAACTGTAAATGTTCAAAGGCATATGAAATCATATCATGTTGTATCATTGAGTGGTAACATCCTTTCTCATGCCTAAATAGGCAATGGCTAATATCCTCAGGGATGATCAACATGTTTGTTCATGTTTTGGAAAAAATAAGGTTTGATATGCAACATAGAGGATTGTTGTCCCACTATGATCGTCTGCAGATATTATGCAGGCTATAATAGTCCTCGTGGGGGTATAGGATCTATTCGAGAGAGGTCTTCCTATGATACATACTCTCAATTGTAGGCCTCTTGGTGTAGGTTTCTGTATAGGAAGGGAGTGCGCAACTGATCTTCCTAACATAGCAACTAGAGGAGTCTTATAATTTTCCCTAAGCTAGGCTCAACTCTCATTAGTTGCCTATTTTTAGTCTAGTCTTAGCTCTCTTGAGTTTCCTAATTTTAGTATAGCTCAACTCTCCTAAGTCACCTACTTTTAGTCTATATTTTGATTGATATGTTTGCATCAATGGCGAGCTACAAAAATAATCAAATATATACAGTTGAAATCTCTGTTTACTATCAAAAACAAGAATTTTCTATCATATCTATTATGTAATGCAAAAGCTTTTAAACACATTTTTCATATACATGTGTGAACTGTTTCCTATAAATCTTTGCTTATTTAATCATTTCACATACATGGGAAATATCAATTTCAATAAAACATTTCATATAATTCACAAAAACTCATATGAAATCATGATTTTCACCATGCTATGCTTTCATGCTAAAATCATTTATAAAGCTATGACTTTACTTGTGCATTTTAGATGCCACATTTTAAAATTAAATAATCACAAACTAACTTATTCCATTCTTAGCACATGTACATGTAGATTATTGATTTAAAATTTCCAAAATCGCTTGATTTCAAACCCATTCAAAAACCTATATGTGGAGGGTATGTGCAGTGCATTGGATCAATGCCCATGAGCTAGGTACTAAGCTCACAACCAATGTGATGGGTGTTATGTGGATTGCTCATGCATTAGGTGCATAGCATGCTAACCATGTGCTGGGCACCATGCCTGATGCCCATGCATCATGCACTATGCACATAGCCCAGGCACTAGATTCTGTGCACCATGTATAATTGTTGGATGGTAAGTACACTGCCATGTTCAAGTTTCCATGCATTAGGTGCTAACCATACCACCCAAGTGTTGGGTTCCATACATGTTGCTGTAATGCCCGAGCAATTTACACTATTTTTAATGAAAATTGCACGTTCTATAGGAAATAAACTATGTTGAATGTTTGATTTTATTTAAAATAGTAAATGAAGGAATTTGTGAGGAATCTTAGTACCATTAGATTCTACTTGAAAAATGGAATCCAACGCCTCAAAAATCACCCAAAACGGAGTTCGTATGAGGAAGTTACATCCGTTTAAAGATAGGGGTATTTCTGGAAATAAAATAGAAAAACGAAAAAACGTAAAAGGACGAAAAACGCAGGGGGCCGTTTTGATAACGCACCCCCTGTCGTCTTCAACCTCAAGAACCCTCCAAAAACCCTCGATCCTGATTTTTCTGGAGGATTCTGCCACTGCCAAGGGCGGCATCGCCTTTGGCAGCACCGCCATAGCAAGGCTATAAAAAGCCCCATCTCCCCCTTTCCAAAAACCCAAGTTTTTCGGCGTTTTTCCAACCGTTTGACATTGGGGTTTTAGACAAGATTGGAAACCCGTCTCCTCTGCTTTTTTTGGCAATGGCCAAGCCAAAGCTAGCCCGGCCATGCCATTCCCGTCTCCCCATTTCCCCTCTCTTCTCTTTTCCGATCTAGGCAATAGGGTTTCCACCTTGTGCGAGCTTTTCCGACGAGTAGGAAGGTCCAGCGTGAAATGGGCACTCCCCAGGCTGCCCAGGTAAGACGTCCTTACCTTCCTTCTCTTGGTTCTTCCCCTTTCAGGCTAGATCCAAGCCAAATCTAGCATTCTCAGATGTTTTCCAGCTGGATTTCCTGGCCGGAAAACGTCCCAAAAAGGCTCAGACAAACCCTACACGAGCCAGGCGTCCCAAGGATGCCAAGCACCACGTGCACCTGGGACTGGTCCCTAGGACGGGTTCCAGGTGTACGACAATGCGTACATTGTCCCAGGTGCAGCCTTCAAGTGCGCATGCTACATGGGGCACGGGTCCTAGCTCGACCAGGGTGCACGGGGTGCCCTAGGAGCTGAGACGCGCCACACTACAAGGTGCGTCCATGCGATGATGCGCGTCATAGTGCGTCGCTTAGGCATGCTTGTGCACGTGCGAACACTGTCCCAGGTACGGCCTTCGGGTACGTGCAACATGGGGCACGAGTCCTAGCTCGATCAAGATGCACGGGGTGACCTGAGAGCTGAGACACGCCATTCTACAAGGGGCGTCCGTGTGATGATGCACATCATAGCGCGTCACTTGAGCATGCATATACGCATGCAAAACGCAGTCCCTGGCACGGCCTTTGGGCACACACGCACCTAAGGCGGTCGCGGTTCAACCAGGATACACTGGTGTCCTGGGAACCGGGGCACACGGACCTATTGAGACTTTAAAGTTAGATTAGAGGATAAATTATAGAATTTAACTATTGGAAAGTAGATCCATACCATAGGATCTAGCCTGACAATGAATTAGGCAAAAACCAGGGACCCAATAGGCAGGACTATCGGTCTAATGTCTAAATAGACTGAAATTAATTAGGACTCCTTGTATCCATTTATACCCAGGAGTTTATAAATGAGACCCAGGGACGGGTTGAGTGGTAAAGGACGCTACTCCAAGAGACTTTGAGGTAGGTGCTCTATCGCTACTAGATTCTTTTAAAAGAACTATGATTGTTTTGCAAATACATGATTTAAGTATATGACTTGTTTAGCATCATGTGACAAATGCTTTATGCATAAGACATGTTTTGTATATACATTATGCATAGATCTGTTTTGCAAACTATTGCATACATTGCATGATCTATGAGCATTAAGTTCTTGCAAAGATTGCATGTCCTTGAGGGTTGCCAAAAGATGTTGGAGTGCCGAGGGCCAGGCAGTTGTGAGGGACCCAAAGACGATAGGTTTTGAAAAGAGGTTTTTGGCTTATTTGATCTTATGTGATTTGGGCTAGTAAGCCCGTGGGTGCTATGCCGAGGGGTCTGGGTTGGCCACCCAGCCTCTACCACTACTAGGTGGAATGGGTACCACGCCCAAAAAAAGGGCATGCCTCTACGTCGACTGCATGTGGTACAAGGGGCTACCACTAGTGTCACGGCACTGGGTCGATGTGTCATATGCCCCGTGGAGGCTATGACGCTGTGTCCTCAGGTACCCGGGGACCACACGACGGCGAGATCGTGGGCATAGTTGGACCCTATGGTTTATGGACTTATTTGCATTGCATGTGGCATGATATGAGGTTGGTCGACCATACCATACTAGATATCCATGAGTTGGATTTAGTTGAGCATCTGATGCATATCTTTATGTTTATGATATATGATACTTTTGATTTGGATTATAATATTTCTTTAAGTGGTTAGTATTTCAGTTTGACAATGGATTTTAATATCGATATTGAACTTGAGTATTCAGACTTGCACATGTTTTGAACGAGCATATGATTTTAAAACATCTCATGCACTGCAAAACTAGTAGTGATAGACTCCTACTAAGTATAGTATATACTCACCCTATCCTTAACATTTTTCAGGATAATTCCATCCACGAGTAGAGGACATCTATGTTAGTGCTACGAGCAAGTGAATCAAAAAGGAAACAATTATACATGTAAGTAAATTCTCAACCCTTTGGACATGTATTTGTATTTAATTACGGTTGAAATTTGTGTCTTTGTGACCGGATAGATCTGGGGAAAAACATTTATGATTTCTAAAGTTTTTCAAAAACTACTTTGGCTGTTGTGGAAGCAAATGACACTCGAGGTTTTCAAAATAAGTTTAAAACAAAAGATTTTTTTGTTGCATTGCATGGTTTTTATAAAATGGTTTTCAAATAGGGATGCATCCCGCCTTAGGAATTAGATATTGCATTTAAAAATGCATGAGAAAACCCGGGTCATCACAGTTGCCTAAGCTAGGCATCACATAAGATACTTCTGCATTAGGTGATAACCACTCCACCCAAGTGTTAGATGCCAAACATGTCACCCAAGCTAGGTTTCATGCAAAACATCCATGTGCTAGGTGTTAAATCATGTCACCTAAGTGCTAGTATGACGCATTAATTCCATGTGTTCAATCTATTAAAAAAAATCAAATGAAACTTTTCATATAATCCATGTGGAAAAATCAATACCCAAAGATTTAATTCATCCTAGCTAGCATTTTGCACACACCAAAACTTTCAAATCATGTTAAATTTGTGCATCCAAAATCAAGGCATGCATGATTTGAAACATCTTGTACTATACTTGAAAACAAGTGCATTTAACATCAAAATCTTCTTCACATCTATTTTATTGAGATTTTAGTAAAAAACATCAAAATCTTCTTCACATCTATGAGAATCCAACCATTTCCATGAAAATCAAATTTGATTAGATGATACCATTAGAAATGCACAAGAACTTGATTAAATTAGTGAAAACTCTTATTGAAAATACTCATTAATCATGTGAGCAAGTCAACACTTTTGAAGTACAACCATTTTAGAATCAAACCATGTAAACTATATGCATGCATTCACATGAGGGTGTTTCAAAATCTTACCTAGAAGAAGCCCTAAATGACACACACATGATCACTTGCTAGAGCACAACATTTGATCAAAATAAATCATGGCCCATGCTCATCCATTGAAACTTTCACATTTAACTAATCAACATCATTGGCATGAGATCCATAACTTCAAGATAACATCTATTTAGTAGGATTAAACTACATAACTTGTGCACACATAAATGAAAAAAAACATTATTAAATGATGCCTAAGTTCTCATGCATCCATAGCCTTAGATTATGGCACCAATTCAAATTAAAATGGTGTTAAATCTCATGGAATAACATACACTTATAGACCTAATCACATTCAAAACATACATATTATTCCTTCAAATGCATCATGTTTTAATAAGAAAAAAACGTGGATTTAGATCATTAAAACCAAATCAGAATATCAATGGAGCAGTATATAAACTCCAACGTACCTTAGGATACCAAAGCCATTTCAAACTCCAAGAGATTATGTGCACACATCAGATAATAAGGGCATCAAAACCAATCTAAAACATATTCAAATAATCAACAAAATCCATGTGCATAAATGATAGTGCAAAGGTAGATCAAAATCAATGATGATTTCATGTTTCAAAAATGCACTAGTTTAGAAAAGTTCCTACACTCCCTACTTCTTGAAGAACATTGACCTTCTACATTCTTCTTCTCAAAAGTGCAAAAATGGATGATAATCCCTGGTGTAGTCTAATTCTCCTTTGCTTCTTGCTCTCTCTCTCTCTCTCTCTCTCTCTCTCTCTCTCTCTCTCTCTCTCTCTCTCTCTCTCTCTCTCTCTCTCTCTCTCTCTCTCTCTCCTATCCTACATTATTCTAGATTCTAATCATATTCCATCCATTATTCACTCTTCTGATCCTCAGAATCCTAACCCTTCATCTTGATATTTTTAATTCTAATATCCTTCTCCTATCTATTGATTTTATTGATCTCTACAGATTCTTGAGATTCTCATCTACTATCCCATATGCACTTGCTTATCTTTTTCTATGTCATAGATTTTCCTAAAATTACAATAAGGGAAAAACATCCATTTCTAAGATTCAATGCATCTGGAGGTCCCCTAGTCTGTATGGACTAAAATTCTATCAAAAAGACTATTTATTTGCTAGCACAAAGACTTGAACTCTAGATCAAAGGCATAATACCTAGTCTATGACTAGTTGAGTAGACTTTCTTTATTTCCAATTTCTTGTAAAAATGAACATTTACATTATAAAATTTAAAGTCTCTACATTCTACCCTCATAAAATTTCATCCTTGAAATTTCAAGGTAGCTTTGTGAACAATTTAGGGAATCTCTACCTCATGATCTACTATCTAATCCATGCCCAGGACAATGTTTAAGTCTGCCACTCTCAATAAGATTAGGTCACCACTAAGTTCTTGGTTTGATATTCAAATAAGCACTTTTACAAATATTTGTGAGCCATAACAGGTTCGCCTACTAGGTACTAACTTCTAGATTGACATCTAGTTTGTGATATAGTCCATACATGATGTAAGGTCATATGATATAAACGATTGTGTGGAATTAGGATTAATTAATATGCAAGCAAGTCTGTCAAAAATTTGGAGAGTACCTTCAACCTTGGCACTTAATGTGTGTGCTTGTTCTGTTATAAGAGCGAAGACTCTCCCCTAGATCCACTGCACCTATCCTTGTGACGATTACTCATCCTTTCTCTTCTTTGGGCAATCAATGATGAAGTGATCCTTCTTACAGCAAATGAAGCATCGCCGCTCTAGGATGTAATAGGGCCTACATGAGTGGAATTTGTGGCAGGTGAGGCATTATATGTTATCTCTTTTCTTCTTCTTGAAATTTCCTGATGTTGATTCCTAGGGCCTCGTGAACCTTGCTAGTGAAGTGGGTCTCCTATTCTTCTAGACTAGCTTTTTCTTGCTAGTCTTCCTGCTATCCTTATCCAATACCTTGTGCTCTCTCTCCACCATGAATACTAACTCCACTACCTTCGATAGTGAGGACGGATGAGCTGTCAATATCTTGCTCTTTATGTGAAAGTTCAACCCCGAACAAATTTTTGAGTAGCCCTTAATTCTGTGGGCCACACTTCAAGGACAAACTACCTCAACTTAACAAACTTTGTTTTGTATGGTTCCACCATCATGGATGTAATAACCCCAATTTTTGTAAATTGATTGAGAAAAATCAATAAAGTTTGAGTTTTAGATATTTCGGGCTGAAATATTAGGGTTATTTAAAATATACTTTTTATAAAAGTATAATCAAATCATAAGACATGTAAAATTGAAATTAAACTTAGGAAACTCTTCAAAATGACTGTAAGCATGACAAATTTCGAATTCGGATGAGAAATCCTTAAGTTTTTCATTTTTTGGACAAAAGGGGTAAAATAGTAATTTTACCCAAAAATCAAAATATTCCAAAAATCAAAATATGAAACATCAAAATTTAGAATGTACTGAGAAATACGAATCCAATGCCACTAAGTACACTCAAATCCAAGATCATGGGAATAAAACCCAAAGTTTTATGCATAAAGGGCAAAATGGACTTTTTACACCATGTGGGACCCACATGGGGCCCACATGGGGACCACCACGTCCCCAACAACCAATTTGATCAGCAGCCCATGTGAAACATGGGTCAACAAAGATCAGCTAGTCATGGGGAAGAAAAGTTAGGCATGGGAGCATTGAAGACTTTCATGCCATTTTATATTAAAAAAATAACATATTATAATCATGGAAAAAGACCCAAAATGCCTATAAATACAACCCCAAAAATCTTCCAAAAATCCTCATAAAATTCCCACGAAATTATCTTCAATCTCCTTGAAAAATTAGATCTAGAATCCCTCTCAAAACCCCAAAATTTCCAAGAGCTAGATCTCTTTCCAACTTGTTTTTCTTTTTAGATTAGAACAAGAGACCTAAATTCAATTAGGCACTCTGTTCTTGATATAATTTGATAAATTCCACCGTCCAAAATATCCCAACACGTCTATTCTACAAAACCCCCAAAGAAATTTCAAGATCCAACGGTTCAAACAACGGTATTTGCAAGAAAGGTGGATTTTAGGCTATATCTTCATCAACAAGGTATTTTTTTAAATTGGGCATATAAATCAGGTTTTCTCTCCAATCAAGTAAGTGGAAATCCTTTTCATATATTTTTAGTATTGTTTTATGTAATTTTTATTTTACTATAATTAATTTTGGTAATAAAAAGATAAAAATAAAGTCAACAACAGAACCCTTAATTAGGGATGATGGAGTGCTCAGATGAGAAATCTGACTGTACCAATCGATCCAAAAGGGTCCAAAACCCCTAGGGTAGAAGTTTCATCAAAATCAGAGACCTCTTGGGCCCTCAATTGCAAGAGGATTGATTGGACGGTCCAGAAGGGACTGTTCGATCTCCAGATCAGACGACGCCCAAGACGCCCGCGTGATGCACCGTCGGAACGGCGCGCGCGATACGCGTGGGGCGTCGGCTCAAGTGCAAAGAAGGCGCGTCCATAGAAATGACGAGCGGACGCGCCCAGCGACAGCCCGGTTTGCGGGCGCGCGGACGACGGGCGTTCCGCTCGTCCCGTCCGCGTCTGTGGACGTCCCGCAGTCACGCTTAGGCGTTTCTTCCCAGCGGACGCGCCCGACGACCCCTGGTTCGTTCCGCTCGGTTCGTTCCGCCTGTCTTTCCGCCCGACTAATCTGGGCCGTCCCTTCCTTGGGCCCAGATCAAGTCTAGGCCCTAGGAAGGACTGTGAACTTCCAGGATCAGTGCTGAGTCATCTGAACTCCAAATTGAGATCGGAAAGAAGCTATGGAAAGCTTGAAACCTCTATTTTCTTATGGAATAATAAAAAGGACATGTTATTCAATAAAAAATTTCTGTATTTAAGAATTAAGTTTCCAATTACATAGATTTTCAAGATCTGAGATGATCAGATCTTAGAAACATGTTTTAATAATGATCTAATACTTAAATAAAGTTATATCTATGTTTAAATTGGATATATATGAGATATATTAAGGGATCTACCCTTTATGGTAGATAAACCCAAAAAATTACAAAGGGACCCACTTGATCAATGAGATCAAGTGTGATCAGATCCTTGGGATGGAAAGAATAAATGTTTATATGATGAAATCCAAGGAAATCATGGATGGATTATGATAAAAATAGATCAATGTGATCTTTTGACCTTAATAGAGAAAATTCTCTAAATATAACTAAAGTCCTTAATCAAAGGAAAAGATCTAAGATCAAATGGTTGGATCATAAGTAAAGGTTTCTAAAAATGTAAATATAATTAGTTTCATTTTATGTTATTATATTATAAAGCATACTAGTATAACATTTAGAGTTTAGTATGATATGTGTTCATTCTTATCATAAGGTGCTAGATTTAATTTAAGTACCTTGCCTCATTTTCATTGAATGTTAAATTAGGTAGTTTTATGCTTTAAATTTATAATTCATTTATGGTTGAATGTTAGTAGTAGATTTACTTGTTATGAGATAAAGAGCATAAAACATAAAAAAATGTATTCTAATGAGAAAGTAGAGTTTCATGACACAAATAAGAATGAAGTACTTTGGACTTAATTAGTAAGGGCTATAGTTAGTAGGACAATATAAGGATTATCAAATCCTTAGCCCAAATTAGGAAAAGAATAATAAACCCCATGAATGACATTATAAATATTCATGGACTTAATTAAAATCCATTAGAAAGAGTACTTAGAGTAAACATGCTTATAGGAACCTTATGAAAGGTTGAGCTATGGTCATTCTAGTGAATGATGAACATAGTGGTTAAGGGGTTATCTAATAGAGCCTCGCTCTTCCCCTACCTTCCGTTGACGTTTGTGAGGTCTAAACGCCTCCTTACATGAGGATTGAAGTAACCACTTTGTGTTCACCCATTCAACTAGTAAGCCTTAGCCAATTGGAAATAAGAGGAGCAGTCTAGATTTAGGCTTGAATAAGCTACCTTCAACCATGCACATTAACTGGTTGAATAATAATCATAAGAGCATAAAAGGTTAGTAAATTACCTAACCCTAATAAAAACAAGAAGTAAGATAAGGATGATCAAACAAGATCCATTAGATCTTGGATGATCAAGAACAATAAGAATAAGAACACTATATTGTACTTAGTATGTATGTTTAGTAGTATACTTGTTATAGTTCATTAGATTAGATAATCCAAACCCTTGATCAAAGGTGATTCAAGGAAGAAAACCAAGATCATCCTCCATAGGGATGATCCAAGAACTGAACTTAGATCAAAGAAGAACTAGGCGATAGAAGATCTAGGACCTTGATCTTTATCAACATGAGTAGATTGTCAATCAAAGGATCTATGAAAGATCAAGATCAAGGAGATGAACATACAAAGACTTAGAGATAGAAAAATACTTAGATATGAATGATCTAAAGATCATTCTAAACATCAGATCTAGTGATCAATAGGATTGTTCATAATTTATATATTGACAATATGTATGGATGTACAGATTACATACATCGGTCAAGATCATGGAAGATTGGGAAAAAGAGATCAATCCTTAAAGGTAGGAGGATTTGATGAATGCATTTACATGAGATATTCATGATTGTACTCATGATCTTATGTTGACAAGAGTAATGATAATACTTGTAGTATATCTCTTGAAAACCTTATGATCCAACCAAACACCTATAAGATGGTTAAGGACTAAACTATAAGTGAATAGGGAACTAGAAAATATTTCAGCCCTAAGTAAACAGACGTATGATCCGATATATATGGAATCTATTTTACATACAAGCTTGGAGGCTTGTGAGTTTGTTTTAATAGGCATGAGCCTAGGGGATGCTATTGCTAGAGGAGTTATGAGGGTTTGGCCACCCGCTCCTTGAAATTTGATGATATGATGATACCTTGCCCAATGAGAGGCTAAAAGTCGGGTGGTGGCAATTATGGGAAGGCCACCACCGTGAAAGACTTGCCCCCATACGGGCGGTGACATAATATTTTCCACCGTGGTATCGGTGGTGAACAGGGCGGTTATCCGAGCGCGCTAGTACGGATCGAGGCAAAGACATAGCAACCTTTCTGATTATTTTGCACTATGATGCATATGGGAACAGGCATAGTGAAATGCCTTATGTTATAGCATAATGAAATGCTAGGTAATTGTATATTACCAATGTTTCCCAAGAAGGGAAATTCCCGTATGAGATTAGGCTGTAATACTAAATTCTCAAAATAAAGAGAATTGATCACTTAGTTGGGAATGATATTTCACTATTTTCACAAATTTAATTGGTTTACCCATGAAGGGTATGTATGTATATAGATATACATAACTTACAAAATAAAGAGTATGTTTGAGGATAATGAGATTATGAAGGATTGGAATTACATTGTCAATTATTATGTTTCTTGAATCCTCTACCAAGCATTGCTTGCTGAGATATTGTACTTGTTGCAATATCTCAGATCCAGGGAAGGAGAGTTAGGAGCTGAAGACTATAGAAGACTTGAAGAGAATAATCTTCAAGGTATACCCTTGAAGACATGTATTTTTATTTGTTGAGAGTTTTATTGTATGGTGAGCTTGAGTTTTGGATTATGTAATTTGGACAAGTATTGTACTAGATTTGGGTATCTTGTGAACCCTTGGATGGATCCTGGAGTTTAATAAAAGTATATTCCTTCAATGGAATTTTATTTTGTACACAAATTGTACTTATGTTATGTATGAAGTGGTGACTTGGGTTTTCAAAACAAGTTCTAAAGAAAAGAATTTCCGCTGCTTTGTTTTGCGAAAAAATTTTACACTCTTAAGGGCCCTGCCTTTCAAAATACTTTACAAATCATGTTTTCAAAAACCCGGGTCGTCACAATGGAACCCTACACTAAGATAAGAAACTCCTACTCCCTCTACTCTTGTACATGTGGATGAAAGAACTTGTCAATGAATGGAGTTTAAAAGCCTCACATTCAAGCTCTTCCACCTCTCACTCTTCTGATCCTCAGAATCCTAACCCTTCACCTCACTGAAGTAGGTTCTTTTGGCCTATATCACTACTGTAAAGCCTCTCCCATTAGCACAAAAGTAGCCATCACTACTTGTCTATCTTTTTGACACATGCATCACCTTAAATATATTTTCTACCCAGCAAAGCTAGGTTTTAGCAGCTTTTAGCCCTTCCACTCCTAAAAACTTGGGGACTTTTTGAACTGCTCTAACAAAGTGTCTCCGCTTGCCCATGTTCCTCAGCTCTCCACCTTGTCCAACTATCTGCATTTATTGCTTCATTCATTATAAGAGACCTTCACTAGAATAAGATGAAGATTTCAAGCATCTTTCACTATGTCATTCCAGACCTTGGTATTTTCTTAAGCTATAGAGGAGGAAGTTTCAACCAAGTTAGCAGTTCTACATCTCTTTGGTGCCATATGGATTTTTAATAACATAAATCTAATGAGTTTCTATTCCTACTTGTCTAGTGTACGTAGGAGTTATTTTCTCAATAGTGACTATTATAGTTTCCAAGTCTTTTGACTATGAGCAATATAAATCATGCTCTAATACCAATTGTGGAATATGTGATTTTTAGAAAATGATTTCCAAAATAAAATTTGAAAACAATATTCTTGTAGTTTTTTTTTCCTTCTATAAAATGAACTTTGAAGAGTATATATATATATATATTACTATTTGTTAATCCAACCTTCCAACCCAGTGTCACTTTTCTAAACTTCCATATAATAGTAGTACAGAAGCATAAGCACTACCAAGAATCAATGGTCACAGCCTAAACAACTAAAATAAACTATAATATGTATAGTGAAAGTTTTATGTTTGTTACATAAGAGTCAATAATATCCAAATGATAACTAAGACAAAACTAGAACTACTTTATTCTCCTTCATACTCTTAATCAATCTCTTCTTAGTTCTCCTCCTTGTCAAGCCTTGACTATCACCCATAAGAGAGACCTAAAAATGGTGGCGGGAGTGACTACAACTACTCTGTAGGAAAATGCTTAAACAAGTCATTTGAAAACCATGGCAAACATGTATGCATAATTAAGCAATGCAAATGATTAAATGCTCAATATCAAAGCCTCATAGTTTTCTAATCATTTTGAAAGTCCTATAAATTATAGTGTGCAAAGGCATCTGAAATCCTATCATGTTTTATTGTATCAAATCTTGTCCAGTCAAATCATTGAGTGATAATGTCCCATGACATGCTTAAATAGGTGATGGTCAATATCCTCAGGGATGGCTGACATGTCTGTTCATGTCCTGTAACAATAAGGTGAACTATGCAAGGTAGAGGACTATCTTACCACTATGCTTGGCCATGGAAACTACGCAAGCTACACAAGTCCTAATGCGAACACTGGATCTATTCAAGAGTAGCCTCACCATGATACATATTCCTGACTATAGACCTGTTAAGAAAAGCATCTGTATCAAAAGGCAGTAGCCAACTAATCTTCGTGGCATAGCAACTGGAGGGTCATACAATTTGCCCCAGGCTAGGCTCAGCTCTCATTAGTTGCTTATTTTTAGTCTAGGTTCAACTCACTTCATTCACCTATTTTTAGTTTAGGCCCAACTCACTTGGGTTTCCTATTTTTAATCTAGGCTCAACTTTATTAAGTTGTTTATTTTTTGTCTATATTTTGATTGATACATTCACACTAATGGGTTGCTACTAAAATCATCAAATATATACTATTGAAATCTCAATGCATTGTCAAAATTAGGATTTTGGTATCATGTTTGTTTTGTAATGATAGAGCATTTAAACACATTTTCCCTACACGTGTGAAATATTGTATTATAAATCTTTGCTAATTCAATTGTTTTGCATATGTAGGAAATATCAATTTTGGTAAATTTTTTGATTTTTTCACAAGTACATGGGCTATTGTAGTATAGCATGCGCAAGTACGGGTCGATCCCATAGGGACTCGCTTAAAGAAGTTCGAGTTTTAATAAAATTTAATTCTTCAAAAATAAAAATTAATTGAAAAAATTAACAAAAAGGGCAATCAAACTTTAGATTATTTAATCAATGAAAATTATAAAAATCTAATTAAAAAAGACAACAATTTAACTAAAGAAATATGAAAAATCTACTTCCCTAGACTGATTATTATCAATTTCCTCAAATATGATATCTTAAATTATGATTTGCCTTCATCAATGTCTTTTTGGTACTTCTAATCGATGATTCACTGGATGGATTAGGCAGATTCCCAAAAACTCTAAGAGATCAAGGCTAAATAATGATTTTGGGATTTGGATAGTTGAGATCACTTTCAAGCTTTCAGATTTAAGATCAGAGACATTAATCAAGCCAAGGGATCTCCTAAGAATATAATAAAAAAATTAATTAAAGATCTGATGTGAAACAGAGGATAAATAAAGAGATCTTTATTGTTAAGGCTAACTCGTTGATTAGGTTAAGCCTTAATTCAATCAGTTCAGATTATACAGTTCCTGGATAATAGATCATAGATAAAATAAAACAAGAATTGGAGTAGGGACACATATGTAATTAAAAAGAGAACACAAATGGAATTGAATAAAATATGTAAAGGGCAAAAATAAAATTTTTCTTGAAACTTCCTTCTTTTTCCTGCAAACTAAATTTCAAGTGAAATAGAGGAAGAAGAAGATGATGATTTCCAGAGAAGATGGAGAAGCCAAAGTTTGATGCCTAATGTGCTGGGAATGGTGAAGACAATTGGGGTAGTGAACGATGGAGAGACAGGAGCAACGATGGTGCGGTGATGGGTAGAGTGTGCAGTCTAGCAGAGGAGGAGCAAACGATTCAGCTTGTCTGTGCTAGAGAGGAATAAGGAGAACTGAGCAGATGACACAATGATTGGGATTAGTGAGCAGTGATGAATTCCTGGGCAACATCAGTTTAGTGCGACAAAGAATTGCTGAACAAACATCAAAGACAACGCCAGTGGATAGAGGAGATCTGGGCATCGGGTCGTTGGTGTTGTGGATGGGGTAGGGTGCAAAGATGGAAAGAAGATGTAAAGAGAGATACGGTGTAGTGATAGACTAGGAGCAGTGAGAAGCTGAGGGGTTTGGTGGTGCTAGGCTAGGTTGGAGGTAGGTGAACAAAGGAAGGGTTGTGTGGTGTTGGGTTGTGTAGGAAATAGATAAAGAAGGAAGTCGAGAGGGGGAAAAGTGGTGCGTGGATAAAGAAGGGAGCTGGGAAAGGATAAGTGCATGAGAGGGAATGGTGCCAGGTTCATGCCTGGTTGAGGGACTAGTGGAGATTGGGTGGAACAATGATGGGTTGGAGAACAGAGGCAGATGATGGGAAATGGTGCTGGGGAGGGGAGCATAACATGACTGGGATGTTAGTGGAGCAGTGATTGACTGGTGGAGACGTTGGGCTGGGCTGCAATGAAAAAGATGACGACTTGAGATTGGCTGGTGTGGTGATGAAAGAATGGTGCGGTGAAGGGGAGACAATGAAGAGGGAGAGAAAACGAAACAGAGGGGATGGTGATTGGGAAGGAAACTAGAACTTGATTTCCTATTAGAAACCAAGAAAGGGAAAAAGATGGGCTGATCGGTGATAGTGAAGCAGAGAGAGGGAGACTGAAGGAGAAAGGTAGTGTGCAAGTGAGGTAAATGGGAGAGAGATGGAGATTGAGAGAAGGACGAGAACAACGACAAAGCAGAAAAAAAAAATGATGAAGGCAAGATGAAGAAAACGAACTAGCAAGTAGAGGAAAGGAAGCAATGAAAAAAAAACTTCCTTTGGACTCCCACAATTCCCTCTTTATAAAACTTTTCACCCTTTTAATTCTCTTCTCCCCCTCTTTCCTTATCCTTTAGGAGTTAGTTTCCTACTAGGAAACTTCCTCTTCATTCCAAATCTTATCCATAATCTCATCTCCTTATTAAAACTCTTCTTCTTTTATTAAACCATCCAATCTTGCTTTGTTAGTGATCTGGTCTGTCAATGTCCTCTTGAATAATTTGCATCATTGATTAGCCATTCAAACAATGATCTTTTTTATCTGCAAAATATAAGACTATATTAGAATCATCTAACTATACATTAAGCACTTGATTAGCTTAGATGATCATCTGATTGTTAATTTTGACAATTTATGGTTGGATGGTCAATTTGAGTAAATTTCATATTTTATCGAAAAATCATCAAATTGATAAGTTAGATGATCTAATTAAATGCTAAACTAGTGATCTTTTGGCTAAAATTTAACACTTAAAACACCCCCCAACCATCATTTTGCTAGTCCTAAGCAAAACTTGTGAACAATCATTTTTCAAAAATTGGTACAAAGTGCCACTTTTGTAAGTACTTATAATTGCATTTAGCACATGCAACAAGCCCTTGAACCTTTAGGTTACCCCTAGTGGATGAGTTAAGCCTTGTGAGGGTTTGCAATGAATATACCCACAAAATTCACTAATATTGAGTTTCCTATTTTATCTCAGAGAATCCTCATTCATTAGCAATCTACTAGTTTTTTACAATTTAATAGAGAAGATTTGACAATTTTACACATCATACACATATTAAACACATTTTATTTGAGTTATATCTGGAAGTGCATGTGTGTGTACAGCCACATAAATCTTGACTGCTAACTGGATATGCTTAAATTCCATTAGAAAGATGTATTGACCTCAAATCCTCATAGGTATACTCTTAGAAATGAAAAGTCTCAGATAAGGGTTTAAACATATTTCTCCCATTATGTGACCGAATCCAATAAGCTAATGGTTCACATAAATCTTTTGAATGTTCATGAGACAAAGGAAAGTGATGCCTAAGAGTGGATGTTATCACCAAGAGTATTAGGGGTATTTTACCTTAATTCCTTCTTTTTATTTCCTCTTTAAGGCTATGTTCCACCTAAGATCAATAGGTCTTTAACTAGGATGAAACATAGGCTTAGGATAGGTCCAGAAAAGAAGGGTATAAGGAATTCAAAGGTTTAAAATTGAGTAGAGGACTTCAATGACTATCTGTTAGAACAACTTTTTCTTTTGGGTTGTACTTGAAGTAAATCTCTCTTTCGTATCTCTCTTTCTCTCTCTCTTTCGCTTTTCTTTTTCTTGGACTTCTTTGGAAGAAAGATAGCTATTTTCACACTTCTTTGACTTTTTGTCCTATTTTTGAACTTTTTCTACTAACTCTACTCATTTTAACAATGGGTAATGGATATTTATTTTATTGGCTTGTTTTGGGGTAAGGTAATTGGGGTTAAGAAAGAAAAGCTTAATAATAGGCTCAAAAGGGCTAAGTAGTGGTATGATATACTGCGTAGGCTTTATATCTCTATGCTAAGTAAGGATGGCCTATATCATTTCTTAAGTTTCCTAAAGCCAATCAAATTTAATAAATTTTCTGGAATTAAAGCTATTACTCATATTTATTCTTGATGTTTAACCAAAATAAGGAAAATAAGATCACACTAAATTATGTATACTGAAGAAATTGTGGAATTGCTTATAACTCTCTGAAAGAAGATAGTCCCTAAACTCACTGGGTTATCGGTTTCCACTGGTTTTTCTCAAGGTCTCTAAGTCATACCTCTATATTAGTCTTGATTATGTGTTGTGTGTAAATAGTTTCCAAAAATTAAGTTTCATAAAATGCTTCAACACATGAATGATATGAAAAACTAATTATGTGCATTCCCATTAAGAGGTGAAAACTGTGGAATTACTAAATTCTGAACATCCAGTTTTTATCATAGTAAGGGAACTCTACCCTAATTAAAAAAAAAAGAATTAAGAAAAATTTTAAATCCTTATATGCATCTACACCCCCCAACCTGAATGAAACATTGTCCTCAATGTTTGCAAAACATAGGATCCTATATGATAATGGAAGGATGAGAAGATGGAGACTTGAAGAACGTTTGGATTGCCTCCTAAGAAGTGCTAAGTTTTACGTCTTTAGCCAGACATAATGATGAGTGTCATGATGGTATATTGCAAGGCTCTTGGAGTGGTAATCTAGAGTGGGTCATGATACTGAGGTGTTTCTAAAAGTGTCTCTTCAATTTCAGGTCGGGTAATTCTAGGAAAGGTTTTAACCTTTGACCGTTGACCTTTTGGATTTCTCCATCCTTTTCAATTTTGATGGCTCCATGATGATAGATTGTACATACGATATAAGGTCCAGTCCATCTAAGTTTTCCTAGGAATAGATGTAATCTAGAGTTATACAGTAAGACATTTTGTCTAGGTGTGAAGGATTTCCTTAAAATATGTCTATCATGTACAACCTTCATTCAGTCTTTGTATAATCGTATAGAGTCATATGCATCTTTCCTCAATTCTTCCAACTCATTGAGTTGGAGTTTACCATGACCTTGTGGTCATTGGTTTTGTAGGGTATAGCCTCTACCCACTTGGACATGTAGTCCACTCCCACTAGGATGTATAGATTTCCAAAAGAATTAGGAAAGGGTCTCATAAAATCTATGCCCCAAACATCAAAAGGTTTTATGATAAGAATTGGGTTTAAGGGCATCATATGTCTCCTTCCTAAACTTCCTAACCTTTAGCACCTTACACATGCTTTGTAATGAACATGTGCATCCTTAAATATGGTAGACCAATAAAATTCACATTGCAAAATTTTTGTAGCGGTCTTTCTAGAGCTAAAATGGCCCTCAGATTCATGATCATGATAAAAGGAGATGATTTGATTATGTTCACTATTTGGTATGCATCTTTTAATTACTTAGTTAGGACAATACTTGAAAAACTATGGATCATCCCAAGTAAAATATCTAACCTCGGTTAAAAATCTCCTTTTATCTTATTTAGTCCAATGATTAGGCATTTGTCCTGTAATAAGATAATTAACAATATCACCATACCAAGGCAACTGGGAAATATGCAACAACTTTCATCTGGGAATGACTTAATTATAGGCCTTTGATCTCTAGTGTGCTCCACCACTAATCTGGATAAGTGATTTGCCACTACATTTTCTGTCCCTTTCTTATCCCTAATTTTTAAGTCAAACTCTTGTAGTAGTAGTATCCAATGGATCAACCTAGGTTTTGCATCCTTTTTAGAAAGGAGGTACTTTAAGGTTGCGTGATTTGAGTATACTATAACTTTAGACCCTAATAGGTATGATCTAAACTCTAACAACTCTTTCTCAGTGGTTGAATAGTTTAGTTGCGTGTTAGTTGGTGTTTTACTAGTGTAATATATCACATGGAGAAGTTTATTAATGCGCTACCCCAAAACAACTCCAATGGCATAATCCTATGCGTCACACATTATTTTGGATGGCGTATTCCAATCTGGTTCTCGGATAATAGGTGCAGAAATCAACTTAGCTTTGAGTCGTTCAAATGCTTTCTTATAGTCTTCATCAAAGTAAAAAATGGCCTCCTTTGTAAGTTAATTACACAAGGGCTTGGCAATTTTGCTAAAATCCTTGATGAATTGTCTGTAAAAGCTAGCATGTCTTAAAGAGGAGCGAATTTCTTTCACTGTCCTTGGTGGGGGAAGGTTGGTCATTAAATCCACTTTGGCCTTATCGACTTCTATACCATTGGGTGATGTTATGTGGCATAATACTATCCGACTTTATACCATAAAATGGCACTTTTCCTAGTTTAAAACAAGATTTATCTCATGACACCTTGCAAGAACTAACTTTAAGTGGTGCAGGCACTCATCAAATGATGACCCAAATACTGAGAAGTCATCCATAAATACCTCAAGGAATCTTTCTACCATGTTAGAGAAAATGCTCAACATACACCTTTGAAATGTAGCTAGAGCATTACAAAGCCCAAAAGGCATACATTTGTAGGCGAAGGTTCCAAAAGGGTAGGTGAAGGTGGTCTTCTCCTGATCCTCTGGTGCTATAGGAGTTTGGTTGTAACCGGAATATCCATTCAGAAAAGCATAATAGCTATGTTTGACTAACCTCTCTAGCATTTGGTCAATAAAGGGTAGAGGAAAATGATCTTTCCTCGTGACCACATTCAACTTTTGATAGTCAATACAAACTCTCCACTTGGTAGTCATGCTGGTGAGCACTAACTCGTTATCCTCATTTTTGACTATTGTGACCCCGAATTTCTTAGGTACAACTTGAACGGGGCTGACCTAAGTACTATTAGAGATAGGGTATATGCCGCAAACATCTAAGAGCTTTAGGACTTCATCATTGACCACGTCCTTTTCATGTGGGGGTTTAGTCGTCTTTGGGTTTCCCTATAAGGTTTTGCATTTTCTTCTAGATGTATTCTATGCATGCATACAACTGGACTAATCCCTTTTATGTCTGCTATTGTCCACCTTAGAGCATTTTTATGTTCCTTAAGAACATCTAAAAGCTTACCCTCCGGTTTTTTATCTAAGTTTGATGCTATTATTACAGGTAAGGTTTCATTGGGGCCTAATATGAAAATTTTAAGTTATCATGCAAGGGTTTTAGGTCCAAAGATGGTGGTTTCTCCATTAAGGGTGTGTGGATAGATTTAGAAGGTGGGAGTGGTTCCACATAAGGACCTCACTTGGAGGTATCCATTGCAACATCTAAAAGATTGTTTGCCTCCTTAGTAGACTTGTCTATATCAAATTCTCCATTAAAGTGCATGAGACAAGCCTCAGTGGATCAGAGATGGACAATGGTGGATGAATCTCATTAATTAGACTCGATCAAATTGACATCACATGAATTATTGAGGTCTAAATGTTGTTGATCGCCATTAAAGACATTAAGCTTAACCTTCATGTTGCCGAATGACAGTTCCATTACACCATTCCTATAGTCAATAATGGTGTTTGATGTTGCCAAGAATGGATGTCCAAGGATGATTGGGATCTGACTATAGGGATAAGATACATGTTGGGTGTCTAGCACAATGAAATCAACAGGATAATAAAAGTTATCCACCTGTATCAACACATCTTCAACCAAACCACTAGGTATTTTGACTGATCTATCAGCTAATTGCATCATGGTAGTGGTTGGTTTTAATTCATTGAGTTTTAGTTGCTCATAGATAGAATATGACAACAAGTTAACATTATCCCCTAAGTCAAGAAGTGCCTTATCTGTGACATGATCTCCAATGATACAAGTGATTATAGGACATCCTAGGTCTCTAAACTTTGGTGGGGTCTTGTGTTGAATTAAAGAGCTTACTTGCTCAGTGAGTAAAGCTTTCTTTTGTACATTTAACTTTCTTTTTCTTATGTAGAGCTCTTTTAAGAACTTGGCATAGGCAGGGATGTCTTTAATTGTATTGAGCAATGGCATATTGATTTATACATGTTTAAATATCTCCATTAACTCATTGAAGTTTGTTCCCTTTCTAGATTTGTTTAGTAACTGGGGAAAAGGGCTTTAGGAACATAGGGTGCCTCCACTATAAGTTCTACAGGGTTTTTTTATCTCTTCTCTTTCTCTTGTGTTTTAGTTATCTCTTTCTCCTTTGCAGGTTCCTTAGCCTGCCCTTCTTCGTTATTAATTTAACAACCACTCCTAAGGGGCATGTTCATGAGGGCTAAGGTTTTGGGAACTTGACCCTATCTCAAATTGACCCTTAGGGTTAGGGATGGGTTGACTAGGGAATTGACCCTTTCCTCTGTTATGTAGTTCAGCTGACAATTGGCTTACCTGCACGTCTAATTTAGCTACGGCTTGGGAATTGATATTTTGGAAATGGTTTAGAGCCCTTTTTGTTTCTTCATTATGTTTTGCTATCATGCTCTCAATTCTATCCTCTAAAGATTGTTTATTTGGTTGTTGAGTTTATTAGAAGCCAGGTAGCTGTTGAGGAACTATAGATTTAGGAGGACAATTTTGGGTAAGGGGTTCACTAGTAGTCCTCCTTGGTGATTATTCTTTGACAAGGAAAAATTGGGATGCTTAGCCCATCCAAAATTGTAGGTCTCAGAATACGGGTTGTTGTTAGGTTAGCGATATGTATTCAATGCATTCTCTTGGTCTACAAGATGTTCAGGGAATAATTTAATAGATGGACAAGCAAAGGTCAAATGAGCTAGACTAGAACAAGTAGCGCATATCTCTTGTGGAGGTTTATGGGATAATGTAGCAACCATGAAAGATTGAAATATAATTTCAAGCTTGTCCATTCTTCCACCTAATTTTTTAGTGACAGAGTCGAGCTTATGGGATATATTAGTAAGCACTCCTATCTCATAGAGACCTTCTTTTGTTAATGGGCTAGTTAGTTCTTTCTCTCTTATTTGAATAATCTCATTGTTGAGAATTATTAGCCATTGTCTGAAAGAATTCCCATGCCTCGCTTTCAACCTTTAACATGAGGGTTCCTCCACTCACTACATCTATCATTTGTCTATTTTGAGGCCTCAATGCCTCATAGAAGTATTGAACCTGCTGCCATTTCTCAAATCCATGATGAGGGTATTTCTGTAACAGTTCATCCCATCGTTCCCAACATTCATAATATTTTTCATCATCCCTTTGTTGGAAATTGATAATTTCATGATGAAGGGCATTTGTTTTATGAATAGGGAAGAACTTGTTCAAAAACTTCGTAGACAATTGATCCCATCTATGAATAGAACCTACATCCAAGGAATTAAGCCATGACTTGGCTTTGTCCTTAAGTGAGAATGGGAATAGCATAAGCTTAATAGATTCATCCAAAAAGTTTCATAACCTAAATGTGGCACAAATATCAAGGAACTCCTTGATATGTAGGTAGGGGTCTTCGTGGTCTCGACCATAAAAAGTAGGGAGTAATTGAATGACTCCCTACTTTAACTCGAAGTGGTTAGCATTTGTGAGAGGTAAAGCTATGTAGGATGGGGTATTACATTGTAGAGGGGCATAGAAATCTCTAATTATTTTGTGCTCAATCTCTGCTGATGTTTTAGCCATGGGGATAGGAACTAGGTTTCTTTCCCCTTGTCGTTGGATGCATTGAATCTCTGGGTCTAAAGGTGCTAACTCTAGGTTTTGAGGTCGACGCCCTTGCATAAAGTAGCCTAATATAAATGCTAACTCAAACTCTACAGTATGTTCAAACAAAGACACAATTAAACAATCCTTAGGCTAATAAGTAATATTTTGACTTTCTTGAATTTGTATGGGGCAATGCTTTTAAATTAGCCTAATCTAGTGCTCCTCATCTCCTTTAGATTTGACTATTGCTTACCAGTTAGGTTTGTGCAAGGTGGTTAATACAATCTTCATGTAAGGAGGCATTTAGACCTCAACAAACGTCAACAGAAGGTGTGGAAAAATTACTTGGATTTTAAGACACCCACTATAACCACAATGCTCAAAAGCCACTAGAGTGACAATAGATTGTGTCTAGGGTCTTATGAGCATGTGATGGCCCTATAGGTCTTTTCTAATTGATTTTAGATTAACTTAAAAGGCAGGGTTGCATGCTTCAGGTGATTATCCTAGGTGGGCTAAAGAGTGGTGATGAAATCCACTCTTGATCTTGTGGGGTGGGGTGCCCTTACTATTTAATTTCCACTCTCCATTGCAGTTCAATCAACCTATATATCACCTTAAAGCATTAAATGTGCCCTAAGAATGCACTTTAGAAAGTAAACAAATGCAAAACCCTAAAAATACAATAATTATCAAATATGCTTTCTATATGCAATTATTCTACCAAATAAAACAAGTTTATCCTAAATGCAAACCCTAATCTAGGAAATAAAAGGAGTGAGGAATACTTACAGTGGGGTTTCTGATGAAGATCAAGTGTGGGCCACCTTATCCCACACTTGCTTTGTATTATACAACCCTTTAAAAATTAAAATGAAAATTGCAAATTACAAAGATCCTCACTATAAGATTCACTCAAAAGAAAAGAAAAATCCTAATCTAGAAAATTAAGGAAATTTCTATTTTGATGAAGATTCACTTGCCAATTTCCTCCACTTTCCAATTTCCTAAAAAAGAAAGATAAAAATAAGTAGCAAATTAAGGAAATAAGGAGATTCTGCATTAAAAAAATTGAAAAATGTGCCTAAAATGCTAAAAGTATGCAATTCCTAATTTTTTTGGATTTTTAATTAAATTTATGAAAGCTCCATTGTGGGCCCCCAACAATGGTGCCAAAAACTTGTTAGTTTTTCATAAGTGCATGAGCTATTAGTATAGCATGCGCAAGTACGGGTCGATCTCACAGGGACTCACTTAAAGAATTTGGAGTTTTAATAAAATTTAATTCTTCAAAAATAAAAATTAATTGACTAAAATTAAAAAAAAAGTGTAATCAAACTTTAGATGTATTTAATTATTAAAAATTACAAAAATTCAATTAAAAAAGACCACAATTTTACTAAAGAAACATGAAAAATCTACTTCCCTAGACTGATTACTATCAATTTTCTCAAATTTGATATCTTAAATTGTGATTTGCCTTCATCAATGTCTTTCTGGTACTTCTGATTGATGATCCACCGGATGGATTAGGCAGATTCCTAAAAATCTAAGAGATCTAGGCTAAATAATGGTTTTGGGATTTGGATGGTTTAGATCACTTTTATGATTTCAGATTTAATATTAGAGACATTAATCAAGCCATGGGATGCCCTAAGAATATAATCTAAAAATTAATTATAGATCTGATATGAAAAAGAGTATAAATAAAGAGATATTTATTGTTAAAGCTAACTCGTTGATTAGGTGAAGCCTTAATTAAATCAGTTCACACTATACAGTTCTTGGATAATAGATTATAGATAAAGTAAAATAGGAATACCAGCAGGGACACAAATGTAATAAAAAAGAGGACATAGATAGAATTAAATAAAATATGTGAAGGGCAAAAATGGAATTTTTCTTAAAACTTCCTTCTTTTTCCCGTAAATTGAATTTTTAGTGAAACAGAGGAAGAAGAAGACAATGATTGTTGTAGAACTGGGTAGATGATGCAGTGATTGGGATTGCTGGGCGGTGAAGAGTTCCTGGGCAATGCCAGTGCGGTGTGGTGGAGAATTGCTGGACAGAAGTCAAAGACAACATTGGTGGACAGAGGAGATTTGGGCGTCAGGTCGTCGGTTTTGTGGAGGGGGTAGGGTGCTAAGATGGAAAGAAGATGTAGAGAGAGATGCGATGTGGTGAAGGACTAGGAATGGTGAGAAGGTGATGGCTTTGGTGGTGCTGTGCTGGAGGCGGGTGAATAGAGGAACGGTTGTGTGGTGTTGGGTTGTGAGGGAAACAAATAAAGGAGGAAGCCAAGAGGGGGAAAAGTGGTGCATGGACAGAGAAGGGAGCTAGGAAAGGATAGGTGTGTGAGAGGGAATGGTGCTGGGTTCATGCCTTGCTGGGGGACAGGTGGAGATCGGGTGGAACGATGATGGGTTGGAGAACAAAGGCAGACGACGAGAAACGGTGTTGGGTAGAGGAGAAGAACAGGATGGGATGCCGATGGGGCGGTGATTGACTAGTGGAGACATTGGGCTGGGCCGCAATGAAAAAGATGACTACCAGGGCTTGGCCGATTTAGTGATAAAAGAATGGTGCAGTGAACGCGGGATGATGAAGAGGGAGAGAAAACAAAATAGAGGGGGATGGGTGATCATGAAGGAAATTGGAACTCAGTTTCTTGTTAGAAACCGAGAAAGGGATAAAGATGGGTTGGGTGGTGATAGTGAAGCAAAGAGAGGGAGATTGAAGGAAAAAGTTAGTGTGCGAGTGATGTAAATGAGAGAGAGATGGAGATTGAGAGGAGGAGAACAACGATACAACAGAAAAAAAAACAATGAAGACAAGATAAAGAAAATGAATTGGCAAGCAGAGGAAAGGAAACAACGAAAAAAAAAAAAAACTTTCTTTGGGCTCCCATGGTTCCATCTTTATAAAACCTTCCACCCTTCTAATTCTCCTCCCCTTTTCCTTATCCTTTAGGAGTTAGTTTCCTACTAGGAAACTTCCTCTTCATTTCAAATCTTATCCATAATCTCATCTCCTTATTGGAACTCTTCTTCTTTTAGGAAACCATCTAATCTTGCTTTATCAGTCAACAGGTCCGTCAATGTCCTCTTGGATAATCTGCCGTGTTGATTAGCTGTTCAAACCATGATCTTTTTTATATGCAAAATATAAGACTATATTAGAGTCATCTAACTGTACATTAAGCATCTGATTAGCTTAGATGATCATCTAACGGTTAATTTTGACAATTTATGGTTGGATGGTCAATTTAAGCTAAATTTCATATTTTATCTAAAAATGATCAAATTGATGAGTTATATGATCTAATTAAATGCTAAAGTAGGGGTCTTTTGCCTAAAATTAAACACTTAACAAAAATATGTCATGTAATTCACAGAAATTCATATGGAATCACAATTGTCACCCCACTATGCATCATGCGGAAATCATTTACAATGCTATGAGTTTACTCGTGCATTTCATATGCCACATTTCAAATTGAATATTCACCATTTAACTTATTCCAAACTTAACACATGTACATGTAGATTGATGATTCAAATATTCCAAATCACTTGATATCAAACCCTTAAAAAAACCACTTGTGGGGTCTATTTGCAATGTGCTTGAGCAATGCCCATGTGCTAGGTACTAAGCTCACAACCCATGTGTTGGGTGCCATACGAACATCTCATATGATGGGTGCCAAGCATGCTAGCATGTGCTAGGTGCCATCTCAAGTGTTGTGCACATAGCCTAGGCACTTGGTGTTGTGTGCCATGTGTAAGCATTTGGTGCTAACCTTACCACCCAAGCATGGGGTTCCATGTGGGTTGCCTAAGCTAGGCTTCATGCAAGATACTCATGCACTAGGTGATAACCACGCCACCCAAGTGCTGAATGCCATGCATGTCACCTAAGCTAGGGTTCATGCAAAATGCTGATGCACTATGAGTTAAGTCATATCACCTAAGTGTTGGTGCCTTGCATTAATTCCATGTGTTCAATCTATTAAAAAAAAAAAAATCAAATGAAACTTTTCATAAAATCCTTGTGGAAAAATCAATACCCAAAGATCTAATTCATTGGAGCTAGAGTTTCTCATGCACCAAAACTTCCAAATCATGTTAAATTTGTCCATCCAAAAACAAGTCAATCCTGATTTGAAACAACTTTGATTATACTTGAAAACATGTGCACTATACAAGAGTTCTTTCATCAAGATTTAGTCAAAAACATCAAAATCTTCTTCACGTCTACATGTATCCATCCATTTTCATGAAAATCAAATCCAATTAGAATATACCATTGGAAATGCATAAAAAACCCTGATTAAAATTAGTGAAAACTCTTATTCATAATACTCATTAATCATGTGAGCAAGCCTAAAATTTTGAAGTACAATCATTTTAGAACAAACCATGTAAACTGTACTCATGCATTCACATAAGGATGTTTCAAAATCTTACTTAGAAGAAGCCTTAAATGACACAAACATGATCACTTAATAGAAGACAATGTTTGACCAAAATGGCCCATGGCCCATGCGCACCCAGTGAAACTTTAGCATCTAATTAATCAAAATCTTGGCCACGAGATCATAACTTAAGGTGACATCTATTCTACATGATTAAACTACATAAATTGTGCACAAACAAGTGAAATAATAATAATAATAATTAAATGGAATGTCTAAGTCCTAATGCATCCATAGCCTTAGATTATGGCTTCAATTCAAATAAAAATAGTGTTAAATCTCATGGAATAACAAACACTCATACACAAAAATATCACATTCAAGGCACACATATTATTCCCATCAAATGCATTAGGTATTAATATGAAAAACACATGGATTTGGAGTGTGAAAACTAAATTAGAATATCAATGGAGTAATATATAAATCCAGCATACTTTAAGATGGCAAAATCATTTTCAAACTCCAAGAGATTATATGCATACATCAGATAATAAAGGCGTCAAAATTGATCTAAAACATATTCAGATAATCAACTAATCTTTGATCAAAATCAACAATGATTTCATGTTTCAAAAACAAACTAGTCTAGAAAAGTTACTTCATCTCCTACCTCTTGAAGAACACCGATATTCTATGATCTTCTTCTCCAAAATGTAGAAATAGATGATAATCCTTGGTGTAGTGTAACTCTCTCTCTCTCTCTCTCTCTCTCTCTCTCTCTCTCTCTCTCTCTCTCTCTCTCTCTCTCTCTCTCTCTCTCTCTCTCTCTCTCTCTCTATATATATATATATATATATATATATATTTCTTTCTTTCTTTCTTCTCCTAGCCCAAGATATCCTACCCTATATGGGGACATCTTGGCTAGTTGCCAAGATTGTTTGGTCCCTCTTCCTATTTTGCTTTGTCTCAAATTCTCTCCCATGCCTCTCTTTCATATCCTACATCATTCTAGATTCTAATCTTATTCTATCCTTTATTCACTCTTCTAATCCTTAGAATCCTAACCCTTCATCTTGATCTTCTAGATTCTAATATCCTTCTATTAAATTTTAACTTTCTTGATCTCCAAAGATTCTTGAGATTCTCATCTACTATCCCATATGCACTTGCTTATATTTTTCTAAATCACAAATTTTCCTATGATTACAGTAAGTGAAAATCATCCATTTTCTAAGGTTCAATGTATTTGGACTGATGTGTTTTAAAAATAATTGCAAGTGCATGACTTTATTGTAACATAGATTATGCATGTAGGGTCGATCCATAGAGACTCCATAATTAATATATTTTAATTTAAAATCTATTTTAGTTACCTTAACCTAGCTAAATGATTTGTTTAACTAAATTAATTACCTAAAATGTTAAAAATTGCACAAAATCACATAAAATGATAGAAACTAAACCTAAGCCTAAGAATTGAAAATCCAATATATTAGAACTGAATGTTTCTAGAATTAAATTATTAGATTTTTGACTTATATATGTTCATAGAATTCCAATAACTCTAAAAAGACAAAAAATATATCTTTAGGTTCTTTTTTTAAAGATTTTCTTAAAATTAAATTTCTAGCTCAATTAAAATACTTATTCAAAGTATATCCGATCTTCTTAGAGCATAGGCTATCAAAGATTTTCATATTTAACTATTTATTTACCATACTTATTATCCTTCCTCAAAACAATCACTAAGCATGTAATTAGATTGTTAAAAATGTGATACTAATACTTATGCATTTTTGAACCTAAAAATCACTAAATCTTAAAAACATCTAATTTAATGTATTTTTATTCTAATGACTAGGTAAATAAATCTAACTAATATATTGGATAAAAACCAACCACTATAACAAGTAACATAATTAAACTATTTTTAACAACTAAAACAATGAAATAAACATAAGCATAAATTAACACATTAATTAAAGAAACTAAACTTTATTTCATTCAATGGAAAAGATTACAAGAGAATATTAAATCTAATGAAACCAATAAAGCATAAATAAAATAAATCCTATGAGTTACAATGTGATCACCAAAGTACTTCTCCATGTCACTTGAAGAAATTCTTTGGCAAATTTCACTAGCCTGCACACTACCACCGTTCTTTCCCATTGTTAGTGAATGAGATAACCTCATTGTGTCATTCAACCAATGTTAGGGGTCATCAACACGTCAAGCTACTAACCTAGGTAAAGATCTCAATATACACTTTCATCCAAGGTGGAAGAATGATGGGAGAAATATAATGCATGAAAAACCGAAGAAGAATCAAAAGGAGTGATGGGTGTGTAATGCTAAGACTGGTAGACGCTTGGAGAACAAATCATGAAAGAAGATGGGGACATGTGAGAGATAGGAGGGTAAGGAAGGTATTATGTGTGTGAATGATGAGTGAGGTTCTTGAAGAAGATAAAGGAGATGGTAGAAGAAGAAGAAGCTATGGTGCATGGATTTCTAATTGAAGGTGAGGTGCTTGAAAAAGACAAAAGAGATGGGGAAGATGGAGGTGCTTCGAAGAAGAAAGAAGAAGGTGAATAAGGTGCTTGAAAAAGACAAAGGAGATGTATGATGGTGATTGATGAACCTCGAATGAAAGAGTTTGAGAGACATACCTTGAGGATTGTTCTCCCCCATAAATGGTGGCGACAGGTGGTCATCAAAGGTGGGATCTCCACCTTGGTTCTCCCCTTTGTCCTTTCTTCTACATGGTTGAGCAAAAGAAGAAGAAGGTGAAGAATAATAGAGAACAAATAGAGTGTGTTGGAGTTCCTTTTTATCTTTTGTGTTTCACGTCATGGGGGTGAGAAGATAGAAGTTTCCTATTGGAAACTCCCTTCCATCCCTATCCTCATCTCTTCTTTTCCTCTATCCCTTCATTTCATTTTATAAAAATCATGCAGAGCATCTTTATTTCAAGACATGGGATGTGATCGCATGTAAGAACATGATTTCACTTCCTTTAATGGAGCATAGGGTGGTTGTTAGGTGTTATGATTTTAAAGTTATTTCCCAAGCGCACAAATTAGTTGTAGCATTCTCACGTGTGCAAGGTTGATCCCACAAGGAATCTCACAAATTTGTAATGGATTGGATCTTATTCGAATTATTTAGCTTCAATCAAAAGAGAAGGGTTTGGATTGAATTAGGTGATTAAAGTACTTAAATTAGAAACATGTATGGAATTAGAAACTAAAACTAAAAAGGAAACTTGATAAATTAAATATAAACAATAAAAATGGAAACTTACCTAACAAATAAGTAAACAAATAAAGAAACTTTAGAGAATTGGAAAGATTCAAGCCAGGAAATTAAACTTAAGCAAACTATCTAAAAAGGAAAATTTCCTAATACAGAACTTTTCTAAACTAAAACTTACCAAAAATTCAAAATGGAAATTTCTAATCTTAAAACAACTTGCTAACAACTAATTTGACTATTGTAACACAAGATTTAACAACTAAGTTAATCAAGAATTAAATAGGCTAGTGGTCTAATACCATGTGCATGGTCCATGGAGCATCATTTTTTGGCCCAAAAGATGACCAATTTTCATGATTTAATAGTAAACTAATAGAATTTTTTTTATTCCTTGGACAACGCAAGAATTTGTCGATATTTTCGATTCAATCTTCTTGTTCCTGGATGCTCCATAGGAATAAATCACTATTCCTTTCCTCCACAGAGAAATGTTTATTCTTGAAAACTAACTATATAGAATCTAATAAACAATAAGAAAATATAAATGGGTACTTAAGGATTCAAGAAAAAACAATGTTAAAATGGCTGGAATTAAAGCACAAAGTTGAGGAAAAAACAAATTTTAGATTTCGGTACTTAAGATCATTCAACATATCTCACATTAAAAGGGTATTGAAATAACATTTTATAAGCAAGGACAAAACACATCATTTTGATGATACAATTAATCATAACAAGAATTCCCAAAGAATTTTATTGCATCATGTTCAAATTACACTAAAAAATTAGACGCATAAAGTTGTCTACAATATATGTAAAGTGTGCACTATTCTTGCTTTCAAAAGTGATTCTAAACAACAAAAAAACTTCAATATAAAGATCCTAAACTAAATTAGAATGATATTCATATAAAAATCATGAATAAATTTAAGAGAAACAAAAGTTAAGTGGTTGAACTAACTAAGGAAAAACTGCCCAAAACTAAGATGCAAAACAAGGAGAAATACGTGTAGAACTAAGTGGAAACTCAAGGGTCTAAGCTATCTCCTCTCTTGGATGTCATTACCAGAGGGAAATTAACTTAGATATTGAAGGAATAAGCAAAGAAAACTAGAGATTTGAAAGCAATAAAGAATAGGAACAAGGTGTGGAATTCAAAGAAGTAAAAAAACAATATGAAACAACTATGAAAATAAGCTATGAAAGTAAATTATTAACCTGGAATTGGAGACTAAATAACCAAAAGTATAATTATAAAACCAAAGGAAGAAAAGCACCAACAAAGTTCTAGAATCCAGCAACAACTTAAGCATCAAAGGAAAGCTAGAATTCAAGGTTGTGCCACTTAACCTCAACTTAGAAAATTCATATGGAACATGAGGCTATATATAGATGTGTGGTTTCCTAACTTAGGAAGGGGTAAAAATATGAGAAAAGTGGACCTAGGGTTAGCTTATTGAATGAGAAAGGTTATAAGGGAGATGAATTAGGAAGATGATGTAAGAAAGGGGAGTGGAAAGATGACATAAGAGAGACATGATGGCTGGTTTCTAATTCTTGACAAGGGGGGCATCTTTTTCATAGAAGGAAAGTGGAGATCTTTCTTTCCATATTTGATTATGTTTGGTAGATAGAAAGTTATGGAAGTGGTAAGGAATGATGTTTAGGAAATATGTGTAAAGATCTAACGATTCAAATTTGTTTGGATTGAAGTAGATCTAGGGTTTTCTATTTAGGAAACCCTTGATCACCAAATAGGAAATTGGGTGGGCTTTTTTTTCCCATAATATTGTGCCTCCCTCTTTTGACTTGTAACCCAAGGAAAAAGAGTGGCAAATGGAGTTGGAAAGTAGGGTTTCTCTCTTGATGGGTCCACCAATGCATAATCATCTTACTTTTTACATAATTCTTTCAAACCTTCTAATTAAACCTTGAAAATCCAAATTTAGAAAGTGGGTCATTGCTTGAATTCTCCTCCAATTGTGTGACTCCATGTGGCATTTGAGTTAATTGGCTTCTATGGCTCACTTTGAGGACTCATTTGTCTTGACTTCATAACTCACCACCTAGGCTTTAATGGCTAGAATGGCTAGAATGACTTGAATTCCTTAGCTTGTCACCTTCTCTCATGGCTTATATGGCTAATGTGGCTTGAATGGTTCTCATGCAAAGATAGTGGAAATGAATGACTTTCTTCATGGGCCCATTTTAGTCACCTTTAGCTCTTCCAATTGCTTTCTTGCTTGCCCTAATAATGATCTTGACCTTTGATTTCAGGTTGGATTGATGATTCTCAGACTTTAACTCATTCTTGTAATCATGATCTTCAATGTTTATCTCAATTGTTCTTGGCTGTCAAATCACCATTTCACTTCCTACAAGAAAGTAAAAACCTGTAATTAAATTTAAAAAAAATATAATTAATCATATACTTGGATTAGCCTCTGGACCTACAAAATATCAAAAATTTGAGTGATTAGGTTAAAATTGCATGTATTACAAATTTTAGTAAAAAACCCTAATCTACCCCTATAAGTTGTAACACATGGGTAATTAATTGGACAGTTTTTGTGTAAAATTAAATACTTATCATACCCTCCAACCATTATTTTTCTAGTCCTGAGCAAAACATGCAAAAAATTAGTTTACAAAATAGGTACAAAGTGCTACTTTCATAGGTACTCACGATTGCATTTAGCACATGTAACAAGCCCGTAAACCCCTATGTTACTCCTAGTGAACAAGTTAAGCCTCATGAGGGGTTGCAAGGAATATACCCACAAAATTCCATAAGGTTGAGTCTCCTATTTTATCTCTGAGAATCCTGATTCATTACTACTCTACTAGTTTTTCACAACTTAATAGAGAGGATTGACAATTCTACAAATTACACACACATTAAAGACATTATATTCTAGTTATTTCTCAAGGTGCATGTGTGTGTATAGCCTCATAAGTCATGGCTTCTAATTGCATATGCTCAAATTCCATTGGAAATATGTTTTGACCTCAAATCCTCTTAGGTATTTTCTTAGAAATGAAGCTCTTAGATAAGGGATTGAACATATTTCTCTCATTATGTGATCGGATCCAATAAGCTAATGGTTCACATAAACTTTTAAAGTGTTAATGAGACAAAGGAAAATGATCCTTAAGAGTGGATGCGATTACCAAGAATAGTAGGGGCCTTTTACCTTAATTCTTTCTTTTTATGTCTTCTTTAAGGCTATGTTCTACTTAAGATCCATAGGTCTTTAAATAGGAGGAAACGTAGGCTTGGGATAGGTTTAGAAAAAGAAGGGCATAAGGATTTCAAAGGTTCAAAATTGAGTAGAGGTCTTCTTTTTTATTGTTAGACAATTGATCCTTGACTATACTGAAGTGAATTTCCTTTTGTATTCTCATCTTTTTCTAATATCTCTTTCTTTTAGCTTTTCTTTTTCTTTTGACTACTTTGAAAGAAAGACTTCTGATGTTTTTTCACTTCTTTAACTTTTTATCCTTTTTCTACTAACTCTACTCATTTTGAAAGTGGGTAATGTTTTTTATTTTATTTTTCTAGCTTATTCTGGGTTAATGTAATCGAGGTTAAGGAAGACAAGGCTTAATAATAGGCTCAAAGGGTTAACTAGTGGTATAATATATTGGGTAAGTCTAATGTCTCTGAGTTGAACAATAATGACCTATATCATTCCCTAGGTTTCTTAAAGTTTATCAGATTTAATAAACTTCCTAGAAAGAAAGCTATTCTCCTATTTATTCTTGATAGCTAACGAAAACAAGGATAACAGGATCGCATTAAAAATGTGCAAGCTAAAAAAATTGTGAAATTACTTATATCTCTCTTAAAAGAAGATAGTCTCCAAGGCTCACTGGGTTATAGGTCTCCACTAATTTTCCTTAGGTCTCTAAATCATACCCCTTTATTAGTCTTGGCTATGTGCTATGTGTAAATTTTTTTTTAGAATTAACCTTCGTAAAATGCTTCAATACATGAGTAATATGCAAAAATAACCATATATACTTCCATTAAGAGGTGAAAACTATAGAATTACTAAGTTTGAAAATCTAGTTCTCATCACAGTAAGGGAACTTTACCTAAAAAGCTCTCTCTCTCTCTCTCTCTCTCTCTCTCTCTCTCTCTCTCTCTCTCTCTCTCTCTCTCTCTCTCTCTCTCTCTCTCTCTCTCTCTCTCTCTCTCTCAAAGCATTCAAGAAAACTCAGGAAAATTCAAAATCTTTGTATATATCTAAACCCTCCAATTTGAATGAAACGTTGTCCTCAATGTTTGAAAACATAGTGCCCTATATGAATATGAAAAGATGTAGAAAACTAGGTTTTGAGAAACAATTGGTTTGCTTCCTAGTGAGCGCTAAGTTTTGTCTTTAGCTAGACATGACCTATAACTAACCTAATTTCTCCTTGGACTTAACTAATCTTCCTCTAATTATAACCCTAAGAATGAATTGGCAAGATTTCTCACACCACTTCAAAATTTGGCGGAAGTCTATATATTGTCTCCACCTTAAAATTTTTGGTAGTGATATCCTTATAAAACAATACATCACTACGATTTTGAAATTTGTAGGAGCATATTGATGATCCCCTATTTTCAAAATTTCATGGTTGTTAATATAATTCCTCTGCTAAAAAATTGAGGTGGTGGTAACATGATGACTTTGTGTACTACCATGCATTTTGTTGTACCATATAGACGCGAATGGTCTTCTTCTTGACCAAATTGAAGGATAACACTGACCATTGTATTTAATTTACATTTTTCCTCTATTTTCCTTACATTATCTTGAAATTGGGGTATAAGCTGACTCTACACGTCCCTAAAAGATAGTTCATGTATTATTAGAGGCAAGGACATGGTTTGGTTTAAACCTTGATTATCTTCTAATGTGTACCCTAATATAGGTTGATGTAGGGTTAGTACATTAGCTAACTCTTTTGCTTCCTATTTAGATGGCACATGTAAGGTTTCAAATGGGCCTGTATTACTATTTGATGGTTGTTCAAATAGGGTCAGTAGGTTCCAATTAGTTACGTGTTCTATATTGTAATGCTCAGTTTGAATTTCAGGTTCTATAGGGGGATCTACTCTAGCTTGCCATTGAGAAGTGTCCATCAAAGTTATAGTATCCAACAACTCATTTACATCCTCAATGGATGTCTTCATCAAAGTCATAGAAATAACAAGTTCACTATTATAGAGGATTTGGGTTGGATGTTTCTACAACTTTAGTCTCTTCATCAATGGAAGTCTCTCCATCATGATCGTAACAAGGGGCATGACATGGCTTAAGTAGATCTGAGTTGGAGGCACCTATAGATAGTTGTGGACTTTGTGGCTCAGAATGATCATAAGAGATTTTCATCCCATAATTAGTAATAAATGGCTCTTTATTATCCCTATTGTGTTTCATTTTCTCAATCCTTTTTATAATTTCAGCAATGTTTTTGTTAGTATTTTCCCATATTGGTTTTATTTCCTCTTCCCATTCCTCCATCTCTCATATCATTTTCTTATTCACCTTATCAATGGCAGCCATGCCTTGTTCTATTATCTCACAAATATGGTGCATATTCTCTTCAGATGGTGGTTCTTAATGCTGTAAAGGAAACAACTTGCAGGGTTGGTATTGCTGCGGTATTTGGGTCATGAAAAAGGGCTGAGTAGGTTGAAATCATGATGATGAACACTGATATTCTTGATAATCATGGTAGTGCTGACTAGGGTGAGACCATTGTGATTCTTCGTAATATTGGTAATCCTAAGGCCATAGTTGTTCATGATGCCTAGCCCATCCATTCTAATTTGTTTTAGGATAGTAGTCATTACTAGGGTATGTGAATGCATTTTGGGCTTCCATTGGCTCTTGATAATAACCATTGTTTGTGGCGTTTGATGGCCATGGAGTGGGATAGAGATGCTCAAAATAGGTATAGTCATCATGATACTTAGGTTGTGGTGGGGCTTGCCTAGATGCTATTATCCTAAGCAATTAACTTTCCATAATATCTATCCTATTCATTGATGTATCTAATTTGTGAAATCTATCCCCTTCTTAATAAGCCTTTGTTCTAAACTTTATATACAATGAAATAGATCGTTATATACAAAGAATGATTTTTTTTGAAAAACCCTAACTATATGATGCAACCTAACTAAATGTGACTCCTAACTCTAAATGATGAACAACCAATCAATCCTTAATAGTTCACTAAGGAGTTGAAGATCTTTGATAATGTGTATGGTGGCAGTTTTTAAACCTAAATCTAGACAGCTCCTTTTGTCCAGGCTTGACAATTGCTTCCATTAGGTTCTACATGAAAGTGGTTAATACAATTGTAATAATCGCCATTTTAGAGAAATACATAAATACCTAATGATGAAATTTCTGAAATTTTTATGGGAATTGGACTTTCAAGAATTTGAAAATTTTAGAAATGGATTCACTAATTGAAACATCAATATTTAGAATGTACACAAGAAATGGAATCCAACGACACTAAGAAAGCTAAAATCAGAGTTGGGACAAAAATCTTCTAATTATTTTAATTAAGATATTTTAATAAATTACATAAGAAAGGTAGAATGGTAATTTTTCATGTTGATCCCACTGACATGGCACGAAAATTTGTAAACTAGCAATCATCATGGTGAGTTAAGGGGGTGATTACCAACAATAAATGATGGTAATCATTTTTCATTTAATATGATAATAAAATCAAATAAAAATCTAAAATAAAGTAATATTAATGGGGGGGGGGGGGGTTTTGAATGCATCCCCCTCCATTTAATTTTCCCCCAATAATGCCCCCTCGATTTCCTGCCTAGACTTGATTGATGCCAACCCAGTGATAGAGATGACGACCGACGCTGACCGATTGAACCAGCACCACCCTGCGCACCACCATGAATGACACCACATAGCATTAGTAACAGATAACCTATTTCTAGTAGATCATCACAGGTAGGCCACCCACCATCCTTCCATTTCTTATTTTCCTTCCATTTTTCCACCCTAGCACTAGCAACAGCCACCGTGGTTGCCTTTTTCCAACGACAAATGTAGAGAACCCAGTGTGAACCTAAAATAGTCAATGAAATAGTTTTAGATTGATGGTCTAGACCATTCATCTTGTTCCCCAGGTGACCATGATCAAAACCCCTTTGATTTCATGTAAATCCATTAAGAGATGACGCCAAAAAATGGGAAAAATAGTAACTAGGAAAATTTCATAAAACTTGAATTAGTTTGGCAAAAAAACTCTAGATTTAAGTGAAATTAGTGAATGAAAACTTTATTAAACTCAAATTCATGAAATTCTAAACAAAATGGTGTATTTTGGTGTAATTTTTCATAATGTAAGTGCGGTTGGTGACGATCGGAATCCCGTCATCTTCACCGGCAACAATGGAGTTTTTCGATGACCCACCAATGATCAAGGCCTTACTGTTCTGATAGATTTCACATGTATGGAAGGCTCAGATGGGTGATTTGACCAATTCATCATGTTTCTAGACCCTCAAAACCCTAGGGATGATGAAAACGGACAAAAATGGGAAGATCTGGACCGTAGATCAAATGAGGAAAGAATGTACTACCTGGATGCATCATCCCTGATGGGTAAAGTGTCTAGGACAAACATAAAAAATGCACACGATAATGCACACACTGGGCACAACCATACACATCGTTCCCTGCGGCAAAGGGAGCAAGTGCATCCTGATGACCGGAATGCATTGCATGCATCCTAGTGGCCGAGATGCATGCCTTTGCATCTCGGAAGTGCGTCACGTGCACTAAGTGTCTTAGTGAAGCTGATTTTTAATGATTGTTTACTCAAATTTAATCTGGGCCTTTGAAATAGACCTAAAACAATAATTTGGCAATTCTGGAGGCTACATAGGTTCAATTTATGATTCGAGATGCCATTGGATCATCTCAATGACACGGACCTAAATTTAGCATCAAAACCTTGATTTGACTTCATCTCATAAGAAGAAATCACTAAATCTCATCCAATAGCTTAGATTAGACCAATCAAGTAATGATTAAGCCTTAGAAATTGAACAAATACATCACATAAGAGATGAATTAGTGAAAATTAATGGACAAATTTCATGTATCAATCAAGAAAATTGATCTTGACTGTCAATCTAGTCATGAACCTTATAATTGACCAATCAGCGAATGAATAGACCATTAGATCGACATATAATCATGGATATACATTTTAATCATTAGATAAATATATAAATTGAACTGATTATAATGAATAAGATTGGAATTAGTGATTAAATAATATATTTAAGTGATAAAGAACAATCCAACGGTTGGATCGCCTTTAAACTTAACAAGATGTGAGAAATTAGTCCCCTAATGATTGAGAGACGCTGAATTGACCAATTACAACTTGGATTGATGATGAGAGCTTGTAGATGACCATTTAGATTTTAGAAAAACTAATAGTTAGACATGGATTGGCTTAATTAGGTGTAAATCAAATGATCTAGACCGTTAAATTAGGATTAACTACTAGTCCATAGAAATTATCACACTGATTGATTCACTCTTGGGATTTGAGGAACAACAAGTAAAATAGATGAAGATTAAAATTGACAATGAGGCACATTTAGAGTAGTGGATGACATAGCGTGGTACCATGACCTTATAGGTACGTTAGAGTGTGCAAGTTGAGGTATTTATGCGCCTGATTGGGAGTACCATGCATTTGAGGTGGGTGATTGCATTTAGTATTTCCATGATTTCATGGATCATGATGTGTCCACTTGAGAGCTTCATTTATGATAGTAGTTGAAGCATGGACTGTATGTCACTCTCATATTTTTCCTTAGACTCTTCATCATACATTATTAACGTCATAACATCTTTTGTTTCACATGATTCGTACCTTGTTTTCAATGCATGATTGTTGATGTGTTAGCACACCTTAATGACTTGATCTTCTTAAGATGGACTATGTATGGATTTTTCATGATTTATTTTGTGTTTTTTCCATTTTATGATGGGAGTTTCTTTCCTGTGGATGCTATGTTAGGAGGGTATTAGGTTGGCCACCTGCCCTTTGAGCTTACATATTATAGACACCAACAATGAGCGGCAATGGTTTATACCCCAAAGTGGTTGTTGCTATAGCATTGCAATCCATGCTCTTATTCTCTATGCTCATGTAGTATAAATACATTGGGATGTCTATATCCTGATGCAACCACAGCGTGATGACGCACCCTATGGGTGAATCTTATGTGGGTGGGCCTATGGGCTAAGCGAGCTACCTAGTCTGCTAGCTATAAGTGAGGTACCCAAGGATTGGAATTAGTACTCATTGCCGGATATGTGAGTGTAGTGGGACACTCTTGGGGCACGATAGAGTTTGCGCGCCTTGTTACTCATGACTTGCATCCATATTTGAGATGATAAAATTGATTGTATTTGACACTATCAGATGCATAAACATACATTATCCATGTCTTGCCTGCCATGGTGGCTAGTTATGATATCTTTATATTGATGCATAAATCATGCTTTTCATTGTCATCGCTTTTACTATAGACTCTTGATTTCTTATGTATCACTTATCCCTGTATACCTGATGATCAGGCTTCTTATATGAATTTTTTACTCCATAAGACCTATCACAACTTTGGTATTTTTATGTCACACCATTCATATTTTATTCGATATTAAATGTGATCACCTGCACAAGCGATTGCTTGCTGAGGCATTGCATAGGTTTGCAATGCCTCATATTTGGAGAAGATTAGTGGCAAGAGCCAATAGGTGGATCACTAAGGATGAAGACAAAGGACCACCTAATCTACATAGGGACTAATCTCAGTGTACATGATTTCTTACTCTGATATTAGACTTGTACTTGGGCTTTACATATACGTTATGGATAGGTGATAGTGTATGGACCTAAGCCTTAATTTTTGTGAAAAATGATTTATCACTATGATTGGTTGGGGTGTATTATGGAGGAGACCTTGGGCCATATTATCATTCTGATGGATTGCTTCCATTTTCTTTTCTTAATATGTGTTTAGCCTATTTTCAAACCTTAATAGAGTATGCCGCATATTATATTTGATTTCATTGTTACTCATGAGTTGATTGACCCCTGGGGTTTTCTTTTAGCATTCACTTGGCATGATTTTGCAATTTAAAATATAATGCATTTATACATTTTACATTTTAGGGATCTTGACTATTTTAGTAAATATTATTACTATTATATGAAAATGGTTCAGAAAACCTGGGGCGTCACAGTTTGGTATTAGAGCCCAGTCTCTTCCATCATCACCACTCCAAGTGTCCATTAAGATTAATAGCCATGAGTTAATACTAGACTTGGGATAGAAGAGAAGACTTATAGAATGAGAAATTGGAATTTTGACAAATGACTCCTAGAAGGAAGACGAAGTCCACCCTCGCCCCACATGTTATCACCCTTGTTGAGTCTATAGGGGTATGCAGTCAAGTTGCAGAGATTGTGACAGAAGTATTAGAGATCATTTTTCCACATCTACAGTAATAGCAACAACAGACCTAGATCTAATACATGATTATATCGAATACCACTGAAGGCAAGTGGAGCATTGACAATGTGGGGTAGTCTAGTGAGAATAGAAGGCCCTTCTCTTTTGCTGGGTTGCAACAACCCCAGAATCACCAACAATTAACCAAAAGGGGCAAAACACCTAAAGGAAATGGAGTTCTAGGTTTAGAGGAGCTCATCCTGGGCAGCCTTGGTCTCAAGCCAGATGACATTAGAAACCTAAGCAGGGCAACCGCAACGTTGCTATGAATGTGGAATGGTTGGGCATCTCATTCGAGACTATCCTAGGAGAAAGAAAAATGGACAAGTCGATATTGGGACCTAGACAGACATAGTTTCACATGATCATGAATGCAGTTGGATATCACCTCAAGGTAGGGTCCCTTGAATATTTGGTGGAGGTTGTAATTATATCTATTAGATGATAATGGACAAACTCTTGAAAAGTATGATGGGAATTTTGTAAGAACGTAGAAGACTTTGATATTACTATGATGAAATGATCAAGTTTATAATATATTAGTTAACTTAGCTGATGTGATTGGACATGTGTATGTTGTTTCATATTGCAATATAAAGTAGAAATATGAAAGAGTTAATGGGTAAATTGATGTATATTATTTTATGAGAACCATGAAATTATCATGTGGAAGCACATCCATCATTTAGGGTGGAATTCTCAAATCCTTAGACTCAAATGCTATGTAATCAATCCCACATAATGACCATAGGGAGTACAAATAATCCTAAACTAGTACAAGGAGACCCTCTTGGTACATGATCAATGCGAAAATATTCAGACCCCCTGAACATTCCTATCACAATTAGTAAGAGGGTGGATGCTAATGTCATCTTACTTGATATGGTTGATTTTGACATCATTCTAAGGATAGACTGCCTGGCCACTTACTGGGCTACTATGGACTACCGTAAGAAGCAAGTCACATGTAATGTGCTTGGTCAACTAGTGGTGATATTCCAGGGTAGGAAAAGTATTACAAGCCCTTGCATAATTTCAGCTATGAGAGTAACACGGTATTATGCATGAGGTTGCTAGGTATTCTTGGCCTGCGAGATGGTGGTGGACAATGAGTAGCCATGCATAGAGGACATTGATGTGGTGTGAGATTTTGATGATGTATTTCCTGAGGAACTACCAGGGCTACCACCACATAGGGAGATGGACTTTATGATGGACTTAATGCTAGGTACAACACCTATTTCTAAGGCACCATATAGGATGGCTCCAGTGGACTTGAGAGAGCTTAAGGTGTAGTTGCAAGAGTTACTTGATAAGGGCTTCATTAGGCCAAGTGGATCCCTGGGGGAAGTGCTAGTCCTCTTAGTAAATAAAAGGACAATCTTCGAGGTTGTGCATTGATTATTAGTTACCAAACAGCATTATAGTGAAGAATCGATATCCCTCACCTTACATCGATGCACTGCTCGATCAGCTTCAATCAGTGTGAGTGTTCTCAAAGGTAGATATGAGGTCAGTCGGTAACCAATTGAGAATCAGAGAGGACATTCCAAAAGTTTCAATTAGGACTCGCTATGGCCACTACGAGTTCTTGGTGATGCATTTTAGGTTAACCAATGCACCGGCAGAGTTTATGGATTTGATGAACTAGATATTTCGAGCTTACTTAAATAAATTTGTTATTGTACAAATGATATCTTAGTCCATTGGCTTAGACATGAGGCACATAGGGTACACCTTTATACGGTGTTGGACACACTTCATTGACATTGCCTGAATGTGAAATTGGGTAAATGTGATTTTTGGCTAGAGTGAGTACACCTCCTAGGCCACGTGGTGTGGAAAGGTGGAGTGGCTGTAGACCCGGCAAAGGTGGAGGTAGTGTTACAATGGGAGAGGCATATGACAGTGACCAAGATACTTAGCTTTCTCGTGTTAGGCAGGGAATTATGGCTGGTTCATCGAAGGGTTCTTGAGGATTGCATTGCCTTTGACTACCCTGACCAGGAAAGACGTCAAGTTTGTTTGGACCCATGCCTGTGACGAGAGCTTTCAGGGGCTTAAGAGGAGGCTGACTACCACTTGACCTTACCCTCAGGTTCTGGTGTTCATGGGTCTATTGTGATGTTTAGAGTAAGGGCTTAGAAGTAGTATTGATGCAGCATGGGAAGGTAATCACCTATGCATCTAGGCAGCTAAAGACACATGAGGTGAATTACCCAACCCACGATTTGGAGTTAGCAGCAGTGGTATTTGCATTGAAGTATTAGAGACATTATTCATATGATAAGAAGTATGAGGTGTTCACTGACCACAAGAACCACAAGTACTTCTTACTTAGAGTGAATTGAACATGAGGCAGCACAGGTGGATGGAATATCTCAAAGACTTCGACTTCACCATTCAGTACCACCCTGGGAAAGCTAACATTGTCACAGATGCCTTGAGTAGGAAGTCAAGAGTAATGATTGCTAACCTATCAACTTGGTCTAGATTTCTTGACAGAATATGGCAAGCACAGATCAGGGATGAAAAGACTTGGAAAATGGCAGACAAGGTTGGTTTTACTAGAGGTCCAAATGGTAGTGACAGATTCAAGGACACACTAGTAGTGTCTGCAGATGATGAGCTAAGGCTTGAATTACTTCAGGAGGCTCACCAGTCCCAGTATACAATTCACCCCAGACGTACGAAGATGTATTGGGACCTAAGGCGGCACTTTTAGTGGAACGAGATGAAGAAGGATGTAGGGGAATGTGTAACATGATGTTTGACCTTTTAGTAGGTCAAGGCAGAGCATTAGCAACCATCTAGGTTGCTTTAGACATTGGATCTCCTAGAGTGGAATTGGGACCACCTCACCATGAACGTCATAGTGGGCCTTCTGAGGACAGTGAGCAGACATGATATGATATGGGTCATTGTCAATAGATTGATGAAGTCCAAACATTTCCTTCCGATTAGACAGAATTAGACTGTGGATAGCTTGGTGAAGCTGTACGTCAAAGAGATTGTGAGCCTACATGGGGTTCCCTTGATGATCATTTTAGATAAGACACCTGGTTTGCATCAAAGTACTGGCAGAGTGTGTAGGATGCTTTGGGCCGAGACTGAGATTTAGTACACCGTTCCACCCTTAGATAGATGGCCAGACTTGAAGAATCATCTAGACTATAGAGAAATTATTGCGAGCTTGCATCATGGATTGGAAAGGGTATTGGGATGACCATTGACCACTCATAGCGTTTGTCCATAAAAAACAGCTACCACGCGAGCATCGGCATGGCTCCATATGAGGCACTTTATGACAGACCTTCTCGGTCACCTTTATGTTGGAGCGATGTGGGGGAGAGACTCATTATGAAGTTTGAGTTAGTGGAACATGTGCTAAGAAGATTTGACTCATTCAAAAATGACTGATGACTGCCCCCAGCCACCAAAAAAGTTATGCTGACAGGAGGCAAAAGGACTTAGAGTTTGCTAGTAGTGAGCATGTGTACTTGAAAGTTTCACCTATGAAGGGAGTGATGGGATTTTGTAGCAAGGAGAAGCTTAGTCCCATATATATTAGCCTGTTCAAGATTTTACTAAGGGTTGGAGCTATTGTGTACCAACTGGCCTTACCTCCATAGCTAGTAAGTGTTCACAAAGTCTTCCATGTTTAGAAAGTACATGCCAGATTTGTCCCACATACATGAGTAGATTCTTGGAGAGTTATAACATGATTTGACATTGAGGAAAGGACGATACGAATTATGGATGGTAAGGTTGAGGAGTTGAGGACTAAGACCATTCCATTGATCAAAGTCCTTTGGCAATGCCACTCAGTGCAAGAGCCCACATAGGAGATGGAAGACGAGATGAGGCAGAGCTATTCATATAGTTGTATATATGTACAAAAATATATAAATACCTAATTATAAAATTTTTATGGGAATTGGGCTTTTAAGAATTTGAAAATTTTAAAAATGAATTCACTTATTGAAACATCAATATTTAGAATGTATGCAAGAAATGAAATCCAACGACACTAAGAATGCTAAAATTGGAGTCTAGACAAAAATCTTCTGATAATTTTAATGAAGGTATTTTAATAAATTAAATATAAAAGGAAAAATGGTAATTTTGCATGTGGGCCCACTGATAAGGCATGGAAATTGATAAATTGATAACATCATGGTGAGTTAAGGGGGTGATTACCAATAATAAATGCTAGTAATCATTTCGCATTTTATACAATAATAAAATCAAATAAAAATATAAAATAAAATAATATTAATGGGGGGCTTTAAATGAACCCCTTGCATTTATTTTCTGCCATTAATGCCCCCTCAATTTCCTACCCAGCCTCGATCGACGTAGATGTCAGTGCTGGAGATGATGACCGACACTGACCGATCGAACCAGCACCCCGCTTGTGCACTACCACGAATAACGCCACATAGCACTGGCAACGGACAACCCATTTCGGGTGGACCGTTGCAAGTAGGCCATCCAACCCCTTCTATTTCTTCTATTTTTCCCCCTCAACACCGACAACGCCCACCGTGGTCGCTGTATACTAGTCACAAACATAAAGAATTGACTGTGAACCTAAAATAGTTAATGAAATGGTGCCAGATTAATGATCTTGATTATTCATCTTGTTCCCTAGGTAAGCACAATCAAAACCCTTTGATTTCATGTAAATCCATTAAGAGATCGCGTCGAAAAATGAGAAAAACAATAACTGAGGAAATTTCATCAAACTTGAATTAATCTGGACAAAAAACTCCAGACTTAGGTGAAATTAGTGAATGAAAACTTGATAAAACTCAAATTCATGAAATTTCAAACATAATGGTATATTTTGGTGCAATTTTTCATACTATATGGGTTGCTGGCGACGACCGAAATCTAGTCATCTTCTCCAGCAACAAAGGAGTTTTTCTGTGACCCACCTGTGATCAAGGCCTTACTATTCTGGCATATTTCACACATATGGAAGGCTTAGATGGGTGATCTAAGTCATTCATCATGTTTCTAGACACTCAAAACCTTAAGGATGATAAAAACAGAGAAAAATGGGAAGATCTATACCATAGATCAATAAGGAAAGAATGGAAGGCTCGGATGCATCATTCCCGATGGGCGACGTGTTAGGGATGCATGTAGGAGTTGCACATGATGATGAGAACATTGGGCACAACCATGCTAGTGCAAATGCAACATGCATCATTCTCGGCGGCGATGGGACGCAAGTGTATCTTGATGACCGGAACGCATCGCTTGCATCCTCAAGACCGAGATGTGTGCGTCTCAAAAGCACATCATGCACTCTAAGCATTTTAGTGATGCCGATTTTTAATGAATTTCAACCCAAATTTAATATGGATCATTGAAATAGACTTGAAATAGTAATTTGGTAATTCTAGAGGCTATAGAGGGCCAAATTATTATCCAAGACATCCACTAGATTAGTCTCAATGATGCGGACCAAAGTTTAGCATCAAAACCTTGATTTGACTTAATCTAATTAGATCAAATCACTAAATCTCATGATCAAGTGATGATCATGCCTTAGAAATTGAACAAATACATTACATAAGAGATGATTTAGTGAAATTAATGGACAGATTTTATGTATCCATCAAGAAAATTGATCTTGACCATCGATCTAGTCATGAACCTTAGAATTGACCGATTAGAGAATGATTGAACCATTAGATCCACATATAATCATGGTTATACATTTTGAATTGTCAAATAGATATATAAATTGAATTGATTATGGTGAATAAGATTGGAGTTAATGATCTAATCATAAAGTTACGTGATAAAGAACGATGCAACCTTTGGATCGCCTTCAAACTTAACAAGATGAGAGAAATTAGTCCCCTAATGATCAAGAGACACTAAATTGACCAATCACAACTTAGATTGATGATCACAGTTGGTAGATAATCATTTAGATGCTAGAAAAACTGTTAGTTAGACATGGATTGGCTTAATTAAGTGTAAATCAAATGATCTAGGCCGTTAATCTATGATTAACTATTAGATCGTAGAAATTATCACACTAAATTGATTCACTCTTGGGATTTGAGGAACACCGAGTAAATTAGATGAATATTAAAATGGGGAATGAGGCACATTTAGAGTAGTGGATGACATAGTGTGGTACTAGGACCTTATAGGTACGTTAGAGCGCACAAGATGAGGCAGTTACGAGCCTGATTGGGAGTATCGCACATATGAGGTAGGTGATTACATTTAGGATTTCCCTGATTTGATGGATCATGATGTGTCCACTTGAGAGCTTCATTTATGATAGCAGTTGAAGCATGGGCTTTATGTCACTGTCATGTTTTTCCTGAGACTATCTTCATCATGCACTGTTGACGTCATAACATCTTTTATTTCACATGATTTGTACCTTGTTTTCAATGCATGGCTGTTGATGTGTTAGCACACCTTATTGACTTGATCTTCTTGAGATGGACTATGTATGGATTTTCCATGATTTATTTTGTATTTTTTACATTTTATAAAGGGTGTTTCTACTTGGTGGATGCTATGTTAGGAGGGTATTAGGGTTGGCCACCGGCCCTCTGAGTTTACATATTATAGACACCGCCCTAATATTGGACAACTATGTGTAGTTTGGGGTAATCATGGGCAAGCCACCCACGCATGTTCGATCGACTCCTATGCCATGAAGGACACTAGTCTCCAGTTTCGGTGTTGACAGTGAGCGGCCGTGGTTTATACCCTGGAGTGGTTGCCGCTACAGCATAGCAATCCATGCTCTTATTCTGTATGCTCATGTAGTGTAGATACATTGGGATGTCTATATCCTGATGCAACCATTGCGTGACGATGCACCCTATGGGTGAAGCCTATGTGGGTAGGCTTATAGACTAAGTGAGCTACATGGTGTGCAAGCTGTAGGTGAGGTACCCTAGGATTGGAATGAGTATTCATTGCTAAATATGTGAGTGTAGTGGGACACTCTTGGGGCACGATAGAGTTTGTGCGCCTTTTTACTCATGACCTGCATCCATATTTTGAGATGATAAAATTGATTATATTTGACTCTATCAAATGCATAAGCATACATTATCCATGTCTTGCTTGCCATGGTTACTAGTTGTGATACCTTTACATTAATGTGTAAATCATGCTTTTGACTTTCATTGCTTTTACTATAGACTCTTGATTCCTTATATATCATTTATCCCTGGATACTTGATGATCAAACTTATTATATGAATGTTTTACTGCATGAGACCTATTATGACTCTGGTATTTTTATGCCACACCATTCAAATTTTATTCGATATTAAATGTGATCATCGACACAAGTGATTGCTTACTAAGGCATTGCTTTAGTTTGCAATGCCTTAGATTTGGAGAAGATTAGTGGCAAGAGCTAGTAGCTAGAGCACTAAGGATGAAGACAAAGGACCACCTAATTTGCTTAAGGACTAATCTTGGTGTACGCGATTTCTTACTATGATATTAGACTTGTACTTGGGCTATACATATACATTATGGATTGGTTATAGTGTATGGACCTGACCCTTAATTTTTGTGAAAAATGATTTATCACTACGATTGGTTGTGGCATATTATGGAGGAGACCTTGGGCAATATTATCATTCTGATGGATTGCTTCCCTTTTCTTTTCTTGATCTGTGTTTACCCATGTTTTCAAACCTTAAGAGAGTATGCCACATATTATATTTGATTTCATTGTTACTCATGGGTCGATTGACTCCCGGGGTTTTCTTTTGGCATTTCACTTCGTATGATTTTGTGATTTAAAATATAGTACATATATACATTTTACTTTTTAGGCATCCCAACTATTTTAGTAAATTTTATTACTATTATATGAAAATGGTTTAGAAATCCCGGGGTGTCATAAGAATTCTCATGTTAGGAGGAGTTTAGACCTCTACTAATGTCAATGGAAGGCATGAAAAAATCACTTGGATTTTAAGACATCTACTATAACCATAGTGCTTAGAAGCCACTAGAGCGACAATAGATAGTCTTATGAGCTTGATATCCTGTCTCTTTCTACTTAATTTTAATTAATGTTCAAGGCTTGGGATCATGACATACAATGATGTCGATTGACTCCTAGGTAGGCTAAGGAGTTGGTGATGAAATCTAGTCCTTATCTTATAAGAGTTCATGTGGGACCCTTACTAGCATTAATTCCATTCTAACATAAAGCCATAAATATGCAATGTAAAACAAAAGAAACAAACTAATGTAACCTATGTGCTATCTAACCAAGGTTATGTGCTCCCTAATGCAACAACCCTAAATAAAGATGCAACAATTAAATTGAATGATCCTAAACTACACAAATTACACTACCAGACAAATACAAACTACACATAAAATGCAACCTAAATTAGGAAAATAATAAGTATTTAATTTTGTATAAAAAAATCCCAATTAGTCACCCTTGTTTTACAACTTATAGGGGTAAATTAGGAGTTTTAAACTAGAATTCGTAATACATGCATTTTTGTCTAATGACTCAAAATTTTGATATTTTGTAGGTCTAGAGGCTAATCTAAAGTAAATATATAATTAATTATATTTTTATAGGATTTAATTAGATTTTTTCACGTTTTGTAGGAAGCGAGATGGTGATACGATGATAAGATTGATTGAGATGAACATTGAAGATCAAGATTAAAAGATAGAGTCAAATTTTAAAATTCATTAATCCAAAGGTGAAGATCATCTTACAGTAAGTAATGGATGCAATCAAAGGAGCTAAAGGTGGCCAAAGGTGGTCCATGAAGTAAGCTATGCATTCCCACCACCATTGCATGGAAGCCCTATAAGCCACCCTAGCCAAATTCAAGCCATGAACAAGGTGACAAGCTAAGGAATTCAAAGCAAACAATTCAAGACACTCAAGCCAAGGGATGGAGCCATGAAGCAAAGCTAAAAGAGCGATCTAAGCCAGCCATAAAGCCCTCAAAGTAAGTCATCAAAGCCATTTAGCTAAGCTAAATGGAAGGATAGGATTGGAGGAAAATTAAGAGGATTATCTAAGAGATTCTAGGGATATTTTGAATAGAATTAATAAAATTTTTATAAGGATAAGTTGGCATGTGAATCAATAGGATGAGATCCTTTTATTTTTCATGTTTTTCTATGTTTTTTCCCACCTTTTTATCACTTTCCACCTCATCACTAAATAGCACCATGAATTTGAATTTCAATTTAAGAGTCCTACCATTCTAAGACTCTTCCACCTTCCTAAACTCCCATCCCAACCTCCCAAGCAATCCCCACCTCTTAGAAATTCCATACTTAATCAAAATTTCTCCATCTTACCTCACTTTCCTATTTTATTTTTCTACCCATCTCTTTCCTCCCACTTTATTTTCTTCTTCTTATCTCTTTTCTACCTCATCCATCCACCAAATTTACACTTTTTTTGGGTGTTCCATGATTTTTGAATGGGGATATGGCCCTTCCTAAAAAGGTGGTGTCTCTCACCTACTCCACTCCAAAGGGGCAGCCACCAATGCCACTTGTTTCCTCTTTTAAAACCCTAGCTGCCTTGACATCTTAGCCATCCAAAAGAACTTGTTTTCATTCCCACCACACCTCATTATTAGGGAACCTTAGAAAAAATAGGAGAAAAACTATAAAAGTCCAGCAAAAATCTAAGTTAGAGAGCTCTTTTACATGGAGGAAAAAGATGTCTCCTACAATCGGAGGAGGACATCTTCCTCCTACCTAATCTCTTCCACACTCTTGCTTTGGTTTTTTATCTCCTTTCGCTAGTTTCTATTCTTTCTAAGATGTGTTGCCTCTTCTAAATGGTTCCACACCTAGTTGTGGGGTTGAATCTTCCCTTGTTTCTCTTATTTCATCTTAGTTTCTTTCATGCTAGTTGTTGCTTTGCTATCCTTTGTTTCTCTTTTCCTAAATACCAAGATCCAAGGCTGGTTTTTCCCTTGAAGTGACAGCCAAGGGAAGTCACCTTGAATCTAGTCTTTTCTTTTGCTTTTCATTGCCATTTAGTTCTCAATTCCAGCCTTGTTTCATTAGTTTCCTTTAAAGTGTTGTCTTATCATTCCATTAGTATTTCCCTTAAATCTCAAGTTTATTGGAGTAGGAATCTTTATTGAGATCCGATTTTGGATTTAGTTTGAGAGAAAAGATAGTGCGTACTTTCCAAAAGTTGAACTCACTAGCCATGTAATCACTTGTATGCAACAAATTTTGATGATTAAAGGAATAATTTTTAGTTGATGAATGGACATGATTTTATCTTAATTACTTGTTGCATGTTGATGGTAGGTTAAGTAGTGAATGCTTTTTTTTGTATTCCCAAGTGATTGAATTTAAAGAACTGTAAAACTATGAATCCAATCCAAAGGTGGAATGCATAGTTTTAAAGGCCTTTAAAATTGAAAGTTGTTAATCTTGTTAAGGTGCTGCCCATTCATAGTTCATTAGTTTAATTGCTCACTTAACAAGCATGAAGTGTTCTCTCCAAAATCATCTTGAGGACATGTGTGCTATCAATAAATGGTGTGCATGGTTTTGCATGATTATTGATTTATTGAGATCCAAATTAGTTGCTTCCATTCATGTTAGGAAACTAGTTTAGTTAGTATTTGATTGTTGATCTTTATTAGTTTGTTAGTTTTTAAAGTTTTTATTCCATGAGTTAATTGCTTGCTTTAGAAGTTGCATTATTAGGAAAGTAATTGCATACTAGATATTTCCTTAGGTTAGTTGCTTAATTTCATGATTAGGAAATTTGATTTAGGAAAGCTATTAATTGCATTTTTAGAAAATTTTCAATTTAGGAAAGTCCTTAGTTTAGAAATTCACAATTTTAGAAAGTTTTTAAATTAGGAAAGTGTGTTTCAGGAAAGTTTTTAATTTTAGCATGTTTTTAATTTTTTCATAATGTCCACGTTCATGTGCTAATTTATATTAAAGATCTTTTGAATTTTGGGTAGGTTAGATAGTTTAAAGTATGGGCCACTAGCATCACATTCATTCAATTCCTCATGGGATCATCCTCCTCACATGAGAAAACTGCAACTGATTCATGAGTTTTAAGTTTAACTTAAAAATTACAACAAGTTTTTTGGCACCGTTGTTGGGGACTCACAACATTTTGTGTAGTGGACCATACTTTAGATTATTTTCTACTAGTCTAGGTTTAGGGTGCATTAGTTTTGGGATTTGCATCATATTTATCATTTGTTGCTATTTTCATCATATTGACCATATTTCTTGATTTTTGTGCTAGGGAAATCAACAATGGAGCGGTGGTGATCATGTGGGGCATGGCTTCATCAACATAGATTAGGATTTGAGTGAAATTGTAGTGAGGACCATTTGTAATTTTACTTTCTTTATTATTCAATTTTTAAATGGATTATAATAATATAGGGCAAGTGTGTGGTGCACACTTAATCATCATTGGATCCCTCACTATGAGCTATCCTCACCTAAATTTTAATTTCCTAGGATAAATTGCAATTAGTATATTTTGAATTTGGATGGTAGTTGATTCATATAGATTAGGGTCATACATTGATAATTGTAGCATAATACTCAGGATTGTTGCATTAGTTGTGCAGCTATTTAACAAAGGCTAGCCTGAGCTTGGTTACAACCAAAGCATAGGCTGCTTAGTTATAGTATCCCCTCTGTTAATGTACCTGACCCTTTGTTAAGTAGTATATATGTATGCATTAGCTTTCTTTTGTTTTACATTACATATTTATAGCTTTATGGTGGAACGGAATTTAATGCTAATAAGGGCCCCACGAGAACCCTTATAAGATAAGGACTAGATTTCATCACCAGCTCCTTGGCATACCTAAGAATCAATCAACATCCTTGTGTGTCATCATCCCAACCTTTGAACTTTAATTTTAAAATCAAGTAGAAAGAGACTTTGGGTATTGAGCTCATAGGACCTTTCAGAGGATGCGATCTATTATCACTCCAGTGACTTCTAAGCACTGTAGTTATAGTGGGTGTCTTAAAATCCAAGTGATTTCCCCATGCCTTCCATTGATATCAGTTGAGGCCTAACCACATCATGACACGAGAATTGTATTAACCACTTTCAAGCAAAACGTCACTGGTAAGCAGTAGTCAAATCTTGAATAAAAGAGGAGCTGCCTAGATTTAGGTCCATGAACCTACTACCTGTGCTCTAAGGAAAGATAATCAAGACACTTCTTGATTAGTGATTACTAAGATTTGTTAGTGCATCATGTCGAGTTAGAGTTAGCATACAGTTTAGGTCATTTAGATTAGGATAATTTATGCCAGGGTATCGATCTCAAAACTTAGAGTTAGTAGCTTTGGACTCAGAGATTCAACCCAACCTTAGACAAGGGGAAACAAACCAAGTTCCTATCCCCATGGTCAAACCACCAACATATGTTGAGCGCAAAGCTATTAGAGATTTTAATGTGATACAACAACTCAACGCCCCATCCTATGTAGATTTACCTCCTACAAATGCAGACCAACTCCTGTTAAATTGGGGATTTATGTAATTACTTCACATATTTTATGGTTGAGACTGAGAAGACCCTTACCTACATATCAAGGAGTTCCTTGATATTTGCACCACATTTAGGTTTCAAAAATTTTCGGACAATGCTATTAGGCTTAGGCTATTCTCATTCTCACTCAATGATAAAACCAAATCATGGCTCAATTTCTTGGAGGTAGGTTCCATTAATACGTGAGACTAATTGTCTAGGAAGCTTTTGATCAAATTCTTCCATGTTAACAAAACAAATGCTCTTCATCATGAAATTATCAATTTCTAGCAAAGGGATGATGAAAAATATTATGAATGTTGGGAATGGTGGAATGAACTACTGCAAAAATGCCGTCATCTTGGATTTGAGAAATTGCAATAGGTTCAATACTTCTATGCGTTGACGCCTCAAAATAGACAAATGGTAGATGCAGCAAGTGGAGGGGCTCTCATGTTAAAAGATGAGAGTGAGGCCAGATATTTCTTTCATACACTAGTAGATAATTCCCAATAATGGGATTATTCAAATAGAAGAGAGAGAAACAACTAGCCTACCAAAAAGGGGGTCTCTATGAGGAAGGAGTGCATACTGATATATCCCATAAACTTGACTTTATACTAGAAAGAATGGACAAGTATGATGGGAGAGCTGACAAGCTTGAAACTATGCTTCAATCTTTTATGGTTGTAAGAGGTTAGTGCTCTTTGTTCTAGCCCAACACACATCACCACGTCTTGTCCATCAAATAAAGTGCTTAATAATTATCTAGTTGAATAAGCAATTGCATTGAATGCATATTGCAATCCTAGCCCATATTCTAAGACTTATATCCTTGGATGGCCTAGGGATCCAAACTTTTCCTGGTCAAAGAATAACTACCAGGGGCGCCATTTGTGAACCCCTACCCAAAACGTTCCTAGAGCTACAGTTCCCCAGCACCCACCTAGCTTCCAACAACCTTAGCAACAAAAGAAAGCATCTTTTGAGGAAACCATTTAGACCCATCTTGAAAGATCTTTAAAGGAAAAAGAAGATATTAGAAAGGCCTTACACCAATTGTAAAATGATAGTAGAGATGCAGGTAAGCCAAATGTCAAATGCCCTACATGATAGAGGAGAGGGTCAGTTCCCTAGTCGGCCTATCCCTAACCCTAAGGGCCAATTTGAGATAGGATCAAGTTCTCAAAACCTTAACCCTCATGAGCATGCCAATCCATAACCACCCTTAGGAGTGGTCATCAAATTGAGAACAAGGTAGGCCAAGCTAAGGAAAATGGAGAGTAAAAGGAGGCAACCAAAACACATGAGAAAGAGAAATGACATAAAGCCCTTGTAGAACCTATAGTGAAGGCACCCTATATGCCTAAAACCCCATTTCCTCAGTTACTAAACATGGCTAGAAAAGGAACAAACTTCAACGAGTTAATGGATGTATTTAAATATGTCCAAATCAATATTCCATTGCTCAGTGCAATAAAAGATATCCTAGCCTATGCCAAGTTCTTGAAATATCTCTGCACTAGAAAAAGAAAGATAAATGTCCAATAAAAGGGTTTCCTCACCGAATAGGTGAGCTCTTTGATATGGCATAAGACCCATTGAAGTTTAGAGGCCCTCCTACCATTTCCTACATTATTGGAAACCATGTCATAGATAGGTCACTGCTTAACCTAGGGGTTAGTGTTAACTTGTTGTCATACTTTATTTATGAGCAACTAAGATTAGGTGAGTTAAAACCAACCACTACCATGCTGTAATTAGCTAATAGATCTACGAAGATATCCCATGGTTTGATTAAAGATGAGTTGATACAAGTGGACTAGTTTTATTACCCAGTTAATTTCATTGTACTGGACACCTAGCCTATATGTGATCCTGATAGTTAGATTCTGGTCATCCTTGGACATCCATTCCTAGCAACGTCCAGCGCCATTATTAACTATATGAATGGTATAATGAAATTGTCATTCAGCAATATGAAGGTTAAGCTTAATGTCTTTAATGCCGATTAACAACATTTAGACCTCGATGATTCTTATGATGTGAATTTGATCGAGGTTTAATTCACGACATTCATTTACCATCTTCCATCTCTAACCCATTAGAGGCTTGTCTAATGCATTTTAATAGAGATTTTGATTTAGATAAGTTTATTGAGGAGGTAAATAACCTTTTAGAGGCTACTCCAATCATGGATACCTCCAAGTGGGGCCCTTATGTGGAGCCACTCCTTCCTTTAGAGTCTGTTCCCATACCCTCTATAAAGCAACCACCTTCTTTGGCCCTCAAAGCCTTGGACTAAATGAAACCTTACATGTGATAATACCAAAAAATATAGACAAGGAATAGGAAGGAAAACTTCTTAATGTTTTTAAGGAACATAAGACTGCTTTAGGGTGGACCACAATGAATATCAAAGGGATTAGTCTAGCCGTATGCATGCATAGGATACACCTGGAAGACAATGTAAAACCTTCTAGGAAAACCCAAAGACAAATGAATCCTCACATGAAGGACACGGCTAGAGATGAAGTCCTAAAGCTTCTAAATGTTGGCATCATATACCTTATCTCTGACAACACTTGGGTCAACCTAGTTTTGGTTGTGCTTAAGAAATCTGAGGTCACAGTAGTAAAAAATGAGGAGAATGAGTTACATGACCACCGGGTGGAGAGTTTGAATTAACGACAGTAAATTGAACACGATCATGAGGAAAGATCAGTTTCCTCTACCTTTTATCAACCAAATGCTAGCGAGGTTGACCAGACATAGTTGTCATTGCTTTTTAGATGGCTAATCTAGCTACAACCAGATTTCTATAGCAACCGTAGATTAGGAGAAGACCACCTTCACCTGTCCTTTTGGAACCTCCCTATTGACATTTGCCTTTTGGGCATTGTAACGCTCTTACTACATTTCAAAGGTATATATTGAGAATTTTTGTGATACAATAGAAAGTTTTCATAAGGTGTTAGTTTATAAATGTCCTTTGCCTTGAAATTTTAGGTGGGGGGAAAAATATGACATAGTAGACCACCACGATTATGACTTGTAGGGAATCATATTGATGATCCACCATCTTGAGTATTTCATAGTAGTCAATATAATCCCTCCACCTTGTATTTTGAGGTGGTGGTAACATAATGACTTCATGTACTACCGTGCATTTTGTTGGACCATTTGGAGATGATTGGTCCTCTTCTTAACCAAATTGAGGGATAACACAGACCATTATATTCAATTTAACTCTTTGCTCTATTTTCCTGACATTGTCCTCAAATAGGGGTATAAACTAACTCTGCCCTTCCTTAAAAGGTTGTTCTTGTATTACTAGAGGTGGGGACATGGTTTGGCTTAAACTCTGGTTATCTTCTGATGTGTACTTGAGAGTTGGTTGATGTAGGGTTAGTACATCAACTGATTCTTTTTCTTCCTATTTTATGGGCATAGGTAAGGTGTCAAATGAGCCTCCATGACTATCTTGTGATTGCCCAAATAAGGTCAGTAAGTCCCATTCAGATACATCTTCTACATTGCAAGGTTCAACATGCATTTCAGGATTTATAGGGGGGTCTACTTTAGCTTGCCATTGAGAAGTGTCCATTAAAGGCATAGTATCCAATAGCTTGTTCACCTCCTCAATGGATGTGACTTTATCAAATTCATAAAAATTAATTGTACACAATTCAAGAGGATATGAGTTGGATGTTTCTATAGCTTCATTTTCTTCATCAATAGAAGTCTCTTCATCATAATCATAACAAAGAGCAGGATATGGCTCGAGTAGAAATGAGTTGGAGGTTTCTAAGGATGGTTGTGGATTTTGTGGCTCATAAGAAATTTCTATCCTATTATCAGTAATAAATCTCTCTACATTATCCCCAATTTGTTTCATTTCCTCAGTCCTTTTTATAATTCCAGCAATGTTTTTATCAGTACATTCTCATTTTCTCCTCCCATTCCTCCCATTCTAATCTCATTTCCTCATTCTCCTTTTCGAAGGCAGCCATGGTTTGTTCCATTTTCTAACAAATTTTTTGCATATTCTCTTCTAACAGTTGTTCTTCTGTTTGTAGAGGAAACAACTTGTAGGGTTGGTATTGCTGTGGCATTGGGGTACTAAAACAGGGCTGAGAAGGTTGAACTAGTGATAGTTGACCTTGATATTCTTAATAATCATGGTAGAGTTGATTAAGGTGGGACCATTATAGTTCTTCTTGCTTTTGGTAATCCTGAGACTAAGATTGTTCGTGATGCCTAGCCCATCAATTGTAGTCTTGGTAATTTGGCTGAGGATAATAATTGGTAAGGTGTGTGAATGCATTAGGTGCATCAATTGACTCATGATAATAACCATTGTATGTGGAGCTTGTTGGCAATGAAGGAGTGGGATGGGGATGCTCAAAATAGGTATAATTATTATGGTATTGAGTATGTGGTATAGCTTTCCTAGAAGCTATTATCTTAAGCAATTGACTTTCCATAATATCTAGCCTATCCATCGATGTATCCATGAAATCTATCCCCTTCTTAATAGGCCCATGTTCTCAATTTTTTATACAACAAAACAAATTGTTATATACAACATTGAGGTTTTTTTTACTAAGTATGAATAAAAAAAAAACCTAACAATATGAAATCTAAATGCTAGTCCTATACTACACGATGCACAATCAAATCCTAGTATCCACTAATTAAGAAGTTTTTTTATTATCTTTGCTTAGTACATACGTGGTAGCTTCTTAGACCTAAATCTAGACAACTCCTCTTATACGAATTTGACTACGACTTACCAGTTAGGTTTTTCTCAAAAGTGGTTAATACAATCCTTGTGTTAGGAGGCGGTTTAAAGTGGTTTTATTACACCCACTATAACTACAGTACTTAGAAGCCACTGGAGTGACAATAGATCATGTCCTTCTAAAATGGTCCTATGAGCTCAATACCCTAAGTCTTTTTCTACTTGATTTTAAATTCACGTTCAAGGGTTGGGATCAAGGCATACAAGGATATTGATTGATTCATAGGTGGGCCAAGGAATTGGTAATGAAATCTAGTCCTTATCTTATAAGGGTTCCTGTGGGGCCCTTACTGGGATTAATTCTGTTCCCCCATAAAGTTGTAAATATGTAATGCACTACAAAAGCAAACTAATGAAACCTATATGCTATCCAACCAAGGTTAGATAGGTGCTCTAATGCAACAATCCTAGTAAAGATGCAATAATTATCAATGAATCCAAATGCAAATTATATTAAATGCAAATTAGCCTAAAAATTGAGTCAGAGGTTTGATGATGATCAAGTGTGGGCCACCATACCCCACACTTGCCCTATATTATTACAACCCATTTAAAATTAAATAATAACAAAATTACAATTTACAATGGGCCTCACTACAAGTTTCACTCAATCCTAATCTAGGAAAGTAATAAAACCTAATCTAAGATGATGAAGCCGTGGCCCATAGGATCATCGCGATTCCTTTGCCAATTTCACTAGCACAAAAATCAAAGAAATATGGTTAATATGAAGAAAATAGCAATAAATGCAAAAAAGTATGCAAAAATCCTAATCTAATGCACCCTAAACCTAGACTAGAGGAAAATAACCTATAGTATGGAACACTACACAATTTGTTGCAACTCCCCATCAAAAGCACCAAAAACTTGTTGTTGTTTTAATCAAAACTTGTAAGCACATGAATCAATTACACTATAGCACGCTAGTGAGGTTGATCCCATGGTGAGTTAATTATTGTGATGTTAGTGGTCGATACTTTAAGCTATCAAACCTAGCAAAAATTCAAGTGATTTTTTATCCTGAACTAAGGATGGAAATTAAAACATGAAATTGGAAACTAAGCAAAAAAAAGAAACATGCTAAATGAGAAACTTTCCTAATCTAGAATTAAAAGTAAGGGAAACTTACTAAAACTTCAACTAAGCAATTGGTATTGGAAACTTAACTAATCAATAGTAACAAATAAAGAAACTACAAATAATTAGAAAGATTCATATAAGGAAACTAAACTTAAGGAAACTACTTAAAAAAACTTTCCTAATTTAGAACTTTCCTAAACTAAAACTTATAAAAAATAGGACTCTCTAAAATTCAAAAATGAAAATTTTTAAACCTAAAACAATATAAAAATAAGTAATTTAAATACTATAACATAAGATCCAACAACCAAATTAACCAAAGTTCAAAGGAGAATGGGACTTAGAACTATGCACACGGTTTTTGGACTGTACGCATGATTCTAGAGCCCTAAAGATGGTGAAATTTAATGTACCTATAGTTAGTTACTATGAAAACTAACTATGGGAACGAATAAACACCATGAAAATCCTAAGTGGATATCTAAGGATTCAGGAAAATAAGATGTTTTGATATATGGAATTAAAGCACAAAGTTAAGGAAAAACCAATTTCTAGATTTTGATACTTAAAAGCAGTAAATAAATCTTACTTTGGAAAGCTATTGAAACCATAACTTTTATGCATGAAAAAAACCCAGATACAAAGTAAATTGGTGAAAGAAACATTTTATAATAAGAATTTCCTCAAAACTTTATTGAATCATATCTAATTTGCATCAAAATTGTGCGCATAAAATTGTCCACAAAATATGAAAATTATTCACTTTTCTAAAGCTTGGAATCCTATTTAAACAATAAAAAAATTCCAATATAAAGATTACAATCCAAAGTATAATGACATGTAAATAAAGCCTAGAAAGGAATTTAAGAGACACAAAGGCTAAGTGGGGGAACTAGCTAAGGGAAAAACACCTAAAACTAAGGGGAAAATCAGGAATTTCAAGAGGAGAATCAAAGATTTAAGCTAGATCTTCTCTTGGTTGTCACTACTAGAGAATAACTAACTTGAATCTTGATTGAATGAAAAATAAAAATTGATGGAATGGAGTGAAGAAGAAAGAGATTAAGGGCTAGAAAGTAGCATGAATTCTAAGGAGCAAAACAATGAAATCTTAAAGTAATGGAACTAAAGTAAAATGACTAAGTTACTAACCTGAATTGGAGAGCAAATAAGAAATAGAATAACAAGAAGGACAAATGAATAAATGCATCTAAGAAATCCCAAAGTCCAGCAGCAAATAACATTAAGGGAAAGCTTGATTTCAAGGTGTGTCAACCACCTCTACATGACATAAATTAACAAGATGATGTCATAAACATAACATAAGAGAGAGATAAGAAGCATGGGCTGGCTGGTTTCTAATTTTGAAAAGGATGTAGGTGTCCTTTTTTTTTAGAAACAAAGTGGGGTGACATGGGGAAATTTTATTGGCTAAGTGGTTTTCTAGGAAGTGGAGATTGGTTGGATGGTTAGGAAGTGAGTTTAGAAAGGTGGAAGAGTTATGGAATGGTAGAACTCTTGAATAGAAAGTCAAACTCATGGTGGTCTTTGATGATGAGATGGAAAGTGATAAAAAGGTGAAAAAAAGTGGGAAAAATATCAAAATTGGCTCTCATCCTATTGGTCCATATACCAACTTATCCTAATATATTTTTCCTTAATTAACTTCATAATAACTCATGGATAACTCTCTTGAATATCCTCCAATCCTAGCTTTCCATTTAGTTAAGCATAATGGCTTAGATGGCTAACTTTGATGGCTCCATTAGCTTGCTTTCTTGGCTTCAAACCTTGGATTGAGTGGCTCGTATGATTTGGCTTCAATTCCTTAGCTTGCCACCTTCCTTCATGGCTCCCATGCAAAAGGTGGTGGAAATGCACGGCTTACTTCATGGGTTCACTTTGGCCATCTTTAGATCCTTTAATCACATTCATTACTGGTCCATAAGTTGATCTTGCCCTTGATCTCATATTGGATTTATGATTTTGAGGCTTTGACTTGATCTTTTGATATTAATCTTCAATTTTCATCTCAATCGATCTCGATGGTCGGATCATCATCTCTCTTCCTACAAAAGAAAAAAAAATTCTAATTAATTCTTAAAAAATAACATTAATCACATACTTAATTGGGATTAGCCTTTGGGCCTACAAAATAAAAAAAAGTTTTACTTCATTAGGTCAAAAATGCATATGTTATGAATTTTGGCCTAAAAATCCTAAATTAACGCTATAAGTTGTAACTCATGGGTACTAATTGGATGGTTTTTATGCAAAATTAAACATTAGTCAATGGTTAAAATCCTTGTCTTTGGTGCATGGCTATGCTCCTTAGGTTGTCATCTTGTTCATGGCTTGAATATGGTTAAGTGGCTTAAGTGAAACCCATGCAAAGGTGGTGACTTTTTCATGGCTTGTGCATGGGTCCACTTTGGCCATCTTTTGCTCCTCTAATTGCATCCATTACTTCTTTTAAAGATGATCTTAACCTTTGATCTCAGTTCAGATTGATGATATTTAGGCTTTGACTCGATCTTTTGATCTTGATCATTAATTTCATCTTGATTGATCTCAGTCATCATATCACCATCTCACTTCCAATAAAAAGTTAAAGATCCTACTTAAATCTTAAAAAATATGATTATTCATATACTACATCAGATCAAAATGTCAAAATTTTGAGTCATTAGATAAAAAAATGCACGTGCTAGGCACTGATTAGGTGGTTTTTATACAAAATTAGACACTTATCACACCTCCAACCAGCATTTTGCTAGTCCCGAGCAAACATGCAAAAAATCATTTTTCAAAAACTAACACAAAGTGACTTTCATAGGTACTTATGGTTGCATTTAGCATATGCAACAAGCCCTTGAACCCCTAGGTTTCCCTTAGTGGACGAGTTAGACTTCATGAGGGTTTGTAGTCTATACACACACAAATACCTCCAAGGTTGAGTTCCCCATTTTATCTCTGAGAATCCTCATTCATTAGCACTTTACTAATTTTTCACAACTTAATTGAGATGACTAACAATTTTACAAATTATGCATATACTAAAGAAATTTTATTCTAGTTATTTCTCAAAGTATATGTGTGTGTACAACTACACAAATCATGATTTCTAATTAGATATGCTTAAAGTCTATTAGAAATATGTTTTAACCTTAACTCCTCACTGATATACTCTCAAAAAGTGAAGCTCTTAGATAAGGGGATGAACAATTTCTCTCATTATGTGACAGAATTTAACAAGGCCAATGGTTCCCATAAATTTTAAGTGCTGACGAGATAAAGGAAAATGACCTCTATGAGTGGATGTTATCACCAAGAATAATTGGGGTAATTTACCTTAATTCCTTTTTATGTCCTCTTTAAGGCTATGTTCCACCTAAGATCCACAAGTCTTTTAATTACGATGAAATGTAGGCTTGGAATAGGTTGAAAAAAGAAAGTTATAATGGTTTCAAAGGTTAAAAATTGAGTAGAAGTCCCCTTTTGATTGTTGGACAATTTCTTCTTTGATTGAAGTGAATATCTTTTGTACTCTTGTCTTTCTTTCTTCTTTTTTCTTCTTCAATTTTTCTCCTTTATTTTGATATTTCTTTCTCTTCACTTCTTTTTTTTCTTTTAACTATTTTGAGAAAAAGACTTCTAGAGATTTTCACTTCTTTAACTTTTTGTCCTTTTTGAACTTTTTCTACTAACTCTACTCATTTTGGAAATGGGTAATGGACGTTTATTTCATGGTTTTTCTAGGTTAAGGTAAGTGGGGTTAAGAAAGAAAAGGCTTAATAATAGGCTCAAGGATTAACTAGTGGTATACTACATCAGGTAGGATCTATGTCTCTAGGTTAAACATGGATGCCTATATCATTCCCTAGGTTTCCTAAAGCCTATCAGATTCAATAACATTTTTGAAAAGAAAGCTATTACTCCTATTTATTCTTGATAGTTTACCAAAACAAGGATAACAGGATCACACTACATTTTTTACATTGAATAAATTGTGAAATTACTTGTAACTCTCTGCAAGAAGATAGTCTCTAAAACTTGGTTCGACTAATTTTTTCTCAAGGTCTCTAAGTCATACCTCTCTATTAGTCTTGACTATGTGCTACGTGTAGATATTTTTCAAGAATTAACCTTCACAAAATGCTTCAACACATGAGTAATACGAAAAACTAGCCATAACACTTCCATTAAGAGGTGAAAACAATAGAATCACTAAGTTCTGAAAATCCAGTTCTCATCATAGTTAGGGAACTCTACCTTAAAAACCTTTTTTTTTTTTTAAACTCAAAAAAATTGAAAATCTCTATGTACATTTACACCCTAGTAGGAATGAAACACTATCCCCAGTGTTTTAAAACATAGGACTCTAAATGAAAATGGAAAGATGTAAGAAACTGAGATTTGAAAAACATCTAGGTTAAATCCTAGGGAGTGCTAAGTTTTATGTCTTCAGCTAGACATAATGATGCATATAAGGATGATGATTAGCAAGTTTCCCTAGAAGATTCTAACGTGGTTCATGATAATCTTTTTAATCTTAGGGTTAGGCAGTTCTAGAGAAGGTTTTAACCTCTGTCCATTTACATTTTGGATCTCACCATCCTTCTCAATCTCGATGGCCCCATGAAGATATACTATGAGTGCTATGCAAGGTCCAATCCATTGAGAATTGAGTTTAGATGGAATCATTAATTGTACTACATGACCTTTTGTCTAAGTGTTTAAGGATTTTCTTAAGATTTGTCTATTATGGTTAACCTTCATCCATTCTTTGTATATTTGTGCAAAATCATATGCATCCTTTCCTAATTCATCCAACTCATTGAGTTGGAGTTTTTAGTGGCTCCCACAAGCTTTTAATTCAAAATTCAGCTTTTTGTTAACCCAATATGCATTGTTTTTTTAGCTCTACTAGTAAGTGGCAGGCCTTACTGTAGAACAGGAGGCAGGGGTCATGCCTATTGGGGTTTTATAGGTAGTGTTGTAGACCCACAAAGTGTCCTTGAGTCTCATAGACTAGTCTTTGTGACTTGGATTGACCGTCTTTTCTAGGATCTGCTTAATTTCCCTATTTGATACCTTTATTTGCCCATTGGTTTAAGGGTAGTATGTGGTAGCTATCTTATTGCTGACACAATACTTTTCATTAAATTCTTAAACACTTTATTACAAAAGTGTTTCCCCCAATTACTGATTATGGCACATGGAGTACCAAACCTTACAAAAATATTTTCCTTTAAAAATATTGCCACTTCCTTGTACATGTATTCCACTCCCACTAGGATGTATACATTCTTAAAAAAATTCAAAAAGGGTCCCATGAAATCTATGCCTCAAACATCGAATGACCCTACAACAAGGATTGAGTTTAAGGGCATCATGTGTCTCCTTCCTAGACTTCTTAATCTTTGGCACTTCACACATGATGTGTAGTAAGCATGTGAATCATTAAAAATGTTGTACCAATAAAAACCACATTGCAAAATTTTTGCAACTGTCTTTCTAAAGCTAAAATGGTCTCCACATGCATGATCATAGCAGAAGAAGATTAATATGCTCACTATCTGCTATGAAGCGTCTCAGGTAAAGTATTTAACCTTAGTAAAAAATCTCTTCTTATCTTATTTGGTCCAATGATTGGGCATTTTTCTTATAACAAGATAATTTACTATATCACCACACTAAGGTAACTAGGAAGTGTGCATTAACTATTCATCTAAGAAAGATTTAGTTATAGGAACATTATCGCTAGTGTGCTCCACCACTAGTCTAAATAAAGTGGTCTACTACAACATTTTTGGAACTATTCTTATCCTAAATTTCTAGGTCAAATTTGTGTAGCAAGAGTGTCCTATGGACCAGCCTTGGTTTCACATCCTTTTTATAAAGGAGTTACTTTAAGCTGCATGATTCTAGTACACTATGACTTTAAACCCTACCAAGAAGGAAGTGAACTTATCAAGAGCAAATACTATAGCTAACAACTCTTTTTCTATGGTTGAATAGTTGAGTTTCCCATCATTTAGTGTTTCACGAGCATAATATATCACATGGGGAAGTTTATCGATGCACTACCCTAAAATAGCTCCAAGTCCATAATTTGATGCAGCACAAATTATCTCGAATGGCGCGCTCCAATTAGGTTGTCAGATAACGGGTGTAGAGGTCAACTTAGCCTTTATTTTCTCAAATGTTTTCCTATAGTCCTCATTGAAGAAAAAGTGGCCTCCTTTATTAGTAAATAATAAGGGGCTTGGCAATTTTGTTGAAGCCCTTGATGAATCTTCTATAAAAATCAACATGTCTTAGAAAAGAGCAGATCTCTTTTACCATCCTTGGTGGAGGAAGGTTAGCTATTAAATCCACCTTAGTCTTATCTACCTCTATTCTATTGTGTGATATAATGTGGCCTAAAACTATATCACTTTGTACTATATAATGGCACTCTTTCCAGTTCCATACCAAAATTTTTTCCTGACACCTTGCAAGAACTAATTTCAAATGGTGTGGGAACGCATCAAAACAAGACCAGATAGGGAGAAGTCATCCATGAACACCTCAAGAAACCTTTCTACCATATTGTAAAAGATGCTCAACATACGCCTTTGAAAAGTGGCAGGAACATGGTAAAGCTCAAAAGGCACACATTCATAAGTAAAGGTCCCAAAAGGGCAAGTGAATGTGGTCTTCTCCTCATCCTCGGGTGCTATTGTAATTTGGTCATAACTGGCATATCCATCTAGAAAATAATAATAACTATGTCTGGCAAACCTCTCAAGCATTTGGTTAATAAAAGGTAGAGGAAAGTGGTCTTTCTTCACGATAGCATTTAATTTTTCGTAATCAATGCACACTCTCCACAGGGTGGTTATCTAGGTGGGTAATAACTCATTTTCTTCATTCTTGACTACCATGACCCCAGATTTCTTGGGTACAACTTAAATGGGGCTGACCTAAGTGTTGTCAGAGATGGGGTATATGACGCCAATATCTAAAAGCTTAAGGACATCATCTTTGACCATGTCCATCATATGGGGATTCACTTGTCTTCGAGTTTCCTTAGATGATTTAGCATTTTCTTCTAGGTGTATCCTATGCATGCATATGGCTAGACCAATCACTTTTATGTCTGTTATGGTCCACCCTAGAGCAGTTTTATGTTCCTTGAGAACATTAATTAATTTTCCTTCCCGTTCCTTGTCTAGATCTGATGCTATTATAATAGGTAAGGTTTCATCTATCCTAAACAGGAGCACTTGAGGCTATTAGGAAATAGTTTAAGGCCAGAGATGGTGGTTTCTCTATAGAGGGTATGGGTATAAACTCTAAAGGAGGGAGGGCCTCCACATAAGGGCCCCATTTAGAGGTATCCATGATTGGAGCAGCCTTTAAAAGATTGTTCACCTCGTCAATAGACTTGTCTAAATCAAGATCTTCATTAAAATGCACGAGACAAGCCTCTAGTGAGTCAGTGATGGAAGATGGTGGATGAATGTCATGAATTAGACTCTCGATCAAATTCACTTCAATACAATCATCGAGGTATAAATGTTGCTGGTTAGCATTAAAGACATTAAGCGTAACTTTCATGTTGCCAAACATCAATTTCATTACACCCTTCCTACATTTAATAATGGTGTTGGACGTCACTAGGAATGGACTTCCAAGTATAATCATAATCTAACTATTGGGATCAAATCTAGGCTGGGTATCTAGTACAATGAAATTGACTGGGTAATAAAACTGGTCCACCTATATCAACACGTCTTTAACCAAACCACAAGATATCTTCACTGATCTATTAGCTAATTGTAGTGTGATAGTGGTTGGTTTCAGCTCACTGAGCCTAAATTGATCATGGACAGAGTATGGAAACAAGTTAACACAAGCCCCTAGGTCAAGTAGTACCCTATCTATGATGTGGTCTCCAATAATGCGAGAAATTGTAGGGCATCCTGGGTCTTTAAACTTTGGTGGGATCTTGTGTTGAATCAAAGAGCTCACTTGCTCGGTGAGGAAAGCTTACTTCTGTACATTTCACTTTCTCTTTCTAGTGTAGAGATCTTTTAGGAATTTGTCATAGGTGAGGACCTCTTTAATTGCATTGAGCAATGGAATGTTAATTTGGACATGTTCAAATGCATCCATAAGCTCATTGAAGTTTGCTCCCTTTCTAGCCTTGTTTAGTAATTAAGGAAATGGGGCTTTGGGCACATGGGGTGCCTCTACTATAGGTTCTATAAGAGATTTCTGTCTCTTTTCTTTCTCTTGTGTTTTGGTTGCATCCTTTTCCTATGTAGTTTCCTTAGCATGCTCGACTTTGTTATCTACTTGACGACCACTTCTAAGGGTGGTTATAGACTTCATATGCTTATGAGGGTTATGGTTTTGAGGACTTGACACTATCTCAAATTGAACCTTAGTGATAGGGATGATCTGACTAATGACTGGCCCTTTCCTCTATCTTGTAATGTAGCTAACAACTGTCTAACTTATATCTCTATCTTAGCTATGGCTTGAGAGTTGACATGGGCTAAAGGTTGACTATCATTTTGCAATTGATGTAGGGCATTGTTAGTGTCTTCTTTTTGTTTTAGAGATCTTTCAACAAGGGCATGAATTTTTTCCTCAAAAGATGGTTTCTTTTGTTCCAGAGGTTGGTGGATGCCAGGTGGATTTTGAGGAACTATAACTCTAGGAAAGTTTTGGTTAGGGGATTCACAGAGGATCCCCCTAGTAGTTTTTCTTTGACCAGGAAAAGTTTGGATGCCTAGCCCATCCAGGATTTTAGGTCGCATAATATGGATTATTGGTAGGATTATAATATGCATTTAATGCATTCACTTATTCCAGTCGATATTCATTCAGTGCTCTATTCGATGGACAAGTTGGAGTGATGTGGGCTGTGTTGGAATAGAGAGGACAAACCTCTTGTGGAGGTTTAATAGATGTGGTAGCCATGAGGGGCTGAAACATAGTTTCAAGTTTGTATGCTCTTCCATCACACTTGCCCATTCTCTCAAGCATAAAGTTGAGCTTATGGGATAGATCTATATGTATTCTAATCTCATATAAACACCTTTCTTTGGAGGTTGGTTGTTTTGCTCTCTTCTATTAAAGTAATCCTATTGTTGGGAGTTATCTACCAATGTATGAAAGAACTCCCAGGCCCCTTCCTCATATTTTAACATGAGGGCACTACCACTTGTGACATCTACCATTTGTTTATTTTGAGGCATCAATGCCTCATAGAAGTATTGAACCTGCTACCATTTCTCAAATCCATGATGAGGGCATTTTTTGTAGTAGTTCATTCCACCATTCCCAACAATCGTAATATTGTACATCATCCATTTGTTGGAAATTGATAATTTCATGATGAAGGACATTATTTTTGTGAATGAGGAAGAATTTGTTCAAAAACATCTTAGACAATTGGTCTCATGCATTTATGGAACCTACCTCCAAAGAATTGAACCATGACTTTATCCTTGAGTGAGAATGGGAATAGCCTAAGCCTAATAGCATCGTCTGAAAAGTTTTGGAACTTAAATGTGGCACAAATATTAAGAAATTTCTTGACATATAGGTAAGGATCTTCTCGCTCGTGACCATAAAAAGTGGGGAGTAGTTGAATGACTTCTAGCTTTAACTCGAAGTGGTTTGCATTTGTTGGGGGTAGCACTATGCAAAGTGGCATGTTGAGCTAGAGTGGCACATAAAAATATTTAATTGATTACACTTAACTTCTGCTAGTGGTACAGCCATGGGGACAGGAACTTGGTTTCTTTCCCCTTGCTTAAGGTTGTGTTCAATCTTTTGGTCAAAAGGTGCTAACTCTAAGTTGTAGGATCTACAATCTTGCAAAAACTACCATATCTCTTAAATGTCCTACTATATACTAACTCTAAGTGATGCACAATCAAATCCTAGTATTCACTGATTGAGTAGTGTCTTGATTATCTTTTCTTATTGCATAGGTGTTAGCTTCTTAGACCTAAAGTGGTTAATACAATCCTCGTGTCAAGAGGCATTTAAACCTCAATTGATGTCAATGGAAGGCATGGGAAAGTCGCTTGGATTTTATGACACCCATTATAACCACAGTACTCAGAAGGCATTGGAGTGACAATAGATCGAGTCCTTCTAAAAGGTCCTATGAGCTCGGTACCTTAAGTCTATTTCTACTTGATTTTAAATTATTGTTGAATGGTTGGGATCATGACATACATGGATGTTGATTGATTCGTAGGTGGGCCAAGGATTTAGTGATGAAATCCTATCCTTTTCTTATAAGGGTTCCTATGTGGCCCTTACTAGCATTAAGTTCCATCCCACCAGAAAGTTGTAAACATGCAATGGAGAAAAAAAATCAAATTAATGCCTACATATATGCTACTTAACAAAAGGTCAGGCACCTTAATAGACAAGACACTATAACCATGTAGCATGTGCTTTGGTTATAGCTGACCTCATGCTAACTTTTGTTAAATAGGTGATTGAACTAATGTAGTAGCCCTAAGTATTATGCGACACATATCAATGCATGACCCTAATCTATATGATTTATAGTACCATTACAAATGCAAAATTATACTAAATGCATTTTATCCTAAAAATTAAAATTTGGTGAGGATCGCCCACAGTGAACGATGCGATGATGATCAAGTGGGGGCCACCATACCCCACACTTGCCTTGTATTATTACAACCCTTTTAAAAATTAAATAAAATTATCATTATAATTATAATGAGCCTCACTACAATTTCACTCAAATCCTAATATAGGAAAACAATAAAAACCTAATCTATGTTGACGAAGCTGTTGCCCACAGGATCACCACTACTCCTTTGCCGATTTTCCTTGCACAAAAATTAAACAATAATGCTCAATATGAGGAAAATAAAAATAAAAGTAAAAATAATGCAAAATTCTAAATTAATGCACCCTAAACCAAGATTAGAGGAAAATAATCTAAGGAATCGTCCACTTTACCAACCATTGTGACTCTCTGGCAATGGCACCAAAAACTTGTTGTGATTTTAAGTTGAACTCACAAGCGCATGAATGGTTTGTAATAATTCATGCAAAGCAGTTGATCCACGAGGAATCAATTGGATGTGATATTAGTGGCCCCTATTCAAATTATCTAACCTAGCCAAATTAAGGAGATCTTTCCTAACTTAAGAATGGAAATTTACACATGAAATATGCTAAAATTAAAACAAGCAAAACTTAATAACTTTCTTAAATACACACTTTTTAAAAATGAAACTTTCCTAAATGAAAACTTCCTAAGTTTATGACTTTCCTAAATTAAAAGCTTCCATAAATTGAAACTTTCTAAAATTGAAATTTAGCAACTTCTTAATAAGCATGAGATTTAGCACTTAATGTAATGAAACATGCCACTAATGAACTTCCTAAACATGAAATTTCTAAAGAATGCAAATGTACTCAAGGGAATGAAAAATTTACTAACTAATAAACCAAACAAACTAATCATGATTAATATTCCAGCACTACTTCAATGACTTTTCCTAATATGATTGGATTCGACTAACTAGAATTTAGCCAATACCAAATTACTTAAGACCATGTGCACCATTCATGGCTGTGCACATAGTATCAAAGTGATATGGTGATTGCTTTCATGCTTGTTGAGATGAACAATCAATATTGAGAAAAATGGACAAGGAAGCTTTCCAATGTTGTCCAATTTATTTAATTAAAAAATCCTTCAAAACCATGCATTCATCACTTAGCGGTGTGCATGGGTTTAAGGGTTTTTGGGTTGTTTGGATTTTCAAGCACTTAAATTCTATTGATCAAACTATTAAATCAACGTGTAAGTAAGCAACATGATATGATCACAAACTATGAGAAATTCCATGCAATTATATTGAATTGAGAGTACATTACAAGTATGGTTTCTTCCACTCTTGGGGGTATGCACCATACATTACATGGAAAAAAATCCCAAAACAAGATGGTTCAACAATTCTTACTTCCACAAGCTTGAATATTAAAGGGGAAATCAAATAGGAAATAAAGGTAATCTTAAGGATGCTATGGAAATCCAGATGGAACCAATGGCACCAAAGGCTAAGTAACAAAGTAAAAGACAAGGGAAAGAAGCCTACCTTTATTGAAGAAGTGTACATGAAACATAAAAGATTCTATTGCAAGTTTTTTCAAACATTTTCTAGGATCATAAGGAAGCTATATAATTGTGGTGACCCAGGTTTTTGAAATACATTTTTGTTATTTATTTTCAAATGGTGGTCGACCAATTTTGCAAACATTTTGAAAACTTAAGTAGCGAATTTTTTTTTCTTTGAAATTCTTTTTAGAAAACCCGAATGCTACATTTCACTCACATATACATACATAATTTTGTATACAACATATGTTTCCAAAGAAACTCATTTTAGTTAAATTGTAGGATTGATCCAGTGGTTCACATACACATGCCCTTTATTACATCTTATTTTCAAAATACACAAATCAAAATAAAATACAATCCTTTCACAAATGTACATAATCTTGATCAATAGTATGGTCTTCGTATTCCCTTGTCGTATCCCTTCAGTCCTTCCTTTCTGTATATGAGATATTGTAAACATTCAAACATTTACAATATCTCAACAAGCTATGCTTGGTAGGGGATTTAAGAACATATGGAATCGTATAATTCAAAAGTACAGTATTCAAGTTCATCCTATTCCATATGAGTAACATCATTCAATTTTCGTGAACCATACCATATATGATCTATCATATAATTTATCATGTATCATCTACTACGGTAATTCCAAACCACTCACCACTATATTGTACATATATATATATACAGTAAAAAATCATGAAAAATAGTCATATCTCAAACATCAATAATCATACTCAAACATACTGAGTTGATAAGTCGTTTAGACTTTTGCTGGAAAAATACTCCCTTATTAGGGCAGTATCAGCATATCATTATGCCATGCATTATAATGCGAAATAATCAAGGACTACCATGATGTAGTCTAATCCATACTAGTGCGCTTGGATAACTGCCCTATTCAACATTGATACCACTGTGGAAAATATTGTGTCACTGCCTGTATGGGGAGACATGACTTTCACAGTGGGGCCTTCCCATAATTGCCCCACCTAACTTTTAGCCTCTCTTTGGGCAAGGTATCATAATATCATCAAATTTCAGGAAGCGGGTGCAAACCCTCATAACTTCCCTAACATAGCATCCCCAGGCTTATGCCTGTTTAAAGCAAAACCACAAGCCTCCATGCTTGCATCTAAAATACTTCTTGTGCATCTCAGACGATCTATCTATTTATATTATCATCTTTGTATTCAATATCCTCTTACTAAGGATATAATTTCATTTCTAGATTTAGGGATCCTCATTCATAATGAATGAAACCCATGCTCATATAAGTTTAGGATTTAATCATTTATTATAAATGATCCCCATTTCCTTTAATTTGGTATTCATATACCAAATGTTATTAATTGTAAGGATACTCATTTGATACAAATGATATCCATTATTATTATGTTCTTATCTAAGTTCAGGGGTAATCATAAATGATACCCCGGTATTTATTATGTATTTTATCTAATTTCAATAGTTATTTCTACCTCATATACATGAATTATGATTCAAATGCAACTAAGCATATTATCATTCTTAAGCATTATAATTTCTATGTATAATAACAATTTCATAGACAATAGATCTGGTATTCTTAAAGTTCCACCTACCTTCATGAAGTGATCCATCCCTTCATATCCTCCATGACTGACATATGTAATCTGTAAATACATACATACTGTCATTATTTGTACAATTTTGGATAATCTCCTATTTATATTCCTTATCTAATCCTGTCCTTTGATATAAAGGATTTAGATCTATCTTGTGTTCCTATCATCCATACAATTTATCTTCCTCAGATAGTGTTTATCCTATTGATCAATAGATTTGATAGTTAGAATGATCTTCTAATCTTTCAAGTCTAAGTATTTTCTATCTTTAAGTCTTTGTGTGCCCATCTCTTTGATCTTGATCTTTCATAGATCCTTTGATCAACAATTTATACTTGTTGATAAAGATCAAGGGCCTAGATCTTCTATCATCTAGTTCTTCTTTGATCTAAGTTAAGTTGTTTGATCATCCCTAAGGAGGAGGATCCTGGTTCTTTTCCTTGAATCATGTTTGATTAAGGGTTTGTATTATCTAATCTAATGACCTAGATTTGACCTACAACATACATACTAATAAACATGCATACTAAGTACAATACATTGTTATTAACTAGTTACTTATTAACTAGTTAATGTTTTACTGGTTGAAGATAGCTTATTTCATCCTAAGTCTAGACTGCTCCTCTTTATGTCAAAATTGACCAATGCTTACCAGTTAATGTTTACTCAAAGAGTGGTTAATACAACCCTCATGTAAGGAGGCGTTTAGACCTCAACTTACGTCAATAGGAGGCGAGGTAAAAGCACTTGGCTCTTGTATACCTCCTATAACCACAATGTTCAAAGTCCACTGGGTGACACTAGTTCAACCTTTAACAAGATTCCTATGGTCATTTTAACCCTAAGTACTCTTTCTAATTGATTTTAATTAAATCCATGAACATTTAAAATATCATTCATGGGGTTTATTATTCTCCTAATTTGGGCCAAGGATTTGATAATCCTTATATTGTCCTACTAAATATAGCCCTTAACTATGCTTAAGTACATGTCCTTTTTTTATTGTAAATGTCCATTAATATCTACATTTCATTAATTACATTTTCCATGTAATTTACATAATATAAACATTAAAGCATAAATAAAAAATAAGTAAATCTAACAATTAAATCTACCAAGCAATAAAATTCATTCACAATAACATTAATAATTCAAATAAATACATTTAACACATCATCATGATCCAATGGCCATCTTTCATTCTATTTGCGATTTAGATCTTGATCTTTTATTTTTATCAGATCTACACATTTTCTCAAAGTGATCTCATCACTAGATCATTGATATCATCTTATCACATGATCTGATCCTTCTTGATCTAACCGATCAAGAAGATCTTAAGCCATTTTAGCTAATTTAAGGGCATAGATCTCAATCTATCCCAAATTATCAACATTAAGCCATTAATTTCTTATGATCTTATGATTAGATCATTATCCTCACTTATTCATAGTCTCTGATCATCCTTGATCAATTCATCCTTGATCAATCTAATCAAGAAGATCTCATGCATTTTTATTGATTTTACTAGTTTTGATGGTCAAGATCTTAAGATCTGGAAAATAAATTACATCCAACCATTTACTTATTGTAATTATGCATTTAGATCATCATATAAACTATTTTGAAAGGTCTAATCATGCTTGATTAATCAGATCATGAAGATATATGCTCATTTCTATGATTTTTCTTCTTTTAAGGCTAGGTTTCTTAATTAACCACAGATCAGTCACTTATAACCATTGATTCCATGTTCTATAATTACAAGATCATCATTGGATCAGGATTATAAAGTCTGATCATTCCAAATTTCATTGATCAAGGATGTTAGTACCATTATCTCTTTAAAAACAAAAATTTTCATGAATTGAATTTATTATTTTATTGGTTCAGTGGGTTCTCCTCATCAAGAGGAATCCAATCCAACTTTTCTATCTCAATTTGGAGTTAAATTAAGATCAGAACTTGGATTTTAAGATTTCATCTAGTTTTAATGGCTGATATTGATCTTTACTATTTCTATTCAATTACTTGATCTAGAGATCCATAAATTTTATTATGATCATGGTCTATAGGGTTTTGGGACCTCTTGAATCTATCCATCAACTCCTATTTCCATTTTAAAGTCATTTTGATCATGATCCATTACTGTTGGAATGGGTTTCAGTGATTATCACAAGTAAATACAATTAAAAACATAAATCTAATGTCTCCATTAGATTCTAAAAAATATCAGAAATTCATAGCAACTTTCCAATCTAAAATCAGGGCCAAAATGAGCTCTCAATTGAAGAAACAAGATTTCAGTAAAAGAAAATCAAAAGCCTGGATTTGATCTGGCCATTAGAATGTGTTTTAGACAATCTGGTAATGTATTTTGAAAGGCAGGGCCCTTAATCATGTAAAAAATTTTGCAAAACAAAGCAGTGATAAATTCTTTTCTTTAGAACTTGTTTTATAAAAACCAAGTCATCACTTCATACATAACATAAGTAGAGTTTTGTACAAGATAAAATTCCATTGAAGGAATAGACTTTCATTAAATTCCAAAATCCATTCAGTGGTTCACAGTACAGCCAAATCCATTACAATACTTGTCCAAATTACATAATCCAAACTCATATCTCACCATACAGCGAAACTCTCATTATAATACAACACTCTCAAACAAAGAAAAATACATGTCTTCAAGGGTATACCTTGAAGATTATTCTTTTCAAGTTTTCTATCGTCTTGAGCTCCTAACTCTCCTTCCTTGTATCTGAGATATTGCAACATTTACAATATCTCAGCAAGCAATGCTTGGTAGGGGATTCAAGAAGCCTAATAATTGACAATGTAATTCCAATACATCATAATCCCATTATCGCTAAACATATTCATGTCTTTACCCTTTACTTTGTAAGTTATGTACATCCATATACATACATATTATACATGGGTAAATTAGTTAAATATATGAAACTAGTCAAATATCATTCCCAACTAATATAATCAATTCTCTCCATTATGAGAATTTAGTATTTCAGCTAATCTTACACTGGAAATTTCCCTTCTTGGGAAATATTGGTAATATACAATTACCTAGCATTTCATTATGCTAAAACAAAAGGCATTTCACTATGCATATTCTCATATGCATCATAGTGCAACATAATCAAAAGGGCTATCATGCTGCAGTTTGATCTGTACTAGCGCACTCGGATAACTGCCCTGTTCACCACTGATACCACGGTGAAAAATATTATGTCACTACCCATATGGGGGGACAAGACTTTCACAGTGCTGGCCTTCCCATAATTACCCAACCCGACTTTTAGCCTCTCATAGGGCAAGGTATCATCAAATCATCAAATTTAAAGGAGCGGGTGGCCAAACCCTTATAACTCCTCTAGCATAGCATCCCCCTAGGCTTATTCCTGTTAAAACAAACTCACAAGCCTCCAAGCATGTATGTCAAATAGATTTCATACATATCAAACCATCTGTCTGTTTACTTAGGGCTAAAATATCTTCCAGTTCCCTATTCACTTATAGTTTAGTCCTTAACCATCTTATATGTGTTTGGTTGGATCATAAGGTTTTCAGGGGATTTAATACAAGTATTAACAATTACACTTGTCAGCATAAGGTCATGGGTTCAATTTTTTTCATCCCATGTAAATGCATTTATCAAATCCTCCTACCTTCAAGGAGTGATCCCCTTTCCCAAATCTTCCATGATCCTGACTGATGTATGAAATCTGTACATCCATACATATTGTCAATATATATAACTTATGAGCAAATCCTATTGATCACTAGATCTGATGTTTAGAATGATCTTTAAATCATTCATATCTAAGTATTTTCTATCTCTAAGTCTTTGTGTGTCCATCTCTAAGTCTTTGTGTGTCCATCACAACCAGTTAATGTTTTGCTGGTTAAAGGTAACTTATTTAAGCCTAAGCCTAGACTGCTCCTCTTATTTCCAGTTGTCTAAGGCTTACTAGCCGAATGGGTGAACACAAAGTGGTTACTTCAATCCTCATGTAAGGAGGGGTTTAGACCTCACAAACGTCAACAGAAGGTATGGGAAGAGCGAGGCTCTATTAGATAACCCCCTTAATCACTATGTTCAACATTCACTAGAGTGACCATAGCTCAACCTTTCGTAAGGTTCCTATAAGCATGTTGACCCTAAGTACCCTTTCTAATAGATTTTAATTAAGCCTATAAACATTTACAATGTCATTCATGGGGTTTATTATTGTCCTAATTTGGGCTAAAGATTTGATAATCCTTATATTGTCCTACTAACTGTAGCCCTCACTAAGTCAAAGTCATTCCTTCCTCTTATGTGTTCATGAAACTCTATATTCCAATTAGATTACATTTTGGTGACTTATGTTCATTATATCTCAACAACTACTTAACATTTGAATCTACTAATAAAATTTGACAACAATTAAATCATAAACTTTAAAGCATGAGTCCAATATAAATTTAACAAACATTTATACTAACATGGTCCCTATGAATGTAACTCAACCTAATGGAATGAAACTATACTTAAACTAGCATGATCCTAAGTTACAATGGCATGAAATCATACTAAAGTGCCCCTAAGATAATTAAATCTGGCACCTTATGATAACAATATAATCACATATCATGCTAAAGTCTAAAAGTTACATTAGCATGCTTTATAACATAAATCATATTTAAGATGCTATTATCAATTAATAAAAAATGAAAATGATTATATTAATATTTTTAGAAACCTTCACTTATGATCTAACCATTAGATCTTAGATATTTTCCTTTTTATTAAGGGTTTTAGCTATATTTAGGGGGTTTTCTTTATTAAGGTCCAAAGATCATATTGACTTGTTTTTGTCATAATCCACCATGATCTTCTTGTATTTCATCATATGAACATCCATTCCATCCATCCATAGGATTTGATCACACTTGATCTTATTGATCAAGTGGGTCCCTTTGTAATTTTTAGGGCTTTTCCCTTAATATCTATTAGATTTGTCCAAATAAACCATTTATATAGCTTAATTTCAATATTATATCATTATTAAGACATATCTACAAGATTTGATCATCTCATATCTTGACGATCTTGGCAATTGAAAACTTGTTTCCTAAATACAGAAAGTTTTATTACATATTTTCTGCATTTGATCAGTTTATAAGAAAATAGAGGTTGTAAGCTTTCCATAGCCTCTTTCTAATCTCAATTTGGAGTTCATATGACTCAAGAATCAGACCTAGAAGTTCACAGTCCATTCCTAGGGCCTAGATCTGATCTGGGCCCATTGGAATGGACGGCCTAGATTAGTCGGGTGGAATGCTCGGTTTGTCGCGCGTGTCCGTCGCAGACGAGATACGGAAGCTCCCGCCCTGGAACTCCACGGATGAACGGAGGACAACGTCGCACACCCTGTACGGCCGCGCGGGCTGCATCTCGCATGCTGTCCATGGGAATGGGTCCGATCGGGAGATCGGACAATCCATTCAGATTGTCCAATCAATCCCTTCTCAATTGAAGGCCCAAAACTCCATAAAATATAGTGAAATTTTACCCTAGGGGTTTTGGACCCTTCTGGATCGATTGGTTAGGTTAGATTTTTCATCTGAGCCTTCAATCGTCTTGAATTTAAGGTTCTGTTATTTACTTTATTTTTATCATTTTTCACCCAATTAAAATTACAGTAAAGTATAAATTTCATCAAACAATAATAACAATGTCCGGGAAGTAGTTTCACCTACCTAATTGGAGAAAAATGTAGGTTATATGGTCCAATTTAAAAGAATACCCGATTTGATGATAATATAGCCAAAGATCCACCTTTCTTGCGATTTCTGTTGTTTGAACTATTGGATCTCAAAATTTCTTTGGGGTTTTTGTAGCTAAGGTATGGTAGGAAGTTTTTGATGGTGGGATTTGTGATATTGGATCTGGAACAGAGTGCCTAATTGAATTTAGGTCTCTTGTTCCAATCTAGAGAGAGAAAAGGAAAATGAAAATAGGGAGATTGCTTGAGAGTTTTGGGTTTTTGGGGATGGATCTAAGTCTAAATTTGCAGGGAAAGTGAAGACAATTTTGTGGGAATTTTATGAACATTTTTGGAGGATTTTTGGGGTTGTATTTATAGGCATTTTGGGTCTTCTTTCGTGATGATGTGTAATGATGATGGTTAATTTATTATTATTAATTTAGCATTGGATTCTCCCATTCTCCACTTTCTTCCCCAAGACCAGCTGGTAGGGTTTGACCATGAATTCATGTGGGCTGGTCATAGGATTCGTTTTTGGGTCCCTTGTGGGCCCCATGTGGGCCCCACATGGTGTAAAAAGACCATTTTGCCCTTTATATATAAAAATTAGGGTTTATTCCCATGATCTCGGAATTGAGCGTACTTAGTGGCGTTGGATTCATATTTCTCAGAAAATTCTAAATTTTGATGTCTCAGAGTTTGATTTTTGGGTAAAATTACTATTTTAGCCTTTTGTCCAAAAATGAAGAAAATTAATGATTTTTCATCTGAATTCAGAATTTGTCGTGCTTACAGTCATTCTGAAGAGTTTGCTAAGTTTAATTTCAATTGTACATGTCTTATTCCTTAATTATACTTTTATAAGAAGTATATTCTAAATAACCCTAATATTTCAGCCCAAAATTTCTGAAACTCAAATTTTATTGATTTTCTCAATCAATTACTAAATTTGGGGTTATTACAATCTTCCCCCCTTACAATAATTTTGTCCTCGAAATTTGTAATACAACTCACTTAGAATTTTTCACTATTCTTTCATAGCCTTACACATGTGGCCTTGCCACTTTTGGAAATCCTATTTCCTTTCATTCCTTTCTCATACTACCTCCTTCTCAAAGGTTAAAATGCTCATCCATGACTAACCTTACTAATGCACTATATACTAAAGCTAGTTCTTGCTAGAATTTTCGAAAAAGGGTTAATAACTCTTATTGAGTTATCCCTTTTGTTTCAAAACCTTCCATTTCACTTGACTGGTAATTTTCACCAATCTTTCCATACTTCACAATTTTCCATTATACCTTCTATTGCTCATACTCATTCTTTTTCAACATATAAAGTTTTGACATAGCTTTCCTACTATGTATAGTCCTTAGACTACCTACAATAATATATTGATTAGATTCTATAACTTCAACTATTTTTCTTTGTAACAACCTTCCAATCTTTGGAAGTAATTTTCTCTTTCCTTATTCTTCCATTATTTGGAAGTGAAATACTTTATTTCTTCTCTACAGTTCATACTTCTTTACTATTTCCTTCTATTGACAACTTCTTTTCAAATCCTGTCATTGAATAATAGTTTCCTTGTAATGACTCTTTCCTCATTCCTATCCATTGTTTTTGTAACACTCTTTGAGTGCCATTGTATTCATAATACTTGACTTTCTACATTTTTCCTTCCAAGATAGTGTCATTTAAATCTACATATATATTCCTGATCCTCTTTTCTTATCTCTTTCTCATATTCAGAACAATATTCAGAACATTCTTACAATCTATGATAATATTTATCTCTTTTCCTTTCATATATATATTTATATGTCATAGGCTTCAAAATTTCTAGATTTTGCATTTCCTCATGCTTTTTTCAAGCATACCTCATAGCCTCTATCATATCATACTAACCCTTTATTTGCAATATTCTTGATAATTCCAATTAAAAGAGTCCATATTGACTTTGTAATCATCCCATCTCAAGTCTTTACAAACTCCATAATTTATCATCTATTTTTCAATTCTCAACAATCTCTTATCAACTCATTTAGGATTTATGTAACCAATGGCAAAATTTCACTAAAAGAATGTCCTTATGTTATAAAATCAGTAAGAGATATATTTCTCTAATTGTCATTGTCATTTCATATTTTGATCTCATATTCCACCTTTGTTGGGGTCAAATTCCGTACTATCCTTAAAATTTATATAACCTAAACTTTGCTTTCTTCAATCACATGTACATTTATAAGACAAGTTTTGTAAGTGTCTAACATATATCCCATGAATGCTCTTGATTTCTTGAAATCTATTTCCATATATCATTACCCATCCAATATATCAACTTCATGAACATCTGTTATCTAACTCATAGAACTTCAAAATTTGTTTTGGTTTTATACTTTGATTTTGCATTTCCAATTCCCAATTAATAATAAATTTGAAAATGCTCATCCTTATAGAGAAAAAGGATACTTAATTTCCTCAAAATCATTTATGTTTAATGCATCCTTATATTGATTCTTCCTTTTTCTTTTCCTAAAGGAAATTTGTTACTTTCATAATGTAAATTGCTATAATCACTCCATATCCTTAAAATTTGTTCTTTCAACTCATTCAAATAATTTGATGTTATTTTCCTCAACTATTATAGATATTTTCTCATTCAATCTCATATAAGATTGAAAATCTTCAAACTATCTTAAAATTTCTGACCACTTATTTCTCCAACAATTTGGATTCATAACTCATTCACAATCATCTTTAAACTTAAATTTAACAACCAATATTTGTTTTCATTTCTCATGTTTTATTTCACCTTTCCTCCAAAAATATATTTCCCCTTACTATATTTCTTAAATCTTTCAATATCACCAACTCCATCATGTAAGTGGAATTAATATCTCTATTCATATTTAGCTCTTCACTTGCCTTGATCAATAAGATGTACTCCTCTTCATGATAATCAATGACTATATTTTCCTAATCAATGTCACCATCTAATACCAAACGTACTTCTCTTTACGATAGTCCCAAAATTATTTTCAATAGCACCAAAGTTATCATGTCTCTAATCCTTGAAAATCCTCTAGTACTAATTTCCACGATGATTTGTCATACCTTTATAATTTCTAACTTGGTGATTTCATAATTGTTGTACTATATATAGGGCTATAATTTATTTGTTAACCATAGATTCTCATGGTTTAATTGTCTTTCTTAATAAGTTTGGGATCATATTTTTGTACCTTTAACATATCTAACTCTCTTTTTCCTTGTCCTTTTATTCTAATTTCAAAGATCATCTCTTCATGTTCTAAAATTTTATCATTTCTCCACTAAATCCTTTGCCTCACTAATTTTGGAGAAAAATACTTGCTTAACTCCTTACTCATATTTATTTCAAACTATTCTCATTTACAAAATTTGAAATTTCTCACCTATCTCCTTAAATTTCTTTCAAGTCATATCCTCACTATTTTGATGATTACTTCCTTTTGACTAATGTTCATAATACTTATATATGTAGCAATTATAACTCTTACACTTGTATTTATTTATATATTTATTATACATTTTGATTTTTTATTATTATCATATTTTCTAATTTATCACTTCTTTCTCTTTATCTCCATTCCTTTACTTAGTAATGGTTATATACATACTTCACTTAATAATGGTTATATACATACTAGTATTAGTGTACTTTGTTTATACATATGTATGTTTACTCAGGATTTTAGGTTTGACCTGAACATCATACCTTACATCTATTAAAATTTTTCCTTATTGATTTCTATATCTTACTATTCCCTCTATTGGAATTCTTACTTACTAAGTAGTATTTCTAGTCCTTTCACTAAGTAATACCTTCAATCAGCGCATTGGATGGTCCAACTTGGCCGTCAGTGATGGCGAATACCCTTCCTTGGTGTCGAGGGGCAATTTCTAGTTTTGCCTTCGTGACCGCCAATGGTTTGGTACAGTAGGTGGCGATATGTCCATACTCCCCACAATTATGGCACTTGATTGGAAACCGTTGTGGTTGTTGTTACATAGGTCGAGGGCAGATATTGCCTTAGTGGAATTTTCTGCATCTTGGACATGGTTGTCAATTTTGCCTTGGTGCATTGTTCCTTTGATTTCCTTGGGGCTTAAAATTGTTCCAAGGTCTTTTATTCTTCTAGAAAGGCCTTGGGTTATTGTTTCCTCCTCCACTGAACTTGGTAGTTTGACCTTTTTGTATTCTTCTTCAAACTTGGAAGCCATTTTCACACATTTTGGCAAGGTAGTGGGTTTAGTACCCAGCACCTTTATTTTCAGCCCTGGGTGCAGCCCTTCTATGAATCGATTCACGGTATGTGTTTCTGTGTTACACACATGAGTCACGAATCTCCTTAATTGTGTGAACTTGTTATCATAGTCCACCACCGACATATTCCCTTGCCTTAGGTCCAAAAACTCTATCAACTTGCTTTCTTGTACATGAGAAGGGAAATATTTATGGTTAAATACTTCCTTAAATTCCTCCCGTGTAGTATCTTCAGAATTTGAGAAGGTGTTGTTAGCTGATCTCCACCAAAACGCAGCTTCTTGTTTGAATAAGTAGGTTGCAAATTTCACCTTCAACTCTGGAGGAGTACATAGTGCACCAAAAGTCCTTTCTACTTCATATATCCACTCCTCTGCCTTCTCAGCTTCACCCTTGCCATTATACATTGTAGTCATCTTTTGAAATCTCTTAATCATTTTGTCAACTTTTTCTGGTGCTAATGGAGATTTTTCAACTTCTTCACTTGGAACAAGGGAAGATTGCCCTTGTACTAGTGTGGGAGTAGCTGGTGTTGGTGTTGGTGTTGTATGTCTCACTTCAGGCTGAGCTTGAGCCTGTGTACTTGGTATTTCTACAAGAGGTGATGAACCTTAGGTTTGTTGCAGGTGAGGGAGGAGGTTCCTCAACACCCTTGTCATCATTTCTTCCACATTGCCCATGGTTACTCTCTTCATATTGTCCTCTAGAGTATTTTGAGCTGCCTACCTTAAGGCTCTCTTTGGTGGCATCTGCTCATAAACCAAAATTTCTATCAATCCTCTATACAACTACTTCTATCTTAATCTATAGTTGGATGAATGGCTCTGACACCAACTGTGACAACCTGGGTTTTTGTAACAAGTTTTGTAATGTATTTTGAAAGGCAAGGGCCTTAATCATGTAAAATTTTTTGCAAAACAAAGCAGCGAAAATTATTTTCTTTAGAACTTGTTTTATAAAACCCAAGTCATCACTTTATACATAACATAAGTAGAGTTTTGTACAAGATAAAATTCCATTGAAGGAATAGGCTTTCATTAAATTCCAGAATCCATCCAGTGGTTCACAGTACAGCCAAATCCATTACAATACTTGTCCAAATTACATAATCCAAACTCATATCTCACCATACAACAAAACTCTCATTATAATACAACACTCTCAAACAAAGCAAAATATATGTCTTCAAGGGTATACCTTGAAGATTATTCTCTTCAAGTCTTCTATCATCTTGATCTCCTAACTCTCCTTCCCTGTATCTGAGATATTGCAACATTTACAATATCTCAGCAAGCAATGCTTGGTAGGGGATTCAAGAAGCATAATAATTGACAATGTAATTCCAATACTTCATAATCCCATTATCGCTAAACATATTCATGTCTTTACCCTTTACTTTGTAAGTTATGTACATCCATATACATACATATTATACATGGGTAAATCAGTTAAATTTATGAAACTAATCAAATATCGTTCCCAACTAAGATAATCAATTCTCTCCATTATGAGAATTTAGTATTTCAACTAATCTTACACTGAAAATTTCCCTTCTTGGGAAATATTGGTAATTTACAATTACCTAGCATTTCATTATGCTAAAACACAAGGCATTTCACTATGCCTATTCTCATATGCATCATAGTGCAAAATAATCAAAAGGGCTATCATGCTGCAGTTTGATCTGTATTAGCACGCTCGGATAACTGCCCTATTCACCACTGATACCACGGTGGAAAATATTATGTCACTGCCCATATGGGGGGATAGGACTTTCACAGTGGTGGCCTTACCATAATTGCCCCACCCGACTTTTAGCCTCTCATCGGGCAAGGTATCATCAAATCATCAAATTTAAAGGAGCGGGTGGCCAAATCCTTATAACTCCTCTAGCATAGCATCCCCCTAGGCTTATTCCTATTAAAACAAATACACAAGCCTCCAAGCTTGTATGTAAAATAGATTTCATACATATCAGACTATCTGTCTATTTACATAGGGCTGAAATATCTTCTAGTTCCCTATTCACTTACAATCTAGTCCTTAACCATCTTATATGTGTTTGGTTGGATCATAAGGTTTTCAAGGAATTTAATACAAGTATTAACAATTACTCTTGTCAACATAAGGTCATGGGTTCAATCATTTTCATCCCATGTAAATGCATTCATCAAATCCTCCTACCTTCAAGGAGTGATCCCCTTTCCCAAATCTTCCATGATCCTAGCTGATGTATGAAATATGTACATTCATACATATTGTCAATATATATAACTTATGAGCAAATCCTATTGATCACTAGATCTGATGTTTAGAATGATCTTTAAATCATTCATATCTAAGTATTTTCTATCTCTAAGTATTTGTGTGTCCATCTCCTTGATCTTGATCTTTCATAGATCCATTGATTGACAATCTACACATGTTGATAAAGATCAAGGTCCTAGATCTTTTATCATCTAGCTCTTCTTTGATCTAAGTTCATTTATTGGATTATCCCTAAGGAGAATGATCTTGTTTTCCTTCCTTGAATCATCTTTGATCAAGTGTTTGGATTATCTAATCTAATGAACTATAACATGCATACTAATAAACATGCATACTAAGTACAATATAATATTCTTATTCTTATTGTTCTTGATCATCCAAGATTTAATGGATCTTGTTTGATCATCCTTATCTTACTTACAGTTTTTATTAGGGGTAGGTAATTTACTAACCATTTATGCTCTTACTATTATTATTCAACCAGTTAATGTTTTGTTGGTTGAAGGTAACTTATTTAAGCCTAAGTCTAGACTGCTCCTCTTATTTCCAGTTGTCTAAGGCTTACTAGTTGAATGGGTGAACACAAAGTGGTTACTTCAATCCTCATGTAAGGAGGCATTTAGACCTCATAAACATCAACAAAAGGTAGGGGAAGAGCGAGGCTCTATTAGATAACCCCCTTAACCACCATGTTCAACATTCACTAGAGTGATCATAACTTAACCTTTCATAAGGTTCTTATAAGCATGTTGACCCTAAGTACTCTTTCTAATAGATTTTAATTAAGTCCATGAACATTTAGAATGTCATTCATGGGGTTTATTATTGTCCTAATTTGGGCTAAAGATTTGATAATCCTTATAGTGTCCTACTAACTATAGCCCTTACTAATGTTAAGTCAAAGTCATTCCTTCCTCTTATGTGTTCATGAAACTCTAATTTCCAAATAGATTACATTTTGGTGACTTATGCTCATTATATCTCAACAACTACTTAACATTTCAATCTACTAATAAAATTTGACAACAATTAAATCATAAACTTTAAAGCATGAGTTCAATATAAATTTAACAAACATTTATACTAACATGCTCCTTATGAATGTAACTCAACCTAATAGAATAAAACTATACTTAAACTAGCATGATCCTAAGTTACAATGGCATGAAATCATACTAAAGTGCCCCTAAGATAATTAAATCTAGCACCCTATGATAACAATATAATCACATATCATGCTAAAGTCTAAAAGTTATAGTAGCATGCTTTACAACATAAATCATATTTAAAATGCTATTATCGATTAATAGAAAATAAAAATGATTATATTAATATTTTTAGAATTCTTCACTTATGATCCAACCATTAGATCTTATATATTTTTCTTTTTATTAAGGGTTTTAGCTATATTTAGGGGGTTTTCTTTATTAAGGTCCAAAGATCATATTGACTTGTTTTTGTCATAATCCATCCATGATCATCTTGTATTTCATCATATCAACATCCATTCCGTCCATCCATAGGATCCGATCACACTTGATCTTATTGATCAAGTGGGTCCCTTTGTAATTTTTAGGGCTTTTCTACCATAGTGGGTAAATCCCTTAATATCTATTAGATCTGTCCAAATAAACCATTTATATAACTTAATTTCAATATTATATCATTATTAAGACATATCTACAAGATCTGATCATCTCAGATCTTGAAGATCTTGGCAATTGGAAACTTGTTTCCTAAATACAGAAAGTTTTATTATATATTTTCTCCATTTTATCATTTCATAAGAAAATAGAGGTTGTAAGCTTTCCATAGCCTCTTTCTGATCTCAATTTGGAGTTCATATGTCTCCAGAATCAGATCTGGAAGTTCACAGTCCATTCCTAAGGCCTAGATATGATCTTGGCCCATTGGAATGGACGACCCAGATTAGTCAGGCGAAACGCTTAGTTTGTTACGCGCGTCCGTTGCTGATGAGATACGGAAGCTCCCACCTAAGACGTCCAGGGACGTGTGCGGGACAACGTAGCGCACACTGCGCGGGCGCGCGTGTGGTGTCTCGCATGCCGTCCATGGGACTAGGTCCGATCGGGAGATCGGACGGTCCATTTGGACCGTCCCATCAATCCCTTCTTAATTGAAGGCCAAAAACTCCATAAAATATAGTGAAAACTTTACCCTAGGGGTTTTGGACCCTTCTAGATCGATTGGTAAGGTCAGATTTTTCATCTGAGGCTTCAATCGTCCTGAATTTAAGGTTCTGTTATTTACTTTATTTTTATCATTTTTCACCCAATTAAAATTGTAGTAAAGTATAAATTTCATCAAACAATAATAACAATGTCCAGGAAGTAGTTTCACCTACCTGATTGGAGAAAAATATAGGTTATAAGGTCCAATTTAAAAGAATACCCGATTTGATGATAATATAGCCAAAGATTCACCTTTCTTGGGATTTCCGTTGTTTGAACCGTTGAATCTCAAAATTTCTTTAGGGGTTTTGTAGCTAAGGTATAGTAGGAAGTTTTTGACGGTGGGATTTGTGATGTTGGATTTGGAACAAAGTACCTAATTGAATTTAGGTCTCTTGTTCCAATTTAGAGAGAGAAAAAGAAAATGAAAAGAGGGAGATTTCTTGAAAGTTTTGGGTTTTCGGGGATGGATCTAGGTCTAAATTTGTAGGGAAAGTGAAGATAATTTTTTGAAAATTTTATGAACATTTTTGAAGGATTTTTGGGGTTGTATTTATAGGCATTTTGGGTCTTCTTTCATGCTGATGTGTAATGATGTTGGTTAATTTTTTATTATTAATTTAGCATTGGATTCTCCCATTCTTCACTTTCTTCCCCAAGACCAGCTAGTATGGTTTGACCCATGACTTCACGTGGTCTGGTTATAGGATTCGTTTTTGGGTCCCTTGTGGGCCCTATGTGGGCCCCACATGGTGTAAAAATATCATTTTGCCCTTTATATATAAAAATTAGTGTTTATTCCCATGATCTCGGAATTGAGCGTACTTAGTGGTATTGGATTTGTATTTCTCAGCACATTTTAAATTTTGATGTCTTAGATTTTGATTTTTGGGTAAAATTACTATTTTACCCTTTTGTCCAAAAATGAAGAAAATTAAGGATTTTTCATCCGTATTCAGAATTTGTCATGCTTATAGTCATTCTGAAGTGTATGCCAAGTTTAATTTCAATTGTATATGTCTTATTCCTTGATTATACTTTTATAAGAAGTATATTCTAAATAACCCTAATATTTCAACCCAAAATTTCTGAAACTCAAATTTTATTGATTTTCTCAATTAATTACTAAAATTGGGGTTGTTACAATGATCTAGAATGTAAGTAGACAGTCCCAGAATGTGGCTAAATGATATGAGTGGGGTCAGGCTTGGATCAATGCTTGATTTAGGAGATTGGTTGAGATGGTCCGATCTGGACCATCGGATCAACCCTTATCTAGATCTCCAAATTCTGAAACATCCAAGGGCCAAGATTTCTTACCCTGGGTTTTTGGGGCCCCAGGAATTCATTCAACAGGTTAGAAGTTGCATCTAATCCATCCATGGATGAGGTCTCAACCCTTGTTGCCAGATCCATCTTTCCCGATGGATCAATGGCGAGGGGAGCTCATGGATGTCTAGAAAACCTCAAGGGAGTGCCAAAGAATAACAAGGGTAGGAGAGTGCACCAACCTGGTCTGGTCCGGTGAAGTAATTTCACCAAAAATGACAGAAATCACACCACAAAATAAGAAATCCACTTCAAAACCCTAACTGCTTCGGATTTTGCATACAAAGAGAGATTTCTTAGGTTTCGTTGCCAGAGAAAGAATAAAACCATAGGGGAAACATAGATCCCCACATTTTGGAGTGATTCATCAGTGTAAGATTGAATTACACTAGTTGGATTGGGCAAAATTTTATGAAGAACTTGCTGGTGACATTGTCAATACCGGATTTGACTTTCATTTTTCATTTTTCAACCATCCAACCATTAGATCATCATGATTCCTTGGGGCTTTTGTAGCTAATTGGATCCTGAATCAATCCAATGGTAGAGATGGTGATATGTTTCCTGAAATTTCATGGCTAATAGAATTAGTGGCTTTTGGGCGAAACCTAGGTTTGAGTGGGATGACACTTCCAAGGAAGCGCCCAACATTTCCAATTGACTTGGATCGTTTGGTGCTTCTGGGGAAGCGCATAAGGTAAAATGAATAAAAGAGAGGGAGAGAGAGAGAGAGAGAGAGAGAGAGAGAGAGAGAGAGAGAGGGTTTTTGATATGGGATTTTAGGGCATTGTAGGGGACCTCGGGAAGAATGTTACAATATTTTTTGGGGTAGTTGTAGGTGTTTTTGAATCTTTTATGATTACATGTAATTATCATGTTTCAATTCTTTTTATTATTAAATTGGCAATGGGTTCTCCACTACCAGTTGGTAGTGGTTTGACTCATGATAGTGGTCTTCCAGACCATTGGCCCACCTTGTGGGCCCCACATAGTTGTGAAAAGATCGTTTTGCCCTTTTAATTCTAAAAATGGAGAAAAATAGGGTTTATTCCTATGAACTCGGAATTGAGCAGACTTAGTGTTGTTTTGATCGATTTTCCAAGTAGATTCTGAATTTTGATGTCTTAGGTCTTGGTTATGAGTAAAATTATCATTTTACCCTTTTATTTATAAAAATAGAGGAACATAAAGATTTTTCATTTGGACTCTGAATTTGATGTACTTATAATCATTCTGATTGGTTTTTCGAGTACATTACAAATATCCAAGTTTTAAGCTTTGATTTTATTTTTATAAAAATGAATTCTCCTAGAACTCAAAGTTCCAGTTCCACTTTTAGAACATCCATTTTTAATTTTTAATAATTCAAATATATTCATAAAAATTGGGGTTATTACAATAATAGTGTAATAATCTCAATTTTTGTAATTGATTGAGAAAATCAATAAAGTTTGAGTTTCAAAAATTTTGGGCTGAAATATTAGGACTATTTAGAATGTACTTCTTATAGAAGTATAATCAAGGAATAAGACATGTATAATTGAAATTAAACTTAGCGAACCCTTCAGAACGATTATAAGCACGACAAATTCTAAATTCGGATAAAAAATCCTTAATTTTCTTTATTTTATGGACAAAAGGGTAAAATAGTAATTTTACCCATAATCAAGATTTGAGACATCAAAATTTAGAATGTACTAAGAAATACGAATCCAATGCCACTATGTACTCTCAATGGGCCCCTCATGGGAATAAACCGTAATTTTTATACATAAAGGCCAAAATGGTCTTTTTACACTATGTGGGGCCCACAAGGGACCTAAAAAGGAATCCAATGACCAACCCATGTGAAATCATGGGTGAAACCACTACTAGCTGGTAGTGGAGAAAAAGGTGGTGGTGGAGAATCCAATGCTAATTGAATAATAAAAAGAATAAACCATAATCATTACACATAATCATGAAAAATACCCAAAATGCCTATAAATACACCCCAAAAAATCTTCTAAAATTGTCCATAAAATTCTCACAAAATTATCTTGGCTTCCTGTGATGACCTGGGTTTTATATGATGCAAATTTGATAATAAGGCGAGATCTCTTGTTTTATAAATACGAAATGCATGAAAATCTTTTTCGTTTTGGAAAACAACCTTTTCCATAAAACCCCGAGTGTCAAAACACATTTTTCCAATTATCTAGCCATGGCAAAGTTTTAAATCAACATTATTCCCAAGAAAGTGTTAGTCACAACCTCAGCTATAGAGAGTAACTACAATCAAGTAACATTGAAAGATAAGGTAGGGGTTTACTTACTTGTACTTAGTCTGGGTGTCTTCTGTCACAGGCGTACCTTGTCCTTAAGTGTTTACTTTGTGTCTGAAAAATGTTGAGGATTGGGTGAGTATATACTATACTCAGTAGGAGTCCATCACTACTAGTTTTACAATGCATGCTATGTTTAAAATCATAAGCTCTTTCAAAACATGTGCATGGTTGAACACTCATGTTCAAGATCGGAATTAAAAACCATTGTCAAACTGAAATACTAACGACTTAAAGGATCACATAATCCAAATTGAAAGTATCATATATATTATAAACATAATGATATGCATAAGATGCTCAACTGAATCCAACTCATGGGTATCTAGTATGGTATGGTCGACCAACCTCATATCATGCCATATGCAATGCAAGTAAGTCCACGAAACCATAAGGCCCAACTATGCCCACGACCTCGCCACCGTGTGGTCCCCGGGTGCCTGAGGACACAACGTCATAGCCTCCACGGGGCATATGACACATCGACCCAGTGCCGTGACACCAGTGGTAGCCCCCTATACCACATGTAGTCGACGTAGGGACATGCCCTTTTTGGGCGTGGTACCCATTCCACCTAGTAGTGGTAGAGGATGGGTGGCCAACCCAGACCCCTCAGCATAGCGCTCACGAGCTTACTAGCCCAAATCATATAAGATCAAACAAGCGAAAAACCTCTTTTTCGAAACCTGTCCTCTTTGGGTCCCTCACAACTGCCTACCCAGTGTCTTTCGGGAACTCCAGCGTCTTTTGTAACCCTCAAGGACATGCAACTTTTCAAGAACTCAATGTTCACAAATCATGCGAGATATGCAATTGTTTGCAAAACATGTATATGCATAATGTATTTGTCATATGCATGCTGAATTCGTTCATAAGCTAATCAAGTCATAAAATAAGTCATGCTACACATCAACCCAGTGCCGTGACACAAGTGGTAGCCCCCTGTACCACATGCAGTCGACATAGGGACATGCCCTTTTTGGGCGTGGTACCCATTCCACCTAGTAGTGGTAGATGCTGGGTGGCCAACCCACACCCTCGGCATAGCACTCACGAGTTTACTAACCTAAATCATATAAGATCAAATAAGCGAAAAACCTCTTTTTCAAAACCTGTCCTCTTTGGGTCCCTCACAACTGCCTGGCCCTCACAACTGCCTACCCAGCGTCTTTTGGGAACTCCAGCGTCTTTCGGTAACCCTCAAGGACATGCAATTTTTCAAGAACTCAATGTTCACAAATCATGCGAGATATACAATTGTTTGCAAAACATGTATATGCATAATGTATTTGTCATATGCATGCTGAATTTGTTCATAAGCTAATCAAGTCATAAAATAAGTCATGCTACACATCAACCCAGTGCCGTGACACAAGTGGTAGCCCCCTGTACCACATGTAGTCGACGTAGGGACATGCCCTTTTTGGGCTTGGTACCCATTCCACCTAGTAGTGGTAGAGGTTGGGTGGCCAACCCAGACCCCTCGGCATAGCTCCCACAAGCTTACTAGCCCAAATCATATAAGATCAAACAAGCGAAAAACCTCTTTTTCAAAACCTGTCCTCTTTGGGTCCCTCACAACTGCCCGACCCTCACAATTGCCTACCCAGCGTCTTTTGGGAACTCCAGCGTCTTTTGGTAACCCTCAAGGACATGCAACTTTTCAAGAACTCAATGTTCACAAATCATGCGAGATATGCAATTGTTTGCAAAACATGTAAATGCATAATGTATTTGTCATATGCATGCTGAATTTGTTCATAAGCTAATCAAGTCATAAAATAAGTCATGCTACACATCAACCCAGTGCCGTGACACCAGTGGTAGCCCCCTGTACCACATGCAGTCGACGTAGGGACATGCCCTTTTTGGGCGTGGTACCCATTCCACCTAGTAGTGGTAGAGGTTGGGTGGCCAACCCACACCCTCGGCATAGCACCCACGAGTTTACTAGCCCAAATCATATAAGATCAAACAAGCGAAAAACCTCTTTTTCAAAACCTGTCCTCTTTGGGTCCCTCACAACTGCCTGGCCCTCACAACTGCCTACCCAGCGTCTTTTGGGAACTCCAGCGTCTTTCGGTAACCCTCAAGGACATGCAATTTTTCAAGAACTCAATGTTCACAAATCATGCGAGATATGCAATTGTTTGCAAAACATGTATATGCATAATGTATTTGTCATATGCATGCTGAATTCGTTCATAAGCTAATCAAGTCATAAAATAAGTCATGCTACACATCAACCCAGTGCCGTGACACAAGTGGTCGCCCCCTGTACCACATGTAGTCGACGTAGGGACATGCCCTTTTTGGGTGTGGTACCCATTCCACCTAGTAGTGGTAGAGGCTGGGTGGCCAACCCAGACCCCTCGGCATAGCGCCCATAAGCTTACTAGCCCAAATCATATAAGATCAAACAAGCAAAAAACCTCTTTTTCAAAACCTGTCCTCTTTGGGTCCCTCACAACTGCCTGACCCTCACAACTGCCTACCCAGCGTCTTTTGGGAACTCCAGCATCTTTTGGTAACCCTCAAGGACATGCAATTTTTCAAGAACTCAATGTATACAAATCATGCGAGATATGCAATTGTTTGCAAAACATGTATATGCATAATGTATTTGTCATATGCATGCTGAATTCGTTCATAAGCTAATCAAGTCATAAAATAAGTCATGCTAGACAAATCAGATAACTTATACTTTAAAACATGCAGTCTCAAAACAATCAATTCTCTTTTTAAAAGTCTAGTAGCGATAGAGCACCTACCTGGCTAGGTCGAGCTAATCCCCTTGTCCTCGTATGCTCCTGAACATGGTTTGGGGAATCAAGGTTAGTTTGGCCTATCTTTTATAAGTTTTAGAGTGGTTGGTCTTACTACTTAGGCATTAAGGTTTCATCCCCATGCCTATGGGTGTCCTAAAGTCCTAATTGGGCCTTTGTATCATCAGTTTTCCAAAGGTCTAGTAGCCACGCACCACCATCCTATTCTAAGGGTCTTGCCCACCTTAGATTGGGTCTTGATCAGGGATTTTATAGTTTGGGTGTGTCCACGTCGTCGATACAGACACAATGCCTTTCACGGCGCCTCAATCAGAGCCCTAGAGCTCAAGTTATAAGCTTTTTAGTATCACATGTACATAAAGGCCTTTAAGAGGTGGAATCCCAGAACGCTAAAGCATTGCGCGTCAGCGGCATGCGCCCTAGCGGGCGCGTTTGCAAACACGCTGGATTCCCGCTCGTCCTTTTCATTTGCGGGCGCGTCTGTGGACGCGCCCGCTGGTTTCTCTCGAATGCGGACGACGTGTTTCGTCCAGTGGGGAGTGTCTTGTTCATTGGGGGACCGGGGTGTCCTTGGGACTCCCTGGTTCGACCCTGTCGAACCAGTGCGGCCCAGGGATCGTCCCTGAGTCCTTTGTGACTCTCCAGGGCCCGTTTTTGCATGAATTTTCATGCAAAAACTTAGGGAAACTTAGCCTAGGACTAATGGGAAGACAGGTTTGGAGGGATCTTGGGCATACCTGGCTCATTGTTGGGTTTATCTCCACGTTTCTCCTCTTGGTTGCTTCTCCAAAACGGGTTTTTCCCAAGCTTTTTGGCTGCCATTAGAGGCACCCAAGAGCTCTATTTATAGAGCTATAAGAGGATTCTCGAGGGGCTCTCACCGCCCTTGAATGGCGGTGGAGAAACCTCCAGAATGGTGGTGATTTCTCCTCCAAACACCGCCATTCTAGAACCCTCTAGGAGGTTGAAGAAAGGGGGTGCCTGTATCAAAATGGGCCCCTGTGTTTTTCAGGCTAAATCTGTTTTTAGTAAAAATTACATTTTTGCCCCTGAACTTCAAAGGGCCATAACTTGCTCATTTGAACTCTGTTTTGGGTGATTTTGGTCTTGTTGGATTCCTTTTTCCTATACGCACCTAATGGTACCATTTTCAGGACCAAATTTTTGGGTTCAGTCAAGGTGAATAGTGAAATGACCAAAATACCCTTATTTCCAAAAATTGAACTTTTCATTGCTAACTTGGGATTTCAATGTTACAAAATTGGAGTCATTACACCTCCCCTGAAAAACTAGGCATAGATCCATTCCCAAAATCCCAAAACTCCTAAAAGATCCCTTTCTTTCATTTTCTCTCTCCTCTCTCTAGATTGGAACAAGAGACCTAAATTCAATTAGGCACTCTGCTCCAGATCAAATATCACATATCACACCGTATAAAATTTCCTACCACACGTTAGCTACAAAACGCCTAAAGAAATTTCAAGATCCAACGGCTCAAACAACGAAAATCACAAGACAAGTGGATCTTGGGCTATCTTATCATCAAATTGGTATTCTCTTAATTTGGACTATATAACCAATGTTTTTCTCCAATCAGGTAGGTGGAACTACTTCCTAGACACATTTGTTGTTGTTTAATGAAAATTTTATTTTACTATAATTTGATTTGGGTGAAAAATTGTAAAAATAGAGTAAAGATCAAAACCTTCAATTAATGACGATTGAGGGCTCAGATGAAAAATCTGACCCTTCCAATCGATCCGAAAGGGTCCAAAACCCCTAGGGTAAAAGTTTCACGAAATTATATCAAGTTTTGGATCCTCAATTGAGAGGGATTGATTGGGCAGTCCAGAACAAACCGTCTGATCTCCCGATCGAATCAGGTTCCCCAGGACAGCGTGCAAAAAGCCACATAGAAATGTGGCACGCAAAAGCATTTTTGCAAGCATGCCGCGTGTACGACGTCGTCCCAACGGGACGACTACGCTTGAGCGCTGGTTATAGGGCGAGCGTGTCACGTGTTCGTCCTGGTGACAGTGGCGCCGCCCTACTAGTTCCGCCTGAACGATCTGGGCCGTCCGTTCCGATGGGCCCAGATCATATTTAGACCCTAGGAATGCACTGTGAACTTTTGAACTCAATTCAGGAGTCATATGGACTCCAAATTGAGATCAGAAAGAAGCTATGGAAATTGTACAACCTCTAGTTTCTTATGAAATGATAAAATGGAGAAAATATCGTATGAAACTTTCTGTATTTAGGAAATAAGTTTTCAATTTCCAAGATCTTAAAGATATGAGGTGATCAGATCTTGGTAATCTGTTTTACTAATGACATACTATTGAAATAAAGTGATATATATGGTTTATTTGGACATATCTGAGATATATTAAGGGATCTACCTATTATGGTAGAAAAACCCTAAAAATACAAAGGGACCCACTTGATCAATGAGATCAAGTGTGATCAGATCCTTGGGATGGATTGAATGAATGTTAATATAATGAAATCCAAGGAGATCATGGATTGAATATGACAACAACAAAGCAAAATGATCTTTGGACCTTAATGAAGAAAAACCCCTAAATGTAATTAAAACCCTTAATTAAAAGGAAAAGATCTAAGATCTAATGGTTGGATCATAAGAAAAAGTTTCTAAAAATATTAATATAATTAGTTTCATTTTCTATTATTTGATAATGGCATTTTAAATGTGATTTATGTTATAAAGCATGCTAGTGCGACTTTTAGACTTTAGCATGATATGTGATTAGATTGTTATAATAGGTTGCTATATTTAATTATCCTAGGGGCATGTTAGTGTGATTTTATAGAAATGTAACTTAGGACTAAGTTAGTATGATTTCATGCTATTATAACTTAGGACCATGCTATGATTTCATGTAAGATTATACTATAGTATGAGATTGTACCTTAGGTCCATGTTAGTTTAAATTGAGTTATTAAGGTATATTAGTTGAAAATCATACTAGTGTAATTTTAAGTACCATGTATCATTATCATTAAGTTGTTCAATTATGTAGTTTTATGCTTTTAATTTATAATTCATTTATGGTTAAATTTCATTAGTAGATCTACTTGTTATGAGATAAAGAGCATAAAACACCAAAAATGGAATCTAATGAGAAAGTAGAGTTTCATGACATAAATAAGAGTGGATTATTTTGGACTTAATTAGTAAGGGCTATAGTTAGTAGGACAATATAAGGATTATCAAATCCTTAGCCCAAACTAGGAGAATAATAAACCCCATGAATGACATTGTAAATGTTCATAGACTTAATTAAAATCAAGTAGAAAGAGTACTTAGGGTCAATATGCTTATAGAAACCTTATGAAAGGTTGAACTAAGGTCACTCTAGTGAATGTTGAACATAGTGGTTGAGGAGGGTTGTCTAATAGAGCCTCGCTCTTCCCCTACCTTCCATTGACATTTGTGAGGTCTAAACACCTCCTTACATGAGGATTAAAGTAACCACTTTATGTTCACCCATTTAGCTAGTAAGCCTTAGCCAATTGAAAATAAGAGGAGCAGTCTAGACTTAGGCTGAAATAAGTTACCTTCAACCAGCAAAACATTAACTGGTTGAATAATAATAGTAAGAGCATAAAAGGTTAGTAAATTATTTAACCCTAATAAAAACTGTAAGTTAGATAAGGATGATCAAACAAGATCCATTAGATCTTGAATGATCAAGAATAATAAGAATAAGAATATTGTATTGTATTTAGTATGCATATTTATTAGTATGCATGTTATAGATCAAATCTAGTTCATTAGATTAGATAATCCAAACCCTTGATCAAAGATGATTCAATGAAGAAAACCAAGATCATCCTCCTTAGGGATGATCCAAGAATTGAACTTAGATCAAAGAAGAACTAGATGATAAAAGATCTAGGACCTTGATCTTTATCAATAAGTGTAGATTGTCGATCAAAGGATCTATGAAAGATCAAGATCAAGGAGATGGACACACAAAGACTTAGAGATAGAAAATACTTAGATATGAATGATTTAAAGATCATTCTAAACATCAAATCTAGTGATCAATAGGATTGTTCATAATTTATATATATTGATAGTATGTATGGATGTACAGATTACATACATTAGTTAGGATCATGGAAGATCTGGCAAAAGGGATCACTACTTGAAGGTAGGAGGATTTGATGAATGCATTTACATGAGATGTACATGATTGAACCCATGACCTTATGTTGACAAGAGTAATGTTAATACTTGTATTAAATCCCCTAAAACCCTTATGATCCAACCAAACACATATAAAATGGTTAAAGACTAGACTCTAAGTGAATAGGAAACTAGAAGATATTTCAGCCCTAAGTAAACAGATAGATTGTCTGGTATGTATGAATTCTATTTTACATAAAAGCTTGGAGGCTTGTGACTTTGTTTTAATTGGCATAAGCCTGGGGGATGCTATGCTAGACGAGTTATGAGGGTTTGGCCACCTGCTTCTTGAAATTTGATGATTTGATGATACCTTGCCCTATGAGAGGCTAAAAGTCGGGTGGGACAATTATGGGAAGGTCACCACTGTGAAAGTCCTGTCTCCCCATATGGGTAGTGGCATAATATTTTACACCATGGTATCAATGGTGAGTAGGGCAGTTATCCGAGCGCACTAGTACGGATCAGACTGCAGCATGGTAGCCCTTTGATTATTTTGCACTATGATGCATATGAGAGTAGGCATAGTAAAATGGTATCAATGGTGAGTAGGGCAGTTATCCGAGCGCACTAGTACGGATCAAACTGCAGCATGGTAGCCCTTTGATTATTTTGCACTATGATGCATATGGGTAGTGACATAATATTTTCCACCATGGTATCAATGGTGAGTAGGGCAGTTATCCGAGCGCACTAGTACGGATCATACTGCAGCATGGTAGCCCTTTGATTATTTTGCACTATGATGCATATGAGAGTAGGCATAGTAAAATGCCTTATGTTTTAGCATAATGAAATGCTAGGTAATTATATATTACCAATATTTCCCTAGAAGGAAAATTTCCAGTGTAGGATTAACTGAAATATTGAGTTCTCATAATGGAGAGAATTGATCAGCTTAGTTGGGAATGATATTTGACTACTTTCATAAATTTAACTTATTTACCCACGTATAGTATGTATGTATATGGATGTACATATATTACAAAGTAAAGGGTAGAGACATGAATATGTTTAGGGATAACGGGATTATGAAGTATTAGAATTATATTGTCAATTATTATGCTTCTTGAATCCCCTACCAAGCATTGATTGCTGAGATATTGTAAATGTTGCAATGTTTACAATATCTCAGATACAAGGAAGGAGAGTTAAGGAGCTCATGACGATAGAAGACTTGAGGAGAATAATCTTCAAGGTATACCCCTTGATGACATGTATTTTGCTTTATTTGACAGTATTGTATTGTAATGAGAGTTTCATTGTATGGTGCGCTTTGAGTTTTGTATTATGTAATTTGGACAAGTATTGTAATGGATTTGGCTGTATTGTGAACCACTAGATGGATTTTGAAATTTAATAAAAGAATATTCTTTCAATGGAATTTTATCTTGTACAAAATTCTATTTATGTTATGTATGAAGTGATGACTTGGGTTTTACAAAACAAGTTCTAAAGAAAAGAATTTTTGCTGCTTTGTTTTGCCAATTTTTTTTACTATTGAGGGCCCTGCCTTTTAAAAATATATTACAAAATGTGTTACAAAAACCTAGGTCATCACAATTAGCCACCACGTGCATTTCATTCTCTTCAATCTTCTCTTTGATTGCATTTTATGAAGTCGCACTTAGAGTTAGTGGTTGATATCTAAGAATTGCTACATGCATCTCATTGGAAATGTTTGATGCTTCCTGGTAACAAGAACCCTCAAAATGTAGAAGGATGAGCCCCCAATGTAAAGTGTGTTGAGTTCCCTTCAAGTTAGATCCCAAAATTAATGCAGAACACTGAAGGAGGAAGGAGGTGCCACTTTCTTAGGCTTGTCCTTTGTTCCCTTTAAGATGTCTACGTTGAAGCCCTAAGGGAGGTTTTTATATGTTGGCTGCCTTCTAATTAGGTTGGCCTATGATCCTAAGGTGGAAAGGAGATGGGGCATTCTATCCAAAGTGGAGATTTAAAGTAGATCTCAAGTGGTTAGGAAAGAACAAGGTATATGAAGAAAGAGATGGGTGTATGTGGCATGCAATGAATGGGTAGTTATAGGGTGGAATGGGAAGGAAGTTCCTACCATTTAGGATCTATGCGTGGAACTCCTTTCCTTGAGGATTTCACATGGAGGTAAAGTGAAAAGAAAAAGAAAAAAATGGAATAAAGTTAGGTGATGAAAAGTAAAGTTGATAAGGAAGAGAATGGAAGTGGGTGTGTGGCATCATGTGGTTGGCCAACCAAGGGTGGAGAGATACCATTCTTCTAAAAAAAATGTCTGTCCTTTATAGTTTTATGTGGAACTCATATGGGGAGAGCGAGCTATGGAAAAGTGACAATGATGGTAAGGCTTGGATTAAAATTGAATGGTGAATATGATGAGATGGATAGGAAAGAGGGATTCAAGCGGAAAAAAGTGATTGACTGGTTTAGAACGGAGTTGGGATTGGTTGGATGGTTGGAATGGAAGGTGGGAGAATCTTAAGAAGATAAGACTCTTGAATGGAAAGTGAAATTCCTAGGATATTTAGTGGTGAGGTGGAAAGTGGGAAAAACATGAGAAAACACTAAAATTGAAGAGGTATCTTCCTATTGGTCCACATGCTCCCTTATGTATTTTCCCTCAATTATCTTCAAAATATCCCTATAAATTTCAAGGATAACATTCCAAATTTTTAAATGCCAATTTTAGTGAATTTTTGGAAAATGTTAAATTGAGATGAAAATAATTTATTGAATTTCCCATACTTGTAGTTTTATAAGTGAAAAACTTGGTAGTCATCTAATTAAGTATTGAGACATCCATATTTGGATTGTACTCAGAAAAAAGAATCCAATGACATAAAGAACATTGAAATCAGATTTTAAATAAGAAAGTTATGGCAATTTAAGTAGGAAGGGTAATTTTGTAAAATGAACAAAGGGCTTAAAACAGAGGGGGGCATATTTGATAGGGCACCCCTCCTCACGTAAGGAAGCTATTAATAGACTATTTGTTTGGTCTGTTCTTAGCCTGAGAGAGAGAGAGAGAGAGAGAGAGAGAGAGAGAGAGAGAGAGAGAGAGAGAGAGGAGGAAGGAGAAGAGAGAGTTGAGGAGAAGGAGAAGAGAGATAGAAGAGGAGGATGTGACTAAACCTCACCTTCCATTTGCTTCATCGACGAGGGGAGGAGGAGATTGACGATGGAGAAAACACGCTGATCACTGAAAAAGACAAAGTGAATGGCGGCATTGATCAATGATTGGAGCCATTCACCGTCTTCTCCTAGCCACCATGAGTAAATCCCTTGTGATTGCTCGTTAATCATACAAGAAATGGTGGGGGAAAAGGAAAAAAAATGGTGGCAAGCTCGTGATTTTTCAGTGACAAAAAATCAACGGCAGATCTCCTTCTCCAGTGACGATTGGAGGTTAGAAACACCCCTTAAAGGTAAGATCAACACAACCCTAATCTTGATTTGGATTTTTTAGCTAAATCAATACTATTTCATGATAGATCTAGGGTTTTGAGATGATCTAACCATTTAATTATTAATCTAAGCTTAGCAATAGGTAAATCTATATCAGATATAAGTTGGATCTGACTAAGATTGTAGATCTAGGCTGCAATCAATTGGATAATTTCAGTTGTTTGATCTATCATTATTCAAACATTGACTTCTTGATGTCTGTTCAGTGATTAGACACCACGAATGAATCCTAAGACCCTAAATTAGCTAGGATGTGACTAGAATTGTGGAATTTGGATAAAAATCTATCGAGGAATCTTGGCCATCTGATTAGATAGTGATGGAAGAGGAACTTTGAGACATTTGATCGACGATCAGATGCCACGATCATGTTCCCTAACCCTAATCAGTAAATATACTTTGAAAACATATGGTTAGAGTACAAACCATGGAAATGGATGGATAAACTAACAGTTTTGATTAGGAAAAATTAGATTTCCTTGTAATGGTGAGCATATGAATCGACATTAACAATAAATAAAAAATTTGGCTTGGTTAGGTGATCAACAAATGATTGAAGGAGAGATATAACAAAATCATGAAGCATGACAAGGGAGGTGGGTAGTTTTAACATCAATATATTTTTATGAAACATGAAAACCATTGATTTCTACTCTATGAAGTTTGAAAGGTTTAAGATTGGGATTTTGAGATTTCTAAATTATGCAGTTAACATATTTGTTTCTCATTCAAAGTATTAATTTTGAAATGACATTTCTATTCGTTTTGCGATTGGAAACTTGTCATATGAAAATGTATTTGCAAATACATGGAAATTGTGATTTATTTATGAAACATAGGGGGTGTGAAATCCTCAAACTTAATCCTTGGTGATGTTATTTTTACATGGCTATATCATATCATGAGATTTAAATTGCATGATTTTAACAATGCATGAATTTCTATGGCTTTATTAATTATATCAGCATGTGATGATGCCTAGTATTATTATGTTATGGAGGGCATATGGTGGCTCGTTGGATGTTGTGCTAGGAGGTGTGGACTGATCATCCCCCTTCTGAAATTTGATATATGTGTGTGTGTGTGTGTGTGTGATACCAGGCCGGGGAAGGCCAAAATCAGTTATGATATCATGGGTAGGTCAGCCTTGCACACCGTGTTCCCCATGCACATGGTGTAGGGAGTTTGCCCATCTAGGTATCCGCATGACAATTGCAGACCTAACTAGGTTTTGTCCACAACATACAGGGTCCATTATTTTCAGATTTATATGGATATAGTGTGATAGCGTAGGTATGTGGCACCCTGGGATTTCAAGTCTATAATGAGTACTCATGACCAACGACAGATGGTTGGATGTTGAGTGTTTCTACACTTGTCAGACCTCGAGGAGGTTCTGATGGATATGTTTATATGTATGTGTTTATTGAGATACATTGATTTTATTAAAGCATTATATGGTTTGAATGCTTAATGCTTTTTGTTTATTGATTCTTGATGATTTCATCTATTGATTCTTGACGATGATTTACTATCTAGTTTGGATGAGTGTATTTATGAAATGCTATGTAATTTGAGTTTTTGTGATCTTTCATACCTTATAAAATACTTTGTAAAGATTTCTATTGTCTTTGAAACAATGTGCAAGGATATTGAAATTGATAAACTGAATTGGTTTGATATGCTATTGATTTGTAAATCATGATTGAGATTTTAGAGTTTATGATATTACTCATTATGCATCATATTCTATCAAACTACATAACATGTGATCGTGTGTTCCTTTTTGGATTTAAAACTGTATAAACTCATGTTTTCAATGATGAAACTACCTAAACAAGTGCAAGCTTGCTAAGACATTGCAAACATTGTAAATTGTTTACAATGTCTTAGGACTGAAGAAATAAAATATGGGAAAGGGGGCAAAAGATGGTGATAGAGATCCAAAGAGAAGAACATGACAGGTATAACATACAAGTTTGCAATATAGTTATGACTTGACAAAATGATGTGGCATGTACTTAATATTACTTGCTTTATTTACAAGTGGGTATGTAAATGAAGTTATAGTGATGTGGCTGTGACTGGAGTGATCTTAGGGATATTTAATTTTAGTCCTAGCCTTTTGCACTACAAAAATGTTTCTTTTTATTTAAATGTAAACATACATGAGTGTGGATGTATTTTGGAGGGAGGAGTCTCCTTTGCTTATTTTACATATATATTGTATTTATTGGATTGTCACATTGCATGTGTTAAATGTATAGGGTCCAAATTACAGGGGAGACTCTGTCAGATTTTTGGTAGGAATGGGGTACTCATTCCTCTGAAAATCCTTGTGTTTTTTAAAAGAAAAGAAAATGACACTCATGATTTTTAAGGTCTTCTTATGAAACTTGTTTTCCACTATTGGTTTCTTAATAGTTTTTCAAACTCTTGGCCCCATAATTGCAAAAAGATTTTATGAAAAAGTGTTAGAAGAACCCAAGATGTCACAATAAATCTTTGGTTTCTCCTCCAATCATGGCCTTTCATGGAGCATAGCTTATGTGGCTTGATGGTTAACTTTGATATCTCCATTGCCTTGGCTTCATGGATGGCTTAGATGGCTTCCTTAGCTTATCTTGATGGCTCAAATCCTTCACTTTGGTGAATGGCTAGGCTCATTAACTTGTCATCTTGTTCATGGCTCGAATATGGCTAAATGGCTTAAGTGAAACCCATGCAAAGGTGGTGGACTTTGCATGGCTTATGTATGTGCCCACTTTGGCTATCTTGTGCTCCTCTAATTGCATCCATTGTGCATCCTAAAGATGACCTTGATCTTTGATCTCACTTCATATTGATGATATTTAGGCTTTACTCAATCTTTTGACCTTGATTGTTAATTTCATCTCGATTAATTTTGGCCATTAGGTCACCATCTCACTTCCTACAAAAAAGTTAAAAACTCTAACTAAATCTTAGAAATATATAGTTAATTACATACTTACCATCGATTAGCCTTTAGACCTACAAAATGTCTAATTTTTGAATCACTAGGTCAAGAAATGCATGTGTTATGAATTTTTGTCAAATGTCCTATTTTACCTGTATAAGTTATAACACATGAGTAACTAATAGGGTGTTTTTTTTTTGCAAAATTAGACACTTATGAAAACCAAAACAAGCAAACTACTAACCTGAATTGGAGAGCAACTAAGACAATAACTGGAAATCCAAATGAAGAAAAACATTTAAGAAATCCCAAAGTCCAGTAGCAAATAACACCAAAGGGGAGCTTGATTTCAAGTTGTCTCACCCACCTCTACTTGGAAAATTTGTATTGATCATAGGGGTATATGTAGATGAATGGGTTCCTAACTTAGGAAAGGGTGAATCCATAAGGAAAATGGCATTAGGGTTAGGTTATTGAAATGTGGGAGGTTTGGAGGAGGAAAATTAGGTAGGAATGATGTTGTAATATGACATAAGAGAGAGAAACATGATGGGCTGGCCGGTTTCCTAATTAGAAAAGGGGAGAGGCATCATTGTCCTTAGGAGTAAAGTGGCTCTCCAACCTCTTAATTTGATGGAATTTGGATGTGAGAAGAGTGAAGAAAATGAGAAGGAATAAGATAGGAAAGGTGGGAAAGATCTAGGGTTTAAGGAGTTGTGATTTGAAGTAGAATTAGGATTTCCTATTTATGAAACCACTTGATCATCAATTAAAAATTGGGGGTGGGTGGGGGGCATGGGGCCGTCTTTTCCTATGTGGGTATCTCCCTCCTTTATTTGTAACCCTAGGCCAATTGAATGGAAAAAGAGTGGGAGATAGAGTTGGAAAGTAGGGTTTCTCTCTTGATAGGTCCACCAATGCATACTCATCTTACCTTTTATATAATTCTCTCAAACCTTCTAATAAATAAAAATTTTGAAATTGGTGCATTGCTTGAATTCTCCTCCAATTGTATGACTCCATTTGGCATTTGGCTTAATTGGATTATGTGTTTCACTTTGAGGGCTCATTTGGCTTGGCTTAATTGCTCACGTCCTTGGCTTTAATGGCTTGTTGGCTTAGCTTGTCACTTTCTCTCATGGCTCATATGATGAAGGTGGCCTGAATGGCTTCCATGCAAAGGTGGTGGAAATGCATAGCTTGCTTCATGGGCCAATTTTAGTCACCCTTAGCTTTTCCAATTGCTTTCATTGATCCATCATCTTGCCTTAATATGATCTTGGATCTTGATCTACCTTGAAATGTTGAAATTTAGGTCTTGACTTGATCTTTTGATCTTGATCTTCAATTCTCATCATGATACATCTTGATCTACCTACTACTCCTATTTATACTACTTATTCTTGATTTTCTCTATTGTCCATGACCCTTGGACATGCTGGATTGGCTGTGAAAGGATAAAACCTGGGTTCTGATACCAACTGTGACGACCTGGGTTTTCTTATGCATTTTTAAATGCAATATCTAATTCCTAAGGCAGGATGCATCCCTATTTGAAAACCATTTTATAAAAACCATGCAATGTAGCGGAAAATCTTTGGTTTTAAACTCATTTTGAAACCCCGAGTGTCATTTGCTTTCACAATACTCAAAGTAGTTTTTGAAAAACTTTAGAAATCATAAATGTTTTTCCCCAGGTTTATCCAGTCACAACACACAGCCCAACTGTAAATAAATACATGTCCAAAGGGTTGAGAGTTTACTTACATGTATAATTGTCTCCTTTTTAATTCACTTGCTCGTAGCACTAATATCTCCTAAGGCGCCGTCTATTTGTGAGTGGAACTATCCTAAAAAATGTTAAGAATAGGGTGAGTATATACTATACTTAGTAGGAGTTTATCACTACTAGTTTTGCAATGCATGCTATGTTTAAAATCATATACTCTTAAAAATATGTGCATGTTCGAACAATCACGTTCAATATCGATATTAAAAACCACTGTCGAATTGAAATACTGACGACTTAAAGAATAGCATAATCCAAGTCGAAAGTATCCTATATCATAAACATAATGATATGCATAAGATGCTCAATTGAATCCAAGTCATGGATATCTAGTATGGTCGACCAACCTCATGTCATGCCATATGTAATGCAAGTAAATCCACGAAACCATAGGGTCCAACTATGCCCATGACCTCACGGCTGTGTGGTCCCCGGGTACTTGAGGACACAGCGTCATAGCCTCCACGGGGCATATGACACATCGACCTAGTGCCGTGACACCAGTGGTAGCCCCCTATACCACATGCAGTCGATGTAGGGACATGCCCTTTTTGGGCATGGTACCCATCCACCTAATAGTGTTAGAGGCTGGAGGCCAACCCAAACCTCTCGGCATAACGCCCACGAGCTTATCAGCCCAAATCATATCAGATCAAACAACCAGAAACCTCTTTTTCAAAACCTGTCCTCTTTGGGTCCCTCACAATTGCCTGGCCCTCACAACTGCCTACCCAGCGTCTTTTGGGCACTCCAGCGTCTTTTGGTAACCCTCAAGGACCAGTTAGTGCTGGTCCAGACAGGTGAGGTAGGGAGCTGAAGTTTGTTAGGATGGGAGTTGAGGTTGAAAAGGATATAATCTCTAAGGGTCATGTTGAAAAACTCATTATGATACTCACTACTGAGAGAGGCAAGCCAAATAGGTTTGGCTTTGGAGCAATCTCTTAAAACAAAGATGCAAGGTGTCTTCCCTAGCAGAATTGCATCTTTCACACATATAAATAAGAAACACACATATTTCTTTTCTTCCTCAAAGAGTTCGAAAGAATGCTATCATGCAAAATAAGCCAGACTAGAAATTGGTTTTTTTTAGGAAATTTAAGCTCCCAAATCCAGGACCAATTGGCAACTTGTGGAGGCTAGATGTTCTTGTTTCTGAGGAAAGCATAGGCTGATTTAGCAGTGTAGTTTCCATTGGGACTATGGGTCCAGATGATAGAGTCAGCCAAATTAGCATGATTTAAATGGTAATTCTTTCAAAAACTCAATGCTTACAAATCATATATGCAATTGTTTGCAAAACAAATCTATGCACAATGTATATACAATTATGTGCAAGACATATCTATGCATAAAGCATGCCTCATATGTACTTATACTTAAGTCATGCTAAACAAGTCATATACTTATACTTAAAACATGCATTCTCAAAACAATCATGGCTCTTTTAAAAAGTCTAGTCGGGATAGAGCACCTACCTCAAAGTATCCTGGAGTTGCATCCTTTAGCACCCAACCCGACCCTGGGTCTCATTTATAAACTCCTGGGTATGAATGGATACAAGGAGTCCTTATTAATTTTAATCTATTTAGACATTAGACCGCTAGATCTACTATTTAGGGTCAATGGTCCTTGCCTAATTCATTGCTAGGCTAGATCCCATGATATGGATCTACTTTCCAATAGTTAGACTCTGTAATTTATCCTTTAATCCTAACTTTAAAGTCTCATTAGGTCTGCGTGCCCCAGTTCCCAGGACACCTGTGTATCCTATTTGAACCACGACCGCATTACGTGCATGCGCTCCCAAAGGCCGTGCCAGGGACCGCGTTTTGCACTCGCACATGCATGCTTAAGTGACGCGCTATGACGTTCATCATTGCACGGACGCACCTTGTAGCATGGCGCGTCTCAGCTCCCAGGGCACCCAATGCACCCTGGTCTAGCCAGGACCCGTGCCTCATGTCGCGCGCGCACCCGAAGGCCGCTCCTGGGACAGCGTACACACTGTCATACTCCCGGAGTCCATCCATGGGACCCTGTCCCAGGTGCACATGGAATAAGGCGTCCTTGGGATGCCTGGCTCATGCAAGGTCTTCTGAGCCGGTTTGGGGATGTTTTCCAATCAGGAAATCCGGCTAGAAAATGTCTAAGAACACTAGATCCAGCATGGATCTAGCTTGAACGGGGAAGAACCAAGAGAGAGAGAGAGAAGAACAGGCTTACTTGGGCAGCTTGGGGACGCCCATTTCCGGTGGTGGAACCCCATTTCTGTCTGAAACCCTATCTCGCCGGATTTCTGTGTTTGTCCAAACCCACGAAGGGGAAAACCCCAATGTCTAACCGAAACAAGAGGAGAGAGGGGAATGGAAGAATGGCCGGCCCGACTAGGGCCTAGCCGTTGCCGAAAATTGCAGGGAACTGGGTTTCCATTTCTAGCCGGAAACCCTAGCCCCAATGACTGGAAACCATGTTTTTGGAGAGGGGGAGATGGGGTTTTTATAGAGGGGAGAAGGCAGTGCCCCTCAATGGCGGTGCTGCCCTTTCCCCTGGGGTTTTCTGGAGAATCGTGAAAAACGGGTTTCTGGAGGGGTCTAGAGGTTGAAGACGACAGGGGGTGCCGTTATCAAAATGGCCCCCTGCGTTTTTCGTCCTTTTTCATTTTTTCGTTTTTCTGTTTAAATTCTAGAAATACCCCTATCTTTAAATGACCGTAACATCTTCATACAAACTCCGTTTTGGGTGATTTTTGAGGCGTTGGATTTCATTTTTCGAGTTGAATCTAATGGTACTAAGTTTCCTCACAAATTCCTTCATTTACTATTTTAAATATAGTAAAAAATTTAACTTAGTTTATTTCCCATAATGTAAAGACCCCAAATTTTTGTAAATTATTAAGGAAAATTAATAAAGTTTGAATTTTTAGAAATTCTAGGCTGGAATATTAGGTTATTAAAAATTCTCTTTTTATAGAGATTATATTATAAATTAAAAAAATAGAAATTATGGATGTACTTGGAAAACTGATCGAAACAACATTAAGTACGTTCAATTCTGAGTTAAAATGAAAATTCCTTAATTTTTCCATTTGGGGGTAAAATGGTAATTTTACCCATATCCCATATCCAAGAAATAAGACCTCAATATTCATGAAGTACTTAGAAATACGATTCCAACGCCACTAAGTACGCTCGATTCTGAGTTCGGGCAAATATTGCCTATTATTCTCCAATTTTAGAGTTAAAAAGGGCAAAAAGGTCTTTTCACATAAAAGTGGGGCCCACAAAGTGGGCCAAGGTTCTAGAAGCATCAATAATTGCTCAGTGCATTATTACTGGTAGTGGAGATTGTAGTGGGAATGGAGAATGCATTAGTAATTAAAAATTATAAAGTAATAAAATATCTTATCAAAAGAAATGATAAAAAATTCAAATTTGGCTATAAATATGTCCCAAAAATTTCCAAAAATTTTCACAACCTTAACCACGAAATTTCCAAACCTTCTCTGGAATTTCAGCCCCAAATTCCCCTTCATCCCTCCCCAAACTCTCTTTTCCTTATTTCTCTCTCCTCTTTCTAATTGGAACAAGAGACCTAAATTCAATTAGGCACTCTGTTCCAGGAAGAATCTCATCAATTCCACCGTCCATAACATCCTATACTACAGTATATACAAAAGCCCCAAATCAATTTCGGTTCCAACAACAGAAAATCACAAAAAGGTGGATAATCGGGCTATATTATCAGCAACGAGTAATTCACTCAAATTGGGCATCAATTATATTGTTTTACTCCAATCAGGTAGGTGGAATTACTTCCCATTCATATTTATTATGTTTGAGTGTAATTTTTATTTTTCTGTAATTTAATTTGAATGAAAAATGGTAAAAATAAAGTAAATACCAGCCCCTTCAAATTATGGTGATAGAGAGCTCAGATTGAAATTCTGAGCTTTCCAATCAATCCAGAAGGGTCAACAACCCCTAGGGTACAATTTTCAAGAAAATCTAACAAGGTTTGGACCCTCAATTGAGAGAGATTAATTTTGGTGGGCCCAGATCAAATCTAGACCCTAGGAATGGCTGAAAACTTCAATTTAAGATTGTGGAGTCATATGAACTCCAAATTGAGATCAGAAAGAAGCTATGGAAAGCTTGTAATGTCTAGTTTCTAATGAATTCATAATATTTCTAAAATTTATTTCTGTATTTTTCTGTATTTTTCTATATTTTGGAAATAAGTGTCCAATTTCTAAGATCTTCAAGATCTGAGGTGATCAGATCTTGGAAATTTATTTTAGTGATGATATAATAATATAATAAAGTAATATCTATGGTTAATTTGGACAGATCTTGGATAAAATAAGGGATCTACCCTTTATGGTAGAAAAACCCTAAAATAAAAATAAAAATATACAAAGGGACCCACTTGATCAATGAGATCAAGTATGATCAGATCCTTGGGATGGATTAAAGGGATGATATTATGATGGAATCCAGTTAGATCATGGATGAAATGTGACAAAATCAAGTGGATATGATTTTTGGATCTTAATGGATTAAAAGCCCTAAAGGTAATTAAAACCCCTAATCTAAAGGAAAACACCTAAGATCTAATGGTTGGATCATATTTAAAGGTTTATAATAATCTTAATAAAATTAGTTTAATTATCTTTTATTGGATATAGAAGTGTAAATGTGATTTATGTTCTAAGTTAGAAAGCATGATAGTGTAATCTTTAAATTTTAGTATGATATGCCCTAAATGAGTAATTTGTTAGTAGATTTGATTATCTTAGGATCATGTTAGTATAAATTAGGATTTAAACATGATTTCATTATGATAGAAGATGTGTTTCATAATTGAGGATCATGTTAGTTTTATTTCACTAGCTTAAGTTATATTCATAGGAAGAATGTTAGTATATAGTTGTTAAATTTATATTTGATTTATGCTTTCAAGTTGATGATTTACTTATTGTCAAATTTAATTCAATTGTTAAGTAATTGTTAAGATATAAGGAGCATAAATCACCAAAAATGTAAACTAATGAAATATAGAAATTCATGGACAACTAAGATGAATGAATGATTTTGATTTAGTAAGGGCTATAGTTAGTAGGACAATATAAGGAATGATTTATCATTTCCTTGGCCCAAAATAGGAAAATAATGAACATCCATGGATGACATTGTGCATATCCATGGAAATTAATTAAAATCAATTAGAGAAGGGACTTAAGGTAAAGAGCTCATAGGAACCTTGTCAAAGGTTGAGCTAGTACCACTCCAATGGACTCTGAACATTGTGGTTATAGGGGGTATACAAGAGCCAAGTGCTTTTCCCTCACCTCCCATTGACGTAAGAAAGGTCTAAACGCCTCCTTACATGAGGGTTGTATTAACCACTTTTTGAGCAGACTTTAACCGGTAGAAATCTTGGTCATCCCGAAATAAGGAGGAGTTGTCTAGTGATAGGAAGAAATAAATTATCTTCAACCAAGTAAGACACTAACCGGTTGAATAATAATAAGAACATAAAAAGATAGCAAATTATCTAACCCTAATAAAAATAGTAAGTGAGATAAGGATGATCAAACAAGATGAGATCTTGTATGATCAAAAACAATAAGGAAAAAGAAACATCTATGTAAATTAGATTGTTATGTATGATATAGATAGTATTTGTATAGATGATATTAAACCCATGGATATAGGATATTCAAGGAAGAAAGATTCAGATCATCCTACATAAGGATGATCAAAAGACCATGTAGTATGTACCCTTGATTACAAAAATGACATTATACATATGATTTGACAGATATATGTTGATCGAGACTATGGAAGATTTCAAGGAGTAAGAATACCTTATTGAGGTAGGTGGATTATTAAGAAAGCCTTTACATGAAGATACATGTCTAATACATGATCTTATGTTTTGAAGTATTGACATGTATGATACCAATATATTAAGGTAAATACCTCAAATTGAAATATGATCCAACCAAATGATGAGGAAAATAAGTATTAAATGGTTAAGTTGAGAATTGAGAACAACCCTAAGTGAATAGGAAAGTAGAAAATATTCCAGTCCTAGTAAACAGACAGATAGTCTGATATGTATAAGTATTATTTTACATACAAGCTTGGAGGCTTGTGGTTTTGTTTTAAATAGGCATAAGCCTGGGGATGCTATGCTAGGAGAGTTAAGAGGGTTTGGCCACCCACTCTCTGAAACTTGATGATATTGAATACCAAGCCTAAGAAAGGCTAAAAGTCGGGTGGGGCATTTATGGGAAGGCCACCACTGTGACAGCCATGGTCCTCCCATATGGACATGGATATTGTAATTTCCACTGAGAATGGTATAAGTGGATTATTGAACAATTATCCGGGCGCTATACGGATCAGACTGCAAGCATAGTAGTCCTTAATTATTTTGTACTATGATGCATATGAAATTAGCATAGTGAAATGCCTTAAGGGATGACATGATGAAATGTCAGGTAATTGTATATTACCAATATTTTTCCCAAGAAGGGAAATTCCCTGTATAGTAACTGGCTGAGATACAAATTTCTTATAATGAAAAGAGTTGATCAGCTTTGTATAGAAATGATGCTTGATTATTTTTACATTTTTAATGGATTTGTCCTTATACAATATGTATGTATAAAGGTGAACACAAATGACAAGGAAATGAGATGTCCTTATAACTAATAGTTATTAATGAATGTGTTTATGATAGAACGAATTATGGGATACTTGAATATTGAGATTATACTGTCAATAACTTACATTCTTATCCCCTACCAAGCATAGCTTGCTGAGATATTGTAAATGTTCGAATGTTTACAATATCTCAGATACAGAGAAGGAGACTTAGGAGCTCAAGATTTGAAGAATAAGTAATCAGGGTATATCCCTTGAAACATTGTATTAGAACATGTATTGAATTTTGAACTTTGTAATTTGGATTGTATATTTGGACAAGTATTGTAAGGATACAATGGGCTGTGTACTGTGAACCACTGGATGGATCCTGAAGTTTAATAAAAGTATATTCCTTCAATGGAATTTTATCTTATACAAAATTCTACTTATGTTATGTATGAAGTGGTGACTTAGGTTTTACAAAACAAATTCTAAAGAAAAGAATTTCCGCTGCTTTGGTTTGCGAAAAAATTTTACTCTAAGGGCCCTATCTTTACAAAATGTATTATAAAATGTGTTGTAAAAACTTGGGTCGCCACACATAAAATGTCCAATTTTTGTTTAAAATGGCGTAAATTGCTCGGGCGTTACATTATTACCCCCTTAAAAGAATTTCGTCCTCGAAATTCCATAAACTATCATCTTCGAGGTATTTTGTCTCTTAGATAGCTTCTTGGTGAATGCATTGCCCCCTTGGGAATTAAATCTAGGCTCAACCTCAATTTATCATTTTTATTGTTCCTTCTACTAAGCCTTACCTATAAGGGCTGCTTTCGCTGCATACTCTGATGCATGCTCTCATAGGTGCCAGTTTAACAATACCGATTTCTAGCGGTAATTCATCTATCTCGAAATCCTTATACTTTTCTCATCGTGTATAGGATAGTCTCCTCATAGGATCATGCTTCTTTATTCATGTATAAATTACTCCATACTTCTTTCAAGATCATATTATCTTATTTCTCATAGTGCTTTTTGAATATCATAGGATGATCCCTTTTTCTTCCTGTCTTACATCTAGTGATCTCTTCATCATCCATATCTCCATCTAATGGTTGGTTATATGTCATTAGTAAGAGTCCAAAAATTACCTTCTTTCTATTGTGTCTAACTTTGCTTCTTATCTTTTACCTTTGTCCTCAAGATACTTCAATAACTAACATGGTATCATGTGGTCTACAGCCAAACCCTTGATTAACTTTGAATTTCAAATGTCTGCCATTTTTCCATATGTGACTTTATTCCTCGACCAAAGTTACATTCAAATAAACTCATGAAAGCCAATTAGTATCTTCTCTCATCGAGGACCTTATCATATACTGAAAGTAAAATGTCCTAACTCCATATCCAGTTTCATAACTATTGAATTCATTAAACACTTTTCTCCGTGAAGATTTTATCCAAACTCATGTCAAATGTTAATGGTCGATTCATCATCACGGGTCACATGTTCTCGTCCATAAGCCTATCTCACTATTCACATCAATTTGTCATTAGGATTTTCAATAATGTTCCCATTTATGCAAAGTAAAAAGTCTCTTATTCATAACCGAGTATCCTTACTAGGTCATGGTTGAATCCTTTGCCATCATCCTCTTTGTCCTTTCTTTGTTTGATGATTTTCTTCGTATCCTTTCAGTCCAAAAGTTCTATACTCAATTAAGTAGGGTTAGTCCTTAGGAAATTCCTTCAATTGATTTTTCGTACTTGGTATATGCTCATAACAACTAACTATTTGTGTAAAGGCAACGTAACATTAAATCTTTACCTTATAGTGTGCTAGCCATCTCACCTTTTCTCCTTCCATCCCTTATGTCAATATATTGTTTAATCTTTTATCAAGGCTTTATCGTCAACCCTGCCGTCTGTATTTGTCAGGAGGTATCCTCATAAGTAGTGATTTCCTCAATTCCTCAAATTTTATCCTTCAAGTGCTTCCTCATACTTAGCTTATAATAGCAGTTCTCGTTCCATAACTACTACATCAAGTTATGCTGAAGCCGTTAAATCATCAGATTTGAAAAACACTTAGGTAAACATGGAGCATTTTTGTAGACATATAGAAAGACTTTATTTGATTACCTATTGATCTCTTTCTAGATATATCTATGTCATAAGCTCAAGGGCCTCTAAAGTGATCAATACTTATTTGCCTTCTTTTTCAATCCAAGTCAGTAGTATTTTTCATACTCAAAGTAATTTCTTTAACTTGTCATGGTAGCCATTAAGGTTTGAAAAATGTTTCCCATTCGTTTAGATCACTTCTTATTTTTGCTCCTATCTCAATTGCAACTGTTCTCATCAACTAACCTCATACCCTCAATTGACTTATTTTAACAAGTACTTCTTTCCAGGAAAACTCAAGTCTAAATACTTATAATATCCCTCTAAGTATATACTTCGACTACTAACTCATAAATACTAACATACTTGATTAATTAGGGTGGGATACCTTTATTTAGTCAACAGTACTCTAAAGGTAATGACTAAATAATGGTCTTAAGATTTTTGTTCTTCCAATCTATGATAGCAAACCTCAATTCGATCTTTGATGGTACCCTAATTGCTGAAGAAAGACAAATGGACAAGTCACTGTCCTAGCTTAATTCCTTTTTCAATATACTTTATTGGCAAGGTGAGATATCACCAAATTTTTCCTTTTTATGGATTATATCCATTGGTGTTCCCCATAAGCTAATGGATCCAATAAGAATCTAATCGTAATAATTGATATCAAACCATTTGTAGAATTTAATTTCTAGTTTGTCACCATTCCTCTTCAAAAATTTCTTATCGCATAATCTCCTGAAATTCGATATTCTACTCAAAGTCTTAAACCCCATAAGCTTTCTCTCTTTTATACATTTTTACAATAAGATCACCAATTCATCTAGTATTATTGCTTCGCATTGTTTGGTTTTCCTTCCTATAGGATTCAAGATGAAAGATTTGTATGTATCTTCTTTCCTCAATAAAGTCATGACCTTTTTCTTTTGAATATTCAATATTCATTGAATACTTATAGTTACATCTCTATCTCTTTCTCTCTTTTCTTCAAAAATCCTCATTTGGTCTACCTGGATCAATGTCTCCATATGCTTTGTTGCATATAATTGATACTTCATCTATTCCTTTACGTAACATATATGATAAACTAAATGCTTCTCAGAAATTCTGAACTGTCTTAAGATCATTGAAATCCTCAGCTGCCTATAGCCTCAATAAAATTCATACAATGTCTTAATGATGGCATTGACGTTTTGGTCATGCTACACTTCTTTTACAAGTTTATGTTAGGATCAATCTATTATCATACTTAGTATTATCATCAAGATCTTTTGATAACTTGGTAGAATTCATTTCCCTATCATATTCGTGTTATATTTCTCTTATTCACATAATACGTCACTTGTACACATCGTCTGGTTTGCTCCATAATACTCAAGTAGTTGTTATTCAATCTCACTTCACTCTTCATGAGACTCCAATTAAGGTATCAAAATTGAGCTAAGTCTTTCAAGATTCATACCTTTGTGATCTAGCACGAGTCATAATTATCTCCTAATATCATCTTGCATTCTCATCCCTCTTAGATTATCATCAAAACCTTCTCAAAGTTTGTCTTTTACTTTCCCTATCACACTCATATCATATGATCGTGTACTCATATTCTGATATTCTTTAGAAGGGTAAGATAGCCATCTAGGTTCTTTGATTTTCTCACCTTTGGTGAGACTGATCTATTACAGGTCAGAATTATCTACTAACATGTTCACCAACATCTTTCTTCATCATTCTTATCATAATATGATCCATATATGAGTTTTCATATTTGCACCACACAACAATCCTTAATCCTTAAGTCGTCTTAGACTAGTTTTTGGATAAGGGTTGCACTATCCTCTGCCTAATTATTTGTTAAACCAAGCTTTGTTTCACCTATTTATTTATGGTGAACTGCCTTAAGCATTAATATTGTAATCCTCAAATAGGAGTAGTCATCCCTACTACTCCTATTTATACTAATTCTTGATTTTCTCTATTGTCCATGACACTTGGACATGCTGGACTGGATGTGAAAGGATAAAACCTGGGCTCTGATACCAATTGTGATGACCCAGGTTTTCTCATGCATTTTTAAATGCAATATCTAATTCCTAAGGCGGGATGCATCCCTATTTAAAAACCATTTTATAAAAACCATGCAATGCAGCAGAAAATCTTTGGTTTTAAACTTATTTTGAAAACCCCGAATGTCATTTGCTTTCACAATACTCAAAGAAGTTTTGAAAAACTTCAGAAATCATAAATGTTTTTCCCCAGGTCTATCCAGTCACAACACATAGCCCAACTATAAATAAATACATGTCCAAAGGGTTGAGAGTTTACTTACATGTATAATTGTCTCCTTTTTAATTTACTTGCTCGTAGCACTAATATCTCCTGAGGCGTCGTCTATTTGTGAGTGGAACTATCCTGAAAAATGTTAAGGATAGGGTGAGTATATACTATACTCAGTAGGAGTCTATCACTACTAGTTTTGCAATGCATGCTATGTTTAAAATCATATACTCTTAAAAACATGTGCATGTTCGAACAATCACGTTCAATATCGATATTAAAAACCACTGTCGAATTGAAATACTGACGACTTAAAGAATAGCATAATCCAAGTCAAAAGTATCATATATCATAAACATAATGATATGCATAAGATGCTCAACTGAATCCAACTCATGGATATCTGGTATGGTTGACCAACCTCATGTCATGCCATATGCAATGCAAGTAAATCCACGAAACCATAGGGTCCAACTATGCCCACGACCTCGCCGCTGTGTGGTCCCCGGGTACCTAAGGACACAGCGTCATAGCCTCCACGGGGCATATGACACATCGATCCAGTGCCGTGACACCAGTGGTAGCCCCCTGTACCACATGCAGTCGACGTAGGGACATGCCATTTTTGGGCATGGTACCCATCCACCTAATAGTGGTAGAGGCTGGAGGCCAACCCAAACCTCCCGGCATAGCACCCACGAGCTTATCAGCCCAAATCATATCAGATCAAACAAGCAGAAACCTCTTTTTCAAAACCTGTCCTCTTTGGGTCCCTCACAACTACCTATCCAGCGTCTTTTGGGCACTCCAGCATCTTTTGGTAACCCTCAAGGACATGCAATCTTTCAAATACTCAATGCTCACAAATCATATATGCAATTGTTTGCAAAACAAATCTATGCATAATGTATATACAATTATGTGCAAGACATATCTATGCATATAGCATTTATCATATGTACTTATACTTAAGTCATGCTAAACAAGTCATATACTTATACTTAAAACATGCATTCTCAAAAGAATCATGGCTCTTTTAAAAAGTCTAGTAACGATAGAGCACCTACCTCAAAGGCCCCTAGAGTTGCATCCTTTAGCACTCAACCCGTTGCTGGGTCTCATTTATAAACTCCTGGGTATGAATGGATACAAGGAGTCCTTATTAATTTTAATCTATTTAGACATTAGACCGCTAGATCTGCTGTTTAGGGTCAATGGTCCTTGCCTAATTGATTGCCAGGCTAGATCCTATGATATGGATCTACTTTCCAATAGTTAAACTCTGTAATTTATCCTCTAATCCTAACTTTAAAGTCTCATTAGGTCCGCGTGCCCCAGTTCCTAGGACACCCGTGTATCCTGTTTGAACTGCGACCGCCTTATGTGTGTGTGTGCCCAAAGGCCGTGCCAGGGATCGCGTTTTGCACGCGCACATGCATGCTTAAGTGATGCGCTATGACGCGCATCATCACACGGACGCACCTCGTAGCATGGCGCGTCTCAGCTCCCAGGGCACCCCGTGCACCCTGGTCGAGCCAGGACTCATGCGTCATGTCACGTGCGCACCCTAAGGCTGCACCTGGGACCCTGTCCCAGGCGCACATGGAGCAAGGCGTCCCTGGGACGCCTGGCTCGTGCAAGGTTGTCTGAGCCGGTTTGGGGATGTTTTTCGACCAGGAAATCCGGTTGGAAAACATCTGAGAACGCTAGATCCAACATGGATCTAGCCTGAAAGGGGAAGAACTAAGAGAGAGAGAGAGAAGAAAAGGCTTACTTGGGCAGCTTGGGGATGCCCATTGCTGGTGGTGGAACCCCATTTCCATCTGAAACCCTATCTTGCCGGATTTCTGTGTTTGTCCGAACCCACGAAGGGGAAAACCCCAATGTCAGACCAGAACAAGAGGAGGGAGGGGAATGGAAGAATGGCCGGCCCGACTAGGGCCTAGCCGTTGCCGAAAATTGCAGGGAACTGGGTTTCCGTTTCTAGCCGGAAACCCCAGCCCCAATGACTGGAAACCATGTTTTTGGAAAGGGGGAGATGGGGTTTTTATAGAGGGGAGAAGGCGGTGCCGCCCTTTCCCTTGGGGTTTTCTGGAGAAATCATGAAAAATGGGTTTCTAGAGGGGTCTAGAGGTTGAAGATGACAGGGGGTGCCGTTATCAAAACGGCCCCTTGTGTTTTTCATCCTTTTTCGTCCTTTTTCGTTTTTTGTTTAAATTCCAGAAATACCCCTATCTTTAAATGGCCGTAACTTCTTCATACAAACTCCGTTTTGGGTGATTTTTGAGGCGTTGGATTCCATTTTTCGAGTAGAATCTAATGGTACAAGTTTCCTCACAAATTTATTCGTTTACTATTTTAAATATAGTAAAACATTTAACTCAGTTTATTTCCCATAAAATGTCCAATTTTTGTTAAAAATGGTGTAAATTGCTCGGGCGTTACATGGTTACCATATTCATAAGTACTCATGGTTACATTTAGCACATGTAACAAGTCCTTAAACCCCAAAGTTACCCCTTGTGGATGAGTTATGCCTCATGAGGGTTTACTATGAATACACCCACAAAATTCAATCAAGCTAAGTCTCTTAATTTTTCTTAGACAATTATCATCCATTAGTACTATACTTGCTTTAGTAACTTAATAATGATGAAGGAGAAATTCTACAAATTATCCAGATACCAAAGCCATTTTTTTCTAGTTTCCTCTTAAAGTATAGTGTGTGTACAGCTACATAGGTTAACACTTTTAAATAGATATCCTTATTGCTAAATTGGAATGATGTCTTTACCTCAAGTTCTCACTAGTATATACTCAGAAATAAAGCTCTCAGAGAACTAGGGTCAATCAAATTTCTCTCATTATGTGACTAACTCCAAAGATGCTAATGGGTCACATAATATTTTAAGTATTGAAGTAACAAAGAATATGATCCCTTCGAATAGACGCAATTACCAAAACCATTAGAAATTGTTCATCATAATTACTTTATATTAATATCCTCATCAACGTTATGTTCCACCCAAGATCAATAGGTCTTCAATTAAGGTGAAACATACATTTAGGATAGGTTCTAAAAAGAAGGGTATAAGGGATTCAAAGTTCAAATCTAAGTAGAGGTTGTAACAACCACATATTTTGAGTTAATTTCTAAGTAATTATAGTATATTTTAACAAGAATAAAAATTAGAAAGTGAATTACTTGGAAATTGAATTTTAAGGTGGTGACTAGCTTGAAAACTCAAAATTTGGATTTGAAACTATAAAAATAAAAACTATGTGCTAAGACGATTCCAATGACACTAATTTTATACAAAATGAAGATCGATTTGGTTCTATAGTGGCAAGTGAGCCACGACACACATCATCTAGATGTCCTTGGTTGGGTGGCAACCCAAAAATAGGAAAAAGATGAGGGATGCTGAAGAAAAGGAAAAACTTGGAATCCACCCACTATCATTCCATCTTCCACTAGAAGGTGACTGGACTATCACAGTCATCCTGATGGCATGAGACCCTTTCCACCCTCTCACCAGTAGCCCTATTTAGCCTCTGATCAGATCTCCCATATGCGTGAAACCCTTGTTTTCTCCCTACCTCAACCCATCGAGACTAGTGTAGCCTATCAGCCGTGCCCTTCCCCATCTCTCCATCTCCCTCCCCCTCGCACAATCCCTGACGCCGATGACCCAAGAACCCCTCTCTTTCCCCCTCCCTTCTTGTGATGATCGGGTTTTCATATGCATTTTTAAATGCAAAACTAATTCCTAATGTGGGATTGATCCCTATTTGAAATTATATATATATATATATATATATATATATATAAACAATGCAGTGCAGCAAAAGAATCTTTTCTTTTAAATTCATTTTGAAAACCCTGATTGTCATTCACTTCCAAGACAAGAAAATAAGTTTTAAAACTAAGACAAAAATACATGCATCCCAGATCTACCAGTCACAGCTCACTATCCAGCTATATAAATTACATGTCCCAAAAAGGATAAGTCATATACTTACATTCATACTTATCTTTACCTTCACTCACTTGATCTTAGTACTAAAACTTCCTGATGCTTCTTCTAATCCTGCTTGAGTTGATCTATAAAAATACATTTTGATTGAGTATTATTTCTCATACCCAATAGGTGATCTGATACTACTAATTTGAAAACATGGCATACAACATGCATAATTTTGAGATGGGTTTTTTAAGTAAAAAAAAAATCATGCAACCATCTGATGTAAGCATGGGTATTCATGCATAAATCATTTGCACATTCATATATTCAAGTAATAGAATTTCCAACAAAATCAATCAATCAATAATAATATAGACATTACTAACTTCTTAAGTAGTAATCAATAGAACTCGATACTAGATATCCTAACCCTACTGTCACGTGGGTATCTCGGTGAACACATCAGCCGATTGGTCACGAGTACTCATCTAAGACCATGCAATGCACTATGCATGGTGATATAAAACAGAAATCATAGGGACCACTATGCTCATGACCAACCCTGGCTGAAATCATGTGTCTCTGGTATCTAAAGACCAGCCACCATAGCCTCCACAATCGACTGTGGATATGTCTCGAAAATGGTGCTGTGAAACCTCTAATGGCCATTCCCTACGATAATAGTCGAGAAAAATTGGTGCCTCTTTGGGCACGGATACCTACCACCTTTAGTGCTTAGAGGCTAGGAGGCCAACCTTGTACAAACAACCTCTTAGCATAGTGCCTTCCAGGCTCACTAGCCTAAAACATATATATGTCCTCCAAATTTTAACATTTGCTAAATCATGAAATTTATGCAACTTGTTTCAAAACATACAATTGATGAATATATAAAACTATTCTATCATTCAAGAGTAAAATTGGGCTTTAAAAGATATAAGCATTAGCATTTTCAATCAAGATCATGAATCATGAGAATAATTTGCATCCTTATCATAAGAATACCATATCTCATTATCATTTCAAAAAATATACTAAACACAAAAATAGTTTCGAGTATATCATTTAAGCTTGAAATTCAGTTGAAAAACATAGTAACATCAGACTACCTACCTCAAGGATGTCACTTAGGTATTATTTGCCTTTTTCTTCAATTTGAGAATTAGATCTCCTTCAAGGTCTTTATGGAATCTTGGATATATTTTAAGGGTAAGAATTTAACAATTATTTTCCAATCTCCATTGATCATTAGTCAAATTTACAAATCAATGGCCTAGATCATCGATCTAGACCTCGAACCTATCCATCAATGGTCAGATCTATGATTCAAGGATTGATGTCCTCAATTCAGGGTTGATCTGAGTTTATAGAACTACTAAATTATTTAATTGATCACTTCTTGGGGTCTGATTATCTTTGATCTTATAGAGCTATGAGTTTTTTGTAGTTTTTAGGTCATGATTAGTTAAAATTGTTCTTTGATCCTAAATTTTATTAAATAATTAGGTTCGCATTATCTAGATGAATCCAAAAGACCTTTCCAATTGTAAATTGGACTTGTATAGCTTTCTAAATTAGTGATTTTGTGTTTTAGATCTATTTAATAGTCTAGATTAAGATTCTAGATGTAGAATGGGTTAAAATGATGTTACTAGGATGCACTGGAGTGGGACGCGCCTTCTAGAATACGTCTATACATCTTGGAGACTGTGATGCACCGGACTGCATCTCGGTTCCCATGCGTCTTGGTCAAACCATGACTGCGCCTGCGCTCGTTGCACACAGGAAGATGAACCGATATGGTACATCTCCATTGTGCATTACCAAGGAGCATCTTGTTTGCCCAATTCGGCTAACCGTGATGAGACGGTCCAATCTGGACCATCAGATCTTTTCGATCATCAATGCCTAGGATGCTCTCATATTTCACTGTTTTTGGGGCTTTTAGGGTTTTGAGGTCCCACAAACTCATCAAATAGATCAGATCTCCCCTCTAAGCTGTCCTTGAGTGGTTTCCATTCTAGGTATATGGGATCTAGTTTCACCGCTAATTTGTCGACCGGTGAGATCAGATCTAGCTTGAATCTGAAGGAAATTGCCACACAAAGGGGAGAGGAGGGAGAAAGGAGGAGAAGTTTTACTGGTAGTAGGAGGGGGTTTTTTATGGGGATTTTTTGATGGGTGCAGGTTTTCTTGTGCCTACCAAAACCTTAGTCACTAGTGGACAATGGAGAAAATGGTAGTCAGAGGAGATGGAGAAAAAGAGGGAGAGGGAGAGGGAAAGAAGATGGGGAGAGAGAGGAGAGTGAGATGGGGAAGAGGGAGGTGTATTTAACGTTGGTGATCTGCCTTCCTTGTAGGTGGCGCAATCACCAACCTTCTCCCTTGGTGAAGGAGCTGGAGATAGGGGGTGCCGTTATAAAAAATGGTCCCCTCTAATTTTATTTTATTTTACCAAAATGCCCTTACACTTAAATGTTCCATAACTTTCTCATATGAACTTCATTTTCAGTATTCTTTGTGTTGTTGGATTCTATTTTTTAAGTAGAATCTAATTATGAGAATCTATTTAACAAATTATCATTCTAAAATTTTAAAATTGATAAAACATTCATCCTCCTATTCAATCCAATTTTTTCCAAAATAAAATAGGACTTAAAATTTTGGGTAGTTACACTTATTGGTCTAGTTTTAAGCAGTGATAAATCTAGGTGGTCCTAGGCGACGACTGAGCCATGGCTATTGCCACCACCAAAACTCACCTTCCTCTTCTCCCTCTTGTTTCCCTCTCTGTCTTGTTTTTTATCTTACTGGCACAGCTAGACTAGCGGCGCCAACCCAGTTTCCCTTCTTCTCTTATCTTCACCCTTTCCCTCTTCTTCTCTCCCTCTGATCTTCTCACACTGGCACATCCAAACTTGTAGGCCATGCTACTCCCACTCCCACTCCCACTTCCCCTTCCCCTTCTCCCTTCCAACCTGTGCAACCGGGCAGGCACGCCAGTCCCGCATCTCCTCCCCCTATTTCCCCTCCTATTCCCTTTCTCCTCTGGCAAGGTGGGTCCTACTACCCCTTTAAGATTTGACTCCTTATTCTGCCCAATCCAAGATGGATTCACAAATTCAAGATGATCGTTGTGATCCTTGCATTGAGAGGAACAAAAACTATTTGTTCATTCATTGATCGGAGGTGATTCGACCTTGGATCATGGCTAAACCCTTGATCGGACCATATCACCAGATCTGTGACCGATCTGACCATCTGTTGACATATAATCATTGATCTATCTTTGAAACTATGGATCTATGGTTGATTTTAGGAATCCTACCATGATCCAGTTGTTGATCTACCTCTAAATGGTAGATCTGAACCTATCCCACCCATTCATCGTGATTTGACCATTGATTTGTCTCCAAAAGTTAGATATGTGATGGATCCATGAATCCTCACATGATCCAACCATTGATCGATCACCAACACCTCAATTTGTTACTTATCTAATCTATTCACCATGATCTAACCTTTAACTAATTGCTTAGTACCTAGATTTGCAATCAATATGAGTTCCCCTTTAGGTTTCACACCATATCATCTGATATGTGATCAAATCTAATCCTTCATCTTGATTTGATCATATATTACTAAAACATGCCTTTAGATCCATACCTGATTCTAGTATTCATTCTAGATCTATCACCAAACCCTTAGAACAATGACATATCAAGCTTATTCCTATTATCTAACCATTGATTGACCATCTAATGTTAGATCTATGAGATTAGGTACCACATCTCTTTCTGATTTGTAGTGGTTCCATGGTTAAAGCTATAGATCAGCGTATCTTTACTTTTTTAGTGCATTAATCAATGACAGAGACTAGATCGAAGCCGTCCATCTATGGATCAACTATGAAACCTACGAATTGGTAAATCGATATATCAAGCTAAATGAGTTAAAAATGAGAAATGAGGATAAACACCATACGAGGCAGGTGTATTAAGTTTTCTATTTTGGAAAGTTTAATGATTACTATGTCCTTATAAGAATGATTGAATGCAGATGATGATTTACAAAGTTTGTCTTTAATGACTAAAATTATGGAAGCATGTGATAAATTTAGAAGTTATCTTATAACACCTTTTAAATATCAAATTTGAAATGGAATGACAAATTTATATGGAAAATATTACTTTTACCTTAGTTGTAACATTCAAACAAAATAATAGAAACTATAATGACTGGAACATAGTATATATGCATTTAGTCGATCTTGATAATACGTAGAAACATGATATATACCCAGATTGGCTATAAATGTGAAATGAACTTAAAACACTTGTTTTATCCCAATTATATCATTGAGACAAATGAGTAACCGGACTGCCTGCCTTGACTTTGAACTTATACTTCAAGTGGACATTGTAATGGATTAAACAAGGTTTGATCTTATGCATGCTAATGAGACATAAGGACTTTTATATTGATGCTATAATATTTAGAATGTTTCAAACAGTATGAAGTATTAATAAATAAATCAACAATAAAGTAAAGATTTTAGAGTAGTTCACAAGGTTTTTGAACATAGGAAGACTAAGCAAGTGTGCTAGAAGATGTTTTACTTATAATTTAACGACTCGAGAATGATGAAATAATTTGTTCTAAGACAGAAGAAAATTAATATATTAATTTATAGTTTGTATTCATCAATAGATGTTGAACTTCAAAACAAGAGATAGAATAAAAATTGTGTAAATAATAGCCCTTAATTAGGTTCACTCTAACATGATTTGACTACTATTTGTTGAAATGGAATTAACTATGGATATGTGGGACTAGAAATGACTGTAATCACTTGAAATGATTCAAATTTAAACTTGAAAAGAATATTCTAAATGCAATGGACATGCAATAGATATTTACAAGCCATGATCTTAAGTTGTAATATATGTGTCTTCACTAATCAAAGTTTTATCATCAGTTTAATTGTGATCCACTTAGTGATAAGTGCTTTTAAGATATTGTTTAAAGATTCATCTTTTGTAATCTTTGAGTGGGATGTATACTTTTGAAAATTGAAAGAACATTATCTAATATATGGATTAAGAATGAATGTTTTTAATGCTCTTAAAGATATGTTTTTACAACTTGTTGAGAATATGGGTTGAAAATGAATATATTTAAATGGCTTTATCATAAAACTTTGAAATAGAGGTTTTATTTTCATGAAATGATTTGTGGAGATGTGTATGATTTATGATTTGGGTAGGCACTTGATGAGTAGTTGTAAGTCTTGATGGATATGAATTTGTCAATGTTTAGGCCGGTGCTTTGCAAGTAGTTGTAGGCCCTAGTGGTTATGGTTTCATCACTGTTTTAGCTAGGCACTCTATGAGTAGCTGTATGTCCTGATGGATGCAGATTTGTTGAGGCTTAGTTAAGTGCTCCATAGGCAGCTATAAGTCCTTGTGGATATGGATTTCATCTATCTTTTGAGCAAGCATTCTGGAAGTATCCTAAGTCTCAAATCATTCAATAGGTGCTCTATGTGTACCTTAAGATGTGGAGACAGGCATGCTACAGGTTGTTGTAAGTCCTATAGACCCTATGTTAGGAGGTGCAGTTGGCCACTGACCTCTGAGATGATATTGATACTAGCCCTACGATGGAGATAGTGGGTAGTACCATGGGAAAGTGCTCTAAGAGATGGCTGGGTAGGTCCCATAAGGTCCAATGAGTCATGGTTCGTGCAAGTATCCATGCGCAGACGTAGAGGCGACAATAGTCATCATTGGGTGATGGTAGGGCCCTACAAGCATAAGTGTCTTTGTGTTGATGTTATGTGGGTCATTTCTCAAGAGCTTAGACCTCTTCTAGGATGGTAGCATTGAATACCATCTTGATTGGAGCGATTGCACTTATGAAATGATGATTATGCTTTTGAAAACAATGAATAGCTTTCGGTTTTTCCAAATTGAATATTTATCATACATTGGTTTGTTGATGACCATACCTTGAGCATATAGTGTACTCTTTTACCTTATCGATTGACTTCATCTTTTATCGACATCATACTTTGATGCTTACACCTAGCTAGTGGCTTTGCCATTAGTGTTATATTTCATGTTGATTTTTCCATAACCGATGGTTTTCACCGTAGTCAACTTACTAACGTGCTAGATTACTTGCGCATTATGAGTGATTTTTGCATGATCACATATTGATTTATTCTTACATATGAAACTGCATTGGGTTCCTGAAGAAAAATATGTTAAATAGCTACCTTTACACATGATAATGAGGAAGTTATATACCTCACTCTTCAAAAGTTGATTTAATTATCAAATGACAAACAACTTAGGCATTTATAGCGATAACTTGAATAATCATGTATGGTGAACATCTTGAACAACTGAGTGTTGTGAATACATGCATAATACTTATGTTTTTATTAATGAAAAATGATCTTTGTATCAATTAAGCGTACATGAAATGATAAAAACATAGAATGCTTAAATTCTTAGGAAAGGATAAGGTAATGATATTCATTGAAATCACGATAGACTATGATTAATTAGTTATAATGAATTGCAAACATAAAATGATTCCATAATTGTATGATCTAAGAACTTATAATTTCAACATGAGTACTTTGAAAATAGCATAAGGTTTGTTTATGTATGATATATTCTCACAATGCATTGATAATGTAAATCATAAATTGCATGAAGCTACTTATTCCACCTTCACAAGTGGAAGCTTACTAAGACATTGTAATTGTTTACAATGTCTCGGATTTGAAGAATTAGAATACAAAGATGAACAAGTCAAACTTGAGAGCAGCTTTGAAGTTCAGAATTCCAAACGATGGAGATTTTCCAGTATCTAGATTGTGAGCCTTACAACCTTAGATTAGCTTTCTAATTTAGTGGAGAACATGAATGTATATTTACTTTCATGCTATGGATTCAATTGTATTTAATAGAATGTGTTGTGATATGGTTGTGACTGGAGGTTCTAGGAAGTGATAAGTCTTATATACTTGTTTTCAAAGTGATGAAAAATGATTTATATTGTCTATCAGGTGTTTTGCATGGATACATCAAATGCGCATATGTTCAAAAAATAGAGGAAACTCTACCATATTTTTTGTAGAAATGAGACACTCATTTCATAATAAAATCTTTGTGATTTGAGTAAAAATGACACTTGAGATTTTTAGGAAAACTTAAAAAAAAAAAAATTCCACTGCTTTGTTTTTGAAATGAATATCAAACAATGGATATCCCAAATTAAAAAAAAAATTCAAGAAGTATTTTGAAAATTTGGTGTGTCACAGAGGTTTTCAATAATTGTTTCAACAACTTCACTTTTGATTGTACTTGAAGTGAATATCTTCTCTACTTTTCCTTTCTCTTTTCTCCATAACTTATTTATTTTTCTGATAATTCATTTTTTATTTCTTTTCTTTTGATTTCTAAGAAGAAACACTTTTCTTTGCACTTTTGATATTTTTCACTTCTTTAAATTTTTTCCTTTTTCTAAATTTTCTACCATCACTATTCATTTTTCAAAGGTTGATAATGGATACACTTACTGGGCTTTCATTGGGTTAAGATAAATGGGTCCTTTGTAAAAACAAAAGTCTTTTCAAAAAGGCTTAAGGGGTCTAACTAATGGTATAATATACTAGGTAGGCTTTATGTCCCTAGGTTAAAATATGAATGACTTATATCATTTCCTAGGTTTCTTAAAACCTATCAGATTCAATAAATGCTTGGGAACAAAGTTAGTACTCCTTTTAGTTCTTTGCATTTTGACCAAAATAAAGATTCTAAGATCTTTCAATGCAAATATACACTAAATAAAATAGTTGATAAGTGTCTAATTTTTCATAAAAGTCACCCAATTAGTTACCCATGCATTACAACTTATATAGGTAAATTAGGATCTTTGGACCAAAATTCATAGCACATGCATTTTTGACCTAATAACTCAAAATTTTATTATTTTATAATTCTAGAAGCTAGTCTAAGGTAAGTATATGATTAATCATGTTTTTCTAAGATTTAATTAGGATTTTTCACTTTTTATAGAAAGTAAGATGGCGATTCAATGGCCAAGATCGATTGGGATGAAATTGAAGATCAAGATCAAAAGATATAGTGAAAGCCTCAAAATTGTCACTTCAACATAAACCAAAGGCCATGATCATCTTGTGGACCAGTAATGGATGTGATTAAAGGAGCTAAAGATCTACAAAGTGGGCCTATGAAGTAAGCCATGCATTTCCACCACCTTTGCATAGAAACCACTTAAGCCACCTTAGCCATATAAGCCATGAAAGAAAGTGGCAAGCTAAGGAATTCAAGCCAAACTATACAAGCCACTCATGCCAATGGCTGAAGCCAAGAAAGCTTTCTATGCCAGCCATGAAGCTTAGCCATTGGAGCCTTTAAAATTAGTCATCAAACTAAGCTAAATGGAAGGCTAGGATTGGTGGAGATTCAAGAGAGTTATCCATAAGATATTTTAAAGAAAATTAAGGAAAAATCTATTAAAATAAGATGGCATGTGGACCAATGGGATAAATGCATTCAATTTTTAGTAATTTTCTCACTTTTCTCTACTTTTTCCTTAATTTTCACCTCACCCTTAAGATACACTACGAATTTCAAAAGCTCTATCTCATTCCCTCTCTTAGTAAACTTCACAACCAATCAAATCTCTCCACCTAACACCCTCCATATCTTTCCTAACCAATCCCCACCCACTTTCCTAAAACATAGGTGCATCAACCTCTTTGGAAGGGGGGAGATGCCCCTTCCTAAAAAGGTGGCGTCTCCCACCTACTCCCTTCCTTAAGGCAGCCAACCCCTTCCACACTTTCCTATTTGATGTCTACCCTTTTCCCTCACCCTAGCCATTTAATTTGGCACACTTTAATCCACACCACACCTTATTATTAGGGTACTTGTGACAAATTGGGTTTTTATAACATATTTTTGTTATTTTTCAAATGCAAACAATGGAAGATATGTATAATTTTTCAATATAATTTTTCTTTTCCACAAGTTTAGCAAAACCTGAGTGTCATCTACACCACAATAATACATTTATAGGTTCTAAAAACCAATGAGTTTATATTTTACATTTGTTAGGATTCTGTCCAGTCACAGTTTATAGTCCAATTGTATAAATGCATATATACATTCATGTCTAGGAAGATAAAATACAAGTCATCTAATTACATTGTCAACAATCTTGCCTGTTGTTGTCCTTGTCCACGGATCCATCTACATTTAGTTGTTTATCCTTCAATTCAATTTCTTCAAACCTGAGACATTGTAAACAAATTTACAACGTGTTAGCAAGCTTGTGCTTGGTAGGTGTTTGAACATCTACTTTAGCAATATACATAAAGCCAAATACAATGAAATTCCAAATCATTTATAGATCTATTCAAAGGAATAGTATACAAGCATACAGTCTTAACCTTACAATAATACTCATATCACATACATCTCAATTCATTTCAAATAACATTATATCATATCATTTTATCAGATATTAACTCACGATATAGACAGATATATGTCAAATCATCTCAAAATCTAACAGCTCGTAATCTACTTGGAGCTTGTTATAAACATATGCATTGCAATTAGAACAATTGAAATCCCATGAAAGATTTAATCTATCCATGAATGATATTAGTACACGTAATTCACAAGATATCCATATGAAGCACAATACATTTTGTCAGTATACACAAATTAACGATAAAATGATAAAATAATTGAATCGCTTCTCGATTCAATATTAGGCGAATCCATGCCATATCAAATCAAAGCATTTTAGCTCACCACAGGCAAATCCATACCAACTTCATATAAGAGCATATCAACTCACCACAGGAAAATCCATGCCAAATATACTTCTAAGTATCTCAGCTCATTATCGGGAAATCTAAGTCAACAACTAGATATCAAATCAAATCATGCATATAAAAACAATCTCACAATTCATCTGAGCCCAACCCATGATAATATACCATGAGCACCTAGAAGCTTATTACATAGAAGCTGCCACCTAAAAGACTGTTAGTGCCACATGCAGCCACCCTAATTAGACGCCCTCTCAAACTGCCTCATCAGTAACCCACAAGTACAAATCGTGAATCAAACTTCAATTACATGCAAGGAGATAAAAACGAGATAAAATGCAAATCATGTGTCAAATCATGGTCACGTATCAAATCAAAACGAGAGATCAAATTCACAAGATGCATAAATAAAATGCAGGTGTTAGTAGCTCTAATCTAGAATCCTAGACACTCCACATTTCTATCATTATCATTCATATATCTTAATAATATAATTATATCATTATAATTCATACATCTCAAATCATTTCCACATACTAAATTAATCATCTAATATCATCATCATCATCAAAGGAAGATACATACCATCTTATTTAATTCATGAAGGATGATACATTCTTAAGTTATAATCATATCATCTATTAATTCATTAAAATCTATCATAACATGTATTTGACTAAATACATGTTATTTGATTTGACCAATAATCTAGCCACAATCCAAATATACAGATAAATTAAAGATGTCAGAACAACCGACCTCGTGTGACGAGTTCATCAATTCCACTAGCTTTAATCGTCTTCTTTTCACGATCGACCATACACACTTCAATCTACGTAGCTCATAAAAATTCTATTTTTAATACAATCACATACACATGATATCTAGGTTTAATTATGATTTAATGGTCTGATAATCCCAAATCATAAAACCATTAGATTTGTTTACACTTCTCTATGCAAATCTTATCCCATTTGGTAAAATAGTAGTATAACCTTCTAATACATATTTTTGATTGAGATCCAATGGTTAGATCTTATTTCTCAACTGATTAGACCATTAAAACTTAATCTCATACTTATATAAGCTCACCCAAGGTTATATTTATGTATTCTTAATCATGGATCAAACAACTAATGGTTAGATCATTGCTGATCATCACAGATTGGTGCTATCATGGCCGTACATCATTATTGCATCCATATCTCCTTCGAATTAACTATGATGATCAAATTAGTAAAGGGCTTTTGTTCCTAATAATGAGGGGAACCAGATATACGATTAGATCATACAAACCAATGGTCTGATCAAGTCTTCTAATCACAAATCATCATCGATCTAGTTTTGAATGATCAAATCAAACTTGAATGGTCAATAAACCTTCATTTTATCATTCTAGTCTCAGATAATTTCTTGTATAAAATACAAGTCATCAAATTCGTAGATCTACTGTTCAATCGTGATTTCAATGGTCAAATTGTAGATTCATGATTGATATTAGTGGATCAAAGTAAAATCAAAATTTGGATGGTTAGATGATCTTAGATCTGACTTCTCCAATGCAAAGATCAGGCCCAAATATGCCTAGGACATAATTTTCATCCAAAAAATCCAAATTGGTGGCAGTGACCGACGGTCACCGGAGAAGAAGAGCGTATAATCGCCGCTGGTGAACCATTTCTTAATTGATCACAAATTAAAAATGTGGAAAATGTAGATCAAGGTCTCGCCTGTGATCTTCTAAAGTTTGGTGAAGATCCCTCCCTATTTGCCCTATTGTGGTGATTCTTGAAGACTTTTGATTGTATGATCATGACGAAGAGAATGATTGGCTCGGATCATTGATCTGAGCCATCATTTTTTCCTACAAGTCCTTGTAATTTGGTAGCCTGAGAACTGGTTTTCTTCTACTTCCCCTCCTCGGCATTTCGTAGTCACTAGCATTGCACGCTGTCAATGGTGATTGGTTGCTCCTCTCTCTCTCTCTCTCTCTCTCTCTCTCTCTCTCTACTCTCTCTCTTTTTTGCCCTCTCTCCTTCTCCTTCTCTTTTTCTACTTCGTTCGGTCTCCTCATGCTTATCGAATTTTGGGACATAATGTCTGTTTTTTGTTTTGTGTAAGAGGGGGGCGGCAAGTATCAATTTTGGCCCTTCCTTAAATTATTTTAATTATTTTCTTTTATTTAATATAAAACAGATAATTATCATTTTTTCATTATTTTAAAAATTATAATTTCAACAAACAAGATATACTGCTACTGATAATGGTTTCCTAATGTCTTTTTATTGTTGGACGGAGATTTCTACAAGTGGGTCCCCATTGTTAAAATTACCAAATTACCCTTCATGAGAAAAATCACAACTTATGCATCCAAGCTCTAATTTCAGCAAGCTTAGTGTCATTGGAATCATCTTTTTGAGTACAATCCAAATAAGAATTTAAATTTCTAGAACCCTAAAATTTACTTAAATTAAGGATTAAAATTTAGGGATGTTACATTCTTCCCTCCTTAGAGGAATTTCATCCTCAGAATTCTTTTCATGGTATCTTTCAAACAACTCTAGCAACATCCTCATCTCATTGTGAACTTAAGTTCTTGTAATTCCTTCAATGAAACAAAAGTTCTCAAAATATAACAAATTTTCAACTCAAACTCTAAATATTTTGTCACTTATTAGCATAGCTTTTCTATCTCCTTTAAGCAATAAGGAGCCACTTTTCCTGTGCACTCTGATACTCGGCCTTTACTTAATAACCCATCAATATTCTCATTTAATTTTTGCTCATATACGTAACATCTCCAGAACTGTCCAGAGTTATCAAAATTCTTAATTAAAAATACTATTTGCATAGTCTTATGCTTTAGTTCTTTTCTCCAAGAACTATACCAATCTAATTAGAGTATTGTAACACATAAGAATAAATTTCTCCTAGTTTTCTGACATCATGTTAACCATCATAGACAACATCTAATTCTCATTACTCAACATTGCTTATATGAGTCATCTCTATAACTCATACCTTATCAATTGATACTCACTCATTGATGGAATATGACTTTTGGACATGTTGGACTAGTTGTGAGAGGATTAACTAAGCTCTGATACCAATTGTGACCACCTAGGTTTTTATAACACATTTTCAGTATTTTTCAAAAGCAAATAGCGGAAGATATCTAAAAATTTTCAATATAATCTTTCTTTTCCACAAGTTTATCAAAACCCAGATGTCATGTACACCACAACAATACATTTCAGAGGCTATGAAAGCCAATGAGTTTATATTTTACATTTTCCAGGATTCTATCCAGTCACAGCTAATAGTCCAACTTTATAAATGCATATATACATTCATGTCCAAGAAGATAAAATACAAGTCATATACTTACATTGTTAGCAGTCTCGCACTATTGTTGTCCTTGTCCACAATTCCATCTACCTTTAGTTGTTTATCCTTCAAGTCAATTTCTTTAAACTTGTGCTTGGTAGGTGTTTGAGCATCTACTTTGGCAATATACATAAGCCAAATACAATGAAATTCTAAACCATTTATAAATCTATTTTGAGGAATAGTATAAAATCATACAATCTTAACCTTTCGATAATACTTATATCACATACATTCAATTCATTTCAAATAACTTTATATCATATCATTTCACCAGATATTGACTCACGATATAGACAGATCTATGTCAACTCATCTCAAAATCTAATAGCTCATAAGCTACTTAGAACTTGTTATATACATATGCAATGTAATTAGCACAATAGAAATCCCATCCAAGATTAAATCTATTCATGTATGATATCAGTGCATGTAATTCACAAGATATCCATATGAAGGAAAATACATGCTGTTAGTATGCACAAACCAACGATAAAATGAAAAAACAATTGAATTGCTTCTCAATTCAGTTTTAGGAGAATCCATGCCATATCAAATCAAAGCATATTAGTTCACCACAGACAAATCCATGCCAACTCCATATCAGAGCATATTAGCTCACCATAGGAAAATCCAACCAAACATACTTTTGAGCACATCAACTCACTATCAACAAATCCATCCCTACAATAAGATATCTCTAATAACCCCAATTTTTGTAATTGATTGAGAAAATCAATAAAGTTTGAGTTTCAGAAATTTGGGGCTAGAATATTAGGGTTATTTAGAATGTACTTCTTATAAAAGTATAATCAAGGGATGAGACATGTATAATTGAAATTGAACTCAGAAAACCCTTCAGAATGACTGTAAGAACGACAAATTCTGAATTTGAATGAAAAATTCTTAATTTTCTTTATTTTATGGACAAAAGGGTAAAATGGTAATTTTACCCATAATCGAGATCTTGGAATCAAAATTTAGAATGTTCTGAGGAAAATGAATCCAACACCACTAAGTATGCTCAATTTCGAGATCATGGGAATAAACCCTAACTTTTTATACATAAAGGGCAAAATGGTCTTTTTACACTGTGGGGCGCACTTGGGGCCCACAAGGGACCTAAAAAGGGATCCTATGACCAGCCCACATGAAAGTATGAGTCAAACCACTAACAAATGGTGGTGGAGAAAAAGGTGGAGGTGGAGAATCCAATGCTAATTAAATAATGAAAAAATAAACCATAATCATTACACATAGTTATGAAAAACAGACCCAAAATGCCTATAAATACACCCCAAAAAATCCTCTAAAAGTTTTCATAAAATTCCCACAACATTATCTTGATTTCTCCTTCAAAATCAGACATAGATCCATTCCCAAAACTCCCAAAAGATCTCTATCTTTCATTTTCTCTCTCCTCTCTCTAGATTGGAACAAGAGACCTAAATTCAATTAGGCACTCTGTTCTAGATCAAATATCACAGATCTCACCTTATAAAATTTCCTACCATACCTTAGCTACAAAATGCCTAAAGAAATTTCAAGATCCAATGATTCAAACAACAGAAATCACAAGATAAGTGGACCTTGGGCTATCTTATCATCAAAATTGGTATTCTCTTAAATTGGACTATATAACCAATGTTTTTCTCCAATCAGGTAGGTGTAACTACTTCCTAGACATATTTATTGTTGTTTAATAAAATTTTATTTTACTGTAATTTGATTTGGGTGAAAAATTATAAAAATAAAGTAAATATTAGAACCTTCAATTAATGATGATTGAGGGCTCAGATGGAAAATCTGACTCTATCAATCGATCCAGAAGGGTCCAAAACCCCTAGGGTAAAATTTTCACGAAATTCTATTAAGTTTTGGGCCTTCAATTGAAAGGGATTGATTGGACGGTCTAGAACGGACTGTTAGATCTCTCGATCGGATCGGGGTCCCTAGGACAGCGTGTAAAATGCTGCAGGGAAATGCCACATGGGGCAGCATTTCTATACACATGCCGTGTGTGCGACGTCCTCCCAATGGGACGACCGCGCGTAAGCGACAGTCCCGGGAGGGAGCGTCCGTCTTGCGCCCCAGTGACGAGTGCATGACGACCATAGCGTTCCGCCCAAACATTTTGCCCGAACGATCTGGGCTGTCCATTTCGATGGGCCCAGATCATATCTAGGCCCTAGGAATGGACTATGAATTTCAAAACTCAATTCAGGAGTCATATGAACTCCAAATTGAGATCGAAAAGAAGCTATGGAAAGCTTACAACCTCTAGTTTCTTATGAAATGATAAAATAGAGAAGATAACTTATGAAACTTTCTGTATTTAGGAAATAAGTTTCCAATTTTCAAGATCTTCAAGATCTGAGGTGATCAGATCTTAGTAATCTATTTTAATAATGATATAATATTGAAATAAAGTGATATCTATGGTTTATTTGGACATATCTGAGATATATTAAGGGATCTACCCTTTATGGTAGAAAAACCCTAGAAATACAAAGGGACCCACTTGATCAATGAGATCAAGTGTGATCAGATCCTTGGGATGGATTGAATGAATGTTAAAATGATGAAATCCAGGGAGATAATGGATTGAATATGACAAAAACAAAGCAATATGATCTTTGGAACTTAACGAAGAAAATCCCCTAAATGTAATTAAAACCCTTGATTAAAAGGAAAAGATCTAAGATCTAATGGTTGGATTATAAGTAAAGGTTTCTAAAAATATTAATGTAATTAGTTTCATTTTCTATTAATTGATACTAAGAATTTTAAATGTGATTTATGTTATAAAGCATGCTAAGTGCAACTTTTAGACTTTAGCATGATATGTGATTAGATTGTTATAATAGGTTGTCAGATTTAATTATCTTAGGGGCATGTTAGTATGATTTTATGCAAGTGTAACTTAGGACAAAGTTAGTATGATTTCATGACATTGTAACATAGGACCATGCTAGGATTTCATAGTATTAGATTGTACCTTAGGACCATGTTAGTTTAAATTGAGTTATTAAGGTATATTAGTTGAAAATCATGCTAGTGTAATTTTAAGTACCTTGTATCATTGTCATTAAGTTGTTCAATTATATAGTTTTATGCTTTTAATTTATAATTCATTTATGGTTAAATTTCATTAGTAGATCTACTTGTTATGAGATAAAGAGCATTAAACACCAAAAATGGTATCTAATGAGAAAGTAGAGTTTCATGACACAAATAAGAGTGGATTATTTTGGACTTAATTAGTAAGGGCTATAGTTAGTAGGACAATATAAGGATTATCAAATCCTTGGCCCAAATTAGGAGAATAATAAACCCCATGAATGACCTTGTAAATGTTCATGGACTTAATTAAAATCAATTAGAAAGAGTACTTAGGGTCAACATGCTTATAGGAACCTTATGAAAGGTTGAGCTAAGTTCACTCTAGTGAATGTTGAACATAGTGGTTAAGGGAGTTGTCTAATAGAGCCTCGATCTTCCCCTACCTTCCGTTGACGTTTGTGAGGTCTAAATGCCTCCTTACATGAGGATTGAAGTAACCACTTTGTGTTCACCCATTCAGCTAGTAAGCCTTAGCCAATTGGAGATAAGGGGAGCAGTCTAGACTTAGGCTGAAATAAGTTACCTTCAACTAGCAAAAGATTAACTGGTTGAATAATAATAGTAAGAGCATAAAAGGTTAGTAAATTATCTAACCCTAATAAAAACTATAAGTAAGATAAGGATGATCAAACCAGATCCATTAGATCTTGAATGATCAAGAACAATAAGAATAAGAATATTGTATTGAATTTAGTATGCATGTTTATTAATATGCATGTTATAGATCAAATCTAGTTCATTAGATTAGATAATCCAAACCCTTGATCAAAGATGATTCAAGGAAGAAAACCAAGATCATCCTCCTCAAGGATGATCCAATAACTGAACTTAGATCAAAGAAGAACTAGATGATAAAAGATCTAGGACCTTGATCTTTATCAACAAGTGTAGATTGTCAATCAAAGGATCTATGAAAGATCAAGATCAAGGAGATGGACACACAAAGACTTAGATATAGAAAATACTTAGATATGAATGATTTAAAGATCATTCTAAACATCAGATTTAGTGATCAATAGGATTGTTCATAATTTATATATATTGACAGTATGTATGGATATACAAATTACATACATCAGTCAGGATCATGAAAGATCTAGGAAAAATGGATCACTACTTGAAGGTAGGAGGATTTTATGAATGCATTTACATGGGATATACATGATTGAACCCATGACCTTACATTGGCAAGAGTAATGTTAATACTTGTATTAAATCTCCTGAAACCCTTATGATCCAACCAAACACATATAAAATGGTTAAGGACTAGACTCTAAGTGAATAGGGAACTAGAAGATATTTCAGCCCTAAGTAAACAGACAGATTATCCGATATGTATGGCATCTATTTTAGATACAAGCTTAGAGGCTTGTGATTTTGTTTTAATAGGCATAAGCCTGAGGGATGCTATGGTAGAGGAGTTATGAGGGTTTAGCCACCTACTTCTTGAAATTTGATGATTTGATGATATCTTGCCCTATGAGAGGCTAAAAGTTAGGTGGGGCAATTATGGGAAGGCCACCATTGTGAAAGTCCTGTCTCCCCTACCCATATGGGTAGTGACATAATATTTTGCACTATGATGTATATGAGAGTAGGCATAGTGAAATGCCTTATATTTTAGCATAATGAAATGATAGGTAATTGTATATTACCAATATTTCCCAAGAAGGGAAATTCCTAGTGTAGGATTAGCTGAAATACTAAATTCTCATAATGAAGAGAATTGATCAGCTTAGTTAGGAATGATATTTGACTACTTTCCTAAATTTAACTGATTTACCCATGTATAGTATGTATGTATATGGATGTACATATATTACAAAGTAAAGAGTAGAGACATGAATATGTTTAGGGATAATAGGATTATAAAGTATTAGAATTATATTGTCAATTATGATGCTTCTTGAATCCCCTACCAAGCATTGCTTGTTGAGATATTGTAAATGTTGCAATATCTCTGATACAGGGAAGAAGAGTTAGGAGCTCAAGGCAATAGAAGACTTGAAGAGAATAATCTTCAAGGTATACCCCTTGAAGACATGTATTTTGCTTTGTTGAGAGTATTATATTGTAATGAGAGTTTCATTGTATGGTGAGCTTTGATTTTTGGATTATGTAATTTGGACAAGTATTGTAATAGATTTGGCTGTACTGTGAACCACTGGATGGATTTTGGAATTTAATAAAAGTATATTCCTTCAATAGAATTTTATCTTGTACAAAGTTCTACTTATGATATGTATAAAGTGATGACTTGGGATTTACATAACAAGTTCTAAAGAAAAGAATTTCCACTGCTTTGTTTTGCAAAATTTTTTTAGGGCCATGCCTTTCAAAATATATTATAAAACGTGTTACAAAAACCCAGGTCGTCACAATATCAAATCAAATCAAATCATGCATATAAAAACAATCTCACAATTCATCTCTACCTAACCCATGACCATACCATGAGCACCTAGAAGCTTGTCACCTAGAAGCCTCGCAATTAGAAGTTTGCCAGTGCTACATGCATTCGCCCTCGTAGGACGCCCTCTTAGGCTGCCCTCATTCGTAACCCAAAAGTACTAATCCTGAATCAAACTTTGATTAAATGTAAGAAGATAAAAATGAGATGAACTACAAATCATGCATCAAATCATAGTCATGTATCAAATCAATATGAGAGATCAAATGCACGAGATGCATAAATGAAATGCAAGTGTTAGTAGCTCTAATCAAGAATCTTAGACACTCCACATCTTTGTCATTATCATTCATATATCTCAATAACATCCATATATCATTATAATTCACACATCTCAAATCATTTTCTGATCAACCCAAATTTCAAACCATTTGATTTCTTTACACTTCTCTATGCAAATCTTATCTCATTTGGTAAAATAGTAGTATAACCTTCTAATACATATTTTTGATCTAGATCTAATGGCCAAATCTAATTTCTCAGCCGATCAGACCATTAAAACTTAATCTCATACTTATATAACTCACCCTAGGTTATATTCATGTATTCTTAAGCATGGACCAAACAACTAATGGTTAGGTCGTGGCCAATCATCACAGATCGGTGCGATCATGGCCATATATCATTGTTGCATCCATATCTCCTTCAAATCAACTATGATGATCAAATCAGTAAAGGTATTTTATTCCTGACAATGAGGGGAACTAGATAAATGGTTATATCATACAAACTAATGGTCAGATCAAGTCACATATCATCACTAATTAGGTTTTGAATGATCAGATCAAACTTGAATGGTCAATAAACCTTCATTTTATCATTATGGTCTCAGATCATTTATTGTATAAAATTTAAGTCATCAAATTCGTAGATCTATTGTTCGATAGTATTTTCAATGGTTAGATTGTAGATCCATGATTAATCATTGTGGATTGTTATTCTTTTAATTAAAAATTGCAAGCGCATGAATCATTTGCAATTTATCATGCTAGTGAGGCCTATCCCATGAGGAGTGAATTATTATGATTTTAGTGGTCCCTACTTTAAACTATCTAACGTAGCCAAAATTCAAGTGATATTTTTTTATTTTCTAAACTAAGAATCGAAATTAAAATATGAACTTGGAAACTAAGAAAAATACAAGAAATATAAACTAAGCAAAAACACAAAACATGTTAAATGGGTAACATTCTTAATCTGGAATTAAAAGTAAGGGAAATTTACTAAAGCTTCAACTGAGCAATTGGAATTGGAAACTTAACTAATTAATAGTAAGAATTAAAGAAACTACAAAGAATTAGAAAGATTCAAATCAGGGGACTAAACATAAGGAAACTACCTAAAAAAGAAACTTTCTTAATTTAGAACTTTCCAAACTAAAACCTACAAAAAATAGAGCTTTCTAAAATTCAAAAAGGGAAATTTCCAAACCTAAAACAACATAAAAATAACTAAATTAAATATTGTAACACAATATCCAATAACTAATTGAACCAAAGTTCAAACGAGAATGGGACTTAGAACCATGCACATGGTTTTTGGACTGTATGCATGATTCTTGGGTCCTAAAGATGGTGAAATTTAATGTACCTACAGTGAGATGCTATTCAAAATAACTATGGGATCTATAAAAAAAAAAATCTAAATGAGTTCCTTAGGATTCAGGAAAATAAGATGTTTTGATGGCTGGAATTAAAGCACAAAGTTAAGTAAAAATTAATTTTCAAATTTTGGTACTTAGAACAGTCAATAAATCATGCATTAGAAAGCTACTGAAACCACAAGTTTTATGCAAGAAAACAACCTAGATCTTAATTTTTTTGATGAAATAAACAATGCATAATAAGAATTCCTAAAGAACTTTATTGAATCATATCCAATTTACATCAAATTTGTGAGCATAAAATTATCCAAAATTTTTGAAATTTGTGCACTTTTCCAAAGCTTGAAATCCTATCTAAACAACAAAAAAATTCCAATCTAATGCTCAAAATACAAAGTATAATGACATGCAAAGAAAACCCATAAAGGAATTTGAGAAAAATAGAGGCTAAGTGGGTGAACTAACGACAGAAAAATAGCTTAAAACTAAGAGAAAAAGGGGGTAGAAAATATGGAATTCAAGTGGGAAATCAAGGATTTAAGCTAGCCCTTCTCTTGGTTGTCACTAACAGAGAATAATTAACTTAACTCTTGATTGAATAACAAAGAAAAAATTATGGAATGGAGTAGATAAGAAATAGATTAAGTATTGAAAAGTAGCATGAATTCTAAGGAGCAAAACAATGAAAACTTAAAGTAATGGAACTAAAGCAGAATAACTAAGTTACTTACCTAAATTGAAGAGAAAATAAGTAAGAGAATAATAAGAATACCAAAGGAAGAAAGGCACCAATAATATTCCAAAATCCAGAAACAAATAAAACTAAAGGAAAGCTTGATTTTAAGGTGTGTCACCCACCTCTACTTAGATAATTCATATAGACTAAGGGGCTATATATAGATGAGTGGCCCTATGGATTAGGTATTGAATGTGGAAGGTTAGGTGGAAGATAAATTAGCAAGATAATGTCATAAACATGACATAAGAGAGAGGTAAGAAGCATGGGCTGGTTGGTTTCTAATTTTGAAAAGGATATAGGTGTCTTTTTTTTTTTAGAAGGAAAGTGGGGTGACATGGGGAAAATTGATTGGCTAAGTGGTTTTCTAGGAAGTGGGGGTTGGGTGGATGGTTAGGAAGGGAGTTTAGGAAGGAGGAAGAGTTATGGAATGGTAGGACTCTTGAATAGAAAGTCAAACTCGTGGTGGTCTTTGGTGATGAGTTAGAAAGTGATAAAAAGGTGGAAAAAAGTGGAAAAAACATCAAAATTTGAAGGCTCTCATCCTATTGGTACATATGCTAACTTATCTTGATAGATTTTTCCTTAATTATCTTCAAAATAATTCATGGATAACTCTCTTGAATCTCTGCCAATCCTAGCCATCTATTTAGCTAAGCTTAATTGTTTAGATGACTAACTTTAAAGGCTCCATTAGCTATGTTTCATGACTAGCTTAGGAAACTTCCTTGGCTTGTTTTCATGCCTTCAACCCTTAGCTTGAGTGGCTTGTATGATTTGGCATGAATTCCTTAGCTTGCCACCTTCTTACATGGCTTATATGACTAAGGTGGCTTAATGGCCCTCATCCAAAAGGTAGTAGAAATGCATGGCTTACTTCATGGGTCCACTTTGGCCATCTTTAGCTCATTTAATCACATCCATCACTAGTCCATCAGATGATCTTACCCTTGATCTCATGTTGGACTGATGATTTTGAGGCTTTGAATCGATCTTTTGATCTTGATATTCAATTTTCATCTCAGTTGATCTAAGCCATTGGATCATAACTCTCTTCCTACAAAAGAGAAAAAATTCTAATTAATTCCTAAAAAATAAAAATAATCACATACTTACCTAAGACTATCCTTTGGACCTACAAAATATCAAATTTTGAGTTATTAGGTAAGAAAATGCTTGTGTTATGAATTTTGGTCTAAAAATCCTTATTTAACACTATAAGTTGTAACACATGAGTACTAATTGGGTAGTTTTTTATGCAAAATAAAACACTTAACATGGATGAAAGTAAAATCCAAATTTTCATGGTCAGATGATCTCAGATCTAAGATCGACTTCTCTAGTTTGTAGATTAGGACAAAATATGCATGGGGCGTGATTTTCATCAAAAAAACAATTCTAAGTCACCGGCAGTGACCGACCATCACCGGAGAAGATGACTAGCACAGTCACTGTCGGTGACCCATTTCTCAATTGATCTCAAACTAAAAATGTGAGAAATGTAAATCAAGGTCTCACCTATGATCCTATGAAGTTTGGTGAAGATCCAACGTCGTTTGATGCTAGAAACACATGAAAAATAGTTGTCAATCACTAGATTGTTGCCAGTCGTTAAAGTCATCTTTTGTGGCTTGATTCTCCCAATTTGATCCACCATTTTTCCTAGAAGGTCCCTGCAATCCAACAGCCCAAAAACTAGTTTTCCTCTCCCCCTCTCACCATCGTTTCACAATCACCTACATTGCACGCCACCGTCGGTGATTGGCTGCTCCTCTCTCTCTTCTTCTCCTTCTCTCCTTCATTTGGTCTCCTTGTACCTATCAGGTTTTGGGAAAACAAATTTTGTTCTGTTTAAGAGTGTGTGCCAGTATCAATTATGGCCCCTCTAATTATTTTAATTATTTTCTTTTGTTTACTATAAAATAGATAATTATGATGGTTTTCATTATTTTAAACATTATAATTTCAATAAAAAAGATATGACCACTATACATAATGGTTTTCTAATATCTCTTTAATGTCGGACTCAGATTTCTACATGTGGGATCTACTTGAAAATTTACCAAACTAACTTTTGCGAGAAAAATCATAACTTATTCGTTCGAGCTCCAATTTCAATAAACTTAGTGTTATTTGGATAGTGTTTTCGAGTACAATTCAAATATCAAGGTTTCGATAAATGATTTGATGTTTATAAGAATTTTATTTTCTAGAACTCCAAAATTTACTCAAATTAAGGCTTAAAAATCAAGGATGTTACATTCTTTCCTTAGAGGAATTTTGTCCTTGAAATTCCATTTATGATATCTTTCAAACAACTCTATGAATATCTTCATCTCATTGTAAACTTAAATTCTTATAAATCTTTCAATGAAACAAAAGTCCTCAAAACATAACTGAGTTTCAACTTAAACTCTAAATATTATGTCACATATTAGCGTAGCCTTTCTATTTGCTTTAAGCAATAAGGAGCCACTTTCGCTATGCACTTTGATACTCGGCCTTTACTTGATAACCAATCAATATTCACAATTAATTTTTGCTTCTATAAGTAACGTCTCCAAAAATTTCAAGAGTTATCTAAATTTTCAATTAAAAATACTATTTACATAGTCTTATGCTCTAGTTCTTTTCTTTAAGAAGTATACTAATCTCTTGAGAATACTCTAACTCATATAAGAATCAATTTCTCCTAGATTTCTAACATTATGTCAATCTTCATAGATGGCATCTGTTTCTCGTTAGTGAACATTGGCTATATAAGTCATCTCTATAACTCATACCTCATCAACTAACACTCACTGGTTGATGGTATATGACTTTTGGACATGTTAGACTAGCTGAGAGGAGATTAATTGAGCTTTGATACCAACTATGAAGATTAGGGTTCTTATAACACATTTTTGTTATTTTTCAAATGCAAACAGTGGAAGATATTTAAAAATTTTCAATATAATCTTTCTTTTCCACAAGTTTATCAAAATTCGAGTGTCATCTGCACCACAACAATACATTTCAGAGGCTATGAAAGCCAATGAGTTTATATTTTACATTTTCTAGGATTCTATCCATAACAGCTTATAGTCCAATTGTATAAATGCATATATACATTCATGTCTAGGAAGATAAAATAAAAGTCTTATACTTACATTGTCAGCAGTCTCAAGCTATTTGTTGTCCTTGTCCATAGTTCCATCTACCTTTAGTTGTTTATCCTTCACGTAAATTTCTTCAAACCTGTGTCTTAGCAAGCTTATCACTTTGTAGGTGTTTAAGCATCTACTTTGGCAATATACACAAAGCTAAATACAATGAAATTCCAAACAATTTATATATCTATTCTAAGGAATAGTATACAATCATATAGTCTTAACCTTACCATAATACTCATGTCACATACATCTCAATTCATTTCAAATAACTTTATATCATATGATTTCATCAAATATCAACTCATGATATAGATAGATCTATGCCAAATCATCTCAAAATCTAATAGCTCATAATCTACTTAGAGCTTGTTATAAACATATGCAATGAAAATAGCATAACAAAAATCCCATCCAGGATTTAATTTATCCATGTACAATATTAGTACATGTAATTCTCAAGATATTCATATGAAGGATAATACATGCTGTCAGTATGCATAAATCAACGATAAATCGATAAAACCATTGAATCACTTGTTGATTCAATATTAGGCGAATCCATGCCATATCAAATTAGAGTATTTTAGTTCACCACAAGCAAATCCATGCCAGCTCCATATCGGAGCATATCAGCTCACCATAGGCAAATCCATGCCAAACATACATCTGAACATATTAGCTTACTATCGGCAAATCCATGCACACAACCTGATATCAAATCAAATCATGCATATAAAAAAAATCCCACAATTCATCTCAGCCTAACCCATGACCATACCATGAGTACCTAGAAGCTGTGACCTAGAAACCTGTCAGTGCCGCATGCACCCACCCTCATTAGTTGCCCTCATTAGTACAAATCGTGAATCAAACTTCAATTACATGCAAGAAGATAAAAATGAGATGAAATACAAATCATGCGTCAAAACACGGTTATGTATCAAATCAAAATGAGAGATCAAATCCATGAGATGCATAAATGAAATGAACGTGTTAGTAGCTCTAATCAAGAATCTTAGATACTCCACATCTCTATCATTATCATTCATATGTCTTAATAACATCCATATATCATTATAATTCATACATCTCAAATCGTTTCCACATACTAAATTAATCGTCTAATATCATCATCTAATACACACCATCTTATTTAATCCATTAAGGATTATACATTCATAACTTATAATCATATCATCTATCAATTCCTTAAAATCTATCATAACATGTATTTGACTAAATACATGTTATTTGATTTGACCAATAATTTGGTTATAATTTGAATATATGGATAAATTAAAGATGTCATAACAACCTACCTTGTGTGACGAGTTTATCAATTCCACTAGCTTTAATCATCCACTTTTCATGATCTACCACTCACACTTCAATCTATACAATACATAACAATTCTGTTTTTAATACAATCACAATCACAATCACACAGATATTTAGATTTAACTATGATGTAACAGTCTGATCATCCCAAATCATCAAACCATTAGATTTATATACACTTCTATATGCAAATCTTATCCCATTTGGTAAAGTAGTAGTATAACCTTCAAATACATATTTTTGATCAACCATTAAAACTTAATCTCATGCTTATATAAGCTCACCCTAGGTCATATTCATGTATTCTTAAGCATGGATCAAACATCTAATGGTTAGATCATTGCCGATCATCATAGATAGGTGCAATCATGGCTATACATCTGTGTTGCATCCATTTCTCCTTTGAATCAACTTTGATGATCAAATCAGTAAAGGGCTTTTGTTCCTAATGATGAGGGGAACCAAATAAATGGTTAGATCTTATGAACCAATGATCTCATCAAGTCTTCTTATCACAGATCGTCACCGATTTGGTTTTGAACGGTTAGATCAAACATGAATGGACAATAAACCTTCACTTTATCATTCTGGTCTTAGATCATTTGTTGTATAAAATTCAAGTCATCAAATTTGTAGATCTATTGTCCAGTTGTGTTTTCAATAGTTGGATAGTAGATCAATGATTGATCATTATGGATCAAAGTAAAATCCAAATTTGGACAGTTAGATGATCTCAGATCAAAGATCTGACTTCAAGTTGTCGGCAATGTCCAACTGTTGCCAGAGAACATGACTAGCATGGTCACCGCCAGTGACCCATTTCTTAGTGGATCTCAAACTAAAAACATGGGAAAAGATAGCACCTATGATCCTATGAAGTTTGGTGAATATATGGTGTCGTTTGATGCCGAAAAACATGAGAAATAGTTGTTGGTTAACAGATTTTTGCCAATTGCCGGCATCATCTTCTATAGCTTGATTCTCCCTCATTATTTGCCCGATAGCAATGATTCTTGAGGGCTTTTGATTGTATGATCATGAAAAAGAGAATGATTAGCTCATATCATTGATCTAAGTGGCCATTTTTCTCGATGGTTCCTTGCAATTCGGCAACCTAAAAACTGGTTTTCTTCTCCCTCCCTCTCTCTTTCTTTCTCTCCTCTCTCTTTTCTTCCCTCTCTCCTTCGTTTGGTCTCCTCGTGACCATCGGGTTTTGGGAAAACAGACCTAACATCTGTTTTTCTTTTTGTTTAGGGGGGGGGGGTTGTGCTATTATCAATTATGGTTCCTCCTTTAATTATTTTCTTTTCTTTAATATAAAATGGATAATTATGATGTTTTTCATTATTTTAAACATTATTAATTTTAGTAAAAAAGATATGAATACTACTCATAATGGTTTCCAAATATCTCCTCATTGTTAGACTTAGATTTCTTCAAGTGGGTCCCACTAGTTAAATTACCAAACTACCCTTTACAAGAAAAATCACAACTTATTCATCCTAGCTTCGATTTTAGCAAACTTAGTGTCATTGGAATTGTCTTTTGGAGTACAATCCAAACATGAAGGTTTTGACACTTGATTTGATGTTTATAAAAATTTCATTTTCTAGAACTCCAAAATTTACTTAAATTAAGGCTTCAAAATAAGGGACGATATAGTACCCTAGGAAAAATAGGAGAAGACTTATAAAAACCAGCCAAACATAAGCAAAAGGGACACTCTTCTCAACTTAGGTAAAGATGTCTCCTCCATTAGAAGGAGATGCCCACTTTTGCTTCTTTTGCTTGTTGTTTTGTGGAGTTTTTGCATGTTGCCACATCCTTCCAAGGCGCATTCTTCTTCCTCAAGTGTTCAACCTAGGATTTTGGGGTTTTGATTCATCTTTGAAGGTTGTCTAGTTTTCTTATTCTCTTTGCTGGAATTTACTTCTTTTCATTTTTAGTTGCCTTGTTTTCCTTTATCTTTCCTTGCTTTTAAAGTAAGATTCAAGTCTAGCTTTCCCTTGGAGTGATAGCCAAGGGAAGTCATATTGAATCTAGTTTTGCTCTTTACCCTTCATTACATCTATGTTCTCTTTCAGCAGTCTTGATTTTTTAGCTTTGGTTGCTTAAGTTCCATTGGTTGTTGCCTTAGTTTTCCTTAGGATTTTCCCTTAATTTCTAGCATGTTAGTTCATAAGTGATTGTTGGAACAACTGAACAAGAAATTAGCTTATAATTGAGTGATTAAGATTAAGTGACATCATTGTAATAGCATTTAAATTTTCGATTTGGATTACATGTATGTAGTATTATGTTGAAAAACTTTTGATTCGATTCAATGAAGTTTGTAGGAATTTCAATTCATGTTTGTGTCCAGTAGTCAATTATCTTTGTTATTGAATGTTTGAGTGCATTAGAAGTGATCAATTCCATGTTCTACATGTTCTATTCATTGAATGTTTCAATTACCAATTGCTGGAATTTCATTGCATGAATGGTTTATGTTAATTTCTAGCACCATACAATAATGTTCACTTGATTTTTCAAGAGCTCAATTAGATTGTTAGATAACTTAGTTAATGTTAGAAATAGATTGGATGCTTAGTTTTCCAAAGTAGTTGATTAAATCTACTCTTATCCAATGAATCATGCATATCATTCCATGGTTACATGTATGTTATTTGGGTAGTTTTCCTTTCATTGTTGTTAGTGATTGCTTTCATTTATTTCTCTTGTCTAGTTGTAGTTAGAATCCATTAGTTTGCATCTTAGTTAGTTTGGAAGTAATTGAATTTCTCATACTTGCTAAAATAGTTGATTTGGTTGCTTAGTTTTCTTAGTTTTGCATGATTAGAAAAGTAGTGTGTTAAAGTATGTTTCTCTTAGATTAGTTATTAATTTCATGTTTAGGAAAGTTGATAAATTGCATTTTACGAAAGCTTCACTTTAGGAAAGTTTTTAATTAGAAAAGTGATAAAATTAGAAGTTCTAATTTTAGAAAGTACATCTTTTAAGAAAGTTTTCAATTTAGTATGTTTCTTGTTTTTGCTTAGTTTCCAATTTCATGTTTTAATTTTCATTCTTAGTTTAAGTAAATTTTGGCTAGGTTAGATAGTTTAAAGTACAGACCACTACCATCACATTAGTTCAACTCCTCATGGGATCGACCTCACGAGGGTACTATGTTGCAAATGATTCATGTGCTTATGAGTTTTATTTAAAACAACAACAATAGTGAATTGTGCATAACCCTCTAAAAAAATTTTATAGTCTCCAAAACTCACTAGGCTATATAGGTCTCCACTAATTTTCCTTAGGGTGTTTAAGTCATAACCATCTATTAGTCTAGATTTATGCATTGTGTGTAAGTGTATTTGGAGATTTAACTTTCATAAAATAGTTCAAGACATAAATAAAATGGAGAATTAACCATGTGCATTTCCATTAAGAAGTTAAAGTAGTGGAAATATTAATCTTTAGACAAACCAATTCTCATCACAGTAAAGGAATTTTTCCCTTAAAAGACTTTTGAAGACTCAATTTTTTTTTTTTTTTATAACAAGAACTAAAAAAAAAAAACTCAAAAATCTCATGTCTACACCCCCCAACATGAACTAATCATTGTCCCCAATGTTTTGAAATATAAGACATCTATATGATAAATGAGTGATGCAAAACTATGAGATTCTAAAAACCTTGGGTTGCCTCTCAGTGAGCCCTAAGTTTAACATCTTCAGTTAGACATATCCTATAAGTACTCTACTCTACCCTAGTCATAGACCTAAGTAGTTAACTTAGTTTTCCCTAAGTCTAACATTGAAATGGTAAAATTTTTCACGCCATTTTAGAATCTTACAGTAGTCTATATATATTCTCCACCATGAAAATTTTGGCAGTGATAACATTAGGACATAATAGACCATCACAATTTTAAGTTTAGTGGGAAGACATTGAAATTGATGATTCCCCATTTTCATAATTTCACATTAGTCAATGTAATTCTTCCACCTTGAAAGTTTTGGTGGTGGTAACATTACAGTATGAAAGACCATCATGCATTTAAATTTCTTAAGACCAATTTGAGATGAACTGTCCCTATTTTGACCAAATGTAGGGATAATAGTAACCATTGTACTCAATTCATCCTTTTCGTCCTTCTCCCTTACATTTCCCTTAAATTAGGGATTAAGCTAACTTTGTATTTCCCTAAGAGTTGTTCTTATTTTTTTGGATGCAGAGTAATGGTGGGGCTTAAATCCTTATCAATTTTTAATGTGTACCCTAGAGTTGGTCGATGTTGAGCTAAAACATCAATTGGCTCTTATTCTTCCTATTCTACATACATAGTAAGATTTTAGGTAAACCTATATTGTTATCTGGTGTTTGATCAAATAAAGTCTCTAGGTCCCATTTGGATACTTCTTCTACACTACAAGGCTGAAATTGAGTTTCATGAGGTATAACTCATTTCTTTTCGCCCTTTTCTTTTTATATATTAAACTGAGAATGATTGTGTTTTTTTCCTCATCATTCTACTCAGCCTAAGTTTAGTCAACATGTATGATTGTTACGCACCCAACACCTCATCACCATCAGACTCACATTTCTACAATTTGGGGCCATTGGTAAAATTACTAAAATACCCTTTTGTAAGAAAATTACCATTTATTCATCAAATCTCCAATTTCAGTGAACTTAGGGTCGTTGGATTCATATCGTCGAGTAGAATCCAGATTTAGAAATTTCAATTTCATGTTCTTAGTTTTTTTTTTTACTTTTAATTACCAAAATAGCCTTGACTTCAAAGTCCCATAACTTCCTCATCTGGACTTCGTTTGCAGCGTTCTTTAGGTCGTTGGATTCCATTTTCTAAGTACTATCTAATGGTTTTAGTTTTAGTTCCAAATTATTATCCTATTAAAAGATATAATTTTTGGAAACTCATAACCTGATCATAGAATAGTAAAATTTTAGGGTTGTTATAATCTTCCCTAAGAGAAATTTGGTCCTTGATTTTTTTTTTTTTTGGGTCACTACATTCTTCCCTCCTTGGAGAATTTCATCTTCAAATTTCTTTTCATGATATCTTTCCAACAACTCTAATAATATTCTCATCTCATTGTAAATTTAAAGTCATATAATTACTTCAATAAAACATCAATCCTCAAAATATAAATGATTTTCAACTTAAATTAGATATTATGTCACTTAATAGCACAGCTTTTATATCTACAATAAGTTATAAGAATCACTTTCAATGCATACTCTAATAATATCCTTTACTTGATAATCCATCAAAACAATAAATTTCTGATTAAGTTTTTCTTGTAATGATTCTTAGAACACATAATCTTTATCTCCAACTCAACCTTTCTATTTTTTTTATCCATATAACTCTTTATACTAACTTCAACCATCAAATATATATATATATATATATTTCTCACTTCAAGATGATCCCATTTGCCTATGCTTAAAATTCTAACCTTATGAAACTGCCTATTTCAACAGAGTCTCCTCTGTTTCTCGGACTTATGCATTTAACGCATGCGATTGCAGTACACATGACAAACCATTTATCAATACACAATACATTTCTCAGACTCTGCCTCACCACATTCCATCATTCACTATATAGAATTAACCATTCATCCACAAATAATATATATTTCAGAGACTCTGTCTTGTTACATTCTCCACATTACCATAATATAACAATTCCTAATGCTGTGAGAATTACTTACTCATTTCCACAACTTCATGAATATTATCCAAGTTCTTCAATAGTATTTACCAACCCATTATAAAATCACCAATTGATAAATGTTTAATTACCAAAATAGCCCTGATTTTGAAGTCTCATAACTTCGTCATCCGGACTTCATTTTCAATGTTCTTTGGGTCGTTGGATTCCATTTTTTGAGTACTATCTAATGGTTTCAATTTTAGTTCCAAATTAATATCTTATTAAAAGTTATAGTTCTTAGAAATTCCTAACTTGATCATAGAATAGTAAAATTTTTGTGTTGTTACATAGGTTACCCTAGGAAAAATAGGACAAGTCTTATAAAACCAGCCCAAAACCCAAGTGAAACAACACTCTTTTCTCACATAGGAAAAGACGTCTCCTCCATAGGAAGGAGATGTCCACTTGCTTCTAGTCCGTTTTTCTCCCTTTGCTTGTCATTTTATGAAGTTTTTGATTGCTGCCACAAACATCCAAGGTTCATGCTTCTTCCTCCAGTGTTCAACCTAGAAGTTGTGGGGTTTTGATTCATCTTTGAAGGTTGGTTAACCTTTGCTGGAATTTACTTCTTTGCATTTTAGTTTTCCTTGTTTTTCCTTTAGCTTTCCTTGATTTTAAACTAAGATTCAAGGCAGGTTTTCCTTTGGAGTGACAACTAAGGGAAGTCACCTTGAATCTAGTTTTGTTCTTTATCTTTCATTGCATCTTTATTCTCTTTTAGCCCTCTTGATTTTCCAGCTTTGGTTGCTTAAGTTACATTGGATTGTTGCCTTAGTTTTGCATAGGATTTCCTGTTGATTTCAAGCATACTTGTTCGTGAGTGAATGTTGGGATTAAGTGAACATCATTGTAATAGCATTTAAGTTTCAAATTTGCACTACATGTATGGAGTGTTATGTTGATGACTTTTTGGATATGATTCAATGAGATTAGTTGGAAATTTCAATTCATGTTTGTGTCCAGCAGTAAATTATCTTTGTTCTTGAATGTTTGAATCCATTAGAAGAGATTAATTTCATGTTTTATATGTTCTATTTATTGTATGTTTCAATTACCTTACTGCTGGAATTTCTTTGCATAAATGGTGTATGTTAATTTCCAGCACTATACAATCATGTTCACTTGATGTTTCAAGAGCCCAATTAGATTGTTAGATAGATTAGTTAATGCTAAAAATAGACTGCATGCTTAGGTTTCCAAAGTAGTTGATTAAATCCACTCCCATCCAATGACACATGCATATCATTTTCAGTTACATATATGTTAATTGGGTAGTTTTCCTCTCATTGTTGTTAGTAATTGCTTCCATTTATTTTTCTAGTTTAGTTGTAGTTAGATTCCATTATTTTGCATCTTAGTTACTTGGAAAGTAATCAAAGTTGTCATACTTCTTAAAATAGTTGATTTAGTTCCTTACTTTGCATGATTTGGAAAGTAGTTTGTTCAAGTATGTTTCCATTTGATTAGTTGTTAATTTCATGTTTTGAAAAGTTAGTTTAGGAAAGTTGCTAAATTACATTTTAGGAAAGTTGTTAATTAGGAAAGTCATAAAATTAAATGTTTTTAATTTAGGAAAGTTTTAATTTTAGAAAGTGCATGTTTTAGGAAAGTTTTCCATTATGCATGTTCTTTGTTTTTTCTTAGTTTCCAATTTCATGTTTTAATTTTTATTCTTAAATTAGGATAAAAATCACTTCAATTTTGCTGAGGTTAGATAGTTTAAAGTAGGGACCACTAGCATCACAATAGTTCACTCATTGTGGGATCAACCTCACTAGCATACTATATTGAAAACGATTAGTGCGCTTACAAGTTTATTTAAAACAACAACATAAATCATGTTTTTCTAGGATATAATTAGGGTTTTCACTTTTTGTAGGAAGTAAATGGTGATCCAATGCCCAAGATCAATCAGGATAAAATTGAAAATTAAGATCAAAAGATCTAGTCAAAGCCTCAAAATCATCACTTGAACACAAACCAATGGCCAAAATCATCTTGTGGACCAATAATGGATATTATTAAAGGAGCTAAAGATGGTAGAAGTGAGCCCATTTAGGAAGCCATCCATTCCCACCACCTTTGCATGGAAGCCAATTAAGCTGCCTTAGCCATATAAGCCATGAGAGATAGTGGCAAGGTAAGGAATTCAAGCCACTCAAGCCAATGGATGAGCCAAAACATCAAGCCAAGATGGCATGTGGACCAATGGGATAAGAGAAATCCATTTTTAATGTTTTTCTCACTTTTTCCAACTTTTTTCTTAATTTCCACCTCACCCTCAAGATGCACTACGAATTTCCATTGTAGAGTTGCATCATTCTTAAACTTTATCACATTCCATCTCTTAGGAATCTTCCCAACCAACCAAAATTGTCCACCTAACACCCTCCATCTCATTCCACCCACTTTCCTAAAACAAAGGGGGTTCAATGTCTTTGGAATGGGGGAGATGCCCCTTCTTAAGAAGGTGACATCTCCCACCTACTTTTGATATCCTAACTTTTCCCCCATCCTAGACATTCAAATTTACACACATTAATCCCCACCATACTATAGCATTAGGGCAGCCTAGAAAAATTAGGAGAACAAGCATAAAAATCTAGTAAAATCCAAGAAAAAGAGTACTTTCACTTAAGGGAAAATGGAGTCACCTCCCTTAGAAGGAGACACCCACTTCCTACACCCATCTTTTAGCTCTATTGCTTATTGTTTTGTGGACTCTTTGGGTGTTTTCACATCCATCCAAGGTGTGTGCTTCTTTCTCAAGTGTTCAACCCAGGACTTTAGGGGTTTTTTATTCATCTTTGAAGGTTGGTTAGCTTCTTTGTTCTTTTTGCTAGAATTTACTTCTTTCCATGCTAATTTGCCTTATTTTCCTATATCTTTCCTTCCTTCCTTTTAAAACTAAGATTCAAGGCTGGATTTTCCTTAGAGTTATAGACAAGGGAAGTCATCTTGAATCTAGTTTTGCCCTTTACCTCTCATTGCATCTTTATTCTCTTTCAGCCCTCTTGATTTCTAGCTTTGTTTGCTTGAGTTTCCAATGGTTGTTGCCTTTGATTTTCCTTTGATTTCAAGAATTCTTGTTCATGAGTGATTTTTGGAACAATTGAAGAAGGAATTGTTTTGTAATTAAGGATTGATTAATATTAAATGAAGGTCATTGTAATAGAATTTAAATTTTAGATTTGGATTACATGTATGGGGTATTATGTTGCAAAACTTTTTGTTGCGACTCAATGAACTTATTTGGAAGTTTCAATTCATAATTTTGTCAAGAAGTTAATGATCATTGTTATTGAATGATTGATTGTATTAGAAGTGTTTAATTCCATGTTTTACATGTTTTATTCATTGAATGATTCAATTACCATGATGCTGGAATTTCTTTTCACGAATGGTTTATGTTATTTCCAACACCATACAACTCATGATCACTTGATTTTTCAAGAGCCCAACTAGATTGTTAGCTAGCTTAGTTAAAGTTAGAATAATACTTAGTTGATTAAATCCACTCCTATCCAATGAATCATGCATACCATTCCATGGTTACATGCATGATGCTTGGGTCGTTTTCCTTTCATTGTTTGTTAGTGGTAATTTTTCCTTTATTTCTCATGTTTAGTTGTAATTAGATTCCATTAGTTTGAATCTTAGTTAGTTTTGAAAGTAATTAATTTTGTCTCACTTGCTAAAGTAGTTTATTTGGTTGCTTAGTATTCTTAATTTTGAATGATTAGGAAAGTAGTTTGTTAAAGAATGTTTTTCTTAAATTAATTGCTGATTTCATATTTAGAAATGTTAGTTTAGTAAAGTTACTAAATTATATTTTAGGAATATTTAGTTTAGGAAAGTGTTTAGTTAGGAAAGTCATAAAATTAGAAGTTTTTAATTTAAGAAGGTTTTAATTTTGGAAAATTCATGTCTTAGAAGTGTATTTAATTTAGCATGTTTCTTATTTTTGATTAGTTTCTAGTTTCATATATTAATTTCCAATTCTAGTTTAGGGTAAAAATATCCCATGAATTTTGTCTACATTAGATGGTTTGAAGTAAGACCACTAGCTTCATATTAGTTCAACTCCTTGTGGGATCAACCTCACAAGCATACTATATTGCAAATGATTCATGCACTTGTGACTTTTATTTTAAAAAATAACAAATTTTTGGCACCGTTGTTGGGGAGTTGCGACAATTTATGTAGTGTTCCATACTTTAGGTTATTTTCCTCTAATTTAGGTTTAAGTTATATTAGATTAGGGTTTTTACATAATTTTGCATTTGTTGCTATTTTTCTCATATTGACCATATTTCTTTGATTTTTGTGGTAGGGAAATCATCAAAGGAGCGGCGGCGATCTTGTGGGCCACAACTTCATCATCTTATATTAGGTTTTATTACTTTCCTATATTACGATTTGAGTGAAACTTGTAGTGTGGCCCATTGTAAATTGTAATTTTTTATTATTTAATTTTAAATGAGTTGTAATAATACAGGGCAAGTGTGGGGTATGGTGGCCCATAGTTGATCATCATCAGACCCTTCACTATGAGTATCACTCACTCAAATTTTAATTTTTAGGATAATTTGAATTTTGTATAATTTGCATTTGAATGTTAGTATAATTCATATAGATTAGGATCATTCTTTGATAATTGTTGCATCTTTAATTGGGGTTGTTGCATTAGAGCACCTATCTAACCTTGGTTGGATAGCATATAGGTTGCATTAGTTAGCTTTTGTTTTGTATTACATATTTACAACTTTATGGTGGAATGGAATTAATATTAGTAAGGGCCCCATGAGAACCCTTATAAGATAAGGTTTGGATTTCATCACCAGCTCCTTGGCCCACCTAGGAATCAATCAATATCCTTGTATGCCATGATCCCAACCGTTGTATTTAAATTTAAAATCAAGTAGAAAGAGATTTAGGATATCGAGCTCATAGGACCCCTTTAGAAGGCTGTGATCAATTATCACTCCAGTGTCTTCTAAGAACTATGGTTATAGTGGGTGTCTTAAAATTCAAATGATTTTTTCACCCTTGACGTTGACTTTAGTTGAGGTCTAAACACCACCTAACAAGAGGATTGTATTAACCACTTTTGAATATAACCTAATTGGTAAGCAGTAGTCAAATCTGAATAGGAGGAGCTATCTACATCTAGGGCTAATAAGTTACCACCTATGTACTAAGCAAAGATAAACATAACACTACTCGATTAGTTCTTACTAGGATTATTTTGCACATCACTTAAAGTTAGAGTTAGCATTTAGATTAGAGCATTTAGTGTAGAATAGTTTATACTAGGGTGTCAATCTCAAAACCTAGAGCTAACACCTTTAAACCTAGAGATTCAATGCAACCTAAGATAAGGGGAAAGAAACCAAGTTCTTATCCTCATGGCTGAACCACAAACAGAAGTCGAGCACAAGGCCATTAGAAATTTCTATGCACCACGACAACTCAGCACTACATCCTATATGGCTTTACCTCTAACAAACATAGACCACTTTGGGTTAAAGACGGGAGTCATACAATTGCTCCCCACTTTTATTGTCGAGACTAAGAAAACCCCTACCTACATACCAAGGAGTTCCTTGATATTTGTGTCACATTTAGGTTCCAAAATTTTATAGATGATTCTATTAGGCTTATGCTATTCTCATTCTCTCTTAAGGACAAAGCTAAATCATGGCATATTTCCTTGGAGGTAGGTTCCATCAACACATGTGACCAATTATCTAGAAAGTTTTTGAACAAGTTCTTTCCCATTCACAAGACAAATGCCCTTCATTGTGAAATTATTAATTTCAATCAAAGGTATGATGAGAAATACTACCATTGTTGGGAATGGTGGAATGAATTACTACAGAAATGCGCACATCATTGATTTGAAAAATGGCAGCAAGTTCAATACTTCAATGAGGTATTGATGCCTCAAAATAGACAAATGGTAGATGGAGCGAGTGGAGGGGCCCTCATGTTAAAAGATTTGAGTGAGGCTTGGGAGTTCTTTTAGATTCTAGTAGATAATTTCTAGCAATGGAATTATTCAAATAAAAGAGAGAAAAACAACAAGCCCAACAAGAAGGGGGGTCTCTATGAGATAGGAGTGCAGTCTGATCTACCCCATAAATACTACTTTATACTAGCAAGAGTGGACAAGTACAATGGTAGAGCAAATAATCTTGAAATTATGTTTCAATCCTATATGGCTACCTCATCCCTTGAACCTCTACAAGACATTTTTGCTATATGCTCTAGTCCAGCCCATATAACCTAGCAACAACCCGTATTCTAAGACCTACAACCTTGGATGGGCTAGGCATCCCAACTTTTCCTAGTCAAAGAATAACTACTAAGGGGGACCATCTGTGAACCTCCTACTAAAAACTTTCCTCATAAAGCTACAGTTCCCCAATAGCCACCTAACTTCCAATAACCTCAACAACAAAAGAAACCATCTTTCAAGGAAAACATTCAGACCATTCTTGAATTTTTTTTAAAAGAAAATGATGACATTAAAAATGCTTTACACTACTAGAAAAATGATAGTAGACACTCAGCCCATGACAACTCTTAGGCCGTAGCCAAGTTAGATACGCAGATAAGCCAATTGTTAGTTCAACTACACAATAGAGGAAAGGGTCAGTTCACTAGTGAACCCATCCCTAACTCGAAGAGCCAATTTGAGATAGGGTTTAATTCTCAAAACCTTAACCCTCATGAGCATGCCAAGTTTATAATTTCCTTTAGGAGCAATCGTCAAATCAATAACAAAGTAGGGTAGGTTAAGGAAACTATAGAGGAGAAAGAAGGAACCAAAACATAGGAGAAAGAGAAAACATAAAAAAACCCTATAGAACCTATAGTGGAGGCACCCTATTTGCATAAAGCCCCTTTTCTTCAATTACTAAACAAGGCTAGAAATGGAAATAACTTCAACAAGTTAATGGGTGTATTTAAACATGTCTAAAACAATATTCCATTGCTCAATGCAATTAAAGATATCCCTGCCTATTCCAAGTTCTTACAAGTGCCCTACACAAGAAAAAGAAAACTAGATGTGCAAAAGAAAGCTTTCCTCACCGAGCAGGTCAGCTCTTTGATTCAACACTAGACCCCACCAAAGTTTAAAGACCCACAATGTCCTACCATTTTCTAGGTTATTGAAGATCATGTCATAGATAAGGCATTACTTAACCTAAGGGCAAGTGTTAACTTGTTGCCGTACTCTGTCTATGAGCAACTAAGATTGCTGAGTTAAAACCAACCACTAACATGCTACAGTTAGCAGATAGATTTATCAAGATACCCCTTGGTTTGGTTGAAGATGTATTAATATAGGCAAACCAATTTTATTACAAAGTTGATTTCATTGTCCTGGACACCTAACCTGTATCTAATCCTAATAGTCAGATTCCAGTCATCCTTGGACTTCCATTCTTGGCAATGTCTAATTCCATTATTAACTGTAGGAATGGTGTAATGAAATTGTTAATTGACAAAATGAAAGTTAAGCTAAATGCCTTTAATGTTGATCAACAACATTTAGACTTGGATGATTCTTGCGGTGTCAATTTGATCAAAAGTCTAATTAATGATAGTCATCCACCATTGTCCATCTCTGACCCACTAGAGGCTTGTCTCATGTACTTTAATGGAGAATTTGATTTAGATAAGTCTATTGAGGAGGTAAACTACCTTTTTGAGGCTACTCTAACATTGATACTCCCAAGGTCCTTATGTGGAACACTCACACCTTCTAAATCTGGCCCCATGCCTTTGATAGAGCAATCACCATCTCTGGACCTAAAACCCTTGCCTGACAACTTGAAATATTCTTACCTAGGCCGAGATGAAACTTTACCTATGATAATAGCATCAAATTTAGATAATGAACATGAGTTTAAGCATTTAGATGCCCTTAAGGTATTAAAACTACTTTAGGGTGGATGATAATAGACATAAAAGGGATTAGTCTAGCCATCTCCATGCATAGGATACACCTACAAGAAAATGCAAAATATTCTAGAAAAACTCAAAGATGACTTAATCCCCACATGAAGGACGTGGTTAGAGATGAAGTCCTAAAGGTTTTAGATGTTGGTGTTATATATATCCTACCTATGATACTAGTTGGGTCAGCCCCTTTTAGGTTGTACCCAAGAAATCCAAGGTCGTGGTAGTAAAAAATGAGGATAATGAGTTAGTACCCACCCAGATGGCCATCGGGTAGAGAGTTTGCATTGCCTATTGAAAGTTGAACACGGTCATGAGGAAAGATCACTTTCCTCTACCCTTCATTGACAAATGCTACAGAGGTTGGGCAAACATAGTTATTACTATTTTTTGGATGGATATTCTAATTCCAACTAGATTCCTATAGCACTAGAGGATCAGGAGAAGACCACTTTCACCTACCCCTTTGGAACCTTTTCTTACTAATGTATGCCTTTTGGGCTTTGTAACACGCCTGCTACGTTTCAATGGTGTATGCTGAGCATTTTCTTTGATATGGTAGAAAGGTTTCTTGATGTGTTTATGGATGACTTCCCAATATTTGGGTCATCATTTGACATGTGCCTACACTACTTAAAGTTAGTTCTAGCAAGGTGTTAAGAGAAAAGTCTCGTTTTAAACTAGGAAAAGTGCCATTTTATGGTACAAAGTGGGATAGTTTTAGGCCACATAATATCACCTAATGGAATAGAATTTGATAAGGCAAAAGTGGATTTAGTAGCCAACCGTCCTCTACCAAGGACGGTGAAAGAAATTCATTCCTTTTTAAAACATGCCACTTTTATAGATGCTTCATCAAGGATTTTAGCAAAATTGCGAAGCCATTTGTAATTTACTTACAAAGGAGGCCATTGTTTACTTTGATGAGGACTATAAGAAAGTATTTAAGTGACTCAATGCTGAGTTGACTTCTGCACCCATTATCCAACCACCAGATTGGAATGCACCTTTGGAGATTATGTGTGATGTGTCAAATTATGCAGTTGGAGCTATTTTGGGGCAGCATATCGACAAACTTCCCTATGTAATATATTATGCTAGTAAAATACTAAATGATGCACAACTAAATTATTAGACAACAGAGAAAGAGTTGTTAGCTATAGTGTTTTCTTTTGATAAGTTTGGACCTTACTTGTTAGGGTTTAAAGTTATAGTGTACTTGAATCATGCGTCTTTAAAGTACCTCCTTACTAAAAAGGATGCTAAACCTACGGTGATCTGTTGGATACTACTACTACAGGAGTTTGACTTGGAAATTCATGACAAGAAAGGTTTCAAAAATGTTATAGTAGATCACTTATCCAAATTAGTGGTGGAGCATACTACAATTTGATGCCTATAACTAAATCCTTCCTGAATGAATAGCTATTGCATATTTCCCAATTACCTTAATATGGTGATATTGTTAATTATCTTATTACAAGACACATACCTAACCATTGGACACAACAAGATAAAAAGAGATTTTTTATAGAGGTTAGATATTTTACTTAGGATGATCTATACTTATTCAAGTACTATCTGAATTAGGTGATAAGGAGATATGTACTCGATAGTGAGCATAATAGGATCATCTCCTTCTATCATGATCAAGCATGTCGGCATTTTAGCTCAAGAAAGATAGTTGTAAAAATTTTGCAGTGTGATTTTTAATGGCCTGCCATATTTAAGAATGCACATACTTATTGCACAACATGTGTGAGGTGTCAAAGATTCGATAGTCTAGGAAGGAGACATATGATGCCCTTAAACCCAATCCTTAAGTAAAACCATTAGATGTTTGGGGCATAGATTTTATGAGGATTTTGCCTAATGCTTTTGGTAATCTTTACATCCTCATGGGAGTGGACTACATGTCCAAGTGGGTGAAAGCTGTAACCTGCAAAACCAATGACCACAAAGTCATGTTAGAAGTTTTAAAAGAAAATATCTTTGCAAGGTTTGGTACTCCAAGAGCCATAATAAGCAATGGGGGAAAACACTTATGTAATAGAGTATTTGAAAATTTAACGAAGAAGTATGGCGTCAACCATAGAATAGAAACCCCACACCACCGTTAGACCAATGGCCAAGTAGAGGTATCCAATAAGGAGATAAAGCAGATTCTAGAGAAGACGGTCAATCCAAGTAGGAAAGACTAGTTTATGAAACTTAACGATGCTTTGTGGGCTTATTGTACAGTATATAAAGCCATTATAGGAATGTCACCTTACCACCTAGTTTATGGTAAGGCCTGCCACTTACCAGTAGAGTTAGAGCACAAAGCATATTGGGCTGTCAAAAAGCTCAATTTTGACTTAGATTCTATTGGGATCCATTGGAAACACCAACTCAATGAATTGGAAGAATTGACGAAAGATGCATATGACTTGGCACGATTATTCAAAGACTAGATTAAGGTTACACATGATTGTCAAATCTTAAGAAAATCCTTCATACTTAGACAAAAGGTCTTATTGTATATTTGTAGGTTGCATCTTTTCCCAGGAAAACTCAGATCTTGATAGACCACATTTTATATAGTTCGCATAGTCTATCCTCATGGGGCCATAGAGATTGAGAAGGATGGAGAAATCCAAAAAGTCAACGGTCAGTGGTTAAAACCTTTCCTAGAGATGCCTAATCCTAAGATTGATGAGATACTATTTGAGGCACCTCATTATCATGACCCACCTTAAATTACCATTCTAGGAACCCTTTTAGAGTGCCATCATTGCACTCATCATTATGTCTAGCTGAACACGTAAAACTTAGCACTGCTTGGGAGGCAGCCCAAATGTTTTTAAAATGTCCATCTTCTACATCTTTCCTTTATCATATAGGATCCTATGATTTCGAACACTGGGGACAATGTTTCCCGTACAGATCATATACACTTCAATTAAGAGGTGAAAGTAGTATCATTACTAAATTCTGAACATGTAGTTCTCATCATTGTAAGGGAACTCATCCAAAAATGTTTTTTTTTTTCTTTTGAAAGGAGGCATCTTCCACCTACTCCCCACCTTAAGATAGCCAACTCCTTCCACATACTTTCCTATTTGATATCCTAACTTTTCCCCCATCCTAGATATTCAAATTTACACACTTTAGTCCCCACCATACCTTAACATTAGGAAAACCAAGAAAAATTAGGAGAACAAGCATAAAGTCCCAACAAAATCCAAGCAAAAGAGGACTTTCACTTAAGGGAAAAAGGCATCTCCTCCCTTGGCAGGAGAAGCCCACTTCTTACAACCATCTGTCATCTCTTTTGCTTATTGTTTTGTGGACTCATTGCATGCTGTCACTTCCTTCTAAGGTGTATGCTTCTTCATCAAGTGTTTAACCTTGGATTTTTTATTCATCTTTGAAGGTTGGTTAGCTTCTTCGTTCTCTTCGCTAGAATTTACTTCTTTTCGTGCTAGTTTGCCTTGTTTTCCTTTATCTTTTCTTGCTTTTAAAACTAAGATTCAAGGCTGGTTTTCCCTTGAAGTGACAGCCAGGGGAAGTCATCTTGAATCAAGTTTTGCCCTTTACCTTTCATTGCATCTTTGGTCTCTTTCAGCATTCTTGATTTCAGCTTTATTTGCTTAAGTTTCCAATGGTTGTTGCCTTATTACTACATATGATTTTCCTTTGATTTCAAGCATACTTGTTCATGGGTAATTGTTGCAACAATTGAAGAAGGAATAGGCTTGTAATTAAGGATTGATTAAGATTAAGTGAACATCATTGTAATAGAAATTAAATTTCAGATTTGGATTACATGTATTGGGTATTATGTTGAAGAACTTTTGTTGTGATTCAATGAAGTTATTTGGAATTTCAATTCATAATTGTGTCCAACAGTTAATGATCTTTATTATTGAATGTTTGATTGCATTAGAAGTGACTAGTTCCATATTTTACATGTTCTATTCATTGAATGATGCAATTACATTATTGCCTAAATTTCTTTTCATGAATGGTTTATGTTAATTTCCTACACCATGCAAATCATGATCACTTGATTTTTCAAGACCCCAACTAGATTGTTAGATTACAAAGTTAATATTAGAATAATATTACATACTTAGGTTTCCAAAGTAGTTGATTCAATCCACTCCTATCCACTGAATCATGCATACCATTCCATGGTTACATGCATGATGCTTGGGTACTTTTCCTTTCATTGTTTGATAGTGTTAATTTTTCCTTTATTTCTCTTTTTTAGTTGTAGTTAGATTCCATTAGTTTTCATCTTATTTTGTTTGGAAAGTAATTAATTCTGTCACACTTGCTAAATTAGTTTATTTGGTTGCTTAGTTTTCATAGTTTTGCATGATTAAGAAAGTAGTTTATTAAAGTATGTTTTTCTTAGATTAGTTGCTAATTTCATGTTTCGGAAAGTTAGTTTAAGAATGTCGCTAACTTTAATTTTAAGAATATTTCACTATAGGAAAGTCATAAAATTAGAAGTTTTTAATTTAGGAAAGTTTTAATTTTAGAAAGTGCATGTTTTAGGAGAGTTTTCAATTTAGCATGTTTCTTCTTTTTGCTGAGTTTCTAATTTCATGTATTAATTTTCAATTCTAGTTTAGATTGAAAATACCCCTCTTGAACTTTGGCTAGATTTGGTTCTTTAAAGTAGGGACCACTAGTATCACATTAGTTCAACTCCTCCCAAGATCACTATGCATGGGGAGGAAGTCTCCTCCTAATTATGCTTGACCATTGAATGCCACATTTCACTCACATATACATACATAATTTTGTATACAACATATGTTTCCAAAGAAACTCATTTTATTAAAATTGCAGGATTGATCCAGTGGTTCACATACACAACCCCTTTATTACATCTTATGTCCAAAACACACAAATCAAAATACAATCCAATCCTTCCCACAATAGTACATAGTCTTAATCAATAGTAGGGTCTTCGTCTTCCCATGTCGTATTCCTCCATTCTTTTCTTTTTGTATCTAAGATATTGTAAACATTCAAACATTTACAATATCTCAACAAGCTATGCTTGCTAGGGGATTCAAGAACATATGGAATCGTATAATTCAAAAGTACAGTATTCATAATCATCATATTCCATATGAATTACATAATTCAATTTTCATGAACCATACCATATATGATCATTCTATCATATAATTTATCATGTAACATCAACTATGATAATTCCAAACCACTCACCACTATATCGTATGTAAAAAATATATATATATATATATACGGTAAGAAACTGTGAAAAATAATCATTATCTCAAACATAAATAATCATACTCAGATATACTGAGTTGATAAATCATCTAGACTTTTGCTGTGAAAATACTCCCTCATTAGGGCAGTATTGGCATCTCACTATGCCATGCATCATAATGCAAAACACTCAAGGACTACTATGCTGTAGTCTGATCTGTATTAGTGCACTCGGATAACTGCCCTGTTCACCACTGATACCATAGTGGAAAATATTGTGTCACTACTCATATACGGAGACAGAACTTTCACAGTTGGGACTTCCCATAACTATCCCACCCGACTTTTAGCCACTCTATGGGCAAGGTATCGTCATATCATCAAATTTCAAGAAGCGGGTGGCCAAACCCTCATAACTGCCATAGCAGAGAATCCTCAAGCTTATGCCTGTTAAAATAAAACCACGAGCCTCTATGCTTGTATATAAAATACTTCTTGTACATATCAGACGATTTGTTTGTTTATATTATCGTCCTTATATTCAATATCCTTATACTAGGATATAATTTCATTTCTAAATTTAGGGATCCTCATTTACAATGAATGATACCCATGTTCATATAAGTTTAGGGATTAATCATTTATTGTAAATGATCGCCATTTCCTTTACTTTGGTATTCATATACCAAAATGTTATTAAGTGTAAGGATACTCATTTGATACAAATGATATCTATTATTATTATGTTCTTATCTAATTTTAGGAGTAAACATAAATGATACCCAGGTATTTAATATGTATTCCATCTAATTTCAATAGTTTCTTTCTATCTCATATACATGAATTATGATTCAAATGCAACTAAGCATATTATCATTCTTAAGCATTATAATTTCTATGTATAACAACAATTTCATAGACCATAGATCTTATATTCTTAAAGTTCCACCTACCTTCATGTAGTGATTCATCCCTTCAGATCTTCCATGGTTGATGTATGTAATCTATAAATACATACATACTGCCATTATTTGTACAATTTTCGATAATCTCTTATTTATATTCCTTATCTAATCTTGTCCTTTGATATAGAGGATCTAATCTTCCTTGTATTCCTATCATTCATATAATCTATCTTCCTCAGATAGTGTTTATCCTATTGATCAATAGATCTGACAGTTAGAATGATCTTCTAATCTTTCAGATCTAAGTATTTTCTATCTTTAAGTCCTTGTGTATCCATCTCTTCGCTCTTGATCTTTCATAAATCCTTTGATCAACAATTTGTACTTGTTGATAAAGATCAAGAGCCTAGATTTTCTACCATCTAGTTCTTCTTTGATCTAAGTTCAGTTGTTTAATTATCCTTAAGGAGGATGATCCCAGTTCTCTCCCTTGAATCATATTTGATCAACGGTTTGGATTCTCTAATCTAATTTTCTAGATTTGATCTACATACATACTAATAAACATGCATCATCATCATCATCATCAAGACCTTATCCCAATTAGGGGTCGGCCACATGAATCTTATTCCTCCATTCCACTCTATTAAATACCATGGCTTCATTTAGTCCCAAAGTTTTTAAATCTTTCCTCACCACTTCTATCCACGTTCTTTTGGGCCTTCCCCTTGCCCTTTTAGAACCTTCAACTTGTATTGCCTCACTCCTTCTAACTAGTGCCGTTGTTGGCCTCCTTTGAGCATGTCCAAACCATCTATGTCTAATCTCCCTCATCTTGTTACCTATTGGTCCTATCCCTAAATTTCTTCTAATATTTTCATTTCCAATTCTATCCTTTCTTGTCTTACCACTCATCCATCTCAACATCCTCATTTCTGCAACACTCAGCCTATGAGTATGATGTTCCTTAACTGCCCAACACTCTGATCCATAGAGCATGGCCGGCCTTATAGCCATCTTATAGAATTTTCCCTTTAGTTTGAGTGGCACCCGCCGATCACATAAAACCCCCGATGCACATCTCCATTTGTTCCAACCTGCTTGGATTCTCTGGGTAACCTCCCTCTCAATCTCTCCACTCTCATGGATCAATGATCCTAAGTATCGGAAGTGGTCTCTCATGGGGACCTCTTGGTTATCAATCTTGACTGGTGCTCCACTCCTACTCTCCTTGCTAAAATTACATTCCATATATTCTGTCTTAGTTCGGCTAATTTTAAATCCTTTCGATTCTAATGCTTCTCTCCATAGCTCTAGCTTTATGTTGACACCCTCCCTTGTCTCATCAAGTAGGACTATATCGTCTGCAAATAGCATGCACCAGGGAATCTCCTCATGCAGATGTTTTGTTAACTCATCCATAACTAATGTGAAAAGGTATGGAGTCAATGCCAATCCTTGGTGCAATCCGACAGTGACAGGATAATCACCAGTCACAGCACTAGTGGTCTTAACATTTGTTACTGCTCCCTCATACATATCTTTAATTATGTCTATATACCCCTGAGAAACCCCTTTAACACCTAACACCCTCCATATTAACTCTCTAAGGACTCTATCATAAGCCTTCTCTAGTCAATAAAGACCATGTGTAGGTCTTTTCTCCTCTCCCTATATTTCTCTACTAATTGTCTTAGTAAGAAAATAGCTTCCATGGTAGACCTCCCAGGCATGAAACCAAACTGATTCTCCGATACACTTGTTTCATGTCGTAGCCTCTTCTCAATGACTCTTTCAAAAAGTTTCATGATGTGGCTCATAAGTTTGATCCCTCGATAATTAGTGCAGCTCTGAATGTCTCCTTTATTCTTATAGATTGGTACAATAGTGCTTTTCCTCCACTCATCAGGCATTTTCTTTGATTTTATAATCTTGTTAAACAACTTGGTCAACCAAACTACCCCAATATCTCCCATATGCTTCCAAACCTCTATTGGTATACCATCAGGCCCCATGGCCTTTCCTGATTTCATCTTTCTCAAGGCCTCTTTTACTTCAAGCATTCTAATCCTACATTCATATCTATAATATCCAGTGTCATTTAGATTTATAGTATTTTCAATTCCTATATTCTCAGGGCCATTGTCATTTAACAATTTTTGGAAGTATATTTCCCACCTTTGTTTGATCTCAGTGTCTTTAACTAATACCCTTTGATCATCGCTTCTAATGCACCTAATATGCTCTAAGTCCTTACTCTTCTGTTCTCTTACCTTTGCAAGTTTAAACACATCTTTCTCACCTTCTCTTGTTCCTAGTCTATTATAGAGCTCATCATATGATTTAAGTTTAGCCTCACTTACTATTCTCTTAGCAACGTTTTTAGCATTCTTATATTGTTCATAGTTTTCATTATTTCTAATCTTCTGCCATGCTTTAAAATGCATTCGTTTTTCTTTAATAGCTTTTTGCATTGTTTCATTCCACCACCATGTTTCCTTTGCTAATAGCCTTTTACCTTTAGATACTCCTAAGACATCTTTTGCCACTTTCTTAATGGACTCAGCCATATTAGTCCACATGGTATTTACTTGTTTCATAATTCCAATTTCCTTCTACCATCAACTTATTTTTGAATGAGGTTATTTTCTCTCCTTTTAAGTTCCACCACTTAGTTTTTGGATGTGTATTAAGTTCAGTTCTTTTACTCCATCTTTTGATATGAATATCCATAACCATTAACCTATGTTGTGAGGTTAAACTCTCACCGGGTATCACCTTACAATCCTTACATATAGATCGTTCATTATTCCTAAGTAGAAAAAAGTCTATTTGGCTTTTATGAAGTCCACTTTTAAAGGTTATTAAGTGTTCATCCCTCTTCTTAAAGAGTGTATTTGCAATGGATAGGTTATATGACAAAGCAAAATCGAGGATATTCTCCCCCATCTCGTTTTGTTCACCTATACCATACCCTCCGTGTATTCTATCATATCCTTCCTTATCTTTTCCTACATGGCCATTTAAGTCTGCTCCTATAAATATTCCCTCAGTATTGGGAATTTCGTGCATGACTCCCTCCATATCTTCCCAAAACTGTCTCTTAATTATATCTTGTAGCCCTACTTGTGGTGCATATGCACTTATAATATTTATAATCTGCTCTCCTAGAATCATTTTTATTATTATAATTCTATCACTGATTCTTTTAACGTCCACAACTTTATCCTTTAATTCCTTATCCACTATTATTCCTACGCCATTTCTATTATTTTCCTTTCCTACGTACCATAATTTATACCCATCTATTTCTCTAGCTTTAGCCCCTTTCCACTTGGTTTCTTGGATACAAGCGATGTTAACTCTCCTACGTTTTATCGTGTCTACTAACTCCAAACTCTTACCTATCAATGTCCCTATATTCCATGTAGCGATGCGAATCTTATGATTTGGAGATTCCCTATTTATTATCGCCTTTCTCGACCTGCATGGTATAAACCCATGTCCACTATTCACTGCACCTGGGTTCTGATTGTTCTTATTGTTGTTGTTGTTCTTGATCATTCAAGATCTCCTTATGGATCTTGTTTGCTCTTAATTATCTTAATTACCATTTTTATTAAGATTAGATATTTTACTAACCTTTTATGATCTTATTATTATTATTCAACTAGTTAATGCTTTATTGGTTGAAGATAGCTTATTTCATCCTAAGTTTAGACTGCTCCTCCTTATGTTAGAATTGACCAATGCTTACCAATTAAAGTCAACTCAAAGAGTGGTTAATACAACCCTCATGTAAGGAGGCGTTTAGACCTTAACTTACATCAATGGGAGGTGAGGGAAAAGAACTTGCTCTTGTATACCCCTTACAACCACAATGTTCAAAGTCCACTGGGGTGGCACTAGCTCAACCTTTAATAAGGTTCCTATGAGCATTTTAACCCTAAGTACTCTTTCTAATTGATTTTAATTAAATCCATGAACATTTAAAATGTCTTTCATGGGGTTTATTACTCTCCTAATTTGGTCCAAGAATTTGATAATCCTTATATTGTCCTACTAACCATAACCCTTAACTATGCTTAAATCAATGTCCTTTGTCTATTGAAAATGTCCATTAATATCTATATTTCATTAATTATATTTTCCATATAATTTGCATAATATGAACATTAAAGCATAAATAAATAAGTAAATCTAACCATTAAATCTCCTAAGTAATAAAAGAATTTACAATAACATTAATAATTCAAATAAACACATTTAGCATACCATCAAGATCCAATGATCATCTTTCAATTCTAATCAATTTTCATCTTATTTAGGGTTTAGATCTTGATCTTTTATTTTTATTACATCTACTCATTTTATCATAGTGATCTCATTAGTAGATCATTAATATCATCTTATCACATGATCTGATCCTTCTTGATCTAACCAATCAAGAAGATCTTAAGCCATTTTGTCCAATTTAAGGGCATAGATCTCAATCTATCGCATATTTTCAACATCAAGCTATTTATTTCTTATGATCTTATCATTATATCATCATCCTCACTTATTCATAGTTTCTAATCATCCTTAATCAATCTGATCAAGGAGATTAGTATGTATTTTTAAGGATTTAGTTACTTTTAATGGTCAAGATCTTAATATTTTCCAATTAAATTACATCCAACCCATTTATTAAAGTTATGGAATCATTAGATCATCATGCTAAATGATTTAAATGGTCTAATCATTCCAGATCTTGCAAATCAAGGATGTTTGTACCATTATCTCGTTAAAAATAGAAAGTGTCATGAATTAAATTTATTATTTTATTGGTTCAGTGGGTTCTACTAATCAATAGGAATCCAACTCAACTTTTTTATCTCAATTTGGAGTCAAATTGAGATCAAAATTTGTATTTTAAGATTTCAACCAGTTTTAATGGTTGATATTGATCTTTATGGTTTTTGTTCAATTAATGAATCTAGGGATCTAGAACTTTTATAGTTATCATCGCCCTTATGGTTTTGGGACCTCTTGAATACATCCATCATTTCATATCTCTATTTTAAGATCATCTTGATCATGATCCAAGGCTATTACTATGAATTTTATCAAATAATTCACATAAATACAATTAAAAACATATTTATTATGCATCCATAAGATTCTACATAACATAAAAAAATTCATCAGTGCTTTCAGATTTAAATTTTCACTTGAAATAAGATCTGAATCATAATTTTAAGATTTTAGAAATTTTTAAGGGTCCAAATTGATCCAATCTGTAGCCTAATTCTTTGATCCAGATGTCCATAAATTTTACTATGATTATTGTTCCTAGGTTTTTTGGTGCCCTGGATCCATCTATTGGATTAGATTTACATTTTAAGAACATCTTAGGCATGATCCAAGATTGCTACAATGGATTTTAGCAATTATTTTACATAAATGCAATTAGAAACATAGATCTCATCATTCCAATAGATTTTACATAACATAAGGAATTCATTAGTGCTTTCAGATCTAACATCAGAGCTAAAATGAGGTCTTAATTGAAGAAATAAGCTCTTACTTCAAAGATTGGATGGTCCAAATTACTTCAACAAAATACAACAAAATGGGAGGCTGGCCCGTGCCTGTTACCTGAGATTACCCATCACTAGGGATGGGTGACCAGTGATCGGCAAGACAGTCCAGATCTAGACCGTCGGATCACCCATCGCTTGATCTCTCCGATCTCTCTATATCAAGGGCTAAGATTACATATCCTGAGGTTTTTGGGACCCAAGAAATCATCCAACAGCTCAAAAGTTTCATTTGAGCAGTCCAAGATGGGGATCTCAACCCTATTGTCTGATCCATCGTTCCCAACGGATCAACCGCAGGGGAGATCACTTGAAGGTCGGAGAACTTAAGGGATGTGCCGGAATGAAAGGGGAGTGAAGTGGGTGGCCTACTGTGCTGGTCTGGTGAAGGAATTTCGCTAGAGGAGGGATTTACTGGTGAAAGAAAACCCTAATTTTGGATAATGCATACAGTCCAAAATTTCCTATTGCTGTTGACAGAGAAGGTCGAGGAACATGGGGGAACCATAGATACACCTATCCTGAAGTGATTCAACGGTTCCAGATTGGGTTTCAATGGTGGGATTTTCTGGAATAGGAGGAATAACATGCCAGAGACGGTAACCTTGTAGGCATTATTCTTCGTTTACTTTTTTTTGATGATCCAAAAGGTGGATCATCATGGGATCTTAGGGCTTTTGTAGATCACCTTAGCTCAAACTGATCTAATGGTGGAGATTTGATTTTAATGGGTGGAAATCCATGGCTAATTAGATTAGGGTTTTCTAGGTGGAAACCCTAGTTTATTTGGGACAACGCATCCTTGGACACTTCCGCAAACAGACATGAGTTGTCTGCCCTGGGTGCGTCTAGGGACACGCCCCCTAAGAAAGAAGAGAAAGAGAGGAAAGAAGAGAGAAATAGGGAAGATAGAGAGGACGATTTGAGCTGGGATTTTGGGGCATTTTAGGGGACCTTGTGAAGAACATTAGAAAAAATTTTGGAAAATTTTATGGACTATTTATAGGGATTTTTGAATTTTCCATGATTACATGCCATAATTATGTTTCATTTCTTTTTATTATTAAATTGGCATTGGCTTCCCACCACCACCTCCTTCTCCACTACCAAATGGTAGTGGTTTGACTCATGATGGTGGTCTGTCAGACCATTGGCCCACGTTGTGGGCCCCACTAGTTGTGAAAAGACCATTTTGCCCTTTTAATTCTAAAAATGGAGAAAAATAGGGTTTATTCTTATAAACTTAGAATTGAGTGTACATAGTGTTGTTTCGATAGATTTTCCTAGTACATTACAAAATTTGATGTCTTAGGTCTCAGTTATGAGTAAAATTACCATTTTACCCTTTTATTCACAAAAGTGGAGAAAAATAAGGATTTTTCATTCGGACTCAGAATTCGACATACTTACAGTCATTCAGATAGATTTTTTGAGTACATTACAAATATCCAAGTTTTAAGTCTTGATTTTATTTTTATGAAAATGAATTTTCCTAGAACTCAAAGTTCCAGTTTCACTTTTAGAATTTTAACTTTTAATTTTTAATAATTCAATTATATTCATAAAAATTTGGGTTATTACAATCTTCTCCCTTTATAAATGAGTTTTCATAGTTCTTTCATAGCTTTACATGTGGCCTTGCCACTTAAGGAAATCACTATTTCCTTTCATTCATTTCTCATACTACCTTCTCCTCAAAGGTATAAATTACATGGTTGGTTAATCTATCAACATACTCACACATGACTAACCATGCTATTGCATTATTCACTTAACTAGATTCTCACTAGACTTTTAAAGGGATTAATAACTCTTAACTGAGTTATCCTTTTGTTTCAAAACCTTCTATTACACTTGATTAGTATAATACTTTCACCAATCCTAACTGTAATACTTCATATTTTCTCATCCTTAAGCTATTTATCAAGATTCATATCTTGATATGATTCTAAAAAAACTCACTAATATTCTTTGTAACAATCTTCCAAAATATTGGAAGTAATCATCTCTTTCCTTTTTCTTCCATTATTGGAAGTGATTACCTCATTTCTATTCTAATTTCTTTCTATTGAAAATATCTTTTTAGATCCTAATATTAACTGATAGTTTCCTTGTAATAACTTCTTCCTCAACTTTTCATTATTATTCTTGTACTATGATTTCCCCTTTATTCATAGCACTTGACTTTCTTATTTCTCCTTTTTAAGATTATGTATGGATAATGTCATAGAATCTTTATATATACTCCAGCCACTTTTGTTATCTCATATTCATAATACTATTAAGGGAATGTCAGTTTTTGATTCATGTCATGTTGGGGTTGCCATAACTTTAAAAAACTGAAGATGATTTTCATTTCTTCCATGCAAACTAATATACAATGCATATTCATTTGCAAGCAGAAAAGAAATATCAAAATCATCTTTAGCTTCACCCTTGCTGGCTAGCTACCTGATGCAAGGCTGGCCATATTTTAAGAAGTTGGAGATGATTTTCATTTTTTCCTCACAATAGATGAGCTCTATAATATACTAGGAACAACATAAGGTGAGAAAGATGTGTTTAAACTTGCAAGAGTAAGAGAACAGAAGGGTAAGGACTTAGATCATGTTAGGTGTATTAGAAGCGATGATCAAAGGGTATTAGTCAAAGATGACGAGATCAAACAAAGGTGGGAAACATACTTCCAAAAATTGTTAAATGAAAATGTCTCTAAGGATGTAGGGATTGAAAATACTATAAATCTAAATAACATTGGATATTATAGATATGAACGTAGGATAAGAATACCTGAAGTAAAAGAGGCCTTGAAAAAGATGAAATCAGGAAAGGCCATGGGGCCTGATGGTATACCAATAGAGGTTTGGAAGTATATGGGAGATATTAGGGTAGTTTGGTTGACCAAGTTGTTTAACAAGATTATAAAATCAAAGAAAATGCTTGATGAGTGGAGGAAAAGCTCTATTGTACCAATCTATAGAATAAAGGAGACATTCATAATTGCACTAGTTATAGAGGGATCAAACTTATGAGCCACACCATGAAACTTTTTGAAAGAGTGATTGAGAAGAGGCTATGACATGAAACAAGTGTATAGGAGAATTAGTTTGGTTTCATGCCTAGGAGGTCTACCATGGAAGCTATTTTCTTATTAAGACAATTAGTAGAGAAATATAGGGAGAGGAGGAAAGACTTCCACATGGTCTTTATCGACTTAGAGAAGGCTTATGATAGAGTCCAAGAGAGTTAATATGAAGGGTGTTGGGTGGTCAAGGAGTTTCTAAAGGGTATATAGATATAATTAAAGATATGCATGAGGGAGCGGTAACAAATGTTAAGACCATTAGTGGCATGACTGGTGATTTTCCTGTCACTGTAGGGTTACACCAAGGATTGACATTGAGTCCATAGCTTTTTACATTAGTTATGGATGACTTAACAAAACATCTGCATGAGGAGATTCCCTGGTGCATGCTATTTGCAGATGATATAGTCTTACTTGATGAGACAAGGGAGGGTGTAAACATAAAGCTAGAGTTATGGAGAGAAGCATTAAAATATGAAGGATTTAAAATTAGCCTAACTAAGACAGAATATGTGGTATGTAATTTTAGCAAGGAGAGTAGGAGTGGAACACCAGTCAAGATTGATAACCAAGAAGTCCCCGTGAAAGACCACTTTTGGTACTTAGGATCATTGATCCATGAGAGTGGAGAGATTGAGAGGGAGGTTACCCAGAGAATCCAAGTGGGTTGGAATAAATAGAGACGTGCATCTGGAGTTTTGTGTGATCGGTGGGTGCCACTCAAACTAAAAGGAAAATTCTATAGGATGGCTATAAGGCCGGCCATGCTCTATGGATCAGAGTGTTGGGTAGTTAAGGAACATCATACTCATAGGATGAGCGTCACAGAGTGGTAAGACAAGAAAGGATAGAATTAGAAATGAAAATATTAGAGGAAATTTAGGGGTAACACCAATAGGTAACAAGATGAGGGAGATTAGACTTAGATGGTTTGGACATGTTCAAAGGAGACAAACAATGGCACCGGTAAGAAGGAGTGAGGCAACACAAGTAGAGGGTTCTAAAAGGGCAAGGGGAAGGCCCAAAAGAACGTGCATATAAGTGGTGAGGAAAGATTTAAAAAACTGTGGGACTAAATGAAGCCATGGTATTTAATAGAGTGGAATGGAGGAATAAGATTCATGTGGCCAACCCCTAATTGGGATAAGGTCTTGATGATGAATTCATAATGCTATTCTTAAAGTTCTTAAAAGCAATGATAATATTCATCTCTTTCACTTTCATATATATATATATATATATCATTGGTTTCAAAATTTCTAGATTATGTATTTCCTCATGCTTCTTTCAAGCATACCTCATAACTTTTCCATATCATACTAACCCTTTATTTGAAGTATTCTTGATAATTCCTATTAAAAGAGTCCATATTGACTTTGTAGTCATCCACTATCAAGCCTATAAAGACTCCATAATTTACCATATATTCTTCAAGTCTCAATAATCTACCATAAACTCTTAATGGTTTATGTAATCAATGGCAAGATTATACTAAAAAGTATTTCTTTATAGTACGCTATAACATTAGTAAGAGATAATTTTCTCTAACTATCAAAGTCATTTCACAATGCATTTTCATCTCCAATCTTTGTTGGGTCAACTTTCATATCATCCTTAGAATTTATATGACTCTAAACTTTGCTTTCTTCAATCAACGTGTACACTTACCAGATAGTTGACAAGTTTTGTAAGTGTCTAGCATATACTCTATAATTTCTCATCATTTTCTTATATCAATTCCATATATTATTACCAATTCATCTAATATATTTCATTCTCCTCAAATTGATGAATATCATTTATCCAACTCATATAACTCAAAATTTGTTTTGATTTCATATTATTATGTTTCATTTCAAATTCACAATTGATGATAATAAATTTGGGAATTACTCATCCTTATACAATAAAGACTACTTAATTTCCTCAATAATATCATTTATGTTCAATGCATCCTCACATTGGTCCTTCCTTTTTCTTTTTCTAAGGAAATTTATTGCTTTTCTAATGTAAATTTCTATAATCACTCCTTATCCTCGAAATTTATTCTTTTCAACTCATTCAATTAAGTTGATGTCATTTTCCTCAACTACTATAGATATTTCCTAATTCAATCTTATGTTAGATTAAAAATCCCCAACATATCTTGAAATTTCTAACCACATATTTCTCCAAAATCTGGATTCATACCTCATTCATAATCATCTTAGTTGTCCAAAATTTACACTTAAGTTTAGTTGCCTATATTTGTTTATAGGTCTTCATTCCTCGTGTTTATTTCACCATTCCTTCAAAATATATTTCTCCTTACTATATATTTAAAATCTTTCAATATCACCAAACCTATCATATAAGTGGAATCAATATCTCTATTTATATATAGCTCTTTATTTGCCATGATCAATAAGATGTACTCTTCTTTATGAAAATCAATAACTATATTTTCCCAAATCATTATATCAATATTTCTCTTTTATTTTCCATGATCATTTCACCATCGATGCCAAATGTACTTCTCTTTACTATAGTCCCAAAATTATTTTCAACATCACCAAAGTTATCATATCAATATCCCTCTAATTCTTGATAATCCTTTTGTGCTAATTTCCACAATTGATTTAGCATACCAATATAATTTCTAATTTAGTGATTTCATATTTGTTGTACCATATGTATGGACTATAATTTCTTTGTTAACCATATATTACCATGGTTTAATTATCATTCTTAATAAGTTTGGGATTACAATTTTCCCATTTCAACATATCTAACTCTCTTCTTCCTTATCATTTTTTTCTAATTTTAAAGACTACCTCTTCATGCTCTAAATTTTATCCTTGTTAAGCATTTCTCTTTTACTAATTTTTGGAGAGAATGCACTCAATTATCTCCTTATTTATCTTCATTTAAACTATTCTCATTTACTAATTTTAAAATTGCTTACTTATCTCCTTAAATTCCTTTCAAGCAATATCATCTCTATTTTGATGATTAAATCCATTTACTAATTTCCATAATACTATATATGTAGCAATTGTAACTCTTACATTTATATTTATTATTTATTAATTTTTTATTTTGTAATAATTCTAATGTTTCTTCTTTAGTACCTATTGCTTCTTCAAATTATACTTCACCTTTCCTATAAAGGTTGAAGTTTTTCCTCCACCATTTCCAATTTATCACTTCTTTCTCTTAATCTCCATTATTTCACTTAATAATGGTTATATTTGTACTTCTATTGGTGTACTTTATTTCTACATATATATATGTTTACTTAAGACTTCAGGTTAGACCTGAATATCATATATTACATCTTTATCTATTGTAATATTTTCCTTATTGATTTCTATAACTTACTATTCCCTCTAATGGGATTCCTACTTACTAAGTAGTATTCCTAGTCCCTTCACTACGTAATATCTACTTGTACATTACTATTCCTACATGAGTTAATTACACTAAATCTTTCTACACTCATCCTCAACTAATGAGTTAACTCTTTCTATACTCATCCTTAACTAATGAGTCAACTCTCTCAATATTCATTCTCAAATATTAAGGCTACTCTTTCTGTACTCATCCTTAAATAATGAGTCAACTTTCTCTGTACTCATTCTCAACTAATAAGTCTCTCCTATTTATCAATTCACTCACTATTTCCCATCCTCAACTTAGATTGTCACCATCATATTAGATATAAGGGGTTGTAAGTGACTATATGAACCATGCTCTGATACTAACTGTGGTGACCCGGGTTTTTGAAATACATTTTCGTTATTTATTTTCAAATGGTGGTGGACCAATTTTGAAAACTTAAGTAGCAGAAATATTTTCTTTGAAATTCTTTTCAGAAAACCCAAATGCCACATTTCACTCACATATACATACATAATTTTGTATACAACATATGTTTCCAACCAAACTCATTTTATTAAAATTGTAGGATCAATCCAATGGTTCACATACACAACCCCTTTATTACATCTTGTGTCCATAATACACAAATCAAAATACAATCCAATCCTTTCCACAATAGTACATAGTCTTGATCAACAATATGGACTTCCCATGTCGTATCCCTCCATTCTTTTCTTTCTATATCTGAGATATTGTAAACATTCAAACATTTACAATATCTCAGTAAGCTATGCTTCCTAGGGGATTCAAGAACATATGGAATCATATAATTCAAAAGTACAGTATTCATAATCATCATATTCCATATGAATCACATAATTCAATTTCCATGAACCATACCATATATGATCATTCTATCATATAATTTACCATGTAACATCTACTATGATAATTCCAAACCACTCACCACTATATCGTATGTAAATATATATATATATACGGTAAAAAATAGTGAAAAATAGTTAGTATCTCAAATATCAATAATCATACTCAGATGTACTGAGTTGATAAATCATCAAGACTTTTTCTATGAAAATACTCCCTCATTAGGGCAATATTAGCATCTCACTATGTTATGCGTCATAATGCAAAATACTCAAGGACTACTATGCTATAGTTTGATTCGTACTAATGTGCTCGGATAACTGCCCTCTTCACTACTAATACCACAGTGGAAAATATTGTGTCACTGCTCATATGGGGAGACAGGACTATTATAGTGGGGCCTTCCCATAATTGTCCCACCCAACTCTTAACCTCTCTTTCAGCAAACTAGGGCCACTTCACCAAACCTTCACATATAGCTAAAATAATCATAGAGTATAAGTATATATTGAAATGGACTATTGATAAGTCTTAAGTGTTTAATTTTGGCCAAAAGAGCCCTCGTTTAGCATTTAATTAGATCATCTAACTCATCATTTTGATGATTTTTAGATAAAATATGAAATTTAGCTCAAATTGATCATCCAACCATAATTTGTCAAATTTAATGATCAGATGATCATTAGAGCTAATCAGATGTATAATGTAGATGACTTTAATTTAGGCTTTTATTTTGTAGATCAACCAAAAGAGGCATGGATGGCTCAGATCAAATTTCAACGAGGTAGATTATTAAAAAGGGCATTGGATGGACCAGATCACTCACTAAAGCAAGATGGGATAGTTTCATAAAAGAAAATTTGATTTAAAGGAAAGAGCATTTTTTTTAAGGGAATGGAACGATGCAAAATAGAAGACACTCCAAGTTGGAAAGTCTTAACCATAGTGGAATTGGAAAGAGGGGAGTTTATATAAGAGGAAGCAGTAGGTGGAGAGAAGTAGCCTTGGCCTTGGACTGTAGGAGACAACAGCAGGGGAAGCATTGCCAACTCCTTCTCTTTTTTGCTGTTTTTAATTTCCATTCCCTCGTTTCATTGTTTTCTTGTGTTTTCCATTCCTTTTTATTCCTAGTTTCTTTGGTTTACTATTTTTTTTTTTTTCTTTCCATTGTCTTCTCTCTCTCCCACCTGTCTTCTCCTCTCCTTTATCTGCTTAGGCCTCTCTCTTTCCCTTATTGCTCCCTGCACCAGCCCCTGTCTTCATCTATTATGTTGCTTCATCAACCTCTCCACCACTACCTGCTCTCCCTTTCTCAGTCCTTCATCTTTGTTTTTGTTCACTGGCAACACCGGCCCAAACTTACCTTCCTATCTCCATCATCACCATAAGGCACTATCTCCCTCTGTCGGTTTATTGCCTAGTTATCTCCATCGTCAATTTTTTTCAAAAGAAAACCCATTTTCCAGCACTATTTTACCTTTGCCTCATCGTCTCTTCCACCTCTGTCTCACTTCTAGATCCAGACGACACCAATTCTAGCACCGGAGTTTTCCACTTTCTCCTCCCCTTATCTGCTTCACCTTCACCACCCAAATCACCCACACCCCTCTCTACATCTCTAGCTACCCGACACCGATCTCAACCCACCGGTGGAGCTATCAAGAGAAGCTAGCATTACCACCTGATCCACTATCCCATCATTGTCACACAAGCAGGCACCACACTGCTCAGCCCCATGATCTCTGATCTCTCCATCACCGACACCGCCTAGCAGCACTGGTTAGGCCAACTCCTCTCTCTTCCTCCTTTCTTCCTCCTCCCTCTCGTTCTCCATCATCTCTCCCTTCACCATAAGAGAAAACCCAAATCAATTTTTCCCCTAATTTCTCTCCTCCCTTCTCCCCCATCCCCTCCTTCACTACATCTTCTTCTCCCTCTGTTACCATCCCCATAGTTGGGTTTTTGTTGGTTTCCATTTAAAACAAAAATTTAGTAAAAATTCCACTTCTACCCTTGGTTAAAATTCCAAAATCTCATTTACATCCCTTCTTTGTCTTTTAGCCTATTTTGTCTTTTTATTTATTCTTGTTTTGCTTATCTAGGTTTTACCCTGTTCTTAGATAATTCTAGAAATAAGATCTTGGTTGATTTAAGCATACCCGAATCAATGATTTAGCTTAAACCAGTAGGATAGCTTCAATTCTTGATCCTTTTCACACCAAAATTTCAATAAAATTTTAGTCCACATTCTTAGGACACTTCCTTGCTTATCCAATGCTCATGATCTTTTATCTAAACTCCAAAAATCAGATATGAGTCGTCAAAACCCAAAATCCTTATTTAGCCTAGATCTCTCAGATTTTTTAGAATCCTCTTAATTGATCTGATGGATCGTCAATCAGAAGCACCAAAAAGAGACTGTTGAATGATGATTGAAGCTTATGAGACTAGATCTAAAGAAATTGATGATAATCAATCTAGGGAAGTGACTTTTTCTTGTTTTTATGGCTAAGTTTTTGTATTTTTGAATTGCACCTCTATAATTTCATTGATTAAACAAATCTGAAGTATAATTGTAATTTCTATTAATTTCTATCATTTTATTTTATTTTTTTGAATAATTAAAATTTATTAAAACTAATTTCTTAAAGCGAGTCTCTGTGGGATCGACCCATACTTGCACATCCTACACTACAATAGCCCATGCACCAATGTAAAATACAACAATAAGTGTTTAATTTTGCATAAAAACCACCCAATGAGATACCCATGTGTTATAACTTAAAGTGTTAAATTAGGATTTTTTGACCAAAATTCATAACACATGCATTTTTGACCTAATAACCCAAAAGTTTGATAATTTGTAGGTCTAGAGGTTAATCTAAGGTTGATATGTGATTAACCATGTTTTTTTAGAATTTAATTAGGAACTTTCACTTTTTGTAAGAAGATAGATGGTCATCTGATGGGCGAGATCGATCGAGATGAACATTTGAGATCAAGATCAAAAGATCAAGTCAAAGCCTTAAAAGCATCACTTCAAGGCCGAGATCATATTGTAGGCTAGTAATGGATGTGATTAAAGGAGCTAAACATGACCAAAGTGGGCCCATCAAGTAAGCCATGCATTTCCACCACCTTTGCATGGAAGCCACTTAAACAACCTTAGTCATATAAGCCATGAAAGATAGTGACAAGCTAAAGAGTCCAAGCCACTCAAACCAAGGAATGGAGCCAAGAATTCAAGCCAAGGAAGCTTCCTAAGCTAGCCATGAGCTTAGCCAGTGAATGCTTCAAAGGTAGCCATTTATGCCATCAAGCTAAGCTAAATGGAAAGCTAGTATTGGAGGAGATTGAAGAGAGTTATCCACGAGTTATTTTGAAGATAATATAGGGAAAATATTTTAAAATAAGTGGGCAAGTAGACCAATGGGATAAGAACAACCAATTTTTAGAGTTTTTCTCACTTTAAATTTCCTCCTTACCCTTAAGATGCACTATAAATTTCCAAAATTCTCACTCCTTCGACCTCTTAGGAAACCTCCCAACCAATCAAATATCTCCATCAAACACCTCCAATCTATTTCCCACTTTATTCCTCACCCACTTTCCTATTTGGTAGGCATTCAATGACACTGAGAAAGGGGGAGACACCCCTTCCTAAAAAGTAGGCATCTCCCACCTACTCCCTTTCCTTAAGACAACCTTCCTCCCACTCACTTTCCTATTAGAATTCTACCCTTTTTCAACCATGCTAGTGATTCAATTTAACCTATTTCCATCCACACCACACCTTAGTGTTAGGCACTTAGAAAAAATAGGAGAAGACTAATAAAAACCCTGCCAAACATAAGCCAAGGGAGACTTTTACAAAAGGAAAAAGAAGCCTCCGCCATTAGGAAGGAGACATCCTCTTCTGTGACGACCCAAGTTTTTATATGATGCAAGTTTGATAAAAAGGCAAGATCTCTTGTTTTATAAATATGAAATGCATAAAAATCTTTTTCGTTTGGAAAACAATCTTTCATAAAAACCTCGAGTGTCAAAACACATTTTCCAATTATCTAACCATGGAAAAGTTTTAAATCAACATTATTCCCAAGAAAGTGCTAGTCACAGCCTCAGCTATGGAGAGTAACTACAATCAAGTAACATTGAAAGATAAGGTAGGGGTTTACTTACTTGCACTTAGTCTGGGTGTCTTCTGTGACAAGCGTTCCTTGCTCTTAAGTGTTTACTTTGTGTCTAAAAAATGTTGAGGATTGGGTGAGTATATACTATACTCAGTAGGAGTCCATCACTACTAGTTTTACAATGCATGCTATTTTTAAAATCATATGCTCTTTCAAGACATGTGCATATTTGAACACTCATGCTCAATATCGATACCAAAAACAATTGTCAAATTGAAATACTAACAACTTAAAGAATCGCACAAACCAAGTCGAAAGTATCATATATATATATCATAACATAATGATATGCATAAGATGCTTCATTGAATCCAACTCATGGATATCTAGTATGGTATGGTCGACCAACCTCATATCATGCCATATGCAATACAAATAAGTCCACGAAACCATAGGGTCCAACTATGTCCATGACCTCGCCTCCGTGTGGTCCCCGGGTACCTGAGGACACTCGGTCATAGCCTCAACGGGGCCTATGACACGTCGACCAAGTGTTGTGACACCAGTGGTAGCCCCCTATACCACATGCAGTTGACGTAGTGGTAGAGGCTAGAGGCCAACCCAAACCTCTCGGCATAGCACCCACGAGCTTATCAGCCCAAATCATATCAGATCAAACAAGCAAAAACCTCTTTTTCAAAACCTATCCTCTTTGGGTCCCTCACAACTGCCTGACCCTCACAACTGCCTACCTAGCGTCTTTTGGTAACCCTCAAGGACATGCAATCTTTTAAAAACTCAATGCTCGCAAATCATACAATATATGCAATTGTTTGCAAAACATATCTATGCATAATGTATATGCAATTATTTGCCAAATATATCTATGCATAAAGCATTTATTATATGTATGCTAAATTAAGTCATGCTAAACAAGCCATATACTTAAAACATGTATTCTCAAAACAATCATGACTCTTTAAAAAAGTCTAGTAACGATAGAGCACCTACCTGGCTAGGTCGTGCTAACCCCTTTGTCCTCGTATGCTCTTGAACATGGTTTGGGGAATCAAGGTTATTTTGGCCTGTCTTTTATAGGTTTTAGAGTAGTTGGTCTAACTACTTAGGCATTAAGGGTTCATCCCCATGCCTATGGGTGTCCTAAGGTCCTAATTGGGCCTTGGTATCATCAATTTTCCAATGGTCTAGTGGCCACGCGCCACCATCCTATTCTAAGGGTCATGCCCACCTTAGATTGGGCCTTGATTAGGGATTTTATAGTTTAGGCGGACACAACGCCTATTATGGCGCCTCAATCGGAGCTTTAGATCTCAAGTTATAAGCTTTTTAGTATCACATGTACATAAAGGCCTTTAGGAGGTGGAATCCCAGAATGCTAACGCGTTGCGCGTCAGCGGCATGCGCCCCAACAGGCACGTCTGCAACGCGGACAACCTGTTTCGTTCTGTCTGGAACGTTTCGTTAGTTGGGGGACCGGGGCATCCTCGGGATGCCTTGCTTTGACCTTGTCAAACCAGTGGGGCCCAGGGATCGTCCCTGGGTCCTTGGTGACTCTCTAGGGCTCATTTTTGCATGATTTTTCATGGAAAAACTTAGGGAAACTGAGCCTAGGACTAATGTGAAGACGGGTTTTGAGGGATCTTGGGCATACCTGGCTCGTTGCTGGGTTTTTCTCCATGTTTCTCCTCTTGGTTGCTTCTCTAAAATGGGTTTTTCTCAAGCTTTTGGCTGCCATTAGAGGCACCCAAGAGCTCTATTTATAGAGCTATAAGATGGTTCTGGAGGGGGCTCTCACCGCCCTTGAATGGCGGTGGAGAAACCTCCAGAATGGTGGTGATTTCTCCTCCAATCACCGCCGTTCTAGAACCCTCTAGGAGGTTGAAGAAAGGGGGTGCTCGTATCAAAACGGACCCCTGTGTTTTGCAGGCTAAATCCTTTTTTTAGTGAAAATTATATTTTTGCCCCTGAACTTCAAAGGGCCATAACTTGCTCATTTTAACTCTGTTTTGGGTGATTTTGGTCTTGTTGGATTTCTTTTTCCGAGACACACCTAATGATACCATTTTCAGGACCAAATTTCTGGGTTCAGTTAGGGTGACTAGTGAAATGACCAAAATACCCTCATTTCCAAAAAGTGAACTTTTCATTGCTAACTTGGGATTTTAATGTTACAAAATTGGAGTCATTACATCTTCCTAAGGTGTTAGTTTGCTCTCTTTTGCTTTGGATTTCTATTTTTTATGTGAACCTACTATTTTCCTAAGGTGGGAGGCACTTTTTCATCATGTGACCTTGAGGTCATGGGTTCAAGGAGTGGAATCAACCTCTTGCAAAATGCAAGGTAAGGCTACCTACTATAGGCCCTTGTGGTCCACCCCTTCCCCGGACCCTGCTTAGGCAGGAGCTTTGTCCACCGGGGCTGCCCTTTTTTTTGGGATGCACTTCTTCAAGCTATTCCATAACTGGTTTTAGGTCATTTGATTATCCTTCCAAGGTTGGTTCATTCCCCCTCTTCTCTTGTTTGATCTTAGTGTTATTCATGTCATCTTTTACTTTGTTTTCCTTTAGCTTTTCTTTCCTTAAACTAAGATTCAAGGATGGTATTTTCTTAGAGTGACAGCCAAGGGAAATCATCTTGAATCTAATATTGGCCTTTAATTTTCATTGCATCTTTATTCTCTTTTAACCCTCTTGATTTTCTGACTTTGGTTGGTTGAGTTCCATTGGATTGTTGCCTTAGTTTTGCATAGGATTTTCCTTTGATTTCAAGCATAAATGTTCATGAATGAATGTTGGAACAATTAAAAAAGAATTTGGCTTGGAATTAAGGAGTGATTGAGATTAAAGGAACATCATTGTAATAGCATTTAAGTTTCAGATTTGAACTATATGAATGGAATATTATGTTGATAACATTTTGGATTTGATTCAATGAGTTTAGCTGGAATTTTTAAACTTGTTCTTGAATGTTTGAATGCATTAGGAGTGACTAAACTCATGTTCTACGAGTGCTATTCATTAAAAGTTTCAATTACCTTACTGCTGGAATTTCTTTTCATGCTTTGTTTATGTTAATTTCCCGCACCATTCAATTCATATTCACTTGATTTTTCAAGAGGCTATTTAGATTGTTAGATTGCACCTTTAATACTTGAGTAGAATTGCATGCTTAGGTTTTCAATAGAGTTGCTTTGATCCACTTATATCCAATGAATCCTGTATACCATTCCATTTTTACATGGATGATACTTGGGTAGTTTTCCTTTCATTGTGTGTTAGTAGTAATCTTTACTTTAATTCACTTGTTGGTTGTAGTTAGATTTTAGTAGTTTGCATCTTAATTAGTTTGATTGGAAAAGTAATTTTTTAATGCATGTTTTTGTAGACTAGTTGTTAATTTCATGTTTAGGAAAGTAGTTTAGCAAAGTTGATTAATTGCATTTTAGAAAAGTTTCACTTTAGGAAATTTTTTAATTAGGAAAGTCATAAAATTAGAAAATTTTAATTTACGAAAGTTTCAATTTTAGTTAGTGAATGTTTTAGGAAAGTTTTCTATTTAGCATGCTTCTTATTTTTGCTGAGTTTCCATTTCTTGTTTTTTTCCTAGTTTCCGTTTCTTGTTTTTACTTAGTTTCTAATTTCATGTTTTAATTTCCATTCTTAGTTTAGGACAAAAATCACTTGAATTTATGCTAGTTTAGATAGTTTAAAGTAGGTACTGCTAGCATCACAATAGTTCACTCCTTGTGGGATCGACCTCACTAGCTTGCTATATTGCAAATGATTAGTGTGCTTGCAAGTTTTAATTAAAACGACAACAAGTTTTTGGTTCCATTGTTGACAAGTTGCAACAATTTGTGCAGTGTTTCATACTTTAGATTATTCTCCTCTAGTCTAAGTTTAGGGTATTAAATTAGGATTTTTGCATAATTTTTGCATTTGTTGCAATTTTCCTCATGTTGGTCATATTTCTTTGTTTTTTCTGCTTGGGAAAATTGGCAAAGGAGTGGCAGTGATCATGTCGGCCACAATTTCATCATCTTAGATTAGGTTTTATTGCTTTCCTAGATTAGGATTGAGTGAAACTTGTAGTGAGGCCCAGTGTAAATTGTAATTTATTTATTATTTAATTTTAAATGAGTTGTAATAATGCAAGGCAAGTGTGGGCTATGGTGGCCACACTTGATCATCTTCGGACCCCTCACTATATCTCTCACTCAATTTTTGGGCTAATTTGCATTTGGATGTTAGTATGATTCATATAGATTAGGATCATTCATTGATAATTGTGGCATCTTTACTTAGGATTGTTGCATTAGAGCACCTATCTAACCTTAGTTGGATAGCATATAGGTTGCATTAGTTTTCTTTTGTTTTTCATTGCATATTTATAGCTTTATGGTAGAATGGAATAAATGATAGTAAGGGCCTTACTAGAACCCTTATAAGATAAGGATAGGATTTCACCACCAGTTCCTTAGCCCACTTAAGAATCAATCAACATCTTTGTATGCAATCCCAACCCTTGAATTTAAATTTAAAATTAAGTAGAAAGAGACTTAGGGTATCAAGCTCATGGGACCCTTTTAGAAGACATGATCTATTGTCACTCTAGTAATTTCTAAACACTATGGCTATGGGGGTGTCTTAAAATCCAAATGATTTTTCCACACTTTTCCTTGATGTAAGTTGAGGTCTAAACTCCTCCTAACACTAGGATTGTATCAACCACTTTTGAGCAAAACCTAACTGGTACGCAGTAGTCAAATATGGATAAAAGGAGGAGCTGTTTAGATTTACGTCTAAGAAGCTACCGCCTATGAACCAAGCAAAGATAATCAAAACACTGCTTGATTAGTGCTTACTAAGAATGGTAGGACTGTCGAATGAAAGTCAAATTTGTGGTGGTATCTGGTGGTGCCATGGAAAGTGATAAAAAAAAGAAGTATGAAAAACATCAAAATTGGAAAGCTCTCATTCTATTAGTCCATATGGCAACTTATCCTAATAAGATTTCACTTAATTATCTTTAAAATATTCCTTAAAATCTCATGGATAATCCTCTTAAGTTTCCTCCAATCCTATCCTTCCATTTGGCTTAGTTTAATGGCCTTGAAACTTCGAGGGATCCATTGGCTGGGCTTCATGGCTGGCTTAGATGGCTCTCTTAGATTGGCTTCATGGATCCATCCCTTGTCTTGAGTAGCTTGAATGATTTGGCTTGGATTCCTTAGCTTATCACCTTCTCCCATGGCTTTTATGGCTAAGGTGGCTTACATGCAACCCACTTTGGCCACCTTTAGGCCCTTTAATTACATCCATTTTTGGTCCTAAATATGATCTCCATGCTTGCCCTCATGTTGGATTGATGATTCTTAGGCTTTTGACTCAATCTTTTGATCTTGATCTTCACTGTTCATCTTGATTGATCTCAGCCATTGAATCATCTCTCCAAGAGCTTTGCTTTCTTCAAATTTCTTCCTAGGGCTCTAATCCATAAAAAACTCTATGAAGCACAATATAGGTTGTTTAGCATTCATTCCACTTCCTACAAAAGAGTAAAAAAAACTAATTAAATCCTAAAAATGCATGTGTTACAAATTTTCTTCTAATAAACCTAATTTACCCTTATAAGTTGTGAGACATGGATAAGTAATTGGGTAATTTTTATGAAAAATTAAACACTTATCATATTTTATGATAGTTTATTCTTGAAAAATATTTACACACAACAAATAGTCAAGACTAATAGATAGGAATGACTTAAAGACCCTAAGAAAAATCAGTGGAGACCTATAACCCAATAAGTTTAGAGACTACTTTTTTCAGAGTGTTATGACTAATCTCAGAGTCTCTTTATCGTACATAATATAACTTGATCATGCTATCCTTATTTTGGTTAACTATTAAGAATAAATAGGATTAAAAGCTTTCTTTCCAGAAAATTTATTGAATCTAATATGTTTTAAGAAACCTAGGGAGTGATATAGGCTGTTGTTGTTTAGTGCAGAGGCATAAAACTTACCCAATACCTTATACCACTAGTTAGCACATTGAGCCAACTATTATTAAGCTTTTTCTTCTTTAACTCAGTTTATCTTAACCAAGAAAAGCCAAAAACATAACCATTACCCATTTTCCAAATGACTAGGAGTTAGCAGAAAAAGTTCAAAAGGACAAAAAGTCAAAGAAGTGAGAAAAATCAGAAGCTTTTCTTTCAAAGAAGTTAAAAATAAAAATAAAAAGAAAGAAATGAAAGAAATTGACAAACTGTACAAAGGAAATTCACTTCAACAAATTCAGAAAAAAAGGAATTGTCTAATAGTCAAAAAGAAGATCTCTACTCAATTTTGAACCTTTGATTTGTGCTATTTGAAGACGTATGGATCTTAGGTGGAATATAGCCTTAAAGAGGAAATAAAAAGAAGGAACTAAGCCAAAATACCCCTACTATTCTTGGTAATGACATCCACTCTTAAGGATCACTTTCCTTTATCTCATCAACACTTAAAAATTTATGTGAACCATTAGTTTGTTGTATTTACTCACATAATGAGAGAAATATGTTTAAACCCTTATCTAAGAGCTTCGTTTCTGAGGGTATACTTGTGAGAATTTGAGGTCAAGGCATATTTTCAATGGAATTTAAGCATATCAGTTAGAAGTCATGACTTATGTGGTTGTACACACACATGCATTCAAAGAAATAACTAGAATAAAATGTTTTTAGTATGTGTATGATTTGTAAAATTATCAATCATCTCTATTAAGTTGTAAAAAACTAGTAGATTGCTTATGAATAAGGATTCATTGAGATAAAATATGAGAATCAACCTTAGGGAATTTTTTGGGTATATTCACTATAAACCCTCACGAGGCATACCTTGTCCACTAGGGGTAACCTAGGGGTTTAAGGGCTTGTTGTATATGCTAAATGCAATCATAAGTAACTATGAAAATGACAATCATTTTATTTTCATTATTTTTCACATGTTTTGCTAAGGACTAGAAAATTTTTAGTTGGGGAGTGTGATAAGTGCGCAACTTTGTGTAAAAAGTACCCAATTAGTTACCCATGTGTTATAAATTATAATTTTAAATTGGGGCTTTTAGCTAAAATTTTGTAACAGAAGCATTTTTGACTTAATAATTCAAATATTTGATATTTTGCAAGTTCGTGAACTAATCCAGAGTAAGTATGTGAATGATCATAATTTTCTCAGAATTAATTAGAAATTTTCTTACTTTGTAGGTCTTGTAAAGGAAATCCAAAAGGTTGAGATTGATTGAGATGGAAATTGAAGCCATTCATGAGGTTTTCCAATATAACTAGTAAACCTAAGCAAGCCAAAGCCTAAATGTCATCAATCCAAGGTGTAGTGAAGGTTCAAGACTATCTTAGAGCAAGCTAGAAGGTAATTAGAGAACCAAAAGGTGACTAGAAATGGACCCAAGCCCAAGCCATGCATTTCTACCATCTTTGCATGGGAGCCATTGAAGCCACCTATGGCATTAAAACCATGAAAAAGGGTGACAAGCCATAGGAGCTACTCAAGCCTTGAAGTAAAGCAATGAAACCACTTGAGCCACAAAAGAATGAGCCATCAAGCCAAGGAGTGCAACATGGAGTCACACAATTGGAGCATCAATTCAAGCAACTTTCCTATGTTAAAACTATGGTTTCTAAGGGATTTTGTGAGATTAATGTTAAAGCTAAGATGATCATGCATTAAGGGACCCATAAAGAGAGAAAAACCTATATTCCTATTACATTTTCTAACCCTAATCCACCCATTCTACTATGGTTCCACATTTTTAAGCAAAGGAGGGAGCAACCATCCAAAAGGAGGATGCCCCCCCCCCCACTTTCCAATTTGGTCATCAAAGGTTTCTCAAATAGGAAATCTTAGATCTACTTCAATCCAATTAACTTTAAAACCCTATATCTTTACACATCTTGCCTAAACCTTATTCCTTGACTTTCCACCATTCAAATCCCATCCAATTAGGAGGGTGGAGAGCCACTTTCCTTCTCTGGAAAAGAATGCCTTCTCCACTTTCTAATTTAGAAACTAGCCAGCTTATATTTATTTCTCTCTCTTATGTCATATTTACAGAATTTTCTAATTAGACGTGGGGTGGCACACCTTAAAACCAAGCTTTCCTTTGGTGTTATTTGCATCTGGACTTTGGGATTATTTATATGCTTTTATCCCTTTTGATTTCTAGTTATTGTATTGGTTATTTTCTCTCCAATTTAGGTTAATAGTTTTCTTGCTTTAGTTTAGTTTTCATTGCTTAGTTTCTATTTTTTTGTTTTCTATCTTTGCACCTTTCTTTCCATCTACCTTCCTCCTTTCTTATTTACCTTTCTTATACTTTTTTTCTTTGTTATTACCTTAATATTTAAGTTAACACATCTCTGGTAGTGACAGCCAAGAGAAGAGCTAGCTTAAATCCTTGAGTTCCCCCCTTGAATTACATGTTTTCTACTCTCGTTTTCCCTTAGTTTTGGGCAGTTTTTCCTTACTTAGTTCACCAACTTAGCTTTCTTTTGTATTTAATTAATTCCTGGGTTTTATATGCATATGATTATAGTATAGATTATGAGCATCATATTGGAATTTTGTTGCTGTTTAGATAGGATTTTAGGTTTTAGAAAAGTGCACAATTTTCATATTTTGTGTACAGTTTTATGCTCATAATTTTGATGTGATTCAATAAATTTCTTTGATGTTTCTTGTTATAGAATTTTTATTTCATTAAATTAATTAAAATTTGGGTTGTTTTCTTGCATGAAAATTGTGGTTTCAATAGCTTTTTAATGCAAGATTATTGGCTGGTTTTAAGTACCAAAATCTAGGAATTGGTTTTTCCTTAACTTTATGCTTTAATTCCAACTATCAAAACATCTTATTTTCTGAATACTTAGGTACCCACTTAGATTATCATGTTGTTTATTATATTCCATAGTTAGGTTGCATAGTAACTCACTGTAAGTGCATTATATTTCACCATCTTTAGGGCACCAAAATCATGCGGTCAATCCAAAAACCATGCTCGTGGTTCTAAATCCCTTTCCTTTTAGATTCTTGGTTAATTTATTTTTTGAATTTTGGAAGGTTCCATATTTAGGAAGTTTTAAGTTTTAAAAAGTGTTAAATTTAGAAAGTCACTTTAATGGTAGTTTTGATTCATAGGCTTGTTTCTAATTTTTTGTTAAAGTTAATCAATTTGAATAAAATCCAATCCATTGTAAATATGTGAGATTCCTATGGGATTAATCTTGCTTGTATGAAAATACTACATTGATTCATGTGCTTGCGAGTTTACCTTTAAAATCACAACATGCATAGCTCTTTAAAAAACTTGGCATATGCATGAATATCCCTTATAGCATTGAGTAATGGAATATTTATTTGCACATATTTAAACACTTCCATCATCTCATTGAAATTTATTCTCTTCTTAGCCTTGTTTAGTAATTGAGGGAATGGGGCATTGGGTAAATAGGGTGCCTCCACTATAGGCTTAGATGGAGTAGGAGATTTTTGTCTTATCTCATTCTCCAATGTTTTTGCTTTTTCATTCTCATCTTCCTTTTTCTTAGGCTTCCCTACTCTATTATCAACTAGATGGCCACTCCTAAGGGTTGTGATAGACTTGGCATGCTCATGGGGTCGTTACGAACTACACCCTAAATATAATTGTCCCTTAGGATTTGGGACATGCTAACTAAACTTTCCTTTTTCCCTTTCACTTAATTTAGCATAAAATTGGCTTATTTACATCTCTAACTTGGTGATAGCTTGAGAATTTTGTCAATTCTCATTTTGAAATTGATGTCAAGTATTTTTAGTGTCTTGATTTTGTTTTATGAATAGCTGAATATTATCCTCAATTGATGGTTGCTTTGGTTGTTGATGATACTGAAAATCAAGTGACCGAGAAGCCAAAATCCTAAGGAAGTCCTGAACATGGGGATTCATAGATGTACCTCCTTGGTAATTATTCTTGGACCATGACAAATTAGGATGCCTAGTCCATCCTGGATTACAAATCATAGAATATGGATCATTGTTGCTAGGGTTGCTATATGCACCAAAAGCATTTGCTTGCTCTAAAAGGTATTCAGGGTACACTTTATTTGATGGACAAGATATAGTTAAATGGGATGGACTAGAACAAGTAGCACATACCTCTTCTTGTAGTTTATGGGATAGAGTATCAGCCATGAAAGATTCAAACATAGTTTCAAGTTTGTCCATTCTTCCACCTAAAGGCTCCAATTTGTTTAATTTTTCAACTACAGAGTCAAGCTTATAAGACATGTCTTATGGTACTCCAACTTAAGATAAGCCTCCTCTCTTTTGTGGCTAGGAATTTCTCTCTCTCCTATGAGAATAATCTCATTGTTGTGAATTGTCTGTTCAAGTTTGAAAAAATTCTAATGCCTCTGTTTCACTTTTCATCATAAGAGCCCCTCCACTTACTGCATTGTTGATTTGTCTATTTTGAGGTGCTAATGCCTCATAGAAATACTAAACTTGCTGGCATTTTTCAAATCCATAATGGGGCAATTTTGGAGTATTTCATTCCATCTCTCTTAGCATTCACAAAATTGTTCATCATCTCTTTGTTTGAAGTTAATGGTTTCCCTATGAAGCGCATTAGTCTTATGGTAGGAAAGAATTGGTTCAAAAACTTATTAGACTACTAGTCCTACGTGGTAATGGAACCACCCTCCAAAGAATTAAACCATGATTTGGCTTTATCCTTTAATGAGAAAGGGAATAACCTAAGTCTCATAGAATCCTCACTAAAATTTCTATACTTGAATATAGCACAAATATCAAGGAATTCCTTGATATGTAGGTGTGGGTCCTCTCTCTGATGACTATAGAAACATGGGAGTAATTGTATTACTCCAAGTTTAAGTTCAAAGTGGTCTACATTGGTAGGTGGCAACGTGATGCATGATGGAGTATTTAATTAGAGTGGTGCATAAAAATCACACATAGCCCCACTCTCAAATACTGCTGGTGGTTCATCCATGAGGTTAAGAACTTGGTTTCTTACCCCTTGTCTATGAGTATGTTCAATATTAGGATCTAATGGTACTAATTTGGTGTGCTAAGATCATCATCCTTGCATGCACTACAATGAGACCTAACTAAATGATGCAAGCTGTACCTCAATGTGGCTCCAGACTTTATGTTTTATGTAATCAAACAATTCTTACTGCTAGCAAGCTTGTCTTAAAGATCTTTACTAATCTGTGAGGTTGTAGCTTTTAACCTAAAGCTAGACAGCTCCTCCTTAAATTCAAATTGGACTATTGTTTACTAAGTAGGTCTTACCTAAGGTTGTTAATACAATTCTCATGGAAGGAGGCAATTAAACCTCAACATTTGTCAACAAAAGGTATGGGAAAATCACTTGGATTTTGGATACCCACTATAACCATAAAGTTCAAGAGCCAGTGGAGTGACAATAGATCTTCTCTTTCAAAAAGGTTCATATGAGCTCAATAACCTAAGTCTCTTGCTACTTGATGTTAGATTAAAGATTAATAGCTGGGATCACAAGCATACAAGGAATTGTATTGATTTCCTAAGTGGGCCATGGATCTGGTGATGAAATCCAACGTTATTAACATTAAGTTGTATCCACCATAAAGCAATAAACATGTAATGTATTACAAGAAAACGAACTAATGCAATCTATATGCTATCCAACCAAAGGTTAGATTGGTTCTCTCTAATGCAACAACCCTATTTAAAAATGCAACAATCAAGATGAATGATCCTAAAACTATATGAATTATTCTACCGACCAAATGCAAATTAGACTAAAAGCAATCTAAAATAAGAAAAATAAATCAAAGTAAGAAATACTTATAGTGTTGTTTTTTATGAAGATCAAGTGTGGGCCTCTAAACCACACATTTTCCCTATTTTAATACAATCCATTTAAAATTGAAATTGAAATTGCAAGTTACAATGAGCCTCACTACAAGTTTCAAACAAGAAAAGAAGAAGTCCTAGTCTAGGAAAGCATGAAAGTCCTATCTAGTTGATGAAGCTCCACTTGCCAATTTTCCCTTGCACAAAACAAGAAATACATGTCAATTTATGAGCAATTAGTAAGATATGAAAATGCAATGCAAAAAATTCTAATCTAATGCAACCTAGGACTATGAGTAAAGATAAACAATCTAAATAAGAATCAAACCACAAATCCATTGTGATTCCCCAACAATAGTGCCAAAATTTTGGTGTTGTTTAAAATTACATGCAAGTGCATGAATCAATATAGTAAAATCACACAAGTGAGGTCAATCCCATGAGGAATCTCACAGATTTGTAATGTATAGTATATTATTCAAATTGACTGACTTCAGCCAAAGAAGGAGAGTTGGGATTAAAATAGGAATCTAAAGCAACATGGAATTACAAACATGCACAAAATTAGAAACTAGAAGTAAAAGAAACTTGCCTAAATTAAAAATAAATAATTATAATGAAAACTTATCTAAATAACATACAGTTAACTAAAGAAAAGTACCTCAATTTAGAAATATTCAAACTAAACAATGAAACTAAAGAAAACTACTAAATTAGAAACTTTCCTAAACTAAAACTTACCTAACCTTGAACTTACTAAAAAGGAAACTTTCTAAAATGTAACAAGGAATATTTACAAAGATAAAACAATATCCAAACAACTTATTAAAAATTTCTAAAATAAGATCATGCAAGTAACTTATCCAAAAATCAAATAGGTAAGTGGTCTAGTACCATGTGCATGGTCCATGGACTGTGCTCATGGTTCTATGGCCCAAAAGATGACCAAAGTTCATGTTTCAACAATAAAATAATATGCTCCATAAATATGAAATCTAATAAATAAAAATAAAATCCAAATGGGTACTTAAGTATTCAAGCAAAAACATTGTTTAGATGGTTGGAATTAAAGCACAAAGTCAAGGGAAAAACAATTTCCAATTTTCGATACTTAAGAATATTCAACAAATCTCACACTAAAAAGCTATTGAAACAACAACTTCTATACAAGGAAAAAATCCAAATCTTAAGTACCTTGACTAATAATTTCCAAATATTTTTATTGCATCATGTCAAAATTACGAACAAAAATTAGACACAAAGTTGTCTACAACATATGTAAAGTTTGCATTGTTCTTGCTTGCAAAAGCGATTCTAAACAGCAACAAAACATCAATTTAAAGATCCTAAACTAAAGTATAATTAAATATAAAGAAAAAAAATGATGGAATTTAAGAGAAACAGGGGCTAAGTAGGTGAACTAACTAAGGAAAACTGCCTAAAAATAAGATGCAAAACAAAGAGAAAAATAGGTAGAACTAAGTGAAAACTCAAGGCTGTAAGCTATCTCAACTCTTGGCTTTCAATACAAGAGGGAATTTAACTTAGATCTTGAAGGAATAATCAAAGAAAACTAGAGATTTGGAAGTAATAAAGAATGGAAACATGGGTGGAACTAGGCATGGAATTCATAAAAGTAAAAACAACATGAAACAACTATGAAAGTAAATTACTAAGTTGGAATTGGAGAGAAAATAGCCAAGAGAATAATTAAAAAACCAAATAAAGAGAAATAACAAAGAAAGTCTAAGATCAAAGCTTTAAAACATCCAAGCTAAGGTGCTCCCTTCAAGGTTGTCTCACCCAAACTCTACTTGGAAACTTCGTATAGAACATGGGGCTATATTTAGATAAGTAGTTTCCTAACTTAAGGTAGGTTAAAACATGAGGAAAGTGGCCTTAGGGTCAGGGTATTGAATGAGGAAGGTTAGGTGGGAGATGAATTAGCAAGATGATGTAAGAAAGAGGAGTGGAAAGATGACATAAGAGAGACATGATGGTGGCAGGTTTCTAATTTCTAACAGGGCGTCTTTTTCATGGCTTCCAAATTTGATGATGTTTAGTGAATGGAGAGTTATGAAAGTGGTAAGAATTGTGTTAGGAAAGATGGGTATAGATCTAGGGATTAAAATTTGTTTGGATAAGTTTTGGATTGAAGTAGATCTAGGATTTTTTATTGAGGAAACCCTTGATCACCATCTAAGAAAGTGGGGGGCCTTCTTTTTTTTTCATAATAATGTGCCTCCCTCCTTTGACTTCTAACCCTAGGAAAAAGAGTGTGAGATGGTGTTGGTGTGACGACCCGGCTTTTTGTAACATTTTCTAACACATTTTCAAAGGCAAGGGCCTTAGTAGTAAAAAAAATTGTGCAAAACAAAGTAGCAAAAATTCTTTTCTTTAAAACTTGTTTTGAAAGACCCAAGTCATCACTTCATACATAACATAAGTAAAATTTTTGTACAAGATAAAATTCCATTGAAGGAATATATTTTTATTAAATTCTAGAATCCATCCAGTGGTTTACAGTATAGCTTGGTATTAGTACAATACTTGTCGAAATTACACAATCCAAACTTCAAACCTCACCATACATTAAAAACTCTCAATACAATACAATGCTCTCAAATAAAATACATGTTTTCAAGGCATATACCCTGATTGAATATTCTTCCAAGTCTTCTTAGGTCTTGAGTTCGTAATTCTCCTTCTCAGTATTTGAGATATGGTAAACATTGAAACAGTTACAATATCTCAGCAAACTATGCTTAGTAGGGAATTCAAGAAGTATAAAACTCTAACAGTATAATCCTAATAGTTCATAATCTCATTATTCATACTCATGAAGCAATCTCTTTACTTTGTCATATATGTACATCCTTACAAATACATATAGTATACTGTGTATAGATATATACATACGATCAAATCATGAAAAATAGTTAATATCTCAAAACATAATCATATCTAGCTTATGCTGAGTTGATAAATCATCTAGACTCTGTTGAAAATACTCCCTCATTTGGGTAGTATCAGTAATCCACGATTACCAGGCATCTCATCAAGCCATCTCATAAGGCATTTCACTCTGCCATGCATCATAATGAATACTCAAAGGACTACTATGCACGCAGTCAGAATCCGTAGCAAATCCCTTGAATAACTGCTCAATAATCCACCTATACCATCCCTGGTAGAAATCACAATATCCACGTCCGTATGGGGAGGACCATGGTTGTCACAGTGGCGGCCTTCCCATAATTGCCCCACCCGACTTTTAGCCTCATTTAGGCTTGGTATCCATATAATAAGAAGTTTTGGAGAGCGGATGGCCAAACCCTACTAACTCTCCTAGCATAGCATCCCCAGGCCTATGGCTATTTAAAACAAAACCACAAGCCTCCGTGCTTGTATGTAAAGTAATTCTTGTATGTATTAGACAATCCGTCTATTTACTTAGGGCTAGAATACTTTCCAGTTTCCTATTCACTTAGGGTTTTCCTCAATTCTAACTTAACCATTTCATATGTGTTTTAGTTGGATCATAAGGGTTTTCAATGGGTTTAATACAAGTATTTACATTATACTTGTCAACATTTCCAAACATAAGATCATGTATACAACATGTACTTCTCATGTAGATACATTATACTTGTCAACATTTCCAGACATAAGATCATGTATACAACATGCACTTCTCATGTAGATGCATTCATAAAATTCTCCTACCTTCAAATAGTGATCCATCTCTTCAGATCTTCCATGATCCTGACTGATGTATGTAATCTGTAAATCCATACATATTGTCAATATATATACAATCTAAATAAGCCTATATTTTTTATCCTATCTATATTCTTTGTCTAATCTTGTCCTTTGATATTAAGGATCTAGATCTTGTGTCCTATCATGTCTATCTTCCGTAGATAGTGTTTATCCTATTGATCAATAGATCTAATGGTTAGGATGATCTTCTAATCTTTCAGATCTAAGAATTTTCTATTCTAAGCTTTCGTGTATTCCTTTCTATGATCCTGATCTTTCATAGATCCTTTGATCAACAATTTATATTTGTTGATAAAAATCAAGGGTTTAGATCTTCTATCATCTAGTTCTTGTTTGATCTAAGTTTAGTTGTTTGATCATCCCTAAGGAGGATGATCTTGGTTGTCTTCCTTAAATCATAATTTATCAAGGGTTCAGATCTAAGATCTTCTAATTGGTCTAAAATCTTCTATTCTATTTGATTTAAGTTGCAAGAAATATATATACATATATCATCATCAAGAAGTATTTATTTCTTTTTATTGTTCTTGATCATTCAAGATCCAATGGATCTTGCTTGATCACCCTTATCTTACTTACAATTTTTAATAGGGTTAGATAATTACTAACCTTTTATGCTCTTATTATTATTAATCAACCAATTAATGTTGTACTAGTTGAAGATAACTTATTTTAGCTTAAGTCTAGACTGTGCCTCTTATTTCCAATTGGCTAAGGCTTAGTAGCTGAATGGATGAACACAAAGTGGTTACTTCAATCCTCATTTAAGGAGATGTTTTGACCTCACAAGCATCAACATAAGGTAGGGGAAGAGTGAGGATCTATTTGAAAACCACCTTAACCACCATGTTCAACATTCACTAAAGTGACCTTAGCCCAACCTTTTATAAGGTTCCTATGAGCAGTTAACCCTAAGTACTCTTTCTAATTGATTTTAATTAAGTCCATGAAGATTTAAAATATAATTCATGGGGTTTATTATTCTCCTAGTTTGGGCCAAGGATTTGATAATCCTTCTATTGTCCTACTAACTATAGCCCTTACTAATTAAGTCCAAGTCAAATAATTCACGCTTAGTTATGTCATGAAACTCTACTTTTTCATTAGATTCCATTTTTGGTGTTTTATGCTCTTTATCTCATAACTACTTTAACAATTAAATCAACTAATAAAATTTAACCATAAATGAATTATAACTTCAAAGCATAAAACTACTTAATTGAAAATCTTAATGATAATGGTACAAGGTACTTAAGATTACATTAGCATGATTTCTAACTAATGTACTTTATTTAATAAACTCAAATTAAACTATCATGGACCTAAGGTACCATCTCATACCATAGTATAATCTAACATGAAATCATACCAACATGGTCCTAAGATGCAATTCATCATTCATGAATTATTTTATGGACATTTGAAATGAAGTTATACTAAAATAATCTATCATGGATCCTATATTCGTGAAATAAATCAAATGAAATCAATGCATAAATCAATCTAACCCATTTCTCATTATTAAAGCTTTTACTTATGATCCAACCATTAGATCTTAGGTCTTTTCCTTTTAATCAAGGGTTTTAATTAATTTTTGGGCTTTTCTTCCATTAAGGTCTAAGATCATATCCCTTTGTTTTTTGTAATATTCAATCCATGATCTTATTCGATTCCATCATAATATCATTCATTCAATCCATCTCAAGGATCTAATCATACTTGATCTCATTGATTAAGTGGGTCCCTTTGTATTTTTTTGGGTTTTTCAACCATAAAGGGTAGATCCCTCAATTTATCTTAGATCTGTCCAAGATATCACTTGATTTCAACATTATATCATTAATAAATCAAATCCCCAAGATCTGATCATCTTAGATCTTGAAGATCATGAAAATTAGAAACTTAATTCTTGAAAACAGAAAGTTTTTAGAATTTTTTTTATCAATATTATGGTTTCAGAAGAAAATAGACATTATAAGCTTTCCATAGCTTCTTTTCGATCTCAATTTGGAGCTCAGATGACTCCACAATTGAACTGTGATGTTCATAGTTGTTCCTAGGGTCCAGATTTGATTTGGGCCCAGTAAAACGGACAGCCTAGATTGATTGAGAGGAGCGGGTTGGGTGGAGTGATCGTCGCGTGTTGGTCACCGGGACGCACGGATAATGCACTCCCCTAGGGATTGGCATTGTTGTGTAGTCATCCTGTAGGGACGACGTCGCAAGTGGTGCTCACGTGCAAAGATGCTGCCGTAGGGTGCATCTCTGTACGACGTTTCACAACGCTTCCCGCATCCTAATTTGATTTTGGGAGATTAGACAATCCATTTTGATCGTTTAATCAATCCTCTTCAATCAAAGGCTCAAAACTCTATAAAATTTCTTAAAATTTCTAGCCTAGGGGTTTTAGACCCTTCTGGATCGATTGGATGGCTCAAAATTTTCATCTGAGCCCTCCATCATCTACAATTGAAGGGTTCTAGTCATTACTTTATTTTTATAAATTTTAACCTAAAACTAATTATAGAAAAATAAAAATTACATAAAAACAAAATGAAATAAGTATAAGAAGTGGTTCCACCTACCTGATTGGAGAAAAAACATAGCTTTGGAGCCTAATTTGAAATAAATACCCTTTGATGATAAGATAGCCCGATAGTCCCTTGTTTTGTGATTTTCTGTTGGTTGCACCATTAGATCTTGAAATTGATTTGGTGGTTTTGTAGATAAGGTAGTCTAAGATTGTATGAATAGTGGAATTTGTGAGATTCAATTTGGAATAGAGTGCCGAATTGAATTTAGGTCTCTTGTTTTAATTACATAGAGGAGAGAGAAAGTGCAAGAAGGGAGATTTTTTGAATTTTAGGAAGGAATATAGATCTGGTTTTTTAGAGTAAGCAAGACGATTTTGTGGAAATTTTAAAGAACATTTTTGGAGGATTTTTGGAGGAGTATTTATAGGTGTTTTGCATTTTTCAAAATTACTTGTAATAATTATGTTTTAATTATTTTAAATATTAAATTAACATTGGATCCTCCACTACGACCTCCTTCTCCACTAGCAATTGGTAGTGGTTTGACCACTCATTACATGTTTTCTGGCCGTTTGATTCTTTTGTGGGCCCCACGGGGGTGTGAAAGGACCATTTTGCCCTTTAATGGAGAAAAATTCATTTTATTCTCCCGAACTCGAAATTGAGCGTACTTAGTGACGTTGGATTAGTGACGTTGGATTTGTCTTAGGTCTTGGTTATGGGTAAAATACCCATTTTACCCTTTCATGTTAACTTGGAATTGAACGTACTTAGTATCATTTCGATCAGTTTTTCAAGTACATTCATAATATCTAGGTTTTAAATTATGTTTTAATTTTTATAAAAAAAGAATTTCCAATAACCTAATATTCCAACTCAAAATTTTTAAAAATTCAAACTATATTGATTTTCTCAATCAATTTACAAAAATTAGGGTTGTTACAATCTTGCCCCCTTATAATAATTTCATCCTCAAAATTCGCATTTCAACTTACTTGTGAGTTTTTATTAACTCATTCATAAGTTTGCTCATGTGGCCTAGCCACTTAAGGAAACCTCCATCTCCTTTAATTCATAGTTCATGTTATCTTCTTCTTAAAGGTAAAAATCCTATTTTTGGGACATAACACACATCTTAAAGGTAAAAATCCTATTTATAGGTGTTTTGCATTTTTCATAATTACTTGTTATAATTATGCTTTAATTCTTTTAAATATTAAATTAACATTGGATCCTCCACTAACACCTCCTTCCCCACTAGAAACTGGCAGTCATTTGACTACTCATTACATGTTTTCTAGCTGTTGGATTAGTTTGTAGGCTCCTTGTGGGGCTCATGGGGGTGTGAAAGGACCATTTTGCCCTTTTATGGAGAAAAATCCATTTTATTCTCCCGAGCTTAGAATTGAGTGTACTTAGTGGCGTTGGATTCATATTTTTGAGTAAATTCTAAATATTGATGTCTTAAGTATTGGTTATAGGTAAAATTACCATTTTATCCTTTTATTCATAAAAATAAAGAAAATTAGGAATTTTTCATTTTAACTCATTCATAAGTTTGCTCATGTGGCCTAGCCACTTAAGGAAACCTCCATTTCCTTTCATTCATAGTTCATGTTATCTTCTTCTTAAAGGTAAAAATCCTATTTTTGGGACATAACACACATCTCACTAATAATGCTAATGCATTAATCACTTATCCTGATTCCTTGTTAGACTTTTCAAAAGGATTAATAACTCTTAAATTGAGTTACCCTTTTGTTCACAACTTCCTGTTTTTCTTAGCTAGTATACTAAATTTCTATCCCTCCTTTTCACCAATCTTTCAATACGTCATACTTTTCTATTTTAACTTTTATTGCCCATCCTCATTCCTTTTCAACATATATAGTTTTGGCATATTTTCCCTAATATGTGTAGTCCTTGGACTATTTAACAAAATGACATATTGCTTGACTCTATAATTTTAACTATTGCTCTTTGTAACAATCTTCCAAGGATAGATTTATGTAAATTCATAATAAAGAAATTTTTGCATCACTATAAGGCATAAACATAGTACCTTCCATCTTTCCTTTGGATAGTTTAGCCTGGCCATCGGTGTAGCGAATACCCCTCCTTGCTGCCGAGGGATATTCTCTGGATTCACCTCCTTAACTACTAAAGATTTGTTGCAGTTGTTGGCAATGTGCCCAATTTCCTCACAATTATAACATTTGATAGGGGGCCTTTAGTATTGGAGTAGGACACATATTTCCAGGGTGGAACCTTCTACATTTAGGATATGGCCTTCTTTTTGTATGATTTCTTTGATTTCTTGGATGTCCAAAATTGTTTAAGGGTCTCTTGCCCTTCTGAAATGACCTTTGATTATAGTTCCCTCCTTCACCAAATTTAGTGATTTCGTTCTTTTGTAATTCTTCAAACTTTGATGCATCTCGACACAATCTGCCAAATTCATGGGTTTAGTACACGTTACTTTCACCTTCAGCTTTGGGTGCAACCCTTCCATGAACCGATTCACTGTGTGTGTTTTAGTGTTACACATATGAGTTGCAAATCTCCTTGACTATGTAAATTTATTATCATACTCAACCACTGACATGTTTCCTTGTCTAAGTTCTAGAAACTTAATTAGCTTTCTTGCTTGTACATGAGTGGGAAAATATTTATGGTTGAAGACTTCCTTAAATTCCTCCCATATAGTATCTTCAGAATTTGAGAAGAAGGTATTTTTAGTTGATCTCCACTAAAATGCAGCTTCTTGTTTTGATGAATAGGTGGCAAATTTAACCTTCAACTCTAGAGGAGTACGTAGTGCACTGAAAGTCTTTTCTTTTTCATATATGCATTCCTCAGCCTTCACAGCTTTACCCTTTCCATTATACCATGTAGCCATCTTTTGAAACCTTTCCATCATTTTGTCAACCTTTTCTGGGGCTAATGGAGAATTTCTAGCTTCTTCACTTGGTACAAGGGAAGATTGACCCTGCACCGATGTGGGAGTATTTGGTGTTGGTGTTGGTGTATTATGTCTCACTTCAAGTTGAGCTTGAGCTTGAGTACTAAGTACTTCTACTAGAGATGATGAACTTTGGGGCTATTGAATGTGAGGAAGAAGGTTCCTCATTACTCTTATTACCATCTCTTCCGCATTATCCATTGTTAATCTCTCCATATCATCTTCTGGAGTATTTTGAGCTTTCTGCCTTGTGACTCTCTTTGGTAACATTTGCTTATAAACCAAAATTCCTATCAGTATTCTATACAACCATTTCTATCATATAAGTAGAATCAATATTCCTAAATTCATCATATTAATATCTAGATTCATTTATAGGTCTTCACTTTGCAATTTATCATCAATGCAAAATATTCTTCTCTTTACTATAGTCCATAATTATGTCATATTTCAATTCTATCATATAGTTAAATCAATATTCCTCTAAATTTTATCTCCTTAGTTATCTTTATTAAAACTCTTCTCATTCACCAATTTTGAAAATATTTACCTATCTCCTTAAATTCTTCTCAGGTAAGATCATCTCTATTTTGATGATTAAATCCTTTAGCTAATTGTCGTAATACTATATAGATGTAACAATTATAACTCTTACATTTATATTTATTATTTATTATTATTAATTTCAAATTTTGTAATAATTCTAAGGTTTTTTTTAATATCTATTTCTCATAACTTTCTATTTCACATTTCCTATAAAGGTTGGATTTTATCCTTCTTTTTCCTTTCCATCCTATTTTTCCAATTTATCATCTCTTTCTCTTAATCTTCATTATTTCTTCTAATAATATCTCTATTAATATATTTTATTTCTACAAGAATCTTTACTTAAGGTTTCAGGTTATACCTAAATATCATACATTACATCTTCCTTTAGGGTTTTCCGTACTTGTTTCTAAACTTACTATTCCCCATATTGATATCATTAACTTACTAAGTAGTACTCCTAGTTATTTCACTAAGTAATATCTATTTATAATCCACCAAAACTTCAGGAGTTAAATACATTAACTCACCTAATGAGTCAATCACATAACTCTTCCTATACTCATTCTTAACTAATGAGTTGATCACATAACTCATTCTCATCAAATACTATTTTACCTCTTATTCACTCAATATTTATCATCCTCTAATTGGCTTGTCATCTTTGTATTGGACATAAGGGTATTGTACTGTGATTGGATGAATGGCTCTGATACCAACTGTGATGACCCTGGTTTTTGTAATACATTTTCAAAGGAGTGCCCTTATTAGTAAAAAAATTTCGTAAAACAAAGTAGCAAAAATTCTTTTCTTTAAAACCTGTTTTGAAAAACCCAAGTCATCACTTCATACATAACATAAGTAGAATTTTTTGTGCAAGATAAAATTCCATTGAAGGAATATATTTTTTATTAAATTCCAAAATCCATCAAGTGGTTCACAGTATAGCCCGGTATCAGTACAATACTTGTCTAAATTACATAATCCAAACTTCAAACCTCACTATACATTAAAAATTCTCAATACAATAGAATGCTCTCGAATAAAATACATGTCTTCAAGGGATATACCCTAATTGAATATTCTTCCAAGTCTTCTTAGGTCTTGAGCTCCTAATTCTCCTTCTCTGTATCTGAGATATTGTAAAAATAGAAACATTTATAATATCTCAGCAAGCTATGCTTGATAGGGGATTCAAGAAGTATAAAACTCTAACAGTATAATCCTAATACTTCATAGTCCCATTATTGATACTCATGGATCAATCTCTTTACTTTGTCATATATTGTAATAACCCAAAAATATTAATAGTCTTAAAATAATAAGAGGGGTAAAATTGTAAATATGCATGGGCCTACAGTGCGTGAGACCCACAAGGAGGCTATAAAAGCCAGCCCTGTCTCGTGTGCAGCCAAACCATGCACTTCTGAGTTCGGTTTGGGGAAGCAGAGCACGACACGGAACTCTCCGAGCAGGCGCACGCAGTGGCGATCTAACCACGGTAGGCCACCCTCCACATTTCCCTGTGTTTTCCCATTGTTTCTGCTGTTTTTAACGCCGGAAAACGGTGTGGATTGCCGTTTTCTGGTGAACAAATAGGCAGTACTGTTTTTGTTAAAGAAAACTGATGAAACAACATCAGATTGTGATCTGAACCGTCCATCATAGGCATTGTAACATGAAAAACATTCCCATGAATTTTCATGGTGATCGGACGGCTAGATATGCCGGAAAACTCATAAAACAGTATGGGGAAAAATTTTAGGGACGTGACAAAAATCGTATAAAAACGCTAGAGAATGGCATAGATGGTTGAAAAGGAGCTCATATATGGAATCTACATGAAAAACTGAACGAAACGGTGCAAAAATCGCACCATTTGGACACCTGTGCGTGGCTGGCGGTGACCGGAGTCCGGTCGTCTTCTCCGGCGACGGCAAACCACCGCGACACGTGTCACCCCCTGACGCGGGCCACGTAGGCGCCACACACACAGATGGCACGCGCACGACACACGACACCACGCGCGCAGCACCTGCACAGCACCGCCCACACAGGCAACACGTGGCGCCATACACCACGCGCCACGCGGAAAGCAATGCACCGACAACACAACCAAACGTGCGCACGAAAACCAACGCACGGAGAACGGTGCATGCGCGTGCAAGAAAAAGGTACACGCGCGTGCGCGCCTGACAAAACAAGGCCTAGCGCGTCTGTGCAAGCGCCTGCACGGAGCCGCAGCGCAGACGCGTTCAGCGCGTCTGTGCACGCGCCCGGCCGGAAAAAACGACGCCTAGCGCGTCAGGGCAAGCGCCCGCACGAAGACAGGCGTCCGCCTATCCAGCGCGTCTGTGGACGCGCCCGCACACGTGAGAGCACGTGCGACGCACGTGATTTTGTGATTTTTTGGGTCCTTTGACCCGTTCATTCATAAAAACTTGATTTTTAGGAGCTATAGAGGTCCAAATTGCGATCCAGAAGAGGCGTTGTGCCGCATCGACGGCGCGGACCTAGATGTGACTTGAAAAGTTAGATATAAATTCTGTTTTTAGAGTTAAACCACAGAATGTGGTTAGATAGTCTCAATTAGGCTGATCAATGGATGATCAGGCCTTAGAGGTTGATAGTATACATCAAATGCGAGATAATCAAGGAGATTAGAGGGTTAAACAGTATTGAATTACTAAATGATGGAAGATTTATGATGTAACAGGTACGTCAGAGCGCGCCACGTGATATTTCCACACGCTTGATTTGAGCACTACATTTTCCGAGGTAGGTGATTATATTCAATTATGTCATGATTTCAATAACCATGAATGGATTTTAAAGCTTTGAGACATGTGTTTTACATCTTCTCATGTACAAAATTAGATCCCTATTTTCATGTTACAGCATGACTTTTCTATCTGGAAATGACAATGTTTGTCGGGCTTTAATTGTGTTATTGAGATTATTTATAATGTATTTACAAGGTTTGTAAGATTTATACCTTGCCGATGATTTATGACGGGTGCTGTCACCCGGTGGGTACTATGCTAGGAGGGTTGTAGGGTTGGCCACCCGCCCTCTGATTTTGTGATGAGGATGATGATAGACACCGCCCTAGAGTGATACAGGGCCAGGTACGTAGGGGTGGTATCATGGGTAGTCCCCCCTACAGGTCCGTTCCTTCCCGTGGGGACGGAGAAAGTCTCTCGTTTGGTGTCGACGAGGAGCGGCGGTGGTTTAGACCCTGATGGGGTTGCCACTGCAGCATAGTAACCCATATTGTTGTGCATGTTTATATGATGTTGTATGTATGGTGAACCGGGGCAAGTCGAGCCTAGGCCGTGAGAGACTCCGGGGGCTGATGTTGACTGCACGGGAGGTACCAACGTTAGTATGGATATACATCACCGGTGATTGAGTATATTGAGAAATTTTGATATAGTTTTGATACAGTGTTTTGGTATCAATGATTGCATGCATATCTTTCCATGGGTATATATACTAGTATGGTTTGGATGTACTTGCCATGTATTTTGATCATGCCTTACATGCTATATTGATTTACCTCGGCATCTGATTTGTGAAAGTTGTGATTGCAAGCATTTCAGTTATTTGACATGTTTTGGGTGTGCTTCCCTTATGAGAATTCTATTGTAAACTTTGTTAAACTTTATTTGAGTGTAATCACCTACACAAGCATAGCTTGCTGAGGCATTGCCTTGTTTTGCAATGCCTCAGATTTGGGACGCGATAACAACAAGGGAAAGCAGGCAGAGTAGCGGGGATCATGAAGGAGGCTTGAAGGCATTCTATTTTATTTTCTCCTTCGGATATATATTAGAGTATGTCACTTGGATTAGACTTTTAAGACTTTCTTAGATGTGGATACATATTATAGATTGGACTCATAATATGTTATGGAGGATTGTTAAAGTTTAGATGGAGATACTGTGGTGATTATGGATGGAACCTGGTGACGTTTGAATTGATTTACTATCATCTTTAATTAGCCAGTGTATTTATCGTGGTTTTTAATCGAGCATGCTCAGAGTATCAATGTTTAATGTTGTTTATGATTACTGTTTTGAATGAGGTTGACCCCCGAAGTTTACGCTTTCGAGAAATTCTTTTAAAGCTGCGTTAAAAGCTCTACGATATAAAATTTTAAAATTTTAGGGATCCCGTCTATTTTCTTAAAACAGATTGTTATTTTTATTTTAATGAGGAAAAAGTTTTGTTAAAACCCGGGGTGTCACATATATGTACATCCTTACACATACATACGGTATACTATGTATATATATAGATATAGACTGCCCGGATTGATCGGGAGGAGTGGTCAACACATGCCTATCACCGGGATGCACGCGTAATGTGCTCCCTCGGGGACCGGCACTATCTCACGGTCATCCCATACGGATGATGTCGCACGCGGTGCACTTGCGCAGAGACTCTGCCATAGGGTGCATCTCCGTACAGCATTTCGTAGGCATCTAGCATCCTTATTTGATTTTGGGAGATCGAACAATCCGTTTTGGACCGTCCAATCAGTCCTCTTCCATCAAAGGCCCAAACTCTATAAAATTTCTTGAAATTTCTACCCTAGGGGTTTTGGACCTTCTAGATCAATTGGACGACTCAGATTTTTCATCTAAGCCCTTCATCATCTAGAATTGAAGGGTTCTAGTCCTTACTTTATTTTTAAAAATTTTAACCTAAAACTAATTGCAAAAAAAATAAAAATTACATAAAACAACATGAAATAAGCATAAGAAGTGGTTCCACCTACATGATTAGAGAAAAAACATAGATTTGAAGCCCTATTTGAAATAAATACCCTTTGATGATAAGATAGCCCAATAGTCTGCGATTTTCCATTGATTGCACCGTTAGATCTTGATATTGATTTAGGAGTTTTGTAGATAAGGTACTCTAGGATTGTATGAACGGTCGGATTTGTGATATTCAATTTGGAACAGAGTGCTAAATTGAATTTAGGTCTCTTGTTCCAATTAGAGAGAGGAGAGAAAGTGCAAGAAGGGAGATTATTCAGAGTTTTGGAATTTTGGGAAGGAATCTCAACCTTGTTTTTAAGAGTAAGCAAGATGATTTTGTGGGAATCCTAATGAACATTTTTGGAGGATTTTTGGAGGGGTATTTATAGGTGTTTTGCATTTTTCATAATTACTTGTTATAATTATGCTTTAATTCTTTTAAATATTAAATTAACATTGGATCCTCCACTAACACCTCCTTCCCCACTAGAAACTGGCAGTCATTTGACTACTCATTACATGTTTTCTAGCTGTTGGATTAGTTTGTAGGCTCCTTGTGGGGCTCATGGGGGTGTGAAAGGACCATTTTGCCCTTTTATGGAGAAAAATCCATTTTATTCTCCCGAGCTTAGAATTGAGTGTACTTAGTGGCGTTGGATTCATATTTTTGAGTAAATTCTAAATATTGATGTCTTAAGTATTGGTTATAGGTAAAATTACCATTTTATCCTTTTATTCATAAAAATAAAGAAAATTAGGAATTTTTCATTTTAACTCATTCATAAGTTTGCTCATGTGGCCTAGCCACTTAAGGAAACCTCCATTTCCTTTCATTCATAGTTCATGTTATCTTCTTCTTAAAGGTAAAAATCCTATTTTTGGGACATAACACACATCTCACTAATAATGCTAATGCATTAATCACTTATCCTGATTCCTTGTTAGACTTTTCAAAAGGATTAATAACTCTTAAACTGAGTTACCCTTTTGTTCACAACTTGCTGTTTTTCTTAGCTAGTATACTAAATTTCCATCCCTCATTTTCACCAATCTTTCAATATGTCATACTTTTCTATTTTAACTTCTATTGCCCATCCTCATTCCTTTTCAACATATATAGTTTTGGCATATTTTCCCTAATATGTGTAGTCCTTGGACTATCTAATAAAATGACATTGCTTGACTCTATAATTTTAACTATTGCTCTTTGTAACAATCTTCCAAGGATAGATTTATGCAGATTCATAATAAAGAAATTTTTGCATCGCTATAAGGCATAAACATAGTACCTTCCATCTTTCCTTTGGATGGTTTAGCCTGGCCATCAGTGTAGCGAATACCCTTCCTTGCTACCGAGGGATATTCTCTTGATTCACCTCCTTAACTGCTAAAGATTTGTTGCAGTTGTTGGCAATGTGCCCAATTTCTTCGCAATTGTAACATCTGATAGGGGGCCTTTGCTTTATTGGAGTAGGACACATATTTCCAGGGTGGAACCTTCTATATTTAGGATATGGCCTTCTTTTTGTATGATTTCTTTGATTTCTTGGATGTCCAAAATTGTTTATGGGTCTCTTGCCCTTCTGAAAAGACCTTTGATTATAGTTCCCTCCTTCACCAAATTTAGTGATTTGGTTCTTTTGTAATTCTTCTTCAAACTTTGATGCATCTCTACACAATCTGCCAAAGTCATGGGTTTAGTATACATTACTTTCACCTTCAGCTTTGGGTGCAACCCTTCCATGAACCGATTCACTGTGTGTGTTTTAATGTTACACTTATGAGTTGCAAATCTCCTTAACTATGTAAATTTATTATCATACTCAACCACTAGCATGTTTCCTTATCTAAGTTCTAGAAACTCAATTAGCTTTCTTGCTTGTACATGAGTGGGAAAATATTTATGGTTGAAGACTTCCTTAAATTCCTCCCATATAGTATCTTCAGAATTTGAGAAGAAGGTATTGTTAGTTGATCTCCACTAAAATGTAGCTTCTTGTTTTGATAGATAGGTGGCAAATTTAACCTTCAACTCTAGAGGAGTACGTAGTGCACTGAAAGTCTTTTCTTTTTCATATATCCATTCCTCAGCCTTCACAGCTTCACCCTTTCCATTATACCCTGTAGCCATCTTTTGAAACCTTTCCATCATTTTGTCAACCTTTTCTGGGGCTAATGGAGAATTTTTAGCTTCTTCACTTGGTACAAAATTGAATCCTAATTTAATGTTATAAGTTATAACACATGGACTACTAATTGGGTACATTTTATACAAAATTGAACACTTATCAACTGTATTCAGTTTTTAATAATCAATACAAACTCTCCACCTAGTGGTCATGCGAGTGGGTACTAGCTCATTATCCTCATTCTTGATTAACATTGCCCCAGACTTCTTGGGTACAGCTTGGACAGGGCTGCCCCAAGTACTGTAGTGATGGGGTATATCATGCCAACATCTAAAAGCTTAAGGACTTCACCTCTGACCACATCTTTCATGTGGGGATTTAATCTTCCTTGGGTTTTCCATGGAGAATTTATCACTTTCTTCCAAGTGGATCCTATGCATACACACAACTAGACTAATCCCCTTCATGTCTGCTATATTCAACCCTAGAGCAGCCTTATGTTCCTTATGAACTTGAAGTAATTTTTGTTCTTGTTCTTCCTCTAAATATGACACTTTTATTACAAGTAAGGATTCATTTGGTCCTATATAGAATTATTTGAGATTATCAGGTAAGGGTTTTAAATCTAGAGAAGGTGGTTGCTCTATAAAGGGTAGGGGAACTGACTTTAGATGTATCCATAATTGGAGTTGCATCTAAAATATTATTCTGGTGTTGAATTAAAGATCTCATGTACTCTGTGAGGTAAGCTTTCTTTTGTACATTGAGCTTTCTCTTTCTGGTGTAGAGCTCTTTCAGAAACTTAGCATTGATGGGGACACCTTTTATTGCATTGAACGATGGAATTTTAATTTGTACATGTTTAATGCATCTATTAGTTCATTCAAGTTTTTACCCTTCTTAGCCTTGTTTAGTAACTGAGGAAATGGGGCTTTGGGCACATAAGGTGCCTCCACTATAGGTTTAGTAGTAGATTTCTATCTTTTGTCTTTGTCCAATGATTTGGTAGCCTCATTTTCCTCTCTAATTTCCTTAGGCTTCCCTACTTTGTTGTTGACCTGATAGCCACTCCTATGGGTGGTTATGGACCTGGCTTGCTCATGAGAGTTATGAGTTTTAGAACTCGACCCTATATCAAATTGGCCCTTGGGGTTAGGGATGGGCTAACTAGGGAACTGGCCCTTTCTTCTATCTTATAGTGTAGTAGACAACTAGCTTGCCAATATTTCTACCTTGGTTATGGCTTGAAATTTGACATGGGCTGAATGTCAACTATCATTTTGCAATTGATGTAGGGCCTTGCTAGTGGCTTCATTTTGCTTCAAAAATCCTTTAGTAAGGGCTTGTATATTTTCCTCAAAAGATGATTTCTTTAGTTGCTGGGGTTATTGGAAGCCAGGTGGATTTTGGCGAATTGTTGCTCTAGGAAAATTTGTTTAGGGGGTTTCATAGATGGTCCCCTTGGTAGTTACTCTTTGACCATGAAAAATTTGGATCCATAACCCATCCAGGATTATAAATCTCAGAATACAATGTTGTTGCTATGATTGTGATATACGTATAACGCATTCGCTTTTTCTAATAGATATTCAATAAGTGATCTATTTGATCAACAAGTTGCCGTTGGGTGGGCTAGACTGGAATAGAGAGTACAAACCTCCTATGAAGGCTTAATAGATGTTGTAGCCATGAGAGACTAAAACAAAGTTCCAATTTTGTCTGCTCTCCCATCATACTTGTCCATTCTTTCTAATATAGAGTTGAGCTTGCATGCTAGATCTGTATGTACTCCAATCTCATATAGGTCCCCTCTTTGGAGGCTGGTTGTTTGTCTAACTTCGATTACGGTAATCGCATTACAAGGAATTATCTCCTAATGTCTGAAAAACTTCCACCATTCATAGCATTCATAGTACTATTCATCATCCCTTTTCTTGAAATTGATTATTTCCCTACAAAGGGCATTAGTCTTGTTAATAGGGAAGAATTTATTCAAAAACTTCCTAAACAGCTTGTCCTATGGGTTCATGGAACCTACCTCCAAGGAATTTAGCCATGACTTGTCTTTTTCCTTGAGTGAGAATGGAAACTACCTAAGCCTAATCAAGTTGTTTGAAAACTTTTGAAACTTAAATGCAGTACAAATATCAAGGAATTCCTTGACATGTAGGTATGGATCCTCTCATTCGCGCAACAATAAAAAGTGGGGAGCAATTGTATGTCTTCGGATCTTAATTCAAATTGAACTGCATTTGTTGGAGGTAAAGCTATACATGATGGGATATTAAGTTGGAGCGGGGCATAAAAATCTCTAATATATTTCTGAATGACTTCTGCTGGTGGTGCGGCCATGGGGATAGGAAGTTGGTTTCTTACTACTTTATGTGAGGTGCAATCAATCCTAGTAAATCACTAATCAAACTATTTTAGTTATCTTTGGTTATTGTATAAAGTGGTAGCTTCTTAAACCTGCATCTAGATAGTTCCTCCTTTTATCTAGCTTTGAATACTACTTACCAATTGGGTTCTGCTCAAAAGTTGTTACTACAATCCTTGTGTCAAGAGGCATTTAGACCTCAACCAGCATCAATGAAAGGTGTGGGAAAATCATTTGAATTTTAAGACACCCACTGTAACCACAGTGCTTAGAAGCCACTAGGGTCACAATAATTCCCTTCCTTCTAATAGGAATCTATGAACTTAATAACCCTAAGTCTCTTTCTACTTGATTTTAAATTAATATTCAAGGGTTGGGATCATGACATATAAGGAAATTGATTGATTCCTAGGAGGGCTAAGGATTTAGTGATGAAATCTAGTCCTTATCATATAAGGATTCCTATGGGGCCCTTACTAGCATTAATTTCCATTCCATCATAAAGATGTAAATGCTCAATGCAAAACAAAAATAAAACTAATTCCTACTTATATGCTATTTAACAAAAGGTCAAGCACCTCAAGAGATGGGACACTATAACCATGTAGCCTATGCCTTGGTTATAGCCGAGCTTAGGCTAGCCTCTACTAAATAGGTGCAAAAACTGATGCAATAGTCCTAACTAATATGCAATATATATCAATGCACGATCCTAATTTATACTATTATATTGTCATCCACATATGCAAAATTATACTATATGCACTTTATATTAGTAAATATAAAGTATGGGTGAAGATTGCTCATAGTGAAGGTTTTGATGATGATCAAGTGTAGGCACCATATGCCACACTTGCTCTTTATTATTACAACCCATTTAAAAATTAAATAAAATGGAAGTTACAATGAGCCTCAGTAAAATTTCACTCGAAACCTAATCTAGGAAAGCAATAAAATCCCAATATATATTTATGAAGCTGTGGGCTATAGGATCACCGCACTCTACCAATTTCCATTACACAAAAATCAAACAAATATAGTCAATATGAATAAAATAGCAACAAATGCAAAAAATGATGAAAATCTTAAACTAATGCACCCTAAACCTAGACTAAAGGAAAATAATCTAAGTGAGATTTTGCTACACAAACCATTGTGATTCCTTGGCAGCAACACCAAAAACTTGTTATGATTTTTAAGTTAAATTCTTAAGCACACCAATCAGTTGTAGTAATTCACACAATAGAGGTCGATCAAGAGAGGAACTGAATGGTTTTGTGAGATTAGTGGTCCCTAAATTATTTAACCTAGCCAAAATAAGGAAATTTTTGTTGTCATCTATTATTGGAACCGTGACGTAAACGTAAAAAATGGAAATATATAAATATGCTAAAAGCAAACTAAACATAAAACTTTCCCAAAAACATAATGTCTAAGAAAATAAAACTTTTTAAATGCAAAAATTTCTAATAATGAAATTTAGAAACTATCTAAATAAGGGAAAACTAACTAATGGAAACTAAATCCATGGAACAAGTAAAAATAAGTAACAATTCTACCCTCTTACTGCTCACATAACCCTAAAGGGTGGTGCACATAGTTCATGGTGTGAAAGAGAGCAAGAAGCAAAGATTGAGATATAATTGATTCTAATGGTAAAAAAATGAAATCCTATACATGGATTTCTATTAAAAGTAACTATATCAAAAAGCATGATCTTCTAACATTTAAATTGATCTTGGCATCTTTGCTTTCCTTATCTCCTTCACTCCCAAACTGTGATGACCCGGTTTTTTTAAACATGATTTGTAAAGTATTTTGAAAGGTAGGGCCCTTAAGTGTGTAAAAATTTTTCGCAAAACAAAGCAATGGAAATTCTTTTCTTTAGAACTTCTTTTGAAAACCCAAGTCACCACTTCATACATAACATAAGTACAATTTGTGTACAAAATAAAATTCCATTGAAGGAATATACTTTTATTGAATCTCCAAGATCCATCCAGTGGTTCACAGTACAGCCAAATCTAGTACAATACTTGTCCAAATTACATAATCCAAAACTCAAGCTCACCATACAATAAAACTCTCAACAAAGAAAAATACATGTCTTCAAGGGTATACCTTGAAGATTATTCTCTTCAAGTCTTCTATAGTCTTCAGCTCCTAACTCTCCTTCCCTGGATCTGAGATATTGCAACAAGTACAATATCTCAGCAAGCAATGCTTGGTAGGGGATTCAAGAAACATAACATTGACAATGTAATTCCAATACTTCATAATCTCATTATCCTTAAACATACTCTTTACTTTGGAAGTTATGTATATCTATATACATACATACCCTTCATGGGTAAACCAGTTAAATTCATGAAAATAGTCAAATATCATTCCCAACTAAGCTGATCAATTCTTTTCATTTTGAGAATTTAGTATTACAGCTAATCTCATACTGGGAATTTCCCTTCTTGGGAAATATTGGTAATATACAATTACCTAGCATTTCATTATGCTATAACATAAGGCATTTCACTATGCCTATTCCCATATGCATCATAGTGCAAAATAATCAGAAAGGTTGCTATGCTGCAGTCTGATCCGTACTAGCGCGCTCGGATAACTGCCCTGTTCATCACTGATACCATGGTGGAAAATATTATGTCACTGCCCGTATGGGGGGACAAGACTTTCACAGTGGTGGCCTTCCCATAATTGCCACCACCCGACTTTTAGCCTCTCATTGGGCAAGGTATCATCATATCATCAAATTTCAAGGAGCAGGTGGCCAAACCCTCATAACTCCTCTAGCAATAGCATCCCCTAGGCTCATGCCTATTAAAACAAACTCACAAGCCTCCAAGCTTATATGTAAAATAGATTTCATATATATCAAACCATATGTCTGTTTAATTAGGGCTGAAATATTTTCTAGTTCCCTATTCACTTATATTTTAGTCCTTAACCATCTTATAGGTGTTTGGTTGGATCATAAGGTTTTCAAGAGATTTAATACAAGTATTATCATTGCTCTTGTCAACATAAGATCATGAGTACAATCATGTATATCTCATGTCAATGCATTCATCAAATCCTGCTACCTTTAAGGATTGATCTCTTTTCCCCAAATCTTCCATGATCCAGACTAATGTATGTAATCTGTACATCCATATATATTGTCAATATATAAATTATGAACAATCCTATTGATCACTAGATCTGATGTTTAGAATGATCTTTAGATCATTCATATCTAAGTATTTTTCTATCTCTAAGTCTTTGTATGTTCATCTCCTTGATCTTGATCTTTCATAGATCCTTTGATTGACAATCTACACATGTTGATAAAGATCAAAGTCCTAGATCTTCTATCATCTAGTTCTTCTTTGATTTAAGTTCAGTCCTTGGATCATCCCTATGGAAATTGATCTTGGTTTTCTTCCTTGAATCATCTTTGATCAAGGGTTTGGATTATCTAATCTAATGAACTATAACAAGTATACTACTAAACATACATACTAAGCACAATATAGTGTTCTTATTCTTATTGTTCTTGATCATCCAAGATCTAATGGATCTTGTTTGATCAACCTTATCTTGCTTACTGTTTTTATTAAGGTTAGGTAATTTACTAACCTGTTATGCTCTTATTATTATTCAACCAGTTAATGTGCTGGTTGAAGGTAGCTTATTCAAGCCTAAATCTAGACTACTCCTCTTATTTCCAATTGGCTAAGGCTTACTAGCTGAATGGGTGAACACAAAGTGGTTACTTCAATCCTCATGTAAGGAGGCGTTTGACCTCACAAACGTCAACAGAAGGTAGGGGAAGAGCGAGGCTCTATTAGATAACCCCCTTAACCACTATGTTCATCATTCACTAGAATGACCATAGCTCAACCTTTCATAAGGTTCCTATAAGCATGTTTACCCTAAGTACTCTTTCTAATGGATTTTGATTAAGTCCATGAATATTTATAATGTCATTCATGGGGTTTATTATTCTTTTCCTAATTTGGGCCAAGGATTTGATAATCCTTATATTGTCCCACTAACTATAGCCCTTACTAATTAAGTCCAATGTACTCCATTCTTATTTGTGTCATGAAACTCTACTTTATCATTAGAATACATTTTTGATGTTTTATGCACTTTATCTCATAACAAGTAAATCTACTAATAACATTCATCCATAAATGAATTATAAATTCAAAGCATAAAACTACACAATCTAACATTCAATGAAAATGAGGCAAGGTACTTAAATTAAATCTAGCACCTTATGATAACAATGAAACACATATCATGCTAAACTCTAAATGTTAAACTAGCATGCTTTATAACATAATAATATAAAATGAAACTAATTACATTTACATTTTTAGAAACCTTTACTTATGATCCAACCATTTGATCTTAGATCTTTTCCTTTGATTAAGGATTTTAGTTTGTATTTAGGGAATTTTCTCTGTTAAGGTCAAAAGATCATTTTGATCTATTTTTGTCATAATCCATTTATGATTTCTTTGGATTTCATCATATAAACATTTATGCTTTCCATCCAAAGGATCTGATCACACTTGATCTCATTGATCAAGTGGGTCCCTTTGTATTTTTAGGGTTTTTCTACTATAAAGGGTAGATCCCTTAATATATCTCATATCTATCCAATTTAAACATAGATCTCACTTTATTTAAGTAGTATATCATTATTAAAATATGTTTCTAAGATCTAATCATCTTAGATCTTGAAAATCTATGTAATTGGAATCTTATTTCTTTAATACAGAAAGTTTTTACTTAATAACATGTCTATTTTCTCATTTCATAAGAAAATAGTGGTTTCAAGCTTTCCATAGCTTCTTTCTTATCTCAATTTGGAGTTCAGATGACTCCAGAATTGAATCTGGAAGTTTACAGTCTTCCTAGGGGCCTGTATTTGATATGGGCCCAGGAACAGACGGCCTAGATCGTTCGGGCAAAAAACCAAGCTGGGTGGACCGAGTCGGGTGCGTCCGCTACACTGAAATGTCGAAGCACCCACACGGGGCATCCATGGAAGCGCGAGGGATGTCGTCCGTCCGATCTGGAGATCGGACAGTCTGTTTGGATCGTCCAATCAAACCCTTCTCAATTGAGGTACCAAAACTTCTCAGATCTTTTTGAAAATTCTACCCTAGGGGCTTTCGACCCTTTTGGATTGATTGGTGGAGTTAGATTTTTCATCTGAGTACTCCATCATCATGAATTAAGGGTTCTATTGTTTACTTTATTTTTACCTTTTTATTACCAAAATAAATTACATAAAAATAAAAATTGCATAAAACAGTACTAAACATCTATGAAAAGGATTTCCACTTACTTGATTGGAGAGAAAACCTCGGTTATATGCCCAATTTAAAAAAATACCTTGTTGATGAAGATATGGCCTAAAATCCACCTTTCTTGCAAATATCCATTGTTTGAACAGTTGGATCTTGAAATTTCTTTGGGGGTTTTGTAGAATAGATATGTTGGGAAGTTTTGGACGGTGGAATTGATCAAATTAGTTATGGAACAGAGTGCCTAATTGATTTTAGGTCTCTTGTTCCAATCTAAAAAGAAAAACAAGTTGAAAAGAGATCTAACTCTTGGAAATTTTGGGTTTTTGGGGAGGGATCTAGATCTAATTTTTCAAGAAGAGTGAAGATAATTTTGTAGGGATTTTATGAGGATTTTTGGGATTGTATTTATAGGCATTTTGGGTCTTTTTCCATGATTATAATATTTTATTTTTTTATTATAAAATGGCATGAAAGTCTTCAATGCTCCCATGCTTAATTTTTCTTTCCCAAGACCAGCTGATATTTGTTGACCCCTGTTTCACATGGGCTGCTAATAAAATTGGTTGTTGGGGACGTGGTGGACCCCATGTGGGCCCCACATGGTGTAAAAAGACCGTTTTGACCTTTATGCATAAAATTTTGGGTTTATTCCTATGATCTCGGATTTGAGTGTACTTAGTGGCATTGGATTCATATTTATCAATACATTCTAAATTTTGATGTTTCATATTTTGATTTTTGGGATATTTTACTTTTTGGGTAAAATTATTATTTTACCCCTTTTGTCCAAGAAATGAAGAAACTTAAGGATTTCTCATCCGAATTCAAAATTTGTCTTGCTGACGGTCATTTTGAAGGGTTTGCTAAGTTTAATTTCAATTTTACATGTCTTATGATTTGGTTATACTTTTATAAAAAGTATATTTTAAATAACCCTAATATTTCAGCCCGAAATATCTGAAACTCAAACTTTATTGATTTTTCTCAATCAATTACAAAAATTGGGGTTATTACAATCTTCCCCCCTTATAATAATTTCGTCCTCGAAATTTGTAATACAACTCACTTAGGAGTTTTCACAATTCTTTCATAGCCTTACGCATGTGGCCTTGCCACTTATGGAAATCCTATTTCCTTTCATTCCTTTTCGATACTACCTTTTTCTCAAAGGTTAAAATGCTCTTCCATGACTAACCCTAATGCTGCACTATATACTAAGGCTAGTTCTTTCTAGAATTCCCCAAAAAGTGTTAATAACTCTTATTGAGTTATCCCTTTCATTTCAAAAACCTTCCATTTCACTTGACTGGTAATTTTCACCAATCTTTCCATACTTCACAATTTTCCATTATACCTTCTATTGCTCATACTCATTCTTTTTCAACATATAAAGTTTTGACATAGCTTTCCTACTATGTATCAACATATAAAGTTTGAACATGGCTTTCCTACTATGTATAGTCCTTAGACTTCCTATAATACATATTGATTAGATTCTATAACTTCAACTATTGTTCTTTGTAACAACCTTCCAATCTTTGGAAGTAATTTTCTCTTTTGTTATTCTTCCATTACTTGAAAGTGTATATTTTATTTCTTCTCTACAGTTCATACTTCTTTACTATTTCCTTCTATTGACAACTTCTTGTCAAATTCTGTCCTTGAATAATAGTTTCCTTGTAATGAATCTTTCCTCATTCCCATCCATTATTTTTGTAACACTCTTTGAGTGCCATTTTATTCATAATACTTGACTTTCTACATTTTTCCATCCAAGATAGTGTTATTTAACTCTACATATATATTCTTGATCCTCTTTTGTTAATTCTTTCTCATATTTAGAACAATATTCAGAACATTCTCACAATCTATGATAATATTTATCTCTTTTCCTCTTATATATATATATATATATATATGTCATAGGCTTCAAAATTTATAGATTTTGCATTTCCTCATGCTTCTTTCAAAGCATACCTCATAGCCTTTATCATATCATACTAACTCTTTAGTTGCAACATTCTTGATAATTTCAATTAAAAGAGTCCATATTGACTTTGTAATCATCCCTTCTCAAATCTTTACAAACACCATAATTTATCAACTAGTCTTTAATTCTCAACAATCTATTATCAACTCATTTAGGATTTATGTAACCAATGGCAAAACTTCACTAAAAGAATGTCCTTATGTTATAAAATCAATAAGAGATATATTTCTCTAATTGTCATTGTCATTTCATATTTTGATCTCATATTCCACCTTTGTTGGGTGAAATTCCTTGTTATCCTTAAAATTTATATAACCTAAACTTTGCTTTCTTTAATCACATGTACACTTACAAGACAAGTTTTGTAAGTGTTTAACATATATCCCCTGAATGCTCTTGATTTCTTGAAATCTATTTCCATATATCATTACCACTTCATTCAATATATTTCATTCTCCCCAAATTCATGAACATCTGTTATCTAACTCATAGAACTTTAAAATTTGTTTTTGATTTTATACTTTGATGTTGCATTTCCAATTCACAATAAATTTGAAAATGCTCATCCTTATAGAGAAAAAGGATACATAATTTCCTCAACATCATTTATGCATCCTTATATTGATTCCTCCTTTTTCTTTTCCTATAAGAAATTTGTTACTCTTATAATGTAAATTGCTATAATCACTCCATATCCTTAAAAAATTGTTCTTTCAACTCATTCATATAATTTGATGTTCTTTTCCTCAACTATTATAGATATTTTCTCATTCAATCTCATGTAAGATTGAAAATCTTCAAACTATCTTAAAATTTCTAACCACTTATTTCTCCAACAATTTGGATTTATATCTCATTCACAGTCATCTTTAAACTTAAATTTAACAACCAATATTTGTTTTCATTTCTCATGTTTTATTTCACCTTTCTTCCAAAAATATATTTCCTTACTATATTTCTTAAATCTATCAATATCATCAACTCCATCATGTAATTGGAAGTAATATCTCTATTCATATTTAGCTCTTCATTTGCCTTGATCAATAATATGTACTCCTCTTCATGATAATCAATGACTATATTTTCCTAATCAATATTTCTCTTTGTTTTCATGTTCCATGACCATGATAATCAATGACTATATTTTCCTAATCAATATTTCTCTTTGTTTTCATGTTCCATGACCATTTTACCATCTATACCAAAGGTACTTCTCTTTATGATAGTCCAAAAATTATTTTTAATAGCACCACAGTTATTATATCAATAATTCTTTAATCCTTGAAAATCCTTTAGTGCTAATTTCCACAATGATTTGTCATATCTTTATAATTTCTAACTTGGTGATTTCATAATTGTTGTACCATATATAGAGATATAATTTCTTTGTTAACCATATATTCTCATGGTTTAATTGTCTTTCTTAATAAGTTTGGGATCATATTTTTCTCCCTTTAACATATCTAACTCTCTTTTTCCTTTTCATTTTATTCTAATATCAAAAATCATCTCTTCATGTTCTAAAATTTTATCATTTCTCCACTAAATCCTTTGCCTCATTAATTTTGGAGAAAAATACTTGCTTAACTCCTTACTCATATTTATTTCAAACGATTCTCATTTACAAATTTTGAACTTTCTCACCTATCTCCTTAAATTTCTTTCAAGCCATATCCTCTCTATTTTGATGATTAATTTCATTTAACTAATTGCCATAATACTATACATGTAGCAATTCTAATTCCTATATTTATATTTCTTTATATATTTAATGTTAACTTTGAATTTTACAATACTTCTAATGTTTTCATCTTTAACACCTATTTCTCATAAATCTCCATTTCACCTTTTCTATAAGGTTGGAATTTTTCTATTTTTTTATTTTTTATCTTATTTTCCAATTTATCACTTTTTTTCTCTTTATCTCCATTTCTTCACTTAGTAATGGTTCTATACATACTTCACTTAATAATGGTTATATACATACTAGTATTAACGTTCTTTGTACGTTTACTCAGGACTTTAGGTTAAACCTGAACATCATACCTTACATCTATTGTAATGTTTTCCCTTATTATTCCCTCTATTGGAATTCTTATTTGCTAAGTAGTATTTCTAGTCCTTTCACTAAGTAATATCTACTTATACTATACTATTCCTTCATTACACTAACTCTTTCTATACTCATTCTCAACTAATGAGTTTAACTCTTTCTATACTCATCCTTCACTAATGAGTTACTCTTTCTTCACAAATGAGCTACTCTTTCCATATTCCTCAAATAATGAGTTTAACTCTTTCCTCACTAATGAGTCAACTCTTTGCATCCTCTTCAATAAATGAGGTTACTCTTTCAAGACTTATCCTTCACTAATGAGTTAACTCCTTTTATACTTATCTCGTAACTAATGAGTTTATCACATAACTCCTTCTCATCAACTAATAACTTATCTCTTATTCACTCACTTCAGGTTGAACTTGAGCCTGCGTACTTGGTATTTCTACAGGAGGTGATGAACCTTGGGGTTGTTGTAGGTGAGGAAGGAGGTTCCTTAACGTCCTTGTTACCATCTCTTCCATATTACTTATGGTTACTCTCTCCATATTGTCTTCTGGAGTATTTTGAGTTGCCTATCTTGTGACTCTCTTTGGTGGCATCTATTCATAATTTCTATCAATCTTCTATACAACTACTTCTATCTTAATCTAGACTTGGATTATAATCTCTCTCTTGAACATATTTGTACTGTACTGTGACTGGATGAATCACTCTAATACCAACTATGACGACCCAGTTTTTTTAAACATGATTTGTAAAGTATTTTGAAAGGTAGGGCCCTTAAGTGTGTAAAATTTTTTCGCAAAACAAAGCAATGGAAATTCTTTTCTTTAGAACTTCTTTTGAAAACCCAAATCACCACTTCATACATAACATAAGTACAATTTGTGTACAAAATAAAATTCCATTGAAGGAATATACTTTTATTAAATCTCCAAGATCCATCCAGTGGTTCACAGTACAGCCAAATCTAGTACAATACTTGTCCAAATTTCATAATCCAAAACTCAAGCTCACCATACAATAAAACTCTCAACAAAGAAAAATACATGTCTTCAAGGGTATACCTTGAAGATTATTCTCTTCAAGTCTTCTATAGTCTTCAGCTCTTAACTCTCCTTTCCTGGATCTGAGATATTGCAACAAGTACAATATCTCAGCAAGCAATGCTTGGTAGGGGATTCAAGAAACATAACATTGACAATGTAATTCCAATACTTCATAATCTCATTATCCTTAAACATACTCTTTACTTTGGAAGTTATGTATATCTATATACATACATACCCTTCATGGGTAAACCAGTTAAATTCATGAAAATAGTCAAATATCATTCCCAACTAAGCTGATCAATTCTCTTCATTTTGAGAATTTAGTATTACAGCTAATCTCATACTGGGAATTTCCCTTCTTGGGAAATATTGGTAATATACAATTACCTAGCATTTCATTATGCTATAACATAAGGCATTTCACTATGCCTATTCCCATATGCATCATAGTGCAAAATAATCAGAAAGGTTGCTATCTTTGCCGGTCGATCCGTACTAGCGCGCTCGGATAAGCGCCTGTTCACCACTGATACCACGGTGGAAAATATTATGTCACTGCCCGTATGGGGGGGCAAGACTTTCACAGTGGTGGGCTTCCCATAATTGCCACCACCCGACTTTTAGCCTCTCATTGGGCAAGGTATCACCATATCATCAAATTTCAAGGAGCGGGTGGCCAAACCCTCATAACTCCTCTAGCAATAACATCCCCTAGGCTCATGCCTATTAAAACAAACTCACAAGCCTCCAAGCTTGTATGTAAAATAGATTTCATATATATCAACCATATGTCTGTTTACTTAGGGCTGAAATATTTTCTAGTTCCCTATTCACTTATATTTTAGTCCTTAACCATCTTATAGGTGTTTGGTTGGATCATAAGGTTTTCAAGAGATTTAATACAAGTATTATCATTGCTCTTGTCAACATAAGATCATGAGTACAATCATGTATATCTCATGTCAATGCATTCATCAAATCCTGCTACCTTTAAGGATTGATCTCTTTTCCCCAAATCTTCCATGATCCAGACTAATGTATGTAATCTGTACATCCATATATATTGTCAATATATAAATTATGAACAATCCTATTGATCACTAGATCTGATGTTTAGAATGATCTTTAGATCATTCATATCTAAGTATTTTTCTATCTCTAAGTCTTTGTATGTTCATCTCCTTGATCTTGATCTTTCATAGATCCTTTGATTGACAATCTACACATGTTGATAAAGATCAAAGTCCTAGATCTTCTATCATCTAGTTCTTCTTTGATTTAAGTTCAGTTCTTGGATCATCCCTATGGAAATTGATCTTGGTTTTCTTCCTTGAATCATCTTTGATCAAGGGTTTGGATTATCTAATCTAATGAACTATAACAAGTATACTACTAAACATACATACTAAGTACAATATAGTGTTCTTATTCTTATTGTTCTTGATCATCCAAGATCTAATGGATCTTGTTTGATCATCCTTATCTTGCTTACTATTTTTATTAAGGTTTGGTAATTTACTAACCTTTTATGCTCTTATTATTATTCAACCAGTTAATGTGCTGGTTGAAGGTAGCTTATTCAAGCCTAAATCTAGACTGCTCCTCTTATTTCCAATTGGCTAAGGCTTACTAGTTGAATGGGTGAACACAAAGTGGTTACTTCAATCCTCATGTAAGGAGGCGTTTGACCTCACAAACGTCAACAGAAGGTAGGGGAAGAGCGAGGCTCTATTAGATAACCACCTTAACCACTATGTTCATCATTCACTAGAATGACCATAGCTCAACCTTTCATAAGGTTCCTATAAGCATGTTTACCCTAAGTACTCTTTCTAATGGATTTTGATTAAGTCCATGAATATTTATAATGTCATTCATGGGGTTTATTATTCTTTTCCTAATTTGGGCCAAGGATTTGATAATCCTTATATTGTCCCACTAACTATAGCCCTTACTAATTAAGTCCAAAGTACTCCATTCTTATTTGTGTCATGAAACTCTACTTTATCATTAGAATACATTTTTGATGTTTTATGCACTTTATCTTATAACAAGTAAATCTACTAATAACATTCATCCATAAATGAATTATAAATTCAAAGCATAAAACTACACAATCTAACATTCAATGAAAATGAGGCAAGGTACTTAAATTAAATCTAGCACCTTATGATAACAATGAAACACATATCATGCTAAACTCTAAATGTTATACTAGCATGCTTTATAACATAATAATATAAAATGAAACTAATTACATTTACATTTTTAGAAACCTTTACTTATGATCCAACCATTTGATCTTAGATCTTTTCCTTTGATTAAGGATTTTAGTTGTATTTAGGGAATTTTCTCTATTAAGGTCAAAAGATCATATTGATCTATTTTTTTCATAATCCATTTATGATTTTCATGGATTTCATCATATAAACATTTATTCTTTCCATCCAAAGGATCTGATCACACTTGATCTCATTGATCAAGTGGATCCCTTTGTATTTTTAGGGTTTTTCTACCATAAAGGGTAGATCCCTTAATATATCTCATATCTATCCAATTTAAACATAGATCTCACTTTATTTAAGTAGTATATCATTATTAAAATATGTTTCTAAGATCTGATCATCTCAGATCTTGAAAATCTATGCAATTGGAATCTTATTTTTTTAATACAGAAAGTTTTTACTGAATAATATGTCTATTTTATCATTTCATAAGAAAATAGAGGTTTGAAGCTTTCCATAGCTTCTTTCTGATCTCAATTTGGAGTTCAGATGACTCCAGAATTGAATCTGGAAGTTTACAGTCTTCCTAGGGCCTGTATTTGATATGGGCCCAAGAATGGACGGCCTAGATCGTTTGGGCAAAAAACCAAGCTGGGTGGATCGAGTCGGGCGTGTCTGCTACACTGAAATGTTGAAGCACCCGCACGGGGCGTACATGGAAGCGTGCGGGATGTCGTTCGTCCGATCTGGAGATCGGACAGTCCGTTTGGACCCTCCAATCAATGCCTTCTCAATTGAGGTACCAAAACTTCTCAGATCTTTTTGAAAATTCTACCCTAGGGGTTTTCGACCCTTTTGGATTGATTGGTGGAGTCAGATTTTTCATCTGAGCACTCCATCATCATGAATTAAGGGTTCTATTGTTTACTTTATTTTTACCTTTTTATTACCAAAATAAATTACAGAAAAATAAAAATTACATAAAACAGTACTAAACATCTATGAAAAGGATTTCCACCTACTTGATTGGAGAGAAAACCTCGGTTATATGCCCAATTTAAAAAAATACCTTGTTGATGAGATATGGCCTAAAATCCACCTTTCTTGCAAATATCCATTGTTTGAACCGTTGGATCTTGAAATTTCTTTGGGGATTTTGTAGAATAGATATGTTGGGAAGTTTTGGATGGTGGAATTGTTCAAATTAGTTATGGAACAAAGTGCCTAATTGATTTTAGGTCTCTTGTTCCAATCTAAAAAGAAAAACAAGTTGGAAAGAGATCTAACTCTTGGAAATTTTGAGTTTTTGGGGAGGGATCTAGATCTAATTTTTCAAGAAGAGTGAAGATAATTTTGTGGGGATTTTATGAGGATTTTTGGGATTGTATTTATAGGCATTTTGGGTCTTTTTCCATGATTATAATATTTTATTTTTTTATTATAAAATGGCATGAAAGTCTTCAATGCTCCCATGCCTAATTTTTCTTCCCCAAGACCAGCTAATATTTGTTGAACCCTGTTTCACATGGGCTGCTGATAAAATTGGTTGTTGGGGACGTGGGGGACCCCAATTGGGCCCCACATGGTGTAAAAAGACAGTTTTGACCTTTATGCATAATATTTTGGGTTTTATTCCTATGATCTCGGATTTGAGTGTACTTAGTGGAATTGGATTCGTGTTTCTCAATACATTCTAAATTTTGATGTTTCATATTTTGATTTTTGGGATATTTTGCTTTTTGGGTAAAATTACTATTTTACCCCTTTTGTCCAACAAATGAAGAAACTTAAGGATTTCTCATTCGAATTCAAAATTTGTCGTGCTTACGGTCATTTTGAAGGGTTTGCTAAGTTTAATTTCAATTTTACATGTCTTATGATTTGATTATACTTTTATAAAAAGTATATTTTAAATAACCCTAATATTTCAGCCCGAAATATCTGAAACTCAAACTTTATTGATTTTTCTTAATCAATTACAAAAATTGGGGTTATTACACAAACTACCTGAAGTGTCACCTAAAAATTTGGTTGTCAGGGGTGAGCAAAACAACAGCTCATAGTAGCGTGAAAAACTAGTACAAACCAAAATGCCTAAAATAGAACATGCAATAGTTTAATATAATCTTCTAAAAGGAAAATCAATACATATGATAAAGACTCACTAAAAATTTCTAAATTCAATGCAGTCAACAATGTCATAAGTAAACTTATAAAATTATTTAAAAAATGTGGGTATCAAACCAATGATACCAAATCAAGGCATAAAGCCTTTGATCAGCAATAGACAAATCTATGTCCACATCACTTTGGAAAAACTGATTTCTCTCAATCACGGTGAAATACAGTCTGGCCACTCTAGACGAGGTCTAAACTCTAGATAAATGATCCATATAATATCAACAAATAGACATAATGCTTGTAGGACACTATTGTCACCCACTAGCGACTAACATGGCCTCTACATCTGCTCTTGGATAGTCGCATGAACCATGACTCATTAGACCTCATGGGGGCAAGCTAGCTACCTTTAAGAGCACTTTCCAATGAGAAGATACTCCTACTGCCCACTATCTCCATCGTAGGGCTACTATCAATATCAATCTCAGAGGTCAATGGCCAACTACACCTCCTAGCACAAGGTCTCCAATACTTACGAACACTAGCTTAGTGCAATTGCCAAGCAATTTGGGATTTAGGAAACTCTTCGAGTACTTGCCAAAAATGATGAAACCTTTATCTACAAAACTACATTTGATAGGACTTAAGGCCTCTCATAGAGTGCCTACCAAACCATTAATGAAATCCATAATCATCAGGGCTTACAACTGCTCATAGAACGCTTGTCTAAGCATCAACAAAAACCAAAACTAGTGACTCGTAAAACAAATCCACAGTGTGGAAGAGTCCACATCACATGAACATGATGTCATGTTGCATACTACAAGAATATGTATGGTGGTGTGAGATATTTTGTTAAACTACTTCTGTTGTAGTGTGACACTAATGATCTTGGTTTAATTTATAAAATTTAAGGGCTACACGACATTCTCAACAGAACACATGTCTTCATCTTTATTTCAACATTTTAATACTTATATTTTTGGTCTTGATGTTGTGTTTAAATTAAATGTAGGTTGGCTAGACTGCAAGTAAAGTGATTATACCAATTAAATTTTAGCCTAAGGAGAGATGTCTGCCTATTGAATCATCCTTTCTAACTAACCTTTAGTCTAGGGGTGAAATGTTGTGCTAAAACACGTATAGGTATCCAAACCCTCATATATCAGCAATGCACAAATATATGTCCACATCATCGTGGAAAAACTAATCACTCTTAATCATGGTGGCACAGAGTCCTGCCATCATGAACAGGTTCTAAACTCTTGAGAAATGATCCACATAACATCAACACACAGACGCTTATGCTTGTAGGGCCCTACCGTTACCCATTGGCAATTATAGTGGCCACTATGTGTGCTCATAAATACTTGCATGAACCATGACTTACTGGACCTCATGAGAACTACTTGGCTACCTCTCAGAGAACTTCCCCATGAGAAGATACTTCTACTACTCACAGTCTTCATCGCAGGACTAGTATCAATAACAAACTCAGAGGTTAGTAGCCAATTGAACTTCCTAACATTGGGCCACCTGGACTTACAACACATTGACTTAGTGCACTTGCTGAGTGATCTGGGACTTAGGACAGTCCCAAAGTGCCTATCCAAAACACTAATGAAATCTACATTGATAAAACTGCATTTATTAGAACTTGTAACCACTCATAGAGTGTTTTCCAAACCATCCATGAAATCTACAATCATCATGGCTTACAGCTGCTCGTAGAGCGCTTGCCTAAGCATCGACAAAAACCATAACTAGCAACTCATAAGACAAGTGCAAGGTGTGGAAGACACCACAAAATGTGAACATGATGTCATGTTGTGTACTACAATAATATGTATGGTGGTGTGAGATATTTTGTTAAACTACTTCTATACTAGTCTGACATTTTAATGATCTTGGATTAATTTATAAAATTTAAAGGCTGCATGACATTCTCAATAAACGCATGTCTGCATTTTATTTTAACATTTTAATACTTATATTTTTGTTCTTGATATTATGTTTAAATTAAACATAGGTTGGCTAGACTACAACTAAAGTGATTATATCAATTAAATTTTAGCCTAAGGAAGGATGTAATCCTACTAAGATGTAGCAAAGTTTCTATAACAAAGCTAAGTGGTAAGGCCTTATGTCATTACAAGCTAAGTTCTAAGTTTTCTTCAAGTTCTAACTAAAGGAACCTAAGGAATGAGGTATGATCCAAGGTTTATGAGGCTTTGTCATAGTCCGAGGCCTAGGTGGTTAAGCCCAACTAAAACATTATAGGAGGTTTTGCTATTAGATTTACTTAGTTTTCCAAAATTGTCATAATTTTAATCTAATGGCAATTTGGTAATTTCTCATACTTTAACCTAAAATACCCTTTTACCCTTCCACTTGTTTATTTTACAATTTATTTTGTATAAATCAACCTTTTAGTGAAATGGAAGGTGAAGTTTTATCAAGGGATTCAACTGTCCTATATTTATTTACAATTTTAACCTAAGGGTAGTTTTGTAATTTTCTTCTTATAGGCGAATTACCTTTATAACCTTCATTATTTCTAATTTTGAAGGATGGGTTGTACTAATCCTAGCATCAATGAAGTATACTTAAAGTTTGGTTGCATTTCTAGCTCAAAAAGTAAGGATTTTTCAAAATTTTCTTTATAATGGAATTTCTAGAAATCTTGGTTGGTCATCTTTTAAACTACTAATTTTTGGGACTAGAATTCTCAAATGACTAATAGAATTCCATTCCTCCTCTTCCTCTCAACCATGTGTTTTTCTTTCCATCCATTACTATGTAGGTAATAAGGTGAATTCTAGTGCCACTCCAAAGCATGTCTTTCTAAGTTGTCAATCTTTACTATTAAATTCTCCATCCAAATCTTTACTAATAAGGTGAATTCAAGTAGAACTAATTAAGATCAAGAATTGGTATGTTTCTTGTATGCCAACAAGTAGGAAACAATACCTTTCCCTGTATGTTGGCATCATCTTTTCAACCATATTACGTAAATCTTCTAAAGCAATTTCCCTTGAAAACAGTAGATTGCAATGTCTCCTTCAAAACCCAAGTTTTGCTTTCCTTTATTTCTCATTGGTTTATGAGGTTTTTAAGTGGGAACTGGGCATTCAGGGCTGCTAGGGAGCAAAATTTGGGCACGTTCAATCCCCTACTTCTAGTTTGAAGGTGGGATATTTCAAAATTTTATGTGTTCATTACAAGTTTTTTAGTCTATTTGTTAGTTTTTGAAGAAAATAAATAAAAGAAATTTGAATTTTTCTTTAGTCTCATGTGGAAAGTTCCTCTACAAGGATGAGAATTTAAATTTTCTAAAAATTCAGTGTTATCTTTGTACTTTAGCTTATTATTTGGAGATCTTGAAGAAAATTAGTAGAGCCTTATAACCCATTTGATATTAGTGCTATTCTTTTGTTGTGAGTATTATATATAAAATCATGTTTTTCATCAAGGGACAATCATTCTTAGTTAGTCTCATTATTTTTTGTTTTGGTAAACTATTAAGAAATTAGTTGAAGATTATGGCATACATTTCTTGAGTTTATGGACATATTTGAGTCATATGAAGCCTATGAAATGATAGAGGCCATCTCTGACTAACCCAGAGCCTTTAGCCTTCCCTAGAATATTTTTCAATAGTTAGCCTTTTGAGTCTTTTATTATAAGCCTTTCCTTTGTTAGCCAATCAGCTTTTACCCATATTCAGCCCTAATATAGTTAAGTAAATGAATATCAAAAGGTTTCAAAGAAGAAAATTTTCAACAGTGGAAGAAAAAGGCTATATTCAAAATTCAAATGAAAAAGTGAAGATTGATAGCTAAAGAAAAAGGAAAATGTTCTCTCTCGTGTGTGGAAAAGAAAATCGTTAAGAAGACCTTTACATATTCTTCATAACATTCTTTTTACCCTTATACAAATAGTGACCCTGTCATAAGCCTTATGTTTCATCCTAGTAAAAGTCCAAGCTTAATCTTAAGAATCATATGGCTTAGATGTAGTTATGAAAGAATAGGGATTTCAATAAAGTATAACATTCTTAAATAGTTAATATCTTTTCCATGAGACCATTATTAGATTTTTTTTCAATATTGTTATTTGGTATGAAATATTCAAAAGTTTGGCTCTCGTGAACATTATTCTACTCACATATTAATGTGAACCATTTTTGGGTGGCATCTTTCTGAGTGTCAAATATATTATGTGACACTTGAAGTCAAAGCATACTTATGGATGGTAATTTAGGTTATACTTTACTAGGAGACCAATAATTATGTATATGTTAGCCACATTCACACTCTCACATTTTGAGGTTTAATGAAAGTAATGGAATATCTTTAGAAATTTTAAATTGTTGTTCATTTTCATTAACATGCTAAAGTTTAGAATTTCATGAATACTAACTAGAAGAAATTTCTCTGAGATAAATGAAGGACCTTTCATAATTTTTTTTGAAATGTTTATGGGTGTCAACTTTGAAAACATTTAAGAGACTATAACTTGCCCATTAGGGCTAAACCAAGAGGCATAAAGGCTTTCTACATATGCTAAATGTAAATGACAGCACCTATGAAAGTGTTTAGGGGCCTCACATTTTCTATTCCTTATTTTTTAGTTTTGATCGAGGACTATCAAAAGCCTAGGGGTATTTAATATACATAGTGTCCACCAATCGAACACATGCAGTCTTGCCTCACCATCATGAGGAGATCTTGCTTTGATACCAATTGTAACAACTAGGCTCTAGCAGTGTTTATATTGTTCGCATTAGCACAATAGTCTCAATGTTTTACTCTTCCTTGTAGGGAAAATGCATACACATAAGTGGGTTCCCAATCCCTTATAGCAGGCTAGCTTACTTCTCCCCAAGGACTAAACTCTTAGGATCACTTGAAATGTGCCATCCTGTAACTAGATATCCTCCCTTCAGGGCTGCCCACCAAGACTGTTCTTTATGCTCTCTCTTCCCCTCTTAGGAAACACATGTTCCCATATGCGACCACTCTTGGGTCCATTGCTCGACCATGTGTGGTTTAGCCTCACCATCATGAGTGGATCTTGCTTTGTATGAATTTTAACAAACAAGGCTCTAGCAATGTGTATATTATGTACTCTGGCACTATGGCCTCAAAGATTTGCTCTTCCCCCTAGGAAAAAGCATACAAAGTCAGTGGGTTGTCAATCCCTTATAACAGGCCCAGCTTACTTCTCCACAAGCAATGTAGGACTAAACTCTTAAGATCACCCAAAGCTTATCATCTTATAGGGAAAAACAAAACCTTGGGACAACTGTGCCAGAGCGCACAATATACACATTGTTGGAGCTCTAGCTGCTACAAGAAAAGACCTAGAAAATCTTGATCTAAGAGTTTTTCCAACCATTACCTAGTTTCTCCTCTTTCCTTTCTCCTTCTTCTTCCTTCTCTTCTCCCTTTATTTAGATTTTCCATGTTTACTTTAGTCTTCAAGTCTAGTCATTCTCTCCTCAAGTAGTTCCACATTGTTTTTTCTTTCCCTCTTTCTAGGTTAGCTTTTTTATTGCTCTCCTCCTATTGGTTTCCCACCTAGGCTAGACTTTATTTTCTTAATAGGATTCCTACTATAACTCCACATGTAACCCCCTTTATATCTCCACTTTTCCACAACCTTTGATAACCAAAAGTCCTACAAAATAGGTGCCTACCTCCCCTCATAAAAATAAGGTGCCTCCTTCCTTTCTACATGGGCGGGTCCTCCTCTAATAAGTCCATTGTTACTAATGTATTATCCTAGCACTCCTTACACTAGTGGACCATGATTTCTAACCAATAACACCCTCATTCCTTAGCTAGTTAGATTATTTCCTTAAGTTTTTGTCCTTGCCCTTGATCTCTCATATGGTTCATCATCTCACTCTCTAATCATCATGCTTTTGCTTAAATTATCCTTTTTATCAAAGATACATACTTGAAGTGGGACTCTCACTTCTTCCTTTTCTTCTTCTTCTTCTTCTTCTTCTTCTTCTTCTTCTTCTTCTTCTTCTTCTTCTTCTTCTTCTTCTTCTTCTTCTTCTTCTTTTCTATAATGTTTGTTGAGCTGCCCTAATTAGGTCTCTCAACATGGGCTCCTATTTAAGTATCTTAACCCACATTAATTGGTTCATTCGAAGAGTCATAGTCCCTTTAGGACTCTCATGAGCTTTTAACATATGGGCTTGAGCCATCTTGCATGAACCCATGTGATAAGAAAGAAAACATCCTATGCTAGTCTATGGTTATCTAACCCAATTGTGCTATACAATTTTATGTTTCAATGGTTGGTTGTCCCAAAATGTATCCTCTTTGATTCAATCCTGGTCATCCACCTCAATGAAATCCATCACCTAACCCTATCATTAATCTCATATGCTCTTAAGCAATGCTATCTCATCCTTCCATACCTCGCTTCACTTAAAATTTCATCCATCTATTTAAAGATCTAAGATGTCCCACTTTGTCCATATTTCTTACTTTCCTATATCCAATTACAGATAGACTTAATCATGAACACTTCATTTCTCATCATGTGATCATCACCTCACCCTCACCCTCACACTCTCATTGATTCTCATGTCTTTAGGATAACTCATCTTAGCCATGAAATCTTCTATGATTGTGATCATTCTTAACCCATCTAAATAAGTATTCCTTTTTGCCTAAATATCCCCAAAAGAATGTCAAAATGACTACATGGTGGTTTGAACTCTAGACCTATGTCTCTCCAATACTTAGTATTACAACATAAGTAACTTATATTCATTGATATGACCATGAAATTCAACATATTTAATAAGTTAAAATTCATGATGTTATAATATGATATGAAAAACATGGTCTCACATGTTGGTCATTCTCAAGAGTTAAACTAGAGCCTATGCCTCGATTATTATGCCAATCAACACTGATCTGTGTTTTGATGGACTGAACTAATGAGTTGACCTAGTGATTCATAGATATTGTTAAAAATAACAGAATTGTACGAGTGAGTCCTGGTTTGTTTATCGACTAATATGATATCACATATATTTTATCAACAGATTGTATCATTTTATAGATATTGTTGTATTGACTAGATGCATTTAGCTAATGATTTTATAGATCAATTATAGTTATATCAATTTTGAAAGATTGATTCATGAATGATTCTGAATGATCTAGAATAATTAAAAGTTATGAATGACTTCAAATGATTGACTACTATAAATAACATGAAATATAATGATTTCTCTCCCACTGGAAAGATTAGAACTAGTGCTACGATGAGTCTCTTCTTTAGTTCCTAGTCACTCTATCCACACTCCTTCATCCATTCAAGTTGCCTTTCTTTTTGGGTCAATTGTGTTAGGGGCTGAGCAATGCTTGGGAATCCTTCGCTAAATCTCCTATAATATCCTTCCAAGCCAAGGAAACTTTGAATCTCTATAACTATCTTCGATCTCTTCCAATTGGAGATAGCCTCCACCTTTTAGGGTTTACTACTACATTGTCCTTTAAGATAACGTGGCCAAGAAATTGAACCTAATTAAGCTAAAACACACTTGCTAAATTTTGCATAAGGTTAGTGAGTCTAAAGAATCCTTCAAACAATTCGCAGATGATCTCTATGTTCCTCCTTGCTCCTAGAGTATATAAGAATATCATCGATGAACACAATAACAAATTTGTCCATATACTCCTTCAATATCCTATTCATCAAGTCCGTGAATACAGCAAGGATGTTCGTCAACTGAATGACATCACAAGTAACTCATAATGACCATACAGTGCATGAAAATTTTTCTTAGAAATACCCTCACCTCAAATCCATAGTTGATAGTATCTTGACCACAAATTGACCTTTGAGAAGATCTTAACATATTGTAATTGGTCAACTAGATCATCAATGCAAGGTAAAATGGATACTTATTCTTAAATATGACTTCAGTCAATAATCTATAATCAATACACAGTTTCAATGAGCCATCCTTCTTCCTAACAAATAATATTGGAGCTCCCTAGGGTGAAAGACTTGGGAAAATAAACCCTTGGTCAAATAACTCCAGTAACTACACCATTAACTCCTTCAATTCAACTGATGCCATTCTACAGGGTGCCTTAGATATGGTCGTTGTTCTTGGTATCAATTCAATGATAAAGTCCATCTCCCTTCTAGGTGGTAATCTTAGCAATTCTTGTGGTAAAACATCCTGGAATTCCTAACTACATTAATTTCTTCTATCTTTTATTCAATGTCATCATGAACAACTACACTTGCCAGATAAGCTTGACACTCTTTAAAGATCAATCATACAACATTCATGGCTGAAATAACTACCACTCTAAGCATATTTTATCTCCCTTGAAAAACATGAGATTTGCCATTTTTTTCATGGAAGATAACTATCTTTTTACAACAATCAATCATTGCTCCTTGCTAGCCAATCCATACCCATGATGACATCAAAGTCTGCCATTCTTAGGAGGATCAAATTAACTTTATACTCCCTAACAACAATACTAGTGGGTACATCATGTAAAAATTATTTACCATATTTATATTCCCCACAAGTACACTAAAATCTAGGTATAATCCTAACTTTTGGATATCATATTCCATGTAGGTAGCAAAACCATGTGATATAAATGAATGGGTAGCTAAGGATCAATTCTAGCTCTTTTAGTTGCCATCTATAAAAATTCATCAATAAAGAATTCTAGTGAATACCCTAGTCATCCTATCCAATGAACCTAGAATGTTTACACAAAGTGTTGATGTTTTATGGCACTAGTTGTTTGGTTCTGAATAGTTTAACCATGTTTTGATACCAACTTCTGAGACAAAAGTTTTAGAAAAAGATTTTCATAAAACAAACCATTGAAAACATTAGGCTAACCTTAATTTGTTTTTCAAACATTTAATAAAAATAAAGCATCACATAATCATTTTCCAAAAAACACTTCTTCAAATTCGGGCATCTCTATCAGTAGGACTCCTCATACATTCAAAATAAGTACATAATGTGCAACATCCCTAATTTTTCAACCCTTTATTGATTTTAAGTTGAAAAGCAACAAAATTTTCATTATTTAGAAACCATTATCATAGTGATAATATATATGTAATTTTAAAAATTCATCAACTTCTTTCCAGGAGTTACAGTTAAACCTCTACATGTATGTAAAATAACAATCTTCTAACCTATGAATGGTTAGAGATGCATCCCATAGGATCATCATACTGTCACAAGTAAAGCCACATAAGCCATTCAAATAATTACTACAATTTATATTACAGTCATCCAATATGTCAACAAAAGTTTATTTTATATACAATATCTAAAAATGTAATCCTGTACATGGATTTAAACAACAAGAACTACACTTAAATCATAATCTTCTCACATCTAAGTAGATCTAAGCACTCTTACTGCCTGCCATATCCGTCACAGGGCTAGTATCAATATCATCTCACATGTCAATGGCCAACTACACCTCCTAGCATAGGACCTCTAGGACTTATGACACACCCATAGAGTGCACCTACCACGTGATCAGGGACATAGACCTCTCCTAGTATTATGCCATTTCATTATTATTTTCATGCATTACTTAACACTCTCTTAGTGTTTGCCATGAATTTACCCTGTCAATAATTATCTCTCAACTAACCCATCCCTAAGGTCATTATTATAATCAACCTAGGTTTGGACTTGAGGCACAACAAAGTGTTTTGCCTCAATTTAGTTTTAATTTTATGAGGAATTTGAATACTGTCTTCTAGATGAGCTAATGTCTAGTGCTTAGGTATAATTACCTTGAGCTATTGAAGCCAAGGCATAATAGACTAAACTTTTTATGTATCATGCCCCTAATAACTATGTGAGGGTTATTCAAATGATTTTTGTGTCTAAGTCTCATGAAGTTGAGCCTAAATGACTTTGCAAGTGAAGGTCATTCAATGGTTCCACTTGACTTTCTGAGTGTTTTAGGATTTCAACCTAAGGGAAATTTTATAATTTCCTTCACTTATGATAGTTACCTATTTTCCCTTCTCTATTGTCAGTTTAATAATGGTTTCTCATTCCTCACATTATTAGTAAGATGTTTAATTAGTAGTGATTTCCTTTTTTTAGAAATTTGGCCTAGGGTAAAAAAGGGCAGCCCTGGTTCATGAAGCTCCCACCAATGCGGGGTCCAAGGAAGGGGCAGACCACAAGGGCTTATAGTAGGCAGCCTTACTTTGCATTTTGCAAGAGGCTGATTCCACGCCTTAAACCCGTGACCTCAAGGTCACGTGACGACAAATTTGGCCTAGGGTCAATTTTGTACTTCCCCCGCTTAGGATAATTACAGTTTTTCTCTTCACTAATTCAGTTTGAAGGTGGTTTTACCTTTCCCATATTATTAATAAGAAGTATCATTAGTGCTGGTCACATTTCTAAGGTGAAAAGGCCAAAATTTTCATAATTTTCTTATACTGGAATTTTGAAATTCTCAAAATTCCACTTTAGTGAAAATTTTACAATTGAAATTCTAGGACCGAACATCTTCAGAACCCAAGAATTCCAACCATCTTCTTCACTCGACCCAAAACTAGTAGCTTAGTGCAACTGGTTATTCAATTTCAAACATCTTCAAAGCTAGAAAAAATGAAGTTTTTCTTACCTTTTCCATATTTTTCCCTTTCCCAAACCTACCAATTCATTGAAATTCCACTTCTTTTCCATCGATTTCAAGTGAAAACATTAAGACATTGCTTCCTTCATTACTAAACCAGGAAGTGAAGTTTACAAGTTTCTTCACCTCGTGGAGTTTGTAATTCCACGTCTAAGTTAGAAATCATAGAAGTTTATGAAATCTCTTACTTCCAATTTCAAATTAAGCACCAACACTTACCATTTTGGCTGTCAACAAGTGGAGAAATGACACTAGTTTCCTACTACTATGTGTAGGAAACTATGGGTCATTCCTCCTTATTTCGCACCCACAAACCATAAGATTTAGATATCTAAAAGACCCATATTTTAGTTTCCATTGAAAAATTCATTTCCATCCAATTTTAACCACATTTTTAACACCATTTTCCTACAATAGTATGCAAGAAAATGGTGCCCACAAACCATACCGTTTGTGCACTCCAAAATGTTATAAATCTGCTAGCAATTCGTTCAACTCTTTACACGAATCTTATGTGCATTCATCACGGAATGAAACTCATGAATGATATTTAGGTTAACTATGGAAAACATGGATGATCAAGTGATTGAATCATCCCTTGTTTTCCATCAATGTGCAGAAGGTAATATAGAGCATGATGGAATTCAATAAACTCATGTCTAAGCAAGAATGGAATTTTTTCAACTTGCACACAAAAATAGGAAAAAGAAATCAACCTGCACAGTTCTTATAGTTAAATTTAAATAAAATTTGTAGGAAAATCACCAAATTTTCAAAACTATAAGCATGGATATCATAGTAGTAGTAACATGGAAATGTCAAAGATGGTCTAAGAAATCACTCCCTATTATGGCTAATCTGAAGCTAGCATTAGCAATCCATCCTACTAATCTATCCCTACCTAGCAATGAGCTCTCCCCTGCATAAAGTTCTCTCCTTCTTCAACTTCTAGAGTTGCAGGAATTGGTGTTCTCCCTCCATATTCTACCAGTCCAACAGAAGACCCTTTTATTGCATGCACCAAGCTCCCTTCTTGCTTTCCTCTCTCAAAAACTCTCTAGGCTCACTTAGAACTCAAGTTCCTCACTCCCTCACCCCCTGGTTTATCCTCTTCCTTCTCTCTTCCTCACCCTCTTGTTCATCCTCTCCTCTCTTTCACTTTGTTAATGGCTAGGACTTTCCATCCTTATGTTTTAATTTAGATTTCATACTTAAGTTGTTTTATGCATGTGGGAAAAAGTCAACACGTGGGGAGCCAGGTATCCATGGTTTAGGCCCCCATGTGGATGGCCTAGATCTAACACCCACTAGACCATTCACTTAACTCCCATTCAATTTTAGCCTCCTATTTTATTTAAGAATTGCAATTACATCCTCGTTTGGGTCAATTTTCTCAAGTACCCTAACTAATAATATATTGAATTCTTCATTTCTAATCAATTTGTTGAAGCTTTTACACTTGATTTGGGTGGGACTTAGGTTAGGACTTTTATTTATTTGTGACATATCTAATTCCCATATTTGACCTTAATTTACTTTTTAATTTCTATTTTTCTTTTGGAAAATAGCTTAAGGTCAATTTAAGGTGATTTTTTAATTTTCCCTTTTTCCTTGGAAATTGTTTTTAAATCTCTAAAACAACTTAACACCCAATTCCAGGGGGTTAAACTAACCTAATTTCTCAACACAATCATTCTATTCTTCTCTTTTACTCCTAAAACATACACTTAATAATTTGAAAAAAAAATTAATCCTTTTTTTTCCTCTAAATGTATGGATTTACTAGTCAGAATTATGTATTTATAGGTATCATAGTCTTTCCCCTTATAAGAATTTTATCCCAAAAATTGTGTACATCTAAATAAAGAAGTCAAAGAAAGTCATGGAAATGTTGCCTCATATCCCTCCTAACCTATAGGCAACTATGTCCATCCTACCTCGAATCTCATCACATGGTGTACAATGTCATCTGCTTCTTCCTACAGTTGACTATAGCTCCACGCTCCACCAATCAGTCCATGTCTAATATAATATCCAAAATTGGTGACACCTAAGACAATAAGATTTGCACTAAATCTCACCCAGAGACTATAATTGGCATCGTCCTAATCAAACTCCCTCAATATATAAAAAAGGACATCTAAGAATTCATTAAAAGTATGTTAAATGAAAACATGGGTCGAACCAAGATTAAATAGCACATCAATATTGTGACGACCTGGGTTTTTGAAACACATTTTGAAATACATTTTTCAAAGGCAAGGGCATCCCCTTAGTAAAAAAAATTCGCGAAACAAAACAGGGAAAATTCTTTTGTTTTAAAACTTGTTATGAAAACCCAAGTCACCATTTCATACATAACATAAGTACAATTTTTGTACAAAATAAAATTCCATTGGAAGAATAAAATTTTATAAAACTTCCAGAATCCATCCAGTGGTTCACAGTATAGCTCAGTATCAGTACAATACCTGTCCAAATTACATAATCCAAAATTTGCAAACCTCACCATGCATTAAAAACTCTCAATACAATACAATTTCCTCAAATAAAATAAATGTCTTCAAAAGGATGTATCTTGATTGATTATTCATCCACATCTTCTTAAGTCTTCTACACTCTTGAGCTTCTAACCCTCCTTCTATGTATCTGAGGTATTGTAAACATAGAAACATTTACAACACCTCTACAAGCTATGCTTGGTAGGGGATACAAAAACATACTACTTCATCAATATAAGAATACATAACTCAATCCTTATTTCATCATGGTTATCCGTTCATGAGTATTCCCCACATAGAGTATATACATTATTTATGTAGTACGCGACAAATTAGTTAATATAGTGAAGATTGCTCAAAACTTATTCCTTCCCCTGGCTATACTTCCACTTAGGAAATCAATATCCAGCCAATTTTTATAGGGGATTTCCAGGAACTCATGTATTGGCATCTCATCATGCCATGGCATTACATTATGCCTATCATATGTGCATCATAATGTAAAATACATTAGGAATACTATGCATCAGTCTCAATCCATACGACGCACCCGGATGACTACATTGCTCCACTGATACCAATTGTGGAATATCAACTCCATGTCCTCATTGGGTGGACCATGGCTGCTATAGTGGGGCCTTCCCATTATTGCCCCACCCAACATTTAGCCTCTCTTTGGGCATGGTATCCATCATATAAGTTTTAGGAAGCAAGTGGCCAAACCCTCATAACTTTCCTAGCATAGCATCCCCAGTCTCTATCTCTGTGTAAAACAAAATCACAAGCCTCCATACTTATATGGAAAATACATTGTACATATCAGATGATGTGTTTGTTTAACTAAGGCTGGAATACTTTCTATACCCTATTCTTAGGGTTCCTTAATCTCCATATCTCATTACTTTCACCTCATTAGAGTTGATCATCAGATTAGATCAATTGGATTAGATTATGAGGTTGGATCACTCAATTTGATCATTTGGTTAGATCACTTAGTTGGATCACTTAATTGGATCATATGTTTTTGGATCACTTGTTTGGATCATGTGTTTTGGTTTACTTAATTGGATCATGACTATGCTAAGATACTAAGCATACCTATATCATGAAGGTCTATAATTACAGACTAAGATCATGTATGTATACACATGAATCCTTAATACATTCTTGTACATCCACCTACCTCAAAGTAGTATCTTGTTTCTCAAGTATATTCTTCCACAATGTCCATCATGGTCTGGATTCATCCATCTGTCAAACCATACATGTAAGGTTATTTCTCTATTCAAGTATGCATTTCTATAAGGGATACCCTAATCTTTCCTTGAATCATGGTTGATCAAGGGTTTGGATTCTCTATCTATGTTCTTCTATATACACATACATAATTTCTACATATACATACGTAATATAATACTGCATTAGTATTCTTAATGTTTTTTATCATTCAAGATCCTATGAATCTTGTTTGATCATCCTTATCTTAATTACTATTTTTATTAGGGTTAGATGATTTACTAACCTTTTATGCTCTTTATTATTATTACTCAATCAGTTAATGTTTTATTGGTTGAGGGTAGCTTATTTCATCCTAACTGTAGATAGCTTCTCTTATGTCAAATTGGCTAAGGTTTACTAGTTGAATGGTTGAACACAAAATAGTTACTTCAATCCTCATGTAAGGAGGTGTTTAGACCTCACAAACGTCAACAAAAGGTGGGGAAAGAGTGAGGCTCTATTAGAGAACCCCCTTAACCATTATGTCCATCATCCACTAGAGTGACCCTAGCTCAACCTTTCATAAGGTTCCTATGAGCATTTAACCCTAAGTATTCTTTGTAATTGATTTTAATTAAATCCATGAACTAAAATGTCATTCATGGAGTTTTATTATTCTCCTAATTTGGACCAAGGAATTTATATTCCTTCTATTATCCTACTAACTATGGTCCTTACTGTCATTAAGTCCATGTCATACATTCCATGTAAATGTCCTTTCATTCTAATTTCATTTAATTACAATTTCAATTAAATTTCCATTACATAAGCATTAAAGCATAAATAAAAAGTAGAAATAAAACTATTAATAAATAAATCTATAATTAACTCTACTAAGCAATGAAAGACAATTATCATAATGTTCAATAATTCAAATAGAAATCTAACATGCTATCATGATCCAACTGTCCTAATTGATGCTTATTCATTTTTCATCTTTTTATGGTTTAAAATCTTGATCCTTCATTTTCTTTTAGATCTAACACCTCTTAATGATGTGATTTCATTCTTAGGTCATTGATGTATCTCATCCATTGATTTGATCTTCCTTGATCTGCCCGATCAAGGAGATCTTAAGTTACTTTTTCCCATTTAAGGGCATAGATCTTGATCTTACCCAAATCCTCGTCATCCATTCCATAAATCCATATAATATTAACTCATTATATTTATCAAAACTCATTCATGCCATAAAATTATCCTCCATCAACTTGATCAAGGAGATTTCTCTTGATTTTTATTGATTTCATGACTTTTGAGGCTAGATCTATCAAGATATGCATAGTCAATTACATATAACCCACTTATTTATCTTATTACATTATTATATCATCATCCAACTAGTTTTGATTTATCTGATCATCCTAGATCTTGTAGATCAATGATGTTAGTATACTTATCCACTTAATTACAAAAAATTTAATGAATTAAAATACAATTTTATTGGTTCAGTACATTCTAATTTTCATAAGGAATCCATAAAAACTTTCTAATCTCAATTTTCATTTCAATTGAGATCAGAATTGAGGTTTAAAGCTTTCAGCCCATTTTAAGGGCTGAATTTCACTCTTATTGTTTTGCTTTATTTGATTAATCTATAAATACGAAATTTCTACTGTGATCATGTTTGATAGGTTCTTGGACCTTATGAACACATCCATCAGTTCAGATTTTAAATTTGAGGTCATCTGGGCCATGATCTAAGATTAATGGCAAGGATTTTACTAAATAGAACATGTAAATACAATTTAAAATAGGGATCTAATAATTTCCATGAATTCTAGAAGAGACAAGGAATCCATAGCAGGTTTCAGATCTAAAATATGAGCTATATCAAGCTCTTAATTGCAAAAGCAAAGTTTCAATTCAAAATTGGATGGCCCAGATCAGATCTGGGTTATGGGTGCGGGAGGTCCAGCGGCCCGCGCCCTTTACATTCTATAGCAAGTCATTGGGCAAAGGTGACTGGCTATGGGCGAGACATCCAAATCTGGACCGTCAGATCGCCCATGGATAGATCTCTTCTATCCATGACTTTTAAGGGACCAGATCTCGTCTCCTAGGGTTTTGGGGCCCCAAGAAATCATCCAACGGCTCAAAATTTTTTTTTGAGGAGAAGATTGAGGAGATCTCAACCTTTTATGCCAAATCCATCGTCTTCGATGGATCAACGACTGGGGAGCTCTCCAAGTGGCCGGAAAACGTACACTACCTACTGGAAATGAAAGAGGGGATTGAGGGTACTTACCTGGTGAAGAAAAATTCACCGGAGAAAGAGAAGTTCTACCAAAGAAGATGATATAAAACTGGAATTAACCCTAGCGCTGGATATCACATTCGGTAAGCAATTTCTCCATCAGCGTTGCTAGAGACTGTGGACATGCATAGGGCTTTGGTATATCTCGTCGTGGTAAAGACTCCCAACAATGCAAGATTATCTTTCACCAGCCAGATTATCTGTAATAATTAGAAGAACATGCAGGAGAAGGTAATTCTCTGGTTCTTGTTCTTTGTCTTGTATTTTTAGGAGATCGAGATGTTGGATCATCCTATAATCAAAGGGCTTTGGTAGATAACCTTATTCCTAACATATCTTATGGTCAACATTGAAATAAAATGGGTGAAATTGCATGTCTAATTCAATTAGGGTTTCCTCTCAGAAACCCTAGTTCAATCTGGTCAATCTGGGACGACGCATCCTGGGACTCGCTTGACGGCTCCACTAAGTCTAGAGCGCCTGGTGCATCTGTGGACACACACACAGAGTTAAACAGAGAAGGAGAAAAAGGAAAAAGGAATTGGGGAAGTTCAGAGCTGTTTCTAGAGCTAGGATTTTGAAGCAAACTAGGGGACCTCGTGAGGAACATTAGGAGAAATTTTGGGATTTTTATGAGCTATTTTATAGAGGTGTTTTGAATTTTCCATGATTACTTGAAATAATTACTTTGATTTCTTTTGATTATTTAATTGTCTTAGGATTCCCACTACCACCTCCTTATCCACTAGCAGGTGGTAGTGGTTTGACTAATGATGGGATGTTTTCTGGACGTTGGATCCCTTTGTGGGCCCCACAAATGTGTGAAAAGACCAAATTGCCCTTTTATGGAGAAAAATTTGTTTTATTCTCCCGGGCTCAGAATTGAGCGTACTTAGTGGCGTTGGATTTGTATTTCTGAGTTCATTCTAGATTTTGATGTCTCAGGTCTTGGTTATTTATAAAATTACCATTTTTCCCTTTTATTCATGAAAATGAAGAAAAATATAGATTTTTCATTTGTATTCAGAAATTGTCGTGCTTACAGTCATTTTGAAGGGTTCATTGAATATATTTTCAATTATACATGTCTCATACTATGATTACACTTCTATGAGAAGTGAATTTTTCATAACCCTAATATTCCAGCCTAATTTTAATTGAAATTCTCAATTTCAATATTTATTTAATTTTCTTATAAAAAATTAGGGGTATTACAATCTACCCCCGTTACAAAAATTTCGTCCTGAAAATTTGCATATCAACTCACTTAGGAGTTTTCACAACTCTTTCATAGCCTTACACATGAGGCCTTGCCACTTAAGGAAATCCTATCTCCTTTCATTGATTTCTCCTACTACCTTCTCCTCGAAGGAATAAATCATATGGTTGATTCTTATTAAAATGCTCACACCTGACTAACCTTACTTATGCATTATTCACTTAAGCTTTTGCTAGACTTTCCAAAAGGATTAATAACTCTTAATTGAGTTATCTTTTGTTTTCAAAACCTTGTAATTGACTAAATTTCTACTCCTCACTTTCACCAATCTTTCCATACTTCACAATTTTCCATTCTATCTTCTATTGCTCATCCTCATTCTTTTCCATATATAACTTCCCTAATATGCATAGTCCTTAGACTATCTATCCAATTGACATATTTCTTTGATTCTATAACATCAACTATTGTTCTTTGTAAGAATCTTCCAATGTTTGGAAGCAATTATTTCTTTCCTTGTTCTTCCATTATGTGGAAGTGAATACTTTATTTCTTCTCTATAATTCATACTTCTTTACTATTTCCTTCTATTGACAATTTCTTTTCAAATTTTGTCATTGAATAATAGTTTCCTTGTAATGACTCTTTCCTCATTCTCATCCCATCCATTGTTTTTGTAACACTCTTTGAGTGCCATTTTACTTGACTTTCTACATTTTTCCTTCCAAGATAATGTCATTAAATTTTCCTCTATATTCATTATCCTCTTATGTTATTTCTTTCTCTTATTTAGAACAATATTCTAAACATTCTTACAATCTATGATAATATTTATCTCTTTTCCTTTCATAAATATATTTATATATCATGGGCTTCAAAAAGTCTAGATTATGCATTTCCTCATGCTTCTTTCAAGCATACCTCATAACCTTTATCATATCATACTAACCCTTTCTTTATAATATTCTTGATAATTCCAATTAAATGAATCTATATTGACTTTGTAATCATCCATTCTCAAGCCTTTAAAACTTCATAATTTATCATATATTCTTCAATTCTCAACAATCTACCATAACCTCTTTTTAGGGTTTATATAACCAATGGTAAGATTTCACTAAAAGAATGTCCTTATGTTATAAAATCAATAAGAGATATATTTCTCTAATTGTCATTGTCATTTCATAGTTTGATCTCATATTCCACCTTTGTTGGGGTCAAATTCCATGCTATCCTTAAAATTTATATAACCCTAAACTTTGCTTTCTTCAATCAACATGTAACAAGATAATTGACAAGTTTTGTAAGTGTCTAACATATATTCCATAAATGCTCTTGATTTCCTTAAATCGATTTCCATATATCATTATCACTTCATCTAATACATTTCATTCTCCTCAAATTTATGAACATCATTTATCCAACTCATAGAACTTAAAATTTGTTTTGATTCTATACTATGATGTTGCATTTCCAATTCCCAATTAATAATAATAAATTTGAAAAAGCTCATCCTTATAGAGAAAAAGGATACTTAATTTTCTCAACATCATTTATGTTTAATGCATCCTTACATTGATTCTTCCTTTTACTTTTCCTAAAGGAAATTTGTTACTTTCATAATGTAAATTGCTATAATCACTCCATATCCATAAATTTTGTTCTTTTAACTCATTCAAATAATTTGATGTTCTTTTCCTCAACTATTATAGATATTTTGTCATTCAATCTCATGTAAGATTGAAAATCTTCAAACTATCTTAAAATTTCTAACCACTTATATCTCCAAAATTGGATTCATATATTATTCCTAATCATCTTTAAACTTAATTTTAGTAACCAATATTTGTTTTCATTTCTCATGTTTTATTTCAACTTTCCTCCAAAAATATATTTCCCCTTACTATATTTCTTAAATCTCTCAATATCACCAACTCCATCATGTAAGTGGAATTAATATCTGTATTCATATTTAGCTCTTCATTTGCCTTGATCAATAAGATGTACTCCTCTTCATGATAATCAATGACTATATTTTCCTAATTCATCATATCAATATTCTTCTTTTATTGTCCATAATTGTTTTACCATCTATGCCATATGTACTTCTCTTTACTATAGTCCCAAAATTATTTTCAATATCACCAAAGTTATCATATCAATATTTCTCTAAACCTTGAAAATCCTTTAGTGCTAATTTCTACAATTGTTTTGTCATACCATTATAATTTCTAACTTGGTGATTTCATAATTGTTGTACCATATATAGGGCTATAATTTCCTTTGTTAACCATATATCCTCATGGTCCAATTATCTCTCTTAGAAAATTTGGGGATACTTTTGCCCTTTCAACATATCTAACTCTCTTCTTCCTTTTCATTTTATTCTAATTTCAAAGATCATCTCTTCATGTTATAAAATTTTATCATTTCTTCACTAAATCCATTGTCTTACAAATTTTGGAGAGAAAATACTTGCTTAACTCCTTACTCATATTTATTTCAAACTATTATCACTTACAAATTTTGAAATTTCTCACCTATCTCCTTAAATTTCTATCAAGTCATATCCTCACTATTTTGATGATTCCTTTTGACTAATTTCCATAATACTATATATGTAGCAATTCTCATTCCTACATTTATATTTCTTTATATATTTAATATTAACTTTGAATTTTACAATAATTCTAATGTTTCATCTTTAGCACCTATTTCTCATAAATCTCTATTTCACCTTTCCTATAAGGTTAAAGTTTTTCCATCATATTTTCCAATTTATCACTTCTTTCTCTTTATCTCCATTCCTTCACTTAGTAATGGTCATATACATACTAGTATTGGTGTACTTTGTTTCTACATATGTATATTTACTCAGGACTTTAGGTTAGACCTAAATATCATACCTTACATCTATTGTAATGTTTTCCTTATTGATTTCTATATCTTACTATTCCCTCTATTGGAATTCTTACTTACTAAGTAGTATTCTAGTCCTTTCACTAAGTAATATCTATTTATACTATACTATTCCCTCATTAAACTAACTCTTTCTATACTCATTATCAACTAATGAGTTTAACTTTTTCCATACACATCCTTCACTAATGAGTCAACTCCTTTTTTATTTATTCTTAACTAATGAGTTGATCTCATAACTCATTGTCATCCAATAATATCTTATTCCTTATTCACTCAATATTCCTCATCTTCTAATTGGATTGTCATCTTCATATTGGACATGATGGTACTATACTATGACTAGATGAATGGCTCTAATACCAACTGTGCCGACTTGGGTTTTTGAAACACATTTTGTAATACATTTTTTAAAGGCAAGAGTGTCCCCTTAGTAAAAAAATTTCGTAAAACAAAATAGCAAAAATTCTTTTCTATTAAAACTTGTTTTGAAAACCCAAGTCACCACTTCATACATAACATAAGTATAATTTATGTACAAAATAAAATTCCATTGGAGGAATAAAATTTTATTAAACTTCCAGAATCCATCTAGTGGTTCGTAGTACAGCTCGGTACTAGTACAATACCTATCCAAATTACATAATCTAAAATTTGCAAACCTCACCATACATTAAAAAAAATCATTACAATACAATTCCCTCAAATAAAATAAATGTCTTCAAGAGGATGTATCGTGATTGATTATTCATCCACATCTTCTTAAGTCTTCTACACTCTTGAGCTTCTAACCCTCCTCTGTATCTGAGGTATTTTAAATATAGAAACATTTACAATACCTCAACAAGCCATGCTTGGTAGGGGATACAAAAACATACTACTTCATCAATATAAGAATACATACCTCAATCCTTATTTCATCATGGTTATCCATTCATGAGTATTCTCCACATAGAGTATATACATTATTTATGTAGTACGTGATAGATTATTAATATAGTGAAGATTGCTCAAAACTTGTTCCTTCTCCTGGCTATACTTCCACTTAGAAAATTAGTATCCAACCAATTTTATAGGGGGATTTCTAAGAACTCATGTATTGGCATCTCAGCATGCCATGGCATTACATTATGCCTATCATATGTGCATCATAATGCAAAATACATTAGGACTACTATGCATCAGTCTCAATCTGTACAGCGCGCTCGGATGATTGCAATCCTACACTGATACCAACTGTGGAATATCAACTCCATGTCCTCATGGGGTGGAACATGGCAGTCACAGTGGGGCCTTCCTATTATTGCCCCACCCGACATTTAGCCTCTCTTTGGTCATGGTATCCATCATATAAGTTTCAAGAAGTGGGTGGCTAGACCCTCATAACTTCCTTAGCATAGCATCCCTAGTCTCTATCTCTGTGTAAAATAAAATCATAAGCCTCCATACTTGTATGGAAAATACATTGTACATATTAGACTATGTTTCTATTTAACTAAGGCTAGAATATTTTCTATACCTTATTCTTAGGGTTTCCTTAGTCTCCATATCTCATTACTTTCACCTCATTAGACTTGATCATCAGATTAGATCAGTTGGATTAGATTATGAGGTTGGATCACTCTGTTTGATCATTTGGTTAGATCACTTAGTTGGATCACATGTGTTGGATCACTTAGTTGGATCATATGTTTTTGGATCACTTGTTTGGATCATGTGTTTTGGTTTACTTAATTGGATCATGATTATGCTAAGATAATAAGCATACCTATATCATGAAGGTCAATAATTATAGACTAAGATCATGTATGTATACACATGAATCCTTAATATATTCTTGTACATCCACCTACCTCAAAGTAGTATCTTGTTTCTCAAGTGTATTCTTCCACAATGTCCATCATGGTTTGGATTCATCCATTTTTCAAACCATAAGTGTAAGGTTATTTCTTTATTCAAGTATGAATTCCTATAAGGGATACCCTAATCTTTCCTTGAATCATGTTTGATCAAGGGTTTGGATTCTCTATCCATGTTCTTCTACATACACATACATAATTTCTACATATACATACGTAATATAATACTACATTAGTATTCTTATTGTTTTTTATCATTCAAAATCCTATGGATCTTGTTTGATCATCCTTATCTTGATTACTATTTTTATTAGGGTTAGATGATTTACTAACCTTTTATGCTGTTTATTATTATTACTCAACCAGTTAATGTTTTATTAATTGAGGATAGCTTATTTCATCCTTGGCTAGACAGCTCCTCTTATGTCAAATTGGCTAAGGTTTACTAGTTAAATGGTTGAACACAAAATGGTTACTTGAATCCTCATGTAAGGAGGCGTTTAGACCTCACAAACATCAAAGGAAGGTGGGGGAAGAGCGTGGCTCAATTAGAGGACCCCCTTAACCATTATGTCCATCATCCACTAGAGTGACTCTAGCTCAACCTTTCATAAGGTTCCTATGAGCATTTAACCCTAAGTACTCTTTCTAATTGATTTTAATTAAATCTATGAACTAAAATGTCATTCATGGAGTTTTATTATTTTCCTAATTTGGACCAAGGAATTTATATTCCTTATATTATCCTACTAACTATGGTCCTTGCTATCATTAAGTCCAAATCATACATTCCATGTAAATATCCTTTCATTCTAATTTCATTTAATTACAATTTCAATGAAATTTCTATTACATAAGCATTAAAGCATAAAAAATATATATATATAATTAACTCTATTAAGCAATAAAAGATAATTATCATATTGTTCAATAAATCAAATAGGAATCTAACATGTTATCATGATCCAATGCTCTTAATTGATCCTTATTCATTTTTCATCTTTTTATGGTTTAAAATCTGGATCCTTCATTTTCTTTTTGATCTAACACCTCTTATTGATGTTATTTCATTCTGTGGTCATTGATGTATCTCATCCATTGATTTGATCTTCCTTGATCTGCCCGATCAAGGAGATCTTCAGTTACTTTTTCCCATTTAAGGGAATATATCTTGATCTTACCCAAATCCTCATCATCCATTCCATAAATCCATATAATATTAACTTATTATATTTATCAAAACTCATTCATGCTATAAAATTATCCTTGATCAACTTGATCATGGAGATTTCCCTTGATTTTTATAGATTTCATGACTTTTAAGGCTAGATCTATCAAGATATGCCTATTCAATTACATATAACCCACTTATTTATCTTATTACATTATTATATCATCATCCAACTAGTTATGATCTACCTAATCATCCTAGATCTTGTAGATCAAGGATGTTAGTATACTTATCCACTTAATTACATAAAATTTAGTGAATTAAAATTGCAATTTTATTGGTTCAGTACATTCCAATTACCACAAGGAATCCTTAAAAACTATCTCATCTCAATTTTCATTTCAATTGAGATCAGAATTGAGGTTTAAAGCTTCCAGCCTGTTTTAAGGACTGAATTTCACTCTTATTGTTTTTCTTTATTTGATTAATCTATAGACACTAAATTTCTACTGTGATCATGTTTCATAGGTTTTTGGGACCTTATGAACACATCCATCGGTTCAGATTTTCAGTTTCAGGTCATCTAGGCCATGATCCAAGATCAATGGCTTGAATTTTACTAAATAGAACATGTAAATACAATTTAAAATAGGGATCTAATAATTTTTGGGAATTCCAGAAAAGATAAGGAATCCATAGCAGGTTTCAGATCTAAAATTTGAGCTATATCGAGCTCTAAATTGCAAAAACAAAGTTTCAGTTCAAGACTAGACGGCCCAAATTAGATATGGGTTATATGTGCGGGAGGTCCAGCGGTTCGTGCCCTTTACCTTCTGTAGTAGGTCATGGGGTGGAGGTGACTAGTTATGGGCGAGATGTCCAGATATGGACCGTCAGATCGCTCATGGATAGATCTCTTCCATCCATGACTTTCAAGGGACCAGATCTCATCTCCTGGGGTTTTAGGGCCCTAAAAAATCATGCAACGAGTTAGAATTTATTTCTGAGCTGGAGATTGAGGAGATCTCAACCTTCTATGCTGGATCCATCATCTTCGACGAATCAACGGCTGGGGAGCTCTCCAAGTAGCTGGAAAACCTACACTACCTACTGGAAATGAAAGAGGAGATTGAGGGTACTTACCTGGTGAAGAAAAATTCACCAGAGAAAGAGAAGTTCCACCGGAGACTGTGGAGATGCATAGGGCTTTGGTATATCTCGTTGTGGTAAAGACTCCCAATGGTGCAAGATTATATTTCATGGCTAGATTATCCATAATAATTCAAAGAACATGCCGGAGAAGGTAATTCTCTGGTTCTTGTTCTTCGTCTTGTATTTTTAGAAGATTGAGATGTTGGATTATCCTAGAATCAAAGGGCTTTGGTAGATAACTTTATTCCTAACAAATCTGACAGTCAACATTGAAATAAAATGGGTGAAATTGCAAGTCTAATTCAATTAAGGTTTTCCTATGGAAACCCTAGTTCAATCTGGTCAGTCGGGGATGATGCGTCTTGGGACATACCCGACGGCTCCATTAAGTCTGGAGCGCTTGGTGCGTCTGTGGACACACACACAAAGTTAAGAGAGGAGGAGAAAAATAAAAAGGAATTGGGGAAGTTCGAAGCTGTTTCTAGAGCTAGGATTTTGAAGCATACTAGGGGACCTCATGAGGAACATTAGGAGAAAATTTGGGATTTTTATGAGCTATTTTATAGAGGTGTTTTGAATTTTCCATGATTACTTAAAATAATTACTTTGATTTCTTTTGATTATTTAATTGTCATAGGATTCCCACTACCACCTCCTTCTCCACTAGTAGGTGGTAGTGGTTTAACTAATGATGGGCTGTTTTCTAGATGTTGAATCCCTTTGTGGCTCCCTTGTGGACCCCACAGATGTGTGGAAAGACCAAATTTCCCTTTTGTGAAGAAAAATTTGTTTTATTCTCCTGGGCTCGGAATTGAGCGTACTTAGTGGCGTTGGATTCGTATTTCTGAGTACATTCCAGATTTTGATGTCTCAGGTCTTGGTTATTTGTAAAATTACCATTTTTTCCTTTTATTCATGGAAATGAAGAAAAATACAGATTTTTCATCTGTACTCAGAAATTGTTGTGCTTACAGACATTTTCAAGGGTTCATTGAATATGTTTTCAATTATACATGTCTCATACTATGATTACACTTCTATGAGAAGTGGATTTTTCATAACTTTATTATTCTAGCCTGATTTTCATTGAAATTCTCAATTTCAATATTTATGTAATTTTCTTACCAAAAATTAGGGGTGTTACAATCTACCCCCCTTACAAAATCAGCAACATATATAGTAAAAATGCATGGTAAAAATGCATATTCAAACAACATTTTGCATGACTTCTTGAATGAAACATCAAAATCTAAAACATGGATCTTCTTAAACTCAATGGAGGCTATTTAGAATGATCAATTTCAAGCAATAAAGAAGCACTAAAAAAATGCAGGGTAAAAATGGATATTCAAGCAACATTTTGCATGCCTTCTTGAATGAAACATCAAAATCTAAAACATGTTTCTTCTTAAACTCAATGGAGGATATCTAGAATGATCAATTTCAAACATGTACAAGCATTAAAGAAGCACAAATCAAGAAATAAGAGATCCAACCTAATGAGAGAAATCTAATCCTCCTTGTTCTTCTCCCTAAGGGTTTTATGTAAGAAAACTTTGTGGGGAATGGGAGAGGGGCTCTTTCTCCTCTTCTCCTCCTGTTCTTCTCCTTAAGGGTTTTGGGGGTATGACAAATTCATGTGGGGGACGGGGGTGGGGGGCCCTAGAGGTTTTGATATATTTCAAGTTAATATAGGACAATTTTTAAAAACTATCCTATATTTAAAAAATATATATATATGATGGTTTTTAAAACCCGTCCTTTGTTCATGTGAATACAGGATGGTTTTTCTAAAACTGTTCCATATTTTGATGAATATAGGATGATTATTTAAAAATCATCCTATATTTTAATAATTATATAAGACAAGTTTTAAAAAACCATCCTATATTAATGGTCACCTTCACTGTGAAACATTCTTGTGCCTAATTTTTTGTTTGAATACTAAAAGATGATTTATTAATAAATATCTTATATGAATTAAAGTAGTTTTGCAAGTTATTAGAACCCTTAAATCTTAAAAACCTTTGGAGTGCATAAGTTACCCATTATTTATTTCATTCACGTTTAACTAGTGTTTGGCATGACTCATGATGTGTAAACTTCAATTTATTAATTAAATCAATTTGCATACATCACATGATACAAAACATGCCCTTTAATTTGTCCCCTCATATACAATCAAATTCCACCCACGCACCCTCCTCACCAGCATCACCCACATAATCCATCTCACTCTCCCCTATTAGATCAATTGATGGCATTGTTGTAGTGGTTGAAGGGTAATCAATTGCCGTGTGACCTAGGTTGTCTTCATCATAGAAGTCCCTTAGAAAGGCTGATAAAATAGTTGACCATCTCATATTATGTCTATCTTGCACATAAAATACATGTTATGCTTGACATGCCAAAGTAAACTGGTCATTTTGATAGTCGATGTTATTAAGGTCAACCAATGTCAAGCTGAGGGCATTGGTTCTTATGCTATCTTTGCTGTGTTCAATGCAATCGCACTTAAACACAACCATAGTTTTACATGTATAATCTAGCTCCCATATCTAGCGTAAAAGTATTGTTAGCTACAATTGGGTTGTTGTCCTTTGAATTAGAAAAGAAAATGCCTTTAGCAACTAGGCTAACACCACTAGCTTGTTGTGCTCTTAAATTATCATGGTCTTTTGTGTGAAAGTGATAGCCATTGAGGCATATCCAGAATATTTATTACTTCTTGTCGAGGTCCCATTATCGTCCAACCCAAGCATTCATAAATACTATGACCTCGAACATCTCTTTGATCTAAAACCTGTATGTAATAATATATTAATTAAAATGATTAATTAATGTATACATGCATGTAATATATATTATACAAATTAATTAATTAATTAATCATAGAGCACTATTTAATTTAATTAAATACCTTCTCACGAAGCCAAGTAGTGAAGGAACGAAAATGTTCATCTTGCAACCACTTCTCTTTCCATGCATCTCTTGGACACCTCTCTTTTAGGAAGTCCATGTGCATATTACACAATGATTAGAGATGATAATTATATAAGATGCTTGATGTTAAACTTCAGCAACATCAATGATTCAATTAATTAATTTGAAAGAAACCAGCAAAGAGAGAACATTAATTACGTACTCAATGTATTGTCAAACTCCATCAACGTTAATATTCTGGATGACATAAATGTGTGCCTGCTCCCATTCCTTATGATCAATGATCAACACGATCATTGGATAGAGGTTCGCCAACTCTTAGATCAATTAATGCACCTAAATGTTTCTTTCTTTGGATTCCAATAGCATCCACTCCTAATAAATACTCAGTTCCAAACTCAACCGTTTCTTCTGCAATGTAAAGCAATACAACCCTCTAGCCTATTATGATTTCATACATACACTTTTAACACCTTCATGTACCTTTCAAATGGGCACATCCACACAAATAAACAAGTCCACACAACCAAACCTCATCAGTGAGGTACATTGTTAAGTGTACTATGATATCGTAGAAGGATGGTGGAAAGAATGTCTGAAGCTCACATAAGGTTGTCAATAAATGTTCCAAGATTTCTTATAATTTAGAAGTATCCACCACCTTCTTATACAAAGTATTAAAGTTGTAGAATTTAGTAATAGATCCTCCAACTTTATCTAGTAGCACTGAACGTATTAATAAAGGCAAAAGTTGTTGCATCAATGCATGATAATCATGAGACTTCATGCCCAATAGTTTCATCTCTTCCATGGGTACAATGTTTCTAAAGCTTGAAGAGCACCCATTTGGAACTTCTTTAGGCAAGTATGTTCCTCGGTTGCCCTTATCTTGTGGATGCAGCATTCCCTTCAAACTCATTGTCATGAGATCCATTCGAGTGACAAGTCCATCCTCTGTTTTTCCTGACTTGTCGAGTAAGGTACTGGTCAAGCTTTCACAAACATTTTTCTTAATGTGCATGACATCAAGCACATGCCACATATGTAGGGATTTCTAGTATCCTAGTTCAAACAATATTGACTTCTTCTTCCAACAACTTTTAGAGTTGCTTTCATTTTTATGCAAATTTGCTTTCTTCTTCTTCCCCCATGATACATTAAAGTTCTCAATATGTTCCAATACTTGTCTTCTAGTCAACCACTTTAGAGGTGTCCTAGTCTCCACACTACCTTCAAATTCCCCCTTTCAAAATAGTATAGATGGTTTCTATGCAACCATCTTATGTGGCCTAGGAATGCCTCCTACCATGTTGAAGTCATGTGGCATAAGTTTGGTCACTACAAATATGACAAGCATTGTATCCCTCCACTATGCATCCAACCAAATTATCATATGCAGGAAAGTCACCTATTGTCCACAGTACTATAGCCTTAGTGGTGAATGTTTCTTTCTTGTATGCATCATAAGCTTCAACCCCTACTTCCCAAAATGTCCTAAGTTCATGGATCAACGGAGCCAAGTACACATTGATGTCATTCCCAAGTTGCTTGGGACCCAATATTAATATAGTTAATATCATGAACTTCTTCATGCACAACAATGGTGAAAAGTTGTAACAAATTGTTATAATATGCCAACAACTGTACCTGCTGCTCATAGAACCATGAGGATTAATCCCATCTATAGATATTGCAAGTCATAGGTTCCTAGGTTCATCTCTAAAATCGGGCCACATAAAGTCTACAAGCTTCCCCGCAAGTGTATTTGTTGGATGGCATAAATAGTTGTCACTCACTCTCACCTCGGCATGCCATACTAGTTTCTTCACTATTTCCTTAATACGAAACATTCTTTGGAATCTTGGAATAATGGGAAACTACCATAGGACCTTTGTAGGGACATCTTTCACATGTTGATCACTTGAATTCTTTCTCATCTTCCATCTTGAATATCCACAAATTGTACATATAATTTTGTCTTTGTGCTCCTTTCTATACAAGCTGCAGTCATTAGGACAAGCATGTATCTTTTCATACTTTAAGCTTAGCACAACCAAGGATTTCTTTGCCTCCCATGTCAACCTAATCAATTTGTTCTCCTTGGGCAGCATTTTACCAATGAATTTCAACAATTCTATAAAACCATGATGTGAAATACTAAATCTTGATTTCATGCTATAAAGTGCTACCTTTGTAGACAACTTGGTATAATTTGTACACCCAACATACAATGGCTCATCGGCTTCCTCCAATGAAATCGAAAATTGTACTGGGTCATCTTAGAAATCATTGTATACATCTCAAAACATAGGTGTAGTTGTCCTATTATCTTCATGACTTCTTAGAGTGGCTTCCTTTTCATATACACATTCAGCCTTGTTGAGGGCTTATGAGGTATTAGCTCTCCATGCCACATCTAAGGGTGATGGCTTTCATCAACTCCATTGAAGCAAAAATGTTCTCTCTACTCACCAACAATAACCTTTTTTAGGTTTCCATATCTCGAGCATGGACATTGAATTCGATTACAATCACCACCTGCCCCAAGTGTAAATTCAATGAACTCTTCTATTCCCTCCTTATATTCCTTGATGATCTTTCCGAACCCATCCAAGCATATTTGTCCATTTTGTCCAACAGTGTGAAGACTTTCTAGACATGAAAAGATTATAATAACAATATGTGTTAGGAATTTAACCAAATACTTGGTGTGTATATATATAATGTACATAGTTAACATATATATATTTAAAAAATATTAAAGGAGTCAACATTGAAGTGTAGCTAGGATTGAAAAAAAGTAAGAATGAAGCAAAAATATGACTAATCCATGCACATTAATGTTCAAACTGATCCATATATATATATATGTATGTATCATACAAATGCAAGAATAAAAAGAAAAGGAATTTTATAGCCATAAACATCAAATAAAGTAAACATAATGACAAAGTACAAGAATGAATACTGCCCAACCGATATCATCTAAGGAAATAAAAGTTCAGGACAAAGTGCAAGTAAATCCAATCCAATGTTTAAGTTTTCATTAACGAAGCCAAGAGTCAATTGAACTTCAATTTATAAGACATGGAAAATATAAGATGGTTTTTAAAACCTACCTTATATTCTTTTAAAAATATAGAATGATTCTTGAAAACTATGTTATATTACACTAATAATATAGGATGGTTTTCTAGAACCAATTTATATGATTATAATATATGCGACCGGTAATCATAGCCATCTATTATAAATTTTATATAAGATGTTTGTGTTAAAACTGTCTTATATTTGCCAGCTTATAAAGCCCCAATTTTAGTAGTGACTACTACAAAAATGCCCTCATCATGGATTTGAGAAATAGTAGCAAGTTCAATACTTCTATGAGGCATTGATATCTCAAAATAAGCAAATGGTAGATTCCAAGAGTAGAGGGGCCCTCATGTAAAAGTTGAGATAGAGGCTTAGGAGCTCTTTCAGACATTGGCAAATAATTCCCATTAACGGGATTATTTAAATAAAAGAGAGAGAAACAATTAGCCTCCAAGGAAAGGAGTTCTATATGAGATAGGAGTACATGCATATCTATCCTATGAGCTTGACTTTGTGATTGAAAATGACACAAACTAGAGCCTTTGGTGGACAAATGGAGAAACTTAAAACTATGTTTGAAACTTTCATGGCTGCTACTTTATCTCATAAACCTCCATAAGAGGCATGTGCTACTTATTCTAGTCCATCCCGTCTAACTATAGCTTGTCTATCAAATAAAGTGTACCCTAAATACCTTTTAGAACAACCAAATGTTGTTGGTGCATATCACATTCCTAGAATGAGAGTCGATAAAATATAGCCTGTTTAGAGAGGGATATGGGTTAGTTGCATACTTCTTTAAGTGAAAGGGAAGAAGAAAAGTTCCCAGTCAGCCTATTCCTAACCCTAAGGGTCAATTAGAAATAAGGTCTAGTTCATACAAACCCCATGACCAAGCTAAGTTTATCAGAACCCTTTGGAGTGGATGTCAATTTGATAACAAAGTACAATAAACTAAGGAAAAGGAAGAGGAGAATGAAAAGGCAAAAGCACATGAGAAAGAGAGTAGACAAAAATTTCTTATTCTATTTGAGACTATAGTTGAGGCACCCTATGAGCCTAAGGTCTCATTCCCTCAACTAATCAACAAAGCTAAGAAAGGAACAAATTTCAATAAGATAATGGAAGTGTTTAAACATGTACAAATAAATATTCCATTATTCAATGCTATAAAGGATATTCCTACTTATGCCAAGTTTCTTAAAGAGCTCCACATTACAAAGTGAAAGCTTAATGTGCAAAAGAAAGCCTTCCTCACCAAGCAAGTGAGCTCTTTTATATGACACAAGACCCCACCTAAGTTTAGAGAACTAGGGCGCCTACCATTTCATGTGTAATTGGAAAGCATGTCATAGATAGGGCACTCCTTGACCTCAGGGTTAGTGTTAATTTGTTGCCACACCCTGTCTATGAGTAACTAGGGATTGGTGAGCTTAATTCATCCAACATCACATTGCAGTTAGCCAATAGATCAATTAAGATTCCACGTGGTATGGTTAAGGATGTATTAATACAGATGGACTGGTTTTATTTCCCTATCGATTTCATTGTCCTGGACACCTAGCCTATATCAGACCCTAGTAGTCAGATCATAGTAATTCATGGACATCCATTTTTAGCAATGTCCAATGAAATAATAAATAGTAGAAATGGTATATTACAATTATCTTTTGGCAATATGAAAGTTGAGCTCAATGCTTTTAATGCCAAACATCAACAATTAGATCTTGATGACTCTTGCAACATGATTGAGGATTTAATTCTAGAAGTTCTTCCACCACTATTACCTTCAATCCATTGGAGGCCTATCTTACACAATGTAATTTCATTTTTTAATGTCTAGCCAAAGATATTAAACTTAGCGCTTATTGGGAGGCAACTCAAGGTTTTAGATTCCTATTGTTCTACAGTAGTCATTTATCATATAGATGTCCAATATTTTAAAACATTTGGGATAATGTTTAATTTAGGTTGGGTGATGTAGACATTCATGAGATGTGTACTTTTTTTCTTCTTGTGTTCTAGAAAAGAAGAAGAGAGTTCTAAGGTAGAGTTCCCTTACTATGATGAGAATTGGATTTTTAAACTTAGTAAGTCTACTTTTTTCATCTTTTAATGGGATTATATATGACTATTTTTGCATATTACTCATTTATCGAAGCATTTTATGAATGCTAATTCTGAAAAAATAATTACATATAGCGCATAGTCAAGACTAATAGAAAGGTATGACTTAGAGACCTTAAGAGAAATAAATGCAGACCTACAACCTAGTGAGTTTAGAAACTATTTTCTTTTAAGAGAGTTATAAGTAATTCCAAAGGTCTTCATTATACGTAACTTTGTGTGATCTTGTTATCCTTGTTTTGGTTAGCTATCAAGAATAAATAGAAGTAATGGCTTTCTTTCTAGAATGTTTATTAAATCTGATAGGCTTTAGAAAACATAGGGTATGATATAGGCCATCCTTATTCAGCCTAAAGACACAAAACTTACACAATATATTATACCACTAGTTAACCTCTTGAGCCTATTATTAAGCCTTTTCATCCTTAACCCTAATTACCATAACCTAGAATAAGCCAAAAAAAAAAAACCATTACCCACTTACAAAATGAGTATGAGTTAGTAGAAAGAGTTCAAAAAGTTAAAGGAGTGAAAAATACCATAAGTCTTTCTTTCAAAGCATTCAAAAGAAAGAAAAAGAAAAGCCAAAAGAAAGAGATATTAGAAAAAGATGAGAAGAATTGAAAGAAAAGACAAGAATACAAAAGGAAATTCACTTCAATATAGTCAGATCAATTGTCCAACAAACAAAAAGAAGAGCTCTACTCAATTTTGAACCTTTGAAATCCTTATACCCTCTTTTCAAAACCCTACCCAAGCCTACATTTTGTCCTATTTAATGACCTATGGATCTTAGGTGAAATATAGCCTTAAAGAAGATATAAAAAGAAGGAATTAAAATAAACTACCCCTACTATTCTTGGTGATGACATCCACTATTAGGGATAACTTTCCTTTGTCTCATTAGCACTTCAAAATTTATGTTAGCCATTAGCCTTGATGGGTCCGGTCACATAATGAGAGAAATATGTTTAGTTCCTTTATTTGAGAGCTTCACTTTCTAAGAGTATACATGTTAGGATTTGAGGTCAATACATATTTCCAATGAAATTTAATCATATCTAATTAGAAGTCATGACTTATGTAGATGTACACACTCCAAGAAATAACTACAATAAAATGTATTTAGTATGTGCATGATTTGTAAAATTGTCAATCCTCTCCATTAAGTTGTGAAAAATAAATAATGCAAATGAATGAGGATTCTATGAGATAAAATAGGGGACTCAACATTAGGAAATTTTATAGTTATATTCACTACAAACCCTCACAAGGCCTAAATTGTCCACTAGGGGTAACCTTGGGGTTTAAGGGCTTCTTGCATGTGCTAAATGAAATCATGAGTGCCTATTAAAGTGACATCTTTTATTAGTTTTTGAAAAAGGATTTTTAGCATTTTTTTTTAGGTTAGCAAAATGTTGTTTGGTGAGTGTGATGAGTATCTAATTTTTCATAAAAACTACCCAATAGTATCAATGAGTTATAACTTATAGGGTTAAATTAGTCTTTTTGACCAAAATATATAACATATGCACTTTTTTTGCCTAATGAAGAAAAAGATTGATATTTTATAGGTCCAAAGGCTAATCCAAGGTAAGTATGTGATTAATCATATTTTAAGATCTAATTAGAATTTTTTCTTTCGTAGGGAGAGAGATGATGATCCGATGGCCATGATCAATCAAGATCAAATGATCAAGTCAAATCTCAAAAGTCATCAATCCAAAGGTCAAGATCATCTTATGGAAAATAATGGATGAAATCAAATGAGCTAAAGGCAGCCAAAGTGGGCCTATGAAGTAAGCCATGCATTTCCACCATCTTTGTACAGAAGCCAATTAAGCCACCTAAGCCATATAATCCATGAGAGAAGGTGACATGCTAAGGAATTCATGCCAAACAATTCAAGTGACTTAAGCTAATGGATGAAGCCATAAAGCAAAGTTAAGAGAGCCATGTAAGCCAGCCATGAAGCTTAGCCAATGGAGCCCTCAAATTTAGCCATCAAAGCCATTAAGCTAAGCTAAATGGAATGCCATGATTGAAGGAAAATCAAGAGATCCATGAGATTCTAAGGGATATTTTGAAGAGAATTAAGGGAAAATTGATTAGGACAAGTTGGCATGTGGACCAATAGGATGAGACCCTACAATTTTTTATGTTTATCCATGTTTTTCCCACCTTTTTTTTTTATCACTTTTCACCTTATCACCAAATACCACCACGAATTTAACTTTCCATTCAAAATTCCTACCCTTCCAGGTCTTCTCCACTTTCCTAAACTCCCATTCACACCATCCAACTAATCCTAACATCTTAGGAACTACCTAACCAATCAAATTTCCCCACCTTGTCTTTCTTTCTTATCCTTTCCCACCACTTTCTTTTCTCTCATTATCTTCTCCTCTCTCTTATGTCATCACCCACCTAACTTTCCATTTTTAAGGGATTTCTACAGTTTTTTTCTAAGGGGGATGCCTCCTAAAAAGTAGACACCTCTCCGCTTGATGTCATGTTAATGCAGTCCTCTTGTTTGCTCTTTTGAAACCCTAGCTTACCTACCATCTTAACCATCCAAAATAACTTGTTTCCATCCCCCCATGCATCCATCTTAAGGTAAACCAGAAAAATTAGGAGAAGAATTATAAGAATCACACAAAAACCTAAGTTGGACCACTTGTTTACTCTAAGGAAAAAGATGCCACCTCCATAGGAAGTAGACATCGCCTTCATACTTCCCCCTCTTCTCTCTTTTGATTTGGATTTTTTTATCTCCTTAGCTTGGCTACTACTCTTTCCTAGGGTGTCTCCTCAAGTGTTTCACCCCTGGTTATTGGGTGTTTGATTGACCTTCCAAAGGTTGGTTCATCTTGTTTCTTCCCTTATTTGATCTTATTTACTTTCATGCTAGTTTATGCTTAGCAATTCCTTTGTTTTTTCCTTGACTAAAGACTAAGATCCAAGGTTGGTTTTTTATTTGAAGTAGCATCCAAGGGAAGTCACCTTAAATCTAATCTTTCTCTTTGCATTCCATTGCCTTTTAGTTCTCTTTTGGTTTCCTTGAACTCTAGCATTTTTTCCTTAGTTTTCCCTTAAGTGTTGCCTTTATATGCCATTAGATTTTTCCTTAAATCACAAGTTTCTTGGAGGAGGAATCATCATTAGGCTTTGGATTTGAATTTAGTTTGAGAGAAAGCATGGTTCATGCTCTCCAAAAGTGCAATGCATCATCCATGTAAACATTGTTTATGCAATATAATTTGATCTTTCATGGAATTTATTTGGTTAATTGATGATGATGTTTGATTTACATGTTTATCTCATGGTTGAGTAGTTAATTTCAGATTATTGTTCCAGCCATGCCAACCAATCTAACCTAAAAGTAAGTCAAAATCATGTGTGAAATCAATTGGTGGAATGCATGTTTTTGAAGAATTATAGGCAGACGTTTGCATAGCTTTGTTAACTTGATTTGCCATTCATGTTCCTTTAATTTAATACTTTATCTCAACAAATATGAAGTTCATTCTCAAAGTCATGTTGAAACCATGTGTGCTACCCCTAAGTGGTATGCATGGTTTTTATTGATTTGGAGGATTGAAATCTAAGATAGTTGCTTTCATTCAGGTTAGGCAAAGTAGTTTAGTTAGTGATTGATTGTTGATCTTAATATGTTTGATAGTATGTTATTGATTTGTTGTTAGTTGTTAAAGTCTCATTCCCATAAGATAAATTACTTTCTTTAGAATTTGAATATTAATAAAGTAGTTGATTGGTGCATTTTCCTTAGATTAGTTGCTTAATTTCATGTTTAAGAAAGTTGAATTAGGAAAGTTGTTAATAATTGCATTTTAGAAAGTTTACACTTCAAGAAAGTCCTTAGCTATAAATTTAGAAATTTTTTAAGTTAGGAAAGTGTTATTTTTAGAACGTATGTTTTAAGAAAGATTTAATTTTAGCATGTTTCTAGTTTTTACATTATTTCCATGTTCATGTGCTAAATATCATTCTTAGTTTAGGTTAAAGATCTTTTGAATTTTGGCTAGTTTAAATAGTTTAAAGTAGTGACCACTAGCATCAATATCATTCAATTCCTCATGGGATCAACCGCATTAGGGTTCTATATTACAACTGATTCGTGTGCTTATGAGTTAACATAAAAGCTAAAAATTTGTTGTGATTTTTACTTCTCAGAGAGTGCCTACCTTGATTCTAAACTTATACTTCAAGTGAACATTATGATACCCTAAACAAGGTTTGATCTTATGCATGCTACTGAGACATAAGAACTTGTATATTGATACTATAATATTTTGAAGGCCTCCAACACAATAAAATATTAATAAATATATCAACAATAATGTAAAGATTTCAAATTAGTTCACAATGGTTTTGAACTATAGAAGACTTAAGAAAATGTGCTAGAAGATGTCATACATGTAACTTAATGACTCTAGAATAATGAAATGATTGGTTCCAAGATAATATATATTAACTCATAGTTTGTATTTATGAATATATGCTAGGGTAATAATCCTAAGGTTTTCAAAACCAGGAGATAGTATAAAAATAATTGTTTAAAGAGTGGCCCTTAATTAGGTTCACTTTAACATGATTTGACTACTGTTCATTCAAATGGAATTAGCTATTGATATGTAGGACTGGAAATGAACGTATTCTCATGAAATGATTCACATTTAGACTTGGAAAGAATATTTTAAATGGTAAGGACATGCAATAGCTATTTACAAGGCATGACCTTAAGTTGTGACATATGTGTCTTTACTAATCAAAGTTTTATCACAAGTTTAACTATGGTCCATCTAGAGAATATGTGCTTCTAGGATATTGCTTAAAGATGTATCTTTTATAATCATTGCATTAGATGCATGCCTTTGGGTATCGGAAAAGCATTATCTAACATATGAATAAAGAATGCATGTTTTGAATTGCGAAGATATGTTTTTACAATTTATTGAGAATATGGTTTGAAAATGAATATATTTAAATGGTTTCTCATTAAACTTTGAAATAGTAGTTTTATTTTCATGAAATGATATTGGAGATGTGTATGATTTATGATTTGGGTGGGCACTTGAGGAGTAGCCATAAGTCATGATGGATGTGGATTTGTCATTGCACGGTAGGCACTCTATGAGCTGTTGCAAGTCCAGATGGGTATGATATTATTGATGTTTTAGGCAAGCACTCTATGAGTAGCAGTAAGTCCTAACGGATGTAAATTTGTTGATGCTTAGGCAAGCGCTCCATGAGAAGATGTAAGTCCTTGAGGATATGAATTTCATTGATGTGTTGGTTACTCACTCTTGGAGTATCCTAAGTCCCAGATTGCGCAGCAGGTGCTCTACGAGTACTGCAAGACCTGGAGACATGTGTGCCTAGGGTAGTAGTAAGACCTGAAGACAAGCATGCTACATGCCACTGTAACTTCTAAAGACCCTATGCTAGGAGATGCAGTTGGCCACTGACCTCTGAGATGATATTGATAGCAACCCTATGATGGAGACAGTGGGCAGTAGGAGTATCTTCTCATAGGGAAGTGCTCTGAGAGGTAAGTAGGTAGGCCCCATGAGGTTCGGTGAGTCATGGTTCATGCAAATATCCACGAGCATATGTAGAGGCCATAGTAGGTGCCAGTGGGTGACGATATGGCCCTACGAGCATATGTGTCTATGTGTTGATGTTATGTGGATTATTTCTCTAGAGTTTAGACCCCATCCAGTGTAGTAGGACTATATGCCACCATGATTGGAGAGATTAGTTTTCCACGGTGATGTGACCATGGATTTGTGCATTTCAGATTGAGGGCTAGTCCTGCTTCATCTGTTTTATGTACATTGGTTTGACAGACTCATTAAATTCTTTTGGACTTTATGGATGATTAGAGACTACCAGCCTTTCCTCGGGAATTTTTACCTCACATGTACTAGATAGATTTTCACATTCCTAATTTCAGTTCGATTCGATGATGTGATGACCAAAGTTTTCATATGCATTTTTAAATACAAAACAAATTTTCAATGCAGAATCAATCCTTGTTTGAAAACAATTTTATAAAAAACAATGCAATGTAGCAAAAGAATATTTTAATTTCAAATACATTTTGAAAACCCGAGAGTCATTTACTTCCAAGAAAACAAAATAATGTTTAAAACTAAAAATATATGCATCTCACATCTAGCCAGTCATAGCTTGCAGTCCAAATGTAATTTCATATACATATCCCAAAAGGATAAGGCATATACTTACATTCATACTTGCCTTTATCTTTACTCACTTGATCCAAGCACTAAGATTTCCTAATAGTTCTTCTAATCCTAATCTTACTAGAGCTGATTTGTAAAATAATATATTTGGTTGAGTATTTAGTATACTCAGTAAGCGATATGATACTACTAATTTGAAAACACAACATGCAACATGCATAATTTCAAGGGAGGTTTTCCAAGTAATAAAATCATGTAATTTATGGTTATTCATGCATAAATCATTCTCACATTTTATATAAAGAATTTCCAATGAAATCAATAATATAAATATGATGAAATTCCTAAAGTAGTAATCGATCAAACCAGATTCTATAATCTCAACCCTACGACAGATATCATGCACATGGATATCTTGATAAACACATCAGCTAACTAGTCACACAAATACTCATCTAAGACCATCTCAATGCACCATGTATGGAGGTATAAAACAAAAATCATAAAGTCCACTATGCTCATGACTAGACCTATCTAAAATCGTGTGCCTCCAGTAACTGAAGAACAACCCACCACAACCTCCATGGCGACTATGGATATGTTCCCGAAAAGGGTGCTGTGAAAAGCTCCACTGGTCATCCCATTACCACAATAGTCAAGAAAAGGGATAAGTGCCACTTTGGGTGATGATACCTACCACATACTAAAACAACCTCTTATCATAGTGCCCACCAAGCTTAGTAGCCTGAAATAGATATATGTCCTCCAAGTTTTAACTTATACCAAATCATGCAATTTATGCCACTTGTTTCAAAACATGCAATTACTGCATATATAAAACTATTCTACCATTCAAGAGTAACAATGGGCTATGAAAGATATAAACAATAGCATTTTCAATCAAGATCATGAATCAAGAGAATAATTTGCATGCTCATTATAAGGATACCATATCTCATTATCATTTCAGAAACATACTAAACATGGAAATAGTTTCAAGTAAATTGTTTATGTGTGGAATTAAGTTGAAAACTTAGTAGCATCAAACTACCTACCTTAAGAATGTCACTTAGTTTCACATTTTTCTTCAGTTTGAATCTTGAATCTCCTTCTAAATCTTTGTAGAATACTAAGTATAATTTAAGTGTAAGAATCTAACTATTAATTCTCAATCTCTATTGATCATTGGTCAAATTCATAGATTAACGTCCTAGATCATCGATCTAAACTCTGATCCTATCGATCAATGGTTAAATCTATGATCTAAGGATTGATGTCATTAATTTAGGGTTGATCTAGGTATATAGATATGCTAAATTATTCAACTAATCACTTCTTAGGGTTTGATCATCTTTGATCTTATAAATCTATGAGATTTTTGTAGTTTTTAGGTGATCAATTAAAATTATTCTCTTATATTAAAATTTATTGTATAATTAGGTCTACTTCATCAAGAAAAATCCAATAGACCTTTCTTATAGTAAATCGAACTTGTATAGTTCTCGAAATTAAAGATTTTGTGTTTCAGATTAGTTTAACGGTTTAGATCAAAATTCTAGATCCAAAACGTGACAAAACGGTTATCGAGCTGCATCTCGGTTCCTAGGACGTAGGTGTGTCCTAGTTGAACAACGACAGCCCTACATGTGTGGAGGCACATTGCATCCCAAAGATGCATTATAGAATGCATCTTGGGTGCAGAGATTAAAGGTCGATGCAATGGTCCAATCTGAACTATTAGATCACCCAGTTCAAGATCAACATATAAGATGAGTTAAAATTTGACTATTATTTCATATTCGGGGATTTTTGGGTCCCACAAATTCATCGGATGGCTCAGATCTCCCATTTGAGCTGTCCTTGAGTGGGTTTTACCTCAGATCCACTAGATTTGTTTGGTGAGATTAGATCTAGCTTGGATATAAAGGAAACATGCCTGAGAAGAGAGTGGGGAGAGTCCTACCAATGAGCATGAAGGGGGGTTTTGTGGGGCTTTTCTGGTGATGCAAATTTGACTATGGTTGCCAGAATCCCTAGATCCCTAATGTTGATGGAGGAAAACAAGTTGCCAGAGGGAGAGAAGAAGATAGGGGGAGAGATTTGGGGTGTGATGGGGGGAAGAGGAGAGGGATATTTAACGCCGGTGATCTGTCTTCCTTACGAGCAGCACAATCACTGACCTTCTCCCTCGACGAAGTAGTCAGAGATTGCAAATTCTGGCCCTTTCCAATTTTGAAATGTATTATTATATTATTTATGACATTACCAAAATACTCTTGTACTTAAAATTTCTATGGTTTTCTCATCCAAACTCCATTTTCAATGGTCTTTGTGTCATTGGATTCCATTTTTAGAGTAAAATCTAATTATGAGGGTATTTCCAACAAATTTGACTTCTATAAAGTCTCACTTCTAAAATTCAAAATTTATAAAACGTTCATCCTTCTATTCCATCCAAATTTCTAAAATAAAATCGGATTTAAAATTTTGGGTAGTTATAAATGCAGAAAGAACTATTTGCACTTATGATTGATTGATTATGCTTTGGAAACCATGAATATCTTTTAGTTTTACCATATCAAAGATTTATCGAACTTTGGTTTTACTAATGGCCAGACTTTGAGCATATAATATACTCTTTGACCTTATCATCTGACTTCATGCTTTATTGATATCGTACTTTGATGCTTACACCTAGCTAGTGGCTTTGTTATTAATATTATATTCCATGTCAATTTTTCCTTAACCGATGGTTTTACTATGGTCAACTTACTATGGTGTCAGATTACTCGAGCATTGTGAGTGATTTTTGCATGATGATATGCTAATTAGTCTTGCATATGATGCTACACTGGATTCATAAAGAAAAAGATGTTAAATAACCACCATTACACATGATAATGAGGAAGTTAGATACCTCACTCTTCGAAACTTCATTTAACTATCAAATGATGAACAACTTAGACAGTTATAGGGATAACATGAATTGTCATGTGTGATGAACAATCTTGAAGAAGTGTATGTTGTGAATAAAGGAAGAATGCTTGTGTCTATTGATGGAAAATTATCTTACTACAAATTAAATGTGCATGGAAAGATAAAATCTTATAATGCTTAAATCCTCAAGATGAGATAAGAAAATAATGATATTCATTGAAATCATAATAAACTATGATAAATTGCTCGCATAAACTAATTCCATAATTGTATGATGTAAGAACTTATAATTTTGCATGAGTACTTGGAAAACAACATGAGGTTTGTTTAAGTATGATGTATTCTCAAAATGCATTAACTTATGTAAATCATGAACTACATGACTAAATAGATGCTTAGTCTACCTACATAAGCACAAGCTTGCTGAGACATTGTAATCATTCACAATGGCTTAGATTTGAAGAATTAGAATAAAAAAGATGAACAGATCAAATGTGAGAGCAGTTGTGAATTTTGGAAGTTCAGAAGATGGAGATTTTCTAGTATTTAGATGGTGAGCCTTACAACCTTAGATTAGCTTTCTCATTTCATGGAGAATGTGAATGTATATTTTCTTTCACGTTGTGGATTCAATTATATTTAAGGGAATATTTTGTGATGTGGTTGTGACTGGAGCTTCTAGGATTATGATAAAGGTTTGCTTTTTTCTTTTAAAACAATGAAAATGACTTATATTGTCTATCAAGTGTTTTGCATGCATGCGTCAAATGCGCATATATCCAAAAAATAGAGAAAACCCTGCCAAAGTTTTGGTAGAAATCAGACACTCATATCTCATAAAATTCTTCTATTTTGTGTAAGAAATTACACTCAACATTTTCAGGAAAACTTTCAAAAAGAATTTCACTATTTTGTTTTTGAAAAGAAGTTCAAACAAGGGATCCCTAATTTTTGAAAAAGTTCTCAAACTGTATTTTGAAAGCCTGAGATCTCATAGTTTATGGTATTAGGTCTAAAATTTAATCCACTCACAACTAGTCACAATGGAAAGTTATTTAGAGTCCACAAAACAAGTAGAGTATTCCTTGTGAAAGTTAGAAGAAGTGAGAGAGTATTACGGTGTAGTATGATTTTTGGAGGAAACGATTAGAATGAGAGAGCATGTGAGTTAATATTGTTAAGTGAAAGCATTGGTATGTCATGGAAGACCCATTTTCATGGAGAATCTCTTAAGAGTTCAAGTTCTGACCTGGATGATGAGTATAGAGCTTTGGAGAGTACGACTACTATAGTATAATACTAAGTTGAGAATCATTATATAAAAGGAGATGGTCATAGTAGCTAAAATCCCTTGGCAACTTGGATTCATAGGATTAGTCTAAATATGTGGTGGACTTTTATTATTAATAATTGAGGTGCTATGGAAGATTAATAGTAAAAAATTTAGCTATGAAATGTGGTAAGGTTGATGTAAAGGAGGTAACAATTTATGACGATAATCTGAGTCTAAATAATGAATTTAGACTAACTTAGAGAAATAAGCATAACTTCATTTAGTGAAATATAATTAGAGAAGAATGAAAATGGGTGAGAGAATAACCACTGCGAATAGGAAGTGGATAAAATAAACAAACAAATAAATAAAGTAAGATAGGGTGACTGTCTAAATATAAATCTTAGAAATGGCTGATGTTAGAATTAATAATGGCTTTGAATCAAGTCCTTTCTAAGAAGATAAACTTGGAAATTACTAACTCTCTATAAAGAACTTGGTTAAACTAGAAAATCCAACTACTCAATGGAATTTTGATAAGAAACAAGATAGATATAAAAAGGCTATGAAAGAAAAGAATATCAAATCTTGGGATTTTGAATGGAAACTTGATCAAAAGATTAGATTAAGACATTATACAAAGATAATTAGAAGAGCAACATGTAAGAAAAAGGAAAGAAGTATTATGTTCTAACATGTAGATGAGAAGTAGTTATAGTTAAAATTTTCAATGATTAGTACCCTAATATATGGAGAGAGAAAGTGGGAAACAAGAAAGAAAATCCTTGGTTAAAGTAAATCATAAAATCATTCAATTCTAGATCATAATGTAAAATTTGAGATCAATAAATAGAAGAGAAGAATATCTGTCTAGAGTTGTTGGTGAATGATATAAAGAATTAGGGGAATGAAAGGCATTTAAAATTACCCGAGGAATGACATGGAGCAATTTCAAGGATGAAATTTCTATAAGGAGGGATGAATGTAGCAACTAGAAATTATGAGTTAATTTCTAGGTAATTATAACATATTTTAATTGGAATAAAATTGAAATCTTAATTCCTTGAAAATTGAATGTTAAGGAAGTGATCCCCTTCAAAACTCAAAATTTGAACTTGAAACTATCAAAAATTGAAAGTACGCATTAAGGCGATTTGAACGACACTAATTTTGTACAAAACAAAGATCGAGGTGGAAAGGACACAAAAATTTACAAATTTAAGGGGTCCAAATTCATAAGGGCACCCCCTAATGTTGTTTGTTTGTGGGCTATAGCTAGACACACTACGTGAGGAGCAGGTTGATACGTGAATGGCCAAGGTCCATGTGTCAGCCTAGCTCCCTTGCAATGGGTGGCTAAAAAACAATAGGGAAGGAGAAAATAGGCGGTGGTCACCAGAGGAAGACAGACCTGGTGCCAGTCCGTTCTCCATCCTGTCGACCTCCCCACGTGTAGAGTCCACTCTTTTTGCTGCTCTTTCCTTCCCTATTCAAGTTTCAATTAGCAAGGTGACCAAACCATGACAATTAGCTAGCTATCATGAAACCTACATTCCAATCCCTCGGTTTTCCTCTCTTGGGTCCAATCCGTGGTAGTTATAGGTGGCAACCAAGCCAAGGGCATCGGCCATTTTTGGAACCCTTCTCCTTCCATTTCTCTCTTCCTCTACCTCAACCGACCAGAGTTCAACATAGCTAATCAGCCATGCCAATCTGGTTTTCCCCCCTCTCCTTCTCTCTCCCAATCCTCCCTCATCGATGTAACATGATTCGCCCTTCTGAGCAGGCCAACTGCATCCCTCTTTCCAGTTCTCTCTTTCTCTCTATCTTGCTTCTTTCCATCCTACGTAGCTCAATAGGTGTGCCAACACTGCCCCTCCTCTTCCCCCTACATCCCTATTTATTTTGGCGAGTTAGTGTAGGGCAACTTGCCTGTGTCACCTGCTCTCGACTCGCCTAGATGAGCCCCATTACCCCTTTAAACTTTGAAACTTTCTTCCACCAAACTGGGGAAGAATTTCATAGATCTAAGATAACCTTCTCAATCTCTGTAACACGGGGGAACAAAACCCATCTATCCATTCATTGATTGAAAATGATCTGACCATCAATCATGACCGAACCCTTGATTAAACAAGATTGAGATCTAGTCATTGATCTATCTTTGAATGATGGATCTGTGACTAATTTTGTAGATTCTGCCATGATCCAATTGACAATCTCCATCTAAATGGAAGATCTAAAGTTATTCTAACCATTCATCATGATCTAACTGTTGAACAATCTTGCAAAGTTAGATATGTGATCTATTTGTGAACCCTAACATGATCCAACTATTATTTGATCACCAATGGTTTGATAGGTGACCGACCTGACCCATTCAACAAGATTCAACCATTAATCAGTCCCCGCAAACTAGATCTATGGTTGATATGATCCATTTATAGTGATCTAATCTAAGATTAGTCACGAAACATCAGATCTTGAATTGATCCACCCCTAAGAGACAATTTGACCATTAATTAACCACTTAGTGCTATGATATGAGACCAATATGTGACACCCTGAGGGATCCCTGAAAGTGAAAACTCACAATTAACATAATAGCACAAACTTTCAAGAGAATGTTTAAAAAGTAAATCCTAAGATTCATCTAAGATCCGAAACCACGACAATAAACAAAATTCAAATCATCGAAGAGCTAAGCATGCTTAGTCTAAAACCATGACAAATCAATGTTAGCCTTGAAAAAGATAGTAATAATAGCAATGTCCAAAATCCCCAGGGTTCCATCCATGATCACCACATCATCCACATATGTGCAAGTAAATGTACATTATATAAAAGTGTGGGTCCAATCCATCCAAAATAACAACTTCCATGTACAGCCCAAAAGAGTTAGAATATAAGTCCAAGAGGCATATGCTAAATCTGACTCTGAAATACAAAATACAGATGGTCTTTGAGGTCCTCACTCAATCAACGCTACTCCACCAGCTTTCCTTTAGCGTTATCAGACTCCAAATTTGAGGCATTGCAAAATAAGTAATGCCTTAGCAAGCTATTGCTTATGTAGGTGATCACATTCAATAAAAGAACAATAAAATCATGTGGCACGAAACATCAATGTCATGGTGAATCTCATAAGATAAAACATGTACAAGGCACGTCAAATCATCAGACGTCCACAATGAATAACACATGCAAATCATGTCTGAACAAATTGATATCAAAACTAATGATCATAGCATGCAAGGCATGAGCAATACATGGAAATGCATCTATCAAAAGCAATAAGAATTTGTGTCCACATCATAATATAAACGTATGTTATGATGAGCACAACACCGTGCACAATCAAGCCCTAATTGTATCTCAACTACACTCATATCAATGACAATCAGTACTCATTCCAACCCTGGGTCTCTTACCTATAGTTCGCACACCAGGTGGCTCACCAGCCTATAAGCCCACCCACTAAGGCTTTACCCAATATATCCATGTCACATGAGCATACAAAATAAGGGTATGAGCTACAATGCTGCAGTGGCAACCACTCCAAGGTCTCAACTACTGCCACTCTCCATTGATACCAGAACAAGAGACTTCCTCTATCTCGCATGGGAGGAGACTGCTCGTAGTGTGGGCTACCCATGATACCATCCCTACATACCTTGTTGTCTTGGGGGTAGGTGTTTAATCATCATCATCATCACAAAGTCAGAGGGTGGGTGGCCAACCCTACAACCCTCCTAGCATAGTAGCCACTGGGCATAAGCACATGTCATAAATCAACAAACTATGAATCAAGAATAAAAAGTCCATATATATTCATTCTCAATAAAACCAAGTCGAGAGTAATTCATTAAATCAACATCATGCATCAAAAAATCAGCGTATATCATCCTCAAATAATCAAATCGATGCAACATAAAATGTATTACGAAGCAGTGCATAAATCATGCACAACAGGAGTAGCAAGTATATTGGCAATACATGTTGAAAACTAATCTCAAGCAAACATGGTAGGACATAAAACTCATTCTTCAAAGTTCTCAAGTAATACATCATAATTTAAGAAATCATGGAAAAATCCCAAATGTAATCACCTACCTCAAAATGCGATACTCCAATTAGGCGCCTAAGCTATATCATGTTGTGTGCTCTGATATACCTGTCACATCATAAGTCATCAATCACTTGGTGTTCTCACATCTCAAAATAAACAAATCCATTTGATAACTTCCTTAATTTGGCAGTTAATCCTAGATTAACACCCAAATCATTTGATTAACACTCCATTAAGGCAAACCTGAACTAAATGTTGTTTTTTCTAACATCCAGACCATCATCCTCATCTTGGGTCATCAATCTATTTCATGATTCATTCAATTAATGTCCCTTAATCAATAAAGGGTCTATCTCTTTCATCTTATGAAGTTTAGAGAAGATACAACTATTAGATCACTCTTTGTCACTTATAATCAACATATGATCGTCAATTCCAATCATTTTCATCATGATCCACCAAATTTCAATGGTTGTTTAGTGATTTACATGTATTTCCATGATTACACATCAATCTGACTATCAGATCACTCCTTGATAAGCCAATCCTAAGGCACCTGATCATATCAACGGTCAAGATCACTTTCTTGACAATTACTTGAGATCTACTCTTCTAATCTACTAGATCATCTCATATTTTATGTATACAATTAGTTTCTAAGAACTAATCATCCATTGATTATCCTGATCTAGGTTATTTAATAGTATTTTTTTATTTGACTATTTTAAAAGTGGTCAAATCATAGTTTTCATGTCAAATCTAGGTCCGTATCGTCGAGACAAATGCAATGGATGTCTTGAATCATGATTTAGACCTCGTAGCTCCCACAATCGAGCTTTTAATGAATGGACAATCCAATTTAATAAATTTAAATTAAATAATCTACTAAATGTCATGGGGATGTGTGCTACGTGACGTGCATATGGAATGTGCACGTGCATCTCGTCTCGCGATGGAGACACCGCACATGCACGTGCTGAGCACACTTCTCCAGTGGCATCCCAGGGTCATCCTACCTGGTTTTCCATCGCCAGAGACGATGACTAGACTCTGGTCATCACCAACAACACAAACAGCATCCAAATTTTGTGATTTCTATACTATTTTGACTGGATTTTTGCATACATTCACTTTCCAACATTCCAATCAACTGATTTTGCAAGAATTTAAGGTTTTTACTCAATTTTTATCACGTTTATAAAATTTCTCCCATTAATATTTTTCATATTTTCTAGCATCCCTAGCTGTCAGAATTCCATGAGATTTCATGGGTTTGTTCCTTTTTCATCATGCACAAGATGAACGATTCAGATCATCCATCTGACCCCATTTCATTGGTTTATTTTTCACAGAATAGTAAAGTAATACAATCGCCGAAAAAATGGCTATCCATGCCATTCGTTGGCATTAACCAACGCAAAACTCAAATAAAAGAAATTGGAATGGGGAAAGGGGAAAGGGGTGAAGAATAGGCCTACCTCAGTGTAGGTCGGCCGAGGGGGGGTAGTTTCTGTTGCACGCGTGAGGAGTAGGTGCTGCATCACTACCGACGTCGTCATCGTCACCGCTAGTGGCACCAGGGATGGAGAGGTGGAGTTATGGTGGGGAGAAAACAAGAAAGAGCATTAATGGTGGAACCCATTTAAAGTGTCCCCATTAAAATGAATTTGAATTTTAGTTTTTTTTTTTAAATTCTGATTTTGTTTATTGTTGTAATGATTACCAACCGTAAATGCTAGTAATCATCACCATGCATGTCTATTGCCTGTCACATCATCAATTTTGGCTCCTAATCTCGTGGGCCCCACATGTGAAATTGCCATTCTAACCCTTTTGTTTACTTAGTCAAATAGGTAAATTAAAATAATTTGTCATTTTTCTTTCGGTCTTTGATTCAAGCATTCTTAATGGTGTTGAATTCCATTTCTCGTTTACATTTCAAAGTTGAGTTTTTAGCTTGTGATTTCATCTCTAAATTTTTCAAATTCGTAATTTCTCAATTTTTACAAATTTAAATTTCCATGTAATTAGGCGTTTCCATAATTTTAAATTTAGTAGGTATTACATCTTCCTCTCCTTATAAAATTTTCATCCACAAAATTCTTCCTATTTTATTCATCAACAATTATAAAAACATCCCCATATCATAAGATCTATATATCATATCAAAAAAATTCCTTGGCCAATGTCAATAACAATCCCATGCAGTGTCATCCACTCATATAGCAACTCATATATATATATATATATATATATATAATCCAGGGTATATTTTAACCTTTCTAAAATAACTAACTCATATAATGGTTAGAACACATCACAACCACATACAATGCAATCAGCATAAACCATACTCTCATCCCAAAGCTAATATATGTAAATCACCTTATTAGTACAATCAGAGCATCTTAATTCATACATATGCAATTCTATGCCAAGCCTATATCAGTGCACCTTAGTTCACCAATAGGCAAAAGTATGCTAACCAATACTAGAGCTTATCAACTCGCTAACAGGCAATCACATGCCAATCAAAATCAAACCATACCAATTCGCTAACAGGCAATCATATGCCAATCAAAATCAAAGCACACTAGCTCACTAACAAGTAATAGCATGCCAATCAAAATCAGAGCACACCAGCTCACTAACAGGTAGTCATATGACAATCAAAATCAATGCATACCAACTCACTAATAGGCAATCACACCAAGAAAAATCAGAGCATGCCATCTCACTCCTTAGCAACTATATGCCAATCAAAATTCAGTCCATAGCTCAATCATACTGTGAGCACCTAGAAGCCTAATGTCTAGAAGCTCGCCACCTAGAAGCCTACTAGTGCCTCTCGCACTCACCCTCATCAGCTATTCACAAGTATACTCCATAATTCATAACTAGATTGCACATAAGAAAATGATTTCATATTAAATATATGTTACTCTCATACTTCTCACCTTCATGAGAAATCAGGCTCATATATGTAATATAAACAATATCCAAGTCAAGGCTATCCTGGAGAACTCAGTGATCCAGCAATAATAGTTCACCAAACTAAGGAGACTATTAACCTTAGTCACTAGTTTGGATAGTCTCAATTCATCACAATCTCGATAAATAGTCTCTCTATCAATGGAGACATCACAGTCAAGAAAATTCTTCTTCTTTGACCAAAATTTATACTCACATACATTTATTATAAAAGATGAGTCTTTCAGATACTCAAAATAATGCATAAGGGTTTCTTAGGCTCCTTGAAAATGTCATCCACTATAAAATCATGACTCATCACAGTAGCTTTTAGAAATTTAGCTCATCATATCATACATGATGCCAATGCATCGATTTCACCAATTGATATCATCTAGAGAGATGTCTCCCTCTGCAATCATCGACTACTGGTGATCATACCTCAAATCAATCTCTACAAACATCATGGGCCAACCAATATAAATCAATTAGATCATTGATACACAATAGAGAATATTAGTTCTCTACTATTATTTTATCAAACAAACAAATTTGTTCAAAATAACAAGGTCCTGTCTCTCTTTCATGAAGAGCACTAATGCATCCCATGAAGACCCACTTGGTCTAACAAACTCTCGTTAGTAAGCTTTCATAGCTGGAACTCTTCCAGCTCAGCCAGGGCCATCCAATCTAGTACTTTAGAAAATGACACGATGTCTGATGCCAAATTAATATGAAAATTAATCTCTCATGGCATAAAATCCTGAAACCTCCTTAAGAAGATTATGAATTCTCATACACCATATAAGTGTTCAATCTGTGTCAACCCTCTTTCATCCAATGTCACACTAACAAGGAGGGCTTGGCATCTCAGGAAAGTACTACACTGCCTCCAAGGCAAAAATAACACAAACCTCAATGATGCTCTTCCAACACAAAAACAAGGTCACTGATTCTTCAAGTACACATAAATTAATCTTTACCTCACAACAATCCACTATCCTTCTACAATCAGTATCCATCCCAAAGATGATATCATGATCAATCAATCAAGTAGGATAAGGTCAGTATCTATCCACTCACTCTTCATCATTTCCACCAGTACTCCCTAGAAGTACTTACACTTCCAATAACTTGCCCATTAGCATCATAACTTCTAACCCAAGGACTGCCTCATATATATGCAAGCACATTCATTGGGGTGCCAACACTCAAACCACAAGGATGACTAAAACCTAGATCAAGGACTCTTGTGTGTCTATCAACAACCATGAGAGTACCTTACATAACTTGGGTTGAGGCTAGTACTAGCCAAAAGTAATGGCAAATTTTATCACTGATAATGTGGAGCCATCTCTACCCTGTCCCTAATGTCAATCTATCTGACTCATTGTTCAATGGGACAGACTATAAAGGAATATCTTGACTCTCCAGAGTCAAAACCTTTAAAGGATTGCCACAGTGATAGAGGCTACTAATGTTATTGCCACTACTATGGCAATCTATCACTCTCGTACAGTATTGTCTAGGTGCCTGTCCATACAACTAGTGCACCTTCCCATGTCCACATTCTAACACTACCCGTTTAGATGTTAATGGCTCAATGGCCTATGTAACAGTATTGATAAAAGAGTCTCTTGCCCTCACCGGGCTAACTCAAATTATCCACATTCATGTCTCTACAGTTGACCCCCTTAGCCCGAAAAGAATTTCCTCAACATAGAAGCTATGTCTGTTGCCTTTATCACTAATATGCAACATGCTAAGATCAACTATCTCCACAATTCAGGTGCCAACACATCAACAATTCTATCTATAGCCTCTTATTCATGATGGGGTTAGGGCAAATTTTTTTTTTTAGTAGTGTAGACAGGCTTAATACCCTTAAATCATCAAATTCCTCCTCTACAATGGCAATCTTTAGCAATATCACTAAATACTCATATGACACAATATTGATCATTAAATGCCTTCTGGATAAAGATCTCAAAAATGGGGAAAGCGCATTCTCTCATATGACTATCATTAGGATCCTCGTAATTACATTTTAGGTATATTCATCTTATCCTTAGATTTTCTTTAACTGATAATTCATTTCATGCTCATAACAAGAAAAATCAATTACACTCTATCAATTTCAAATCCAATGAAATAGATCTTTCATAATAACTTCCTAACCATTGGGTATCACATTATCATTTCCATCTGTGATGAATGTAAATCATTTATAATCAATTTTTATCTTACATCATTCCCTTCATATGATAGATACCTCTGATTTGGAATTAGTTAACCAATCTTGTTAATTACCATATATAATATAATATTTAATTTAACCTTTCTTGTCATCAGTCATCCCCTAACTAGGAGGTTGTTTGATATCATTTCTTTCTCATCACTTGATTACCATCATTACTACTAACTATTATCGTAAAACAATTGTTATATACTCTAAGTGTTATGTATCTACAAATCAAAGGTAAAATCTTCAAAATAATTCATAAGTATTAACTTCTCATTGATAGTTGGCTATCAATATCTCTATGTGCATAAGAACTCATTAAGTTTCATCTCATAGGTCAGATTCATCCATAGAACATTAGGATCTTACGTCATCAAATTTTCAATAATTTTCACTATATTACAATTTATTTGTCAAATAAATATCCACTTCCAGTTTAAATTAATACAATAATCCTCTCCACTTTCTTGAGTTCTCATTAGTTGTAATCATTTCTAATCATTTTCCATTATTATCTCATAATTGTCATATAATAGTCGTTATGGTTCGTCACATGTTCATACATACTGCCCAAATTAGGACTTGAATGCTCATAGGGTAGTTCATGTGAATAGACCTTCCATTATATAATAAAATTCTCATTTACAATTATCAATTACACTCTCTATTTAGATTGTATACTATAAGAATCACATACTTTCCTTAAAAGTGTAGTTCCTCGTAATCATATGAGGATTAAGGTCTCATCATTACTAAAGAAAGTTTGCCAATCCTCCTGGCATCAACTATTTCACAGTCAACAATATCTCCCACATGAGTTCTCTTTAACTCGTACTTAACAATTACTTCACTCAATGGATTGTATATGTCATATTAGGTCCTATGCCACTCGGGCCACTAAGTCTATATCACGATCCCCATGCCCTCATGACTTGGCAAGGATGGCAACTAGTGGAGGGGGGTGGACCTAGTCTTCCTTCGAGGAACCATCTGTCAAAGTCCCATATCACATAGTACAAGTTTTCCATTCTATCTCAAATTTAATGTGGACTCATGGGCTATTAATCTAATTGGACCCTTAAAGTGGTGATGATGGAATAAACCCTAGCTCTAATACCAAACTGTGACACCCTAGGTTTTCTAAACCTTTTTCCAACACATAATAATAATAATAATAATAATAATAATAATACATTTTATAAAATAGGGGGGATCCTTGAAACTCCACCAATTCCAGTCCCAAGCCCAGATGTAAAAGGAGGAGGGTCTTACGTTAGGTGCTAGCCAACAAGGGAGAAGTTGAAGATGATTTTGTTATTTATTTCCTTCGCGCAAATGAATATGCATTTGTATATTAGTTTGCAATGAAGAAATGAAAATCATCTCCAACTTCTTAAAATATGACAACCCTTTCGTTAGGTGCTAACCAGCAAGGGAGAAGTTGAAGATGATTTTGTTATTTCTTTCCTGCTTGTAAGGAAGAAATGAAAATCATCTTCAGTGTTTTAAAACTATGGCAATCCTAATATGACATGAATTAAAAACTAATATTCCCTCAAGCTAGGACGTTCCCCATAATCAATGCACTGCATCAAATCTCGGGTGAGGTGAAAAATGGGCAAGGGTTGCTAGGGCCTTCCCCCAAAAGTGACGCGCTACATTAGATCTCAGGTGTAGTGAAAAATGGGCAAGGGCTGCGAGAGCGTCCCCTTGAAAGTGATGCACTGCATCAGAGCCCAAGTACAGTGACAAATGGACATGGGTTCATGCCATGGAGATTGAGAAGGGCACTGGTGAATAGGATATCTCCAGAGCATAAGATTCGTATTGCCACATGGAATATAGGGACATTGACAGGTAAGAGTTTGGAATTAGTAGACACTATGAAACATAGGAGAGTCAATATCGCTTATATCCAAGAAACCAAGTGGAAAGGGGCTAAAGCTAGAGAAATTGAAGGGTATAAATTATGGTATGTTGGAAAGGATAATAACAGAAATGGCTTAGGAATAATCATGGATAAAGAATTAAAGCATAAAGTTGTGGACGTTAAAAGAATTAGTTATAGAATTATAATAATAAAACTTGTTCTAGGAGAGTAGATCATAAATGTTATAAGTGCATATGCACCATAAGTAGGGTTAGAAGATATAATCAAGAGATAGTTTTGGGAAGATATGGAGAGAGTCATGCAAGAAATTCCTAACACTTAGGGGATATTTATAGGAGCGGACTTAAATGGCCATGTAGGAAAAGAAAAGAAAGGATATGATATGATAGAATACACTAAGGGTATGGTATAGGTGAATGAAATGAGATGGGGAAAACTATTTTCTATTTTGCTTTGTCGTATAACTTAGCTATTACAAATACACTCTTCAAGAAGAAGGATGAACACTTAATAACCTTTAAAAGTGGACTTCATTAAATCCAAATAGACTTCTTTCTATTTAGAAATACTGAATGATCAATGCGTAAGGATTGTAAGGTCATACCTGGTGAGAGTTTAACCTCATAACATAGGTTAATGGTTATGGATATTCATATCAAAATATGAAGGAAAAGAAATGAATTTAATGAGTATTCAAAAACTAAGTGGTGGAACTTAAAAGGAGGAAAAATAACCTCATTCAAAAATAAGTTGATGGTAGAAGGAAACTGGAACTATGAAACAGAAGTAAATACCATGTGGATCAATATTGCTGAGTCCATTACTAAAGTGGCAAAAGATGTCTTAGGAGTATCTAAAGGTAAAAGCCAATTAGTAAAGGAAACGTGGTGGTGGAGTGAAATAGTGCAAAAAGTTATTAAAGAAAAATGGATGTGTTTTAAAGCATGGCCAAAGACTAAAAATAATGAAAAATATAAGAATGCTAAAATGGTTGCTAAGAGAATAGTAAGTGAGGCTAAACTTAAGGCATATGATGAGCTATATAATAGACTAGGAGCAATAGAAGGTGAGAAAGATGTGTTTAAACTTGCAAGAGTAAGAGAACAGAAGGGTAAGGACTTAGATCATGTTAGGTGCATTGGAAGTGATGATGAAAGGGTATTAGTCAAAGATAATGAGATTAAACAAAGGTGGGAGACATACTTTCAAAATTTGTTAAATGATAATGGCTCTGAGAATATAGTGATTGAAAATACTATAAACCTAAATAATATTGGATGTTACAGATATGAATGTAGGATTAGAATACCTGAAGTGAAAGAGTCCTTGAAAAAGATGAAATCAGGGAAGGCCATGGGGCCCGATGGTATACCAATGGAGATTTGGAAGCATATGGGAGATATTGAGGTAGTTTGGTTGACCAAGTTGTTTAACAAGATTATAAAATCAAAGAAAATGCCGGATGAGTGGAGGAAGAGCTCTATTGTACCAATTTATATGAATAAAGGAGACATATAGAGTTGTACAAATTATCAAGGGATCAAACTTATGAGCCACACTATGAAACTTTTTGAAAGAGTGATTAAGAAGAGGCTACGACATGAGACAAGTGTATCGGAGAATCAGTTTGGTTTCATGCCTGGGAGGTCTACCATGGGAGCTATTTTCTTACTAAGACAATTGGTAGAGAAATGCAGGCAGAGGAGGAAAGACCTCCACATGGTCTTTATCGACTTAGAGAAAACTTATGATAGAGTCTAAGGAAAAGTGAATAGAAAGGATGGAAAAGAAAAAACCAATTTCTTGTAATGGAATTTAAGTCTTCATCATGCATAGTTATTTGCAACCAAGCAGTTTTTACTTTAAGGAGCATACAGATGAAAATGCAATGTATAGGAAAAGGAAATAAGCAAAGGAAATACAAAGAGGCAAGAAATATGAGGACATAGGGGAAGTAGCATGAGAATGGTCTAAGGAAAGTCGAGGTAGAGTGGAAGAAGGCTACAAGTCTAGGTAGAGTTAGAAGAATACAATGAGGTATATGAAGAGAATAGCAATAATGAAGAAAACAATTAAAAGCTAGAATTTGGGAATGCATAGGATACCTCTTGTTCAACGATTTTAACTCATTTTCATTTTCTTATATTTATCAACCTTTACCTTCATCTTTCTTCTCAATCTTACATCATTCATCATTTATAATAACTGTAGTTGTCAACAATACATGTTATTCTCAAGAAAGGTATTCATTCGTTTATAGTTGATATAGTGCATGATTTTAACATATTTTATCTTCTAAATAAGAAGACTATCACACCATTACAATGTGATTTCATCTTTGTGACAATTCATATTGTCTAACAATTTGCAAATCCATATAATATGGGTATCATACCCATGTCCATCATACCAAATGATGGTATCATGCTCAAATCCATCATAACAATTAGGATAAGCATATCATTCTTTCAATAAGACATAATAAACATTTCTTTGAATAAGTCCTCGTAACATTAACTTATCCATCAACTAGAGTTATCATATCAACTCCATCATTCAACTTTTCATTAACACATTCATATCTAGAGTTTTGGTGTGGATCATTAGTTTCTTAAACATATATGAGATTACACATATGGGTATATTATGCATAATGTTTCATGATTAGCTTTGTCTTGAGTTTTTCTCCAGTTTAGTAGTTATCTCACACTATTATGGTAATAAGTTTATTGTCAAATACTTCAATTTTCTTAGATTAAAATATAATTCTTTCAAACATAGATTCTTCATATGTGATGTATGAGTCTTACTCTAGGACTCTGTCCTGATGAGCTTTCTACCATAAACTAAAAAAAATTCCTTGAATTCCTTCAAGTAGTATTGTCTCTACAGATTCCTTTAACTTATAGTTTCAAAAATACTCATTTAGTCTCATGTCATATGGTAGTTCTAACTTTCGTTTCTATGAAAGTTTGCAATTCTTCCAAGTTTCCTTATATTGAACCTATCCTTTATCAATTGTTTCTATTTCTCCCTTTCAATTTGCCACTCCTTAATTCACCTCTATTTCATCCTCTTCTGATACAAACTAAAGCTACACTCTATAGTTTTTGTGTAAACTTTTCTAATCTATCATTTGCCTCTTTTCAGACTAACTACTCTTACACTTGGCCTACGTGACCAATGAGTATATACCTATGTTGTGAATTCACCTTGATACTGGGCATATTTTCTATTTAACCTTAGGCAGAAGCATTTTACACTACTATATGCTATGGTATTTAGGTACCTTAATAGGTAAAAGGATGTTTTACAACACTAACTTAGAAATTTATACTAACTACTCTTTTGGTCCACTATTCGCCATAATGGAATCAATAATTCCTTAAATCATTCTCCTAGTTGTCTTATTAGGGGCATCTCCTTATGGTTTACTATCCCTTTGTTAGCTAGTTATACTAACTTACTCTTTCTAATACTTAAATCATTCCATTTTAATTCCTTATCTCAACTCACTACATCCTAGCCTATATTTGGATTATTATCCTTTTTCTTGGACATAAAGGGCTACAAGTGATTAGATGAACCACTCTAATACCAACTATGACACCCCGGGTTTTTCATGAAAATTTTCGTGTTTATTTTCAAAAGTTGGAATGCCTCTAATTTTAAAATTCAAAAATAGCAGAAGTTGGTTTTCTTTGAAATTCATTTTTCCCAAAAACCCGGATGTTACCTCTACTCTCATACTATACATAATATAGTTTTTATAGAAGATAGACATACATTTTATGAAACAACAAGACCCATCCAGTGGTTCACATACACAGCCCCTATAATCATTATATTAAATATTCAAGCAACATAATCCAAATAACAAACTACACAATACAAAAACTTTAATAAAATATACACCTGATCGTAGAAGTATGGATATTGAACTGCTCTTGCTTGTGTATGCCTTCTCCTGTATGTTTGTATCTGAGATGTTGTAAACATAAAACATTTACAATATCTCAACAAGCTAAGCTTGGTAGGGGAGAGTTAAGAAAACATGTTAACTACATATGAATTAAGAATTTTACATCAATTAAAATATTCAATTATCTGCAAGCCATTGATAAAATAGCTATTTATAATTCTTCTTCATCATATGAATATAATAATCACCTTTTAGAGATTTCACTTTACACGATATATTTAATATATATATTTCACTGGTATTTTAAATATTTATCATTATCATTTTCCATATGATGCCATACTCCAATTTTATGAACCATACCCTACATAATATATCTACCCATTCACTGCCCCATACAAAGACTTTTATGAAACTATGCCCTCTAGCATATACATATGGATTATATCATATATATTAAAATCATTAAAAGTCATACAAAGTTATGAACATAGTCCATAGGTTTTATAACTTCCATTCCCATACTATACTGGGTCTCATACATATACCCCTTACCATACGGCGTTTATAAAACTCCAGCCGCTACTGGTAACATCATAAAAGGCATCTCACCATGCCATCACATAAGGCATCTCATCATGCCATCGTCATATAAGGCATCTCATCATGCCATGCGATTACACTATGCCTATCATATGTGCATCATAATGCAAAATACACAAGGACTACTTGCCATAGTCTAAACCCATATAACGCACCCGGATAACTACATATAATTTATTGATACCAATTGTGAAAATAACAAAACCCATGTCCACATAGGGGGGAACATGGTTGTCACAATGGCAGCCTTCCTATGATTGCCCCATCTGACATTTAGCTTCTCATTGGGCATGGTATCCATCATATAAATTTCAGGAAGTGAGTGGCCAAACGCTCATAACTTCCCTAGCATAGCATCCCCAATCCTAGGGCTGTGGAAAACAAAATCACAAGTCACCATGCTTGTATGTAAAATACTAATATACAGGCGTCTTACCTATCCATAATATATATTAATTTCTCATTATAATCATAACATCCTCACTTATTAGGTGGTCGCCCACCGAGGATGTAAAGTAAAATCCTAGACTCATACATTGCATATGATGTAATGGTACCCATATACCATAAATATCTTTTTATCACAATAACAGCTATGGTACTTTTAAGAACAAATCATGTGTATCCATTAATATCATTCAATAGGCTTCAATTATAAGCAGGTCATTCATGTAGCATTCCAAATCACAAATTCTCATCATTCACAAGTAAACATTTTTCATAATCATATATCATATGAAATGAAAAATTTTAATGATATAATATCTATCATAAGAATAAGATCATGTTTAAAACATGTATCTTACTATTAAGACATGCTTTCTTAATTCTCCACCTACCTTTTGTAGCGAGTCCATCCATTTCCCACTAGCTGATCGACAACGCTTACAAAGTCTCACAGATCCATATTGATCTACTCCTTGTTCTTTACCTGAATTCACCAAATCAAATAATCAATCAATAATCCTAAGGGAATAATCATTTTTAACAAATTTTATGGTATGGACCATAGAATTTGATCCTATCCCATACCTAAATTCCTCGATTGATCTCAGCCATAGCTCCAAGTTAGTGAGATCATCTCTAATAGGTTTCTAATCCTAATATCTTATAGGCATTGTGATTTGGATGTCCTAAGGGTCAAAATGGTCCATTTGGGTTATAAAAATGAAGTTATCTAATGTACAACTTACTTCATTATAATTAAACTAAATATTAATAATGCTAGTCATTTAATCATTTATATACAGTGTTTGTGTTGATCTAATGGTCAGATCTAACTCTGATCGGTTGGATCTAACATCTTAAGCCAATTTTGGGTCTCAAATCATTAATATCAATTTATTAACATGATTTGAAGCTCTGAGGTAGTTAATTAAGCTTTAATACATCCTTATTAATCATTTTATAAGACCTGATCACCTCTAATATGGTCCATCCATTTAGTTTCAATGTTTCCTAAAGTGGGTCAGTCAATTTGAATCTAATTTCTTCAATTTAGTCACTATCCTATTATTTTAAAGCTATGGAATTCATTTGTGGTATCTAGTAGGCGATCAGACATCAAAAAGTTACTATGTGAATAATAACCGATTAGACAGCTAAGATCGTTCAATCTGTTTGCAGTCAATTTGCATCTAAATTCATCAATTCCTCATAGATCTTGATGTCCATATAGTAAAAATTCATGGATCGTCCAATCTGTTTAGTCTTATGGATGTCAATCTAAGATCGTCTAATCTGTTTAGTCTTATAGGTTAGATTGGCATTTTGAGTTGATTTTAAGGTTTTTCAACTACTTATCTACCTATCCATAAGCTTAGATTAAGAAATGGACGGTTGGATTGTCCTTAAATTTAGATCTAGGATAAAAATTCATGGATCTAACAAATTTTGCCAAATTAAGAGTTGGGTTTTGTAGATCTTACCTAAAGGAGGTGTGATTGTGCTTTTACCCTTCCTAGGTGTGCTAGATCGGCTCCGATCTACCATGAAATGCTCCATCCCTAGCCGCGTGCACTATTTTCCCTTTGTTCCAATGACATTACTTCTCCAATCACGGTGGAACCAAGGGGCCTTTGATCGCCTCTCTATGTTGATTAGATTGAACGGTTGGATCCCTAATTGAAGCTGTCGTTGTCACCAACGAACTTTGTTTCTCTAGCGACTGTGAAATTCTTCTTCACCAGTGCACGATATAGTTATTTCCCTATCGAGCTACTTCCCCCTCTTTTCTTTTCTCTCTCTTCTCCTTCTCCTTCTTCTTCTTTGTCTCTTCTCTCTTTCTTTCATTGGGTTTTCTTTTACTCTACAGGATTTGAGGATAGACGTAATGTCTGTTCTTTTGGCGTTTACGTGGTAGGGGTGCCAGTATCAATTCTAGCCCCTCCTTTAAATGATTTTAAATTACTTCTTTTTCTTTGATTCTTTTATGTTAATTGTTAATCATGATGTTTTTAATATTCTAAACACCATGATACCACTTATTGATGTTTTTCAACTCCATTGACTATCTCATTCTAACTCCTACAAGTGGGACCCACTTAGCAAAATTACAAAAATACCCTTTTGTAAGAAATATACCATTTATTCGTCCAACCTCCGATTTCAACAAACTTAGTGTTGTTAGATTTGTATCAATGAGTAGAATCCATATTTTATAATTTCAATTTCATGTTCTTAGTCATTTTCTTTTAATTAACCTATTGCTCTTGACTTCAAAGTCCCATAACTTCTTCATCCAAATACTATTTTCAGCGTTCTTTGGCTCCTTGGATTTCATTTTCTGAGCACTACTATCTAGTGGTTTTAGTTTTAGCTCCAAATTATACTTCTATAAAATGATATACTTCTTGAAAACTCATAACCTGCTCATAGAATAGTAAAATTTTAGGGTGAAATTCATCTAAACTCTGATTTCAGTGTTCTTTATGTCATTGGACTCAATTTTTTTAGTACATTCCAAATATTCATGTTTCCACTACAATTCCATTTCCATAAAAATATATGTTCTTTGGGTCAAAAATTCAAATTATATTCCATAATTTCAATTTCACATAATAACACCCAGAATAGTATTTACAAAATTTGGGGTTGTTACAGCATGCAGTTGGAATACGAAGAAAGAAATAATCAGTTGGATTTCATGATCCCAAAGTTGGTGAACCTCCATCAAGTGGTCCTGTATCGACCATAGACTACAAAGACCGAGACCAAGCACACCTTTATATATTGTAAAATATTGATGAAGTCTAGCCATACATTGAGTAAGTTGATCATACACTTCATAATAATTAATTGTTCATTGTTATATTTTTCTTTGATCTCTCATCTCTTAATTAATTTTGTATGTGTGTGTGAGTAGTGAGCACATGAACGTCCTCAAAGCAAAGAGTCCAAGTTACACAAAGAAATAGAAGCGACTACAATTTGAGCACGATCAGAAGGTAAAATGAATAAATTCACACTTTTAAATTGCATTATGTATATGTAATCCTACTTACAACAATCATATCATACTCAATATGCACAAGTTTAAGATCATTGAGAAGTTCCAAGCAATAGTATATTGGAATCCTTAGGTTGGATGACAATGGGATCATGACCAGAAGTAATAAAATATGCTAGATATGCTATTAATGGTTACGCTTTTACATAAAAGACAGTGATAACTCAAGAGTGCAATAGAATAATGGGATCAACTAAGTTGCTAATGCTACATTATTTTCCAATTAAAAGGATAATAGGACAATAATGGCAAATGATACTTATTATGGGATAATAAGAGAGATATGGGCATTGGATTATACTTGTAGAACTATGATTGTATTTAAGTGTGATAGGGTGGAACACAGCAGAGACAGCATCAAAATTGATGCCCTTCGATTGACATTGGTTGACCTTAACAAGATCAGTTATGAAAATGATCAGTTTATGTTGGCATCTCAAGCAAAACATGTATTTTATGTGCAAGATAGATGTCATAAGAGATGCTCAACTATTTTATCATCCTGTCTGAGGGATTTTTATGATGAAAACAACCTAGGTGATACCCCGTGTATTACCAAAACAATTCCATTAGTTGAAGTACTTAGTACGAATGAGGATTATGTGTGTAACAATGGTGAGGAGGGTGCTTGGGTTGAAAAAAATATATGAAGGGGCTATATAGTTTGTATGAGTGAGATGAAATAATTCCACATTAGCTCCTTTAACATGTGCCATATGGATTGTATTAGTGATTGAGGAGCTATATGAAAAATAATTTCTTTCATGCATGCTTCCATTAATTATGTACAAGAATCATGATTCAACACCAATTTATATAAGACATCATCTGGTGCTACATAGTAAAAGGGGCTTTCAAAGTTGGTTTGAAAAAATGACCTTAAAAGTCCAATTTTTAAAGTCATTTTCTAAAAACGACTTCAAAAGTTGGACTTGAGAAGTTTTCAGAAAATGACTTTAAAAGTTTGAGTTTTGAAGTTGTTTATGTTAAAAATGACCTTAAAAGCTTGAATTTTGAAGCCATTTATTCAAAATGACTTTAAAAGTCCATTTTCCTCTATAAAGGGCTGTATTTGTTTCATTTTTTCTTGTATCCCCTATCCATTCTTCATCATACAACAAGCATGAAGACCTCATTTGGTTCTTCTCTCTCTCCCTCTCTCTTTTTTGTTCCTCTTCTTGCTTTATTTTTTGGATATTTTGAATGTTTGTGACATGAAAAACATGGTAAGGATACTAAAATATATATTTTTATCATCCTTTACTTTCTTGTTACAAACTCTTTGATATGTCTGTATTTGTAAACAAAATGGGTATTTTCACTAGGTATGATAGGGTTAAGAAGTTGCTTAGATCATTGTGATTCTGACAAAAATTGTATGATTTCATTGCAAACAACAACTGCTTCTCTCTCTAACACTCACTATTGGAGAAAGGAGAACCTTATGCTTTGTGGTTCTGATCCAAATTTAGGGTTTGATGAAGAGAAATGGTTCCATCAAGTTGGTCGAGGAAGTTACAACTTAAAGCTTTCCATATCTCTCCCCATTAGAGAGTGGTATGAGCTGAATACTAAGAGGCCAAATTTTGATGAAATAGTTCTAAGTTAGCTCTTGGATCATGTTCTTGTATTAATAAGATGTAATCATATATAAACATTTGATATATGTAATAAAAGGATGATAAATGAAGAGTGATTTAACAAATACTTATATTTCTGTATTCTTATGTTTGTTTATATATGCACTAGAATGCTTGAATCGATGATGAGTTTTATGAAAAATGGTTCGTGTCATTGCAAGTAAGATATTTTAAAGTAAAGTGTAGAACAATTATGTACTCTTAATATGAATGAAATCCAATCAGCCCTTAGTTTGCGTTATCACATCAAGAATTCTTTGTAGATGAAGACATGTCAAAGGGGCTTATGACCTCCCAAACAAATCTTCCTCCATTTATATCTAAACATTGGTTCATCAAGAGAATATATATATATATATTATATGTTTTTAAAGTTGGTCTAAAAAAAGAACTTCAAAAAGACAATTTTTTAAGTTGGTATAAAGACAATTAGTTCCAAAAAAAGGTTTTTAAAGTTGATGGGAAAAAATGACTTTAGAAAAGCATGTTTTTAAAGTCATTTTTAAAAAATGGTTTCTAAAGGTATTCCAAAAAAGAACTTGAAAGACTGGTTTCTAAAGTCATTACAAAAAAATTACTTCAAAAGCTTGTTACTAAAGTTGTTCTAAGGAAACAACTTCAAAAGCTTGTTTCTAAAGTCGTTCCAAAAAAATGATTTTCAGAACTAGTTTCTAAGTCGTTCCCAAAAAACAACTTCAAATACTAGTTTTTAAAGTTGTTGTTGTTTTTTTCTTCTTTTTTTTCTTTAACAACTTCAAAAGCCCCATATCATCTATAGTTTCCCCATATTGTCTCTCCACCAATCGACATTGCACCCCATCAGAAAGTTTACAATCTTCGTCTACACACGTAACGTACTTCCCCTCTCCCTCGCACTCTTTCTTTCTCTCCTTGCAGGGTCATCAGCTGGCCTTGACCAACCATGCACACATTTTGTCCTGGCATCCCAGCCTTCCTCTCTCTACCCTATGTGGTTGTTGGCCAGGCCCACCACTTGCGCAAGTGTCCCCTCCCTCCCTCCATCCATTTGCCCTATGCAATCGCCACCTGCCCCAATCAACTACGCGCACATCCCTTCCCTCACACCCTCCATCTGCCCTACACAGTTGCCGCTTGCCCCGACTAACTACGTGCATCCCCTTCCTCCATTTGTCCCCACAAAAATGTAGAACTTTACTCTTTTGTATAAATCTACTATATTATAGTATATAAATTTGCTACCACATAGTTTATGGACCCTTCATGGACTGCTATATACATAGATCTATATAAACTTTACCTTGCTATGTTTTATATAAAAAATACAAGGTTTATGGACTATTCATGGACTGCTATATACATAGATATGTAGTAAGTTTACTTTGCTATATTTTATATGAAAAATACATGGTTTATAGATTGCTTATGGACTGCTACATACATAGACCTATAAAAAGTTTACTTGGTTGTGTTTTCCCTAAAAAGCATCTGACTTATGGACTGTTCATGGACTAGTATATACATAGATCTATAGGAAGTTCACTTGGCTATGCTTTTAGTAAAAACACATGGTTTATGTACCGTTCATGGATTTTTATATACATAGATCTAGAGCAAGTTTATTTGGCTATGTTTTGTATGAAAACTATATGTTTTACGGACTGTTCATAGACTACTATATACATAAATCTATAAAAACTTTATATGGCTGTGTTTTATATGAAAAATACATGGTCTATGGACTATTGATGGACTGCTACATACATAGATCGATAGAAAGTTTTCTTGCTATGTTTTATTAGAAAACTACATTGTTTATGGACTGCTCATGGATTGCTTTATACATAGATCTATAGAAAGTTTATTAAGCTATGTTTTATATGAAAAATAGATGGTTTATGGAATGTTCATGGACTGATATGTATATAGATCTATAGGAAGTTTATTTGACTATGTTTTTATTGAAAAACATATGGTTTATGGACTGTTATGTGACACCCTGAGTTTTCAAAATAATTTTTGATAACTATTTTGAAATTTAGGATATCCCTTGATTGAAATTCATTTCTAAAAAAAAAATAGCAAAAAAAAATTTTAACAGTTTTTTTGAAAATCTTGACCATCATTTTTACACAAAAGATAGATTTTACTATGAAATGAGTATCTCATTCTATTGAAAATTCGACAGTGTTTCCTCTATTTATTAAACATATGTGTATTTGACACGTGTGTGGAACACCAGATAGCCAATATAAATTATTTTTCATTGTTTTGAAAACAAATACACAAAAACTTATAACATCCTAGAACCTCCAGTCACAACCATATCACATCATATTCCATCAAATACAATTGAACCCACAACATGAAAGTAAATATACATTTGCATTCTCCACTAAATCAGAAAGCTAACCTAAGGTTGCAAGGTTCACCATCTTGATACTGAAAAGTCTCCATTTTTTTATATTCCAAACTCCACAACTACTCTCACGTTCAACATGATCATCGAATTATTCTAATTCTTCAAATTTGAGCCATTGTAAACAATTAAAATGTTTTAGTAAGCTTGCACTGTATAGGTGGAATAAGTAGCAATTTTTCCATGTAGATCATGATTTACATAAATCAATGCATTTTGAGAATATATCATACTTAAACAAACCTTGTGCGGTTTTCAAATTACTCATGCCAAAATTATAAGTTCTTAGATCGTACAATTATGTAATCCATGTCCATGTGCAATTCACTACAGCTAATGAATCATAGTCTATCATTATTTCAATTAATACCATTATTGCCTTATCCATTCCTGAGGTGCTTTTATCTTTTCATGCATGTTCAATTTGTACAAAGATCATATTCCATTAATAGACATGTATGTATTTTTCATTTATTTATGACATACAGTTCTTCAAGATCATTAACCACACATGATTATCCAAGTTATCCCTATAAATTCCTAAGTTGTTTGTCATTCAGTAGTTAAATTAGCTTTCAAGAGTGAGGTATCTAACTTCCTCATTATCATGTATAAAGGTAGTTGTTTAACTCTTTTTCTTCACGATCCCAACATAGTTTCATATGCAAGAATAAATCAATATATGATCTTGCAAAAATCACTCATAATGGTCGTGTAGTCTAACATCTTAGTAAGCTAACCATTGTAAAACCATTAGTTATGAAAAAATCAACATGGAATATAATACTAAAAGCAAATCCACTAGGTGCATGTAAGCATCAAAGTACAATGTCTATAAAAGATGAAGTCATTCAATAAGATCAAAGAGCACATTATATGCTCAAAGTCTGGTCGTCAGTAAATGAACATTTGACAAATCTTTCATTTGGATAAACCAAAAGCTATTTGCAATTTTCAAAATCATAATCAACCAATTCATAAGTGCAAATAGTTCTTTCTGCATCAAATCAAACTAAAATTGCAACTATGAAATTTTGTCTCATACACGTGAGGTGAAAATCCACAAGGAAAGACTGGTGATCTCAACTCATCCGTAATGTCCAAAACAATCGAATAAATCTATTAAACCAGCATGCTCAAAATAAATAACCAATCCAAGGTGAATAGTCATCGAAAACTAATCACTCCAATCATGGTGGCATACATTCCTACCACCCGAGACAAGGTCTAAACTCTCAAGAAATGACCCACATTGGTGACTATCATGACCTCTACATCTACTCGTGGATGCCATCACTAACCATGACTCATCAAACCTCATGGCGGCAACCCAGCTATCATGCAGAGCACTTTCGTGTGTGAAGGTACTCCTATGCACGTCCTCTCAATTGCAGGGCTAGTATCAATAACATCTCAAAGGTCAATGGGAAACTGCACCTCTTAGCATAGGGTCTCTAGGACTTGTAGTGGTTCATCACATACCAACCTCCAGGTCTTACTGCTGCCCTAGGTGTGCAAGCCTCCAAGTCTTACGGTACTCATAGAGCACTTGCCAAGTGATCTAGGACTTAGGACACTCTAAGAGTGATTGCCCAAAATATCATTTAAATCCATATCCACTAGGACTTATAGCCACTCATAGAGCACATGCCTAATGGATCAATATATCCACATCCATCAGGACTTACGGCTATTCATAGAGTGCTTGCCAAAAGCATTGATAAAACCATAACCATTAGGGCTTACTACTACTCATAGAGCACCTGCGTAAACATTGACAAATCTGCATCCATTAGGACTGATGGCTACTTGTCAAATACTTTCCCAAATCATAAATCACATACATCTCCAAAATCATTTTACAAAAATAAAATTGCTATTTCAAAGTTTTATGAGAAACCATTCAAATCTATTATTCCACTCGATCCCTCTCAGCCTATTGGAGTTGTATAGTATAGCATCTTTTCTGTTGGAGTTGTATAGTATAGCATCTCTTAACCCATGGGGTAATAAGAAGGAAGTATAGACATTGACTTTCCCCATAGCCAATGGCTTACTTCACTCACTAATTGCATCAGTGCATGAGTATTCAAAACATGCAGTTTTTATTCATATATTAAATAATGCTCTTTTAGTTTTCAAAAGTATACATCCAATGCAATGATTAGAAAAGATGAATCTTTAAACAATATCTTAAAAGTGTTTGTCACCTGGTGTGGGGAAGCTAGTGATACATGGTAGATTGTGTCCCCAAGTGTCGTGCCCAACCCCACACACCATGGGTTTTCTACAGTGTTAAAAAGCAAATAAGGTGGAGGTGTCTTTATCAATTTGGATCCCCTAAATTAGTGAAAATTTGGGGCAATTTACACCTTAATCTCCATTTCATGTAAACTTAGTGTTGTTGGTGTCATCTCTAGCATAGTTTTCATTTTTTATAGTTACAAATCCAAATTTTGTGTTTTCAAGGGGTCACTTGAAATTCAATTTTCCAGGAATTAAATTTTTAATTTTATTGCAATTAAAATATGTTTTAATTGCCTAGAAATTAACTCATAATTTGTGGTTGTTACACTCTTCCCTCCATATAGAAATTTCATCCTCGAAATTGTTCCATGTCATTATTCAGGTTTCTTTATGCCATTCACCAAGCAAGTTTAGATTGGATATTCTTTTTATCTATTAATTAATCTCAGTTTTAAGTTATGATATAAGCTAGAATGATTTCACAATTTAGTTTAACCAAGGATTTCTTTTCTTGATTCTCACTTTCGTCCTATATATATTAGGTTATTATTCTTTGAAATTTTTTACTGTAACTATTTCTCACCTACTTATTAGAATTATAATTTCGTATTTTACTTCTACCCCTTTTTCTTGCACATTTCTCTTCTAATTATCTTTGTGTAATGTCTTAATGTAATCTTCTAACCAAGTTTCCATGCAAATCCTATGATTTCATATTGTTTTCTTTCAAACCCTTTTATATCTATCTTGTTTCTCATCAAAATTTCATTAAATTATCAAATTTTCTAGTTTAACCAAGTTCTTTCTAGAGAGTCGGTAATTTTCAAATTTATCCTCCTAGAAAGAACTTGATTCAAAGTCATTATTAATCCTAATGTCAACCATTTCTAAGATTTATATTTACACAGTCACCTTATCTTACTTATTTTATTTTTTTTATTTATTTTATCCACTTCCTCTTCACAATGGTTATTCTCTGTCCCATTTCCATTCTTCTCTAATTGTATTTTACTAAATGAAATTATGTTTATTTTGCTAAGTTGGTTTAAATTCATTACATAGACATATTATCATTATAAATTGTTTGTCTCCTCTACATCAACTTTACAATGTTTCATAGCTAAATTATTATTATTATTGATCTTCCATAACACCTCAATTATTTGTAGTAAAAGTACACTACATTTCCAAGCTATTCCTATGACTCCAAGTTGCCAAGAGCCTTTTGCTACAATAAATATCTCCTAATCCTTTATATAATGATTCTCAACTTGGTATTATACTATAGTTGTCGTACTCTCCAAAGCTTACTCACCATCTTGGTTAGAACTTGAACTCTCAAGAGATTGTCCATAAAAATGGGCCTTGCATCACATACTAATGCTTTTACTAACAATATTAACTTGCATGCTCTCTCATTTTGATCATTTCCTCCAAAAATCATACTACTCCATAAGATACTCTCTCTTCTTCTTACTTTCACAAGGACTACTCTCCTTATTTTGTGGACTCTTAATAACATTTCTTGTTGTGACTAGTAGTGAGTGGATTGAATTTGAGCTATGATACCAAAACTGTGACACCCTAGGTTTTGAAAACTATTTTGAAATTTGGGATATCCCTTGCTTGAAATTTTATTCGAAAACAAAATAGCAAAAAAAATAAATAAAAAAAATTGAAAGTAGTTTTTAAAATCCCCAGTGTCATTTTTACACAAAACACAAGTATTTTATGGTGAAATGGATGTCTCATTTCTACCCAAAATTCAACATATTTTCATCTATTTTTTGGACATATGCTCATTTGACGCATGAGTGTGGAACACCTAATAGACATATAAATCATTTTTCATCATTTTGAAAATACATACACAAAAACTCATCACCTCCCAAAACCACCAATCACAACCATATAACAACATATTACATTAAATACAATTGAATTCACAACATGAAAGTAAATATACATTTACATTGTCTACTAAATCTGTGACGACCCGGGTTTTCACATGCATTTTTAAATGAAAAATCTAAATTCCTAAGGTGGGATCCCGATTTGAAAACCATTTTATGAAAACCATACAATGCAGCGGAAAATATTTTTTTTGTTTTAAACTCATTTTGAAAACCCCGAGTGTCATTTGCTTTCACAACAATCAAAGTAAACTTCAGAAATCATAAATGTTTTTCCCCAGGTCTATCCAGTCACAACACACAGCCCAACTGTAAATAAATACAAATACATGTCCAAAGGGTTGAGAGTTTACTTACATGTATAAGTGTCTCCTTTTTCATTCACTTGCTCGTAGCACTAATATCTCCTGAGGCGTCTTCTATTTGTGAGTGGAACTATGCTAAAAATTATTAAGGATACGGTGAGTATATACTATACTCAGTAGCAGTCTATCACTACTAGTTTTACAATGCATGCTATGTTTAAAATCATATGCTCTTTCAAACATGTGCATGTTCGAACAATCATGTTCAATATCGATATTAAAAACCACTGTCGAATTGAAATACTGACGACTTAAAGAATAGCATAATCCAAGTCGAAAGTATCATATATATCATAAACATAATGATATGCATAAAATGCTCAACTGAATCCAACTCATGGATATCTGGTATGGTATGGTCGACCAACCTCATATCATGCCATATACAATGCAAGTAAGTCCATGAAACCATAGGGCCCAACTATGCCCACGACCTCGCTGCCGTGTGGTCCCCGGGTACCTGAGGACACAACGTCATAGCCTCCAAAGGGCATATGACACATCGACCCAGTGCCGTGACACCAGTGGTAGCCCCCTGTACCACATGCAGTCGACGTAGGGACATGCCCTTTTTGGGCGTGGTACCCATTCCACCTAGTAGTGGTAGAGGCTGGGAGGCCATCCCAACCTCTCGGCATAGCACCCACGAGCTTACTAGCCCAAATCATATACGATCAAACAAGCAAAAACATCTCAAAACCTATCCTCTTCGGGTCCCTCACAACTGCCTACCCAGAGTCTTTTGGGCACTCCAGCGTCTTTTGGTAACCCTCAAGGACATGCAATTTTTCAAGAACTCAATGCTCACAAATCATGCAATATATACAATTGTTTGCAAAACATGCCTATGCATAATGTATTTAATCATATGCATGCTGAATTCATTTATATGCCAAACAAGCCATAAAATAAGTCATGCTAAACAAGACATATAATTTTATACTTAAAACATGCATTCAAAACACTCATGTCTCTTTTTAAAAGTCTAGTAGCGATAGAACACCTACCTCAAAGTCTCCTGGAGTCGCTTCCTTTATTACTTCAACCTGTCCCTAGGTCTCATTTATAAACTCCTGGGTATGAATGGATACAAGGAGTCCTTATTAATTTCATTCTATTTAGACATTAGATCGCTAGATCTGGCTTTTGGGGTCCATGGTCCTTGCCTAATTTATTGTCAGGCTAGATCCTATGATATGGATCTACTATTCAATAGTTTAAACTTTGTAATTTGTCCTCTGATCCTAACTTTATAGGTTCATTAGGTCCACGTGTCCCAGTTCCCAGGACACCCATGCATCCTGGTTGGACCGTGACCACCTCACGTGCATGCGCGCCCAAAGGTCGTGCCAGGGATCACATTTTGCACACGCACATACATGCTCAAGTGACGCGCTATGATGCGCATCATGGCATAGACTCACCTTGTAGCATGGCGCGTCTCAGCTCCCAGGGCACCCCATGCATCCTGGTCGAGCCAAGACCGGTGCCCCATGTCGCGCACTTCTTCATTTAGAACTGCGCTTCTCGCAGATTCCCATGTCACAGCACCACCTGGAGCAAAATTAGCTAGAGAAACACGAAAATTTTCCCATGAGTCAGGCAAAGTATTTAAAAGCCATAAACCCATGATATCATCATCAAACCTGACACCAACGTCGGATAGTTGCTGAAAGCATCCAGTCAACTCATTCATGTGGTCGGAAATAGAACTCCCTTCCTTGTATCTCAGGTGCATCGCTTGATTAAGTAGGAATAACTTATTATTCCCAGTTCTCAACGCGTACAAGGTTTCTAATTTGATCTATAGAGTTCTAGGATGTATTTCATTTTGAATATGATTCAAAACATTATCTTCTACCCATTGTCGAATAAAACCACATACCTGTTCGTGTTCAAAAGCCCACTCTTCTTCGGACTTATCCTCCAGTTTTTGAGTAGCAAAAGCAGGTAGATGTAATTTCTTCACAAAAAGAAGATCTTTCATTTTTCCCTTCCACTTGTGATAGTTAGTACCATTTAAGAAAATCATTTTGCTCATGTTTGCCTCCATAAGTAAAGAAAGAGTACTTATAGCAATTTCAGGAGAAAATCTTACAAATTTGAGAACACCACTGCATTTGCCAAGAACTGGTCTATCCCCCTTGAAAACCTGCCAAAAATAGGTCTACTCCAATCGAATCACTATTGCAACTCAGCTACGGTTGCACTCGAACTATTGCAACCCGGTACTGTTGCAATGTGCTACTGTTTCAACTCAGCTACTGTGCAAATGCGCTACTATTTGCACTTGTACTATTACAACTCTGTACTATTGTAACTCCGTATCTGTTGAAACTTGAACTGTTGGAACCCGCCTGACGGGTACTATGCCAACTCAGTACTGTAGGAGTACTGTAGCGATCACTGTAGCCGACAGTAATGATGATGCTTTTACTGTAGCAACATGATAATGTGCTTTTCACTGTAGCAGCAATGATAATTACTGTAGCAACATGATAACGTGCTTTTCCTATAAAATGTCCAATTTAGCGTAAATTGCTCGGGCATTACATTATTACCCCCTTAAAAGAATTTTGTCCTCGAAATTCCATAAATTATCATCTTCAAGGTATTTTGTCTCTTAGATAACTTCTTGGTGAATGCATTCTCCTATTAGGAATCATATTTAGGCTCAACCTCAATTTACCATTTTTATTGTTCCTTCTATAAGGCATTACCTATAAGGGCCGCTTTCGCTACGTACTCTGATGCATACTCCTATACATGCCAATTTAACAATACCGGTTTCTAGCTGTAATTCATCTATCTCGAAATCCTGAGATGCTTATACTTTTCTCATCATGTATATGATAGTCCCCTCGTAGGATCATGCTTCTTTATTCATGTATAAATTACTCCATACTTCTTTCAAGATCATATTATCTTTTTTCTCATAGTCCTTTTTTGAATATCATAGGATGATCCCTTTTTCTTCTTGTCTTTCATCTAGTGATCTCTTCATCATCCATATCTCCTTCTAATAGTTGGTTATATGTCATTAGTAAGAGTCCAAAAAATTTTCTTCTTTCTATTGTGTCTAACTTTGCTTCTTATCTTTTATATTTGTCCTCAAGATACTTCAACAACTGTCATGGTATCATGTGCTCTATAGCCAAACCTTGATTATCTTCAAATTTCAATTGTCTATCATTTTCCATGTGTGACTTGATTCCTCAACCAAAGTTAAATAAAATCATGAAAGCCAATTAGTAGCTTCTTCCATTGAGGACCTTATCATATACTGAAAGTAAAATGTCCTAACCCCATATCCAGTTTCATAATTATTGAATTCATTAAACGCTTTTCTCATGTCAAACGTTAATGGTCGATTCTTCATTATGGGTCAAATGTTCTCGTCCAGAGGCCTTATCTTACTATTCACATCAATTTGTCACTAGGATTTCCAATAATGTTCCCATTTATGCAAAGCAAAAACTCTCTTATTCATAGCCGAGTACCCTTATTAGGTAATGGTTGAATCCTTTGTCATCATCCTCTTTGTCCTTTCTTTGCTTGATAGTTTTCTTCGTAACCTTTCAGTCCAAAAGTTTTATACTCAATCCAGTAGGGTTAGTCCTTAAGAAATTCCTTCAATTGATTTTTTGTACTTGGTATATGCTCATAACAACTAACTATTTGTCTAAAGGCAACGTAACATTAAATCTTCACCTTATAGTATGCTAGCCATCTCACCTTTTCTCCTTCCATCCCCTATGTCAATATATTTTTCAATCTTTTATCAAGGCTTTATTGTTAACCATGCAATCTGTATTGTCAGGAGGTATCCTCATAAGTAATGATTTTCTCAATTCCTCAAATTTTATCCTTCAAGTGCCTCCTCATACTTAGCTTATACTGGCAGATCTCGTTTAGTAGCTACTACATCAAGTTATGCTAAAGCTGTTAAATCATCAAATTTGAAAAACACTCAAGTAAGCATGGAACATTTTTGTAGACATATAGAAAGACTTTATTTGATTACCTATTGATCTCTTTCTAGATATATCTTCGTCATAAGCTCAGGGGTCTCTTAAAGTGATTGGTGCTTATCTACCTTTCTTTTCAATCCAAGTGAGCAGTATTTTTTAGACTCAAAGTAATTTCTTCACCTTGTCATGGTATCTATTCAGGTTTGGAAAGTCTTTCACATTGGTTTAGATCACTTCTTATTTTTGCTCCTATCTCAATTTCAACTGTCCTCATCAACTAACCTCATACCCTTAAATAACTTAGTCTAACAAGTACTTCTTTCAAGGAAAACTCAAGTCTAAAGACTTATAACATCCCTCTGAGTATATAACTTTGGCTACTAACTCATAAATACTAACATACTTGATTAATTAGGGTGGGATACCTTTAGTGAATAGTGCACTAAAGGTAATGGCTAAATAATGGTCTTAAGATTTTTGGTTTCCCAATCTATGATAGTAAGACCTCAATTTGATCTTTGATGGTACCCTATTGCTAAATGGACAAGTCATTATCCCGGCTTAATTCCTTTTTCAATATATTTTATTGGCAAGGTGAGATATCACCAAATTTTTCCTTTTTATGGACTATATCCATTGGTGTTCCCCATAAGCTAATGGATTCGATAAGAATCTAATTATAATAATTGATATCAAACTATTTGTAGAATTTGATTCCAAGTTGGTCACCATTCCTCTTCAAAAATTTCTTGTTGCATAATCTCCTGAAATTCGATACTCTACTCAAATTCTTAAACCCCATATGCTTTCTCTCTTTTATACTTCTTTACAATAAGATCACCAACTCATCTAGTATTATTGCTTCGCATTGTTTGGTTTATCTTCCCACTCGATTCAAGATGAAAGATTTGTATGTATCTCCATAGAGTCATGATCTTCTTCTTTCGAATATTCAATATTCATTGAATACTAGTAGTTACATCTCTCTCTCTCTCTCTCTCTCTCTCTCTCTCTCTCTCTCTCTCTCTCTCTCTCTCTCTCTCTCTCTCTCTCTCTCTCTCTCTCTCTTTTCTTCAAAATCCTCATTTGGTCTACCTGGATCAATGTCTCTATATGCCTTGTTGCATATAATTGATACTTCATCATAAACTGAATGCTTCTCAAAAATTCTAAACTGTCTTAAGATCATTGAAATCCTCAATTGCTTATAGCCTCAATAAAATTCATACAATGTCTTAATAATGGCATTGACGTTTTGGTCATGCTATACTTTTCTTACAAGTTCATGTTAGGATCAATCTATTATCAGAGATCTATCATCCCCAATATTATCGTCAAAAATCTTTTGATAACTCGGTCGAATTCATTTCCCTATCATAATCGTGTTATGTTTCTCTTAATCACATAATATGTCACTTGTATACATCTTCTGATTTGCTCCATAATACTCAGGTAGTTATTATTCGATAGCACTTCACTCTTCATAAGACTCCAATTAAGGTATCCAAAATTGAGCTAAGTCCTTCAGGATTCATACCTTTTGTGATCTAGTACGAGTCACAGTTATCCCCTAGTATCATCTTGTATGCTTATCCTTATTAGATTATTATCAAAATTTTCTCAAAGTTCGTCTTTTACATCCCCTATCATACTCATATCACATCCCTTGTGATAGTGTGCTCATATTCTAATATTCTTTATGATGGTAAGATAGCCATCTAGGTTCTTCGATGTTCTCATCTTTGGTGAGATTGATCTCTTACAAGTCAGAACTATTTACTAGCAAGTTCACTAACATCTTCATTCCTCATTCTCATAATATGATCCATATATGAGTTTTTATATTTGCACCACACAACAATCCTTAATCCTTACGTCGTCTTAGACTAGTTTTTGGATAAGGGTTGCACTATCCTCTGCCTAATTATTTGTTAAACCAAGCTATGTTTCACCTATTTATTTATGGTGAAATGCCTTGAGCATTAATATTGTAATCCTCAAATAGAAGTAGTTATCTCTACTACTACTTCTTCTTGATTTTTTCTATTGTCTATGACCCTTGGACATGCTCGACTGGCTGTCAAAGGATAAAACCTGGGCTCTGATACCAATTGTGACAACCCAGGTTTTCACATGCAATTTTAAATGAAAAATCTAAATTCCTAAGGTGGGATCCCAATTTGAAAACCATGCAATGCAGCGAAAAATCCTTTTTTGTTTTAAACTCATTTTGAAAATCCCGAGTGTCATTTGCTTTCACAACAATCAAAGTAGTTTTTGAAAAACTTTAGAAATCATAAATGTTTTTCCCCAGGTCTATCCAGTCACAACACACAGCCCAACTGTAAATGAATACAAATACATGTCCAAAGGGTTGAGAGTTTACTTACATGTATAATTGTCTCCTTTTTCATTCACTTGCTCATAGCACTAATATCTCCTGAGGCGTCTTCTATTTGTGAGTGGTACTATCCTAAAAAATGTTAAGGATAGGGTGAGTATATACTATACTCAGTAGCAGTCTATCACTACTAGTTTTACAATGCATGCTATGTTTAAAATCATATGCTCTTTCAAACATGTGCATGTTCGAACAATCATGTTCAATATCGATATTAAAAACCACTGTCAAATTGAAATACTGACGACTTAAAGAATAGTATAATCCAAGTCGAAAGTATCATATATATCATAAACATAATGATATGCATAAAATGCTCAACTGAATCCAACTCATGGATATCTGGTATGGTATGGTCAACTAACCTCATATCATGCCATATGCAATGCAAGTAAGACCATGAAACCATAGGGCCCAACTATGCCCACGACCTCGCCGCCGTGTGGTCCCCGGGTACCTGAGGACACAATGTCATAGCCTCCACGGGGCATATGACACATCGACCCAATGCCGTGACACGAGTGGTAGCCCCATGTACCACATGCAGTCGACGTAGAGACATGCCCTTTTTGGGCGTGGTACCCATTCCACCTAGTAGTGGTAGAGGCTGGGAGGCCACCCCAACCTCTCGGCATAGCACCCACGAGCTTACTAGCCCAAATCATATACGATCAAACAAGCAAAAACATCTCTTTTCAAAACCTGTCCTCTTTGGGTCCCTCACAACTGCCTACCCGGAGTCTTTTGGGCACTCCAGCGTCTTTTGGTAACCCTCAAGGACATGCAAATTTTCAAGAACTCAATGCTCACAAATCATGCAATATATACAATTGTTTGCAAAACATGCCTATGCATAATGTATTTAATCATATGCATGTTGAATTCATTTATATGCCAAACAAGCCATAAAATAAGTCATGCTAAACAAGACATATAATTTTATACTTAAAACATGCATTCAAAACACTCATGTCTCTTTTTAAAAGTCTAGTAGCGATAGAGCACCTACCTCAAAGTCTCCTGGAGTCGCGTCCTTTATCACTTCAACCCGTCCCTCGGTCTCATTTATAAACTCCTGGGTATGAATGGATACAAGAAGTCCGTCTTAATTTCATTCTATTTAGACATTAGATTGCTAGATCTGGCTTTTAGGGTCCATGGTCCTTGCCTAATTTATTGTCAGGCTAGATCCTATGATATGGATCTACTATTCAATAGTTTAAACTCTATAATTTGTCCTCTGATCCTAACTTTATAGGCTCATTAGGTCCGCGTGTCCCAGTTCTGAGGACACCCGTGCATGCTGGTTGGACCGCGACCGCCTCACGTGCGTGTGTTCCTAAAGGCCATGCCAGGGACCGCATTTTGCACGCACACATACATGCTCAAGTGATGCGCTATGACATGCATCATTGCACAGACGCACCTTGTAGCATGGCGCGTCTCAACTCCTAGGGCACCCCGTTCATCCTGGTCGAGCCAAGACCCGTGCCCCATCTCGTGCGTGCACCCAAAGGCCACACCAGGGACAGTGTTCGCACATGCACAAGCATGCCCAAGCGACGCGCTATGACACACATCCTGGATGACATCACGCGAACACACCTTGGTGTAGGCAAAATGTGCCTTGGCTCCAGGGCCGCCCATGCATCCCGGTGAACCAGGACTGTGCCTGGGACTCACCGAGGCCACGCCCATACACAGTCGCATGCCCTCGTGTATAGTGGCATGCCAGGGGTCCATCCATGGGCTCAGTTGAGTGTGCATCACACACCACGCCCAGGATCATCTCCTTCGTTGGTCTGGTCATGGGTTCTGCAATTTCTTGCCGAAAAATGCCAGATCCGGCCTGGATCTAACCTAGGGAAGTGGAACAGAGAGAAGGGAAGGAAAGCTTACCTGGGCAGCCGGAGATGGTGCTCCTCCCGCCTGGTAGTCCTCTGTTCTGGTTCTGAAAACCCCATGGCACCAGGAAAACTCGATGAAGGGGGAATCCTACCGTTCTGTTGCGACCAGATGAAGAAAAGGGGAATGGGTAAAGGAATGGCCGGCCTGACTTGGGCCTGGCCATTGCTGGAACACTCAGGGAATTGGGTTTCCAATTCTAGCCAGAAACCCCAGCCCCAAATGACTGGAAAACTCGTGATTTTGGAGGGGAGAGATGGGGCTTTTTATAGCCCTGCTATAGCGGTGCTGCCAATGGCAGTGGCAAATCTCTCTGGAAAAATTGGGAGAGGAGGGTTTTTGGAGATGTCTAGAGGTGGAAGACGACAGGGGGTGCCGTTATCAAAACGGCCCCCTGCGTTTTTCCTTTTTTCGTTTTTCTATTTAAATTACAGAACTGCCCCTGATCTTTGAACAGCTGTAACTTCTTCATACGAACTCCATTTTTGGCATTCTTTGAGGCGTTGGATTCCATTTTTCAAGTAGAATCTAATGGTACCAAGTTTCCTTACAAATTCCTTCATTTAATATTTTAAATAAAGTGAAACATTTAACTCAGTTCATTTCCTATAGAATGTCCAATTTAGCGTAAATTGCTCGAGCATTACAAAATCAGAAAGCTAATCTAAGGTTGCAAGGCTCGCCATCTATATATTGGAAAGTCTCCATCTTCTAAAATACCAAATTCCAAAGCTGCTCTCATGTTCAACCTATTCTTCTTTCTATTCTAATTCTTCAAATCTAAGATATTGTAAAGAATTACAATGTCTCAGAAAGCTTGGCTTGTGTAGGTGGAATAAGTAGCTATTTTTCCATGCAGTTCATGATTTACATAAATCAATGCATTTTGAGAATATATCGTACTTAAACAAACCTCATGTTGTTTTCAAAGTACTCTTGCCAAAATTATAAGTTCTTAGATCATACAATTATGGAATTAGTTAACATGTGCAATTCAATATGATTGATGAATCATAGTCTATCGTGACTTCAATGAATATCATTATTGCCTTATGTTTTCCTAAGGATTTAAGCATTTTAAGCTTTTATCTTTTCATGCATGTTTAATATGTACCAAGATCATTTCCATTAATAGACACATAAGCATTTTGCATTTATTCACATCATACAGTTCTTCAGGATCTTTCACCACACATTATTATTCAAGTTGTCCCTCTAAATGTCTAAGTTATTTGTCATTCAATAGTTAAATTAACTTTTGAAGAATCAGGTATCTAGCTTCGTCATTATCATGTGGAAAGGTAGTTATTTAACATCTTTTTCTTCATGAACCAACACAATTTCATATGTAAGAATAAATTTGTATATGATCATGCAAAAATCACTCATAATGCTTGTGTAATCTAGCATCTCAGTAAGCTAGCCATGGTAAAACCATCGATTAAGAAAAAATCAACATGGAATATAATACTAATAGAAAAGCCACTAGCTAGGTATAAGCATCAAAGTATGATGTCGACAAAATATGAAGTCAATCGATAAGGTCAAAGATTACACCATATGCTCAAAGTCTAATCATAAGCAAACCAACATTTGATAAATCTTTAATCTGGCAAAAACAAAACCTATTCATGATTTTTAAAAGCATAATCAACCAATTTATAAGTGCAAATAGTTCTTTCTACATCAAATCTAATTGAAATTGTAACTATGAAAATAGGTCTAATACATGTGAGGTGTAAATCCACGAGGAAAGACTAGTGATTTTAAGTCATCTACAATGTCCAAAAGAATCTAATAAATCTATCATACGAAAGTGCTCAAAATAAATGAAGCCAAACCAAGGTGCATGGCCCTCAATCCAAAATGCCCACATCACCATGGAAAAATAATCACTCCAATCACTGTGGCATATAGATTTACTACCCTAGATGAGGTCTAAACTCTTGAGAAATGGCCCACATAAAATCAATACATGGACGCCTATGCTTGTAGGGCCCTACCGTCACCCACTGCGACTACTATGGCCTCTACATTTGCTTGTGGTTACTGCCATGAACCATGACTTACTGGACCTATGGGGGCTACCTGGCTGCCACTCAAAGCACTTTCCAATGAGAAGGTACTCCTACTACCCACCATCTCCATCACAAGTCTGGTATCAATATCATCTCAAAGGTTAGTGTCCAACTGCACCTCCTAGCATAGGGTCTCCAGGACTTACAAAGCCTTGTAGCACACCTGCCTCCAAGTCTGATTGCCACCCAGGGCGTGCAAGCCTCCAAGTCTTACGGTACTCATAGAGCACTTGCCATGTGAGCTAAGACTTGGAACGCTCTAAGAGTGACTACCCAAAACATTGACAAAATCCATATGCACCAGGACTTACAACTACTTATAGAGCAAATGCCTAATGCATCAACATATCCACATCCATTAGCACTAATGACCACTCATTGAGTGCCTACCAAAAGCATCGATGAAATCATAACCATTAGGGCTTATAACAACTAACAGAGCGCCTGCCTAAACATCAACAAATCTATATCCATTAGGACTTATGGTTACTCATTGATTGCCTGCCCAAATCATAAATCATATACATATACAAAATCATTTCACAAAAATAAAATTGCTATTTCAATGTTTTTTGAGAAACCATTCAAATCTATTCTTCCACTCGATCACTCTGAGCTTTGGAGTTGCATAGTACAACATCTTTTCTATTTCCTTTCCTTCTCCAAGCCATCCAACGATGCCAATTGCTAGTAGAATAGGCTACTAGCCTTCTCCTAACCCACGAGCAGTAAGAAGGGAGTACAAAGACTAACTTTCCCCATAGCCAATGGCTCACTTCACTCTCCAATTTCCTCAGTGCAAGAGCATTCAAAACATGTAATCTTTATTCATATATGAAATAATGCTCTTTTAGTTTCCAAGAGTATACATCCAATACAATGATTATAAAAGATAAATCTTTAAACAATATCTTAAAAGTGTTTATCACCAGTGGACCACAGTTAAACTATTGATAAAGCCTTTATTAATAAAGACACACATGTTACAACTTAAGTTCATGGCTTGTAAATATCTATTGCATGTTCATGGCATTTAGCATATTTCTTGAGTTGTTAAGTTACAAACATGACACCTTCTACAACATTTGTTTAGGTCTTCCTATAATTCAAAACCTTGTAAGCTACTATAAAATCTTTACATTATTGCAAATGTACTTATTAATATTTCCTACTTTTTGGGGCATAACAAATATTATAGTATCAATATACAAGTCCTTATATCTCAATAGCATGCATAATATCAAACCTTGTTTAAGGTATTACAATGTCCACATGATGTAAGCATAAGTGAAAAATCAAAATAGGTAGTCTGGTTACTCATTTGTCTTAATGTTATAATTGGGATAAAACAATTGCTTTAAGTTCATTTCACATCTATAGCTAATCCAGATGTATTTCATGTTTCTAAGTATTATCAACATCAGCTAAATGTATATATACTTAGTTCCAGTCAATGAGTATGGTTTCCATTCTTTTGTTTGGGCATTACAACTAGGGTAATAGTAACATTTTCAATTTAAATTAATCATTACAGTTTGGATTTGATAATTTAAAAGGTCTCATAAGATAACTTCTAAATTTATCACATATTTCCATAATTTTAGTAATGAAAGATAATACTTGGTAAACCATCATCTGCATTCAATCATTCTTATAAGGATATGGCAATTATTAAACTTTCAAAATAGCAATCTTAATCCACCAACCTCATATGGTGTTTCTCCTCAGTTCATATGTGTACCTCCTTTAGCTTAATTTATAGATTGACCAATTCATATGCTTTGTTGTCAATCCATAGATGGATAGTGCCATTCATGTCTTTGTCGCTAATTAGTGTACAGGAAAAGTAAAGATATGCTGATCTGTAGCTCCAACCATGGAACACTACGTATCAGAAAGAGATGTAGTTCCTAATCTCACAGATCTGGCATTGGATGGTCAATCAATAGTCAGATCCTAGGAACAGGCAATATATGTCATTGTTCTAGGGGTTTGGTGGTAGATATACGATCATATTAGAACAAATACTTGAATCACATATGAATCTAGGAGTATGTTTCATGAATATATCATTAGATTGAGATGAAGGGCCAGATCTAATCATCTATTAGATGATTTGGTGTAAAATCAATGTCTAGACCTAAAGGGGAGCTCATTTCGATCTCAAATCTAGGTACCAAGTGGTTAATTAACAGTTGAATCATCTCTCAAGGGTGGAACAGTCAAAGATCTGATGTTTCAATCATTAATCTAAGATTAGATCACTATTACAGATATAGATCAACCATAGATTTGGTTTTTTTATTACCGATCAATGGTTGAATCATTCTGAAAGGGTCAAATCTGCGACGACCTGGGTTTTTAAAACACATTTTATAATATATTTTTCAAAGTCAAGGGCATCCCCTCACTAAAAAAATTTCGCAAAACAAAGCAGCGGAAATTCTTTTCTTCTTAAACTTGTTTTGAAAACCCAAGTCACCACTTCATACATAACATCAGTATAATTTGTGTACAAAATAAAATTCCATTGAAGGAATATGATTTTATTAAACTTCCAAGATCCATCTAGTGGTTCACAGTACAGCACGGTATCAGTACAATACCTGTCCAAATTACATAATCCAAAATTTACAAACCTCACCATAAATTAAAAACTCTCAGTATAATACAATTCCCTCAAATAAAATACATGTCTTCAAGAGGAGGTATCCTGTTTGATTATTCATCCACATCTTCTTAAGTCTTCTATAGTCTTGAGCTTCTAGCCCTCCTTCTCTGTATCTGAGGTATTTTAAACATGGAAACATGTACAATACCTCAGCAAGCTATGCTTGGTAGGGGAATACAAAAACATACTACTTCATCAATATAAGAATACATACCTCAATCCTTATTTCATCATAGTCATCCATTCCTGAGTACTTTCCACATAGAGTATATACATTATTTATGTAATACATGACAAATTAGTTAATATAGTGAAGATTGCTCAAAACTTGTTACTTTCCTGGCTATACTCCCACTTAGGAGAGAAATACCTAGCCAAAGATTATTCAACACTTGTTCCTTCCCCTGGCTATACTCTTACATAGGGGAGCAATACCTAGCCAATCCTCATACGGGGTTTTCATTCTAGGAACTCATGTAATAGCATATCATCATGCCATACTTGTTCCTTCCCCTGGCTATACTCCCATTTAGGAGAGCAATACCTAGCCAATTATCATATGGGGTGTTCATTCTAGGAACTCATGTAATGGCATATCATCATGCCATGGAATCATACTATGCCTATCATATGTGCATCATAATGCAAAATACATTAAGACTACTATGCTTATAGCCTCAATCAGTACAGCACGCCCGGATAACTGTATAATCCTCCACTGACACCAACTGTGGAATAATCAATCCAGGTCCTCATGGGGTGGACCATGGCTGTTATAGTGAGGCCTTCCCATTATTGCCCCACCCAACATTTAGCCTCTTTTTGGGCATGGTATCCATCATATAAATTTTAGGAAGTGGGTGGCCAAACCCTCATTACTTCCCTAGCATAGCATCCCCAGTCTCTATCTCTATGTAAATCAAAATACACGAGTCTCCATACTTGTATGGAAAATATATTGTACATATCAGACGGTCTGTCTGTTTAACTAAGGCTGGAATATTGTACATATCCTATTCTTAGGGTTTCCTTAGTCTCTATATCTCATCATTTTCACCTCATTAAACTTGATCAATAAATTTGATCAAGTGGATTAGATTATGAGGTTGGATCAATTTGTTTGATCCTTTGGTTAGATCACTTAATTTGATCATATAGTTTTGGATCACTTATCATATGTTTTGGATCCTTTAATTGGATCACATGTTTTGGATCCCTTAATTGGATCACATGTTTTGGATCCCTTAATTGGATCATATATTTTTTGATCCCTTCATTGGATCATATGTTTTGGATCCCTTCATTAGATCATATGTTTTGGATCTCTTAATTGATTCATATGTTTTAGATCACTTAGTTGGATCATGTGTTTTTGGATCACTTAGTTGGATCATGTATTTTGGATGACTTAGTTGGATCATCTGTTTTGGATCATAAGTTTTGGATCACTTGTTTGGATCATGACTATGCTAAGGTACTAAGCATACTGATATAATGAAGGTCTATATTTTTAGACAGATAATCATGTATATTTATACATGAATCTCTAATATATCATTGTATATCCACCTACCTCAAAGTGGTATCTTGATTCATACATCTCTAGTGTATTCTTCCACAATGTCCATCATGGTCTGGATTCATCCATCTGTCAAACCATATGTATAAGGTTATTTCCCTATTCAAGTATGTATTCCTATAGATGATACCCTAATTTTTCCTTGAATCAAATTTGATCAAGGGTTTGGGATTCTCTATCTATGTTCTTCTACATACGTGTACATACTATACAATACTACAATAGTATTTGTTTTCAATCATCCAAGATCCTATGGATCTTGTTTGATCATCCTTATCTTGATTTCCAATTTTTATCAAGATTAGATGATTTACTACATTTTATGCTCTCATTATTATTACTCAACCAATTAATGTTTTATTGGTTGAGGGTAGCTTATTTCATTCTAAGTCTAGATTGCTCCTCTTATGTCAAATTGGCTAAGGCTTACTAGTTAAATGGTTGAACATAAAGTGGCTACTTCAATCCTCATGTAAGGAGGTGTTTAAACCTCACAAACGTCAATGGAAGGTGGGGGGAGAGCGTGGCTCTATTAGATAACTCCCTTAACCACTATGTCCATCATTCACTAGCTTGACCCTAACTCAACCTTTCATAAGGTTCCTATGAGCATTTAATCCTAAGTATTCTTTCTAATTGTTATTAATTAAATCCATGAATTAAAATGTCATTCATGGAGATTTATTATTCTCCTAAGTTGGACCAAGGAATTTATATTCCTTATATTATCCTACTAACTATGGTCCTTACTATCATTAAGTCCATGTCATACATTCCATGTGAATGTCCCTTCCTTCTAATTTCATTTAATTACCATTTCCAATGAAATTACAATTACATAAGCATTGAAGCATAAATTTAAATCATGAATAAACAATTAACTAAACACTTAAATAAACAATTAGATAACCAATTAAATAAATAATTCAACTAAGAAATGAAAGGCAATTATCATAATGTTCAATAATTGAAATAGAAATCTAACATGTTACCATGATCCAAGGGTCTTAATTGATCCATAGTCATCCTTCATCTTTTTAAGGTTTAGCTCTTGATCCTTCATTTTATTTTAGATTCAACATATTATATTGATGTAATTTAATTATTAAATCATGGATTTATCTCATCCAATGATTTGATCTTCCTTGATCTCCCTAATCAAGGAGATCTTAGGTTACTTTGTACCATTTAAGGGCATAGATCTTGATCTAGCCCAAATCCACATCATCCCTTCATTAAATCCCTATGATCTTATCTCAAGATCATCATCAAAATACATCCATGCTGTCCAATCATCCTGGATCATCTTAATCTAGGAGATACTATTCAATTTTAAGGGTTTTAGTAACCCTTAAGGCTAGATCTATTAAGACATACCTAATAAATACAAGTTAATCCACTGATATTATTTATTATGTTATAAAATAATCATCCAATAAGGTAATTGTGGTCTGATCATCCTAGATCTTGTAGATCAAGGATGTTAGTTACTTATCCACTTAATTATAGAAATTTTAATTAATTAAAATTAAAATTTTATAAGTTCAGTCCATTTTTATTATCACAAGAAATCCATCCCAACTTTCCAATCTCAATTTGGATCTCAATTGAGATCGAAATTGAAAATTTAAGATTTCAGCCCTTTTTAAGGGCTGAATTTTACCTTACTGTTTTTGATCATTTTGATTGATCTAGAGATACATAATTTATACTGTAAACATGGTTCTTAGTATTTTGGAAACTTATGAACACAACTATTGGTTCAGATTTCATGTTTGGGGTTATGTGGGCCATGATCCATGATCAATGGCACGGATTTCATAAAATAGATCATATAAATACTAATTAAAAACATGATCTAACAATTTAAGTGAATTAATAAAATCAACATAATCCTAAATAAACTTTCTAATCTAAAATTAGAGTTCAATTAAATTCAAAATTAATATTTCAATATTTCAGCCCGTTTTAAGGGCTGAATTTCATCTTTTCTGTTTTTGATCAATTCATTCATATATATGAATATAAATCTGACTGTAAACATGATCCTAGTGTATTAGAATATCTATTAAGACATCCATTGGTTCCGATTTGTCTTTTAGAGTCATCCGATCTATGATCTATGATCATGGATACTGATTTTACAAAATAACATATATAATCACAACTTGAAACATGGATATAATATATTTAATATCTAGATAAATTGACAAGGCCAGATTTCATGTCTTGGGATTTTTGGGCCCCAAGAATCCATCCAATAGCTCAGAAGTTACATCTGAGCTATGGATGGATGGGATCTCAACCATCCAAGCCGGATCCATCGTTTCCGACGGATCAACGGCAGGGAGATCCCTCCTTTGCCAGAAAACCCAAGATACCTACCGGAAATGAAAGAGGGGGTGCCAATGCACCTACCTGTGCCAGTCTGGAGGGGAGGAGTTCATCGAAGATTGAGAAACCAGCCAGAGAAGATGTATAAAACCCTAGCTTTCTAGAAAAATATACAGAGAGTGATCCTTGGTGTTCGTTACTGGAAAATGAAGGAGACCATGGGGATTTTGAAGATTCCTCAGTGATGAATATTTTCAACGGTGAAAGATTATCAATAACCGGTCAAATGTGCTGGAATACAAAGAAAAACCTGGTAGAGACGGTAACCCTAACTGGGTTAACTTTCGTTTTCATTTTTCCGGAGATCCAAGAGGTGGGTCATCCTACAATCAAAGGGCTTTTGTAAATAACCATTTTCTGAACATATCCAATGGTGGAGATGGTCTTTAAACAGGTAGAAAATGATGGATAATTGAAATAGGATTTCCTGGGCGGAAACCCAATTCAATCGGGAACGACGCGTCCTTGGACGTGCCCTATGTCTCCACTGAGTCTGGAGAGACAGGTGCGTCTGTGGACGCTTCCTGAGGGAAAAAGAACAAGAGAAGAAAGGAGAAGAACTTGGGGGAGTTTGGGGATGTTTCTGGAGATGAATTTTTGCAGCATAATAGGGGACCTCGTGAATGATTTTTGGAACATTTTTGAGAACTTTTCTGAGGTCTATTTATAGAGGTTTCGAGTGGTTTTCATAATAACATGCAATAATTATGTTTTCTCCTTTTTATTATTTTATGTATATTAGATTCCCACTACCACCTCCTTCTCCACTAGCAGGTGGTAGTGGTTTTGATTAATAATTGCATGTTTTCCAGACGTTGGATCCCTTTATGAGTCCCTTGTGGGCCCCACATGAGTGTGAAAAGACCAAATTGCCCTTTTAAGGAAAAAAATCCATTTTATTCTCCCAAGCTCGGAATTGAGCGTACTTAGTGGAGTTGGATTCGTATTTCCAAGTACATTCCAAATTTGGATGTCTTAGGTCTTGGTTATTTGTGAAATTACCATTTTGCCCTTTCATTCATTAAAATGAAGAAAAATACAGATTTTTCATCCGTATTCAGAAATTATCATGCTTACAATCATTTTGAAGCGTCCGTCGCATATGTTTTCAATTATACATCTCTCATACCTTGATTCCACTTCTATGAGAAGTGCATATTTCATAACCCTAATATTCCAACCTGATTTTCATTGAAATTCTAAATTTCAATATTTATTTAATTTCATTATAAAAAATTAGGGGTGTTACAAAATCAATCACAAATTGAGGTGTCAGTGATCAATCAATGGCTGAATCATGTGAGGGTTCAAGGATCAATCACAGCTCTAACTTTTGGAGACAAATCAATAGTAAAATCCCAATGAATGGTTGGAATAAGTTCATATATGCCATTTGAAGGAAGATTGATAGTTGAATCATGGAAGGATCTACAAAATCAATCATAGATCCATCATTCAAAGAAAGATCAGTGAGTAGATCACAATAGATGGTCAAAACAATCACAAATCTAGTGATCTGGTCTAATAAAAGGCATGGTCATGATGGACGGATCTTCTCTAATCAACAAACGGACAGATGGGTCTTGTTCCCAAGATTCCAAGGATTGTTACAGTTGTCTTGGCTCTATGAAATCCCTCCTAGATTGGCCATAGAGAAAGATCAAAGTCTAAGGGGATATGGTGAGGCTCACCGTGTCAACATAGCCAGCTGAGGCAAGTCACCCTACCCTAACTCACTAGAGGAAAGTGGGAAACATGGGAATAAGGAGCTGAATAAGGCTAGTGGTAGCAGGTTATGCCGGCAAGAGGAGTGTGAGACAGAGAAGGAAGAGACAAGGAAGAGGATGCACAAGTGTTCTGTTTAGCCTACACGATCAGACAACATCGTCGAGTCACGTGCATGGCAAAGGTGCACCGCACTGCTCCAAGTCACAATTGACTTGCGAGATGAGAAGAGGGTGGGAAAAGGTAAGGAATGGGTTCCAAGGTCAGGCGTAACTTATGAGTTGTGCTCCAACGACTAACTTAGGCATGTCGGTGGTAGTAGCAAGTGGCCAGTTTGGGTGATTCCCAAGAGGTGGGAAAGATGGGCAGAGGGTTTTCTAGGCTGGGCATGCCAGCCAGGGGAGTGCAAGACAGAGAAGGAGAGGGAAATTCATTCCTATGCGGCCAACTTGGTCAAACAGGTGGTCGGAGGGAAAAGAGGATGAGAGGGGAAATGAGGTGAGGCTAGCATGCCTATTAGCTTGCATTGGCTAGAGGTGGGGAAGATGAGAGAGAGAGAGTGTGTGTGATAGGGAGATGGTGGGAGTGGGACTCACATGTCCTGCTAGTCGGGGTGCACTAGTCAAAATGGAGAGAACGAGAGAGAGCTGGAGAGAAGAAAAGGAAGGAGGGGAAGAGGGTTTTGTTGGGTGCAATGCTAGCAATCTAAACATAGGGCAGCCAGTGGAAATTTGAGCAGAGAGTTTTGGTTCTTGGGCCTACGTCAGAGAGGAAAACGTGAACAAGATTCAACGACATGAAGATTAGACTAGAGAAGGTTTGTCGATGGGGTTCCCTATGTGTGTTGTGCCAATAGGAGAAGAGGGGTGCCATAGAGGGCTCTGAACAGAGGGAGCAAGTAGCTAGGGATGGGGATTGGATAGGATGGAATGGGTAAAGGGCACTAGGTCACTGGATTTTTGCCTGTTTCTGGCCCTCCACCTCATTTTTCCTTGTATTGGTTGTTGCCTTGGTGCGAAAAAGCTAGGTGATGCATGGCAGATTGGGTCTCCCATGTGGCGATCCCAACTCCATGTGTCATTGGTTGTCTATAGTGTTAGAAACCAAAGAAGGTGGGGGAGCCATTATCAATTTGGACCCCCCTAAATTAGTGAAATTTTGAGGGGTTTTTATACCTTGATCTCCATTTCATTCAAATTTAGTGTTGTTGGAATCGTCTCTGTGTGTAGTTTTCATTTTTTATAGTTACAAATCCAAATTTTGAGTTTTCAAGGGACCCACTTCCTTCAAATTTAATTTCTAAGGAATTTAATTTTTAATTTTATTACAATTAAAATATGTTATAATTACATAGAAAGTAACTCAAAATTTTTGGTTGTTAGATGTTCACGAATTGCTACATATATAGATCTATAGTAGGTTTACTTGTTTATATTTTGTATGAAAAATACATCATTTATGGACTGCTCATAGATTATTATATACATTGATCTATAAAAGGTTTTCTTGGCTATGTTTTATATGAAAAATACATAGTTTCTAGATTGTTTACAGACTACTACATTTATATGAAAAATACATAGCTTCTAGATTGTTTATGGACTACTATATATACATAGATCTAAAGAAAGTCAACTTGGCTATGTTTTATAAGAAACACACATGGTTTATGGTGTCACCCCTATCCTAAAAATTAGGTTAAAGATGAAGTAGCTTGTTAATGGTCTCAAATCTAGTGAAACATGACAAATAAGGTGGGATTGAGTAGGTGGGTCGGGCCCTGCATGAGTTCAACTGCAAATTGAATGCGGTTTCAGGTAAATTTTGAATTCTCAAAACTTATTAAATTATGTATCTTGTTAAGGGTCAAATTTCTAGAAGCATAGCAAATTTCAGAGAATTTTTCTTTGAAGTGAAAGCTTTATCATAAATCAAGTAATTATAAATATAATTTAAAAATTGATGGTGAAAGATTGATTATTGGATTTTTCTCAATGAGAGATTTCCAATGATGCTAAGAATGCATGAAAGGGAGATTGGGACTCGAAAATTCAAAAATATTACAGTTGAAGTGAAGGGGTTCCAAATTGATAATGGCACCCCCTTTTAACTATCATAACCCAGTGAGTCATGTGGAGGGACTTGACACGTAGAAATCAAACTCACCACGTGGAGCTCTACTCCCACATGTCGTGATGGGAAAATAGGAGAAAGCCATCACCTAACAGCTTTCCCCATCTCTCCTTCTCCCCCACCCGCACTGACCGATTGGAAGAAAACCAAGCCTACCTTTTTCTTCAGCAAGACCTATTGACAATGTCTTTCTCCTCAAGTCATTCCCCTCCATCTCTCACCTCATAAAGCCCTCTCTCTCTCTCTCTCTCTCTCTCTCTCTCTCTCTCTGGCGATTATCGTATTTTCCATTGTTGGAGCCCTGCTTCTCCAGCGACTGCAACTCCTCCCACTTGGAATAGGTCAGCTAACAACAAGTAAGTTGACTACAACCCTCCTCTCCTTAGGTATCCCCTCCCTCTTCATTCCCTTCTTACCAGTGATAACATTGTTGTTGGTGATTGAAAGAAAAGCATGGTAGAACCAACTAACGAAAACACAGTAAATGGGATAGCATCTGATCATTGATCGGAATCATTCATTGTGTTCCTTAAGTGACTACAAGTAAAAGCCCTTTGGTTTCATGAAAATCCATTAAGTAACGATGCTGATAATTGAGAAAAATAGTAAAACTGAATTATTTTAATTAAATTTTATAAAACTCCTTTGCAAGTCCCTAGCAACGGTGCCAAAAACTTATTGATGTTTTTCACAAGTGCACGGGCTATTGTAGTATAGCTATGCAAATACGGGTCGATCCCATAGGAACTTGCTTTAATTGGAGTTTTTCATAAAATTTAATTATTTAAAATTCAATTCAATTGATAAAATTTAACAAAAAAAATTAGACTTCAGATATAATTTATCAATGAGAATTATAGAATTTTAGGGATTGGATGGTTTAGATCACTTTCTAGGTTTAGATCAGAGATCAGATACATTGATTATGTCTAGGAAGATCCTAAGAATGACCCTGTAAAATTAATTTGAAATCCACTAAGAAATGAAGGAGAAATTTGTGATTCTTGGTTGATTAAGGCTAACCCATTGATGGGTTAAGCCTTAATTGATCTGGTAGAGATTAGGCAGTTCCTGGATAAGCAAAAGACAGATAAAACAGAACTGAAATAAAAGGAAACACAAATGTAAATAAACTGGGGTCACAGATGGAATTAACAAAAAGGATAGGAATGAGATCTCGTTTAAAAGAGAGAGGGTAAAACTAGAATTTTAATAAAAATCTAGTTTTTAAGAAAAACCAGACGAAGCCAATGAAGAAGAACGACCGGAGGAGAAGGGAGAAGGGAGAAAGGGAAAAGGAGAAGAGAAAGAAGAGAGAGGAGAAGAAAGAGGAGATGAGGAAGGAAAAGAAGTGGAAACCCGACTTGGGTTTCCGCTCCTGGATCGTTCGGAGCTAATTCTACCGGAGGCTACTGCTAAGTGGTGCCGGGATAGGCGGGGTGCTATCCTGGGCGGTCCGGTTAGTCTGAGCTTGCTGGTGTGGTGACTGGGGCTACTGTGCCAGAGGAGCGCGAGAGAAAGAGAGATGGAGACGGGAGCAGTTTTGGAGGCTGGAACTTAGTTTCTTGTTGGAAACCAAGAGGAAAAGAAAATGGGCTGGGCGTGTTGGGTTAAAGAGAACCCAGACATGATGGAGATGAAGCTTGGGTCAGTGAAGGCAGTGGAGGCAGGGGAGGTGCGACGGTGATGGGATGGAAGTGGAGATAGCATAGAGTGGAGGAGACGGAGGGTGAAAGAAAGATGAAGAAGAAGAGCTTAAAAGAGAAAGGAAAGAGATAGAGGGAAGGAGACGTAGTGAAAAAAAATGATAGAAAGAGAGAAATTGAAATATAGGCCAAAGAGGAGAGATAGAACGAGAGAGATGGAGATTAATAGAGCAAGGATACGGTGAAAGAATTGGGAAACCCACCCAACCCCCCCCCACGGTTTAAAGATGGGGTTTAAGAATAGAAGTGAGAAGAGAGGAGAATGGGAAAGTGGGAATGAGAAGGGAAAGATGGAGGGGAAAAGGAAGGTGGTGAGAAGAAGATGAGAGAATAGAATAGAAGAAGAGAGGAAGTGGTAGGATGTGAGGGAGTGGGAAAGGAAAGAAAGAAAAAGAGAAGAATAAGGATGGAAAGAGGAAAGAGAGAAGAGAGAAGAGGAGGAAAGAGAGTGGGGGAGAGAGAGTTTTGCATGCCTCCTTTAAGCTCTCCTTTTTGGAAATTTATTCAAAATTTAAAGTGGCCTTTCCTTTTTTTCCATGATTCCAAATTAAGCTCCCTTGTCTTCTAGGAAACTATCCCAACCATCTCCATGGGTGATCTGGTCCATCCAATCTTCTTTAAGATGATCTGCACTGTTAACATTTAATCGTACCCATCCATGCGTCTTTTGGTTGATCTGCAAAAGAAAAGACTAAATCAGAATCATATGAATAGTACATTAATCATCTAATGAGCTCTAATGATGACTGACCATTGATTTTGACAAATTAAGTTTGGATTGTCAATTTGAGTTAAATTTAAAAATCAAGCTCAATTTTTCAAATTTTGAACGGTTAGATGATCTAATTGAATGCTAAATTATGGGTATTTTAGCCAAAATTAAACACTTAACACACCCCCCAACCAGCATTTTGCTAGTCCCTAGCAAAACATGCAGACAACTATTTTATACAAAACTAGTACAAGGTACCACTTTCGTAGATACTCACGATTGCATTTAGCATATGCAACAAGCCCTTGAACCCCTAGGTTACCCCTAGTGGACGAGTTAGGCCTTGTGAGGGTATGCAGTGAATATACCCACAAAATTCAGTAAAGTCAAGTCCCTTATTTTATCTCAGAGAATCTTCATTCATTAGCAAAATGACTAGTTTTTCACAACTTAATGAAGAGGATTTGACAATTTTACACACCATACACATAGTAAAGACATTTTATTGGAGCTATTCCCTGGAGTGCATATGTGTGTGTACAGTCACATAAATCTTGACTTCTAATTGGATATGCTTACATTCCATTGGAAATATGCTTTGACCTCAAATCCTCACAGGTATACGCTCAGAAATAAAACTCTCAGATAAGGGTTAAACATATTTCTCTCATTATGTGACCAAATCTGAAAAGCTAATGGTTCACATAATTCTTTTCAACGCTTATGAGACAAAGGAAAGTGATCCATAAGAGTGAATGTTAACACCAAGAATATTAGGGGCCTTTTACCTTAATTCTTTCTTTTTATCTCCTCTTTAAGGCTATATCCATCTAAGATCAATAGGTCTTTACTTAGGACGAAATGTAGGCTTAGGATAGGTTTAGAAAAGGAGGGTATAAAGAATTCAAAGGTTCAAAATTGAGTAGATGTCTTCAATGAATATCTTCTAGGACAACTTTTCTTTTTGGTTTATACTTGAAGTGAATTTCTCTTTCAGACTTTGCTCTTTCTTTTTCTTTCTTTTTTTTCTCTTTTTTTTTTCTTTGGAAGAAAGACAGCTAATTCATTCTCACTTTGACTTTTTGTCCTATTTTTGAACTTTTTCTACTCTACTCATTTTGAAGATGGGTAGCGGTTTTTTATTTTGGGTTATTCTGGGTTAAGATGTATGGGGTTAAGAAAGAAAAGGCTTAATAACAGGCTCAAAAGGCTAACTAGTGGTATACTATATTGTGTAGGCTCTATGTCTCTAGGCTGAGCAAGGATGGCCTTTATCACTTTTTAGGCTTCTTAAAGCCTATCAGATTCAATAAATTTCTAAAAGTAAAGTTATTACTCCTCTTTATTCTTGATGTTTAACCAAAACAATAATAACAGGATCACACTAATGTATGTACACTGAAGAATTCATAGAATTACTTATAACTCTCTAAAAGAAGATAGTCTCAAAGTCTCACTGGGTTATAGGTCTCCACTGATTTTCCTCAAGGCCTCTAAGTCATATCTCTATATTAGTCTTGATTATGTGCTGTGTATAAATTGTTTCTGAGAATTAACTTTTATAAAATGCTTCAACACATGAATGACATGCAAAACTAATCATGTGCATTCCCATTAAGAGGTGAAAATAGTATATTTACTAAATTCTGAACATCCAGTTCTCATCACAGTAAGGGAACTCTTCTTTAAAAACTTTTTGTTTTTTTTCAAAAAATTTCAAATCTCTAATGCATCTACACCCCTCAACCAGAATGAAACATTGTCCCTAATGTTTGAAAACATAGGATTCTATATGAAAGTGGAGGGATGTATACTCTAAACCTTTGGGTTGCCTCCCAATAAGCGCTAAGTTTAATGTCTTCAGCCAGACATTTCCTAAGCCAACTGGGTCAGCTTTATTTGTCCTTATCTTAACCCTAAGATGAAATGGTGAGAATTCTCACGCCACTTCAGAATTTCACGGTAATCTATATATGGCCTCAACCTTGAATTTTTAGGTGGTGATATGAATATAATACAGTAGATCACCGTAATTGTAAGAGTGGTGGAACCATATTGATGATCCCCCATCTTTAATGACTGCATGAACTACCATGTATTTCCTTGGACCATATGATGACAGCTAGTCCTTGTCTTGACCAAGTTGAGGGATAAGAATGACCATTTTATTCAATTTATTATTTTCCTCTATGTCCCTATCATTGTCCTAAACTGGGGTAATAACCTGACTCTGCCCTTCTCTAATAGATTGTGCTTGTATTACTAGAGGCAGGGACAAGGTTTGGCTTAAACCCTAGTTATCTTCTAATGTGTACCCTACAGTAGGTTGATACATATCAACTAACTCTGCTGCCTCTTGTTTGATATGCACAGGTATGGTATCAATTGGGCTTATATTATCATCTGATGTATGTTCAAATAAGGCTGCTAGGTCCCAATCAGGCACATCTTCTACATTAAAAGGAATAATTTGAATTTCATGCTTATGATGATCTACTTTGGCATGCCATCTAGAAGTGTCCATTAGAGTCATATTATCCAACAACTCAGGCACCTCCTTAATAGATGTGTCTTCATCAGAGTCATACAAATAGGTGGGACACATATCTATAGGATTAGGGTTGGATTTTTCTAAAGTGTTATGCTCTTCATCAATGGAAGTCTCTTCATAATCAGAATCAGGACATGACTCAAGTATATCGAAGTTGGAGATTTCTAAGGATGGTTGTAGACTTTGTGACTCATAAGGATCATAGAAAATTTCCATCCTAGTGTCCAAAATAAATGGCTCTATAGTCCCCCTAATTTGTTTCAGTTTTTCCTCAAATTCCTTCCTCCCTCAATTTATTTCCTCAGTGTAATCCTCCATCATTTGTCTTATTTCCTTATTCCCTTGTGCTATTATTTCACACATATGTTGCATTTTTTCATCTAATAGTGGTCCTTCTCGTAGAGGAAATGACTCATAGGATTGGTATTGTTGTGGCATTGGGGTATTGAAAAAGGACTGAGCAAGCTGAACACATGATGGTTGACCCTGATATTCTAAATAATCATGGTAGTACTGACCAGGGTGAGACCATTGTGATTCTTCCTGATATTGGTATTCCTGAGACCATCGTTGTTCATGATGCTTAGCACATCCATTAGAGTCTTGATAATTTGTCTCAGGATAAAACTTGCTAGGGTATATGAATGCATTAGGTGCATCCACTGGCTCCTGATAGTATTCATTGTATGTGAAGCTTGGGGGCCAAGAAGGAGTGGAATAGGGATGCTCAGAATAGGTATAATCATTGTGGTATTGAGGTTATGGCACAACTAGCCTAGAAGCTATTAGCCTAAGCAATTGACTTTCCATAAGATCTAACCGATCCATCTAGGCATCTAATCTATGAAATCTATCCCCTTCTTGATAGGCTCCCTTTTTTTTTTTAAGATGAAAACTAGCCTACATGATGCAACCTAATTTCCTAGAAAGATGAACAAACAAAGGACACAATATAATCCTTGAGGCTAATAAGCAACATATTGATTTTCTTGAATTTGTGTGAGGATAATGCTTTTAATTAGCCTACTCTAGCTCTCCTTCGCTCCTTTAGACTTGATTATTGCTTACTAGTTAGGTTCTTCGCAAGGTGGTTAATACAACCCTCATGTAAGGAGGCATTTAGACCTCACAAACGTCAACAAGAGGTGAGGGAAAAGCGAGTCTCTATTAGACAACCCTCAATAACCACAGTGCTCAAAAGCTACTGGAGTGACAATAAATCGAATCTTAGTAAGAGGATCCTACGAGCATGTGATAGCCCTATAGGTCTCTTATGATTGATTTTAATTTGAATTAAAGGCTAGGTAGGGCGCTTGAGGTGATTATCCTAGGTGGGCCAAGGAGTGGTGATGAAATCCACCCTTGATCTTATGGGGGTAGGGTGCCCTTACTAATTAATTCCACACTCCATGGCAGTTTGATCAGCATATATATCACCTTAAAGCATTAATCGTGCCCTAAGATACAAATAAAAGAGATAAACTAATGCAAAACCTAAAAATGCAACAATTATAAGAGGATGCTTTCTATATGATTTATCCTACCAAACAATGCAAATTTACTCTAAATGCAAACCCTAATCTAGGAATTTAAATGAGTGAGGAACTTACAATGGGGTTTCTGATGAAGATCAAGTGTGGGCCACCTTATTCCACACTTGCCCTATACTATACAACCCTTTAAAATGAAAATAGAAATTGCAATTTACAAAGATCCTCACTACAAGCTTCAGTCAAAAGAAAAGAAAATCCTAACCTAGGAAAGCGGGGAAATTTCCATGTTGATGAAGATTTTCTTGCCAATTTTCTCCACTTTCCTATTTCCCTAAAAAAGAAAATTTAGAATTAAGTACCAATTTCAGGAAATTAGGTGGTTATGCACTAAAACAAAGTTGAAAAATACACATAAAATCCAATTCCTAATATTTTTTATTTTTCTAATTTTTTAAAAATTTTGAATTTTTTTATTATTTTTATTAAATTTTATAAAAACTCCTTTGCAAGTCCCCAACAACGACGCCAAAAACTTGTTGATGTTTTTCACAAATGCACGGGCTATTGTAGTATAGCTATGCAAATATGGGTCGATCCCACAGGAACTCGCTTTAATTGGAGTTTTTAAGATGAGAGAATAGAATAGAAGAAGGGAGGAAGTGATAGGACGTGAGGGAGTGGGAAAGGAAATAAAGAAAAATGAAAGAAAAAGAGAAGAATAAGGAGGGAAAGAGGAGAAAGGGAAAGAGGAAAGAGAGAAGAGAGAAGAGGAGGAAAGAGAGTGGGGCAGAGAGAGTTTTGCATGCCTCCTTTAAGCTCTCCTTTTTGGAAATTTATTCAAAATTTAAAGTGGCCTTTCCTTTTTTTCCATGATTCCAAATTAAGCTCCCTTGTCTTCTAGGAAACTATCCCAACCATCTCCATGGGTGACTGGTCCATCCAATCTTCTTTAAGATGATCTGCACTGTTAACTTTTAATCATACTCATCCATGCGTCTTTTGGTTGATCTGCAAAAGAAAAGACTAAATTAGAATCATCTGAACCGTACATTAATCATCTAATGAGCTCTAATGATGATCTGACCATTGATTTTGACAAATTAAGGTTTGGATTGTCAATTTGAGTTAAATTTAAAAATCAAGCTCAATTTTTTAAATTTTGAATGGTTAAATGATCTAATTGAATGCTAAATTATGGGTATTTTAGCCAAAATTAAACACTTAACATCAATCATGAAATCAGTGACAAGAGTTCATGGGTTTCCCATGTAAAGAGACATGGATGCTTTTGAAATCTTTGTAATTTTAGCAACACCTACTTGTTTTGCCAATTCCCACATGTTTTCCTTTCTTCCTCCCCTTTCTTCATTTATCAAAAGGCTATACATCCTCTCCTTTCTCCTCTACTTATCTCTATGTTTTTCCAAGGTTTTTCTAAGAGTTTTCAAAGAGATTTTGTAGAGTTCTCAAGTAATGACTAAACATCCCTTTTATGGAGTAGTTACTCACATTTCCTTGTTGGCCAAGGAATCCCATTCTCCATAGGTGTTTTGTTTCAAGTTGGTTTCCTAGTAGCCCTAGTCTTCCACACTTAACTCTAGATTCAATATACTTAGGCCTCTAATTCAAATTGCACCCTTAGTTCAGGGTCCTAACTCTATCAAATGTCTCATACATTTTTGGCTCATGGATTTAAGATGTCCTAAGTGGAGATAAACTTTAGGAAAATTGTCCCACCTATATCCTTGCTTGATTCTAGTCCAAATGGACTTGAAAAATGGGTCTTTCCTACTCCAAAATGTTCATATTGGTCAGCCTTAAGTGGATTCTAAGCCCATGGTGTGGAGTGTCTTCTTTCAATCATTTGGGCCTCCTTAATTATACCCCTTTCTAAGTCTTCTTTCCACATTGCAACATGAAAAACCTTGTATTTTTAGTTTATTATAGGTGCTCTATTTCATCTTATAATCATTGAAGGGCATTGCGATATCTCAAAATTTTATTTGATTTTCCTTGCTAAGAATGTGAATATAAAAAACTAAGGTGATCATAAGCTAAGATAGGTATTAAGGAGTGTTGAGATAGATAGCTTTGTAGATGAGTAGAATGAATAGATGACCTATAGGGGGAATCTAATAATATGGATTGAAAAGATGAAAGAACATAACAAACCAAAGTATGAGAGTGTCATTGGGTACAAAAAATGGGCGAGATGAGAATAAAATGCAAAGAAAACTACAATGGGGCATAGGTTACACTAGAGAGGACCCACCTATGATCACTAGGGGTAAGTGCCTCATTCTTAGGAACATGGAGGAGGATAAAATCATGGAAGGGTAGGAAGGAGGGATTTCAAGTGGAAATCTAGATAGGATTTCCAACTAGGAAAGGAAACCTAGTTTAGTTGGGAAACTAATAGGAAAACTATTATCAAGGAAGAAGCCCAGGGAGACTTGGGAAATAACCAACTACATGGGATATTTGATAAGAACACTAGGATAACAATTGCTAACTGAAGTAGGATAACTAATGAGGGAAAATCTATAAATGGACATTGCATCCAGGATTGGAGAAAAGAAAAAAAAAAAATGGAACACAAGGCTGTATGGAGGAGATGTCCAAAGGAGGAAAAAATACTACAAATAAGGAAGGTGCCAAGCAAGGGAGGAAATTAGAAGGAAAGAGAAGGACAAAGGGATGAACAAAGTGAAAATAAGGAGGAGAAACTAAGTAGGGGGATGTCTAAATCCTTAAACTAGAGTTTTCAAGCAAAAACTATGCTTTATTTCTAAGAGATCATGCATTGTTTACACACCAGTTTCAATTTCAGTTTTCTTTTCACATGTGTGATTATGTTTCAAATGTGTTTCATGTTAATAATATCTCAATGGAATCTAGTAGGAAAAGCTTCATGTTTATATCATAATTCCAAATACAGTGTTATACTGTCTACCTGTTTGAACTCTGTGGAAATTGTGCATGTTTTGGATACTTAGTAGGGTTGTTTCATTGAAAAAAATTTATGATTGAATTCCTAACTTGATATTTAATAAAATTAAGTGATCCATATTTAAAATTTGAGATGATTTTATGAGGCATTTTCTAATTTTAGGATTTATCAACCATGCTTACTAACTTAAGGACCTGTATGTTAAGATGTCTCTAGTTCGGATACCAAACAGTGTATTTTTCAATAAAATTTTAAACACGATATTTACAATTGTCCCCAATAACTTAGTTAAAATTTGGTGATATTTGAATCATAACTTATCTAGGATATGATAGAAGGAAAATCAATAAGATACTAACTATTTTTCTATTTGATTGGCTAGAAACCACGTGGAACATCTCTCAAAAGTTCAAATATCAAACCTTATATTTTCTGAGTGAAACTTTAACCATTGTTTATGACATGATATTGATGCCTCAATTAAAATTTAGTGCAATTTAGATAACAATTGATATAGGAAAAGCGTCATTATACGGGGAAAGTTATTGACTGCAAGACAATGTTTCCTACTAAGAGTTATCTATAAAGATTTGTAATCTTGGTATAATCTAGAAATCATCTAGGGTTAAAAATTATATGGATGCAAAAATTATTCATTAAGGAACAACATGGAAGAAACTAATTTGAAAAATCAGATGTTTTGGTCATCAAATCATTGGTAGGAAGTTAGATGATGTTACTGGGTCAACAATAGGTGTTAAATTTAGAAGAAAATTGGTTATCCTACTTGATAAACCTTAGGGATTGAAAATTTAATCATTTTCAGTAAATAAATAACCTAACAAGATATAGGAACTTAACATGTGATTGGTCTAATAGGAGTTATCATACTTATGATATTGAATTTAAACTATCCTAGACATACATGTGTTCTATTGAATTCAAAATTTTGAAAATTTCAGAGAAGAAACTTATCTAGAAGATAAATTAGATCCAAGATACTTTTGAAAGCTTTTGGAATGTTCTAAGCCTCTCATAATCAATTTGATTTTGTTATGGCAGTGAGAAGAATGTTGAATATTTGTGTTGGATTTGGATTGTTGTGAGGCATATGATATGATTATCAAAAGTTAATTGATTTATGAACTCCTTTAACTTTGTGACATGTGAGTCATGAATACCATCCTTGTTATGTTTATATTGTGCATGAGCATCATTATGAGCTTAAGTTATTGGATACTTTTGTTGGCTTGATTGCCCTAAGTAATGTGATATGACTATGTTTGAATAATCATGCTCATGTATATGATGCTTATTGGGGGACCCCATATGGGTGAGACTTTTTTATATATGCTCATGTATTGACCCCATGTGGGTGAGATATTTGATATGGTACTAAGGTGCTAAGCTATTTGGTGACTAGAGCTAGTTGCACAAGGGCTGTTATGCTCTATGGCCTAGCTAGGAGTGTTCAGATTGACCCTTGAGCTCCAAATAGGATACCTATTGAGTTATGGCCTCATAAGGGAAGTATGTGTCATGAGGAAACTATTTCCAATTTGATTCACCTCCCTATTAGAGTAGTATAGTCCATTAGTATCCACAGGCGAACGTAGATGGGTGATGTTTTTCATTACATGCATAATGACTACCTTGAGCTCTGGACATGATATACATGTCGGTCATCCTTGAGGGTTTAGACTTGCCTATGTGGCTTATGACCGAGTGCTATCATTTTGATATATATTTTGTTAGTTATCAGGATATGTGTACTTATCTAATGTTATTATTCACTTTTGAGGCATTATTTGTGATACATGAATCATATACTATTGTTCAAATTATTGTTGTTGTTGATATTAGTTTTTATATATTATTTTGATCATGAGATACCATTTGAGATGCCAAGATTTTCAAACCTAGTTTAGGGATTTATCCAGTGAGTAAGTTTACTCACCCCTACAACATTTCAAGCATGGATTCGAGGCTTTTACATAGATTGGATGATGTAGGAGATTCAAGAGATTAGAGCAGAGCGACTTTATTATTTATTTGATCACTAGAACTTAAACACGCAATAATTAATTATGTTTATTTGTTGATGGATGTGTAGTAACAAATATTGTTTATGGAACAATATAAAATTATTAATTGGTTTGTAGTTGTAGTAGTAGATCCTGAAATGTGCTCATATTATATACATATTTTGAATGTATAAGGTGTTTTTCTTATGGGGATGCCTAGATTTTTAAAGTAGTTTTTGAAAAATTATTATGTGATGGTCTATCCTTTCATAAATGTTTTAAAAATAAAAATTTTAAGGGTACCATGATGTTTCCAAATGCTTGATTTACAAAATTCTATTTCTGAAACCAAGGTCATTAAAGTTGGAATTAGAGCACAATTAGACTATTAACTAGTGCCATAAAACATTAACAATTAGTTTAAACATTCTAGGTTCACTAGATAGGATGACTAGGGGACTTATTAGGATTTTCTCTTGATGGATTTTTACAGATGGCACCTAAGAGAGCTAGAGTTGATCCTCAGTTACCCATTGCTGAGCCAGCACCTATATAAGAACAACTTGCCCTTGAATGAAGAAGTTCATGGTAATCTTGTAGATAATGTAGTAGAATTACTTTTTTAAAGAGTGAGACAAAGGTTGGTGGCTCATGGCCAAAGAGGAGAGGCTAGAATGGTACAAGAAGACACTTTACCAGAGTGATTTGGAAAGATAGCCCCAAAGTTTAATGGAGAAGAAGGGCCTTAAGCTGATGAGACTTGGATTTAACACATAGAGAATATTTTTCAAGCAATGAAAGTGCTTGAAGGGAGACAAGTAGCGGTAGCTGATTTTGTTTTGACATGAGAAGCAGCACATTAGTGGGTCATAGAAAGGGGAACCCACTTTGAGGTGGGTGAAGAGATCTTATGGGTTTACTGATAAGTATTTTCCTGCACATGTTAAGGAGAGGAAGGAGGTGGAATTTCTCATTTTGACTCAAAGCACCATGATTGTGGAACAATATGAGAAAAAATTTGTGAAACTACAAAGATTTGCTTTAGAAGTTTGTTCCATAAAGAAAGAAATTTGAGAGAGGACTACATTATAGCTTACGTAGTAGGATAGTGACATTTCAACTAAATACCTTATCCAAGGAGGTAGAACTGGCTTATGTACTTAAGATAGAACGACGAGAATTTCAGAGAGATCATTAGAAGAATGATAGATAGAAGTCAGCTTGGAAATGCAAGAGATTGGCACCATTATCCATATTTATTAAACCTCAAAATCAAGCATCCTCTAATTTCAAAAGGAGGGAAGATGGTTGTTTACGGTGCTAGTTCTATCAAGGGTTTCATCAAGGTAAGCCTTGTAATCACATGGAGCAATGATGTTATAAATGCAAAGAGAAAGGACATTATATTCATGGGTGCCCAAGATGGAAGAGAGATCAACTACCTTTACAAGAGCCATTTCCAAAGAGTCATGACTTGGTCTTCGCCCTGACTACATGCCATGTGAGTACCTCAAGTGCATTTGTTGAAGGTACCCTTCTAATTTCTAATACTCATTCATTTATATCCTGTGATTTTATTGCATGCATAGAATATGTTGTTTAAAAGTTAGGATTTTGCCTGGAGGTTAGTGTACCCACAAGGAATACAATTATGGTGAATGAATTTCTACAAGACATATCTAGTAGTATTGCTGATATGGAGTGTAAAGTTAATTTGATCCTCTTAAGAATTGCAAACTTTGATGTCATCTTGGGTATGGATTAGCCAGCTCAACAAGGAGCAACAATTGACCATTGTAAGAAGAGAGTTATCTTCCATGACAGAAATGGAAAAATGTATGCTTTTCAAGGGAGGCTAAATATGACTAGTAGTTATTTTAGCCATGAAAGCTATACAATTGATCTCTAATGGGTATCAAGATTATTTGGCAAGTGTAGTCGTTCAAAATGAAGTTAAACAAAAGATAGAATAAATTGATGTAGTTAGGGAATTCTCGGATGTTTTCCTAGAAGAATTGCTAAGATTACCACTAGAAGTGATATGGACTTTAGCATTGAATTGATACTAAGAACATTGCCCATCTCTAAGGCATCCTATAGAATGGAACTAGCTGAATTGGAGTTACGGGTGTGACTACATGAGTTATCAAACAAGGGGTTTATTTGCCCGTGTTTTATGCTAGGGAGCAACCATATTATTTGTTAAAAAGAGGGATGGATAATTGAGATTGTGTATTGATTAAATATTGTTCAATAGAGTCACAATTAAGAACAAGTATCCATTAGCTCGTATTAATGATTTATTTGACCAATTACATTTGCTAAGATTGAAGTTAGCATACTATTATTTGCATATTTGAGATGAGGATATTTCTAAGACAGCTTTTCATATGTGGTATGGTCATTATGAATATCTTATGATGCCATTTGGCTTAAAAAACACCTCTACTACCTTCATGGACCTGATTAATAGGATATTCAAGGAGTATCTTGAAAAAATTGTCATTGTATTTGTTGATGATATTCTTATGTACTCTAGGAGCATGAAGGAACATAAAGAGCATCCATGGATTATTTTAAGGACTCTTTAGACTTACTAGCTTTATGCAAAATTTAGTAAATGTGAGTTTTGGCTTAAGTAGGTTCAATTTCTTGGCCATATTATCTCAAGGGACAGAGTAGTAGTGTATCCTAATAAGGTGGAGTCCATCACCAATTGGGAGAGACCAAAGATAGTTGTAGAGATTTAAAGTTTCCTTGGATTTACAAGATATTATAAGAGATTTATTAAAGGGTTCTCTCACATTGCTCACCCTTAAAGACAATTCACTCAGAAAGGGAGGAAGTTTCTAGGAACTGAAGAGGAGACTCACCATAGCATTAGTTCCAACCCTACCAGCGGAGTGGAAGATTTGTTGATTATAGTGATTCTTCTGGTAAGGGTTTGAGTTGTGTTTTGATACAACACAACAACATAATTGCATTTGCATCTAGACAGTTGAAAACTCATTAGGTGAACTATCCCACTCATTATCTAGAGTTAGCCGTAGTGGTATTTGCATTAATGATGTGGAGACATTAATTGTATGGAGAAAAGTTTGAGGTTTTTACCAACAACAAGAGCCTCAAATATATTTTCTCACAAAATGAACTCAATCAGAGACCATGGTGTTGGGTGGAGTATTTGAAAGACTAAGATTTTGTAATTCAATATCATCGTAGGAGGCAAATGCATTGAGTAGAAAAATGAAGGGTGTGATAGTGAATGTAACTATGAGATCAGCATTCTTGGAGCATGTCTTACAAGTCAAGAGAGGATGCGAGGAGACTCATATAGGTATTAAGGATTGTTGAGACATAGAAATTTAGCTTTGTAGCCAAGTAGAACAAATGGATGAACTATAGAGAGACTCTAAGAACATGGATTGAAAACCTAACGAAAGGACCTAGCAAACCAAACAATGAGAGTGTTATTGGATGTAAAACATGGGCAACATGAGAGTAAAATGCAAAGGATACAGTAAATAGGATCCACCTATGCTCACTAGGGTGAGGCACTCTATTTTCAAGAAGAAGGGTGAGGCGCCTCATTATTAGGAACGTGGAGGGGGACAAAATCATAGAAAGAAGAGTAATAAGGAGGGGTTCCATATGGAAACCTAGATATGATGTTGATAATTGTTCAAATTTGTATAAAAAGTACCAATTAGTAGCTCGTGTGTTATAACTTATAGTGTTAAATTAGGGTTTTGGCTGAAATTTTGTAACACGTGTATCTCTGACCTAATAATTCAAAAGTTTGATATTTTACAGGTTCAAGAGCTAATCCAAAGTAAGCATGTGAATGATCATAATTTTTTAGGATTTATTTAGGATTTTTCTTCTTTTTTGGGTGTTGAGAAAGTAACCCAAAGGCCGAGCTTGATCGAGATAAGAATTGAGGTCATTCATGAGGTTTTTTAGTCTAACTAGGAAAACTAAGCAAGCCAAAGCCTAAATGAGATCAATCCAAGGTGTGTTGAAGGTTCAAGATCATCTTAAGGCAAGTAAGAAGGAAATTTAAGAAGCAAAAGGTGACTAGAAATGGACCAAGCCCAAGCCATGCATTTCCACCACCTTTACATGGGAGCCGTTTAAGCTATTTAGCCATTAAAGTCATGAAAAAGGGGTGATTAGCCATACAAGCTACTCAAACCTTGAAGCCACCCATTTGATTCCACTTAAGCCACCAAAGTGAGCCATCAAGCCAAGGAGGAGTGCCACATGGAACCACACTATTGGTGAATAAATTCAAGCAACTATCATGTTTTAAAAGTGTGATTTGTAAGTGATTTTGAGATATTAATGTAAAAGCTAAGATGATCATGCATTAAAGGACCCATCAAGAGAGAAAAATCCACTTTCATAACCCATTTCACATCTGTAATCCACCATTCATCTCAGGGTTCCATGTTTTCAAGTCAAGGAAGGAGCCATCATCTAATAGAAGGATGCCTCACCTTGCTTAGTTGGAAAAATCAAGTGGTTTCCTAATTAAGAAACCCAAGATCTAAGTCCATACAAACATGTAACAACCCTAGGTTTTCCTCTAGATTTTCCTCCTTACTTTCTTTCCTATTTTCCTACTCTTCTAACCATTCAAATTCCATCCAATTAGGAGGGTGGAGAGCCACTTTCCTTCTATGGAAAATGATGCCTTCCCCCCTTCTAAAATTAGTAACCAACCAGCCCATCACCTCTCTCTCTTATGTCACATATATGACATCATTCCTACCTAAATTTCCCCTCCAAAATTTCTCCTAACCTTCTTCATTCAATATCCTAACATTAAAGCTACTTTCCTCACAGATTCACTCTTTACTAAGTTAGGAATCACTCATCTACACATACCCCATGGTTCATACGAATTTTCCATGTAAAGGTGGGTGAGACACCTTGAAACATAGCTTCCTTAAGAGCTTTGTTGCTGTTGGACTTTGGGACTTCTCTTGTGCTTTTCTTCATTTGGTTTTCTAGTTATTTTTTGTTTATTTAATCTTCAATTCAGGTCAGTAGTTTACTTGTTTTGATTTAGTTTCATTGCCCAGGTTTTCCTCATTTTGTTCCTTAGATTGCATGCAACCTTTTAGCCTTCAATCGCCCTCCTTTCTTGATTAAATTCTTTAATTTTTCTTTGTTAGTCAACCAACATTTAAGTTAGCTATTTTTGGTAGTGACATCCAAGAGAATAGCTAGCTTATAACATGGAAATCCTCTCTTGAATTCCTCTTCTTCTTTTTTCTTGTTCACCACTTTAGTTTAGGTCCATTTTCCCTTAGCTAGTTCACCCTTTTAGCCTTCTTTTATCTCAAATTCCTCTCTAGTTTTCCTTTGCATATCATTATAATTTAGATTGGTATATTTATATTGAATTTTCTTTGTATTTTAGATATAGTTTTGCAAGCTTGAACTATGCACAATTTTTAGAATTTGTAGACAGTTTTATGGGCATAATTTTGGTGTAATTTGAAAGTGAATCAATAAAGTTCTTTGAGGTTTTTTGTTATGAAATAATTATCTTATAAAATTATTTTAGATATGAGTTATTTATTTTCATAAAAAATTTTGTTTCAATTTCTTCCTAATACTTGAATTATTTGATGTTCTTAAGTAGTTGAAATCTAGAATATTTCTCCCCTTAATTTTGTGCTTTGCTTCCAGCCATCTAAATAGTTTATTTGCTTAAATCCTTAGGAACCCATTTAGATTTCCATTTTTTTCATTAGATACATTAATTAGTTTGCATGATAGTTCACTTTAGATTCATCAATTCGACTCACTTTTGCACCTTAGCACCATGCATGCAATCCATGGATCATGCTCATGGTACTAGGTTACTTTCCTTTTTGGTCTTTTCTTAGTTTAGTTGCTTAATTTAGTTTTAGTAGTACTTAAATGATTGTTTAGTTCTTAATTTAGGTTTATAAAGTTTCCTTTTTAAAATTTGGAAAGTCCCACCTTTAGGAAGTTTTAGAATTAAGAAGTGTTAAATTAAGAAAGTCTCCTTAATTGTAGTTGCATTCACATGCATGTTTCTAATTTCTTGTTAAAGATAGTTAGATCTCATTGGTTACTTCTTTTTTATTGTTAGTTTAGTTTTAGAAAGTTTCCTAATTTTGTTTTAGAAATTTCTGCTTTTAGAAAGTTTTAATTCTAGTATTAAAAAGTGTTAATTTAGGAAAGTTTCTAATTTGAGTAGTTTCCTTAAGATTAGTTGCTAATTTGATTCATTCTAATTTAGTATTAGTTTCTTTTATAAGTTTCCATTCTAATTGCTAAGATTTAGTTTTTAGAAATTTTCATTTAATTCTAGTTTCTAATTTCATGCATGTGTCTTTCTTAGTTTGTTTCAATTTCTTAGTTTAATCACATCTCTATCTCTTTGGATGAAGTTAATTTATCTAAATAGACTCCAATAAATTGCAAATCTTTGAGATACCTCATGGGATTGACCTCACTTATGTGAAAATACTATATTGATTTGTGTGCTTGTGAGTAATTTTAAAGCTACACCAAATGTCCAACTAGGAAAGGAAACCTAGTTTAGTTGGGAAACTAATAGGAAAATTGTTATAAAGGAACCAACCTAAAGGAGACTTGGAAAACAAGCCACCTACAAGAGAGATTTGATAACAACACTAGGAGACCAATTCCTAACTAAAGTAGGATAACCAGTGAAGGAAAATCTATAAAAGGACATCGCATCCTAGATTGGAGAACAAAAAAAAAAAGTGGAGCAGAAGGTTGCAAGGACGAGAGGTCTGTAGGAGAAAAAAAAAATACCAGATGAGGAGGGTGCCAAGCTAAGGGGAAACTAGAACGAAAGAGGAGGAGAAAGGGAAGAAAAAGGAGAAAATAAGGAGGAGAAACAATCTATGGAGATGGCTAATTTCTTGGGCTAGGATTTTTGAGTTGTTTCTAAGCCAAAAATATTATTTATTTCAAGGAGACCATGTGCTGCTTCCAGGCTAGTTTCAAATTTGTTTTTCTCTTATGATGTAAATAATGTTAGGATAGTTTTTTTGTAGTGATTTTTGCATGGGTGATTATTTTTTAAGTGAGTTTCATGTCAATAAAATCCTCATGGATTCTGGTAGGAAAAGTTTCATATTTATATCATAATTCCAGTATTGTGTTATATGTCCACTTATTTGTAGTCTATGGAAACTATGCATGTTTTGAAATAATTATCATTCCTAACTTGATGATTATTAATATCATCCGGTCCATATTTAAAAATCTAGATGATTTCATAAGAGAAAATAGAGAACTAGGAGTTATCCCTACTTATTGTCAAAAGACCTATATATTAAGATGTCTATGGTTCGAATACCAAAAAGTCAATTTTTTCCTTACATGCTTGTCAATAATAATTCACATAATATCTAGTACAATTTTGATAATATTTGACCTAGGAACTAAATTAAGGAACTTTAGTAAGATACTGACTACATTTCTGTCTGATGAGCTAGAAACTTTGTGGAACATCTCTCAAAAGTTCACGTATTAAAACTTATAAAAAAAACTTATTGAAACTCTAACCAAAGTTTGAACATGGTAATGATGTCTAAGTCAATATTTGGTGCAATTTGGATAAGCATTGATATGGGAAAAGTGTCATTATACAGGGAAGAGTACTGATTGCAAGACAGTGTTGCCTACTGACAGTCATCTGTAAAGGTTTATAATCTATGTATAATCAAGGCATCACCTTAGGTTAAACATTTAAAATGATGGGAAACTTATTCACTAAGGAACAACATGTAGAAACAACTTTTAAAAATAAGGTGTTTTGGTCATTGAATCATTGGTAGGAAGTTAAACACTATTAATGGGCAATGAGTACTAAGTGGATAGTAAGTGCTAAATTTTGAAGCAATTTGGTTATCTTACTCGATAAACCATAGGGATTGAAAAATTAATCATTTTTACTAAATAAATAAACTAACAAGAAAGAGGAAATTAACATGTGATTAGTTTAACACTAGTTATCATACTCATGGTGCTGATTGTAAACTCTCTTGGACACACATGACTTCTTCAAAAGTTTGAAAATTGCACAAAACAAACTTATGGATAAGATCAATTAGATCCAAGATACATTTGTTAGTCTTTTTGTGATATATCTAATATCCATTTATAATGAATAAACAATTACAATTACAAAAAATGGGGTAATTTTTTTTCTTTTATTCAATATTGATTTCACATTTTCTTAACACTCCCTACTAATAATAAAAAATGAAGAATCCAATTGGATGATGTATTAGAGTGTGAGATACAATCAAAGAATGTTAAGAATGAGATATTACACAAGTGAAAGTGCATTTTAGTTGATGGACGGATAGGATTATCCAGGTTCAATCAATAGATCCCCATTCAATGATGGATCTCCTTCTTGATCCACCTTTCCCTATAATTTGCTCTATGCATTGATATCTTTTCCCTTAGGTTGATGCACCTATTAGTATGCTAGTACACCATCTATGGTGTCTCTTTTACCCTTGATCATCTATTAATTCAAATCAACCTCAGGTAAAAGAGACACCATAGATGGTGTACTAGCATACTAATAGGTGCATCAACCTAAGGGAAAAGATATCAATGCATAGATCAAATTATAGGGAAAGGTGGATCAAGAAGGAGATCCATCATTGGACGTTTAGGTGATGGGGCATCTTGTGAACTACAAGAGTGAGAACCATTATAATCAAGGCCAAGTGACATTGATCATCATGTGGTAGGGTATGATTTTAGTTAGAGTTCAAATAGGAGGTTAATGTTAAATTAGGTATAATTATAAACACATTAGTAGCATGGTACAATTGCAACTATCTTGAAACTAGGGATTTTTACTATCCAAATGGAGGCAATGTAAATATACAATTTTAATGATTAAACTAATGCATAGGTAACTTTTATTTATTTATTTCTTTATACCTCTCATTCGTTAGCATGAAGGAATTTACCGATGTTGAATTAGCTCATTAGAAAATTTATCTAGTGTGTCATCAAGTATGGATAGAAGGGAAGATCCAAGGATTTAAAGATAAATGAAAATTTAAATTCCATTAAGTGATCTCTTAAAAGATAATTTCATCTTAAAAGTAGTGTTAAAATGATGAATTAGTTAGGCACTTGTGAAAGGAAGCTCCTAGCCTAAGCCCAAGTGCAAACACATGAAGAAATTCTAACTAACAAATTAGGGTGAAAAAATTAATATAATACTAGGCAGGGCATAATTGTAAAAATTAACCTTTGAACGCGATTTAATGGAGAAATCCGGGCAAAATAAATGGTTTTATTGAAGGACTATAAGTGGGCTGATTACATAAAGAGAGAGGTTGTGGGGGGAAATCCGGCCTGCCTCGTGGGGTCCCATTTCATGGGCAGCTGGCTTTCGCAATCAAGCCACCTGTCCATCCACTTTTTATTTTGCCAAAGTATAAACTATAATAAATCAGGGGCTGAAAGGAATTTTAGCCCATGCGTAGTGAAGGAGAAGAAACCAGTCAAGCAGGGCAAGGAGGAACCCATGGGAAGAAGGTCGAGGAGATGATCTGGGACGGGAAGAAACGTGAGGAAAACATGAGATTTGAAGGAAGAAATTCTGGAAAGGGTAGAAACGTGGGGAAAATATGGGATTTGAAGGAAGAAATGAGTAATGAGTTGGGCAAACTGAGGCAGAGATAGCTACTCCCTAAGTGAAGTTTCACGCAGGAAAAGCTTCCTCCAGCTTAGAAATAAGACTTGGGAAGTTTAGACTTTTAGAGAGCTCAAAATTAGGCAGGGGTTTTGAAGGGAAGATTTACTAATACTAGTTTGTTTAGTCCTAGCAACTGATGTGGTTTTCTCTTGAGTTTGTAAGAATTTTTCTTTCCTGTAACTGCAGTGAATGCGTAGGATTCTTGTAAGTTTCATTCCTTGATTTTTGCTTGATCATGATTTCAATTGATAAATTGCAATGCGTGATGTACTTCAGTAGGTTGTGGCTCAGATGCTTGACACGGGATGCATCATCTTTGCCTAAATTCTTGAGCTTACAACTAATGTTGGAATGCTCTGTTTTAAGACCTCACGAAGATGGGGGAACAGGGGATGGTTCACACGCATGAACATCCCTGTAATCCATCTTCTTTTGAAATTTGCTTTCTGGACTCTTTTCACTGGCGTTCAAGCATGAGATTTATGTATAAAAGATAGAGCTTTGACATAGTCCAATTGATGCTTGAGCTGTGCCAAATCCACAGTATGGTAAGCACCATTTTTCCTGCGCACAGTTACAGGAACATGGTTCGCAATCCCTGCCTAAGAACCCCAAGATCTAGCTCCAAACCTATAAAACTAACTCATGGGTCTTCAGGGTAAGGTCTTAAAATTAAAATGTGAGGTGGTTTGCCTTGAAACAAATTAAATACTTGCTGTTGTAAGGTGTTAAATGTAATACCTGTAAATACGGGATTGTGATCAGTATACATATTTAAAAAAATAGGGTAAATTTTTTCAAATTATTAAGAGTACCTTTTAAGGGTAAAGAATTAGAACAGAGGGAGCTCGTTGAGGAATTCGGTAGTCCATTAATAGATAAAGACCTTAGCCTAAATTCTTTCTATTCAAATCTTTCGTAAAATTTTAAGAAATTAGCTAGAAATTTAAAAATGAAAATGCACCTTGAACAGGATATAAATGAACAAAACTAGGTATTTTATTTGAAAATACACTTAAGTGGATCAAGTCCTGATGGATTAAATCAGGGCCATCTATATGGGAGGGCACCAGCCAAGGGCAGCTAGCTCCATTGTGCTCCTTAACTCCGACATGTAAAATAGCTAAGTATAAAATGAAGATAACTTAGGCTGGGAATTTTTCTAGCCATTAAAGAAGAGGGTAGCTAAATATAAAATGAAGAATAACTTAGGCTGGGAATTTTTCTAGCCATTAACGAAGGGGGAGTGAACTAGTGAGACAAAAGGGGAAACCGTGTGAAGGAGGAGGCTGGCAAGGAAGAGCCGGGGAGTAAGAAGACTCGGGTGAGATTTCTGGGAACGGTAGGAGGAGAGTGAGTTTGGGCGAGGAAGGACTGCACGAGTGGAAAAAGAAGAGATCCTGGGAGGAGTTTCACGCAGGTGAACTCCCTGCTACTCAGGAAGAAAAGAACTGGGAACAAAAGGGAAAAGCGGTAGAAGGAGCTGGGTTTTGAGGGGAAGAAGAGAGCAAGCAGTTTGGGAGATGGAGAGGGAGAGGGAGAGGGAGTTGGATATTGAAGAATTTTTGCCTGAGTTGAAGCTTCATATAGAGAGCAGAAGAAATCGGCAACTCTGGAAATTCAAGTCCAGAGTTCCAATTAGGTGGGGGTTTATGGGAAGATTACTGATGCGTGCTCAGTTTAGCCCAACAAAAATCGAGTGATTCTATTTTTTAATTCTGAAGAGTTTGATTCCTGTAGCGGAAACTAGAACCGTGCTTATTTTTGGAAATTCTGCTCTTATTGTTAACTATTTGTGTGATACATAATCACCTTGTTGCACGATTGATTTATATGATCTTTGGTCTGCATTGCATGACTAGAAGTTCCTCTTTGTAGTCACATTCAATTTCATACTAATTTTTTCATGCTTTGTTCGTTGATACACAGTGAAAAACAGTGGACCATTTTTATGCTTGAACGCCCCAGAAATCCATCGTCTTTGGAAAAATCCTTTCTGGGTTATCTTGGTTGATGACTAAACTTTGGATTGGTACTAAAAAACTTGAGTTTTTAGGTGTTTAAATTGAACTCTTGGTCCTGCAAGGTAAAATAAGGACTGGGCGAACCCTAAATCCAGGCATACAGTTGCAAGGAGTAGCGCCCAAATCCCAGCCTAAATTCGTAGTTTTAGATGCAAATTTGATGGAAAGCAAACCTGGGTCATCAATACAAAAAGTTTCCTATCAATTATAAGCAAGAATGCCCACTAAATTTATCTCTAAAACCACTGGTGTGAGGAACCCTTACAGGGAAAAAACGACATTGCTTTTCCTGCATGATGCGTATAGGAAAATGATGCATGTACTGTTACCTGATTTGGTTCCTACGCTCATGTCTGATAAATGGGTATTGACCTTAAACAAATCAACAAACAAGTGTGGTAACCTCCTAAGATTTTAGTCGGACATTTGAACTAGAGGAATCAAACCGTAAATAGCATAATTCCTGCTCAAGTTATGCAGGAAAAACAAAGTTTGATTTTAACTATCAATTCAAAATAAAGAACTGAAAAAGAGTGTATTACACGGGCCAAGGACGAATAGTTAACGCAAGAAGCAAAATTTGAAATATTTAAGCTAAATTTGCACTGCATTTAGCAATGCCCAAGCTACTGTCGTGTTGAAGATTTTCAATACATGGATAACAGGAGGTGGAATATGAAAATGACTAAATGTCCAAGGGTACAGGAATTTGGGAAATCCTAACTCCTTTTGTGATGGAATTTGGAAATTTCTTGAACTATAATTGTGCTAGAATTATTAACACATAAGGTACCTCATGTTGAAAATGTAAATACACAAACTATTGTTATATTGGAAAGATTGACAGGGTATAAACTACCTTTGTACTGTATAGTTTAGAGGCTTAAATAGGCTTGCACTAGAATTTGAGCATTCTTAATCATTCCTTTGTGGAAACTTGTAAATGCTTAGACCACTAGATTGAAATTCTTGCACTTTAGTCTCTTTCAACTAACTCACCTATAGACTTAGTCACCTAAGACTTAGGTTCCCACACCTAACCTCCAATGATGCATACTATTATGCCATAGTTTTTCATGCCATGGCCTACTCTAACTCAAGTCACTTATGCTCCAGTCACCTAAGCCATAGTGAAACATAGACACAATAACTTAAATCTTTTAAGTGTTAGCCCTATAAAACTTTGTCACCTATGTCTTAATCATTCAAGATTAAGTCTTCAATGACTTAGTCTCTTCCTTAATCTTTTATGACATAGTTCCCATAACTTAAGTTAGCTATACCCTAATTTATCTACGCCCTAATCTCCTGTCTCAGTCCCTTATGCCTTGCCCTCATATGCCTTAGTCTTCCATGAGTAGGTCTATTATGCCCTAGAGAATTAAATCCAATGAAATAATGTAAAGTCATATTAAGTCCACATCACATTAGTTTATCAAATTATAACTATATTGCAAACTTATATGTTATACCTGTCATGTTCTTCTCTTTAAATCTCTATCACCACCTTCTGCTCCCTTTTTCCTGTTCTATTTTTTCAAACCTAAGACATCGTAAACAATTTATAATGTCTCTGCAAGCTTGCACTTGTGTAGTTAGTTTCATCATAAAAAACATGAGTTTATACAGTTTTAAATCTAATAAGGGACATACAATCACATGTTATGCAGTTTGATATATGATATAAAATGAGTAATATAATATCTCTGAAATTTCAATAATGATTTTACAAATCAATGCTATGCCAAACTCATTCAATTTATCAATTTCAAGAGTACCCTTTGCAAGGTATTTTCCAAAATATGAAAGATCACCACGACTCACGATATGAATCATCTCATAAATATAACCATCCAAATGAAATAGTTAACCATCTTCAAAATCAATGGACAAAAAGCATTTAAATCATGTAATGCTTCAAAATAATCAACATATCTCAACAAACACATATATAATACCATCAGAACCTCCTTGAGGTCTAACGAGTGTGGAAACTCTCAAAATCCAATCACCTACCATTGGTCATGAGTACTCATTATAGACCTGAAATACTAGGGTGCCCCACATTTGTGCTATCGTGCAATATACATATAAATCTAAAAATAATGGATCCTCTGTGTGATTGACAAGAACCATTTAAGTCCATGGCTATCATGCCGATACGAAGCGTATAGACTACCTACACTGTGATCATGAAAAATATGGTACGCAAGCCATGACCAATCCATGATGTCATGATCTTGAATTTGCCCCCTTCAGCCACGTATCTACCACACATTTACACATTCAAAAGAAGAAGGATGATCAGTCCTCAATCTTCCTAGAATAGCGTCCACCGGCCCCAATATGTTTGTCATAACATAATAATACTAGGCATTGTCATATGCCAATATAATCGATAAAACCATATAAATCCATGCATTATTGAAATCATGCAATTTTAATCTCATGACAAGATATAGCCATGTAAAAGATTTTATACTCCACCTCATTTTATAATTCATGAAGTACATGTAATTCCAAATATATTTTCATGCATAAGTTTTAATTTGATAGTGAAACAACATGGCATTCCAAACCAATAAGTTGCATGAAATACAAACATGCTAACTGTGTAATTGAGAAATATCATAATTTCAAATCTTAAGCATGTTCAAATATTACCAAATAGTTATCAATAATTTTCATGTTTCACAAAAGTATAATGATGTTAAAACTACCTACCGCCTTGGCGAATTTTCCACCAATTCTTCCCCTTTAGGTTTAGCTTTAAACTTAACTTTAATTTGGTCAAACTGCACCTAAAACTGTGTAGCACATCCAACATCCGAACCCTCACATCAACATAAAATCATATAAGCATCTGAATCATGCTTAAATCTAAATAGTGTATAAAATTTGCTTTTAACACTCTTTTCAGGTTGCATTTACAACACAAATGAGGACTTCATGTTTAAGTGTCCTTAAAATTTCAATATGTCTTAACTTAATAAAGATTAGGGTACACAATGGTAGTGTTTGATCACCAATGAGACCTTTTCCAAGTCTTTATTCCTTCACTGTCCAATCAAATGGTTTAGACTATTCAATAAATCTTCATCTAAATCTTTCATTTTCTATCCTATATTAGTTAATTCAATGTCCCAGAACACATATGTGGTGTCTATTCATCGATCAGACATCAAGAAGTTACTGTTTAAACAGTGATAGATCGGACAGCTAAGATTGTCTAGATTATCCATCCAATTTTTTACCATTTTTGTCATACCTCCCTCAATTTAAAGCCAAAGAAGTCATCTATGATATCTGATCATCAATTAGACATCACCAAGTTACTATGTCATTAATACCCAATCGAATGGCTGAGATTGTCTAATCGGTCTATAACCAAAATTAACAAATTTTGCTTAGTTTTGAGATAATTCAAACCTATTCTGTACTTATCTAAGCATGGATTTAAAATTTAATGGTTGGATTGTCATAAAAACCTAGATCTAGCATGAACAGTGCAAATTTAGTTAAAAACCTCAAATCACGAGTTGGGTTTTGTAGATCTTACATCTTGGATGCATTTTCTTGCATTTTCACTCTTGGATGAGCCAGATTGATTACCGTTTTGCTTGAAACCCTTCGACCACATCACAAGTACTGTCACCTCTCTAATTGACGGTCCAAATCATCTTGGATTTCCCCTCAAACTTGGGGGTTTTGATCATCTCAGTGTGCTTGAAAGAATGATTGGCTCGAATCATCGATCCAAGCCTTCATCTTCTCCGATAGCAATCTGAAAATCAACCAAACCTAGAAACCCCATTTTCTCCTTCACTAGCGTGTTAGCTTTCTTCAGCACCCGAGTTTGTCTCTCCCCTTCTCTCTTTCCTCCTCCTCCTTCTCCTTTCTTCTCTTCTCCTTCTCCCCTCTCCTCTTCTTTCTCTCCTGCCGAGTCTCCCTCTATGTGTCAGGTTCGAAAACAAACCAGGTTTCCTTAAGTGGGGAGGGTGCTTGTATCATTAACGAATCCTCCTCTCTTAAGGCATTTGGTTTTTTTTTCTTTTGTCTTGTTTTTACAAAAATGCCCTCATATCAAATCTTCATATCTCCTCCATCCAAACTTTCATTTCAACAAACTTAGTATTATTGGAATCGTTTTGTGAGTAAAATACAATTATGGATGTCTATAAAGTTTTTCATTTATAAAACTCCAAATATAGGAAATTCAATATATTCTTTTCATCCCAATTTAATATTTTTCGAAGTTTACTCACTCTAGGATTAAAAATTAGGAATATTACATTCTTCCCTCCTTATAGGAATTTTGTCCTCAAAATTCTTTCCATGTTATTCTTTAGACACTTCTAAAAGTAACCCCATATTATAAGATAACGAATTGTGTTGAAACTTCCAGAATCAGCATCAATAAACAAACAATTTCATATCATGTCATCTCCTCATATACCAATTCACATATAAATCAATAAATGGAAAACCATTTCAAATCAAACAACTCATAATTTAATTAGAACATGTCATAACCACATATAATACAATTAACATAAACCAAACTCTCATCTAGGAGTTAATTATTTGTGTACAACTTTAATACCAGTAAAATTAGCATATCAATAAAAATATATGCATCTTAGCTCACCAATAGGCAAGTCTATTCCGAATCTATTATGGAATACATTAGCTCACCCATAGTCAATCATTTGCCAAATCAAAACTAGAGCATACAGCTCACCAACAGGCACTCTATGTTTATCAAAACCCATCTGCAATACGATCATACTGCAAGCACTCAGAGGACTGTCACCTAGAAGCTCGCTACCTAGAACCTACCAATGCCTCTTGCACTCGCCCTCATTGCCCGCCCTCTTAGGCCACCTTCATTGGCTACTTACAACTATAGATCGTAAATGGAATTTTGATTACTCATAAGAGAATAATCTCACATAATATTATACATCCCTACCATATCCCTCATTTAGTGAAAAATCAAGCTTATATATGTAATATAAAAGAAAAACACATTTATATCACTTTTATCCTAGTGAACTCAATTACTTGGCCCTAACACTTCATAAGACTAAGGAAACTATGAACCTTAGTCACCAATTTGGCTAATCTCATCCCATCATAGTCTCAATAAACTGTCACTTATCATTCAAGGTATTGTGGTATAGGAAATTCATTTCCTCTGACCATAACTTATGCTATAGATGTTTACAACAAATGATGAATCCTTAGACATTTTGAATTAATGCACAAGGATTCCTTGTGCTCCTCTCTATTCATGAAGTATACAAGAATACTATCTATTAACACAATCATGGCTCACCCAAATAACATTTGACGATTCAACCCATCACATCCATACATTCTATTAGTGTATTAGTTTCACCAATCGGTACCACCCAAAACTCATAGCAATCATAGCAAGTCCTAAAAATCATCTTAGAGACATCTCCCTCACAATCCTCTGTTGGTGATAACCAAAACTCAAATTAATATCCAAAAATACTATACATCATCCAGAGTTAATCAAGTTGATCATCAATATGTGATAGAGAATATTAGCTCTCCTCTGTGGTGCTATCAAACAAGCGATAATCTATGCATAGAAATAAGGATTTCTCTCTTGTAGTGAAGAGAATTAATGCACTTTATGAAGACCCACTAGGCCTGTTAAAATCCTTATTAAAAGCTCATATAGCTGGAGTTTTCCCAGCTTAGTTGGGGCCATCCCAAATGGAATTCTAGGTAAATAATGCTATACCTGATGATAAATCAATATCAATATCAATCTCTTATTACAAAATCATGAAAACTCCTCAGGCGAGACTGCAAACTCGTGCACGTCATCTTTGTGCTCAGTCTGTGGCCACTCATGGTCCTCCATTGTCACACAAACAAGAAAGACTTAGCACCCTCTAAAAAGTACTGCATTACCTTCAAGGTAGGATCAGCCAATCCATCCTAAGGATGACTTCATAATCTACTATAACGAGTAGGATGACATCATCATTCATCATCTCCCTTGATATATCCACAGATGTCCCAAGAAGATACTCATTAGCCTCAAATAACTCTCCTACCAGAGTTATAATATCCAACTGAAAGGATAACAATTATATAGGCATGTCTAGCAAGATGCAAAAACATATGAATGGAAGAATTATTGGATCCTAGATCAATGAGGATCATAGCATGCCTACCATCAATTAAGATAATACTTTTCACCACCTGGTTTGAGGCCTACACTTGCCTCGAAGTAATAATAGAAACTCATCACAGCTAAATAATTCATTTACATAAGTAGGTCAAACCACCTCTAACTTTCATAATACCTAAACTTTATCCATCTAATTTATCCACTACATGTTTAGACTAATGTTATACTACTCTTAATTTATCCTGAGTTCTCTTCCATTGTGGTTCTTCTTTGCTCTCTTTTCATTAAAATCAAAATATTATGGTGCAATAGTTATCATAATCCTCAAGGGTTTATACGCATCTCCAAAATTAAAACTTAAATCTCAAAAGGTCACCCAATTTGAATAGATCTATTTTTGATAAAGTTTTCATTTAGATATACTAATCTTATACTCTTATACTAGTTCCTTACTCTAAGAACTATACTAATTTCATAAGAGTACTCCTCTTACTTATACTAGAACTCAAAATCTATTATCTTCTTCCACTTTTTGTTAATTTTTGTCATTTAACTTTAATTTTAAAAAAATTAAATTTTATTAAAACTCCAATTTCTTAAAGCGTGTCCCTGTGGGATTGACTCGTACTTGTACACGCTATACTACAATAGCTAGTGCACTTACGGAAAACAATCTCATTTTGTTTTCTCTTCTCTTATTTTTATAAAAATGCCCCTCATATTCAAATCTTCATATCTCCTCTATCCGAACTCTGATTTCACCAAATATAGTGTTGTTGGAATTGTCTTTTTGAGTATAATCCAATTATGGGTGTCTTAATTCTTGACTAGATGTCTATCAAGTTTTTCACTTATAAAACTCCAAATATAGGAAATTCAATATATTCTTTTCATCCCAATTTAATATTTTGTGAAGTTTACTCAATTTGGGATTAAAAATTAGGAATGTTACACCTCCTGACCAACACTATAAGAGTACTAGCTAGGTATAGTGATACATGGTATCAAGCATGTCTGAGACCTAAGAACCATCATGCCCCTAGGTTATAAGAATGCAAAGTAAATGGAATTAGGGTCATCACCTAAGGATACTCAGTTGCTTAAGTACATAACCAAGAAAGTAAAACTCAAGTAAATAAAAAAGAAATAAAACATAAAATGTATGACATAGACTAATGTAATCACTACTAGTTGAAGAAAAATCATTAAGACATTTAGTACCTAGACACTAGAGGTGGAAATAAAGTTACACATTTGTGTTAAATAGACTTGTAGCCCTTAAACTTTATAAAAAGATGACAACATCAAATAAAGTTACTCTATAAGTTAATAATGAGATTAACCAAGCATCTAACAATATTAGGATAAGATACCAACGCATAACATTCCATCACATTCATGATTTTAACTAATGGGTTCGCAGATTTGGCCAAGGGCCAGAGACATTGTTTTCATTGGCACTTAGCAAGCACTACTAGTGAGGTGGAGAGCCATGAGATTTGGATCCTTACATAAGCCATGGGTTTTGATTTCATTGATGCTTTTTAGGCACTCTATGAGTGGTTGTACGTCCTGACTGAATTCAGATTTGTTGATACTTAGGCAGGCACTCTACGAGCAGTTGTAAGCCCTAATGATAATGTATTTCATTGATGATTTAGGTAGGCACTCTATGAGTGGCAATAAGTCCTGATGGATGTAGATTTGTTGATACTTAGGTAGGCACTCTATGAGCAGACGTAAGCCATTGTGGATATGGATTTCATCAATTGTTTTGGGCAGGCACTCTAGGAGTGCCCTAAGTTGATGAGCACTTAGTAGGTGCACTAAGTCAGTTTGTTGTAAGTCTTAAAGACCCTATGTTAGGAGGTGCAGATAGGCACTAACTTGTAAGATGATATTTATACCAGCCTAGTGATGAAGACAATAGGCAATAGGAGTACCTTATCATTGGGAAGTGCTTTGAGTGGTAGCTGGGTTGCCCCCATGAGATCTGGTCAGCAGTAAACATGGAAGCCCCAGTAGTGCCAGAGTGATGGCAGGGCCCTTTGAGCATAGGTGTCTATGTGTTTGTTACCATGCTAGGCATGACAGGCATTTTCGAGAGTTGAGACCACTGATCCTTGATGATAGGACTATATGCCACTGATGGTCCTTGGTGGTTGGATTATATGCTACTGATAGTCCCTGGTGGTAGGACTATATACCACTATGATATGGAGCAATCAATTTTCCACGACGATGTGGGCAAAGAATTGTGCATTGTGAATTGAGGGTTGTGCACTTTGGATCAGCATAACTGTTTGAGCATACTAATTTGATAGATTTGTACCTTCAAACATTATGGGTGATTTAAAATCATTAGTCTTCATAGATCTTTTTTGCATATGTTTTGATCATGCTTTTCAGAAACTATATATGTATATATGTAAGGCTAGACATACACTTAGGCTATTACATGCTTTATTTTAGGTGAGTATATACTATACTCAGTAGGAGCCTATCACTACTAGTTTTATAATGCATGCATGCGAGGTTTTAAAATCATGTGCTCTTTCAAAACATGTGCATGTCTGAACACTCAAGTTCAATATATCAAAAACCATTGTCAAATTGAAACACTAATGACTTAAAGAATCTCACAAACCAAGTCGAAAGTATCATATATATCATAACATAATGATATGCATAAGATGCTTCATTGAATCCAACTCGTGGATAGCAAGTATGGTATGGTCGACCAACCTCATATCATGCCATATGCAATGCAAATAAGTCCACAAAACCATAGGGTCCAACTATGCCCACGACCTCCTCGCCGTGTGGTCCCCGGGTACCTGAGGACACTCGGTCATAGCCTCCACGGGGCCTATGACACGTCAACCCAGTGCCGTGACACCAGTGGTAGTCCCCTGTACCACATGCAGTTGATGTAGGGACGTTGCCCTTTTTGGGCATGGTACCCATCCACCTAATAGTGGTAGAGGTTGGAGGCCAACCCAAACCTCTCAGCATAGCTCCCACAAGCTTATCAGCCCAAATCATAATCAGATCAAACAAGCAAAAACCTCTCTTTTTTCAAAACCTATCCTCTTCGGGTCCCTCACAACTGCCTGGCCCTCGACACTCCAGCATCTTTTGGTAACCCTCAAGGACATGCAATTTTTGCAAGAACTTAATGCTCACAAATCATGCAATGTATGCAATAGTTTGCAAAACATATCTATGCATAATGTATATGCAATTATTTACAAAACATGTCTATGCATAAAGCATTTATCACATGCATGCTGAATTAAGTCATGCTAAATAAGTCATATACTTAAAACATGTATTCGCAAAACAATCATAGTTCTTTTAAAAGAATCTAGTAGCGATAGAGCATCTACTTGGCTAGGTCGTGCTAACCCCTTTGTCCTCGTACGCTCCTGAACATGGTTTAGGGAATCAAGGTTAGTTTGGCCTATCTTTTATAGGTTTTAGAGTGGTTGATCTTATTACTTAGGTAGTAAGGGTCCATCCCTATGCCTATGGGTGTCCTAAGGTCCTAATTGGGCCTTGGTATCATCAGTTGTCCAAAGGTCTAGTGGCCACGCGCCACCATCCTATTCTAAGGGTCATGCCCACCTTTGATTAGGCCTTGATCAGGGATTTTATAGTTTGGGTGTTTCCGCGTCGTCGACATAGACACAACTCCTTTCGCGGCGCCTCAATCGGAGCTCTAGATCTCAAGTTATAAGCTTTTTAGTGTCACACGTACATAAGAACCTTAAGAGTGAAAAGGTAGAATGCTAGCGCGCTGTGCGTCAGTGGCATGCACCCATCTTTTCTTAAGAAACAAAAAATCCTGGATCGCTAGCACGCTGCGCGTCTATGGCATGCTCCTCAGTGGGCGCATCTGCAGATGCGCCGGATTTTCCCGCCCGTCTTTCCCGTCTTTCCCGCCCGCCTCAATCGGTTCTCTCAGACGCGGTCAACGCGTCACATTCCTTTTGGAACGTCCTATTCGTTGGGGGACTGGGGCGTCCTCAGGACACCCTGGTTCGACCCTGTCAAACTAGTGCGGCCCAGGGAACATCCCTGGGTCCTTGGTGACTCTCTAGGGCTCTATTTTCCATGATTTTTCATGCAAAAACTTAGGGAAACTAAGCCTAGGACTACTGTGAAGACAGGTTTTGAGGGATCTTGGGCATACCTGGCTTGTTGCTGGGTTTTTCTCCTCGTTTCCCCTCTAGGTTGCTTCTCCAAAACCAGTTTTCTTCAAGCTTTTGGGCTGCCATTAGAGGCGCCCAAGAGCTCTATTTATAGAGCTATAAGAGGGTTCTAGAGGGGGCTCTCACCGCCCTTGAATGGCGGTGGAGAAACCTCCAGAATGGCAGTGATTTCTCCTCCAATCACTGCCGTTCTAGAACCCTCTAGGGGGTTGATGATGAAGGGTGCCCGTATCAAAACGGGTCCCTGTGTTTTGCAGGCTAAATCCGTTTTTTGTAAAAATTACATTTTTACCCCTGAACTTCAAAGGGCCATAACTTGCTCATTTTAACTCCGTTTTGGGTGATTTTGGTCTTGTTGGATTCCTTTTTCTGAGACGCACCTAATGATATCATTTTCAGGACCAAATTTTTGGGTTCAGTCAAGGTGAATAGTGAAATGACCAAAATGCCCTTATCTCCAAAAACTGAACTTTTCATTGCTAACTTGGGATTTTAATATTAAAAAATTGGAGTCATTACATTATTACTCCGTTAAAAGAATTTCATCTTCAAAATTCCATAAATCATCATCTTCCTGGTATTTGTCTCTTAGATAACTTCTTGGTGAATGCATTCTCCCCCTTGGGGATCAAATCTAGGCTCATCCTCAATTTATCATTCCTATTGTTCCTCCTACAAGGCCTCACCTATAAGGGCCGCTTTCACTACGTACTTTGATGCATACTCTCATACGTGCGAGTTTAACAATACCGATTTCTAGCGGTACTTCATCTATCTCGAAATCCTTAGATTCCTATACTTATCTCATCATGTATAGGATAGTCTCCTTGTAAGATCATGCTCCTTTATTCATGTATAAATTACTCCATACTTCATTGAGATCATATTATCTTATTTCTCCTATTTTGAATATCATAGGATAATCCTTTTCATCTAGTGATCTCTTTCATCATCCACAAGTCCAAAAAGTTACCTTCTTTCTATTGTGTCTAACTTTGCTTCTTACCTTTTATATTTGTCTCCAAGATACTTCAATAACTGTCATGGTATCATGTGCTCTACAGCCAATTCCTTGATTATCTTTGAATTTCAACTGTCTGCCATTTTTCCATATGTGACTTTATTCCTCAACCAAAGTTACATTCAAATAAACTCATGAAAGCCAATTAGTAGCATCTTCCATCGAGGACCTTATCATATACTGAAAGTAAAATGTCCTAACTCTATATCCAATTTCATAATTATTGAATTCATTAAACGCTTTCCTCTGTGAGCATCTTATCCAAACTCATGTCAAATGTTAATGGTCGATTCATCATCATGGGTCATATGTTCTCGTCTAGAAGCCTATCTCACTATTCTCATGAATTTGTCATTAGGATTGTCAATAATGTTCCTATTTATGCAAAGCAAAAAGTCTCTTATTCATCATCGAGTACCCTTACTAGGTCATGGTTGAATCCTTTGTCATCATCCTCTTTGTTCTTTCTTTGCTTGATGGTTTTCTTTGTAACCTTTCAGTCCAACAGTTCTATACTCAATCTAGTAGGGTTAGTCCTTAGGAAATTCCTTAAATTGATTTTTTGTACTTGGTATATGCTCATAACAACTAACTATTTGTCTAAAGGCCACGTAACATCGAATCTTACCTTATAATGTGCTGGCCACCTTAACTTTCTCCTTCCATCCCTATGTCAATATATCGTGCAATCTTTTATCAAGGCTTTATTGTCAATCATGCAGTCTGTATTTGTCAGGAGGTATCCTCATAGTGATTTTCTCAATTCCTCAAATTTTATTTTTCAAGTGCCTCCTTATTTTATCTTTGAAGTGCCTTCTCATACTTAGCTTATAATAGTAGTTCTCGTTCAATAACTACTTCATCAAGTTATGCTGAAGCTATTAAATCATCAAATTTGAAAAACACTCAGGTAAGCATGGAACATTTTTGTAGACATATAGAAAGACTTTATTTGATTATTTATTGATCTCCGTCCAGATATATCCTTGTCGTAATCTCAAGGGTCTCTAAGGTGATCGGTACTTATTTACCTTTCTTTTTAGGCATCTGTAATCACAAGGTAATTTACCAAACCTTAGTATGTGTTATCCTATTATCCCTTACTCTTTCATGGATGAAACCTGATTATAAGTTATTCTCCTCATAACTGGGCTATGAGTAACGTTAAACTGTGCTCTGATACCAACTATGACGACCCAGGTTTCCACATGCATTTTTAAATGAAAAATCTAAATTCCTAAGGTGGGACCCCGATTTGAAAAACAGTGCAATGCAGCAGAAAAATCTTTTGTTTTAAACTCATTTTGGAAACCCCGAGTGTCATTTGCTTTCACAACAACCAAGGTAGTTTTTGAAAAGCTTTAGAAATCATAAGTGTTTTTCCGCAGATCTATCCAGTCACAGCACACAGCCCAACTGTAAATAAATACAAATACATGTCAAAAGGGTTGAGAATTTACTTACATGTATAATTGTTTCCTTTTTGATTCACTTGCTCGTAGCACTAACATAGATGTCCTCTACTCGTGGATAGAATTATCCTAAAAAATGTTAAGGATAGGGTGAGTATATACTATACTCAGTAGGAGTCTATCACTACTAGTTTTGCAATGCATGCTATGTTTAAAATCAGGTGCTCTTAAAAACATGTGTATGTTCGAACAATCATGTTCAATATCGATATTAAAAACCACTGCCAAAGAATCTTGACGACTTAAAGAAATATCATAATCCAAGTCGAAAGTATCATATATCATAAACATAATGATATGCATCAGATGCTCAACTGAATCCAACTCATGGATATCTGGTATGGTATGGTCGACCAACCTCATATCATGCCATATGCAATGCACATAAGTCCATGAAACCATAGGGTCCAACTATGCCCACGACCTTGCCGTCGTGTGGTCCCCGGTTACCGTGGACTTATGTGCATTGCATATGGCATGATATGAGGTTGGTCAACCATACCATACCAAATATCCATGAGTTGGATTCAGTTGAGCATTTGATGCATATCATTATGTTTATGATATATGATACTTTCGACTTGGATTATGATATTTCTTTAAGTCGTCAGTATTCTGGTTTGGCAGTGGTTTTTAATATCGATATTGAACATGATTGTTCGAACATACACATGTTTCTAAGAGCACATGATTTTAAACATAGCATGCATTGCAAAACTAGTAGTGATAGACTCCTACTGAGTATAGTGTATACTCACCCTATCCTTAACATTTTTCAGGATAATTCCATCCACGAGTAGAGGACATCTATGTTAGTGCTACGAGCAAGTGAATCAAAAAGGAAACAATTATACATGTAAGTAAATTCTCAACCCTTTGGACATGTATTTGTATTTATTTACAGTTGGGTTGTGTGCTGTGACTGGATAGATCTGGGCAAAAACACTTATAATTTCTAAAGCTTTTCAAAAACTACCTTGGTTGTTGTGAAAGCAAATGACACTTGGGGTTTTCAAAATGAGTTTAAAACAAAAGATTTTTCTGCTGCATTGCACTGTTTTTCAAATCGGAATCCCACTTTAGGAATTTAGATTTTTCATTTAAAAATGCATGTGGAAACCCGAGTCGTCACAGTATATAAACTAAATTTTTGTTCGCACATTGGATAATTATAACATGGACTATTCTAGTTATTCGAATGGCTTGTGTGACTTTACTTGTGACAGTATGGATGATCCTGTAGAATGTATCTCTAACCATTCTTATGTTAGAAGATTATTATTTTACATATATGTGGAGGTTTTACCATTACTCTCTAAAAGAAGTTGATGAATTTCTTAAAATCATATATGTATTATTACTCTAATAATGTTTTCCAAAACAAGGAAAGTTTGCTACTTTCCAACTTAAAATCAATAAAGACTTGAAAACCTTGGGATGTTATAGATTTGGTATTAGAGCACATGCCACAATGATCAAAATTAAATTCATTGAGAGTGAATGTGTCAACACCTAAGAGGGTTAAGTACTAGACTTAGGTAGAGATCTTAGTTATAATGATTAGAAATGGAACCTTTGCTATTTTCAAATACCTCCACGGAGACATTGAACTGGCTTGCCATTATTACTAGATGAACATGCTGCAATAGATGGGGTCAAGGGTAGGGTCAACCTAGTAGATGAGGTCATTGATCTTTTGCTCTGCAGGATGACTTAGAGATTGCGAGCCTTAGCAGGCACAGATGGGGCATTATATGCAAAGGGAGAGGGACGTCCCCCAGCTGACAACCTTCTTGAGAGATTAAGGGGGATTTCTCCTAAGTTCACTGGTAGAGAAGGCCTAGAGGCGGCAGATACTTGGTTGTTCATTGTTGTGCATATATTTAGAGGCGATGATTGTACTAGAGGATTGTTGAGTTGCAGTGGCCACTTTCATTTTGACAAGTGATGTAGCGTAGTGGTGGCCAACTACTAGGAGGAGTTTCTTTGAAGATGGAAATGTGATTTCTTGTGAAGACTTCAAGGTCATCTTTATAGATAAATTTCTTTCCCCTAATCTTTAGAAGAGGATGGAACTAGACTTTATCATAGTCATGCCAGATGTTTGTTCTTTGGAGCTAAGGGCTGAACTTTGATCTAAAACTTTAGATTTCTACCTCACAACCCACCATTGTAGAGTGAGCTATAGAGCTAGCAACTATTTTAAAGCATGAGTTGAGAGACCTGAGCAGAGATCAAGGTTGATTTGGAGGGCTTAGACTAGCATTTGGTGACACTAAGGGGAGGAGATTTACCCCTGCCAGCATAGATGCATGACCTATCCGACTATGGATAGGTCAGGCCAGGAGTAGAGATTGTGGTCATGGAGTGTGCCAGAAATGTCAGTGTCATCATCCAGGCCAACCATTTTTTATAACAAGATGTTGTTTTATTTTGTGACCAATTGGGCCACTTAGCATAGGACTATCCTAGGGCTAGCAAACAGGGTTAGCCTTTGCAAGATTAGGGACAAGACTAGGCATTTTCCAGGACCAAGTGCCTAGGAGTTAGGGGCGAGTGTTCACCCTTACTACTTACCAGGCTCGGGCATTTAATGCATTTGTGGAAGGTACTCTTCTTATTTTAGATTGGTAGCTATACTCAGGTGCTATTTCATCCTGGTTGGACCCATTCTTTCACTTCGAATAGTTTTGATGCACATATATATAGTAATAGTTTGAACAAGATGTACTAATTATAATCTCTGGTGAGAGATTCAGTGCAGACCTAATTGTCTTGGGTAGTACAGATTTTGATATTATATTAGGCATAGACTAGTTGGCTAAGCATGGAGCTATAGTCAACCATAGGATGAAGCAGATGGTGATGTACATCGTGCAATGAAATTCGTGCTAGGATAGGCATACTTGCCTATAAGTTACGAGGGATACGAGGCAGTTGCTAGATTTGTTTTGACCTTTTTATCCATATGTATGCAATCTCAGGGATGAAATTCTTATAAAACGAAAAGAATGTAATACCGGTGAATACATGATTGTGATAAGTAAATGCATACATTTACCAAAAATAAGGTAAATTTTTCAAAACTATTAAGTTTACGTTTTAAGGGTAAAGGAGAAGAATAGAATGAATGGGTTGAGAAATTAGGTTAGTTTAACCCCTTGGAATTGATTGTTAAGTTATTTTGGAGGTTTAGAAACAAAGTTTCCAAAGAAAAAGGGGATTTTCACAAATTCCATTAAATTGACCTTAAGAGATTTCCCAAAATAAAAATATAAAATTAAAACCAAATTTAGAGTTAAGTTGAGGATTTTTGTAGACCATTAATAGGCATAGACCTTAATCTAAACTCCATTCAAAGCCTTGGTGAAATTCCAAGAACTAGCTAGAAATTTAAAAATGAGTACAACACTATCCAGGGTACAATTGCAAAATGTACCCTGAACAAGATATAACTGAGAAAAACTAGGTAAATGGGAGGTTTTATTTGAAAATACACTTGAGTGGATTAGGTCCTCATGGATTAAATTAGCGCCATCTATGTGGGCAGGCACCAGCCAAGGGCAGCTAGCTCCCTATATGTTCCCTAACTCCCACATGCAAAATAACTTAGCTAAGTATAAAATTAAGAATAACTCAAGCTGGGAATTTTTCCAAGCATTAAAGAAGAGGGTGTGAACTAGTTTGTGGAAAGGAGAAACTGTGGGTAGAAGGAGGAGGCTGGGAACAAAGAGCTAGGAGTAAGAGGATTGGGGTGAGATTTCTCAGGACGGTAGGAGGAGAGTGAGTTTGGGCAAGGAAGGACTACATGAGATGTTACATATTTGGTATCAGAGCACATGCCACACTAATCACAATTAAAGTCATTGAGAGTGAATTTTGTCAACTCTTAGGAGGGTTTACTCCAATAATAGGTAGAGATCTTAGTTATAACGATTATAAAAGAAGTCTTATTAGAACCTTGGTTGTTTTCAAATGCCTCCACGGAGACATAGGGCTGGCTTGCCATCACCACTATATGTGCAAGTAATGGAAAATGGGGCTAGGGGTAGTGGTATAGCTTGTGTCTACCCAACAATGAGGTCATCAATCTTTTGTTCCAAAGGATGACTCAGAGGTTGTGAGCCTCAACTGGCACATCAAGTGCAAATGGGGTAGTAGATGCAGTGGGAGAGGGGCATCCCCCAGCAGACAACCTTCTTTAGAGATTAAGGAGGATTGCTCCTAAGTTTGCTGGTAGAGAAGGCCTAGAGGCAGCAGATGCTTGTTTGTTCATTATTGTGCTCATTTTTGAGGTGATGGTTGTATCGAAGGTCAATCCAACATAGATGCATGACCTATCCGCCCAGTAATAAGTCAAACCAAGAGTAGGGTTAGTGATCACAGAGTGTGACAGAGATGTTAGTGTCATCATCCAAGCTGACCATGTTTTACACCAAGTTGATGTTTCTTTGTAGCCAATTAGGCCACTTGGCTTGGGATTGTTCCGGGCGAGCAAATAGGGACAACTTCAGTGAGATCAAGGACGAGACCAGGAACCTTTTCAGGATTAGATGCTCAAGAGTCAAGACAAGTGTTCACCCTTACTACCAACCAGGCTTGTGCATCTAGCGCCATCGTGGAAGGTACTCTTCTTATTTTAAATTGGTAGATATACTCATGTACTATTTCATATTGGTTTGACCCACTCTTTCACTTAGCATAGTTTTGATGCATACTTATATATATATATATATATATGTTGCAACAGTTTGATCAAGACATATTGATTATAGTCTTTGGTGAGAGATTCAGTGCTTTACTAATTGTCTTAGGTATCATAGATTTTGATATTATATTAGGCATAGACTAATTGGTTGAGCGTGGAGCTATAGTTGTCCATAGGATGAAGCAGATGATGTTGTACACCATGCAATGTGATTCATGGTAGGATAGGCATACTTTCTTATAAGTTTAGAGGGATATGAGGTAGCTCCTAGAGTTGTTATGACCTTTCTCTCCATATGTATGCAATCTCGGGGACTAAATTTTTATAAAGGGGGGAGAGTGTAGTACTTGTAAATACATGATTCTGATAAGTAAATCCATACATTTACAAAAAATAGGGCAAATTTTTTCAAATTATTAATTGTATGTTTTAAGGGTAAAGGAGAAGAATAGAATGTGCATGTTGAGAAATTAGGTTAGATTAACCCCTTGGAATTGATTGTTAAGTTGTTTTGGAGGTTTAGAAACAAAGTTTCCAAAGAAAATTGGGAAATTAAAAAATCACATTAAATTAACCTTAAGCAATTTTCCAAAAGAAAAATATAAAAATAAAACTTAAATTTGAGTTAAGTTGAGGATTTTGGTAGTCCATTAATAGGTAAAGACCTTAACCTAAACTCCATTCAAAGCCTTAATGAAATTCCAAGAAATTAGCTAGAAATTTAAAAATGTATAGAACACTATCCAGTGTACAATTGTAAATGTACCCTGAAAACAAAACTATGTAAATGGGAGGTTTTATTTGCTGGCCCCCCAGATGTGAGGAGAGTATGCTTTTAGTGTAGTTTCTTTTGATCAAATCCATGTATAGGATCTCATTTTAGGAATGCACACGACTTAAATTTCTATTGACACATTGGATAACTATGAGATGGACTGTTCTAGTTATTTGAATGGCTTGGATGATTTACTTGTAACAGTATGGATGATCTTGTGGCATGTATCTCTAACTGTTCTTAGGTTAGAAGATTATTTTTTAACATATATGTGGAGGTTTTGCAGCAACTCCTGAAAAGAAGTTGATGAATTTCTCATAATTATATATGTATTATCACTCTAATAATGTTTTCTAAAACAAGGAAATTTTTGCTGCTTTCCAATTTAAAATCAATAAAGGCTTGAAAAAGTCAGGAAGTTACACTAAAGTAGGGAGAAAAAGGCACCATGTCTTGCACAGTTTTGGTAGGAAAATAATTATGCCCAAATCTCTACTTGAAAACTCCAATTTTGGCTCAAAACATATAAAATAAACCCATGGGTCTTCATGCTAGGACATGATATTTTGAATGCATGCTAAAGATTTTCCTTGCATTGGACAAATTACCATTGGTTTTTAGGTGCAAAAAAAAAAAAAAGAAGGAGAACAACACCATTTTTCTTGCACATTTCATGTAGGAAAATGGCACCACTTCTCCACCCGTTTGGCCTCCTAAAGAATGTAGGGAAGATAAGGAATGATTAAACCCAGGAAGAGCAAGAGGATCTTAGTGGAACTTTGGAGAAGAATTTAGGAAGAACCATTTTGAATGAACTAGTAGAGTGCGCACCATTTCCTACTTGTTATGTCCAAGAAAATGGCGCCATTTTCCTCCCCCTTTTTCTTAATGGAAATTTAGTAAAATACAAAAAAGTTAGATTAGAAGTATTGTCTTTTGCTAAAATATGAATGCTTGACTGCTATAATGGATTTCCTACAAAATTTTTTGAAAACAAAGGCTCTTATAAGGTAAGCTAATAGGCAGTATTGCATTATTTCATTTATGGTTTGGGTAGTGGAGTGATGTGAAACAAGGAAAGGTGCAAGTGTTGAGGCATATATGTAGGCATTAGTTTCCTTTCTTTGTAATTGCATTGTACATTTAATTGCTTTATGGTGGATGTTTACATTGATAGTAAGCCTCATCACCATATCTTTGGCCCACCTAGGTAATCAATTCAACTCCTTGTATATTCATGATCCTAGTTCTTAAAGATTAATTTAAAATCAAGTAATAAGAAACTTAGGGTTTTGAGCTTGTAGACCCTTTTAGAAGGAGGTGATCTATTGCCACTAGTGGCTTTTAAGCATCGTGGTTATAATGGGTATCCAAAATCCAAGTAATTTTTGCACCCTTTTCATTGATGTTTGTCTAGGTCTAAACAACTCCTTACAGGAGAAAATGTAATAACCATAGTAAGAAGTAGTTAAGCCTAGATAAAAGGAGGAGATGTCTAGATCTAAGTCTAAACTTGCCACCCTACAAATTAATAAAGTTTATCAAAATAGCTAGTTAGTGGACTATTAAGATTGATTGCACTCATTGAGTTAGGAGTTACATTTAAAGTTAGGTTGCTTCATTTAGATAGGTTTTCATTTTAGTGCATGCAAGGTCGTTCACTCCAAAACACTAAATTAGTACCATTTGATCTTGGGATTGAATGAATCCATAGGCAAGGGGTAAGAAATCAAATTCCTAACCCCATGGCAGACCCACTAGTTATAGTTGAGCACAATGCCATAAGAGACTTCTATGCACCACTCCAGTTACTCCTACCAATGCAGACCACTTTGAACTTAAACCTAGACTAACCCTAACCCTTTGAACTTAAACCTAGAGTCATACAGTTACTCCTATGCTTTTGTGGGAGAGAGAGAGAGAGAGAGAGAGAGAGAGAGAGAGAGAGAGAGAGAGAGAGAGAGAGAGAGAGAGAGAGAGAGAGAGAGAGAGAGAGAGAGAGAGAGAGAGAGAGAATCCATACCTACAGATGAAGGAATTCCTTAACATTTGTGCAACATTCAAATTTAAAATGTTTTAGATTATTCTATTAGACATTGGTTGTTTCCCTTCTTATTGAAAGATAAGGCCAAATCATGGTTAAATCCATTAGAGATAAGTTTCGTTGCCACATATGACCAGTTGTCTAAAAAATATCTAAATAAATTCTTCCTCGTCTATAAGACTAATGCCCTTCATAGGGAGATTATCAATTTCTAGCAAAGAGATGATGAAAAATATTATGAATACTGGGAAAGGTGGAATGAATTGCTACAAAAATAGCCCTATTATAAATTTGAAAAATGGCAGTAAGTTTAGTAATTCTATGAGGCACTAACACCTCAAAATAAATAGATAGTAGATGCAGCAAATGGAGGCACCCCCATGTTGAAAAATGAGAGAGGCATATGAATTTTTTGAAACTTTAGTTGAAAATTTTCAACAACGGGATTATTCTAATAGGAGGGAGAAATGACCACAGAGGTGTCATATAAGCTTGACTTAAATGAAAGAATGGACAAGGGTGAGAATCTGTTATAGAAAATGGATGTGAGATTTGAAGCCTTCATAGCTAGCAATGCATCCACAAAACCTTCATAGGAGGTTTATTCTATTTGTTCTATCCTAGCACTCTTAACATCAACTTATCCATCTAATAGTGTGTTTCTTGATGCCTTTTTGAACGAGCGAATGAAATGGACACATAATGCAACCCTAACAACAATAATCCTTATTCTAAGACCTACAATCTAGGATAGGCTAGGCATTTGAATTTCTCATTATCTAAAAATAAGAGCTAAGAGGGTCCACTTGGGATTCCTCAAAATCTTTCCTTGTGCTTCAATGCCACAGCAACCACTTTCTCAACATTTTTACCAACAAAAAAGGAATCTGTTTAGTGAGAAAACCCTAAATCTATTTATGTAGAGTTCTCTATAGTTCCAGAATAATATTAAACAAACCCTATAATACAACTTGCAATCCATTGCAAAGTTTGAATATAAGATGGACAGGTGTTGGCCACCATAAGTGAAAGAGAGCAAGGAAAATTTCTTAGTCAATGTATTCCAAACCCTAATGGACTATTTGAAATGGGTTGAAGTTCAAATACTGAAAGACTTCCTAAGCAAGCCAAGTTGATAACGACCCTTCAGAGTAGCCATCAAATAGATAATAAAGTAGCAAACTGAGGAAGACTTAGAGGAGAATGAACAAGCTAAAATTAAGGAGAAAGAGAACCGATAAAAACCTACTACTTCATTTGAGCCTATAGTGGAGGCATCTTATATGCTTAGAGCCCCATTCCCTCAATTGTTAATAAGGCTAAGAAAGGAATTAATTTCCATGAGATAATGGATGTGTTTAAGCATGTGCAGATTAATATTCTATTACTTGATGCTATTAAAGACATTCCTTCTTATGCCAAATTTCTCAAAGAGTTGTGCACCCATTAGCGCAAGCTTAATCTCACAAGAAATCCTTCCTCATCCAGCAAGTGAGCTCTTTGATCCAGCAGGAGACCCCTCATAAATTTAGAGATCTAGGTTGTCCTACCATTTCTTGTGTTATTGGATATCATGTCATTGATAGGGCACTATTAGATTTAAGGGCAAATATAAATTTATTGCCATATTGTCTAAGAGCAACTTGGGCTCAATGACCTTAAGCCAACCAATACCACTTTCCAGTTAGCAGATAGATTAGTAATGATTCTACATAGTATGGTTGAGGATGTTTTAATATAGGTGGACCAATTTTACTTCCCTGTAGATTTTATTGTCCTAGATTTCCATCTTATGAGAGAACCTAATAGTCAGATCCTAGTAATTATCGAACAACCATTTTTGGCAACGTCCAACACCATCATCAATTGTTGTGATGGTGTGATAAATTTGTCTTTCAGCAATATGAAAGTCAAACTCAATGTTTCCAATGTCGATCATGAGTAAGACTTAGATGAATCTTGTGTAGTTAATTTAATTGAAGGTCTAATTTGATATGCTAATCCACCATCATCTATTCCAAATCCATTTGAGGCATGTCTAGTGCACTTTAATTGTAATTTTGATATAGAAAAATACATAGATGAGGTGAATAATCTTTTAGATGCTACGTCAATAATGGATACCTTCAAATGGTGGAACCTCTTCTTCCTGTTCCAGTACCATCAATAGAAAAAGCACCTACATTGTTCCTTAAGCCAATCCCAAAAAATCTAAAATATTATTACTTAGGACCAAATGAATCGATGCCTATAATCATAGCCTTAGATCTAGATAAAGAATAAGAAGGTAAACTTCTTGATGTTTTCTAAAAATGTAAGACAGCTTTCGGGTGGACCATAGCGGACATTAAAAAAATAGTCCTGTTGTGTGTATAGATAGAATTCACCTGGAAGAAAATGCTAAACCATTTAGGAGAACACATAGGAGACTAAACCCTAATATGAAACAGGTAGTGAGAGACGAAGTGCTAAAACTCCTAGATCTTTGTGTCATCTGCCCTATATCCAACAACACTTGGGTCAGCCCAGTTCTGCTTATACCTAAGAAGTCACAAGTCATGGTAATCCTAAATAAGGATAACGAGCTAGTTCCCACTCTCATGATCATTGATTGGGTAGTTTGTATAGATTACTGAAAATTGAACTTGATCACAAGGAATGACCACTTTTCTCTACCCTTAATTGATCAAATGCTAGAAAGGTTAGCATATCATAGTTATTACTACTTTGCTGATGGTTACTATGGCTATAACGAAATCCTCATAGCACTTAAAGACCAGGAGAAGACTAACTTCACCTATCCTTTTGGGACCTCTGCCTACCATCATGTCTTTTGAACTTTGTAATGCTTTAGCTACTTTTTGAAGGTGCATGTTAAGCATATTTTTGATATGGTGGAGAGGTTCTTAGAAGTGTTTGTGGACAATTTTTCACTATTTGATTATTCATATGATGAATGCTTACACCATTTAAAACGTGTCTTCAAGAGGTGTTAAGTGTTTAATTTTGGCCAAAAGACCCCTAATTTAGCATTTAATTAGACCATCTAACTCATTAATTTGGTATTTTTTTGGATAAAATTTATCTCAAATTGACCATCTAACTGTAAATTGTCAAAATTAACGGTCAGATGATCAATTGAGCTATGTGGACACTTAATGTATGGTTTAGATGACTCTAATCTAGTCTTTGGCCTTGTAGATCAACTAAAGAGGGTTGGATTGCTCAGATTGATGTTCAACAGTGCAAATACATCAAAAGAGTAATGGGTGGATCAGATTAAATTTCAACAGTGTAGATCATCTTGAAGATCAATCAGGCAAGAGTTTCCTAAAGAAAGAGGAATTCTAATAAGGAGGGGAAACATGGATGAGAATGGAAGTTCGTAGGAAGTTTCCTAGTAGGAAACTAGATCCTAAAGATAAGGTGAGAAGAATTAGGAAGGGGAAAAATCTATATGTGGGGAGAGATGTAGGAAAGTTTACGGAGTTTTTGAGTTTAGGGAGTTTTTGAGTTTGGACTATTTTTGCTTCCTTATTTCATCATCTTTTATTGTTTCATTGTATTGTTTCCTTTTTCATGCACCTATCCCTTTTCACTCCCCATCCATCTCTATCTCTCTCCATTTTTTCATCATGAATCAGACACCTCTAGTTCCCAGATCCACCACCCATCTTCCACTTCATCCACTGCACAAAGTGTTACACCCATCAACACAAATCCCCGTCTCTGTTCACCCATTCCTCTATCTTCCTCATATCTCCCTCCCTCAGTTTACCTCTTTTGATCCTCTGCACCAGTCATTGTTTCACTATTAGTTGGTGATTTGGTTTTACCAACATCAGTCATCCAGCCTAGAACCCTAAGCGCCAATCCTTGCCCTCTGATTGCACCGTCCTTGGCCCCCATCACCATTCTTTCCCTCTTGTTTTCTTTGTACTTCCAACAACTGATCCCATCTCTTCCAGTACCAGTACCAGCACTGCACTCCTCTGCTCCATCTCTTCCAATACTAGCACCGCACTCCCTGCTCCATCTCTTCTCGTACCAGCACCAGCCTCAGGCCAGACCAATTTCTGTCACTAGATCCAGGACATCCAAATGAACCAGACGATGTTCAGAAGCCTAAACATTGTCTTCCTTTGCTCAGTCTAGTCCATGCACCACCGCACGACACACAGAGTTCCTCGGGTCCTACTTCACTCTGCTCCCACGGCCCATCTCTCCATTGGCCGCGCTCATCGTCGTCACCGACTTAGGCATGAGATCAGCATGGCTAGTTGATGAGACTAGATCCAAGCCTCACCTGACAAGCTTCCATAGGCCCAGGTGACTTCTAGGACCGGGTGACACCCCATCTCTCTAGCTGCTTGTTTCTAGCAGTATCTACTCTAGCCGGGCCAGTTGACGATGCCACAGCACCAGCCAACACCGTCATCTCCACAATCTCTGGCGATGCCCATCTTCTCCTTCTCCTTCTACGGCTTTGGTTACACTGTTTATTTTTTGTTTACGAGAAGTTTCATGAAAAATTCCCTTTTTGCCCTTAGGAGAATATTTCAAAATACATTTTCTATTCTATTACTGTTACTATTTGTATTTTATACTATTTCAGTTTTGATTATTTGCGTTCTGTGTTATTTCGTAGTTAATCCAAGAACTATCTTATCTGTTCTTGTTTAACCAAATCAAGGGTTCTGGTTTAACTACGAGAAAACTCTTATTTCTTATGTGTTTTACTTCATAATTTCAATTTAGAACTTGTTTTTAGGATAGTTTCTAGTTTAGTTGCTATTCTTGATCTTCAATTTGAATTCTAAAATTAGGTCTAAGCCATTAATTCTTAAATTCCTTAATTAGACTAGATCTCTAAAAATTTGAAGAATTTGACAAATTCATCTGTCAAATCATTAATCAAGGACGTATTGAATATACTGATGAAGTTTGATAAAAATTTGTGATACTAGAATTGAAGAATTGGATAGTATTTAAGCTAGGGAAGTAGTTTTTTCTTCTTTTTTTTTCTAGTTTTAGTTTTAATTAAGGTTCTGTTGTTTTTCTCCTTTTCTTTCTGGAATTAGACCTCTGTAATTTCACTTTTAAACCAAATATGATGTCTGATTTTTTTTTAATTTTAAAATAATTAGAATTTATTAAAAACTCCAATTTCTAAAAGTGCGTCCTTGTGGGATCGACCCGTACTTGCATTAGCTGTACCACAATAGCCCGTGCACTTGCGAAAAACAACAACAGGAGGTTTCAGGAAAATAATTTAGTTCTAAACTATGAAAAATGTCATTGTTCTAGGCCACATTGTATCACATAACAGCATATAAGTAAACAAAAACCAAAGTCAATTTAATCTTTAACTTTCCTCCTCCAAGGATGGTGAAGGAAAATCGCTCATTTTTAGGACATGTTAGTTTTTATAGATGATTCATCAAGGACTTCAGTAAAATTGCTAAGCCACTATGTAATTTATTTATGAAGGAGGTAACTTTTGACTTTGAGGATGATTGTATGAAAGCATTTCAACACTTAAAGGCTGAATTAACTTCTACACTTATTATTCGACTGTTAGATTGGAATGCATCATTTGAAATAATTGTGATGCTTTAAACTCTGTGATTGGGGTTGTTTTGGGGCAACGTTCTCATAAACTCCCCCATGTGATATATTATGCTAGCAAGACACTCAATGATGCAAAATTCAATCATTCCACTATCGAGAAGGAGTTGTTGATAGTTGTTTTTACCCTAGAGAAGTTTAGATCTTACTACAGGATCTAAGGTCATTTTTCATTCAGACTATGCAGCATTAAAATACCTTCTTTCTAGGAAAGATACCAAACCTAGCATGATCCAATGGATACTATTTCTTTAGAAGTTTGATTTAGAAATTGGGGATAGGGAAGGTTTTGAAAATGTTATGGAAGACCATTTATTTAGGTTAGTTGTAGAGTCTACTAGCACGAATGCGCTTATAATGGAAACATTCATTGATTAACAATTGTTGCACACTTCTGAATTGCCTTGGTATGCTGGTATATTCAATTATCTTGTCATAGGTCAAATTCTTAATCACTAGTCCAAACAAGATAGGAAAAGGTTTATTGCCGGGGTCAAACACTTTCTCATGGGACGATCCTCCTTGTTCAAGTATTATCTTGATCAGGTTATTAGAAGATGTATACTAGATAGTGAACATCATAAATTATTTCCTTTTGCCATGACCATGCATGTGCGGCCATTTCATTTCCAAAAAGACAGTTGTAAAGATTTTACACTGTGGTTTTTATTGGCCCACCATTTTTAGGAATTCACATGCTTATTCCATAGCATGTGCTAGATGTCAGCAGTGAAGGAGTATAGGAAAAAAATATGATGCCCTTAAATCCCATTCTTATCATTAAGCTTTTTGATGTTTGGAGCATTGATTTATGAAACCTTTTCTAACTCCTTTGGTTATGTGTACATCATTGTGGGAGTGGACTATGTGTCTAAATGGGTAGAAGCCATACCACGTAAGACCAATGCCCACAAGGTGGTGGTCATACTTTTAAAGGAAAAGATATTTGCATACTTTGGTACCCCAATGGTCATAATTAGTGACAGGAGAAACACTTTTATAATAAAGTGTATGAGAACTTAATGAAAAAATATGGTGTTACCCATAAGATTGCTACCCCTTAGGTAGAAGTATCAAACAGGGAGATAAATTGAATCTTAGAAAAGATAGTCAATACAAATAAGAAAGACTAGTTCTTAAGACTTAGTGATACTTTATGATCATATCATAATACATATAAGACCCTTATAGGCATGTCACCCTACCACCACCCAATAAAACTTGAGCACAAAGCATATTGGGCCATTAAAAAGCTCAGTTTTTACTTAGATAATGTTGGCACCCACATAAAGTTCTAATTCAATGAGTTGGACAAGCTTAGGAAAGATGCACATAAGTCTGACAAGATATACAAAGACTGCATAAAAGTCCATCATGACAGACACAACTTATGAAAGTCCTTTACCTAGGACAAAAGGACCTCGTGTGTAATTCTAGATTGCATCTATTTCTTGGAAAACTTCATTCTCGAGGGACCCTGTATAGTATGACACGTTTATTGTCATGGGGTCGTTGAGATAGAAAAGTTTAGAGAGATTTCCAAAGTAAATAAGCAAAGGTTGAAACCCTAGCTAGAGTTGGTCAACTTTGAAGTAGAAGAAATTTTCGTAGAGGAACTAGTCTACCAAGACCCACCTTAGCATGTCCCATGACACCTACATCAGTCACAAGATTTGCATTCATTATTGTATTTTATGGGTATTACATACTATCATCTTTTAGAGGGTAGAGGCTATCAATTTTTGGAGGGTTATATATAATTTTATATTTTCTTTAGTCTATAAAAATTTTGAAAAGATTTCAGTATCTTTGTTTTGGTCATTTGCTAAGAATAAAGAAAGGAGTACTAACTTTGTTTCCTAAATATTTATTGAATCTGATAGGTTTCAAGAAACCTAGGAAATGATATAGGCCATCCTTGTTTTAGCTTAGAGACATAAAGCCTATCCATTATATTATAACACTAGTTAGACCCTTTGAGCCTCTTGGTAAGCCTTTTCTTTTCAAAACCCCATTTACCTTGACCACAAAACCCCAGTTAAGTATCCATTATCCATTATCTATCTTTCAAAAATGAGTAGAGAAGGTAGAAAAAATTCAAAAAGGACAAAAGTCTAACAAGTGAAAAATATCAAATTGTTTACAAAGAAAAGCCTTTCTTTTAAATAAATGCAAAATAAATATAAAAAAAAAAGTTGAGAGAAAGGGAAATAGAAAAGATGTTCACTTTAGTGCATTCAAAAGTAAAGTTATCCAACATTTATTAAAGATCTCTACTCAGATTTGAAACTTTAAATTCCTTTTATCCTTTCTTTCAGAATCATTCCCATGCCTACACCTACATTTCATCCTATATAAAAACTTGTTGATCTTAAGGTTGAAAATATCTTTAATGAGGATGTAAGTAGGAAGAAATTAAGGTGAATTAACCAAATTAGTAGTCCATGTGTTATAAATTAGAATGTTATTTCTAGGGTTTTTTTTTTATAACATATGCATTTCTAAGACAATGATTTAAAAGTTTGATATTTTGTAGGTTCAAGACCTAATTTAGAGTAGTATATGAATTATTATACTCTTTTAGGATTTAATCAGGGTTTTTAATCTTTTGTAGGTAATGAGATGATGATCCAATGGCCAAGATCGATCGAGATGTGAATTGATGATCAAGGTCAAGCAAAGGTTCAAGATCATTCCAAGGCACACAAAGGAAGCAATTAGAAGAACCAAAGGTGATTATAGTGGATCCATGCAAAGTCCATACAAGTCTATCACCTTGTATGAAGTAAAGCCATGAAAGTCACCTAAGCCATTAAGGAAAAGCTAGGAGAAGCTAAGCAATTTAAGCCATTGAAGTGAAGGATATGAGCCATGAAGTCGAGCCATAAGAGCCATCAAAGTGAGCCTTGAAGCCTTATAAGCCATGCCACATAGAGCCACATGATTGAAGGAGTTTTCAAGCAATAATTCCATGCATGTTTTTGTTTCTATGTCATTTAAATTCCTAGTTTAAATCAAGTCCAATCTTTGTTTGGCTAGGATAAGTGATTTAAATAAGATCTAACCAACATACAATTCTATGAGATTCCTTGTGAGATTGACCTCACTCACGTGCAATTACTACATTGATTTCTGCACTTGCGAGTAATTTTAAAGCTACACCAAAGATCTAATGGAACTATCATAGATCATAGGAGCCTCAAGTACTTGTTCACATATATCAATATCAACATAAGGAAATAGTATTGGTTAGAGTACTTGAAAGACTTCAACTTCACCATATAGTAACATCCAAGCAAGGCTACCATATTCACTCATGCCCTTAGTAGGAAGTTGGGTGGCATGATCATCAACACCACCATTAAATTGACTTTCTTGGATCAGATTTTATAGGCATAGCAATCATGTGAGGAGACATAGGTATTGTGTGGTAGAGGGGGTTTTGAGAATGGGGGATGGTGGAGTCAGATTTCATAGTAGATTGATTGTGTTGGCCATTTCAAGACTGAGATAGAGCATTAAAGGTAGCTCATCATTCCATGGAATGAAGAAGGACATTGGTGAGTGTGTAGGGTGGTGTATCATGTATCAGCAACACAAGGCATAACCTTAGAGGCCCATAGGGTTACTAAGCTTTCAGTTTGGAAGTGGGAACATGCTACAATGGATTTCATGGCTATGTACCCAAGACATCTAGCAGACATGATGTGATTTGTATTGTGGTAAATCAACTTTCCAAGTTGGTTCATTTCCTGTCCATTAGATAGAACAGTCTTGTTAGAGTTATGCCAAGCTCTACATCTAAGAGATGCATGTTTTGAAAAAGACAATGCTAAGGCATACTTCAATTGAATTAATGACAGAAGAAAAAATTAGTCAGCATGTGAGCTTGAGTATTATTAGAACATCCGTAATAAGAGGTACACATAAATTGAACAATAACTTCAAGTCTAACATAATTAACATGATACTAGGAAAAGTCTAAAGCTCTCAAAATACAGACTCTCAAGTAAAATCCTTGTTAGGTAAAAGCCTCAATAATGCAATGTTGTTGATTGTTTAACCGCAAGTGTAGCCGCTATTGTAGTGTAGCTTATGCAAGTACGGGTCGATCCCACGAGGACTTGATTTAAAATGATGGAGTTTTCAATAAAATTCAATTAATAAAAGAATAAAAACAAAGACTATACTAAAAATAAACTAAAATCCAACTTTATTCAATTTCTGCAGTTTGCACAATTATTTATTCAAAAGACAACAGAAAATAAAACTAAAAGGCATCCTGGATAAGCTTGTCCTTGGATTGCACTGTCCCTGGATTGCATTGTCCTTGAATAGTCTGTCCTGTATTGCACTATCCTTGAATAGTCATAATGAAGATAAGGTAAAACCAGAATAGCACAGGGACACAGTTGGAATTAAATCAGGGACTCAGTTGGAATTAAATCAGGGACTCAGTTGGAATTAAATCGGGGACATGGTTGGTATTAAACATGGGACATGGATAGAATTCTTCTCGGGACACAGTTGGTATTTTCGTCAAAGGACAGATTTGTAATTTCTGAGATCTGCCAAGGGTAGAACCGTAATTCTCTGGGGTTTCTAGTTTTTCACAAAAAACCAGGAAAACACGGTTGGAACCGGAGAAGAGGGGAAGAAAGGAAGAGGAAGGAGGAAAGAGAAGGAGGATTGCGGGAGTGCGTTGGGAATGGAAACCCAGTTTGGGTTTCCAGTCCTAGACCGTCTGGTGAAGAGAAGTGAGAGGGTAGATAAGCTGGGAAGGGGAGAAGTAGAGGTAAGGGGGTTTCCGTTTTTGTGCGATCTGGGCAAGGTGAAGAGAAGAGAGATGGTAGGAGAAGGAGGGATGTAGGGGTGCTTGATCTCGGTGGAAAAAAAACGACGCCCCTTCTGGGCTTTGTTTGGCGGTGGGAAAGATGGGCAGACAGAGAGAAAGTGAATGAGAGAGAGAGAGAGAGAGAGAGAGAGATGGGAGGAGAGGAGGAGTACGGGAAAGTGATAGGGAGATAGAAGGAGAAGAGGGGGCTACGAAGATGGTGTTGGTGCAGAGGAGAAGGTGGGACGGGCTGGCATAGGTCGGCTTGACCAGAGATAAGAGAGAGAGATCGTTGTTGGGTTTGGCTGAACGACCACTCGACATGGAGACCGGATCTGAGCGATAAACAAAAGAGTAGAACGAGAGGGAGAAGGGATAAATAGTAGATTGGGATAGGTGCGTGGATGACAATGGAGATGAAGAATGGGAGAGCTGGGCGGTGATTGAGAAGATGAGAATGATGAGGGAGTGGTGATTGGGAGTTCGTTTGATTCAGGTGTAGTGACGAGGGAGAGGAGAGATGGTGGGAGAGAAGAGAGAGGGCGAGCCCAGCCTCCTAAGGGAAAAACCATCCCTTGAAGAGAGAGGGGAAGGGGAATAAAAAGGAGGGGAGAGACAGAGACGTGAAATAGAGGGAGATTAGAGGGAGAGACGTGTAGGTGAGAGGGGGATAAGAGGGAAAGAGAAAAGATAAAAGTGAGGAGAGAGAATAGGAAGATAAGAGAGAAAGGATAGAGAGAAAGAATTGGGTGGGGTCCACTAGAATTTTAGTCTTGCTAGAACTTTGCAAGTCTTCAGAGTCTTTAGTCTCTTTCCATGAAACTTTATCTGATCTCCATCTAATATCCTTGATTCGATCTGGAGCGTCCATGCCTGAGTTGACCGATCTGTAATGCACAGGACCCAATTAGTGCAATCTAAACCGTTCATTAGCTTTAATAATCATCTAACCACTAAATTTTACAATTCAATGGTTGGATGGCCAATTAAAGCTAAAATGAAATATTTGATGTAAATCTTAAAATTAATGGTCTAGATGCTCTAATCAAATACTAAATTAGGGGTATTTTGACCAAAATTGAACACTTAACAAATGCGCTATGAGTGATTCTCTACTAAGGAAATTAATAGAGCTTTCATAAATGCTCAACAAAATCATGTGAAGTACCCATTCATAATGTATGGGGTGACAATTTAGTCCTATCACTAGGACAATGGCAACTTCTATTTTGCTAGCTAAGATATCTACACTATCCAATTCTCCTAGATGGTCCAACTCTCCTAGACTATCTGCAGATAGATCCACACTATCAAATGCTACTGGACTATCAGCAAATACATATCACACTATCCAACACTCCTGGGCTATTGAACTCTCCTAGACTATCAATTGATACATCCCACACTGTCCAACACTCCTAGACTATCCAATAGGCCTTGTAGCCACTCAATGAGCATTAGGGTTTACATACTCAAGAAACCATTAAGCAATTCCCTTTATCATCAAAGTAAATGCCTCTTATGCCTTACAACTACTCCATGAGAGCATGCCTTAAAAATCCCAATCAATTCGGTAAATAACTTTATAAATCAAATGTAATTTGAAACATAACAAGGTTTAGGTTTTTACATGCGCCAAAAACCTAACTAAAAAGTCTCAAATGATTTGCAATGTGTGGATATTTTCATATATACTGCTATGATTCATGTGCCATCACAGTTTCAAAATCAAAGTCCTACTAGTCATAGACTTGTTACTATGTTCACATGTCCTCTTTGTTTACTCAGTGTCACAAATAAGACTAAAAAGCATGAAATCCAAGTATCACAAGTTACTCTACAATTTCACACACAGCCACAAATGAAATAAGTAGGAATTATTAGTGAAACAATCACTATTCAAATAATCATACTATGAGTCATGTAAGTACTCACCAATTGGTTTAAAAACATGTGTTGGTGTGTCTTGTTCATACTATTTCATAAGTGCACGTTAGAAGCTTTCTTGATAGAAATGCTCAAGCTTGTTACTAAGTATGTGCCTTATTATTTAGAGTTTAAGGTCTCAGATTAGTCCTTCTTACTGTCTCTATTTTCATATAGGATTTATATTCTTTTGGAGCTTAGTTATTCTTAACTCCTTTTCTATTGTAGGTTCCAAGTCCTTAAGGTAATTTAATGGAGGTCTTCACTAGGTAGAGTGTTACCATGCTAACACTATAGATTCACATTTGGGCTTATGTGCTCCTTAGAATGTTTCTGTTAGCTTGTAAAATGTTTAGCCATATCTGCAATGCCATTAGTTAATTTCCATACCACCCTACGTCCATGTTTTTCCTCATCATGATTCATGATGCTTGGTAGTCTATGTATTTGTTACTTGTTATCAAGTTTATCTTATAGCTCTAACTGCAGGAAATTGCACTCTATTACATCCCTAAGATCAATGTCCTTACTAAAACTTTTCCAGGGGAAATTGGCTTACCATGTTTTTACTTCATGCTTAAATCATCCTAGCGATTAAGTTACCATACTCAAGTCCATACAAGCATCATTTTACACTTTAATGGGACATTGATTTCCTATAGGAAATTACATTGGTTCTATACCTCTATTCCCTTAGAACATTGACTATAGTTAATCCTTGATAATACAAGCATTTATAACACATCACTCTATTCATTCTCCAACAACAAAAGAAAGGAAAATGATGAGTTCCTAGACAATCTTGGATGCCAATTTCATGCAAAATTTTGCAAGAAATTGCGTCAAGTCTTTCCCATTGCATCTTTGAATATTCCCAGCCATAGAACCCCTTCAAGTGTAGGAACATCAACCACACCCAAGTACATTCAATTTTAACAAAATGAAAATCATAAAACTCTAATTACCCTAGCCTTTACTCAAGCAAACATCAATCTAGAAACGCTTGGAACTAGATGTCTAATTCCCTACCCAATTCCAAGGTCAAATCCTTCAAACAGATGAGAAACTAAAGAGATACTATCACTTAATCAGAGCTGTTCATTTGATTAAATGTCCATAAGGCAGTTCAAATTAGGAAATCCATGGATTAAAATAGAACAAAGTAAAATGCAGATAACAAAACAGGAATAACACAGAACACAGATAAGGACAAAAAATGTAAATAAAAAATTTCTATTAAAGGTAAAAAGGGAATTTTCCCTGAATGTTCCTTAAAATTTTAGTAAACAATAAACTTGATGCCAGAGAAGATCAGAGAAGATGGGCATGGGCGTTGCCAGCCGATTCTGCTTGTGCATGGAAGATGGGGACAATCTGGGCTATGCTGGACGGGTGGAAGAGGGATGCCTAGGGAGAGGAACTGTAAAAGGTTGAGGATCGTTTGATGCTGCAAGAGAGAGAGAGAGAGAGAGAGAGAGAGAGAGAGAGAGAGAGAGAGAGAGAGAGAGAGAGAGAGAGAGAGAGAGAGAGAGATGAGAAGCAGGGGAGACTTTTGATCTGGGGGTCCTCTGGGCTTTGGAATCGGTAGCCGACTTGGAGGAAAGGTTGCCCAGTGGAGTTGAATAAGTAGGAACAAGGGCAAACGACTGTGCCATAAAATGGATCAGACTATGACGGACTGCCAGAGGAGGGAAGGTTGGTAGAAGGTGTTGAGCAGAGGACTGATGTTGAGTTTGGCCGACTGGTGGAGATGGGTATTGGGTCTGGTGTGGCAAACAAAAGAATTTAGAAACAAGAGGGAGAAATGGGAGTAGTGAACCAGGCAGGCAATTGTAATGGGTGGAAGTAGGGATGTTTGATGAAGTACAGGGGCGTCTAGCTTGGGTAAAGGCTAGGTAAGGGATGCGAGTAAGAGAGAAAAGAAAAGAATGAGAGAGAGACTGGGTGCGTTGAGAGATAGGGAAGGGAAAGATAGAGATTGATGGGAGATGTTGTGCATGAGAGATAGAGAGATAGATGGGAGAAGGGCTGATGCGGTGAATGGAAACAGAAGCAATAGACAAAAGATAGAAATTTTTTTTTTTGATGAAAGCATGGATTAGAAAGAAAGGAATGGCAAGCAATAGAAAATCCAAGTAACAACTAAAAAGGAAAACTCCAAAACTTCCCACCCCTTACGGTTTCCCCCTCTTTATAACTTTCCCTCCTTCCTAATTCTCCTCCACCTCTTTCCTTTAAGAGTTAGTTTCCTATTAGGAAACTTCCTCTTCTTCCAAATTAGGACTCCTCTTCTATTAAAAAACCTTCAAATTCTATTTTGATAGAGATCTGGTCCAATCATTGCTCTCTTGACTCATCTACATCTTGAAATACGATATGAGCAATCCAACCCTCCTTTACTTGATCTGCAAAGCCAAAGACTAGCTTAGAGTCATCTAAACCATACATTAAGCATCCACTAAGCTCAATTGATCATCTGACCATTAATTTTGACAATTTATGGTTGGATGGTCAATTTGAGCTAAATTTTATATTTTATCCAAAATTTACCAAATTAATGAGTTAGATGGTCTAATTAAATGCTAAACTAGGGGTCTTTTGGCCAAAATTAAATACTTAACATTGGCAATCATATTTCTTGCATGGTTTTTAAGGGGAAAACATAGGATTCCCTACAACGCATCAACCCTACGATTTCCTCTCCCTTGGGCACTTGATATGCCCGATGACAAGTGAAAATTTGTGAGTTATAAATCAATCAATATGCATGATGTAGTTTTATCATTCAATCATAAACATATGGTGAGTAAAATGATGCAAACTAAGTGAATTTAAGTCAAAATCCCAGCACAGATAGCAAGGCAAGAGAAACTAAGACTCACAAATGAGTTGAAAAACCAAAATTTACTTGAGCATAACATCATATATATTGTTTTGATGGATTGGATCATTCAACATGAAACACATGATAGGTAATAGAGATAGCCAACCTATATTCCAAACAAAATCCAAGCATAGCATATAGGGTTTGAGAAACTGAGATTAATAGATGAAATTAGAATAGAAATTTTTAGAACAATCAACTTCATGCTTGCTGATTTGTTGGATATACTTAATGGTATTAACAAATACCAACTTAAAAATTCTACCTCAATGAAATCACCCTTGACTTTTGCTCCAATTGGAGTCCTTTTTAGCCCCAAATGAAATGGGTTTTGTAGTTAGAATGAGCTCCCTACATGGTGTGCCCTCTTCCATTAGGGAGTGTAGTTTCCTTCTAGCTCCATCCCTTACCTTCAAGAATTCTCTTTCTTGTTGATGCCAAAAACCTCTCCTCCACTCTTCACCAATACCCCACCATTTGAGCACCCAATTCAGCTCAATCTTAAGGAAAGATGCAGCAAGTTTTCAACATATGGAGCACCTTGCTACCTACACTTCTTGTTTCCCACAATCAACCCTTCCTCTTTGCTTGCACCATGTTAAGTCTCTAGTCTTCTTCCTTGTCTACTTTCCCTTCAATTCCAGCTGGGTTTTTTTTTTTGGCATGGTGGTTTCCCAAACTAGTAGGTGGTTCATGTGTATGATCAAAGAAGCACAAACCACCCTTTATAACATCATTTCCTTTTATCCTGGGATAGGTTCTCTTAATGGTTTGGTTGCATACAAAATTTTCAAATATTAATTCATATCTTTCATTGAGGAAATTCTTATGCATCGCATTCAGCATCCACATCATATAGGTACGCTTCTTCTTACCTTTATCTTCTAAATTTATTATATTTTTTGTCAGTGGTATCCAATTTTAAACATTGAGGACAATGTTTGATTTATGTATAGAGACGGGCTCATTGTAAGTTTTTTTTCACAATTGTTTAGGATTTCTGTAGGTTTTGTAGTAAGTTACTTACAAGGATAAGAATTAAAAATTTTGGATTTTTGGAAAATACAATGTTATTTTTGAATTTTAACTTATTAATAGGTTTACATATAATTAATTCATCATATTACTTTTTTTCTAAATTTTTCCATGAAAATTGAACTCGGAACACTTATTGTACATTAGCCACATATCCATAGTTTATGTTGAAAGGTGAGTATAACTTAAAAGTCCTGAACAAAATTAGTAGAGGCTTATATCCCATGAGAGAATAGAACCATTCTTTTTTTAATCTATATTTTTCTTTAGCAAATATTAATCTCATTATGCTTTGTCTTGGTCAATTATTGAGAAATATCATTTAAAGACTATACCAAACATATCTTAAGTTTATGGACACATTTAAGTCATATGAAGCCTAGGAAACAATAGTTGCCATCTTTGGTTAACTTAAAGCCTGTAGTCCACCCTAAGTTAGTTTTTGTTAGTACCCCTTTGAACTTTATATTAAAGCCTTTTCTTATGAATCAATTCACCAATACACATTAAAACACTATAATATAACCATTACCCATTGTGTTTTGAAAATATTTAGACATGGATGGAAATATATTGATGAACTAGTATGAACAATATAGTTCAGAAGGTGAACATAAAAATTATCTAAAGAAGAATATCATCAAAAGTACAAAAAGGTTATATTCAAAGTCAAGTAATATATATAAATATAAAGAAAAAGACAAAGGTGACTAAAAGAAGACACTTCAGTATAAGGCCTTTACATATTATTTAGAAAACTTTGTTTGCCTTAATACCATTTTCTTCGATAACCTTATCCTAAGCCTTACATTTTTTCAAAGTAAATGAAATACTTTGATGTGACGATCTCATTTTTAGAAATAGGCTTTCGTAAATTAGTTTGGAAAAGTTAAGATCCTTGAAATTTTTTTGAATCATTTAAAAATAATACATGTAATAATTAGATTTCAAAACTACTTTTTCAAGCCCGAGTTCATCCATATCAAACTCTACATAGTATTAAATTAATATTTAAACCATTAACACAATTAGGATCTACTAAAAATAGCCTAAACATACTAAGTCAAATCACAAGCCACTTAATTGAGAGTTTAATAGTTTGGTACAATTTGTGTCAACAGTTTCCAAATGAAAATAAAGCTTATCCTAATATTACTCATGCTTTTATAGTCTCCAATTTCAAATATTTAGTGCACCAAATCCAAAGCTACTCCTTTTGTTCTTCACTTGTGGGGTGGTATGGTGAGTAAATGAATCAAGATGCTACAAAACTGCATTACCACAATTCTAAAATAATCATAACATTGCCAATAGTTCTTATAATATATTAAATATTATAATTCTAATATAATTATTAGAAATAAAATGGTTTTTTTTTTCCTTTTCCTTATTCTCTCTCATGGATTGATTATTAAGTATTGATCATTAACTAAGTGGAAGCTTAGACATGGTACAACCAAGTGAGAGATTGCTAAGGTGGTTATTTAAACTAGCGTAGGAATGTATGACAATATAAAGGTCATGTGTTTTCTAGGTTAGAAAGGATTGAAATGAAATTTAGAGTCTAGGATGAGATGAAATGAAGTCAAAGGGGGTAATCATTTCATCCCCTCCATTTGGACGACTAGACTTAAGAGAGAGTGATAGATAAGGTAGAGACCAGATAAAAACAAGAGACAATAGAGAAAATTTTAGAGGGTTTGAGTAAGAAAGAAGTGAGGAAGAAGAGGCAAGAAGAGAGAAGCAACAAAGACTTGGAAGGAAGAAAACACCCAGCAAAAAGAGGGTGTGTTACTCTGACAAGGGTGAAGCTCCATCAGAGAAAACATCAAGAATTTGATGGCTTTTACGAGTTAGGAGGCAATACAAGTTTTCATGATACAATCCATGGTTTGGGTTTTCAAAATGATAGAAATTGATAAGGTTTTGTTGCTGATTTCTTTGTACTGTTCATAAACCATGCATTTGAACATAAGTGTAGATTTGAGCATGATTTGAAGTCCGTTTTGATACATAATCATGATGTATGTTTAGGTAATGTTATGATGTCAAGATGAAGGTTATTTATTTCAAGAATTAAGCCTTAATCTGGCTGGCAGTGATATGCATATTGAATGAATTTCATTTCCATTGAAGCTTCTTATTAAGCTGGGCATCTATTTCTAGATGCATTCAGAAGCATGAATTGTGTTTTTTAATTTTCTAATCTAAAAGTGTGATTAGGCTCATGGTATTGATTAAAGCTATATCTTATGGTTGGATGAGACATTATTTGGAATGGATTGGCTTTGTAGGATGAGACTTTGCTCTACTCAATGATAAATGTATCATGTGATTATGCTTAGATAGGCTTTGGAAAATGGTTCATCTATCTTCATGACCTCTGATCTTCATATTATTTTAGCATGATGTAAATCAGTAGCTTGGATTTTGATTTTTTTAATGATGATGTTACACCCATGGGAGTGGTTGGAACCATTTACTTGCTTGCTCAGTTTTAAGAATCCTTTCAAATGCTACCTTTTACCATGAGTATTGATGGATGTCCAAGGATTGGTATATGATGTATGTTGATTGGTTTGTTCATGAAATGATTTCTAAATGAGCAATGCATTTTGGACCATTATAGAGCACTAATTTGTAATTGCATTTTGCTCGACATGGAGCACCATGCATTTGGCTTGGTATGCGCTATTGAAAGTACAATGAGTAACCTATGCTAAGAGTAGGTTGACCTCGATCCTCTAATGTTAGTACTAGCTCGACTGGAGCTAACTCAATGGGAGTTTATGGCAGGTTATTGTTTCATGGGGCACACTCTAGAGCCACTTAGAAACCCCATGATGGCCAGTAAAGTTTTCGCATGGTACGGGTGCAAAATGTAGTAGGGTGGTTGCCCAAGGGGGTAATTATAGGTGCACTAAGAGCATAGTAGTCTAGTTTGGTGAGGACATGAGTTGACATGCTAGTCACTTTGTAGAGTTGAGACAGTCTGTAGTAGGACGATTAAATGCTACTTCTACTTAGGATGGTGATAATGGACTTGACTAATGAGTTAAGCCATTGAGTTACATATTGGCAGTGACAACATTGAGAATGAGGATTTATTAATTTCGTCATTGTATTTATCATGATTTTACTGATTCATTTTGGCATTGACTTTCTAAATCTAATGTGCTTGTAGGGATCAATATGGAAATGGTTTTTCCTCAACCACATAAGCATCATGAATGTTCCATAATGCATATGATTGATTACCTATGAATTAAGTGACTTGAAATGGCTATGTTACTATGCTTATGTCAATGCAAGGACCTAGTATAATTATAAATTGGCATAATTATAGACACATAGAATGCCTTTGTGTAACAATTGAATTCAAACCATTTTGTCTAAAAACTTATGATCATGGAAATGATGCTTTAAACTACAATTAAATCTTCTAGTAAAAAAAACTAATAGGTTACATGATAGAGACTTAAACAAGCATAACACATGCAACCAAATTGATTGAATCAATAAAATAGTTCAATATATGTATGCTTGCATGCCATGTTTTCACTCAGCCAAGATTATATTAGATCTTCTTCTATTTGATTGGTCATGCTGACCCCCACCAACATTTTCAAGGGAGTCTTTGCCCAAGCTAAGTGTTCAAGAGAAGGAAAAGGTAAAAGAGTAGATCAACTGATTAGAGATGTGCATTTTAGGTGGACTAGGGTATTTTAGTAAGCTTTTGGACTAAATCTAAACACTTAAGGGAAAATATGTATTTTGAATTGGCGCTTCTTTATGTTGGGATTGAAGATGGATTGCTAAGGATGATTTGATAGTAGTGGACTTAGCTTGTGACTAGTGGATCTAGTGGCAGGCTGCCTATTCTAGTACACACACACACACACTTTATCTAATTTAATTACATGTGAAGATTTGATGAAGTGACCCTGGTCTTAATGGTGGATTTGGGAAAACTCCCATAAATATTATAAGTTTTCTAAATTCTAAATGCATGAACTATTTAATAGGAATTCACCACATATTTACATAGGATATTTAAGGAATTATTTTTCAAAAATCGGGATGCCACAGCTCCTATAATGTCACACACATCACCAACACTCAAATCGTATATCAGGTTAGTAACATCCTACCATAAGCCACATAAGCAATTGGTCTAAGTCCTCAAGGATGGTGGACACATCTCTCAATGTGTCCAATAAATAGGTCACCATGCACATAGAAGGAACTCATCTCTGAACATTTGTCCACAAATACATATAGTCATGCACACCTGCTCTCACGGAGCTACTAAATCAGAGTGGAAGTAGTCTTCTCATGTTACATACTCTTCACATTAGTCCAGAATTGTGGATTGCTACCCTATTCAGAGGTTAGGGGCAAATCTAAAATTCTCCTAGCATAGTGCCTAAAGGGTCTCAAGGCCTCTCGTGACTAACATAAGTCATATAAGCTCCCATGTGCATCAGCATAGCTAACTCATGCTCTATAATGCGTCAAATAAAATTTAAAGCATAAATCTCTAGCTCATTATTGAGCGAAACATGCAATAATCATCAAATCGTGATTGATTACTTTTAAGGAGCAAAGCATTATACCTCAACATAAGCTGCATGTCAAAACATCTCATGATTGGTAATTTCTCAGACAAAATATGAGACATAATATACTCTCCATCCAAGTTATAACTATACCAATTTTTTAAGCATATGATATGCTCACTTAGATTCCATACACTTTTCTCTTTTATATAGTTATTTAGTCTCTTTGACTCCAAGATTTGCATGGATCGACATTGTGGTCCCTAAATGAAATTTTCAGGTGTTACATTTCATTTAAACTAGTAGGCATAAAGAATGGATTATTTACTAAAATAGTCAAAAAGAATATGTTAGTACCTATCCAAAATTTCAGGATGAAAACAGTTGTTTTAGTGCACAAAAAATCCTTATGAAAATAATATCATAATGATTTCTTGGTTGAACAAAACCAAATAAAGGCTATTTATTTTATATGTAAATTAGTAGGACATGAACCAAAATTAGGCCATGAGAAAAAGCATATGAAATAGTGAGTTAATATTAGACTTCTCCAAAAAACTACATCTCATGTGTTTAGAACTTTCATGTGAAAACACCTTTTGTTTTTTTTTTCAAAGCTTCCTTATTGCCAAATATTTTTGTAAACTTTATTCTCATTCAAATTCAAATGAAATATTGTTAAACCTCCTTTACAAAAACTGTGTAATCCCTTTCAAAAGGTGTTTCAAAACATTGCATAAACCTTGCTTCCATGCTTTTTCCTCCTTTTCTCCTTCCCCTAGTTCCATAGCTTTCTCCTCTAGTTTCTCTTCAATTTTCTACTATTTTCACTCTTATCTTGAGTGTGGAATTCATCCAATAAACTAGAGTTTTGGTTGTTCTTTCCAACTTAAATTCTCATTGTTTTGATTCTCCACTTTCTAATCTAATGCTACCCTAGTTTCCTAACCTATTTAAAGTGTGTGTTTCCTAACTAGTATCCATGTGAAACACTATTTCTAATTCCACCATATTCAACTTCTCAAACCTACCCAAAATGCCTAAAAATAAGGTGCATCCCACGTTACTTGGCTTCCAAGCTTCCCCACGTGGTAGCTCCTAAAAATAAGGCATCAAACCTTCTTTATCATTGTGAGTGTGACATTTTCATGCTCATCATTCATATTTATTTCCTATCTTGGATGTTGTATAGTCCAACATGGTTAAATCCTAGCCACTGCTCTCTCATAGTATTCAATGTGTCTCTCTCTCCCTCATTCGATATACATGCTTCTATAGCAACTTTTCCTAGCCATTCCACATTTTAAAATGTCTTAACACTTAGCTGAATTTTTTGACACTCTTTGGTTTAGGTATTTTGTTTGGATTAGTGGTTTCATGGAATAATGATCATCATTGCCTTACCTTACATCCAGATTTTTGCTTCCATCTAGATTACAAGGGTTGAGATCATTCTAGCCCAATAACATCTAGGCGTCCATTTATTTTTAGGTTTTTCCCAAAAATATGACCAAAACATCATGAAGTGTTTTGAGATCTAAACCAACACCTTTCAATCACATGGCATTAGCATCTAAGAAAGTCAATTTCATTGGTGAAAATAAAATAAAATACATATTAAATAAAATTTCAAGGTATTACATATCTTTATTGCTTGATACAACTATGGCATCATCTTGGCCAAAGAACTCTTATATCTTTTCATCTCCTTAGTCTTCCATGATCATATCCTTCAGACATCACTTAGCATGCTTTCCATGTTTCTTTAGAACTCTTGAAAAAATGCTCAAAACATGGCATCATAGTCTGAGTTTCTTTATCAAACCATGTTTTTAGAAACCATAGAATAGCTTTGCTTCTCCTTCCTTTTGGAATCATTCATTTAGATTCTTTTCATGTAATGCCTTTGCCTTGAGCTAATACTCTACCTTTTCTTCTAAATCTTAGTGTCCTAAACCATGAGAAGCCTTTTTTCTACTCTTGTACTATGACGGTTCATAAATTTTGATCCTCATGCCTAGGGTGGTGTCTAGAAAGTACCCCATTATGATCTTTGAAACTACTTTGTTTTCTACACATGGAAGAGGGATGGCTTCATCACGAGTGATTCACATCAATATTGCAGAACTCAATAAAAGTGAACCCACTAAGTTGCACTTCATCTTAGCTTAAATGGACCCTAAGCTTATACCTTTTATCTTCTAGACCACTAATGAGAGTATCATTATTGAAAATTTTGATCTTCTCATGGACGGAGGAAGGCACTACTTTGGCTACATTAATCCGTAGTCTCTCTGATAGGAGGTTGAATGGAATATTAGTAGTTATGTAAATCTCTTTTAATATACATGGGAACTACAAAATAAAAAAATGGAGGATTTTTATTTTTATTTTTTTTTAATATTTCACTTCTTTCTCTCCTTGGTTTCCTAAAGAATTGAATGCATGTTACATCCCAAATTTTAAAGATGAGATTAAGGGAGTGGTGAGATACAACTAGGGAGGGGATTAATTGAAATCATTAAGAGGAAAAGAGACATTTGTATGCTAGAGAATAAGGTAGAGAAGTTAGTAGGGTACAATTGAACATCAAGTAGTAGTAGGAGTGTAATTGCAAGGGATGAAACAGTGTTGAAGGATAGGAGAAGAATTTTTGTTAAGGGATGTTCTATACATGCATGCAACCAGCCCAAATAAGTAAGGAAACATTATCAGCCATGTTGGCTGCACTCATGCATAACACATGCCACCCCAATGATGTAGAAATTAAGTATTAAAAAGGGAGGAAAACTTCCATGTTCATGCTTCAATATTCATGATCCATCTTGTTAAGACCTAGGCTTTTAAAACACATTTTATAATACATTTGTTCATAGGAAGGGCCCTTAAATGTGTGAAAAAAAAAATCGCAAACAATGCAGCGGAAATTCTTTTCATTTAAATTCATTTTGAACAAAACCCAAGTCTCATTGGAAGATACATAATACACATAGCCATTTTGTATAAAATAAAATTTTATTGAATACCAAGATTCATCCAGTGGTTCACTCATACACAGCCCTGTATTAGGTTACAACCCATTGTCCAAAATTACATAATCCAAACTTCAAACCTCACCTTACATTAAAAACACTCAATACAATACACTCTCAAATAAGGAAAAATTACATATCTTCGAATACATACTCTGATTTTCTTATTTTCTTCAAATCTTGTACTGTCTTGCTCCTAGATCTTCCAGCTTTAATCCTTTCAGTCCTTTATGGCCTTGAGCTTTTTTCCCTCATTCTCTGTGCCTGGGGTATTATAAACATGGAAACGTGTACAATACCTCAGCAAGCTATGCTTGGTAGGGGATACAAAAATATACTACTACATTAATACAAGGATACTTACCTCAGTCATTAAGCCCTCATGAGTCATCTCATACTCATATATAGAGGATATGCATTATTTATATAGTACATGACAAATTAGTTAATATATTGAAGATTACTCAAAACTTGTTCCTTCCCCTGGCTATACTTCCACTTAGGAGAGGAATACCTGGCCAATTCACATATAGGGGTTTTCATTCTAGGAGCTCATATAATAGCATATCACTATGCCATGGCATCATACTATGCCTATAATATGTGCATCATAATGCAAAATACATTAAGACTACTATGCTCACAGTCTCAATCCGTACAGTGTGCCCGGATAACTGTATAATCTTCCACTGATACCAACTGTGGAAAAATCAATCCATGTCCTCATGGAGTGGACCATGGCTGTTACAGTGGGGCCTTCCCATTATTGCCCGACCCAACATTTAGCCTCTTTTTGGGCATGGTATCCATCATATAAATTTTAGGAAGTGGGTGGCCAAACCCTCATAACTTCCTTAGCATAGCATCCCCAGTCTCTATCTCTGTGTAAATCAAAATTCACAAGTCTCCATACTTGTATAGAAAATACTTTGTACATATTAGACAATGTGTCTGTTTAACTAAGGCTGGAATATTTTCTACACCCTATTCTTAGGGTATCCTTAGTTTTCATATCTCAATACTTTCACCTCATTAGTCTTGATCATTAGATTAGATCAAGTGAATTAGATTATGAGGTTAGATCACTTTGTTGATCATTTGGTTAGATCCCTTAATTTAATCATATGTTTTTGGATCACATGTTTGGATCCTGTGTTTTGGATCACTTAGTTGGATCATATGTGTTGGATCATACGTGTTGGATCATGACTATGCTAAGGTGCTAAGCATAATTACATCATGAAGGTCTTATAATTACATACTAAGATCATGTATGTATACACATGAATCCTTAATACATTCTTGTACATCCACCTACCTCAAGTAGTATTGGTTCTTGATTCGTATATCATCAAGTGGTATTCCTCTACAATGTTCATCCTAGTCTATACTCATACATCTGTCACACCATACATTTCAAGTTATTTATCCATTCTTGAATATATCCCTCTAAGTGATACCCTAATTTTCCTTTAATAAAGTTTGATCAAGGGTTTGGGCTCTCTATCTATGTTCTTCTATATAAACACACTATATATACCCAAAATAATACTTCATTAGGATTCTTATTGTTCTGAATCATCCAAGATCCTGTGGATCTTATTTGATCATCCTTATCTTGATTACCATTTTTATTAGGGTTAGATGATTTACTAACCTTTTATGCTCTTTATTATTATTACTCAACCATTTAATGTTTTAATGCTTGAGGATAGTTTATTTCATTCTAAGTCTATATTGCTCCTCTTATGTCAAATTGGCTAAGGCTTACTAGTTGAATGATTGAACACAAAATGGCTGCTTCAATCCTTATGTAAGGAGGCGTTTAGACCTTACAAACGTCAACGGAAGGTGGGGGGAGAGCGTGGCGCTATTAGATAACCCCCTTAACCATTATGTCCATCATTCACTAGCTTGATCCTCACTCAATCCTTTCATAAGGTTCCTATGAGCATTTATCCCTAAGTATTTTTTCTAATTGATTTTAATTAAATCCATGAATTAAAATGTCATTCATGGAGATTTATTATTCTCCTAAGTTGGACCAAGGAATATATATTCCTTATATTATCCTACTAACAATGGTCCTTATTATCATAAAGTCCATGTCATACATTCCATGTGAATGTCTTTTCCTTCTAATTTCATTTAATTACAATTTCAATGAAATTTTCATTACTTAAGCATTAAAGCATAAATTTAAAGAATAAATAAATAATCAATTAAATAATCAATTTTATAAGTAATTCATCTAAGAAATGAAAAGCAATAATGTTCAATAATCCAAATAATAATCTAACTTGCTATCATGATCCAAGGGTCTTAATTGATCCATATTCATTTTTCATTTCCTTAGGGTTTAGATCTTGATCCTTCATTTTATTTTACATCCAACATTTTATATTAATGTAATTTAATTATTAAATCATTGATTTATCTTATCCTTTGATTTGATCTTCCGTGATACCTGATCAAGGAGATCTTAAGTTACTTTATAACATTTAAGGGCATAGACCTTGCGTCAGGTAGCCAGCCGGCAAGGGTGAAGCTGAAGATGATTTTAAATCATCTTTAGCTTTTTAAAAACTATGGCAACCCCAACATGACATGAATCGAAAACTAAAATTCGCTCAAGCTAGGGCGTTCCCCATAAGCGACGCGCTGCATCGGATCCCGAATGCGGTGAAAAATGGGCAAGGGTTGCTAGGGCATTCTCTCAGAAGTGACGCACTACATTGGATCCTAGGTGTAGTGAAAAATGAGCAAGGGCTGCTAGAGCGTCCCCTCGGAAGCGACGCGTTGCATCAGAACCCAGGTGCAGTGAAAAGTGGACATGGGTACATACCATGGAGGTCGAGAAAGGCAATAGTAAATAGGATATCTCCAAAACATAAGATCCGCATAGCTACATGGAATATAGGGACACTGACAGGTAAGAGTTTGGAGTTAGTAGACACAATGAAACATAGGAGAGTCAACATCGCTTGTATCCAAGAAACCAAGTGGAAAGGGGCTAAAGCCAGAGAAATAGATGGGTATAAATTATGGTACGTAGGAAAGGAAGATAATAGAAATGGCGTAGGAATAATAGTGGATAAGGAATTAAAGGATAAAGTTGTGGACATTAAAAGAATCAGTGATAGAATTATAATAACAAAAATGATTCTAGAAGAACAGATTATAAATATTATAAGTGCATATGCACCACAAGTAGGGTTACAAGATATAATTACGAGACAGTTTTGGGAAGATATGGAGGGAGTCATGCAAGAAATTCCGAACAATGAGGGAATATTTATAGGAGCAGACTTAAATGGCCATGTAGGAAAAGATAAGGAAGGATATGATAGAATACACGGAGGGTATGGTATAGGTGAACGAAATGAGATGGGGGAGAATATCCTCAATTTTGCTTTGTCATATAACCTATCCATTGCAAATACACTCTTTAAGAAGAGGGATGAACACTTAATAACCTTTAAAAGTGGACTTCATAAAAGCCAAATAGACTTTTTTCTACTTAAGAATAATGAACGATCTATATGTAAGGATTGTAAGGTGATACCCAGTGAGAGTTTAACCTCACAAAGGTTAATGGTTATGGATATTCATATCAAAAGATGGAGTAAAAGAACTGAACTTAATACACATCCAAAAACCAAGTGGTGGAACTTAAAAGAAGAGAAAATAACCTCATTAAAAAATAAGTTGATGGTAGAAGGAAATTGGAACTATGAAATAGAAGTAAATACTATGTGGACTAATATGGCTGAGTCCATTAAGAAAGTGGCAAAAGTTGTCTTAGGAGTATCTAAAGGTAAAAGGCTATTAACAAAGGAAACATGGTGGTGGAATGAAACAGTGCAAAAAGCTATTAAAGAAAAACTAATGCATTTTAAAGCATGGCAGAAGACTAGAAATAATGAAAACTATGAACAATATAAGAATGCTAAAAACGTTGCTAAGAGAATAGTAAGTGAGGCTAAACTTAAAGCATATGATGAGCTCTATAATAGACTAGGAACAAGAGAAGGTGAGAAAGATGTGTTTAAACTTGCATAAGTAAGAGAACAGAAGGGTAAGGACTTAGAGTATGTTAGGTGCATTAGAAGTGATGATCAAAGGGTATTAGTCAAAGATGATGAGATCAAACAAAGGTGGGAAATATACTTTCAAAAATTGTTAAATGACAATGGCCCTGAGAATATAGGGATTGAAAATACTATAAATCGAAATAACACTGGATATTATAGATATGAACGTAGGATTAGAATGCTTGAAGTAAAAGAGGCCTTGAGAAAGATGAAATCAGGAAAGGCCATGGGGCCTGATGGTATACCAATAGAGGTTTGGAAGCATATGGGAGATATTGGGGTAGTTTGATTGACCAAGTTGTTTAACAAGATTATAAAATCAAAGAAAATGCCTGATGAGTGGAGGAAAAGCTCTATTGTACCAATCTATAAGAATAAAGGAGACATTCAGAGTTGCACTAATTATCGAGGGATCAAACTTATGAGCCACACCATGAAACTTTTTGAAAGAGTGATTGAGAAGAGGCTACGACATGAAACAAGTGTATCAGAGAATCAGTTTGGTTTCATGCCTGGGAGGTCTACCATGTAAGCTATTTTCTTACTAAGACAATTAGTAAAGAAATATAGGGAGAGGAGAAACGACCTACACATGGTCTTTATTGACTTAGAGAAAGCTTATGATAGAGTCCCTAGAGAGTTAATATGGAGGGTGTTGGGTGTTAAAGGGGTTTCTCAGGGGTATATAGACATAATTAAAGATATGTATGAGGGAGCAGTAACAAATGTTAAGACCACTACTGGCGTGACTGGTGATTTTCTTGTCACTGTCGGATTGCACCAAGGATCTGCATTGAGTCCATACCTTTTCACATTAGTTATGGATGAGTTAACAAAACATCTGCATGAGGAGATTCCCTAGTGCATGCTATTTGTAGATTATATAGTCCTACTTGATGAGACAAGGGAGGGTGTAAACATAAAGCTAGAGTTATGGAGATAAGCATTAGAATCGGAAGGATTTAAAATTAGCCGAACTAAGACAGAATATATGGAATGTAATTTTAGCAAGGAGAGTAGGAGTGGAGCACCAGTCAAGATTGATAACCAAGAGGTCTCCATGAGAGACCACTTCCGATACTTAGGATCATTGATCCATGAAAGTGGAGAGATTATGAGGGAGGTTACTCAGAGAATCCAAGCGGGTTGGAACAAATGGAGATGTGCATTAGGTGTTTTATGTGATCGGCGGGTGCCACTCAAACTAAAGGGAAAATTCTATAGGATGGCTATAAGGCCGTCCATGCTCTATGGATCAGAGTGTTGGGCAGTTAAGGAACATCATACTCATAGGCTGAGTGTCGCAGAAATGAGGATGTTGAGATGGATGAGTGGTAAGACAAGAAAGGATAGAATTAGAAATGAAAATATTAGAGGAAATTTAGGGATAGCATCAATAGGTAACAAGATGAGGGAGATTAGACTTAGATGGTTTGGACATGTTCAAAGGAGGCCAACAACGGCACCAGTTAGAAGGAGTGAGGCAATACAAGTTGAAGGTTCTAAAAGGGCAAGGGGAAGGCCCAAAAGAACGTGGATAGAAGTGGTGAGGAAAGATTTAAAAACTTTGGGACTAAATGAACCCATGGTATTTAATAGAGTGGAATGGAGGAATAAGATTCATGTGGCTGACCCCTAATTGGGATAAGGTCTTGATGATGATGATGATGATCTTGATCTATCCCAAATCCTCATCATCCATTCATTAAATCCCTATGATCTTATCTCAAGATCATCGTCCATACTGTCCAATCATCCTGGATCATCTTGATCTAGGAGATACTACTCATTTTTAGAGATTTTAGTAACTTTTTAGTATAGATCTCTTAAGATCTATCAAATTAATTTAATGTAAGACACTGATTTTATTTATTACATTATAAAATAATCATCCAACAAGGTATTAGTGGTCTGATCATCCTAGATCTTGTAGATCTAGGATGTTAGTTACTTATCCACTTAATTACAGAAAATTAAATTAATTAAAATTAAAATTTTATAGGGTCAGTCCCTTCTACTTATCACAAGAAATCCATCACAACTTTCAGATCTCAATTTGGATCTCAATTGAGATCAGAATTGTGATTTTAAGATTTTAGCCCATTTTAAGGGCTAAATTTCACCTTACTGGTAGGGATCAATTTCATTGATCTAGAGACATATAATTTCTACTATTAACATGTTTTTTGAGGTTATGGGACATTATGAAGACGTATATCGGTTCAGATTTCAAGTTTGGGATCATCTTGGCCATGATCCAAGATCAATGCCACGGATAGTACTACATAGATCGTGTAAATACTAATTAAAACAAGATCTAACATGTTTTATGATTTAAAAACATAAATATGAATGTCAGGAAGGTTTTTTATCTAAATTTGGGGATCTATTAAAATCAAAATTTTAGTTATTAAGATTTTTGCCCATTGTAAGGGCTGAATTTCATCTTTACTGTTTTTAAACATTTCCTTCATATTTATGTATAAAAATCTGACTACGAACATGATTCTAAAGTTTTAGTGGGTCTCTAAAGACATACATCGGTTCAGATTAGTCTGATATAGTCATCTAGTCCATGATCTAAGATCGTGGGTACTGATTTTACTAAAATAACTTATGTAAATACAAATTAAAACATGGATCTAATAAGTTCAGTACATGGTAAATACTATAAGGAGTCTATATCATTTTTTAGATATAAAATCAGAGCTATATGAATCTCTAAATTGAAGAATTATGATTTTTAGTTAACAGAATAGACAGCCCAGATCAAATCTGGGTTACATGTACGGGACGACCCGCGTCTCGTGCCTATTACCTTCTATCCTGGGTGGTTGGTAAGAGGTAACCGGCTGTAGGCGAGACGGTCTGATCTGGACCGTCGAATCTCCTGTGGCTGGATCTCCCCCATCTGGTAAAACCAAGAGTCCAAATTTCACATCCTGGGGTTTTTGGGCCCCAGGAATCCATCCATCGGCTCAGAAGTAACATCTGAGCTATGGATCGATGGGATCTCAACCCTCAGTGCCGGATCCATTGTCTCCGACGTCAACGGCTGGGGAGCTCCCATCCTTGCTGGAAAACCAAACTAACCTACTGTTAATGAAAGAGGGGTGCAAGTGCACCTACCTGGAAGAAGATATTGCGGATCTATGCTGGAAAAACCAGAAAATCCACTCCTGATAATATAGGTTGTCGGAGCTTCAATTTTCTGGTGATTTCTCCATGGATACTCCACGGATTATGGTAAAATCAAATGGGTTTTGTAGATCTTGATATTCCCCAACAATCCAATGGTCAAGATTATGTTTCAATGGCTACAAATGAACGTCTAAGTCAAAAACAATAATAGGGTGAAAACCATTCTCATTGGGGATGACATGTCTGTGGATGCGCCTGATATCTAGAAAAGGAATATTCCTCCTCGTGCTTCTGTAGACACTCTAATAGGGAGAATAAAATGCAAGGAAAGGGAGAAGAAAAGAGGGAGAAGGAGGAGGAATTTTAGGTTGATATTTTGGTAGAGTCTAGGGTACATTGTGATGGATTTTTGGAATATTTTTGATAATTTTTCTGATGTCTATTTCTAGAGATTTTGAGTGTTTTTCATCATATCACCTAATAATTATGTTTTTTCCTTTTTAATATTTAATATTTATTTAATTCCCACTACCACCTCCTTCTCCACTAGATGGTGGTAGTGGTTTGACCCATGATTTCATGTGGTCTGGTCATTGGATTCCATTTTGGGTCCTTTGTAGGCCCCATGTGGGCCCCACATGTGTAAAAAGACCATTTTGCCCTTTATGTATAAAATTTTGAGTTTACTCCTACAAACTCGGAATTGAGTGTTCTTAGTGGCGTTGGACTTGTATTTTTTAGTACATTCCAAATTTAATGTCTTAGACCTTGGCTAGGGTAAAATTACAATTTTACCCTTTTGCTCTTAAATGGAGAAAATAAAGGTTTTTCACTTTGAATTCAAAATGCATCGTGGTTACAGTTATTCTAAAGAGTTCGTGAGATATGTTTTCACTTATGCATGTCCTTATGCCTTATTTGTACTTCTGTACAAAATATGTTTTTGCTAAACCTAATATTCCAGCCTGATTTTTCCTTGAAATCTTCAATTTCACTATTATATTTTTGTTACAAAAAAATTCGGGGTGTTACAATCTACCCCCCTTACAAAAATTTCCTCCTCGAAATTTCAAATCTACACTACTCAAACAAACTAGGATACAAGTTTTTCATTTCTTCTTCTAATTCCCAAGTAGCCTCCTCGATCGTATGATGTTGACATAATACTTTGACTAAGGGAATAACCTTTGTCCGTAACTATTGCTCTTTCCTATCCAAGATTTGAATTGCCATCTCTTTAAAGGTTAAGTCTATGTCTAACTCCTCTGGTATGTTTTGAAGCACATGAGTCTCATCTGGAATGTATTTCTGTAGCATGGAAAGGTGGAATACATTGTGTACTTCTGAGAGTTGAGGAGGTAGGGCTAATTTGTTAGCCACCAACCCAACCCTTTCTAGTATTTCAAAAGGGCCAACATACCTTGGACTGAGTTTTCCTTTACTTCTGAACCTTCTCACCACCTTAATGGGTGAGACCTTCAGAAACACATGGTCACCTATTTCAAATTCCAAGGTTCGGCATATCTACGTAGCTGTTCTAACAACTATGAGCAGCCAACAATGTTTTCTTTATTAGTCTTACCATGTCTGTACATTGTTCCACAAATTTTGACTTCATCAACTTTCGTTCCCCTACGTCATCCCAACATGTTGGCGATCAACATGGTCGTCCATAGAAAGCTTCATAAGGTGCCATTCCGATACTTGCATGGAAACTGTTATTATAAGAAAACTCTACAAATGGAAGATGCTCATCCCAACTACCCTTCCAGTCTAGTGCACAGGCCCTTAGCATGTCTTCTAAGGTTTGAATGGTCCTTTCTAACTAACCATCAGTTTGGGGATGAAAGGCTATACTAAATTTTAGTGATGTCCCCAATGCTTGTTGCACGCTCTTCCAGCTTCTTGATGTAAACCTTCCATCTCGATCTGAGATGATGCAGAGTGGGACCCCATGAAGGCTAACTATTTCTTTTACACATAACTGGGCTAAACTATCAACAGATTGGTTTTGTTTGATTGGAAGGAAGTGTGCTAACTTGGTTAGCCTATCAACTATTACCCATATCATGTCATGGCCTGCTCGAGTCTTTGGTAAACCCACAACAAAGTCCATAGTGATGTGTTCCCATTTCCACTTTGGGAGGTCTAAGGTTTGTAGTAACCCAGCTGGTTTTTGATGCTCAGCCTTTACTTGCTAACAAGTTAAACACCTAGCCACACACTCCCCTATATCTTTCTTCATACCTTCCCACCAAAAATTTCTTTTTAAATCTTAATACAATTTTGTTCCTCCAGGATGTATGGAAAATTTTGATTGATGGGCCTCTTGTAGTAGTGTTTTTCTCAAGCTTGAGGGAACCACTAGTCTTTCTTGAAACCGAATACCCCCTGCTGAGTCTCTACTAACCCCTGCCTTTTCACACATTGCTTGAATTGCTACATCCCCCTCTTCGGCCTTTAAGATTTCTTCAACAAAAGCTGACTTGATGGTGACATTAGCCATCACTGCCTTTGCGTGTCTGCTTAGTGCATCAGTAACTACATTAGCCTTTAAAGGATGGTATTGAATTGTAAAATCATAATCCTTAAGATATTTCATCCACCTTCCTTGTCTCATATTCAAATCAGCCTGAGTGAAAATATACTTAAGGCTCTTGTGATCAGTGAATACATTGAACCTTTTCCCATACAAGTAATGTCGCCAAATTTTTAAGACAAACACTATTGCTGCCAGTTCTACGTCACGTACTGGGTAGTTCATTGCATGCTTCTTTAATTGTCGTGAAGCATAAGCATTGACCTTCCCATTTTGCATGAGTACACTTCCTAACCCCTTACCTGAAGCATCACAGTATATTTCATAACCTCCACTCCCAGATGGCAAGGCCAATATTGGTGCTGCAGTTAATCTCTTCTTTAACTCTTGGAAACTCTTTTCACATTCATCAGTCCAAGTAAACTATACGCCTTTTCTAGTCAAAGGAAGACCTAGACAAAAAAACCCTTGGATAAATCTACGATAATATCCTGCTAATCCTAGAAAACTTCTTATTTCAGTTACTGTTTTTGGCTGCTTCCAAGTCATTACAGCTTCCACCTTGGCAAGATCCACTTCTACTCCATTCTGAGAAATTACATGCCCCAAAAAATTGACTTTTTCCAACCAAAACTCACACTTAGAAAATTTACCAAATAGTTTGTGCCTTCTAAGTGTGGTTAACACAATCCTTAAATGTTCTTGATGTTCTAGTATACTAGTAGAATAAATAAGTATATCGTCAATGAATACGATTACAAATTTATCCAAAAATTCTTTGAAAACTCTATTCATCAAGTCCATGAACACAGCTGGAGCATTGGTTAACCCGAAAGCCATCACCAAAAATGCATAATGTCCATACTGGGTTCTGAATGCAGTCTTGGGTATATCTTCATCTTTAATATGCAACTGATGATATCCAGATCGAAGGTCAATTTTTGAAAAGACCTTAGCAGATTAGAGTTGATCAAAGAGATCATCAATGCGAGGTAGAGGGTATCTATTTTTTATTGTCACATTATTTAGCATATGATAGTCGACGCACAGCCTCATTGACCCATCCTTCTTCTTCACAAATATAACAGGTGCCCCCCATGGTGAACTACTTGGTCTAATAAAGCCTTTGTTTAACAATTCCTGAAGTTGGTTCTTCAATTCTCTTAACTGAGATGGGGCCATTCTATATGGTGCTTTAGAAATTGGAGTTGTACCAAGAATCAAATCAATGGTAAACTCAATTTCCTTGTGAGGTGGTAAACCTGGCAATTCTTCAGGAAACACATCTTGGAATTCCCTGACTATGTCAATTTACTCTATTTTAGGTTGCTCCACATTCAAAGCAACTACAATTGCTAAAAATGCTTGACACCCTTTTGACACATATTTGATAGCCTTCATAGATGATACTACAGGCTTGATTGACCCATTTGGTTTTCCCTGTAATACTAGTTTTTCCTCTCCAAGTGTGTCACAAGTAAGTTTCTTTTTCTGCAGTCCATAATTACCTCGTATCTGGCTAGCCAATCCATACCCAGTATAACATCATATTCTACCATGTTTAGTAAAATAAGGTCTATACTCATTGTTCTCCTTTGTACTTCCACAGGTACATCTGAAAGATATTCCTGTAATCTAATTGTTTTCCTCACTAGTGTCATTACACCTAGATAGAATCCCAACTTCTCCACTATCAATTGTATACTAGATGCAAATATACAGGATATAAAAGAATGGGTTGAACCTGAATCAAACAGTACTTTGGCATGGTGATGAGATACTAACAATGTACCTTCAACAATTGCATTGGATGTTCCTGTAATGCCCCTAGCAATTTACGCTATTTAACAAAAATGAATTGGACATTCTATAGGAAATTAACCATGTTCAATGTTTTTCTTTATTTAAAATATTAAAGAAGGAATATGTAAGAAAACTTGGTACCATTAGATTCTACTTGAAAAATGGAATCCAAGGCCTCAAAGAACACCAAAAACGGAGTTCGTATGAAGAAGTTATGGCCGTTTAAAGATTAGAGGCATTTCTATAATTTAAATTAAAAACGAAAAAAGATAGAAAACCTAGGGGGCCATTTTGATAACGGCACCCCGTCTTCTTCTTCCTCTCGATTTCTCCAGAAACCCCAGTTTCCAGAGGTTTCCACCACCACCACAGTAAGGCTATAAAAAGCCCTATTCCCTCCTCTTCGAATCAAGATTTTTCTGGCCATTTGAGGTTGGGGTTTCAGGCAAAAATAAAAAAACCCCCACAACGGTTTTCCTTGCAGATTTCGGCCAGGCCCGAGTCGTCCCTACAGGCTGGCCACTCCCATCTCTTCACCTCCCCTCTTCTTCCTTTGGCCACATTGGAAGTTGGGGTTTCCCCCTTCTTCGTGGTTTCCGGAGACATGGAATTTCACAATGGGAAAGGGCACACCCACCAGCGATGGGCATCACTCCAAACCTCCCAGGTAAGCCCCCCACCCCTTCCTATGTAGTTGTCCTTCTTCCCTGCCCAGATCCACACCAGATTTGGGTATTTTCCGACTAGGGAAATGCAGTGGAAACCGAAGAAGACAGGTTCCCTCCGGAACCCGACAAAACCAGTTGTCACGGGGATGCACCCCATGACGCACATGAGTGACGCGACCTCTGGTGCGATTGGTGCACACTCACCACGTGCGAGCGCAGTCCCAGTTTCGACAAGGACACATGAGCGCCCCGGAGCTGAGGTGCACCGCGCCTGCGCGAAAGACGCGTCTACGCAACGCCATCTAGGATGCGCGTCATAGCGTCGCTTGGGCATGCATGTGCATGTGCAAACGCGGTCCCTAGCATGGCCTTTGTGCATGCACGACATGCAGGCATGGGTCTTGGTTCGACTAGAGCGTGCACACGTCTTGGAAACCATGATGCGTAGACCTAATAAGACTATAAAATTAGGATCATAGGATAATTTATAGAGTCTAACCATTGAAAAGTAGATCCATATCATAGGATCTAGCCTGACACTGAATTAGACAAGGACCCATGGGTCCTAAAAGGCAGATCTAGCCATCTAATTTCTAAATAGATTGAAATTGATATGGATTCCTTGTTATTCATTCATATCCAGGACTTTATAAATGAGACCCAGGGTCGGGTTGAGTAATAAAGGATGCGACTCCAGGAAACTTCGAGGCAGGTGCTCTATTGCTACTAGACTTTTAAAAAGAGCCCATGATTGTTTTGAGAATGCATGTTTTAAGTATAAGTTATATGACTTGTTTAGCATGACTTAATGAATTTAGCATACATATGATAAATACATTATGCATAGACATGTTTTGCAAATAATTGCATAAATTGCATGATTTGTGGTTATTGAGTTTTGAAAAATTGCATGTCTTTGAGGGTTACCAAAAGACGTTAGAGTGCCCAAAAGACACTGGGTAGGCAGTTGTGAGGGACCCAAAGAGGACAGGTTTTGAAAAAGAGGTTTTTGCTTGATTGATCGTATATGATTTGGGCTAGTAAGCTTGTGGGCGCTATGCCGAGAGGTCTGGGGTTACCTCCCAGCCTCTGCCACTATTAGGTGGAAAGGGTACCACGCCAAAAAAAGGCATGTCCCTATGTCGACTGCATGTGGTACACAGCCCTACCACTGGTGTCATGGCACTATGTCGAGGTGTCATATGCCTCGTGGAGGCTATGACCGAGTGTCCCCAGGTACCCAGGGACCACATGGTGAGGAGGTCGTGGGCATAGTGGGCCCTATGTTTTTGAGGATTTACTTGCATTGCATATGGCATGACATGAGGATGGTCGACCATACCATATATCCATTAGTTGGATTCAGTTGAGCATCTTATGCATATCATTATGTTTATGATATCTATGTTACTTTCGACTTGGATTATGGGATTCTTTAAGTCGTCAGTATTCTAATTCGACAATGGTTTTTAATATCAATATTGAACATGAGTGATCAAACATGCATATGTTTTAAAGAGCATATGATTTTAAACATAGCATGCATTATAAAACAAGTAGTGATAGACTCCGACTGAGTATAGTGTATACTCACCCAATCGTTAACATTTTTCAGGACAGCTCCATTCACGAGTAGAAGACCTCTCAGGAAATGTTAGTGCTACGAGCAAGAAAAATCAAAAGGAGACAATTATACATGTAAGTAAACACTCTACCCTTTAGACATGTATTTGAATTTATTTACAGTTGGGCTATGAGCTGTGATTGGATAAACCTGGGAAGACATTTATGATTTCTAAAATTTTTAAAAACTACTTTGGTTGTTGTGAAAGCAAATGACACTTGGGGTTTTCAAAATGAGTTTAAAACAAAGGATTTTCCACTACATTGCATTGTTTTCATAAAATGGTTTTCAAATAGGGATGCATCTCTCCTTAGGAATTAGATATTGCATTTAAAAATGCATGGGAAAAACATGGGTCGTCATAGTTGGTATTAGAGCCTAGGTTTTATCCTTTCACAGCCAGTCCAGCATGTCCAAGGGTCATAGACAATCAAGAAAATTAAGAAGAAGTAGTAGAAATAGAAATAGTAGAGATGACTAGCATATTAATGCTCAAGGCATTTCACCATAAACAAATAGGTGAAAAAGGAGATGGGTCTAGCAAATACTTAGATATTGGATGGTTTAAATCTTATCAATAAGGATTGTTGTGCAATGGTGCAAACAGGGAAACTCATATATAAATTAGATTATGATGAGAATGATGTTACTGAACTTGTTAGTAGATAGTTCTGACCTGTAATAGATTAATCTCATGAAAGGTAAGAAAATCGAAGAACCTAGATGGCTATCTCACCCTTCTAAAGAATATCAGAATATGAATATGATAGGGGATGTAAAAGATGGACTTTGAGAAGATTTTGATGATAATCTAATAGGGATGAGCATACAAGATGATACTAGGGGATAACTGTGACTTGTACTAGATCACAAAAGTATGGATCCTGAAGGACGTAGCTCAATTTTGGATACCTTAATTGGAGTCTTATGAAGAGTAAAGTGCTATCTAATAATGACAACCTGAGTATAATGGAGGTGATCAGAAGATGTACAATTGACATATTATGTGATTAAGAGGAACATAACACGAATATGATAGGGAAATGTATTCGACCGAGTTACCATAAGTTTTTGATGATAATACTAAGGATGACAGATCTGTAACAATAGATTGATCCTAATAGGAACTTATAAGAGAAATTGATCTACGTAGACAAAAATGAGGATTTTGAAGAAAAGAGAGAAAGAGATAGAAATGTAACTATAAGTATTCAATGAAATATTGAATATTCAAAAGAAGAAGATCATGACTTTATGGAGATACATACAATTCTTTCATCTTGAATCCTATAGAAAGGTAAACCAATCAAATTTGAAGGAATAATACTAGTTGAGTTGGTGATTCTATTGTAAAAGAGTATAAAAGAGAGAAAGCATATGGGGTTTAAGACTTTGAGTAGAGTATCGAATTTCAGGAGATTATGCAAGAAATTTTTGAAGAAGAATGGTGACCAACTAGAAATTAAATTCTACAAATGGTTTGATGTCTAAAAAGGAAAATTTTGGTGATATCCTATCTTGCCAATAAAGTATATTGAAAAAGAAATTAAGCCGAGACAGTGACTTGTCCATTTGTCTTTCTTTAGCAAGTAGGGTACCATCAAGGATCGAATTGAGGTCTTGCTATCATAGCTTTGGAAGAGCAAATATCTTAAGACCATTATTTAGTCATTACCTTTAGAGTATTGTTGACTAAATAAAGGTATCCCACCATATTTAATCAAATATGTTAGTATCTATTAGACAATAGTCGAAGTTATAAACTCGGAGGAATATTATAAATATTTAGACATGAGTTTTCCCTGAAAGAAGTACTTGTTAGACTAAGTCATTTAAGGGTATGAGGTTAGTTGATTAGGCTACATCATGGAGCTACGAGTAGAATGAGTACAGTAGCAACTAAGATAGGAGCAAAAAGGAAGAAGTGATCTAAACCAATGAGAAAGATTTTCCATGCCTTAATAGCTACCATGACAAGGTGAAGAAATTACTTTGGGTTTAAAAAATACTGCAGACTTGGATTGAAAAGAAAGGCAAATAAGTACCAATCACTTTAGAGACCCTTGAGCTTATGACATAGATATATTTGGAAAGAGATCAATAGGTAATCAAATAAAGTCTTTCTATGTCTAAGAAAATGTTTTATACTTACCCGAGTATTGTTAAACTTGTTGATTTAACAGCTTCAGCACAATTTGATATAATCGCTATTGAATGAGAATTATTGTTATAAGCTAAGTATGAGGAAGCATTTGAAAGATAACATTTGAGGAATTGAGAAAACCACTACTTATGATGATGATACCCCCTGACAATTAAGACTAAATGGTTGACGATAAAGCATTAATAAAAGATTAAACAACATATTGATATAGGGAATGGAAGGAGAAAAGTTGAGGTGGCCAGCACATTATAAGGAGAGATTTGATGTTACGTTGCCTTTAGACAAAAGGTTAGTTGTTATGTGCATATACCAAGTATGAAAAATCAATTGAAAGAATTTCCTAAGGAATAACCCTACTGGATTGAGTATAGAACTTTTGGACTAAATGATTACGAAGAAAACCATCAAGCAAAGAAAGGACAAAGAGGATAATGATAAAGGATTCAACCATGACCTAGTAAGGGTACTCGGTTATGAATAAGAGACTTTTTGCATAAACGGGAACATTGTTGGAAATCCTAATGACAAATTGATGTGAATAGTGAGATAGGCCTCTAGACGAGAGCATTTGACACATGATGATAAATTAACCATAAAACATTTGACATGAGTTTACATAAACTCTTCAGGGAGAAAAGCATTTGATGGCTTCAACATCTATGAAACTTGATGTATAGTTTAGATATCCTAATCGTAATATGAGATCGTATTATTGATGGAGGATGCTACTTGAATTGTTTCATGGTTTTGTTTTGAATATAATATGGGTTGAGGACCCAAGTTATAGTAGAAAAGCGACAGATAGGTGAAATTCGAAGTTAATCAAGGGTTTGGCTTTATCATTAATATAATTGGAGGACACATGATACCATATCAGCTATTGAAGTATCTTGGGGAAAGAAAAATATAAAGCAAAGAAGATAAGAAGTAAAGTTAGACACAATAGAAAGAATGTAACTTTTTTTGTTGGACTCCTACTAATGACATACAACCAGCCATTAAAAAGAGATGGATGATGAAGAGATCACTAGATGGAAGACAAGAGGAAAAAGGGATTATCCTATGCTATTCAAAATAGGAGGAATAAGATCATATGATCTCAAAGACGTATGTAGTAATTTATATATGAGTAGGAGAGTATGGTCATCTAATAATGATAAACTAGCATGCATGGGACTATGTATCAGAGTACGCAGCAAAAGCGGTCCTTATATACTTAAAGTAAACGGATAAGATATATTGACGATATATATGTGTAAGGCCTTGTGGAAGGAATTATAATGAGGATAAATTGAGAACGTGCCTAGGATTGGTTACAAGATAGTATGATTAGCATTTTGAGGACAACATTACTCCAAGTATTAACCCAATTAGAGTACTGGATAACGGAATAATGAATTTGTCGACAATAGAAGTATGGGAATGAAGCAAAGGAATTTTCTTAGTTCGAGTTTTAAGGGAGTCCTCAGAAAGAATATGTCTTATCAAGAAGATAGCTGACTTGAAGGTAAGGATTTGTGTAATTTCGAGGATGAAATTCTTTTAAGGGGGTATGTAATGCCCCGAGCAATTTACGCTATTGAATTGGACATTCTATAGGAAATGAACTGTGTTGAATGTTTTACTTTATTTAAAATATTAAACAAAGGAATTTGTAAGAAAACTTGGTACCATTAGATTCTACTCAAAAAATGGAATCCAACGCCTCAAAGAACGCCAAAAACAGAGTTCATATGAAGAAGTTATGGCCGTTTAAAGATTAGGGGCATTTTTGTGATTTAAATAAAAAAAGAAAAAGACAGAAAACGCAGGGGGCCGTTTTGATAACGGCACCCCGTCTTCTTCTTCCTCTAGATTTCTCCAGAAACCCTAGTTTCCAGAGGTTTTTGCCACCGCCATAGCAAGCCTATAAAAAGCCCCTATTCCCTTTTCTTCGAATCATGATTTTTCCGACCATTTGGGGCTGGGGTTTCTGGCAAAAATCGGAAACCCATCTCCAGCTTTCTTGCAATTTTAGGCAATGGCGAGGTCCTTCAGGCTGACCATTTCCCTTCTTTGTCTTCCCCATTTCTTCCCTGGAATCACCCAAAAACTGGGTTTTTCCCCTTCGTCGAGTTTTCCGATGACATAGAGTTTCAGAATCGGAAAGGGGCGTCTACCACCAGTGATAGGCGCTCCCTAGGCTACCCAGGTAAGCCCGTCTTTGCCTCTCTCCATTTTTTCTTTCCCCTAGGCCAGATCCATGCTGGATCTGGTTTTTCCCAGCCTGTTTTCCTAACCGGAGAACGTCCTAGCCAGTTCCATCCGACTCTGTGTGAACAAGGCGTCCCAGGGATGCCATGCTTCACGTGCGCCTGGGATAGGGTCCCTTGGACGAGTTCTAGGTGTGCAACAGTGGGTACACAGTACCTGGTGCGGCCTTCAGGTGCGAGCGCGATGTGGAGCACGGGTCCTGGCTCTACCGGGATGCATGGGGTGCCCTGGGAGCTGAGACGCACCATGCTATGCCAAAGACACGTCTGCGCGATGCCATCCAGGATGCGTGTCATACCGCGTTGCTTGAGCATGCATGTGTGCATGCAAACGCGGTCCCTGGCACAGCCTTTGGGCGTGCACGATGTGAAGGCATGGGTCCTGGTTTGACTAGGGCATGCACACGTCTTGGAAACCATGATGCGTGGACCAAATGAGATTATAAAATTAGGATCATAGGATAATTTATAGTGTCTAACCATTGAAAAGTAGATCCATATCATAGGATCTAGCCTGACACTAAATTAGGCAAGGACCCATGGACCCTAAAAGGCAGATCTAACAATCTAATTTCTAAATTGATCGAAATTGACAAGGACTCCTTGTTATCCATTCATATCCAGGATTTTATAAATGAGACCTAGGGTCAGGTTGAGTAATGAAGGATGCGACTCTAGGAAACTTCGAGGTAGGTGCTCTATCGCTACTAGACTTTTAAAAAGAGCCCATGATTGTTTTGAGAATGCATGTTTTAAGTATAAGTTATATGACTTATTTAGCATGACTTAATGAATTCAGCATGCATATGATAAATACATTATGCATAGACATGTTTTGCAAACGATTGCGTAAATTGCATGATTTGTGGTTATTGAGTTTTGAAAAATTGCATGTCCTTGAGGGTTACCAAAAGACGCTGGAGTGACCAAAAGATGCTGGGTAGGCAGTTGTGAGGGACCCAAAGAGGACAGGTTTTTAAAAAGAGGTTTTTGCTTGATTGATCATATATGATTTGGGCTAGTAAGCTCGTGGACGCTATGCCGAGAGGTCTGCGGTGGTCTCCTAGCCTCTACCACTATTAGGTGGAAAGGGTACCACGCCAAAAAGGCATGTCCTTGCTTCGACTGCATGTGGTACAGGGGGTTACCACTGGTGTCACAGCACTGGGTCGAAGTGTCATATGCCCCGTGGAGGCTATGACCTTGTGTCCCCAGGTACCCGGGGATCACACAGCGAGGAGGTCGTGGGCATAGTGGGCCCTATGTTTTGAGTATTTGCTTGCATTGCATATGGCGTGACATGAGGTTGGTCGACCATACCATATATCCATGAGTTGGATTCAGTTGAGCATCTTATGCATATCATTATGTTTATGATATATATGATACTTTCGACTTGGATTATGCAATTCTTTAAGTCGTCAGTATTCCAATTCGACAATGGTTTTTTTCTATCTATATTGAACATGAGTGTTCAAACATGCACAGGTTTTAAAGAGCATATGATTTTAAACATAGCATGCACTGTAAAACTAGTAGTGATAGACTCCTACTGAGTATAGTATATACTCACCCAATCGTTAACATTTTTTAGGACAGCTCCATTCACGAGTAGAAGATGCCTCAGGAAATGTTAGTGCTACGAGCAAGAAAAATCAAAAGGAGACAATTATACGTGTAAGTAAACACTCTACCCTTTGGACATGTATTTGTATTTATTTACAATTGGGCTATGAGCTGTGACTGGATAGACCTGGGAAGACATTTATGATTTCTGAAATTTTCAAAAACTACTTTCGTTGTTGTGAAAGCAAATGACACTCGGGGTTTTCAAAATGAGTTTAAAACAAAAGATTTTCCAATGCATTGCGTTGTTTTCATAAAATGGTTTCAAATAGGGATGCATCCCGCCTTAGGAATTAGATATTGCATTTAAAAATGTATGGGAAAACCCAGGTCGTCACAGGGTAATAATGTAATGCCCCGAGCAATTTATGCTATTTAATAAAAATGAATTGGACATTCTATAGGAAATGAACCGTGTTCAATGTTTTACTTTATTTAAAATATTAAATAAGGAATTTGTAATAAAACTTGGTACCATTAGATTATACTCGAAAAATGGAATCCAACGCCTCAAAGAACGCCGAAAACGGAGTTCGTATGAAGAAGTTACGGCCATTTAAAGATTAGGGGCATTTCTGTAATTTAAATTAAAAACGAAAAAAGACAGAAAACGTAGGGGGCCGTTTTGATAACGGCACCCCGCCTTCTTCTTTCTCTCTATTTCTCTAGAAACCCCAGTTTCCAGAGGTTTCCACCACCGCCAATGGCGGCACCGCCATTGGCAGCATCGCCATAGTAAGGTTATAAAAAGCACCTATTCTGGCGAGGCCTGAATCAAGATTTTTTTGGCCATTTGGGGTTGGGGTTTCCGGTAAAAATCGAAAATCTCCAGCAACAGTTTTCCCTACACATTCTGGCCAGGCCTGAGTCATCCCTACAGGCCAGCCACTCCCATCTCTTCACCCCCCCTCTTCTTCCTCTGGCCACATTGGAAGTTGGGGTTTCCCCCTTCTTCGTGGTTTCCGGTGACATGGAATTTCACATCGGGAAAGGGTGCACCCACCAGTGATGGGCATCGCTTCAAACCTCCCAGGTAAGCCCCCCACCCCTTCCTATGTAGTTGTCCTTCTTCCCTGCCTAGATCCACGCTAGATCTGGGTATTTTTCGGCTGGGGAAATGCCATGCAAACTGGAGAAGACGGGTTCCCTCCGGAACCCATCAAAACCAGTTGTCATGGGGACGCACCCCATGACTCACATGAGTGACGCAACCTCTGGTGCAACTGGTGCACGCGCGCTGCATGCGGGTGTAGTTCCAGTTTCGACAGTGACACACGAGTGCCCGGGAACTGAGGTGCACCGCGCCTACACCAAAGACGTGTCTATGCGATGCCATCCAGGATGCGCGTCATAGCACGTCGCTTGGGCATGCATGTGCGCATGCAAACGCAGTCCCTAGCACAGCCTTTGGGCGTGCACGATGTGCAGGCATGGGTCCTGGTTTGACTAGGGCGCGCACACGTCTTGGAAACTATGATGCGCGGACCTAATGAGACTATAAAATTAGGATGATAGGATAATTTATAGAGTCTAACCATTGAAAAGTAGATCCATATCATAGGATCTAGCCTGACACTGAATTAGGCAAGGACCCATGGACCCTAAAAGGCAGATCTAGCAATCTAATTTCTAAATAGATCGAAATTGATAAGGACTCCTTGTTATCCATTCATATCCAGGATTTTGTAAATGAGACCCAAGGTCGGGTTGAGTAATGAAGGATGCGACTCCAGGAAACTTCGAGGTAGGTGCTCTATCGCTACTAGACTTTTAAAAAGAGCCCATGATTGTTTTGAGAATGCATGTTTTAAGTATAAGTTATATGACTTGTTTAGCATGACTTAATGAATTCAGCATGCATATGATAAATACATTATGCATAGACATGTTTTGCAAATAATTGCATAAATTGCATGATTTGTGGTTATTGAGTTTTGAAAAATTACATGTCCTTGAGGGTTACCAAAAGACGTTAGAGTGCCCAAAAGACATTAGGTAGGCAGCTGTGAGGGTCAGGTAGTTGTGAGGGACCCAAAGAGGACAGGTTTTGAAAAAGAGGTTTTTTCTTGATTGATCGTATATGATTTGGGCTAGTAAGCTCGTGGGCGCTATGCCGAGAGGTCTGGGGTGGCCTCCCAGCCTCTACCACTATTAGGTGGAAAGGGTACCATGCCAAAAAAAGGCATGTCCTTACGTCGACTGCATGTGGTAGAGGGGGCTACCACTGGTGTCACGGCACTAGGTCGAGGTGTCATATACCCCGTGGAGGCTATGACCATGGAGGTCATGGGCATAGTAGGCCCTATGTTTTTTAGGATTTTCTTGCATTGCATCATGACATGAGGATGGTCGACCATGCCATATATCCATGAGTTGGATTTAGTTGAGCATCTTATGCATATCATTATTTTTTATGATATATATGTTACTTTCAACTTCGATTATGCGATTCTTTAAGTCGTCAGTATTCTAATTCGACGATGGTTTTTAATATCAATATTGAACATGAGTGATCAAACATGCACATGTTTTAAAGAGCATATGATTTTAAACATAGCATGCATTATAAAACAAGTAGTGATAGACTCCTACTGAGTATAGTGTATACTCACCCAATCCTTAACATTTTTTAGGATAGCTCCATTCATGAGTAGAAGACGCCTCAGGAAATGTTAGTGCTACGAGCAAGAAAAATCAAAAGGAGACAATTATACATGTAAGTAAACACTCTACCCTTTGGACATGTATTTGTATTTATTTACTGATTGAAATGTGAGTGTGTTGGATAGACCTGGTAAGACATTTATGATTTCTGAAATTTTCAAAAGCTACTTTGGTTGTTGTGAAAGCAAATGACACTTGGGGTTTTCAAAATGAGTTTAAAACAAAATATTTTTTACTGCATTGCATTGTTTTCATAAAATGGTTTTCAAATAGGGATGCATGCTGCCTTACGAAATAGATATTGCATTTAAAAATGCATGGGAAAAACCTGGGTCGTCACAATTCCCGCCTCTCCATCGATAATGGCGAACACCCTTCCTTGATGACGCGGTACATTTTTAGGCTTTGCACCTTGGATTGCCAGGGGTTTGTTGCATTGATTAGAGAAATGCCCGATCTCACCACATTTATAACATTTGATAGGGGTCGTGCCTACTGTGGTGCCCCACGAGGGCATGCATGGCCTGGATGATATGTTCTACAAACAGGGCATTGTTTCCTTTTTGCTTGGTTCCCTTGCTTGTTAAAAGTCCAAACATTGTTTGAGGGTCTCTTGCCTTTCTTAAATGATTTTTAATGAGAGGTGATCCCTCCTCCAAATTTGGTGAATTGGCTTCTTTTGTAGTCTTCTTCAAATTTGGATGTCATTTCAACACATTCAGCCATGGTGGTAGGTTTAGTCCCCAGCACCTTCGTCCTTAGTCCGGGATGTAACCCCTCCATAAAACGATCTATCGTGTTTCCTTCGGTGTTACATATATGGTTGGCGAATCTCTTAAGCTGGATGAACTTATTTTCATAGTCCCCCACGGAAAGGCTTTCTTGACATAACTCTAAGAACTCCTTCTACTTCTGGGATTTGATATGTGCAGGGAAGTATTTCTCATTAAAAACATCTTTAAATTTTTCCCATGAGATTTCTTCGGAATTTGAGAAGGCATTTCTTTGTGCAGATCTCCACCAGTAACCTGCTTCTTGCTTTAAGATGTAGGTGGCCATCGTGACCTTCAAATTATCTGGAACTCTTGATAAGCTAAAGGTCTTTTCCACCTCATGAATCCAGTCTTTAGCCTTCTCAGGTTCTCCCTTGCCATTGTAACCGATCACCATTTTCTAAAACCTTTCCACCATTTTATCTATCTTCTCAGGTGTCAACTGTGAATGTTCCATTGCCCCATTTGGTATTGGTGAAGAGCTATCCTATACTGGCGTTGGAGTTTCTTGCCTAGGAATAGGAGCACTAGGCCTCACCTCAGGTTGAACTTGAGCTTGAGAACTTGGTGCTTCCCTTAGAGTAGACTGAGGTTGCATAAGTTGAGGAAGGATGTTCCTCAATATCCTCATCATAACTTCCTCCAATTTATCGCCTGATGATCCTTCCATAACGTTCTTAGACTCCCTTTGAGCTGTCCGCCTTGCTCCTCTTTTAGGTGGCATCTACTCAAAACCCAACATTCTATGTAGGTATACTACTTAACTTCTCCCTAATATATCCTAATTTGGATCATTACTTTGGACATTTTGGGGCTATGAGTGACTGGATGAATGGCTCTAATACCAACTGTGATGACCCAGGTTTTTAAAACACATTTTATAATACATTTGTTCAAAGGAAGGGCCCTTAAATGTGTAAAAAAAAAATCGCAAACAATGTAGTGAAAATTCTTTTCATTTAAATTCATTTTGAACAAAACCCAAGTCTCACTGGAAGATACATAATACACATATCCATATTGTATAAAATAAAATTTTATTGAATACCAGGATTCATCCAGTGGTTCACTCATACACAGCCCTGTATTAGGTTACAACCCATTGTCCAAAATTACATAATCCAAACTTCAAACCTCACCTTACATTAAAAACACTCAATACAATACACTCTCAAATAAGGAAAAATTACATATCTTTGAATACATACTCTGATTTTCTTATTTTCTTCAAATCTTCTACTGTCTTGCTCCTAGATCTTCAAGCTTTAATCCTTTCAGTCCTTTATGGCCTTGAGCTTCTTTCCCTCCTTCTCTGTGCTTGGGGTATTGTAAACATGGAAATGTGTATAATACCTCAACAAGCTATGTTTGGTAGGGGATACAAAAATATACTACTTCATTAATACAAGGATACTTACCTCAGTCATTAAGCCTCATGAGTCATCTCATACTTATATATAGAGGATATACATTATTTGTATAGTACATGACAAATTAGTTAATATATTGAAGATTACTCAAAACTTGTTCCTTCCCATGACTATACTTCCACTTAAGAGAGTAATACCTAGCCAATTCACATATAGGGGTTTTCATTCTAGGAGCTCATATAATAGCATATCACTATGCCATGGCATCATACTATGCCTATAATCTTTGCATCATAATGCAAAATACATTAGGACTACTATGCTCACAGTCTTAATTAGTACAGTGCGCCCGGATAACTGTATAATCTTCCATTGATACCAACTGTGGAAAAATCAATCCATATCCTCATGGGGTGGACCATGGCTGTTACAGTGGGGCCTTCCCATTATTGCCCCACCCAACATTTAGCCTCTTTTTGGGCATGGTATCCATCATATAAATTTCAGGAAGTGGGTGGCCAAACCCTTATAACTTCCTTAGCATAGCATCCCCAGTCTCTATCTCTGTGTATATCAAAATTCACAAGTCTCCATACTTGTATCGAAAATAGTTTGTACATATCAGGCGATGTGTCTATTTAACTAAGGTTGGAATATTTTCTACACCCTATTCTTAGGGTATCCTTAGTTTTCATATCTCAATACTTTCACCTCATTAAGCTTGATCATTAGATTAGATCAAGTGAATTAGATTATGAGGTTAGATCACTTTGTTGATCATTTGGCTAAATCCCTTAATTTAATCATATGTTTTTGGATCACATGTTTGGATCCTGTGTTTTGGATCACTTAGTTTGATCATATGTGTTGGATCACTTTGTTGGATCATGACTATGCTAAGGTGCTGAGCATAATTACATCATGAAGGTCTTATAATTACAGACTAAGATGATGTATGTATACACATGAATCCTTAATAGATTCTTGTACATCCACCTACCTCAAGTAGTGTGACAACCCGGTTTTTCTCATGCATTTTTAAATGAAAAATCTAAATTCCTAAGGCGGGATCCCTATTTGAAAAGCAATGCAGTGCAGCAGAAAAATCTTTTATTTGAAATTCCATTTGAAAACCCCGAGTGTCATTTGCTTTCACGGCAACCAAGGTAGTTTTTGAAAAGCTTTAGAAATCATAAGTGTTTTTCCCCAGATCTATCCAGTCACAGCACACAACCCAACTGTAAATAAATACATGTCCAAAGGGTTGGGAATTTACTTACTTGTATAATTGTTTCCTTTTTGATTTACTTGCTCGTAGCACTAACATAGATGTCCTCAACTCGTGGATGGAATTATCTTGAAAAATGTTAAGGATAGGGTGAGTATATACTATACTCAGTAGGAGCCCATCACTATTAGTTTTATAATGCATGAGATGTTTAAAATCATATGCTCTTTCAAAATATGTGCATGGTTGAACACTCATGTTCAAGATCAAAATTAAAAACCATTGTCAAACCGAAATACTAACGACTTAAAGGATCACATAATCCTAATTGAAAGTATCATATATATATATCATAACATTATGATATGCATAAGATGGTTCATTGAATCCAACTCATGGATATCTATCATGGTATGGTCGACCAACCTCATATCATGCCATATGCAATGCAAATAAGTCCACAAAACCATAGGGTCCAACTATGCCCATGACCTCCCCGCCGTGTGGTCCCCGGGTACCTGAGGACACTCAGTCATAGCCTCAACGGGGCCTATGACACATCAACCTAGTGCCGTGACACCAGTGGTAGCCCCCAGCACCACATGCAGTCGATGTAGGGATGTTGTCCTTTTTGGGAGTGGTACCCATCCACCTAATAGTGGAAGAGGCTGAAGGCCAACCCAAACCTCTTGGCACAGCGCCCACGAGCTTATCTGCCCAAATCATAATCAGATCAAACAAGCGAAAACCTCCCTTTTTTCAAAACCTGTCCTCTTCGGGTCCCTCACAACTGCCTGGCCCTCGGCACTCTAGCATTTTTTGGTAACCCTTAAGGACATGCAATTTTTGGAAGAACTTAATACTCACAAATCATGCAATGTATGCAATTGTTTGCAAAACATATCTATGCATAATGTATATGCAATTATTTACAAAACATGTTTATGCATAAAGCACTTATCACATGTATGCTAAATTAAGTCATGCTAAACAAGTCATATACATAAAACATATATTCTCAAAACAATCATGGTTCTTTTAAAAAAATCTAGTAGCGATAGAGCACCTACCTAGCTAAGTCGCACTAACCCCTTTGTCCTTGTATGCTCCTGAACATGGTTTGGGGAATCAAGGTTAGTTTGGCCTATCTTTTATAGGTTTTAGAGTAGTTGGTCTTATTACTTAGGCATTAAGGATCCATCCCTATGCCTATGGGTGTCCTAAGGTCCTAATTGGGCCTTGGTATCATTAGTTTTCCAAAGGTCTAGCGGCCATGCGCCACCATCCTATTCTAAGGGTCATACTCACCTTTGATTAGGCCTTGATTAGGGATTTTATAATTTGAGTGTCCGTGTCGTTGACACGGACACAACACCTTTTGTGGCGCCTCAATCGGAGCTCTAGATCTCAAGTTATAAGCTTTTTAGTATCAGGTGTACATAAAGCCCTTAAGAGTGAAAAGCAGAATGGTAGCGCGCTGTGCGTTAGCGGCATGCGCCCCAGTTGCTTTAAGAAGTGGAAAATCCTAAAACACTAGCGCGTTGTGAGTCAGCGGCATGTGCCCCAGTGGGCGCGTCTACAGACGCGCTGGATTTTCCGCTCATCTTTCCCTTTTGCGGGCGCGTCCAAGGACATGCCTGTTTGGTTTTCTCGAACGCAGTAGACGCGTTACGTTCCGTTTGGAACGTTCTATTCGTTTGAGGGATCTTAAGCATACCTGGCTCGTTGCTAGGTTCTTCTCCTCGTTTCTCCTCTTGGTTGCTTCTCCAAAATGGATTTTCTTCAAGCTTTTGGGCTGCCATTAGAGGCGCCCAAGAGCTCTATTTATAGAGCTATAAGAGGGTTCCGGAGGGGCCTCTCACCGTCCTTGAATGGTGGTGGAGAAACCTCCAGTATGGCGGTGATTTCTCCTCCAATCACCGCCGTTTTAGAACCCTCTAGGGGGTTGAAGATGAAGGGTGCCCGTATCAAAACGGGCCCCTATGTTTTGCAGGCTAAATCCGTGTTTTAGTAAAAATTACATTTTTTCCCCTGAACTTCAAAGGGCCATAAATTGCTCATTTTTACTCCGTTTTAGGTGATTTTGGTCTTGTTAGATCTTGATCCTCCATTTTATTTTAGATCCTCCATTTTATATTGATGTAATTTAATTATTAAATCATTGATTTATCCTATCCATTGATTTGATCTTCCTTGATCTACCCAATCAAGGAGATCTTAAGTTACTTTATAACATTTAAGGGCATAGATCTTTATCTATCCCAAATCCTCACCATCCATTCATTAAATCCCTATAATCTTATCTCAAGATCATCATCCATACTGTCCAATCATCTTGGATCATCTTGATCTAGGAGATACTACTCATTTTTAGAGATTTTAGTAACTTTTTAGTATAGATCTCTTAAGATCTGTCAAATTAATTCAATTTAAGCCACTAATTTTATTTATTACATTATAAAATCATCATCCAACTAGGTATTAGTGGTCTGATCATCTTAGATCTTGTAGATCTAGGATGTTAGTTACTTATCCACTTAATTACAGAAAATTAAATTAATTAAAATTAAAATTTTATAGGTTCAGTCCCTTCTAATTATCACAAGAAATCCATCACAACTTTCAGATCTCAATTTGGATCTCAATTGAGATCAGAATTGTGATTTTAAGATTTCAGCCCGTTTTAAGGGTTGAATTTCACCTTACTCGTAGGGAACAATTTCACTGATCTAGTGACATATAATTTCTACTTTTAACATGTTTCTTGAGCTTTTGGGACATTCTGAACACATATATCGGTTCAGATTTCAAGTTTGGGATCATCTTGGCCATGATCCAAGATCAATGCCACGGATAGTACTACATAGATCGTGTAAATACTAATTAAAAGCAAGATCTAACATGTTTTATGATTTAAAAACATAAATATGAATGACAAGAAGGTTTCTGATCTAAATTTCGAGATCTATTAAAATTAGAATGAAGTTATTAAGATTTTAGCCCGTTTTAAGGGTTGAATTTCATCTTTACTGTTTTTAATCAATTCCTTCATATCTATGCATAAAAATCTAACTATGAACATGATCTTAGAGTTTTATGGTCTCTCTGAAGATATCCATCGGTTCAGATTAGTCTGATATAGTCATCTAGTCCATGATCTAAGATTGTGGGTACTGATTTTACTAAATAACTTATGTAAATACAAAATAAAACATGGATCTAATAAGTTCAATATATGTTAAATACTACAAGGAGTCTATATCATTTTTCATATCTAAAATCAGAGCTATATCAGGCTCTGAAATGAAGAATTATGATTTTTAGTTAACAGAATAGATGGCCCAGATCAAATCCTTGGTGGCTAGGAAGAGGTAACTGGCTACAGGCGAGACGGTCCGATCTGGACCGTCGGATCTCCTGTGGTTGGATCTGCCCCATCTAGCAAAACCAAGAGTCCAAATTTCACATCCTGGGGTTTTTGGGCACCAGGAATCCATCCATTGGCTCAAAGGTAACATCTGAGTTGTGGATTGATGGGATCTCACCCCTCAGTGCCGGATCCATCATCTCTGACAGATCAATGGATGGGGAGCTCCCATCCTTACCAGAAAACCAAACTAACCTATTGTAAATGGAAGAGAGGTGCAAGTGCACCTACCTGGAAGAAGATATTCCGGATCTATTCAGGAAAACCCAAAAAATCTACTCCTAATAATATAGGTCACCGGAGCTTCAGTTTTTCGGTGAATTCTCCATGGATACTCCACGGATTATGGTAAACTCAAATGGGTTTGTAGATCTTGATATTCCCCAACTATCCAATGGTCAAGGTTATGTTTCAACGGCTGAAAATGAATGTCTAATTCAAAACACAGTAATAGGGTGAAAACACTTCTCATTGGGGACGACGTGTCTGTGGATGTGCCCGATATCTAGAACAGGAATAATCCTTCTAGTGCTTCTGTGGACACTCTAACAGAGAGAATAAAATGCAAGGAAAGGGAGGAGAAAAGAGGGAGAAGGAGGATGAATTTTGGGCTGATATTTTGGCAGAGTCTAGGGGACTTTGTGATGGATTTTTGGAATATTTTTGAGAATTTTTTTGATGTCTATTTATAGGGATTTTGAGTGTTTTTCATCATAACACCTAATAATTATGTTTTTTCCTTTTTAATATTTAATATTTATTTGATTCCCACTACCACCTCCTTCACCACTAGCTGGTGGTAGTGGGTTGACCCATGATTTCACGTGGTCTGGTCATTGGATTCCATTTTGGGTCCTTTGTAGGACCCATGTGGGCCCCACATGTGTAAAAAGACCATTTTGCCCTTTATGTATAAAATTTTGAGTTTACTCCTACGAACTCGGAATTGAGTGTTCTTAGTGGCGTTGGACTTGTATTTTTTAGTACATTCCAAATTGAATGTCTTAGACCTTGGCTAGGGTAAAATTACCATTTTACCCTTTTGCTCTTAAATGAAGAAAATAAAGGTTTTTCACTTCGAATTCAGAATGCATCATGCTTACAATCATTCTAAAGGGTTCGTGAGATATGTTTTCACTTATGCATGTCTTTATGCCTTGTTTGTACTTCTGTACGAAGTACATTTTTGCTAAACCTAATATTCCAGCCTGATTTTTCCTTGAAATCTTCAATTTCACTATTATATTTTTATTACAAAAAAATTAGGGATGTTACACATCTTGCTGACTGATATTATAGATTTAACTTAGGAAAATCAGAAGGAAAAATGGGGGATGAGCTAAAGAGAAGGGTCCTATGCATGGTTATTTGATTTCTAGGAAACCAAGAGGAATTGGAGGAAACCTAGTAGAAAACAAAGGGGAAACCTAAAGTAGAGAAGGTGGAATAGAGGCAACGTGAGTGGGAAAGAAATGGCTAAGAAAAACAGGGGGAAGAAGGTGTAGCTGGGGTGAAATTCCATACCACCCTCCTCCTTAAAGTGAGCTACAAGAATAGCTAAAGAGCTAAGGTTTTTGGAATAGTTTCACATGGGGAAACAATTGAAAAATTCATTGTTAATGCTTCGCATGTGGATCAGCAGGTTTCTCATAGTTGGTGCTACTACACATGCAGGTAGAGAGAGAGAGAGAGAGAGAGAGAGAGAGAGAGAGAGAGAGAGAGGAGTTTGGGACTATATAAGAAGAACTGTTGATGTGGAGATTACACACATTGCTAGGGGTTTTTCATTAGTTGGAGCAGGTGGTGTCTCCAAATCAAGTTGAGGAAAATATGAGGATCTTCCAAAGAACTAGGGGAATTTCGAATAGGTTAATTCCTACTTAGATCTTAGCCTCTAAAATAGCAATTAGTATAGGAGTTTGTTTCTAAAAATTTCCTAAAATCCATCTACAAATCTCAATTACATCATGCATGCTATGCTAAGTTAGAGCTATAATTTCTCTTTCATTTACCTCTGATTTTATGTGTATATGATGACTTAGAATGGATTAGTTAGAGATCATACGTAGTTCTCTCTTACATAAGATAGATTGATTGATTCACCAGAGTTTGATTTAATCATACGAATTGCTCATTTATGTAGAAATGTAAGGCTAGCTTCTTGCGAGTTGTGTTTTGTGTTTTCACCTTGATGTGTAGTAAATGTTTTTTGAGACAAATGACATGGATGTGTATGGAAATGAATGACGGGAGAATGAGTTAAGTATGGTAAGAAATTGAATGCATATGATAGGGGAAAAGGTGCAGGATTCAGATGTTGTTGTGTATTTTAAGTTAAACTCACAAGCACATGAATCGATTATAGTATTCTCATGCGAGGAGGTTGATCCCATGAGGAATCAAATGAATGTGATGCTAGTGGCCCCTACTTTATACTATCTAACCTAACCAAAATTTAAGAGTTTTTCAACCTAAATTAATAATGAAAATGAAAATTATTCAAAAACTAGAAACATGCTAAATTTGAAAAATTTTGTAAAACATACTTTCTAAAAATAAGTTAAGAACTTTCTAGATTTATGACTTTCCTAATTGAGGACTTTCCTAAAGTGAAACTTTTTAAAAATGCAATTTTTAATAAATTTCCAAAATCAACTTTCCTAAACATGAAATTAAGCAACTAACCTAAGGAAACATGCACTAATCAACTACTTTGCAAATCCTAAAGTACGAAATCCTACTTTAACATTAACTAATAAATCTAAAAATCTAGTTGAGTTCTTGAAAAATCAAGTGAACATAAAGTGCATGTTGCTGGAAATTAAAATAAACAAAACATGAAAAGAAATTCTAGTAGTATAGTAATTGAATCATTCACTCAAAAGAACATGAAAATCATGGAATTAATCTATTCTAATGTAAGCAAACATTCAAGAATGTGGACTATTAACTGCTTGACACTAACATGAATTAAAAACTACAATAAACTTCATTGAATTACATTAACATCCATTAACATAAAGCTTCAATACAAGTAATCCAAATCTGAAAGTAAAATCCAATTACAATGAAGTCCAGTTGATCTTAATCCACCCACAACTACAAGCTAATCCTTCTTCAATGGTTCCAACAATCAATCATGAAAAATCATGCTTGAAATCAAGGAAAAATTCCACTAGAAACTAAAGGCAAACTTTAAGAACTTAAGGAAAACAATAAGGAATTTCAATGAAACCTAAGGAGATCCAAAAGCAATGAAAAAAGGACAAGGATTAGGTTCAAGGTGACTTCCCTTGGACATCACTTCAAAGAAAAATCAACCTTGCATCTTAATCAATAAGCAAAAAAGAACAATGGAATTGAAAATCATTAACTAATAACAATGTTGGTAAATTTCAAACAAAGAAAAGAAAAATTAAAAGGGAACCAACCAACCTTGCAAAGATGAGTTAAATGACCAAAGCTAGGTTTGGAACATCTGAGGAGATGCCCACACACCATGGGAAAGAGTAGCATCCACCCAAAAGGAGAGAAAATCCAAGCATGACAATGGAAGAAAGAAGGTTATAAGAAGACATCCTCCTCCAAGTGTAGGAGGCATCTTTTTTAGAAGAGGAAAAGAGCCCCTTAACTTATGTTTTTTCTGGACTTATATAGTTTTTCACCAATTTTTCTTATGCTTTCCTAATAATAAGGTGCTGGTGGGGATCAAAACATGCAATTTTGGATGGCTAAGATGAGTGAGAAGCTAGGGTTTCTAAAGAGAAAACACAATGGATTGGTGGTTGCCCTTAGGAATTGAATGAGGGGGAGGTGCCTACTTTTTAGGAGGAGGCATCCCCCTTAGAAAATAAAAAGGGAAATCCCCTAAAAATTGGAAAGTTAGGTGGGGTGATGAGGTAAGAGAGAGAAGGAGATAATGGGAGAAAATAAATTGGTGGGAAAGGATAAGAAAGAAAGATGAGGTGGGGAAATTTGATTGGTTAGGTAGTTTTGTAATATGTTGGGATTATATTGGGTGGTTTGAATGAGACTTTAGGAAGGTGTAGGAGTCTTGGAATGGTAGAACTCTTGAATAAAAAGTCAAATTCGTGGTGCTTTTTGGTGATAAGTTGGAAAGTGATAAAAAGGAGGGGAAAACATGCAAAATATAAGGGTCTAATCCTATTGGCCCACATGCCAACTTATCCTAATGAATTTTTTCTTAATTCTCTTCAAAATATCTCTTAGAATCTCATCGATAATCTTCTTGATTTTCTCCAATCATGGCCTTCCATTTAGCTTAGTTATGTGGCTTAGATGGCTATCTTTGAGGGCTCCATTTGGCTAAGCTTCATGGCTCCATACCTTGGCTTGAGTGGCTTAGTTTGAATTTCTTAGCTTGTCAGCTTATCTTATGGCTAAGGTGGCTTGAATGATTCCCATGTAAAGGTGGTGGAAATGCATGGTTTACTTCATGGGCCCTTTTTGGCCACCTTTAGTTCCTTTAATTGAATCCATTGTTTGCCCTAAGGATTATCTTGACCTTGATCTCATGTTGGATTGATGATTTTAGGTTTTCACTCAATTGTTTGATCTTGACCTTCAATGTTCATCTTGATCAATCTAGGCCATTGGATCACCATCTTGTTTCCTATAAAATGTAAAAACATTAAATCCAAAAAAATATGATTAATCGCATGCTTACCTTGGATTAGCTTTTAAACCTAGAAAATATCAAACGTTTGCCAGTCTTGAGAAAAACATGTTAAAAATCATTTTTCAAAAACTAGTACAAAGTGTCACTTTTGTAGGTACTTATGAATGCATTTAGCACAAGCAACAAGCCCTTGAACCCCTAGGTTACCCTTAGTGGAGATTGGCTCACTACTTGGAGTTTTTCATGCCTATTGGAGTTGCATTGGTTGGAGCAGGTGTTGTCTCCAAATCAAATTAAGGAAACTCTAAGGATCTTCCTTAAAAGTAGGGTAATTTCAAATAGGTTAATGCCTACTTAGATCATAATCTCTAAAATAGTAATTACTATTGGAGTTTGTTTCTAAAAATTCCCCAAAATCCATCTGTGAATCTTAGTTATACCTACCATGCATGCTATGCTAAGTTAAGAGCTATAATTTTTCTCTTATTTACCTATGATTTTACACCTATCTACTGATAATGAATTAGTTAAAGATTATGCTTATTTCTCTCTTACATAAGCTTAATTAATTAATTCGTTAAATTTTTATGTAAGCATACGAACTACTCATTTAGGCAGAAACACAAGGCCAGTTTCTTGCTCGCTGTGCTTTGTATTTCCACCTTGATGGGGACTGATTTTTTTATTTTTGATTTTTGCAAACAAATGTCATGGATGTGTATGGAAATGAATGATGGGATGATGAATCAAGTGTGGTAATTAATTGAATTGAGATTACATAGGGAAAGGTACATGATTTAGATGTGTCTTTTCTTGCACTATTTGTGCAGGAATTACACGTCTAGATCTTCCTAGAAAGAAGGCGATGGAGAATGTTGTTATATTACTGTTATGGGATGGAATGTTATATGGTTATTTTAATGATTATGTTTCTCTAAACATATGGAAATTAGTAAGGTAAAATGTGATGAGGAATGGAGTATGAACATGCCACAATTTCCTGCAGTTTTTGAACAACAAATTGACATCTTGAACATGTTCTATAAACATTGCAAGACTTAATTTGTTTCTATTGTCAAAGCCAAGAATCAATTTTTTTATTTGGACTTCAATTTATTTCATTTGGTCCCAAGGGAATTGGGGTACTTCATATTAATTTACTTGAATGTATGGTATGTAAGGATCAAATTGGGCAGCTTTTGTAAACAAAACCTCACCAAATTTCACTCCAAATGACAAGGTGGACAAGGCTGGATTGGGATGAACTTTCCTATAGCTTTTAAGTAGGAAACTGACACATAATTCCTCTCTTGGACGAGGATAAAAAATGCATTGTAAATGGTAGGAAATAAGGGGATATTAGAAGACATTACTTATGAATGACATTGACTATGACCAAGTGCAAAACATCTAAATGCCTGTGAGGAAAATGTGTGCAAAATGCTTATAGTTGAAGGATGTACACCCTGTAGAAAACTACACAATTGTAGCATGCTTTTTCCTTGAACTAAATAAAAAACCTAACTGTAACAACACCAATTTTTATGAATTTATTTGATTGATTGAATTGGTGAATTGAAAATTTTAAAACGAAACTAGAATTTGAGAATCTAAGAAATTAACTTCTTTTTTTTTTTATAGAAATAGAATCAAGAGTTGAAACATGAATTGTACACAAAAACTTGAGTCCAATAATATTAAGAACACTGAAATTGGTGTTTAGATGAAAATTTTGCATTTTCCTCATTTTTTGGAATTTAATTTTATTAAATAAGGGTAAAATGGTAATTTTAATTTTATGTGGGTTACACAACAATAAGTGGACAATAAGTCTTCAAGTATAAGAGTCTGTAACGATTAAAGTGGTAATCATGACATATCCACTTTTTGACAAAATAATAAAAATAATAAAAGAAAAATAAATAAATTTATAAATAGGTATGAAAAATCATTTTCCTCACATCTCTCTCCCTCTTCCCTCTCCATTTACTTCCCTTTCCACTTCCCACTTCCCTTTCTCTTTCTCTTTCTCTTTTCTCTCTCTTTTCTCTCTACTAATGTGCAATGCCAAGATGATAGGTTAGCGCATCCCCGAACACACCTTCCATGACTGATATATGCAGTTCCTTCTAGTCTAGCACCACCCTTTTTGTTTCTCCTCCGACACCGTAATGACTCCCTTTCCCTTTCTCTTTCTTCTTCCTTGTTGCTATTTTCCTCGCCCTTTCTTTTCCGATCTCCAGCAGATCCGACTCATCAGCAAGCACAAGGCAGTGTCTACACCCCCTAGATTCACCAATTTCCTCCTCCCCTCCAACCATTCAGATAAATCTCTCTCTCTCTCTCTCTCTCTCTCTCTCTCTCTCTCTCTCTCTCTCTCTCTCTCTCATTTTCCCATTCACTTTTTAACTTCTATTTTTCATGATCTCTAGTGGATTTGGTTTTCCCAGCTAGCTATCTGCTAGGGTTTTTGAAATATGTTTTTGTTATTTATTTTCAAATGGTGGTTGACCAATTTTGCAAACATTTTGAAAACTTAAGCAAAGAATTTTTTATTTTTTTTTCTAGAAAACTTGAATGGCACTTTTCACTCACATATACATACATAATTTTGTATACAACCTATGTTTTCAAAGAAACTCATTTTATTAAAATTGCAGGATCGATCCAGTGGTTCACATACATAGCCCCCTTATTACATCTTATGTCCAAAATACACAAATCAAAATACAATCCAATCCTTTCACAAATGTACATAGTCTTGATCAACAGTATGGTCTTCGTATTCCCTTGTTGTATCCCTTCAGTCATTCTTTTCTATATCTGAGATATTGTAAACATTCAACCATTTACAATATCTCAGCAAGCTATGCCTAGTAGGGGATTCAAGAACATATGGAATCTTATAATTCAAAAGTACAGTATTCAAGTTCATCCTATTTCATATGAGTAACATCATTCAATTTTCATGAACCATACCATATATGATCTATCATATAATTTATCATGTATCATCTACTATGGTAATTCCAAACCACTCACCACTATATTGTACGTGTGTGTGTATATATATATATATATATATATGGTCAAAAGCTGTGAAAAATAGTCAATATCTCAAACATCAATAATCATACTCAAACATACTGAGTTGATATGTCATCCAGACTTTTGCTGGGAAAATACTCCCTTATTAGGGTAGTATCAGCATATCACTGTGCCATGCATCATAATGTGAAATACTCAAGGACTACCATGCTGCAGTCTGATTCATACTAGCGTGCTCGGATAATTGCCCTATTTAGCACTGATACCATGTAGAAACTATTGTGTCACTGCCTATATGGGGAGATAGGGCTTTCACAGTGGGGCCTTCCCATAATTACCCCACTTGACTTTTAGCCTCTCTTTGGGCAAGGTATTATAATATCATCAATTTCGAGAAGCGGGTGACCAAAACCTCATAACTTCCCCAGCATAGCATCCCCAAGCTTATGCCTATTTAAAACAAAACCACAAGCCTCCATGCTTGTATCTAAAATACTTCTTGTATATCTCAGACAATCTGTATGTTTATATTATCATCTTTGCATTCAATATCCTCTTACTAAGGATATAGTTTCATTTCTAGATTTAGGGATCCTCATTTACAATGATGATACCCATGTCCATATAAGTTTAGGATTTAATCATTTATTGTAAATGATCCCCATTTCCTTTAATTTGGTATTCATATAACAATGTTATTAAGTATAAGGATACTCATTTGATACAAATGATATCCATTATTATTATGTTCTTATCTAAATTTAGGGATAATCATAAATGATACCCAGGTATTTATTATGTATTCCATCTAATTTCAATAGTTATTTTTACCTCATATACATGAATTATGATTCATATGCAACTAAGCATATTATCATTCTCAAGCATTATAATTTCTATGTATAACAACAATTCCATAGGCCGTAGATCTGGTATTCTTAAATTTCCACCTACCTTCATGTAGTGATCCATCCCTTCAGATCTTCCATGAATGACACATGTAAAATGTAAATACATACATATTGTCATTATTTGTTCAATTTTAGATAATCACCTATTTATATTCCTTGTCTAATCTTGTCCTTTGATATAACGGATCTAGATATGTTTTGTGTTCCTATCATCCGTATAATCTATCTTCCTCACATAGTATTTATCATATTGATCAATAGATCTGATGGTTATAATGATCTTCTAATCTTTTAGATCTTAGTATTTTCTATCTTTAAGTCTTTGTGTATCCATCTCTTTGATCTTGATCTTTCATAGATCTTTTGATCAACAATCCATACTTGCTGATAAAGATCAATGGCCTAGATCTTCTATCATCTAGTTCTTCTTTGATCTAAGTTTAGTTGTTTGATCATCCCTAAGGAGGATGATCCTGGTTCTTTTCCTTGAATCATATTTGATCAAGGGTTTGGATTATCTAATCTAATGATCTACATTTGATCTACAACATGCATACTTATAGACATGCATACTAAGTACAATATAATGTTATGATTCTTATTGTTCTTAATCATTCAAGATCTCCTTGTGGATCTTGTTTGATCTTGATTATCTTACTTACCATTTTTATTAAGATTAGATATTTTACTAACCTTTTATGATCTTATTATTATTATTCAACCAGCTAATGTTTTACTAATTGAAGATAGCTTATTTCATCCTAAGTTTAGAAAGCTCCTCTTATTTCCAATTGACTAAGGCTTAGCAACTGTAGGCTGCTCAAAGAGTGGTTAATTCAATCCTCATGTAAGGAGGCATTTAGGCCTCACAAACATTGCCAGAAGGTAGGGGAAGAGCGAGGCTCTATTAGAGAACCCCCTTAACCACAATGTTCAGCATCCAATGGAGTGGCCTTAGCTCAACCTTCATAAGGTTCCTATGAGCATTAAACCCTATAACCCCTTTCTAATTGATTTTAATTAAATCCATGAACATTTAAAATGTCATTCATGGGGTTTATTATTATCCTAATTTGGGCTAAGGATTTGATAATTCTTATATTGTCCTACTAACTATAACCCTTACTATGCTTAAGTCCATGTTATTTATTTATTGTAAATGTCCATTAATATCTATATTTCATTAATTACATTTTCCATGTAATTTTCATAATATGAACATTAAAGCATAAATAAATAAACAAGTAAGTCTAACAATTAAATTTACTAAGCAATAAAAGACATTTACAATAACATTAATAACTCAAATAAACACATTTAATATATCATCATGATCCAATGATCATATTTCATTTCTAATCATTTTTCATCCTATTTAGGGTTTAGATCTTGAACTTTTATTTTTATAAGATCGACTCATTTTCTCAAAGTGATCTCATCACTAGATCATTGATATCATCTTATCACATGATCTGATCCTTCTTGATCTAACCGATCAAGAAACTCTTAAGCCATTTTAGCCAATTTAAGGGCAAAGATCTCAATCTATCCCAAATTATCAACATCAAGCCATTCATTTCTTATGATCTTATCATTAGATCATAATCCTCACTTATTCATGGTCTCTGATCATTCTTGATCAATTTGATCGAGAAAATCTCATGCATTTTTATTGATTTTACTGCTTTTGATGGTCAAGATCTACAATCTGGAAAATAAATTACATCCAACCATTTAATTATTGTAATTATACATTTAGATTATCATATAAACTATTTTGAAAGGTCTGATAATGCTTGATTAATTAGATCATGAAGATCCATTCTCATTTTTATCATTTTTTTTCCTTTAAGGCTAGGTTTCTTAATTAAACACAGATCAGTCACTTATAACCATTGATTCCATGTTCCATAATGACAATATCATCATTGGATCAGCATTATAAAGTCTGATCATTCCAAATTTCACTGATCAAGGATGTCAGTACCATTATCTCTTTAAAAACAGAAATTTTCATGAATTGAATTTATGATTTTATTGGTTCAATGGGTTCTCCTCATCAAGAAGAATCCAACCCAACTTAGGGATCCACAATTTTTATTATAATTATGTTCCTTAGGGTTTTGAGGCCTCTTGAACCCATCCATTGGTTCAGATTTCCATTTTAAGGTCATCTTAATCATGATCCATTACTGTTGGAACGAACTTTAGTGATTATCACAAGTAAATACAATTAAAAACATAAATCCAATATCTCCATTAGATTCTACACAACATCATAAATTCATAACAGCTTTCCAATCTAAAATCAGAGCTAAGCTCTCAATTGAAGAAACAAGATTTCAGTAAAAAAATCAACGGCCCAGATTTGATCTGGCCATTAGAACGTGTTTGAGATGATTTGGAACGTGGCAAGGTGATTTGGAATGTAATTAGTCAATCCTAGAGCGTGGCTAAATGATCTGAGTGGGGTTAGTCTCAGATCAACGCTTGATCTAGGAGATTGGTTAAGACAGTCCAATCTGGATTGTCAGATCAACCCTTCTCCAGATCTCCCAAATCTGAAACATCAAAGAGCTAAGATTTTTTACCTTAGCGTTACTAGATCTCCCAAATCTCAACCCCTGTTATCGGATCCATCGTTCCTGACCGATCAACGGCCGGGGGAGCCCAAGGATGGCCAAAAAACCTCAAGAGAGTGCCGAAAAATAACAAGGGAAGGAGAGTGCACCTACCTAGTCTAGTTCGATGAAGTAATTTCACCGAAAATGAGAGAAATCACACTATATAATAAGAAATTCACTTCAAAACCCTAGCTACGTCAGATTTTGCATACGGAGAGAGATTTCTTTGAAGTCTTTGCCGGAGAAGGTATAAAACCATAGGGGAAACATAGATCCCCACATTCTAGAGTGATTCATCAGTGTGAGATTGAATTATACTGGCTAAATTGGATGGAATTTCATGAAGAACTTGCTGGAGATGTTGTTAATATTGGATTTGACTTTCATTTTGGAATTTTGACGATCCAACCGTTAGATCATCATGATTCCTTGGGGCTTTTGTAGATAATTAGAGCCTAAATCAATCCAATGGTGGAGATGGTGATTTGTTGGCTAGAATTTCATGGCTAATAGAATTAGTGATTTTCGGGTGAAACCTAGGTTCCAGTGGGGACGAAGCCTCCAAGGAAGGAAGTGCCCCACGGTTCCAATTGACTTGGATTATCTGATGCTTCTGGGGAAGTGCCTAAGTTAAAATGAATAAGAGAGAGAGAGAGAGAGAGAGAGAGAGAGAGAGAGAGAGAGAGAGAGAGAGAGAGAGAGAGAGAGAGAGAGAGAGAGAGAGAGAGAGAGAGAGAGAGAGAGAGAGAGGAGGAGGAGGAGGAGGAGGAGGAGGAGGATTTTTTATATGGGATTTTAGGGCATTGTAAGGGACCTCATGAGGAATGTTAGCAAAAATTTTGGGAATTTTTATGGGTATTTACAGGTGTTTTTGAATTTTTTTATGATTACATGTAATTATCATGTTTCAATTCTTTTTATTATTAAATTGGCATTGGATTCTCCACTACCACCTCCTTCTCCACTACCATCTGGTAGTGGTTTGACTCATGATGGTGGTCTTCTAGATCGTTGGCCCACCTTGTGTGCCCCACATAGTTGTGAAAAGACCATTTTGCCCTTTTAATTCCAAAAATGGAGAAAAATAGGGTTTATTCCTATGAACTCAAAATTGATTGTATTTAGTTTTGTTTTGATAGGTTTTCCTAGTACATTCCAAATTTTGATGTCTTAGGTTTCAGTTTATGAGTAAAATTATTATTTTACCCTTTTATTCATAAAAATGAAGAGAAATAAGGATTTTTCATCCAAACTTAGAATTTGACGTACTTGTAGTCATTCTGATTGGTTTTTTGAGTACATTGCAAATATCCAAGTTTTAAGTCTTGATTTTATTTTTATAAAAATAAATTCTCCCGAAACTCAAAGTTCCAATTCCACTTTTAGAATTTTCATTTTTAACAATTCAAATATATTCATAAAAAATGGGGTTATTACACTCTAGCCATTTAGCTAAATCTTTCTTTGTCGCTCTATATTTTTCATTTTCCCATTCACTTTTTAGCTTCTGTTTTCACGATCTCCGGTGGATCTGGTTTTCTTGGCTGACGATCTGCTAGTGAAAACAAATCCACTGGATCCAAGTGGGAACCACATTAAGCACAACTTAGATGGAAGATCTAAGCTATCCGATGAACTAGTGAGACTTCAAAACCCCTAGATCTGTTAAAATAGTAAAAATAAAATGAATCTTAGGCTTAGATTTGGTGGTGGATGATTTGACAGTTCTGATCGAATTGTCTCACCAACCATTGAATGTATCTTGGAGATGAACGACCCTGGTGAGTCTTCGAGCATGTGCAATGTGTGAGAAGTGATGACATTCAACCAGGACGCCACTGCATCCAAGAACTATGATGCACCTTGTTGCGTTCTGGTCACTAAGATGCACCACGTGTTTTGGAATGACAGTCCCATTTCAGTGCATCTTTGTGACAATTATTTACTGTATTATTTTAATATATTTAATCTTGACCATTTAAATGATCTAAAGCACAAAATCTTAAATTTAGAGGGCTATGCAAATCTAATTTGTGATCAGAAAAGTCCGTTGGAATCGTCTTAATGATATGGACCTACTAATAGAACAAAATTTAGGTTGAAGAAATTGTTTAAACTAATCAAGATCTAAAAAGTATCACATTGCTTAGATTTATTAGACCAAAGATAATCAAATCCTAAGAAATGAATAATTTGATAATATAATAGAGTATTAAGACTAATCTCATGATCTGATCGTCTAAATATGTTGAAAATTATGATCTAAAATATTGAGTAAGATCAAGACCGTAGATCTGATAGATCAAAGTTAGATATGACCATTAGATCAATACATAAACTCCAGATATGTAATCAAATAAATTGAAATACTAAAATTTAGTATAATTGAGTTGTAGATTAAATAATTAAACCAATTGGATGCTTAGATTTATCATTAACACTAAGATAAATTAGAATTAACATAGAAGATAGTTAAAAACCCTAAATGTGGTTGATCGAAAGGTGCTCTAGCTGTTAGATTTATAGATAAAGCATTTTAATAAAATAAAAACTATCTATAGAGGATAGATTAATCAAGTATAAAAGATATCAAGCTATTGAGACAATAAATTGATAATCAATGGTCAGAATCTAATGATCAAGTAAACTATAAAGAAATATGATTATGATCAGGAAAGATCAATTGCAAGATCATCCAAAATTATGATGATAAAAAATGAGATAAATCAAGGGTATTATCAAAAGACAGAATGCAACCATGTATTTTGCATGTAATTTGATAGATAAACCATATTACATTGACAAAAAGGAATACGACTTTTGAAGCGATTGGCTACTCATTACGAGGTAGGTGGAATCTTAAGAATGCATATTTCTAAATTACAAGAACTATGTTCTAAACATGATCTTATTTAATATTATGAAATTTATAGAATTTAAAGTGTTCACCAAATATAATATTGCAAATTAATATGCTTTACTTGTTTGAGGTATGTAATAATTTAGTTAGAATGATATAATGGTCTTATGCTTGTAATTATGTTATCATTATCTAAAAAGCATGATCTAAATTTACATTATCTATATGTCCATGAAAGTACATTCTTGGTACACGGGTACCAATTATATTATCTATTTATTCATGAATTTAGATTGATAAATTATAGCCTTGGTACACGAGTACCTACTAAATAAGAATGATGATATTGTTATGAATTTTATATATGGATAGGCAAATAGCTTGTTATTATCATTATTTTACATCTGGGCTTAGAGGTCTGTTAGTTTTGTTTTCGATAGGCATAGGCCTGTTGATGCTATGCGAGGAGAGTTATGAGGGTTTAGCCACCCTCTCTCTGAAATTGATGATATATGGATACCTTGCCCAAAAAGGGGCTAAAAGTTGGGTGGGGCAATTATGGGAAGGCCACCACTATGAAAGTCTTATCTCCCCATATAGTTAGTGACATTATGTATTTCTACCATGATATGAGTCGATTATTAGCAGTGATCCCATCACATGAGTTTGGATTGCATTGCAGCATAATAGTCCTTATATTTTTTGCACTATGGTGCTTATGATATGGCATGATGATATGCCAGGTACAAGGCAATTATCGATAAGTGTATGAATGGATATGACGATATTATTATACCAGCAAAGGCTGGAGGATTATGGACCCCATATAGTGAAGGCTATGGTTATTGGACCAAGTATAGTCTGGGTATGGATATTATGATATTATTGATGACATTAATAATTTTGTATGATTTTAACAATATATATGGTATAATTATATATGAATTATTGTGGGAATAGTTTTATAGAAGTTTTCACATAGATAATTACATGATAGACTTGCTATACACAGTATGGTTCATGGAAATTGAATTACTTTATTCAAATGGAAATTGATGAATATGGATATTGGAATTATTAAGGAATTACGGGATTATAAATCATGTTTTAAATTTCATATGCTTCTTAAATCTCCCACCAAGCATAGCTTGCTAAGATATTGTAAATATTTGAATGTTTACAACATCTCAGATACATTATAGACAAGAGAAGATGGATACATCACTGGGATACCAACAACCATACTACTATTCAAAGGTATACACTCTTATTAAAATCTTGTATTGTATAGTTAGTTATTTGGATTGTGAACTTTAAACATTTCATATAATAATTATAGGGGCTTTGTAAGTGAACCACTAGATGGGTCATGTTTTCAAGAAATGAATTTCTATTGTTAATTCAGTAGATATCTATTTTATAATATGTGTGTGTGTGTGTGCATGTGTGTATGGGGGCGCATCTTTTGAAAATAAAGATGAAAAAGTATTTTAAAATCCTAGGTTGTCACAGTTGGTATCAAAGTGGTTCATCTAGTCACTTCTAGCCCTATATGTCCAATAAAATAAAATAAAATATAGGTTAGGATAAAATAAATTAAGTAGTTAACTCATGTAGGAATAGTGAACTATGACATTTGCCACTTAGGAAAAAAACAACTGAGAGGATCGCTCAAGGAGCTACTAATTCCAATGTCGAGAATAGTGAACAAGGAAATCAAGTAATAGAAATAGTTATGCAAGAGTTATAAGACATCTTTTCTTATTTGCATGGGAGACAAGAATCTGTACACACATAAATTATATCAGCTGAAAAGGTGGCAAAACACATCTCTAAATGTTGCCAAGCATTTCTGACAACTATGGTTACTATAGATGATAAATAATCCAAGATTGAGGAGATAGATATATTTAAAGAATTCCAAGACATTTTTCAGAGGAATTTCCAAGATTACCTTCCCAATGAGAGATTGAGTTTTCTATTGAATTATTAGCATACACAACTCAAACCTCTAAGGCACCTTATAGGATAGTACCAATAGAATTGGAAGAGATGAAAAGTCAATTACAAGAATCATTAGATAGAGGGTTTATTTGGCTGAGTAGCTCACATTAGAAAGCACCAATCCTATTTGTAAAGAAAGAGGATTAATTGACATGATTATACATTGACTGCAGAATGATGAATAATGTCATTATGGAAAATAGGTATGCACTACCATGCATTGATGATTTCTTTCATCAACTTTAAACTACTATCATCAATTATGAATAAGAGATGAGGATATATCAAAGACAACCTTTTATGGACACTATGAAAGTTTACTTATTCCTTTCAATCTAATGATTACATCTATGATATCGTGGATTTCATGAATCAAGTCTTCTAAACTTTCTTAGATAAATTTGTAATTATATTCATTGATGATATGTGGATTTACTCTTCCAGTATTGATGAACGTCAAGAACACTTAATAAATTTTGCTAAACACTAAGAACTCATAAATTGTAAGTGACGTTTAGTAAGTGTGACTTTTGGCTAGAAAAAGTGTGTCATAGAATTTCTAAGGATAATGTTGAGATAAACTTAACAAAAGTAGAGGTAGCAATGAATTGGGAAAAGCCTAAGACAATCATAGAGATTCGTAGCTTTCTCGATCTTGCAAGATACTATCATAAGGGTTTTCTTGTATAACCCTACCTTTGACTGCTTTGATCAGAAATGGTGTATAGTTCACTTGGAGTATTGACTCTTTAAGGAAGTGGAGGTTATGAGAATTACTATGATGCTTTAGGCAAAGGATTAGGAAGTGTACTGATACAACATGGGAAAGTCACTACTTATATTCACAACAATTAAAGAAGTATGAAATGAATCATATAGTACATGACCTAGAACTTGCGGCATAGTGTTTCCATTAAAATTTTGGCAACATTACCTATATGATGAAAAATTAAATGCCATCATTGATCACAAGAGCCTCAAGTATATATCTATATAAGTCGACTTGAATATGAGATAATGAAGATGAATATATTATATTAAACACTATAATTTCACCGTCCAATATCAACCTGGGAAGATGAACATAGTTTTTGTTGCATTGAGTAGAAAAATAAGTATAGTGATTACAAACAATACGTAAACCAACCTCTATGGATCGAATATTAAAAGCTCAAGAAGATCATGCAATGACTTAAGAATTGTGAAAAAAGACTGCTTTTTACAAAGGTCAAGATGAAAGTATTCATTTTCATGGCAAACTAATGATTCCATCAAATGTAGAATTGAGAGAAGAATTATTATAATAAGTCCATTAGTTGATATTTTTCAATTCCCCTTGAAGAACAAAGATGTACCAGAACTTGAAAAGGAACTTTTAGTGGGAAGGAATAAACTAGATATAGGTGATTTGTTAGCCAAGTGCTTGACTTGTCCACAAATGAAAGTAGAATATAAAAGGCCTACAAAAATATTACAAACACTAGAATTTCCTGAATGGAAATGGGATCATATCACTCTATACTTTGTGGTAGGTTTACCTAAGATAAGCAATGGTTATGATATGATTTGGGTAATATTAAATAGATTGACAAAATCAACACATTCTCTTCTGATTAAATAAAATTAGCCAGTTGATAGTTTAGCCAAATTTTATGAGAAGGAAATTGTAAGTCTTCTTGGAATACCATTATCCATTATCTCAGATTGAAATGGTAGATTTACTTTCAAATGTTGGAAAAGTATACAAAAATCATTAGATACATCACTTAGGTTCAAAATGTATTTTACCCAAACAAATGATCAATGAGAAAGAAATATCTAGACCTTGGAAGATATGTTAAAAAGCATATGCACTAGATTGGAAAGGAAATTGGGATGAATATATTCCACTAGTTGAATTTGCATGTGATAGTAGTTTTCTTGCAAATATCGGTATGGCATTCTATGAGGCATTACATGCATAATCATACTGATCACTAAGCTATTGAAGCAAGGTTGAAGAAAGAAGATTGATGATGACATAAATTGTTCAATAGTGTGCAGAAAAGGTTAAATTAATTAAGAAGTAGATGTTAACCTCTCAAAGTCATCGAAAAGAGTTATACGAATAGAAAGAGTACAAGTTTAGAGTTTGCAGTTGGAAATCACGTAGATCTCACCAGTTAAAGGAATTATGAGGTTTAAAATAAAAGGAAAACTTAGTCATAGATTTATCAGTTCTTTTACGATTTTGGGAAGAACAAGTATGGTGGCTCACGGGATGGCATTACCACCACAACTACTTGATGTACACAATATATTATGTGTCTCAATGTGGAGAAAGTATATATACCAGACTCCACACATGTACTTCAAAAGATGCAAGTTGGATTGAAACCCAATTTAACATTTGAAGAAAAGGCAATACGAATTATGAACTAAAAGGAATAGAAATTACAAATAAAAATATTACTTTAGTCAAAGTATTGTGACAACATCACCTAGTTAAAGAAGTCACGTGACAAACTATGAATAAAATGAGAAAAACTCGTCCTGAGTTGGATGTGTAATAGTGTTATAGTAAATTTCAAGGGCAAAATTTTTGTGAGGAAAGAATGTAATAACCCCAATTTTTATGAATTTATTTGATTGACTGAATTGGTGAATTGAAAATTATGAAAATGGAACTGAAATTTGAGATTCTAAGAAATAATTTTTTTTGTAGAAATAGAATCAGAAGTTGAAACATGAATATTTGGATTGTACTCGAAAAATCGAGTCCAACAACATTAAGAACACTAAAATCGAAGTTTGGATGAAAAATTTGAATTTTCCTCAATTCTTAGAATTTAATTTTATTAAATAAGTGTAAAATGGTAATTTTAATTTTATGTGGGCTCCACAAAAAGTTAAGTGGACCATAACTCATCAAGTATAAGAATTTGTAATGATTAAAATGGTAATCATGACATATCCACTTTTTAATAAAAATAAATAAAAGATAAAATCAAAAAATAAATCTATAAATAGGTATGAAAATTCCTACAAAATTTCCTTAGATCTATCTCCCTCTTCCCTTTCTCTTTGTCTCTCTTCTCTCCTCTCTCTTGCCGAACACATCCACCAAGGTGCGGTGCCAAGATGATAGGGTAGCGCATCCCTGGACACACCTTCCATGACCAGCAAATGCATTCCCTTCCCATCCAGTACCCTCTTTTCTATTTCTCCTCTGGTACAATACCATCTCCCTTTCCCTTTCTTCTTCCCTGTTCCTTTCTTCCTTTCCCTGTTCCTTTCTGATCTCCAGTAGGTCTGACTCGCCAGCAAGCATAGTGCAATGTCTGCACCCATCAGATTCATCAATTTCCTCCTCCTCTCCATCCATTTAGATCTCTCTCTCTCTCTCTCTCTCTCTCTCTCTCTCTCTCTCTATTTTTCATTTTCCCTTTCACTTTATCGCTTTTATTTCCTCGATCTCTTGCGGATCTAGTTTTCTTGCCCGGCGATCTACTAGTTAAAATAGATTTAGTGGATTCAAGTGGGAACCACCTCAAGGATGACTCAAATGGAAGATTTAAGCCATCTGATGAACTCATGAAGCCCAAAATAGCTAGATCTGTAAAAATAGTAAAATAAAATGAATCATAGGTGTAGATTTGATGGTGGGTTATCCGATAGTCCAGATTGGACTGTCTCACCAACTGTCATTTTTTGTGACCAAAATGCATTATAGAAAGCATTTTCGAGATGAGCAACCCTAGTGAGTCTCTGTGCATGTGAAGCATTCAGAGTTTGACCAGGATGCCACTGGATCATTGGAACTATGATGCACCCTGTTATGTTCTAATCATCAAGATGCACTATGCATTTTAGAATGCAAATCCTGTTCCAGTACATCCTTGGGACAAGTATTTATTATATTATTTTAATATATTTAATCAAAACTATTTAAATGATTTGAAATAAGAAATAAAAAATTTATAGGGCTATAAAAATTTGATTTGTGATTAAAAAAAGTATGTTGGATTCATCTTAATGACATAGAGCTATTAATACAATAAAAGTTAGGATCAGAAAATTATTTAAACTAATTAAGACCTAGAAACTATCAAATTTCTTTGATTGATCAAATTAAAGATGATCAGATCCTAAAAAATGATTAATTTGATAATATAGTAGAATATTAAGACTAATTTTATGATCTGATCATCTAAATATGTTGAAAATTATGATTCGAAACATTGATCAAGATCAACACGCAGATCTGATAGATCAAAGTTAGATCTGACCATTAGATCAATACATAAACTCCAGATGTGTAATCAAATCAATTGAAATATTAAAATTTAGTATAATTGAGTTATAGATTGAACAATTAAACCAATTTAATGGTTAGATTTACCATCAACACTAAGATAAATTAGAATTGACATAGAAGATAGTTAGAAACCTTAAATTTGGCTGATCAAAAGGATCCAACCATTAGATTTATAGATCAATAATTTTAATTTAAGAAAAACTATTTGTAGAGGAGATATTAATCAAGTATAAAAGATATCAAGTGATGGAGACTATAAATGTATAATCAACAGTTATAATCTAATGATCAAACAAACTATAAAGAAATATGACTATGATCAGGGAAGATCAATTGCAAGATCATCCAAAATTATGATGACTAAATATAAGTTAATCAAAGGTATTATTAAAAGATAGAAAATAGCCATGTATTATAAATGTAATTTGATAGATATATTAGATTACACCAACAAAAAGGAACACCATTTTTGAAGGGATTGGCTACTCATTACAAGATAGGTGAAATCTTAAGAATTTATATTTCTAAATTACAAGATCTATGTTCTAAACACGATCTCATTTAATATTATGAAATTTTTAGAATTTAGATTGTTCATCAAATATAATAATTACAAATTAATATGCTTTAATTGTTTAAGATATTTAATGATTTAGTTAGAATGATATAATTATTTATGCTTATAATTATGGGATCATTATCTAAAAACCATGATCTAAATTTACATTATTTGTATGTCCATAAAATTACATTCTTGATACACATGTACCAATTATATTATCTATTTATTCATGAATTTAGATTGAAAAATTACATTCTTAGTACACAAGTAACCAATAAATGATGATGATGATATTATTATGAATTAAATATATGGATAGACAAATGGCCTGCTAGTATCATTATTTTACATTCAGGTAAGAGCTTTGTTTTCAACAAGCATAGGCCTAGGGATGCTATGCTAGGAGATTTATGAGGGTTTGGCTTTCCGTTCTCCGAAATTGATGATATATGGATACCTTGCCCATAAAGAGGCTAAAAGTTGGGTGGGGCAATAATGGGAAGGCCACCATTGTGAAAGTATTGTCCCCCTATATAGGTAGTGACATTATGTATTTCCACTGTTGTATTAGTGGATTACTACTAGTGATCTCGGTGTGTGGGTTTGGATTGCACTATAGCATAGTAGTTCTTGTATTTTCTACACTATGGGACTAATGATATGCCTGGTATGAGATCATTACCAATATGTGTATGAATGGATATGATGATATTATTATACCAATAGAGGCTAGAGGATTATGGGTCTCGTATAGTGAGGGTCATGGATATTGGACCCAATATAGTCTAGGTATGGATATTATGATATTATTGACGACATTAATAATTTATACGATTTTAACAATATATATGGTATAATTATATATGAATTATTATGGGAATAGTTTTATAGAAGTTTTCACATAGATAATTGCATGATAGACTTGCTATACAAAGTATGGTTTATGGAAATTGAATTACTTTATTCAAATGAAAATTAATGAATATGGATATTGGAATTATCAAGGAATTATTAAATTATAAATCATATTTTAAATTTCATATGCTTCTTAAATCCCCTACCAAGCATAGCTTGCTGAGATGTGAATGTTTGAATATTTGCAATATCTTATACACAAATAGATAGGAGAAGATGGATACAACCTGGGGATACGAACAACCATACTACTATTCAAAGGTATTCAGTCTTATTAAAAACTTGTACTGTGTAGTTAGTTATTTGGATTGTGAACTTTGAACATTTCATATAATAATTATAGGGCTTGTGTAAGTGAACCACTGGATGGGTCTTGTTATCAAGAAATGAACTTATATTGTTAATTCAGTAGAAATCTATTTTATAATATATGTATGTATGTATGTATGTATGTATGTATGGTATGAGAGCGAAAGTAATGTCATGGATTTTTAAAAATGAATTTCAAAGAAAATGTTTTCCACTATTTGATTTTGATATATATATATATTTAAATTAGGGGTGCCATCTTTTGAAAATAAACATGAAAAAGTGTTTTGAAAACTCAAGACCCAAATAACATACTATTATTGGCTGATGATTAATAGGTAAGCTATAGTTTAGTTTAGGTTAAGAAACTTACCGCGTTCACAACTTTACAATGCAAAATTTGACACTTGCTAGAACATGCATCCTATAGAAATCTACAGTGACCCTTGTGAATGATAAGTGTAAAAGAAAACTTAGGACACCTTCAAAACTTAGGAAAAATTTTAGGAAACTTCTACACTTTGGTTAGGAGAAAGGCGAGTAGGTAGAATAAGAAGATAGTAAATACATCAGATTGTGCTTAACCCAAACCAAGCATTGAATTTCTACTAGAAGTTCCTAGAGGGCAATAAGAATACTTGTAAGAACTTATATTCTCTAAGATATTAGATGGCCTAACTTTTGATAGAAATGTGCATGGTCAAGTGCATCTTTATTTTGTAACCTAGCTACATATGACCCCTTTCTTATAAAATTTGTAGAAATGTGTTAAATACAAGAACAAGGACTCCTAACTCTAATTGTAACTATTGAACCAGCAATTTTAACTTAAGAAATAAAGGGTAGTATGAGGTCATAGGTTACTAACAAAGCAAGCCATCTTGTTAGGCATCAAGCTAGGACTATAACCTAGTATAAACTAGGAACTCCTTTCTTGTTGAGTAGAGTGGTTAGAGTAAGCAGACTCTAACCTTAAGTCAACATGTATACTACACTCATGAGGTGTACTCTTACTTCTTTGGATATCTTGACTTGCAGGTGTTAATTTTAGTTTACTTGTGGGTGTATAAAGAAAAGCTATATAGAAAACTTGAGATATATGACTTATTTTGCTTGGCATTAATTGTAACACTAAGTAAATGAAAGCATGGTATGAACAAGAAAATTGGTTGAAAACTTATCAAAGCTATGATTGAAAACATTGATTCATGAGGATCATTGCATAGTTTGATAGAACATTCCATAAGTCAGATTTTGAGAATTTTACTTACGGATGGTTGGTTCAGAAGTTTTAAATCTTTTAAATCTGTTGTCAAACTCTTTAGTTAGAAAGTGATTTACTAATTGATCTAGATTTTAGACAAGCACTCATGGAGTAGCTATAAGGCCTTCTGATGTATTTGATCGAAAGGGTCAAGAAGGTCAATCCTTAGGTAAGCACTCGCAGACTAATTACAAGGCATTTTGATGGATTTGATCAATGTTTTGGTGGACCACTCGAAATATACTTAGAGTGGAAGGGCTCCGTAGAGGTAAGCTCGCTTTATGTTGTTTTAAGGCTTGAGATCCTATGCTAGGAGTATCTGGCCCATATCCTCTAATATTATGATAAATAGTAGCTCAGGCAGAGCTTTTCGAAGAGTAGTTGGCATGGGGACTACTCTAGGTATAACCGACTAACCACCCATGGGGATCGGTGCATACTACCACATGGTATCTATGAGAACATATGACAGTGGTAGTTACCTGAGGGTAATGGTAGCTCATAATAGCATATGAGTTTGTGATATATTGTGGTGCATGTTGATCATGCTAGGTCACTATGGAGAGTTGGATGGTCCCCTTCATCTGGACAATGTGAGATGTCTTTATTGGCAGGACAGGAGTTGCTAGCATCCCCATGACAAGACTAAATTGCCACCCCATATTTCATGTATGGGTTCTCTTTTGGATTTGAGAAGCGTAATTTAGAAACCCTTGCACCTTTTGTTAACAAAGGATGACATGTAACACACTACACTAGCTTAGTTTTGTCGAGCGTCAGTTTACTCATAAAGGAGGTGATTGAACAATATTGATTTTGAATCCATAAGCATCATATAATCCTATTTAACTTGAATTAATTCATCCTTATAGAAATGCACATAATCATGATATTCTTTAGTAATTCTTACTTAGTTGGGTAACTTCTAATTTATTCATAAAGTCTGAATTATTATCTCTCTTTTACTTAATAGCCACCTGTATGTCTTATTACGTATACATACTTATACATATATTTATATGCCATTGGCTACCTTGTATTTTGGGTGGACTAGTGTGTATTAGCTTTATTTCATGGTGAGAATTTCATGCCCACCCTCCTACAATTATTCTAAGACAGATTTCATTGAGGTAAAGAGTGGGAGAGGAGGTGGTGCAGTAGCTAGGTGACTTGCATGATTTTTTAACGTATGTGATTGATGGGTTGTTTACTTTGATGGACTTATGACTCTATAATAGATTATGTTTGGAATTTGGTTTGTTAGTTCAAGGTTAATATTTAAAACATTGTAAACTTTAAGAGATTGTTCATACATGTGCATTTTTAATAGTAATTTGTGATGTGACCAGCAGATCCTATGGCATGATGATTTAATTTGGCATGCTCTTACTATTTTAAATTATGTGAGGAGCTTTACTTATAGTGACTATTGGTTTGAAGGTGGGAATTTTTAAATAAATAAATAAATAAATTATATTTTCTAATGCATGCATTTCTTACCTAATAATGTGAAAGTTTAATATTTTGTAAGTTCAGGAGCTAATCTTAAGTTAGTGAATCATCATAATTTTCTAGGATTTAATTAAGATTTTTACTATTATGTAGCAATCAAGATGATGATCCAATGGACAAGATTGATTAAGATGAGGATTGAAGATCAAAAATCAAAAGATCGAGTCAAGGCTCAAAGATAAATTAAGAGTCAAGATCATCCTAGAGCAAGCAAAAAAAAGCAATTGGAAACATCAAAGATGACTAGAAAGAGTGCATGTACAAGCCATACATTTTCACCACCTTTGCATAAGAATTGGCACCATGCATGAGGTTTCCTAGTCTAACAAGGAAAGTTAAAGAAGCCAAGCCATTAAAGTTTTGAAGCCAAAGGAACTTAGCCACAAGCCACCAAGGAATGAGCCATCAAAGTGAGCCTTGAAGCCATCTATGCTAGATACATGGAGCCATATAATTAGAGGAAGTTTTCAAGATATTATTAAATCAAAATTAAAGGAATAATTAGGAGTTTAGGACATGGTAAGATATTCATCCATAGGTGAACCAATCAAGAGAACCTATCTCCTTTCCCACTCTTTCTCTCTCTTCCACATCTTTTCTTCTTTCCTTCTTCTTTTCTTTCCACCTTTCCACATGAAACACCTTAAATGAAGGGAGTTCCACACCAAACTCCTAAAAAATAGGAGCCTTCCCCCTTCTAATTATATCTTTTCCCCTTCATCTCACCCTCTAATTCCAACCAATCACCATTATCCACTTCATCCCACCTTCCAATCTATAACACCCCAAGGGTCCAACTATCAAGATATTGTCTTCTTTCCACTGATAGTGCCCATACACTGGTAGCAGTCATGACTTTGTTCTCCCCTGGAAACCATGTTCCTAGGGAAAATGCATCTTGACAGGTATAGTTCTTTGAACCCTTATAACCAGCCCAATCACTTTTCCCTTAGCGATGTGAGCCAAGAGACATTAGTTAGGTAGTTGTGAGGCAAGAGACCATAAGAGTTAGTCCCACATCACTAAGGGGAAAGTGACTGGGCTGGTTATAAGGGTTCAATGAACTCTACCTGTCACAATGCGTTTTCCCTGGGAACTTGGTTTTCAAGGGAGCAAAGCCATGACTACTGCCAGTGTATGGGCACCGTCAGTGGACAACAGACAATATTGTGACAGTTGGACCCTTGGGGTGTTATAAATGGTATCACAGCCAACCCCTGACCCGATGTGTGGCTGGCCGATGGACGAGGACATCCGTTCCCTAGTGGGGGTGAGCCAAGAGACGCTAGTTAGGTAGTTGTGAGGCAAGTGACCTTAAGAGTTAGTCCCATATTGCTAAGGGGAAAGTGACTGGACTAGTTATAAGGGTTCAAGGAACTCTACTTGTCACAACGCATTTTCCTTGGAGACTTGGTTTCCAAGGGGGAATAAAGCCGTGACTACTGCCGGTGTATGGGCACCGTCAATGGAGTGCGGACAATATTGTGATAGTTGGACCCTTGGGGTGTTATACAATCTCCTTTCCTACTCTTTCTCCCTTTCTTTCCTATATGCCACATTGCTCTCATAAGGTTTTCCATGTGGGTGGAGATTCCCCACCCCATAAAGTTGTCGCCTCCCACATTTCCTTCCAACATGTTTCCTCTTTAGGTTGACCTAGATAGCCACCCCACTTTCCTATCTCCTTACTTATCCCTTCCTATCTTTCCTACACATTCCATTCTCCTTTTTGTCTTCCACCTTGCTCAAATAGGAATCCCACAATTTTTACAAGGGGGAGATGCACCACCCTAAAAAAGTGGCACCTCCCACATTACCTTGTCACCTCACTCACCTTGCCATCTTTCCTACTCCCTTAAACCTAAACCTTCAACTTTCTTATTTTCACTCAACCATTGAATTTCCTGCTTAAAGTCTTATGTCTAATTCTCCTTTGTCATCCTAGCATAGGATTTTGTCCAATTAGAAACAAACACTTTATAAATACCTAAGGAGTTCCACACCCAATTCAAGTAGGGGGTTGGTTTCCAACTCCTTGAAAAGTGGATTTTCCTTCAAGGAAGATCTAGGATTTTTTTACTACTGTTCTTTGGGGCTGTTCTGCAAAAATTTTCAAGCTTCCTTTCCTTATTTCTTCCACTTTAATTCTAGGTTAGTATCTTCCTTTAATTTCTTGCTTTGTTTCTTTGTTTTCTTCATTTACATTTAGCACATAGACCTACCTTATCTTTCCTTGAATCTTATTTTCACTCTTTTTTTTTTTTTGCTTAATTCTTCAAGATCCATGTTACTTTCTCTTGTAGTGATAACCATGAGAAAAGTAGCTTGAATTCTGACTCATAGTGCTCTTGTTCCTTGCTTCAATCACCTTGTTTTTCCCTTGACTATTTCCCTATTCTTTGCTTCTTTTCTCCATCATTTCCTTTGATTTTCTCTCTCAAATTCATGTTCATGATATCTGAGCCAGATTGGGATTATTGAAATATGTTTAATCTTTTATTTGAATCTTGCTTAAGAAGAGTGCATCAATTTTCAGCTTTATTCTTTATGGACATGTCCACCATTGTTGGATGTAATTTCATGTCAATGAATGAGAGCATTATTCCTATTTAATTCTCATAGTTAAGTACTTTAATTTTGATTGTTATTTTACATGAAAATTTCTTGCTAGTTTACTTTCCTTGGCTTGCTTGATTTGATATTGAAATATACTATGTTGCTGGAATTTTTCATCTTATGTTTCATGTGCAATGCTTAGCAATCCATACATCTTGTTGGCTTGAAATATTAAGAACCCATTAGCTTTTTAGTTAGTTCAGTGAGTGATTGATTATTTTTCTTGTTAGTTAGCTTTTAATTTGTAATTTCTTGCCATCTCTTGCTCATGAACCATGTGCACAACTCCATTAGTTACATACTTGGTAAATGGCTGTTTTTCCTTTAATTAAATTGTTTTTCTCTTGTTTCATGATAGTTTAGTGCTACTTGTTTAGTTATTTTCATCTTAGGTTAGTTTAGAAAGTTTCTAATTTAGTTTTAGTAAGTTTTATTTTTAGTAAATTTGTAATTTTAGTTTTAAAAAAGTTAACTTTAGTAAGTTTCCTTAAGTTTATGTTTCCGAGATTCGTCCATTCTAGTTTGCATTAGTTTCTTTTAATAAACACATGTTAGTTAGGAAAGTTTCTAAGTTCATCGAATATATAATTTTTTTAAAAAGTTCCTTTTAATTGTACTTTCTAATTTGATGCATGTTTCCAATTTGATGCTGTTTAAATTCCTAGTTTAATCAAAACCATCTCTCATTGCCTAAACATAAATGATTTAAATAAAGATTCAATCTATTGAAAATTTTATGAGATTCCTTGGTGGAGCAGCAAGGATATGGATAGAATCTTTGACTACAGCAGTAGGGACTCAATGTATTAAGGTGGCTTTTTTGTAATGTATGGATGGGTCTTATAAGATGAAATGAGGCAACAAGGTCTCTAACATCAATGTAGTCCTCGAGAAGGTAACTAATGTGCATTTTCATGGAAAGGAAGTTTTCTGCCTTTTGCCCAAAGGATTCATGGTAGACAAAGAATGATGTGGATTTAGGTTATAGGGTCAAATTGGTAATGTTAAGATCTAAGTATTTCGAATGTTGGCCATTTAGAGACAAGGTTTTAATGCAGCTTTGAATGAGGTCTTCAGGTGGCTGAATGTAGTTCATAGGTTGTTTGCAATTAGATGGAAGAAGCTTGTATAGGGGAAAGCAAGCATTAATTACTTCCTCCAGAACACCTTCTGATAGTAGTTGGCATATATGAACCTTTCAGTTTCCATAAATGAGCCTTTAGGTTCTAGGAATGCATGACATCATAGCCACTTATCTTGTGGTATGTGCAAAACTTGGTCCGATCAATTTCATCTTGGCATTCAACTTCTTTGGACATTGTTAGGGTAGTAAAAGTCCACTTTGATAGTGCATGTCACTACTAAAATTGAGGCTTTATAAGATGGTTTTAACAAAAACGTCTTATATAAAATTTACATAGGATGGTTATGATTACCTATCATATATATTATAAACAGATAAGACAGTTTTAACATAACCGTCTTATATCTTATTAGCATAAAATAAGAAGCTTTTCAAGAACTATCCTATATTTTTAAAAGAATATAAAATGATTTTCTAGAACCATCTTATATTATGTTAATAATATAAGACAATTTTCTAAAACCTTCTTATATAAAATTTATATAGGACGGTTCTGGAAAACTGTCCTATATTACTAACAATATAAGACGGGTTTTAAAAACCGTCTTATATTTTTCATGTCTTATATGTTGAAGTTCAATTGACTCTCAACTTCTTTGAAGAAAACTTGAACATTGGGTTGGATTTACATGCGCTTTGTCCCGAACTTGTATTTCCTCAGTTGATATCGGTTGGGTAGCATTCATTCTTATACTTTGTCATTATGTTTACTTTATTTGATGTTTATGGCTATAAAATTCCTTTTCTTTTTCTTCTTGCAATTGTGTGTTAGATACATACACACACACACACACACACACACACACATATATGCATGTATGGATTGGTGTTAACATTTATGTGCATGGATTAGTCATGTTTATGCTTCATTCTTACTTTTTCCAATCCTAGCAAGACTTCAATGTTGACTCCTCTAATATTTGTTTATATATATATATATGTTAACTATGCACATTATATATATATACACCCAAGTATTTGCTTAAATACCTAACCCATATTATTATTATAATATTTTCATATCTAGAAGTCATTACTAGTTTGGACAAAATGGACAAATATGCTTGGATGTGTCCCAAAAGATCATTAAGGGAATATGAGGAGGGAATAGAAGAGTTCATTGAGTTTGCACTTGGGGCAGGTGGTGATTGTAATCAAATTTAATGTCCATGCTCGAGATGGGGAAGCCTAAAAAAGGTTGTTGTTGGTGAGTTGAGAGAACATTTGTGCTTCAATGGAGTTAATGAAATCTATCACCCCTAGATGTGGCATGGAGAGAAAATATCTCATAGGCCCTCGATAAGGGCTGAATGTGTATATGAAAAAGAAGCCACTCTAAGAAGTAGTGAAGATAATAAGACAGCTACACCTATGTTTTGAGATGTATACAATGACTTCCAAGATGACTCAATACAATTTCAGACTACATTAGAGGAAGTTGATGAGCCATTGTACGTTGGATGTATAGATTATACCAAGTTGTCTATAGTGGTAGAACTTTATAACATGAAGTCAAGATTTAGTATTTCAGATCATGATTTTATAGAATTATTAAAAGTCAATGGTAAAATGCTTCCCAAGGAGAACAAATTGGTTAGGTAGACATGGGAGGGAAGAAAACCTTAGATGCACTAGGCTTAAAGTATGAATAGATACATTCTTGTCCTAACAACTGCATCTTAAAGGTGAGGAAGAATTCAAGCGATCAATAACTAAAAGATGGCCCTACAAAGGTCCTATGGTATTTTCCCCTTATTCCAAGATTCTGAAGGATGCTTCATATTAAAGAAATATCGAAGAAACTAGTATGGCATGTGCATGAGAGAGTGGGTGATAACTATTTATGCCATCCACCAAATAGCCCTATATGGAAGCTTGTAGACTTCATGTGGCCAAATTTTAGAGATGAACCCAGGAACCTACTAGCAATATCTGCAGATGGAATTAATCCTCATGGTTCTGTGAGCAATAGGTATAGTTGTTGTCCTATTATAATAGTTTGTTACAACTTTTCATCGTTGTGAATGAAGAGGAAGTTCATGATGTTAACTATGTTAATATCGAGTCCCAAACAACTTGGGAATGACATCGACAGGTACTTGGCTCCATTGATTAATGACCTTAGGACATTGTGGGAAGTAGGGGTTGAATCTTATGATGCATACAAGAAAGGGACATTCACCCTTAAGGTTGTACTACTATGGACAATAAGTGACTTTCCTACACATAGTAATTTGGTTGGATGGACAGTGAAGGGATACAATGCCTATCGTAGTGACCAAACTTGTGCCACACTACTTTAACATGGCAAGAAGATGGCATTCCTAGGTCACAGAAGATGGTTGCATAGAAACCATCCATACTATTTTAAAAAGGGAGAATTTGATGATAGTGTGGAGACTAGGGCACCTCCAAAGAGGTTGACTAGATGATAACTATTGGAACAAGTTGAGAACCTTAATGTGTCATGGGGGAAGAAGAAGATGGCAACTTTGCGTACAAATGAAAGGAACTCTAAAAGCTATTGGAAGAAGAAGTCAATATTCTTTGAACTTAGATACCAGAAATCCCTTCACATGCAGCATGTGCTTCATGTCATGCATATTGAGAAGAATGTCTATGAAAGCTTGATCGGTACCTTACTCAACATGTCAGGAATAAAAAAGGATGGACTTACCACTCTAATGGATCTAATGACAATGGGTTTGAAGAGAAGGTTGCATCCATAGGATAGGAGCCGCCAAGGAACATACATGCAAATTATATGCATAGTAGAGAGGAGAGAAGAATAGTGTGTAAAACCCTACCAGATATCAAAGTTTCAAATGAGTACTCTTCAAGCTTTTGGAAAGATTGTCTCCATGGAAGAGCTGAAACTATTAGAGATGAAGTCTCATGATTGTCATGCATTGATGTAAAAACTTCTGCCCGTAGTAATATGTTTAGTGTTGCCAAATAAAGTTAGGGGATCTATTACTAAATTATGCTACTTCTTTAATGCTTTGTATAAGAAGGTGGTGGATATTCTAAATTAGAGAAAATCCAAGAGCATTTAATGACAACCTTATGTGAGCTTAAGACAGTCTTTCCACCATCCTTCTTCGATATCATGGTACACTTAACAGTGTACCTCATTGATGAGGTTAAGTTGTGTGGACCTGTTTAATTGCGATGGATGTACCCATTTGAAAGGTACATGAAGGTGTTAAAAGGATATGTACAAAATCACAATAGGCTAGAGGGGTGTATTACTGAATGTTATATTCCAAAAGAAGCAGTCATGTTTTGAATTGAGTATTTATCAAGAGTGGATGCTATTGGAATCCTAAGAAAGAAACATTTAGGTGCATTAATCCGTATATAGGACAATTTTTCAAAAACCATCCTATGTAGATCCATATATAGAATGGTTTTTCAAAAAATATCCTATATACATTGATCTATATAGGATAGTTTTTAAAAATCGTCCTATATACGGATCTATACAGGATGATTTTTCAAAATCCATCCTATATATGGATCTATATAGGATGATTTCTAAATAACCATCATATTTTTTTTATAGTAATATAAAATGGTTTTTTAAGAACCATCTTATATTGATTAGTATATAGGATGGTTATTCAATAATCATCCTATATATATTTTAGTATTATAGGATGTTTTTCTAAAAACCATCCTATATTAATCAGTATATAGGATGGTTATTGAATAACCATTGTTTATTATACAGTTTAATAAGATAGTTATTGGATAACCATCATTTATTAGAAACATATATGGGATGGTTATTTAGGAACCATTCAATATTCCACAGATATTACACACACTTATAGGATGAATTTTGACAAACCATCCTATATTTTTTCATATTTATAAGACGTGTTTTTGGGAACCATCTTATATAAGTTAGCTTTATAAGACGGTTATTCAAACCTATCCTATAATATCTTCATGCCCTTCTCATATGTGATAATAGTAGTAAGAGGAACTATCATGGAGGCAAGTTGATTATGTGTGGAAATCTCCTTGATGATATAGATGAACGGTTTCTTCTATAAATCTCTAATGTAATCTTAGACCTATTGCTCTAGAGGTCCATCTATGATCAATGGGGATAACTCATATAAGAGTTTGGTACAAACTTTTGCATCTTCTTTAGAATTTCATCAATGAGAAGGTTTTCTTCCAACAGACTAGCAATGTGTAGACTAAAACCCTTGCATTTGTCAATGCTATGACCAGACATTAGATGCTTAACAATGATTTTTCTAACCTCCTCTGGGCCAAATTACCTTGCTCCTACAATCTCCTGAGTAGGTACACCTTGTTGGACACTCTCCTAGGTATGTGATTTATAGAGCCAACAACTAGGCTCTTTTGTGGCCATAATACTGGGGATTATCATAGCACTAAGGTGTAGAGTGATCTTTTGGATATGGTAAGTACTTTATCATGATTTTCCTTATTTCTGCTTTGATCTTTCCCTATTTTGGTAAAGCTCCTGAAGCTTATTGCTCAAGGAAAAATACTTGTCAGTCTCATGACCAAATGTTTTGTAATATTTGAAGAATATATTGTATTGGAAACTCTAAATGGTAAACTGGGGTGATGGTGGTACTTTGGTAGTCAATGGTGAAATGTGATGATTCAAATTTGAAGAGCAACAGTGGGAGGGTAACCAAGGTCCTTGTACTTCTTCATGTACCTAATACACTATTCTATTATTAGGATGAAATAGGGGAGAATGCTCTTTGTAAAGAAGCCATTATTAAGAAGGTGGTGGAAAGTGGTATCAATGGCCATTGTAATATGGGATTATGGTGACCTAGATTTTTAGAAATAGTTTTTCACAATTCCTTCAAAAAATTCTTGGGAAACTTTTTTAGAAAAATAACATTTGGAAAACGTACTATGTACTAGATTTCAAAACCACTTCTTCACACTCAATGTCATAAACAAATCTCCACATATATTACGAGTAATATAATCCATAAGATGTAAAGAGCATATACTTAGAACCCACTTCTCACAACCCAAACAACTATATAACTCCATAATCCAAACTTGAAATATAGTGATGTTTCTTATTGCATATCCATCAATATCTATCTTTAAAATAAAATGAAGCTATTCTTCTTACTTGTTTGCTTGCACCTTGGTTCCTCTCTCCTACTTGGTTCCTTTCTCCTACTAGTTATGTCAACTCTTCAAATGTTTCACGTGAAATGTTTTGGGGGTGAGTACAACCACTCAATTTGGAAACCTCTAAAATAGTTTTGAAAACTAGCAAAAATCAAGTTTTTATAGTTTAAAAACTACTACATGAAGAATCTTCAAGTATTACAAAATTGCATTCGATAGTACTAAAATGATTACCAATATCAAAGATGCATTATATAAAAATCTCAGAATATCTGTAATACCCGAGCAATTTATGCTAATTTTTAACAAAAATTGAACATTCTATAGGAAATGAACTAAGTTAAATGTTTCACTTTATTTAAAATAGTAAAAAAAGGAATTTTTAAGGAAACTTGATACCATTAGATTCTACTCAAAAAATGGAATCCAACGCCTCAAAGAATGCCAAAAACAGAGTTCGTATGAAGAAGTTATGGCCATTTAAAGCTCAGGGGCAGTTCTGTAATTTAAACAGAAAACGAAAAAGAACGAAAAATGTAGGGGCCGTTTTGATAACAGCACCCCCTATCATCTTCCTCTTCTAGAATTCTCCAGAAACCTCGTTTCCAGAGGTTTCTGCCACCACCAATGGTGGCACTGCCATTGGCAGCACCGCTATAGTAGGGCTATAAAAAGCCCTATCTCCCCCTCTCCAAAACACAAGTTTTCTGGCCATTTTGAGACTGGGGTTTCCGGTAAAATTGGAAACCCGTCTCAAACCTAGTTTTCCTAAGTTTTCCGGCAACAGCCAGGCCTGAGTCAGGCCGGCCATTGTCATTTATCCATTTCCCTCTCTTCTTTCCCCCCTTTATTCCTCTGGTCACACCGGAACGATGGGCCTTGTCCCTTCTTCGAGTTTTCCGACGAGCAGGCACACCCATCGGGAAAAGGGCATCCTTAGGCTACCCAGGTAAGCCCCTCCTTACCTTCTTTTCATTTTGCCTCCCCCAGGCTAGATCCAAGCTAGATCTAGTATTTTCCCCAGCTGATTTTTCCAGCCGGAGAAGACGAAGACCAGTTCCAACCAGCCTTGAATGAACCAGGCGTCCTAGGGATGCCATATTCCACGTGCGCCTGGGACGGGTTCCAGGCGTATGGCAGTGCATACACTGTCCCTGGTGCGGCCTTCAGGTGCACGCGTGACGTGGGGCACGGGTCCTGGCTCGACCAGGATGCACGAGGTGCCCTGGGAGCTGAGACGCACCATGTTATACCAAAGGTGCATCCGTGCAATGCCATCTAGGATGCGCATCATGGCACGTCGCTTGAGCATGCATGCGCGCATGCAAAACGCGGTCCCTGGCACGACCTTTGGGAGTGCACGCACGTGAGGTGGTCGCTGTTCAACCAAGATGCATGGGTGTCCAAGGAACTGGGACACGCGGACTTAATGAGATTATATAGTTAGGATCAGAAGACAATTTACAGAGTTAACCATTGACTAGTAGAACTACGTCATAGGATCTAGCCTGACAATAAATTAGACAAGAACCATGGACCCTAAAAGGCAGATCTAGCGATCTAATGTCTAAATAGAATGAAATTAATAAGGACTCCTTGTATCCATTCATACCCAGGAGTTTATAAATGAGACCCAGGGACGGGCTGAGTGATAAAGGACGCGACTCCAGGAGACTTCGAGGTAGGTGCTCTATCACTACTAGACTTTTAAAAAGAGCCTGTGATTGTTTTGAATGCATGTTTTAAGTATAAATTATATGACTTTTTTAGCATGACTTATTTTATGACTTGTTTAGCATATAAATGAATTCAACATGCATATGATAAATACATTATGCATAGACATGTTTTGCAAACAATTGCATATATTTGTGAGCATTGACTTCTTGAAAAATTGTATGTCCTTGAGGGTTACCAAAAGACGTTGGAGTGCCCAAAAGATGCTGGGTAGGTAGTTGTGAGGGCCAGGCAGTTGTGAGGGACCCAAAGAGGACAGGTTTTGAAAAAGAGGTTTTTGCTTGTTTGATCATATATGATTTGGGCTAGTAAGCTCGTGGGCGCTATGCCGAGAGGTCTAGGGTGGCCTCCCAGCCTCTACCACTACTAGGTGGAATGGGTACCACGCCCAAAAAGGGCATGTCCCTACATCGACTGCATGTGGTATAAGGGGCTACCATTGGTGTCACGGCACTGGGTCGATGTGTCATATGCCCCGTGGAGGCTATGACACTGTGTCCCTAGGTACCCGGGGACCACACGATAGTGAGGTCGTGGGCATAGTTGGGCCCTATGGTTTGAGGATTTACTTGCATTGTATATGGCATGACATGAGGTTGGTCGACCATACCATATATCCATGAGTTGGATTCAGTTGAACATCTTATGCATATCATTATGTTTATGATATATATATATATATATATATGATACTTTCGACTTGGATTATGCAATTCTTTAGTCGTCAGTATTCCGATTCGACAATGGTTTTTAATATCGATATTGAACATGGTTGTTCAAACAGGCACATGTTTTAAAGAGCATATGATTTTAAACATAGCATGCATTGCAAAACTAGTAGTGATAGACTCGTACTAAGTATAGTATATACTCACCCTATCCTTAACATTTTTTAGGATAGTCCATCCACGAGTAGAGGACGCATATGTTAGTGCTACGAACAAGTAGATCAAAAGGAGACAATCATACATGTAAGTAAACACTATACCCTTTGGACATGTATTTGTATTTATTTACAGTTGGGCTGTGAGCTGGGACTAGATAGACCTGGGGAAAAACATTTATGATTTCTGAAGTTTTTCAAAAACTACTTTGATTTTTGTGAAAGCAAATGACACTTGGGGTTTTCAAAATGAGTTTAAAACAAAAGATTTTTCGCTGCATTGCATGGTTTTTATAAAATGGTTTTCAAATAGGGATGCATCCCGCCTTAGGAATTAGATATTGCATTTAAAAATGCATGGGAAAACCTGGGTCATCACAATTGGTATCAGAGCCCAGGTTTTATCCTGTCACAGCCAGTCCAGCATGTCCTAGGGCCATAGACAATAGAGAAAATCAAGAAGAAGTAGTAGAGATGACCTAAACCCTAATGAAAAATTGATGTGAATAGTGAGATAGGCCTCTGGACAAGGACATTTGACCCATGATGATGAATCGACCATTAACATTTGACATGAGTTTGGATAAAATCTTCACGGAGAAAAGCATTTAATGAATTCAATAATTATGAAACTGGATATAGAGTTAAGACATTTTACTTTCAGTATATGATAGTCCTCGATGGAAGATTATACTAATTGGCTTTCATAAGTTTATTTTGAATGTAACCTTGGTCGAGGAATCAAGTCACATATGAAGAATGACAGACAGTTGAAATTAGAAGTTAATCAAGGGTTTGGCTGTAGAGCACATGATACCATGTCAGTGATTGAAGTATCTTAGGGACAAATATAAAACATAAGAAGCAAAGTTAGACACAATAGAAAGAAGGTAATTTTTGGACTCTTACTAATGACATGTAACCAACCATTAGAAGGAGATATGGATGATGAAGAGATCACTAGATGAAAGACTAGAAGAAAAATGGATCATCCTATGATATTCAAAAAGGACTATGAGAAATAAGATAATATGATCTTGAAAGAAGTATGGAGTAATTTATACATGAATAAAGAAGCATGATCCTACGAGGAGACTATCCTATACACGATGAGAAAAGTATAGGCATCTAAGGATTTTGAGATAGATGAATTACCGCTAGAAACCGGTATTGTTAAACTGGCACGTATGGGAGTATGCATCAGAGTACGCAGCAGAAGCGGCCCTTATAGGTAAGGCCTTGTAGGAGGAACAATAAAAATGATAAATTGAGGCTAAGCATAGATTTGATTCCTAAGGGGAGAATGCATTCACCAAGAAGTTATCTAAGAGACAAAATACCTTGAAGATGATAATTTATGGAATTTCGAGGATGAAATTCTTTTAAGGGGGTAATAATGTAATACCCGAGCAATTTACGCTAATTTTTAACAAAAATTGAACATTCTATAGGAAATGAACTGAGTTAAATGTTTCACTTTATTTAAAGTAGTAAACAAAAGAATTTGTAAGGAAACTTGGTACCATTAGATTCTACTCAAAAACTGGAATCCAACACTGAAAACGGAGTTCGTATGAAGAAGTTACGGCCGTTTAAAGATCAGGGGTAGTTTTGTAATTTGAACAAAAAATAAAAAAGAACGAAAAACGCAGAGGGCCGTTTTGATAACAGCACCCCCTATCATCTTCCTCCTCTAGACTTCTCGAGAAACCTCGCTTCCAGAGGTTTCTACCACCACCAATGGCGGCACCGCCATAGCAGGGCTATAAAAAGCCCTATCTCCCCCTCTCCAAAACACAAGTTTTCCGGCCATTTTGAGACTAGGGTATCCGGTAAAATCGGAAACCCGTCTCAAACCTAGTTTTCCTAAATTTTCTGGCAATGGCCAGGCCCAAGTCAGGCCAGCCATTGCCATTTATCCATTTCCCTCTCTTCTTTCCCACCTTTATTCCTTTGGTCTCACCGGAACGATGGGCCTTGTCCCTTCTTCGAGTTTTTCGGCGAGTAGGCACACCCATTGGGAAAAGGGCATCCACAGGCTACCCAGGTAAGCCCCTCCTTACCTTCTTTCCGTTTTGCCTCCCCCAGGCCAGATCCAAGCCGGATCTGGTCTTTTCCCCAGCCGATTTTTCCAGCCGGAGAAGACGAAGATTGGTTCCAGCTAGCCTCGAACGAACTACGTTGCCTACATGTGGTACAGGGGGCTACCACTGGTGTCACGGCACTGGGTCGATGTATCATATGCCCCGTGGAGGCTATGACGCTGTGTCCCTAGGTACCTGGGGACCACACGGCGGCGAGGTCGTGGGCATTGCATATGGCATGACATGAGGTTGGTCGACCATACCATATATCCATGAGTTGGATTCAGTTGAGCATCTTGTGCATATCATTATGTTTATGATATATATATGATACTTTTGACTTGGATTATGCGATTCTTTAGTCGTCAATATTCTGATTCAACAATGGTTTTTAATATCGATATTGAACATGGTTGTTCAAACAGGCACATGTTTTAAAGAGCATATGATTTTAAACATAGCATGCATTGCAAAACTAGTAGTGATAGACTCGTATTGAGTATAGTATATACTCACCCTATCCTTAACATTTTTCAGGATAGTTCCATCCACGAGTAGAGGACGCATATGTTAGTGCTACGAACAAGTAGATCAAAAGGAGACAATCATACATGTAAGTAAACACTATACCCTTTGGACATGCATTTGTATTTATTTACAGTTGGGCTGTGAGTTGTGACTAGATAGACCTGGGGAAAAACATTTATGATTTCTGAAGTTTTTCAAAAACTACTATGATTTTTGTAAAAGCAAATGACGCTCGGGGTTTTCAAAATGAGTTTAAAACAAAAGATTTTCCGCTGCATTGCATGGTTTTTATAAAATGGTTTTCAAATAGGGATGCATCCCGCCTTAGGAATTAGATATTGCATTTAAAAATGCATGGGAAAACCCGGGTCGTCACAATATGTCACTTAAGTACTCAAATCACTCATCAAAATGGTAGCGGCATACCAAAATCCATATATGCAAGTGGCCTAAAGCCTCAAGGATGAACGACATGTCCCTCACATATCCAACAAACAAACAAGTAGCTATGCACATAGAGGAACTACAATAGCTCAGTTTTGTGAAATAATATTTGAAACTTTTTGCAAGTAGCAAAAATTTCCTTTGTTGAGGAAAAAGACTTGGAAAGCACATAATATACATATACTTAAAAGTTTCCATCTTCTTACTTGGTGCTACCGTTAGCAGATCTCCTTGCATAAGTAAAATAAGTAAGAGCTCGCAAATTTAAAAGTCATGCCACAAGATCAACTAGTCATAAACTACTATAAAAGAAACATACATCCATTAATAGTACATTCAGTTTACAAATGTCCAAATCTATCAACCTTAAACTTACATACATAGTTTTCTAAACATAATCTACTATAGAGTCTTAAAGTCTATCAAAATAAATGACCCATCAATCACGTACATCGTGGAACGTGCAAGATACGAAGTTACTGTTACACCCTTCTCTCTCGCTCTCTGCCTCATTGATCTCTCCCCTGGAATGTTTTGTAGGAGGGTGTGCATGAAACACTCAACATGGAATAAGGTTAATACACACCAGTCCACCCAGAATACATGGCAGCCAGTGATGTATGTACTAGATTATGCAGGCATTAACTATGTACAATTCAAATACAAATTCAACAATTCATGGATGGATTAGAATTTATTCAACTAGATTAAGAATTATTAAAGATACTATGATTTATGAATATAAACATAAGTGGATCAATTCCTCTACAAAAAGCTAAATGATGTTGATGTTTTTTTAATCTAAACAATTTCAAATTCATCATTTGTGTATAAATTAGCAATTCAGTAAAACCACCTAATGTTGTGAACTATGTACCATACTTTATTAAGAAAAATTGCAATGGTTTTCGAAGATGCATGTCAAAGTGAAAAGAGAACCTGCACATGACATGTGGGGTGGCAATTGTAGTCTTGTCACGGGGACACTACCAACTCCTATTTTGCCAACCAAGACATGTCATGTTATCTAGATGAAGTGGACAATCAAACTCTCAAGATTGACTTGGCATGGTCAACATGCATCATAATATATCATTGACTCCTATGCTTGTATGTACTATCATTACCCTAGTTAACTACCATTGTCATATGTTTCCCACAGATATCACGTGTTAATGTGCACGGTCCCCATGGGTGGTTAACTGGCTACACCTAGAGCAATCCCTATGCTAACTAACCTTCAGAAACATCCTCCCACGCTAGTATGTAATCATCATATTAGAGGGTAGAGGCTAGCCACTCCTCCTAGCATAACATTTTAGGACTTACACCCACCCAAAGGGAGCTTGCCTTGGGAGCCATCCCCATCTCAACCTGTTTGTTGAGTGGTTCTCCAAAACATCAATCAAACACATCAGTAGGCCTTATAGCTACTCTAAGAAAGCTTGCCTCATGGGTCAACCTACTCAACCTGCATGTCAAGCGGTCCCCACAACATTGATCAAACACATTAGTTGGCCTTACAGCTACTCTTCGAGAGCTTTCCTAAATCCTAATGGATCAATCAATCATGTTCCAAAATCAAGCATTTTGCAACATATTAGAAAAGTTTAAAAGTTTTGAGTTACCCATGCATAGCTAAAAATCTCAAAACATGATTTATGAAGTTTTCTTTTAATGTATGTAGTGCTCTTAATGATTTGTTGCTTTTAACCGTGGTTCTCAAGTTGTCAGTCAATTCTCCTTTTCATGCTACACTTTAATTTACCTGGGGTTTCAAGGCTAAGGGAAATGATGTTATACATTCTCAAGTTGCCCACATGGCTTTTCTTATACACACATGAGTAAGCATAAATATAACACATACAAATCAAGATGATTGAAAGAACAAGAGTACAACTTCAAAAGATAGTGCACATGTTGATTTAAGGTCTCAGTTTGTTTGATTTATCTAAGCTGCCCAACAAGGAGTACATCTCTTTGCACTACTCGACAAGGAGTGCTCAAAATTGGTCTTTTAAGGAATTGGGTTTTGTAGAGTTTTGTTTAGGGTTTTCTCTTTAATGGGGTTTGAAATAGTGAGTTTGAGGGATTGGGCTTTTTAAGGTTTTGTTAGAAGCAGAGAGGCTCTATGGCTTCTATGAAAGAGTCTTTGGCTACTAGCTTTCACTAGGGTATGGTTTGTTATCAACTTATGATTTTATGCTAGCCTTTGCTTCCTAAAGTATTACTATTGGTCTAGTAGGGTACTCTCAAACCCCTCGTTACAAGGACAACCTATAGTACCTATGGCGACCCGGGTTTTTGAAACATGATTTGTAAAGTATTTTGAAAGGCAGGGCCCTTAAGAGTGTAAATTTTTTTTCGCAAAACAAAGCAGCGGAAATTCTTTTCTTTAGAACTTGTTTTGAAAACCCAAGTCCGACTTCATACATAACATAAGTACAATTTGTGTACAAAATAAAATTCCATTGAAGGAATAAACTTTTATTAAAACTCCAGGATCCATCCAGTGGTTCACAGTGCAGCCAAATCTAGTACAATACTTGTCCAAATTACATAATCCAAAACTCAAGCTCACCATACAATAAAACTCTCAACAAAGAAAAATACATGTCTTTAAGGGTATACCTTGAAGATTATTCTCTTCAAGTCTTCTATAGTCTTCAGCTCCTAATTCTCCTTCCCTATATCTAAAATATTGCAACAAGTACAACATCTCAGCAAGCAATGCTCGGTAGGGGATTCAAGAAACATGATAATTGACAAGGTAATTCCAATACTTCATAATCTCATTATCCTTAAACATACTCTTTACTTTGTAAGTTATGTATATCTATATACATACATACCCTTCATGGGTAAACTAGTTAAATTTATGAAAATAGTCAAATATCATTCCCAATTAAGCTGATCAATTCTCTTCGTTTTGAGAATTTAGTATTACAGCTAATCTTATACTGGGAATTTCCCTTCTTGGGAAATATTGGTAAGATACAATTACTTAGCATTTCATTATGCTATAACATAAGGCATTTCACTATGCCTATTCTCATATGCATCATAGTGCAAAATAATCAGAAAGGTTGCTATGTTGCAGTCTGATCCGTACTAGCGCGCTCGGATAACTGCCCTGTTCACCACTGATACCACGGTGGAAAATATTATGTCACTGCCCGTATGGGAGGGGCAAGACTTTCACAGTGGTGGCCTTCCCATAATTTCCACCACCTGACTTTTAGCCTCTCATTGGGCAAGGTATCATCATATCATCAAATTTCAAGGAGCGGGTGGCCAAACCCTCATAACTCCTCTAGCAATAGCATCCCCTAGGCTCATACCTTTTATGCTATTATTATTATTCAACCAGTTAATGTGCTGGTTGAAGGTAGCTTATTCAAGCCTAAATCTAGACTGCTCCTCTTATTTCCAATTGGCTAAGGCTTACTAGTTAAATGGGTGAACACAAAGTGGTTACTTCAATCCTCATATAAGGAGGTGTTTAGACCTCACAAACGTCAACAAAAGGTAGGGGAAGAGCGAGGCTCTATTAGATAACCCCCTTAACCACTATGTTCATCATTCACTAGAATGACCATAGCTCAACTTTTCATAAGGTTCCTATAAGCATGTTTACCCTAAGTACTCTTTCTAATGGATTTTAATTAAGTCCATGAATATTTATAATGTCATTCATGGGGTTTATTATTCTTTTCCTAATTTGGGCCAAGGATTTGATAATCCTTATATTGTCCTACTAACTATAGCCCTTACTAATTAAGTCCAAAGTACTCCATTCTTATTTGTGTCATGAAACTCTACTTTCTCATTAGAATACATTTCTGATGTTTTATGCTCTTTATCTCATAACAAGTAAATCTACTAATAACATTCAACCATAAATGAATTATAAATTCAAAGCATAAAACTACATAATCTAACATTCAATGAAAATGAGGCAAGGTACTTAAATTAAATGTAGCACCTTATGATAACAATGAAACACATATTTATGATAATAATGAAACACATATCATGCTAAACTCTAAATGTTATACTAGCATGCTTTATAACATAATAATATAAAATGAAACTAATTACATTTACATTTTTAGAAACCTTTACTTATGATCCAACCATTTGATCTTAGATCTTTTCCTTTGATTAAGGATTTTAGTTGTATTTAGGGAATTTTCTCTATTAAGGTCAAAAGATCATATTGATCTATTTTTGTCATAATCCATTCATGATTTCCTTGGATTTCATCATATAAACATTTATTCTTTCCATCCCAAGGATCTGATCACACTTGATCTCATTGATCAAGTGGGTCCCTTTGTATTTTTAGGGTTTTTCTACCATAAAGGGTAGATCCCTTAATATATCTCATATCTATCCAATTTAAACATAGATCTCACTTTATTTAAGTAGTATATCATTATTAAAACATGTTTCAAAGATCTGATCATCTCAAATCTTGAAAATCTATGTAATTGGAAACTTATTTCTTTAATACAGAATTTTTTTACTAAATAACATGTCTATTTTATCATTTCATAAGAAAATAAAGGTTTCAAGCTTTCCATAGCTTCTTTCCGATCTCAATTTGGAGTTCACATGACTCCGGAATTGAATCTGGAAGTTCACAGTCCTTCCTAGGGCCTGGATTTGATCTGAGCCCAAGGAATGGATGGCCCAGATTAGTCCGGCAGAATGAATTGAGTGGAACGAACCAGGCATCGTCGGGCATGTCCACTCAGATGAGGGGACGACGCGCTCTTGAGGGGCATCTACGGACGCGGATGGGACGAGCGGAAAGCCCGTCGTCTGAGCACCCACAAATAGAGCTGTCGCTGGGAGCGTCCGCTCGTTCATTTGACGGACGCAGCGTCGTCTCGCTTGGGATGACGCTCCACGTGCAGCACACACACCGTTCCGATGGTGTGTCACGTGTGCGTCTTGGGCGCCGTCTGATCCGGAGATCAGACAGTCCATTCTGGACCATCCAATCCATCCTCTTTCAATTGGGAGCCCAAAACGTCTCTGATTTTTATGAAATTTCTACCCTAGGATTTTTGGACCCTTCTGGATCGATTGGTAAAGTCAGATTTTTCATCTGACCACTCCATCATCCAGAATTAAGGGTTCTATTGTTTACTTTATTTTTACCTTTTTATTACCAAAATAAATTACAGTAAAATAAAATTTACATAAAACACTACTAGAAATCTATAAAAAGGATTTCCACTTACTTAAGTAGAGAGAAAACCTCAGTTATATGCCCAATTTAAAAAAATACCTTGTTAATGAAGATATGGCCTCAAATCCACCTTTCTTGCAAATATCCGTTGTTTGAACCATTAGATCTTGAAATTTATTTGGGGGTTTTGTAGAATAGATATGTTGGGAAGTTTTGGATGGTGGAATTAATCAAATTAGATCTGGAGCAGAGTGCCTAATTGATTTTAGGTCTCTTGTTCCAATCTAAAAAGAAAAACAAGTTGAAAAGAGATCTAACTCTTGGAAATTTTAGGTTTTTGGGGAGGGATCTAGATCTAATTTTTCAAGTATATTTAAGAGAATTTCATGGGGATTTTATGATGATTTTTGGGGTTGTATTTATAGGAATTTTGGGTCTTTTTCCATGATTATAATTTTTTATTTTTTATTATTAAATGGCATGAAAGTCTTCAATGCTCCCATGCTTAATTTTTCTTCCCCAAGACCAGCTGATATTTGTTGACCCATGTTTCACATGGGCTGCTGATAAAATTGGTTGTTGGGTACGTGGTGGTCCCCATGTGGGCCCCACATGGTGTAAAAAGACCGTTTTGCCATTTATGCATAAAATTTTGGGTTTTATTCCCATGATCTCGGATTTGAGTGTACTTAGTGGCGTTGGATTCGTATTTCTCAGTACATTCTAAATTTTGATGTTTCATATTTTGATTTTTGGAATATTTTGACTTTTGGGTAAAATTACTATTTTACCCCTTTTGTCCAAGAAATGAAAAACTTAAGGATTTCTCATCCGAATTTGAAATTTGTCGTGCTTATTTTGAAGGGTTTTCTAAGTTTAATTTCAATTTTACATGTCTTATGATTTGATTATACTTTTATAAAAAGTATATTTTGAATAACCCTAATATTTCATCCCGAAATATCTGAAACTCAAACTTTATTGATTTTTCTCAATCAATTTACAAAAATTGGGGTTATTACAGTACCTTGTTTCTCTTGTAACTAATGCATTACCTATAGTGACACTGAGGACTTAGCACTTCAATTAGGTTTCATTCTTAAGGAAGAGTAAGTTTTCATAAGCATGTTCATGCTGGTCCAACAAGGATGGTTAGAGTTATAAACCCTCACACTCTTATTGGACACATTTCTATAGGTTTTCTATGGGGGAAGATTAGGTATCCCTAGCCTATGAAAGTAAGGGTTCACAAGTTCATACACCTCTTAGTCAAGATCTAGGACACCTTGTATCCTTTGGGACTTAAGTTTTTACAAGTATTCCTGCTATCCTCCAAGAACTTGTAGCATATTTCTATGATGTTTTGGGGTCAAGCATGACCTGGTATACCTATCATTTCCCTAATCCACTTGTTCACCTACCTTACATACTAAGTGTGAGAGCTAACTAGAGATTTTCTTAAGTTTTTGTGTGGTTTTATTCAGTCTTTTCCCCTCATGTTTCACACTCATCCCTACAGTTTCTAGCAGGGTGCGTGTTCTTACTTTTGTATACATTTATGTTACATAGTTGGAAATCTAGTAAAATTTCTTGGCCCAACTAGAGTATGCTTAGGAAGCAGTTATTAGTCAACATGTTAAGCCATTGGGGTTTTAGTGCTACTGAATTCCTGTGGTTTAAATAAATGCAAGAGCACACCACTTCCTGCAGTTTTCTATAGGGTATACATCCTTCAAATCACAAGCAATTCACACACCCATTCTTTACATGTTTTGTGAAGTTTTTCACTTGATATTGGTTAATATCATTCATCAATTTTATGTCACCTATTATCATCCTTTAACCCATTATTTATAAGGTGTTTTTGTTCCATAAACAAGACTAGAACAAGAAGTCAATTTCTTACTCAAGCAATGTAGGAAATTGTGTCCCATTCATGCCTTATTTTCCATGTCAGATGGAATGAAATTGAATGGGATTTTGTTTTAAAATTCTCCCCAACATGATCCTTACACATACATACAATCATGAAAATCAGTATAGAAGAAAAATAACCTTTTATAGAAACTACAAGGAATGTTCAAGATGTTAATTTCTTAGTCAAATAGAGCAAGAAATTGCATTGAGTTCCTACTTGTTTTCACATCTCAAATTGCATCAGTTTTTGCTATAAATTTAAAGCAACATGGTCACTATGAATACATCCAAGATTCCATCTTATAACATTAATGAGAAACCATCCACCTGGCACCCTTATTCAGGGAGATAAAGGCGTCAATTTCCTATCCAAGCTGACTAGGAAATTGCATCTAGATCCTACACTAATCACCCTTGTCAACTCCCTTCCACCATGTGTAAATCTTGTTCATCCTCCCACCATTCACACCCACACTCATTCAGGCTTTACAATTGACAAGAACTACTATCCATCGAGGTGGAAATGCTAGGCATTACTAGCAAAAAATTGGCCCTACGTTTCTTCCAAGATGTGTAGTTCTAAGAATTTAACAAGGCTTGATTAATTATCCAAATTCCTTGAGCAAGAGAAAGAAAATCATGATCACATACTAGCTTACCCAAAATCAATAAATAAGCATGAAAATTTGAAGCAATTAAAAGTTAAAAACACTACTCTAATTTAGCATACCATAATAGTAATGATTTAACTATGATTCACAGATAGGTTTCAAGGATTTATGGAAAAACAAATTCTCTGCTAACCTTCTCTTTTAAAGGATAAGAAAAAAAATCCCAAATTCCCCTGCCTCTTGGGAAAACCCTTTGGGTTTTTAGCTCAATGAAAGGTGTTTCTTGCCCCAACCAACATAGGTTCCAACAAGCTTGAAAACACCTAGCAAAGTGCTTGTCCTTGCAATCCAAAATCTCCTTCTTCTCCACTCAAGCTCTCATCTTTTCTTTATACCTACATTCTAGTTAGAATGCCCCATGAATGCTAAGATGTTACCCTACATTTCTACTCAATCTCCATAGATTTTCTAGCTGCAATTATAGCTCATTTACAACAAGGGGTGGTGTGAAGTTTCACCACCTACAACTCCTTCCCCACTCGTATTCTTCCTTCTTTCTTCCTCACTCCACCTCACTTTGACTCCTCCTTCAAGTCAAATTTCCCATACTTTCCTACTCATTGCCCCTTGATAATGATCAGGTTTCCTTAGGCTTGTCACTAAAATTTCCTACAATTGGGATCCATGCATAGAGGTTGAAGGAGATGGGAGTTTTCCTCCCATTTAATAATGTATTTTACATCACATTTGGGCTGGAATTTATTAAGCATTCAAGCAGCCAACATGGCCCTCTATAATCATATAGATTTGGGCTTGTTGCATGCATGCATATAATGACCCTAGTAATTTTCCAAACTAACCTCCCTTCAAATGTCTTATTCTTTCTAATTTTATACTCCTACTCTACCCTTGTTTTCAATTAGGCCCTACTCTTGCTCTTCTTTGAACTCCCTTACTTTCCCAATCCTCCTTTTTCTCTTAATAATTCAATTAGGTCTTTTCCCTAATTGTATTTCATCATTTCCATAATATCCTTGTTAAAATTAGGAGTGTAACATGAATTCAATCCATAGGAATCAAAGAGAGAAGGAATGAAATTTTGAAAAAAAAAATTCCTCCCTTTTTTTATTATAGAATTCATACATATTAGAAGAGATAATACATAATTATTGATATTACATGAACTCAACTTTCTACTATGTTTGACCATGGATATGTATGGTTGACCACTAGCTCTCATGGAGTCAAGAAGTAGTCCCCTCATGACGCATTCTCCCAAAGTGGTACCCAGAGGATCACATAGCCTTCCATGACTAGCACTAGTTGTACAAGCCCCCAAATACAAAATCACAGAGCATGACTCACTCATGAACTCCCATGAGTCAAATTTATCTCCCCAGTGCATTAGCATTTGCTCACTCATGAACTATCATGAGTTAAACATAATAATAAGGAAAGCCATACAACCAATCACAGCATGTATTCACATGAGAGATTTAATCACTATATAATCATCTCACATAGATTTCATGCATTGCATTCCTTTCATAGAGCTCTTTAAGTCTCTCCACTCTTAAATTTTCATGGCTTCAAATTATGCTACCAAATTGGAGTACTCAGGGTTACAATTAACTCAAAGTAGTAAACACCAGGTATAGTTCACTTATAAAAATAGTCCAATAGGAATCATTGTTAACATTTTAAAGTACTAGGATAAAATAATAGTAAATGCCACATAGAACTTCTTACAAAAGCAACTAGATTTTGGAATTCATGATTGGTGAAAACCATACCAAAAAATTATTAATTAATGTATCAAACCATTGGATTGGAAACCTAAGTCAAATCATATGTAATGAAAACATAAAACCATAATTGAATCTTAACTTTTCAAAAACACTCTATGTTTAATAACTTTTATGTAAAAAACCAACAACTTCAAGGCTTTATTTTTAACAAATATTTTCATGAACTTCTTTTACCTTCAAATATAGGTAATTTATCAAAACAAAAAATCTTTAAAGAAATCCTTTTTAAAATATAGGTCCAAAACTTAGTACAAAATTGTCCAAAAATAGGGCTCAAAACATACTTATAAAACTGAAGTAAAAACATGTATTTAACAACCTGTTTTTCCATGCATAATGATTATTGCAATTATCCATCTTATAATACTTTAGATTACAAGAATCCAGGAACAACTAGAGTCTAACAATACTCAAAATCATCATGTCTTCTAAGTTTCAAATTGTGCATTACAGTGAGCAAGAACACACATTGAAATCTTTGCTTTAAACTCAAGGATTTTGAGCTATGGATATGCAGTATTTTACTGAGAATGATCACAACTTATAAACACATGATTCAAGATTAATTTCCATGTAATATCTTAGTAAAAACATGTCTATGACAGGGCATAACAGAAGTTAAAACAGTGAACATACTCACCATTAAAACCAACAATTTTCTCAAGTGTTTTAAACCCATAACTTCATAAATTGAAAAGATGATAAAATAATAAAATTTCCCATGAAATATAGATGCTATTTCCTATGGAAAAAAGCTCAAAATAGTAACGTAGCATACTAAAAACTGAAAACTGTATAGATCAAACACATTCCAAAATTTAGCTCATGGTGATGTTAACATGACATAGAAACTAGGGATTAAGTAACCTTAAACATGCCTTGAACAATCAAATAAAACCTAAGAAAAACCTTAGTGATAATCCATAAAAAACATGATTGAAAAGTAGTCCACATTTCAATGCATAAACACCTCTTTAGAATCTCAACCAAACTCATGCAAAAATCCATGCCTAAACCATATGAAACCTCACTATTTTCCTTCAAAATCATCATGCGTAGTTTTATAAAAACCTAGTTTAGAGAGTTCCAAGCTCCCTACGTCTTAATTAGCCACTCCTAAAGCCTTCTACATTCTTATTTTCTATGGTTGAGACATTCTTGAACAAGTCTCTTTTAAGCTCCAGAGATCTCCACATTTGCATCTTTCTCACCTTCTCTCTCCTCAATACCCCACTATTTTCTTCTCTTCAATCTCTCTTTCTAATCTAGAATACATTTGAAGGACTACCTAGGATGGGCATGCCACCACATATATTGAGTGTTAGGTTTCTGTAATAACCAGAGTCCAACAATCACGATATTGTCCGCTTTTGGTGCCCATACACCCTCACAATTTTGCTCTTTCCCATAAGAGAAATACATCGTGACCATTAGAGTCCTACAAACTCTTATAACCAGCCTAGAAACTCCTCCCCAGGTAATGTGGGACTAGCTTTCAGTACCTTAGGATGGAAGCTTGACATCCCTTTTTGGCTTACCCTCAAATCCCTTTACCTCTTCCCCCATTAGGGAACATGCATCCCTCGCGTGACCTTCTCTGGGTCAAGCGAGCACCCACATGCATCTAACCATCATTGCATGAGGGGGACTAGGTCTAATATCAATTGTAATAGCTGGTGTCTAATAGTCATGATATTGTCCTCTTTGGGTGCCCATACACCCTCATGACTTTGCTCTTCCTTGTAGGGCAAAGCCAAGTGACCATTAGAGTTCGACAAACTCTTATAACCATCCTAGCAACTCCTCCCAAGGCGATGTGAGACTAACATTCAATACCTCAAGACATAACCCTGACAGCCCATTTTGGCTCACTCTCAAATCCCTTCACCAAAATGTAATTACCCAAAATTTAAAAGCTTATCTTATGTAATGTTTGTTACAAAAAAAAGAGATAAAATATAATTTTACGAATTAGATTTTCATAGAATCCAAATAAATTGAAAAAAATTAATAATTAAATTTTACTTGATAAATGAAATCTAATGACACTAAGAACACCCAAAACGGAATTTGGACGAATAAGTTATTAGCATTTGAAGTTGAGGGGCATTTTGGTGATTTTCTATGTTGGCCCGTTTTACTGATTTTTAAAATAGGAACGTTTCGAAACATAGGGGGCCATTTTGGAAATAGCACCCCCTTTTTATCATACTGCATGTACGACATGTGACACACCCCTGCTACAACCGTCCCCGCCATGTTTCGACATGTTTTATATATCTCACCTACCTATTCCTTTGTGTTTCACTAGTAAAACCCCCCTTCCTCTTCTCCTTCTTTGAAAAAAGTCATGCTTTCCAGATGAAATATCCCATCGACCAAATAGGTAAACCCTGCTCATCCTGTCTCTTTTCTTTCCTCTTTCTTTTGTCCCTATTTTTCCTCTTTCCTCACCAGCCAGATTGGTATTTTTTTTGACCGACGAAGTTTAATCAGGGAAAACTGTGTTACAGTAGAAAACCCATCTTAAGGATAGCTCAGATGGATGATCTAATCCATTCATTGAATTCTTGGAACCTCCAACCCTTAGGAACGGTGAAAATAGTAAAATTTTAGGACCATGCGGACTGTACATCAAAGGGAAAAGGAACAAATGGTATTGGTGCTTCGTCTCCAATGGATGATGCTCCCAAGATGCACCCTACTAGATGTGAACTAGAATGCGCACACTGGGCAGGACCGTGCCCGTTGGTGCCATGTGCGTCGTTCATGGCTGTGACAGAATGCGAGTGTGTTCCAGTGACGAAGATGCACCTGCATGTGTCCTAGAAGTGTTTCACAAACACGGTGTGCCCCAACAACACAGTTTTACATTATTTTAATCCAAATTCATTCTAAACTATTGAAATTTATTTGAAACTTAGATTTTCAATTCAAAGAGCAATATAAGCTTGATTTTTATCTAAGACATTCATTGGATTTGTCTTGAGGACACGGACTTAATTATGCAATAAAATTTAGGATTAGAACACATCTTAAATTGATGCAAACTCAAAAATGATAGAATAATTCATTCATCAGATCAAAAGTGATTAGACCTTAGAATTTGATTAATTAAATAATTTAGAAAAGTAAATAGATTGATATAGTAGTTAGATCATCCAAATAAACTTGAATACAGATATGGACCATCAAATAAAATGAAAACCATGAATCGGATTAATTAAAATTAGATTTGACCATCCGTCATCATCTAGCACATGATCTATCACCTAATGTCTGATCTGTGATTAAATCAACAAACTCACACATGATCCATCGTTAATCAATCACCAAAACTCAAATCTGTGACTGATCTGAACTTTTCATCATGATCCAATTGTCTAACAGCCACTACATGCTAGATCTGCAACCAATCCATCTTTTTAAGATGATCTAACCCAGGATCAACTACCTAACACCTTGATCAACCACCGATTTGAGTTTTCATTTAGATTTGTTCATAGATCCAGCACTTAATATGAACGTTCATTCTTGAATTTTTAATTAAAGGTGATCAAACCTGACCAGGGTACATCAAACACAATGTCATACATGGATTTAAGCGATTAGAGGTAAGACCACTACCGAGCCTTATTTAAATTAATAAAATTTAATTTTATCTTAGTTATGCCTAATAAATTGTAGAAAATTTAGAAAATAAACAAGATTAGAATGGACTAAACCTTAGGAAGAATAATTGGGCTATTTATATTATTAATTATATTAATTTAATAATTATATTATTCTAATGACCTTAGATTCGAAGATTTGATATTAGGATAACTTGGAACTATTGATCTGATCTATCAATAGATCAAAATTGAGATATGAAATAAACCATTCATAAGTCATAGATTAATAGGAATTGAGGAAAATTAGATGATCTAGGTCATTGATCTTTAATGAACATCCAAGATTTGATATTATGACAAAAATAAAGAGGAATACTTTTGATCAGAAAGTGGTAAAGGCAAGATCACCACGTTAAGGGTGATCAAAGACTAAATAAGTCATAATTAAGAAATGATAAGTAAGATAAATGATGTTGTAATGTACATGTGTTGACAGAGACATTTGCTGGTATGAACTAAGCCTATTAAGCATTTTGAGGACTAGGTTAACTGTGTTCGAGGTAGGTAGTTTTAAAATCTATTTGCTATTAGGATTTTGAGCTTGTCATCTACTTTATTAAGATTTGTAGATTTTAAATAATCAAATCATTTGATTATCATGCTTTCAATTTGAGGCTACATAATTATCATAAGAGTAATATTTTGTCATGTTGCAGTATTTTAGCTTTAGAGGAACGCAATATTTTCAATGAGACACGCGATTTATAAATATGTACCTTCATAACCATGATGCATAATTTTATATGGAACATGAAAATGATGTTGCTCATTCTCTTGTATGTAGTTGTGTGTTTTTAAGAGAAAGAGAAATGATTATACTTAAAATTGCATCAATCCCATGCTTCGAGATGAGTTAAGGAAATGCATGACTTTGCATGAGATATATGATATATGAATTAAGATATATGTTTGTTTAGGCTAATGAGCCTGGTGGGCACTATGCTAAGAGGTTGTATGGGTTTGGCCTCTCGGCTTCTAACCACTAAAGGTGGTAGGTATTCATGCCCAAAGAGGCACCTAATTTTCTCAAATATTGTAGTAGGAAAATGACCACTAAAGGTGTTTCTAGAACCCTTTTCGAGACATATCCACAGTCACCATGGAGGCTGTGGTGGCTGGTCAATAGATATCAGAGACACACAATTTTAGTGAGATGGTCATCAGCCTAGTGTACCACATGATCTCTATTTTGTGACCCCACATAGATGGGTATGATGATGGTCTTTAAATGAGTACTCATGACCAACAGGCTAATGTGTTTCCTAGGATGCATATATGCATGTGATGATGATGTTGTTGGTTTGGGATTGCCAACGTTCATAGTTTAACCGATTATTATTTTAATATTTTGAGGATCCTATAGCATTTTATTTATCAAGTTAAATGGAGGATCTTTCACATAATTTACAAGTTATGCATTCATGCGATTTTTTAATCCATTATATGTTACAATTTATGTGAGTTTATCATGTTGATTCAATCATTTGAAGAATATACATTTAAAACTCGTGCATGTCTTAAATTGATATTACCTAAAATGTTTTAGCATGAAACTATAAATTGAGGTTGGCATGTGGTTTCAATTATGTTTCCTGCATCGAATCTAATCATTATATTCTTTAGAACTACATGAAAAATGATTTGAAATATTGTTTAGAATTGGATTTCAAAATTTGTATAATAGATGTGAAACTACCTACACAAGTGCAAACTTGCTGAGATATTGTAAATTGTTTATAATATCTCATCTCTTTAGAAAATTTGACTTAATGTAGAGAAAATCAAGGTGGATGCAAATCTAGATAAAGACAATAACATAAGGTACTATAATCAATGTAAGTATATGACTTATCCATTTTAGACATGTATATGTAATTTATACTGTTGGACTATGAGCTGGGATTGGCTAGATCTAATATGCATATATTTTTGTTTTAGTTTTACATATAAAACATTTCCCTAGTTAATTTGTTCCTTGAAAGCAAATGACACTCAAGGTTTTCAAAATGAACTTAAAAGAAAAAGAATCTTCTGTTACATTGCTTTTTTTTTTTTTTTTTTTTTGTAAATTGTCTTCAAATAGGGATCAATCCCACATTAGGATTTAGTTTTGCACATGAAAACCTGAGTCATCATAGTTTCTTAGTTGAATACTTGTCTTGATGCCCAAGGCATACACTAGTTACAAATTTAGTCCCATGCTTTACACCATTTATGAAAGACTCACTCTAATTTGAATGCCCTTTAAGTACGCTCTTAAAAAACTTAAAAATTTTGCAAACACTTTCCAACACCATAAGATTCCTAGTCAACTCTTTCTATTTGCATGACCTTGGGGTTGGAGGCCTAAAAGTAAGGCACCTCACCCTTTGCTTGGTGGCCTAGTCTCCCAAGCCCAAAAAGGTGACTCCTCCCCCTCTCTCTCATAGTAAGTGTGGCACATTTCACTTGTCATTATATCATGATTTCCATTACTTTCATCTTAGCCACTAAATTATGCCACTTAAGTGATTTAATCCTAACCACTAATGTCATATAGGGTTCAATGGCCCCCTCTCCTTTGAATTAGTTATACTTGCCTCTAGGACAACACATCTTTGCTTCTATTCCCTAAAAAGTGCTTACACTTTGCTTAATTCACTTAACCCATTTAGAGTTAAGATCATTCTAATATAATTTAGCCATGAACAATCCACCCAAAAAAATTAATAAAGTGTTTTGAACTCTAAACCAAGGTCTCTCATGCACATAACATTATCATCTAAGTAACTTCATTTCAAACAACAAAATTTGCAACTAATATACATTGAATTAAAAATTGAATGTATTACAAGGATACTTATTAGGTTGCTCAACTTGATATATTTATAAATATGACATATAATATCCTTATATTTGGCACTTTCCAAACCTGAACTTACCATAAATATTACTACTTAGGGTTTATTTCACATTTTGTAGGCTAGGGTGCAAATGAAAAAGATGCTATCATTAGCATTCAAAAATGCCTGAAAAAGGGCAAGATTACTATCCAAGCAACATCAGCCCACATTTCATACATAATGCTTGGGAGCTTAGATGATAACAGGGTACCATTATCAAAGTTAGAGCAGTTGAAAACACTAATTGAAAGACCAACCTTATCCTTATAAAATAGGGTGTTCTTGTCAAAAGTAAGGTGATAAAACTTCCCATGCATGCATGCAATTGATCCACCATCTTAGCAAGCTTCTAAGGGAAGCTAAAATCACTTACATTTGATGCAAATAAATAAGATATTTTCCTGAAATAAAACAAGTCAAATGATTGGGGCTTGCATGAAGACACATTTCATTCATTCTCTCTCCTAGTCATTCAAAGGAGGAGACCACCAAAGGAGTTTGATGCCTTTCCCATGCAAAGTGGTGTATTCTCTTTTGGTTTCACATTTTTTAAATTAGGGAATTAAGAAAGAAAGGAGGTGAGGAGAGAGACAATTTACCAAAAAATCAATGGCTAACAATTACCCTTACTTTTGAAACTTTAAAGGCCAAAATATATCCTTCTTTATTGAAATCCTAACCAACCATTGATAACTAACTCAAACAAGGATGAACCAATGAGAGAGTAGATTTCAAGGTAGACCATAGTAGAACCCCATTGGTTGAGATATTTTCAGTGGGCTACCCATGTTAATTTAAGGTGCCAAAATGCCCCACTCTAAGGGTGGAGATGTCCTATACACCTTAAAGCCTATTAGTTAGAGAAAAAAATGGTGGATTGAGAGAGAATAAATGGGGAGACCTATAGTGAATAAAGAACTATTAATGGAATCTACACCATCCACTCTAAGGCATGTTGATCCAATTGTTGAAAATAAAAGCGTTGCAAAACATGATCTTTTGGACAAGGAAACTTTAAAACAGTTACATCCATTCAATCCTAAGTGAAGCATGATCCAAGGGTAAAGAAATGAACAGAAACCAAAGCTCAACCTTAGCAAGGAGATGCACATGATCAACTAAGCATCAAAAGAAGACATCTTAACAAAAATCCATTTGATTCTGAGATAGAGATAAAGGAAACTTCCTTAGCCATGATAATATCTTGATGCTTCCATCTCCATCATTGAAGGAAGAGGGACAATCATCCAACCATCCATCCAAAACAGTCTACTCAACCTTTCCCAAGGCAAGGACATCATATCCTATCCCCATTCCATTCCCCATTGTCCCTTACATTCTTCTTTCTTATCCTCCCCCATCACTTTCCTCCTTTCTCACCTTTCTCATCCTCATGAATATCTGACATCCATTCCCCTTCTCTTTTCCTCAATCCAATACATCCACAATCCCCAAAAATATATATAAATAGGGGTGAAGAAGAAGGAGAATGATCTCTTACTTTTTCCTAGAATACAAAATCATATACATGAGATATAGAGGGAGAGAGATCATTCTCACCATCTCTTCCTAGAAGCTACATGTCCAGATATTCAAGAGAAGAGGTAAGAGTCCAACCATTCCTCCTAACCATTCATTCAATTCTTTTGCTTTAAGGCTTTGTGTGTGAGTTAGAAAGTAAACACATCTTCAGGTAAGTACTACACTCCATACCTCCTTAAGTAAGGAATTAGTGTTCCTAATCAAATGTACACTGGTCTGCATATTTTATTTTATTTTATTTCATTTTTCTTCTATTCCATACTAAGGTGGGATGCCTAGTCTACTTTAGTTCCTCTCTTCTTAATCCCTTATTTCATTTCTAGAGTTGGATGTTCAAACTTATTGGACACATTCAACTCTAGTTCCCTTCTTCTACTTCTTTTTTCTCATCACATTCTAAGCTGGGACATCTTTGGAAATAAGTTCATCTGAATCAAATTTATTGGATGCATTCAACTCTAGTTCCCTTCTTCTACTTCTTCTCATCACATTCTAAGGTGGCACATCTCTCTAGATAGCTTCATTTGAAATCTTCTCTATTCCTATAGAATAGGAAGGAGATTCCAATAATTTTTCTATAGAACATTGATGAGTATCCAATTTTGTGTAAAAAAGTATCTAATTAGTAGCACATGTGTTATAAACTATAGTGTTATTTTTAGGGTTTTTCAAAAAATTCATAACACATTTATTTCTGACCTAATAATCTAAAAGTTTGATATTTTGTAGGTTTAAGATCTAATCTCATGTATGTATGTGGATAATCATAATTTTCTAGGATTTAATTAGGTTTTATACTCTTTTATAGGTGTTGAGAAGATGATCCAACGATCAAGATCAAGAAGGATAAGATTTGAAGAACAAGATCAAAACTGGCCAAAGACCTAAATTTAAAAGATCAATCAAGGTTCAAGATCATCTTATGGAAAGCATGAGGGCAATAGGAAGATCCGAAGGTGGCTAAAATGGGCCTGTGCATAAAACCATGCAATTCCACCACCTTTGCATGAGAATTAGAGCCATGCATGAAAGTTTCCCCATAGCAAGAAAACCTAAGGAAGCCAAGTCATTCAAGCCTTGAAGCCAAAGGACATAGTCACTCAAGCCATCAAAGTTAGCCACCAAGGTATATGAGAGCTATGCCACATGGAGTCACACGATTGGAGGACTTTTAGAAGCAATTATCCCATGCTAAAAATGTGAATTTCAAGTGATAATTAGGAATTTGATGGAGATTAGTATATGGTAAGATATGCATGCATTGGTGGACCAATCAAGAGAGAAACTAAGTCAAATTTCATTATATTTCCCTCTAATTTCCCCCTCTTTCTGTCATTCCTACCCACCACCTGCTATACATATAAAGGGATGGAGTTCCAAGCCACCTTCCTCAAAAAGTGGTGCCTCCCCTCTTTCTAATTCCATCCTTAGAGTTCCACTTCATCCCACCTTCTAATTCCATTCACCACTCAACTCCCTCACCTTCCTTTCTCTTTCCTCCATCTTTCCTATCTCTTTCCACCTTTCCATCCAATCATGTGAGACACCTTAAGGAAGGTGATTCCATGCCACATCCCTTATAAGGTGGTGCCTCCTCCTTCCTACCTAGAGTTTTAGCTCTCATTCTCTCCTTTCTACCTAAAACATGATCTTATCAAATTAGAAAGCCAAACCTCTATATAACCCCATGTAATTCCATGCATAATTCAAGTAGAGGAATTGTTTCTAACTCATTGAAATCAAGCACATCAACTTGGAAACATTCTTAGAGCTTTGGATTTCTACATTATGGCTGCCTTTCCTTATCTTCCAAACCTTTTTCGTGCTTTGTTTTTTTGGTCTTTTCACTTCAATTCCAGGTTGGTACCTTGCTTCAATTTCCTACTTTCATTGTTTATTTGTTTGTTGCTTATTTTCATGTGCATGTTTCTTCCTTGATTTCTCTTGAGTTTAGCATTCACATCTCTTAGTTCTCTTGCTTAGTTCCTCTAGAGCCAAGGCATATTCTCTATTGTACTGACAGCCAAGAGAAAAGTAGCCTTAAATCATCTTATTTATCTTCATCAATCTCCTTGTTTCTCACTTAGATTTAGAGCTAGTTCTTGTTGCTTTCTTTTCCATCTTCATACTTTTACTATCCTGATTTTTCTTTTGGGCTTCACATGCATGTTATCTAAGATTAGTTTGAGATTGTCAGAGTATGTTTAAGCTTTGCTTTGAATCAAGTTGTAGGCATTTGAAAAGTGCACAATTTCCAAGTTGTTATTTATGAGCGCACCATCTTTGAGTGTAATTTCCAATTCAATGAATAAACTTCTTGAATGAGCATTGTTGTGTTTGATTCTAGAAATAAAGCACTTACAATATTGAATATTATCTTTCAAGAATCACAGGCACCATGTCTCAGACCATGGCTTGTTTGATTTAAGTTTCATGGTACCATATTTCTAGAATTTTACATTTCATGATTCATGCATAATTTCCAGAAGTCAATACACTTTATTTGCTTGACTCCTTAGGAAAATATTTTGATTTATAGATAGTTTAGTTACTATTTTTGATAGATCTCATATTAGTAAGCTTTTAGTTCATGCATTTCATCAATTTACTCACCCATGAACTATGCACACAACACCAAGGGTCATGCACATGGTGATTTGGTGATTTGCCTTTATGTTATTTATTGTCCCCATTTTTCATGATAGCCTATCAATACTTATTTAGTTATTTGCATCTTAAATCAATTTATATAGTTAATAATTTTTATTCTTGAAAATTTTAATTTTAGAAAGCTTTAGGATTAGAAAAGTTTCATATTACCAAGTTTCCTTAAGTAAAATTTCCTAAATTCATTTTTTCTAGTTTTGCATTAGTTTCTTTTATTGAATGCAAGTTAGTTAGGGAAGTTTCTAATTCCATTGAAAATCCTTATTTTTAGAAAGTTTCTTTACCTCGTGTTTCTAATGTTTTGATGTTTCCCATTCCACATTGTTTAAATTCCTAGTTTAATCTAAATCCATCTCTCTTTGGCTAGGCTAAGTAATCTAAACAAAATTCAATCAATATCCAAATCTATGAGGTTCATCATGTGATCGACTTCTCTCACATGTAAATTACTATATTGATTTGTGCTCTAGGTAGTATTAATTAGGACACATCCATTTTTTGGCACTGTTACAAGGGAATCGCAAGAGATTTGTGGTCGGATCATTATTTAGTTTGTTAATCTCTAGTCATGGCCTTAGGTTGCATTACATTGTGATTCTTGTATCATATCTACATATTTTGTTGATTCCTTACAAATTGACCATCTTTCTTTGTTTTCTATGAGGGGAATTCTATAAAAGTGTGGCAGTGATCCATTGGGCCAAAACTTCATCAACTTAATTAGGACTTTCTTATTTACTTAGATTAGGTTTTTCTATTTTTTTAGAGAATTTGTTGTAAGGCCCCATTGTAATTTGCAATTATTTATTTCATTTTAAATGGGTTGTAATAATACAAGCCAAGTGTGGGGTATAGTGGCCCACACTTGGTCTTTAGCAAAAACCTCGTTTGCCTCATTCTCTTTTATTTTCTTAGTCCAGTTGCATTTACTATAACTTGTATTTTGGATGGTAGTGTAATTCATATAGATTAGGGTCATTCATCATACTTGGTGCATCTTATTTAAGGTTGTTGCATTAGATTTCACCTATTCAACAAAAGTTTGTCTGAGCTCAGCTATAACTAAAGTATAGCTATCTAGTTATAGTGTCTTGTTTGTTATGGTGTGGACCCCTTATTAGATAGCACATAGGCAGGCACTAGCTTCCCTTTCCTTGTATTGCATTACAAGTTTACTAATTTATGGTGGATGGAACACATTGATAGTAAGGGCCCCACAAGAACCCTTACGAGATAAGGAATGGATTTCATCATCAGATCCTTGACACACTTAGGTAATCAAATCAATTCCTTGTATGTTTGTGATCCCAACCCTTAAAATCTTAATTTAAAATAAAGTAGCAAGAGACTTAGGGTATCAAGCTCGTAGGACCCTTTTACAAGGAGGAGATCTATTGTCACTCTAGTGGCTCTTGATCATTGTGGTTATAGTGGGTATGCAAAATCTAAGTGATTTTCCCACACCTTTCATTAATGGTTGTTGAGGTCTAAACACCTCCTTCCATTTGATGTATAATAACCACTTTGAGTAGGACCTAATTGGTAAGTAATAGTCAAGCCTAAATAAAAGGAGGAGCTATCTAGATCTAGGTCTAAAAGCTACCACCCTATAGATTAACAAAGATTATCAAAACAACTCAATAGTGAACTAATAGGATTGATTGTGCATGATATAGAGTAAGGAGTCACATTTAGAGTTAGATTGCATCACCTTAAGACTATAGCTTGTGGGTCTGTCATGGGGTTAGGAATTTGATGTCTTACACCTTACCTATGGGTTCATTCAACCTTTGGATCTAATGGTACTAACTTAGTGTTTTGAGATCAATGACCTTCTTAGGAACTAAGATTAAAACATCATGCATCACCTTACCACCAAACCATAAGGACCACTTAGAACTTAAACCTAGAGTCATGTAGTTACTCCCAACATTTATAGTAGAGAGAGAGAGAGGATCCATGCCTACATATCAAGGAATTCACTGATATTTGCCCTGTATTCAAATTCCAAAATGTTTCAAATGATTGTATTAGACTTAGGTTTTTTCCCTTCTCATTAAAAGATATGGCCAAATTATGGATGAATTCTTTAGAGGTTGGTTCCATTGCTACATGGGACCAATTGTTTTAAAAGTTTCTAAACAAATTCTTCCCCATCCATAAGACTAATGCCCTTCTTATGAAGATTATCAATTTCTACCAAAGAGATGATGAGCAATATTGTGAATGCTGGGAAAGGTGGAATGAAATGTTAGAAAAGTTTCCTAACCATAGATTTGAAAAAGGGCAACAAGGTCGGTACTTCTATGAGGCAATTACACCTCAAAATAGACCAATGGTAGATGCAGCTAGTGAAGGGGTCCTCACGTTGAAAAATAAGACTGAGGCCTAGAAATTTTTTGAGACCTTAGCTGAGAATTCCTAGTAATAGGATTATTCTATTGGGAGAGAGAGAAATAACCAGCCTCAAAAGAAAGAATGCTTGTATGAAAAACGAGTGACCAAGGACGAGTGGACAAGATAGAAAATATGTTCTAAAGAATTACTACCCAACTAAATGCAATAATGGCTTCAAATACATTCATGAAAACTCCATAAGATTTTTGTTCTATTTGTTCTAGCCCAACACACTTAACTTCAACTTGTCCTTCTAATAGTATCTACATTGAACATCTTTAGGAATAAACGAATGCATAGAACAATCCTAGCAATAATCCATACATTGAGACATATAATCTAAGACGGGCTAGGCATCTTAACTTATCATGGAAAAGATCAATTATCAGGGAGGTCCATCCATGAACACCCCAACACAAAACTTTCTTGAAACTTTAGTTCCCCTATAGCCACCTAGTTTTTAGCTTCCTCAAAAATGAAAGAAACCATCAATTGAGGATAATATAGAGTTACTTCTTAATAAACAAGAGGAAACTAATAAGACCTTACACAATATCTAGAATGAGAGTAGATAGAGATCAACTATAAATTCTAAGTTGTTGCCAAATTAGAAATGCAAATTAGTTTGCTGCATTGAATGATAGAGGAAAAAACAACTTCCTAGTCAACCAATTTCAAACCCTAATGCCAATTTGAATTATGATCAAGGTCAAGTAGACCACAGGAGTAAGCGAAGCCCATAACTACCTTTAGGAGTGCCCGTCAGGTTGATAACAAAGTAAGGGTAGACTAAGGAAATTATAGATGAGAATAAACCAGCTACAACATAGGATAATGAGAAAATATAGGAATATGTCACTCCATTAGGCCTCATAGTGGAGTCACCTCGTGTGCCCAAAGCCCCATTCCCTCAATTGTTGAATAAGGCTAATAAAGGAATTAATTTCAATGAGATAATGGATGTTTCCGAACATGTGCAAATAGACATCCCATTACTCAATGTTATTAAAGACATCCCTGCTTATGTGAAATTTCTTAAAAATCTCTGTACCCAAAGCACAAGCTTAATGTGCAAAAGAAGGCCTTCATCAGCAGCAAGTCATCTCTTTGATCCAGCACTAGACCCCTCCCAAGTTTAAAGATCCAGGTTGTCCTACTATTTCTTGTGTTGTTGGAGTTCATGTCATTGATAGGGCACTATTTAGATTTATGGGCTAGTATAAACCTGTTGCAATATTCTGTCTATGAGCAACTTGGGCTAAATGATCTTAAGCCAACCAATACCACATTACAACTTGTAGACAGATTAGTAAAGATTCCATGTGGTATGGTTGAAGATGTTTCAATACAAGTGTACTAGTTTTACTTTCTTTTATTGTCCTGGATACCCAACCCATGTCAAACCTCGGTAGTCATATCCTAGTACTTCTTGGATGTCCATTTTTGGCAACGTCCAATGCCATCAACAATTGTACGTATGGTGTGATGAAATTATCCTTTAATAATATGTGAAGCTCAATCTTTTTAGTGATGATCATCAACACTAGACCTAGGTGATTCTTGCATAATCAATTTAATTGAAGGTCTACTCCAAGTTGCTAATCTACCATGGAATAAGTTCATTGATGGGGTAAATATTCTTTTAAATGTTGCACTTATAATGGATACCTCCAAATGGGGACCTTTGATGGAACCACTTCCTCCTTCCAATTATGTCCAGTAACTTCAATAGAAAAGCCACCCATCTTGGTCCTTAAGCCATTACATAAAAATCTAAAATATTCTTCCTGAGGACCAAATGAATCTTTTCCTATAATCATATCTTCAAATATATATAAAGAATAAGAAGGTAAGCTTTTGATATTCTCAGGGAACATAAGATAGCCTTAGGGTGGACCATAACAGGCATCAAATGGATTAGCCTTACTATGTGTTTGCATAGAATTCATCTAGAAGAAAATGTTAAACCATCTAGGAAAACATAGAGAAGACTAAACCCTAATTTAAAAGAGGTAGTGAGAGATAAAGTGCCAACACTCCTAGATGTTGGTGTCACCTACCTTATATCTGACTGCACTTAGGTCAACCTAGTTCAAGTAGTTTGTAAGAAGTCTAGAGTCACAGTACTCCAAAATGAGGATAATGAGTGAGTTCCCACCCACATGACCACAAGTGGGAGAGTTTGTATAGATTACCAAAACTAAACTCGATCATAAGGAATGACCACTTTCCTCTTCCACTTATTAACTAAATGCTGGAAAGGTTAGACCGTTACAATTATTACTACTTTCTTGATGAATTCACTGGTTATAACCAAATCCCCATGCACCTGAAGCAAGGAGAAGACCTGTGACGACCCGGGTTTTCTCATGCATTTTTAGATGAAAAATCTAAATTCCTAAGGAGGGATCCCGATTTGAAAAAAATAGTGCAATGCAGCGGAAAAATCATTTATTTGGAAAACCCCGAGTGTCATTTGTTTTCACAATAACTAAGGTAGTTTTTGAACAACTTTAGAAATCACAAATGCTTTTTCCCCAGGTCTATCCAGTCACAATGCACAGTCCAACTGTAACTAAGTACAAACACATGTCCAGAGGGTTGAGAGCTTACTTACATGTGTATTTGTTTCCTTTTGGATTCACTTGCTCGCAGCACTAACATAGATGTCCTCTTTAAGCTGTCCTGAACCATGATATATACGGACGTATCCTGTCCTTGAGTACTTACTGATGTCTGAAAAATGTTAAGGATTGGGTGAGTATATAATATACTCAGTAGGGCCTATCACTACTAGTTTTATAAATGCATGAGATGTTTCAAAATCATATGCTCATTCAAAACATGCGTATGTTTGAATACTCGAGTTCAATATCAGTATGAGAATCCATAATCAACTGAAATTCAAAATATGCATACTTTTGAATACTCGAGTTCAACATCAGTATAAGAATCCAAAATCAACTGAAAGTCTTATAACTTAAAAGATCACATAATCCAAAGGTGAAAGTATCATATATATATATATATGATGTCATCGTGATATGTAATAGATGCCTCATGGAGCCCAACTCATGGACCTCTAGTATGGTATGGTCGACCAACCTGATATCATGCCATATGTAATGCACATAAATCCACAAAACCATAGGGTCCCACTATGCCCATGACCTCACCGCCGTGTGGTCCCCGGGTACCTAGGGACACAGGATCATATACCTCCACGGGGCATATGACACTTCGACCCAGTGCCGTGACACCAGTGGTAGCCCCCTGTACCACATGCAGTCGAAGCAGAGACATGCCCTTTTTTGGGCGTGGTACCCATCCACCTATTAGTGGTAGAGGTTGGGTGGCCAACCCACACCCCTCGGCATAGCACCCACGAGCTTACAAGCCCAAATCATATACGATCAAATAAGCCAAAACCTTTTGTTAAAACTTGTCCTCTTTTGGGTCCCTCAGAACTGCCTGGCCCTTGGCACTCCAGCGTCTTTTGGCAACCCTCAAGGACATGCAATCTTTGCAAGTAAGTAAATCATGCAATGCATGCACTTGTTGCAACACATGTATGTGCATAATGTATATGCAGTCATTCCAAAACATGGCTATGTGTAAAGCTTTTAACATGCATGCTGAATTTATTCATACAAATCACATGCAAATCAAATCATATATCTAAAACATATGTTCTCAAATAATAATAGTTCTTTTAAAAGAATCTAATAGTGATAGAGCACCTACCTGACTAGGTCGCGTTAATCTTCTTGTCCTCATACGCTCCTGAACATGGTTTGGGGACTCAAGGTTAGTTTAACCTATCTTCGATGGGTTTAGAGCAGTTGGGTCTTATTACTTTGGCATTAGGGGTCCATCCCTATGCCTATGGGTGTCCCAAGGTCCTAATTTGGCCTTGGTATTCTCAGTTTTCCAAAGTTCTAGTGGTCACGCGCCACCATCCTATTCTAAGGGTCATGCCCTACTTTGATTGGGTCTTGATTAGAGATTTTATGATTTTTATATGTCCGCGTCGTCGATACGGACACAACGCCTTTTGCGGCGCCTCAATCAGAGCTCTAGATCTCAAGTTATAAGCATTTTAATTTTGTATGTACATAGAGCCTTAAAGACAAAAAAAAGAGGAATGCTAGGGCGCTGCGTGTCTGCGACGTGCGCGCAGCATTCTCAAATAACCAAAAAACAATGCCTTGCTAGTGCGCTGCGTGTCTGCGGCGCGCGCCTCAGCCGGCCCGTCTACCGACGCGCTCTACAACTCGGCACGTCCTTCTCTTTAGCGGGCGCGTTCACGGACGCGCCCGTTTGGTTTTTCAAACGACGTCGACCTGCGTCGACGTGGGACGGTCCTATTGGATCGTCCCGCCTGTTAGTGATCTGGGTCATCCTCAGGTCACCCTGGTTCGACCCTTTCGAACCAGTGCGGCCTGGGGACGTCCCAGGGGTCTTTGTGGCTCTCCTGGAGGCCTATTCTCCATGGTTTTTCATGAAAAAACTTAGGTAAATCGTTCATGGAACTATAGTGGAGATGGGTTTGGGGTTTTTTTGTGCGTACCTGCTTCGTGGGTGGTTTTCTCTCCACGTTTTCCCCCCTTGCTCACTGCTTCACGACTGGTTTTCTCCAAGGCTGTTGGGCTGCCATTAGAGGCACCCAAGAGCTCTATTTGTAGAGCTTTTAAATAGGGTTCTGGAGGGTTTCTAACCGCCTTTGAATGGCGGTGGGGAATCCTCTGGAATGGCGGTGGTTTCTCCTTGAAACACCATCGTTCCAGAAACCTCTAGGAGTTTGAAGACGACGGGGTGCCCGTATCAAAACGGGCACCTGTGTTTTTCAGTTAAATCGTTTTTGGAAAATTTACAATTTTGCCCTTGAACTTCAAAGGGCCATATGTTGCTCATTTTAACTCCGTTTTGGGTGATTTTGGTCTCGTTGGATTCCTTTTTCCGAGACACATCTAATGGCACCATCTTTAGGACCAAATTCCTGGGTTTAGTCAAGCTGACTAGTGAAATGACCAAAATGCCCTTATCTTTAAAACTGAATTTTTTTATGGGCTTTTAATATTACAAAAATTGGGGTCATTATATTATTACCCCCTTAAAAGAATTTCGTCCTTGAAATTCCATAACTTATCATTTTCCAGGTATTTGTCTCTTGGATGATTTCTTGGTGAATGCATTCCCCTCTAGGAATCAATTCTAGGTTCATCCTCAATTTATTATTTCCATTGTTCCTCCTATAAGGCCTCACCCATAAGGGCCTGTTTTCGCTTCGTACTCTGATGCAGTGCCATACTCTCGTATGTGTCATTTTAGCAATACCGTTTCCTAGCGGTACTTCATCTATCTTGAATTCCTTAGTTTCCTATACTTATCTTATCATGTATAAGATAGTCTCCTCGTAAGATCATGCTTCTTTGCTCATGCATATACTTCTTTCAAGATCATATTATCTTATTTTTCCTATTTTGAATATTATAGGATAATCCTTTTCATCTAGTGATCTCTTTCATTATCCACAAGTCCAAAAAGTTACCTTCTTTCTATTGTGTCTAACTTTGCTTCTTACCCTTGTCTCCAAGATACTTCAATAACTGATATGGTATCATGTGTTCTATAGCGAAACCCTTGATTAACTTTGAATTTCAACTGTCTATTGTTTTCCATACGTGACTCAAGGTTATGAAATCATGAAAGCCAATTAGTACCATCTTCCATCATTAATACTTCCTCATATTACGATTAGGACATTCAAACTTTTCATAGATGCTGAAGTCATCAAATGCTTTTTCTTCTTGAAGAGTTTATGCATACTCATGTCAAATATATCATGGTCCATTGTTTCTCTTCATGATGTGGCCTAATCAACTGGCCTTATACCCTCAAATGACTTAGCCTATCAAGTTCTCAAGTTTAAAGACTTATAACATCCTTCTCAGTATATAACCTCAACTACTAACTCATAGATATTAACATACCTGATTAATTAGGGTGGGATGCCTCTATTTAGTTGACAACACTTAATGATGGTCTTAAGATATTTGGTCTCCCAAATTTATGATAATAAGACCTCAATTTGATCCTCGACGGTACCCTTCCGGCTTAATTCCTTTATTTACTCATATAGCGGCAAGGTAAGACATCACCAATATTTTCTTTTTATGGACTATATTCATTGGTGTTCTTCATAAGTTAATGGATCTGATAAGAATCTAATAATAATTGATATCAAACCATTTGTAGGATTTTAACTTTTAGTTGATCAGCATTCCTCTTTGAAAACTTTTGTGCAGCATAATGTCCTTTTATTCAATGCTCTATTCAGAGTCTTAAACCCCCATATGCTTCCTCTCTATTATACGTATCATTGCTAACTCAACTATTATTCCCTTGAGGTTGATTGGTTATCTTCAAGATGAAATATTTGTATGTGTCATCATAAGGTCATGATCTTCTAATATTGAATACTTATAGTTACATCTCTATCTCTCTTTCTCTTTTCTTCAAAATCCTCATTTAGTCCACCTGGACCAATGTCTATATATGCTTTGTTGCATATAATTGATACTTCATCTATTCCTTTACTTGGATATGATAAAGTGAATACCTATCTTAAGATTATTGAAATCCTCAATTGCCTATTGCCTCAATAAAATTCATACAATGGTATTAATGTTTTGGTCATGCTATACTTTTCCTACAAGTTCTTATTAGGATCAATCTATAGATTTATTATCTCCAATATTATCGTCAAAATCTTTTGACGACTTGGTTGAATTCATTTCCCTATCACATAATATGTCACTTGTATGCATCTCCGGATTTGTTCCATAGTACTTAAGTAGTTATTATTTGATAGCTCTTCACTCTTTATAAGACTTCAATTAAGGTATTGAGCTATACCTTTGTGATCTAGTATGAGTCACTATTATCCCCTAGTATCATCTTGCATTCTCATCGCTCTTATTATTATTATTAAAATCATCTCAAAGTCTGTCTTTTAAATCCCTTATACTTATCTCATATCCCTTGATACTCTTTATGATGGAAAGATATCCACCTAGGTTCTTCAATTTTCTCACCTTTGATGAGATTACTTTATTGCAGATCAACTCTATCTTTTAACAAGTCCTTTAATCATCTTCATTCATTCATTCTCATCATCCATATATGAGTTTTCATATTTGCACCTTACAATAATCCTTATATGAGATTTCATCTTTGCATCACTGCACAATAATTCTTATTTCCTATAATTTTGATAGGATTCAAGCAATCCAATATCTAAGTATTTGCTAGGACTATCTCCTTCTCCACCTATGTGTTTATGGTGAAATGCCTTGAGTCATTAATATTATAATCCTCGAATAGAAGTAGTCATCTCTACTACTCCTATTTATACTACTTATCCTTGATTTTCTTTATTGTCTATGACCTTTGGACATCTTTGAATTTGTTGTGAAAGGATAAAACCTAGGCTCTGATACCAACTGTGACGACCCGGGTTTTCTCATGCATTTTTAGATGAAAAATCTAAATTCCTAAGGTGGGATCCTGATTTGAAAAAAATAGTGCAATGCAGCGGAAAAATCTTTTACTTGGAAAACCCCGAGTGTCATTTGTTTTCACAATAACTAAGGTAGTTTTTGAACAACTTTAGAAATCACAAATGCTTTTTCCCCAGGTCTATCCAGTCACAATGCACAGTCCAACTGTAACTAAGTACAAACACATGTCCAGAGGGTTGAGAGCTTACTTACATGTGTATTTGTTTCCTTTTGGATTCACTTGCTCGCAGCACTAACATAGATGTCCTCTTTAAGCTGTCCTGAACCATGATATATACGGACGTATCCTGTCCTTGAGTACTTACTGATGTCTGAAAAATGTTAAGGATTGGGTGAGTATATAATATACTCAGTAGGGCCTATCACTACTAGTTTTATAAATGCATGAGATGTTTCAAAATCATATGCTCATTCAAAACATGCGTATGTTTGAATACTCGAGTTCAATATCAGTATGAGAATCCATAATCAACTGAAATTCAAAATATGCATACTTTTGAATACTCGAGTTCAACATCAGTATAAGAATCCAAAATCAACTGAAAGTCTTATAACTTAAAAGATCACATAATCCAAAGGTGAAAGTATCATATATATATATATATGATGTCATCGTGATATGTAATAGATGCCTCATGGAGCCCAACTCATGGACCTCTAGTATGGTATGGTCGACCAACCTGATATCATGCCATATGTAATGCACATAAATCCACAAAACCATAGGGTCCCACTATGCCCATGACCTCACCGCCGTGTGGTCCCCGGGTACCTAGGGACACAGGATCATATACCTCCACGGGGCATATGACACTTCGACCCAGTGCCGTGACACCAGTGGTAGCCCCCTGTACCACATGCAGTCGAAGCAGGGACATGCCCTTTTTTGGGCGTGGTACCCATCCACCTATTAGTGGTAGAGGTTGGGTGGCCAACCCACACCCCTCGGCATAGCACCCACGAGCTTACAAGCCCAAATCATATACGATCAAATAAGCCAAAACCTTTTGTTAAAACTTGTCCTCTTTTGGGTCCCTCAGAACTGCCTGGCCCTTGGCACTCCAGCGTCTTTTGGCAACCCTCAAGGACATGCAATCTTTGCAAGTAAGTAAATCATGCAATGCATGCACTTGTTGCAACACATGTATGTGCATAATGTATATGCAGTCATTCCAAAACATGGCTATGTGTAAAGCTTTTAACATGCATGCTGAATTTATTCATACAAATCACATGCAAATCAAATCATATATCTAAAACATATGTTCTCAAATAATAATAGTTCTTTTAAAAGAATCTAATAGTGATAGAGCACCTGACTAGGTCGCGTTAATCTTCTTGTCCTCATACGCTCCTGAACATGGTTTGGGGACTCAAGGTTAGTTTAACCTATCTTCGATGGGTTTAGAGCAGTTGGGTCTTATTACTTTGGCATTAGGGGTCCATCCCTATGCCTATGGGTGTCCCAAGGTCCTAATTTGGCCTTGGTATTCTCAGTTTTCCAAAGTTCTAGTGGTCACGCGCCACCATCCTATTCTAAGGGTCATGCCCTACTTTGATTGGGTCTTGATTAGAGATTTTATTATTTGTATATGTCCGCGTCGTCGATACGGACACAACGCCTTTTGCGGCGCCTCAATCAGAGCTCTAGATCTCAAGTTATAAGCATTTTAATTTTGTATGTACATAGAGCCTTAAAGACAAAAAAAAGAGGAATGCTAGGGCGCTACGTGTCTGCGACGTGCGCGCAGCATTCTCAAATAACCAAAAAACAATGCCTTGCTAGTGCGCTGCGTGTCTGCGGCGCGCGCCTCAGCCGGCCCGTCTACCGACGCGCTCTACAACTCGGCACGTCCTTCTCTTTAGCGGGCGCGTTCACGGACACGCCCGTTTGGTTTTTCAAACGACGTCGACCTGCGTCGACGTGGGACGGTCCTATTGGATCGTCCCACCTGTTAGTGACCTGGGTCATCCTCAGGTCACCCTGGTTCGACCCTTTCGAACCAGTGCGGCCTGGGGACGTCCCAGGGGTCTTTGTGGCTCTCCTGGAGGCCTATTCTCCATGGTTTTTCATGAAAAAACTTAGGTAAATCGTTCATGGAACTATAGTGGAGATGGGTTTGGGGTTTTTTTGTGCGTACCTGCTTCGTGGGTGGTTTTCTCTCCACGTTTTCCCCCCTTGCTCACTGCTTCACGACTGGTTTTCTCCAAGGCTTTTGGGCTGCCATTAGAGGCACCCAAGAGCTCTATTTGTAGAGCTTTTAAATAGGGTTCTGGAGGGTTTCTAACCGCCTTTGAATGGCGGTGGGGAATCCTCTGGAATGGCGGTGGTTTCTCCTTGAAACACCATCGTTCCAGAAACCTCTAGGAGTTTGAAGACGACGGGGTGCCCGTATCAAAACGGGCACCTGTGTTTTTCAGGTTAAATCGTTTTTGGAAAATTTACAATTTTGCCCTTGAACTTCAAAGGGCCATATGTTGCTCATTTTAACTCCGTTTTGGGTGATTTTGGTCTCGTTGGATTCCTTTTTCCGAGACGCATCTAATGGCACCATCTTTAGGACCAAATTCCTGGGTTTAGTCAAGCTGACTAGTGAAATGACCAAAATGCCCTTATCTTTAAAACTGAATTTTTTTATGGGCTTTTAATATTACAAAAATTGGGGTCATTATATTATTACCCCCTTAAAAGAATTTCGTCCTTGAAATTCCATAACTTATCATTTTCCAGGTATTTGTCTCTTGGATGATTTCTTGGTGAATGCATTCCCCTCTAGGAATCAATTCTAGGTTCATCCTCAATTTATTATTTCCATTGTTCCTCCTATAAGGCCTCACCCATAAGGGCCTCTTTTCGCTTCGTACTCTGATGCAGTGCCATACTCTCGTATGTGTCATTTTAGCAATACCGTTTCCTAGCGGTACTTCATCTATCTTGAATTCCTTAGTTTCCTATACTTATCTTATCATGTATAAGATAGTCTCCTCGTAAGATCATGCTTCTTTGCTCATGCATATACTTCTTTCAAGATCATATTATCTTATTTTTCCTATTTTGAATATTATAGGATAATCCTTTTCATCTAGTGATCTCTTTCATTATCCACAAGTCCAAAAAGTTACCTTCTTTCTATTGTGTCTAACTTTGCTTCTTACCCTTGTCTCCAAGATACTTCAATAACTGATATGGTATCATGTGTTCTATAGCGAAACCCTTGATTAACTTTGAATTTCAACTGTCTATTGTTTTCCATACGTGACTCAAGGTTATGAAATCATGAAAGCCAATTAGTACCATCTTCCATCATTAATACTTCCTCATATTACGATTAGGACATTCAAACTTTTCATAGATCTGAAGTCATCAAATGCTTTTTCTTCTTGAAGAGTTTATGCATACTCATGTCAAATATATCATGGTCCATTGTTTCTCTTCATGATGTGGCCTAATCAACTGGCCTTATACCCTCAAATGACTTAGCCTATCAAGTTCTCAAGTTTAAAGACTTATAACATCCTTCTCAGTATATAACCTCAACTACTAACTCATAGATATTAACATACCTGATTAATTAGGGTGGGATGCCTCTATTTAGTTGACAACACTTAATGATGGTCTTAAGATATTTGGTCTCCCAAATTTATGATAATAAGACCTCAATTTGATCCTCGACGGTACCCTTCGGCTTAATTCCTTTATTTACTCATGTAGCGGTAAGGTAAGACATCACCAATATATATATATATATATATATATTTTATGGACTATATTCATTGGTGTTCTTCATAAGTTAATGGATCTGATAAGAATCTAATAATAATTGATATCAAACCATTTGTAGGATTTTAACTTTTAGTTGATCAGCATTCCTCTTTGAAAACTTTTGTGCAGCATAATGTCCTTTTATTCAATGCTCTATTCAGAGTCTTAAACCCCCATATGCTTCCTCTCTATTATACGTATCATTGCTAACTCAACTATTATTCCCTTGAGGTTGATTGGTTATCTTCAAGATGAAATATTTGTATGTGTCATCATAAGGTCATGATCTTCTAATATTGAATACTTATAGTTACATCTCTATCTCTCTTTCTCTTTTCTTCAAAATCCTCATTTAGTCCACCTGGACCAATGTCTATATATGCTTTGTTGCATATAATTGATACTTCATCTATTCCTTTACTTGGATATGATAAAGTGAATACCTATCTTAAGATTATTGAAATCCTCAATTGCCTATTGCCTCAATAAAATTCATACAATGGTATTAATGTTTTGGTCATGCTATACTTTTCCTACAAGTTCTTATTAGGATCAATCTATAGATTTATTATCTCCAATATTATCGTCAAAATCTTTTGACGACTTGGTTGAATTCATTTCCCTATCACATAATATGTCACTTGTATGCATCTCCGGATTTGTTCCATAGTACTTAAGTAGTTATTATTTGATAGCTCTTCACTCTTTATAAGACTTCAATTAAGGTATTGAGCTATACCTTTGTGATCTAGTATGAGTCACTATTATCCCCTAGTATCATCTTGCATTCTCATCGCTCTTATTATTATTATTAAAATCATCTCAAAGTCTGTCTTTTAAATCCCTTATACTTATCTCATATCCCTTGATACTCTTTATGATGGAAAGATATCCACCTAGGTTCTTCAATTTTCTCACCTTTGATGAGATTACTTTATTGCAGATCAACTCTATCTTTTAACAAGTCCTTTAATCATCTTCATTCATTCATTCTCATCATCCATATATGAGTTTTCATATTTGCACCTTACAATAATCCTTATATGAGATTTCATCTTTGCATCACTGCACAATAATTCTTATTTCCTATAATTTTGATAGGATTCAAGCAATCCAATATCTAAGTATTTGCTAGGACTATCTCCTTCTCCACCTATGTGTTTATGGTGAAATGCCTTGAGTCATTAATATTATAATCCTCGAATAGAAGTAGTCATCTCTACTACTCCTATTTATACTACTTATCCTTGATTTTCTTTATTGTCTATGACCTTTGGACATGCTGGACTGGCTGTGAAAGGATAAAACCTAGGCTCTGATACCAACTGTGACGACCCGGGTTTTCTCATGCATTTTTAGATGAAAAATCTAAATTCCTAAGGTGGGATCCTGATTTGAAAAAAATAGTGCAATGCAGCGGAAAAATCTTTTACTTGGAAAACCCCGAGTGTCATTTGTTTTCACAATAACTAAGGTAGTTTTTGAACAACTTTAGAAATCACAAATGCTTTTTCCCCAGGTCTATCCAAATACAATGCACGGTCCAATCAGAACTAAGTACAAACACATGTCCAGAGGGTTGAGAGCTTACTTACATGTGTATTTGTTTCCTTTTGGATTCACTTGCTCGCAGCACTAACATAGATGTCCTCTTTAAGCTGTCCTGAACCATGATATATACGGACGTATCCTGTCCTTGAGTACTTACTGATGTCTGAAAAATGTTAAGGATTGGGTGAGTATATAATATACTCAGTAGGGCCTATCACTACTAGTTTTATAAATGCATGAGATGTTTCAAAATCATATGCTCATTCAAAACATGCGTATGTTTGAATACTCGAGTTCAATATCAGTATGAGAATCCATAATCAACTGAAATTCAAAATATGCATACTTTTGAATACTCGAGTTCAACATCAGTATAAGAATCCAAAATCAACTGAAAGTCTTATAACTTAAAAGATCACATAATCCAAAGGTGAAAGTATCATATATATATATATATATGATGTCATCGTGATATGTAATAGATGCCTCATGGAGCCCAACTCATGGACCTCTAGTATGGTATGGTCGACCAACCTGATATCATGCCATATGTAATGCACATAAATCCACAAAACCATAGGGTCCCACTATGCCCATGACCTCACCGCCGTGTGGTCCCCGGGTACCTAGGGACACAGGATCATATACCTCCACGGGGCATATGACACTTCGACCCTGCCGTGACACCAGTGGTAGCCCCCTGTACCACATGCAGTCGAAGCAGGGACATGCCCTTTTTTGGGCGTGGTACCCATCCACCTATTAGTGGTAGAGGTTGGGTGGCCAACCCACACCCCTCGGCATAGCACCCACGAGCTTACAAGCCCAAATCATATACGATCAAATAAGCCAAAACCTTTTGTTAAAACTTGTCCTCTTTTGGGTCCCTCAGAACTGCCTGGCCCTTGGCACTCCAGCGTCTTTTGGCAACCCTCAAGGACATGCAATCTTTGCAAGTAAGTAAATCATGCAATGCATGCACTTGTTGCAACACATGTATGTGCATAATGTATATGCAGTCATTCCAAAACATGGCTATGTGTAAAGCTTTTAACATGCATGCTGAATTTATTCATACAAATCACATGCAAATCAAATCATATATCTAAAACATATGTTCTCAAATAATAATAGTTCTTTTAAAAGAATCTAATAGTGATAGAGCACCTACCTGACTAGGTCGCGTTAATCTTCTTGTCCTCATACGCTCCTGAACATGGTTTGGGGACTCAAGGTTAGTTTAACCTATCTTCGATGGGTTTAGAGCAGTTGGGTCTTATTACTTTGGCATTAGGGGTCCATCCCTATGCCTATGGGTGTCCCAAGGTCCTAATTTGGCCTTGGTATTCTCAGTTTTCCAAAGTTCTAGTGGTCACGCGCCACCATCCTATTCTAAGGGTCATGCCCTACTTTGATTGGGTCTTGATTAGAGATTTTATTATTTGTATATGTCCGCGTCGTCGATACGGACACAACGCCTTTTGCGGCGCCTCAATCAGAGCTCTAGATCTCAAGTTATAAGCATTTTAATTTTGTATGTACATAGAGCCTTAAAGACAAAAAAAAGAGGAATGCTAGGGCGCTACGTGTCTGCGACGTGCGCGCAGCATTCTCAAATAACCAAAAAACAATGCCTTGCTAGTGCGCTGCGTGTCTGCGGCGCGCGCCTCAGCCGGCCCGTCTACCGACGCGCTCTACAACTCGGCACGTCCTTCTCTTTAGCGGGCGCGTTCACGGACACGCCCGTTTGGTTTTTCAAACGACGTCGACCTGCGTCGACGTGGGACGGTCCTATTGGATCGTCCCACCTGTTAGTGACCTGGGTCATCCTCAGGTCACCCTGGTTCGACCCTTTCGAACCAGTGCGGCCTGGGGACGTCCCAGGGGTCTTTGTGGCTCTCCTGGAGGCCTATTCTCCATGGTTTTTCATGAAAAAACTTAGGTAAATCGTTCATGGAACTATAGTGGAGATGGGTTTGGGGTTTTTTTGTGCGTACCTGCTTCGTGGGTGGTTTTCTCTCCACGTTTTCCCCCCTTGCTCACTGCTTCACGACTGGTTTTCTCCAAGGCTTTTGGGCTGCCATTAGAGGCACCCAAGAGCTCTATTTGTAGAGCTTTTAAATAGGGTTCTGGAGGGTTTCTAACCGCCTTTGAATGGCGGTGGGGAATCCTCTGGAATGGCGGTGGTTTCTCCTTGAAACACCATCGTTCCAGAAACCTCTAGGAGTTTGAAGACGACGGGGTGCCCGTATCAAAACGGGCACCTGTGTTTTTCAGGTTAAATCGTTTTTGGAAAATTTACAATTTTGCCCTTGAACTTCAAAGGGCCATATGTTGCTCATTTTAACTCCGTTTTGGGTGATTTTGGTCTCGTTGGATTCCTTTTTCCGAGACGCATCTAATGGCACCATCTTTAGGACCAAATTCCTGGGTTTAGTCAAGCTGACTAGTGAAATGACCAAAATGCCCTTATCTTTAAAACTGAATTTTTTTATGGGCTTTTAATATTACAAAAATTGGGGTCATTATATTATTACCCCCTTAAAAGAATTTCGTCCTTGAAATTCCATAACTTATCATTTTCCAGGTATTTGTCTCTTGGATGATTTCTTGGTGAATGCATTCCCCTCTAGGAATCAATTCTAGGTTCATCCTCAATTTATTATTTCCATTGTTCCTCCTATAAGGCCTCACCCATAAGGGCCTCTTTTCGCTTCGTACTCTGATGCAGTGCCATACTCTCGTATGTGTCATTTTAGCAATACCGTTTCCTAGCGGTACTTCATCTATCTTGAATTCCTTAGTTTCCTATACTTATCTTATCATGTATAAGATAGTCTCCTCGTAAGATCATGCTTCTTTGCTCATGCATATACTTCTTTCAAGATCATATTATCTTATTTTTCCTATTTTGAATATTATAGGATAATCCTTTTCATCTAGTGATCTCTTTCATTATCCACAAGTCCAAAAAGTTACCTTCTTTCTATTGTGTCTAACTTTGCTTCTTACCCTTGTCTCCAAGATACTTCAATAACTGATATGGTATCATGTGTTCTATAGCGAAACCCTTGATTAACTTTGAATTTCAACTGTCTATTGTTTTCCATACGTGACTCAAGGTTATGAAATCATGAAAGCCAATTAGTACCATCTTCCATCATTAATACTTCCTCATATTACGATTAGGACATTCAAACTTTTCATAGATGCAGAAGTCATCAAATGCTTTTTCTTCTTGAAGAGTTTATGCATACTCATGTCAAATATATCATGGTCCATTGTTTCTCTTCATGATGTGGCCTAATCAACTGGCCTTATACCCTCAAATGACTTAGCCTATCAAGTTCTCAAGTTTAAAGACTTATAACATCCTTCTCAGTATATAACCTCAACTACTAACTCATAGATATTAACATACCTGATTAATTAGGGTGGGATGCCTCTATTTAGTTGACAACACTTAATGATGGTCTTAAGATATTTGGTCTCCCAAATTTATGATAATAAGACCTCAATTTGATCCTCGACGGTACCCTTCCGGCTTAATTCCTTTATTTACTCATATAGCGGCAAGGTAAGACATCACCAATATTTTCTTTTTATGGACTATATTCATTGGTGTTCTTCATAAGTTAATGGATCTGATAAGAATCTAATAATAATTGATATCAAACCATTTGTAGGATTTTAACTTTTAGTTGATCAGCATTCCTCTTTGAAAACTTTTGTGCAGCATAATGTCCTTTTATTCAATGCTCTATTCAGAGTCTTAAACCCCATATGCTTCCTCTCTATTATACGTATCATTGCTAACTCAACTATTATTCCCTTGAGGTTGATTGGTTATCTTCAAGATGAAATATTTGTATGTGTCATCATAAGGTCATGATCTTCTAATATTGAATACTTATAGTTACATCTCTATCTCTCTTTCTCTTTTCTTCAAAATCCTCATTTAGTCCACCTGGACCAATGTCTATATATGCTTTGTTGCATATAATTGATACTTCATCTATTCCTTTACTTGGATATGATAAAGTGAATACCTATCTTAAGATTATTGAAATCCTCAATTGCCTATTGCCTCAATAAAATTCATACAATGGTATTAATGTTTTGGTCATGCTATACTTTTCCTACAAGTTCTTATTAGGATCAATCTATAGATTTATTATCTCCAATATTATCGTCAAAATCTTTTGACGACTTGGTTGAATTCATTTCCCTATCACATAATATGTCACTTGTATGCATCTCCGGATTTGTTCCATAGTACTTAAGTAGTTATTATTTGATAGCTCTTCACTCTTTATAAGACTTCAATTAAGGTATTGAGCTATACCTTTGTGATCTAGTATGAGTCACTATTATCCCCTAGTATCATCTTGCATTCTCATCGCTCTTATTATTATTATTAAAATCATCTCAAAGTCTGTCTTTTAAATCCCTTATACTTATCTCATATCCCTTGATACTCTTTATGATGGAAAGATATCCACCTAGGTTCTTCAATTTTCTCACCTTTGATGAGATTACTTTATTGCAGATCAACTCTATCTTTTAACAAGTCCTTTAATCATCTTCATTCATTCATTCTCATCATCCATATATGAGTTTTCATATTTGCACCTTACAATAATCCTTATATGAGATTTCATCTTTGCATCACTGCACAATAATTCTTATTTCCTATAATTTTGATAGGATTCAAGCAATCCAATATCTAAGTATTTGCTAGGACTATCTCCTTCTCCACCTATGTGTTTATGGTGAAATGCCTTGAGTCATTAATATTATAATCCTCGAATAGAAGTAGTCATCTCTACTACTCCTATTTATACTACTTATCCTTGATTTTCTTTATTGTCTATGACCTTTGGACATGCTTGAATTTGTTGTGAAAGGATAAAACCTAGGCTCTGATACCAACTGTGACGACCCGGGTTTTCTCATGCATTTTTAGATGAAAAATCTAAATTCCTAAGGTGGGATCCTGATTTGAAAAAAATAGTGCAATGCAGCGGAAAAATCTTTTACTTGGAAAACCCCGAGTGTCATTTGTTTTCACAATAACTAAGGTAGTTTTTGAACAACTTTAGAAATCACAAATGCTTTTTCCCCAGGTCTATCCAAATACAATGCACAAATTAACCGTAACTAAGTACAAACACATGTCCAGAGGGTTGAGAGCTTACTTACATGTGTATTTGTTTCCTTTTGGATTCACTTGCTCGCAGCACTAACATAGATGTCCTCTTTAAGTGTCTCCGAACCATGATATATACGGACGTATCCTGTCCTTGAGTACTTACTGATGTCTAAAAAATGTTAAGGATTGGGTGAGTATATAATATACTCAGTAGGGCCTATCACTACTAGTTTTATAAATGCATGAGATGTTTCAAAATCATATGCTCATTCAAAACATGCGTATGTTTGAATACTCGAGTTCAATATCAGTATGAGAATCCATAATCAACTGAAATTCAAAATATGCATACTTTTGAATACTCGAGTTCAACATCAGTATAAGAATCCAAAATCAACTGAAAGTCTTATAACTTAAAAGATCACATAATCCAAAGGTGAAAGTATCATATATATATATATATATGATGTCATCGTGATATGTAATAGATGCCTCATGGAGCCCAACTCATGGACCTCTAGTATGGTATGGTCGACCAACCTGATATCATGCCATATGTAATGCACATAAATCCACAAAACCATAGGGTCCCACTATGCCCATGACCTCACCGCCGTGTGGTCCCCGGGTACCTAGGGACACAGGATCATATACCTCCACGGGGCATATGACACTTCGACCCAGTGCCGTGACACCAGTGGTAGCCCCCTGTACCACATGCAGTCGAAGCAGGGACATGCCCTTTTTTGGGCGTGGTACCCATCCACCTATTAGTGGTAGAGGCTGGGTGGCCAACCCACACCCCTCGGCATAGCACCCACGAGCTTACAAGCCCAAATCATATACGATCAAATAAGCCAAAACCTTTTGTTAAAACTTGTCCTCTTTTGGGTCCCTCAGAACTGCCTGGCCCTTGGCACTCTAGCGTCTTTTGGCAACCCTCAAGGACATGCAATCTTTGCAAGTAAGTAAATCATGCAATGCATGCACTTGTTGCAACACATGTATGTGCATAATGTATATGCAGTCATTCCAAAACATGGCTATGTGTAAAGCTTTTAACATGCATGCTGAATTTATTCATACAAATCACATGCAAATCAAATCATATATCTAAAACATATGTTCTCAAATAATAATAGTTCTTTTAAAAGAATCTAATAGTGATAGAGCACCTACCTGACTAGGTCGCGTTAATCTTCTTGTCCTCATACGCTCCTGAACATGGTTTGGGGACTCAAGGTTAGTTTAACCTATCTTCGATGGGTTTAGAGCAGTTGGGTCTTATTACTTTGGCATTAGGGGTCCATCCCTATGCCTATGGGTGTCCCAAGGTCCTAATTTGGCCTTGGTATTCTCAGTTTTCCAAAGTTCTAGTGGTCACGCGCCACCATCCTATTCTAAGGGTCATGCCCTACTTTGATTGGGTCTTGATTAGAGATTTTATGATTTGTATATGTCCGCGTCGTCGATACGGACACAACGCCTTTTGCGGCGCCTCAATCGGAGCTCTAGATCTCAAGTTATAAGCATTTTAATTTTGTATGTACATAGAGCCTTAAAGACAAAAAAAAGAGGAATGCTAGGGTGCTGCGTGTCTGCGACGTGCGCGCAGCATTCTCAAATAACCAAAAATCAATGCCTTGCTAGTGCGCTGCGCGTCTGCGGCGCGCGCCTCAGCCGGCCCGTCTACAGACGCGCTCTACAACTCGGCACGTCCTTCTCTTTAGCGGGCGCGTTCACGGACGCGCCCGTTTGGTTTTTCAAACGACGTCGACCTGCGTCGACGTGGGATGGTCCTATTGGATCGTCCCGCCTGTTAGTGACCTGGGTCATCCTCAGGTCACCCTGGTTCGACCCTGTCGAACCAGTGCGGCCTGGGGACGTCCCAGGGGTCTTTGTGGCTCTCCTGGAGGCCTATTCTCCATGGTTTTTCATGAAAAAACTTAGGTAAATCGTTCCTGGAACTATAGTGGAGATGGGTTTGGGGTTTTTTTGTGCGTACCTGCTTCGTGGGTGGTTTTCTCTCCACGTTTTCCCCCCTTGCTCACTGCTTCACGACTGGTTTTCTCCAAGGCTTTTGGGCTGCCATTAGAGGCACCCAAGAGCTCTATTTATAGAGCTTTTAAAGAGGGTTCTGGAGGGTTTCTAACCGCGTTTGAATGGCGGTGGAGAATCCTCTGGAATGGCGGTGGTTTCTCCTTGAAACACCGCCGTTCCAGAAACCTCTAGGAGGTTGAAGACGACGGGGTGCCTGTATCAAAACGGGCACCTGTGTTTTTCAGGTTAAATCGTTTTTGGGAAATTTACAATTTTGCCCCTGAACTTCAAAGGGCCATAGCTTGCTCATTTTAACTCCGTTTTGGGTGATTTTGGTCTCGTTGGATTCCTTTTTCTGAGAAGCATCTAATGGCACCATCTTTAGGACAAAATTCCTGGGTTTAGTCAAGCTGACTAGTGAAATGACCAAAATGCCCTTATCTGTAAAACTGAATTTTTTTATGGGCTTTTAATATTACAAAAATTGGGGTCATTACAAGACCACCCTCACTTGCCCTTTTAGGACTTTCACGCACCATTGTATGCCTTCCAAATTTTGTAATGCTCCTACTACAAAGGTGCATGTTGATCATATTTTTTGATATGGTGAAGAGGTTCTTAGAAGTGTTTATGGATGATTTCTAGTATTTGAGTCATCATTTGATGAATGCCTGCACCATTTAAAGTTAGTCCTTGCTAGGTGTCAAGAAAAGAACTTTGTGCTAAACTAGGAGAATTGTCATTTTATGGTCAAAATGGCATTGTTTTAGCCACATCATATCACATAATGGTATAGAAGTAGACAAAGACAAAGTGGATTTAACTTCAAACCTTCCTCCTCCAAGGACAATGAAGGACATCTCTTCATTTTTATGTCGTGCTAGTTTCTATAAACAATTCATCAAGGACTTTAGTAAAATTTCTAAGCCCATATGTAATTTACTTACAAAGGAGGCAATTTTTGACTTTAATGATGATTGTTTGAAAACATTTTCATGCCTAAAGGTTGAATTAACTTCTTCTATGCTTATTATTCGGCTGCCAAATTGAAGTGCGCCATTTAAAATAATGTGTGGGGCTTAAAACTATGTGATTGGTATTATTTTAGGGCACTGTTTTGACAAACTTACCCATGTGATATATTATGCTAGCTAGACCCTCAATGATACCTAACTCAATTATTACACTACAGAAAAAGAGTTGTTGGCAAATGTTTTTGTCTAGTATAAATTTAGATCTTACTTGCTAGGATTTAAAGTCATTATCCATTCAAACCATGCAACATTGAAATACACTCTTTCTAAGAATGCTAAACCTAAGCTGATATGATGGATACTTTTACTATAAGAATTTGATTTGGAACTTTGAGATAAGAATGGTTTCAAAAGTGTTGTGGCAGATCACTTATCTAGATTAGTTGTGAGCCTACTAGTTTAATAGAAACTTTTCCATATCATCCTTGGACAAGTAGATAGGTAGAAGTGTCAAATCAGGAGATAAATCCAATTTTAGAAAACAAAGTCAATCCAAATAGTAAAGATAGGTCTTTAAGGTTTAGTGAAGCTTTATGGGCTTACCATATTGTATTTAATACCCCTATAGGCATGTCGCCCTACTGCTTGGTCTATGGAAAGGCTTATGACCTCCTAATAGAACTTGAGCCTAAAGCATATTAGGCCATTGAAAACCTCAATTTTGACATAGACACTACTAGACCCACAAGAAACTCCAACTCAATGAGTTGGATGAACTAAGGAAAGATCCATATGAGTCAGCTATGATATGCAAAGACCACATGAAAAGCAATCATGATAGACACATCTTGCAAAAGTTCTTCACTTGAAGACAAAAGGTCCTTTTGTATAAATATAGAACATATTATTTACCCTCATGGAGCCACAAGGATAGAAAAGGATGGAGAGATTTCCAAAGTCAATGGGCAAAGGTTGAAACCCTATCTAGAGTTGGCCAACCCTGAAGAAATCTTTCTAGATGAACCAGTCTACCATGACCAACCTTAGCATATTCCCTAATACTAGCATTTATCATTGCATTCATCATATCATTGTACTTCTAGCTGAAGATGGTAAACTAAAAGGTAAGCCAAGGTTTTTAGAGAGTCTCATTGTTCTTCATTACCCATTTATCATATAGTTCTCATATGTTTCAAAACATTGGGGAAAATATTTAGTTTAGGTTAGGGGTTGAAGATATGCATGATATTTTTTACTTTTCTTGTATTTTAGAAAATAAAAATACAAGGAGAAGAATCTTTTTAGTTTTTTAAAGTATTATGCTCAAAGTTGCTTTCCTCCATAAGAATTGGATTTTCAACATCTTAGTATTTCTTCTACTTTAACTTCTTAACAAAAATGCATATGGTTAATTATACATTTTATTCATGCTTATTTTGTATCGAAAACCCTAAATTTTGTATTAGTTTAGTGCATGAGATTGATCATTTTTACACTCATATGATGAATTTACACTAAACTGATTAATATCCATCTAATTATAATCCAGTGTATTTTGAGGTTAGATTGTCATCCAAAAGCAATTATGTTTAAAACCATTTGTAAAATAATATTAATTAGGATTTTCTATGTTTTATAGGTTATACATTGAGATCCAAGTGGATAAATCAAGCCAATCAATATTTTATCTCACTGATCAAGCATAGATATAAATGGATGGCTTAGATCGATTTGATTTTGATGAACTAGATCAATTGAAGAAGTAGAAGCCCAACTATTTTAGAATTAATTCATCTATTCCACCACCAAGCTCATGCAAACCTAGATCACTCATACTATGGTGTGAAAGTGAAAGATCATACATGGTCCCACTCAATCAATCATTCTTTCACATATCAAGGGTTCACAAGATTGGGAATGTATGTGTATAGCACATGGGTTGATGAGGTATTACACTTGATGGTCCGCTAAAGTGAAGATCAAGTCAAAACATGTAATTGTAATTAGATGGATGGATGAATGGTGGAGACCTTAAGCATGATAACTCTATGTTGTTGCCATGTGTCACAAAGAGAGTGGCGATTTAGAAGGAAGTTAGTAGCTGACTTTTTACAAACAAGAGGGAGCTACCAATGCGGTGAAGAGAAAAACACCTAGAACCATTCCAATTTCATCAAAAGATGGTGATTGGAGGAGAGAGCCGATGGTAGGTGAATGGGGGGGCTCATGGAGATATGGACTAATTGCTAATGTTAGCTACTCCTCACTCTATATCATGAGGAGCAAGGAAGAAAAAAAAAGAGGAGGAAAAGTAGAGAACAACAAGGAGAGGAAGAAGAAAAAGAAGAAGAAGTGGAGTTGGAGTTGGAGGGAAATAAAAAAACTCCTTTCCCTTCTTAAACCACTAGTGCAGCAAGCATTATACTTCACTATTTTCTTGTATTTTCATGTAATTTGTCCTTTTTAAGAGCTTGAGGTCAAAGAAGAAAGTTTTTATTGAAAGTATATCTCTCTCTATCTGTCTTTCATTTGTTTTGAATTTTCAACCATAGCATAACATGGAAATGTAATTGCTTTTATCTACCTACTACTACTAACATTCTAGCTTCCAAGTGCTATGAATGATAGTGAGCTGTAGGTTAAATCTAATACAAGAGAACCTAGAACTAAGTTCTATAGCACTCTCTTGGAAGTCTCCCATTGAGAGAGAGCATGAAATCAAGGAAAACTCTAGGTTTTTCCAACTTTGTTTCACTATTGCTACCCTATAAGTATGTAGAAATAGAGCTTTGGATTTCTCCCTTGCTTGCTTTTATTTTGGTATTGATGAATGATCTAAACAGTTGATAATGTTCTCATCTCACCTAGGAATAAGTGAAATAAATTTTTCCTAAGGAGGATAGAAGTAGAGCAAGATATCTTCATCCCTATCTTTTCTTTCTTACTCTTACTATAGGAGAAAATATGGGGTAAGATTTTCCTTATTTTGGTCAGGTTTTTGCTTGTTTTAATGATCTAAACATTGGAAATGTTCTCCTAAGACATAGGAATAATTTCCCATTAGTTTCTCATAGTTTCAATAAGTTTTGAATGAGATTTCTCGAAGACAATAGTAATAGGTATTGTTCTGCATTATTGCTGTCTATTATGAGTAGGTCATATTATGTATCAAATATCTTCACTATAATTATTTTTCTTCATGATCTAACCATACTGATAGATCCCTTGACATCCAATTACGTAAAATATGAAATTTTACTAAAAAATTCAATCTAAAAGTTTGATAATTTAATGGACAAAATGTCTAACTTTATCACATGCTTACTAGTTTACCTAGGCAGTAACACACTATTCTAGTGAGTGATGAATTGGCCATATTTCTAATAAAATATCTTCAAAAGATATAAGTTTTATTGAAAACCTAACAATATCATTGGATTTTTTTTATATTCACTTATGCTAGGTACAAAAATTCAGATAAAAATTAGATATCTGAGGTGGAGAAATACTTGGTCGATGTACTACTCACCATGCTCATCAGGTGTATGCAAGAAAAACCATCAACATTATATCGCTATTGACTCTCCTTTAATTTTGTTATATCTCATAACATTCTTAGCTAACTTCAGCTTGTAATTTGTTTTTTTCAAGATAATTAAGTAGGGAGCAATTTGGCATGTGAGAATGTTGTTGATAATCACTAGTATTCAGATTTTGTTGTTCTAGCAAAATACTAATGATGCTCTCTGAAGTTACAGTTGCATATTCTAAGTGCAGGTTTCTCTTTAAAATCTTATTGGATTTGAGTAAAATTTGGTATGGAGTTCTTGGATATATTTGAATCATGATGAGTTAAGGACATACTAAAGAATCTTCTAAAAAATAGAAATATTTATTGTTTTTTGTTTCTTTTATCTTTCCTTGAAATTTTCTCTTTCTCAATCATTGTGACTAGCAGGTAAGTGGAAAAAAATAATGGAAAGTAGATATTATAGCATAGTTCTAGGATAGTTCTTTTCTTTATTTATAGTTTAATTTAATTAATTTTATTTTTTATTACTTCAATTTAAATTTAATTAATTTATGTTAAATTATATATCATGATAGGCTACTTTATTTTTTCTTAAGATTAGGGTGATAATAGAATAACATTAGGGAATACCACTCATTAATTCCTAATGTCTTAAATGTCTTAGAAAATATAATTCAAAATTTATGTTAATTTTGAAAAGACAAGATTGCCCTTAGTATAATTCTTTGATTCAATGTCATTACCTTTTATATTGATTACTTGAAATTAATCCTTGATTCATTATAGTTATGTTTTACATGGAATCCTTAGGTTTTTGTAATCTATCTGGTTTCTAACAATTAATGATTTTCAAGTTAACTTTTCAAAGAAACCACATTTCAAGAAAATTATTGTAGTTTCGATCTACTTCTTGAATTATAAGGAGGGATGACATGCACTGCAATCTAATGCTAGTCTAGGTGATCTCTAATCTATTTTATCATTCATCATCTCATCTTGTAACCTTTCTAGGGTAATTCTTTTAGGATAATTAGTTTGGTGCTTTAAACTCATATTATATCATACTAGTGGATTCGACCTTGCAATGCTATAATTGAATAACTATACAATTGCAAAAAAGCTCTCAACAATGTCTTGAAGTGTTTTAGGAAAGTTAAATCTTTGAACACACTTACGCATAGTGCATAGTCTAGACTAATAGATAGTTATGACTTAGAGACCCTAAGGAAATCATTGGAGACCTATACATCCAAGTGAGTTTTAAAGACTATCATCTTTCTAAGGGTTAAATATAATTCCATAAATTCTTGGGCAAACATTACTTTGGAAGATCCTGATATCTTTGTTTTAGTCAATAACCAAGAATTAAGGAGTACCAACTTTCTTTCCTAAACATTTATTGAATCTGATTTTAAGGATTAATTCTACTATTTTTTAGGTCTAGGATACAAATGAAGAAAATACAACAAAATTACCTATTTTACCCTAAAAGAGGAATTTCACCTTCTAAGCTACATCGAGGATATATACATGCCAAAAAGGAAGTCCTAAAGGACCAAATTGATCATTGTGTGTCATTATCAAAGTCATAGTGGTCAGAAACCTCATGCACTACTCCTACTCAAATGTGGGTGAAAAGGTAGAAAATTCTCAATTCATTCATAATTGCATACATTTCACCCCCTTAAGAAGTTTATGAAAGAAGTTTAATTTATGTACAATAGAATAATATACAACAAAAGCTTCTCAAAAATAAAAGGAGACTAGGGCCCACATAAAGACTTTTTGCCTATTTTCTCTCTCCTAAACCAAAAGAAGAAGAAGAACCAATGATTGGACATCTTATACATGCAAATATGGTGAAATTCAATTGGTTCCACATGAAATAAATCTCTAAGAAATCAAGGTCATTCATTCAAGGGTACTTCAATCCAACAGTGGAGTAAAAATGATGCTTAAAAAAGATTTTCATGTTGCAAAGGGATCCAATCCATTCAAGATAAAGTAAGCATGATCTAAGAGATAGGAATAAATCACTAAAATGATTAAAACCCTAGCCACTTTTTTCATGCTAAAAAGTCAACCCAAAACCTTAAGGAAAGGAAGATCTCAACCACCCATCTCCATCTAACGATCTATGCATCTTAGGGTTTGTAGAAAGAACACACACACCCAAATGGAGAAACACCAACCCCTATTAGGACTTTTTAATTTTGAAATCCCTTGATTCCTTCCACCTTCTTTCCATATCTTTCCCTTTCTTTCCCTTTCCTTCCCATATCTTTCCATTCCTACTTATTCCTTACCTCCCAATTATCTTATTTGTTTCTCTTTCCACCTTATCCCTTCTATTCTCCACTTCAATTTCCATATATGGAAAAGACACCCCCTTAACAAATTTCTAATTTTGATCAAAGTCAACCAAACTTCCTACTCGACCTCTCTTTGTTCCCTAAGTAATTTTCCTTCCTTTCTTAATCAAATTTTCTTTCTTATCACTTTCCCTCCTTTTTCTTCTCCACTTCCTTATCCTACTCATACCCAAACTCCATCCCACCTTCCTAATTAGAAAACCACACCTACCCCCTTTCTTATCTTCCTTCTTTTCATCTTCATGTCATCTATTACATATCAACCCTTCTTCCTTTCTTCTTTAGATATTATCCATCCATCCCTAAGGCTTCCACTCCTTAAATTGTATAAATAAAAGGTGAAAAAAAAGAAAAACTTTTATCCCTTACCTTTCCCTTGTAATTGAAAGTTAAATCTAGGAGAAACAGAGGAAGTGAGATCATCTTTACCCAAGCTCCCACAAGATCAAATTTCATCCATTGAAGAAAAGTAAGGAAGCTCTTCCATCCCCACTTCCCTTTCTTTCTCCCATCTTCTTCTTCTCCCATTCTTTTCAACTCATTTCATAGCACCCCCCTCTCCCCACCTCTTTATTCTACAAACACCATCTATCTTACCTATCTCTTACACACATAAATACTTCCACTCTTCTTCACTTTCACATGCATTCCTTATCTTTCTAGCCTTCTACCTTCTATTTTCCATCTTTCTTTCGAATTTTCTGTTTCATTAGGATTTGAGAATAAAGGAAAAGGAAGACACCTTCTAAGGTGAATTCCTATTCCAAAACCATGGTTGAGGATTTCATTCGGTTTGTAAGGAGATGAGGAAAGCTTGATTGTAGATTACTGTACTTAGGGTTGAATGTAAGTGTATAGGAACTTATTTAGTGACATAACAAGAAGATCATAAAGCAAAGTTCAAGCATAGGAAAAGAAGAAGAGGACATGCAAAGTGCCTTGTTGAGTGACACAACAAAGGACTCCCATTGGAGCCACTTCAAGGAAGTCTCTTTATTTTCTTTATTTTCCTTTATTCATGTATTTACTTTCCATTGCATTCAAGGTTCCATTAATAAAAGTGTTATTTTATTTTCCTTAGTTAATTTAGTTCAATATTCCTTGTTTTAATTCTGTATGCAGTTTCCTTACTTAAGTTTATTACCTTGCTTAAAATAGTTCTTTAGTTTAAAGTTCTCCATTTCTTTCCATGTTAGCTAGGTTATAGTAAAGAAATTTAAGTTTAATTAACTTTGGTTTATCAATGAGTCCAAGTGGATCAACCCATATTTGCTAATTCTATACTCCAATAGAGGTGTGCACTTATAGTAATTATTAAGACACATCAATGACTACCCTCTTTCCTTAATGGCTAAACATGATGTACCTAAACAAGTAAATGGAATCATACATATGAGAAAAACTTGGCTATAATTTTAGTATAATTTGGGTTGAAAAGAAGTATACAAGCTCTTGATGAGCGACACAACAAAAGAGCCCAACCATGTAATTCAAGCACAGGAGAAGTTCTATTTGCTTTCTTTTCTTTATTTTTATGTAATAAATTTCTTATAAACATTCTAATTAAAGGAAATAGTTTCTTATTATTCTTAGTTAGTTTTGTTTAATCCTTTGTCTTATTTTCTTAAATGTAAATGTTGTATTTAGTAACTTTCTTTAATATATTGGCTAGGTTATAGTAAGGTAGCTAAAATTTTAATTGAAATTACTTTAAGAGTCTCTATGGGATTGGGCTATACTTGTTAAGTCTATGTTACAACCCATGCACTTACTATTAAGTTAAAATGCATCACAGCTCATCGTGAGCAGCAGCATGATGTCCATTCAGTGGTCCATGGGATCTTGCATGGGCCTAAGCTGAAACTCAAGTGAGATTTTTCTTAGTTAAAAGAGATGAAATTAATGGACTGAAACTCTTCCTTGGGCACAGAATTTTTGACAATAGGCTTTCAAGGCACCTTCTCAAAATATTTTAAATTTCAATGAGTATGATCTTATCTTGTTGCTACTACTCATTGCATTGTGTTCCCAATGTGAGGGCTAGTAACTGTGAAAATGCTGGGAGATTCTCAGTTCACTCATGGAAAAAGGTTCACTAGGACCAATTTCATCTTCTTCATAGTCAATCATGTCAATGATATGGCAAGGTTGATCTCAAACCTTATTGACATCGATAGTTTAGGTTGGTTAGTTTTGTGGAGAAGGAGGGACATCATGGTAGTTTGCTAAATGGTTTATATGAGCATTCGGTTGCCAATCTAGCCCACTTGCCTTTCCTTAATTAGGTCCTAGATCATGTGCCCTAGATTTTAACAAGTGTCAATGATGTGGCCTAGGGCTCCATGGAATGCACAAAAGTTGTTGGGAGTGATGGTGGTTCCTTTTAGAAAAGGGTTTTTGGAAGTGAGAACGATCATCTTGCCAACATGTTTATCCATACTCTTATGCCAAGGTTATCCCAACTGGGTGAAGGTTCGGTGAGTGCAAGGAGTTTTGTAGTTAACCTTTTATTTATTTGAATAGGTTTGTTGGACTAGATATTTTGAGCAAGAAGTGTAATATGAATAGAGTTTGTTGGGTATACGATGTTTGACTTGATAGTAAGTATGTAGTTGTCATGGAAAATAAGAGAAATTTAGTTGTTCAATGATAGGAGGGGCTACAATTTAACTTGGATGGGTAGAAACATGTTGAACATGATTGGCATGTCAAGTCACATGGGCTTTGAGCCATGATTTGTATCTTATTGTATTCTAGGGTGTAGAATGTTTAGATGATGCTACTATTGTACCTTTTAGCATACTTCTAAACTCAGTGATAGTCTTCAAGGGATGGTGACAAAGGATGGACTTGTAATAAGAGCTTAGGCTTCAAGGATCAAGACTTGTTCCTCTTTAGATGGGATCACTTTGATTTTCTATGTGGGTTGTTACCCCCTTTCAATGAATTTGATTTTTCTCTTTCAACTACCATGAAGCAATCCAAGGATTCACTGGCAAGAGGCCGTGGGAATAGATAGCTTAACAAAGGACCATCAGACTTGAAGGTTGAAAGGTAGGAGATATACTTGGTGACATGTAAATTATGGAATTTTGTGCCATCATATTAGGCCCTGTCTAGCTTCTTCAAGTCCTTTGAGATGCTTGCTTAAGGAAGCAATTCAAGACTCTTGAGGTGAAGGTAAGACTTGATCTCTCTGAATTCTTTTGCAAATTCTCCTATCAAGGCATTCCTAAGGTTGACAATGATCTATTGGTTTGGAGGTACTTCCATTCTAAAAATTTGGTTTGTGGTTGTTTTAATGACGTAGATACTTAGTCTCCATTACAAGTTGGTTGATTTTGGCAAGGGCATGATGGAGGTTGGCCTAAAGAGCTCGAAAATCAACATTAGGATTATTGTTGATCATGTTTTCTAGTGAGAAGGGGTGAAGTAACTATGGTGCAAAATATTAATGAAGGCCTAGGATTCTTATGAAAGTTGGGATAAGGACATCTCACTATTTTTTGACACAATGGTCATCTAAGATGAAATAAAAGTAGATTTTAGTGCCACAGAAAAGGAATTTATTTGGAAAAGTACTTTCATTTAAAAGAAGAATGCATGATCAAAGTGCATGTATTTATTTGAAATTTTTTGAATTTTCATTTTTAGAAAAGTAGAGACTGGAAGAGGGAATTAGTTTTTCTCTCTCTATTGGGACTTGGATTTGAAAAGCAATTTTATTCTTTGAGGTGATGTGTCTAAAGAGAGAGAACATACACTTTCTTTAGAGATCATCTTGAAGAAAAAGAGAGAGAATCTTAACTCTCTAACATTGGAGTTTTGAATATGAGAAATTGAGGACGAAGCATTTCGTCTTAGAAAAAACAAAATGAGAGAAAGTCTCCTTCTCCTTTCTTTGGAGAATGGATGAAGGAAAGTTTTCTTGCCCTTGAAAATTTGGGGATTTGAAAAGGCTTTTAGGTTTTTTTAGAATGAAGGACAAGAGAAGGGAAAAACTCTCTCCCTCCATCTCTTTTGAATTTTTTTAAAAAAATTTAAATTCTTTTAAGGATATTTTTTTGGAAAATTAGCGAAGGAAAACTTTTTTATTTATTTTTGATGAAATCATCAAGAGGGATTGGAATTCTTGGAATGACGAGAAGTGAGAACCCAACAATGGAAGAGAATATCTGAGGAGATTATGGTATGTGACCAACCATTGTGGAACATTGTAAGGTCCTCTATTATGGAATACTATTAAGAGCCCATTATTGTATAAAGTACACTCATTTAGCATGACTTTTGATATATTTTTAAGATATTATTTAGAAATTTATATGAAAAAGATATCTTTTGAAATTTTTATAATCTAACAGTAATTTGGTAAATTTTCAAAGTTAGAAGATGATCCATGGTAAGTATATATAAAATTGAATGTTGTATAATATTGATTAGGTTATTTTATTTGTTTTGTAGGTGGTAGATCAAGTCCATTAGATCTCCAATCAAGCTTAGATTAAAATGGATGAATTTGATCATTATCTAGATCAAAATCAAGAAGCAAGGACTCCAATTCAATCCTCAAGCATCAAGTCCAAACTAGTAGCACAAGAGAATTGAAAGTGCTAATGGATTTGTCATGTGGTGCTGGCCATGTTTAATGATGGAAATTGGGAACGACAGAGAGAGAGGAAACAATTTTCTAATAGGAAACTAAATTTAAAAAATTAGAAAATTCAATTTGATTTAGAATTCTTTGGAGAAAAGGAAAGAGAATGGAGAAGGAAATTACTGAAAAATGAATTCAAATCAACTTCTCATCATCTATAAAAACCAAATAAAAAATGGAGTAACTTTTTTTTATTTATAAAAACTCAGAGAAAAATGGAAGTTTAAGAAGATAAATAGTGCACGCACATGCTGAATAGGGTACTTTGTATGTCGATTCCTGCTTTGATGCTTGACATTAGATTCTTTTATGAAGGACTTAATTTTGATATGCGCCAATTTGTTGAAATGATGTGCAATGGAAACTTTCTAAATAAACAACTTGAAGAGGCAAATGATTATTTCGAATGGCTGGGAGAGAGTGCACAAACTTGGGCTAATTAGAAAAAAGGTAGGTTACTTAAACAAGCCCAAGTCAACCACCACATCTGCTAGGGGAGGAATATATGCCATGACTAAAAAAGATGATATGAATACTAAATATCATCCCTAGTTAGAACAATTGAGGCCATGTATATGAGGAAATGTTCTTTTTAGAAGATTGAATAGGTGTGTGGACATTTGTGAAAGTAATACACACCCCACCCAAGAATGTGCCTACATTCCTGCATTCTAGAATGTGCTTCATAAATACACACATTCGTATGAGCAAATGTTTTCCCCATCTTTAGAGACACATAATCCCAATTGAAGTAATCACCCTCCTTTTAATTAGAGAAATAGATATAGTGCTAATGTGTCATGTAAGGCCCAATACCGCCCTTATATACCACAAGGACCACTTACACCTGAACCCTATATACCCCACCTAAGAGGCAAGTGGAGGTGACTTTCATCTATTTATCCAAAATTAGGAGAAGAAAAATGCTCAAATTGAAGCCCATTTAAAAGAGAACACACAATCCATGGCTGAATTCAAGGACATGATGTCTCAAATGCTACTGACCATTGAAACTGAGCATTTTCCTCCCCCCAGAAGATGTAAACCTTAAAGATATGTATATGGTAGTAAGATTAATTCATTAAATATAAATACATAACAAAAAAAATCAATTAGCATTCTTCATAATGGTAAAGTAGTTGACAATTTGGGCCTAAAAAGGCTGAAATGGTATTGAAACCTGTTACTAAAGAAAGATAAATTTTTTTATTAAGGAAAACATCTCACCCACTAAGTCATATCACATCCTTGCTCCATTTTCACAATGGTTGCATCAAGATCTAAAGATTGTCTCTAATTTTGACAAGTAGCTTCGAGATATATTTAATACCTTACCAAGTGTTAAAATGAAAAATTCAAAACTTTAAGATAAATTTTTACAACCCTCCTTTTTAGAGGCCTATCTAACTTATTTCATATGGGACCCATGGAAGTTTTGAACTCTGTAATTTTTTTCCTCTAAAATTTTTTCCATCTGTAATAATCACGTACCATTGTTTTATAACTTTCCTTTTCTACATCTCTCATTTCTTTATTTCTTAATGCATTCTCATCATCCTAACTTTTAAACATTGAGGACAATGTCTCACATAGGTTAACGGGTGTAGAATTCTAGCTTTTTTTGTAGTTATTTTTCATTAGTTTTGAAAAAGAAAACTTTACAAAAATTGAGCTATTTTTGAATTATTATTATTTTTAGTTTTTAGGTCAGTTCCTATACAATCATGAGAATTGGACTTACTGAACTCTAATATTAATTTTCATCTTTAGTTTACTTATGGAATTGCACATGATTCATGATTTTACTAATCTTCTAAAGTATTCCATGGAAAGTAAATATCAAATCTTGTACACAAAAATGCAGATATATAGTTTAAATTGATAAGCAGTTATAACTTAGAGATCCTAAAGAAATTCATTATAGGCATATAACCTAAGTGAGTCTTAGAGCCACTCATTCTTTTTGAGAGTTTATAAATATTCCAAAATTTTCTTTAGCGTGCTTAATCTAAATTTGATCCCACAAATTTTTAAATTTGGTCTATTATCTGAATTATTTGAGTATGACCTTTAAAATTCTAGAAACTCATTGAATCTAATAGATTATATGAAACCTAGAAAAATATTTAGGCCATCTTTATTATTAACCCAGAGACATAAAACCTACAAAAAAGTATTTTTACCACTAGTTAGCCAACTTGAGACTTTTTATATAAGCCTTTTCTTTTCTTACCCATATTAACCAAGTATAAAGTATCCATTACCAATTTTTTTCAAAAGATAAGTTAGAGATGAATGAAGAAATACCTTTTAAATGCAATAAAATTAGAAAAGTTAATATTAAGGAAATAAATATTCTTCAAAGAGATTTAAAGGAGCTAAAAAAGAAGAAATTTTTTTTTGAAAAAAAATGAAATGAAGAATGAGAAAAAATGAAAGAATATTCACTTTGGTACAAACCAATGTATAATTGTCAACTTTAGTATAAGATCTCTACTTATTTTTGAAGAATTTTGTATACCGTATATCCCTTCCTTTAACCTTATCCCAAGTGTATGTTTCATCCTAGATGAAAACCTTTTGATTTAAGGATTAATATAATATTTATGAAGTTATGAATGGATAGGATTGGAAGAGTAATGTGTCTAAATGTTCACAAGTAATGGCATTTTATTCTTTCAAAAAGGGATCAAAACTAAACTCCTTAATAACTCCCATTCTTAATGAGTATACATGATATAAATTTGCTTTTATTGACTATGCCTACATATTTAAAAGAAATATATGATTTTAACCCTTTTTCTAAGAGTCTTTATTTCTAAACATAAATCATTAATGAGAATTAAGGTTAAAATATATTTCAAATGGAGTTCAAAGGTTATAGCTTACTCAGAGATAAGGACTTTTGTATATGTATAGTGTACATACACACACTATGATTTGAGATATGAGCCTAAATGAAATATATTAAGCATATGAGTAGGTTTTTAAATTTTTCATTCAATTTTATTAACAAGCTAAAGTGGTAATTTGAGTATAGAATGAAGAAAATTCTCAGGAATAAATTTAGGATCTGCCCTTCTTGAATTTTGTGGGTAAATTCACTACAAACTCTCATGAGGCTTAACTCATGACTTGGGGTAACCTAGGGGTTTAAGGACTTATTCTATATGCTAAATGAAATCATAAATACCTACAAAAGAGGCAAATTCAATCAATTTTGTAGTTTAGATTTTTGCACATTTTTCTTGACATTAGCAAAATGCTGATTGTGGGTGTGTTAAAAGTCCATCATTGTATAAATTACCATCATTTAGCATGATTTTTCCTATATTTTTAAATATTCTTTTGAAATTTATATGAAAACTATATCATTTGAAAATTTTATTATCTAACTATAATTTGGTAATTTAGTAAAGTTAGATTATGATCCAAGGTAAGTATGTGTAAAATTGACTATTTCATAATACAAATTAGGTTATTTTCCTTATCGTAGGTCAAGATCCATATGGTTAGATCAAGTCGATCAACATCCTATATTTTTTTGATTAGGCTTAGGTTGAAATTTATGGCATAGGTCAATGTAGATTATCTAGATTAAAATCAAGAAGCAAGTACTCCAGTTCAATCCTTAAGCATCAAGTCCTAACCATGAGAACAAGAGAATTGAGAATGCTAAGGGATTTGTCATGTGGTGCAAGCCATGTTTAATGATGGAAAGTGGAAAGGACACAGATAGAGGAAATAGATTCTTAATAGGGAACTAAGTTATAAAAAAATTAGGAACTTTTGTTTGATTTAGAATTCTTTGGAGAAAAGAAAAGAGAATGGAGAAGGAAATTATTAAAAATTGAATTCAGACCAACTTCCCATCATTTATAAAAAGCAGAGTGGAGGAAGTGAATAAAAGCTTAAAAATTTGGAGAAAAATGTAGGTTGAAGGAGATGAACAATGCACGTTCATACTGGTGAAGAGGGGTACTTTGTACATTAGTTCATGCTTTGACACTTGGCAGATCATTTGCTTCTTTTATGAAGGACTTAATTTTGATATGTGCCAGTTTGTTGAACTGATGTACAATGAAAATTTTCTAAAGAAATAACCTAAAGAGACAAATGAGTACTTGGAATGGCTGGCAGAGAGTGCACAAACTTGGGCTAATTTGGGAAAACTAGGTTACCTAGACAAGCTCAAGTCCAGCACCACATCCACTGGGGGAGGAATATATGCCATGACTAAAAAAGTTGATATGAATACTAAATAGCAACCCAAGCTAGAATAGCTGAGGCCATGGAAATGAGAAAATATTTTTTTAAGAAGGTTGAACAGGTGTGTGGTATTTGTGAAAGTGATACACAAACCCATCAAGAATGTTGCACTATTCCAACATGCCAGGATGCGCTTCATGAAATGGCACATTCTTATGAGGAACCTTTTTCCCCATCTGTAATACCCGAGCAATTTACGCTATTTTTAACAAAAATTGGACATTTTATGGGAAATAAACTGAGTTAAATGTTTCACTTTATTTAAAATAGTAAACAAAGGAATTTGTTTGGAAACTTGATACCATTAGATTCTACTCAAAAAATGGAATCCAACGCCTCAAAGAACGCTAAAAACGGAGTTCGTATGAAGAAGTTACAGACATTTAAAGATCAGGGACATATCTATAATTTAAACAGAAAACGTTTAAAACAAAAATGGGTGAAAAACGCAGGGGGCCGTTTTGATAATGGCACCCCCTCTCGTCTTCCTCCTCAGATTTCTCCAGAAACCCTCAAATCCCAAATTTTCTAGAGAAGTCTGCCACCGCCATTGAGGGGCACCGCCTTCTCCCCCCCTCACGAGAACACGATTTTCGACGTTTTTGGACTGGGGTTTCTGGCAAAAACCAGAAACCTGTCTCTCTGCAAATTCCGGCAATGGTCAGGCCCTAGTTGGGGCCGGCCATTCTCCCATTCCCATTCCTCTTCTCTTTTCTGGTTTTGACGTTGGGGTTTTTTTGCTTCAAGAATTTCGGCAACTTAAGGGTTTAGGCAAGCGAGAGGAGCACGATCCCCAGGCGACCCAGGTAAGCCGATTTTCCCTAATTCTCTCATTTTGCTTCCCCCAGGCCAGATCCATGCCGGATCTGGTCTCCTTCTAGCTGGTCTTCCTAGTCGGAAAACAACCAGCTATTTTCCAGTAGGAATTCCTGGCCAGAAAACTTTCCAAGCCGGCTTGGGCCGACCCTGCACGAACCAAGCGTCCTAGGGATGCCATGCTGCATGTGCACCTAGGACTGGGTCCCTGGGATAGGTTCCGGGTGTACGACAGTGCGTACACTGTCCCAAGTGCGGCCTTTAGGTGCGCGCGCGACATGGGGCACGGGTCCTGGCTTAACCAAGATGCACGGGGTACCTTGGGAGCTGAGACGGGCCTTGCTACAAGGTGCATCTGTACGATGATGCGTGTCATAGCGTGTCACTTAAGCATGCATGTGCGGTGCAAAATGAGGTCTCTGGCACGACCTTTGGGCATGCACACAGGTAAGGCGGTCGTGGTTTAACCAGGATGCTCAAGTGTCCTGGGAACTGAGACACACGAACCTAATGAGACTTTAAAGTTAGGATTAGAGAAAAATTTACAGAGTTTAACTATTGAATAGTAGATCCAGATAGTAGATCCATATCTAGCCTGACAAATGACTTAGGCAAGGACCATGGACCCTAAAGTCAGATCTAGCGATCTAATATCTAAATAGATTGAAATTGATAAAGACTCCTTGTATCCAATCATACCCAGGAGTTTATAAATGAGACCCAGGACGGGTTGAGTGATAAAGGACGCGACTCTAGGAGACTTTGAGGTAGGTGCTCTATCACTACTATACTTTTTAAAAGAGCCATGATTGTTTTGAGAATGCATGTTTTAGGTATAAGTATATGACATGTTTAGCATGACTTAATTCAGCATACATATAATAAATGATTTATGTATAGATATGTTTTGCAAATAATTGCATATACATTATGCATAGATATGTTTTGCAAATAATTGCATATATGTTATCCATAGATATGCTTTGCAAACAATTGCATATATTGTATGATTTGTGAGCATTGAGTTTTTGAAAGATTGCATGTCCTTGAGGGTTACCAAAAGACGCTGGAGTACCCAAAAGACGTTGGGTAGGCAGTTGTGAGGGACCCAAAGAGGACAGGTTTTGAAAAAGAGGCTTTCGCTTGTTTGATCTGATATGATTTGGGCTGATAAGCTCGTGGGCGCTATGCCGAGAGGTTTGGATTGGCCTCCAGCCTCTACCACTATTAGGTGGATGGGTACCATGCCCAAAAAGGGCATGTCCCTACGTCGACTGCATGTGGTACAGGGGGCTACCACTGGTGTCACAGCACTGGGTCGATGTGTCATATGCCCCGTGGAGGCTATGACGCTGTGTCCTTAGGTACCCGAGGACCACAGGTGACGAGGTCGTGGGCATAGTTGGGCCTTATGGTTTCGTGGACTTACTTGCATTGCATATGGCATGATATGAGGTTGGTCGACCATACCACACTAGATATCCATGAGTTGGATTCAGTTGAGCATCTTATGCATATCATTATGTTTATGATATATATCAACTTGGTTTGTGTGATTCTTTAAGTTGTTAGTATTCTAATCTGACAATGGTTTTTGATATCGATATTGAACATGAGTATTCAAACATGCACATGTTTTAAAGAGCATATGATTTTAAACATAGCATGCATTGTAAAACTACTAGTGATAGACTCCTATTGAGTATAGTATATACTCACCCAATCCTCAATATTTTTCAAACACAAAGTAAACACTTAAGGGCAAGGAACACTTGTGACAGAAGACACCCAGACTAAGTGCAAGTAAGTAAACCCCTACCTCATCTTTCAATGTTACTTGATTGTAGTTACTCTCTATAGCTGAGGCTGTGACTAACACTTTCTTGGGAATAATGTTGATTTAAAATTATGCCATGGCTAGATAATTTGAAAATGTGTTTTGACACTCGGGCTTTTTACAAAAGATTGTTTTCCAAAACAAAAAAGATTTTCATGCATTTCATATTTATAAAACAAGAGATCTCGCCTTTTCATCAAATTTGCATCATATAAAAACCCGAGTCATCACACCATCTTTGGAGACACTTCATCCCAACTGGAGTAATCATCATACTTTTAATTGGAGAAATGGATATAATGCTAATGTCTTACATAAGGCCCAATACCACCTTACCAACCACCACAAGGACCACTTACTCCTGCACCCTATATACCCCCACCTAAGAGGAAAGTGGAGGTCACTTACATCAATTTATCCAAAATCAAAAGAAGAAAAATGCTCAAGTTGAATCCCAATTATAAGAGAGCACACAGTCCATGACTAAATTGAAGGACCCAATGCCTCAAATGTTGTAGACCCTTGAAATAGGGCATTTTCTTGCCCACCAAATGTAAACCTTAAGAATGTGCATATGGTATGTAAGATTAATTCTTCAAATATAAATACAAAACAAATATTTGTAGGTACCATACTTCATAATTGTAAAATAATTGAGAAATCTAGTCCTAAAACAGTATTGAAACCTGTTACTAAAGAAAAATAAATTTTTTAATGAGGAAAACAACCCATCCCCTAAGTCATATCACATCCATCTCTATTTTCAAAAAGGCTGCAACAAGCTCCAAAGGTTGTCTATAATTATGACAAGCACTCTGAAGATATATTTAATACTTTACCAAGTGTTAAAATGGAAGATTCAAAATTTTAAGATAAATTTTTACACCCCTCTTTTTTAATGGCCTATATGGCCCATTTTGTAAGGGACCCATGGATGTTTTGATCTCTGTAATTTTTTTCCACTGAAAATTTTTCCATCTATAATAACAATGTACCATTGTTTTTAACTTTCCCTTTCTACATCTCCCATTTCTTTATTTCTCAATGTATTATCATCATCCTATTTTTTAAACATTGAGGACAATATTTCACTTAGGTTGGGGGTGTAGAATTTACATGAATTTTGGTCTTTTGTTTGTAGTTATTTTTCTTTAATTTTGAAAAAGAAAAATTTACAAAAATTGAATGAAAATTTAAAATTTGAGATATTTTAGAAAATATTTTTCTTTTGGGGTTTTAGATTAGTTGCTATACAATGATGAGAATCTGTAACAACCGAGCAATTTACGCTATTTTTTAAAAAAATTGGACATTCTATAGAAAATGAACTGAGTTAAATGTTTCACTTCATTTAAAATACTAAATGAAGGAATTTGTAAGGAAACTTGGTACTATTAGATTCTACTCAAAAAATGGAATCCAACGCCTCAAAAATCACCCAAAACGGAGTTCGTATGAAGAAGTTACGGTCATTTAAAGATTAGGGGCAGTTCTAGAATTTAAACAGAAAAACGAAAAAGACTTCTCCAGAAAACCCTTTTTCTCGATTTCTCCAGAACACCCTAGGGGAAATGGCGGCACCTCCATTGAGGGTCACTGCCTTCTCCCCTTTATAAAAGCCCCATCTCCCCCTCCCAAAAACACGGTTTTTGATGATTTTGGGACTGGGGTTTCTGGCAAAAACCAAAAACCCGTCTCAAACCCATCTCCCTACGTTGTCCGGCAATAGCCAGGCCCAAGTCAGGCTGGCCATTGCCATTTTCCCATGCCCCTTTCTCCTTTCCGGTCTGGCATTGGGGTTTTTCCCCCTTCTTCGAGTTTTCTAGCAACAAAGGTTTTCAGGCAGAAACGAGGGATCCACCACCGGGAAAAAGGGCATCCCCAGGCTGCCCAGGTAAGCCATTTCTCTTTCCCTTTCTCTCCGTCTTGCTTCCCCAGGCCAGATCCATGCCGGATCTGGTCTTTTCCCAGCCAAGTTTCCTGGCCAAAAAAAGCTCCAAGCCGGCTTGGGCCGGCCCTGCGCAAACAAGGCGTCCCAGGGACGCCATGCTCCACCTACACCTGGGATGGGTTCCGGGCATACGACAGTGCGTACACTATCCCAGGTGTGGCCTTTGGGTGCGCGCGTGACATGGGGCATGGGTCCTGGCTTGACTAGGATGCACGAGGTGCCCTGGGAGCTGATGCTCGTCATAGCTAGTCACTTGAGCATGCACGTGCGCATGCAAAACACGGTCCCTGGCATGGCCTTTGGGCGCACACGCACATGAGGCGGTCGTAGTTCAACCAGGATGCACGGGTGTCCTGGGAACTGGGACACACAGACCTAACGAGACGATAAGGATAGGATTAGAGGACAATTTATAGAGTTAACCATGGAATAGTAGATCCACATCGTAGGATCTAGCCTAACAATGAATTAGGCAAGGACCATGGACCCTAAAAGGCAGATCTAGTGATCTAATGTCTAAATATAATGAAATTAATAAGGACTCATTGTATCCATTCATACCCAGGAGTTTATAAATGAGACTCAAGGACAGGTTGAGTGATAAAGGACGCGACTCCAGGAGACTTTGAGGTAGGTGCTCTATCGCTACTAGACTTTTAAAAAGAGCCATGATTGTTTTGAATGCATGTTTTAAGTATAAATTATATTACTTGTTTAGCATGACTTGTTTTATGGCTTGTTTAGCATATAAATGAATTTAGCATGCATATGATTAAATACATTATGCATAGACATGTTTTGCAAACAATTGCATATATTGCATGATTTGTGAGCATTGAGTTCTTGAAAAATTGCATGTCCTTGAGGCTTACCGAAAGACACTGGAGTGCCCAAAAGACGCTAGGTAGGCAGTTGTAAGGGCCAGGCACTTGTGAGGGACCCAAAGAGGATAGGTTTTGAAAAGAGATGTTTTTGCTTGTTTGATCATATATGATTTGGGCTAGTAAGCTCTTGGGCACTATGCCGAGAGGTTGGGGTGGCCTCCCAGCCTCTACCACTACTAGGTGGAATGGGTACCACACCCAAAAAGGGCATGTCCCTACGTCGACTGCATGTGGTACAGGGAGTTACCACTGATGTCACGGCACTGGGTCGATGTGTCATATGCCTCGTGGAGGCTATGACGCTGTGTCATCAGGTACCCGGGGACCACACGGCGGCGAGGTCGTGGGCATAGTTGTGCCCTATGGTTTCGTGGACTTACTTGCATTGCATATGGCATGACATGGGTTGGTCGACCATACCATACCAGATATCCATGAGTTGGATTCAGTTGAGCATATTATGCATATCATTATGTTTATGATATATATGATACTTTCGACTTGTATTATGAGATTCTTTAGTCGTTAGTATTCCGATTCGACAATGGTTTTTAATATTGATATTGAACATGGTTGTTCGAACATGCACATGTTTTAAAGAGCATATGATTTTAAACATAGCATGCATTGCAAAACTAGTAGTGATAGACTCCTATTGAGTATAGTATGTACTCACCCTATCCTTAACATTTTTCAGGATAGTTCCATCCACGAGTAGAGGATGCCTATGTTAGTGCTACGAACAAGTAGATCAAAAGGAGACAATCATAGATGTAAGTAAACACTCTACCCTTTGGACATGTATTTGTATTTATTTATAGTTGGGCTATGAGTTGTGACTGGATAGACTTGGGAAAAATATTTATGATTTCTAAAGTTTTCCAAAAACTACTTTGGTGGTTGCGAAAGCAAATGACACTCCGGGTTTTCAAAATGGTCTAAAACAAAATATTTTCCATTGCATTGCATGGTTTTTATAAAATGGTTTTCAAATAGGGATGCATCCTGCCTTAGGAATTAGATATTGCATTTAAAAATGCATGGAAAAACCTGGGTCGTCACAGTTGGTATCAGAGCCCAGGTTTTATCCTTTCACAGCCAGTCCAGCATGTCCATGGATCATAGACAATAGAGAAAATCAAGAAGAAGTAGTATAAATAGGAGTAGTAGAGATGACTACTTCTATTTGAGGATTACAATATTAATGCGCAAGGCAGTTCACCATAAATAAATAGGTGAAACACAGCTTGGTTTAACAAATAATTAGGCAGAGGATAGTGCAACCCTTATCCAAAATCTAGTCTAAGACGACTTAAGGATTAAGGATTGTTGTGTGGTGCAAATGTGAAAACTCATATATGGATCATATTATTATGAGAATGATGAATGAAGATGTTAGTGAACTTGTTAGTAGATAGTTCTGATATGTAATAGATTAATCTCATCAGAGGTGAGAAAATCAAAGAACCTAGGTGGCTATCTTACCATCATAAAGAATATCAGAATATGAGCACACTATCACAAAGGATATGATATGAGTATGATAAGCGATGTAAAAGACAGACTTTGAGAAGATTTTGATGATAATCTAAGAAGGATGAGAATGCAAGATGATACTAGGGGATAACTGTGACTCGTACTAGATCACAAAGGTATGAATCCTGAAGGACTTAGCTCAATTTTGGATACCTTAATTGGAGTCTTATGAAGAGTGAAGTGTTATCGAATAATAACTACCTAAGTATTATGGAGCAAATCAGAGGATGTATACAAGTGACATATCATGTGATTAAGGGAAACATAACACGAATATGATAAGGAAATGAATTCGACCGAGTTATCAAAAGATTTTGATGATAATACTAGGAATGATAATAGATTGATCCTAACGTGAACATGTAAGAGAAGTGTAGCATGATCAAATCAGCAATTCCATTATTAAGACATTGTATGAATTTTATTGAGGCTATAGGCAATTGAGGATTTGAATAATCTTAAGACAGTTTAGAATTTCTGAGAAGCATTCAGTTTATCTGTTAAGTAAAGGAGTAGATGCAGTATCGATTATATGCAACAAAGCACATGAAAACATTGATCTAGGTAGACAAAAATGAGGATTTTGAAGAAAAGAAAGAAAGAAAGAGCTAGAGATGTAACTATAAGTATTCAATGAAATATTGAATATTCAAAAGAAGAAGATCATGACTTTATGGAAATACATAGAATTCTATCATCTTGAATCCCATAGGAAGGTAGATCAAACAAATGCAAAGGAATAATACTAGATGAGTTGGTGATCTTATTGTAAAAGAGTATAAAAGAGAGAAATCATATGGGCTTTAAGACTTTGAGTAGAGTATCGAATTTCAGGAGATTATGCGATAAGAAATTTTCGAAGAGGAATGGTGACCAACTAGAAATCAAATTCTACAAATGGTTTGATATCAATTATTACAATTAGATTCTTATTAGATCCATTAGCTTATGGGGAACACCAATGGATATAATCCATAAAAAGGAAAATTTGGTGATATCCCACCTTGCCAATAAAGTATATTGAAAAAGGAATTAAGCTAGGACAGTGACTTGTCCATTTAGCAAGAAGGGTACCATCAAGGATCAAATGGAGGACTTATTATCATAGATTGGAAGACCAAAAATCTTGAGACCATTATTTAGTCATTACCTTTAGAGTATTGTTGACTAAATAAAGGTATCCCACCCTAATTAATCAAGTATGTTAGTATCTATGAGTTAGTAGTCGAAGTTATATACTCAGAGGATATTATAAGTAGTTGGACATGAGTTCTACCTAAAAGAAGTTACTTATTAGACTAAGTCACTTGAGGGTATGAGGTCAATTGATTAGGCCACATCATGGAGGAGCTACAAGTACAATAAATACAATGACAACTGAGACGGAAGCAAAAATAAGGAGCGATTTCCACCAGTGAGACAGATTTTTCCAAACCTGAATAGATACCATGACAAACCATAGAAATTACTTTGAGTTTGAAAAATACTGCTGACATGGATTGAAAAGGAAGGCAAATAAGTACTAATCACTTTAAAGACCCTTGAGCTTATGACAAAGATATAGCTGGAAAGAGATCCATAGGTAATCAAATAAGGTCTTTCTATATGTCTATGGAAATGTTCCATGCTTACATGAGTGTTTTCAAAATTTGATGATTTAATAGCTTCAGCATAATTTGATATAATCGCTATTGAATGAGAATTATTGTTATAAGCTAAGTATGAGAAGGCACTTGAAAGATAAAATTTGAGGAATTGAGAAAACCACTACTTATAAGGATACCTCCTAACAATACAGACTGCATGATTGGTAATAAAGCCTTGAGAAAAGATTGAACAACATATTGATATAGGGAATAGAAGGAGCAAAGTTGAGGTGGCCAGCACAATATAAGGTGAGATTTGATGTTACATTGCCTTTAGACAAAAAGTTAGTTGTTATGTGCATATACCAAGTACGAAAAATCAATTGAAGGAATTTCCTAAGGACTAACCCTACTGGATTGAGTCTAGAACTTTTGGGCTGAAAGATTACGAAGAAAACCATCAAGCAAAGAAAGGACAAAAAAGAATAATGACAAAGGATTCAACCATGACCTAGTAAGGGTACTCGGTTATGAATAAGAGACTTTTTTGCTTTGCATAAGTGGGAACATTATTGAAAATCCTAATGACAAATTGATGAAAATAGTGAGATAGAACATTTGACCCATGATGATGAATCGACCATTAACATTTGACATGAGTTTAGATAAAATCTTCATGGAGAAAAGCGTTTAATGAATTCAATAATTATGAAACTGGATATGGAGTTAGGACATTTTACTTTCAGTACATAATAAGGTCCTCGATGGAAGAAGCTACTAATTGGCTTTCATGATCTTATTTTGAATGTAACCTTGGTCAAGGAAACCAAGTCACATATGGAAAATGACAGACAGTTGAAATTCAAAGTTAATCAAGGGTTTGGCTATAGAGCACATGATACCATGTCAGTTATTGAAGTATCTTGGGGATAAATATAAAAGATAAGAAGCAAATTAGACACAATAGAAAGAAGGTAATTTTTGGAATCTTACTAATGACATATAACCAACCAATAGAAGGAGATGTGGGTGATAAAGAGATCACTAGATGAAAGACAAGAAGAAAAAGGGCTTATCCTATGATATTCAAAATGAAATAGGAGAAATAAGATAATATGATCTTGAAAGAAGTATGGAGTAATTTATACATGAATAAAGAAGCATGATCCTTCGAAGAGACTATCTTATACATGATGAGAAAAGTATAGGCATTTAAGAATTTCAAGAAAGATGAGTTACAGCTAGAAACCGGTATTGTTAAACTAGCACATATGGGAGTATGCATCAGAGTACACAGCGAAAGCGGCCCTTATAGGAAAGGCCTTGTTGAAGGAACAGTAAAAATGATAAATTGAGGATGAGCCTAGATTTGATTCCTAAGGGGAGAATGCATTCACCAAGAAGTTATCTAAGAGACAAAATACCTTGAAGATGATAATTTAAGGAATTTCAAGGACGAAATTCTTTTAAAGGGGTAATAATGTAACACCCGAGCAATTTACGCTATTTTTAACAAAAATTGGACATTCTATAGGAAATGAACTGAGTTAAATGTTTCACTTCATTTAAAATAGTAAATGAAGGAATTTGTAAGGAAACTTGGTACCATTAGATTCTACTTGAAAAATGGAATCCAACGCCTCAAAAATCACCCAAAGCGGAGTTCGTATGAAGAAGTTATGGCCGTTTAAAGATTAGGGGCAGTTCTGGAATTTAAACAAAAAAATGAAAAAGACGAAAAATGCAGGGGGCCATTTTGATAACGGCACCCCCTGTCATCTTCCACCTCCAGACTTCTCCAGAAAACCCTTTTGCCCGATTTCTCCAGAACACCCCAAGGGAAATGGCGGCACTGCCATTGAGGGGCACCGCCTTCTCCCCTCTATAAAATCCCCATCTCCCCCTCTCCAAATAACATGATTTCCGACGATTTTGGGACTGGGGTTTCCAGCAAAAACCCATCTCAAACCCATCTCCCTGCATTGTCCGGCAACGGCAAGGCCCAAGTCAGGCCGGCCATTGCCATTTCCCCATGCCCCTTTCTCCTTTCCGGTCTGGCATTGGGGTTTTTCCCCCTTCTTCAAGTTTTCCAGCAACAAAGGTTTTCAGGCAGAAACGAGGGTTCCACCACCGGGAAAAAGGGCATCCCCAGGCTGCCCAGGTAAGCCATTTCTCTTCCCCTATCTCTCCGTCTTGCTTCCCCAGGCCAGAGCCATGCCGGATCTGGTCTTTTCCCAGCTGTTTTCTAGCCGGGTTTCCTGGCCAAAAAAAGCTCCAAGCCAGGTTGGGCCTGCCCTATGTGAACAAGGCATCCCAGGGACGCCATGCTCCACGTACGCCTAGGACAGGGTCCCTGGGATGGGTTCTGGGCGTACGACAATGCGTACACTATCCCAGGTGTGGCCTTCGGGTGCGCGCGCGACATGGGGCATGGGTTCTGGCTTGACCAGGATGCACGGGGTGCCCTGGGAGCTGAGACGCACCATGCTACACCAAAGGTGCATCCGTGTGATGATGCGCGTCAAAACTAGTCACTTGAGCATGCACGTGCGCATGCAAAATGCGGTCCCTAGCACGGCCTTTGGGCACGCACGCACGTGAGGCGGTCGTGGTTCAACCAGGATGCACGGGTGTCCTGGGAACTAGGACACGCAGACCTAACGAGACTATAAGGATAGGATTAGAGGACAATTTACAGAGTTAACTATCGAATAGTAGATCCACATCATAGGTAGGTGCTCCATTGCTACTAGACTTTTAAAAATAGCCATGATTGTTTTGAATGCATGTTTTAAGTATAAATTATATTACTTGTTTAGCATGACTTGTTTTATGGCTTGTTTAGCATATAAATGAATTCAGCATGCATATGATTAAATACATTATTCATAGACATGTTTTATAAACAATTGCATCTATTGCATGATTTGTGAGCATTGAGTTCTTGAAATCTTGCATGTCCTTTAGGGTTACCAAAAGACGTTGGAGTGCCCAAAAGACACTGGGTAGGAAGTTGTGAGGGACCCAAAGAGGATAGGTTTTGAAAAGAGATGTTTTTGCTTATTTGATCGTATATGATTTGGGCTAGTAAGCTCGTGGGCGGTATGTCGAGAGGTTGGGGTGGCCTCCCAGCCTCTACCACTACTAGGTGGAATGGGTACCACACCCAAAAAGGGCATGTCCCTACGTCGACTGCATGTGGTACAGGGGACTACCACTGGGTCAATGTGTCATATGCCCCATGGAGGCTATGACGCTGTGTCCTCAGGTACCCAGGGACCACACGGCATCGAGGTCGTGGGCATAGTTGGGCCGTATGGTTTCGTGGACTTACTTGCATTGCATATGGCATGACATGAGGTTGGTCAACCATACCATACCAGATATGCATGAGTTGGATTTAGTTGTGCATATTATGCATATCATTATGTTTATGATATATATGATACTTTCGACTTGGATTATGCGATTCTTTAGTCGTCTGTATTCCGATTTGACAATGGTTTTTAATATCGATATTGAACATGGTTGTTCAAACATGCACATGTTTTAAAGAGCATATGATTTTAAACATAGCATGCATTGCAAAACTAGTAGTGATGGACTCCTACTGAGTATAGTATATACTCACCCTATACTTAACATTTTTCAGGATAGTTTCATCCATGAGTAGAGGATGCCTATGTTAGTGCTACAAATAAGTAGATCAAAAGGAGACAATCATACATGTAAGTAAACACTCTACCCTTTGGACATGTATTTGTATTTATTTACAGTTGGGCTATGAGTTGTGACTGGATAGACCTGGGAAAAATATTTATGATTTCTGAAGTTTTTCAAAAACTACTTTGGTGGTTGTGAAAGCAAATGACACTAGAGGTTTTCAAAATGCGTTTAAAACAAAAGATTTTCTGCTGCATTGCATGGTTTTTATAAAATGGTTTTCAAATAGGGACGCATCCCACCTTAGGAATTAGATATTGCATTTAAAAATGCATAGAAAAACCCGGGTTGTCACAGAATCAGATTTCCTAAATTTTAATATTAATTTTTATCTTTAGCTTATTAATAGAATTGTGTATGTTTAATTCATGATTTTACTCATTTTCTAAAGTATACCATGAAAATTAAATTTCAAATCTTGTACACACAATTGCATATATAGAGTCTAAATTGGTAAGTAGTTATAACTTAGAGATTCTGTAGAAATTCATTAAAGACTTATAACTTAAGTGAGTCTTAGAGTCATTCATTCTTTTCAAGAGTTTATAAATATTCCAAAATTTTCTTTAGCATGCTTCATCTAAATTTGATCCCACAAATTTTTAAATTTGGTCAATTACCTAAATTATTAGAGTATTACTTTTAAAATTCAGGAAGTTCATTGAATCTAATAGATTATAGGAAACCTAAAAAAGGATTTAGGCCATCTTTGTTGTTAACTCCAAGACATTAAGCCTACCAAAAAGTATTTTTACTACTATTTAGCCAATTTGAGACATTTATATAAGCCTTTTCTTTTCTTACCCAAATTAACTCTTACCCACTGAATGCATTTTAATTAGAAATTTTCTAATTCCATTAGAGATATTTATTTTTATAATGTTTCCTTTAGTTCATGTTTCTAATTTTATGCATGTTTCCCATTCCATGTTGTTTAAATTCGTAGTTTAATCAAAACTCATCTCTATTTGGCTAGGCTAAGTAATCTAAATAAGATTCAACCAATTGAAAATTTCATGAAATTTCTCGTGGAATCGACCTCTCTCACAAGCATTCGAGAGTAATTTTAAAATATAGACCTAGTTTTTTGGCATCATTGCCTAGGAATCACAATAGATTTGTAGATGGATCTTTATTTAGATTGTTTATCTCTAATCATAGTCTTAGGTTGGATTAGGTTAGGAGTTTTTGTGTCATTGTTGCTGTTTCTAATTCCTCACAAATTGACTATCTCTCTTTCTTTTTTTTGCAAGGGAGATTTAGCAAAAGGAGCTGCAATGATCCTGTGGACCAAAGCATCATCAACTTAATTAGGATTTTCCTTCTTTCTTAGATTAGGTTTTTGTGTGAACTCATGGTGAGGCTTCATTGTAATTTGCTATTATTTCTTTCATTTCCAATGGGTTGTAATAATACAAGCCAAAAGTGGGTTATGGTTGCCCACACATGATCTTCAATAGAAACCCCAATATAAGCTCTCTCACTCTCTTTATTTTCTTAGTGTAGTTGCATTTAATGTAGTTTGCATTATTGGATCATAGTATAATTTATATAGTTTAGAGTCATTCATTATACTTGTTGCATCTTAATTTGGGTTGTAGCATTAGATTGTACCTATTTAACAAAGAATAGCTTGAGATTGACTATAACTAAGGCATAGGCTATCTAGTTATAGTGTCTCACCTATCTTTGTTACATAGCATATAGGTAAGCATTAGTTAACTTTCCTTGTATTTCATTCCACATTAGCTACTTTATGGTGGATGAAAGTAAGGGCCCCATAGGAACCCTCATAAGATAAGGACTGGATTTCATCATCAGATCCTTGGCCCACCTAGGTAATCAAATCAATTTCTTGTATATTCATGATCCTAGCCCTCGAAAGCATAATTTAAAATCAATTAGCAAGAAACTTAGGATATTAGGCTCATAGGAACCTTTTAGGAGGTAGAGATCTATTGTCACTTGAACGGCCCTTGATCGTTGTGGTTATAATGGGTATGCAAAATCCAAGTAATTTTCCTGTGCCTTTGATTCCTTATGGCTGAATTCGAAACACCTCCTTCCATGAGAATTGTATTAATCACCTTGGACAGGACCTAACTAGTAAGTAATAGTCAAGCATGGATAAAACGACTTGTCTAGATCTATGTCTAAAAGCTACAACCTGACACATTATTCAAAATCATCAAATCAGGTCCCTATCATTAGGGATTGATTGATTGTGCATCATATAGAGTTTGGAGTCACATTTAGAGTTAGGTTGCATCACTTAGATAGGTTTTCATCTTAGTGCATGCAAGGTCATAGATCTCAAAACATTGAGCTAGTACCATTAGATTCTAAGATTGAATGTACCAATAAATAAGAGGTAAAAAATCAAATTCCTAACCCCTTGCAAATGCACAAGCTATAGTTGAGGACAAGGTCATAAGAGATTCCTATGTGCCACGCTAGTTAAATACCCCATCATACATCACCTTACCACCCACCAATGTTGACCACTTTGAACTTAAACCTGAAATCATACAATTACTCCCAACATTTTATGGCCGAGAGAGAGAGAGAGAGAGGATGCATGCCTACATACCAAGGAATTCATTGATATTTGCACTAGATTCATATTCCAAAATGTTTCAGATGATTCTATTAGACTTAAGTTATTTCCCTTCTCATTGAAATATAAGGCCAAATCATGGCTGAATTCTTTAGAGGTCGATTCCATTGCCACATGAGACTAGCTATCTAAAATGTTTATAAACAAATTCTTCCCTGTCCATAAGACTAATGCCCTTCGTAGGGAGATTATCAATTTCCAGCAAAGACATGATGAACAATACTATGAATGATGGGAAAGTTGGAATGAATTGCTGCAAAAGTGTCCCCATCATGGTTTTCAAAAATGGCAGTAAGTTTAATACTTCTATGAGGCACTTACACCTCAAAATAGATAAATGATAGATGTAGCTAGTGGAGGGTCCTTCTTGTTGAAAAATGAGATAGGGGGTTGGGAGTTTTTTTTGTATAAACTTTAGCTAAAAATTCATAGCAACAAGATTATTATAATAGTATAGAGAGAAACATTCAAACCCAAAAGAAAGGAGGCTTGTATGAAATAGGAGTAATCACATATATGTCTTATAAATTTGACTCCTTGGAGGGACAAGTGGACAAAGCAAAAAGTATGTTCCAAACAATTACTACCCAACTAAATGCCATATGGCTACCAATGCATCCACGAAGCCTCCATAAGAGGTTTGTTCTATTTGTTCCAACCTGACACACTTGACTTCAACTTGTCCATCTAATAGTGTGTACATTCAACATCTTTTGGAACAAATGAATGCTTTAAATGCATATCACAATCCTAGAAATAATCCATATTCTGAGACCGATAATCTAGGATGGGCTAAGAATCCTTACTTGTCATGGTTAAAGAATAATTACCAAGGAGGTCCAACTAGGAAATCCATTGCACAAAACTTTCCTAAAGCTTCAGTTCCCCTATGTTCACCTAGTTTTCAACTTCCTCAACAACTAAAGAAACCATCAATTGAGGATAATATAGAGTTGCTCCTAAGAAACAAGAGGCAACTAATAAGACCTTACACAATATCCTAGTTAGCTAATTCCAAACCCTAAGGGCCAGTTTGAAATAGGATCAAGTTCAAGTAGACCACTTGAGAAAGCAAAGTCTATAACTACCCTTAGGAGTGGTAGTTAGGTTGATACCAAGGTAGGGAAAATTGAGGAAATACTAGATGAGAATGAATCAGCCAAAACAAAGGAGAAAGAGAAAAGATAGAAATCTCCTACTTCATCTGAGCCTATACTGGACGCATCTTGTATGCCTAAAGCCACATTCCCTCAATTATTAAACAAGGCTATGAAAGGAACTAATTTCAATGATATAATGGATGTGTTTAGGCATGTTCAAGTCAATATCACATTACTCAATGCTATTAAAGCTATTCCTACTTATGTCAAATTTCTCAAGAAGCTAAACATACAAAAGTGCTAGCTTAATGTGCAAAAGAAAGCCTTCCTCATGAATCAAGTGAGCTCTTTGATCCAGCACTCGACTCCTCCTAAGTTTAGAGATCTAGTTGTCCTACCATTTCTTGTGTTCTAGGAAACCATGTCATCGATATGGCATTACTTAATTTAAGGGCTAGTGTAAGTTTGCTACTATTTTCTATCTATGAGTAACTAGGGCTCAGTGACCTTGAACCAACCAATACAACCTTGTAGTTAGCAATAGATTAGTGAAGATTCTACTCGGTATGGTTGAGGGTGTTTTAATATAGGTGGACTAGTTTTACTTTCTTGTAGATTTCATTGTCCTAGATACTCAACCTGTATTAGACCCTGGTATTCACATCTTGGTAATTCTTGGATGCCCATTTTTGGCAATGTCCAATGTCATCATTAATAGTAGAAATGATGTGATGAAGTTATCCTTTGGCAATATGAAAGTGAAGCTTAATGTTTTTAATGTCGATCATCAACATCTAGACCTAGATGATGATTGTGTAGTCATTTTAATTGAAGGCCTTCTTAAAGATGCTAATACACCATCATCTATCCTAAACACACTTGAGGCATGTCTGTCACATTTTAAATATGATTTTGATATAGATGAGTCCATAGATGAGGTAAGTAATCTTTTGGATGCTACACTATAATGGATGCCTCCAAATGGGGACCTCTAATGGAACCACTTCCTCCCCATTTTGTCCTAGTACCATTAGTAGAAAAACCACCTACCATGACCCTTAAGCCTTTACCTAAAAATTTGAAATATTCCTACTTAGGACCTGATGAATCCTTGCCCATGATCATAGCATTAGATCTAGATAAAGAACATGAAGGTAAGCTTCTTAATGTTCTTAGATAACATAAGATAGTCATAGGATGGACCATAATAGACATTAAAGGGATTAGCCCTAATATGTGTATGCATAGAATTCACCTAGAAGAAAATGCTAAACCATCAAGGTAAACAAAAAAGGAGATTAAACCATGGTATGAAAGAAATAGTAAGAGACGAAGTGCTTAAACTCCTAAATGTTGGTGTTATCTACCTTATATTTAACAGCACATAGGTTAGCCCAATTCAGGTTGTATCTAAGAAATCTGGAGTCATGGTAGTATAAAATGAGGATAATGAGTTAGTCCCTAGGTAGAGAGTTTGTATAGATTATTAAAAATTGAAATCAATCAAGAGGAAAGACCACTTTCCTTTTTCCTACATTGACTAAATACTAGAAAGGTTAGTTGATCATAGTTATTACTGCTTTCTTGATGGATACTCAAACTATAACCAAATCCCATAGCACCTAAAGACGAGGAGAAGACTACCTTCATCTACATTTGTTGAACCTTCACCCACCCATTGTATGCCTTTTGGACTTTGTAATGCTCCAGCTACTTTTCAAAGGTGTATGTTGAGCATATTTTCAGATATGGTGAAGATGTTTCTAAAAGTGTTTATGGACAATTTTTCAATATTTGGTTATTCATTTGATGAATACCTACACCATTTAAAACATGTTCTTGCTAGGTATTAGGAGAAGAACTAAGTGTTAAATTGGGAAAATGTTATTTCACAATTCAAAAGTACAATGTTTTAGGTCATATCATATCAGATAACGACATAGAAGTAGATAAAACCAAAGTAGATTTAATCTTTAACCTTCCACTTCCAAGGGTGGTGAAGGAAATTTTCTCAATTTTAGGCTATGTTGGTTTCCATAGAAGATTCGTCAAGGACTTCAGTAAAATTGCTAAGCCACTATGTAATTTACTTACAAAGGAGGCAACCTTTGACTTTGATGAAGATTGTATGAAAGCATTTGAGCACATAAAGGCTAAATTAACTTCTACACTTATTATTCAACCATTAGATTGGAATACACCATTTGAAATAATGTATGACGCTTCATACTTTGCAACTAGGGTTGTGTTGGGGTAGCATATTGATAAAATTCCTCATGTGATATATTATGCTAGTAAGACCCTCAACAATGTCCAACTCAATTATTCCACTATAGAAAAAGAGTTGTTGGTAGTTGTTTTCACCCTGGATAACTTTAGATATTACTCATTAGGATCTAAGGTCATTGTCTATTCAGACCATGCAGCATTAAAATATCTTCTTTCTAAGAAAGATGCTAAACCAAGCTAATTTGATGGATACTTTTGCTACAAGAGTTTGATTTAGAAATTTGGGATAAGATAGGTTCCCAAAATATTGTAGTAGACCACTTAGACATATTATTGTGGAGTGTACTAGTAAGAATGGGCCTATAACTAAAACTTGTCCAGACAAATAATTGTTACACATTTCTCAGTTGCCTTGGTACAAAGATATAATCAATTATCTTTTCACAGTTCAAATACCTAATCATTGGTCAAAATAAGATAGGAAAATATTCCTTGCTAAGGTCAAATACTTTACATGGGATGATCCATACTTGTTTAAGTACTATCCTCATCAAGTCATTGGGAGATGTACCCCTGATAATGAACATCATCAAATTATTTCCTTTTGTCATGACCATGCATGCAGGGGCAATTTCAATTTTAGAAAGATAGTTGCAAAGATTTTGCAATGTGGTTTTTATTGGCCCCATATTTTTAGTAATTCACATACTTACTACATATCATGTGGTAGGTGTCAGTAGTTAGGGAGCATAGGAAAAAGAAATATGATGCCTCTGTACCCCATTCTTGTCACTGAGCCTTTTGATGTTTGGGACATTAATTTTATGGAACCTTTTGCTAACACTTTTGGTCATCTATACATCCTTGTGGGAGTGGACTATGTGTTCAAATGGTTAGAAGCCATACCATGTAAGACTAATGACAACAAGGTGGTGGTCAAGGCCTTAAAGGAAAATATATTTGCAGATTTCAGTACCTCTAGAGCCATAAATAGTGATGGGGGAAATACTTTTACAATAGTGTTAGAGAACTTAATGAAGAAATATGCTGTTACCCAGAAGATTGCTACCCCTTATCATCCTTAGAATAGTGGACAGGTAGAAATGCCTAATAGGAGCATAAAGCAAATCTTAGAAATGGTAGTCAATCCATACAGGAAAGATTGGTCTTTAAGACTTAAAGATGCTTTAGGGCTTACTCTATTGAATTTAGTACCCCACGAGCATGTCACCCTACTTCTTAGTCTAGGGAAGGCTTGCCACTTCCTAGTAAGACTTGAGCATTGAGCATATTGGGCCATTAGAAAGCTTAATTTTGACATAGATATTGCTAGAATCCACAAAAAACTACAACTCAATGAGTTGGATAAACTAAGGAAAATGCTTATGAGTCTACTAATATATACAAAGATTGCATGAAAAGCCATTATGATAGAAAAAATATTATGCAAAAGTCCTTCATCCCAAGATAGAAGGTCCTCTTGTATAATTCTAGATTGCATCAATTCCATAAAAAACTTTGATCTCGATGGACTGGACCCCACATAGTACGTACTATTTACCCTCACAGGGTAGTTGAGATTGACAAGGATGGAAAGAGTTTTAAAGTCAATGAGCAAAGGTTAAAACCATATCTAGAGTTGGTAACCCCTGAAGTGGAAGAAACCTTGCTAAAGGAAGCAACATTCTAGGACTCACCTTAGCATGTCCAATGACACCTGCATCCATCATGAGTCCAATATTCATCACTATCATTCATCATTACATGGTATGTATGTTTGGTTGAAGACATTAAACTTAGTGCTTACTTGGAGGCAACCCAAGGATTTTCTTTAGAATCTCATTGTTCTATATTACAAAATTATCATATAGGGACCTATGTTTCAAAACATTGGGGACAATGTTTAGATCAGGTTGAGAAGTGTAGATATGCATGAGATTTCTGAGTTTTCTTATATTTTTGAGAAAGAAGAGAAGAATTTTGTATGTTTTTCAAAGTTTTAAGGTAAAATTTCCTTTACTATGATGAGAACTGGATTTTCAGCAGCTTAGTATTTTTCCTATTTTAACATCTTAATAGAAATGTATGTGGTTAATTCTACATATTATTCATGCCTTAAAGTATTTTATGAAAGTTAAATCTCAGAATACACTTACACGATGCACAGTCTAGACTAATAGATAGTTATGACTTAGAGACCTTGAGGAAATCAGTTGAGACTTATACCCAAGCGAGTATTATAGACAATCATTTTTCTGAGGGTTATATATAATTTTCTATTTTCTTAATTGAACATAAACTTTGAGAGATCCTAGTATCTTTGTTTTGGTCAATTGCTAAGAAACAATATGAGTATTAACTTTCTTTCCTAAATATTTGTTTAATCTAATAGGCTTTAAGAAACCTAAGAAATGATATAGGCCATCCTTATTTCAACTCAAAAACATAAAGCCTACCTAGTAATATTATACCACTAGTTAGACCCTTTGAACCTCTTGTTAAGACTTTTCTTTCCAAGACCCACTTAGCTTGACTTAGAAACCAAATATAAAGTATCCATTACCTATCTTTCAAAAATGAGTAGAGATGGTAGAAAAAGTTTAGAAAAAGGATAAAAGTAATAGAAGCGAAAAATATCAACGTGCTCACAAAAAAAAATTCTTTCCTTAAAGAAAAAAATAATACAAAATGAAGTATTAAAAGAAAAAAAGTAAAGTAAAAAATATAGAAATATCAACAAAAAGAAAATTGAGGAGGAAGGAAAAGTAGAAAATATATTCATTTTAGTACAAAAGAAAAGTTGTCCAACATTTATGGAAGACCTCTACTCAGATTAGAAAATTTAAATCCTTTTTTCCTTTCTTTCAGAACTTGTCCTAAGATTGTGTTTCATCCTATCTAAAGGCCTATTCATCTTAAGGTAAAAGATAACCTTAATGAGGATATAAATATCAGGGAATTAAAGGGAACTACGCTTACTAGTCTTGGTAATGGAAAGCATTCTTAGGGATCACAATTCCTTTATCATTTGTGCTTATAAAATTGTGTGAACCATTAGTATCATTGGATTCCATCACATAGTGAGAGAATTTTGTTTAACCCTTTTTTTCTTGGAGAGCTTTAATTCTGAGTGTATACTAATGAGAAATTGAAGTCAAAACATCATTCCAATAGAATACAAGCATATCTACTCAGAAGTCTTGACTTATGTAGCTGTACACACACTGTACTCTAAGATATAACTATAATAAAATGACTTTAGTATGTGGGTAACTTGTGGAATTTATTATTCATCTTTGTTAAGTTGTTAAAGTCAGTGGAGTGCTAATGGATGAGAATTATTTCTAAGATAAAATGAAGGACTTGGCCTTATGGAATTTTGTAGATATATTCATTACAAGCCCTCATGAGGCTTAACTCAGCCACTAAGGGTAACTAGGGGTTTAAGGTCTTGTTACATGTGCTAAATTCAATTGTGAGTACTTATGCAAACAACAACCATTTTTATTTTCATGATTTTTTGCATGTTTTGCTCAGGATTAAAAAAATGCTAGCTGGGGGTTGTGATAAGTGTTTAATTTTGTGCAAAAAGAACCCAATTAGTAGTCCATGTGTTATAAATTATAGTACAAAAGTACATGATTTTTTCATAATTTCATAACACTTGCATTTTTGAACTAATAATTCAAGAGTTTGATATTGGAAGGTTTAGGAGCTAATCTAGAGTAGGTATGTGAATAATTACAATTTTTAAGATTTAATTAGGGGTTTTACACTTTTGTAGGTTTTGAGAAGATGATCTAACAGGCAAGATCAAGAAAGATAAGATTTGAAGATTAAGATTACAAGAGAGCCAAAGACCTAAATTTAAATGCCCAATCAAAGTTCAAGATCATCTTAAGGCAAGCAAGAAGATGATGGGAAGATCCAAAGGTGACTAAAATGGGTCTATGCAAAAAATCCATGCAATTCCACCAACCTTGCGTGAGAATTGGAGCCACGCATGCAAGTTTCCTAATCTAGCAAGGAAACCTAAGGAAGCCACGCCATTCAAGCCTCGAAACCAAAGGACATAGCCACTCAAGCCATTAGGCATTGACCCATCAAAGTGAGCCACTAAGCCACATGATTGCCATGCCACATGGAGTCACACAATTGGAGGACTTTTAGAAGCAATTATCCCACACTAAAAATGTGAATTTTAATTGATAATTAAGAGTTTGATGGAGATTAATATATGGTCAGATATACATGCATAGGTGGACTAATCATGAGAGTAACCAAGTCAAATTTCCTCATCTTTCCCTCTCTATTCCCCCTCTTTTCTCTCTTTCCTACCCGCCACATGCTATACTTAGAAAGGGAAGGAGTTCCATGCCACCTTCCTTGAAAAGTGGGCCTCCCCCTTTCTAATTCCATCCTTAAAGTTCCACCTCATCCCACCTTCTAATTTCATTCACCACTCAACTACCTCATCTTCCTATCTCTTTCCTCCATCTTTCCTATTTGTTTCCACATTCTTTCCATCCAATCAAGTGAGACTCCTTAAGAAAAGGGATTCTAGCCACATCCCTTGAAAGGTGGTGCCTCCCCCATCCTTTTCTTTTATTTAGAAAGTCCAACTCACCTCACTTTCTACTCTTCTATCTCTAATCAACCACCTAACTTTCCTACCTTGAGTTTTAGTTCTAATTCTCTTAGTTTTTCGTAGGATAGGGTCTTATCAAATTGGAAATAAAAAACTCGATAAAACCCCATGTAATTCCACACATAATTGAAGTAGAGGGGTTGCTTCTAACTCCTTAAAATCAAGCACATCTAGTTGGAGATACTCTTAGGATTTTGGAATTCAACACCTTGGCTGCTTACCTTGTCTTCCACACCTTTTCCTTGCTTTGTTTCTTTTGTTTTTGCACTTCAATTCTAGGTTGGTACCTTGCTTTACTTCCTTATTTTCATTTTTTGTTTGTTACTTTTCTTATTGTTTATTTCCATGTGCATAATTCTTCCTTGAGTTCTGCATCCACATCTCTTAACTCTCTTACTTAGTTCCTCTAGATCCTAGGCATCTTCTTTCTTGTAGTGATTGTAAGATAAAAGTATCCTTGAACCATCATGTTTCTCTTCATCAATGACCTTGTTTCTCACTTAGATTTATAGTTAGTTCATGTTACTTCTTTTCCATCTTTATACTTTCATTCTCTTGATTACTATTTTGGGCTTCACATGCATGTTATCTAGGATTAATTTGAGATTGTTGGAGTGTGTTTATGATTTTGTTTGAATCAAGTTCTAAGCATTAGCAAAATGTGTGCAATTTTAAGGTTGTCATTTATATACATCTGCACGATATTTGAGTGTAATTTCCAATTCAATGAATGAGCATTGTCACTATTTGATCTAGAATTAAAGTACTTCCAATCTTGAGTTATCTTTCATGAATCACATGTACCATGTCTCAGTTCATGCCTCATTTGATTTAAATTTAATGAGCACCATATTTTTAGAATTTTACCTTTCACGATTCATGCATAATTTACAATATTCCATACACTTTATCTACTTGATTTGTTAGGAAACCATTTAGACTTTTAGATTGTTTAGTTATTATTTTGGTTAGATCCCATGGTAGCATGCTTTAGTTCATGCATTCCAACCATTTTCTCACTCATGAACTATGTGCACAACTCCATAGGTCATGCTCAAGTGATTGGGTGATTTGCCTTTAAGTGCTTTATTGTCCCATTGTTTTATGATAGTTTAGCATTACTTGTTTAGTTTTTTGCATCTTATTTTAGCACTAAATGTTTATTAATTTAGTTTTAGATAGTTTAAGGATTAGGAAAGGGTTAGTTTAAGAAGGTTTCATTTTTTATCAAGTTTCCTAGATTCATTCATTCTAGTTTTGCATTAGTTTCTCTCATTGAATGGTTGTTAGTTTTGAAAGTTTCTATTTCCAATGAAAATCTTAATTTTTAGAAAGTTTCCTTTAGTTCATATTTCTAATTTTATGCATGTTTCCCATTCCACATTGTTTAAATTCCTAGTTTAATAAAAACTCATCTCTCTTTGGCTAGGCTAAGTAATCTAAATAAGACCCAATCAATTGAAAATTTTGTGAGATTCCTCATGGGACAGACCTCCCTCATGTGCAATTACTACTTTGATTCATGCAGTAGTGAGTAATTCTAAAACATACACTAGAAGACTTTAAGGAAATCTCAACCATCCATCCTAGGGCTTAAGCATGAGCTAATGGAAGATAGAGAGAGCAAATAAATATGAAATCCTAGCCATATTATCCTTATTGGAACTTCAAATAAAAACCTTAAGTTGAAAAGATCTCCACCACCCATTTTAATCAAATAGCTTGCAGTCATCTCAAATTTCTAAACTCCAACACAACCAAAAGGCCATTCCATGCCTCCCACCTCTTTTCCTTCCCATTCCCACTTATTTTCCTGAATTTCTCCCCTCCTTCCTATCCTCTATCCTCCCTTTGCCTACTCTCCTTCCCATTTTCCCATATTTCCTTTCCTTTCCACCTTTTTCCCTTCCTTCTCACCTACATCCATATCCCCATGGATTCCATGCCTCCCCTTCTTTCTAGCCACTTTAAAATAAGAACATCTCTAAAATAGTGCTTTAAAGATAATATAAAATGAATTTTAGAAATTCTAATTTCTTTGTCATAAGGCTCATTTAATTATATTATAATGGATTCTAGATCAGAGGTTTTGTTTCTAAATGATTTCATAATTTCTAACAAGCTTCCTTTATTTTTAGTAATTTTAAGAATTAAATGAATTTTTGGCTAGGTTAAAGTGATTAAACCAGACCTTAGTTAAATTTGTTTATTAATAATTTTTGTGGTTCAAGCCGTACTTGCACAATTGATGTTATAATAGAGCTATGTGCTCGTGCTTATTTTAAAAATACATTACTTTTTTAGAATAAAGTACTTAAGCTTTAATTAACTTCATTTATTAAAGAGTCCTTATGGAATCAACCTGTATTCACCAATTCTATACTCCACCAGAACCATGCACTTTTGGTAATAATTAAAGCACATAAGTAGCATCATGTCATGATGCCACAAAAGGAGGTGGTGTAATCCTTGAGGATGACCAACATGTCTGCTCACATATCCACAAACAGAAGGTAAAGATACACGTAGAAGAAATTCATGTTCTAAACTTTGCTTGATTGCATATATATATATATATATATATCGACACTAACTCTCTAGGACCTCTTGAATCACGCAAATAGTAGTTTATTATTTGCTTTACAGCAAGTGTATGGGCTATTGTAGTGTATAGCATGTTCAAGTACAGGTCAGTCCCACAGGGACTAGCTTTCAGAATTTAGAGTTTAAATAAAATTTAATTATTCAAAAATTAAAATTAATCGACAAAAATTAAATGTAAGTGCAATCAGACTTCAGATGTATTTAATCAATAAAAATTATAGTGGTCTATTTCAAAAAGACAGAAATTTAACCATAAAAATAAGAAAAAGTCACTTCCATAGATTGATTGTCATCAATTTGTTCAGATTTGGTCTCACAACTTCGATCAGCCTACATCAATCTCTTTTTGGTGCTTTTATTTAATGATCCACGGGATGGATTAGGCAGATTCTCAAAATTTGCAAAGATTTGGTCTAGATAAGAAAATTGAGCTATAACGGCTTAGATCTAATTTTTTATTCTCATATTGAAGATCAGGAATGATAAACATGCTAAGAAGTGTCCTAAGAACAAGATCTAAAGAGTAATTTAAATTCTGATGTGAAATAGTTGAAGAAATAAAGAGATCTTGTTTGTTAAAGTAGAATCATTAATGAGGTAAAGCCTTAATCAAACAAGGTATGGATTAGACTATTCCTGGAATTGACTAAGAACAAGCAAAATCAAGATAACACAGAACATAGATAAACAAAAAGACAAAATAGACTAAAGGACAAAATAAGGATTCCAATGAGATTTTAATTTTTATACTATGGGCATTTTTGGAATTTTTTTAAAATTTTGGTTTTAAATGAAAAAATATAGAGGGAGCCTGATGAAAGAAAGAAGATGGTGATGGAGGGGGAAAGGGAAGAGGAGGAGGAGATGAGGGGGGGGAGAGTTGAAACCTGGTTCAGGTTTCAATTCTTTGGGCCAATGATGTCAGTTATGTATGAAACAGAAGGCTAGTGCATGATGCAAAATAGAGGAGATGACCCAAGAAGATAGTGATGGAGGAGAGGGCATCAATTGGCAAAGGAAGACGGTGAAGGGCATGGCTGGTGGAGCAAATTGGTGTCATCCCATGCTGGTTGTCAGACAGTGGCAAGCTAGAGTAAGATGACAATGGGCTGGGTGATACTGGCTTGGGCAGAGAGAGCAAATGACCATGACGAACGACCGATGCCAGTGGAGAAAGTAGTTGGGAAGGGAGGAAGGAGACACTATGCTAGGTTGGTGATGAACATACAAGGAGAAGTACGGTGTGGGTGAACAAGGAAAGCAAGGAGGTTGGTATGGTGTGGAATGGATTGGTAAGTGAGAAGGGAGTGTTGAAGAGCTGGGGATCAATGGAGGGAAGAGTGGTGATAGGCAGATATAAAAAGGAAAACAGTAAACGAAAGGAAAGGAAAGGAAAGAGATAAGGAAAACAAAACAATGAAGAGAAAGAGGTAAGCAAAGGAAGATAAAACTAAACTAAAAGCTCCCCAAGATTCCCATAGTTTCCCTCTTATGAAGCCTTGCTCCCTTCTCATTCCATTCCCCTGCACTTTCTTTATCTTTTCCTTATGGTGGGGAGTTAGTTTCTTATTAGTAAACTTCAATATCTTTAAATCATATCCATGATCTCCTCTCCTTATTAGAATTCATTTTCTTTGAGAAAACCATCCAATCTTGCTTTGTGAGTGGTCTGGTTGGTTCAATGCTTCCTTGGATAATTTGCACCATTGATTAGTCATCCAAACCATGATCTATTTGATCTGTAAGATATAAGACTAGATTAGAGTCATCTAACTGTACATTAAGCATCTAATTAGCTCGGATGATCATCTGACTGCTACTTTTGACAAATTATGGTTGGATGGTCAATTTGAGCTAAAATTCATACTTTTTTTCCAAAAATTAATAATTTAATTAGTTAGATGATCTAATTAAATGCATAACTAGGGGTAATTTGGCCAAAATTAAACACTTAACATTTTTCCATGACACATACTGCCAAATGAATTTAATAATTATCACACAATATCCTTTTTAGATGTTAGAAGCCAACCAAACCCCCCTAAGCATAGTACCAAGAGAGTCCAGTCTCTCCCATGACAAACTCTAGTCATATAAGCTCCCAAACACATCAAATGAAGCATGACCATAGTCATGAACTCTCATGAGCCAAATAAATCTCTCAAGTGCATAAGCTCTGCTCACTCATTAACTATCATGAGTCACACAAGCACAAACAAAGCATCATGGTATATACCACATTAGACATGGCATATTTTGAAATGAGAGATTAAACTCAACACAAATCATTCATATTGATCTCATGTAGAACATCCCATAACCATAGCTCTTTAAGTCCTTTAACTCCCAACTTTTCATGAACATAGAAATAGATTTCAAAGTAAGGAAGTTAGGTTTTACAACTAGTCCAAGTAAAAAATTCCTAGATTTAATCCATCTACCAACATCAATCTAATTGGTATTTACATTACTTCACAAATTCCGGGCTATAAACGAATAAAATTAATAGTTATGGGATTTCTTTGAAGATTGATAATTTTTAAAATCTCATTTAAAATGAAATTTTCTTGATGTTGTTTTAATTGAGAAAATACAATTTTCACCAAAAACATACACCTAAAAACTAAGAGTTTCTTTTTGACAAGTATAATTGAAATTGAGGGAAAAATTATCCAAATCTTGATGAAAACATAAACTTAGCAATCTAGTTTCCACACCAAATTCACTATAATTATTTAACACTTTATTCTTTATAATTCAATAAAGATCCATGAAAATTTGAAGCTCAAAGGAACTTAAAATCTCCATAGTTTTCAAGCTTTAAAACTATTCCATAAGGAACTAGAAACAAGCTTGGATATTTGTCCTTAGAACTCATGATTTTTTTAGCTATTAGCATGAGATTTTTTACAAATATTCATCACTTACAAACACATATTGAAACAAAATATCAATAGAAAACTCCATTCCAATAACACCTAGATTGCATAATAATTTAGGGTTCAAAAACTATATATAAGCTTCAAATTTTTTACACTAAAGTACCCTTCAAAACACAATGAATTTCACCCTAAAAACTAATATTTTTCTCATATGTATTTTACACATGTTTAATTCATTCAAAACAACAAAATCATGGTATAAATTTCTAAGAAAAATTATCTCCTTTATTCTTGCAAATTATCAATAACAGTAACATCGCATCATTAGGACTAAAACTACATGTGCTTACATCAAGCTCTCTTTTAACTCTATAAACATATAATCCATAATATCCCTAATTTTTAAATATGAAATTAGGAAAATTTTGGATTATATTAAATCAGGATAAAAGAGAGAATATTAAAATTGCAATCTTTTGAGTTTTAGAAAATAAAATTTTATAGATATCAAATCAAGTTTTGAAACCTCTATATTTGTATTTGACTCTAAAAGACAATTTCAGGGACATTAAGTTTGCTAAAATCGAAGTTTGGATGAATAATTTGTGGTTTTTCTCATGAAGGGTAATTTAGTAATTTCACAAGTGGGCCTTGCCGGTAGAAATTTGTGTGGGACTTTCATGATACATTGGAAACCCCTCATAGATTATACTTACTAGTTTTGACCAAAATCATGATGTCCGAAACTAGCAAAACCTGATACTTAAATGAAATAAAATAAATAAAATACTTAAAGGAGGGGCTAGAATTGATACTGGCACCCCTCCCCACTTAAGTGGATTGAAAAACAGATGTTAGGTCTGTTCCCAAACCCGGTGAAGAGGAGGAAGGATAAAAAGAGGAAGAAGAAAAAGAAGGAAGGAGAGAGAGAGAGAGAGAGAGAGAGAGAGAGAGAGAGAGAGAGAGAGAGAGAGAGAGAGAGAGAGAGAGAGAGAGAGAGAGAGAGAGGAGGCCCTACTAGCCAAAAAAACAAATCACGCCAAAGAACAGAGGGAAGTGGGGGTTCTCAGGTTACTTGGAGAAACAAAGTTTGCCAGTGACAACAACTAGCCAGATCTCTGATCTAGCCTTTCAACTGACTCTACACAACTAGAGGAGAAAAACCCCTTTGATTACACCACCATCTGAGGATGGACGACACAAGATCAAGGGGGAAAGTTGCATACAAGAACAGTCACCAAAAAATCAAATGAATTGCTTCTTCTTTAACGATGTTTGGAGGTTGTAAACTCTACAGAGGCAGGATTTCCACTTACAACCTTCATTTTGTCTTGATCTATCCACTATTTTGAGTTGTGTTCGTAAATTCTAGGTTTTAACCAAGATTTGAGGACAATTTTTTATTGCACCAATGCTAGGAGATTGATAAGAACTCTAGAGATCTCTGTCTTAGTTCTGATCATCAAATCCAAAACCATAGGAGACAGGTTTGACCATTCACAATGAATCCTAATCATCAAATCACCTGTAGAAGATGGATATGACCATTTTCATTTAATATTAGCCATTGGATCATCTATAAAGACAGATCCGACCACTTTCAACAAATCTTAGCCAGTAGATCATCTCTAAAAGGTAGGCAGACCACTGTAGAATTATATTTTGTACTTATAAACAAATATTAACTGTTAGATGATTTGTTTGTTGATGATTAATGGATGATTGAAACTTTAACTACATTGTTGAGTTTTGATACTAAAGGTGACTAATTTGATAGTTTAATCTTATCGAACACTAGATCAAGATGACCATGGCTGTTGATTGATGGCCCACACAAATCCAACCGTCTAGTTTATGGGTCAATGATTTTAGACACTTATACATTGATCAAACTATAAATCACCATAAATCATATACCAATAGTACTGATCCTCAAATAATTAGCATACTAGATCTTGATCTATCAGCTAAAAACTTTTAATAACATGATAAGATCAAGATCTAATGAATTCTAGTCACGGGATCAACAATTAGAGAGTCAACAACAGATCATGGGCTGATCTATCAATCATTGGTAAATGAATGATCAAAACTCTAATGGATTGGGATGAGTTCTAATCATCTATCAATATTTTAAAAATAACAATTTGACCACCATTCTGTGGCATGCATTTGAGAATACAAATCTAGATCATTGAATGATAATCAATGGCACAAATTTGGTAATCTATGACTTGATAGAAGTCAGATGAGCAAACCATGGATGGAACTACAGATCGACAACTTAAATGGCTAAGATCATGTAATTTTAGCAGTTGATTAGCAATGAATCACTAAAAACAAATAGTTATATGATTAATAGATGATCTGCACTATCAAGTCAAGGTTAAAATCAATTCTTTTTGTAATTGTTAATATAAAACTTGACATTGATAAGAAATCAGGAATATCAATAGGTTGACTAGCTTGATTAATAAGTTAAGTTGAAAAAGGGACATAGCTAAACTGAGAATTTTGTCTAAGAGGTAGGTAATCCGATACTACCAAGTTTCAAATGAACTTCAAAATGAGAAAATAGTTTGTGAACTATTTCCGGTTTACAATGGTTTTTTTTATAATACTAATGATTTGATACATACATATGTTATTTGAGCATATATGATTTTCTTGCAGATTCATGATTTATCATATGTCCTTATTTGACATTCTTATAAATGATGAGTGTAAATTGATATATGATTTTAAGTTCATGTTGCATAACTAATTTTGAAAGAACAATGAAATATTCAATTTAAAGTATTCAAATGTTTACTTTACTTGTGAGACATGAGAAAGATTGTGATTTGCATATGCATGATTTTCATACTTTGAAAAGAATGCTTGAAAATGCATGGTTTTGCATAGGATATGCACATCATATGATATGATTTTGAGATGTATGAATATGAATTGGTTTAACTATTGAGCCATGCATTGAAATGAATATTTGAGATACATGGTTTTGCATAAAGTGTGGATACTATTTTATATGATTTAAGATCTATAATATTGATGTTTTGATGATTACCCATTTTGCAAGTGCTCAGTGAGTAGCTATAAACCCTAACGGTTATGATTTCATTGATGCTTTTGGTAGGCACTCTATGAGTGGTCGTCAGTCCTGATGGATACTAATATGTTAATGCATTAGGCATGTGCTTGGCAGTTGCTCTTCAAGTATCATAAGAACTGGAGGCCTACTATGCGCTATAAATTCTAAAGACCCTATTCAAGGAGGTGCAATTTGTAATAACCCCAATTTTTGTAAATTGATTGAGAAAAATCAATAAAGTTTGAGTTTCAGATATTTTGGGCTGAAATATTAGGGTTATTTAAAATATACTTTTTATAAAAGTATAATCAAATCATAAGATATGTAAAATTGAACTTAAACTTAGCAAACCCTTCAAAATGACTGTAAGCACGACAAATTTCGAATTCGGATGAGAAATCCTTAAGTTTTTCATTTCTTAGACAAAAGGGGTAAAATAGTAATTTTACCCAAAAATCAAAATATTCCAAAAATCAAAATATGAAACATCAAATTTAGAATGTACTGAGAAATACGAATCCAACGCCACTAAGTACACTCAAATCCGAGATCATGGGAAAAAAACCCAAAATTTTATGCATAAAGGCCAAAACGAACCTTTTACACCATGTGGGGCCCACATGGGGACCACCACATCCCCAACAACCAATTTGATCAGCAGCCCATGTGAAACATTGGTCAACAAATATCAACTGGTCATGGGGAAGAAAAATTAGGCATGGGAGCATTGAAGACTTTCATGCCATTTTATATTAAAAAAATAACATATTATAATCATGAAAAAAGACCCAAAATGCCTATAAATACAACCCCAAAAATCCTCCAAAAATTCTCATAAAATTCCCATGAAATTCTCTTCAATCTCCAAGAGTTAGATCTCTTTCCAACTTGTTTTTCTTTTTAGATTAGAATAAGAGACCTAAAATCAATTAGGCACTCTGTTCTAGATCTAATTTGATCAATTCCACCATCCAAAATATTCCAACATATCAATTCTACAAAACCCCCAAAGAAATTTCAAGATCCAACGGTTCAAACAACGGATATTTACAAGAAAGGTGGATTTTAGGCTATATCTTCATCAACAAGGTATTTTTTTAAATTGGACATATAACTGAGGTTTTCTCTCCAATCAAGTAAGTGGAAATCCTTTTCATTGATGTTTAGTATTGTTTTATGTAATTTTTATTTTACTGTAATTAATTTTGGTAATAAAAAGGTAAAAATAAAGTAAACAATAGAACCCTTAATTCTGGATCATGGAGTGCTCAGATGAAAAATCTGACTATACCAATTGATCCAGAAGGATCCAAAACCCCTAGGGTAGAAGTTTCATAAAAATCAGAGACGTTTTGGGCCCCCAATTGAAAGAGGATTGACTGGACAGTCTAGAATGGACTGTCCGATCTCCAAATCAGACAGCGCCCATGACACACGCGTGACGCACCATCGGAACGGCGCGTGTAATGAGCGTGGAGTGTCGTCCCAAGCGTGACGAGGGCGCATCCGTCAAATGAACAAGTGGACGAGCCCAGCGACAGCCCGGTTTGCTGGCGCGTGGACGACGGGCATTCCGCTCGTCCCGTCCGCATCCGTAGACGCTACTCCAGCGTGCGTTGTCACTTACTTCCAGTGGACGCACCCTATGACAGCTTGGTTTGTTCAGCCTGGACATTCTGCCTGGTTCGTTCCGCCCGAACGATCTAGGCCGTCCATTCCTGGGCCCAGATCAAATACAGGCTCTAGGAAGACTGTGAACTTCCAGCTTCAATTCTGGAGTCATCTAAACTCCAAATTAAGATCGAAAAAAAGATATAGAAAGCTTGAAACCTCGATTTTCTTATGAAATGATAAAATAGACATGTTATTCAGTAAAAACTTTCTGTATTAAAGAATTAAGTTTCTAATTACATAGATTTTCAAGATCTGAGATGATCAGATCTTAGAAACATATTTTAATAATGATATACTACTTAAATAAAGTGAGATCTATGTTTAAATTGGATAGATATGAAATATATTAAGGGATCTACCCTTTATGGTAGAAAAACCTTAAAAATACAAAGAGACCCACTTGATCAATGAGATCAAGTGTGATCAGATACTTAGGATGGAAAGAATAAATGCTTATATGATGAAATCCAAGGAAATCATGAACGGATTATGACAAAAATAGATCAATATGATCTTTTGATTTTAATAGGAAAAATTCCCTACATCTAACTAAAATCCTTAATCAAAGGAAAAGATCTAAGATCAAATGGTTGGATCATAAGTAAAGGTTTCTAAAAATGTAAATGTAATTAGTTTTATTTTATATTATTATGTTATAAAGCATGCTAGTGTAACATTTAGAGTTTAGTATGATATGTGTTTCATTCTTATCATAAGGTGCTAGATTTAATTTAGGTACCTTGCCTCATTTTCATTGAATGTTAAATTATGTAGTTTTATGCTTTAAATTTATAATTCATTTATGGTTGAATGTTAATAGTAGATTTACTTGTTATGAGATAAAGAGCATAAAACATCAAAAAAATGTATTCTAATGAGAAAGTAGAGTTTCATTACACAAATAAGAATGGAATACTTTGGACTTAATTAGTAAGGGCTGTAGTTAGTAGGACAATATAAGGATTATCAAGTCCTTGACCCAAATTAGGAAAAGAATAATAAACCCCATGAATGACATTATAAATGTTCATGGACTTAATTAAAATCCATTAGAAAGAGTACTTAGGGTAAACATGCTTATAGGAACCTTATGAAAGGTTGAGCTATGGTCATTTTAGTGAATGATGAACATAGTGGTTAAGGTGGTTATCTAATAGAGCCTCGGTCTTTCCCTACCTTCTGTTGACGTTTGTGAGGTCCAAACGCCTCCTTACATGAGAATTGAAGTAACCACTTCGTGTTCACCCATTCAGCTAGTAAGCCTTAGCCAATTGGAAATAAGAGGAGCAGTCAAGATTTAGGCTTGAATAAGCTACCTTCAACCAGCACATTAACTGGTTCAATAATAATAATAAGAGCATAAAAGTTTAGTAAATTACCTAACCCTAATAAAAATAGTAAGTAAGATAAGGATGATCAAACAAGATCCAATAGATCTTGGACGATCAATAACAATAAGAATAAGAACACTATATTGTACTTAGTATGTATGTTTAGTAGTATACTTGTTATAGTTCATTAGATTAGATAATTCATACCCTTGATCAAAGATGATTCAAGGAAGAAAACCAAGATCATCCTCCATAGGGATGATCCAAGAACTGAACTTAGATCAAAGAAGAACTAGATGATAGAAGATCTAGGACCTTGATCTTTATCAACATGTGTAGATTGTCAATCAAAGGATCTATGAAAGATCAAGATCAAGGAGATGGACATACAAAGACTGAGAGATACAAAAATACTTAGATATGAATGATCTAAAGATCATTCTAAACATCATATCTAGTGATCAATAGGATTGTTCATAATTTATATATTGACAATATGTATGGATGTACAGATTACATACATCAGTCAAGATCATGGAAGATTGGGGAAAAGAGATCAATCCTTAAAGGTAGGAGTATTTGATGAATACATACATGATTTTACTCATGATCTTATGTTGACAAGAGTAATGATAATACTTGTGCTGAATCTCTTGAAAACCTTATGATCCAACCAAACACATATAAGATGGTTAAGGACTAAACTATAAGTGAATAGGGAACTAGGAAATATTTCAGCCCTAAGTAAACAGACATATGGTCTGATATATATGAAATATATTTTACATACAAGCTTGGAGGCTTGTGAGTTTGTTTTAATAGGCATGAGCCTAGGGGATGCTATTACTAGAGGAGTTATGAGGGTTTGGCCACCCGCTCCTTGAAATTTGATGATATGATGATACCTTGCCCAATGAGAGGCTAAAAGTCGGGTGGTGGCAATTATGGGAAGGCCACCACTGTGAAAGTCTTGCCCCCCCATACGGGCAGTGACATAATATTTTCCACCGTGGTATCAGTGGTGAACAAGGCAATTATCCAGGCGCGCTAGTATGGATCAGACTACAGCATAGCAACCTTTCTGATTATTTTGCACTATGATGCATATGGGAATAGGCATAGTGAAATGCCTTATGTTATAGCATAATGAAATGCTAGGTAATTGTATATTACCAATGTTTCCCAAGAAGGGAAATTCCCAGTATAAGATTAGCTGTAATAGTAAATTCTCAAAATCAAGAGAGTCGATCAGCTTAGTTGGGAATGATATTTGACTACTTTCACAAATTTAACTAATTTACCCATGAAGGGTATGTATGTATATAAATATACATAGCTTGCAAAGTAAAGAGTATGTTTAAGGATAATGAGATTATGAAGTATTAGAATTACATTGTCAATGTTATGTTTCTTGAATCCCCTACCAAGCATTGCTTGCTGAGATATTGTACTTGTTGCAATATCTCAGATCTAGGGAAGGAGAGTTAGGAGCTAAAGACTATAGAAGACTTGAAGAGAATAATCTTCAAGGTATACCCTTGAAGACATGTATTTTTCTTTGTTGAGAGTTTTATTGTATTGTGAGCTTGAGTTTTGGATTATGTAATTTGGACAAGTATTGTACTAGATTTGGTCATCTTGTGAACCACTGGATGGATCCTGGAGTTTAATAAAAGTATATTCCTTCAATGGAATTTTATTTTGTACACAAATTGTACTTATGTTATGTATGAAGTGGTGACTTGGGTTTTCAAAACAAGTTCTAAAGAAAAGAATTTTCGCTGTTTTGTTTTGCAAAAAAAATTTACACTCTTAAGGGCCCTGCCTTTTAAAATACTTTACAAATCATGTTTCAAAAACCCTGGTCATCACACAATTGGCCACTGACCTCTAATATGATATGTTATCATGCCCTGCTATGGAAACGGCAGGCGGTAGGAGTTAAGTTCTCATGGGGAAGCACTTTGAATGGGTAGCCAAGTAGCCCCCAAGAGGTCTAGTGAGGAATGACTGTGAGGTATCCACAAGTTGATGTAGAGGCTACGGTAGTTGCCGGTGGGTGACGGAAGGGCCCTACTAGCTAGGTGTATGTGTGTTGATGAATATATGGGTCATATCTCGAGAGTTAGACCTCATCCAAGGTGGCAGGACTATATGCCATCATGATTGGAGTAATTAGTTTTCCATAGTGATGTGGGCATGGATTTGTGCCTTATGGATCGATGGCTATACGCCTTGATTTCGACTTCATCTATTTTGATGACATTAGTTTAACGAACTTATCAAAAAAATTTGGGCATTGTGGATGATTTGAGATCACTAGTCTTTCCTCATGGATTTTCACCACACGTGTATGAGATTGATTTTCACATTTATGATTTCAATTTGATTTGATGCAAAAAGAATTATTTGTACTTAAGAATTGATCAATTTTGCTTTTGAAAAGGATGAACAACTTTTGGTTTTATTAGACTACAGATCTGTACAATGCTGGGTTCCTAACAATTGGACTTCTAACATTAACCTTATTGACTAACTTTATGTTTTATCCATACTATGTTTTCACGTATATATTTAGCTACTAGGATTTTAACACATTGATTCTTCTAAATTGACAAATTTACCCTAGTTAGATTTACTAATGTGTTAGATGAATTGAGCATTATGAGTGATTCTGCACGATCAAATACTAATTCATACCTGACATGTGTTGTCAAAAGACATTTTGTAGCATTTATTTTACTATCTATGATTTGTTTTTACATGATGAACTAGTTAATTGAAATACAATACATTTTATTGATAAAATAATTGAGGTGTATATGTACATAGAAATGAAGTTATTAGTGGTTAAAATGACCGACATGTACTTTAACTAATTTCTACTTTGAATTTTAAAGGAATCATATATTACTTGATTTGTGAAGTATGATGCAGATTTGTGGATGAAATACATACGTATATATATACATTCATATGTGTGCTTATGATGCATTCCATGTGATGGTTTATGGTTATGCGATTTTATCATCAGAGAAACCTTTCTTCAAATCATTCTATGTGCATGCCGTGTTCGGTTTTTGTAGTATTGGATTATCTGTTGAGTATGTTGTATACTCACCCTATCATTTTTACCATAGGTTAGGAAAAAAATAATTAGAAAGGAGATTAAGATTTTAAGAAGGCCATATGTTGATTAAAGAGGATAAGAAGTGAGGTAATCTAGAGTTTAATTAAGAAACTCAAAGTGTGTTAACTATTGGGTAATACTTTGATCTTATACATGATTTAATTTGTGATTGGGCTGTGTGTGATAAGTCCCAGGAACGTTAGATGTTTTTGTTGAGGAGATGGAGTCTCCAATCATGTTTTAAAATTCAAATGAATGTTTATTAGGTACTTCGCATATTATGTCCAAAAAACAAGGAAACTCTATCGAATTTTTGGTAGAAATGTAGCACTCATTTCACTAAAATCCTTGTTTTGAGAAAAGAAAATTGATACTTGGGGTTTCCAAAATAGATTTAAGAAAAAGATTATTTTGCTGCATTACATTGTTTTTACGAAATTGCTTTCAAATATGGATTATTTCCATATTAGGAATTAATTTTTCCTTTAAAAATGCAGATGAAAACCTCGGATGTCATATAATCTTTGCATGAAAATTATATGCTAATCATATTTATACATGTCTTAAGTCATCATATAAAAATCATGGTGATCCCACAAGAAGATCAAATAATTAATGCCCATGGAAAACCATAAATGCCCAACGCATATAGCTTATTTTAGAAACTCATGCAACCTTAGCTAAACCCATACAAAAACCTTATATCTTGTTTGAAAACATATATTTGTTTATAAACCACTGGTTTAGAGAGTTCCAAAATCACCTACCTAAAGATCACCAACTCCTAATGCTTTTGATGGTCTTCTACTCCACTCTTGAATCACACACAAGCAATATCTCCTCAATAGTTCAATGCTTCTCCACCTTTTCTCCTCTCTCTCTCTCTCTCTCTCTCTCTCTCTCTCTCTCTCTCTCTCTCTCTCTCTCTCTCTCTCTCTCTCTCTCTCTCTCTCTCTCTCTCTCTCTCTCTCTCTCTCTCATGTTGGTAACACCAGCATAAGAATTCCCTAAGGTTGGACATCCGACACTTAAATAGATTTTGGGGTTGCTTAAGTGGGTCTTGACTTAATGCACAAGGCGCCCCATGTTGCTAATTTGATTAATATGTTTTTAATCTATATGGAAATCCTTACTCAACTAAGATACTCCCTCTTAAACACTTAAAAAATCTCTCTTTTAGCCTCACATTCCTTACCTAAGTTACCGTATTCCATTTCCATGCTTAGCATGTACTTTCCTAAATACTAGGTGGATGCCCCACTTAAGTGCCTCAGCCCTTGCTTGGCTACCAAGCATTCTAGCTTGGGCAACCCTAAGGACACGTCCTACTCACTTTCTAAATTGGTTAACAATGTTAAACACTTGACAAAAATCCCATTTGCTTCCAAATTGATAGATAACATAACCAAGATGAAATCCTAACCACTCATTCAACATGAAATCTTGGACATTTTATATGATTTTTTTTTAATTCAAATTGAAGTGAAATGTGAATTTGGAATTCCATATTCTAGGTTTCAAGGAAATGAAATTTTGAAAGATATAAAAATTCACAATCAAAACCTTAGTAATTAGAATGTGATTAGAAGAGATTTCCAATAGCACTAAGAATCCTAAAGTCAATGTTCGGAAGATAAATTCCGAATACTATGAATAAGGGACCAAAATTGACAATGACAACCCTCCCATTATTTTAATTTTGTCAAAGGGGGTCAATATGTAAGAGGAGAATACAGCCCACTGTACGGCTAGCTGAAGGCCTCTCTCTCTCTCTTAACTGAGCACCTCAACATCAGATTTGACCAACGAGATAGAATGACACCATGGCCATTTTCTTCTTCTCTTGAGATGGAGATAGAGAAAGATAATATTTTTTTCTCAAAATTCACTTGAGAAATTAGAAATGTCTAGAGGATCAATCAAAGAAAACTCACTTTAAATCCACAATTCACATCAACAATTAATAGGATTTAGTGAAGATCTAATGAAAAATCAGATTTTTGGTAATTATGACTTTTTTGGCAATTATCTAGTCACAATTTTCCATTTTTTAGTGTTAAACACTGATGAAAATATTTTAGCATATTTTCTTGATTTTTTAAGCACTTTTCATAGTTTTTGAAGAGATTACCATCGTCAATGACAAATAGAATCTGATTGTCCTCTACGACAATGGTGGCCATTTTTTGGTGGCTCCCAAATAACAAAAAACATAGATCGATGATCCTCTTTCCTTAATCTGCATACCAACAATGTCAAAATTATTTTTAAGTTAATTTGATATTTGTAAACAAAGATTCTAAGGCAAAAAGGAGATTTGCAATTACATTAAATTAACCTTACGTGACTTTACAAAAGAAAAATATAAATTGATTCTAAATTAAGGAATTAGATAGACCACTAATAAATCAAGATATTAACCTAAACACCATCCAAATGTTAGGGGGGTAAAATTCCAACTAATTAGGTTGGAATTACAAAATTGGTAAATTGTTGTCCACGGTACAATTGTAAAATGTAGCCTGAGTAGGGTATAATTAAAAACAAGTTAGTTAAATACAGGAGTTAAATTGAATTTAAAAATCAAGTGGACCCAATCTTGATCCATTGGATTTGGGCCATCCACATGCATAAAACCTCAACTTGAATATAAAATGAAATTAGAAACTTAGGCTAAAAAAATTTCTAGCCATTAACAAAGAAGGAAAGAACGGTGGAGAGATGGGGAGAGCAAAGGAAGAAGGAGGAGAAAAGGGGGATTCTATTGTGAACCTAGGAACTAGAAGGAGGAAGAGAGAGTGGGCTCAAGTAGGGAGGAAAGCTATGAACATGGTGAAGAAGAGAGCAAATAGTCTGGGAGCTGGACATTGAAGAATTTTTTGCCTGAGTTGAACCTCTAGGCAGAGAGCAGGAGAAATCTATAACTCAGGAAATCCACTCGTCCAAAGCTCTAATTAGGTAGGGGATCTTATAGGGTAAACTTCTAATGGAATCTTGGATTAGCCAAGCTTGAAATTTACAAATTTCTGCACTTAGATTTGCAAGTTACAGGTTTCCTATAGGTTGAACCTGTAGCTTGCAAAGTTTTGAGTTTTAGCTTTGATTGATGATGAAAATTTTCAATTTTATGTTCTTTTTCTTTGCTCAATGATGCTTCGTGAGTCTACTATATGCATGCCAGATTGTAGCTAGTTTCTTGATGGATGTAGCATGTTTTTATATGAAATTTGTTATGCTCTCTGTTCTCTCTTGACTACTGGTCATGGTGAGCAAGGGTGTTTATCTTGTTAGCTACCTCTATTGTAGCTTTATGTTAACTCGCATGCACATCAATCATTTGCAATATAGTATGCTAGTAAGGTCAATCCCACAAGGAGTTGAACGAATGTGATACTAGTGGTCACTACTTTAAATTATCTAACCTAGCCAAAATTTAAGAGAATTTTAACCAAACTAAGGATGGAAATTAACACATGGAAATGAAAATTATACAAGAATTACAAACATACTAAAATTGAAAACTTTCTTAAAATATGTGCTTTCTAAAATAAAACTTTTCTAATTGAAAACTTTCTAATTTTGTGACTTTCCTAAACTAACAAGTTTCCTAAAATGAAATTTTAACACCTTTCCATAGCATGAAATTAAGTAACTAACCTAGGAAAACATGCATTAGACAACTACTTTCCTAATCATGCAAATTCTAAAGCAAGCAATTAAACTCATGGAATGAAAACTTTAACAACAAACAACTCAAACAACAAAATGCAAACAAACTAATCAAGAACAACACTACTAACTACTTTTCCTAATGTGATTGAGTGCAACAACTTAGATCTAAATTAATCAAAAACTCACGCAAAACCATGCTTGATTGAATGAACAATGAAATCAATGAAATATGAAAGAAAAATCCAAGTTGAAAGTGTCATTCAAACTTCAACTACTAAGGCCTTCAAAACCATGCATTCCATCTTTGGATTGGATGCATAGTTTCATAGGTCTTTTGATTGATGTCATTTCAACTCAACTCAACACTTACTCAATATATCCTTAACATGCAACAGATAAATCAGAAATAATCATGCTCACTCATCAATTAAAAAGTATTCCATTAACCATCAACAATTGTGCATACAATTGGTTACATGAAAGATGTGTTCAACATTTGGAAAGCAAGCATTATGTTTTCACTCAAATTAAATCCAAAACTAGATCTCAATAATGATTCCTCCTTCAACAAGCTTGAGATTCAAGGGAAATTTAAATGGAATAACAAGGCAAAACTCAAAGGAAACTAAGGAAACAAGGTTAGAATTTAAGAAAAACTTAAGAGATAAATCCAAGGTAATGGAAAGCAAAGGGAAAGATTAGATTTAGGGTGACTTTCCTTGATTGTTACTTCAAGGGAAAAACCAGCCTTGAAACTAGTGCTTAGGCAAAGAAAACTAAGGAAAACAAAGAACAAACTAGCATGAAAGCACTAAGATCAAATAAGAGAGTAAGATGAACTAACCTTTGAAGGATAAATAAACATGAGCTAGGCATGGCACTTAAAGAAATGCCTCACACCTTAGGAAAAAAGTAGCAGCCCCTCAAGGAGTTCAATTCCAAAGCAAAGAGAGAGAATGAGAGGTTAGGAAGAGGACATCTCCTTCACCAATGGAGGTGGTGCCTTTTTCCTTATAGAAAACGTGTCTTGCTCACTTAAGTTTATGCTAGCTTTAATAGCTTTTCTCCTATTTTTCCTAGGTTCCCTAATAATAATGTGTGGTGAGGATGAAAACATGCAATTTTGGATGGCTAAGATGGTAGGTTAGCTAGGGTTTCAAAAGAGGAAAGTCTGTGAGAGGGTGCCTGCGCTTTGGACGTGGAGTAAGTGGAAGAAGCCACCTTTTTAAGAAGGGGCATCTCCCCCATCAAAAATCATTATATGCACTTCAAAATAGGAAGTTGGGTGGTTGGTTGAGGTAGGAATGAGAAAGGAAGAAGGAAAGGAGGTAGAAAAGTGGGAGGAAAGTGATGTGTAGGAAAAAATTAGGAAATAGAGGTGAGATGAAAATTTTTTATTGGCTAAATGATTTCGTAAGAGGTGGTGATTGGTTGGATAATTGGGATGGAAGTTTAAGAAGGTGGAAAAGTCTTGGAATGGTAGAACTCTTGAATGGTAAGCCAAATTCGTGGTGCCACTTAGGGGTGTGGTGGAAAGTGAGGAAAAAATGGCAAAAAGTGAGAAAAACATAAAAATTGGAAGACTCTCATCCTATTGGTCCACATGCCAACTTATCCTAATGAATTTTCCCTTAATTCTCTTCAAAATATCTATTGGAATCTCATAGATAATCCTCTTGATTTTCCTCCAATCCTAGCCTTCCATTTAGCTTAGCATAATGGCTTTGATGGCTAACTTTGAGGGCTTCATTGGCTAGGCTTCATTGTTAGCTTAGATGGCTCTCTTAGCTTCACTTCATGATTCAATCCCTTGGCTTGTGTGGCTTGAAATATTTGGCTAGAATTATTTATCTTATGTTCTTTTATGGCTTATATGGCTAAGGTCGCTTGAATGGCTCCCATGCAAAGGTGATGAAAATGCAAGGCTTGCTTTATGGGCCCACTTTGGCCACCTTTAGCTCCTTTGATTTCATCTATTTCTGGTCTTAAAGATGATCTTCAACCTTGATCTCATGTTGGATGGATGACTTTTAGGTTTTGGCTCGATCTTTTGATCTTGATCTTTAATGTTCATCTCCATTTATCTTGACTAACGAATCACCATCTCACTTCCTACAAAAAGTAAAAGCCTCTAATTAAATCCTAAAAAATATGATTAATTACATAATTACCTCATATTATCCTCTGGAACTACAAAATATCAAACTTTTGTTTCATTAGGTAAAAAATGTATGCGTTACAAATTATGGTCTAAACACTCTAATATACCCTTGTAAGTTGTAACACATAGGTAATTAATTCGGTAGTTTTTATGCAAAATTAAACACTTATCAACCTCCTCAAACCTTTATTCTATAAATAGTAGTATTTGGGTTTTCTTCCTTGCTTCATGAACTTGCTAATGATGCATTCAAGTTGTACTACTTGTGATGTTTCCATAGGGTTTTTGATGATTGAAGTTCGAACAAGGTCTGGGTGCACCCTATTTTCTTGCACACAGGTAGGTAGGTGTTGCCCAAATGCAGCCATAAAACTCTCACTAGGGTTCAAATTGAGATAAATTAAAACATAGGTCTTCAAGATCATTAAGTGAACTATCAAATAGCACAAATTTAAATTTCTATTTTAAACTCATTTTAGATCTTATGGTTTGGGGGTGCCAAACAGGGAGGAATGACTTGCAACTTCTTGCACATAGTAGTAGGAAATTAGTGTCATTTCTCCCCCTGTTGATAGCTCCAATGGTAAGTATTGATGCCTAATTTGAAATTTGAAGAAAGAGGTTTCATAAACTTCCAAGATTTTGAACGTAGAAGTGGAATTACAAACTCCATGAGGTGAAGAAACCAATGAACTCCCCTTCCTAGTTTAGTCATGCAAAAAGCAATGTCTTAATGTTTTTACTTGAAATTCATGGAAAAGAACTGGAATTTGAATGAACCAGTAGGCTTGAGAAAGGGCAAACTATGGGAAAGTTAAGAAAAACTTCAATTTTCCAAGCTTTGAAGATGTTTGAAATTAAATAACCAGTTGCACCTAGCTATTGGTTTGGGTTGGGAGTAGAAGATGACTAGAATTCTCAAGTTTCACAAAATTCCAGTTGCAGAACTTCATGTCTAAAATTTGCACTAATAAGGAATTGTGGGAATTCCAAAATTCTAATCAATGGAAAATCTTTAAAATTTAAAGCTTTTCAAGTTAGGAATGTGACTACCACTAATGACCCTCATTACTAATTATATGAAGAATGTAAAACTACTTTTTAAACTAGAATTAGTGAAGGGCAAAAGGGTAATTATCTTAGGGGAAATTACCAAATTGCCCCGAGGCCAAAATTCTAAAAACAAAAAGTGATCACCATTAATTGAACATCATTCTGATAATTGTAAGGAATGAGAACCCATCATTAAGCCAAAATTTTGAGAAGAAAAAATAGGTAATTATCCTAAAATAAAGGAAATTACATAATTGCCCTTAGGTTGAAATCCTAAAACACTTAGAAAGCCAACTGGAACCATTACGCGAACTGCACTTGCAAACTCATTTAGGCTCAAATACATAAGGCTTAGACACAAAAATCACTTGAATAACCCCTAACTTAGTTATTAGGGACACAATACGTAAAAAGTTTAGTTTATTATGCCTTCGCTTTAATAGCTCAAGGTACATTATACCTACACACTAAACATTAGCTCATCTAGAACATAGTATTCAAATTCCTCGTAACATTTAGATTAAAATGAGGCAAAACACTTAGTTATGCTTCGAGTCCAAACCTTGGTTGATTATAATAAATGACCTTAGGGATGGATTAGTTGAGAGATAATTATTGGTAGGACAAATTCATGATAAGCACTAAGGGAGCACTAAGTAAGACATGAAAATAATAATGAATAGGGAAATACCAACTAAATGACTTCACTATAAGTTAAGAATGTTATTAACTAACTACTTCATACTATCAAACATAGGATGGCAATGCATGACACTCTATCATATTCATGATTTAGAGATTTCCATGATTTGAACTAATGGGTTCACAGATTGGGCTAAATGATTTCAATAAGTCTGGAACTTTTGTAGACGTTTAGCTATAAATGACTTCAAAAATCTAGAACTTATAAAGTAGTTTAGACCTAAATGACTTTAAGAGTTATGGGCTTTTAAAGTCATTCATGTAAACAACTTCAATATTCATGAACTTTTGAAGTTGGCTCAATAGAATTTGTTTTTTAAGCAACTTCTATTAACATCTTTTGTTGACTTAAAAAGCCTCTAGTGTAGTAGTGATGACACTCCATCACATTCATGATTTAGAGATTTCCATGATTTGAACTGATGGGCTTGCGGATTGGGCCAACGGCCAAAAACATTTTTTATGAGGACACTTATGGAGCACCACTGGTGTGATATTTGAATTCTTTTATGGGCCATGGATTTGGTTTCATCAATGATTTTGGTAAGCACTCTATGAGTGGCTATAAGTCCTTATGGATGTGATTTTGTTCATACATAAGCTGTGCAATACGAGCAACTATAAGCCCTGGTGATTATGGATTTCATCGATGGCTAGGTAGGCACTCTAAGGGTGACCAAAAGTCCCAATGGATATAGATATGTTAATGCTTAGGCATGTGCTCCATGAGTAGTTGTAAGTCCTGTTGGAAGTGGATTTCATTAATGTTTTTGGACAGGCAACCTAGGAGTGTCCTAAGTCCCAGATTGCTTGGTAGATGCACTAAGTCAATGTGCAATAACTCCTGGAGAGCTATGTTAGGAGGCGAAGTTGGCCATTGACCTCTAAGATGATTTGATACCAACCCTGCGATGGAGATGGCGGTCAATAGAAGTACCTTCTCATGGGAAAGTGCTCTAAGAGGTAGCCAGGTAGCCCCTATGAGGTCCGATGAGTCATGGTTTGTGTAGGTATCCATGAGCTAATGTAGAGGTCACGGTAGTTGCTAATGGGTAACGATAGGGCCCTACGAGCATAGGTGTTTGTGTGTTGTTAGCATGCTGTACATGTCCGTCATTCTCAAGAGTTGAGACAATTGGTCCCTAATGGTAGGACTATATGTCACTGATGGCCCCTGATGGTAGTATATTATGCCATTGATGGCCCCTGATGGTAGTATATTATGCCACTGATGGTCCCTAGCAGTAGGACTAAATGCAGCTGATGGTCCCTAGTGGCAGGACTATATGGCATTAACAATCCCTAATGGTAGGACTATATGCCACTAATGGTCCTTATTGGTAGGACTATATGCCACTGATGGTCTTTAGTGGTAGGATGGTATGCTACTATAATATGGAGCAATCAGTTTTCTACAATGAGGTGGACATGGGCTTGTACACTGTGAATTGAGGGCTATGCACCTCAGTTCAACTTCTTTGGTTTTGAGCACACTGATTTGACAGATTTTTCACTTACTTCGAGCATTTTGGATGATTTGAAATCATCTGTCTTTATGAATCTTTGTCGCACATGTGTTTATCACACTTTTCAAATATTATATATATATATATATATGTATGTATGTATATACGTATGGATAAACATACGCTTATACTTATGATATTACATGCTCTATTTTATGCGTTCTAGCTTATATTAATTTTTCACCCTACTGTGGGTTGTTGTTTTTGCTCACCCCCTACAAAGAACATTTTAGGGAATACTCTAGGTAGCTCAAGAGTGAAAAATATAGGGAAGACGAAAGTACTTGGATCTACACAGATGTGAGGAGATTATGATTTAAGTGTAGTTCCTTTTGTTAGAATACATGAGTAGGATTACATTTTGAGATATTGTACATAACTTAAACTTCTGTTGACACATTGGATGACATTAATATGAGTTGTAGTAATTATTTTAATGGTTTGTGTGGTTTTACTTGTGATAGTATGAGTGATCCTATGGTATGTATGTCTAACCATTCTTAGGTTAGAAGACTATTATTTTACATATATGTGGAGGTTTTACCGTAACTCCTAGAAAGGAGTTGATTAATTTATCAAAATTACTTACGTATTATCACTCTGATAATGTTTTCCAAAATAAGGAAATTTTTGCTATTTTCCACTTAAAGTCAATAAAGGCTTGAAAAACTCAAGATATTACATATCTAATTTGGATTATAAATTTCATTATATTGTATCCTATATTACTTTTAGAGGATGATGTGGACATCTAAATTTCAATTCAAGATGATAGGAAATTGGAATACTAAATGTTGAGAAGTGATGCATGTGGATCTCAGAAACCATCACATGAGGTGGGTTGTTCTAACATCATTAAGTTTTTTGTATATTAAGATTATAACCAAATTATTGATATTAGTCAAATACATATTACTAATGGATTTTAATGAATTGACAAATGGTATGGTTGCAAATGTGAAATGGAGTACTCTTTATAGATGAACTAAATGATGTACACTCTTTTGGATGATGATATTGGAATATTTATATGGTGCATGATAATTAAATTGATATTTATGATTTTCAATGATAAAGAGACGTCTCTAATTTTATTCAAAACAAAATGATGGTTCATCAAGTGAATCGCATCACATGCATAAAATGTACAAAGTATAAAATATAGAGGAGACTTTGCTTAATTTTTGATAGAAATGAATGGCTTATATCAATGTGAAATCCTTAGTTTAGAATTACTAACACTTACATTTTTATTAACATTTCATGGCTTTAGTTTTCCATTTCGGTTCTATGTATAACTATGATGTGACACTTGGTCTATATTTCAACAAGTGATTTATCTTCTTACATGTAATTGAAGTTTGAGTCATGATTTATACTATGGATAAGCAATAAGGGCAATTGTTGAGGTCCAGTGCAAGAGGCAATTGCAAGCTTTTAGGTGGAAACTTCTTGGTAGTAGACTTCTAGGTGCTCATGGTATAGTTTTGATTTGGGTTGAGATAATTTGTGAGATATTTTTACATGCATGATTTGATTTATGAATTGGTTTTTGGCATGTATTTACCCATTGTTAGCTTATATGCTTTGATATTAATTTTGCATGGAATTGTGTATTGGTAAGCTAATATGTTCTAATGTTGATTTGGCTTGGGTTTTCTATTGTTAAACTGAGAAGTGATTTCAATGTTTTATCATTTTATCGTTGAATTATGTATCTTAATAGTATGGATTTTTCCTTCACATGGATATATTGTGATTTAACTTGTACTAATGTTGAACATGGATAGATTTAATCTTAGATGGATTTAATGCTAATTGTGTTAGACGTGCTTTTGTTGTTATAAACACATCTTGTTCTCTAAAACTAATGATTTGGAATCCCTTTTGGACATGGATTTATGTGAATGATCACATTTGATGTTAATAACCTACAAAATGCAAGCTTTGCTGAGATATTGTGTTGTTTACAATATCTAAGATCTAAAGAACTCAACTTAAAAGAAAAGAAGATCGAGATAGAAGGAACCTTAGACAAGGACAACAATAGCACGAGGGCATACTGACAATGTAATTATATGAACTTTAATTTATCTTCTTGGACATGTATGTATATACTTTTATACACTTGTACTGTGAGCTATGACTGAATTGAAAAATAATAAGACATGACTTGAACCACTTCAATATAAAATCATATTATTTTAGAACTTCTAAAATGTGTTTTAATTGGTAGAGCTAACACTTGACATTTTGAAAAAATGAATTTCAAGAAAAATGTTATAAATCATTAAAATACATGAGTCACACATAATGCATCGTAATGAAAATTGGAAACATATAGTAAATACTAATGCATAAAAGCTATATGAGAAATTAAGGATGCATGGTAATCATAGCATATTCTAACAAAGGAAGAGTAAATAAGAATGATTAAGCTATATGGGAAACATGGAATGAAGGAGGCTTTCTCAAGTTAAAGTCATGAAGATGAGGTTATGAAAATATACAATGCATGGATTAAACATAGGCAAAGATTTAATCACTACATGCAAATGAATTTAAGACATGGAGTAAATCAAATGTCATGGAAACATGAGAATGCTTTGCTAAAAACTAATTAATGGATCAAAATGATGAGAGACTTAGAATTGAATGCAAAAGGAATTACAAACTTAAATCTAACTAAGAAATCAAATGCAATTAGTGTTAGAATGACTACGACTTGATAATGGAGAACATGCAAAATTGAACCATACAAGGAAATTGATATATGCAATTTAGATATCCTAAGTAGTATTATAGGATCATCATCACACCATCATCATCATCAAGACCTTATCCCAATTAGGGGTCAGCCACATGAATCTTATTCCTCCATTCCTCTCTATTAAGTACCATGGCTTCATTTAGTCCCTAAGTTTTTAAATCTTTCCTCACCACTTCTATCCAAGTTCTTTTGAGCCTTCCCCTTGCCCTTTTAGAACCTTCTGCTTGCATTTCCTAACTCCTAAGTGGTGCTATTTTCTATCTCCTTTGGACATGTCCAAACCACCTAAGTCTAATCTCCCTCATCTTGTTACCAATTGGTGCTACACCTAAATTTCCTCTAATATTTTTATTCCTAATTCTATCCTTTCTTGTCTTACAACTCATCCATATCAACATCCTCATTTTTGTGATGCTCATCCTATGAGCATGATATTCCTTAACTGCCCAACACCCTGATCCATAGACCATGGCCAGCCTTATGGCCATCCTATAGAATTTTTCTTTTAGTTAGAGTAGCACCCCCCGATCACACAAAACTCCATATGCACATCTCATTTCTTCTAACCTGCTTCGATTCTCTACGTAACCTTCCTCTCAATCTCTCCACTCTCATCAATCATTAATCCTAAGTACTAAAAGTGGTCTTTTACGGGGACTTCTTGGTTATCAATCTTAATTGGTGTTCCACTCTTACTCCTCTCCTTGCTAAAATTGCATTCCATATATTCTACATTAGTTCGAATTATTTTAAATCCTTTAGATTCTATTGCTTCTCTCCATTACTCTAGCTTTGTGTTTACACCCTCCCTTATCTCATCAAGTAAGATTATATCATCTGCAAATAGCGTGCACCAAGGGATCTCCTCCTCTAGATTTTTGTTAACTCATCCATAACCAACGTGAAAAGGTAGGGGCTCAATGCTGATCCTTGGTGCAATCCTAGAGTGGGAGGAAAATCATCGGTCTTGCCACCAGTGGTCTTATCATTTGTTACCACTCCCTCATACATATCTTTAATTATGTCTATATACCCCTATGAAAGCCCTTTCTAGCCTAACACCATCCATATTAACTCTCTAAGGACTCTATCATAAGCTTTCTCTAAGTCGATAAAGACCTTGTGGAGGTCTTTCCTCCTCTCCCTATATTTCTCTACCAATTGTCTTAGTAAGAAAATAGCTTCTATGGTAGACCTCCCAGGCAAGAAACTAAACCAATTCTCTGATACACTTGCTCATGCTATAACCTCTTGTCAATCACACTTTCAAAAAGTTTCTCAGTGTGGCTCATAAGTTTGATCCCTCGATAATTAGTGCAGCTCTATATGTCTCCTTTATTTGTATAAATTGATACAATAGAGCTTTTCCTCCACTCATAAAGCATTTTCTTTGATTTTATAATCTTGTTAAACAACTTGGTCAACCAAACTACCCCAATATCCTCCATATGTTTTGAAACCTCTATTGGTATAGCATCGGGCCCCATGGCCTTTCCTATTTTCATCTTTTCCAAGGCCTCTTTCACTTCAGGTATTCTAATCCTAAGTTCATTTCTATAATATCCAATGCTATTTAGATTTATAGTATTTTCAATCCCTATATTCTTAGAGCCATTATTATTTAACAATTTTTGAAAGTATGTTTCCTACCTTTGTTTGATCTCATCATCTTTGACTAATACTCTTTGATCATCACTTCTAATGCACCTAACATGATCTAAGTCTTTACCCTTACAGTCTCTTACTTTTGCAAGTTTAAACACATCTTTCTCACATTCTCTTATTCCTAGTCTATTATAGAGCTCATCATATGCCTTAAGTTTAGCCTCACTTACTATTCTCTTAGCAATCTTTGTAGCATTCTTATATTGTTCATAGTTTTCATTATTTCTAGTCTTCTGCCATGCTTTGAAATACATTCATTTTTCTTTAATAAATTTTTACATTGTTTCACTCCACCGCCATGTTTCCTATACTAATTGCCTTTTACCTTTAGATACTTCTAACACATCTTTTGGCACTTTCTTAATGGACTCAGCAATATTAATTCACATGGTGTTTACTTTAGTTTCATAGTTCCAATTTCCTTCTACCATAAACTTATTTTTGAATGAGGTTATTTTCTCTTTTTTTAAGTTCCACCACTCAGTTTTTGGATACCTATTAAGTTCATTTCCTTTCTTTCACCTTTTGATATGTATTTCCATAACCATTAACCTATGTTGTGAGGTTAAACTCTCATCGGGTATCACCTTAGAATCCTTACACATTGATCATTCAATATTCCTAAGTAGAAAAAAGTATATTTGGATTTTATGAAGTCCACTTTTAAAGGTTGTTAAGTGTTCATTCCTCTTCTTAAAGTGTATTTGCAATGCCAGGTTATATGACAAAACAAAATCAAGGATAGTTTCCCCCATCTCATTTCGTTCACTTATACCATACCATTTGTGTATTTTATCATATCCTTCCTTTTCTTTTTCTACATAGCCATTTAAGTCTACTCCCATAAATATCCCCTCAGTGTCAGGAATTTCTTGCATGACTCCCTCCATATCTTACCAAAACTATTTATTGATTATATCTTCTAACCCACTTGTGGTGCATATACACTTATAACATTTATGATTTACTCTCCTAAAATAAGTTTTATTTTTATAATTCTATCACTAATTCTTTTAATGCCCACAACTTTATCATTTAATTCTTTATCGACTATTATTCCTAAGTCATTTATGTTATTATCCTTTCCTACATACCATAATTTATACACATCAATTTCTCTAGCTAGGGCGTTCCCCATAAGCGATGCATTGCATCAGATCCCGGATGCGGTGAAAAATGGGCAAGGGTTGCTAGGGCGTTCTCCCAGAAGCAACGCGCTACATATGATCCCGGGTGTAGTGAAAAATGGGCAAGGGCTGCTAGAGCGTCCCCTCGGAAGCGACGCGCTGCATTAGAACCCAGGTGTAGTGAAAAGTGGACATGGGTTCATACCATGGAGGTCAAGAAAGGCGATAGTAAATAGGATATCTCCAAAACATAAGATTCACATCGCTACATAGAATATAGGGACACTGACATGTAAGAGTTTGGAGTTAGTAGACACAATGAAACGTAGGAGACTCAACATCGCTTGTATCCAAGAAACCAAGTGGAAAGGGGCTAAAGCTAGAGAAATAGATGGGTATAAATTATGATACGTAGGAAAGAAAAATAGTAGAAATGGCGTAGGAATAATAGTGGATAAGGAATTAAAAGATAAAGTTGTGGACATTAAAAGAATCAATGATAGAATTATAATAATAAAAATGATTCTAGGAGAGCAAATTATAAATATTATAAGTGCATATGCACCACAAGTAGGGTTACGAGATATAATTAAGAGACAGTTTTGGGAAGATACAGAGGGAGTCATGCAAGAAATTCCCAACAATGAGGGGATATTTATAGGAGCAGACTTAAATGGCCATGTAGGAAAAGATAAGGAAGGATATGATAGAATACACAGAGGGTATGGTATAGGTGAACGAAATGAGATGGGGGAGAATATCCTCGATTTTGTTTTGTCATATAACCTATCCATTGCAAATACACTCTTTAAGAAGAGGGATGAACACTTAATAACCTTTAAAAGTGGACTTCATAAAAGCCAAATAGACTTTTTCCTACTTAGGAATAATGAACGATCTATATGGAAGGATTGTAAGGTGATACCCGGTGAGAGTTTAACCTCACAACATAGGTTAATGGTTATGGATATTCATATCAAAAGATGGAGTAAAAGAACTGAACTTAATACACATCCAAAAACTAAGTGGTGGAACTTAAAAGGAGAGAAAATAACCTCATTCAAAATAAGTTGATGGTAGAAGGAAATTGGAACTATGAAACAGAAGTAAATACCATGTGGACTAATATGGCTGAGTCCATTAAAAAAGTGGCAAAAGATGTCTTAGTAGTATCTAAAGGTAAAAGGCTATTAACAAAGGAAACATGGTGGTGGAATGAAACAGTGCAAAAAGCTATTAAAGAAAAATGAATGCATTTTAAAGCATGGAAAAAGATTAGAAATAATGAAAACTATGAACAATATAAGAATGCTAAAAACGTTGCTAAGAGAATAGTAAGTGAGGCTAAACTTAAAGCATATGATGAGCTCTATAATAGACTAGGAACAAGAGAAGGTGAGAAAGATGTGTTTAAACTTGCAAAAGTAAGAGAACAGAAAGGTAAGGACTTAGAGCATGTTAGGTGAATTAGAAGTGATGATCAAAGGGTATTAGTCAAAGATGATGAGATCAAACAAAGGTGGGAAATATACTTTCAAAAATTGTTAAATGACAATGGCCCTGAGAATATAGGGATTGAAAATACTATAAATCTAAATAACACTGGTTATTATAGATATGAACGTAGGATTAGAATGCTTGAAGTAAAAGAGGCCTTGAGAAAGATGAAATTAGGAAAGGCCATGGCACCTGATGGTATACCAATAGAGGTTTGGAAGCATATGGGAGATATTGGGCTAGTTTGGTTGACTAAGTTGTTTAACAAGATTATAAAATCAAAGAAAATGCCTGATGAGTGGAGGAAAAGCTCTATTGTACCAATCTATAAGAATAAAGGAGACATTCAGAGCTGCACTAATTATCGAGGGATCAAACTTATGAGCCACACCATGAAACTTTTTGAAAGAGTGATTGAGAAGAGGCTACGACATGAAACAAGTGTATCGGAGAATCAATTTGGTTTCATACCTGGGAGGTCTACCATGGAAGCTATTTTCTTACTACGACAATTAGTAGAGAAATATACAGAGAGGAGCAAAGACCTACACATGGTGTTTATTGACTTAGAGAAAGCTTATGATAGAGTCCCTAGAGAGTTAATATGGAGGGTGTTGGGTGTTAAAGGAGTTTCTCAGGGGTATATAGACATAATTAAAGATATGTATGAGGGAGCAGTAATAAATGTTAAGACCACTAGTGGCGTGACTGGTAATTTTCCTGTCACTGTCGGATTGCACTAAGGATCTGCATTGAGTCCATACCTTTTCACATTAGTTATGGATGAGTTAACAAAACATCTGCATGAGGACGTTCCCTGGTGCATGCTATTTGCAGACGATATAGTCCTACTTGATGAGACAAGGGAGGGTGTAAACATAAAGCTAGAGTTATGGAGAGAAGCATTAGAAACGGAAGGATTTAAAATTAGCTGAACTAAGACAGAATATATGGGATGTAATTTTAGCAAGGAGAGTAGGAGTGGAGCACCAGTCGAGATTGATAACCAAGAGGTCCCCATGAGAGACCACTTTCGATACTTAGGATCATTGATCCATGAGACTGGAGAGATTGAGAGGGAGGTTACTCAGAGAATCCAAGCGGGTTGGAACAAATGGAGATGTGCATCGGGTATTTTATGTGATCGGCAGGTGCCACTCAAACTAAAGGGAAAATTCTATAGGATGGCTATAAGGCCGGCCATGCTCTATGGATCAGAGTGTTGGGTAGTTAAGGAACATCATACTCATAGGCTGAGTGTCGCAGAAATGAGGATGTTGAGATGGATGAGTGGTAAGACAAGAAAGGATAGAATTAGAAATGAAAATATTAGAGGAAATTTAGGGATAACACCAATAGGTAACAAGATGAGGGAGATTAGATTTAGATGGTTTGGACATGTTCAAAGGAGGCCAACAACGGCACCAGTTAGAAGGAGTGAGGCAATACAAGTTGAAGGTTCTAAAAGGGCAAGGGGAAGGCCCAAAAGAACATGGATAGAAGTGGTGAGGAAAGATTTAAAAACTTTGGGACTAAATGAAGCCATCGTATTTAATAGAGTGGAATGGAGGAATAAGATTCATGTGGCCGACCCCTAATTGGGATAAGGTCTTGATGATGATGATGATGATGATGATCAATTTCTCTAGCTTTAGCCCGCTTCCACTTGGTTTCTTGGATACAAGTGATGTTGACTCTCCCTTGTTTCATCGTGTCTACTAAACTCCAAACTCTTCTTGTCAGTGTCCCTATATTCCAGAGTATTATAGAATGCTTAAGAAAACGACTCTATTGTTTGTTCTTAAAAGAAGATATTTCATAGCAAACATGATGGAAACAAAATCATTCTTCCTTGAACTTTATTCAAGAGAAAAGATTATGAGAAAATAAAACTAAAAATCAAATTGTATTCTAATTTAGGGCAAAGCATCAAATACATCATGCTAGATTTTTCCCTCTGAAGTTCTTTGATCTTAGAGTGTTTCCTTAAAAAGAAACACCCTTGAAAGGGTGTCTCTTTGGCACCACACTATTAGAAAATGTAAATTCAAGTAAACTAAAGAAAGTTACCATAAGTTCTAAGGGGATCTATCTTGGAATTTAATATCCCCATCCTTGAACTTCAACCTTCATGGAAACAAACTCACTAGCTAGAGCCCTAAGAGCCCAAAATTTTCCATTAGGATACTTAGGACTTCATCATGGGATTCAAATAGAGAAAAAGGAAAAAATAAAAGTAAGAGATAATTGACTTGAAGAAATGTTATGAAAAATATTCTTGGGAAAATTGTCTTCCTTCTACAATTTAAAATACCACTTTTTCATTAAAGGGGGATTAAAGATTCCATCAATCCTTGAAGCTTTTAAAGGTAAGAGGAAAAATATGTGCACAATTAGAAAATAAAATTGGAATAAGAGGAAAATTCTAGTTAGAAATCTTATTTTATCTTCTAAATAAAAGAATGAGATTGGAAAATAGAGTAAAGAAAAATGTTGTCCTTTTCTAAGAGTGAGAATTAAATTCCTAGGGATAGAGATTCCACTATTCAATATGGATATCAGTTCTTATTTACATTGTAGTTTAGGGATTAGGGTTCTTGCTTTGAACATCTAAAAATTTTTCTGGAGTTTTATCAAAAATTAAGTCCATAATCCTTAATTTACATGCAAGAGAAAACTCAAAACTAAATAAGAGAGAGAATGAAACAACAAATGATACAAAGAAGCTAGAAAAATACTTAAAATGAGATTTTCTATCTCATTCCTCCATTCTATGCTAATTCATGCCCCAAATGAGGTAGATCTTCTATTTATTGAAATCATGGATGACATAAGTGGTAATTCCGGGCATAAGGGCAATGGAAAGACTTATTTTTTAGGTTTTTTTCACTATGAATTTCTGATTGCAAAATCTAAAGGGCCTAGACATATCCACTATGTAATGGTGTTCCACTTTATGATTTTTAATTATTGCCATCTTGATCTTACAATTGTAAAGTCAAGTTATCCTATCTTTATAAACATCCAAAACAATGTAATTGACATGAATGAAGGGCTGAGATTGATTCTAAGTGATACTTTAAAATTGTAAAGTGGGACTTTACAATCGTGAAGTCCACATGTAAAAATTTGGAAAACTTGGTTTTTGGTTTATTCTTTGGTAGTTTTTTGGTCATTTTGAATTCTTCTTAAGATGTTCCATTGCAAAATTAAGTGGGGTCCATTCATGGTGTGAAAACAAATTAAGGACCTACAAAAATCATTAAAGTGGTCCAAAACTTAATGTCCATACATAGTTTGTTTTTAACAAACTTTATCCATTCTTTTAAGACTGCCAATAGCAAGAGATAAAACTGGTATCCAGGGATCATTATTTCTTAACTTCTCTTTAAAGTTGGAAGGATTGCATTTTGATTAAATAGAAGATCATGGAAGCCAAATGTTTTCAATTGGAGAAATGCTATCTGGACTGAGTTTTGGGGACCGAGTCCATGACCCTCCTATTGAAACCCCACCTTTGGCTAATCTAACCCATTTATATATCATCTTCACCTCCCCCAATTGAAGAGTATTTTAGTATGATAATTGCTTCTAGCTATTAGTTTTCTCTAGCTTCCTCAGTCAAAAAGTTCAGTGATTGTGATTAAAATATTTTCAATGGTCATGATTAAAAAACTTTTGATAGTAAAAACTAGGAGGTGGAAGTGTCAAATGGATATGAATGTTTCAACTAGCCTAAATTGGTGAGGGCGAAGAAGATGAATGGATCAGATCATCTAGGGTTGAGACTGCCTAGAGGGAGAAATGGTGAGGTTATGGAATCAGTCCCAGAACTCAATACTGCTAGCATTCTCTTTCAACTTCTAGCTAGAAAATAATACAGCAGGATTACTAGTGGGCTCATTTTTTTTTTCAATGAATCTAAAACGTTTATCTCAGAGATCATCTTGTGGATGAGCATGCCCCAAAATTTGTACGCAGCTAAATACTGGAAGCCTCTAATTTTGGGCTTTAAAGGGAATGTTAGGAAATCAATAGGCAACGATGCGTATCCAACAATAAACCCTCCAGTTTCAGAAGTCAAAAGCGTAGAACATCTCCTAGTGGAGGAATTTATTTATCACTCCGGGTCCCGTGCACCTTTTTTTTTTTTTTTTTTAATAAAGCTCAAATTCTATTAAATATAACCAAATGAAAGACATACCTGCAATAATAGAAGACTGACCGTATGTAACAAATGACACTTATTAAACGACTTCAAAATATTCAAACATTCTTCTTCAATCATCTTGGGGTAGCTTTCCGTATCAGAACGTGCACGGGAACCATATACGAAAACTTCTTGTGTCTCTTTGGAAAACAGTATTTAACAGACATGACTTGTGTCCTACTGCACCTTTCAAATGCAATCCAACCCAGCTTCCAATGAAGCACTTTTCCGCCAAAAGCAGATAAAAAAGAAACCGCCCTTGGTATCCAATTTAGACGACAGAAAGCAGCGACAGAAAGATTACACAGAAGGCTAAAGGAAAAGAAAGGTTGGGACTGAAACTTGCACCTCATCTCATGCGTAAAGTCAGATTATTCTTATCCTAGTGCAAGCAACTCATCGCTTGGTTGCCTAGACAATGAATTTGCTCTCTTAAGCTCAATATAGAACAGCAAGAACAAGAAAAGGACGCCTTCTTCACGACTCCATGACGTGATGTACAAGACAAACAATCAAACAACATTGGATTGGAATGTGGATGGACTCTCTCTCTCTCTCTCTCTCTCTCTCTCTCTCTCTCTCTCTCTGTATATATATATATATAAGGCTTCTGAGCGTCTTCTACTTGGAAGGTGCTTTGTTTTACAATCTCTAGTTGTGGTTTCATGTCAGCTGACAATTCAAGGGAAAAAAGGAAAAGTCCGAAGTTGTAAGCTTAACAGAGCCGGAAAAGGAAATGTTGAACAGTGAAGGTTCGGAAATCGTGTTCTTCGATGTGGAAACAACCGTCCCTGTTAGAACAGGACGGAGGTTCGAGGTGTTGGAATTTGGGGCCATATTGGTGTGCCCAATCAAGCTGGTGGAGCTAGACAGCTACTGCACCCTCATAAGGCCTTTGGACCTCTCTGTTGTCCCCCTAAGCTCACCAAGATGTCATGGAATCACACGTCGTACCGTTGCAGCTGCGCCAAAGTTTGAGGACGTTGCCGATAAGATTTTCACCCTCTTGAATGGTATCTCTAGCAATCGTACTTATAAAATGGACAGTACTGATAACAATGTCAATCAGCAAACATACTTAGATAACTCCCTTGTTTTTCATTTTACCTTTCTTGTGCTATGTGCAACTATAATTGTAATTAAAACCTAACCAAGCGGTTGCTTAGAAAAACTACAAACTCATTTTACAGGGAGAATATGGGCAGGCCATAACATACAAAGGTTCGACTGTGCTCGTATTAGGGAGGCCTTTGCCGACATTGGTTATCCTCCTCCAGTGCCACTCGGGATGATTGATTCACTAGATGTGCTTACTCGTAAGTTTGGTAGAAGGGCAGGAAATCTCAAGGTACGTACGTCATTTGGGGAATGGTAGACAGAAAGCGCCCCTCAGTTTTGCATGAAGGGGGACCTTCGGATGATAGGACTCATTCACCTTATGGCTCTGGCCTCAGTTATCTATTACTTTAAATGGCATCCCGATTGGATAAATTTTGCATCTAAAAAAACTGTACCTTTATATCACCAAAAACAGATGGTTAGAAACTTTTTATGAATTTTTATTTATTTATTTATTTTTAAATTCAACACGGCTTTAATATTCTAAAATCATCCATGATACAACCATTGTTTTCTTTTCATTCCTTAGATATTCAAGGCAAGAGCAATGAGATGAATGGGTCTGGTAATCCAAAGGTGGGGCCCCTTTTATGAAAAAAAGGGAGGTGCTTCTGGGGAAGTGCCTTGTAGAACCTTTGGACTAGCATTCCTCACATCATTTATAGATAATGCTAGACCAAAGGTGCTAAATGGACCTTAGCTAGAAGCACCCAACATTTGGCGTTAAGGGAGGCTTGCCTTAGAATGACCTAACCAGTTCATCTCATTTTTCTAGGTTTGCATAATTAGTAGTTGTAAGTTTGTGAATTTGTTAAGCTTGAAATACCGTATTATTTATCAGAAGAAATAGATAAGTTAGAAATATGTGACAAAGATGTAAATTCAACTTGGAAAAGCATGGTTGATTGTAGAATCATCGAGGGCGCTTCTGGCTAAGGTCCATTTAAGTTCCATTTCTCTCCTTTATATTTGTCAAATGCTACAATTTCGAATTAGAGTCCCAGTAGGTGTCGACTCTCATTAAGCATTCTAAGCAGTAGATTATGGCTTGTCATGATCATGGTGATTAGATTTTGTAGATCTAAGCCATTCATCACGTTGAGAATGGCTAGACATCAAATTTCGTCATCATGAAATGCTTTCAGCCTGTGTGTCTTTCGGTAAAAAATCAAGGCCACTTATTTTTATTTAATATTTCAAAGACACCAAACAAGTGGCTAGGATTGTTCAAATGTGATACTTCTCCTGGCTTACTTAATTTCTGTACGGTTTAAATCATGAATGGATCAGATCTTCCAAAAGAATGCTAAGGGGCAGCATCTACTCCTTAAGATGCTTGGGAGTGTCTACACCTACCTGGACTCTTTGAGATATAAGTTGAAAATGTATTGCATCTTCATTTGTAATCCTGTTATCTCTCGTTGTCATTAAACACAGTTTAATCAAACATTTGGTAATCTTTCTCTTAGATGGGGACCTTGGCCGCTTACTTTGCGCTCGGGCAACAGAAACACAGGTAGACGAAGTCGGATTGCTTAAGTGTTTGTCTTGAACTTACGTCATTTAACATTTCACTGCAGGACTTAATCTTGTTTAAGTTAATGACAGGAGCCTAGATGACGTTCGTATGAACCTGGAGGTCCTTAAACGTTGTGCAACTGTATTGTTACTGGTAATTAATGAATTCAACCATTGCTAATTGAACATTTTAATAATACACCAGAGACTTAACATAAGAACAAGTTTTCAGTGGGTGTGAACTAACTACAGTTTTTCTAAGTTCAGAGTTCTGGTCCACCGTCATACTTTTGATTGGTGATGTCTTGTAAATGACCATCTGGGTCCTTTTTCTATCATAATAAACTCGATTGGCGATCGGAAAAAAAAGCCATAAGCAAAATTTTCCTACGTTTCTTATCTACCTTATGTTTTTGTCTTATGGATCATAGGAGTCGAGCCTTCCCAATGTATTGACTGGTAAAGGTTTAAGTTCTTCTGGGGTCACCACAAGAAGTATGGCCAATGAGAGATCACTACCAAGTTTGGGATGCCACAGAATTGTTCCTTATTCAAAGAGCAAGGTCGGTTTTTTCCCTTGCTTTTGCTAATCTCTAGTATTTCACTCAGATCGTGGACTATATTATACATTATTGTAATGAAAAATAAGCTCATGTTTTGAAACAGACAGTCACCCGAGTGAAGGCAGGCTTGTGTAGGAGCCAAGAGACACAGGTTCTCAATGACATCATCTGCAAACATTCAACATTGCTGCTGAGATGAAAGTAAGTGCTAACCGCTAACAACCTAAAACGCAAGACATGTAGCCGTTCCATGAGGACAAATCAACATCAGAAACTCTTATTCTTTCATTCGCCTTGATCTATGTAATTGTACATCATATGTTCAATCCTTTGTAAAGAATTACAGAGTATCTCTCAAAGGAAAAAGAGAGAAAAGAATGAGTAATTGTGAAGAGGAAAAAGTTTATTTTGGCCTTCTGCAGTGCAAATATAATGCCATAGTTGATTCTTTTCTCTCAAAAATTGATAGTCCTGAAAGGGCATAGAATCTCATTTTCAACGGAAAGAAGAAGAAAAAAGTTAAGAGATTCTTAATATATGTACACAGTGGATGAGTCATCATCATCATCATCAAGACCTTATCCTAATTAGGGGTCGGCCACATGAATCTTATTCCTCCATTTCACTCTATTAAATACCATGGCTTCATTTAGTCCCAAAGTTTTTAAATCTTTCCTCACCACTTCTATCCACGTTCTTTTGGGCCTTCCCCTTACCCTTTTAGAACCTTCTACTTGTATTGCCTTACTCGTTCTAACTAGTGCCATTATTGGTCTCATTTGAACATGTCCAAACCATCTAAGTCTAATCTCCCTCATCTTGTTACCTATTGGTGCTACTCCTAAATTTCCTCTAATATTTTCATTTCTAATTCTATCCTTTTTTGTCTGATCACTCATCCATCTCAACATCCTCATTTCTCTGACGCTCATCCTATGAGTAAGAGTTCCTTAATTGCCCAACACTCTGATCCATAGAGCATGGCCGGCCTTATAACCATCCTATAGAATTTTCCCTTTAGTTTGAGTGGCACTCGCTGATCACATAAAACACCCAATGCACATCTCCATTTGTTCCAACCCGCTTGGATTCTCTGGGTAACCTCCCTCTCAATCTCTCCACTATCATGGATCAATGATCTTAAGTATCAAAAGTAGTCTTTCACGGGGACCTCTTGGTTATCAATCTTGACTGGTGTTCCACTCCTACTCTCCTTGCTAAAATTACATTCCATATATTCTATCTTAGCTCGGCTAATTTTAAATCTTTCAGATTTTAATGCTTCTCTCCATAACTCTAGCTTTATGTTTACACCCTCTCTTGTCTCATCAAGTAGGACTATATCGTCTGCAAATAGCATGCACTAGGGAATCTCCTCATGCAGATGTTTTGTTAACTCATCCATAACTAATGTGAAAAGGTATGGACTCAATGCAGATCCTTAGTGCAATCCGACAGTGACAGGAAAATTACCAGTCACGCCACTAGTGGTCTTAACATTTATTACTGCTCCCTCATACATATCTTTAATTATGTCTATATACCCCTGAGAAACTCCTTTAACACCCAACACCCTCCATATTAACTCTCTAGGAACTCTATCATAAGCTTTCTCTAAGTCAATAAACACCATGTGTAGGTCTTTGCTCCTCTCTATATATTTCTCTACTAATTGTCGTAGTAAGAAAATAGCTTCCATGGTAGACCTCCCAGGTATGAAACCAAATTGATTCTCCGATACACTTGTTTCATGTCGTAGCCTCTTCTCAATCACTCTTTCAAAAAGTTTCATGGTGTGGCTCATAAGTTTGATCCCTCGATAATTAGTGCAGCTCTGAATGTCTCCTTTATTCTTATAGATTGGTACAATAGAGCTTTTCCTCCACTCATCAGGCATTTTCTTTGATTTTATAATCTTGTTAAACAACTTAGTCAACCAAACTAGCCCAATATCTCCCATATGCTTCCAAACCTCTATTGGTATACCATCAGGTGCCATGGCCTTTCCTAATTTCATCTTTCTCAAGGCCTCTTTTACTTCAAGCATTCTAATCCTACGTTCATATCTATAATAACCAGTGTTATTTAGATTTATAGTATTTTCAATCCCTATATTCTCAGGGCCATTGTCATTTAACAATTTTTGAAAGTATATTTCCCACCTTTGTTTGATCTCATCATCTTTGACTAATACCCTTTGATCATCACTTCTAATTCACCTAACATGCTCTAAGTCCTTACCTTTCTGTTCTCTTACTTTTGCAAGTTTAAACACATCTTTCTCACCTTCTCTTGTTCCTAGTCTATTATAGAGCTCATCATATGCTTTAAGTTTAGCCTCACTTACTATTCTCTTAGCAACATTTTTAGCATTCTTATATTGTTCATAATTTTCATTATTTCTATTCTTCTACTATGCTTTAAAATGCATTTGTTTTTCTTTAATAGCCTTTTGCACTATTTCATTCCACCACCATGTTTCTTTTGTTAATAGCCTTTTACCTTTAGATACTCCTAAGACATTTCTTAATGGACACAACCATATTGGTCTACATGGTATTTACTTCTGTTTCATAGTTCCAATTTTCTTCTACTATCAACTTATTTTTGAATGAGGTTATTTTTTCTCCTTTTAAGCTCCACCACTTAGTTTTTGGATGTGTATAAGTTCAAGTCTTTTACTCCATCTTTTGATATGAATATCCATAACCATTAACCTATGTTGTGAGGTTAAACTCTCACCGGGTATCACCTTACAATCCTTACATATAGATTGTTTATTATTCCTAAGTAGAAAAAAGTCTATTTGGCTTTTATGAAGTCCACTTTTAAAGGTTATTAAGTGTTCATCCTTCTTCTTAAAGAGTGTATTTGTAATGGATAGGTTATATGACAAAGCAAAATTGAGGATATTCTCCCCCATCTTGTTTCGTTCACCTATACCATACCCTCCGTATATTCTATCATATCCTTCCTTATCTTTTCCTATATGGCCATTTAAGTCTGCTCCTATAAATATCCCCTCAATGTTGGGAATTTCTTGCATGACTCCCTCTGTATCTTCCCAAAACTGTCTCTTGATTATATCTTGTAACCCTACTTGTGGTCCATATGCACTTATAATATTTATAATCTGCTCTCCTAGAATAATTATTATTATTATAATTCTATCACTGATTCTTTTAATGTCCACAACTTTATCCTTTAATTCCTTATCCACTATTATTCCTACGTCATTTCTGTTATTTTCCTTTCCTACGTACCATAATTTATACCCATCTATTTCTCTAGCTTTAGCCCCTTTCCACTTGATTTCTTGGATACAAGCAATGTTGACTCTTCTACGTTTTATTGTGTCTACTAACTCTAAACTCTTACCTGTCAGTGTCCCTATATTCCATGTAGCAATGCGAATCTTATGTTCTGGAGATACTCTATTTACTATTTCCTTTCTTGACCTCCATGGTATGAACCCATGTTCATTTTTCACTGCACCTGGGTTCTGATGCAACACGTCGCTTCCGAGGGGATGCTCTAACAGCCCTTGCCCATTTTTCACTACACCCGGGATTCGATGTAGTGCATTGCTTCTGGGAGAACGCCCTAGCAACCCTTGCCTATTTTTCACCACACCCAGGATCCAATGCAGCACGTCATTTATGGGGAACGCCTAAGATTGAGTGAATGTCAGTTTTCAATTCACGCCATGTTGGGGTTGCCATAGTTTTAAAAAGCTAAAGATGATTTTAATTAAAATCATCTTCAGCTTCACCCTTGCCGGCTAGCTACCTGATGCAAGGGTGACCATATTTTAAGAAGCTGAAGATGATTTTTATTTCTTCATCACAAACTAATATACAAATGCATATTCATTTGCAAGAAAGAAACAGTAGAATCATCTTCAACTTCCCCCTTGTTGGCTGGCTACCTGATGCAAGGGTGTCCATATTTTAAGAAGCTGGAGATGATTTTCATTTTTTCCTTAGAAACTAATATACAAATGCATATTCATTTGTAAGAAGGAAACAATAGAATCGTCTTCAACTTCCCCCTTGCCGGTTGGAACTTGACACAAGACCCTCCTTTTTTATTCGGGCTTGGGACCGGCATTGGCGGAGTTACACAGTGGATGAGTTATGCACCAAAATTCAAAATCAACCTGATAACACTAGTCTGTTGATTCCCGACATCTAAATTTATGGTCAACATAAAAAACAAAGCACCGACTTTCATTTATCCTCAAAACCTGTACATATCGAAGGCTTATGATCATCAAACAGTGGAGAAATTTTATGCATCACTTATCCGTTCAACCCAACAAGACGAATGGGCCAACCATATGAAACTCGGGTCCAACATCTAAGAGTTCTGTTTTTAAGAGCAAATGACCTTCCCAAGCCGATTTAGGGCGTTGTAGTACTTTTACCCGGGGTCCACCCTTTTGGCAATCTTAACCGCTCATCCTAACCGTCTTACCATACATCTTACCAATGTTTTTCTCTGACCTACTTTGACTAATGAAATGAATGGTAGTAAGGTTGGCATAGTCAAATAGCAGACAAAAATCAATTGGCAGGATCATGGCCCATCTCGGCAAAGACCTTTAAGATCATTCAAGTGCGTCGCCTCACTGCACTTTTACCATCAAAAGCCCAGATGAGGTGCCAAATGAGGTGTAGCAATGAGTCATGTAGGGCCATGGGACAATTATTCCTCTTCTAAAGATCTTTCAAATCCTCCATAGTGCAGCTCCACTCCCACGGCCGATGTACGCCTGACATGTCTTCATCTCTCTCTCTCTCTCTCTCTCTCTCTCTCTCTCTCTCTCTCTCTCTCTCTCTCTCTCTCTCTCTCTCTCTCGTCTCCTCTCCATCTTCTTTCTTCTCTCCAAACACAAACCCAAACCTAAACCTTGACACCTACCATTTGCTTCTACAATCAATTATTTGAGAAAGGAGATTACCTAAACACGATTTAGTAACTGCCATAGAACGAATTTACCTTATACGGGTTTTGATTTGTTTCAGAACTGTAATGCTTGCGTTTGTTATTTTTTTGGCTTGAAGCCACATTGGTTTATGTTGCATTTTCTTCCTATTTATAATGCTCATCTACTTTACATAATAAGAAATGAAATCATTTATGAGTAGAGTAACAAGGTGAGTGCCTGATATTTGTGAATCCTTTGTTTGTTAGTTCATCTAATACATCTGGATGTAGAACGTATTATTATTATTATTATTATTATTATTTGAAGGATTCTGTAGAGGTAAACTGTTGTAGAATGCATATATATATATAATGGGTTCATACCAACTTGTTTTGATTTTTAAGGAACATGTTCTGTTAGGAGAAACAGATCATGCAAAAGTTTCAGAATTGGATTATTTTTGTCTTGGAGTGCTTGGTTGCAGTGGATACTAGCAAATTGTGTGTCATGAGGTGCCATAGATTTTTGTTTTCCGAGATGAGTAGAATGTACGTCTCCAATCATGCCATGTTTTGTAGGTGTTGGCTATCATATAATCACTATTTGCAGGGTGCTGTACTTGAATTTAATTCAAGTGAAAGTAATTTAGTAGCTGAAATTACTTCCTAGGAGTATCTTTTAAAGGATTTCGTTGTGGAATAGGAAAAGGAACAATAAAATCCAATAGGATGACTACTCATCTGCTCGTGAACACTTGAGTACCATCAATTTTCTCTTTCAACCTCAAATGCATTACAGAGAAGTAAGGATCATAAAATATATATTCACTTATATTTGGTTGATAGTTATATCAAATTTTGAAGGTCTAAAGGGTTGCAGATAGAAGCAGTGAGAAAAGATTTAAAAACTTTTGGTAAATGAAGATGTGACACTTGATAGAGGGGAATGGATGAACAAGATTTGTATAGCTAACCCCTATTTTGGAATAAGGCTTTGATGATGATGATGATGATGAGTTATAACAATTATGATAGGAGTTGCCTATCGTAGACTCACAAGGTTGTGACATGGTAGTATTCCTAATTCCAAAGATCAATAGTGGATCAAAAGAGGACAAGAAAAATCAAGTAATGAAAGATCTATATCATCATCAAAAACTCTTGAATTATGTTTTGGACATCTTAAATCTTGAAGGAGTAGACGTCTTGAGTCTTGAAAGAATGAATGTCTTGGATGATCTATGAATGATGTCTTGGATTAACAATAAGGGGCACCTAGGATTCACAATGGATGGATGTCTTGGATTCTCACACATGGACATTTAAAATCAGTCAATGAGAGATATCCCATGGTCCACCCAAAACATTTCTAATTTCACAAGTTGAAAATGTTTCCAAGAAGCCTTCCTTGGTCAAGGTATGTTGACTAGTCAAGATTCCAAAATAGCCAAGATGAAGGAAAGTTAGGGAATTTACGAACTTTCTTATTTGTAAAATATGTGTGTAGGAGTTGCTTGAATGGGTCTAGGCATCTACCTAGTGCGTAGAAAGTGTTATTTAAGAAACACCAAGTTTAGGAAACTCTTGTTGGAAAAGTACCTAAAATTTAGAAGTTATTACTCAGGCTAGGAAATGCTTATATTTAGAAAGTTGCTTATAGTCTTGTAGATTGCTTATTGCCGAGTGTTCAATTTTAGTTAAAAAAACCCTCAAATTAGCATCAAGATAGACCATCTAACTAATTAATTTTACATTATTAGATTAAATGTGCATTATAGCCTCAATTGATCTCCCAACTATTGCTTGGTAAAAATCATCAGAGCTAATCATATGAATAAATTATGGTTAAGATATCTCTAATTAGATTTGTGTTACAAATCAGCCATAGTGGGTGTGGATGACTAAAATCAAGTTAATTGGTACCAAATCTTCCTCATGGATCAAAAGGTTACATGGGTCCCACAATACAAGATGGACCTAGGAGATGGCTCATGGGAACAAATTGCACATGGATAGAAGGAGAGCTAAGGGAATACTGAAGAAAATCACATGGAGAAGGTTCCCAACATGATTCAGAGAAAGAGAAATAGAAAGAAAGGAAGTTGCTTTTAACGTAATTAGGAGAGGATGTATAAGATATTAGAAAAGGTGATTCTCTAGGAGGATTTCTTGGACTGAAGGTGATGCAACTTAGAAGGGGGAAAGACGTGTTTAGAAGTGAGACCTGAGGGGCATCTCTCTCATTCCTATTTGGGGGAGCATTTTCACGTGAAAAGGGAAGTTGCTTAACGTCTTTGTCTAAGAGAAGAAAGGTTGTAAATTTTCCAAAATGTTGGAGGGATTATTCACTTATTAAAAGAGGATGTTTGGTTCGTAAAAAAAGGCTAGGTATTGCTAGTTTTTAGCATGTGTAGCAATCCATTTGGTTTTTTGGTAGTTTTTTTTTCTGATACTAAATAAAGTAGGATGTGGTCTAATTTTCTAAGAGAAAGACCAATCCCAGCCACCACACTCCCAGTTTTCACCCCTTCCATTTTTTTCCTCTATTCCATCGTGTTTTTCCCTCTTTCCTTTTTCCTGTTTTTGTTCATAACCATTCCCTATTTTCTTCATGGTTTTTGCTCTCTGTCTTCACCATTTTCTTCCCTCTTTCTCACCATTCCAGCCTTCTTTCGAATTCATTCTCATCCCCTTCTTCACCTTGTTTTTAGTCTTTGTTTTCTTGTCATTTTTTCCTATTTTACATCTTGTTTTTCCCTATTCATCACTGATTTTGCTTTTGATTTCTCTTCAATTTTCCCTTAATTTCTCTCCTCTTTGTAATCTTCCTTTGTGTCAATCAAACCCACTTTCATTTCACCCAATCCATCCCTTCTTCCCGTCGATTTCTATCATCTCCTTCAAGTAGTTCCCTGCATTTTTCTCTTTCTTTCATTTAAAAGAAAAAACAAAAAATTCCATTTTACCCATAGACCTCCTACTAAAATCTCTTATGTGTCCCTGTTTTGTCTTTTTCACAACAACTCCTTAAACTTTGGAGATGGGCTCCCTGTTCTCCATTACATTCGATTATAGCTTAGTTGAATCAATGGTTTAGGCTTAACAGAAGAACCACTTTAATTGCAGCTTCATTTCTTTTGTGATCTCAAGGCCATCACTTAGATCTTCATTTAAATTCAAATCTTGGATGACCCATTAGCTCTGATCTTGCATCTTGAATTCATACAGTCTATCACAATCGTCCAATTCACAGTTTCATCTATCAATCTAGATCATCATTTTTTCAGAGAAAGTTCACATTATTCGACCATTGAATCAATGATCAGGGACCTCAATGACACAATGATTGAGATTAAGGAAGTGAGATTTAGTTTGTATTTGTTTAATTCATTGTCATTTAGATTCAAAGTTGTGTACTTTTTAGTTAGGTAATAAATCTAAAAATTTTAGTGCATTGTTATTTACTTGTTTTAATTTTCATTAATTTTAGTAATGAAAATTGTATTTAAACTTCCAATTTCCAAGTTGAGTCCATGTGAGTTTGACTCGTACTTGCACACACCATATTACGATAGCCTGTACATTATCAAAAGCCACAATAATTATATGGGAGGGTTATTCCCATCTTTTATAGCCCCTTGAAGCATGAATCAGAGATAGAGTATTTTGAATGTTATTTTATGAAAAGATTTAGAGAATTCTTTACTTTCTTTGTGTTTTCTTTATCTCTTGGAGAGATCTAAGAGTGGTGAGGCCACTAGTTTTGTATCTATAAGGTGGTGAATGTTTTGCATATTTAAAGTGATAAGCTACTTATATCCATAGTTTTGTATCTCTTTGGTGGTGATTATTATGTATTCAAGGTGAGATGAGCTATTACTATAGTTTTGTACCTCTATGGTGGTGATCATGATATATTAATAAACTGGTAAGCTATTTTAATTTATCTTATTATATTTTATTCTATCTAGATATCATGTATCAATTTTGTATTAGAGCTTAAGGCTATGATGGCATTTTTAGCATGGTGCATGGTTACTTCTAGCAAAGATTCTTATGATTTGGAGATGGATGACCTCAAGAGACAAATAAAATAACTCTAAGAACTTCTAGAGCAATATAGCAGTCATGGTGATAGAGGAGGTAAGAAATCAAATGTTGAATCCATTGACAATGACTCAGATGATTCTCTTTCCTTTTTTGCAAGAAGTAAAGGTTCAGATATGAGATCATCATCAAACAACACTCCTAGATGGTAGCATGATTTCACTTTTCAGGAGTGAATGTTGAAGTTCTAGAGTTTGAAGGAAAAATGAAACCCGATGAATTCCTAGACTAGCTTCATAATTACTCTAACCTATCCATTCATTCCAGGAATATAAAGAACTTTAAGCTTTAAAATTAAACAATTAAACTAAAACATGTAGATTAAGTAAGGAAAAAAAATACAACAAGAAAACAAACTAAAGAAGCAACACAAGGAAAATAAAGAAACTATTTCATTAATGGAATTTTACAATGAATTGATACATAAGTAAAAGAAATACAAGGCAAGAAAAAAAAAGGATAGTGAACCTTGAATTTTGTTGCAGGGATCTCTTTTACACTCCTCTTCAACCTATATTACACTAAAATTACTGCCAAACTTTTCTCATCCTTACCCCTACATGCCACTTACCCATAGTTCAAATCTCATTCCAATGATCCTTGGTAATGAAATGCTAGAAAGCCAGAGAAAAGAGGTGCCTAACACTTTTCCTAAAAGACCCCCACCTTTAAAAAAAGGATAAAGAAAATATGAGGTGGAAATATAAAACAAATGTTACTTCTCCTTAGCTAGATACGCTATAAAAGAGGGTAGCTTTTAAGGAGAATGCAAATAGAAGATTAAAAGTTTGTTCATCTTAATGAAGGGTTGGCATAGAAAGAGGCACCTTACCTTAAGTAAGAACTAGAAAAATGAAAAAGAAATTGGAGATAGTGGACCTTGGCTTAAGACTCACCAATTCTAGCCTTAGGAGATGATAATGAACTAGGTACTTACCATGAAGAAACTAGGAGATGATGAAGGAACTACGTACTTATATGTAGCTAACTATGATAGATGACTTTATAGAAGGATTTGGTTCTCCTCAACCATGCTTTAGGATTGGAAGAATCCTTTTCTTCACATAGAAGTAGCACAAGGATTCTCCCTTTTCCTTTTCATTTCCAAATCCCAAAAAACCAAAAAAGAGAAATAATGTGAGGAAATGAAAGAGAGGTAGGAATGTGCATGCACATCTTAGAATGAAGATGCGGGTGGGGGGGTGGGTTGAGGGCGCTGGGGGAAGAGAGTGCTTTTATGTGTAAGAGAGTGGAGGGATGAAGGGTATGCGAGATTAAGATTGGAAGAGGGGAATGCATGGAAATGAGACATGGATGCAGGGGAAAAGGTGGTGCATGTAAGTAAAGGATTGAAAGGAGGATGTGCATAATGACAAAAAGGTACATGTTGTGGTGTAAGGAAGGAAAGAAGGTAGGTGGTGGGTGCTTGTAACTCCAAGGAAGGAAGGGTTAATGAGTAATGCTTGTAAGATCTAAGGGAAAAAGGGAACCAAAGAGATTGGAAGTGAACTGAAGCACCCCTCTCTTCTAGCCATCCACCTTCTTTCCCATCCACAACAATTTCTCATCCAGGTTTCTCCTACATCACCTCATTTAGCCATAGAGGAGGGTTCTCTCATCTTTTTTATCCATCCTTCTACCAACCATTCCCTCCTCTCCACTGGTATAGCTCTCTTAGCCCCACATCTTACCCATCACTTATTCTTGCTTTTTCTTCTTTCTTTTGTTTTGTTGTGTTTTCTTTGTTTGCTCCTGGTCAAATCTCACAGGAGTATTTTTTCTTACTTCTACATCATTTTCCCTATTTTTATCATTGTTTAAACTTTGTTCTCATCGTTCACCTCCATTCAGTTACTGGTCGATCTTCCTCTTGTTAATAATCAATTTTAGTCTCCTATTTGATTACCAGTCACTTCTCTCCCCTATTTAACCTAGGGTTTTCCCCACCAAATTTCTTCTTTGTTTTCAATAGAATTTTCATCGAAAATCCATCTTTTTTATCCTTCACTATTATGGAGAAAACCCAATTTGGGTTTCTCTCAAATCTACCTCCTTCCCTTGGCTTCCCATCGCCTTGTCATTGCCCCTACATTCCCACTTTTCTTCTTGACAATGGATAAGAGAAGAAGAGGAATTTTTAGCAAAAATTCTAATTTTGCCCTCAGCTTGATTTATTTAATTCCTTATATATCCTAATTTTTCCTTATCTCTATTTCTTGTTTATCCTTATCATTGTTTTATCTTATCCACCTTTATTCTATTTTTAAATAAAACCTAAAAATTACAAAGCAAGTTCTATTTGATTAAAGCCAAACCAAATCAATAGTTTAGCTTTAACCAGAAGGACTAATCAATTCTTGATCATTTCTTTCTAGATTTTTTAATTAATTTTTAGATCTTCATCTTAGGATACTTCCTAGGTAATCCAACCATCTTGATCTTAAACTTTCTATCCAAAAAGTCAATCTAAGTGGTCCAACCTTATTTTTTACATTGTTCTGGATCATTAGATTTTTAGAAGATTTGCATAATCTAGCATTGGATTATTAATTAGAGATCTTAATAATGGATTATTGAAGTTTGATTGACTCAGATGTGGAAAGAATTGAAGAATCATGCAATGATCAATCTAGGGAAGTGAATTTCAATTGCTATTTTGTTTAATCTTCTATCTTTTCAATAAGAAATTGTATAATTTTCATTAATTGAATAGATCTAAGATTATATTTCATTGTCATTTAATTTTTATTACTTTTCTTAATTTGTGACAGTTAAATTTTTATTTAAACTCTATCTTTCTTTAAGTCGAGTCTCTATGGGATCAATCTGTACTTGTATTAACTATACTACAATAGCGTGTGCACTTGAGAAAAATAATCAAACAAGTTTTTGGTACTATTGTTAGGGACTGATGATGGAGTTTTTAAAAATTTAATAAAAAAATCCAAAAAATTGAATCCATTTAGCATTCTAGGCATTTTTAAGTGCATTTTCAAAATTTTTAGAGCATAATTACCCTATTTCCTGAATTTTAGTACTTATTGTTATTGTTATTTTGTAGGAAATTGGAAAAATAGAAATTTAAGAAGGATCTCATTTAGGATAGCAAATTTTTTTATTTTGAGTGAATTGTAGTGAGGACGTATTATATTTTTAAAAAGGGTTGTAAGAATACAGGTCAAGGGTGGAACATCTTAACATGGAAGTGGAGTTAGAATGTAAATGTCCCACCCTTGTATGAGAATATCTTATCTAGGACCTCATTGTGAGCAATCCTAAATCCTTAAAATTCCTAGATTAGGGTTTTCATTATTAGAATGATTTTTCATTGTTTGGTAGTATAATTGCATATAGATAACATACGTTATAATTGTTGCATTGTAGGATTTGCATTAGTTTATTATTTTTCATTTTATTTTAGGGCACGTTTGTCTCTTTGAGGTGATTTATATGTTGATGGAATTGCCATGGAGTGTGGAAATTAATTATTAAGGGCACTTACCCCACAAGATCAAGAGTGGATTTAATGACCACTTTTTGGCTTATCTAGGATAATCACCACAAGCGTGTAACCTAGCATTTCAATTTTATTTAAAATTAATTAGAAGAGACCTAGAGAGGCCATCTCATGGAAGGGAAAGGCCCATTGCCACTTTAGTGGCCCTTATTTAACTGATTGTTTTTGTATTTAAACCACTAGCTTTCCAACACATTTTAGGGCTCAAACTACCTACAATTAGTTGAGGAGGATGTGATGTGGTTGGTTAAGTTAGGATCTAATCAGTTAGTGGTGGGATAAGTCTAAAAGAGAGGAGGAGTATTAGATTAGGCTAATCTAAAAGCTTCTCCCCCACACAAATTTAGGAAAATCAAATATTTTAGCTCTTTAGCCTTAGGGATTGTTTAATTATTTTCTTTATTTGTGCATCATTCTAGGCATTTAGGTTTCATCATTTAGGGTAGTTTTTCCCATTAAAAAAAAAAAAAAATTTCTTTCGTTGTATGCATTTTTGAATGCATGAAAAAACTAGGAGGTTAGTCAAGTATGACCATAATGTCATGTAACCAAATTAGTTACCATTAATGATTGATAAAAATTCTAAGTATAACTCACCCAGTGGAAGTAATAGAGGTTAATAAGGCCCTCCACTCATCATAAATGAGGGACCACCACCTCTACTTGATTATAACATCAATGTCCACCAAGGAGGAATAATCATTCACAAATGTAAAGAGATTAGTGAAGGAATAAAAATAGGGGGTGGGACCAAGAAAGTGACCATGGGGACAATGATTTCTATCAAAATCTTCATGGATGAACTTTAACTGATTACCTTCAGCCTACACCACCAATACGCCATCTTGTGTCATTCTTTCTCAGAATGTTGGTGCACTAGAATTGAAAATGAGATTAATCCAATTACTTCCCAATTTCCATGTGTTAGACAATGGAAGTCCTTATTTGCACCTTAAAAAGTTTGATGAGGTATGCAGTACCCAACGTACACTAAGCATTGATTCAGATACTATAAGGCTTAAGCTATTTCCTTTCTCTTTTAAAGGAAAAGGCAAAAATAAGGTTTAATGCATTGCTAGTAGGTTCCATAAGGACTTGGAATAAAATACTAGGGGATTCTTGAAAAAGTTCTTTCCTACACATAAAACAAATATACTCCACTGTAAGGTAATGAACTTTACCCAGTAGGATATAGAGTCATTCTAGCAATGCTAAGGAAAGGTTCAAAGGTTTATTACTCACATGCCCATATCATGGCTATAAACCATAGTGCATCATCAACTTTGTTTATAAAGGACTTCATTTTGACATGTGCCAGTTAGTAGAGATAATGTGTGTGGTAACTTTCTAAATAAGAAACTAGATGAGGCAGAAGAGTATTTAGAATAGTTAGCTAAAAGTGCACAAACATAGGCTGACTCAGAAAGAGTAGAACATCTAGGTAAACTTAAGCCCACTAACACATCTGCTAGGAGAGGCATGTATGCAATGTCTAAAAAAGATGAACTTTAATGCCAAAGTAGCATCCCTAGCCCAAAAATTAGAGGCCATATAAATGGAAAGGAATATCTCCAAATGGGATGAACAAGTATGTAGCATGTGTGAAAGTATCACACATCTTACTGAAGAATATCCCACCATTTCAACATTTCAAGAGGTACTTCATTATTAGGCTAATGCTTTGAATACATATAAAGACCTTTTTCCCCATACTCAGAGACATATAATCCCAATTAGAGAAACCATCCTAATTTTAGTTTGAGAAATGGAGCCACTACCAATGTCTCACAACCTGGCACATACTAGTCTTACCAAAAAAACTAAGGACACACTACTCTAGGCCAATATCATACTTATCAATCTTATGCTCCTAGACCTTACTTGTGCCCATTTAAAAGGCCCATAGACGATAATATAGATCAACTTATCCAAAACCAGGAGGTGAAATTAAGAGAACTTCTCAATTAGAAGTCCACTGAAAATAACCCACACAGCCTATGAATGAAATTAAAAATAAGAAGTGTCAAATGATGGAAAATGTGGAAAAAGAAAAGCTCTTAGCTTAACCACAAACAAACCATATGGGTGTGCATGCGGTTGGCAATATAGTGTACCTAATGCATTAAGATCTAGCATGGAACAAACTAAGGATGTCACCATTCCTAGGAGTGGTAAAACAATTGAAAGAGATGATGCCCAAATGACTGATAATGTAGAAAAACTCATTGAAAATAAAGAGCAACATAAAGAAAGGGACCCCACTCCACATTTTGAATTATGTCTTATTCCTACCCCATTCCATCAAAGGTTAGATCAAGTCACAAAGAATACTATTAATGAGATATCTAAGCAATTCAAGATCATAAGCTAAAATTTTAAAGGATTTATGCACAATCAAAAGGAAATTGAATGTGCAAAAGAAGGCATCTATGACTAAACTAGTAAGTTCAACTCTTTAGCACCATACACCCTAAAAATACAAGGATCCAGATGGTTCCACTCTCATTTACATCATTAGCAAATATAAGATTAACTAAGCCTTATTAGATCTAGGCTCTAGTATTAATCTATTACCATACACAATTTATGTTTAGCTAGGAATAAGAGACCTCAATTCAACACCCACTACACTTTAGTTAGCTGTTAGATCGGTGGTCATACCTAAGGGCATAATAGAAGATGTGTTAGTCCAAATAGAACCATTCTTTTTCCCAATTGATTTCTTAGTCTTGGACACGCAACTAATGTTCAGTTAGTAGAAGGAAATTCCTATCATCCTTAGGTGTCCATTTTTGGCTATGTCCAATGCCATAATAAACTACAAAAATGGTGTCATGAAGCTTTCATTTGGAAACATGATACTAGAACTGAATATCTTTGATATTTGTAAGCAACCAAGAGAAATCTCTAATTGATTGCACTATGTCAATATGATAAATTTAGTCTTGCAAGATTATTCATAACCTTTTCCTTATTGGAGCCACTCGAGGCCTATTTAGCCCACTTCAATGAGTTTAATGAAGATGCATTAATAGAGGGAGTTGGTGCCCTCCTTAATTCTATGGCTGCATTGGACATAGAAAGATAGAAACCTCATCCAAGGGCTTCCATCGAGGGAGTCCACTCCCATTCCATCCTCAGTTGAACCTCCAAAGCTAGATTTAAATCCTTTACCTTCTGAACTCAAATATGTCTATTTAGGATGTGAAGAAACTTTTTCTATTATAATTGCCTCTCAATTAGAAAAATCTCAAGAGGAACAATTGATAAAAACCCTTAGGGAACATTAAAGTGCAATAAGATGGACCCTAGTGGACATTAAAGGTATGAGCCCTTTAATATGCACCCATTGAATCTACTTAGAGGATGATACTAAAGCATGTCATCAGTTACAGAGAATGTCAAATCCTAATATGAAGGATGTGGATATATTAGAAGTCCTTAAATTGCTTGATGTAGAAATCATCTATCCCATAAGTGATAGCAAATGGGTGAGTCCAACCCAAGTAGTTCCAAAGAATTTTGGAGTGACAGTGATCACTAATGCCAATAATGAATTAATTCCTAGTAGAGTTACCATTGGTTGATGTATGTGCATTAACTATAGAGAATTGAATGTTCTCACTAGGAAGGACCATTTTCCTTTGCCCTTGGTTGATCAAATGTTAGAAAGGGTTGTAGGACATCAATTTTATTATTTCTAGATGGGTACTTAGGGCATAATCAAATAGAAATTTCACCTAAGGATAAAAAAAACACCACCTTTACATGTCCTTCTGGAACTTTTTCTTATGAAAGAATTCCATTTTGATTATGTAATACTCCTACCACATTTCAGTGCTACATGTTGAGCATTTTCAATAATATGGTAGAGACAATTTTAAATGTTTACATGGATGACTTTCTTGTGTTTGGAGATTCATTTGAAACATGTTTAGGTAAGCTAAGAAAAGTTTTGAGTCATTGTTAAGAAAACAACCTCGTGCTTAGTTGGGAGAAGTGCCATTTCATGGTTCCTAAGGGAATTATCCTTGGTCGTATAGTGTCCTCCAAAGGTATAGAGGTAGAAAGGGCCAAAGTTGATCTAATTACCAATCTACCCATCCCCAAATCTGTTAAGGATATTCTCTCATTCTTAGGTCATGTAGGATTCTATAGGTGGTTGATCAAAGATTTTAGTGCCATATCCAGACCATTGTGTTACCTCCTTACAAAGGACACCCCTTTTGAGTAGACAAACAGATGTCTAGAAGCTTTTATAAAGGTGAAAGACAAGTTAACCACTACATGTATCATGCAGCCACCTAACTGGAGTCTACCTTTTGAAGTTGTGTGTAATGGTAGTGGTTCTACTGTTGGAGCAATACTAGGATAGAGAAAAGATAAAAATCCATATGTCATCTACTATGCAAGTAGGGTCCTAAATAACACCTAAATGAATTATTCCACTATGAAGAAAGTACTCTTGGCAGTTGTCTTTCCGTTTGACAAGTTCCGGTCTTACTTGAAAGTAGTGAATGTTGTAGTTAACCAATAATCTCACCTAGTCCTAAAAGAACCAATAGAGGAGTTGCCAATTAAGGACATTTTCCTTGATGAGCAACTATTTCATGTCTCCCATCCTTCTTAGTTTGCTGATATTGCAAATAATTTAGTTACAGGGAAGATTCCTGAACATTAGAAAAAAAATAGAAAAGTAGAAATTCTTTCTTAATGAGAAGCACTATTATTGGGATGATCCATACCTATTTAAGTATTTCCTAGATTAGGTATCCAAATGGATTGAGGCTATCCCTTGTAGAAATAATGACCATAAAATAGTTGTAAAATTGTTAAAAGAAAACATTTTTTCTAAATTAGGGACACCTGGATCCATGATAAGTGATAATAGTACACACTTTGGCAACAAGGTATTTGAAGCACTCATGAAAAAATATAACATCGCCCACAAAGCTGCAACACTGTATCACCCATAAATAAGTGGAAAATTACAAGTATCTAATTGGGCTATAAAAAAATTCTTCGAAAGACTGTTAACCCAAATTGTAAGGAGTGGTCTCTTCAATTGACTAACGTGCTTTAGGCTTATAGGATTGCACATTGAACTCCAATTGGTATGTCTCATATTGTATTGTATACAGTAAGGCTTGTCATTTGCTAGTGGAATTGGAAGATAGAGACTACTGGTCAATATAAACATTTAATTTCAGCTCACATAGAAAATTCCAACTTAATGAGTTGGAAGAGATCAAGCTGGAAGCATATGAGAGTAATAGGATATACAAAGTAGAGACGAGAATTTTTCATGATGAGAATATCCATAGAAAATCCTTTACTCCATCCTCGAAAGTTCTTTTATATAATTCTAGGCTTCACCTTTTCCAGGTAAGCTTAGATCTTGATGGTCCAGTCCATATGTAATTAAAGAAGTTTTTCCATATGGGCTTATCGAGATTGATGATGCTAGGACTGGCCATGCTTTTAAAGTGAATGGTCAATGCTTAAAGCCTTTCCTGGAATATGGCAATCCAAAATTTGAGTCCACAACCCTAGATGATCCTGTTTATCAAGATTGAGTCGATGTGATCCCTTTCCATCAACTTTTGTATTTTAGAATTAGTTGTTTTCTACACAACCCATATTCATTTCTAGTCATACATTTTAAACATTGGGGACAATATTTCTTTCAAGTTGGGGGTGTAGAATTCTAGAAAATTCTTTTTTTTTAAAGTTGATTTCCTTAGTTTTCTAAAAAAAAATGAAAAAATGAAAGGATTTTTTTTTAATTTTGGAAATTCTTAGTTTTTAAGCTAATTCCTACATTATGATAAGAATTGGATTTTTTTGGGGTATAATCTAAATAACTTCATCTTATTAATGAAATTATACATAATTAATTTATTATTTTACTCATTTTCTAAATATTCCTAGAAAGCTAAATCTCAGATCCCATCTATACACTCGGTTGTATATATATAGTCTAAATTGATATGTAGTTACAACTTAGAGATCCTAAAGAAATTCAATAGAGACCCATATCCTAAGTGAGTTTTAGAGTGATTTAGTTCTTTTTGAGAGGTTATAAATATTCTAAATTTTTCTTTAGCATGCTTAAAGTAAATTTGATCCCACCAACTTTTAAATTTGGTCAATTACTTGAATTATTATAGTATTGCCTTTAAAATTCTAGAAGTTTATTGAATCTAATTGATATATGAAACCTAGAAATGATCTAGGCCATCCTTGTTATTAACCTAAAGACATAAAGTCTACCCAAAGATATTTTTACCACTAGTTAGCCAATTTAAGTCTTATATTAGCCTTTTCTTTTGTTACTTAAATCATCCTTTCCTTGTAGTAACCCAATATAGTATATCATTTACCTATTTTCTTCAAAAGATAAGTTAAAGATGAATGAAGAAATACCTTTAAGTTACAATGAAAAAAAAGAAGATGAATATGAAGAAAAGATCTTCAAAAGTGATGAAATAAATCCCTAAAAAAATGAAATGAAGAATGTGGAAAAATGAAGAAATATACACTTTGGTACATATTAAAGAAGAATTGTCAAATGTTAGTAGAAGACCTCTACTTATTTTTGAAGAACATTGAACTCTATAAACCCTTTCTTTTGTACCTTGTCCTAACCTACATTTCATCCTAATATAAGACTTACTGATTCTAGGAAGAATATAGTCTTCATGAGGATATGAATAGATAGGAGTTAAGGAGTAATATGTCTTTGTATTCAAAGGTAATGGCATCCATTCTAAAAGGATCAAAAAAATTAAATTCCTTAGTAACTCCAGTTCTTAATGAGCATATGTGAGATAAGTTTACCTTTATTGACTCTTCTCATATATTTAAAAGAGAGATATGTTTGAACCTTTTTCTGAGAGTTTTATTTCTTACTACTTGTCATAGGTGAGAATTAAGGTTAAAATATATTTCTTATGCAGCTCAAAAGATATAATCTACTTAGAGATAAAGATTACTGTATATGTAGACTATATACACATGCATTAAGATTTGAGCTCAAATTGGAATGTATTTATCATATGATTAGGGTTTTGAATTTATTATTCAATTTTATTAGTATGATAAATATATATATATTTATTGACGATAATTCTCTGAGAAAATGTTAGAGTTGACTTGGAAATAATTTTCAAAATTTTGAGATTAGTTTTTCATGTGTTTTACTCGGGATTAGAAAAATGCATGTGGGGTGTGTGTTAAGTGTTCAATTTTGACTAAATACCCTTAGTCTTGCATCTAATTAGATCACACAATCATTCAATCTCATAATTTTTAAGTAAAATGTTAATTATAGCTCCAATTGATCATCCAACTATTGATTTGCAAAATTTAATGACTAGATGATCATTGAAGATGATCAAAATATTATAGAATGATTATGATGATTCTAATTAAGTTTTATATGCTGCAAATCAACCCAAAAGAAATTGGATAACTCACATTAAATTAAATGGATCAAATCGTCTAAGATGCAATCCAAGAGGAAACTACTTAGAAACAGGAGAAATTGAAGTCAATCAGGAAACAAACTATAGATTTGGATAAGAAACGAAGGAGTTAATTTAGAATCAACTTCAAATTAAAAGGAAAAGTCTATATAAAGGATGGTGGGCACTAAGAAAGGGGACACACTTAGAAGGAGTTCCACTTTAGAATAGTAAAGAGAACAGAGAAAGAAGATCACTTTAAAGATAAAGAACCAAAGAGAGGGGAAGTGGACTAAAGCACGCATCTCTTCCAACCATCCACCTTTCCCATCCACACTAGTTTCTCATCCAGTTTTCCAACATTCACAAGTCACCTACCTCACCTCGTTTAGCCATAGAGGAAGGTTCTCTCCTCCATTTCATCCATCATTTTGCTAGCCATTGTCTCCTTTCTTGTGACGACCCAGGTTTTTCCATGCATTTTTAAATGCAAGATCTAAATTCCTAAGGTGGGATGCATCGCTATTTGAAAACCATTTTATAAAAACCATGCAATGCAGCGAAAAATCTTTAGTTTTAAACACATTTTGAAAACCCCGAGTGTCATTTGCTTTCACAATACTCAAAGTAGTTTTTGAAAAACTTCAGAAATCATAATTGTTTTTCCCTAAGTCTATCCAGTCACAACACACAGCCCAACTGTAAATAAATACATGTCCAAAGGGTTGAGAGTTTACTTACATGTATAATTGTCTCCTTTTTAATTCACTTACTTGTAGCACTAACATAGGTGTCCTCTACTCGTGAATGGAGCTATCCTGAAAAATGTTAAGGATAGGGTGAGTATATACTATACTTTGTAGGAGTCTATCACTACTAGTTTTGCAATGCATGTTATGTTTAAAATCGTATGCTCTTTAAAACATGTGCATGTTCGAACAACCATGTACAATATCAATATAAAAAACCATTGTCGAATCGGAATACTGACAACTAAATAATCGCATAATCCAAGTTGAAAGTATCATATATATATATCATAAACATAATGATATGCATAATATGCTCAATTGAATCCAACTCATGGATATCTGGTATGGTCGACCAACCTCATGTTATGCCATATGCAATGCAAGTAAATCCTCAAACCATAGGGTCCAACTATGCCCACGACCTCACTGCCGTGTGGTCCCAGGGTACCTAGGGACACAGGGTCATATACCTCCACGGGGCATATGACACTTCGACCCAGTGCCGTGACACCAGTGGTAGCCCCCTGTACCACATGCAGTCGAAGCAGGGACATGCCCTTTTTAGGCGTGGTACCCATCCACCTAATAATGGTAGAGGCTGGGAGGCCACCCCAGACCTCTCGGCATAGTGCCCACGAGTGTATTAGTCCAAATCATATACGATCAAACAAGCCAAAAATTTCTTTTTCAAACCTGTCCTCTTTGGGTCCCTCACAACTGCCTGGCCCTCACAACTGCCTACCCAGCGTCTTTTGGGCACTCCAGCGTCTTTTGGTAACCCTCAAGGACATGCAATTTTGCAAGAACTCAATGCTCACAAATCATACAATATATGTAATTATTTGCAAAACATGTCTATGCATAATGTATTTATCATATGCATGCTGAATTCATTTATATGCTAAACAAGTCATAAAATAAGTCGTGCTAAACAAGTCATATATGTATACTTGAAACATGCAGTCTCAAAATAATCATGGCTCTTTTAAAAGTCTAGTAGCGATAGAGCACCTACCTGAAAGTCTCCTGGAGTTGCGTCTTTTATCACTTTAACCCGTACCTGGGTCTCATTTATAAACTCCTGGGTATGAATGGATATAAGGAGTCCTTATTAATTTCATTCTATTTAGACATTAGATCGCTAGATCTACCTATTGGGTCCATGGTCCTTGCCTAATTCATTCGTCAGGCTAGATCCTATGGTGTGGATGTACTTTCCAATAGTTAAACTCTGTAATTTATCCTCTAATCCTAACTTTAAAGTCTCATTAGGTCTGCGTGCCCCAGTTCCCAAGACACCCGTGTATCTTAGTTGAACCGCGACTGCCTTATGTGCGTGTACGCCTAAAGGCCGTGCCAGGGACCGTATTTGTCACGCGCACATGCATGCTCAAGTGACGCACTATGACGCGCATCATCGCACGGACGCAGCTTGTAGCATGGCGCATTTCAACTCCCAGGGTACCCCGTGCACCCTGGTCGAGCCAGGACCTATGCCCCATGTCGTGCATGCACCTGAAGGCCACACTTGGGATAGTGTACGCACTATCGTACACCTGGAACCCGTCCCAGGGACCTAGTCCCAGGTGCACGTGCAGCATGGTGTCCCTGGGACTCCTGGTTCGTGCAGGGCCAGCCCAAGCCGGCTTGGAACGTTTTCCGGCTAGGAACCCGGCTAGAAAATGACTAGAAAAGACCAGATCCGGCATAAATCTGGCCTTGGGGAAGCAAACAGAGAGAAAGGTAAAGAGAAATGGCTTACCTGGGCAGCCTGGGGACGCCCTTTTTCCAGTGGGTGTGCCTGCTCACTGGAACACATGAAGAAGGGGGAAAACCCCACTTCCGATGATGCTAGAGGAACAAGTGGGGCGGTGGGGAGATGGGTAAAGGAATGGCCGACTAGACTTGGCTTGGCCGTTGCCAGAAAACACAGAGGGGAGACTGGTTTAGGACGGGTTACCGATTTGCCAGAAACCCCAGTCTCAACATGCTAAAAAATCGTGTTTTTGAGAGGGGGAGATGGGGCTTTTTATAGCCCTGCAATGGCGGTGGCAGAAACCTCTAGAAATGGGGTTTCTAGTGGGGTCTGGAGGTGGAAGACGACAGGGGTGCCATTATCAAAACGGCCCCCTGCGTTTTTCATTTTTTCGTTTTTCTGTTTAATTCACAGAAATACCCCTAATCTTTAAACGGCCATAACTTCTTCATACGAACTCTATTTTTGGCGTTCTTTGAGGCGTTGGATTCCATTTTTCGAGTAGAATATAATGGTACCAAGTTTCCTCACAAATTCCTTCATTTATATTTTAAATAAGGTAAAACATTCAACATAGTTCATGTCCTATAAGATGTCCAATTTTTGTTAAAAATAGTGTAAATTGCTCGGGCGTTACATTATAACCCCTTTAAAAGAATTTCGTCCTTGAAATTCCATAAATTATCATCTTCAAGGTATTTTGTCTTTTGGATAACTTCTTGGTGAATGCATTCTCCCCTTAGGAATCAAATCTAGGCTCAATCCTCAATTTATCATTTTTATTGTTCCTTCTACAAGGCCTTACCTATAAGGGCTGCTTTTGCTGCGTACTCTGATGCATACTCCCATACATGCCAGTTTAACAATACCGGTTTCTAACTGTAATTCATCTATCCTGAAATCCTTAGATGCCTATACTTTTCTTGTCATGTATAGGATAGTCTTCTTGTAGGATCATGCTTCTTTGTATAAATTACTCCATACTTCTTTGAGACCATATGATCTTATTTCTCCTATTTTGAATATCATAGGATAGTCCCTTTCATCTACTAATCTCTTTCATCATCCACATCTCCTTCTAATGGTTGGTTACATGTCATTAGTAAGAGTCCAAAAAATTACTTTCTTTCTATTGTGTCTAACTTTGCTTCTTATCTTTTATATTTGTCCCCAAGATACTTTAATAACTGACAAGGTATCATGTGCGCTACAGCTAAACCCTTGATTAACTTCGAATTTCAACTATCTGTCATTTTCCATATGTGACTTGATTCCCCGACCAAGGTTACATTCAAAATAAAATCATAAAAGCCAATTAGTAGCATCTTCCATCGAGGACCTTATCATATATTGAAAGTAAAATGTCCTAACTCTATATCCAATTTCATAATAATTGAATTCATTAAGCGCTTTCCTCTGTGAAGATTTTATCCAAACTCAAGTCGATTCATCATCATGGGTCAAATGTCCTCGTCCAGAGGCCTATCTCACTATTCACATCAATTTGTCATTAGGATTTTCAATAATGTTCCTATTCATGCAAAGCAAAAAGTCTCTTATTCATAACCGAGTACCCTTAGGTCATGATTGAATCCTTTGTCATCATCCTCTTTGTCCTTTCTTTGCTTGATGGTTTTCTTTGTAACCTTTCAGTCCAAAAGTTCTATACTCAATCCAGTAGGGTTACTCCTTCAATTGATTTTTCGTACTTGGGATATGCTCATAACAACTAACTATTTGTCTAAAGGTAATGTAACATCAAATCTCATCTTTTCTCCATCAATTCCCTATATCAATATATTGTGCAATCTTTTATCAAGGTTTTATCATCAATCATGCACTCTGTATTGTCAGGAGGTGTAATGCCCGAGCAATTTACAGTATTTTTAATGAAAATTCAACATTCTATTGGAAATGAACTGTGTTGAATATTTGATTTTATTTAAAATAGTAAAAAAAATAATTTGTGAGGAAATTAGTACCATTAGATTCTACTTGAAAATTGGAATCCAACGCCTCAAAAATCACCCAAAACGGAGTTCGTATGAAGAAGTTACAGTCGTTTAAAGATAGGGGTATTTTTGTAAATTAAAGAGAAAAACGAAAAAAACGAAAAAGGACAAAAAACGCAGGGGGCCATTTTGATAACGGCAGCCCCTGTCGTCTTCAACCTCTAGACCCTCCTAGAAACCCGTTTTTCCTTATTTCTCTAGAATACACCTGGCGAAAAGGGCGGCGTCGCCATTGAGGGGCACCGCCTTCTCCCCTCTATAAAAACTCCATCTCCCCTCTCCAAAAAACCACATTTTTTTGCGTTTTTCCAGTCATTTGAGACTGGGGTTTCTGAAAAAAATCAAAAACCCATCCCTCTGTGTTTCCGGCAACAGCCAGGCTAAGTCTGGCCGGCCATTCCTTTACCCATCTCCCCATTCCCCTTTTCCTCATCTGGTCGCAATGGAACGACGGTTTTCCCCCTTCTTTGAGCTTCCCGGCGAGTTGGCACACCCACAGGAAAAAGGGGCATCCCTAGTCTGCCTAGGTAAGCCATTTCTCTTCCCTTACTCTCCGTTTGCTACTCCCAGGCCAGATCCATGCCGGATCTAGTCCTTTCCAATCGTTTTCCAACTGGGTTCTTGCCTGGAAAAACATTCCAACCCGGCTTGGGCCGGCCTTGCACAAACCAGGTGTCCCAAGGATGCCAAACACCATATGCACCTAGGACTGGGTCCCTGGGACAGGTTCTAGGTGTACGACAGTGCGTACATTGTCCCAGGTGCGGCCTTCAGGTGAGCACGCGACATGGGGCACGGGTCCTGGCTCGACCAGGGTGCACGGGGTGCCCTGGGAGCTGAGACGAGCCATGCTACAAGGTGCGTCCATGCGATGATGCGCGTCATAGCGTGTCACTTGAGCATGCATGTGCGCGTGCAAAACGTGGTCCCTGGCACGTCCTTTAGGTGCGCACGCACATGAGGGAACTGGGACACGCGGACCCAATAAGACTTTAAAGCTAGGATTAAAGGACAATTTACAGAGTTAGCTATGGAATAGTAGGTCCACATCATAGGATCCAGCCTGACAATGAATTAGGCAAGGACCAGGGACCCAATAGGCAGAGCTATCGGTCTAATGTCTAAATAGACTGACATTAATAAGGACTCCTTGTATCCATTTATACCCAGGAGTTTATGAATGAGACCCAGAGATGGGTTGAAGTGATAAAGGACGCGACTCCAGGAGACTTTGAGGTAGGTGCTCTATCGCTACTAGACCTTTAAAAAGAGCTATGATTGTTTTGAGAATGCATGTTTTAAGTATAAGTATATGACTTGTTTACATGACTTAAGTATAAGTACATATAATAAATGCTTTATGCATAGATATGTTTTGCAAATAATTGCATATACGTTATGCATAGATTTGTTATGCAAACAATTGCATATATTGCATGATTTGTGAGCATTGAGTTCTTGCAAAATTGCATGTCCTTGAGGGTTATCAAAAGACTCTAGAGTACCCAAAAGATGCTGGGTAGGTAGTTGTGAGGGACCCAAAGAGGACAGGTTTTGAAAAAGAGGTTTTTCGCTTGTTTGATCTTATGTGATTTGGGCTAGTAAGCTCGTGGGTGCTATGCCGAGGGGTCTGGGTTGGCCACCCAGCCTCGACCACTACTAGGTGGAATGGGTACCACGCCCAAAAAGGGCACGTCCCTACGTCGACTGCATGTGGTACACGGGGCTACCACTGGTGTCACGGCACTGGGTCGATGTGTCATATGCCCCGTGGAGGCTATGACACTGTGTCCTCAGGTACCTGGGGACCACACGGCGGCGAGGTCGTGGGCATAGTTTGGACCCTATGGTTTGATGATTTACTTGCATTGCATATGGCATGACATGAGGTTGGTCCACCATACCATACTAGATATCCATGAGTTGGATTCAGTGGAGCATCTTATGCATATCATTATGTTTATGATATATGATACTTTCGACTTGGATTATGCTATTCTTGAAGTCGTCAGTATTCTAATTTGACTGTGGTTTCTAATATCAATATTGAACATGATTGTTCGTACATGCACATGTTTTTTTGAGCATATGATTTTAAACATAGCATGCATTGCAAAACTAGTAGTGATAGACTCCTACTGAGTATAGTATATACTCATCCTATCCTTAACATTTTTCAGGATAGTTCCACTTACAAATAGAAGACGCCTCAGGAGATATTAGTGCTATGAGCAAGTGCATAAACAAAGGAGACAACTATACATGTGAGTAAACTCTCAACCCTTTGGACATGTATTTACAGTTGGGCTGTGTGTTGTGACTGGACAGACCTGGGGAAAAACATTTATGATTTCTGAAGTTTTTCAAAAACTACTTTGATTGTGGTGAAAGCAAATGACACCCGGGGTTTTCAAAATGAGTTTAAAATAAAAGATTTTCCGCTGCATTGCATGGGTTTTTATGACATGGTTTTCAAATAGGTATGCATCCTTCCTTAGGAATTAGATATTGCATTTAAAAATGCATGAGAAAACCCGGGTCGTCACAGTTGGTATTAGAGCCCAGGTTTTATCCTTTCACAGCCAGTCCAGCATGTCCATGGGTCATAGACAATAGAGAAAATCAAGAAGTAGTATAAATAGGAGTAGTAGAAATGACTACTTCTATTTGAGGATTACAATATTAATGCTCATGGCATTTCACCATAAACAAATAGGTGAAAAAGGAGATGGTTCTAGTAAATACTTAGATATCGGATGGCTTAAATCTTAAGGATTGTTGTGTAGTGGTGCAAATAGGGAAACTCATATATAAATTAGATTATGATGAGAATGATGAATGAAGATGTTAGTGGACTTGTTAGTAGATTAATCTCACTAAAGGTGAGAAAATCAAAGAACCTAGATGGCTATCTTACCATCATAAAGAATATCAGAATATGAGTACACTATCACAAGGATATAATATGAGTATAATAGGGAATGTAAAAGACAGACTTTGAGAAGAATTTTGATGATTATCTAAGAAGGATGAGAATGCAAGATAATATTAGGAGATGACTGTGACTCGAACTAGGTCACAAAGGTATGGATCTTGAAGGACTTAGATATCTTAATTGGAGTCTTATGAAGAGTGAAGTGCTATCGACTAATAACTACTTGAGTATTATGGAGCAAATCAAGTGACATATTATGTGATTAAGAGAAACATAAATATGATAGGGAAATGAATTCGACCGGGTTATCAAAAGATTTTTGACGATAATATTGGGGATGATAGATCTAGATTGATCCTAACATGAACTTGAAAGAAAAGTATAGCATGACCAAAACGTCAATGCCATTATTAAGACATTGTATGAATTTTATTGAGGCTATAGGCAATTGAGGATTTCTATGATCTTAAAACAGTTTAGAATTTCTGAGAAGCATTCAATTTATGATGAAGTATCAATTATATGCAACAAGGCATATACAGACATTGATCCAGGTAGACCAAATGAGGATTTTCAAGAAAAGAGAGAAAGTGATAGAGATGTAACTATAAGAATTCGATGAATATTGAATATTCAAAAGAAGAAGATCATGACTCTATGAAGATACATACAAATCTTTCATCTTGAATCCTATAAGAAGGTAAACCAAACAATGCAAAGGAAAAATACTAGATGAGTTGGTGATCTTATTGTAAAGGAGTATAAAAGAGAGAAAGCATATGGGGTTTAAGACTTTGAGTAGAGTATCAAATTTCAGGAGATTATGCAACAAGAAATTTTCGAAGAGGAATGGTGACCAAATTAAATTCTACAAATGGTTTGATATCAATTATTACAATTAGATTCTTATCAGATCCATTAGCTTATGAGGAACACCAATGGATATAATAAAAAGGAAAATTTGGTGATATCTCACCTTGCCACTACATGAGTAAATAAAGTATATTGAAAAGGAATTAAGCCGGGACAATGACTTGTCCATTTGTCTTTCTTCAGCAATTAGGGTACCATCAAGGATCAAATTGAGTTCTTACTATTATGGATTGAAGAGCAAATATCTTAAGACCATTATTTAGTCATTACCTTTAGAGTACTGTTGACTAAATAAAAGTATCACACCCTAATTAATCAAATATGTTAGTAGTCGAAGTTATACAGTTAGAGGGATGTTGTAAGTCTTTAGACTTGAGTTTTCCTTGAAAGAAGTACTTGTTAGACTAAGTCATTTGAGGGTATGAGGTCAGTTGATTAGGCCACATCATGAAGTTGATTAGGCCACATCATAGAGGAGCTATGATTACGATGAGGACAGTAGCAATTGAGATAAGAGCAAAAATAAGAAGTGATCTAAACCAATATGAAAGATTTTTTCAAACCTTAATAGCTACCATGACAAGGTGAAGAAATTACTTTGAGTCTGAAAAATACTGCTGACTTGGATTGAAAAGGAAGGCAAATAAGTACCAATCACTTTAGAGACCCTTGAGCTTATAACAAAGATATATCTGGAAAGAGATCAATAGGTAATCAAATAAAGTCTTTCTATATGTCTATGAAAATGTTCCATGCTTAATTAAGTGTTTTTCAAATTTGATGATTTAACAGCTTCAGCATAACTTGATGTAGTAGCTACTGAACGAGAATTGCTAGTATAAGCTAAGTATGAGGAGGCATTTGAAGGATAAAATTTGAGGAATTGATAAAATCACTACTTATGAGGACACCTCCTGACAATATAGACTGCATGATTGACAATAAAACCTCGATAAAAGATTGCACAATATATTGACATAGGGGATGGAAGGAGAAAGTTGAGGTGGCTAGCACATTATAAGGTGAGATTTAATGTTACTTTGCCTTTAGACAAATAGTTAGTTGTTATGAGCATATACCAAGTACGAAAAATCAATTGAAGGAATTTCCTAAGGACTAACCCTACTGGATTGAGTATGGAACTTTTGGATTGAAAGGTTACAAAGAAAACCATCAAGCAAAGAAAGGACAAAGAGGATGATGATAAAGGATTCAACCATGACCTAGTAAGGGTACTCGGTTATGAATAAGAGACTTTTTGCTTTGCATAAATAGGAACATTATTGAAAATCCTAATGACAAATTGATGTGAATAGTGAGATAAGGCCTCTGGATGAGAACATTTGACCCATAATGATGAATCGACCATTAACATTTGACATGAGTTTGGATAAAATCTTCACGGAGAAAGGAGTTTAATGAATTCAATAATTATGAAACTGGATATGGAGTTAGGACATTTTACTTTCAGTATATGATAAGGTCCTCGATGGAAGATGCTACTAATTGGCTTTCATGATCTTATTTTGAATGTAACCTTGGTCAAGGAAATAAAGTCACATATGGAAAATGATAGACAGTTGAAATTCAAAGTTAATCAAGGGTTTGGCTATAGAACACATGATACCATGTCAATTATTGAAGTATCTTGGGGACAAATATAAAAGATAAGAAGCAAAGTTAGACACAATAGAAAGAAGGTATTTTTTCGACTCTTACTAATGACATATAACCAACCATTAGAAGGAGATATGAATGATGAAGAGATCACTAAATGAAAGACAAGAAGAAAAAGGGATCATCCTATGATATTCAAAAAGGACTATGAGAAATAAGATAATATGATCTGGAAAGAAGTATGGAGTAATTTATGCATGAATAAAGAAGCATGATCCTACAAGGAGACTATCCTATACATGATGAGAAAAATATAGGCATCTAAGGATTTTAAGATAGATAAATTACAGCTAGGAACCGTGTTGTTTAACTGGCACGTATGAGAGTATGCATCAGAGTACGCAGCGAAAGTGGCCCTTATAAGTCAGGCCTTGTAGAAGGGACAATAAAAATGGTAAATTGAGGTTGAGCCTAGATTTGATTCCGAAGGAGGAATGCATTGACCAAAAACATATCTAAGAGGCAAAATACCTTGATGAGGATAATTTATGGAATTTCGAGGACAAAATTCTTTTAAGGGGGTAATAATGTAATGCCCAAGCAATTTACACTATTTTTAACGAAAATTGAACATTCTATGGGAAAAGGACTGTGTTGAATGTTTGATTTTATTTAAAATAGTAAATGAAGGATTTTGTGAGTAAACTTAATACTATTAGATTCTACTAGAAATATGGAATCCAACGCCTCAAAAATCACCCAAAACGGAGTTCGTATGAAGAAGTTACAACCGTTTAAAGATAGGGGTATTTCTATAAATTAAACAGAAAAACGAAAAAGGATGAAAAACGCAAGGGGCCATTTTGATAACGGCACCCCCTGTCATCTTCAACCTCTAGACCCTCCTAGAAACCCGCTTTTCCTTATTTCTCTAGAATACACTAGGGGCAAAGGGCGGCACCGCCATTGAGGGGCACCGCCTTCTCCCCTCTATAAAAACCTCATCTCCCCTCTAAAAAAAACCACGTTTTTTGGCATTTTTCCAGTCATTTGAGACTGGGGTTTCCGGAAAAAACTAGAAATCCATCCCTCTGTGTTTTCGGCAATGGCCAGGCCAAGTCTGGCCGACCATTCCTTTACCCATCTCCCCATTCCCCTTTTCCTCATCCGGTCGCAACGGAACGACAGTTTTCCCCCTTCTTCGAGCTTCTCGACGAGCAGGCACACCCACCAGAAAAAGGGATGTCCCCAGGCTGCCCAGGTAAGCCATTTCTCTTCCCTTATTCTTCGTTTGCTTCCCCTAGGCTAGATCCATGCCGGATCTGGTCCTTTCTGGTCATTTTCTAGCCTGGTTCTTGGTTTGAAAAACACTCCAAGCCTACTTGGGCCGGCCTTGCACGAACCAGGCGTCCCAAGGACGGCAAGCACCACATGCACGTGGGACTGGGTCCCTGGGACGGGTTCCAGGTATACAACAGTGCATACATTGTCCCAAGTGCGGCCTTCAAGTGCGCAAGCAACATGGGGCATGGGTCTCGGCTCGATCAGGGTGCACAGGGTGCCCTGGGAGCTGAGACGCGCCATGCTACAAGGTGCATCCATGCGATGATGCGCGTCATAGCGCGTCACTTGAGCATGCATGTGCGCATGCAAAACGCGATCCCTGGCATGGCCTTTTGGCATGTACGCACGTGAGGGAACTGGGACACGCGGACCCAATAAGACTTTAAAGCTAGGATTAAAGGACAATTTACAGAGTTAGCTATGGAATAGTAGGTCCACATCATAGGATCCAGCCTGACAATGAATTAGGCAAGGACCAGGGACCCAATCGGCAGAGCTAGCAGTCTAATGTCTAAATAGACTGAAATTAATAAGGACTCCTTGTATCCATTTATATCGAGGAGTTTATGTATGAGACCCAGGGACAGGTTGAAGTGATAAAGGACGCGACTCCAGGAGACTTTGAGGTAGGTGCTCTATCGCTACTAGACTTTTAAAAAGAGCCGTGATTGTTTTGAGAATGCATGTTTTAAGTATAAGTATATGACTTGTTTAGCATGACTTAAGTATAAGTACATATAATAAATGCTTTATGCATAGATATGTTTTGCAAATAATTGCATATACGTTATGCATAGATTTGTTTTACAAACAATTGCATATATTGCATGATTTGTGAGCATTGAGTTCTTGCAAAATTGCATGTTCTCGAGGGTTACCAAAAGACGCTAGTGCCCAAAAGGTGCTGGGTAGGGAGTTGTGAGGGCCAGGCAGTTGTGAGGGACCCAAAGAGGACAAGTTTTGAAAAAGAGGTTTTTCGCTTGTTTGATCTTATGTGATTTGGGATAGTAAGCTCGTGGGTGCTATGCCGAGGGGCCTGGGTTGGCCACCCAGCCTCGACCACTACTAGGTGGAATGGGTACCACGCCCAAAAAGGACATGTCCCTACGTCGACTGCATGTGGTACAGGGGGCTACCACTGCTGTCACGGCACTAGATCGATGTGTCATATGCCCCATGGAGGCTATGATGCTGTGTCCTCAGGTACCCGGGGACCACACGGCGGCGAGGTCGTGGGCATAGTTTGGACCCTATGGTTTGATGATTTACTTGCATTGCATATGGCATGACATGAGGTTGGTCCACCATACCATACTAGATATCCATGAGTTGGATTCAGTGGAGCATCTTATGCATATCATTATGTTTATGATATATGATACTTTCGACTTGGATTATGCTATTCTTGAAGTCGTCAGTATTCTAATTTGACTGTGGTTTCTAATATCAATATTGAACATGATTGTTCGTACATGCACATGTTTTTTTGAGCATATGATTTTAAACATAGCATGCATTGCAAAACTAGTAGTGATAGACTCCTACTAAGTATAGTATATACTCATCCTATCCTTAACATTTTTTAGGATAGTTCCACATACAAATAGAAGACGCCTCAGGAGATATTAGTGCTATGAGTAAGTGCAAAAACAAAGGAGACAACTATACATGTGAGTAAACTCTGAATCCTTTGGACATGTATTTACAGTTGGGCTGTGTGTTGTGACAGGATAGACCTGGGGAAAAACATTTATGATTTCTGAAGTTTTTCAAAAACTACTTTGATTGTGGTGAAAGCAAATGACACTCGTGGTTTTCAAAATGAGTTTAAAATAAAAGATTTTCCCCTGCATTGCATGGGTTTTTATAAAATGGTTTTCAAATAGGTATGCATCTCGCCTTAGGAATTAGATATTGCATTTAAAAATGCATGAGAAAACACGAGTCATCACAGGAGGTATCCTCATAAGTAGTGATTTTCTCAATTCCTCAAATTTTATCCTTCAAGTGCCTCCTCATACTTAGCTTACAATAGCAGTTCTCATTCAATTGCTACTACATCAAGTTATGCTGAAGCTGTTAAATCATCAAATTTGAAAAACACTCAGGTAAGCATGGAACATATAGAAAGACTTTGTTTGATTACCTATTGATCTCTTTCCAAACATATCTTTGTCATAAGCTCAAGGGTCTCTAAAGTGATCAGTACTTATCTACCTTTCTTTTCAATCCCAGTCAGCAGTATTTTTCAGACTCAATGTAATTTCTTCACCTTGTCATGGTAGCCATTAAGGTTTGAAAAATCTTTCACATTGGTTTAGATCACTTCTTATTTTTGCTCCTATCTCAGTTGCTACTGTCCTCATCAACTGACCTCCTACCCTCAATTGACTTAGTCTAACAAGTACTTCTTTCAAGGAAAACTCAGGTCTAAAGACTTATAACATCCCTTTGTATATAACTTCGACTACTAACATATTTGATTAAATATGGTGGGATACCCTTATTTTAGTCAACAATACTCTAAAAATAATGGTTTTAAGATATTTCTCTTCCAATCTATGATAGCAAGACCTTCATTTGATCCTTGATGGTACCCTTCTTTTTGAAGATAGACAAATTGACAAGTTACTGTCCCAACTTAATTCTTTTTTTCAATATACTTTATTTACTCATGTAGTGGTAAGGAAGGATACCACCAAATTTTCTTTTTTATGGATTATATTCATTGGTGTTCCCCATAAGCTAATGAATCCGACAAGAATCTAATTGTAATAATTGATATCAAACCATTTGTATAATTTGATTTCTAGTTGGTCATTATTCCTCTTCGAAAATTTCTTGTCGCATAATCTCCTAAGATTTGATACTCTACTCAAAGTCTTAAACCCCCATATGCTTTCTCTCTATTATACATATTTTCAATAACATCAATGCCAACTTAACTATTATTATTCCTTCGAATTTGATTGGTTTATCTTCCCAAATGATTCAAGATGAAAGATTTCTATGGATCTATTCTTTCCTCAATAAAGTCATGACCTTTTTCTTTTGAATATTCAATATTCATTGAATACTGGTAGTTACATCTCTATCTCTTTCTTTCTTTTCTTCAAAATCCTCATTTTTGTCTACCTAGATCAATGTCTTCATGTGCTTTGTTGCATATAATCGATACTGCATCTACTCTTTTACTTATTAGATATGATAAAATGAATGCTTCTCAGAAATTTTAAACTATCTTAAGATCATTAAAATCCTCAATTGCCTATAGCCTCAATAAAATTCATCCAATGTCTTAATAATGGCATTGACGTCTTGGTCATGCTATACTTTATAAGTTCATGTTAGGATCAATCTATTATCACAGATCTATCATCCCTAATATTATCGTCAAAAATCTTTTGATAACTGGGTCGAATTCATTTCCGTATCACATAATATGTCACTTGATACATGTTCGAATTTGTTCCATAATACTCAAGTAGTTATTATTCGATAGCACTTCACTCTTTATAAGACTCCAATTAAGGCATCAAAATTGAGCTAAGTCCTTCAAGATCCATAACTTTGTGATCTAGTACGAGTCACAATTCTTTCTTAATATCATCTTGCATTCTCATCCCTCTTAGATCATCAAAATCTTCTCAATGTCCATCTTTTATATCTCTTATCATACTCATATAATATCCTTGTGATAGTGTACTCATATTCTAATATTCTTTATGATGGTAAGATAGCCATCTAGGTTCTTTGATTTTCTCACCTTTGATGAGAATACTTTATAGCAGGTCAGAACTATCTACCAACAAGTTCACTAACATCCTCATTCATCATTCTCATAATATGACCCATATATGAGTTTTTATATTTGCACCACACAACAATCCTTAATCCTTAAGTCATCTTAGACTAGATTTTGGATAAGGGTTGCACTATCCTCTGCGTAATTATTTGTTAAACCAAGCTGTGTTTCACCAATTTATTTATGGTGAAATGCCTTGAGCATTAATATTGTAATCTTCAAATAGAAGTAGTCCTCTCTACTACTCCTATTTATACTACTTCGTCTTGATTTTCTCTATTGTCTATGACCCTTGGACATGCTGGATTGGCTGTGAAAGGATAAAACCTGGCTCTGATACCAATTGTGATGACCCAGGTTTTTCCATGCATTTTTAAATGCAAGATCTAAATTCCTAAGGCGGGATGCATCCCTATTTGAAAACCATTTTATAAAAACCATGCAATGTAGCAGAAAATCTTTGGTTTTAAACTCATTTTGAAAACCCCGAGTGTCATTTGCTTTCACAATACTCAAAGTAGTTTTTGAAAAACTTCAGAAATCATAATCGTTTTTCCCTAGGTCTATCCAGTCACAACACACAGCCCAACTGTAAATAAATACATGTCCAAAGGGTTGAGAGTCTACTTACATGTATAATTGTCTCCTTTTTAATTCACTTGCTTGTAGCACTAACTGCAATGTCTCCAATTTTGTAACATTAAAATCCCAAGTTAGCAATGAAAAGTTCAGTTTTTGAAGATAAGGGTATTTTGGTCATTTCACTATTCACCTTGATTGAACTCAGAAATTTGTTCCTGAAAATGGTACCATTCAGTGCTTCTCAGAAAAACGAATCCAACAAGACCAAAATCACCCAAAACGGAGTTAAAATGAGCAAGTTATGGCCCTTTGAAGTTCAGGGGCAAAAATGTAATTTTTACTAAAAAACGGATTTAGCCTGCAAAACACAGGGGCCTGTTTTGATACGGGCACCCCTCATCTTCAACCTCCTAGAGGGTTTTAGAATGGCGGTGATTGGAGGAGAAATCACCGCCATTCTGGAGGTTTCTCCACCGCCATTCAAGGGCGGTGAGAGCCCCCTCTAGAACCCTCTTATAGCTCTATAAATAGAGCTCTTGGGCACCTCTAATGGCAGCACAAAAACTTGAGAAAACCCCGTTTTGGAGAAGCAACCAAGAGGAGAAACATGGAGAAAAAACCAGCAATGAGCCAGGTATGCCCAAGATCCCTCAAAACCCGTCTTCACAGTAATCCTAGGCTTAGTTTCCCTAAGTTTTTGCATGAAAAATCATGCAAAAAATGGGCCCTGGAGAGTCACCAAGGACCGAGGGATGATCCCTGGGCCGCACTGGTTTGACAGGGTCGAACTAGGGCATCCTGAGGATGCCCCAGTTCCCCAACGAACATAACATCCCCCCGTGGACGAAATGCGTCATCCGCGTTCGAGAGAACCAAATGGGCACGTCCGTGGATGCGCCCACAAAAGGAAAAGATGGGCGGGAAATCCAGCGCGTCTGCAGACGCGCCCGCTGGGGTGCATGCTGCTGACGCACAACGCGCTAGCATTCTGGGATTTTTTCTTCTTAAAACTCGCTGGGGCGCATGCCGCTGACGTGCAGCACACTAGCATTCTGGATTTTCACCTCTTAAAGGCCCTTATGTACATGTGATACTAAAAAACTTATAACTTGAGATCTAGAGCTCCGATTGAGGCGCCGCAAAAGGCGTTGTGTCCGTGTCGATGATGCAGACACACCTAAACTATAAAATCCCTGATCAAGGCCCAATTTAAGATAGGCACGATCCTTAGAATAGGATGGTGGCGCGTGGCCACTAGACCTTTAGAAAATTGATGATACCAAGGCCCAATTAGGACCTTAGGACACCCATAGGCATGGGGATGAACCCTTAATACCTAAGTAATAAGACCAACCACTCTAAAACCTATAAAAGATAGGCCAAACTAACCTTGATTCCCCAAACCATGTTTAGGAGCATACGAGGACAAAGGGGTTAGCACGACCTAGCCAGGTAAGTGCTCTATCGCTACTAGACTTTTTAAAAGAACCATGATTGTTTTGAGAATACATGTTTTAAGTATATGACTTGTTTAGCATGACTTAATTCAGCATACATATGAAAAATTCTTTATGCATAGTTATGTTTTTAAAATAATTGCATATACATTATGCATAGATATGTTTTGCAAACAATTGCATACATGGTATGATTTGTGAAGCATTGAGTTTTTGAAAGGCTGCATGTCCTTGAGGGTTACCAAAAGATGCTAGAGTACCCAAAAGACGCTGGGTAGGCAGTTGTGAGGGACCCAAAGAGGACACATTTTGAAAAGGAGGTTTTCACTTGTTTGATCTGATTATGATTTGGGCTGATAAGCTCATGGGTGCTATGCCGAGAGGTTTGGGTTGGTCTCCAGCCTCTACCACTATTAGGTGGATGGGTACCACGCCCAAAAAGGGCAACGTCCCTACGTCGACTGCATGTGGTACAGGGGGCTACCACTAGTGTCACGGCACTGGGTCGACGTGTCATAGGCCCCGTTGAGGCTATGACCGAGTGTCGTCAGGTACGGGGGGACCATACGACGGCGAAGTCGTGGGCATAGTTGGACCCTATGGTTTCATGGACTTATTTGCATGGCATATGGCATGAATGAGGTTGGTCGACCATACCATACTAGAGATCCATGAGTTGGATTCAATGAAGCATCGTATGCATATCACTATGTTATGATATATATATATATGATACTTTCGACTTGGATTATGTGATTTCCTTAAGTCGTCAATATTCCAATTCGATGATGGTTTTTAATCTCGATATTGAACTTGAGTGTTCAGACATGCACATGTTTTGAAAGAGCATATGATTTTAAACATCTTATGCATTATAAAACTAGTAGTGATGGACTCCCACTGAGTATAGTATATACTCACCCAATCCTCAACATTTTTCAGACACAAAGAAAACACTTAAGGGCAAGGAACGCTTGTGACAAAAGACAACCAGACTAAGTGCAAGTGAGTAAACCCCTACCTTATCTTTCAATGTTACTTGATTGAAGTTACTCTCTATAGCTGAGGCTGTGACTAACACTTTCTTGGGAATAATGTTGATTTAAAACTTTTCCATGGCTAGATAATTGGAAAATGTGTTTTGACACTCAGGGTTTTATACAAAAGATTGTTTTCCAAAACAAAAAAGATTTTCATGCATTTCATATTTATAAAACAAGAGATCTCGCCTTTTTATCAAATTTGCATCATATAAAACCCGGGTCATCACAGTTGATATCAGAGAGCGGTTTAACGTTATTCATAGCCCAGTATGAGGAGAATAACTTATAATCAAGTTTCATCCATGAAAGAGTAAGGGGTAATAGGATAACACCTACTAAGGTCTGGTAAATTACCTTGTGATTACAGATGCCTAAGAAGAAAGGAAGCAATGTTCCAAGACCTGAAGCCCCACCTGTGGACTCCACTAGGTCGTGCAATGGGATAGTTGAATTGTTCCAGCAATTCCTACAGAATATGGGACAATACATGAATAGTCAAAGCCAAACCCCTACCACACGAGATCCTTCCCCTGATAAAGCAATAGATAGGACTGAGGTTCAGTTAGAAAGGTTTCAGAAATTAGCTCCCTCATTCACAGGAGAAGATGAAGCATCTACAGCTAAAATGGTTAATTGATATTGAAAAGATATTTAAAGCCATGAACATAGCTAAAGAAAGAAAAGTACCCATGGCCACATTTGTGTTTAGAGGAGAGGCTACCTTTTGGTGGGAAACAGCAGAAAGAACTTATTTTGACCAGCGAGAAACAATAGGATGGGAAGAGTTTAAAAAGGTCTTTAATGACAAATATTATCCTAAACACGTAAGAAAATAGAAGGAAATGGAATTTATGGACTTAGAACAAGGAAATATGACTGTCCAACAGTATGAAAATAGATTCATCAGGCTCTGAAGATTTGCACCATGTGCTTGTGCTGATGAGGAAGATGCGACAGAACGATTTGTAGATGGGCTTAAACTAGGACTCAAGAACAGAGTTCTAGGTTTCCAACCTTCCACAGTAGCCAAAGCCATAGAGATGGCCTCCCTATACGAAAAAGATTATCAAAGGAACCAGGCAATAAAGGAAACTAAGAACATCAACACCATAGGAAATAAAGAAAAGAGATCATTTCAGTCATCTAGACCCAGGCCACCTTTCAAGAAGCCATTTGAAAACAAAGGAAGAAGACCAGACTGGAAGACATTCCCTAAGTGTAACAGGTATCATTCAGGCAAACCATGTCCCATTTTCAACATCACTTGCTATCTTTGTGGAGAATTAGGACATTTTGCTAGTAATTGTCCTAAAAAGAAAGTTGAAGAGCGTAAAGGAGATCAAGTTCCAAAAAACCAAGGACATGTCTTTGCCCTCACTTCCAGTCAAGCCCAGGCTTCAAATGCAGTAGTTGAAGGTACCCATAGAGTTGATGGAGGATCTCAAGCTAGAGACGAGACCAGTTGAGATCCGGGATCATAAGAGTAAGAAGCTGTGGAAGAAGGACATACCCTTAGTCAAAGTTTTGTGGAGAAATGCGCACATGGAAGAAGAGACTTGGGAACTAGAGTCAGAAATGCGAGAAAAGTACCCCGAGATCTTTTGATTGTATATATTGTAGAATTTTGGGGGTGAAATTCCCCTAAGGTGGTAAGAATGTAATGTCTCCAATTTTGTAACATTAAAATCCCAAGTTAGCAATGAAAAGTTCAGTTTTTGAAGATAAGGGTATTTTGGTCATTTCACTATTTACCTTGACTGAACCCTGAAATGATACCATTAGGTACGTCTCGGAAAAAGGAATCCAACAAGACCAAAATCACCCAAAACGGAGTTAAAATGAGCAAGTTATGGCCCTTTGAAGTTCAGGGGCAAAAATATAATTTTCACTAAAAAACGGATTTAGCCTGCAAAACATAGGGGCCTGTTTTGATACGGGCACCCCTCATCTTCAACCTCCTAGAGGGTTCTAGAACGGTGGTGATTCGAGGAGAAATCACCGCCATTCAAGAGCGGTGAGAGCCCCCTCTAGAACCCTCTTATAGCTCTATAAATAGAGCTCTTAGGGGCCTCTAATGGCAGCCCAAAAGCTTGAGAAAAACCCATTTTGGAGAAGCAACCAAGAGGAGAAACGTGGAGAAAAACCCAGCAACGATCCAAGTATGCCCAAGATCCCTCAAAACCCATCTTCACAGTAGTCCTAGGCTCAATTTCCCTAAGTTTTGCCACGAAAAATCATGCAAAAATGGGCCCTGGAGAGTCACCAAGGACACAGGGATGATCCTGGGCCGCACTGGTTCGATAGCGTTGAACCAGTGCGTCCTGAGGACGCCCCGGCTTCCCAACGAACAGAACGTCCCCCCTGGACAAAATGCATCGTCCGCGGACCCGCCCGCAAAAGGAAAAGACGGGCAGGAAATCCTGCGCGTCTCCAGATGCACCCGATGGGGCGCATGCCGCTGACACGCAACGCGCTAGAATTTTAGGATTTTTTCTCCTTAAAACCCGCTGGGGCACATGCCACTGACGCATAGTGCGCTAGCATTCTGGACTTTCACCTCTTAAAGGCCCTTATGTACATGTGATACTAAAACGCTTATAACTTGAGATCTAGAGCTCCAATTGAGGCGCCGTAAAAGGCGTTGTGTCCGTCGATGACGCGGACACACCCAAACTATAAAATCACTGATCAATGCCCAATTTAAGGTGGGCACGACCCTTAGAATAGGTTGGTGGCTCGTGGCCACTAGACCTTTGGAAAACTGATGATACCAAGGCCCAATTAGGACCTTAGGACACCCATAGGCATGAGGATGAACCCTTAATGCCTAAGTAATAAGACCAACCACTCTAAAACTTATAAAAGATAGGCCAAACTAACCTTGATTCCCCAAACCATGTTTAGGAGCATACGAGGACAAAGGGGTTAGCGCGACCTAGCCAGGTAGGTGCTCTATCGCTATTAGACTTTTTAAAAGAACCATGATTGTTTTGAGAATACATGTTTTAAGTATATGACTTGTTTAACATGACTTAATTCAGCATACATATGAAAAATGCTTTATGCATAGATATGTTTCTAAAATAATTGCATATACATTATGCATAGATATGTTTTGCAAACAATTGCATACATGGTATGATTTGTGAAGCATTGAGTTTTTGAAAGACTGCATGTCCTTGAGGGTTACCAAAAGATGCTGGAGTACCCAAAAGACACTGGGTAGGCAATTGTGAGGGACCCAAAGAGGACAGGTTTTGAAAAAGAGGTTTTCATTTGTTTGATATGATTATGATTTGGGCTGATAAGCTCATGGGCGCTATGCCGAGAGGTTTGGGTTGGCCTCCAGCCTCTACCACTATTAGGTGGATGGGTACCACGCCCAGAAAAGGCAACGTCCCTACGTCGACTGCATGTGGTAGAGGGGGCTACCACTGGTGTCACGGCACTGGGTCGACGTGTCAAAGGCCCCGTTGAGGCTATGACCGAGTGTCCTCAAGTACTCGAGGACCATATGGTGGCGAGGTCGTGGGCATAGTTGGACCTTATGGTTTCATGGACTTATTTGCATGGCATATGGCATGAATGAGGTTAGTCGACCATACCATACTAGAGATCCATGAGTTGGATTCAATGAAGCATCTTATGCATATCATTATGTTATAATATATATATGATACTTTTGACTTAGATTATGTGATTTCCTTAAGTCGTCAATATTCTAATTCGATGATGGTTTTTAATCTCGATATTGAACATGAGTGTTCAGACATGCACATGTTTTGAAAGAGCATATGATTTTAAACATCTCGTGCATTATAAAACTAGTAGTGATGGACTTCTATTGAGTATAGTATATACTCACCCAATCCTCAACATTTTTCAGACACAAAGAAAACACTTAAGGGCAAGGAACGCTTGTGACAAAAGACAACCAGACTAAGTGCAAGTGAGTAAACCCCTACCTTATCTTTCAATGTTACTTGATTGAAGTTACTCTCTATAGCTGAGGCTGTGACTAACACTTTCTTAGGAATAATGTTGATTTAAAACTTTTCCATGGCTAGATAATTGGAAAATGTGTTTTGACACTCAGGGTTTTATACAAAAGATTGTTTTCCAAAACAAAAAAGATTTTCATGCATTTCATATTTATAAAACAAGAGATCTCGCCTTTTTATCAAATTTGCATCATATAAAACCCAGGTCGTCACACTAACATAGGTGTCCTGTACTCGTGAATGGAGCTATCCTAAAAAATGTTAAGGATAGGGTGAGTATATACTATACTCAGTAGGAGTCTATCACTACTTGTTTTGCAATGCATGCTATGTTTAAAATCGTATGCTCTTTAAAACATGTGCATGTTCAAAAAACCATGTTCAATATCGATATTAAAAACCATTGTCGAATCGGAATACTGACGACTAAAGAATCGCATAATCCAAGTTGAAAGTATCATATATATATCATAAACATAATGATATGCATAATATGCTCAACTGAATCCAACTCATGGATATCTGGTATGGTCGACCAACCTCATGTCATGCCATATGCAATGCAAGTAAATCCTCAAACCATAGGGTCCAACTCTGCCCATGACCTCACCGCCGTGTGGTCCCCGGGTACCTAAGGACACAGGGTCATATACCTCCACTGGGCATATGACACTTCGACCCAGTGCCGTGACACCAGTGGTAGCCCCTTGTACCGCATGCAGTCGAAGTAGGGACATGCCCTTTTTGGGCATGGTACCCATCCACCTAATAGTGGTAGAGGCTGGGAGGCCATACCAGACCTCTCGGCATAGCGCTCCCGAGCATATTAGCCCAAATCATATACAATCAAACAAGCCAAAAACCTCTTTTTCAAACCTGTCCTCTTTGGGTCCCTCACAACTGCCTACCCAGCGTCTTTTAGGCACTCCAGCGTCTTTTGGTAACCCTTACGGACATGCAATTTTGCAAGAACTCAATGCTCACAAATCATGCAATATATGCAATTATTTGCAAAACATGTCTATGCATAATGTATTTATCATATGCATGCTGAATTCATTTATATGCTAAACAAGTCATAAAATAAGTCATGCTAAACAAGTCATATACGTATACTTGAAACATGCAGTCTCAAAATAATCATGGCTCTTTTAAAAGTCTAGTAGCGATAGAGCAGCTACCTGATAGTCTCCTGGAGTTGCGTCCTTTATAACTTTAACCCATCCCTGGGTCTCATTTATAAACTCCTGGATATGAATGGATATAAGGAGTCCTTATTAATTTCATTCTATTTAGACATTAGATCGCTAAATCTGCCTATTGGGTCCATGGTCCTTGCCTAATTCATTCCTAAGGCTAGATCCTATGGTGTGGATATACTTTCCAATAGTTTAACTCTGTAATTTATCCTCTAATCCTAACTTTAAAGTCTCATTAGGTCCGCATGCCCCAGTTCCCAAGACACCCGTGTATCCTGGTTGAACCGCGACCGCCTTACGTGCGTGCGCACCCAAAGGTCGTGCCAGGGATGGCATTTTGCACACGCACATGCATGCTCAAGTGACGCGCTATGACGCGCATCATTGCACGGACGCACCTTGTAGCATGGCCCGTCTCAGCTCCCAGGGCAACCCGTGCACCCTAGTCGAGCTAGGACCTGTGCCCCATGTCGCGTGCGCACCTGGAGGCCGCACCTGGGACAGTGTATGCACTGTCGTACACTTAGAACCCGTCCCAGGGACCCAGTCCCAGGTGCACGTGTAGCATGGCGTCCCTGGAACGCCTGGTTCGTGCAGGAACGTTTTTCGGCCAGGAACTCGGCTGGAAAACTATTGGAAAAGACCAGATTTGGCATGGATCTGGCCCTGGGGACGCAAATGGAGAGAAAGGGAAAGAGAAATGGCTTACCTGGGCAGCCTAGAGACCCTCTTTTTCCGATGGGTGTGCCTGCTCGCCAGAACGCATGAAGAAGGGGGAAAACCCCACTTCCAATGATGCCAGAGGAATAAGAGGGGCGGTGGGGAGATGGGTAAAGGAATGGCCAGCCAGACTTTGGCCATTGCCGGAAAACACAGAGGGGAGACTGGTTTGGGATGGGTTTCTGATTTGCCGGAAACCCCAGTCTCAACATGCCGAAAAATCGTGTTTTTGAGAGGGGGAGATGGGGCTTTTTATAGCCCTGCTATGGTGGTGCTGCCAATGGAGGTGGCAGAAACCTCTAGAAATGGGGTTTCTGCAGGGCTCTAGAGGTGGAAGACGACAGGGGTGCCGTTATCAAAACGGCCCCCTACGTTTTTCGTTTTTCTGTTTAATTTACAGAAATACCCCTGATCTTTAAACGATCGTAACTTCTTCATACGAACTCCATTTTTGGCATTCTTTGAGGTGTTGGATTCCATTTTTTGAGTAGAATCTAATGGTATAAAGTTTCCTCACAAATTCCTTTGTTTAGTATTTTAAATAAAGTAAAACATTCAACACAGTTCATGTCCTATAAGATGTCCAATTTTTGTTAAAAATAGTGTAAATTGCTCGGGCATTACATTTCTAGTGGTATATCCATCTCAGCGCCACCTCCCACCTCCCACCTCCCACCCATCACTTATTCTTGTTTTTTCTTTCTTTCTTTCGTTTTGCTATGTTTTCTTTGTTTGCTCACAGTCACCTATCATAGTTGTATTTCTTCTTGCATCCATGTTGTTTCCCTTATTCTCATTGGTGTTTAACTTGTTCTCATCATTCTCCTCCATTTAGTTACTAGTCAATCTTCTTCTTATTAATAATCAGTTTTAGTCTCCTATTCCATTACTAGTCATTCCTCTCCCCTATTTAACCATGGGTTTTTTCCCACCAAATTTCTTCTTTATTTTCAATAGATATTTCATCAAAAAGCCATTTTTTATCCTTCACTGTTTGAAGAAACCCCAATTTAGGCTTCTCTCAAATATTTCTCCTTCCCTCAATTTCTACTACCCTATCACTTTCCATGTATTCTCTCCATTGTTTTTGGCTACTGGTTGGGGAAGAAGAGGAATTTTTACCAAAAATTCCAACTCTGCTCTTAACTTGATTTATTTAATTCCTTATACATCCTAATTTTTCCTTATCCCTATTTCATGTTTATCTTTATCTTTATTTTATATTATCCAACTTTATTTTATTCTCAAATTAAACATGAAAAATAACAAACAAGTCCTGTTTGATTAAAGCCAAACCAAACCAACAGTGTAGCTTTAACTAGGAGGACCAATTCAGTTCTTAATATTTTTCTTCCCAGATTTTCAATTAAGTTTTAGATCTTCATCTTAGGACACTTCTTAGATAATCTAGTGGTCTTGATCTTAAATTTACTATCTAAAAAGTCAATCTATGCCATCCAATCTTGAATTTTTACATTGATTCAGATCATCATATTTATGGAAGATCTGCATAATCCAATAGTTGAATCATTGATTAGAGACCTCAAGAATGGATTGATGAAGTTTGATTGACTTAGATGTGGCCATAATTGAAGAATCTTGCTATGATGAAGCTAGGGAAATGAATTTTAATTGATGTTTTGTTTAATTTTCTATGTTTTTAATATGAAATTATGTAATTATCATTAATTGAATAGATCTAAGTTTGTATTTCATTATTATTTAGATTTTTTTATTTCTATTAATTTGTAGCAATTTAAATCTCATTTAAACACCATTTTTCATTAAGTTAAGTCCCCGTGTGATCGACTTGTACTTGCACTAATATACTACAATAGCCCATGCACTTGTAAAAATCAATCAAACACTTTCCTAAAACAATAATATACTCTTGGCAAAGTGGAGAGAAGAATAGTGTGTAAAATCTTAGCAGAGATTAAAGTCCCAAACAAGTACTCCTCAAGCTTTAGAAATATTATCAACATGGAAGAGCTAAAACGCTTAGGGATGAAATCACACAATTGTCACTCATTGATGCAACAACTCCCTCCAGTAGCAATATATTCAGTGCTATCAGATAAAGTTAGAGGATCTATTACTAAATTATGCTATTTACTTAATACTCTATGCAAGAAGGTGGTGGATACATCAAAATTACTAGAAATCTAGAAGTTTCTAATGACAACTTTATGCGAGCTTGAGACAATCTTCCCACCATCCTTTTGTGATATTATAGTGCGCTTTAAAGTGCACATCATTGATGAGGTTAGGCTGTGTGGACCTATTTATTTTGTGATGGATGTACTTGTTTGAGAGGCACATGAAGGTGCTAAAAGGGTATGTGCGAGATCACAATTGGCCAAAGGGGTGTATCTCTGAATGTTACATTACAAAAGAAGTGTTGAGTTTCGCACTAAGTATTTATCAAGAGTGGATGCTATTGGGATCTGTAGAAAGAAACAATCAGGTGGATGAAATGATCCAATCATGGTGAAACTCTCTATAGAGATCGTGTATTAATAGTTTATCATAAGGAGCAAGCACACCCCTATCTATTGCAAAAACTTAATGATGATGAAGTTTAACCATACATTGAGTAAGTAACTAATGTTCTCTTTGAGGTTTCTTTCACTTTTCCTATATATGTTGAAGGAAAAATGCATATACATTATTAATTTTCATCTCTTCATGTATAATGAGAACATGAACTTCCTAAAAGAGACGTATCTAAGAGATGCAAAGAAACAGAAGTGACTGCAGGATGAGCATTGTTGTTCCTTCACTGCTTGGCTTCATCATAAGGTAAATACAATGAATTAATGCTTTCATTCACTTGATTGATTTGTAATACATTAATCATCTCACTTAAGTAATATATTATACATAGGTTTTAGATTAGCAAGGTGTTCTAGGTCATAGTATTTCTACAACCTTTGGCTGGATGGCAATGGGACCTTGATGAGAAGTAATAAAGTATGCTAGATATGCTATCAATGGTTATCACTTTCATACAAAGTGATGTGATAACTCAAGAGCACAACAAGGTAGTGGTGTTAGCTTAGTTGTTAAAATTACTTTCTTTTCCATTTCCAAGGACTACAACCCAATTGTAGCTAATGATACTTGTTATGGGATAGATATGGCATTGGATTATACTTGTAGATCTATGGTTGTGTTTGGGGCAACAAAGATAACATCAAAATAGATGCTGTCGATTGACATTTATTGACCACAATAAGATCGGTTATCGAAATAATGTTCATTTTGACATCTTAAGCGAGATCTATATTTTATGTACAAGACATGATATGAGATGGTTAACTATTTTATCAGTCTCCACAAGGGACTTCTACAATGAAGATGACCTAGGTGACATGTCAATTGATTACCCTTGTATCACTACAACAATGCCATAAATCAATCTAATTGGGGAGAATGAGATGGATTATGTCTATGACTCTAGTGAGGAAAGTGGTTAGGTTAGATCAGATTGTATATGCATGTGTCATGCAAATCACTACTTATATATTAGGGAAATAATGGATGAGGGCTCCCTTTGTCCATTACAACTTAATTAGATTTTCAAGATAAAAAAAATAAGGGAAGACTAATTATATTATAGAAAATATAGGAGGGGTTTTGATTTAATACATATAGAACACTTCCAACAGAAACCGTCTTCTATTATTCAAATAAAATAAAAAGCATGAGGAAGTATATATATAATTTAATAAAAAAATTTAATAGAGGACTGTTGTTCCCAAACCATGCTATATATTGACAAAATATAGTACGGTTCTTACATAAACCATCTTATGTTATTCAAACAAAATAAAATTCAAGATGAAGTACATAATTTAATAAAAAATTAATATAGGACTAATGTACCCAAACCATCCTATATAATAACAAAATATAGTACAATTTTCCTATAATCACCCTATATTTACTAATAAATATAAGACGGTTCAGATAGATTCGTCTTATATTTTGTTAATATATAGGACAGTTTGGGTACAACCATCCTATATTTATTAGTAAATATAGGATAGTTAAGATAGATTCATCCTACATTAGTAAACAGAGGACGGTTTTACCCAAACTGTCCTATATATTAACAAAATATTGGATGATTTTTCCCAAACTGTCCTATATTTTCTATACATATATAAGTTGCCCAACCCACCCACTCCCACTCCCTCCCAAAACCATGACCTTCTCCGCCTCCCTGTAGGTCAATTGTGAACACATCGAACTACTCCCCACTTCTCCCTTGCCAAGAACGTACCAAATTGCTCCCCCTTCTCCCTTGCTCAAGAATGAATCAGACTATGGTCCCCTTCTCCCTCACCCAAGAATGCACTAAACTGTGCCCACCATGACAAAACCCTACTCTATTAGCTAACACAAGGAGAGAAAAAGAAGGAGAAGAAGAAGAAGAAAAGGAAGAGGAAATAGAGAGAGAGAGAAAGTTAACATGGATGTGCCCTGAATTTGTGGGCTAAGATTTTCCCATTTTAGGTAGTGTCTCTTTCTCTCTCTGTTGATGGAGAAAACACATTCCTCTTGCAAATATCAAAATTCCATTCCAATGAATTTCATCAGTTCTGATATGGATTTCAATAGTAGTTTGGGTATTTTTTTGATGTGATATCCCTTTTAAAGAATAGAAAATAAATCTTCAATTGATCACAAAATTTCATATCTGAAGATTTTTATTGTTGAAATGACCAAGTGGAAATAGCAAAACCAAATAAAAAGAAGCAACTAGACTTCTACTACAGTGGCCCAAAAAGGGCTTTATAAGAATCTAATTATTTATGAAGAAAAGAAGTAATTCATGCAATTAACTTCTTGTTATGACAAATTTGCAGTTAGGGAGTGATGCTCAACCAAAATTCAATAAACATAAGAATAAGAGCCATAGATTAAGTGATTTCATCATCTTCTCTATGCATTGAATCTTAAGTAAATTTTGTTGATAGGGGTAGGATAGCAATATGATGGGGTTTTTTGCAATGTGAATAAGAGCTATAGAGGAAATAACACTAGAAGCTTGGGTTGTTTGTTATAGAATAAATTTTATCTCTATGTTTCAATTATTAATGGCAAAGAAATTTTCACTATTCTAAAATAGCTTAATCTATAAATTTTGTTTCCATTGCAAATAACCCAATGGGTTTGGCATGAGAATAAGAAACCATGGATTAAAGTTGTTACTAAATAGTGCTTCAAGGATTTGTGAAGTCGTTTAACTAAACGACTTCAAAAGTGCAGAAGTTTTGAAGTGGTTAGCACAAATGACTTCAAAACTATGGAAAATTTGAAGTCATTTAATGAAAACCAACTTCAAGACTATGGCACTTTTGGAGTAGTTTTGAAGTCATTTAACAAAAATGACTTCAAAATTATGGTACTTTTTAAAGCTGTTTATATATGAACAACTTGAAAAGTACTCCAAAATTGCCATAATTTTCAAGTTGTTTGTGCTAAACAACTTCAAAATTTCTGGATTTTTTAAGTCATCTAAGGCTAAACGACTCCAAAAGTGCCACAGTTTTGAAGTCATTTGTGCTAAATGACTTCAAAAGAACTGGGTTTTGGAATTCATTTAGGGCCAAACAACTTTAAAAGTATACACTTTTGAAGTTGTTTAGGGTTAAATGACTTCAAAATTATGCAAAAAAAGACTTTTGAAGTCATTTAGAGTTAATGACTTCAAAAGTCATTTTTTTTTCATTCGTGACATTCCGGTCACTACCACCTGTACACAATTCAATATTGTTCTTGATCTTACAATCTTTATTCACATGAAAAAAACACACATTCACTTCCACATTGGGTACAAAACATCCAAATTCATCATTATGCATCCACATTTATCTTGAGAAACCATAAAATGAGGGACCACAATACACATTCGCTTCATTTGTAAACCCATACACATTCACATTTATTGTCACACTAAGTTACACTTATTCATCATCCCATAAAAGCTATACTTCAATGAATATATTGAAAACCAACTCCAATATTGACTTCACTTACAAGTTCCAAACTCATTTCATCCATGCTCTCCCATACTCCACACTAAGTTACCCTCATTCATCATCCCATAAAAGTTATAAACAAAGGACTTAAGGCTGGAACAATGCTTATGGAATTCATGAACAAAACAAGAGCAAATTAAGATAATGAAACTAATGCAAAGAAAGCTAACTACTAACCTTGATTGAAGAGAAATAACTAGAAATCCAAAGGAAGAAAAGCACCAAAGATAACCAAGCAAAGAGTGCAATGCTTCAAGGTTACCTCTACTTAGGTATAAAGCATGGAATCCAAGAATATTTACAAATGAATTGTTTTTAGTTTGGTAAAGGCTCATTCTAAGAAAGGGATGTGGATCTAGATCTAGAAATGCAATTAGGAAAGTTAGGTAGAGAGTGAGGGAGGAAAGTTAGGTGGAAGATGATGTAAGCAAGATGACATAAGAGGGTGACATGGTTGGTTTCCAACTAAAGTAGGGGGAGGCATGTTTTTCATAGGAAGGTGGGTGGAATTCCAGCCCCCTTAACTAAGTGGTTAATTACTATTGGAATGGAGAGAGATAAAGGGGAAAAACTTTTAGCAAAAAGATGAGAAAAACTTAGGGTTTTGATGTGCTTTGAATAGAGATAGATCTAGGGGTTTCCTATTTAGGAAACCACCTTAATAAGCATCCAAACAAGGGTGACGCAGCACCTTCTAGGAAGGTGGCTCCCTCTCTAGGGTAAAATCATGGAACCCTAAGATAGATGGGGGAAAAAGAATAGTAAGTGGAATTAGAAAGTGGGATTTTCTCTCTTAATGTGTCTACACATCACGTGGCTTCATGTGGCATTCACCCATGGTTTGATGGCTCATTCCTTGGTGGCTTGAGTGGTTAACTCCCTTGGTTTCCTTAGCTTTCCCTAGTACGGTTTTGAACCTTCATCACACCTTATATTGATGACATTTAGGCTTAGGCTTGCTTAGGTTTCAATTTTTATCTCGATCAAGTTTAGTCTTTAGATCACCTTCTCAACACCTATAAAAGATAAGAAACCTTAATTAAATTACAAAAAATAATGATGATTCACATACTTACTTTGATTAGCTCTTGAAACTTCAAAATATAAAACTTATAAATTATTAGGCAAGAAATGCATATGTTACAAAATTCTAAAAACCCCTAGATTAATGCTATATTGTATAACACTTGGACCACTATTTGGGGAATTTTTATATAAAATTGAACACTTATCACACCCCCCAAGTAGCACTTTACTATTCCTGAGCAAAACATGTGAAAAATCATGAAAAGAAAAGTGGTTGTAAAATTCTTGCTAGTATACACTCAGAAATAAAGCTCTCAAAGAAATGGGTTAAAAAAAATTCTCTCACTATGTGACTGACTCCAAAGATGCTAATGGTTCACATAATCTTTTAAGCATAATTGAGACAAAAGAATATGATCCCTAAAAATGGATGTCATTACAAAGACCATAAAGAATGGTTCATCCTATTTATATCCTCATTAAGGCTATCTTTCACCCTAAGATCAATAGGTCTTTACATAAGACAAAATGTAAGCTTAGGATAGGTTCTAAAAAGAAGGGTATAAGGATTCAAATTTTCAAATCTTAGTAGAGATTTTCTATAAATGTTGGACAATTTTTCCACTTTTGGTTGTACTTGAAGTGAATATCTTCTCTGTATTTTCCTTTCTCTTTCCTTTCCTCAACTATTCTTCCCTTTTCCTTTTCCAATACCTTTTCTTTTTCACTTTTCCTTGTATTTCTGAGAAGGAACACTTTTCCTTGTATATTTTGATATTTTTCACTTGTTTGACTTTTTTCCTTTTTCTAAACTTTTCCTACTATTTCTACTCATTTTTGAAAGGTGGGTAATGGATATTATTAATGGGGTTTCTTTAGTTAAGGTAAATATGGTTTTGAAAATAAAAAGGCTTACCAAGAGGCTCAAAGGGTCTAACTTGTGGTATTATGTACTAGGTAGGCTTTATGTCTCTAAGCTAAGAGAAGGATGGCCTATATGATTTTCTAGGTTTTTTACAACCTATCTGATTAAATAAATGTTCATGAACCAAAGTTAGTACTCCTTTTAGTTCTTGGCAATTGACCAAAACAAAAATACTGGGATCTTTCAAAATTGATGATTGCTGAAGAAAATATGCTATTACTTATAAGCCTCAAAAAGATGATAGTCTTTAAAACTCACATGGGTATATAGGTCTCAATTGATTTCCTTAGGATCTCTAAGTCATAACCATCTATTATTCTAGACTTAGGCACTGTGTGTAAGTTTGTTTTGGTCTTTAACTCATAAAACACTTTAAGACATGAATAAAATGAAGAATTAACCATATACATTTCTATTAAGAAGTTAAAGTAGTGGAAATACTAAACTTCAAACATTCCAATTCTCATCACATTAGAGGAACTTGACCTTAGAAACTAAAAGACTCAATTTTTTTTTTCAAAAAACTAAAGAGAAACTCAAAATCTCATGCATATCTACACCTCGCAACCTAAACTAAACATTGTTCCCAATATTTTTAAAACATAGGACATCTATATGATAAGTGGGTAATGTAGAATAATGAAACTTTAAAAACCCTAGGTTGCCTCCCAATGAATGCTAAGTTTAATGTCTTCAGCCAAATATTGCATACAATGATTATGATAATGATGAATGTAGCTAATGTATTTAGGTGCAAGGAACATGCTAATATGTTTCCTAGTAGACTTATTCCTCAAGTAATGTTTCTTCTACTTTGGGGTTATCAACTTTAGGAAGGGTTTCAACCTTTGTCCATTAACTTTGGAGATTTCTCCATTCTTTTCTATCTTGACAGCCCCATAGGGTAAATAGTATGCACTATATATGGGGTCTAGTTGTAATGACTCCATTTTTGTCACCTTGAAATCCCATGTTGGTAATGAAAAGTTCACTTTTTAAGGTAAGGGTATTGCGGTCATTTCACTGTTCACCCTAACTAGACCCAAAAATTTGGTCCTTAGAATGGTACCCTTATGTGCGTATGGGAAAAAGGAATCCAACAAGACCAGAATCACCCAAAACTGAGTTAAAATGAGCAAGTTATGACCCTTTGAAGTTCAAGGGCAAAATTATAATTAAATTGAAAATGAATTGGCCTGAGAAAATAGGGACCCGTTTTGATACGGGCACCCCCTTCTTCCCGAATGTACTGCATCACCGATATTCTAGAATGTTGGTGTGCAAGGGGGAAACCACCGCCATTCTAGAGGTTTCTCCACCACCATTCCATGGCGATGGAAACTCCCCTCCAGAACCTTGCTTAAGCTCTATAAATAGAGCACTTCGGCGCCTCCAATGGCAGCCCAAAACCCTAGAAAAAACCAGTCTTGGAGTTGCAGGCAAGAGGAGAAACCATGAAAAATACCCAGCCACGAACCAGGTACACCTTAAACAACTCCAAACCCATCTCCCCCTCAGTCTTAGGTTGAATGTCTCTAAGTTTTTGCATGAGAAACCATACAAAACGGAGCTCTAGAGAGCCACAACAAACCCAGGGCAGGTGCCTAGGCATTCTGGTTCGGTAGGGTCGAACCAGGGCGTCCCGAGGACGCCCAAGTCACCACAGAACCAAAACGCACCTGATGCATTAAAGGGAACACGACGGGTGCGTCCGTGGACGTGCCCGCAAACGAGAAAAGAGGGAAGAGGCCTGGTGCATTGACAGATGAGCCATGTGGGGAGCACGCCGCTGACGCGAGTCGCGTTAGCGTCCCGGGTACTCTCCTCATGTGGGTCTAAGACGACGATGCCGCGCATTCTGCGTAAGCGGAACGCGTAACCTGATGATGCCCGGGAGCATGCAACCGCACGTGCGGGCCAGTCGCCGCTCTATTGGGACACAGGTGCGTCCCGGGAGCGGTGACGCAGGTCCCGTTTTGGGCCTTCTATGTATTCTTAACACTAAAATACCCATAACTTGAGTTCTAGGACTCTGATTGAGGCACCGTGAGAGGTGTTGTGTCCGTATCGACGATGCAAACACACCCAAACCATAAAATACCTGATCAAGCACCTATCTAAGGTTGGCATGACCCTTGAACCATGATAGTGGCGTGGGGTCACTAAACCTTTGCAAACCTGACTATACCAAGGCCCAGTTAGGGACCCTAGGAGGCCCTTAGGCATGTGAATGAACCCTTGCCTAAGTAGTGAGGTAAACTACTCTAGAGCCTATAGAAATAGGCCAAGCTAACCTTTTTCCCCTAAACCATGTCCAGGAATGTGCGAGGACAAGGGGACTAGCACGATCAAACTAGGTAGGTGTCCTATCGCTACTAGACTTTTAAAAAGAACCTATGATGCTTTGAGAATGCATGTTTTGAATCATGGTTGCTTTTCTAATGCATGTTTTAAGATTTTAAGTTACATGTCCTATCTTTATGCGTATATCATATAAACTTATGTTACATCCTTATGCACATGACCTGTTTAGCATGAATTGATTTCATAAATGAACTTAGCATGCATATGAAAAATACATTGCGCATATATTGCCAAGACATGTGTTACATGCATAGACATGTTTTGAAAAAGGATTCTTGTCTGCATGATACATGCATAGACATGTTTTGAAAAAAAAAAAGGTTCTTGCCTCCTTGATAGTATATGATTTGGGCTAGTAAGCTCGTGGGTGCTATGCCGAGAGGTTCGAGGTGGCCTCCCAGCCTCTACCACTATAGGTGGAAAGGGTACCACGCCAAAAAGGCTTATCCTCACTTCGATTGCTGTGGTAAACGAGGACTACCACTAGGGATGTCACAGCACCCGTCGAAGTGTCATATGCCCCATGGAGGCTATGACCGAGAGTCCTTAGGTACTCAGGGACCACACAGTGCTGAGGTTTTGGGCATAGTGTGCCCTATGTTTTTGAGGATTTACTTGCATGCATATGGCATGACATGAGTATGGTCGACCATAGATCCATGAATTGGATTCAGTTGAGCATCTTCTGCATATCATAGTATATGTTTATGATATCTATGTTACTTTTGACTTGGATTATACAATTCTTTAAGTCGTCAGTATTCTATTTTGACAGTGGCTTTTAATATCAATATTGAACATGAGTTTCCAAACATGCACATGGTTTAAAGAACATATGGTTTAAAACATAGCATGCATTATAAAACTAGTAGTGATAGACTCCTACTGAGCATAGTGTATACTCACCCAATCCTTAATATTTTTCAGATATAAGTAAACACTTAAGGACAGGATACACTCGTGAAAGAGAACATCCAAATTAAGTACAAGTAAGTAAACCCCTACCTTATCTTTTAGTGAATGTTACTTGATTGTAGTTACTCTCTGTAGCTGGGGCTGTGACTAACACTTTCTTGGGAATAGAGTTGATTTAAAACTATGGCATGGCTATATGATTTGAAAATGTGTTTTGACACTAGGGGTTTTATACAAAAGATTGCTTTCCAAAACAAAAGATTTTCATGCATTTCATATTTCTAAAATAGATCTCGCCTTTTTATGAAATTTGAATCATATGAAACCCGGGTCGTCACACTAGTCCATCCATATTTAAATTTTCTTGGAAGTTGATGCAAACTAGAATTATACATATCCTGGGATAAAGGACTTCCTTAGAAAGTGTCTATAATGAGTGTTTTTCATGTTGTCTTTGTATAGCTTTGCTGACTCATATGCATCTTTCCTTAAGTCTCCCAATTCAATGAGTTGGAATTTTCAGTTCTAGTAGTATCTAAGTCAAAATTAAGCTTTTTGTGCCCCAAGTCCCTCAATGTTCAAGTTATACTTGTAAGTGGTAGGCCTATCCATAGACCAGGTGATAAGGTGACATGCTTATAAGTGTTTTTTATGCAGTACGATAGGCCCATATAGCGTCACTAAGTCTCCTATTAAGATTGATTGTCTTTTTTAAAATAGGCTTTATTTCTCTATTAAACACTTCTACTTATCCATTGGTATGAGAATGATAAGTGGTAACAAATTTAAGGATAGCACCATATTTCTCCATTAAATTCTCAAACACCCTATTACAAAAATGTTAGCCTCCATCACTAATTATGCCATTAGGTGTACCAAAGCATGCAAATATATTTTCTTTTAGGAATTTGGCCACCACCTTGTGGTCATTGGTTTTACACGGAATGGATTTTCCCCATTTTGACACATAATTCACCCCCATAAGGATGTACAAATAATTAAAGGAATTAGAAAAAGGTCCCATAAAATTAATGCCCTAAACATCAAAAGGATCAATATAAAAATAGGGTTCAAGGGCTTCATATTCCTTTTTCATATGCTTCCTAACTATTGACATTTAATACATGCTAAGCAGTAAGTATGTGAATCCTTTTAAAAGGTAGGCCAATAAAAACCACATAGCAAAATCTTTGTAGTTGTCTTTTTAGAACTATAATGGCTCTCACAAGCATGGTCATCACAAAAGGAGATCATCTTATCCTATTCATTATCAAGTACAAATTTCCTAATAACTTTATCATGACATTATTGAAACAAGTACAGGTCATCCCAAGTAAAGTGTCGAACTTCAATAATGAACCTTTTTCTATCTTGTTTAGACCAATGACTAGGCATTTGTTCAATAACAAGATAATTGACTGTATTAGCATACCAAGAAAATTAGGAAATGCGCAAAAATTGTTGATCAGAAAATGTGTCTATTATAGGCACATTCTTACTAGTGGATTCCACAACTAACCTAGATAAGTGATTGGCTATGACATTTTCTGAACCTTTTTTATCTAAATTTTCAAATCATACTCCTATAGCAATAGTATTCATTACATTAGCTTAGGTTTGGCATCTTTCTTTGAAAGAAAATATTTAAATGCAGCATGATTTGGGTAACCTCTCTCTCAATCTCTCCACTCTCATGAATCATTGATCCTAACTACCTAAAATGGTCTTTTACAGGGACTTCTTGGTTATCAATCTTAACTGGTGTTCCACTCCTACTCCTCTCCTTGCTAAAATTGCATTCCATATATTTTGTCTTAGTTCAACTAAATTTTGATTCTTTAGGTTCTATTTCTTCTCTGCAAAACTTTAGCTTTATGCTTATGCTCTCTCCTGCCTTATTAAGTGAGACTATATCATCTGCAAATAGCATGCACCATGGAATCTCCTCATGTAAATGTTTTGTTAGCCTATCCATAACTAATGTGAAAGGTATGGGCTCAAATAATAGGCAGTCAAATAATACATGTATCAGCCTTTAGGTGCTCAAATGCTTGTGCAATCATCATCAAAGTCAAAAGTGGCCTCTTTCATAAGTAAATTACATAGGGGCTCAGCTATTTGATTGAAGTCTTTGATGAACCTTCAATTAAATCCAGCATGGCCTAAAAATGAGCAAATTTCCTTCATTGTCCTTGGAGGAGGAAGGCTAAAGATTAGATCCATTTTGGCTTTATCCACTTCAACACTATTGTGTGAGATAATGTGGCATAAAACAATGCCATTTTGAACCATTTTGGCATTTGGTCTATGAATGGTAGAGGAAAGTGGTCTTTCCTCACGAGCAAGCTCCATTTCCAGTAATCTACATAAACTTTCCACCCGATGGTCATGCAAGTGGGGATTAACTCATTCTCCTCATTTCTAATTATTGTGGCTCCCAATTTCTTGGGGACAACCTAAGTTGGGCTGACCCAAGTACTGTCAGATATGGGGTATATGACACCAACATCTAGGAGTTTAAGTACTTCATCTCTCACTACCTCTTTCATAGTAGGGTTAAGTCTTCCTTGTGTTTGCCCAGATAGTTTAGCATTTTCCCTAGATGGATCCTATGCATTTTTACAGTAGGGATAATCCCTCTAATATCTATTATGATCCACCGTAGAGAAGTCTTATATTCTCTAAGAACATCAAACAGCTTACCTTCTTATTCTTTATCCAAATCTACAGCTATGTCGATAGCTAATGTTTCATTAGGTCCTAAGTAAGAGTACTTTTGATTTTCAAGTGATGGTTTAAGGACCAAGGTACGTGGTTTCTCTAGAGATGGCATTGATACAAATTCTAATGGAGGAAGTATTTTCACATGAGGGCCCCATGTAGAGGTATCCATTATGGGTGCAACGTTTAAAAGATTATTAACCTCTGCATATGGGTTTATGATAGATGATGGTATATTAGCATCTTGAAGTAGACCTTCAATTAAATTTACTACACAGGAATCGTATGGGTCTAGATGTTGATGGTTATCATTAAAAGCATTTAGCTATACTTTCATATTATCGAAAGATAATTTCATTACACCATTTCTACAGTTGATGATGGCATTGGACCTAGCCAAAAATGGACATCCAAGAATTATTGGGATTTGACTTCCGAGGTCCAACATAGGCTTGGTATGTAGGACAAAAAAATCCCTAGGAAAGTAAAATAGGTCCAATTGTATTAAAACATCTTCAACCATCCACATGGAATCTTTTTTGATCTATTTGCTAACTACAAAGTTGTATTAGTTGGCTTAAGATCACCGAGATCTAGTTGCTCATAGACAAAAAATGGCAACAGATTTATACTAGGCCCTAGATCAAGCAGTTCCCTATCTATGACATGATTTCCAATGACACAAGCAATGGTAGGACACCATGGGTCTCTAAACCTAGGAGAGGTCTGGTATTGTATTAAAGAGCACACCTGCTTGGTGAGAAAGGCTTTCTTTTCCACATTAATCCTTTTCTTTTGTTGTACAAAGCTCTTTAAGAAACTTGGCATAGGTAGGAATATCCTTAATAGCAATGAGTAATGGGACATTAATTTTCCATGTTTAAACACTTCTATTATCTCATTAAAGTTTTTTCCTTTCTAAGCCTTGTTGAGTTATCAAGGGAATGAAGCTTTAGGAACATAAGGTGCATCCACTATAGTTTCAGATGGAGTAGGAGATTTTTGTCTTTTCTCTTTCTCTTGAATTTTAATTGGTCCATTCTCCTCTATATTGTCTTCAATCTGCCTTACTTTGTAATCGACCTGATGACCACTCCTATGGTTTGTGATGGACTTTGCTTGCCCATGGGGTCTTTGGTCATGTGAATTATACCCTATTTCTAACAAGCCCTTAGGGTTTGGAATAGGTTAACTGGAAAACTTTACTTTTTCCCTTTCACTTAAAGAAACAAACAACTAACCCATTTGCCTTTCTAGCCTAGCGATACTTTTGTCAAATATCATTCTAGATTTGATGCTAGGCTTTTCTATTTTCATCAAGTCTCTTCATGATATATTGTATATTATCCTCAATTGATAGTTTTTGTGTTTGTTGGGGAAGTTGAGAACTTGGTGGCTACTGTGAAGCTACAATCCTAGGGCGATTTTCAATAGAGGGTTTATAAATGTACCTCCCCAATAACTATTGTTAGACCAGGACAAGTTGGGATGCGTAGTCCATCCTGGATTATAGGTCTCAAAGTATGGATTTTTGTTGCTAGGGCTACGATATGCACTAAGAGCATTCACATGTTCTAAAAGATAATTGTTAAGAAATCTATTGGATGGACAAACTAAAGTTGAATGAGTTGGACTTGAACAAATAGCACAATGCCTCTTGTGGAGGTTTAGAGGATATATTAGTAGCAAACAAAGTGTCAAACATAGTTTAAAGCTTGCTCATTCTCTCACCCAAAGACTCAATTGTGTTTGTTATAGAGTCAAGCTCATAAGACATGTCTAATGGTACTTCAACTTCATACTGACCTCCTTTCTTTTGTGGGAGGCATTTCTCTCTCTCCTATGGAAAATTTCTCGAGCCTCAATTTCACTTTTCATCCTCAGAGCCCCTTAGTAGCTGTGTTTACCATCTATTTATTTTGAGGTGTCAATGCCTCATAAAAATACCAAACTTGCTGACATTTTTCAAAACCATGGTGGGGATAATTCTATTGCAAGTTATTCCATTTCTCCAGATGTTCATAGTATTGATCATCATTTCTCTAGTGGATATTAATGATCTCCCTATGAAGGGCATTGATTTTATGGACAAGAAACAACTTGTTCATAAACATTTTAGACAATTGGTCCCATGTGTCAATGGAATTGACCTTTAAAGAATTTAGCCATGATTTGTCCTTATCCTTTAGTGAGAAAGGGAATAACCTAAGTCTAGTAGAATCATCCATGACATTATGATACTTGAATGTATCATAGATATCAAGGAATTCCTTGTTATGTAAGTAAGAGTTCTCTCTCTCACAACCATAAAAACATGGGAGCAACTGTATGACTCTAAGTTTAAGTTAAAAGCGATCTACATAGGTGGGTGGCAATGTGATGCATGATGGAGTATTCAATTGGAGTGATGCATAGAAATCCCTCATAGCCTTATGCTCAACTACTACTGGTGGTTCAGCCATGGGGTTAAGGACTTGGTTTTTTAACCCTTGTTTATGAGTACATTCAATGTCAAGATCTAATGGTACTAGTTCAATCTTTTGAGATCAATGACCTTTTGTGCACTAAAGAAAAAACCTATCTAATTGATTCAACTTCAATCTAAATGACTTCTTAACTCAATGTGATATGTAGCAAACAACCCCTAATGGTAGCAAGCTCGATTTGATGATTTTTCTTAATCTATGAGGTTGTAGCTTTTAATCTAAAGCTTGACAATCCTTCTTTTAATCCAAACTTGACTATTGCTTACTAATTAGGTCTTTCCCAAGGTGGTTAGTACAATTTTTATAGAAGGAGGTATTTAGACATTAACAACCATCAAGGAAAGGCATGGAAAAATCACTTGGGTTATGGATATCCACTATAACCACAAAGTGCAAGAGCCACTGGTGACAACAAATTGCCTCTTTCAAAAAGGCTCCTATGAGATCAAAACCCTAGGTCTCTTGCTACTTGATTTTAGATTATGGTTAATGGCTGGGATTGCAAGCACACAAGGAATTGATTTAATTTCTTAGGTGGTCCAAGGATCTGGTGGTAAAATCCAGTCCTTATCTTATGAGGGTTCCTATGGGTCCCTTGCTAACATTATGTTCCATCCACCATAAAGCGGTAAATGTGCACAACAAAGAAAACTAATGCAACCTATATGCTATCCAACAAAGGGTTAGATAAGTGCAATCTAATACAACAATCCTAAATAAGATACAACAAATAAGATGAATGACCGTAAACTATATAAATTATTCTACCAACCAAGATGCAAATTACACTAATTACAACTACACTAAAAAAGTAAAATGGAGAGAGGGAAACTTACAGTGAAGTTTTCGATGAAGATCAAGTGTACGATATGGTAGTGTGGGCCACCATATCCCACACTTGCTTGTATTAATACAAACCATCTAAAATGAAATAAAGAATTTTCAAGTTACAATGGACCCTAATACAAGTTCACTCAAAAGGAAAAACCCTAATCAAAGAATGCAATCAAATTTGATGAAGCTTTGGCCCATAGGATCACTGCTGCTCCTTTGCCAAATTCCCTTTGTACAAAATAAGTAAGATGGATCAATTTATGAGAAATTAGTAAGATATGCAAATTCATAGCAAAAATCCTAAGGTAATGCAACCTAGAACTACAACTATAGATAAACAATCTAAATAAAGATCCAACCACAAAACTATTGCGATTCCTCGGCAACGGTGCCAAAAACTTGGTGTAGTTTCAAAATTACAAGCAAGCACATGAATCAATATAGTATTAGCATGTGAGAGAGGTCAAACCCATGAGAAATCTCACAAATTTATGCGTTGGATATATCTTATTTAAAGTTCTTACTTCAGCCAAAGAGAGAGATTGAATTGATTTCATTTTAAACTAGGAAAGTAAATGCATCATATTAGAAACTACAATTAAATGAACCTTGCTAAATTTAAAACTAAGCAATGAAATTAGAAACTTACCTAACTAACATACAATTAACAAAATAAATAATGCAAAAAATTATGAATTAAGATAAGCAACTTAACTCAAGAAAACTACTAAAAATGACACTTTCCTAAACTAGAATGAGAAACTTTCTAAAACCAAATTAGGAAAATTTCTCAAACTAAGCTAACATTAAAAAACAACTAACCAATGAGATCTAATTAGATTTAATAAGAAACTAGAAACATGCATGTAAATGGAAACTACAATTAAGAAGACTTTCTAAATTTAACACTTTTTAATCTTAAGATATTCTATAGATGGAACTATTCAAAAATAAAAAAGGAAGCTTTCTAAACCTAGACCAAGATGTAGATAACTAAATAAAAACTTCTATAACAAGATTAAATAACTAAACTAACCACAAATCCAAAAAGGAAAGTGACTTAGCACCATGCACATGATCCATGGATTATGCGTATAGTTCATGGGTTTGAAACGGCCAACATTGATGCTTTTAGTGAAAACAAACATGAAAACTATGCCATGAAATTAATAACAATCTAATAATCTAAATGGGTTCCTGAGGATTCAAGCAAATAATGTGTTTTGATGGCTGGAAAAAAAGCACAAAGATTAATGAGAAAAAATTTCAGATTTCAGGTACTAAGAACATCGACTTAAATCAAGCATCTAAAGCAATTAAAACAATAACTTTTATGTAATATAACAACTATATCACAAGTACATTGATAATGGAAACACTGAATAACAAGAATCCTCAAAGAATTCCATTGAACTAATGCCAAAATACCCCAAAACTATGTGCAAAATACATGTATAAAACCTGAAAAATGTGCACAATTCAAGGTTTTAAAACTTGATCTAAACTACTACAAAAACTCAATATAAAGCTTCCAATATAAATTATGGTGACAAGCAAAGAAAACCTAGAAAGTGTAATAACCCCAATTTTTGTAAATTGATTGAGAAAATCAATAAAGTTTGAGTTTCAGATATTTTGGGCTGAAATATTAGGGTTATTTAGAATATATTTTTATAAAAGTATAATCAAATAATAAGACATCAAACCCTTCATAATGACTGTAAGCACGACAAATTCTGAACTCGGATGAAAAATCCTTAAGTTTCTTCATTTCTTGGACAAAAGGGTAAAATAGTAATTTTACCCAAAAATCAAAATATGAGACATCAAAATTTAGAATGTACTGAGAAATATGAATCCAACGCCACTAAGTACACTCAAATCTGAGATCATGGGAATAAAACCCAAAATTTTATACATAAATGGTAAAACGGTATTTTTACACCTTTTGGGGCCCACATGGAGGCCACAAGGGACCCAAAAACGAATCTTATGAGCAGCCCATGTGAAGTCATGGGTCAAAAAACACCAGCTGGTCTTGGGGATGAAAAATAGAGCATGGGAAAGAAAAAATGGAGTATGGGAGACTTTCATACCATTTAATAATAAAGAATTAAATATTAAAATCATGAAAAAAAGACCCAAAATACCTATAAATACAACCCCAAAAATCCTCCAAAAATACTCCTAAAATTCCCACGAAATTGTCTTCACTCTCCCTGAAAAATTAGACTTAGATCCCTCCCCAAAAACCCAAAATTTCCATGAGATATCTCTCTTTTCAATTTCATTTTCTTGTTAGATTAGGAACAAGAGACCTAAAATCAATTAGGCACTCTGTTCCAGATCTCATATCATCAAATCCACCATCCAAAACTTCCTACCATACCTTACCTACAAAACCCCCAAAGCAATTTCAAGATCCAACGGTTCAAACAACGAGATTTTTGTAAGAAAGATGGATCTTGGGCTTATCTTCATCAAAAGGGTATTTCCTTTAAATTGGACACATAAACAACGTTTATTCTCCAATCAGGTAGGTGGGAATACTTTCTATACATGTTTACTTATGTTTAATGAAATTTTTATTTTACTATAATTTATTTTGATGATAAAAAAAAGTAAAAATAAAGTAATAATAGCACCTTCAATTCAAGCCTATAGAGGGCTCTGATGTAAAATCTGACCCTACTAATCGATCCAGAAGGGTCCAAAAGCCCTAAGGTACAAATTTCACTAATATTCATGAAGGTTTAGTCCCTCAATTGAGAAGGGATTGATTGGACGGTCCAAAAGGGCTATCCAATCTCCCGATCAGACAGACGACGTGTGAGACGCTGCACGCACGCCCGCATAAGCGTGTGCAACATCATCCTACACACGCGAAGTCGTCCCACGTGTGTCAGTGGATGTCCCGTGTGGGCGCTTCCGCATCTTGTCACGACGGATGCGCCCAACGAGCCGGAGCGTTCCGCCCAGCTTTCTCGTTCCACCTGAAAGATCTGGGCCGTCCCTTCCAATGGGCCTAGATCAAATCCAGGCCCTAGGAAGGACTGTGAACTTCCAGATCTAATTCCAAAGCCATCTAAACTCCAAATTGAGATCGGAAAGAAGCTATAAAAATCTTGAAACCTCTATTTTCTGATGAAATGATAAAATGGACATAATATTCAGTAAAACTTTCTGCATTAAAGAAACAAGTTTCCAATTACCTAGATCTTCAAGATCTGAGATGATCAAATCTTGAAAATATGTTTTACTAATGATATACTATTGAAATAAAGTGATATCTATGGTTTATTTGTACATATCTGAGATATATTAAGGGATCTACCCATTATGGTAGAAAAACCCTACAAATACAAAGGGACCCAGATCAAGTGTGATCAGGTCCTTGGGACAGATAAAATGAATGTTGATATAATGAAATCCAAGAAATCATGGATGGATTATGACAAAAATGGATCAATATGATCTTTGGACCTTAATAAAGAAAATCCCCTAAATATAACTAATACCCTTAATCAAAGGAAAAGATCTAAGATCTAATGGTTGGATCATAAGTAAAGGTTTCTAAAAATGTTAATGTAATTAGTTTCATTTTATATAATAGCATTTTAAATATGATTATGTTATAAAGCATGCTAGTATAACATTTAGACTTTAGCATGATATGTGATTTCATTGTTATCATAAGGTGCTAGATTTAATTATCTTAGGGGCACCTTAGTATGATTTCATGCTATTCTAACTTAGGACCATGCTAGAATTTCATATAAGTTTATACTATAGTATGAGATTATACCTTAAGTCCATGTTAGTCTAATTTGAGTTATTAAGGTATATTAGTTGGAAATCATGTTAGAGTAATTTTAAGTACCTTGCCTCATTATCATTAAGTGTTAAATTATGTAGTTTTATGCTTTGAATTTATAAATCATTTATGGTTAAATGTTATTAGTAGATCTACTTGTTATGAGATAAAGAGCATAAAACATCAAAAATGTAATCTAATGAGAAAGTAGAGTTCCATGACACAAATAAGAATGGAGTACTTTGGACTTAATTAGTAAGGGCTATAGTTAGTAGGACAATATAAGGATTATCAAATCCTTGGCCCAAACTAGGAAATGAATAATAAACCCCATGAATGACATTATAAATATTCACGGACTTAATTAAAATCCATTAGAAAGAGTACTTAGGGTAAACATGCTTATAGGAACCTTATGAAAGGTTGAGCTATGGTCATTCTAGTGAATGATGAACATAGTGGTTAAGAGGGTTATCTAATAGAGCCTCGCTCTTCCCCTACCTTCCGTTGACATTTGTGAGATTTAAAAGCCTCCTTACATGAGGATTGAAGTAACTACTTTGTGTTCACCCATTCAGTTAGTAAGCCTTAGCCAATTGGAAATAAGAGGAGCAGTCTATATTTATGCTTAAATAAGTTACCTTCAACCAGCACATTAACTGGTTGAATAATAATAATAAGAGCATAAAAGGTTAGTAAATTACCTAACCCAAATAAAAATAGTAAGTAAGATGAGGATGACCAAACCCTTGATCAAAGATGATTCAAGGAAGAAAACCAAGATCATCCTCCTTAGGGATGATCCAATAACTGAACTTAGATCAAAGAAGAACTAGATAATAGAATATCTAGGACCCTGATCTTTATCAACGTGTAGATTGTAAATCAATGGATCTATGAAAGATCATGATCAAGGAGATGGACACATAAAGACTTAGAGATAGAAAAATACTTATATATGAATGATCTAAAGATCATTCTAAACATTAGATCTAGTGATCAATAGGATTGTTCAAAATTTATATATTGAAAATATGTATGGGTGTACTGATTACGTACATCAGTCTGGATCATGGAACATTGGGTAAAAGAGATCAATCCTTAAAGGTAGGAGGATTTGATGAATGCATTAAAATGAGATATACATGATTGTACTCATGATCTTATGTTGACAAGAGTAATGTTAATACTTGTATTAAAGCTCTTGAAAACCTTATGATCCAACCAAACACATAAGATGGTTAAGGACTAAACTATAAGTGAATAGGGAACTAGAAAATATTTCAACCCTAAGTAAACAGACATATGGTCTGATACATATGAAATCTATTTTACATACAAGCTTGGCGGCTTGTGAGTTTGTTTTAATAGGCATAAGCCTAGGAGGATGCTATTGCTAGAGGAGTTATGAGGGTTTGGCCACCCGCTCCTTGAAATTTGATGATATGATGATACCTTGCCCAAAGAGAGCCTAAAAGTCGGGTGGTGGCAATTATGGGAAGGTCACCACTGTGAAAGTCTTGCCCCCCCCATACGGGCAGTGACATAATATTTTCTACCGTGGTGTTAGTGGTGAACAGGGTAGTTATCTGAGCGTGCTAGTACAGATCAGACTGCAGCATGACAACCTTTTGATTATTTTGCACTATGATGCATATGAGAATAGGCATAATGAAATGCCTTATGTTGTAGCATAATGAAATGCTAGGTAATTGTATATTACCAATATTTTCCAAGAAGGAAAATTCTCAGTATAAGATTAGCTGTAATACTAAATTCTCATAATGGAGAGAATTGATCAGCTTAGTTGGGAATGATATTTGACTACTTTCATAAATTTAACTGGTTTACTCATGAAGAGTATGTATGTATATAGATATACATAAATTACAAAGTAAAGAGTAGAGACATGAATATGTTGAGGGATAATGGGATTATGAAGTATTGGAATTACATTGTCAATTATTATGCTTCTTGAATCCCCTATCATGCATTGCTTACTGAGATAGTGTAAATGTTGCAATATCTCAGATACAGGGTAGGAGAGTTAGGAGCTGAAGACGATAGAAGACTTGAAGAGAATAATCTTCAAGGTATACCCTTGAAGAAATGTATTTTTCTTTGTTGAGAGTTTTATTGTATGGTGAGCTTGAGTTTTGGATTATATAATTTGGACAAGTATTGTAATAGATTTGGCTGTACTGTGAACCACTCGATGGATCCTGGAGTTTAATAAAAGTATATTCCTTCAATGGAATTTTATTTTGTACACAAATTGTACTTATGTTATGTATGAAGTGGTGACTTGGGTCTTCAAAACAAGTTCTAAAGGAAAGAATTTCCGCTGCTTGGTTTTGCAAAAAAATTTTACACTCTTAAGGGCCATGCCTTTCAAAATACATTACAAAACGTGTTACAAAAACCCGGGTCGTCACTGTCACGACCCGAGTTTTTATATGATGCAATGTTGATAAAAAGGCGAGATCTCTTGTTTTATAAATATGAAATGCATGAAAATCTTTTTCATTTGGGAAAACAACCTTTCATAAAAACCCCGAGTGTGAAAACACATTCTCAATCTATTTAGTCATGGCAAAGTTTTAAATCAATATTGTTCCCAAGAAAGTGTTAGTCACAGCCACAGCTATTAGAGAGTAACTACAATCAAGTAACATTGAAAGATAAGATAGGGGTTTACTTACATGTACTTAGTCTGTGTCTTCTAGAACAAACGTTCCTTGCCCTTAAGTATTTACTTTGTATCTGAAAAATGTTGAGGATTGGGTGAGTATATAATATACTCAGTAGGCCTATCACTACTAGTTTTATAAATGCATGAGATGTTTTAAAATCATATGCTCATTCATTCAAAACATGCGTATGTTTGAATACTCAAGTTCAATATCAGTAATTCAAAATATGCGTATGTTTGAATACTCGAGTTCGATATCAGTATAAGAATCCATAATCAACTGAAATTCTCATAACTTAAAAGATCACATAATCCAAAACTGAAAGTATCATATATATATGATGACATCATGATATGCAATAGATGCATCATGGAGTCCAACTCATGGACCTCTAGTATGGTATGGTCGACCAACCTCATATCATGCCATATGTAATGCACATAAATCCATGAAACCATAGGGTCTCACTATGCCCACGACCTCACCGCCGTGTGGTCCCCGGGTACCTAGGGACACAGGATCATATACCTCCACGGGGCATATGACACTTCGACCCAGTGCCGTGACACTAGTGGTAGCCCCCTGTACCACATGCAGTCGAAGCAGGGGCATGCCCTTTTTGGGCGTGGTACCCGTCCACCTAATAGTGGTAGAGGCTGGGTGGCCAACCCACACCCCTCGGCATAGCACCCACGAGCTTACAAACCCAAATCATGTACGATCAAATAAGCCAAAAACCTCTGTTCAAAACCAGTCCTCTTTGGGTTCCTCACAACTGCCTGGCCCTCGGCACTCTAGCGTCTTTTGGCAACCCTCAAGGACTGCAATCTTTACAAGTACTTAAATCATGCAATGTATGCACTTGTTTACAAAACATATGTGTGCATAATGTATATGCAATTCTTTTACGAAACATGTCTATGTACAAAACGTTTATCATCTGCATGCTGAATCAAGTCATGCTAAACAAGTCATATACTTATAACATATGTTCTCAAAATAATAATAGATCCTTTAAAGAATCTAATAGTGATAGAGCACCTACCCGACTAGGTCGCGTTAACCCCTTTGTCCTCGTACGCTCTTGAACATGGTTTGGGGACTCAAAGGTTAGTTTAACCTATCTTTGATGGGTTTAGAGCAGTTGGGTCTTATTACTTGGCATTAGGGGTCCATCCCTATGCCTATGGGTGTCCTGAGGTCCTACTTGGGCCTTGGTATCCTCAGTTTTCCCAAGTTCTAGTGGCCACACGCCACCATCCTATTCTAAGGGTCATGTCCTACTTTGATTGGGTCTTGATCAGTGATTTTATGGTTTGGATGTGTCCATGTCGTCGATACGGACACAACTCCTTTTGCGGCGCCTCAATCAGAGTTCTAGATCTCAAGTTATAAGCGTTTGAGTGTTGTATGTACATAGAGTCTTAAAGACAAAAAAGGAGGAATGCTAGGGCGCTGCGCGTCTGCGACGTGCGCCTAGCTTCCTTAAGTAACCAAAAAAAACAACGCACGCTAGCACGCTGCGCCTCTGCAGCAAGCGCCTCAGACGGCGCATCTGCAGACGCGCTATACCTCCGCCCGTCTGTCCCTTTAGCGGGGGTGTCCCTGGACGCGCCCGTTTGGTTTTTCAAACAGGCGTCGACCTGCATCGACGTGGGACATTCCTATTGGATCGTCCCACCCGTTAGAGACCAGGGTCATCCTTAGGTCACCCTGGTTCGACCTTGTCGAACCAGTGCGGCCCTGGGGACGTCCCAGGGTCCTCGGTGGCGCTCCCAGGCTCCGTTTTGCATGGTTTTTCATGCAAAAACTTAGGGGAATTGAGCCTAAGACTATGGGTGAGATGGGTTTGGGGAGTTTTTGAGCATACCTGCTTCGTGGGTGGTTTTCTTTCCACGTTATTCCCTCTTGGTCACTGCTCCGTGATGGGTTTTCTCCAAGGTTTTGGGCTTCCATTAGAGGCACCCAAGAGCTCTATTTATAGAGCTTTTAAAGAGGGTTCTGGAGGGGTTCTAACCGCCTTTGAATGGCGGTGGAGAAACCTCCAGAATGGCGGTGGTTTCTTCTTGAAACACCGCTGTTCCAAAAACCTCTAGGAGGTTGAAGATGAAGGGTGCCCGTATCAAAACGGGCACCTGTGTTTTTCAGGTTAAGTCGTTTTTGTGAAATTTACAGTTTTGCCCCTGAACTTCAAAGGGCCATATCTTGTTCATTTTAACTCTGTTTTGGGTGATTTTGGTCTCGTTGGATTCCTTTTTCTGAGACGCATCTAATGAAACCACTTTTAGGACCAAATTCCTGGGTTTAGTTAAGGAAACTAGTGAAATGACCAAAATGCCCTTATCTTTAAAACTGAACTTTTCATTGCTAAACTTGGAATTTCAATATTACAAAATTGGAGTCTTTACAGTCACAGTTGGTATCAGAGCAATTTATCTAGTTACAGTACAGTACAAATATGTCGAAAAGAGAGATTATAATCCAAATCTAGATTAAGATAGAAGTAGTTGTATAAAGGACTGATAGAATTTTGGTTTATGAGCAGATGCCACCAAAGAGAGTCACAAGGCAGACAACTCAAAATACTCCAGAAGACAATATGGAGAGAGTAACCATGAGTAATATGGAAGAGATGATGACAAGGATGTTAGGGAACCTCCTTCGTCACCTACAACAACCCCAAGGTTCATCACCTCCTGTAGAAATACTAAGTACGCAGGCTCAGGCTCACCCTGAGGTGAGACATACTACACCAACACCACCACCAACTACTCCCAGACTAGGACAAGGGCAATCTTCCCTTATACCAAGTGAAGAAGTTGGAAAATCCCCATTAGCACCAGAAAAAGTTGACAAAATGATGGAGAGATTTCAAAAGATGACTACTTTGTATAATGGCAGGGGTGAGGCTGTAAAGGCTGAGGAATGGATATATGAATGTAAAAATACTTTTAGTGCCCTACGTACTCCTTCAGAATTGAAGGTGAAATTTACCACATACTTATTCAAACAAGAAGCTGCATTTTGGTGGAGATCAGCTAACAACACCTTCTTCTCGAATTCTGAAGATATTACATGAGAAGAATTTAAGGAAGTATTCAACCATAAATATTTTCCTTCTCATGTACAACAAAGGTAGTTGATAGAGTTTTTGGACCTAAAGCAAGAGAATATGTTGGTGGTGGACTATGATAACAAGTTCACACAACTAAGGAGATTCACGACTCATGTATGTAACACAGAAACACACACCATGGATCGATTCATTGAAGGGCTACACCTAGGGCTAAAAATAAAGGTGCTGGGTACTAAACCCACTACCTTGGCAGACTGTGTGGAAATGGCCTCCAAGTTTGAAGAAGAGTATAAAAAGGGTCAAATTACCAAGTTCAGTGGAGGAGGAAACAATAACCCAAGGCCTTTCCAGAAGAATAAAAGACCTTGGAACAATTTTAAGCCTCAAAGAAATCAAAGGAACAATGCACCAAGGCCAAATAGACAACCACAATGATTTCCAATTAAGTGCCACAATTGTGGGGAGTATGGTCATGTCGCCGCCCACTGTACCAAACCATTGGAAATCAGGGAGGCAAAACTAGAAATTGCTCCTCGACACCATGGAAGGGTCTTCTCCATCACTGACGGCCAAGCTAGACCATCCAATGCGGTAATTGAAAGTACACTACTTGTAGCAGACAACTATGCCAAAGTATTGTTTGATTCTGGATCTACACATTCCTTTATATATTGTGAATTTGCATATAGTATACAACTATCAGTGAAAAACTTGGGATTTGATCTAGATGTAACAACTCTAGTTGGAAAAACAGTTAGACTACAAGAATACTTGCATAATGTACCTCTAAAAGTATTAGGCAAAAGAATGGACATAGACCTCATTTTATTGAACATGAAAAATTTTGACATCATACTGGGTATGGACTGGTTAGTAAAATACTGGGTAGTTATGGATTGTCACAAGAAGAAACTCACATTTAGTATATTAGGGGAGAAAGTATTAATACTGTATGGGAAACACAATGACTTAGACAAATCCATCATCTCAACTATGAAGGCAGTCAAACATATGTCCAAGGGGTGTCAGGCATTTCTAGCAACAGTGGTTCCCTTAGATGTTGAACAGCCAAGGATAATAGAAATTGAAGTGGTCAGGGAATTCCAAGATGTTTTACCTAAAGAACTACTAGGGTTACCCCCACACCGAGAAATAGAGTTTACCATTGAATTAATTCCTAGTACAACTCCAATTTCTAAACCACCTTATAGGATGGCCCCAGCAGAGTTGAAAGAGTTAAAAGGACAATTGCATGAATTGGTAGAAAAAGGGTTTGTTAGACCAAGTAGTTCACCATGGGGAGCACCAGTAATATTTGTGAAGAAGAAGGATGGGTCAATGAGATTATGCATTGATTATAGAATGTTGAACAGTGTCACAGTGAAAAATAGGTATCCCTTACCTCGCATTGATGATCTCTTTGATCAACTCCAATCTGCTAAGGTCTTTTCTAAAATTAACCTTAGATCAGGATATCATCAATTGCGTATTAAGGATGAAGACATACCCAAGTCAGCATTTAGAACTCGATATGGGCATTTCGAGTTTCTAGTCATGTCTTTTGGGTTGACCAATGCACCAACAGTGTTTATAGATTTGATGAATAGAATCTTCAAAGAATTTTTGGCTAAATTTGTGATTGTATTTATCGACGATATACTGATTTACTCTACCAGTATCAAAGAACATCAAGAACACTTACGAATTGTACTGAATACCCTCAGAACACATAAACTGTTTGGTAAATTTAGTAAGTGTGAATTCTGGTTAGAGAAGGTCAATTTTTTAGGTCATGTAATTTCCAAGAATGGAGTAGAAGTGGACCCCACCAAGATTGAAGCAGTAATGAATTGGGAGAAACCTAAAATAGTAACAGAAATACGTAGTTTTCTTGGACTAGCAGGATACTGCCATAGATTCATTCAAGGGTTCTCTCATCTAGCTCTTCCTATGACTTCCTTGACAAGAAAGTGGGTACAATTCACTTGGTCAAAAGAATGTGAAAATAGTTTTCAAGAGTTAAAGAAGAGGTTAACTATAGCACCAGTATTGACTTTGCCAGCTGGGAGTGGGGGATATGAAATATACTGTGATACTTCAGGCAAAGGGTTAGGAGGTGTGTTAATGAAAAATGGGAAGGTCATTGCTTATGCATCTAGACAATTGAAGAAACATGAAATAAATTACCTAGTACATGACCTAGAATTGGCAGCTGTAGTTTTTGCATTGAAAATTTGGAGACATTATTTGTATGGAGAAAAATTCAATGTATTTACAGATCATAAGAGTCTTAAATACATCTTCACTCAGGCTGATTTGAATATGAGACAAAGAAGATGGATAGAGTATATCAAAGACTATGATTTTGCCGTCCAATGCCATATCAGCATAGCGCCCATGAGCTTATCAGCCCAAATCATATCAGATCAAACAAGCGAAAACCTCTTTTTCAAAACCTGTCCTCTTTGGGTCCCTCACAATTACCTACCAGCGTCTTTTGGGAACTCAACGTCTTTTGGTAACCCTTAAGGACATGAAATCTTTCAAAAACTCAATGCTCACAAATCATACAATGTATGCAATTGTTTGCAAAACATATTTATGCATAATGTATATGCAATTATTTGCAAAACATATCTATGCATAAAGCATTTATCATATGTACGCTGAATTAAGTTATGCTAAAGAGGAAACCTCAATGCCAAGATCAAAAAGGGAAGAGAGGGGAATGGCAATGGCTGGCCTGACGTAGGCCTGGCCGTTGCTGGAAAACACAGAGAAGTCTTGGCTTGAGATGGGTTTCTGATTTTGCTGGAAACCCCAGTCTCAAAATGACCGAAAAATCAAGTTTTGGATAGGGGAGATGGAGCCTTTTATAGCCCTACTATGGTGGTGCCGCCCTTGGCGGTGGCAGATCTCTCTGGAAAAATCGGGAGATGAGGGTTTCTAGGGAGATCTTAGGAGGAAGATGACAGGGGGTGCTGTTATCAAAACAGCACCCTACGTTTTTCGTCTTTTTCGTTTTTCTGTTTAAATTCCAGAACTGCCCCTGATCTTTAAAGGGCCGTAACTTCTTCATACGAACTCCGTTTTGGGTGATTTTTGAGGCGTTGGATTCCATTTTTCAAGTAGAATTAATGGTACTAAGTTTTCTCACAAATTTCTTCATTTACTATTTCAAATAAAGTGAAACATTTAACTTAGTTCATTTCCCATAAAATGTCCAATTTTTGTTAAAAATAGCATAAATTGCTCGGGCATTACATTATTACCCCCTTAAATGAATTTCGTCCTCGAAATTCCATTAATTATCATCTTCATGGTATTTTGTCTCTTAGATAACTCCTTGGTGAATGCATTCTCCCCTTAGGAATCAAATCCAGGCTCAACCTCGATTTATCATTTTTTTTTTGTTCCTTCTACAACGCCTTACCTATAAGGGCTGCTTTCGCTGCATACTCTGATGCATACCCCCATACATGCCTGTTTAGCAATACTGGTTTCTAGCCATAATTCATTTATATCGAAATCCTTAAATGCCTATGCTTTTCTCATCGTGTATAGGATAGTCTCCTCGGAGGATCATGCTTCTTTATTCATGTATAAATTACTCCATACTTCTTTCAAGATCATATTATCTTATTTCTCATAGTCCTTTTTGAATATCATAGGATGATCCCTTTTTCTTCTTGTCTTTCATCTAGTGATCTCTTCATCATCCATATCTCCTTCTAATGGTTGGTTATATGTCATTAGCAAGAGTCCCCAAAAAGTTACCTTCTTTCTATTGTGTCTAACTTTGCTCTTATCTTTTATATTTGTCCCCAAGATACTTCAATAATTGTCATGGTATCATGTGCTCTATAGCCAAACCCTTGATTAACTTCAAATTTCAACTTTCTGTCATTTTCCATATGTGACTTGATTCCTCGACCAAAGTTATATTCAAAATAAACTCATGAAAGCCAATTAGTAGCATCTTCCATTGAGGACCTTATCATATACTGAAAGTAAAATGTCCTTACTCTATATCTAGTTTCATAATTATTGAATTCATTAAACGCTTTTATCCATGAAGATTTTATCCAAACTCATGTCAAATGTTAATGGTTGATTCATCATCATGGGTCAAATGTTCTCATCCAGAGGTCTATTTCACTATTCTCATCAATTTGTCATTAGGATTTCCAATAATGCTCTCATTTATGCAAAGCAAAAACTCTCTTATTCATAACCGAGTAGCCTTACTAGGTCATGGTTGAATCCTTTGTCATCATCCTTTTTGTCCTTTCTTTGCTTGATAGTTTTCTTCGTAACTTTTTAGTCCAAAAGTTCTATACTCAATCCGATAGGGTTAGTCCTTAGGAAAATCCTTTAATTGATTTTTCATACTTGCTATATGCACATAACAACTAACTATTTGTCTAAAGGCAACGTAACATTAAATCTTCACCTTATATTGTGCTAGCCATCTCACCTTTTCTCCTTCCATCCCTTATGTCAATATATTGTGCAATCTTTTATCAAGGCTTTATTGTCGATCATGCAGTCAGTATTGTCAGGAGGTATCCTCATAAGTAATGATTTTCTCAGTTCCTCAAATTTTATCCTTCAAGTGTGTGACGACCCGGGTTTTTGAAATATGATATGTAAAGTATTTTGAAAAGCAGGGCCCTTAAGAGTGTAAAATTTATTCGCAAAACAAAGTAGCGGAAATTCATTCCTTTAGAACTTGTTTTGAAAACCCAAGTCACCACTTCATACATAACATAAGTACAATTTGTGTACAAAATAAAATTCCATTGAAGGAATATACTTTTATTAAACTCCAAGATCCATCTAGTGGTTCATAGTACAGTCAAATCTATTACAATACTTGTCCAAATTACATAATCCAAAACTCAAGCTCACCATACAATAAAACTCTCAACAAAGAAAAATACATGTTTTCAAGGGTATACCTTGAAGATTATTCTCTTCAAGTCTTCTATAGTATTCAACTCCTAACTCTCCTTCCCTGTATCTGAGATATTGCAACAATTACAATATCTCAGTAAGCAATGCTTGGTAGGGGATTCAAGAAACATAACATTGACAATGTAATTCCAATACTTCATAATCTCATTCTCCTTAAACATACTCCTCACTTTGTAAGCTATGTATATCTATATAAATACATACCCTTCATGGGTAAACCAGTTAAATTTGTGAAAGTAGTAAAATATCATTCCCAACTAAGCTGATCAATTCTCTTCATTTTAAGAATTGAGTATTACAGCTAATCTTATACTGGGAATTTCCCTTCTTGAGAAATATTGGTAATATACAATTACCTAGCATTTCATTATGCTATAACATAAGGCATTTCACTATGCCTATTCTCATATGTATCATAGTGCAAAATAATCAGAAAGTTGCTATGCTGCAGTCTGATCCATACTAGCGCGCTCAGATAACTGCCATGTTCACCATTGATACCACGGTGGAAAATATTATGTCACTGCCCGTATGAGGGGGCAAGACATTCACAGTGGTGGCCTTCCCATAATTGCCACCACCTGACTTTTAGCCTCTCTTAGGGCAAGGTATCATCACATCATCAAATATCAAGGAGCGAGTGGCCAAACCCTCATAACTCTTCTAGCAATAGCATTCCCCTAGGCTTATGCCTATTAAAACAAACTCACAAGCCTCCAAGCTTGTATGTAAAATAGATTTCATATATATCATACCATATGTCTGTTTATTTAGGGCTGAAATATTTCCTAGTTCCCTATTCACTTATAGTTTAGTCCTTAACCATCTTATATGTGTTTGGTTGGATCATGAGGTATTCAAGAGATTTAATACAAGTATTATCACTACTATTGTCAACATAAGATCATGTGTACAATCACGTATACATTCATCAAATCCTCCGAGATTGATCTCTTTTTCCCAATCTTCCATGATCCTGACTGATGTATGTAATCTGTACATCCATACATATTGTCAATATATAAATTATGAACAATCCTATTGATCACTAGATCTGATGTTTAGAATGATCTTTAGATCTTTCATATCTAAGTTTTTTTCTATCTTTGAGCCTTTGTATGTCCATCTTCTTGATCTTGATCTTTTATAGATCCATTGATTGACAATCTACACATGTTGATAAAGATCAAGGTCCTAGATCTTCTATCATCTAGTTTTTCTTTTATCTAAGTTCAGTTATTGGATCATCCCTATGGAGGATGATCTTGGTTTTCTTCCTTGAATCATCTTTGATCAAGGGTTTGGATTATCTAATCTAATGAACTATAACAAGTATACTAATAAACATGCATACTAAATACAATATAGTGTTCTTAGTCTTATTGTTCTTGATCATCCAAGATCTAATGGATCTTGTTTGATCATCCTTATCTTACTTACTGTTTTTATTAGGGTTAGGTAAGTTACCAACTTTTTATGCTCTTATTATTATTATTCAACCAGTTAATGTGCTGGTTGAAGGTAGCTTATTCAAGCCTAAATCTAGATTCTCCTCTTATTTCCAATTGGTTAAGGCTTACTAGCTGAATGGGTGAACACGAAGTGGTTACTTCAATCCTCATGTAAGGAGGCGTTTAGACCTCACAAATGTCAACGGAAGGTAGGGGAAGAGCGAGGCTCTATTAGATAACCCCCTTAACCACTATGTTCATCATTCACTAGAATGACCATAGCTCAACCTTTCATAAGGTTCCTATAAGCATGTTTACCCTAAGTACTCTTTCTAATGGATTTTAATTAAGTCCATGAATATTTATAATGTCATTCATGGGGTTTATTATTCTTTTCCTAATTTGGGCCAAGGACTTGATAATCCTTATATTGTCCTACTAACTATAGCTCTTACTAATTAAGTCCAAAGTACTCCATTCTTATTTGTGTAATGAAACTCTATTTTCTCATTAGAATACATTTTTGATGTTTTATGTTCTTTATCTCATAGCAAGTAAATCTACTAATAACATTTAACCATAAATGAATTATAAATTCAAAGCATAAAACTACATAATTTAATATTTAATGATAATGAGGCAAGGTACTTAAAATAATTAAATCTAGCACCTTATGATAACAATGAAATCACATATCATGCTAAACTCTAAATGTTATACTAGCATGCTTTATAACATAATCATATTTAAAATGTTATGAAACTAATTACATTAACATTTTTAGAAACCTTTGCTTATGATCCAACCATTTGATCTTAGATCTTTTCCTTTGATTAAGGATTTTAGTCATATTTAGGGAATTTTCTTTATTAAGGCCAAAAGATCATATTGATCTATTTTTGTCATAATCCATTCATGATTTCCTTGGATTTCATCATATCAACATTTATTCTTTCCATCCCAAGGATCTGATCACACTTGATCTCATTGATCAAGTGGGTCCCTTTGTATTTTTAGGGTTTTTCTACCATAATGGGTAGATCCCTTAATATATCTCATATATATCCAATTAAACCATAGATCTCACTTTATTTCAATAGTATATCATTATTAAAATATATTTTCAAGATCTGATCATCTCAGATCTTGAAGATCTAGGTAATTGGAAACTTGTTTCTTTAATACAGAAAGTTTTTACTAAATAACATGTCTATTTTATCATAAAATATAGGTTTCAAGCTTTCCATAGCTTCTTTCCGATCTCAATTTGGAGTTCAGATGACTCTGGAATTGGATCTGGAAGTTGACAGTCATTCCTAGGGCTTAGATTTGATTTAGGCCCAGATCGTTCGGGAGGGAAACCAAATTGAGCGGATGCGTTCGGTTCGTCGGGTGCATCTGCTGGGATGAACGAAAGAAGCACCCTTGAGGTGCGTCCACAGATGAGGATGGGACGAGCGGAACGCTAGTCGTCCGCGCGCCCGCAAATGGGGTTCTCGTCTGGCGCGTTCGCTCGTGGATTTGATGGATGCGCCATCGTGTCCCTTGGAATGATGCTCCACATGCAGGGCACGGGCCATTTCTAATGGTGCGTCATGTGTGCGTTTTGGGCACCGTTAGATCCGGAGATCAGACAGTCCATTCTAGGCCGTCCAATCAATCCTCTCTCAATTGAAAGCCCAAAACATCTCTGATCTTTATAAAAATTCTACCCTAGGGGTTTTGGACCCTTCTGGATCAATTGGTGTAATCAGAATTTTCATCTGAGCACTCTATCATCCAGAATTAAGGGTTTTGGTGTTTACTTTATTTTTACCTTTTTATTACCAAAATAAATTACAGTAAACTAAAAATTACCTAATTGGAGAAAAAACCTCGGTTATATGCCCAATTTAAAAAAATACCTTGTTGATAAAGATATGGCCTGAGATCCACCTTTCTTGGAAATTCCCGTTGTTTGAACCGTTGGATCTTGAAATTTCTTTGGGGGTTTTGTAGAATAGATATGTTGGGAAGTTTTGGATGGTAAAATTGATAAAATTAGAACTGGAACAGAGTGCCTAATTGATTTTAGGTCTCTTGTTCCAATCTAAAAAGGAAAACAAATTGAAAAGAGATCCATCTCTTGAAAATTTTGGGTTTTTAGGGAGGGATCTAGATCTAATTTTTGAGGGAGAGTGAAGAGAATTTTGTGGGGATTTTTTGACCATTTTTGGGGTTGTATTTATAGGCATTTTGGGTCTTTTTTCATGATTATAATATTTTATTTTTTATTATTAAATGGCATGAAAGTCTCCCATGCTCCATTTTTTCTTCCCCATGCCCCATTTTTCTTCCCCAAGACCAGCTGATGTTTGTTGACCCATGACTTCATGTGGGCTGCTGATAAGGTTGGTTGTTGGGTCCCTTGTGGGCCCCATGTGTGCCCCACATGGTGTAAAAAGACCGTTTTGCCATTTATGCATAAAATTTTGGGTTTTATTCCCATGATCTTGGATTTGAGTGTACTTAGTGGCGTTGGATTCGTATTTCTCAGTACATTCTAAATTTTGATGTTACATATTTTGATTTTTGGGTAAAATTACTATTTTACCCCTTTTGTTCAAGAAATGAAGAAACTTAAGGATTTCTTATCCGAATTCGAAATTTGTCGTGCTTATAGTCATTTTGAATGGTTTGCTAAGTTTAATTTCAATTTTACATGTCTTATGATTTGATTATACTTTTATAAAGAGTATATTCTAAATAACCCTAATATTTCAGCCTAAAATATCTGAAACTCAAACTTTATTGATTTTCTCAATCAATTACAAAAATTGGGGTTATTACAAAGTGCCTCCTCATACTTAGCTTATACTAGCAGTTCTCGTTCAGTAGCTACTACATCAAGTTATGCTGAAGCTGTTAAATCATCAAATTTGAAAAACTCTCAGGTAAGCATGGATCATTTTTGTAGACATATAGAAAGACTTTATTTGGTTACCTTTTGATCTCTTTCCAGATATATCTTTGTCATAAGCTCAAGGGTCTCTAAAGTGATCGATACTTATCTACCTTTCTTTTCAATCCAAGTCAGCAGTATTTCTCGGACCCAAAGTAATCTCTTCACCTTATCATGGTAGCCACTAAGGTTTGAAAAATCTTTCACATTGGTTTAGATCACTTCTTAATTTTGCAACTGTCTCAGTTGTTACTATATTTATTGTACTTGTAGCTCCTCCATGATGTGGCCTAATCAACTACTTGATGTGGCCTAATCAACTGTCCTCATACCCTCAAATGACTTAGTCCAATCAAGTAATCTTCTTTTAGGTAAAACTCATGTTCAAATACTTATAATATCCCTATGAGTATATAACTTCGACTACTAACATACTTGATTAAATATGGTGGGATATCCTTATTTTAGTCAACATTACTCTAAAGGTAATGACTCAATAATGGTTTTAAGATATTAGCTCTTCCAATCTATGATAGTAAGGCCTCATTTTGATCCTTGATGGTACCCTACTTGCTGAATGGACAAGTCACTGTCCCGGCTTAATTCCTTTTTCAATAAATTTTATTAGCAAGGTGAGATATCACCAAATTTTTCCTTTTTATGGATTATATCCATTGGTGTTCCCCATTAATGGATTCGGTAAGAATCTAATTGATATCAAACCATTTGTAGAATTTAATTCCTAGTTGGTCACCATTCCTATTCGAAAATTTCTTGTCACATAACCTCCTGAAATTCGATACTCTACTCAAAATCTTAAACCCCATATGCTTTCTCTCTTTTATACTCTTTTACAATAAGATCACCAACTCATCTAGTATTATTCCTTTGCATTTGTTTGATCTACCTTCCTATGGGATTCAAGATGATAGAATTCTATGCATCTCCATAAAGTCATGATCTTCTCCTTTTGAATATTCAATATTTCATTGAATGCTTATCATTACATCTCTATCTCTTTCTTTCTTCTCTTCAAAATCTTTATTTTTGTCTACCTAGATCAATGTCTTCATGTGCTTTGTTGCATATAATCGATATTGCATCTACTCCTTTACTTAACAGATATGATAAATTGAATGCTTTTCAGAAATTCTAAACTGTCTTAAGATCATTGAAATCCTCAATTGCCTATAGCCTCAATAAAATTCATACAATGTCTTAATAATGGCATTGATGTTGTGATCATGCTATACTTCTCTTACAAGTTCATGTTAGGATCAATCTATATCATCCTTAGTATTATGATCAAAATCTTTTGATAACTCGATTGAATTCATTTCCCTATCATATTTGTGTTATGTCTCTGTTAATCACATGATATGTCACTTGTATACGTCTTTTGATTTGCTCCATAATACTCTGGTAGTTATTATTCGATAGCACTTCACTCTTCATAAGACTCTAATTAAGGTATCCAAAATTGAGCTAAGTCCTTCAGTTTCCACACCTTTGTGATCTAGTATGAGTCACAGTTATTTCCTAATATTATCTTGCATTCTCATCCTTCTTAAATTATCATCAAAATCTTCTCAAAGCCTGTCTTTTATATCCCTTATCATACTCATATCATAGTGTACTCATATGCTGATATTCTTTAGAAGGGTAAGATAGCCATCGAGGTTCTTCAATTTTCTCACCTTTGATGAGATTGCTTTATTGCAGGTCAGAGCTATCTACTAACAAGTTCACTAACATCTTCATTCATCATTCTCATCATAATTTGATCCTTATATGAGTTTTCATCTTTGCACCACTGCACAACAATCCTTATTGATAAGATTTAAGCCATCCAACTGTTACGACCCGGGTTTTCTCATGCATTTTTAAATGCAATATCTAATTCCTAAGGCCGGATGCATCCCTATTTGAAAACCATTTTATAAAAACCATGCAATGCAGTAGAAAATCTTTTGTTTTAAACTCATTTTGAAAACCCTGAGTGTCATTTGCTATCACAACAATCAAAGTAATTTTTGAAAATCTTTAGAAATCATAAATGTTTTTCCCAGTGTCTATCCAAATACAAGACACAGCCCAACTGTAAATAAATACAAATACATGTCCAAAGGGTAGAGTGTTTACTTACATGTATGATTGTCTCCTTTTGATTTACTTGCTCGTAGCACTAACATAGGCATCTTCTAGTTGTGAATGGAACTATCTTGAAAAATGTTAAGGATAGGGTGTGTATATACTATACTCAGTAGGAGTCTATCACTACTAGTTTTACAATGCATGCTATGTTTAAAATCATGTGCTCTTTAAAACATGTGCATGTTTGAACAATCATGTTCAACATCGATATTAAAAACCATTGTCAAATCGGAATACTGATGACTTAAAGAAATAGCATAATCCAAGTCGAAAGTATGATATATCATAAACATAATGATATGCATAAGATGCTCAACTGAATCCAACTCATGGATATCTGGTATGGTATGGTCGACCAACCTTATGTCATGCCATATGCAATGCAAGTAAGTCCACAAAACCATAGGGCCCAACTATGCCCATGACCTCATCATCATGTGGTCCCCGGGTACCTAAGGACACAGCGTCATAGCCTCCACGGGGCATATGACACATCGACCCAGTGTCGTGACACTAGTGGTAGCCCCTGTACCACATGCAGTTGACGTAGGGACATTGCCCTTTTTGGGCATGGTACTCATCCACCAAATAGTGGTAGAGGCTGGAGGCCAACCCAAACCTCTCGGCACAACGCCTATTAGCTTATCAGCCCAAATCATATTAAATCAAACAAGCAAAAACCTCTTTTTCAAAACCTGTCCTCTTTGGGTCCCTCACAACTGCCTGGCCCTCACAACTACCTACCCAACATCTTTTGGGCACTCCAACGTCTTTTGGTAACCCTTAAGGACATGCAATCTTTCAAAAACTCAATGCTCACAAATCATACAATGTATGCAATTGTTTGCAAAACATATTTATGCATAATGTATATGCATTTATTTGCAAAACATATTTATGCATAAAGCATTTATCATATGTACGCTGAATTAAGTTATGCTAAACAAGTCATGTACTTAAAACATGCATTCTCAAAACAATCATTGCTCTTTTAAAAAGTCTAGTCGCGATAGAGAACCTACCTCAAAGTCTCCTGGAGTCGCGTCCTTTATCACTCAACCCGTCCTTGGGTCTCATTTATAAACTCCTGGGTATGAATGGATACAAGGAGTCCTTATTAATTTCAATCCATTTAGCCATTAGATCCCTATATCTGCCTTTTAGGGTCTATGGTCCTTGCCTAATTTATTGTCAGGCTAGATCCTATGATATGGATCTACTACTTAATAGCTAACCTCTATAAATTATCATTTATTCCTAACGTTAAAGTCTCATTGGGTCTACGTGTCCCAATTCCCAGGACACCCGTGCATCCTGGTTGGACCGCGACCGCCTCACATGCGTGCGCACTTAAAGGCCATGCCAGGGACTGCATTTTGCATGCTTACATGCATGCTCAAGTGACGCGCTATGACGTGCATCACCGCACGAACGCACCTTGTAGCATGGCGTGTCTTAGCTCCCAGGGCACCCTGTGCATCTTGGTCGAGCTAGGACCCGTGCCCCATGTCACGCACATACTCGAAGGCCGCACTTGGGACAGTGTACACACTATCGTATGCTCAAAACCCACCCTAGGGACCCAGTCCCAGGCGTAGGTCGAGCATGGCATCCTTGGGACGCCTAGTTTGTGCAAGGCCGGCCCAAGCCGGCTTGGAGCCTTTTCTGGCTAGGAAACATGGCTGGAAATAGCTGGGAAAAAGGACAGATCCGGCATGGATCTTGGCCTGGGGGAAGTGAAACAGAGAGACAAGGTAAGAAGGGGTTTACTTGTAGCCTGGGGATGCCTATCGCTGGTGGTAGAGCCCGTTCCTGGTTCTGAAAATCCTCTATCACCGAAATTTCATGAAGACGAAACCCCAATGCCAAGATCAAAAAGGGAAGAGAGGGGAATGGGGAGAATGGCAATGACCGGCCTAACTTGGGCATGGCCATTGCCGGAAAACGCAGAGATGTCTTGGCTTGAGACGGGTTTTCGATTTTTCAGGAAACCCCAGTCTCAAAACGACAAAAAAATCATGTTTTGGATAGGGGGAGATGGGGCTTTTTATAGCCCTGCTATGGCGGTGCTGCCAATGGTGGTGCCGCCCTTGGCGGTGGCAGATCTCTCTGGAAAAATTGGGAGATGAGGGTTTCTGGAGATATCTGAGGAGGAAGATGATAGGGGGTGCCATTATCAAAATGGTCCCCTGCGTTTTTCGTCTTTTTCGTTTTTCTGTTTAAATTCCAGAACTGCCCTTGATCTTTAAACGGTCATAACTTCTTCATACGAACTCCGTTTTGGGTGATTTCTGAGGCGTTGGATTCTATTTTTCAAGTAGAATATAATGGTACCATGTTTCCTCCCAAATTCATTTGTTTACTATTTTAAATAAAGTAAAACATTTAACTCAATTCATTTCCCATAAAATGTCCAATTTTTGTTAAAAATAGCGTAAATTGCTCGGGCATTACAGTACAGCATGTCACCCTCAAATAGATGGTCAATCAGAAAGGACTATTCAAACCTTAGAAGATATGTTGAGAGCATGTGCATTAGATTGGAAAGGGAGTTGAGATGAACATCTTCCTTTAGTAGAATTTGCATATAACAACAGTTTTCAAGCAAGTATTGGTATGGCACCATATGAAGCATTGTATGGATGGCCATGTCGATCACCAACCTATTGGAGTGAAGTTGGAGAAAGAAAGCTAATAAAGTCAAAACTAGTGGAACAATGTGTAGACAAGGTCAGATTGATACAGAAGAGGTTGTTAACAGCACACAGTCGACAGAAGAGTTACGCAGATAAAAGATGTAGAAACCCAGAATTTGATGTGGGGGAGCACGTATTTCTAAAGGTATCACCTCTCAAAGGAGTAATGAGGTTTGGAAGCAAAGGAAAACTTAGTCCTAGATTAATTGGTCCATTTGAAATCTTAGAAAGAGTTGGTCCAGTGGCCTACAAATTAGCCTTACCACCCCAACTCTCTGAAATACATAATGTCTTTCATGTGTCTATGCTAAGGAAAAACCTCCAAGACGACACTTATGTACTTCAAAGGGTGCCAGAAGAGCTAAAGCCTGACCTAACCTTCAAAGAGAAGGCAATACGAATTCTAGACCGCAAGGAACAAAAGTTAAGAACTAAAAGCATTCCGTTAGTCAAAGTCCTGTGGCAACATCACTCTGTTGAGGAAGCCACGTGAGAAGGGGTAATAGAAATGAGGAAGACGCACCCTAGTTTGTTTGAGTAAGTATCGTATTACAAATTTCGAGGACAAAATTATTGTAAGGGGGGAAGATTGTAATAACCCCAATTTTTGTAAATTGATTGAGAAAATCAATAAAGTTTGAATTTCAGATATTTCGGGCTAAAATATTAGCCTTATTTAGAATATATTTTTTATAAAAGCATAATCAAATAATAAGACATGTAAAATTGAAATTAAACTTAGCAAACCCTTCAAAATGACTGTAACCATGACAAATTCAGAATTCAGATGAAAAATCCTTATGTTTCTTTATTTCTTGGACAAAAGGGTAAAATAGTAATTTTACCCGAAAATCAAACTCTCCCAAAAATCAAAATATGAGACATCAAAATTAATAATGTACTAAGAAATATGAATCCAACGCCGCTAAGTACATTCAAATCCGAGATCATGGGAATAAAACCCAAAATTTTATACATATATCGCAAAATGGTCTTTTTACACCACGTGGGGCCCACAAGGGACCCAAAAACGAATCTTATGAGCAGCCCACGTGTAGTCATGGGTCAACAAACACCAGCTGGTCTTGGAGAAGAAAAATGGAGCATGGGAGACTTTCATGTCATTTAATAATAGAAAATTAAATATTATAATCATGAAAAAAAGACCCAAAATGCCTATAAATACAACCTCAAAAATCCTCTAAAAATACTCCTAAAATTTCCACGAAATTGTCTTCACTCTCCCTGAAAAATTAGACCTAGATCCCTCCCCAAAAACCCAAAATTTCCAAGAGATATCTCTCTTTTCAATTTATTTTTCTTGTTAGATTAGGAACAAGAGACCTAAAATCAATTAGGCACTCAATTCTAGATCTCATATCATCAATTCTACCATTCTATACTTCCTACCATACCTTAGCTACAAAACCCCCAAAGCAATTTCAAGATCCAACGGTTCAAACAATGGGATTTTTGCAAGAAAGGTGGATCTTGGGCCTATCTTCATCAAAAGGGTATTTCTTTTAAATTGGACACATAAAGAACTTTTCTTCTCCAATCAGGTACGTGGGAATACTTTCTATACACTTTTACTTTTGTTTACTGAAAATTTTATTTTACTGTAATTTATTTTGATGATAAAAAAAGTAAAAATAAAGTAATAACAGTACCTTCAATTCAAGCCTATAGAGGACTCCGATGGAAAATCTGCCCCTACCAATCGATCCAAAAGGGTCCAAAACCCCTAGGGTACAAATTTCACTAAACTTCATGAAGGTTTAATCCCTCAACTGAGAAGGGATTGATTGGATGGTCCAAAAGGACTATCCGATCTCCCGATTGGACGGACGATGCGTGAGACGCCACCCCGCGTCCACGTAAGTGCGTACGACATCATCCGTGTGCGCGAAGTCTTCCCGGGTGTGTCGGTGGATGTCCCGTGCGGGCGCTTCAACATCTCGTCATGATGGGCGCACTCAACGAGCAGGAGTGTTTTGCCCGGCTTTCTTGTTCCTCCTGAAAGATCTGGGACATCCATTCTAGTGGGCCTAGATCAAATCCAGGCCCTAGGAAGGACTGTAAACTTCCAGATCTAATTCCCGAGCCATCTAAACTCCAGATTGAGATCGGAAAGAAGCTATGAAAATCTTGAAACCTCTATTTTCTAATGAAATGATAAAATGGACATAATATTCAGTAAAACTTTATGTATTAAAGAAACAAGTTTCGAATTACCCAGATCTTCAAGATCTGAGATGATGAGATCTTGACAATATGTTTTACTAATGATATACTATTGAAATAAAGTGATATCTATGGTTTATTTGGACATATCTGAGATATATTAAGGGATCTACCCATTATGGTAGAAAAACCCTAAAAATACAAAGGCACCTACTTGATCAATGAGATCAAGTATGATCAGATCCTTGGGACGGATAAAATGAATGTTGATATAATGAAATCTAAGAAATCATGGATGGATTATGACAAAAATGGATCAATATGATCTTTGGACCTTAATAAAGAAAATCCCCTAAATATAACTAATACCCTTAATCAAAGGAAAAGATCTAAGATCTAATGGTTGGATCATAAGTAAAGGTTTCTAAAAATGTTAATGTAATTAGTTTCATTTTATATAATAGCATTTTAAATATGATTATGTTATAAAGCATGCTAGTATAACATTTAGACTTTAGCATGATATGTGATTTCATTGTTATCATAAGGTGCTAGATTAATTATCTTAGGAGCACTTTAGTATGATTTCATGCCATTCTAACTTAGGACCATGCTAGAATTTCATATAAGTTTATACTATAGTACGAGATTATACCTTAAGTCCATGTTAGTTTAATTTGAGTTATTAAGGTATATTAGTTGGAAATCATGTTAGAGTAATTTTAAGTACCTTGCCTCATTATCATTAAGTGTTAAATTATGTAGTTTTATACTTTGAATTTATAATTCATTTATGGTTAAATGTTATTAGTACATCTACTTGTTATGAGATAAAGAGCATAAAAAATCAAAATTGTAATCTAATGAGAAAGTAGAGTTTAATGACACAAATAAGAATGGAGTACTTTGGACTTAATTAGTAAGGGCTATAGTTAGTAGGACAATATAATGACTATCAAATCCTTGGCCCAAACTAGGAAAAGAATAATAAACCCCATGAATGACATTATAAATATTCATGGACTTAATTAAAATCCATTAGAAAGAGTACTTAGGGTAAACATGCTTATAGGAACCTTATGAAAGGTTGAGCTATGGTCATTCTAGTGAATGATGAACATAGTGGTTAAGGGAGTTATCTAATAGAGCCTCGCTCTTCCCCTACCTTCCATTGACGTTTGTGAGGTCTAAACGCCTCCTTACATGAGGATTGAAGTAACCACTTTGTGTTCACCCATTCAGCTAGTAAACCTTAGCCAATTGGAAATAAGAGGAGCAGTCTAGATTTATGCTTAAATAAGTTACCTTCAACCAGCACATTAACTGGTTGAATAATAATTATAAGAGCATAAAAGGTTAGTAAATTACTTAACCCTAATAAAAACAGTAAGCAAGATAAGGATGATCAAACAAGATCCATTAGATCTTGGATGATCAAGAACAATAAGAACTAGAATATTATATTGTACTTAGTATGCATGTTTATTAGTATGCTTGTTATAGCTCATTAGATTAGATAATCAAAACCCTTGATCAAAGATGATTCAAGGAAGAAAACCAAGATCATCCTCCTTAGGGATGATCCAATAACTAAACTTAGATCAAAGAAGAACTAGATGATAGAAGATCTAGGACCCTGATCTTTATCAACATGTGTAGATTGTAAATCAATGGATCTATGAAAGATCAAGATCAAGGAGATGGACACACAAAGACTTAGAGATAGAAAAATACTTAGATATGAATGATCTAAAGATCATTCTAAACATTAGATCTAGTGATCAATAAGATTGTTCAAAATTTATATATTGACAATATGTATGGGTGTACCGATTTCATATATCAGTCTGGATCATGGAACATTAGGTAAAAGAGATCAATCCTTAAAGGTAGGAGGATTTGATGAATGCATTTATATGAGATATACATGATTGTACTCATGATCTTATGTTGACAAGAGTAATGTTAATACTTGTATTAAATCTCTTGAAAACCTAAGTAAACAGACATATTGTCTGATACATATGAAATCTATTTTACATACAAGCTTGGAGGCTTGTGAGATTGTTTTAATAGGCATAAGCCTAGGGGGATGCTATTGCTAGAGGAGTTATGAGGGTTTGGCCACCCGCTCCTTGAAATTTGATGATATGATGATACCTTGCCCAAAGAGAGGCTAAAAGTCGGGTGGTGGCAATTATGGGAAGGTCACCACTGTGAAAGTCTTGCCCCCCCATACTGGTAGTGACATAATATTTTCCACCATGGTATCAGTGGTGAACAGGGCAGTTATTCGAGCGTGCTAGTACGGATCAGACTGCAGCATGACAACCTTTTGATTATTTTGCACTATGATGCATATGAGAATAGGCATAGTGAAATGCCTTATGTTGTAGCATAATAAAATGCTAGGTAATTGTATATTACCAATATTTCCCAAGAAGGGAAATTCTCAGTATAAGATTAGCTGTAATACTAAATTCTCATAATGGAGAGAATTGATCAGCTTAGTTGGGAATGATATTTGACTACTTTCATAAATTTAACTAGTTTACTCATGTAGAGTATGTATGTATGTATATAGATATACATAAATTACAAAGTAAAGAGTAGAGACATGAATATGTTGAGGGATAATGAGATTATGAAGTATTGGAATTACATTGTCAATTATTATGCTTCTTGAATCCCCTACCATGCATTGCTTGCTGAGATATTGTAAATGTTGCAATATCTCAGATATAGGGAAGGAGAGTTAGGAGCTGAAGACGATAGAAGACTTGAAGAGAATAATCTTCAAGGTATACCCTTGAAGAAATGTATTTTTCTTTGTTGAGTGTTTTATTGTATGGTGAGCTTGAGTTTTGGATTATGTAATTTGGACAAGTATTATAATAGATTTGGTTGTACTGTGAACCACTGGATGGATCTTGGAGTTTAATAAAAGTATATTCCTTCAATGGAATTTTATTTTGTACACAAATTGTACTTATGTTATGTATGAAGTGGTGACTTGGGTTTTCAAAACAAGTTCTAAAGAAAAGAATTTCCACTGCTTTGTTTTGCGAAAAAAATTTACACTTTTAAGGGCCCTGCCTTTCTAAATACATTACAAAACGTGTTACAAAAACCCGAGTCGTCACAGAAAGGAATTCAAGAGAAAAGAAGACAGATAGGATGAACTATAGCAAGGAAAGTACACCTAAATTAAGAGTAATCTAAGGTTGAAACCATGCAAAATTAAGGGAAGAAACCAAGGCTCTAAGCTATCTGTTCTTTTAGCTGTCACTCCAAAAATGAGTTAACTTAGATCTTGATTGAATAAGCGAAGGAAACTTGAGAATTGTAGATTATACAAAGGACTTAAGGCTGGAACAACACTTATGGAATTCAAGAACAAAACAAGAGCAAATTAAGATGATGAAACTAATGCAAAGAAAGCTAACTACTAACCTATATTGAAGAGAAATTAATAAGAGAAATATATGAAGGAATAAAAGCACCAAATAAAACCAATATCTTGCTCCAAAGTTAACCAAGCAAAGAGTGCAATGTTTCAAGGTTGCCTTCCCCAACCTCTTCTTAGATAGAAAATATGGAATCAGTGAGTATTTATAGATGAATTGTTTCCACTCTAGTGAAGGCACATTATAGGATAGGGAGATGGATTTATATCAAGGAATTCAATTAGAAAATTTATGTAAAGAGTGAGGGAGGAAAGTTAGGTGGAAGATGATGTAAGCAAGATGACATAAGAGGGTGACATGGATGGTTTCCAACTTAAGTAGGGGGAGGCATCTTTTTCTTAAGAAGGTTGGTGAAATTCCACCCCCTTAATTAAGTTGTTAATTGGGGTTTGAGTGGAGAGAGAAAATGGAGAAAAAATGTTTGGAAGAAAAGATGAGGAAAACTTAGGGTTTTGATGTGCTTTGAATGGATATCTAGGGGATTCTAATTTAGTAAACCACCTTAATAAGCATCCAAACAAGGGGGAGGCATCACCTTCTAGGAAGGTGGCTCCCTCTCTAAGGTAAAACTGTGGAACCCTAAGATAGGTGGTTGAAAAAGAAGGGGAAATGGAAAGTGGGATTTTCTTTCTTAATGGGTCTACCAGTCCTTGATCATCTTACCTTTTACCAATATCTCTCAAAATCCCTTGAAAATCACACCTTTAATAGAGGATAGTTGCTTGAATTGTTTCTCCAATCGTGTACCATTCATCAATAGCTTAATGGCTCACTTTGATGGCTCATTCCTTTGTGGCTTTAATGGCTAACTTCCTTGGCTTCCTCAGCTTGCCTAGGATAGTCTTGAACCTTCATCACACCTTAGATTAATGTCATTTAGACTTTGGCTTGCTTAGGTTTTTATTTTTATCTTGATCAAGCTCGGCCTTTGGATCACCTTCTCAATGCCACAAAAGAGAAAATAACCTTAATTAAATCCCAAAAAGTTATGACGATTCATATAGTTACTCTAAATTAGTTCTTGAACTTATAAAATATCAAAATTTTGAATTATTAGGTTAGGAATGCATATATTACAAAATTCCTTCAAAATCGTAAAATAATGCTATATTTTTTAACACATGGACTACTAATTAGGTATTTTTTATGCAAAATTGAACACTTACCAATACTATTAGGAGGGTGGTGCCAATCTCAATGACTAATCAAAGCCATGTTTCACCATCAATCAAAGATGCAATATGGAAGATAGTGAAGGTATGTAAATATGAGTTAGATATAACAAATTATGTACTTTATCATGTCTTATTTTAGATACACTAACTTGCTTCTTTTTTCTTTTTAGTTTGCCTTTGCCATTATTGATGAGTGCCTTATAAATGGTTGATGAAAATTTGAGGAAATGGAAGAGTGAGATTTCCAGAAAATACATACTTCCAAATGCTCATGATTCTTTAAGGCTTCATACTATCCCTGAGTTGTATTCTAGCTTCATTGATCAAGGGGCATGGAATCAATTTGTACAGACTCACTTGTCTTCTGAGTTTGAGGTAATTTCAAATTGCCTAAAGTTTCATTCCTCTAGTTATAAAAATTTATTGTGCTTAATCATAAGTTCCTTTCATATGTAGACAAAACATATGAAAGGACAACTGGTTCATGTGACTGATCATGTGCAACACCATCTCTCTAGGATTGGCTACATGGTTAGAAGAACAAGAAGTAAGTACATGTAATGGTTCACATTACATCTGAATGTGCTAGACTTTTATTTCCTTACCTTAGATATGGTGTCTATCTTGATACCAAAAGAAGGCTAGGACCATTGATCCCATCAACGATACCCTTCTATAAAAAATTTCACATTCACAAGGTCATAACTCCCAGACCTTCACTAATGAAAGTTTCTCCATAGTTGCTTCACAAATTATAAGTGGTCTTACATGTCTACCAAACCTAGCCAAAATTCAAGTGATTTTTGTCCTAAATTAAGTGTGACGACCCGGGTTTTTGAAACATGATTTGTAAAGTATTTTGAAAGACAGGGCTCTTAAGAGTGTAAATTTTTTTTTGCAAAACAAAGCAGCGGAAATTCTTTTCTTTAGAACTTGTTTTGAAAACCCAAGTCACCACTTCATACATAACATAAGTACAATTTGTGTACAAAATAAAATTCCATTGACGGAATATACTTTTATTAAACTCCAGGATCCATCCAGTGGTTCACAGTACAGCAATATCTAGTACAATACTTGTCCAAATTACATAATCCAAAACTCAAGCTCACCATACAATAAAACTCTCAACAAAGAAAAATACATGTCTTCAAGGGTATACCTTGAAGATTATTTTCTTCAAGTCTTCTATAGTCTTCAGCTCCTAACTCTCCTTCCTTATATCTGAGATATTGCAACAAGTACAATATCACAGCAAGCAATGCTTGGTAGGGGATTCAAGAAACATAACATTGACAATGCAATTCCAATACTTCATAATCCTATTATCCTTAAACATACTCTTTACTTTCTAAGTTATGTATATCTATATACATACATACCCTTCATGGGTAAACCAGTTAAATTTGTGAAAATAGTCAAATATCATTCCCAACTAAGCTGATCAATTCTCTTCATTTTGAGAATTTAGTATTACAACTAATCTTATACTGGGAATTTTCCTTCTTGGGAAATATTGGTAATATACAAATACCTAGCATTTCATTATGCTATAACATAAGGCATTTCACTATGCCTATACTCATATGCATCACAGTGCAAAATAATCACAAAGGTTGCTATGCTGCAGTCTGATCCGTACTAGCGCGCTCGGATAACTGCCCTGTTCACCACTGATACCACGGTGGAAAATATTATGTCACTGCCCGTATGGAGGGGTAAGACTTTCACAGTGGCGACCTTCCCATAATTGCCACCACCCGACTTTTAGCCTCTCATTGGGCAAGGTATCATCATATCATCAAATTTTAAGGAGCGGGTGGCCAAACCTTCATAACTCCTCTAGCAATAGCATTCCCATAGGCTTATGCCTATTAAAACAAACTCACAAGCCTCCAAGCTTGTATGTAAAATAGATTTCATATATATCAGACCATATGTCTGTTTACTTAGGGCTGAAATGTTTTCTAGTTTCTTATTCACTTATAGTTTAGTCCTTAACCATCTTACATATGTTTGGTTGGATCATAAGGTTTTCATGAGATTTAGTACAAGTATTATCATTACTCTTCTCAACATAAGATCATGAGTACAATCATGTATATCTCATGTAAATGCATTCATCAAATCCTCCTACCTTTAAGGATTGATCACTTTTCCCCAATCTTCAATGATCCTGACTGATGTATGTAATCTATACATCCATACATATTGTCAATATATAAATTTTGAACAATCCTATTGATCACTAGATCTGATGTTTAGAATGATCTTTAGATCTTTCATATCTAAGTATTTTTCTATCTTTGAGCCTTTGTATGTCCATCTCCTTGATCTTGATCTTTTATAGATCCATTGATTGACAATCTACACATGTTGATAAAGATCAAGGTCCTAGATCTTCTATCATCTAGTTTTTCTTTTATCTAAGTTCAGTTATTGGATCATCCCTATGGAGGATGATCTTGGTTTTCTTCCTTGAATCATCTTTGATCAAGGGTTTGGATTATCTAATCTAATGAACTATAACAAGTATACTAATAAACATGCATACTAAATATAATATAGTGTTCTTAGTCTTATTGTTCTTGATCATCCAAGATCTAATGGATCTTGTTTGATCATCCTTATCTTACTTACTGTTTTTATTAGGGTTAGGTAAGTTACCAACTTTTTATGCTCTTATTATTATTATTCAACCAGTTAATGTGCTGGTTGAAGGTAGCTTATTCAAGCCTAAATCTAGATTCTCCTCTTATTTCCAATTGGCTAAGGCTTACTAGCTGAATGGGTGAACACGAAGTGGTTACTTCAATCCTCATGTAAGGAGGCGTTTAGACCTCACAAATGTCAACGGAAGGTAGGGGAAGAGCGAGGCTCTATTAGATAACCCCCTTAACCACTATGTTCATCACTCACTAGAATGACCATAGCTCAACCTTTCATAAGGTTCCTATAAGCATGTTTACCCTAAGTACTCTTTCTAATGGATTTTAATTAAGTCCATGAATATTTATAATGTCATTCATGGGGTTTATTATTCTTTTCCTAATTTGGGCCAAGGATTTGATAATCCTTATATTGTCCTACTAACTATAGCCCTTACTAATTAAGTCCAAAGTACTCCATTCTTATTTGTGTCATGAAACTCTACTTTCTCATTAGAATACATTTTTGATGTTTTATGCTCTTTATCTCATAACAAGTAAATCTACTAATAACATTTAACCATAAATGAATTATAAATTCAAAGCATAAAATTACATAATCTAAAATTCAATGAAAATGAGGCAAGGTACTTAAATTAAATCTAGCACCTTATGATAACAATGAAACACATATCATGCTAAACTCTAAATGTTATACTAGCATGCTTTATAACATAATAATATAAAATGAAACTAATTACATTTACATTTTTAGAAACCTTTACTTATGATCCAACCATTTGATCTTAGATTTTTTCCTTTGATTAAGGATTTTAGTTGTATTTAGGGAATTTTCTCTATTAAGGTCAAAATATAATATTGATATATTTTTTTCATAATCCATTCATGATTTCCTTGGATTTCATCATATAAACATTTATTCTTTCCATCCCAAGGATCTGATCACACTTGATCTCATTGATCAAGTGGGACCCTTTGTATTTTTAGGGTTTCTCTACTATAAAGGGTAGACCCCTTAATATATCTCATATATATCCAAATAAACCATAGATATTACTTTATTTCAATAGTATATCATTATTTAAACATGTTTTTAAGATCTGATCATCTCAGATCTTGAAGATCTAGGTAATTGAAAACTTATTTCTTTAATACAGAAAGTTTTTACTGAAGAATATGTCTATTTTATCATTTCATAAGAAAATAGAGGTTTCAAGATTTTCATAGCTTCTTTCCAATCTCAATTTGGAGTTCAGATGACTCCGGAATTGAATCTGGAAGTTTATAGTCTTCCTAGGGCCTGTATTTGATCTGGGCCTAGGAACGGACGGCCCAGATCATTCGAGCGGAAAACCAAGCCTAGCGGAACGAGTTGGGCGTGTCCGCTATGCTGAAATGTCGAAGCACCTGCACGGGGCGACCATGGAAGAGCACGGGATGTCGTTCGTCTGATCTGGAGATCGAACAGTCCGTTTGGACCGTCTAATCAATCCCTTCTCAATTGAGGGACCAAAACTTCTCAGATCTTTCTGAAAATTCTACCCTAGGGGTTTTGGACCCTTCTGGATTGATTGGTGGAGTCAGATTTTTCATCTGATACTCCATCATCATGAATTAAGGGTTCTGTTGTTTACTTTATTTTTACCTTTTTATTACCAAAATAAATTACAGAAAAAATAAAAATTACATAAAACAGTACTAAAAATCTATGAAAAGGATTTCCACCTACCTGATTGGAGAGAAAACCTCGGTTATATGCCCAATTTTAAAAAATACCTTGTTGATGAAGATATGGCCTAAAATCCACCTTTCTTGCAAATATCCGTTGTTTGAATCGTTGGATCTTGAAATTTCTTTGGTGGTTTTGTAGAATAGATATGTTGGGAAGTTTTGGATGGTAGAATTAAACAAATTAGATCTGGAACAGAGTGCCTAATTGATTTTAGGCCTCTTTTTCCAATCTAAAAAGAAAAACAAGTTGAAAAGAGATCTATCTCTTGGAATTTTTTGGGTTTTTGGGGAGGGATCTAGATCTAATTTTTCAAGGTGAGTGAAGAGAATTTCGTGGGGATTTTATGAGGATTTTTGAAAGATTTTTGGGGTTGTATTTATAGGCATTTTGGGTCTTTTTTCATGATTATAATATTTTATTTTTTTATTATTAAATGGCATGAAAGTCTTCAATGCTCCCATGCCTAATTTTTCTTCCCCAAGACCAGCTAATGTTTGTTGACCCATGTTTCACATGGGCTGCTGATAAAATTGGTTGTTGGGTCCCTTGTGGGCCCCATGTGGGCCCCACATGGTGTAAAAAGACTGTTTTGCCCTTTATGCATAAAATTTTGGGTTTTATTCCTATGATCTCGGACTTGAGTGTACTTAGTGGCATTGGATTCGTATTTCTCAATAAATTCTAAATTTTTATGTTCCATATTTTAATTTTTGGGAGATTTTGCTTTTTGGGTAAAATTACTATTTTACCCCTTTGTCCAAGAAATGAAGAAACTTAAGGATTTCTCATCCGAATTCGAAATTTGTCATGCTTACAGTAATTTTGAAGGGTTTTCTAAGTTTAATTTCAATTTTACATGTCTTATGATTTGATTATACTTTTATAAAAAGTATATTTTAAATAACCCTAATATTTCAGCCCAAAATATCTGAAACTCAAACTTTATTGATTTTTCTCAATCAATTACAAAAATTGGGTTATTACATTAAGAATGGAAATTAAAACATGAAATTGAAAACTAAGCAAAAATAAGAAACCTGCTAAATTGAAAACTTTTGTAAAACATGTACTTTCTAAAATTAAAACTTTCCTAAATTAAAATTTTCTAATTTTATGACTTTTCTGATTAAAAACTTTACTAAAATGCAATTTATCAACTTTCCTCAATTAACATGCATTTAAATAAAGGAAACAAATCCAAAATAAGCATGAATTATTCTAGGAAACATAAACTAAGGAAACTACTAAAATGGAAACTTTCATATGCTAGAATTATAAATTTTCTAAATTTAGAACTTTCTAAAACAAATTTAGGAAACTTTATAAGATTGAAATAACATGCAAAAACAAATAACTAATGAGATCTGACTAACTTTAATAAGAAATTAGAAACATGAATGTGAATGGAAACTACAATTAATGAGACCTGCACTTCTTAAATCCTAAAACTTCCTAAAGATGGAACTTTCTAAAATTCAAAAAAGAAACTTTCTTAAGCTAAAATAAGTTGCAAACAATGAACTAACTACTACTAAAACTAAATTATGTAATAAATTAACCAAGAATTTAAAAGGAATGGGATTAAAACCATGTGCATGGCTTTTGGACTATGTGCTTGATTTTAGAACCCTAAAGATGGTGAAATTTAATACACCTATAGTGACTTACTATGAAAACTAACTATGGTATCTAATAATAAAAAATGAAAATCTAAATGGGTACTGAATGATTTAGGAAAATAAGATGTTTTCAAGGGTAAAATTAAAGCACAAAGTTAAGGAAAAACCAATTTTCAGATTTCAGTACTTATGAACAGTCAATAAGTATTGCATTAGAAAGTGATTGAAACTCTAACTTTTATGCAAGGAAATAATCCAGATCAAAAGTAAATTGATGAAAGAAACATTCCGTAACAATAATTTCAAGAAACTTTATTGAATCATATCCAATTTACATCAAAATTATGAGCATAAAACTATCTACAAAATATGAAAATTATGCACTTTTGTAAAGTCTGAAATCCTATCTAAACAACAATAAAATTCCAATATAATGCTCACATCTAACCAAGAAAGGAATTCAAGAGAAACAAAAGCTAAATGGGTGAAATAACTAAGGAAAAACTACCCCAAACTAAGGGAAAAAGAGGTAGAAAACATGGAGTTCAAGAGGGGAAATCAAGGATTTAAACTAGTTCTTTTCTTGGCTGTCACTACTAGAGAATAACTAACTTGAATCTTGATTGAATAATGAAGAAGAAGTTAGTGGAATTGAGGTAGAAAAGAAAGGACAAAGCTAGATGGAAAGATAGGTGAAAAACTAGTAAGCAAAACAATGAAAGCTAAGCAATGAAAACTAAACCAAAGCAAGCAAACTACGAACTTGAATTAAAGAGTAAATAACCAAGAAAGTAACTAGAAAATCAAAGGAAGAAAAGAACCTGAGAAATCCCAATTTCTAGTAGCAAATAACACCAAAGAAAATCTTGATTTCAAGGTATGCCACCAACCTCTACTTAGAAAATTCATACAAAACATGGGGCTATATATAGATGAGTGGTTTCCTAAATTAGAGAGGGTTGAAAACATGAGGAAAGTGGCTGTAGGGTTAGCATATTGAATGAGTAAGGTTAAGTGAAAGAGAAATTAGTAAGATGATTTCATAAACATGACATAAGAGACAGATAAGAAGCATGCTCGGCAAGTTTCTAATTTTGAAAAGGATATAGGCATCTTTTTCATAGAAGGTAAATGGAGCTCTATCCCTTCTAATTTTCTGATGTTTGGTTGATGAAAAGTCAAGGAATTAGGTAAGAAATATGGTTATGAAATATGAGTAAAGATCTAGGGTTTTGAAGTTGCTTGAATTGAAGTATATTTAAGGTTTCCTATTTAGGAAAACCTTGACCACAAAATAGGAAAGTGGGGTGAGGTGGGGAAAATTGATTGGCTAAGTGGTTTCCTATGAAGTGGGGATTGGTTGAATGGTTTGGATGGGAGTTTAGGAAGGTGAAGTAAACTTAGAATGGTAGGACTCTTGAATGGAAAGTGAAAATCGTAGTGCATCTTAGTAATGAGGTGGAAAGTGAGGGAAAAAATGAGAAAAAGTGGGGAAAACATCAGAAATAGAAGGGTCTCATCTTATTGGTCCACATGCCAACTTACCCTAATGAATTTTCCCTTAAATTTCATCAAAATATCTTTAGAATCCTATAGATAATCCTCTTGAATTTCTTCCAATCCTAGCCTCCCATATATATTAGCTTAGGGCTTTGATGGTTAACTTTGAGGGCTTCATTAGCTAAGCTTCATGGATGGCTTAGATGGCTTGTTTATTTTAGCTTGATGGCTCCATTCCTTAGCTTTGGTGGGTTGACTAGTTTGGCTTGACTTTCGTAGCTTGTCACCTTCTTTCATGGCTTATATGGCTAAGGTGGCTTGAATGGCTCCCATGAAAAGGTGGTGGAAATGCATAACTTACTTCATGGGCCCACTTTGGCCACCTTTAGCTCATTTGATTTCATCCATTGCTAGCCCTAACATGAGCATGACATTTAGATTGATGACTTTTAAGCTTTGACTTGACCTTCAATTTCATCCCAATCGATCTCAATCATCGGATCATCATCTCTCTTCCTACAAAAGAAAATTTCTAATTAAATCTTATAAAAATATGATTAATCACATACTTATCTTAGATTAGCCTCTTGACCTACAAAATATCAAACTTTTGGGTTATTATGTCAAAAATGCATGTGTTACGATTTTGGTCTAAAAACCCTAATTTACCCCTATAAGTTGTAACACATGGATAACTAATTAGTCGTTTTTATACAAAATTAAACACATCATTTTACTTGGATGTTGTTGGGTTTTTATGCTTATTCTCCTAATTTTTCTAGGTTTCCCTAATGCTAAGGTATGGTGGTGATTAAAGTGTGTCAATTTGAATGGCTAGGATGGGGAGAAAGGTTAGGATATCAAATAGGAAAGTGTGTGGAAGGTGGTGGATGTCTTAAGGAGGGACGTTGGTGGCAGACACCAACATTTTAGGAAGGGCCATATCCTCCTTTCCAAAATCATTGAAGCTTCTATGTTTTAGAAAAGTGGATGGGAGTGAGATGGAGGGGGTTAGGTGGAGAGTTTTGGTTGGTTGGGTAGTTTCGTAAGAGGTGGAATGAGCTAGAGTTTTGGAAATATGCAACTCTACTATGAAAATTCATTCTACATCTTAAGGGTGAGGTAGAAATTAAGCAAAAAAGTGGAGAAAAGTGAGAAAAACACTACAAATGGAAGGCCTTATCCCATTGGTCCACATGGCATCACATTCTAATAAGATTTCCCTTAATTGTCTTCAAAATATCTCATGTATAATCTTATTGAATCTCCTCCAATCCTAGCCTTCCATTTAGCTTAGCTTGATGGCTTAGATGGCTAACTTTAAAAGAACCATTTGCTAGGCTTCATGGATGGATTTGGAAGCTTTCTTGGCTTGACTTGAAGGTTGCCTTGACTCCTTAACTTGTCACGTTGTCCATGGCTTAACTATGGCTTCATGGCTTGCGTGCAAGCCATGCAAAGATTGTGGGAATGCATGGCTCACTTCATGGGCCTAGTTCTTCCATCTTTACCTTCTTTAATTTCACCCATTGCTGATCCACAAGATGATCTTGACTTTTGGTTTCATGTTGGATTAATGATTCTTAGGTTTTGACGCAATCTTTTGATCTTGATCTTCAATTTCATCCTAATTGATCTCGACTGTTAGATCACCATCTTTCTTCCTACAAAAAAGAAAAATTCTAATTAAATCCTATAAAAACATGATTAATCACCCTCTTACCTTGGATTAGCCTCTATACCTACTAAATATCAAACCTTTGGGTTATTAGGTAAAAAATGCACGTGTTACAAATTTTGGTTTAAAAACCCTAATTTACCTCTATAAGTTGTAACACATGGGCAACTAATTGGGTAGTTTTTATGCAAAATTAAACACTTATCATTGGGCCTTCTATTTCAAAGTGTCCATTAATGGTGCAGTATCAAGTAAACTATTCACCATCGATGGTGTAGGTAAACCATTCATTAAAGGATTAGAGGTAGAGGATCGTAGGGATGGTAGACTATGTATCATATTTGCATCATAAAAATATTTAGAGCATAGATGTCTTACATTAAAGACATTAAGTTTAATGCCCATGTTTCCAGAAGGAAATTAGATCATTCCATTCTTATAATTAATTATTGCATTAGATGTGGATACGAATGGCCATCTTAAAATGACTAGAATTCGATTACCAAGATTTGCTATAGGCTATGCATCTAAGAATAAGAAGTCTACTGGAAATAAGAATTTATCAACCTAAACCAGCACATCCTCTGCCACACCATGAGGAATATTAATTGACCTATCTTTCAATTGCAATGTGGTGGAAGTCCTTTTCAGCTCGCCTAAACTTAAGTCCTTATATACATAATAAGGTAATAGGTTAACACAACCTCAAATCAAATAAAACCTTATCTATTGTGTGGTCCCCAATCACACATGGTATAGTGGAGCACCTTGGATCATTATACTTTAGTGGGCTGTTGTGTTGTAGGATTGAGTTTGCTTACTTGGAGAGATATGCTTTTTTCTACACTTCTTGTGGCTTTTGAGATTCTTTATAAACTTGGCATAAGAATGTGTGTCTTTGAATATTGATATTCACCTCTTTGAACATATCCATTAACTTATCAAAATTATTCTCATTCTTAGCCACTTTTAAGAACTAAGGAAATAGAGCCTTTGGAGTATAATGCAGTCTAGGATTAGAATGAGTAGAAGTACGAGGTTGTTGTTTCTTCTCTTTTCCTTTCCTATTCTTCATAGGCTCTCATTGTCCTCAACTTTCTCATTTTCCTGAGTCAACCCTACCTAATTATCTATTGTCTTTCCATTCCTAAGGGTAGTTATGTATTGAGATTATGCATGAAAGGTTTCTCATTAGAAGTAGTACTAATCTTATACTAGCCCTTGGGGTTAGGCATAGGTTGAATAGGAAATTGACCCTTTTCCCTCTCAAAAAGTGTAGTAGTAAGTTGACCCAATTGGCACTCCATTGTGCAATACATTGCAAATGGATCTATATTGTTTGTTTTATACTATTATTAGATTCTAATGAACACTGAATAAACAAACCAAGGGTCTCCTCTAAAGATTGTTTCCTCTTTTGTGGTGAAAACTATTGTTGTGATACATATTGTTGTTGTGGAGTGGGGGATCTAGGAATAGGTTGATTAGGGGATCCTAGATGGTCCTTCCTTTTAATATTCTAAGACAATGAAAATTGGGATGCCTAGCCCATCTAAGATTATATGTCTCAGAATAGGGATTGTTGTTGCTAGGATTTTTTAATGCATTTAATACATTCACTTTTTTGAAAAAATTTCAAGGAATGTGGAGCTGAAGGGCATGAAGCAGTAAGATGTGTTATACTAGAATAAATTGAACAAACCTCAAGTGGAGGTTGAGTATTGGATTCTCTAGTCAACACAGCTTCCCTTAATTTAGTAAGAAGACTCCCAAATTTATCCATCCTATTTATCAATATGTATAATGTGATATATAGGTCAGGAGCAACCCTTATCTCATATATCCAATTTTCCTTTGTGGCTATGGAATTCTTTCCATTCTAATTGAATGATCCCAATGCTAAGAGTTTTCATATATAGTTTAAAAAATATTCCATGTCTCCATATCACTCTTGGTCCAAAGTGCCCCACCACTAGTGGCATAAATTGTACACAGGTTCTATAGTGTCAGACCATGGTAGAAATATTGTATTTGTTACCATTTTTTAAAAACATGGTGTGGACACTTGTGCAATAGATTCATCTACTTTTCTTAGTATTCATAAAAATTCTCACCTGCTTTCTATTAAAAATTTATAATTTCTCTGTCGAAGGCATTGGTTTTGTCCATTGGAATGAATTTATTAAAGAATTTCCTAGACAAATGCTCCCAAGTAATGAATTCAACCATTCCTTTTTTGTATTCTTTAAAGAGAAGAGGAACAAGTACAACCTCATAGAGTCATTGGAAAAGTTTTTGTATCCAAATATACTACATATATCAAGGAATTTCCTTGACATGATGGTAGGGATCCTCTTTATCCAGACCATAAAAGATTGGCAAAAGTTGGATGATATCTAATTTTAACTCAAAATGCTCTACATTAGTTGCAAGTAACTCTATGCATGATGGGGAGTTGAATTACACTAGCATTGAATAGTCTTTTAAAGGCCTATGCATTACTACTTCAATGGCCAAGGGTTTCTAAATCTACTTGACCCCTTAGTCCATGCCTAAGTTGACTTTCCTTTGCATACAACAAAAGATGTTTGTTATATATAACTAAAGAGTACTTCTTCTTTTTTTCTACCTAGTTTAGGGAAACCTAAACTAGATAATGCAACCTATGTGTTGTATGATGCAAATAAAAAGGCACATAATAAATCCTAACCCTATTTCAAACAAGCTAAAAGGTTTACTTTTCTTTATTTTCTATGGGAAGTGGCTTTTAGGTTTTGTCTAACCTAAGATCCTCCTCTATTTCAAGCTTGACTTATTGCTTATTTAAATCCTCACTCTAATCAACCACTTCATACCCTCCTTAATTAGCCATAGTTGATTTGAGTCATCAAATATGTTGGTAGAGCTAGTCATTTAAAAACTAATGTAACAGATCAAGTAGGGGCCACTGGAGTAGTAGTAAGTCACCTCCTTCCATGACGGTCTTATGAGCTCATAAGCTGCTTATGTCTCTTCTAGATTGATTTTCATTTAATTGCTAAGGCTAGGTTTGTAGGTAAGTTAATGTTTAACCTTGGTAGGCCAAGGGATGGAGATCAAATCCACCCTTGATCTTGTAGGGGTAAGTCCACTTACTAATTTATTTAAGCATTCTTGAATAGTTTGATCAACATATATTCATTTTAAAGCATTTAAATGTGCCCTAATATGTAAGAAAAGCAATAAATCCAATGCAAACCCTAGAATGCAACAAGCATAAGTGAATGCTTCTATATGCTCCACACTACCATCCAAATGGAACTAAATTAATAATGCAACTTAATCAGGGAATTGGAAAGAAAGGAAGAATAGTCTCATAGTAGGGTCCTGGAAATAGTCTTTGAATACAAGGGTGGTTCCATGTATATACCACACCCATACCTTAGGATGGCCCACCCTTGACATGTATTGTTACAACCTTTATTTTAAATTTAAATGAATTGTAGTGTAAAAAAATTTACAACCATGCCCTTGGTACAATCCACTCAAATATAAAAAATTGGGAACAATCCTAAGGTCTCCCCCCCCCCCCCCAAAGTTTTAGTCTTCTCCAAAATCATGCACAAATAAAAGGGGAAGTATCAAAATCTTTAGGAATAATGAAAGTATGCATAGATAAAATCAACTATTCTATATGTAATCCTAAGACTATGGTTAGTGGTAAAGTAAAGGAAACTTATATTTTAATGAAACTCCATTGTGAGTTCCCAGCAATGGTGCTAAAAACTTGATGTGTCTTAATAATTACTAGAAGGACATGGCTTTATTTGAGTATAAAATTTGCAAATATGGGTCAATCTTGCGAGGACACTATGAGTAATAAGAGTTAATTAAAATTAAGTTTCTTTACTCTAACCTAGCCAACAAAGAAAGAAAGGAAAAACTTTAAACTAATTAGCTAATTAGCTAATCTAAGCAAACTAAATCAAAGCAAGCAAACTTAATGTATGAAATAAAGGCAAGAAAACTACTTAAACTAAACTAAAGAAAAATAACAAAAAGAAAGCATGGAAACTAAATTAGAACTAATTAAGGAATGGAAAAGATAATTTCATTAATAAACTTCATTACAATTACAAGGAATGAGAGCAATAAAAAAACAAATCAAGAAAATAGACTTTCTTGAAGTAACCTCTTTAGGAATTCTTTGTTGTGTTACTCAAAAGGGCTCTTGACATGTTCCTTGTTTCTCTCCTAGGCTTGATCTCTGCTTTACACTCTTCTTGTTGTGTCACTCAACAAGGGCCTATACACTTACATTAAACCCACAATACCCTAAAGATACAACCAAACTTTTCTCATCTCCTTAACCCAACATGCCAGAAACCCAAGTAGATTCTCAACTCTCTTTAAGAAAGAAGGATTCTTTATCTACCATAGAAGAAGGCACAAGGGTGTTCCTTACCTTTTCGTTTAATACTAAAAGCCCCAAAAATAGAGAGAAGATTGAGGAGAGTAAGAGAAGAGGTGTGAAAGAGAGGTGATGAATTAGTCGCATAAGGCTGATGAAGTGGTGTGTAAAGATAATGGTGGAGAGTGAAAGGTGTGGAATGGTTGAGGGACTAAATGGATGGTGTGTATGGTTAAGATAATGGGACACATGCTGTGGAGAGAGGGGAGATGGAGCACGTGCATGTAAGTTGAAAGAAGGAGTGAATATAGGGGGTTTGTAGGGGTTAAGATGAAAGAGAGATGGCATGGTGAGGGATTTGTGTATATGGTGGGGGAGGAATAAATAAAAGAAATAGAAGAAAGGGAAGGAGAAGAAGGGAGTTGGGGGTGATGCGTTGGAGCTCTTACCTCTTGCTCTGATGGTGTGAATGTATGCTTCTATGGGAGAGAGGTAAGGGGGATCTCTCTCCCACTATTTCTCCAAAATTTGTCTCTTTAGATATATGAAAAGTAAGAGATAAGGGTTTTTCTTCTCCTTCACTACTTATTTATAGAGTTTGAGGGATGGAAAACCTATAGATTGATGGCTAAGATCAAAGGGAAGAAGGGTTGAGATGGAATGGATGAGAGGAAGATAAGAAGAAGGATGCTAAGGAAGGGGTAGGCTTGAAATTCAAATGGGAGTCAGGAATTAGCATGGAATGCATCTTGGAGGTGAGATAGAATAGGAAGGTGAAATGGAGAAGGAAGGAAAGTGATCAGGTGAGTGCAAAAGAAGATTTGGTAGGAAAGGAACGAAGATTGCTTATGAGGGAAGGAAGAGAGGAATATTAGGAGAAAATCTACGAAATTTAAAAGATGGGAGGCATCTTTCCATGTGGGGGTGTGGGAGTAGAAGATAAAAACAAATAGGATGGAAAGAGAGAGAATGAGAAAAGAACGAGCTAAGGAAGGGAATAAGTGTGGAAGGAAAGAGAGAGAAAGGAAGGGGAAAGAGGAAGAAAGTAGGTGGAGGAGACCTACAGGAGTGTCAAAGTTAGAAAATACAAGGAGCAAGAACATGCAATCCATATGGGTGTGTGTGTGGTGTTTTAGAAACACTAAGATGCACATGAACCATAGGATGAGGATGGGTGGTGGAGATCTTAATTTCCTTAAGGTTTTGGGTCGATTCTACAACATGGAAAAGGTGGTTAGGATCTGTGACTTTCCTTTCCTTCATTTCTAGCCCTTAGATCATGCTTGCCCTATGTTAGATGGATAGGATCCCAATGGGATATGTGGACCTTCCTTGAGCTTCATTTTCTCACCACAATTGGATTACAATTCCCTAGAATGAATGGTTTTGATTCCTTAGAGGTTTTATTCATGCCCAAATAGACTTCACTACCTTGCATGTATAAGACTTCAAATCATTGGTTGGTCTTCTTCATATGGTTGAGTAGAAGGGAGAATGCATGCAAAAAGTCTTCATGAATGTCCCAATCTTCTTTTATTTCTGAGAAGCTTTCATTGTATATGATCTTATTGTATATGAATTGTACTTCTCTTATAAGCTTCCAACTAAGATGAAATGTGTGCATGCATGGTGAGTTTACCACCTTTTCACCCTCATTTGAGTAGGAGTTGTGCATGGTGTTTCTAATTGTTTTGACTTTGATAGTGAAACCCCAATGATTATTCTAAACCATCAAGACATCATTTTTGGCATATCGGAACCTTAGTGTAGCTTTAATGGTAAAATTGCTCTTTTAGGGGTAAAATGGTCAATTTTGTGCATTTTTTATTTGAACCCTAGACCTAAAAAATACAAAATTTACCCTAATTGGTGATAATTAAGTGATTTTTGGTGCTAAAACTACTACATATAGAGGTATTTATGTGATAATTCTACATATATCAATATGATATGGGTGATAGTTGGTCGACTTACAAAATCACACGCACTCTCCCAATCCAACAAAATATGTCTACTAATAGTTTGGCACTATTTTACATCCAAGAGAATGTGAACTTGAATGGGATACCTATGACCATTACTTTTGACAAATACAACCATTAATTCACATAGAAGTTTTGAAGAGGTGTACAGGAGTCATTGGCGCCATCATTGAGTTTCTTTATAGCTTTTGAATGTCAAAATAGATGGCTAGTGAGAGAAGACGATGTAGATAAAGAAAGATATGCTAAAACAATGTGTAATTGAATGAAAAGGGAATTGGGATGAGAGTCTACTATTGGTTGAGTTTGCATACAATAATAGCTTTTTCTCAAATATCAAAATGGCTCCATGCGAAGCTTTATAGGAGAGACCCTATTCTTCATTGATGTGCTGGAATGAAATTGGAGAGAATAAAATTGTATATTAAGAATTGTTAGGATAGTGGCCCAGTAAGGTGAAACTTATTTCGAAATAACTCCTTGTAGCTTAGAATAAATAAAAAAAGCTATGTCAACAAGAAGCTTAGGGAATTGAGATTCAAGGTTCGGGACCATGAGTTTTTGAAGAATTTCCTAACCAAGGGGGTAATGAGGGTCAGGATGAAAGGAAAATTGAGTCCTTGATTCATTAGTAGATTTGAAATTCTAGACAGGATCAGTTTAGTGGCATACTGGTTAGCTTTGTCACCACAACTATTAGAAATTCACAATGTTTTCCATATCTCCATGCTATAGAATTGTATACTTGACCCTTCACATGTGCTTGCACAATTACCAATCAAGATATTGTTAGATTTAACACTTAAAAGGAAGCTTATTTGAATTTTGGATAAGAAAGACTAAAAGCTGAGCAATAAAGAGATTATTTTGGTTCAAGTCCTCTAACAATAACATTTGGTTTAAGAGGCAACATGGGAATTGGAATCAAGAATGAGAGAGAATCTATAACTATTTGTAGCTGAAGTTGAAAAGAATTTTGACGTCAAAATTCTTTGAAGGGTTTAATGATGTAATCACCTAGAAGTTTGTAACTATTTTTGTCATTTGTGAATAATAGGATTTTTCCTCAAATGTGAAATCAAGTTTTAGATAGCACTATAATTGAATGATTAGATTTCAATGGATGGGTATTGCTAGGAAAAAAATTTCCAATGATGTAAGGATGTCATAAATCTGAGGATAGGAGCCTATACTATGGGCGTGTCAAGTTAGGAGAATTGATAATGGCACCCTTATTTTCATTTGGTTCTATGTTTTTAACATAATGGAGCCCATACACCTAATGTCATTACTTGGTAGCCAAGACACCAAGGAACCAACCTCTCCTCCACATGAAGGAGTGTAGGTGCCTTGGATGGGTAGGGTCGTAGATAAAAATACATATAAGAAAGAAAGAAATTAATAAAAGGAAAGAAAATAGAGGAGAGAATAAAGAGAAAGAGAGGAAAAAGAAGAGGAGAATGGTAGAGGCATCTTCCTCCTATTCAGAGAAGAGATTATCAAAGAAGGGAAAATGCAGGAAGGAGAAGGAAAAACCTATTAGAAACACAAAGAACTATGCGAAATTGTCATAGAGGTAGGTGAATCTTGAACTACAAGTTTCAATAAGTTTTTAACATGTTGAAAGATTGAAAATGGAGTTTTTACCTTGATGTTCTTGTAGTATTGCTTTGGTCTTCATGTCATTGAATGATTGATGATCACTAAGATGATGTGTACCTATATGACAGTTTTCTAGTTTGTTAATTGGCTAGTATGATTTCATACCCTTTCATGTCCTATTTTAGCATGATATTAAGCTTTCTTATAATGGATTTCTTGCATGAATATTAAGCCCTATCATGTTGAGTTTAGTAGGATCATGAATCCCTTTTATTTTCAACTTTGAGCAAGATTGTTAAGCATGCTTATGATCTTTTTTATCTTTCAAGTCCATGAATATGTTGCTGTTATGGTATGGTTTTTAGCAAGAGATCATTTTTAAATCTATTTGATTTTTTACTTAAAAAATGCCTCATAAAAGATGGCCTTTTTTAGTCTTAAAAAAGGTGTGTGGATGTGTGATTTTGATGTTTGTTATGCCCATGTTATCGACATATTCTTTTGAGTTTTAGTTGATGCTTGATATGCATGGATTTTGCATACTAGTTTCTTTTATGTCTAATTTTTGTCCCAAATAGATGTTTGATGATTAACATTTATAATCTCAAAATACACATGTAATTAACAATTTTAAGCATGTTGCTAATTAGATTAATTGGATGACCTATAGAGGATGGCTTTTATGTTGTAAATTATAGCTGATAAATGATGGTTTTCAAAACTAAAAGTTGATACTTGAAAATTTTGTTTTAGCATGTTGTTATGCCCTACTAATTATGGTTTTGAAAATTCAAAATAAGTTGGATTTTAGCATGTTGTTGTGCCTAGAGAATGACGAGTTGTAGAGTCTAAATAATTGCATAGTATGTTTAGTTTTGGGCATTAAATAGTGCATTGTAATTGACATTTATTATTGGGTTTTCAATTTAATTCACTGCTGCTTGCTCTTAGCTTGAGTGAAAGCAGTTATGCAACTCATGTTTTGATGTCTATTTTTAGCTTAAAAGAAATATGCTATATAATCTATGTTTTGATTTGCATATTGGATGTTTCTTAGATTTTGTAAAACATATATGATAGAGAGATACTTGAGTTTTCATGATTTTGAAAGGAAAATTGATGATGAAGCCTGGTGGAAGCTATGCTAAGAGGTTGTACGAGCTAAACTCCTACCCTTCAACTACTAGAGGTGGTAGGTACCCAATGCCCGAAGAGTGGCATTCTGGTTGTGGTGATCATGGCACCCTCTCAATGTTAGATATAGGCCCCATGACGGATGCAGTGATGAGTCCCTCCAAGGTACCAATTAGCACACGATTAGGCCAGGCCATTTGTGAGCATTGTATGATCTCATACGATTTTGTATTTATGCTCCTAGGGTGTAGCATGATAGCTCAAAATATAAACCTATGTTTGGTCGCTAAAGGAGTACTAATGACCAATTTTGTTAAATGTTACCAACAATTTCTGGAATTTCTGTTGGCACAAGAGAGTCCCTATATCATGATTTTAATCTTTCGCTACGTGATGAAATTTTATGCATCATGTGATCTATTTGATTGGCGAAGGTGTGATATTCATCCTATTTAGATATAACTATATTTAGATGCATGTTGTATGAATACTATCACATGGTTATGATGCAATGTGTGGTATGACTAATGAGAAGTTAGTCATGTGAGTTTCTAATATTAAAAATACATTTTAGACCATATTAGCATTCATGTACAAAAGTTACTATAGTGTAGCATATTTTGAGTTTTTTATTTTGTTTCTATCTCAGATACTCAACCTACAATAAAATTACATACTAAATTGGAATCATTAAGATTGAGGAGTGAAAGGCCTAAGAGACAAGAAGCAAAGTAGAAAAATGAGGCACCATCAGAGTCTTTTCTTATATTTACTCTGTTGACTGTGAATGTACTCAAGAACAAAGTGCTACTTGTATTTTATTGAACTTTACATTAAAATTGGGCTATGACTAATAAACCTTGGGATCATCTTTGAAATTAAATGGAATGTAAGGACTTAGACTTGAGTCTAGTACTTTCAATATGTAGAGTTTTGAGTGGTTAACACTATGGTATTTTAAAATACTTTTTTTTGAAAAAATTCTATCACATCATTTTTTTTACAAATGATATTTTCAAATTAGAGATCCAACCCTTTGAAAAAAATTTAAAAGTAGAAAATTGTGTTTAAAACACTTGGGTTGTTACACCAATTAAGCTTGTAATTTAACAGATAGAGCACTGTTTTCAACTTCAATTTCTTCATCAACTTTATAGAAGCAACATTCTCAAAAGCATCATTATCAATTACAACATCATAATCATTTCCATTGGATGTGTACCTCATGTAAAAGATGATGTTGCTTAACCAATCATCAACATCTTTATGAACTGTACTTAAGCTTCTTCGTGCCACCAACATCTCACTGATATATATATATATATATACACACAGAAAAGTATTACACACATATGTCTATACTTAGAAAGTTTTAGGCCTAAAAATAATATAAACATCACTAAGCAGTGCTAATTCTATATTTTGCAGCTCTAGGATGCAAATGAGAAATTAAAGGGTCTTTTTGGTAATTTTAACCTAAAGAAGAGCAAGACTACTTTCCAAGCTAATTATGGGACCATGAATGCTAAAAATAAGCTTGAGAGTTCAGATTAAAAAATTTCATGCCATTATCAAAGTCTGATGAATCAGAAACCCTAGGTGGAACATCAACCTTATACATATAGGGTGTTCATATCAAAAGTAAAATTAACAGAACTTCTCATGCATGCAACCTATCCAACACCTTGGGAAGCTACTAAGGGAAGCTCAAATTACAAACACTCAAATCACATATGATGAAAGCATCTCTGAAAAGAAAAAAGAAGTTAGAAAATTGGGGCTTGAATGAGACACATTCCTTACACTCTCTCTCCTACTCAACCAAATGAGGGGACCACCTATGGGAGTCAACGAATTTTCCATGCAGTATGGTATTTCACCTCTTGCATCCATGTTTTCACATGAGCAAAATCAATAAGAACGGAGGAGAAAATAAAGGATGATAAGAGAGAGACAATTTATGAAAAATCTATGATTGGAAAGTATCCTTACTGTTGAAGCATTTAAAGGCTAAGATCTATACATGGTGAAGCATATCCTAAGCAAACAATGAGAATTTAATTAAATAAAGATAGACCAATGAGAAGATATACTGCAATGAAGACTAGAACCAAGTCCCATTGGTGGAGATTTTTTCGATGGGCTGCCCACCTATTTTTAAGGAGAAAAACATCTTATTCAAAGTGAGGAGGCATCCCACCTTGCTTAAAGCCTATTGGCTGGAGAAAATAATGGTGGTCTAGGAGAAAAATAAGGAGTAACTGTGAGTGGATATGGAAATCTCAAAGGAATTTGGGTCATCCACTCTAAGGCTTTCCAATCTAATGGTGGAGAGAAAAAGAGCCCTTAAAGAAGATCCTTTCGGATAAGAAAATTTCAATAGAATCTCATCCACTCAAGCTAAGGAAATGATAATGTAATGGCTAAGAATGAAGTAGAGAAAATCCAAAAACCCTAGACACCACCCGCTCCATGAGAATTCAAGGAAAAACCCTATGGAGGAAAGATGTCCACCATTCAATCCAATCCAACGAACCATTTTCATATCTGTCTTTCTAAACTTCAAACATACACTCCTAGGAGTTTTGTGCATCTCCCCTTTTGTCTTTCCATTTCCTCCTCTTTTCCCTTTTATCCGGTTTCCCTCCTAGGCTATCTTCCTTACCTTCCACCCATATCTCATTCTCTTTTGTTTTTTCACTTTCTATCCTTGTCTCCATCTTCCTCTTAAGCATTCCATGCACCACCGCCCCCTGCTCTCTCATCTCAACACTACATTTCTAAAATTCAAACAGGGTCTACACCCTCCATTCCCTTGGGTTTCCACTCCATAAACCTATAAATAGAGGTGAATGAGAAGGGAATTCTTTCTCTTACTTTACTAGACCTTAGAGCTGCAACTTGGAAAAATAGAATGAGAGATATCACTCTTCCCAATTCTCCTTTTGAATCACATGTCCACATCCTTGGAGAAAGAGGTAAGAGTTTCAACCATCCCCTATCCCTCGTTCTTCATTCATTTTTTTCTTTCTACCATTCTTACTCTTTTCCTCCCATCCATAAATATTGCATGCATCCATGCATCATTGCCCTTGCACATCCCTTCCATTTTAGTCTAGCATCCCTTTTTCATCTTAGATTTTACATGCACCAACTTTCTTTTACATTGCACTCACTTCTCTCTTACTTGCAATCACTCATTTTTCTCATTCCTTGCTTTTAGGGGCATTGTATTTCACTCATATACAACCTCTTGCATGTTTTTGCATCCCTTGCAATCCCTAAGTTCAATCGCATGCCTTTGACAATCTTAGATTTTACACACATATCATCCCCTCTTCTCCCTTAGATATTTCAAGCATTAGCCATTGACACTTCCTTCCTTAGAGTTACATGCATCCATCACCCACCTTTTCTTCCTAGCACCATAGCATACACCTTTTATTATTTCATGCATCCTCCTTTCAGCCCTTCACTCACACACACACTACCTTCTCCCCTATATCCATCTCTCATTTCCACACATTTGCCTCTTCCAATATTAATCTCACACACACCTTCATCCCTCCACTCACTTATACACAATAGCCCCTCACTCCGTTCTAAGCCTTCTATGCACCCTCCATGCCACTTTTTCTTATCAACACATTCTTTCTCTTATCCATTTTAGTTTTTCCTTTCTTTTGGGATTTGGAAATAAAAAGGTAAAGGGAGAATCCTTGTGCCACTTCTATGGCAGCAAAGGATTCTCTCAATCCTAAAGAATGGTTGAGGAGAACCAAATCCTTCCATAAAGCCATCCATCATTCCTAGCTAAGGCATTGTGCTGAAGAGTAGGAAGACTTCGAGGTAAGTACTTAGTTCCTTCATCGTCTCCTAATCTCCTCTATGCATCCTCCTTAAAAGCTACCCTCTTTTATAAAGTACCTAGCTAAGGAGAAGCATCATTTGTTTTACATTTCCACTTCATATTTTCTTTCTCTTCTTTTTATGGGTCATGGTCTTTTAGGAAAAGTGTTAGGTTCCTCTTTTCTCTAGCTTCCATGGCATTTCATTGCTATGGATCATGGGAATTAGATTTGAACTTTGAGTAAGTGGCATATTGCTATAAAGGTGAGAAAATTTGGGTGATAATTTTAGTGTAATATGGGTTCAAGAGAAGAGTACAAGCTCCTATTGAGTGACACAATAAGACAGCCTTGTAGCATAATTCAAGCTTGATTATGCATCGATTCCTTGTAAAATTACAGCAATGAAATACTTGTGTATTTTCCATGTGTTGCTTCTTTAATTATTTCCTTACTTAGTCTACTTGTTTTAGTTTACTTGTTTAATTTTAAAGATTGAAGTTCTTTCCATTCATTAAATGATTGGATAGATTAGAGTAATATGATTTAAATGTTAGTTAAATCTCCTTAAGGAATCCTCATGGGGTTAACCCGTATTTGCTGGTCTATACTCCAATAAAATTGTTCACTTATGGTAATAATTAAAGCACATCAAGTTTTTGGCACCATTGCTGGGGGCTCACACAAAGTTTAATTAAGGTTTAGGATGTAATGCTTCACCACTAGTTACAGTTTTAGGGCTACATTTAGATAGTTGCAATTTTTTGTTATTCTTAAAGAACCTAATATTTCTCTTTTTATGTGTACAAGAATTCAAACAAGGACACGGGGGAAGTCTTAGAATAGTTTGTATTTTTTTATTTTCTTTTGTGAGTGGATTGTAGTGAGATCAAAACTATGATTTTTTACACACACTTAGATTCATATAAATTTAAAAAAATGGTTATAATAATATAGATCAAGGGTGGGCAATCCTAACTTGGAAGAGGAGGTGATTTGTAAATGGTCCCACCGTTGCATGGGAAGACTAATTCTAGGACCTGCTTGTGAGCTGTTCTTCCCTTCTTTCCAATTCTTAGATTAGGTTGCATTAATAGTTTAATGTTGCATTGGGAATCGTAGTGTAAAAGCATATAGTTTCATTCCATTATTTACCTATAACATACTATTTAGGACCGCTACATTATAAGCAACTCCTTAACAAGGATAGCCTAAGCTCGGCAATAATCTAAGTATAGGTTTTCAGGGTTATAGTGTCCAGTCTATTGAGGTCTTGACCCTTTGTTAAGAAGAATATAGGTAGATGCATTAGATTTACTACTTTTCTTACATAATAGGACACATTTATTGACTTAAGGTGCCTTATATGTTGATCAAACTATAGGGGATTATTCAAAATGTTAGTGATGGCGCTTAGCCCCCTATATGATCAAGGGTGCATTTCATCACCATCCCTTAGCTCATCTAGGCTAAACATCATCTCATGCACCTGAACCTTCCACCTTTTACTTTAAAATCACATAGAAGAGACCTATAATAGCTTATAAGCTCATAGGACCCTTTTGGAAGGAGGCAGACTACTATCACTCTAGTGGCCCCTATCTAATAGACCATGTTGTACTTAAATTACTAGCTTTGTGAACACATTCATTGACTCAGATCCCCTATGGATGAGTGAGGAGGGTGTGAAGTAGTTGATTAAGATCAGGATCTAACTTGTAAGTAGTAAGATAAAATTGAAAGAAAAGTGGAGCTACCTAGGTTAGAAATAATTTAAAAGCCTCTGCCATAAAGAAATTCAAGAAAATAAACCTTTCATCTTTCTTGCCATGGGGTTAGAAATACTATGTGTCCTTTGTTTGTAACATATCATTTAGCATTTAGGTTGCATTATCTAGTTTAAGATCCCTCAGACTAGCTAAAATCTTTTGTTACACATAGCAACTAGTTTAGGATCCCTTAAACTTATTTTTGTATACTCCACCATCCATTGGTGTATGCATGACTATCGATTACTCAATCCTGATCTAGTACTCTTAGGCAAAGGAATTAAGAAGATCAAGACATCCTTGCTATAAAAATGCCACGAGGAAGTAGAAGTCAAACTATTGAAGGATTATTCTATTCTTGTCCAGTTCAACTCACCATCATGTCTAGCTTTACTTGTAACTAATGCAGAACACATCAAGTTGAAACTAGGTGTTATTCAGCTCTTGCTAACTTTCTGTGGGTTGGACAAGAAGGACCCATACCATCATGTTAAGAAATTCCTTGACATGTCGCTACTGCAATGAGTGGATTATAAGACTGTTAAAATTGAACGTGTAAGACAGTTACCTAGTTGTCTTATAAAATAAAGAGCAATATAAGATAGTTATATAAACCATCTTATATAATAATACAATATAGGATGATTTGACAAAACCATCCTATATAATCATGTAAATATAAGGCAGTTAAAGAAAAATCATCCAACATTATAGGGAAAATATAGAATGGTTACAGGGAAACTGTCCTACATTATATGCAAAATATAGGACTATTTTACCTCAATCGCCCTATATTGTACAATTATATAGGACAGTTTTACCCAAATTGTCCTATATTGTGTTATTATATAGGATGATTTTGGGAAAATTGTCCTCTATTGGTTCAATTATTTTGAATAAAGGACAGCTTTCAAAAAGTTGTCCTATATATTAAGTAAACTTCCAGCACATGCAATCCCTATTTTTCATTGGTTTCTATTTGTACATAATTTTCCTGTAGTCAAATATACACCTAACTATTATCAATAGACATAAAAAAGAACCCTCGTTTCTGTCGGCTACAAACATTTTACCATTAGTACATTCATTCACTTCCATATAATTCCCCATTGTAACTTCTCCATACATTAAAAATTTCATATATCATTCAAATAATGAAGGCATTCATATGAGACTTCAAACAATAAGTAAAAAATAAGGGCATCCATATATTAATGAAGTTATGTTTTGTATTTACATTCAATAAATTCATTGATTTGCAATTTAAAGTCAAAATATATTCAATTCACTCCATTCTAATGTCATCTAGATCTAGTAGAGATTAACTGTTACTTCCTAAACTAGCCTGCAAGATATATAACAATGTATTAAATTAATTGAGACATATCTTTAATTGAGTCATTTAGGAAATGTAGAAAACTATAAAAATGATGACCAATAATTTGTCTTACCTTTCTAAGCTATGAGATTGTAAGTCCTTCGCTAATTAGGGTTCACATATATCTTAGAACAAAATACCCACACTCCCAATCAGACTATTGTTTAGGACGCTATGCAAGAAAGATGACAAAAAAGGTAATGAATGTCATATCTGATTGTAAGTTTAGGTTAAAATCCAATACTAAAGAACTAATACACCTTACCTTAACCCTTCTCTAAGAGAGTTTTGTTGAATGGTTCACATTTTCCAACTCAGCCCACTTATACCAGGCATTGCACATATATTTTTTAAAAATTGTTAGATAACAAGAAGAGATTAATTATTAGCTATCCAACTACTGTAGTGAATAAAATAATCAATACTTACTTGTTGATCATTTCCATCAGCGGTCCTCAGATGTGCACTCCACGAGAATTAAAAAACAATGCATGCCCATCATGCACATCCAACGCTAATAGCATCCAATGAGACCTATATATATATATATATACAAGTTTAGTTAAATGAAATTTACAAAATATATATTTTTATGTTTATTAAATGACATAAGTTAGTTAGATATTTGATAACTTACCCACTATTGTGGGGAATTATTAAGGTTTGCCCCTTCCCACAAAGCAAGAACCCAGGTATGATATCCTCTATTTGTTTGTCATGGTCAGTTGCTCCTTTAATGAAGAGATGACAATAGGTCAAGGAATATGTATACATCCTTAACTTCCAATCTTTGCAATTTATAATGCAAAAACCTATAGAAACTTAATGTCAAATACTTAACATTTTCTATTAACAAGTAATGTCAATCTAATTCTTAGCCGAGTTGGTTACACAACATACCCAATATAAATGAGCATGTGAGTGTATTCTAGTTGAACCATGTTACATATGGCGAAGAGGTCCTCTTTCATGACTATAACCTCAACTATGTCATCTCCAAGCATACCAACCTCTATCCTTACATGGAAGATTTTCTTATCTGCATTGATTAGTCTATATAGTCCCCTCCAGATTGGAATATTCAAAAATAGACTTAAATACCTAGTATAGGATGATTGTTGTTCCATAATTTGCGGTAGGTGAGGTGGTGAGCCTCAATGGTGCCCTATGCTGCTTCTAGTTAATAATTAGATATAGATAAAGTTAAGAAATATTGTTGATACCTTAAAATTATTGTTAAAAATGATGCTATTACACCATGTACATACTTTAGATAACATAGCTTTAATATACTTATCTGGCCATGCTACACGATATCCAATTGCATCTCCAACTATATGAATATCATCTGCTTCTATTGGAAATGATAGGGGGCATCTAGTTGGAGGATGGAAATGATGCCCATGCGATTAGTGTGTGGATGTATCAACCTGCCATGCAGCATGACTGATAGTACCTTGTACAGTGTAACCACAGCAACATACTTATCAGTTGTATGTAGCTGGTGCATGCACTGGCTCACCTATAAATAAGAAACAACATAAACATAAGCTCAGTAATAATGAAGTTTATTAAGAAATTGAACATTGAGAAAGCAAATATGTTAATACATACCTCCTTGATTGGGATATCTCCCTCGAAGAGATTCTCCTCCACTTAATATTGGTATGAAGCACTACAGCTATTGTGAGAAGGGGGTCAAGGGGCAACATTCTCATAACCTAGTCTTCAATTCCAAAAATCCTTATAAAATTCATTCTTACCATCTTGCATAACTCATTGAGCATTTTCTCCTTAAATTCTTCCAAATCTGCTGTAGTAGCCTTTGTTTTAGGGAAGAATATGGAAGGAGACAGCACAACCTTGGGCCCTTATGCAACTAAGGTGTGATGACCTGGGTTTTTATAACACATTTTGTAATACATTTTGCAAAGATAGCGTCCTTAGTAGCAAAAAAATTTCACAAAACAAAGGAATGCAAATTCTTTTATTTAGAACTTGTTTTGTAAAACCCAAGTCATCACTTCATAACATAAGTAGAGTTTTGTACAAGATAAAACTTCATTGAAGGAATAAACTTTTATTAAACTTCAGGATCCATCCAGTAGTTCAAAGTATAGCCCAGTATCATTACAATCCTTGTCCAAATTACATAATCCATATTTCAAAGCTCACATACAATAAAAACTCTCAATACATATAATGCTCTCAAATAAAATACATGTCTTCAATGGATATGACCTGATTGATTATTCTTTCAAGTATTCTCAAGTCTTGAGCTCCTAACTCTCCTTCTCTGTGTCTGAGATATTATAAACATTCAAGCATTTACAATATCTCAGCAAGCTATGCTTGGTAGGGGATTGAAGAAGTAACATAATTTGATAATATAATCCTAGTACTCATTAATCCTGTTAATCATTTCTGTCATAAACATGATCATGGATCAATCTCATTTCTATAACCTTTCTTTTATCATTTATGTACATACTTATACATAATGTATATGAACAAATTCATCAAAATAGTGAAAATATTCAATTCTCATTCCCAACTAAGTTGATCAACTCTTTCAATTGTAAAAGATTAGTATGTCAACTAGCTACTATATTAGGAATTCCCTTTTTTCTGGGAATATTGGTAATATATAATTACCAGGCATTTCATTATGCCATATATAAGGCATCTCACTATGCCTATCTTATATGCATCATACTACAAAATAAATCAAAGGACTACCATGCTTTGCAGTTTAATCTGTACAATGTACACGGATAACTACTCAATAATCCACTCATACCATATTTAGTGGAAATGTAAAATCTATGTCCGTATGGGGGGACCATGGCTGCCACAGTGGCGGCCTTCCCATAATTGCCCCACGTGACTTTCTGCCTTTCTTAAGCATTGAAATCATCATAGACAAATTTTGGAGAGCAGGTGGCCAAACCCTGATAACTCCCCTAGCATAGCATCCCCAGGCCTACGCCTGTTCAAAATAAAACCACAAGTCTCCATGCTCTTATGTAGAATATTTCTTATACATATTAGACAATATGTCTATTTATTTAGGGCTGGAATATCTTCTACTTCCCAATTCACTTAGGGTTTTCTTCAACTCTACATTTAACCATTTCATATCTATTTTCTCATTATTTGGTTGGATCATAAGGATTTAGCACAAGGTATTTTCATTATACATGTCAACATTTCTATACATAAGATCATGTATTCAACATGTATCTTTTATATAGATGATTCATAAAATCCACCTACCTCAATACGGTATTCTTACTCCTTGAAGTCTGCCATAGTCTTGATGAACGTATATTCGTCAAATCATACGTATAATCTCATCTTTCTATCCAAAGGTACATACTACATGGTCTTTTAATCGTCCTTAAGTAGGATGATCTAAATCTTTCTTCCTTAAATCACATATGATCAAGGGTTCAGATCTTTTAACCTAATAAATCTATATTACAAGTATATTCACATAATAATAATCTACTCTACATTTGTATTTATTTTCTTTTATTGTTTCTAATCATTCAAGATCTCCTCTTATATTCTTGTTCAATCATCCATATCTTATTTATAATTTTTATTAGGATTAGTTAATTTTCTAACCTTTTTTGTTCTTATTATTATTTCTCAACTAGTTATTGTTATTGGTTTGAGGATAATTTAGTCACTCCTAATTCTAGATAACTCCACTTATTTCCAATTGACTAAAGCTTACCAACTACATGTTGCTCAAAAAGTGGCTACTTCAATCCTCATGTAAGGAGGTGTTTAGACCTTAACAAATGTCACTAGAAGGTGAGAGAAGAATGAAGCTATATTAAATAACCCCCTTAACCACAATGTTCAGCATCCATTAGAGTGACCTTAGCTCAACCTTCCATAAGGTTCTTATGAGCTTCTAAACCCTAATTTATCTCTACTTGATTTTTATTAATGTCAATGATCATATAAAATGTCATTCATGGATGTGTATTATTCTCCTAATTTGGGCCAAGGAAATGGTAAACCATTCCTTATATTATCCTACTAACTACAGCTCTTACTAATTAAGTCTAAGTCAAGTCATTCCTTCTTATTTACGTCATGAAACTCTAATTTCTCATTAGGTTACATTTTTGGTGTTTTATGCTCTTTATCATAACTAATTATCAATTAAATCTACTAAAAAATATGACAATAATGAATCATAAAATTCAAAGCATAAAACTAATATAAATTCAATAATTTAAGGATAAAAATACTATGCAACTACTATCATGATCCTTAATTAATGAAATTAAATTAAACTAACATGATCTTAAATCACAATTCCATTACCATCTTAAATGGAAATCATACCATAGTCCATATGCAAATTAAGCTAGCATGGCCCTAATTCATATATTACTTATCCTAAGGATATTTAGAGAAAATTATGTGTACTAACATGGCCTTAAGATGATTAAATCTAACCATCTAATAACATGTAGATCATTTACATCAAAATGAAGAAATAACTTAGCATGGATCCTATAATCATGGCATAAATTAAAGTTAAAATGAATCTAATAATTAAATGAAATCATACTAATCAATATACATCATTAGAGGCTTTTAATATGATCCAACCATTAGATCTTAGGTCCTGTCCTTAGATTTAGGGTTTTTCCTTTACTATAGGTTCAAATATCATTTTCGCACGTTTTTGTCATAATTGATCAATGATCTTATTAGATTTCATCATTATTAACTCCATCCAACCCATCCATAGGGTTTGATCATGCTTGATTTTACTGATTAAGAAAGTTCCTTTACAAATTTTAGGTTACTTCTACCATAAAGGGTAGATTTCTTAAATTATCATAGACCTACCATATTAAACCCTCAATTTCACATATCTTTATGATTATAACATAAATAGATCAGATCATTAAGGCCTGATCATTTTAGATCTTAAAGATTATGGAAGTAAGAATCTTATTTTCTTTAAACAAAAATTTCTTGAAATATTTCTTAAAATTTATTATTTCATATGAAATTTGACATCATAAGTTTTCTATAACTTTTTTTCCGCTCATGATTTGTAGCTCAGATGACTCCGAAATTCAAGTTTGATGTTTATAGTTGTTTTAACGATCCATATTTGATCTAGCCATTACAATAGGACAAAACAAGCAGAACTGGTCGTCCCACCCTATTTTACTAGTGACCACCAGTGGAAATTGGGTGGTGACCTGTAAATGGTGAGACGATCCATATCGGACTATCAAATCACCATCCCCCTTTTCTCCTTCAAATTGGGCCATCATATCCCAACAAAAATTGCTATTACTTCATACCTAGGGGTTTTGAACCCTTCTAAATCTTTTGGATGGGCACATATTTTTCATCTGAGCCCTCCATGATGCATATCTAGAGGGTTCTTCATTGTAACTTGATTTTCCTAAACATTAACAGAAAATCAAATCCAGTGAAATTAAAATATAAAAAATGACATAAACTGAATATTGGATGATATCCTCTTACTTGATTTGCTCATAATTGACGAATTGATTCCAAAATAAATAAATCCTCACTGTATGCCATAACACACCAAATAAATCTTGATTTGCATATTTTCGTTGATTGAAATGTTAGATCTTAAAATTACTTTGGGGTTTCATAGATCAGAGAATTTAGAAAAATATGGATGGTGAGATTTGTGAAATTTGATCTGGAATGGAGTGAATAATTGAACTTAGGGCTCTTAATACTATTCTAGAGAGAGGATAAAGAAAGAGGGAAAAAGAGAGATTGGGGGAGAATTTTTGCTCCAATTTTTGAAGGGGTCTAGGGGATTTGGTGGTGAAGTTGTAGAAATTTTCATTAAATTTTTTGAATTATTTATTGGCAAGTTTTTGAATTTTAAATTAATTTTTCATAAAAATCTCCTTCTTTCTTTTTATTATTTTATTTATGGGTGGAGTTTCCACCTCCACCTTTTCCTCCACTACAATCTGGTAGTGTGTTGCTCAATTATTGTATCTTCCAGAACATTGGCCTACTTTGTGGGTCCCACTTTCATGTGAAAAGACCATTTTTCCCTTTTATTCATAAAAATGGAGAAAAATGGATATTATTTATCAAAACATGGATTTTAGTGTACTCAATGGTGCCAGAATCAATTTTTCAAGTACCTTTCAGTTATTGGAGTACGTTCCAAATATTCAAATTTTAAATCTTGGTTATGGGTGAAAATGACTGTTTTACCCTTTTATGTAGAAAATTGAGATTTTTCATTCTAACCCAAAATTTAACAAAATTAGTGTCATTTGATTCGATTTTTTGTGTATATTCTTAATTTCTAAGTTTCAACTCATGATTTAATTTCTATGGAAAGATATTTTCTTTTAACCTAATATTCTAGCTTAAATCTTTTGAAATTTCAAACTTTCATTAATTTTCTCAAATCAATTTACAAAAATTGGGATCATTACAATCTTCCCCTCTTACAATAATTTTGTACTCGAAATTTGTAATACTACAACTTATTCAAATGAATTAGGATGTGACTTCCTCATTTCTACTTCAGTTTCCCATGTGGCTTCTTCAACAAAGTGATGTTGCCACATGACCTTAACTAAGAAAATTGTTTTAGGTCTTAACTTCTGCTCTTTGTGGTCCAAACTATGTATTGCCCTTTTGTCAAAGGTTAGGTTTGGTTTCAATTCCTCTGGCACACTTTGAAGTATATGCATATCATCTTGTAGGTATTTTCGTAACATGGATACGTGAAATACACTATGTACTTCAGAGAGTTGAGGTGGTAAAGCTAATTTCTAAGCTACTAGACCGATTCTTTCTACTATTTCAAATGGACTAATGAACCTAGGACTGAGTTTTCTTGGGTTTCCAAATCTCATGACCCCTTTAACTGGTGCTATTTCCAAAAATACTTGCTCTCCCACTTCAAATTCTAGATTTCTATGTCTTTTGTCAGCATAACTCTTTTGACGACTGTGTGCCATTAACCACCTCTTCTTTATCATTCTAACCTTCTTTGTACACTGTTCAACAAGTTCTAACTTCTTTAGTTTTATTTCTCCAACTTCACTCCAAGAAGTTGGTGATCGACATGGCTGCCCATACAATGCTCCATGTGGTGCCATATCGATACAAGTTTGAAAACTGTTGTTATATGCAAATTCTACCAATGAAAGATGTTCACCCTAGTTTCCTTTCCAGTATAATGCACATGTCCTCAACATATCTTCTAGTGTCTGTATAGTTCTTTTTGACTATCCATCTATTTGGGGATGAAAAGCTGTATTGAACCTAAGCGAAGTTCCCAATGCTTGTTGTACACGCTTCCAACATCTTGAAGTAAATCTCCCATCTCTATTAGAGATGATGGATAATGGAATCCCACAAGGACTTACTATTTCTTTTATGTACAACTTAGCTAGACTATCCACTAACTAATTTTGTCTAATTGGAATGAAATGTGTTGAATTTGCTTTTCAATCCACAATTACCCAAATCATGTCATAACCTACCCTTGTCCTTGGTAATCCTACCACAAAATCCATAGTGATGTTGTCCTATTTCCATTATGGAAGTTCTAGTGTTTGTAACATTCTAACTTGTCTTTGATGTTCAGCTTTTACTTGTTGACAATTTAAACACTTAGCCACAAATTTCCCTATATCTCTTTTCATGCCTTCGCACCAAAAGTTTCTTTTCAAATCTTGATACATCTTTGTACCTCCTGGTTGTATAGAAAATTTGGTCTGATGGTTTTCTTGTAACAGTTCTTTTCTCAATTCTATGCTTGAAGGAACCACTAATCTCTCCTGAAAACATATCCCTCCATCTGTACCCTTACAATACCCTATCTTTTCTACACAATTCCTAAGTTACTGTATCCCCTTCTTGGGCTTTAAGAATTCTATACACAAAAGCTAATTTAATGGTGATGATTGTAAGTACATGTGATGACCTAGGTTTTTATGATGCAATTTTATAAATACAACGAGATCGATCTCTATTTTAAAACAATTTTTGCTAAAAGAATGCAGTGAAAGTTTTCTTTTAATTAAAATTTGTATATAAAAAACCCCGAGCGTCATTAACAAATCATGGTGAACAAATAATGCATAAGGCCATGGCACTTTTTAGGCAAAACATATAAATGAATAACTACTAATCCCAAGATTGTTAATCATAGCCCAAGTCATAAATAAGCACTTATAACCAGGTCTACATCAAATACAAAAAGGGATGCTATATAAGTTCGTATTTAACCTTACCTGTGCTCTCTTAACTGTGGCCCTAAGGCTCTCTAATGTTCCTTCTATGTGTACTTTGTTTGATTTGGAAAAATGATGGATTGGATTAAGTATTCATCATACTCAGTAGGTACCCTGATACTACTATTTTGTAAACTCGATATGCGAGAGGAATTATGCTAAGTTTAGTCATATGGGCATGCAGTTCTGTTTTTGGGTAAACATGAGAGCGTATGCATAAACTATGAGATTCATAAATTAGCATGATGAAGAATATGAAGGGCAAGCATAGTAAATCAACTCGTGTATGGATAAATCTCGGCAACACATCAAGTAGACTAATCAATGATAATAGTAAATATGAAAAATCTTAAAATACTAATCAGACAAAGCAGAGAAGGACGTTGCCATGAATATCATGCATATGGACCTTTCAATAAATCAACCAAGCCGACTGGTCACGAGTACTCGTATACGACCATATCAATGTTATATGCATATCGATAAAACTGAAATCATAAGGTCAACTATGCTCACGATCAGCACACAATTGGAATCGTGTGTCTCCGGTATCTAGAGACCACCCACCATAGCCCTCCACAGCGACTATGGATATGCCCTCGAAAGGGTGCCGTGAACACCTCCAGTGGTCATCCCTGTTTACCACAGCAGTCAAGGAAGGGACAATGCCTTTTTGGCAATGATACGATCCACCTTTTTGGTGGTAGAGGCTGGGAGGCCAACCTCGTACAACCTCTTAGCATAGTGCCCGCCAGGCTCAATAGCCCAAAAAGCATATATATGTATATATATCCAAATCTCAGTCATCATAAATCATGCCATTTGTGCAAGAATTTTCAGAACATGCCAGTAATGTATATAAATCAATTCATGCCTGTAATCTCATTCAAGTCTATAATTTAGGAAGACAATTACGTATGCTTGTATAGGAATATCATATCTTAAAAAGTATACTAAATATGGTAATAAAGTTAAGTAAATCACTTAAGGTTTGGAATGCATTTAAAATCTTAGTAGTATCAGACTGCCTACCTCGAGCGTCTTTACTTAGCTTGTATCCCCCTTCAATCCAAGTCCTAAGGCACCTTTATGGGGTCCTATATGTCATTCAAACATAAAATTCTAGCATGATTTCTAGATTCACCGGTTAACGGCTAAATCTATATGATTTGGGTTTTCTACGATTTGATATATGTAATTCTTGGTTTGATCTTGGACTAAGACTGTCCCAGGATGCCTTGCGCGTCCCGGTAGAGCTGGGAACTTTTTCGCATGTGACGCACGTGTGCTGATTGCCCTAAGGAGTGCATCACGTGTGCGCATCCAGTCCATGCGTCCCAAAGACGAGTCATTTTTTATGGTGTGATGGGTTACCCACCTGTCTGGTTTTTCCCCATAAATCCAGCGATTTTCGGCTAGAAAACCTACCAGATCTGATCGGGATTTGGGGGAAAAGGGAGAGGGAGGAGTAGAGTGGGGAAGAAGAATCTTACTTGGGAAGCTTTCTTTGTGGCCTGATCGGAGGCCTCAAACGGAGCTACAAACCCTTATTGCCAGATCCGTTTTTAGGAGTGATTGGAGTGGAGGAATCTTTACCTGGGAAGAGGGGATAAGGGAATTTATAGGAGGGGAAGGCGGTGCTGCCCCATGACAGTGCCGCAATTTTTTGCAGGTCCGTACAGGTATGGTGGTGTTGTGCACTGCTTGGCTTGAGGAAAGAGATGACACAGGGGGTGTCGTTATCAAAATGACCCCTTGTGTTTTTTGAACCTTTTCCTTTTTAAAGGTAAATTCTAAAAATGCCCTTGATCTTTAAATGCCTTTGTCATACGAGCTCTGTTTTCAATGTTCTTTGAGGCGTTAGATTCCATTTTGAATGTAGAATCTAATGATACTATTTTTCTCACAAATTCCTTTGTTTCATATTTTAATTAAAATTAAACATCTACCAGTCTCTTAATATCATGAAACATATATTAATTTTCAAAATAGACCATTTTTACAAAATATCTTCAAAATTTGAGTCATTATAGTACAACTCTTGTCTGTCTACTTAATGCATCAGCCACTACGTTTACTTTTCCAGGATGGTATTGGATGGTGAAATCATAGTTTTTGATGTATTCTACCCATCTTCTTTGTCTCTTGTTTAGATCTGCTTGTGTGAAGATGTATTTGAGACTCATATGATATGTGAATACACTGAATTTTTCTCCATGCAAATAGGGTCTCCAAATTTTCAAGGCATAAGCAATGACTTTCCCATTTTGCATTAATACACTACCTAATCCTTTGCCTGAAGCATCATAGTATATTTCATAACCCCCACTACCTGATGATATTTTCAATATTGGTATTGTAGTCAATCTCTTCTTTAATTCTTGGAAACTATTCTCACACTCCTCTGTCCATGTAAACTATACCCCTTTTCTAGTTAATGTAGTCAAAGGAAGGTTTATACAGGAAAATCCTTGAATAAGCCTATAGTAGTATCCTGCTAATCCCAGAAAACTATGTATTTTTGTTACTGTCTTAGGTTTCTCCCAATTCATGACTACTTCAACCTTGATTGGGTCCACTTCTACCCATTCTTAGAAATTACATGACCCAAGAAATTGACTTTCTCTAACCAAAATTCACACTTACGAAATTTACCAAATAATTTATGTGTCCTGAGGGTATTTAGTACAATTTGTAAGTGTTCTTAATGTTCTTTAATACTAGTAGAGTATATCAATATGTCATCAATAAATACTATGACAAATTTGTTTAAGTATTCATTGAATATTCTGTTCATCAAATCCATATATACTGCTAGTGCATTGGTCAGTCTAAAAAGACATAATTAGAAACTCATAATGCCCATACCGAGTTCTAAATGCTGACTTGGTTATCCTCATCCTTAATACACAATTGATGATATCTTGATCTAAGGTCAATTTAAAAAAAGTCCTTAGCAGATTGAAATTGATCAAAGAGATCATTAATGCGAGGTAAGGGGTATCTATTCTTTACTATTACATTGTTCAACATTCTATAGTCGATGCACAATCTCATGGACCCATCCTTTTTCTTCACAAATATCACTGGTGCTCCCCATGGTGAACTACTTGGTCAAACAAACCCTCTATCTAACAACTCTTGTAGTTGGCTTTTCAAATTTACTGGGTCCATTCTATGAGGGCTTTAGAAATTGGAGTTGTACTAAGAATTAATTCAATGGTAAACTCAATTTCCCTATGGGGTGGTAATCCTGTAAGTTCTTTTGGAAAGACATCTAGGAATTCCTTGACTATATCAATTTCTGTTATCTTGGGCTGGTCAACATCCAAAGCAACCACTCTTGTTAAAAATGCCTGACATCCCTTACACATATGTTTGGTAGCTTTCATAGGTGATATGACTGATTTGTCTAAGTCATTATGTTTCCCATACAGTACTAATACTTCCTCGCCAGGTATGCTAAATGTGATTTTCTTCTTGTGACAATCCATGATTACTCAGTATTTTGCTAACCAGTCCATACCTAGTATAATGTCAAAATCTACCATGTTGAGTAGAATCAGATCTATATCCATTCTTTTCCCCAGTACTTCTATAGGTACATTATGAAGGTATTCTTGTAGTCTAATTGTTTTACCAATCGGTGTTGTTACATCTAGATTAAATCCAAAGCTTTTCACTAACAATTGTATGCTATATGCAAATACACAAGAGATGAAGGAATGAGTAGATCCTGAATCAAACAATACTTTAGCATGGTATTAAATACTAGTAATGTACCTTCTATTATTGCATTAGATGTTTTAGCCTGGCCGTTAGTAATAGCGAATACCCTCCCTTGGGGATGAGGGACATTATTTGGTTTTGCCTCCTTAACTACTAACTGTTTACTGCAGTTTGTAGACATGTGTCCAAATTCTCCACAATTGTAACATTTGATCAGAGGTCATTGTTGTAAGGGAGTGGGACATATATTCCTAAAGTGGAATCTTCTACATTTACGACAAGGTCTCCTTTTGATATGATTCCCTTGACTTCTTAGAGGTCTAAAGTTGTTGAAGGGTCTTTTGCCCTTCTTAAAAGGCCTTTGGTTGAAGTTTCCACCTCCTCCAAACCTAGTTGTTTGACTCCTCTTGAACTCTTCTTCAAACTTAGAAGCCTTTTCTACACAGCATACCAGAGTGATGGGTTTAGTACCCATTGCTTTCACCTTCAACCTTGGCTGCAACCCTTCCATGAATTTGTCCACTGTGTACATCTCTGGATCACAAACATGTGCAGTAAATCTCTTCAATTGGGAGAATTTATTGTCATAATCCACCACCAATAGGTTCCCTTGTTTAAGTTCCAAGAACTCCTCCTTTCTTGATTTTACATGGATAGGAAAATACTTATGATTGAAAACTTCTTTGAATTCCTCCCATGTAGTTTCTTCAGAATTTGAAAAGGTGTTGTTGGCTGACTTCCACCAAAATGTAGTCTCTTGTTTTAATAAATATGTGGCAAACTTGACTTTCAATTCTGGAGGAGTACACAGTGCATTGAATGTCCTTTCTATTTCATATACCCATTCCTCCACCTTCTCGGCATCGCCCTTGTCGTTATATCTAATAACCATCCTTTGAAATATCTCCATCATTTTATCACTCTTTTCTGGTGTTAACAAAGAATTTCCAACTCCCTTACTTGGCACAAGGAAAGATTGCCCTTGTACTGGTGTGGAAGTATCTGGTGTTAGTGTTGGTGTGTTGTGTCTTATTTCAGGTTGAACTTGAGCACTTGGTATATCAACTAGAGGTGATGAACTCTACGGCTGTTGGATTTGAGGAAGAAGATTCCTCAATATTTTAATCACCATTTCCTCCATATTGTTCATGGTTAATCCCTCCATATTATTCTCTAAAGTATTCTGAGATGTCTGCCTAGTTGCTCTTTTTGGTGCCATCTGCTCATTAACCAAATTTTCTATCAGTAATCTATATAACTCTTTCTATCTAAATCTATATTTGGATTGTAATTTCTTCCTTCGACATACTAGGCTATAACTGTGACTGGATGATTAGCTCTAACACCAACTATGATGACTCAGGTTTTTATAACACATTTTGTAAAGACAGGGCCCTTAGTAGTAAAAAAATTTACAAAACAAAGTGGCAAAAATTCTTTTCTTTAGAACTTGTTTTGTAAAACCCAAGTCATCACTTTATAACATAAGTAGAGTTTTGTACAAGATAAAATTCCATTGAAGGAATAAACTTTTATTAAACTTCAGGATCTATCCAGGGGTTCATAGTACAGCCCGATCTCATTACAATACTTGTCCAAATTACATAATCCAAATTTCAAAGCTCACATATAATAAAAACTCTCAATACATATACATGATCATGGTAGGGGATTAAAGAAGTAACATAATTTAATAATATAATCCTAATACTCATTAATCCCATTAATCATTTATGTCATAAACATGATCATGTATATGAACAAATTCTTTAAAATAGTGAAAATATTCAATTCTCATTCCCAACTAAGTTGATCAACTCTTTCAATTGTAAGAGATCAGTATATCAGCTAGTTACTATATTGGGAATTCCCTTTTTCTTGGGAATATTGGTAATATATAATTACCTGGCATTTCATTATGCCATATATAAGGTATCTCACTATGCCTATCTCATATGCATCATAGTGCAAAATAAATCAAAGGACTACCATGCTTGTAGTCTAATCCATACAGTATGCCCGGATAACTGCTCAATAATCAACTCATACCATATTCAGTGGAAATGTAAAATCCATGTCCGTATGGGGGGACCATGGTTGTCACAATGGTGGCCTTCCCAAAATTGGCCCACCTGACTTTTGGTCTTTCTTAGGCATGGAATTCATCATCAAAATTTTTTGGAAAGCATGTGGTCAAACCCTCATAACTCCCCTAGCATAGGATCCCCAGGCCTATGCTTGTTTAAAACAAAACCACAAGCCTCCATGCTCATATTTAAAATATTTCTTATACGTATCAAACAATATGTTTATCTATCTAGGGCTGGAATATCTTCTACTTCCCTATTCACTTAGGGTTTTCTTCAACCTACACTTAACAATTTCATATCTATTCTCTCATTATTTGGTTGGATCACAAGGATTTAGCACAAGGTATTTGCATTATACATGTCAACATTTCTATACATAGGATCATGTATTCGACATGTATCTTTCATATAGATGCATTCATAAAATCCTCCAACCTCAATAGGATATTCTTAATCCTTGAAGTCAGCCATAGTCTTGATCAACATATATCTATCCAATCATACATATAATGTCATGTTTCTATCCATAGGTACATACTACATGGTCTTTTGATCATCCTTAAGTAGGATAATTTAAATCATTCTTCCTTGAATCACATATGATCAAGGGTTCAGATCTTCTAACCTAATAAATCTATATTACAAGTATATTCACATAATAATAATCTACTTTTACATTTATATTTCTTTTATTTTGTTGTTTAATCATTCAAGATCTCCTCTTGAATTCTTATTTGAACATCCTTATCTTATTTATAGCTTTTATTAGGATTAGTTAATTTGCTAACCTTTTATGTTTTTATTATTATTTACCAACCAGTTAGTGTTATTGGTTTGAGGATAATTTATTCACTCCTAATTCTAGACAACACCTCCTATTTCCAATTGACTAAGGCTTGCTAGCTACACATTGCTCAAAAAGTGGCTACTTCAATCCTCATGCAAGGAGGCACTTAGACTTAACAAATGTCACTAGAAGGTGAGGGAAGAATGAAGCTCTATTAAATAACCTCCTTAACCACAATTTTCAGCCTCCACTAGAGTGACCTTAGCTCAACCTTATATAAGGTTTCTATGAGCTCCTAAACCCTAATTTATCTCTACTTGATTTTTATTAATGTCCATGATCATATAAAATGTCATTCATGAATTTGTATTATTCTCCTAATTTGGACCAAGGAAATGGCAAACCATTCCTTAGATTGTCCTACTAACTATAGCCCTTACTAATTAAGTCTAAGTCAAGTCATTCCTTCTTATTTATGTCATGAAACTCTAATTTCTCATTAGGTTACATTTTTGGTGTTTTATGCTCTTTATCATAACTAATTATCAATTAAATCTACTAAGAAATATGACAATAATGAATCATAAACTTTAAAGCATAAAACTAATATAAATTCAATTAATGAAATCAAATTAAAGTAACATGATCTTAAATCACAATTCCATTACCATCTTAAATGGAAATCATGCCATAAGCCATATGCAAATTAAGCTAGCATGGCCCTAATTCATATATTACTTATACTAAGGATATTTAAAGAAAATCATGTATACTAACATGGCCTTAAGATGATTAAATCTAACCATCTAATAACATGTAGATCGTTTACATCAAAATAAAGAAATAACTTAGCATGGATCCTATAATCATGACATAAATGAAATTTAAAATGAATCTAATAATTAAATGAAATCATACTAATCAATTTACATCATTAAAGGCTTTTAATATGATCCAACCATTAGATCTTAAGTCCTTTCCTTAGATCTAGGATTTTTCCTTCACTATAGGTTCAATGATCATTTTCACATGCTTTTGTCATAACTGATCAATGATCTTGTTAGATCTCATCATTATTAACTCCATCCAACCCATCCATAGGGTTTGATCATGCTTGATCTTACTGATCAAGAAAGTTCCTTTACAAATTTTAGGTTACTTCTACCATAGAGGGTAGATTTCTTAAATTATCATAGATCTATTATATTAAATCCTCAATTTCACATATCTTTATTGTTATAACATAAATAGATCAGATCCTTCAGGTCTGATCATCTCAGATCTTAAAGATCATGGAAGTAAGAATCTTATTTTCTTAAAATAGAAAGTTTCTTAAAATATTTCCTAAATTTTATTATTTCATATGAAATTAGACATCATAAGCTTTCTATAGCTTCTTTCTGCTAGTGATTTGGAGCTCAAATGACTCCAAAATTCAAGTTTGAAGTTCATAGTCATTTTAATAGTCCAAATTTAATCTAGTTATTAGAACATGACAAAATAGGCAGAACTGGTTGTCTCGCCCTGTTTTACCAGTGATCAACATTGGAAACGGGGTGGTCACCTATAAATGGGGAGATGATCCAGATCAGACTGTCAAATCACCATGCCCCCTTTCTCCACCAAATTTGACCATCATGTCTCCACGGAATTGGATGTTATTTCATACCTAGTAGTTTTGAACCCTTCTAAATCAATTGGATGGCTCAGATTTTTCATTTGAGCTCTCCATGATGCAGATCTGTAGTGTTTTTTTTACTAGAAATTGATTTTCTGAAACATTAACAAAAAATCAAATCCAGTGAAATAAAAAATATCTAAAATGACTTAAACTAAATATTGGATGATATCCTCCTACCTAATTTGCTCAAAATTAATGAATTGATTTCAAATAAATAAATCCTTGCCATATGTCATAACACAGCAAATAAATCTTGATTTGTATTTTTTTGTTAATTAAACCATTGGATCTTGAAATTACTTTTGGAGTTTTGTAGCTCAAGGAATTTAGAATAATATGGACATTGAGATTTGGTAAATTTGATCTGGAACGGAGTGGCTAATTGAACTTAGGGTTCTTAGTACTATTCTAGAGGGAGGAGAGAGAAAGAGGGAAAAAGAGATAGATTGGAGGAGATTGGGGAGGATTTTTTCACTAATTTTATATGAGAGTCTAGGAGATTTTGTAGTGAAGTTAAGGAAAATTTTGTGAAATTTTTAGAATTATTTATAACAAGTTTTTGAATTTTAAATTAATTTTTCATAAAAATCTTCTTCTTTCTTTTTATTATTTTATTTATGGGTGGAGTTTCCACCTCCACCTTTTCCTCCACTACAATTTGGTAGTGCATTGCTAAATTATTGTTGCTTTAAGAACATTGGCCTACTTTGTGGGCCCCACTTTCATCTGAAAAGACCTTTTTGCCCTTTTATTCATAAAAATGGAGAAAAATAGATATTATTTATCCAAACATGAATTTTAGTGTACTCAATGACGTCAGAATTGATTTTTTTAGTACATTCTAAATATTTAAATTTTAAATCTTGTGTATGGGTAAAAATGATAGTTTTACCCCTTTTATAGAAAATTGAGATTTTTCATTCTAACTCGGAATTTAGTGAAATCAATGCCATTTGATTCAATTTTTCCTATGCATTCTTAATTTCTAAGTTTTCACTCATGATTTAATCTCTAAGAAAAGATATTTGCTTTTAACTTAATATTCCAATATGAGTCTTCTAAAATTTCAAACTTTCATTGATTTTCTCAAATCAATTTACAAAAATTGGAGTTATTACAATCTTCCCCCCTTACAATAATTTCGTCCTCAAAATTTGTAATACTACAACTTATTCAAATAAATTAGGATGTGACTTCCTTAATACTACTTCCGTTTCTCATGTGGCTTCTTCAACAGAGTGATGTTGCCACAAGACCTTAGCTAAGAAAATTATTTTGGTTCTTAACTTTTGCTCTTTGTGGTCCAAAATACATATTGCCCTTTCGTCAAAGGTTAGTTTGGGCATCAATTCCTCTAGCACACTTTGAAGTATATGCGTATCATCTTGTAGGTATTTCCGTAACATGGATACGTGAAATACATGGTGTACTTCAGAGAGTTGAGGTGGTAAAGCTAATTTGTAAGCTAATAGACCAATTCTTTCTAGTATTTGGAATGGACCAATGAACATAACATTGAGTTTTCTTTGGTTTCCAAATCCCATGATCCCTTTAATTGCTGATATTTTCAAAAATACGTGCTCTCCCACTTCAAATTGCAGATTTCTATGTCTTTTTTCAGCATAAATCTTCTAACAACTGTGTGCCGTTAACAACCTCTTCTTTATCATTCTAACCTTGTTTGTACACTGTTCCACATGTTCTGACTTCTTTAGTTTTATTTCTCCAACTTCACTCCAACAAGTTGGTGATCTACATGGTTGTCCATACAATGCTTCATATGGTGCCATACTGATACTAGTCTGAAAACTATTGTTATACGCAAATTCTACCAATGGAAGTTGTTCACCCTAGTTTCCTTTCCAGTCTAATGCACATGCCCTCAATATATCTTCTTATATCTGTATAGTTCTTTCTGACTATCCATCTATGTGGGGATGACATGCTATACTGAACCTAAGCGAAGTTCCCAACTCTTGTTGTACACTCTTCCAACATCTTGAAGTAAATCTCCCATCTCTGTCAAAGATGATGGATAGTGGAATCCCATGATGACTTACTATTTCTTTTATGTACAACTTAGACTGTTCACTGACTGATTTTATCTAATTGGAAGGAAATATGCTAATTTTGTTAATCTATCCTCAATTACCCAAATTATGTCATAACCTTTCCTTGTCCTTTGTAATCCTACCACAAAATCCATAGTGATGTTGTCCCATTTCGATTCTGGAAGTTCCAGTGTCTGTAACATTCTAGCTGGTCTTTGATGTTTAGCTTTTGCTTGTTGACAATTTAGACACTTAGCCACAAATTTCCCTACATCTATTTTCATGCCTTCTCACCATAAGTTTATTTTTGAAATCCTGATACGTCTTTGAACCTCCTAGGTGTATAGAAAATTTGGATAGATGGGCTTCTTGTAATAGTTCTTTTCTCAATTCTGTGTTTGAAGGAACCACTAATCTCTCTTGAAAACATATCCCTCCATCTGTACCCTTTCAAAACCCTATCTTTCTACACAATTCCTAAGTTACTCTATCACCTTCTTAGGCTTTAAGAATTCTATAAAAAAAAACTCATTTAATGGTGATGTTTGTAAGTACAGTTCTTGTCAGTCTACTTAATGCATCAGCCACTACATTCGCTTTTCCAAGATAGTATTGGATGGTGAAATCATAACCTTTGATGTATTCCATCCATATTCTTTGTCTCATGTTTAGATCATCTTGAGTGAAGATGTATTTGAGACTCTTATGATCTATGAATACATTGAATTTTTCTCCATACAAATAGTGTCTCCAAATTTTCAAGGCAAATACTACTGTTGCTAACTCTAGGTCATGTACTGGGTAGTTCATTTCATGCTTCTTTAGTTGCGTAGAAGCATAAGCAATGCCTTTCCCATTTTGTATTAATACACTACCTAATCCTTTGCTTGAAGCATCATAGTATACTTCATAACACCCACTACCTGCTGATATTGTCAATACTGGTGCTATAGTCAATCTCTTCTTTAATTCTTGGAAACTATTCTCACACTCCTTTGTCCAGGTAAATTGTACCCCTTTTCTAGTTAATGTAGTCAAAGGAAGGGCTATATGGGAAAATCCTTGAATAAACCTATGGTAGTATCTTGCCAATCCCAGAAAACTACGTCCTTCTGTTATTGTCTTAGGTTTCTCCCTATCTGGAGGGTTTTTCACTAAAACATGATTTTCTGAAACATTAACAGAAAATAAAATTCAGTGAAATTAAAAATATAAAAATAACATAAATTGAATATTGGATGATATCCTCCAACCTGATTTGCTCAGAATTGATGAATTGATGCCAAAATAAAGAAATCCTTGCCGTATGTCATAACATACCAAATAAATCTTGATTTGTATTTTTTCGTTGATTGAACCATTGGATCTTGAAATTACTTTGGGGGTTTTGTAGATAAGGAAATTTAGAACAATATGGATGGTGAGATTTATGAAATTTGATTTGGAATGGAGTGACTAATTGAACTTAGGGCTCTTGGTACTATTCTAGAGAGAGGAGAGAGAAAGAGGGAACAAGAGAGAGAGTGGGGAAGATGGGGGACGATTTTTGCTTTGATTTCTAAGAGAATCTAGGGGATTTTGTGGTGATGTTGTGAATTTTTTTTGAAATTTTTAGAATTATTTATAAGCAAGTTTTTGAATTTTAAATTAATTTTTCATAAAAATCTCCTTTCTTTTTATTATTTTATTTGTGTAGAGTTTCCACCTCCACCTTTTTGTCCCCTACAATATGGTAGTGCATTTCTCAATTATTGTTGCTTCCAAAACATTGGCCTACTTTGTGGGCCCCACTTTCATGTGAAAAGACCTTTTTGCCCTTTTATTCATAAAAATGGAGAAAATGGATATTATTTAGCCAAACTTGGATTTTAGTGTACTCAATGGTGTTGGAATCAATTTCTGTGTACCTTCTAGTTTTTTTAGTACATTCCAAATATTCAAATTTTAAATCTTGGTTATGGGTGAAAATGTCAATTTTACCCATATACATAGAAAATTGAGATTTTCATTCTAACTCAAAATTTAACGAAATTAGCGTCATTTGATTTGATTTTTCATGTACATTCTTAATTTCTAAGTTTTCACTCATGATTTAATCTATATGAAAATGTATTAGCTTTTAACCTAATATTCTAGCAAGAGTCTTTTGAAATTTCAAACTTTCATTGATTTTCTCAAATCAATTTACAAAAATTGGGGTTATTACAAGTGCACTAAAACTAAGTTAATGCATAGCATCAATGGCCCAAAGAGTATCTCAAATGCATATGCACGTCATTAATGAGGGACACCCTAACACATGGGACCCATGAGTGTTGCATACACTTGAATGTTTAGTCATGAGTACTCACACCAATCCTCCAAGTGTTGTCATGCCATGGGTACACAAGAAAATGTCCATCCTAGCAAGCTCACAATGTGATGTAACAATACTAAACTTCCAAACTACATGGACTGCTATGCCATAGTGATAACCAATCCCATGGTCTATTAATTGCAACTCCCTATTGACATCGGAATGGGAGACTAAATGTCCATCGCGCATGAGAAGAATCATAGTCGCAGTGTGGACTACCTATGATATCTCTCCCTATAAATTTTGCCTCTTGATGGGGTGAGTGTCTATCATCTCATAAAGTCAGAATGTGGGTGGCCAACCCTATAATCCCTCTTAGCATAGTGTCCATTGAGCTAGAAAGCTTGTCTAACCATCCACAGAGCACTTGTAATGCAGGGACCCCTGACAAGTCTTTAAGTCTCATCCGACAAATCATGGAAATCACTCAAAATTCTAAATTCAAGGAAATGAAAATGAAATTCTCTAGTGTAACATTGCAATCCAAGAGTACCTGTGGCTCACCATGCCTAGACACTACCCATCTCTTGAGGTGAGCCTCTCAAGGACCACTCACCAAGCCTTCTCAAATATGTCTATAGAGAAATAAGCAATAAGATAGGGATCCATGTACCTTAATATGAAATAGCAACTATAGTTACCTTTTAATGAATTCTACAAGCCATGGAACTATATTCAAAACCATTTGCTCATACTAATACTTATGAAATGGGACTGATCATAGAAATACCATGTGTTCCATGAAAAGATGAGAATCAATGAAAACTTGTGTATTACTCATAGGCAAGATAGATGTCGCAATAAGGATCATGGTATAATAATACCTACATGTATTCACTCATAAATTATGAGTTAATGTGAGGGAAATCTACAATTTTAGAATAGAAACATTCCCATATTAAATGTTGTCACCTACTTCAAATGAAGAACAACTCATCTATCCCTTCCAAGCCACTAGTAGGACTGAACTTTAGGATTGGTCTACTTAAGTTCCATTACTTGAATACTCATTACATCCAAATCTAATTTAGAATTCAAGCTATTCATCTAAGTTGGATTCTTGGTTATAAAGCAAGGATTATATTTCTAGTTCTTAATTTGCTTTGTATTGACATGATCTGCTAGTTCATAGTAGTGTGATCTCATGCAGGGCCCCTAAGTTGGCTGATAGTCTAGGTCATGCAAACCAGGGAAACCAATAACTATTAGATTCAGATTCTACTAATATCCTAAGGTATTCCTAAATCCTCATGCTCATACTAAGTTAATTTTAGGTAAGCCAACATATAACCAGCTAATCGGGCATGGTTCAATGCAATCCTGCTAAAATCTAGCTAATTACGGCGAAATCAACGATGCTAAAAGGTTAGGATGGTAATCCTACCACTCATAGTTAGATCAAAAGATATCTGGCTACCTGTGTCATTAGATCATCCATTAATCATTACAATGGTGCCTGATATAGGCTATCTATAGTGATCTGGTTACAATTATCCACTTGATCATCCTAGATCAAAGAATATGTTAGTAAATCAAATTAGATCATCTTGAAGAATTATCTAAACAATGTGGATCATCAAATTGGATCCAATTTCAACCTGTATCCTTAGTTGTCCTCAACCATAGATCAAGATTAACTTGATCGCAATGATGCTCCAGATTGAAGATGTCTGATGTAGATCTCGATATGCATGTAACAAGGATTATGATGAATAGTTCAAATCATTGTAATGGGATGGATTGGTTACAGATCTAGTGTTTGATGACAGATCAATGGCGAGTCATGATGAATGGTCAGATTAATTGTAGATCTATCATTTGGAGATTAATCAATGTTCCGATCAAAATGGATGGTTAAATTGATAATAGATCAGGTGTTTGATGTCCAATTGTGATCAATGATAGGATTTTTTTGGAGGAACAATAGGCCTGTCGGCATTGGTTTCTAGTCCGGTGTGGATGGAGAAGTAGGAAGGGAATGAGAGAGAAGGCTTTTGGTGCACAGGTGGCCAGCTCAAGTAGTTGGCCGGGGTGAAGAGCAAGAGGAGGAGGGGAGCAAGATTGGTGCAATTAGTCAAGTTGCACCTATCAGAGAGGAGCAAAGAACAATGAGGGAGGGAGAGAGAGAAGAGGGAGAAAGGGGAAGTTGGTTCTAGTGGTGGTTGGTAGTCCTAGCTGAGTCGTCACCTAGGATCAGACTAAAAAAGGAGAGAGGGGAAAGGGTTTCGATTAGGTTTTGTTGCATCGATGACAAATCGAGAGTAAGGACATCGATGGGGAAGGGTAATGTCAAGGGTGAGAGTTTTTAGGTCGCTGGTGCTAGTGGGAGATCAGTTGCGAGAGAAGCTCTCTATTGCGGATCGCAGTGCAAGGACGTCCGGTTGCTTGGGAAGGGGATGACGTACGGGGATTTGAGGCTATTGGATTTTCCTCCTCTACCAAGGAACTCCCTTTTCTCTATCTTGGGTTACCACCTTACACAGGGGCTGGGCAATGCATGGCGACTCAGTTGTTAAGTCACAAGTCAAATGGCTAAGGTGTCAATATCATTTTTGACCCCCTTAATTAGTAAAATCTTGATAATTTTCCTCTTTGATATCCAATGCAAAATTAGTGTTATTGGAATATTCTTGATGCATAGATTTTTCTTTTGATAGTTTCAAGCTCTAATTTTAAGTTTTTTATTAATAGTATTTTCATAGAACTCTACTTTTGAGGGAATCAAATTCTTCATTCCATTTTCAAATAAAGCATGATAAAGTAAATGGAATAAAATGAAAATCAATGGCACCACAAATTTTAAAGTGGAATGAGTTCTCTAAGAACACTTTCATATTTAGTTAGGTTTAAGATTAGTAAATTAGTCAGTATAGGTATCAAGCTGCATTTTGATCATAATTGTATATTATGCATATTCTTTTGGCTACATTAGCATATCAATGCACTATCCCATGAGTGTAGGTATTATCATTCTCACCCTTTCCTTTTAGGTTTATTATTTCATTTGTCAATGCAATGTAGTTCAAAACATTAAGGACATTGTTTAATTTATGTATGAGAATAGGGTATTTAAATTTGGATGTGACCAAAGGTTTTCCTTGTTATTTTTCATGCATTTCTTTTGAATTTAATTTTTTTAAATTAAAAAATTTATGATAAGGTCCTTTACAAGGATGACTACTCAAAATTTTTGGATATTCAATCTATCTTTTGAACTTTAGCTTATGAATAGAGTAGTAAATAATTAATTCATGATTTTATTCTTTTTCTAAAGTATTCCATCAAAAATTAAACCTAAAAAAATTGTTGCACACAATAGGCATATATATAGCTCAAGTTAAAGAGAGAATATAACTTGGAAATCCTGGAAAACATTTTTGGAGACTATGAACCCATGTGAGTATTAGAGTCATTCTTCCTTTTTGAGGGTTATACATAAATTCCACAATTTTCTTAATTAGATAATGATTTTCTTAGTTGGTCTTAGTATTCTTACGTTGGCCAGCCATTAGGAAACATCTCGAATTCTATACCATTTATTCCCTGAATTTATGGTCAATTTAAGCCATATGAAATCTAGGAAATGATAGAGGCCATTCATGGTAAAAACCAAAGCCTTTAGCCTTCCTATATTACTTCTTCACTCGTTAACCCATGGAGCCTCGCTAGTAAGACTTTTCTTTGTGAACCAAATAACCACTACCCTTATTAACACTTGTAATATATTCATTACTCTTTGATTTTAGAAATTTGTAGAGTTGGTTGAAGAATATTATCTTGAAGACAATTATGAGCAAAATACAAGTCAAGAGATGAACATGAGGGTTGAAAAGAGAAAAATTCAAAGAAAGAATATATCAAAATTCAAAAAGAAAATGTGAGAAAGGAAAAGTAAAAAAAGATAGCTAATGAAAAACAAAAAAGAAATGTTCACTCTTATAAGAAATGGAAAGTTGGGAATACACTGGTAGAAGGCCATTATATATCTTCCAAAGTTGGGAATACACATGTTAATGAGAGATTTACTCCTTTTTTACCAATTTTTTTCTAAGTGCTAAGTGTATCCTGTGAGATTTGAAGTCAAAGCATACTTTTAGATGATAATTAAGGTTATATTTTACTTGAAAACTAATAATTATGTATATATTGGCATAAGGATATGACTTTGAATTGTTGATCATTTTTATTAGCATGCAAAAGTTAGGAGTTAAATGGAAATTGAATATAAGAAGATTGTCTGAGATACATGAAAGAATTTCATAAAGTTTTTTAAAAATGTTTATGGGTATCATTTTTGGAAAGCCTTATAAGACTACAACTCATTCATGGGTTTTAAAGGCTTTCTGCATACGCTAAATGTAGACTACCAGACCTATAAAGTGATTAGGATTTTTTTTAAAATTTTGTATTTCTATTTTGTAGTTTCTCTCAAGAATGAGCAAAATCTAAGTCTTAGGTTATTTGATATAGTTAAAATTACTACATAATGCCTCTATATTTAGTAGTTTTATTTTATAAAATCACTTAATTATCACTAATTAGTATTAATTCTACATTTACAAGTCCATGGTAAAAATGAAAAAAAATGTATAAAATAGACATTTTACACCTAAAAGAGCAATTTTATTTTCCAAGCTACCTCAAGTGTCCACCTGCCTAAAATAAGGTCCTAGAGGTATAGAATGATCATTAGTTGTCACTATCAAAGTCAAAGTAGTTAAAAACCCCATACACAACTCCTACTCAAATGAGGGTGAAAAGGAGGCAAACTCCCAATGTATGCATGCATTTCACCATCTTGCTAAACTTATAAAAGAAGTTCAATTAACATACAATGAGATCATATACAATGAAAGCTTCTCAGAAATAAAAGAAGACTGGGATCTCACGAAGACTTTTTGCTTACTTTCTCTCTCCTACTCAACCAAATAAAGAAGACCAATCAATGATTAAAAGTCTTATCCAAGGGTGGTGATGTCTACTTAGACATGAAGAAAATCTCTAGGAATCAAGCCATTCATTCTAGAGAGGGTAAGTAGGATGTAAGGGCCATGAATGTAGGAAAGAAAAGTCACAAACCTAATCCCCTTTCCTAAATTAAAAAGTCAACCCAAAATCATAAGGAAAGGAAGATCTCAACCACCAATCCTCATCCTATGGTTCACATGCATCTTAGATTTTTTTAAAATACCACACACACCCATATGCATTCCACGCCTCACCTCCTTGTAGTTTCTAATATTGAAACCCCCAAGATTCCCTCGACCTAATTTCCTCCTCTTTCCCCTTCCTTTCTATCTCTTTCCCTCATCATTTATTTTCTTTACTTCCTTAATTGTTCCCTTTCCCATTCTTTCTCTTTCCATCCTATCTCTTTCTATCTTCCACTTTCACTACCCCACATGGAAAAGATGCTTCCCACCTTCTAAATCTAACCAAACGCCATCTAAATTCATATATTCTCTCATAATCTTCCTCTCTTCTTGTGACGACCTGGGTTTTCCCATGCATTTTTAAATGCAATATCTAATTCCTAAGGCGGGATGCATCCGTATTTGAAAACCATTTTATAAAAACCATGAAATGCAGCGAAAAATCTTTAATTTTAAACTCATTTTGAAAACCCCGAGTGTCATTTTTCTTTCACAACAACCAAAGTAGTTTTTGAAAAACTTCAGAAATCATAAATGTTTTTCCCCAGGTCTATCCTGTCACAGCTCACAGCCCAACTGTAAATAAATACAAATACATGTCCAAAGGGTAGAGTGTTTACTTACATGTATGATTGTCTCCTTTTGATTTTTCTTGCTCGTAGCACTAACATAGGTGTCTTCTACTCGTGAATGGAACTATCCTGAAAAATGTTAAGGATAGGGTGAGTATATACTATACTCAGTAGGAGTCTATCACTACTAGTTTTGCAATGTATGCTATGTTTAAAATCATATGCTCTTTAAAACATGTGCATGTTTGAACAACCATGTTCAATATCGATATTAAAAACCATTGTCGAATCAGAATACTGACGACTAAAGAATCGCATAATCCAAGTCAAAATTATCATATATATATCATAAACATAATGATATGCATAATATGCTCTACTGAATCCAACTCATGCATATCTGGTATGGTCGACCAACCTCATCTCATGCCATATGCAATGCAAATAAATCTTCAAACCATAGGGTCCAACTATGCCCACGACCTCGCCGCCGTGTGGTCCCCGGGTACCTGAGCACACTTGGTCATAGCCTCCATGGGGCATATGACACATCGACCCAGTGCCGTGACACTAGTGGTAGCCCCCTGTACCACATGCAGTCGACGTAGGGACATTGCCCTTTTTGGTCGTGGTACCCATTCCACCTAATAGTGGTAGAGGCTGGAGGCCAACCTAGACCTCTCGGCATAGCGCCCACGAGCTTATTAGCCCAAATCATATAAGATCAAACAAGTGAAAACCTCTTTTTCAAAACCTGTCCTCTTTGGGTCCCTCACAACTGCCTGGCCCTCACAACTGCCTACCCAGCGTCTTTTGGTAACCCTCAAGGACATGCAATTTTTCAAGAATTCAATGCTCACAGATCATGCAATATATGCAATTGTTTGCAAAGCATGTCTATGCATAATATATTTGTCATATGCATGCTAAATTCGTTTATAAAATTAAATCATACTAAACAAGTCATATAACTTAAACTTAAAACATGCATTCAAAACAATCATGGCTCTTTTTAAAAGTTTAGTAGCGATAGAGCACCTACCTCAAAGTCTCCTGGAGTCGCGTCCTTTATCACTCAACCCATCCCTGGGTCTCATTTATTAACTCCTGGGTATAAATGGATACAAGGAGTCCTTATCAATTTCAATCTATTAGATTGCTAGATCTTCTTTTTAGGGTCCATGGTCCTAACCTAATTCATTGTCAGGCTAGATCCTATGATGTAGATCTACTGGTCAATGCTTAACTCTGTAAATTGTCTTATGATCCTAACTTTAAAGTCTCATTAGGTCCGCATGTCCCAGTTCCCAGGACACTCGTGTATCCTGGTTGAACCGCGACCTCCTCACGTGTGTGCCCGCCCAAAGGTCGTGCCAGGGACTACATTTTGCAGGCGCACAGGCATGCTCAAGTCATGCGCTATAATGCTCATCATCGCACGGACGCACCTTTGGTGTAGCATGGCGCGTCTCAGCTCCTAAGGCACCCTGTGCATCCTGGTCGAGCTAGGACCCATGCCCCACGTTGCGCGCACACCTGAAGGCCGCACCTGGGATAGTGTACACACTGTCGTACACCCGGAACCCATCCCAAGAACCCTGTCCCAGGCATGTGGAGCATGGCATCCCTGGGATGCTTTTTTCGTGCAGGGCCGGCTGGAACCAGCTTGGAGGGTTTTTCGGCCACGAAATCCGGCTGGAAAACATATAGGAAAAGACCAGAACCAGCATGGATCTGGCCTAGGGGAAGCAAAATGGAGAGACAAGGAAAGAGGGGCTTACCTGGGTAGTCGGGGACACCCTCCTTCGGGTGGTGCGACTCCCTCTTTCCGTCTGAAAACCCTTCGTCGTCGGAAATCGTGAAGAGGAAAATCCCAATGTCGTGCAAGGCCGGAAAAGAGAAGAGAGTGGAAATGGGGAGACGGGTAAAGGAATGGCCGGCCTGACTTGGGCCTGGCCGTTGTCGGAAAATGTAGAGGGAACTAGGTTGAGACGGGTTTCCTATTTTTACCTAAAACCCCAGTCCCAAAATCACTGGAAAACTTGTGTTTTGGAAAGGGGGGAGATGGGACTTTTATAGTCTTGCTATGGCAGTGCTGCCATTGGAGGTAGCAGAAGCCTCTGGAAGTGGGATTTCTGGAGAAGTCTAGAGGAGGAAGACGACAGGGGGTGCCATTATCGAAACAGCCCCCTGTGTTTTTCGTCTTTTTCGTTTTCTGTTTAAATCACAGAACTGCCCCTGATCTTTAAACAACCGTAACTTCTTCATACGAACTTCGTTTTCAGCGTTCTTTGAGGTGTTGGATTCCATTTTTTGAGTAGAATCTTATGGTACCAAATTTCCTCAAAATTTTCTTTGTTTACTATTTTAAATAAAGTAAAATGTTTAATACAATTTATTTCCCATAAAATGTCCAATTTTTGTTAAAAATAGCGTAAATTGCTCGGGTGTTACACTTCTTTGCCTCTTAAGCAATCTTCTTTCCTACCCACCTTATCACTTTACTTCCTTCCCCATCCTACCTTCCTATCCTATCAAACCTCCAAGATGCATACCACTTTAATTACTAACTCCCATTTGAAATCCTCACTTATCCTTTCCTTAGCTCCCTTCTTCTTGTCTTCCTCTCATCCATTCCATCTCGACCCTTCTTCTCTTCTCCCTCCAATCCTAGATATCCATCCCTAGAGCTTTCACTCTTAAACACTATAAATAAGGGGTGAAGGAGAAGAAAAATCCTCATCTTTTTCATTCCCACGACCTTGAGAGACATTTTGGCAAAATAGAGGGAGAGAAATTCATCTCACCTCTCTCCCATAGAAGCACACCTTCACATTATTAGAGCATGAGGTATGAGCTCAAACTCATCACCCCTAACTCCCTTTTTCTACTTCCTTTGCTTCTATTTCTTCTTCTTGTTCCTCCCCCACCATCTACACACATCTATCACCATCCCATCTCTCTTTCAACCTAGCACCTACATGCCCCATGCTTTCCCTCCTTTAGATTTATATGCACATACTCCCTCTCCCCTCTCTCTATAGCACACACTCCACTATCTTAACCATACATGCCATCACTTAGCCCCCTAAACATTCCACATCATCCACTCTACACCATTATTTTCACACACCCCTTCATCATCCTTGCATGCCACCACCTCTCTTCCATGCGTCTTCTCTTTCTCTCCTCAATCTTTTCTCTTTATTTTTATTTTGGGTATTAAAAGAAAATTGTAAGAAACATCCATGTACTTCTTCAATGGCAGACAACGAATCCTTCTTTTTTGAAGAGGTTTGAGAATCAACTTATGTTTGTGGCATGTTGGGTTAAGAAGATGAGAAAAGTTTGGTTGTAGCTTTAATGTATTAGGGGTTGAACATAAGCGTATAGGCCTTTGTTGAGTGACACAACAAGAAGATCATAGAGTGGAGTTCAAGCTTAGAGAAAGCAAGAAGAAACATGTAAAGAGCCTTGTTGAGTGACACAACAAAGGACATCTATGGTGGATACTTAAAGTTTATTCCTTTTGTTCCTTGTAACTACAACGAAGTTCATTAATGAAATTTTATCTTTTCATTGATTAGTTCAAATTTAGTTTTCAGGCTTTCTTTTTTGTTATTTAGCTTTACTTTAGTTTAAGTAGTTTTCTTGCTTTTATTTCATAGCTTTGGTTAACTTGCTTTGATTTAATTTGCTTCTTGGATTAGTTTAAAATTATCTCATGTCTTTCCTTATTGGCTAGGTTGGAGTAAATTTTTTTTAATTTTAATCAACTCTTATTAATCATAGAGTCCTCATGGGATCGACTCATATTTACTAGTTCTATACTCCAATAGAGCCATGCACTTTGTAATAACTATTAAAGCATATTACATGTCATGTTTGCTTGATGTCCTGGGTAATCCCACAATGAAATCCACCACAATATGATCCCACTTCAACTCAAGAAGCTCAATAGGTTGCAAAAGTCCTATAAGCCTTTGAAGCTGAGGCTTCACATGTTGACATGTCATGCTTCATTCTACAAATTTTCTCACATCCTTCTTCGTTCCATTCTATTAGAAATATTTGTTTACATCCAAATACATTTTCATTCCATCAGGATGAATGGCATACTATGATTGGTGTGTTTTTCTAAGAATTTCTTATCTCAATTTAGTACTTGCTTGAACCTCCAATCTCCCATGCATCCAAACACTACCATTTGCTTGATAAGTGAAGTCTAATTTCTTAACCAATGTATATGTATCATTATGATCCTCCTACATCTTAAGTGCTATCTATAATGGCAGATCTTACCATCTAGTTTACCAATAATGATTCCTTATTTTCATGCTGCATTTCTGGTCTATACTCGACTATTTCCTTTAGCAATTTCCACCTCCTAGAAAGCATGCTCACACACATCCCTTGCTCCATTGAGCTTAATGCACCGATCACTGCATTTGCCTTTTTTCTGAATGGTACTAAATGGAGAGGTTGTAGTCTTTCAAGCACTCCATCAATCTCCTTTGCCTTATGTTCAACTATTCCTATGAGAATATGTACCAAAAACTCATGTGATCTAGGAACACCTTGAACTTCTCCCACTACAAGTAATGCCTTTAAATATTTAAGGTAAAAACCACATTTGCTGGCTCTAGATAGTGAATAAGGTGATTGATCTCATTATTTTTCAACTATCAAGAAGCATAGGCAATCATCTTCCCATTTTGTGCCATCACACATGCTAATCCTTTGCCTAAGTCATTGTTGAAAACAACAAAATCCCACTGTCCAATGGTAAAATAAGTGTCAGTGTAGTGGTCAACTTCCTCTTTAATTCCTGAAATCTCACTTCACATGCTTTGTCCTACACAAATCTCACATATTTCCTTGCCACCTTAGTCCATGGTAATGCAATGTGACAAAATCCTTCAATATACCTAAGGTAGTATCTAGCAAGGCCTAGGAAACTCCATATTTCAATCATCATCTTGAGTGTCTACAACTTCTCCATTGCTGCTACCTTTGCTGGGTCTACTACAAAATCCTTTGAAATGACATGGCTTAGAAAATTGATTTCCTACATCCAAAATTCTATACTTGTTGAATTTAGAATACAAGTGATGTGTCCTAAGCATGTTCAACAATGCATGTAAGTGTTCTTGATGCTCCTCCTAACTAATTGAATAAACTAGGATGTCATCCACAAACATGATGATAAATTCATCAAAGAATGGTTTGAGCTCGCTATTCATAAGATCCATGAAAGTGGCCTGAACATTTGTTGACTCAAACAAAATTATTTAAAATTTTTAGTGTCCATATCAAGTGCTGAATCCCGTCTTTGAGATATCTTCTTCTTTGTTCCCCAACTGATGGTATTTAGACCTCAAATTGACCTTTGAAAAGACATTAGCCACCCAAAGTTAATTGAAGAGATTGTCTATCTAAGGTATAGGATATGATGTAGTTCTAAATAACACTTTCATGTGCACAAATCAAAGTAGTATGACTTTAAGCAAGTGAGGTCGAGCCCACAAGAAATCTCACAGATTTGTATTCAATTGAAATCTTATTTAGATTAGTTATCCTGGATAAAAGAGGTTAGTTTGTGATTTAATCTTGGAATTAAAAGTAATTGGAATTCTAAACATGCATAAAATTTAAACTAAAAGGAGACTTTCCAAAATACAGGCTTTTTAAAACTAAAATTAGAAACTTACATGAATTCAAGACAAGAAACTAAATCAAAACTAGAAACATGAATAACTTAAAAACATAACTTTAGAATAAATTTCCTAAAACTAGAATTAAAGCTTCCTAAAAACTAAGATCTAATCTAAAACATTCAACTAACATAATAAAGGAGTACTATATAAATCTAACATATAACTAAATATGGATAACAAGCATGCATGGAGAGTGTGTATGAATCAAGGAGAGTGCACATGGAACATAAACTTAGTTTATTGAATGTAAAATCTTACAAGCATGGTGCGCATGATACTATATCATGGAATAAAATAATTTGACATCAATCTTCAACTATCCAATGACCACTCCTCAATTGCATGCAAGTGAAGCTAGGAGAGAATAAAAAAGAGAATGAAAGCAAGTTGGGAATGAATTCTAAAGAGAAGCAAGAAGGTGAAACTCTATGGTAACTAGGAACAATGATAGGCCAACAACTGAAGGAAATCAAAGAATAACTAACTTGATCCAAAGGCTTCTGTCTCTTGATTTTCATTAAAAGAGATTGAGAGGCTTTGATCAATGAGAATTAGAACACTAAGTAGAAGCAAAATAAGTAGAAGGACACACAAGGAAAAGTGCGCCTGAACCAAAGAATAAAGCTTCGCAAAAAGAAAAGGAAAGATGAGTGGAACTTAGCTACATGATGTGTAGAGAACCCACTCAAAAATGCTGGGAGAGGCCTTGAAAATGGCATGGAACTCCAGCAAGGTTGTGTGGAGATCTAAGATGGGTATGGCATGAGAGCGTCCTAAGAAAGGTGCTTACAAAACTTAAGGAATTTGCATAAAGAACTCTCTAAGGAAACTAAGAAAATATGCATTGAAAGTAAGATGTGAGGAGGCATGGAGAAGTTCTCTTTTTGTATATGATTTTTGCCTTTCTAAAAGAGAGAAAATTTTCTAGTTTCTATCCTAAAGAACATAAGAAAGAAGGGATAAGAATGGGGAAGAATAAGATAGATAATGACAGAGATGGGATGGATGATTAGGAAGATGGAGATTAGATGTAGGACTCTAAGAAGGTAGGAATGAGAAGTGAGAAACTAGGGAGAGATGAGGAAGGGAAAGATTATGGAGATTAGAATGGGAGATCACACAAAATTTTGTCCATGATCTCCTTCTATTTGTTCCATGGTAGAGAGAGGGAGAGAAGATAAGAGGAGGGAAAGACATATGGAAAAGTTAAAGGGGGTTTCTCTTCTATGATTAGTCCACATATGCATACATATCCACTTTGTTGATAGAGTCTTTGTCTTCTTTTCTATTTTTTCTCTTTATAACACATTTTTCTTTCAAGTGAGAAGTTGTGTCTAACTTCCAAACATGTGGACCCATATAGCTTGGATGACTCCTATTTTATGGCTTTGAATTGACGGCTTCAATGGCTTGACTTCTCCTAGCCATTGTTTAATGTCTCATGTGACTTAGGTGGCTTACTTGGATTGAAATCTCATGCAAAGGTGATGGAATGCTACTACCTTTTTGCATGGCCCATTTATCATCATCCTGACTTCTATGAACTATTTTTGAAACTCATCTGCTTGCTTTGGAATGATCCTGACCCTACTTGAACTTAGAAATGATGGAGAATGGGTCTCGACTCTTTGAGTTGATCTATATTGTCAGTTATTGTATAAGGAAATTTGGATGGTTGGATCATTTTTTTAACACCTACAAAAGATTAAAAAAACTAATTAATACTCATAACTTTGTGATAGATCACATACTTAGTATGGATTAGCTTTTGCACCAGAAATATATCATATTTTAGATTATCAATTCAGAAATACATGTGCCATAAAATTTGAAAAAAAATGCTAGAGTAGTGCCCTATAAGCTATGACACTTGCACTACTAATTGGATACTTTCTATGCAAAATTGATTACTTATCATAAGCCCTCACCCAACATTTTGCTAGTCTCGAACAAAATATATAAAAATCATGAAGACATAAATGAATGTCGTTTTCGTAGGTACTCACGGTTGCATTTAGCATATGCAACATGCTCTTAAACCCCTAGGTTACCCATAGTGGATGAGTAGGCCTCGTGAGGGTTTGCAAAGAATATGCCTATAAAATTCAATAAAACTAAGTTCCTTAGTTTCTCTTAGAGAATTCTCATCCATTAGTACTCCACTAGTTAACAACTTAGTAAAGATGAATGAAAAATTCTTCAAGTTACCCACATGCCAAAGCCTTTTTATTATAGTTATATCTCAAAGTGCAATGTGTATACAAGCTATGTAAGTATGGAGTTCTAAATAAAAATTCTTATACTCTATTGGAAAAATGTCTTAACCTTAAATTCTCATTAGCATACACTCAGAAATGAAGCTCTCATAAAAGAGTCAAACAAAATTCTCTCACCATGTGATCATATCCAACAACACTAATGGTTCACATGAACTTATGCACATAGATGGTACAAAGGACTATGACCCCTAAGAATGGATGCCATCACTGAGTCTAAAAGGAATAGTTGACTTTACTTCAATGATATTTATATCCTCATTAAGACTATATTCCACCATAAGATCAACGACACTTTTGATGGAATGAAACTTAGGTTTACAACGAGTTCTAAAAGAAAGGGTAAAAGGGTTCAAGATTTCAATTTGAGTAGAGGTCTTAATGAATGTTGGGCAACTTTTCTTTTGAGTGCACTGAAGTGAATATCTTTTCTATTTTTCATTTCTCTCTTTATTCACAACTTTTTTTCTTTTCTTTTCTAATAGTTCTTTTTGACTTTCTTTGTATTTTTTCAAAGGAGAGTATTTTATATGTAAATACTTTGATGTTTTTCACTTCTAGACCTTCGACATTTTTGGAAAATTTTCTACTGCCACTACTTAGTTTTTAATGATAGCCAATGGATATTTAACTAGGTTTTTAAGTTAAGGTATATAGGTTTGAAAAAGAAAAGGCTTACAAAGAGGCTCAAAGGATCTATTTAGTGGTATAATATACTGGGTAGGCTTTATGTCTCTGGGATGACACAACGATGGCATATATCATTTCATAGGCTTCTTAAGGTCCATCATATTCAATAAATGTTTAGGAAAATTAATACTTCCATGGTGATTCTTAGCATTGGACCAAAACAAAGATAGTGGGATCATTCAAATTTGATGTTTGCTAAATAAAATATGGAATTATATAACTTTTAGAAAGATGATAGTCTCTAACACTCATTGGGTATAGGTCTCTATTGATTTTCCTCAGGGTCTCTTGGTCATAACCATCTATGTATCTAGATTATGCATTGTGTGTAGGTGTGTTCGAAGATTCAACTTCATAAATCTTTTAGAACATGAATAAAATGAAGAATTAACCATATGCAAGTCTATTAATAAGTTAAAGTTGGGTACTAAGATCTGAAAAATCTAATTCTCATCACAATAAAGGAACATGACCTTGAAAACCTAAAATTTGGAATTTTATTTTATTTTTTACAAAAATAAGGAAGACATATAATTTTCATACATATTTATGAGCCCCAACCTTAGCTAAACATTGCTTTTAATGCGCCGAAACATAGGACTCCTATATGCTGAGTGGGTAATGTAGAAAAATGAGAGATTGAAAGCATTAGGTTGCCTCCCAGTGAGTGCTATGTTTAATGTCTTTAGCTAGACATATAGTTTTAGTACAATGATGGATGGATGTTAGACTCATGATATATGCAGATTCTATGGAGCATACTAAGGTGGGTCCTAATAAACAGGATCATCAAATAGAATCTCCTCTACTTTAGTGTTGACCAATTTTAGAAAGGCTTCTAATCTTTGACCATTCACTTAAAAAATCTCCCCATCCTTTTCTATCTCACCTGCCCCATGAGGATAAATAGTGCAGACAATGTAGGGTCAAGTCCATCAAGAGCAAAGCTTGACAAGAAAGAGATGCAACTTGGAGTTATATAAGAGGACCATTTGTCCTGGTGTGAAGGACATACATAGTGTGCGCTTATCGTAATGAGCTTCTATTCATTCCTTATACATCCTAGTAGTCTCATTTGCATCTTTCCTAAGTTCGTCCAACTCATTGAGTTCAAGCTTTCTGTGGGTCCTAGCAGTATCTAGGAGTTTTGAATGAAGTACGATAAGCCCATAATGCATCACTAGGCCTAAGTGACTAGTCTTTTCGATTAGGATTAATTATATTTTTGAGGATCCACTTAATTTCCCTATTGGACACTTCTATTTGTCCACTAGTCTGTGGATGGTATGCAATAGAAATTTATGGTTCACACCATATTTCTACATTAAATTTTCAATTAATCTATTACAAAAGTGTTTTCCCCCATCACTAATAATGGCCCATGGAGTACCAAAGCGTGAAAAAAAAATTCCTTAAAAAATTGAACCACCACTTTGTGGTCATTGGTCTTACATGCTATAGCTTCCACCCATTTAGACACATAGTCCACTCCCACAAGGATGTAAAGGTAACCAAAGGAACTGGGAAAAGTTCACATAAACTCTGTGCTCCAAACATTAAAAGGGCATCATAATGGGGTTTAAGGGCATCATATCTCTTTTACCAAGACTCCCTAACTGATAACATCTTGTACATGCTATGTAGTAATCACGTGAAACCTTAGAGATGGTGGGCTAGTAGAAAATGCACTGCAAAATTTTTGTATTTATTTTCTTTGAACTAAGTGGCCCCCACATGCATGGTCATAGAAAAAGGAGAGGATTTTCTATTGCTAGCTATCTAGTATGCATCTCCTAATTACTTGATCGAGACAGTACTTGAATAAGCACAGAATGTCCCATGAAAAGAGTTTGACCACGGCTAGAAATCTATGTCTATCTTTTTTGGACCATTGATTTGGAATCCAATGAGTAACAAGATGCTTTACAATATTGGCATGCTAAGGTAACTAGGAAATAGCCATAAAATGTTCATCCAGAAATGACATAGTGATGGGTTGGACTCGTTGGTGAATTGAATTACTAGCCTAGACAAATGACTTGCTACTATATTTTCGGAGCCTTTCTTATCATGTATCTCAATGTTGAACTCTTGAAGCAATAGAATCCATCAAATGAGCTTGGGTTTGGCATCTTTCTTGAAAATAATGTACTTCAAGGCATCATGGTTAGAATACATGATAACTTTAGATACTAAGAGATAGGATCTAAATTTGTCGAAGGTTGCGAGCAACTCTTTCTCTATAATAGAACAATTGAGTTTTGCATCATTCAATGTTCTACTTGCATAGTAGATCACATGTAGAAGTTTATATACATGCTATCCCAAGATAGCACCTATTGCATAATTGGAAGCATCACACAAAATCTTGAATGGTGCACTTAAATCAAGCGATCATATAGTGGGAGTAGTGGTGAGTTCTACCTTGAGACACTCAAAAGCACATAGGAAATCTTCATTAAAGTCATGTGTAGTCTCTTTAGGAAATAAGTTGCATAAAGGCTTGGAGATTTTGCTAAAATCTTTAATGAAGCACTAGTAAAACCTAGTGTGGCCAAGGAATGAATGAATTACCTTTACTGTCCTAGGAGATGGAACGTTACCAATTAAATCTACCTTTGGTTTATCGACCTCTATTCCATTAGCTGAGATCACATGGCCTGAAACAATACCACTTGTCACCATGAGTTGAATTTCTCCAAATTAACCATTAAAATTTTCTCCTGATGCCTAATGAAAACTAACTTTAGATGGTGCAAGTATTCATCAAGAGATGACCCAAATACTGAAAAATCATCCATGAACACTTGTAAGAACCTCTCCATCATATTAGAAAAAACATTTACCATACACCTTTGGAAGGCCACAAGAGCATTACATAATCCAAAGGGCATACAACGGTAGGCTAAGGTCCCAAAAGAGTAGGTGAAGGTAGTCTTCTCCTAGTCCTTAGGTCCTATGAGAATTTGGTTATAATAGGAATAACCATCAAAAAAGCAGTAATATTTATGACTAGCTAAAAATTTCTAGCATTTGTTTAAGGAAAGGAAAAGTGGGGATTAGTTTGTTATCCTCATTGTGGACTACTATGACTCCAAATTTCATGGGTACAACCTCAACTAGGTTTACCCAAGTGCTATCAGAAATGGAGTATATTATGCCAACATCTAGCAATTTAAGTACTTCATCTTTAACAACCTCTTTTAGGTTGGGGTAAAAATTCGCTTTGATGGTTTATCAAGATGAATTCAATGCATACACATAGCAGGGTCAATTCCTTTAATATCCACTATAGTCCACCCTAAATATTTCTTATGTTCACGTAGAACATTAAGTAGCTTTCCTTCCTTTTCTTGAGATCTAAGGCAATGATCATAGGCAAGGAATCATCATGTTCTAAATAAGAATATTTCAAGTTTTCATGCAATGATTTTAGAACTAGAGTGGGAGGTTTGTCAACTAAAGATACAAGAATAGATTTGGATGGGGGGTGAGGTTTTACTTGGCGCCCCCATTCAGAGCTATCCATAATTGGTGCAGCACCTAGAAGAGTACTCACTTCACATATGGATCTATCTATATCAAAATTGAGATTTAAATGTGCAAGACAAGCCTCAAGTGGATCTAAGGTAGAAGACAGTGGAAAAGCATTTGGAATTAAACCTTTAGTCATGTTGACAATGAAGGAGTCATCAAGGTCTTGATGCTGGTGATAAGCATTAAACACATTAAGTTTTACTTTCATGTTGCTAAAAGAAAGCTTCATCACACAGTTATGATAGTTGATTATGGAATTTGACATTGCTAAGAAAAAACATTCAAGAATATTTCAAACCTAACTAATGGGGTTTGATACAAGTTGGGTGTCTAAGACAATGAAATTGAAAGGAACGTAAAACTAGTCCACTTGTATAAGGATGTCTTCAACCATACAATGTGAAATTTTAACTAATCTATTTGCAAGCTATAATGTGGTGTTTGTTGCTTTTAGTTCACTGAGCCCTAGTTGCACATAGACAAAATATGGAGATAGGTTCACACTAGCCCCTAAATCTAAAAGTTCCCTATCAATGATGTGGTCTCCAATAACACATGAAATAGTAGGACATCGTACATCTCTAAACTTTGGAGGGGTATTATGTTGAAGTAAAGAGCTCACCTGCTCAATGAGGAAGGTTTCTTTCGAACATTTAGCTTGCACTTTGGGTGTGCAGAGCTCTTTGAGAAACTTGGCATAGGCAGGGATATCTTTTATTGTGTCGAGCAATGGAATATGGATCTAGAGATGTTTGAATATGTCCATTATCTCATGAATATTGGTCCTTTTTTTCCATGTTCAGAAGCTAGGGGAATGGGGCCTTAGATGTATAAGGTGCCTCCATTATGGGTTCAAAGGGAGTTGGCGATTTCTATCTCTTCTCCTTAGTTGTAACTCGGTCATCCCCCTCTAATTTACTTTTAGTCTGGCCTACTTTATTGTGTATCTGCCAGCCACACCTAAGGGTAGTTATGGATTTCGCTTCCATAGGTGGTCTTTGTGAATTTGAGCTAGTCCCTATTTGAAATTTTCCCTTGGGGTTAGGACTTGGCTGACTGGGAAATATTCCCTTATCTCTATCATTAAGGGTAATAGACATCTAACTCATTTGCATCCCTAATTTAGCAATAGTTTAGGAATTGACATTAAAGTTTTGTTGAGTCTCATTCTAGAGATGGGTTATGGCTTGTCTAGTTTCATGCTAGTGTTTAAAAGTTTTCTCTATAAACAACTACATGGTTTCCTCAAATGTTGATTTCTTTCATTGTTGAGGGCACTATTGAAAAATAGGAAGATGTTGGGGAACTAAAGCTCTAAGGAAAGAGTAGGGAGTTCATAAATAGACCTCCCTGATGATTATTCTTTGACTAGGAGAAGTTAGGATGCCTAAGCCATCTTAGATTAAAGTCTTTGAGTAAGGGTTGTTGCTAAGATTGAAATATGCATTCATAACATTTTCTTGCTCAAAATGATATTTCAGGTAGACATGATAAGATGGACACACGTATAATAAGTGTACTAGGCTAGAATAAGTAGAGCAAATCTCCTATGGAGGTTTCATGGACGAACTTCCTGTCATGAAGGCATCTATTCTCTAGAACAAGGTATCAAACTTATCCATTCATTGAGCTACGAAGCCTAGTTTATGTGACACATCTCAAGCTATTCCTATTTCATAGAGGCCTCCTTTCCTTAGAAGCTGGGAATTTCAATCTCATTAGGTTGAACAATCCCATTACTAGGAATCTTCAGTAAGGTTCAAAAGAATTCCCAAGACTCTATCTCATTTTTAGTCATGAGGTTTCCTCCACTAGCAACATCTACTGTTATTCTATTCTAAGGTGTAAGTGATTCATAAAAGTACTGAACTTGCTGCCACTTCTCAAATCCATGGAGAAGACATTTTTGTAGCAATTCATTCCACGATTCTCAGCTCTCATAGTACTATTCATCTTCTCACTATTAGAAATTTGTGTTTTCCCTATTAAGGTCATTGGTTTTGTATACGAGGGAGAACGTATTTAGAAACATTTTCATTAATTGGTCCCATGTGGCATTGGAATTGACCTCTAATGAATTTAGCTAAGATTTGCCCTTGTCTTTCATGTAGAATGGAAACAACCTAAGTTTAATAGAATCATTTGAAAAGTTTCAAAACTTAAATGTGGTACAGATATCAAGGAATTCCTGAACGTGTAGGTATGGATCCTCTTTCTCTCTAAAACATAATAAGATGGGAGTAAGTGAATGACTAGAGGTTTTAGCTCCAAATAATCTGCAGTGGTGGGTGGTAATGCTATTCATGAGACTGTATTTAATTCCAGTGGCACATAAAAAGTCTTTTATAGCCATGGCTTCAACTACAGCTGGATCTGTCATGGGGTTCTATATTTGTCCTCTTACCCCTTTTTTGAAGGAACTTTCAATCTCAGAATGAAATAAATTTTGTGTTAAAAAATCAACCATCGTCTATGCACTATGATGCAATCCCAACTAAATGAAGCTCCTAACCTTAAATGATGTGCAATCAATCCCTAATGGTCCACTATTTAACTATTTCGTTATTTTGTGTTAGTATGTAGGGAGTAGCTTTTAGACCTAAATGTAGGTAGCTCCTCCTTTTATGTAGGCTTGACTATTGCCTACCAATTAGGTCATGCTTAGAAGCCATTGTAATGTCAATAGATCTACTCCTTCAAAAAGGGTCCTATAAGCTCGAACCCTAAGTTTCTTCCTATTTGATTTTAAATTAGAATTTAAGGGTTGGGATCATGAGAATGCATGTATTAATTTGATTATCTAGGTGGGCCAAGGATTTGGTAATGAATTCTAGTCCTTATCACATGAGGGTTCCTATGGGGCCCTTACTATCAATTTGATCATCCACCATAAAGTACTAAATGTGCAGTACAGTGTAAGAAAAACAAAGTAATGCCTACTTATATGTCATCTAAGAAAGGGTCCACACCTTAATAGATGGAGCACTATAATCCTTGTTAGATAGTTGCAAATCTAATGCAATAGTCCTAAAAATTAGTCAACCATTTAATATGAATGAATTATACTAAATGAATTACACTACCAACCAAAAATGCAATTTATACTAAATGCATTTACACTAGAAAAATAAAGAGAGGGTTAGCTACTTATAATCCTAGATTTGAGTTGGTTTATACAAGTCTAGGGCTATCCAATCCTAGAGTGGAAATGGCCCACACTTAACCCGTATTATTACAATCCATTTTTAAATATAAATTACACTTGGCCTCACTACAAGTCCTCTTGAAAACATAAAAACCTAATCTAGAAAAACAAGGAAATCCTAATTACTCTAATGGAGCTTTGCCCATAGGATCGTCACTGCTCCTTTTGCCAAATTTTTCTTACACAAAACATAAAAATTGTGTCAATTCTGAGGATTTAGAAAAATAGAGATCATTTATTCTAACTAGAATCCAATTACAAATTTGTTGTGATTCATTAGCAAGGTGCTAAAAACATGGTGTTGTTCTAATTAAAGTAGTATGATTTTATGCAAGTGAAGTCGATTTCATGAGGAATCTCATAGTCTCATAGATTTTTATTCAATTGAAATCTTATTTATATTACTTATCCTAGCCAAAAGAGATTAGTTTGTGATTTAATCTAGGAATTAAAAGCACTTGGAATCATAAACGTGCATGAAATTTCAACAAAAAGGAAAATTTATAAGACAAAGGCTTTCTAAAACTAAAATTAGAAACTAACATGTATTCAAGACTAGAAACTAAATCAAAATTAGAAATGTGAATAACTTAGAAACCTAAATCTAGAATAAATTTCCCAAAACTAAAACTTAAAGCTTCTTAAAAGTAAGAACTAAAATTTAACTTACATAATAAAAGAGTATTAATGAAATCTAATATACAAATAAATATGGAAGACAAGGATGAATGAAGAGTGTACATGAATCAAGGAAAGTGCACATGGAACATAAACTTTGTTTATTGAGTGCAAAATATTACAAGAATGGTGCACATGATATAATAGCCTAGAAATAAAATAATTTGACTTCAATCTTCAACTATCCAATGACCACTCCTAAATGATATGCATGTGAATCCAAGAGAGAATGAAAGCAAGTTGGAAACAAATTCTAAAGAGAAGGGCTAACTTGATCCAAAGCCCTTGGATAAAGAATGAATGGTGAGGATAATGTGATGAGGTGGAGTGAGAGCTTCCTAAGAAGGTACGGATTGTTTGGATGAGCTAGGTGGCAATCTAGGATTGGTTGGCTTGTTGAAATGAAAGTTTATGAAGGTGGGAGAGTCTTAGAAAGATAGGTCTCTTTGGTGGGAAAGTGAAATTCGTAGTGCTCCATTAGGGTGAGGTGGCATGAGAGAAAAAAGTGAGAAAATTACAAAAAAAAAATAATAATAGAGTCAACATACTATCTTATCTAAGTGGATTTTTACTCAATTATCTTCAGAAAAACTTTAAAATCCTATGGATATTTATTTGGGTTTTCCTCCAATCCTAGCCTTCCATGCAGCTTGGCATAATGGCTTGATGGCGAACTTTGGTAGATGGCTAGGATCCTTAGCTCGTCACCTTCTTCATGGCTTAAATATGCCTAAGTGGCTTAAGTGAATCCCATGCAAAGGTGGTGGACTTTGCGTGGCTTGTGCGCGAGCACTTTGGCCACTATTGACTCCCTCAATTCCATCTTCAAGTGATCTTAAGATGATGTGGATCCTTGAACTCATGTTGTATTGATGACTTTGGGGCTTTAACTTGATCTTTCAACCTTGATCTTCAATTTCATCTCTATTAATCTTAGCTATCAAATCATGTCTCTTCCTACAAAAGGTGAAAAACTCTAATTAAATCCTAGAAGAATATGATTATTCAATTTTTACTTTGGATTAGCCTCTTGACTTGCCAATTGTCAAATTTTTGGTCTTTTGGGTCAAAATTGCATGATTTATAATTTTTACCTAAAAATACTAATTTAATGGCATAAGTTACAACAAATGGGGAACTAATTGGGTGATTTTAGTACAAAATTAGACACTTATTACTTACACAATGGAAGGGGTCCTACTTGGGTAGTGTATGCGGTGTTGATGGTCATGAGGTAGTGGGGTGTGTTGGACTGGAATAAGAAACACTCTTCATGTTAAGGTTGTCTTGATGATTCACTAGCCAATAGAAAACTTATCAATTGATTAATTTGACTATCTACTCTACTCACTAATCTATCTAGTGTATCGGATAGAACGGGAAGGTCCCTACCTCATGCATATATTCATAACCAGGGGCTATGGAGTAAAATAGTAACAAAGTGCCTTTTTACCCCCTACTTAATTGGCCATATAAGAAGGGTTAATTAGATCTACTTTATTACGCAACCCTTGCCTAAGTAGAATCAACTTTGTATACAATGATTGATATTCGTTATGTACAATAAAAGACTACCCTTTTCTTTCTTACCTAGTTTAGGGGTCCTAAACTAGATAATGCAATCTAAATGTACAATAAGGCAAACAAAGGACACAAAATAGAATCCTAACCTCTATGACAAACTAGCTAAAAGGTTTCTTTGTCTTTGTTTCCTTTATAGGAGAGTATCTTTTAGGTTATGCCTAACCTATGTAACTTCTCAATTTTTAGGCTTGCCCTAATGCTTACTAGTTAGATCCTAATTTAAATCAATCCTACTCAATCATCTATAGATTATTAGAGTCTTAGAATGTGTTGGCAGAGCTAGTCATTTAAGTACTAGCACAATCAATTAGATAGGGACCACTAGAGTGGTAATAGGTTGCCTCCTTCCAAAAGGGTCCTATGAGCCCAAAAAGTTACTAAGGTCTCTTCACGTGATCATTCAGTTAAGAGATGGAAGGTTCGGGTGCATTAAGTGCTTTTTGACCTAGGTGGGCCAAGGTGTGATGATGAAATCCACCCTTGATCTTATGGGGGTTCAGTGTTCTTACTAATATTTTAAACAATCTCACATAGTTTAATCAATACACAAGCACCTTAAAGTAGTAAATGTATCCTATTTATGCAAGAAAATCTATAAATCTAATGCAAACCCTAGAATGCAATCATTCAGGAAAAGCTTTCTATATGCTCTACTCTATCATTCAAATGTAATGAAGTTAACAATGCAAACTAATCTAGGAATTGAATAGAAGTCAGAATAGCTCACAGTGGGGTCCTAAAAATAGACTTCTTGTACAAGGGTGAGTCCATGTATAGGCCAGCTCCTCTTCCAAGCTAGGATGGCTCACCTTTGACTTGTATTCCCTTTATTTTAAATTTATAAGGACACCCTTACTACAATCCATTCAAATAAAAAAATAGAAACTATCATAAATTCTTCATCTTAGTCTTTGTTCTCATGCAAATTCCTACATAGAGTAAAAGCAAAGTATCAAATTCTATAGGAATAAGAAAGGTATGTAAAAATAAAAGAAAATATCCTATATGCAATCCTAACCTATGATTGATGGTAAAGCATTACAACCCAAATCTAAATAAACTTTGATACAAGTCCCTAGCAGCAGCGCTAAAAACTTGATGTGTCTTAAATAAATTTTCAAGTGCATGAATCTATTGTGACATAGAATTGATGCATACAGATTGATCCCATGAAAACTCTTTGATAAATGAGATTAATTAGAATTTAAGCTATCTTACTTTAACTTAGTGAAGCATTGAAGTGAAGGTCCTCTACATTTAAAACTAAATAAAAGCAACTAATTAAAAAGGAAACACCTACTAATGAGGATACTTCTAAGCTAAGAAACTAAAATGTGAATCCTAAATTAGAAACAAAGTAATTAAAGAGACTAAAAACTATCTAAATAACAAGGAAATAAACTAGGAAGATTTCTAAAACTACAACTAATTAGAAAATGAAAACCTTCCTAAAATTACCATTAACTAGAAAACTAAACTAGACTAAGAATCAAGGAAAATATCTACACTACAACTAACTACAAATTAAAATAAAATTTTAAAACTACACTAACTAGAAATTAAAGTAAATAACAAACTAACAAAGAGAAAGGGAGAAGAACTATTTCATTTATGGCCAAATTAAAAGGAATTGTTACATAAGCAAAGGAAAGAAAGCAAGTAAAGGTCCTTAAACTCTTATCCTTTGTATCCCAACATGCCACAAACTAGCAAATTCCATCCACAGCCCTTTGGCATGAAGTATTGTGTCAACCAAGAAAAGAAGAGTCCTAACACTTTTTCCCTAAAGAATCACCGCCCAAGAAACAAATAAGAATGATAAAAAAGGAAGGTAGAAAAGGTTACTACATTTTTCCTGAGCTAAAAACTTTGAAAAGAAAAAGGGCAACTTCAGAGAGTTTAGATAAAGAGATTTGAGGTCATTTATCTTTAAAGAAGTTGAATCATAGAGGAGGCTTCCTTCCTTAAACATGAAATAGAAGAAAAGAAAGAAAAAATAAATAGAGATAGTGGCCCTTGTTTTAGGACTCACCCATTCCTAACCTTACGAGATAAAGTAAGAAATAAGTATATGGTGTATTCCTGCACTCTATGATAGCCTTTAGCTAGGAACCTAGCTGGCTTACAAATGGATTAACATGTTTCTTGAAACCTTACTTAAGAAATTAGAAATTTTTCCTACTTCTAACAATCCTTTCTTTTTTCTTAGTTGAACTCCATAAAAAGAAACTAGAAAGAAAGAAAGAAAGGGGAATGATGTGTGAATGCTAACTAACATGGATAATGCATGAACCTAAAATTAGAAAGTGGGTGTGTGAAACATAGAATTAGAAGGTATATGAAATTAAAAAGTGATGAAATTAGAAACATGGTAAGAAGGTGTGTGAGTAAATGAAGGAAAGTGTCAATGATATGGAAGTAGAAAATGGAAACTATCCTAGCATGGAAAATTCCATGCATGCTCTTATGCATGCGTGTGCATATAAATTATAAAGTGATGATGCTTACTAAATGCAAATAAAATGGATCAATTTGCATGACTTTCCGAACTAACGATGCTTTTTAATCTAATGAACTAACACTCATGAAGTTTCTAAACTAATCCTAGAACGTAAGCAAAGGAAAATACAAACACAAGATTAGTCAAACATGGGTTTCTAAATTAGGAAAGTGTTACTTCTAAGCTAAGAAATTGCTAGATTTAAGAATCTACCATGCCACTAATTTTAAAATGGTTATAAATTTATCCTAAAACATTCCTAAGATGAATGAAAATCAAATTAGAAAGTTTCTAAAGCTTAAAAGTAAGGGATCTATGTTCTAACATGAAATCCAAAATTAGAAACTACCTATTTCTAAAATAGAAAAGTGCTTAAAACATGGAAACTAAACGTGCTAAATGGGAAACCATGCTATAAACTAAATCCACAAAGTAAAACTACCCTAATGAAACAAAATTATCATGCAAATCTGTCATGAAAGTTACCTAAGAAAGCTACTAAAGATGCCATACAAATGAACATGAAAAAGATGCATCCACCAAAAATTTAGTGGAATGCTTTGAAAACCTTATGCTTGTATGCTTGTAAACCCTAATGCAATGTAAGGGAGACATGGTATGCACCTATAATACTCTATGATTAAAGGAATTACCATGCGTAACATGAACTACAAACAAGAAAAAGTGACCAACTAACATGCAAAACTTAATAAAAACTACAGCTAATTCATGCATGCAAATCAAATTAACATGAAGGATGACACATGAAACTACATTAGCAATCTAAATAGGCAATCTAGATGAAGGTATGCTTGAAGAAGGTGAATGGAAAATATAGAATATGGTAGAGAAAGTGGTGTAGCTTCAATATAGTAAATGTACACAAGTGAGGTCAATCCCACATGGAATATCACAAATTTGTATGCTGATTGGATCTTGATTTAGATTACCTATCCTAGAAAAAAAAGAGAGGAAAAATAGATTGTTGCCTAATATAGAAATTTAAATAACATGGGAACTTAAATGTGCATGAAAGGCAAACTTCCTAAAAATAGAACTTTCTGAAACTATTTGACACTAAACTAAAGATGCACTAAACTTAAATGACAACTGGGGAAACCTAAACATGAACTGCATCTAGCATTGCAAACTAAAGGAATAACAATCAACATGGTGTGCATAGACATGGGATTGTGCGTATGGAAGCTAAGAGGACTTTGATGCATGAATGGAACATGAAAGATATGCATGGATGCTTAAGCAAAAAGTGCGAATGAAATATGGGCATGGTGCACATGGTTGAAGGAATGAATGGGTTTGGACATAAGCATAAAACACAAAATTTAAAGGACTTAAAACATTAGAAATAGGCATGAAAATTGTGCATGAAACATGGGGCTTTATTGAGTTGAAATTCATATAAGAAGTGTGCGCATGATTACATGAAATTTAGAAACAACATTGTAAACCAAAATCCATTCCAACATTCACTATCTAATATGAGATTTCATGCAAGTACATCCAATAGAGAATTAAGAGAAAGAGGGTGAAATAAAGATAAAATGGAATAAAAAAATGGACAAGGAAAGATAAACAATTGAAAGGTAAGGAATTAAAGAACCTCAAGGAACCAATAACTTGATCCAAAGGCTATTATCTCTAAGCTGTCACTGCAAGAGATTAGTGGTCCATGGATGCAAGGATCTAAACCACCAAAATCAAACAAAAAGGAAAAAAAGCCATGAACTAGGTGAATGAAATAAGGAATCAAAGCAAGCACACAAGGAATGAAAAGAAGCAATAAAACTAATTTGAACATAGAGGAAAAGATCTTGTATGACTAGAAAGGAATAAGGAGGCATGGAGCACCATGTGGTGGGGAGTTGAAACCCTAACAAAGCTTCTAAGGTGGGAGGTGCCGCCTTTTTTAGGAGGCATCTCCTCCCTCTTCTATCTTTTGACATGATGAACTCTAGCCTCCTTTATCTATCATTTTTCCTTCTAAACTTGATAAGATATAATCCTAAGTAGAAGGTAAAGAAAGGTAGGCATGGGAGGATAAGATATTAATATGAATTATGATGTTAAACTTCATTTAAAGAGTGTTAAAAAGAAAAAACATAGAACACCCAAGAAAGGAGAAAATCATGAATAGCTTATAAGAATGGGACGTGGAAAACTAGTAAGGGATTGGAAGAAATTGTGGGATACTTAGGATGGGAAATAGAATTATAAAGTTGGACTTGGAATGCCTTAGGAGGTGGGCATTGTGATCATGGAATTGACAAGGGGAAGGGGGAGATTTCACTATGTTTCATGCATATTCCCGTTCCAATTTTGCAAAGTTGGAGAGAGAGAAAAGGGTGAGAGTGGAGATTTGTAGAATGCAATATCTTCTCCAATTGGTCCAACTTGCATGCATATATTACCATGTGATAATCACCATCTCATTCCCTCTAATTATCCTCTTGAGAATCATGGTTTTTTCATAGGAATATTGCTTGAATTCTCCTCCAATCATGTGATTCTATATGGCTTGGCTAAGATGGCTTCTTACTTGGTAGCTTAATCCCTTGACTTCATTGCGTCCATGGCTCAAATTATCATTCAAAGGTGGTGGAATTGCATGGATTTTGTATGGACCACTTCTAGTCACCTTTGATTCTACAATGATCTTAACCCTTGCTTAATCTTTGGAATGATGAAAACTGGTACCTTACTCTCTAGGTTGATCTGGATCCTTGATTCTCATTTAAAGTAATTTCAACTATTGGATCATCCTGTCAACACCTTCAAAAGATCAAAAATCGTAATTAATAAGTAAAAATTATGAAAATTCACATATTTACTCTAGATTAGCTTCTAAACCTACACAATTATAGTTTTTTGAATCATTACACAAAAAATGTATATGTCATGAATTTTTGGAAGATTCTAGAATAAGCCTTATGATCTATGACATATGAGATACTAATTGGGTACTTTTTATGAAAAAATGAATACTTATCAAAGAGAAAAAGAAAAATAAGCAAGATTAGAAGTTTGACTAAGTTAAGACCCTACTTTATCTCCATGGAATTTGATCATGGAAGCTTGAAGGGTGCTTGGGTGAGCGTGATCTTCCTCCCTCTTTTTCTCCTTTGATTTAGATTTGACTCAAGGGAAAGTTGACGGATCCTTAATGCATTAAAAAAACATCTATTTATAGATTTCTAGCTTAAGGGTTATGAGAATTCAAGGGTTGAGATCATGACACTTAAGTAGATTTTAATTTAATGACTAGATGTGAGGGCATGGAATTCAAATAAGGAAAAGTGTGATGGAGATGGAAGAAATAAGAGAGGAATGGAAGAAGAAAAGAAACAAGAAAAGTGAAAGAATGAAGAGAATAATTGGGAAAAGAAAACAATTAGAAAGGAAGACCTAGGAGATAACTTAAGGGTGAAAGGAGGAAGTGATATCAAATAGGAAAGTGGCTATTTGAGGGGGGGAGGGGTATGATTTTAATAATAGGAAAGTGGAGATGGAAAATAGGAGAAAATAAAAAGGAAAAGTAAAGGAAAAGAGAATGAATAAGTCAAAAAAGAAATTAGTGGGGAGAAAAGTGAAAGAAATGGAATGTTGGTGGGGGAATCTAGGGTTTTTCATAATTAGAATGTCCTAAGGAGGGGGGCTATAGAATGCACATAGATGTGTGCGTGAGTGATTTACAAACCCTAAGATGTATGGATCCTTGTATCACTTTATGGCATGTAAACCTTCTTTAAACATCATTTTTTCTCCACTTTTGGATTGAGCTGCCCTAGGATGAACGGCTTTGATTATAGTAGTTCTTCATATGGTCATGTGGACCACTTATGCTTTAATTTCTTATATCAATAAGATATCCAATCATTGGTCGATTCTTTATCCATTTGCTTGAGTAGGAGAGAGAAAATTCTTCATGTGGAGTCATTCTTCTTTTTCTTCTAAGAAGCATTCATTGTACATGACTCTAACGTATATGGATTAAGCTTATTTTGCAAGCTTCCAAAGGTAGTGACATGTATGCAAATGTGCTTGAATTGAGATTTTACCACCTTTTCAGCCTCATTTTAGTCAAAATTGAAGATAGGGTTTTGGTCATTCTGACTTCTAGAATGACATTCAATGATCCTTTTGAACCTTAAGGATTTCATTTAGGGCACGTGTGACCCTTCATACATCTTGGAATGTGAAATTGCTATTTCTAGGAACTAACACTAATTATTGATAATTAAGTAATTTCTAAGGCTATAGGAGGAGGAGAGCATATTAGAGACATTGAGTTGGACGTTGATGGTCCTAGGGGGACAACTTGCTAGAGATGTTTAGGAGGATAATGCCCAAATTCTTCTCTAAGGATGGGCCAGAGGTAGCGGGCACATGTTTATATGATATAGAGAGGATCTTTATAGCCATGGCTATTCTTGAGGAGTAGTAGGTGGCATGGCCACTTTTGATTTGATTGATGAGGTAGCACATTTGCGGCCAATAGCTGAGCAGAACTATTTTAAGGGAAGACATGTTATTTCATGGGAGGATTTCAAAGTTGTCTTTGCAGATAGTTCTTTGCCCCATATGTGTAGGAGCAACTGGAGCTAGAGTTTTTGACCCTTGGGTAGGGCATGAGGATAGTACCCCAATATGAGGCTGAATTTGCCCCAATGGGGATATATGCACTAGAGCTCTATAGCTCGGAGCTAAAGGCAACTCAAAAGTTTGTTAGGGGACTAAATTTTTACCTAAAGAATAGAATCCTTACCTCTCACCTACTTTTTTACTATAACTAAGGTAGTGGAGTAAGTATTTATCCTAGAAAGTGTGTTGAGACACCCTTCTAAGAATAAAGGCTGACCTAGAAGTTAAAGGACCATGTAGAAAGGGAAGAAAAGGAAGGAAAAGTTTGTAATGTGGAAGTGTTTCATGTGAGTGACAAGGTAGGAGTGGGATAGTTTAGAAAGAGTGAGGAAGTTCAGGCAATGTCTTAAAGATGTCATAGGCAGCATTCAAGCAAACATTGTTGGGGTGGACCGAGGAGATGTTTTACTTGTGGTTAGCTGTGACATTTTCTTGACGAATTGACCAAGATCTAGGAGGGATGTACATCTTCACTAGGATCAAATTCCTAGGAGTCAGGCCTCTTCCTCTGGTGCTTTTGTGGAGGGTACACTATTGGTGTTTGATAGATATGCTTGCATGCTGATTGACCTCGGATCTACTCATTCTCTCATCTTTAGTAGTTTTGCATTTAGTGTAGATTTTAATTCAAGGAGATTGGGGTTTCTGTTGGAGGTCAGCCCTCTTGTGGGTGAGATGGTTATAGTATAGGAGTTTTTGTAGGATGTACCATTGACTATCTTAAAATGAGAGCTAAGGGCTGATTTGATCATTTTGAGCATGACAAATTTCAACGTTATCTTGGCCATGGATTGGTTGGCTGAGTACAGAGCTTTGGTCTATTGCTAGAAGAAGTAGGTGACCTTATGCACTCTAGAAGTGGAATCCCTAATTTTTCTAGGCTGATTGGATACATCTAGTGTGACTATCATTTTCGCTAATTGAGTAGCATGCATTGTATCCAATGAATGTCAAGCCTATTTGGCCTATGTAGAGACTTAGGAAGTGTTAAAGCCTCACATTGAGAAGATTGATGTAGTGTAGTAGTTTGGTGATGTGTTTCTCAAGAAGGTTTCTCACATTGAGTAGGTTATTACCAATGCTTCATAGAAGGTTTCTCCCATATCACATAACCATGGATTACTCTAGCTAATAAGGATTATAATTTTGTCTTGGCAGATGACTGCAAGAAGAATTTTCAAGGGTTGAAGGAGAAGCTCACTTCATTACTAGTTTTGGCCTTGCTAGAGGGAAGAGGAGGCTATGTTGCATATAGCAATGCATTATGTAAAGAACTATGGTGCATTTTGAGGAAAAAATGGTAGGGTAATTGCATATGCTTCTAGATAATACAAAAGGATGAGCAGAACTACTCCACACAAGATTTGGACCTTGCTACAATAATGTTTGCTTTGAAGACATGATGGCACTACTTATATAGTGAAAAGTTTATTTTCATGGACCACAAATGTGTCAAGTACATATTCACACATGGTGACCTCAACATGAGACAAAGACATTGGCTAGAGTACTTGAAGGACTTTAACTTTACAATTCACTATCATATAGGATAGGCCAATGTGGTCACAGATGCACTTAGGTGGAAGTCGAGCATCTTTTCTTAAATCAGATCTTGCAAGTGCAATATTTGTGTGAGGAGACTCAGGGCTTGTGCAGGAAGGATGGCTTGGAGAAGGGAATAGATGGAGGAGTAAGGTTTCATGGTGGGTTGGTTGTACCAACCACTGCAAGATGAATATAGGAGTTGCTAAAGGTAGCTCGTCATTCCAAGTTCACCATGCATCCAAGAGGTATTGAGATGTACCAAGACATAAGGAGACATTCTTGGTGGTAGGGAATGAAGAATGATATTAGTGACTATGTGGCAGAAAGCATTACAAGTTTGCAAGTTAAGGTAGAGCACCAATGAACTATGGAATGACTAAAGACTCAAGAGCTTCCAATTTGGAAGTGGAACCATGTCACTATGGACTTTGTGATTGGATTCCCTGGACATCTAGTGGGCATGATGTTGTTTGGGTCATTGTGGATTGACTAACCAAGTTGGTTCACTTCCAATGTATTCAATAGAGGTAATCACTAGGAAGTGTGGCCAGGCTATATATTAAGGAGATATGAACCTGCATAGTGTTCCACTTGTGATCATTTTAGACAGGGACATCAAGTCTACTTCTCACTTTTACTAGAGTGTGCAAGAAGGATTAGATACTTCTACTCATTTCAACATGACATTTCATCCTAAGACTAATGATCAGTCTAAGAGAACTATTCAGATGCTAGAAGAAATGCTGATGACTTGCTCTCTAGATTGGAAAGGTTATTGGGACGAGCATCTTCCTTTGGTGGGGTTCACCTACAACAATAGTTATCAGTCTAGGATTGGCATGGTCCCATATGAGATGCTCCATGGCAGACCGTGCTACACACCAACATGCTAGAGTATGTCGGAGAGGGATACTTCATTAGGTCATAGCTAATAGAGTAGTGTTCCAAGAAAGTCAGATTGATTCAAACACACTTATTTGCAGCGCATAGTGACATAAGAGCTATATTGACCTATGGAGCAGGACATAGAATTTGAAGTTGGTGATTTTTATTTTTTTATTTTTTTTAAGTTTCACCAAAGGGTGATGAGGTTTCAGCTAGAAGGGAAGTTGAGCCCCATATTTGTCTGTCTATTTGAGATTCTACATAGGGCATGTAGAGTTATTTATGGTTTAACATTGTGCCCTCAGCTATTCGATGTGCTCAGCATGTGATAAGTTTTTAATTTTACATAAAAGCTACCCAATTAGTTACCCATGTGTTACAACTTATATGGGTAAATTAGGGTTTTTAGACCAAAATTTGTGATACATGCATTTTTGACCTAATAATACAAAAGTTATTATTTTGCAAGTCCAAAGGCCAATCCAAGGTATGTATGTGATTAATCATATTTTTCTAAGATATAATTAAGGTTTTTCACCATTTTATAGGAAGTAAGATGGTGATCTAATGACCGAGATTGATTGGGATGAAATCAAAAGTCAAAATCAAAAGATAGAGTCAAATCCTCGAAGTCATCACTTTAATATAAATCAAAATCCAAGATCATCTTATGGACCAGTAATAGATGCGATTAAAGGAGTTAAAGATGGCCAAAGTGGCCCCATGAAGTAAGCCATGCATTCCAACCACCTTTGCATGGAAGCCATTTAAGCCACCTTGGCCATATATGCCATGAGAGAAGGTGGCAAGCTAAGGAATTCAAGCCAAACCATACAAGTCAAGAAAGCTTCCAAAGCTACCCATGAAGCCTAGCCAATGGAACCTTCAAAATAAGCTATCCAAGCCATCAAGCTAATCTAAATGGAAGGCTAGGATTGGAGGAGATTCAAGAATATTATCCATGAGATATTTTGAAGATAATTAAGGGAAATCTATTAGACTAAGATGGCATGTACACCAATGGGATAATAGTAGTCAATTTTTACTATTTTTCTCACTTTTCCCCACTTTTTCCTTAATTTTCACCTCACACTTAAGATGCACTACGAATTTTCATTGTACAGATGCATCTTTTCAAAACTCTATCATATTCCACCTCTCAAGGAACTTCCCAACCAACCAAAATTGTCCACTAAACACCCAGCATCTCTTTTCCATCCAATCCCCACCCACTTTCCTATTTTGATGATGTTTCAACAACTTTGGAAGGAGGAAGATGCCCTTTCCTAAAAAGGTGGCGTCACCCACCTACTCCATTCCAAAAGAAGCAGCCACCTTTGACACACTTTCTATTTTAAATCCTATGGTTTCCCCCATCCTGGCCATTCAAATTTACATACTTTAATCTCCAACATACCTTAGCATTAGGGAAACCTCAGAAAATCAGGAGAACAAGCATAAAAACTCAGCAAAATCCAAGCAAAGGGAGAACTTTTCACTTGAGGAAAAAGACGTTTCCTCCCTTGGAAGGAGATGCCCTCTTCCTACAGCCATCTTTCCTCTCTTTTACTTATGTTTTGTGGATTCCTTGGTTACTGCCACTCACTTCCAAGGTGTATGTATCTTCCTCAAGTGTTCAAATTAGGATTTTTGGGGTGTTTCATTCATATTTGAAGGTTAGTTTGCTTCCTTATTCTCTTTGCTTGAATTTACTTCTTTTCATGCTAGTTTGCCTTGTTTTCCTTTATATTTCCCTACTTTTAAAACTAAGATTCAAGGCTTGTTTTCCCTTAGAGTGATATCCAAGGGAAGTTATCTTGAATCTAGTTTTGCTATTTACCTATCATTGTATCTTTTTTCTCTTATAGCTCTCTTGATTTCCAGCTTTATTTGCTTGAGTTTCCATTAGTTGTTGCCTTATTATTCCATCAAATTTTCTCTTAATTTCAAGCATGCTTGTTCATGAGTGATTTTTGAAAATTTTGAAGAATGATTGGCTTGTAATTATGGATTGATTAAGATTAAGTGAACATCATTGTCATAGAATTTAACTTTTAGATTTGGATTACATGTATGGGGTATTATGTTGATGACTTTTTGGATGAGATTTAATGAAGTTTGTTGGAATTTTCAATTCATGTTTGTGTCCAGCAGTCAACATCTTTGTTGTTGAATGTTTGATTGTGTTTGAAGTGATTAATTCCATGTTTCACATGTGCCATTCATTGAATGATTCAATTACCATGCCGCTGGAATTTCTTTTCATGAATGGTTTATGATAATTTCCATCACCATACAACTCATGTTCATTTGATTTTTCAAGAGCCCAACTAGATTGTTAGATTGCTTAGTTAATTTTGGAATAAGATTGCATGCTTAGGTTTCAAAAGTAGTTGATTAAATCCACTCCTATCCAATGGGTCATGCACACCATTCCATGGTTACATGTATGATGCTTGGGTAGTTTTCCTTTCATTGTTTGCTTGTGGTAATTTTTCCTTTATTTCTCTTGTTTAGTTGTAGTTAGATTCCATTAGTTTGCATTTTAGTTAGTCAGAAAGTAACCAATTTTGTCACTTTTACTGAAGTAGTTGATCTGGTTGCTTCGTTTTCTTAATTTTACATGTTTAGGAAGGTAGTTTGTTAAAACATGTTCTCCTTAGATCAGTTGTTAATTTGATGTTTAGGAAAGTTGCTATATTGCATTTTATGAAAGTTTCACTTTAGGAATGTTTTTTAGTTAAGAAAGTCATAAAATTAGAAGTCTTTAATTTAGGAAAGTTTTAATTTTAGAAAATACTTATTTCAGGAAAGTTCTCCATTTAGCATGTTTTTTATGTTTTTGCTTAGATTCCAATTTCATGTGCTAATTTCCAATTCTAGTTTAGGTTCAAAATATCTCTTGAATTTTGGCTAGGGTTAGATAGTTTAAAGTAGGGAGGGACCACTAGCATCACATTAGTTCAACTCCATGTGGGATCGATCTCACTAATGTACCATATTGCAAACAATTTATGCACTTGCGAGTTTTATTTAAAACAACAACAACTTTTTGGCGCCATTACCAGAGAGTTCCAAAAATTTGTGTAGTGTTTCATACTTTAGGTTATTTTCCACTAGTTTAGGTTTAAGGTGCATTAGATTAAGGCTTTTTCATATATTTTGCATTTGTTGCTATTTTCTTAGATTAGCATTTGAGTAAAACTTGTAGCGAGACCCATTGTAAATTGTAATTTCTTTATTATTTAATTTTAACTGGGTTGTAATAATACAGGGCAACTATAGGTTATGGTGACCCACAATTGATCATCTTCGAGCCCCTCACTGTGAGCATCTCTCACTCAAATTTTTATTCTCAGGATAATTTGCATTTGGATGTTAGTTTAATTCATATAGCTTAGGACCATTCATTGATAATCGTTGCATCTTTACTTACGATTGTTGTATTATAGCACCCATCTAACCTTGGTTGGTAGCATATAGGTTGCATTAATTTGTTTTTGTTTTGCATTGCTTATTTATAACTTTATGGTGGAATGGAATTAATGTTAATAAAGACCCCACAGGAGCCCTTATAAGATAAGTATTGATTTTCATCACCAGCTCCTTAGCCCACCTAGGAATTAATTAAAAATCCTTGTATGCCACAATCTCAACCCTTAATTTAAATTTAAAATCAATTAGAGAGAGACTTAGGGTATCGATCTCATAGGACACTTTTAGAAGGACACAATCTATTGTCACTCCATTGACGTTAGTTGAGGTCTAAACACCTCCTAACATGAGAATTGTATTAACCAATTTTTAATAGAACCTAACTGGTAAGCAGTAGTCAACCTTGCTCAAAAGGAGGACTTGTCTAGATTTTGATCTAAGAAGCTACCACCTATGCACTAAATAAAGTCAATCAAAACACTACTTGATTAGTGGATACTAGAATTTATTTTGCATCACCTAGAGATAGAGTCAACATTTAGATTAACAGCATTTAGTCTGGGATAGTTTATGCAAAGGCGTCAATCTCAAAACCTAGAGTTAACACATTTCAACCTAGAGATTCAATGCAACCTAAGACAAGGGGAAAGAAACCAAGTTCCTATTGTAATAACCCCAATTTTTGTAATTGACTGAGAAAATCAATAAAGTTTGAGTTTCATAAATTTCAGGCTAAAATATTAGGGTTATTTAGAATATACTTCTTATAAAAGTATAATCAAAGAATAAGACATGTCCAATTGAAATTAAACTTAGCAAACACTTCAAAATGACTGTAAGCATGACAAATTCTGAATTCAGATGAAAAATTCTTAATTTTCTTCATTTCTTGGACAGAAGGTTAAAATAGTAATTTTACCCCCAAAAAAAATCAAAATCTGAGACATCAAAATTTAGAATGTACTGAGAAATATGAATCCAACGCCACTAAGTATGCTCAATTCCAAGATCATAGGAATAAATCCTAATTTTTTTATATATAAAGGGCAAAATGGTCTTTTTACACCATGTGGGGCCCACAAGGGACCCAAAAACGAATCCTATGGCCAGCCCACGTGAAATCATGGGTCAAACCATACCAGCTGGTCTTGGGGAAGTAGGTGGAGAATGGGAGAATCCAATGCTTATTTAATAATAAAAAATTAACCATCATTAATGCATATCATCATGAAAGAAGACCAAAATGCCTATAAATACAACCCCAAAAATCCTCCAAAAATACTCCTAAAATTCCCACGAACTTGTTTTCACTCTCCTTGAAAAATTATACCTAGATCATTCCCCAAAAAAACCAAAAATCCCAAGAGATCTCTCTCTTTTCAATTTCTTTTTCTTTTTAGATTGGAACAAGAGACCAAAAATCAATTAGGCACTCTGTTCTAGATCTAATATCACTAATTGCACCGTCCAAAACTTCCCACCACACCTTAGCTACAAAACTCCCAAAGAAATTTCAAGATCCAATGGTTCAAACAACAACAATTGAAAGAAAGGTGGATCTTGGGCCATATCTTCATCAAAAGGGTATTTCTTTTAAATTGGACATATAATCAACGTTTTTTCTCCAATCAGGTAGGTGGAAATGCTTCTTGGGCATATTTACTACTGGTTTAAGAAATTTTTATTTTATTATAATTGCATTTTGGTAATAAAAAGGTAAAAATAAAGTAAACCATAGAACCTTTAATTCAGGATGATGGAGTGCTCATATGAAAATTTTGACTGTACCAATAGATCCATAAGGGTCAAAACCCTTGGGGTAGAATTTTCACAAAGATCAAATATATTTTGGGCCCTCAATTGATAGAGGATTGATTGGATGGTCCAGAATGGACTGTCCGATCTCCTGATCGAACGACGCCCAAGACGCATGGCTCAATGGAGCACGGAAACACCACACGCAGAAGCGTTTCCACCCGCGGGCTGTACGTGGGACGTCATCCCAAGCGGGACGACGGCACTTCCATCAAAACGATGAGCTGACGTGCCCGCCTAGCGTCCTGGTTATGGGCGTGCAATGACGAGCGTTCCGCTCGTCCCGCCCACTTTTATGGGCGTCCCAAAAGGGAGCGTCCGTAGTGCCTTCGTGGAGAACAAGCCTGATGAGCGGGAACATTTCGCCCGACTCGTTTCGACTTGAAAAATATGGGCCGTCCATTCCTTGGGCCTAGATCAAATCTAGGCCCTAAGAATGACTGTGAACTTCCATATCTAATTCCAGAGCCATCTGAACTCCAAATTGAGATAGGAAAGAAGCTATGGAAAGCTTGAAATCTCTATTTTTTGATAAAATCCAGAAATTATGTAGTAAAACTTTCTGTCTTAAAGAAACAAGTTTTCAATTGCCAAGATCTTCAAGATCTGGGATGATCAAATCTTGGAGATATGTTTTAATAATGATAAAATATTGGAATAAATTTATATAAATGATTTATTTGGATAGATCTAAGAGATATTAAGGGATCTACCCACTCTGGTAGAAAAAACCCTAAAAATTTCAAAGGGACCCACTTGATCAATAAGATCAAGTGTGATCAGATCCTTGAAATGGATGGGGTGGATGTTGATATAATGAAATCCAAGGAGATCATGGATGGATTATGACAAAAACAAAACAATATGACCTTTGGACCTTAATAAAGAAAACCCCCTAAATATAATTAAAACCCTTAATGAAAAGGAAAAGATCTAAGATCTAATGGTTGGATCATAAGTGAAGGTTCCTAAATATTTTAATGTAATTAGTTTCATTTTATATTAATTGATAATAGCATCTTATATGTGATTTATGTTATAAAGCATGATAGTGTAACTTTTAAACTTTAGCATGACATGTGATTAAATTGTTATCATAGGTTGCTAGATTTAATTATCCTAGGGGCATGATAGTGTGATTATATGCAAGTGTAACTTAGGACCAAGTTAGTATGATTTCATGCCACTATAACTTAAGATCATGCTAGTTTAAGTATAGTTTTATTCCATTAAGTTAAGTTACATTCATAAGGAGCATGTTAGTATAAATGCTTATTAAATTTATATTGGAACCATGCTTTAAAGTTTATGATTTAATTGTTGTCAAATTTTATTAGTAGATCTACTTGTATGAGATAAAGAGCTTAAAATACCAAAATGTACTTTAATGAGAAAGTAGAGTTTCATGACACAAATAAGAATGGAGTACCTTGGACTTAATTAGTAAGGGCTATAGTTAGTAGGGCAATATAAGGATTATCAAATCCTTGGCCCAACATGCTATTAGAAAGAGTATTTAGGGTCAACATGCTTATAGGAACCTTATGAAAGTTTGAGCTATGGTCATTCTAGTGAATGTGAAACATAGTGGTTAAGGGGGTTATCTAATAGAGACTCGATCTTCCCCTGCCTTCCGTTGACATTTGTGAGGTCTAAACGCCTCCTTACATGAGGATTGAAGTAACCACTTTGTGTTCACTCATTCAGCTAGTTAGCCTTAGCCAATTGGAAATAAGAGGAGCAGTCTAGACTTAGGCTTAAATAAGTTACCTTTAACTAGCAAAACATTAACTGGTTGAATAATAATAGTAAGAGCATAAAAGGTTAGTAAATTACCTAACCCTAATAAAAACTGTAAGTAAGATAAGGATGATCAAACAAGATCCATTAGATCTTGGATGATCAAGAACAATAAGAATAAGAATATTATATTGTACTTAGTATGCTTGTTCTAGTTCATTAGATTAGATAATCCAAACCCTTGATCAAAGATGATTCAAGGAAGAAAACTAAGATCATCCTCCTTAGGGAGGATCCAATAACTGAACTTAGATCAAAGAAGAACTAGATGATAGAAGATCTAGGACCTTGATCTTTATCAACATGTGTAGATTGTCAATCAATGGATCTATGAAAGATCAAGATCAAGGAGATGGACACACTAAGACTTAGAGGTAGAAAAATACTTAGATATGAATGATCTAAAGATCATTCTAAACATTAGATCTAGTGATCAATAAGATTGTTCAAAATTTACATATTGATAATATGTATGGATGTACAGATTACATACATCAGTCAAGATCATGGAAAATTTGGGAAAAGAGATCACTCCTTAAAGGTAGGAGGATTTGATGAATGCATTTACATGGGATATACATGATTTAACTCATGACCTTATATTGACAAGAGTAATGTTAATACTTGTATTAAATCCCTTCAAAACCTTATGATCTAACCAAACACATATAAGATGGTTAAGGACTAGACTATAAGTGAATAGGGAACTAGAAAATATTTCAGCCCTAAGTAAACAGACAGATGGTTTGATATATATATATATATATATATGAAATCTATTTTACATACAAGCTTGGAGGCTTATGAGTTTTTTTTAATAGGCATAAGCCTAGGGGGATGCTATGCTAGAGGAGTTATAAGGGTTTGACCACCCGCTCCTTGAAATTTGATGATATGATGATACCTTGCCCTATCAAAGGCTAAAAGTCGGGTGGGGGCAATTATGGGAAGGCCACCACTGTGAAAGTCCTATCCCCCCATATGGGCAGTGACATAATATTTTCCACCGTGGTATCAGTGGTGAGCAAGGCAGTTATCCGAGTGCACTAGTATGGATCAGACTGCAACATGGTAGCCCTTTTGATTATTTTGCACTATGATGCATATGAGAATAGGCATAGTGAAATGCCTTATGTTTTAACATAATGAAATGCTAGGTAATTGTATATTACCAATATTTCCCAAGAAGGAAAATTCCCAGTGTAAGATTAGTTGAAATACTAAATTCTCATAATAGAGAGAATTGATCAGCTTAGTTGGGAATGATAGTATGCACATAACTTCCAAAGTAAAGAGTAGAGACATGAATATGTTTAGGGATAATGGGATTATGAAGTATTGGAATTACATTGTCAATTATTATACTTCTTGAATCCCCTACCAAGCATTGCTTGCGGAGATATTGTAAATGTTGCAATATCTCAGATACAGGGAAGGAGAGTTAGGAGCTGAAGACGATACAAGACTTGAGGAGAATAATCTTCAAGGTATACCCTTGAAGACATGTATTTTGCTTTGTTGAGAGTTTTATTATATGGTGAGCTTGAGTTTTGGATTATATAATTTGGACAAGTATTGTAATAGATTTGGCTGTACTATGAACCACTGGATGGATTCTGAAATTTAATGAATGTCTATTCCTTCAATGGAATTTTATCTAGTACAAAAAATTCTACTTATGTTACGTATGAAGTGATGATTGGGGTTTTACAAAATAAGTTCAAAAGAAAAGAAATTTTGCTGCTTTGTTTTGCCAAAAAAATGTACACTATTAAGGGCCCTTCCTTTCAAAATACATTACAAAACGTGTTACAAAAACCTGGGTCGTCATAGTTGGTATTAGAGCCATTCATCCAGTCACAGTATAGTATAAATATGTCCAAAAGAGAGATTATAATCCAAGTCTAGATTAAGATAGAAGTGGTAGTATAGAGGATTGATAGAAATTTTGGTTTGTGTGTAGATGCCACCAAAGAGAATCGCAAGGCAGGCAGTTCAAAATACTCTAGAAGAGAATATGGAGAGAGTAACCATGAGCAATATGGAAGAAATGATGACAAGGATGTTAAGGAACCTCCTTCCTCACCTACAATAAACTCAAGGTTCATCACCTCCTGTGGAAATACCAAGTACCCAGGCTCAGGCTCAGGCTAAAGTGAGACATATTGCACCAACACCAACACCAGCTACTCCCCCACTAGTACAAGGGCAATCTTCCCTTGTATCAAGTGAAGAAGTTGGAAAATCCCCATTAGCACCAGAAAAAGTTGACAAAGTGATGGAGAGATTTCAAAAGATGACTACAGTATATAATGGCAAGGGTGAAGCTAAGAAGGCTGAGGAATGGATATATGAAGTAGAAAAGACTTTCAGTGCACTACGTACTCCTCCAGAGTTGAAGGTGAAATTTGCCACCTACTTATTCAAACAAGATGCTGCATTTTGGTGGAGATCAGCAAACAACACCTTCTTCTCAAATTCTGAAGACACTACATGGGAGGAATTTAAGGAAGTATTTAACAACAAATATTTTCCTTCTCATGTACAAGAAAGGAAGTTGATAGAGTTTTTGGACTTAAGACAAGGGAATATGTTAGTGGTGGACTATGATAACAAGTTCATATAGTTAAGGAGATTTGCAACTCACGTGTGTAACATTGAAACACACCGTAAATCGATTCATTGAAGGGCTGCACCTAGGGCCAAAAATAAAGGTGCTGGGTACTAAACCCACTACCTTGGCAGACTGTTTGGAAATGGCCTCCAAGTTTGAAGAAGAACACATAAAGGATCAAATTACCAAGTTCAGTGGAGGAGGAAACAATAACCCAAGGCCTTTCCAGAAGAATAAAAGACCTTGGAACAATTTTAAGCCTCAAAGAAATCAGAGGAACAATGCACGAAGGCCAAATAGACATCTATGTCCAGGATGTAGAAAATTTCACTAAGGCAATATCTGCCCGCGACCTATACAACAACAACCACAACGATTTCCAATCAAATGCCACAATTGTGGGGAGTATGGACATGTCGCCACCTACTGTACCAAACCATTGGCGGTCAAGGAGGCACAACTAGAAATTGCTCCTCGACACCAAGGAAGGGTCTTCGCCATCACTGACGGCCAAGCTGGACCATCCAATGCGGTGATTGAAGGTACACTACTAGTAGCAGATAACTATGCCAAAGTATTGTTTGATTTTGGATCTACGCATTCCTTTATATCTTGTGAATTTGCATCTAGTATACAATTCTTAGTGAAAAACTTGGGATTTGATCTAGATGTAACAACTCCAGTGGGAAAAACAGTTAAATTGTAAGAATACTTACATAATGTACCTATAGAAGTATTGGCCAAAAGAATGGACATAGACCTCATTTTATTGAACATGGTGGATTTTGACATCATACTGGGTATGGACTGGTTAGCAAAATACTGGGTAGTTATGGATTGTCACAAGAAGAAAATTACATTTAGTATACCAGGGGAGAAAGTATTAGTATTGTATGGGAAACACAATGACTTAAACAAATCCATCATCTTAGCTATGAAGGTAGTCAAACATATGTCCAAGGGGTGTCAGGCATTTCTAGCAACAGTGATTTCCTTAGATGTTGAACAGCCCAGGATAACAAAAATTGAAGTAGTCAGGGAATTCCAAGATGTTTTTCCTGAAGAGCTACCAGGGTTACCCCCACACAGAGAAATTGAGTTTACCATTGAAGTAATTCCTGGTACAACTCCAATTTCTAAAGCACCTTATAGGATGGCCCCAGCAGAGTTGAAAGGTCAATTGCAAGAATTGTTAAACAAAGGTTTTGTTAGACCAAGTAGTTCACCATGGGGAGCACCAGTAATATTTGTGAAGAAGAAGGATGGGTCAATGAGATTATGCATTAATTATAGAATGTTGAATAGTGTCATAGTGAAAAATAGGTATCCCTTACCTTGCATTGATGATCTCTTTGATCAACTCCAATCTGCTAAGGTCTTTTCCAAAATTGACCTTAGATTAGGATATCATCAATTGCGTATTAAGGATGAAGACATACCCAAGTTAGCATTCAGAACTTGATGTGGGCATTATGAGTTTTTAGTCATGTCTTTTGGGCTGACCAATGCACCAGCAGTGTTTATGGATTTGATGAATATAATCTTCAAGGAATTTTTGGATAAATTTGTGATTGTATTTATCAACGATATACTGATTTACTCTACTAGTATCAAAGAACATCAAGAACACTTACAAATTGTACTAAATACCCTCAAAACACATAAACTGTTTGGTAAATTTAGTAAGTGTGAATTCTGGTTAGAGAAGGTCAATTTCTTGGGGCATGTAATTTCCAAGAATGGAGTAGAAGTGGACCCCACCAAGATTGAAGTGGTAATGAATTGGGAGAAACTTAAAACAGTAACAGAAATATGTAGTTTTCTTGGACTAGCAGGATACTACCGTAGATTCATTCAAGGGTTCTCTCGTATAGGTCTTCCTCTAACATCCTTGACAAGAAAGGGGGTACAATTCACTTCGACAGAAGAATGTGAAAATGGTTTTCAAGAGTTAAAGAAGAGGTTAACTATAGCACCAGTATTGACTTTGCCTGATGGGAGTGGAGGATATGAAATATATTGTGATGCTTCAAGCAAAGGGTTAGGAGGTGTGTTGATGCAAAATGGGAAGGTCATTGCTTATGCATCTAGACAATTGAAGAAAAATGAAATAAATTACCCAGTACATGACCTAGAATTGACAGCTGTAGTTTTTGCATTGAAAATTTGGAGACATTATTTGTATGGAGAAAAATTCAATGTATTTACAGATCATAAGAGTCTCAAATACTCTTCACTCAGGCTATTTTGAACATGAGACAAAGAAGATGGATAGACTATATCAAAGACTATGATTTTGCCATCCAATACCATCCTGGAAAGGCAAATGTAGTAGCTGATGCATTAAGTAGACAACCAAGAGCTCTACTCACAAACATCACAATTAAATCAGCTTTTGTAGAAAGAGTCCTTAAAGCCCAACAAGAAGATACAACAACTTAGGAATTGTGTGAAAAGAAAGGATTTGTTAAGGCTACAGATGGGGGTATATGTTTTCAGGAGAGATTGGTCGTTCCTTCAAATACATGTCCGAGAAAGGAATTGATACAAGAGCCCATCAGTCAAAGTTTTCTATACACGTTGGAGGTACAAAGATGTATCAAGATTTAAAAAGAAACTTTTGGTGGGAAGGCATGAAGAGAGAAATAGGAGAATTTGTGGCTAAATGTCTAAATTGTCAACAAGTAAAGGCTAAACACCAAGGACCAGCTGGAATGTTACAAACTTTAGAACTTCCAGAATGGAAATGGGACAATATCACTATGGATTTTGTAGTGGGATTCCCAAGGACCTGAGTAAGCCATGACATGATTTGGGTGGTTGTCGATAAGCTAACAAAGTCAGCACATTTTCTTCCAATTTGACAAAACCAATCAGTTGACAGTCTGGCTAAGTTATACATCAAAGAAAGAGTAAGACTTCATGGGATTCCACTATCCATTATCTCTAATAGGGATGGAAGATTTACTTCAAGATGTTGGAAGAGTGTACAACAAGCCTTGGGAACCTCACTTAAACTCAGTGCAACATTTCACCCCCAAATAGATGGTTAATCAGAAACCTTAGAAGATATGTTAAGAGCATGTGCATTAGATTGGAAAGGGAGTTAGGATGAACATCTTCCTTTAGTAGAATTTTCATATAACAACAGTTTTCAAGCAAGTATTGGTATGGCACCATATGAAGCATTGTATGGATGGCCATGTCGATCACCAACCTGTTGGAGTGAAGTTGGAGAAAGAAAGCTGATAAAGTCAAAACTAGTAGAACAATGTGTAGACAAGGTCAGATTGATACAGAAGAGGTTGTTAACAGCACACAGTCGACAGAAGAGTTACGCAGATAAAAGATGTAGAAACCTGAAATTTGATGTGGGGGAGCACGTATTTCTAAAAGTATCACTTGTCAAAGGAGTAATGAGGTTTGGAAGCAAAGGAAAACTTAGTCCTAGATTCATTGGTCCATTTGAAATCTTAGAAAGAGTTGGTTCGGTAGCCTGCAAATTAGCCTTACCACCCCAACCCTCAGAAATACATAGTGTCTTTCATGTGTTTATGCAAAGGAAATACCTCCAAGACGGCACTCATGTACTTCAAAGGGTGCCAGAAGAGCTAAAGCCTGACCTAACCTTTGAAGAGAAGGCAATACGAATTCTGGACCACAAGGAATAGAAGTTAAGGACCAAAAGCATTCCGTTAGTCAAAGACCTGTGGCAACATCACTTTGTTGAGGAAGCCACATGGGAAACAGAATTAGAAATGAGGAAGACACACCCCAGTTTGTTTGATTAAGTATTGCATTACAAATTTCGAGGACAAAATTATTGTCAGGGGGAAGATTGTAATAACCCCAATTTTTGTAATAAATTCAGAAAATCAATAAAGTTTGAGTTTTAGAAATTTTGGGTTGAAATATTAGGGTTATTTAGAATATACTTCTTATAAAAGTATAATCAAAGAATAAGACATGTACAATTGAAATTAAACTTAGCAAACCCTTCAGAATGATTGTAAGCACGACAAATTCTGAATTCGGATGAAAAATCATTAATTTTCTTCATTTCTTGGACAAAAGGGTAAAATAGTAATTTTAACCAAAAAAATCAAAATCTAAGACATAAAAATTTAGAATGTACTGAGTAAATCCGAGATCATGGGAATAAATCCTAATTTTTTTTATATATAAAGGGCAAAATGGTCTTTTTACATCATGTGGGGCCCACAAGGGACCCAAAAACGAATCCTATGGCCAGCCCACGTGAAATCATGGGTCAAACCATACCAGCTGGTTTTGGGGAAGTAGGTGGAGAATGGGAGAATCCAATGCTTATTTAATAATAGAAAATTAACCATCATTAATGCATATCATCATGAAAGAAGACCAAAATGCGTATAAATACAACCCCAAAAATCCTCCAAATATACTCTTAAAATTCCCACAAACTTGTTTTCACTCTCCCTGAAAAAATTAGACCTAGATCCCTCCCCAAAAACCCAAAAATCCCAAGAGATCTCTCTCTTTTCAATTTCTTTTTCTTTTTAGATTGGAACAAGAGACCTAAAATCAATTAGGCACTCTATTCCATATCTAATATCACCAATATCATTGTCCAAAACTTCCCACCATACCTTATCTACAAAACCCCCAAAGAAATTTCAAGATCCAATGGTTCAAACACCCGCAATCGCAAAAAAGGTGGATCTTGGGCCATATCATCATCAAAAGGGTATTTCTTTTAAATTGGACATATAACCAACGTTTTTTCTCCAATCAATAGGCGGAAATGCTGCTTGAACATGTTTACTACTGGTTTATGAAAATTGTATTTTACTGTAATTGCATTTTGGTAATAAAAAGCTAAAAATAAAGTAAACCACAGAACCTTTAATTCAGGACGATGGAGTGCTTAGATGAAAATTTTGACTATACCATTCGATCCATAAGGGTCAAAACCCCTAGGGTAGAATTTTCACAAAGATCGGATACGTTTTGGGCCCTCAATTGATAGAGGATTGGATGATCCAGAATGGACTGTTCGATCTCTTGATCGAACGGCGTCCAAGACGCACGGCACGACGCAGAACAGAAACGCCGCACGCAGAAGCATTTCCGTATGCACGCTGCACGTGGGACGTCGTCCCAAGAGGGACGACAGTGCTTCCATCAAAACGATGAGTGGACGCGCCTGCCTCCCGTCTTGGTTACTCATTTTCGCTCAAAAATTTTGGGCCATCCATTCCTTGGGCCCAGATCAAATCTTGGCCCTAGGAATGACTGTGAACTTCCAGATCTAATTCAAGAGCCATCTGACCTCCAAATTGAGCTCAAGAAGAAGCTATGGAAAGCTTGAAACCTTTATTTTCTGATGAAAGGATAAAATCTAGAAATTATGTAGTAAAACTTTCTGTATTAAGGAAACAAGTTTCAATTGCCAAGATCTTCAAGATCTGGATGATCAGATCTTGGAGATATGTTTTAATAATGATAAAGTAATGGAATGAAGTTATATAAATGGTTTATTTGGACAGATCTAAGAGATATTAAGGGATTTGCCTACTATGGTAGAAAAACCCTAAAAATTACAAAGGGACCCACTTGATCAATAAGATCAAGTGTGATTAGATCCTTGAGATGGATGGAATGGATGTTGATATGATGAAATCCAAGGAAATCATGGATGGATTATGACAAAAATAGATCAATATGATCTTTGGACCTCAATAAAGAAAACCCCCTAAATATAACTAATACCCTTAATCAAAGGAAAAGATCTAAAGATCTAATGGTTGGATCATAAGTGAAGGTTTCTAAACATGTTAATATAATTAGTTTCATTTTCTATTAATTGAAAATAGCATTTTAAATATGATTTATGTTATAAAGCATGATAGTGTAACTTTTAGACTTTAGCATGACATGTGATTAGATTGTTATCATAGGTTGCTAGATTTAATTATCCTAGGGACATGGTAGTGTGATTTTATGCAAGTGTAACTTAGGACCAAGTGAGTATGATTTCATGCCATTGTAACTTAAGATCATGCTAGTTTAAGTATAGTTTTATTCTATTAAGTTAAGTTACATTCATAAGGAGCATGTTAGTGTAAATGTTTGTTAAATTTATATTGGAACCATGCTTTAAAGTTTATGATTTAATTGTTGTCATATTTTATTAGTAGATCTACTTGTTATGAGATAAAGAGCATAAAACACCAAAATGTACTCTGACGAGAAAGTAGAGTTTCATGACACAAATAAGAATGGAGTACTTTGGACTTAATTAGTAAGGGTTATAGTTAGTAAGATAATATAAGGATTATCAAATCCTTAACCCAAACTAGAAGAATAATAAACCCCATGAATGACATTGTAAATAGTCATGGACTTAATTAAAATCAATTACAAAGAGTACTTAGGGTCAACATGCTTATAGGAACCTTATGAAAGGTTGAGCTATGGTCACTCTAGTGAATGTGGAACATAGTGGTTAAGGGGGTTATCTAATAGAGCCTCGCTCTTCCCCTACCTTCCGTTGACGTTTATAAGGTCTAAACACCTCCCTACATGAGGATTGAAGTAACCACTTTGTGTTCACCCATTCAGCTAGTAAGCCTTAGCCAATTAGAAATAAGAGGAGCAGTCTAGACTTAGGCTTAAAAGGTTAGTAAATTACCTAACCCTAATAAAAACTGTAAGTAAGATAAGGATGATCAAACAAGATCCATTAGATCTTGGATGATCAAGAACAATAAGAATAAGAATATTATATTGTACTTAGTATGCATGTTTATTAGTATGCTTGTTCTAGTTCATTAGATTAGGTAATCCAAACCCTTGATCAAAGATGATTCAAGGAAGAAAACCAAGATCATCCTCCTTAGGGATGATCCAATAACTAAACTTAGATCAAAGAAGGACTAGATGATAGAAGATCAAGGACCTTGATCTTTATCAACATGTGTAGGTTGTCAATCAAAGGATCTATGAAAGATCAAGATCAAGGAGATGGACACAATAAGACTTAGAGATAGAAAAATACTTAGATATGAATGGTCTAAAGATCATTCTAGACATTAGATCTAGTTATCAATAGGATTGTTCAAAATTAATATATTAACAATATGTATGGATGTACAGATTATATACATCAATCAAGATCATGGAAGATTTGGGAAAAGAGAGCACTCCTTAAAGGTAGGAGGATTTGATGAACGCATTTACATGGGATATACATGATTTAACTCATGACCTTATGTTGACAAGAGTAATGTTAATACTTGTATTAAATCCATTGAAAACCTTATGATCCAACCAAGCACATATAAGATGGTTAAGTACTAGACTATAAGTGAATAGGGAACTAGAAAATATTTCAGCCCTAAGTAAACAGACAGATGGTCTGATATATATATGAAATCTATTTTACATACAAACTTGGAGGCTTGTGAGTTTGTTTTAATAGGCATAAGCCTAGGGGGATGCTATGCTAGAGGAGTTATAAGGGTTTGGCCACCCTCTCCTTGAAATTTGATGATATGATGATACCTTGCCCTATGAGATGCTAAAAGTCGGGTGGGGGCAATTATGACAAGGCCACCACGATGAAAGTCCTATCCCCCCATATGGGCAGTGACCTAATATTTTTCACTGTGGTATCAGTGGTGAAGTGGGCAGTTATCCGAGCACGCTAGTACAGATCAGACTGCAGCATGGTAGCCCTTTTGATTATTTTCCACTATGATGCATATGAGAATAGGCATAGTGAAATGCCTTATGTTTTAGCATAATGAAATGCTAGGTAATTGTATATTACTAATATTTCCCAAGAAGGGAAATTCTCAGTGTACGATTAGCTGAAATACTATATTCTCATAATAGAAAGAATTGATTAGCTTAGTTGGGAATGATATTTGACTACTTTCATAAATTTAACTGATTTACCCGTGTATAGTATGTATGTATATGGATGTACATAACTTACAAAGTAAAGAGTAGAGACATGAATATGTTTAGGGATAATAGGATTATGAAGTATTGGAATTACATTGTCAATTATTATGCTTATTGAATCCCCTACCAAGCATTGCTTGTTGAGATATTGTAAATGTTGCAATATCTCAGATATAGGGATGGAGAGTTAGGAGCTGAAGACGATAGAAGACTTGAAGAGAATAATCTTCAAGGTATACCCTTGAAGACATGTATTTTGCTTTGTTGAGAGTTTTATGATATGGTGAGCTTGAGTTTTGGATTATATAATTTGGACAAGTATTGTAATAGATTTGGCTGTACTATGAACCACTGGATGGATTCTGAAATTTAATGAATGTCTATTCCTTCAATGGAATTTTATCTTGTATAGCTTTTCCTTTTACAAACATAGACCACTTTGAGTTAAAGTTGGGAATCATACAATTGCTCCCCACTTTTTATGGTCGAGACTAAGAAGACTCCTACCTACATATTAAGGAGTTCCTTGGTATTTTCATCGCATTTGTGTTCCATAATTTTTAGGATGATTCCATTAGGCTTAGACTATTCCCATTCTCACTAAAGGATAAAGCCAAATCATGGCTTAATTCCTTGTCGATTGGTTCCATTAATACATGGGCCCAATTGTTTAGAAAGCTTTTCAACAAGTTCTTCCCTGTTCACAAGACAAATGCCCTTCGTTGTGAAATTATTAATTTCCAACAAAGGGATGATGAACAATTCTATGAATGTTGGGAATGATGGAATGAATTACTGTAGAAATGCCTACATCATGGGTTCCAAAAATGGCAACAAGTTTAATACTTCTATCAGGCACTAAGGCCTCAAAATAGAAAAATGGTAGATGTAATGAGTGAAGGGGTCCTCATGTTAAAGAATGCAAGTGAGGCTTTAGAGTTCTTTCAAACTCTAGTAGATAATTCTTAGCAATGGGATTATCCAAACATAAGAGAGAGAAATAACCAGGCCCCTAAGAGAGGGGGTCTTTATGAGATAGGAGTGCATACTAATCTATCCCATAAACTCGACTATGTACTATCAAGAATGCATAAGTACGATGGTAGAGCAGACAAGCTTGAAACTATGTTTCGATCCATTATGCCTATCACATCTCTTAAAACTCCACAAGAGCTTTGTGCTATCTATTATAGCCTAACCCATATCACTACATCATGTCCATCAAATAGAGTGCTGAAATATTACCTTGTTGGCCAAGTGATTGCATATTACCAACCTAACAATAACATGTATTCAGAGACCTACAACTCTGGATGGGCTAGGCATCCTAACTTTTCTTAGTCAAAGAATAACTACTAAGGGGTGCCATCTGTGAACCCCCTAGCTAAAACTTTCCTCATAAAGATATAGTTCCCCAACAATCACTTGGCTTCAAACAACGTCAGCAACAAAATAAACCATCTTTTAGGGAAAACATTCAGACCAAAAAATTTTAAAATAAATTTATGACACTAAAAAGTTCTTACACCAATTACAAAATTATATTAAACATTTAGCCCATATCAACTCTCAAGCCATAGCTGAGTAAGATATGCAGGTAAGCCAATTATCAGCTAAACTACATAATAAAGGAAAGGGTCAATGCCCTAGTCAAACCGTCCCTAACCTGAAGGTCAATTTGGGATAGGAGCAAGTTCTTAAAACCTTAACCCTCATGAGCATGCCAAGTCTATAAGCACCCTTAGGAGTGGTCATTAGATAGATAACAAAGTAGGCAAGCTAAGGAAATTGTAGAGGAGAAAGAGGTAACCAAAACATAAGATAAAGAGAAAAGATAGAAAACCGCTGTAAAATATATAGTGGTGGCACCCCTTGTCCCTAAAGCCCCTTTTCCTCAATTACTAAACAAGAATAGAGAAGGAACAAACTTCAACTAGTTAATGGTTGTATTTAAACATGTCCAAATCAATATTCCATTGCTCAATACAATTAAAGACATCCCCACCTATGCAAAGTTCTTAAAAGAGCTCTACATAAGAAAAATAAAGCTAAATGTACAAAAGGAAGCTTTCCTCACCAAGCAGTTAAGGTCTTTGATTCAACACAAGACCCCACCAAAGTTTAGAGACCCATGGTGTTCTACCATTTCCTGTGTTATTGTAGATCATGTCATAAATAGGGCATTACTTGACCTAGGGGCAAGTGTTAACTTGTTGTCATACTCTGTCTATCCGAAACTAAGACTCTGTGAGTTAAAACCAACCACCACTATGCTACAATTAGTTGATAAATCTATCAAAATGCCTTGTGGTTTTGCGTAAGATACCCTATCTCTGACAGCACTTGGGTTAGCCCTATTTAGGTTGTACCCACGAGGTCTGGGATCATAGTAGTAAAACCTAAGGATAATGAGATGCTACCCACTTGCATGACCACCGAGTAGAGAGTTTGTGTTGACTACTGTAAATTGAATGTGGTCACAAGGAAAGATCACTTTCCTCTACCCTTCATTGACCAAATGCTAGAAAGGTTAGCCAAACATAGTTATTACTATTTTGTAGATGGCTACTTTGATTATAACCAAATTCCTATAGCACCCAAAGAATAGGCGAAGACCAACTTCATCTTCCCTTATGGAACCTTTGCTTACCAACGTGTGCCTACTACATTTCAAATGTGTATGTTCAGAATTTTCTCTAATATAGTAGAAAAGTTTCTTGACGTGTTTATAGATGACTTCTCAGTATTTGATTCATCATTTGATGAGTGCTTGCACCACTTAAAAGTTAGGTATAGCAAGGTGTCAGGAGAAAAGTCTTGTTTAAAATGGGGAAAAGTGCCATTTATGGTACAAAGTGACATAGTTTTAGGCCACATAATATCACCCAATGGGATAGTAGTCAATAAGGAAAAGGTGGATTTGATAGCCAACCTTCCTCCACCAAGGATAGGGAAAGCAATCTACTCCTTTTAGGACATGGTGGCTTCTACAAATGCTTTATCAAGGATTTTAGCAACATTTTCAAGCCTCTCTATAATTTACTTACTAAGGAGATCATTTTTTACTTTGATGAAGACTGTAAGAAAGCATTTGAGCAAATCAAGGCCAAGATGACTTCTACACCCATTATTCGACTACTAGATTGGAACACACCATTTGAGATAATATGTGATGCATCAAATTATGCCATTGGAGCTTATTTGGGGTAGCACATTGATAAAATTTCCTGTGTAATATATTATGCTAGTACAACACTAAATAAAGTACAACTCAATTATTCAACCACAGAGAAAAATTTGTCAGCTGTAGTGTTTACTTTGGATAAGTATAGACCTTACTTATTAGTGTCTTAAGTTATAGTGTACTCGGATCATATGACTTTAAAGTACCACCCTTCTAAAAAGGATGTTAACTTTGGTTGATCTATTGGATACTACTATAAGAGTTTGACTTAGAAATTCGAGATAAGAAAGGTTCCAAAAATATTGTAGTAGATCACTTATCCAGGTTGCTAGTGGAGTAGACTAGCGATCACATGCCTATAACTAAATCCCTCCTAGATGAACAATTATTGCCTATTTCCCAGTTGCCTTAGTACCGTAATATTATTAATTATCTTATTACAAGACAAATGCTAATCATTAGACAAAACAATATAAGAGGAAATTTTTTACTGAGGTTAGATATTGTACTTGCGAAGACTCATACTTATTCAAGTATTGTCCCAATCAGGTGATTAGGAGATTCGTGCTCGGTAGTGAGAATAATAGGATCATCTCCTTCTATCATGATCATGCATGTGGGGGTCATTTTAGCTTGAGAAAGACAACTGCAAAAATTTTGTAGTAGGGTTTTTATTGGCCTACCATATTTATGGATGCACATGCTTACTACATAGCATGTGTGAGGTGTCAAAGATTAAGTAGTTGTGAAGGAGACATATGATATCCTTAAACCTAATCCTTGTAGTAGAACCACTTGATGTTTGGGACATAGATTTTATGGGACCCTTTCCTATTTCTTTTGGGAATCTTTACATCCCAATGGGAGTGGACTACATGTCCAAGTGGCTAGAGGCTATACCCTGCAAAACCAATAACCACAAAGTCATGGTAAAATTCTTAAAAGAAAATATTTTTGCAAGGTTTGGTACTCCAACAACCATAATAAGTGATGGCCAAAAACACTTTTTTAATAAAGTGTTAAGAATTTAATGAAAAAGTATGGTGTCAACCATAAGATAGCTACCCCATACCACCATTAGACCAGTGGCCAAGTAGAGGTATCCAATTAGGAGATCAAGCAGATTCTAGAGAAGATGGTCCATCCAAGTAGGAAAGATTGGTCTATGAGACTTAATGATGCTTTGTGGGCTTATTGTATGGTACATAAAACCCCAAAAGGAATGTCACCTTATCGCTTGGTTTATAGAAAGGCTTGCCACTTAGTAGTAGAGTTAGAGCACAAGGCATATTGGCTATCAAAAAGCTCAATTTTGACTTAGAATCTACCAGGACCCATTAGAAGCTCCAACACAATGACTTGGGATAATTGAGGAAAGATGCATATGACTTGGTATGATTATACAAATACCTGATGAAGGTTACACATGATCACCAAATCTTAAGAAAATCCTTCACAGCTAGACAAAAGGTCTTATTGTATAACTCTAGATTGCATCTCTTCCAAAGCAAACTCATATCTAGATGGACAAAACCTTATATAGTATACACAGTCTATCCTCATGGGGCCATTGAGATTGAGAAGGATGGAGAAATCTAAAAAGTCAATGGTTAGAGGTTAAAACCTTTCCTAGAGATGCCTAATCCTAAGATTGATGAGATATTGTTAGAGGCACCTCATTACCATGACCATTCTTAGATTACCACTTCAAGAACCCTTGCAGAGTACCATCATTGCACTCATCACATTTTAGCACTCCCTGGGAGCCAACCCAAATGTTTTTAAAATCTCCATCTCCTACATCTTTCCATTATCATATAGAATGCTATGTTTTCAAACATTGGGAACAAAGTTTCATTCATGTTGGGGGTGTAGATGCATATAGTGATTTTGAATTTTTGTGAGCTTTTCAGAAAATTTAAAAAAAAAATTCTGAAAAAGTTCCCTTACTGTGACAAGAACTGGTCTTCAGAATTTAGTAATTCTATTATTTTCACCTCTTAATGGGAGTATATATGATTAGTTTTACATATTAATCATGTGTTGAACCATTTTATGAAAGTAAATTCTCAAAAACCATTTACACACAATACATAGTCAAGATTAATAGAGAGGTATGACTTAGAGACCCTAAGGAAAATAAGTGAAGACTTATAACCCAGTGAATTTAGAGACTATCTTCTTTTAGGGATTTATAAGTAATTCCATAGTTTTCTTCAGCATACATAACTTAGTGTGATCATGTTATCTTTGTTTTGGTTAATTGTCAAGAATAAATGAGAGTAATAGCATTATTTAAATAAAAAATTTATTGAATCTGAAAGGCTTTAGGAAACCTTGGAAATGACATAGGCCATTCTTGTTCAGTCCAGAGACATAAAGCCTACCCAATATATATAGACCACTAGTTAGCCCTTTTAAGCCTATTACTAAGCCTTTCTTTCTTAACTTCACTCACCTTAACCCATAAAAAATAGTAAAATAAATAACCATTACCCATTTTCAAATTGAGTAGAGTTAGTAGAAAAGTTAAAAATAGGACAAAAAGTCAAAGAAGTGAGAAAATTAGTAGTCTTTCTTCCAAACAAGCCTAAAGGAAAATCATTTCAAGAAAACCAAAAAGTGTCCTAACAGATATTCATTGAAGACCTCTACTCAATTTTGGACCTTTAAAATCCTTATACCCTTCTTTATAGAACTCCACCCAAACCTATGTTTCATCCTAGTTAAATATCTATGGATCTTAGGTGGAACATAGCATTAAAGAGGAGATAAAAAGAAGGAATTAAGGTAAGATACCCCTAATATTCTTTGTAATGACATCCCCTCTTAAGGATCACTTTCCTTTGTCTCTTTAACACTTAAAAATTTATCATCATCATCATCAAGGCCACATGAATCTTATTCCTCCATTCCACTCTATTAAATACCATGGCTTTATTTAGTCCCAAAGTTTTTAAATCTTTCCTCACCACTTCTATCCACGTTCTTTTGGGCCTTGCCCTTGCCCTTTTAGAACCTTCTACTTGTATTGCCTCACTCCTTCTAACTGGTACCGTTGTTGGTCTCCTTTAAACATGTCTAAACCATCTAAGTCTAATCTCCCTCATCTTGTTACCTATTGGTGCTACCCCTAAATTTTCTCTAATATTTTCATTTCTAATTCTATCTTTTCTTGTCTTACCACTCATCCATCTCAACATCCTCATTTCTACGACACTCATCCTATGAGTATGAGGTTCCTTAATTGCCCAACACTATGATGCATAGAGCATGGCTGGCCTTATAGCCATCCTTTAGAATTTTTCCTCTAGTTTGAGTGGCAACTGCTAATCACATAAAACACCTGATGCACATCTCCATTTGTTCCAACCCGCTTGGATTCTCTGGGTAACCTCTCTCTCAATCTCTCCACTCTCATGGATCAATCATACTAAGTATTGAAAGTGGTCTTTCATGGGGACCTCTTGGTTATCAATCTTGACTAGTGTTCCACTCCTACTCTCCTTGCTAAAATTACATTCCATATATTCTGTCTTAGTTCAGCTAATTTTAAATTCGTTAGATTTTAATGCTTCTCTTCATAACTCTAGCTTTATGTTTACACCTTCCCTTGTCTCATCAAGTAGGACTATATCATCTACAAATAGCATGCAGCAGGGAATCTCCTCATGCAGATGTTTTTTTAACTCATCCATAACTAATGTTAAAAGGTATGGACTCAATGCCAATCCTTGGTGCAATCCGACAGTGACAGAAAAATCACTAGTCATGCCACTAGTGGTCTTAACATTTGTTATCGCTCCCTCATACATATCTTTAATTATGTCTATACACCCCTGAGAAATCCCTTTACACCCAATACCCTCCATATTAACTCTCTAGGGTCTCTATCATAAGCTTTCTCTAAGTCTATAAAGACCATGTGGAGGTCTTTTATCCTCTCCCTATATTTCTCTACTAATTGTCTTAGTAAGAAAATAGCTTCCATGGTAGACCTCCCAAGCATGAAACCAAACTGATTTTTCATATACACTTGTTTTATGTCATAGCCTCTTCTCAATCACTCTTTCAAAAAGTTTCATGGTGTGGCTCATAAGTTTGATCCCTTGATAATTAGTGCAGCTCTAAATGTCTCCTTTATTCTTCTAGATTGGTACAATAGAGCTTTTCCTCCACTCATCAGGCATTTTCTTTGATTTTATAATCTTGTTAAACAACTTGGTCAATCAAACTACCCCAATATCTCCCATATGCTTCCAAACCTCTATTAGTATACCATCAGGCCCCATGGCCTTTCCTGATTTCATCTTTCTCAAGGCCTCTTTTACTTCAAGTATTCTAATCCTACGTTCATATATATAATATCCAATGTTATTTAGATTTATAGTATTTTCAATCCCTATATTCTCAGGGACATTGTCATTTAACAATTTTTGAAAGTATGTTTCCCACCTTTGTTTGATCTCATCATTTTTTACTAATACCCTTTGATCATCGCTTCTAATGCACCTAACATGCTCTAAGTCCTTACCCTTCTATTCCCTTATTTTTGCAAGTTTAAACACATCTTCCTCACCTTCTCTTGTTCCTAGTCTATTATAGAGCTCATCATATGCTTTGAGTTTTCATTATTTCTAATCTTCTACCATGCTTTAAAAAGCATTCATTTTTGTTTAATAGCTTTTTGCACTTTTTCATTCCACCACCATGTTTCCTTTGTTAATAGCCTTTTGCCTTTAGATACTCCTAAGACATCTTTTGTCACTTTCTTAATGGACTCAGCCATATTAGTCCACATGTTATTTACTTCTGTTTCATAGTTCCAATTTCCTTCTACCATCAACTTATTTTTGAATGAGGTTATTTTATCTCCTTTTAAGTTCCACCACTTAGTTTTTGGATATGTATTAAGTTCAATTCTTTTACTCCATCTTTTGATATGAATATCCATAACCATTAACCTATGAACACTTAATAACCTTTAAAAGTGGACTTCATAGGATAGGTTATATGACAAAGCAAAATTGAGGATATTCTTCCCCATCTCGTTTCGTTCACCTATAACATACCCTCCATGTATTCTATCATATCCTTCCTTATCTTTTCCTATATGGCCATTTAAGTCTGCTCCTATAAATATCCCCTCAATGTTGGGAATTTCTTACATGACTCCCTCCATATCTTCCCAAAACTGTCTCTTGATTATATCTTGTAACCCTACTTGTGGTGCATATGCACTTAAAAATTTATATGAACCATTAATTTGTTGAATCTGATCACATAATGAAAGAAATATGTTTAAACCCTTATCTGAGAGCTTAATTTCTAAGAGTATATCTATGAGGATTTGAGGTGAAGACATATTTCTAATGGAATTTAAGTATATCTAGTTAGAAGTCATGACTTATATGGCCACACACATACATGCACTCCTAGAAATAACCTGAATGAAATATCTTTAGTATGTGTATGATTTGTAAAATTGTTAATATTCTCCATAAGTTGTGAAAAACTAGTAGAGTGCTAATGAATGAGGATTCTCTGAGATAAAATAGGGTATTCGCATGTTTTACTCAGGACTAGCATTATGTGTTCTACTTATTGATGTTAAGGAAACATGTGCCAAACTTGGCACACATCCTTGATCTGGAACCATTTGAGTTATAGCTAGATCTCACTTTGCAGGAGTGGCCAAGATGAATCTTAGATAGGAAGGATAGGACCTTGTGAACCAAGACGATCCCCCTCATTAAGGTTTTGTGGCAACAACACTCAAACAAGTTGACCGCTTGGGAGATCGAGAGCAAAATATGATAGAAGTTTTTTGGAATTCTTTAGATTTGGACATATTGACACAATCTCAAAATAAAATTTTTGTAGTGTGAAGAGTATAATGTCAGTAATTATGTACACTCCATAAATTATAAATATAATTAACAAAAACAAATGGAGTCTGTTTTTTCACTCACTCTCTCACTTCAATTTACTACTTTTCATTCTCTTTCTCACTCTACAAAAGAACTAATCATATTAAAGGAAAGTGATTGAGAGTGTAAGGACATGATGTGGATGGAATAGGGAGAAGTAGGAGATTCATGTGTAGTCTATGTAGTAAATGTTGAATAGAGCAAGGCTTAGGTGGAAAAGGCCTAGAGGCATAGGTTGAAGTGGTAATATCTTGACAATTGGAGCACTCTAATACCATTTTTCTATGAATTAGGTTAAGGAAATAAAGACATAGATGATTAATAATATGAACTAAGATATGATAGACTAAGTTATAGATGTCAATGGGGCGAGTAAGTTGGAAAAATGAGAATACAACATCAGAAAAGGGTATAAAAATGACAAAACAATTTTAACCTTTCTTGTAGGATGGCCTTTGCTAGCATGAGAGACCAAGCCATGAAATGAATAATGTAATGTAAAGTATAACATGAGGTTAACCATGATGCTTCCTTTCTTAGGTAAATGCTTCTTGCACAAGGGAGAAGATCCACTGCTAGAGCTGGTGTGAAAACTAAAGAAAGTTGGGAAAAACTAGCCTACTGAAGAAGCATTTTGGCTGGGAAAGAAGAAGGCAAAAGGAGAACAAGGAAGAAGACAGCTATAGTGGAAAAGCACTACATCTCTAGGTACTGGTTTTCAACATTTGGTGCAAGAAAAACTAGATGCTAATAACAGAAATTGGAGGCGATTCCAAGAGCTAGGAGATTGTAGGAAGTTATTTAATTTGTGCTTTGTATATTCTCAAATATTAGGAGCTTTAGGAACTCTAAAAATGATGTTTTGTCTTCGAATTTTTAAATGCTTAGTAGCTTAAATCATTGTGGTGATAGCATGTGCAAAACCTAGATTTTTTGCTAGTAATTCTTAATGCATGTTAATGGATGTGAAAATACAGTAGTACAGAGTTATGATATATAAAAATTTCTACATGAATGAATGTAGAATGTTTACAAACATTAGAAAATCTCAACTTCTTGCGAAGATTGCTTGTCATGGAGGGAAGCACAAAGTAAATTCCATCTAAGAATGCCCTTGTGTTCCACCATGTTAAGATTGAATTTGTTTGTTATATTGTGGAATGTCCTAATACATTAGATTGGCATGCTAGGGGTTAGATTTTTTTAGAATGTAGTGGAAACTAGCATGCTCAAAGGGCTAAGGAAAACATGCAATTTCCTACACAATTGTGTAGAGGACTAGGATTCATTTGATCCCCTTTAGCAAGATAGAATTTCTGTTATAGCTAGATGTAATGCATTACTTTTTGTATGTTCTAGACAATGGATAGTCTATCTATGATTCATGATCATTTCCTCCAAGTTTGGATAGGTTTTGGTCTAAAACTATGCACATTTCATCACTCATCCCTTTCTTGACCTATAGCTATATGTGAACTGGTTACTATCATTTTGGAGTACCGATGCCTTAATTTCATGCTTTACAATTAAATCTATCAGTAACCATACAAACACAATCAGCAATTTCTTAAGATAGTGTATTGGTTAAGCCTGACTAGCAAGTAGAAGAACTTGCCTTTGTAGGACCTACAGGGAGGCATCCAGTAAGTGGCTTGGGCCACTATCTTGAGGTCTTTTCTTGAAGTGTTTCTGGATATATATTACATCCATCATGTGGTGTAAATTATAGTACTAATTGTCTTTTCAGTGTTGAAAGAAAAATACAAGATTATAGTTGATGCCTAAAATAGTTTGTATAGAATGTAAATAGGACGCACAAAAATGTGTTAATCTTGTTCCTAGCTGAGACATGGGGATGTCAAAAACTAGTTGTCATATAAACCTTAAAACACCCATCTAAATGTTCTATACATTTGATTATTGAAAATTATTAATTATCAAACCTTTGTATCCCCATAAATTAGGACTCTAAATTCTTTAGGTAAAATCTAACCTAACAGTAGATAACCATTTTCCCTAAACCACTAGCACTAGTTACACTATAGCATAGGAATTAGTGTAGAAAAGTTGATGTTCAAAGTCCTACCCTAAGAAAGTGACTGATAGAAAATGAAACTTCTTCACTTCATAACTCTGTAGGTTGAACAAACATAAGAAAAGGCTGAAATGTTAGGTCATGTGAGAAGAAACTTGGAACGAGAAAGATATATGTAACTATTCATTAAGTTTAGGTCTTCATAAAAACCATGAACATATGTGATATTTTTAACCTAGCAACAATTATCCTTAAGACAACCAGCAAAGAGAGGAATACTTGACATAACACATCATGATAAAACATAAGATAAAGGAGAAGAATTTAGAGTATAAGCTACTAAGAAGAGATGACCTAAAAGAAATCAAATTCACCTCATTCCTAAAAACTAGCTAAGTAGCACATGATATGTATTCTTATAACTTATCATGAAAACTCCCTCTCTAATCTATCAAATTTAGAAATGGGTGATTCATGGAAAATAAGTACTTGATCTTGCATCAAAAGTGTATCCAGTCATGCATTTTGAAATAAATTTAGGACATATGCATTTTAAAATATCAATGCATTGATTCCTCCAATAAGAGGTGCATGTTTTTGAGAAACTTATGGAAATCATGTGGTAGCCTACTTAGGCTATGGATTTCAAGGCCATTGTACCTTTGAAATTAAACATATTTTGAATGGATTTTAGAAAGGGATTTGAAAAGGTACTTCAAATACGTCTACCAATTTTGGTAGATGATTTGGGTAGGTGTTAGAATGAGCAAGTGTACGTCCCATGGATGAATTGTGTAAGAGCTCAACAAAGCAACTATAAGTCCTAGAGACACTATGCTAAGAGGAGATGGTGGCATATGTGGACTAACTAAGTCCTAGCTTGATCGGAGCTTAATTCAGGAGTAGGTTTCTCGGGGATGCACCCAAGGTGTAATCAATAACCCCATGAGAGCCGGTGAGAGCCTGTGTGGTATCGATGACAAACATAATGGCGATTGTAGTTGCCCATGATGACAATAGCACCCTATGAGCATAGGTGTCTAGTTTCAATTATGGACATGTACAGACATGTCAATCATTACCTTGAGAGTCTATACTTGTCTACCATGGCTACACCATATGCTGCCGCCCCATTGGTAGGACAATAAGCCACCATCCTGATGGTAGTATTGTATGTCACCAAGTTTTCATAGTTTTGGGTTTAGCTTGATTCGATGCTTAGTTTTGATGTGCATCCTTAGCCGATGATTTTTGCTCTCAAAATCATGAGTATCTTTTGCTTTTGTTGGACCATTGGTTTACTAAATATTGATTTATGAATTATTAGACTTTTGAGCATCTTACGTGACTTGCATAAGCATATCCATAGAATCTTGAATATTATATTTTCCTCCAAGGATGTAATGCAATTGTTTGTACTCAAGATAAATTGAAAATTTTCATAGAATGAATGTTTTTACTTACATATAGAAGTGTAGAAGTAAGCACATGATAATCTTATGAATTGACATAACTCATATAGATTTTCCTTGATAGACTCATGAATGGTTAGAACTAGTAAACGCACACACATAAATGTATAGTATTAGTTGCCGGTGGGCTGGCTACATTAGGCTTTTCCCTAGTGAGCAGTTACGCTCACCCCATAGTCCAACATTTTTTAAGAGAGAGCTAAGGTAGGTCAAGCACCAAAGAGGAAAGAAAAGTGAAGCAGGTGGACATTTGATTCACGGATGTACATGCTAAGTGTATTTAGACTTTTGATAGCTTCTTGTTATGTTATAGGCTTTTCTTATGGGAATTGATGTATATGTTAGGGTTGACATTGTATCAAATTGTAATATTTAGGTTACAGTTTCGCTGTGAAGTTATTGATAGCAGTTAGAGTGGTGAACTACAAATCCTATGGCATGCAACTCTAATCCCTTTAACATACACTTTACCTATTTTAATTATATATGGAGATTTTCAGGAAGTAACACTTGACTTGTAGAGTGATATTCACAAAGTACCTGTACATGTGAATGTAATTAGAAACTTTCACAACTAATATTCATTCAATAAAAAAACTAATGCAAAATTAGAATGATTGAATCTAGGAAACATAAACAACAGAAACTTATTAACAATGAAAATTTTCTAAACTAATGATCTCCTAAACCTTAAACTTTCAAGAACTAAGTTAGAAACTTTTTAAACTAACATAAGATGTAAAATAAATAATTAATGAAATATAAATTTAACCTAAGCAAAGAATCAATTAACAATTTAGACATGAACTTCAAGCACCACGCACATGACCATGAAAGTATGTGCATGTTTCATAGAGTGAAAGATGGCCAGAAATTATGAATTAAAAGCTAATTAACATACAAAATAATCAACGTTCTTACTAAAATAACTAAAAAGCTAAATGGGTTCCTAGGATTTCAAGCAAACAGTGTATAGACTGCTGGACATTGCACATGAAACATGAGATGCATGGTGTATATGAAACTCAAATCAAGTAAGGCATGGAAAGCCATTTATGAAGGGCTTTTCATGGAATAGAATACTAAAGAATTGAAGTACCTCAATGCTAGAAATAAACAGTAACCATGCTCCTCAAATAAGTTTATAGATTAACTTGAAAAGTACATCAAAATTGGTGCACATACAAATATATAACAAGGCTAGAAATTATGCACTTTTCTAATGCTTATAACTTGATTCAAAGCAAGAATTAAACATATTCCAGTACCCTCAAATTACTCTAACATATGATACATGTAGAACCCAAAGAGAATTCAAGAGAATGAAAATATGAAAGAACATGAAGATGGAAGTTTAGAACAAGAAAAATGTACCTAGATCTAAGCTATAAACAAGGCAAAGAAGGAGGAACATGAAGGATCGAAGCTACTATTCTCTTGGATGTCACTACTAGAGAAGAAGTGACTTTGATCTTGAAGGATTTAGCAAGAAAAACAAAAGATAAATAATTCAGTAAGAAAGCAACATCATGAAAGTAAGTAAGAAAGCAACATCATGAAAGTAAGGTACAAAGTACCAACCTAGCATTGAAGTGCAAGAAGAAAGGAGAAGAATGAGGAATGCATGGAACACCAAAGAGAGGCAACCAATGGAAGGAGGTGTGGAAAATCCTAGGTTGCTAGTTTTTTATGTGGCCTTTGGGATATATGTAGATGTTTTGTACTACTAAAAGGCATCTGAGTGAGAAGGAAAGAAAGGGCAAAAGCTAGGAAAGTGTAAGATATCATAGCATAAAGTGATCGTAGCAAAAAGTTTGGTGGCTAAATGGAAATAGGAAAGGAGGTAGAAATCTAGGTCAACCAAAGAGAAAATAATATGGAGGCAAGGTGGGACCCGCCTATTTTTTAAGGTGAGGAGTATCCACCTTGCTCCCATGTGTGGAAATCCCAAGGGGGTGATGTGGAGGAAATAGGAATGAAGATAAGAAGGAAAGAGGACTTGGTGGAAGGGGTGCAATTAGAAGGGGGAGGCTCCTCTTTATTATGAAAGTGGCATGGAACTCCCCTCCTCAAGGGTGTTTCACACGGAATGACAAGAAAGAGAGAGAGCAGGGAGGGAGGAAAGAGAAAAAGAAAAGGAAAGTGACTTAGTTTGTTTCTTTATTGGTCCATTGATAAGTGTTTTATTTTGCCTAAATTACCTAATTAGTTACCCATGTGTTGTAACTTATAGGGATAAAGTAGGGTTTTAGACCAAAATTCTTAACACATGCATGTTTGACCTATTGACTCAAAATTTTGATATTTTGTAGGCCCAAAGTCTAATCTTAAGTAATTATGTAATTAATCATAATTTTCTAGGATTTAACTAAATTTTTTTTCTTCTAAAGAAGAGAGATGATGATCCAAAGGCTAAGATCGATCAGGATGAAATTGAATATTAAGGTCAAAAGATCGAGTCAAAGCTTAAAAGCCATCAATCCAAAGGTCAAGATCATCTTAGGGCAAAACAATGGATGAAATTAAAGGAGCTAAAGGTGGCCAAAGTGGGCCCATGAAGTAAGCCATGCATTCTCACCACCTTTCCATAGAAGTCATGTAAGCCACCTTAGCCAAAGTCAAGACATGAAAAAGGTGATAAGCTAAGGAATTCAAGTCAAACCATTCAAGCCACTCAAGGCAAGGGATGCAGTCATAAAGCCAAGCTAAGAGAGCCATCTAAGCCAGCCATGAAGCCTAGCCAATAGAGCCCTCAAAGTTAGACATCAAAGCCATTAAGCTAAACTAAATGGAAGGCTAGGATTGGACGAAAATAAAAAGGATTATCCATGAGATTCTAAGAGATATTTTGAAGAGAAGGAAAAATTCATTAGGATAAGTTGGGATGTAGGACAATAGGAAGGGACCCTTATATTTTTCATGTTTTTCTAACCTTTCTTCTCTTAAATTGTCCATTGTTACTTGTTTGTTTTTTAATCCATGCTTAGTTACTAGCCTGATTTTCTTGTTGGTTAGCTTTAAGTTTAGTTTCATAATCCATTGATTTAAAAGCTATAACTCTTTGGTAGTGACAACCAAAAGAGTTAGCTATTAGATTAAAACCCTTTTTCCTTCAACTTATCTTCTTTATTGATTGTTCCTTGTTTCCCTTGATTTTACCTTGTTGACTTGCCTTCAACTTCTAAATTTTCCTTGCTTATTCCTCAAGGAAACAAGTCAATTCATCCCTAGTAGTGATATCCAAGGGAAGAAGTGACTTAAGTTTTTTATTTCCCACTTTGCATTTTTTACGGTTTTTCTACCATCAAGGGTACATTCCTCAATTTATGTTAGATCTATCAAAATAAATTATGGATATTACTTTATTTCAAAATTATTTCATCATTACATTTGATCCCCAAGATCTAATCATCTTAGATCTTGAAGATCATGAAAATTAGAAGCTTAATTGCTCGAAACAAAAAGTTTCTTGAAGAATTTTATTAATTTTATGATTGCAGAAGAAAATAGACATTATAAGCTTTTCATAGCTTTTTTTATTATCTTAATTTGGAGTTCAAATGACTCCGTAATTGAACTTTGAAGTTCACAGTCATTTTGAGAGTCTATATTTGATCTGGGCCTAGTAGAATGGACGGTCCTGATTAAGTTGGGAGGCGGGTCTAGTAGGGCAGAGCCCGCCGCTTTCTCTTCACTAGGACGCAAGGGAAAACGCACTGCTTAGGACCACATCGCTCGGTACATTGTTCTGGAAGAACATCATCGCACGTGGAGACGGTCCCATAGGGCACATTTCCTTGCTACATTTCGTTGCGGTGTCCTGGGATCTAGATCTTGTAAAGGAGATCAAAAAGTCAGTTTTGGACCATCCAATCAATCCCCCTTCAATCAAAGGCGCAAAACTTGATGAAATTTCCTAAAAATTATACTGTAAGGGTTTTGGACCCTTTTGGATCTATTGGATAATCAGATTTTCCATCTGAGCCCTCCATCATATAGAAATGAAGGGCTCTTGTCCTTACTTGATTTTTATAATTTTTAACCTAAAATTAATTTCAAAAAAATAAAAATTATATAAACTAACATGAAATAAGTATGGGAAGAGTTTTCACCTACTTGATTGGAGAAAAACATAGGTTTTGTAGCCCAATTTTAAAGAAATATCCCGTAATTGATAAGATCGCTCAATAACCGCTTGTTTTGTGATTTCCTATTGATTGCACCATTGGATCTTGAAATTTCTCTAATAGTTTTGTAGATATGATGGCCTAGGACAATGTGAATGGTGGGATTGGTGAGTTTTGATTTGGAGTAGAGTACCTAATTGAATTTAGGTCTCTTGTTCCAATCTAGAAAGAGGAGAGAGAAAGTAAAAGAACAGAGTTTTTTGGGAATTTTGGAAATGAATCTAGATCTGCTTTTTTAGGGAAAGCAAGATAATTTCATGGTATTTTTAATGAACATTTTTGGAAGATTTTTGGGGCAGGGGGGGTTATTTATAGGTGTTTTTGCATTTTTTATAATTATTTGTAATAATTATCTTTTAATTCTTTTGAATATTAAATTAACATTGGATCCTCCTCTACCACCACATTTTCCACTATCATATGATAGTTGTTTTCCCACTTATTACATGTTTTCTGGTCGTTGGATTCATTTGTGGTCCCCACAGAGGTGTGTAAGGACCATTTTGCCCTTTTATGGAGAAAAATTCGTTTTATTCCCTTGAACTCGGAATTGAGTGTACATAGTGGCGTTGGAATCAAAATTTTTGAGAAAATTCTAAATATTGAAGTCTTAGATCTCGGTTGTAGGTAAAATTACCATTTTACCCTTTTATTCATAAAAATAGAGAAAATTATGGAATTTTCATTTTAACTCGAAATTGAACGTACTTAGTGTCATTTCGATCAGTTTTTCGAGTACATTCATAATTTCTAAGTTTTAAATTATGGTTTAATATATATAAAAAGAGAATTTCCAATAACCTAATATTCCAGTCTAAAATTTCTGAAAACTCAAACTTTATTGCTTTTCTCAATCAATTTACAATAATTGGGGTTATTACAATCTTCCCCCTTACAATAATTTCATCCTCAAAATTTGTAATACAATAACTTAATCAAATAGATTAGGGTGTGTCTTCCTCATTTCTATGTCTATTTCCCACGTGGCTTCCTCAACAGAGTGATACTGCCACAGGACTTTGACTAGCAGAATTGTTTTGGTCTTTAACTTCTATTCCTGACAGTCCAAGATCCGTATCGCCTTCTCTTCAAAGGTTAGGTATAGCTTTAGCTCTTCTGGCACCCTTTGAAGTACATGAGTGTCATCTGGTAGGTATTTTCGTAGCATAGATGCATGAAAGACACTATGTATTTCTAAGAGTTGGGGTCGTAAGACTAATTTGTAAGCTATTGGACCAACTCTTTCTAGGATTTCAAATGGACCGATGAATCTAGGACTGAGTTTTCCTTTGCTTTCAAACCTCATTACTATTTTAACTGGTGATACTTGCAAAAATACATGCTCCCTCACATCAAATTTCCAGTTTCTATGTCTTTTATCTGCGTAAGTCTTCTACCGACTGTGTTGTTAACAACCTCTTCAGTATCAATCTAACCTTGTCTATACACTATTCCACTAGTTCTGACTTTATTAGCTTTCTTTCTCCAACTTCACTCCAACAGGTCAATGCTTCATATGGTGCCATACCAATACTTGCTTGAAAACTATTGTTATACGTGAATTCTAGTAACGGAAGGTGTTCATCCCAATTCCCTTTCCAATCTAATGCACATGCTCTGAACATATCGTCTAAAGTCTGAATACTCCTTTCTTATTGACCGGCTATTTGGGGGTGAAATGTTGTACTGAATTTAAGTGAGGTTCCCAAGGCTTATTGTACACTCTTCCAACATCTTGAAGTAAATCTTCCATCCCTATCAGAGATGATGGATAGTGGAATCCCATGAAGACTTACTATTTCTTTGATGTACAACTTAGCTAGACTGTCAACTGACTATTTCTGCCTAATTGGAAGGAAATGTGCTGACTTCGTTAATCTATCTACAATCACCCAAATTATGTCATGACCTACCCGAGTCCTTGGCAATCCTACTACAAAATCCATAGTGATGTTGTCCCATTTCCATTCTGGAAGTTCCAGTCTTTGTAACATTCTAGCTGGTCTTTGGGGTTCAGCTTTTATTTGTTGACAATTTAGACATTTAATCACAAATTCCCCTATTTATCTTTTCATGCCTTCCCACCAAAAGTTTCTTTTCAAATCCTGATACATCTTTGTACCCCCAGGGTGTATGGAAAAATTTGACTGATGGGCTTCTTGTAACAGTTCTTTTCTCAAGTATATATTTAAAGGGACCACCAATCTCTCCAAAAAATGTATACCGCCATCTATATCCTTACAAAATCCTATCCTTTTACACAATTCCTAAGTTATTGTATCTTCTTCTTAGACTTTAAGGACTCTTTCTACAAAACTTGATTTAATGGAGATGTTTGTGAGTACAACTCTTGGCTATGTACTTAATGCATCAGCTACTACGTTTACTTTTCTAGGGTGGTATTGGATGGAAAAATAGTAGTCTTTGATATATTCCATCCATCTTCTTTGTCTCATGTTCAGATCAGCCTGAGGGAAGATGTATTTGAGACTTTTATGATCTATGAATACACTAAATTTTTCCCTATACAAATAGTGTCTCCAAAATTTCAATGCAAAAGCTATAGTTGACAATTCTAGGTCATGTACTAGGTAATTTATTCATGTTTCTTCAATTGTCTACATGCATAAGCAATGACCTTCCCATTTTTCATCAATACACTTCCTAACCCTTTGCCTGAAGCATCATAGTATATTTCATATCCCCCACTTCCTGATGACAATGTCAGTACTAGTGTTGTAGTTAACCTCTTCTTTAACTCTTGGAAACTATTTTCATGCTCTTCTATCGAAGTGAACTGTACCCCTTTTCTAGTTAATGTAGTCAAAGGAAGGGCTATATGGGAAAATCCTTGAATGAATCTACAGCAGTATCCTGCCAGTCCAAGAAAACTATGTATTTTTATTACTGTCTTAGGTTTCTCTCAATTCATTATTGCATCAACCTTGGTGGGGTCCACTTCTACTCCATTCTTGGAAATTACATGACCCAAGAAATTGACCTTCTCTAACCAAAATTCATGCTTACTAAATTTACCAAATAGTTTATGTGTTCTGAGGGTATTTAGTACAATTCATAAGTGTTCTTGATGTTCCTTAATAGTGGTAGAGTAGATCAGTATATCATCAATAAATACAATCACAACTTTATCCAAAAATTCCTTGAAGATTCTGTTCATCAGATCCATAAACACTGCTAGTGCATTGGTCAACCCAAAAGACATGACTAGAAACTCATAATGCCCGTACCGAGTTCTGAATGCTGACTTGGGTATATCTTCATCCTTAATACGCAACTGATGATATCCTGATCCAAGGTCGATTTTGGAAAAGACCTTAGCATATTGGAGTTGATCAAAGAGATCATCAATGTGAGGTAAGGGATACCTATTTTTCATTATGACACTGTTCAACATTCTATAATCAATGCACAATCTCATAGACCCATTCTTCTTCTTCACAAATGTCATTGGTGCTCCCCAAGGTGAACTACTTGGTCTAATAAACCCTTTGTCTAATAATTCCTGTAACTGACCTTTCAACTCGTTCAATTCTATTGGGGCCATCCTATAAGGTGCTTTAGAAATTGGAGTTGTACCAAGAATTACTTCAATGGAAAACTCAATTTCTCTATGTGGAGGTAATCCTAGAAGTTCTTCAAGAAAAACATCTTGGAATTCCCTAACTACTTCAATTTCTGTTATCCTAGGTTGGTCAACATCCAAAGCATCCACTGTTGTTAGAAATGCCTAACATCCCTTAGACATATGTTTAATAGCCTTCATAGCTAATATAATGGATTTGTCCAAGTCATTGTGTTTCCCATATAGTACTAATACTTCCTCACCAGGTATGCTAAATGTCATTTTCTTATTGTGACAGTCCATAACTACCCAACATTTTGCTAACCAGTCCATACCCAGTATGATGTCAAAGTCCACCATGTTTAGTAAAATGAGGTCTGTGTCCATTCTTTTACCCAACACTTCTACAGGTACATTATCCAAGTATTCTTGTAATCTAATTGTTTTTCTAACTAGAGTTGTTACATTTAGATTAAATCCCAAGTTTTTCACTGACAGTTGTATACTAGATGCAAATACACAAGATATAAAGGAATGCATAGATCCACAATCAAACAATACTTTGGAATAGTTTTCAGTTACAAGTAATGTACCTTTAATCACCATATTAGATGGTCTAGCCTGGCTGTCAGTGATGGCGAATACCCTTCCTTGGTGTCGAGGGGTAATTTTTGGTTTTGCCTCCTTAACCGCCAGTGGTTTGATACAGTAGGTGGCGATGTGTCCATACTCCCCGCAATTATGGAACTTGATAAAAAACCATTGTGGTTGTTGTTGTCAAGGTCTAGGGCGCATATTGCCTTGGTGGAATTCTCTGCATCTTGGACATGGTCATCTATTTTGCCCTGGTGCATTGTTCCTTTGATTTCTTTGGGGCTTAAAATTGTTTCAAGGTCTTTTATTCTTTTAGAAGGGCTTTAGATTATAGTTTCCTCCTCCACCAAACTTGGGGGTTTGACTCTTCTTATATTCTTCTTCGAACTTGGAAGCCATTTCCATACATTCCACCAAGGTCGTGGATTTAGTATAAAGTACCTTTACTTTCAGCCTTGGATCCAGCCCTTCTATGAATCAATTAATTGTGTGTGTTTTAGTGTTACACACATGAGTCGCAAATCTCCTTAACTACAAAAATCGTACTCTACCATTGACATATTTCCTTGCCTAAGTTCAAGAAACTCTACTAGCTTTCTTGCTTGTACATGTGAAGGGAAATATTTAAGGTTGAAGACTTCCTTAAATTCCTCCCATGTAGTATCTTCAGAATTTGAGAAGAAGATATTGTTAGCTAATCTCCACTGAAATGTAGCTTCTTATTTTATTATGTAGGTGGAAAATTTAACCTTCAACTCTGGAGGAGTATGCAGTGCACTAAAAGTCCTTTCTAGCTCATATATCCATTCCTCAGCCTTCTCAGCTTCGCCCTTGCCATTATACCCCGTAGCAATCTTTTGAAATCTCTCCATCATTTTGTCAACCTTTTCTAGTGCTAATGGAGACTTTCTAACTTCTTCACTTGGTACAAGGGAGGATTGACCTTGCACCAGTGTGGGAGTATTTGATGTTGGTATTGGTGTATTGTGTCTTACTTTAGGCTGAGCCGAGCCTAAGTACTTGGTATCACTACTGGAGGTGAAGAACTTTGGGGTTGTCGAATGTGAGGAAGAAGGTTCCTCAATACCCATGTGACCATCTTTCCACATTATTCATTGTTAATCTCTCCATATTGTCTTCTAGAGTATTTTGAGTTGTTTACCTTATGACTCTCTTTGGTGGCATATGCTTATAAACCAAAATTTCTATTAGTATTCTATACAACTATTTATATCTTAATCAAAAATTGGATTATCACCTCTCCTTTGAATATAAATGTAATGCACTATGACTGGATGAATGGCTCTGATACCAACTGTGATGACCTGGGTTTTTGTAACACATTTTGTAATACATTTTTCAAAGGCATGGCCCTTAGTAGTAAAAATTTTTTACCAAAACAAAGTAGCACAAATTATTTTCTTTAGAACATTTTTTGAAAAACCCAAGTCATCACCTATACATAACATAAGTAGAAGTTTCGTACAAGATAAAATGCCATTGAAGGAATATACTTTTATTAAATTCCATAATCCATCTAGTGGTTCATAGTACAACCCAAATCTATTACAATATTTGTCCAAATTACATAATCCAAAACTCAAAGCTCACCATACAATACAACTCTCATTGCAATACAGTACTCTCAAACAAAACAAAATACATGTCTTCAAGGGTATACTGTAATAACCCCAATTTTTGTAATTGATTGAGAAAATCAATAAAGTTTGAGTTTCAGAAATTTTGGGCTGAAATATTAGGGTTATTTAGAATATACTTCTTATAAAAGTATAATTAAAGAATAATACATGGACAATTGAAATTAAACTTAGCAAAACCTTCAGAATGACTATAAGCACAACAAATTCTAAATTCGGATGAAAAATCCTTAATTTTCTTCATTTCTTGGACAAAAGAATAAAATAGTAATTTTACCCAAAAATAAAAATCTGAGACATCAAAATTTAGAATGTACTTAGAAATACGAATCCAACTCCACTAAGTACACTCAAATTCAAGATCATGGGAATAAAACCATAATTTTTATACATAAAGGGCAAAATGGTCTTTTTATACCATGTGGGGCCAACTTGGGGCCCACAAGGGACCCAAAAATGAATCCTATGAGCATCCCACATGAATTCATGGGTCAAATAACACCATCTAGTCTTGGGGAAGAAAAATGGAGCATGGGGAAGAAAAAAATGGAGCAAGGGAGACTTCCATGCCAATTTAATAAAAATTAAATTAAATTTCATCATTAAAAAAAGGACCCAAAATGGCTATAAATACAACCCCAAAAATCCTCCAAAAATACTCCTAAAATTCCCACAAAATTGTCTTCACTCTCCCTGAAAAATTAGACCTAGATCCCTCCCCAAAAACCTAAAAATTCCAAGAGATATCTCTCTTTTCAATTTCTTTTTCTTTTTAGATTGGAATAAGAGACCTAAAATCAATTTGGCACTCTGTTCCAGGACTAATATCATCAATTCCACCGTCCAAAACTTTCCACCATACCTTATCTACAAAACTCCCAAAGTAATTTCAACATCCAATGGTTCAAACAACGAATATTTGCAAGAAAGGTGGATCTTGGGCCATATCTTCATCAAAAGGGTATTTCTTTTAAATTGGATATATAACCAATGTTTTTTCCCCAATCAGGTAGGTGGGAATACTTTCTATACATGTTTACTAATTTTTAATGAAAAGTTTATTTTACTATAATTTATTTTGGTGATAAAAAAGGTAAAAATAAAGTACCAACAACACCTTCAATTCAGGAAAATAGAAGGCTCAGATGGAAAATCGGACCCTACCAATCGATCCATAAGGGTCCAAAACCCATAGCGTACAATTTTTAGAAAATTTCATGAAGGTTTGGTCTCTCAATTGAGAAGGGATTGATTGGATAGTCCAAAAGGATTGTCCGATCTCCCGATCAGATGAACGACGCGTGAGACGCTGTATGTGGCCCAGGTCGGTGGATGTCCCTTGCGGGCACTTCCACATCTCATCACGACGGCTGTGCCCGACCAGCGGGAGTGTTCCGCTTGAAAGATCTGGGCCATCCATTCCTTTGGGCTCATATCAAATCTAGGCCCTAGGAAGGACTGTGAACTTCCAGATCTAATTCTGGAGCCATTTGAACTCCAAATTGAGATAAAAAAGAAGCTATGGAAATCTTGAAACCTCTATTTTCTGATGAAATGATGACATCTAGAAATTTTGTAATAAAACTTTCTGTATTAAAGAAACAAGTTTCCAATTACCTAGATCTTTAAGATCTGAGATGATCAGATCTTAGAAATATGTTTTAATAACGATATAAAATTGAAATGAAGTTATCTAAATGATTTATTTGCACAGATCTAAGAGATATTAAAGGATCTACCCACTATGGTAGAAAAACCCTAAAAATTTCAAAGGGACCCACTTGATCAATAAGATCAAGTGTGATCAGATCCTTGAAATGGATGGGATGGATATTGATATGATGAAATCCAAGGAGATCATGGATGGATTATGACAAAAACAGAACAATATGACCTTTCAACCTTAATAAAGAAAACCCCCTAAATATAATTAAAACCCTTAATAAAAAGGAAAAGATCTAAGATCTAATGGTTGGATCATAAGTGAAGGTTTCTAAAGATGTTAAAGTAATTAGTTTTATTTTATATTAATTGATAATAGCATCTTAAATATGATTTATGTTATAGAGCATGATAGTGTAACTTTTAGACTTTGGCATGGCATGTGATTAAATTGTTATCGTAGGTTGCTAGATTTAATTATCCTAGGGGCATGATAGTGTGATTATATGCAAGTGTAACTTAGGACCAAGTTAGTATGATTTCATGCCATTGTAACTTAAGATCATGCTAGTTGAAGAATAGTTTTATTCCATTAAGTTAAGTTACATTCATAAGGAGCATGTTAGTATAAATGTTTGTTAAATTTATATTGGAACCATGCTTTAAAGTTTATGATTTAATTGTTGTCAAATTTTATTAGTAGATTCAAATGTTAAGTAGTTATTGAGATATAATGAGTATAAATCACCAAAATGTACTCTAATGAGAAAGTAGAGTTTCATGACACAAATAAGAATGGAGTACTTTGGACTTAATTAGTAAGGGCTATAGTTAGTAGGACAATATAAGGATTATTAAATCATTGGCCCAAACTAGGAGAATTAGAAACCCCATGAATAACATTATTCATGAACTTAATTAAAATCTATTAGAAAGAGTACTTGGGGTCAACATGCTTATAGGAACCTCATGAAAGGTTGAGCTATGGTCACTCTTGTGAATGTGGAACATAATGGTTAAGGGGGTTTATGTAATAGAGCCTCGCTCTTCCCCTACCTTCCGTTGACGTTTGTGAGGTCTAAACGCCTCCTTATATGAGGATTGAAGCAACCACTTTGTGTTCACCCATTCAGCTAGTAAGCCTTAGCCAATTGGAAATAAGAGGAGCAGTTTAGACTTAGGCTTAAATAAGTTACCTTCAACCAGCAAAACATTAACTGGTTAAATAATAATAGTAAGAGCATAAAAGGTTAGTAACTTACCTAACCCTAATAAAAACTGTAAGTAAGATAAGGATGATCAAACAAGATCCATTAGATCTTGGATGATCAAGAACAATAAGAATAAAAATTTTATATTGTACTTAGAATGCATGTTTATTAGTTTGCTTATTCTAGTTCATTAGATTAGACAATCCAAACCCTTGATCATAGATGATTCAAGGAAGAAAACCAATATCATCCTGCTTAGGGATGATCCAAAAACTGAACTTAGATCAAAGAAGAACTAGATGATAGAAGATCTAGGACCTTGATCTTTATCAACATGTGCAGATTGTCAATCAATGGATCTATGAAAGATCAAGATCAAGGAGATGGACACACTAAGACTTAAAGATAGAAAAATACTTAGATATGAATGATCTAAAGATCATTCTAAACATCAGATCTAGTGATCAATACGATTGTTCAAAATTTATATATTGACAATATGTATGGATGTACATATTACATACATCAGTCAGGATCATGGAAGATTTGGAAAAAAAGATCACTCCTTAAAGGTAGGAGGATTTGATGAATGCATTTACATGGGATATACATGATTGAACTCATGATCTTATGTTGACAAGAGTAATGTTAATACTTGTATTAAATCCCTTGAAAACCTTATGATCCAACCAAACACATATAATATGGTTAAGGACTAGACTATAAGTGAATAGGGAACTAGAAAATATTTCAGCCCTAAGTAAACAGACATATGGTCTGATATATATGAAATCTATTTTACATACAAACTTGGAGGCTTGTGAGTTTGTTTTAATAGGCATAAGCCTAGGGGGATGCTATTGCTAGGGGAGTTATAAGGATTTAGCCACCCGCTCCTTGAAATTTGATGATATGATGATACCTTGCCCAATGAGAGGCTAAAAGTCGGGTGGTGGCAATTATGGGAAGGCCACCACTGTGAAAGTCCTGTCCCCCCGTATGGGTAGTGACATAATATTTTCCACCGTGGTATTAGTGGTGAACAGGGCAGTTATCCGAGCATGCTAGTGTGGATCAGACTGTAGCATAGCAACCTTTTGATTATTTTGCACTATGATTCTTATCAGGATAGGCATAGTGAAATGCCTTATGTTTTAGCATAATGAAATGTTAGGTAATTGTATATTACCAATATTTCCCAAGGAAGGAAATTCCCAGTGTCAGATTAGCTGAAATACTAAATTCTCATAATAGAGAGAATTGATCAGCTTAGTTGGAAATGATATTTGACTACTTTCATAAATTTAACTGGTTTACTCATGAAGAGTATGTATGTATATAGATATACATAACTTACAATGTAAAGAGTAGGTTTAGGGATAATGGGATTATGAAGAATTGGAATTACATTGTCAATTATTATGTGTCTTGAATCCCCTACCAAGCATTACTTGTTGAGATATTGTACTTGTTGCAATATCTCAGATACAAGGAAGGAGAGTTAGGAGCTCAAGACGATAGAAGACTTGAAAAGAATAATCTTCAAGGTATACCCTTGAAGACATGTATTTTTCTTTGTTGAGACTTTTATTGTATGGTGAGCTTGAGTTTTGGATTATGTAATTTGGACAAGTATTGTAATAGATTTGGCTACACTGTGAACCACTGGATGGATTCTGGAATTTAATAAAAGTATATTCCTTCAATGGAATTTTATTTTGTATAAAAATTATACTTATGTTATGTATGAAGTAGTGACTTGGGTTTTCAAAACAAGTTCTAAAGAAAAGAATTTCTGCTGCTTTGTTTTGTGAGATTTTTTTACACTATTAAGGGCCCTGCCTTTCAAAATACATTACAAAACGTGTTACAAAAAACCGGGTCATCACATATACCCTGCTGATTATTCTCCCAAGTCTTCTTCCGTCTTGAGGTCCTAACCCTCCTTCTCTATATCTAAGATATTGTAAACATTCAAACATTTACAATATCTCAGCAAGCTATGCTTGGTAGGGGATTCAAGAAGCATAATAATTTAATAGTATAATCCTAATACTTCATAATTCCGTTATTCATAAACATACTCATGGATCAATCTCTTTACTTTGTCATATATATATATCCTTATGGATACATACTGTATAGGGATAAATCCATCAAATCTATGCAAGTAGTCTTCCCAAACTAAGTTGATCAATTCTTTTCACTATGAGAAATCAGTATTTCAGCAAGTCCTGAGTAGGAATTTCCCTTCTTGGGAAATACTAGTAATATACAATTACCTGGCATTTCATCATGCCAAAACATAAGGAATTTCACTATGCCTATCTCATATGCATCATAGTGCAAAATAATCAAAGGACTACCATGCTGTAGTCTAATCCATACTACAGCCATTAGATAACTGCCCTGTTCAGCACTAATACCATGGTGGAAAATATTGTGTCACTAACCATATGGGGAGACAGGACTTTCATAGTGGTGGCCTTCCCATAATTGCCCCACCTGACTTTTAGCCTCTCATAGGGCAAGGTATCATCATATCATCAAATTTTGGGAAGCTCGTGACCAAACCCTCATAACTCCCCTAGCATAGCATTCTCAGGTTTATTCTTATTTAAAATAAAACCACAAACCTCCATGCTTGTATGTAAAATAGGTTTCATATGTATCAGATAGTCTGTCTATTTACTTAGGGCTAGAATATCTTCTAGTTCCATATTCACTTAGAGCCTTTTCCTCAATTCTAACTTAACCACTTCATATGTGTTTGGTTCAGTCATAAGGGTTTCAGGGGATTTGATACAAGTATTAACATTACACTTGTCAACATTTCTAGACATAAAATCATGTATTCAACATGTACATCCCATGTAGATGCATTCATAAAATCCTCCTACCTTCAAGTAGAGATCTATCTCTTCAAATCTTCCATGATCCTTATTGATATATGTAATCTATAAATATATACATACTGTCAATATATTTATACAATTTAAATAATCCTATATTTTTTATCCTATCTATATTCCTAGTCTAATCTTGTCCTTTGATATAAAGGATTACATCTTGTGTCCTATCATGATCTATCTTCCTCCAATAGTGTCTATTCTATTGATCAATAGATCTAATGGTTAGAATGAACTTCTAATTAATTAATTTCTATTTGAAGTTCTTGTGTATTCCTTTCTTTAATCTTGATATTTCATAGATCCTTTGATCAACAATTTATACTTGTTGATAAAGACCAAGGGCTTAGATCTTCTATCATTTAGTTCTTCTTTGATCTAAGTTTAGTTGTTTAATCATCCCTAAGGAGGAGGATCTTGGTTCTCTTCCTTGAATCATATTTGATCAAGGGTTTAGATCTTCTATTGTATTTGATATAAATTGCAAGCAATATATATCATCATTAAGAAGTATTTATTTCTTTTTATTGTTCTTGATCATTTAAGATCCCATGGATCTTGTTTAATCATCCTTATCTTACTTACAATTTTTATTAGGGTAAGATAATTTACTAACCTTTTATGCTCTTATTATTATTATTCAACCAGTTAATGTTTTAGTAGTTGAAGATAGCTTATTTCATCTGAAGTATAGACAATCCTCTTATTTCCAATTGGCTAAGGCTTACTAGCTGAACGGTTGAACACAAAGTGGTTACTTTAATCCTCATGTGAAGACATGTTTAGACCTCACAAACATCAACAGAAGGTAGGAGAGGAGCAAGGCTTTATTAGAGAACCCCCTTAACCACCATGTTCAGCATTCATTAGAGTGACCTTAGCTCAACCTTTCATAAGGTTCCTATGAGCATTTTAACCCTAAGTACTCTTTCTAATTGATTTTAATTAAATCCATGAACATTTAAAATGTCATTAATGAGGTTTATTATTTGCCTAGTTTGGGCCAGGGATTTGATGATCCTTATATTGTCCTACTAACTAAAGCCCTTACTAATATTAAGTCAAAGCTATTCACTCATCTTAATTGTTCATGAATCTCTATATTCCATTAATTTACATTTTTGGTGATTTATGCTCATTATATCTTAATAACTACTTAACATGTGAATCTACTAATAAAATTTGACAACAATTAAATCATAAATTTTAAAGCATAAATCCAAGATAAGTTTAACAACCATTTATACTACCATGTTTCCTATGAATGTAACTTAACCTTATGAAATAAGAATATACTTAAACTAGCATGATCCTAAGTTATGAAATACATGAAATTTTACTAGTAATCTAATGGAATCATGATAAAATATTAAATTCAAACTAACATGGGCCCAAGATAATTAAATTACCAACCTATTATAACAATCTAATAACATATGGAGCATGGCATGCTAAAATTTAATAATTACACTATCATGCTTCCTAATTTATAACATAAATCACATTTACAATTCTATTATCAATTAAAATACAAGTAAGATAATTAGATTAAATTATTAGAAACTTTTACTTATGATCCAACCATTAGATTTTAGATCTTTTTCTTTAGATCAAGGGTTTTAATATCATATAGGGCTCTTACTTCATTAAGGTCCAAAGATCGTATTCACTTGTTTTTTTCACATTTAATCCATGATCTCACTGGATTTCATTATAATCCCATTCATTCAATCCATCCAAATGGTCTGATCATGCTTGATCTCATTAATCAAGTGGGCCCCTTTGTATTTTTATGGTTTTTCTACCATAAAGGTTAGATTCCTCAATTTATGTTAGATCTATCAAAATAAATCATGTGTATTACTTTATTTCAGTGTTATTTCATTATTACATTAGATCCCCAAGATCTGATCATCTCAGATCATCTCAGATCATGAAAATTAGAAACTTAATTCCTCAAAGAGAAAGAGTCTTGAAGATTTTTATCAATTTTATGATTGCAGAAGAAAATAGATATTACAAGTTTTCCATAGCTTCTTTCTTATCTTAATTTGGAGTTTAGATGACTCTGTAATTGAACTTTGAAGTTCATAGTTGTTTTGAGGGTCTAGATTTGATCTGGGCCCAACAGAACGAATGGTCCTGATTAAGTCTGGTGGCGGATCCAATAGGGTCGAGAGGGCTGCTCTCCCATCACCAGGATGCAAGTGGAAACACACCACCTAGGACTACGTAGCTTGGAGTGTCATTCTGGCAGAACATTGTCGCACACAGACACGCTTCCGTAGGGCATGTTTCTATGCTACGTCTCTAGATCCAAATCTTATAAAGAAGATCAAACAGTTTATTTTGTACCATTCATTCAATTTCTCTTCAATCAAAGGCTCCAAACTTGATGAAATTTCTTGAAAATTATACCATAGGGGTTTTGTAATATCCTCAATTTTTAACCCTAAATTAGTAACAAAATACATTAATTAAATTAAAAAATTTATGTATTGTACTGAAACCACTAAATTTAGAAAGTACACATCGATAGGAATTGAACGATATAAAGAACGTCAAAAATAGAGTTCGGAAGAGGGAGATATGAACGTTTTAAGATCAGAGGGCAATTTGGTAATTAGGCAAGTGACACGAATTAGAGGGGATGGTTTTGATAACAACACCCCTTTCCATCCCCATTCTAGCTACAATGGAGGAAGGCAGTGATCCTTTCCTTGCGAGGAAATCAGATCTCAGACTACAAAAGCGAGTTTCCCCCTTCATTCCCAACGAAGAATATCCCTAGGATAGTGCCATCTTCACTCCGTTCTCCACCAAGCACAAACCAAACTTTGCATGCACTAGAGGACCCTGATCTCCACTCTCTGGCTCTAATAAGGTAGGTTAAACCCTCTATCCTTCTCTTTTACTTAATTCCCACTTTTCCCTCACATATCTGGGCTGGATTTGAACTAAATGGCAGTTGGATGGCCTAGGAAATTAAAACTGTGGAGCATGGTTAGACCCACATTAAGGACACCTCCAATGATAGATCTGAGCCATTCAATGTGATCTTTGGACCAAAAATCCTAGGAACGACAAAAACAGATAAAAAATCAGAGCATATGGGGCTTCGATCAAGCTAAAAGAAAACAGGCAACTCGGGTTCATCGTCCTAGATGGACGATGCACCCAGGATGTCAACCTGGCTGCCATGGAGTGGACGATGTGTACGAGTGCTCCGTGCTGCGTGGGGATGCTTGCGCGTACTGTCATGAACGGCTGGAATGCCTGGCGTCCTAGAAATCAAGACGCACGAGGGGAGCGTCCCAGTAACCAGGACACATGTAGTGCCTTTTGCGACTCATTTTGAAGTCTGTGCATCTCGGGGATGCTAGTTTACATTAGTATAAACTGGTGTAAACTGCTTTGTCGATGTAAACTAGTGTAAAATGGGATTTTTTTATATGAAATGGTTTCTCTGAGATTCTGCAGGCTACAGAAGCCCGATAATCGATTCGGAAGGTCTGTTGGAATTGTCTCAATGATGCCGACATGATTTTAGCATTAGAATAATGATCTAATCATATCTAGTTAGGTCAAATTCATAAAATAGTACCAAATCACATAGATCAAGTCGATCAAAGGGTGATCATATGATGACCCGAGTTTTCTCATGCATTTTTAAATGAAAAATCTAAATTTCTAAGGTGGGATCCTGATTTGAAATTTTTTTTTATAAAAACCATGCAATGTAGGGAAAAATCTTTAGTTTTAAACTCATTTTGAAAACCTCGAGTGTCATTTGCTTTCACAACAATCAAAGTAGTTTTTGAAAAACTTCAGAAATCATAAATGTTTTTCCCAGGTCTATCCAGTCATAGCTCACAGCCCAACTGTAAATAAATACAAATACATGTCCAAAGAGTAGAGTGTTTACTTACATGTATGATTGTCTCCTTTTGATTTACTTGCTCGTAGCACTAACATAGGCGTCCTCTACTCGTGAATGGAGCTATCCTGAAAAATGTTAAGGATAGGGTGGGTATATACTATACTCAGTAGGAGTCTATCACTACTAGTTTTACAATGCATGCTATGTTTAAAATCATATGCTCTTTAAAATATGTGCATGTTTGAACACTCATGCTCAATATCGATATTAAAAACCATTGTCAAACGGGAATACTAACGACTTAAAGAATCACATAATCCAAGTTGAAAGTATCATATATATCATAAACATAATGATATGCTCAGATGCTCAACTGAATCCAACTCATGGATATCTGGTATCGTTGACCAACCTCATGTCATGCCATATACAATGCAAGTAAATCCTCAAACCATAGGGCCCAACTATGCCCACGACCTCGCCGTCGTGTGGTTCCCGGGTACCTAAGGACACTCGGTCATAGCCTCCATGGGGCATATGACACATCAACCCAGTGCCGTGACACCAGTGGTAGCCCCCTGTACCACATGCAGTCGACGTGGGGACATTGCCCTTTTTGGGTGTGGTACCCATTCCACCTAATAGTGGTAGAGGCTGGAGGCCAACCCAGACCTCTCGGCGTAGTGCCCGCGAACTTATTAGCCCAAATCATATAAGATCAAACAAGCGACTTTTCAAGTGTCTTTTGGTAACCCTCAAGGACATGCAATTTTTCAAGAACTCGATGCTCACAAATCATGCAATATATGCAATTGTTTGCAAAGCATGTCTATGCATGATCTATTTGTCATATGCATGCTAAATTTGTTTATAAAATTAAATCATACTAAACAAGTTGTATAACTTAAACTTAAAACATGCATTCAAAACAATCATGGCTCTTTTTAAAAGTCTAGTAGCAATAGAGCACCTACCTCAAAGTCTCCTGGAGTTGCGTCCTTTATCACTCAACCCATCCCTAGGTCTCGTTTATAAACTCTTGGGTATGAATGGATACAAGGAGTCCTTATTAAGTTCATTCTATTTAGACACTAGATCACTAGATCTACCTTTTAGGGTCCATGGTCCTTGCCTAATTTATTGTCAGGCTAGATCCTATGATATGGATCTACTATTCAATAGTTAACCTCTGTAAATTATCCTCTATTCCTAACTTTAAAGTCTCATTAGATTCACGTGTCCCAGTTCCCATGACACCCATGCATCCTGGTTGAACTGCAACCACCTCATGTGCATGCGCACCCAAAGGCTATGCTAGGGACCACATTTTGCACGTGCACATCCATGCTCAAGCGACGCGCTATGACACGCATCCTGGATGGCATCACACGGACACACCTTTGGTGTAGCATGGGGCGTCTCAGCTCCCAGGGCACCTCGTGCATCCTGGTCAAGCCAAGACCCATGCCCCATGTCGCGCGCGCACTCGAAGGCCGCACTTGGGACAATGTACACACTATTGTATGCTTGGAACCAGTCCTAGGGACCCTGTCCCAGGTGCATGTGTAGCATGGCATCCCTGGGACGCCTGGTTCATTCATGGCCAGTTGGAACCGGCTTCGTCTTCTCCAGTTGGAAAAATCAGCTAGGAAAAGACCAGATCCGGCATGGATCTAGCTTGGGGAAGCAAGACGGAGAGAGAAGAAGGAGGAACGGTTTACCTGGGCAGCCTGGGGATGCCTTGTTTCCCGATGCTGCATTTTCCTCTGCTTGAAACCTTTGTTGTCGGAACCCATGAAGGGGAAAACCCCAATGCCAGACCGAAAAGGAGAAGAGGGGAAATGGGGAGACGGGAACGGAATGGGCGGCCTGACTAGGGCCTAGCCATTGTCGAAAAATGCAGAGGAGACTGGCTTGAGACGGGTTTCCGATTTTGCCAGAAACCCCAGTCTCAAAATGGCTGGAAAATCGTGTTTTGGAGAGGGGGGAGGTGGGGCTTTTTATAGCCCTGCTATGGCGATGTTGCCATTGGCGGTGGTAGAAACCTCTGGAAACAGGGTTTCTAGAGAGATTTGGAGGTGGAAGACGACAGGGGGTACCGTTATCCAAACGGCCCCCTGCATTTTTCGTTCTTTTTTGTTTTCTGTTTAATTTACAAAAATACCCCTGATCTTTAAACAGCCGTAACTTCTTCATACGAACTCCATTTTCGGCCTTCTTTGAGGCATTGGATTCCATTTTTCGAGTAGAATCTAATGGTACCAAGTTTCCTTACAAATTCCTTTGTTTAGTATTTTAAATAAAGTAAAACATTTAACATAGTTTATTTCCCATAGAATGTCCAAAATAGTGTAAATTGCTCAGGCATTAGATTATTACCCCCTTAAAAGAATTTCATCCTCGAAATTCCATAAATTATCATCTTCGAGGTATTTTGTCTCTTAGATAACTTCTTGGTGAATGCATTCCCCCCTTAGGAATCAAATCTAGGCTCAACCTCAATTTATCATTTTTATTGTTCCTTCTATAAGGCTTTACTTATAAGGGCCGCTTTGCTGCGTACTCTGATGTATACTCCTAAACATGCTAGTTTAACAATACCAGTTTGTAGCTGTAATTCATCTATCTCGAAATCCTTAGATGCGTATACTTTTCTCATCATGTATAGGATAGTTTCCTCGTAGGATCATGCTTCTTTATTCATGTATAAATTACTCCATACTTCTTTCAAGATCATATTATCTTATTTCTCATAGTCCTTTTTGAATATCATAGGATGATCCCTTTTTCTTCTTGTCTTTCCTCTAGTGATCTCTTCATCATCCATATCTCCTTCTAATGGTTGGTTATATGCCATTAGTAAGAGTTCAAAATTACCTTCTTTCTATTGTGTCTAACTTTGCTTCTTATCTTTTATATTTGTCTCCAAGATACTTCAATAACTGACATGGTATCATGTGCTCTACAGCCAAACCCTTGATTAACTTTGAATTTCAACTATCTGTCATTTTCCATATGTGACTTTATTCCTCGACCAAAGTTACATTAAAAAATGAAGGCCAATTTGTAGCATCGTCCATCGAGGACCTTATCGTATACTTAAAGTAAAATGTCCTAACTCTATATCCAGTTTCATAATTATTGACTTCATTAAACGCTTTTCTCCATGAAGATTTCATCCAAACTCGTGTCAAATGTTAATGGTCGATTAATCATCATGGGTCAAATGTTCTCGTCCAGAGGCCTATCTCACTATTCACATCAATTTTGTCATTAGGACATTTTAATAATGTTCCCATTTATGCAAAGCAAAAAGTCTCTTATTCATAACTGAGTATCCTTACTAGGTCATGGTTGAATCTTTTGTCATCATCCTCTTTGTCCCTTCTTTCCTTGATGGTTTTCTTTGTAACCTTTTAGTCCAAAAGTTCTATACTCAATCCAGTAGGGTTAGTCCTTAGGAAATTCCTTCAATTGATTTTTCGTACTTGGTATATGCTCATAACAACTAACTATTTGTCTAAAGGCAACATAACATTAAATCTTCACCTTATAGTGTGCTAGCCATCTCACCTTTTCTCCTTCCATCCCTGTGTCAATGTATTGTTTAGTCTTTTATCAAGGCTTTATCGTCAACCATGTAGTCTGTATTGTCAGGAGGTATCCTCATAAGTAGTGGTTTTCTCAATTCCTCAAATTTTATCCTTCAAGTGCCTCCTCATACTTAGCTTATAATAGCAGTTCTCGTTCAATAGCTACTACTTCAAGTTATGCTGAAGCTGTTAAATCATCAAATTTGAAAAACACTCAGGTAAGCATGGAACATTTTTTTAGACCTAGAAAGACTTTATTTGATTACCTATTGATCTCTTTCCAGATATATCTTTGTCACAAGCTCAAGGGTCTCTTAAAGTGATTGGTACTTATCTACCTTTCTTTTCAATCCAAGTCAACAGCATCTTTCAGACCCACAGTGATTTCTGTGGTTTGTCATGGTATCTATTCAGGTTTGGAAAAATCTGTCTCACTGGTGGAGATCGCTCCTTATTTTTGCTCCTATCTCAGTTGCAACTGTCCTCATACCCTCAATTGACTTAGTCTAACAAGTACTTCTTTCAAGGAAAACTCAAGTCTAAAGACTTATACCATCCCTCTGAGTATATAACTTTAACTACTAACATATTTGATTAATTAGGGTGGGATACCTTTATTTAGTCAACAGTACTCTAAAGGTAGTGACTAAATAATGGTCTTAAGATATTTGCTCTTCCAATCTATGATAGTAAGACCTCAATTTGATCCTTGATGGTACCCTTCTTGCTAAATGGACAAGTCACTGTCCCGGCTTAATTCCTTTTTCAATATATTTTATTGGCAAGGTGGGATATCACCAAATTTTCCTTTTTATGGATTATATCCATTGGCGTTCCCCATAAGCTAATGGATCTGGTAAGAATCTAATTGTAATAATTGATATCAAACCATTTGTAGAATTTAATTTCTAGTTGGTCACCATTCCACTTTGAAAATTTCTTGTCGCATAATCTCCTGAAATTCGATACTCTACTCAAAGTCTTAAACCCCATATGCTTTTTCTCTTTTATACTCTTTTACAATAAGATCACCAACTCATCTATCATCATTCCTTCGAAGTTGATTGGTGTATCTTCCCCACTTGATGAAAGATTTGTATGTATCTTCATAAAGTCATGATCTTCTTCTTTTGAATATTCAATATTCATTGAATACTGGTAGTTACATCTCTATCTCTTTCTTTCTTTTCTTCAAAATCCTCATTTTTGTCCACCTAGATCAATGTCTTCATGTGCTTTGTCACATATAATCGATACTGCATCTACTTCTTTACTTAACAGATATAATAAACTGAATGCTTCTAAGAAATTGAAATCCTCAATTGCCTATAGCCTCAATAAAATTCATACAATGTCTTAATAATGACATTGATGTTTTGATCATGCTATACTTTTTTTGTTACAAGTTCATGTTAGGATCAATCTATTATCATCCTTAGTATTATCATCAAAATCTTTTGATAACTTGGTTGAATTCATTTCCCTATCATTTGTATACATCTTCTGATTTGCTCCATAATACTCAAGTAGTTATTATTCGATATCACTTCACTCTTCATAAGGCTCCTATGAAGTTATCAAAAATTGAGCTAAGTCCTTCAGGATCCATACCTTTGTGATCTAGTACGAGTAACAGTTATCCCCTAGTATCATCTTGTATTCTCATCCCTCTTAGATTATAATCAACATCTTCTCAAAGTCTGTCTTTTACATCCCCTATCATACTTATATCATATCCTTGTGATAGTGTACTCATATTCTGATATTCTTTATGATGGTAAGATAGCCATCTAGGTTCTTCAATTTTCTCACCTTTGATGAGATTACTTTATTATAGGTCAGAACTATCTACTAACAAGTTCACTAACATCTTCCTCCATCATTCTTATCATAATATGATCCATATATGAGTTTTCATATTTGCACCACACAACAATCCTTAATCCTTAAGTCGTCTTAGACTAGTTTTTGGACAAGGGTTGCACTATCCTCTACCTAATTATTTGTTAAACCAAGTTGTGTTTCACCTATTTATTTATGGTGAACTGCCTTGAGCATTAATATTGTAATCCTCAAATAGAAGTAGTCATCTCTACTACTTCTATTTATACTACTTCTACACTTCTCTTTAGACTGCTCCTTCGGAATTTTTCTCCATTGTCTATGACCCTTGGACATGCTGGACTGGCTGTGAAAGGATAAAACCTAGGCTCTGATACCAACTGTGACGACCCAAGTTTTCTCATGCATTTTTAAATGAGAAATCTAAATTCCTAAGGTGGGATCCTGATTTGAAAAAACATTTAATAAAAACCATGTAATGCAGCGGAAAATCTTTAGTTTTAAACTCATTTTGAAAACCCCGAGTGTCATTTGCTTTCGCAACAATCAAAGTAGTTTTTGAAAAACTTCAGAAATCATAAATGTTTTTCCCAGGTTTATCCAGTCACAACTCACAGCCCAACTGTAAATAAATACAAATACATGTCCAAAGGGTAGAGTGTTTACTTACAGGTATGATTGTCTCCTTTTAATTTACTTGCTTGTAGCACTGACATAGGCGTCCTCTACTCGTGAATGGAGCTATCCTGAAAAATGTTAAGGATAGGGTGAGTATATACTATACTCAGTAGGAGTCTATCACTACTAGTTTTACAATGCATGCTATGTTTAAAATCATATGCTCTTTAAAACATGTGCATGTTTGAACACTCATGTTCAATATCAATATTAAAAACCATTGTCAAATGGGAATACTAACGACTTAAAGAATCACATAATCCAAGTCAAAAGTATCATATATATCATAAACATAATGATATGCTTAGATGCTCAACTGAATCCAACTCATGGATATCGGGTATGGTCAACCAACCTCATGTCATGCCATATGCAATACAAGTAAATCCTCAAACCATAGGGCCCAGCTATGCCCACGACCTTGCCACCGTGTGGTCCCTGGGTACCTGAGGTCACTCGGTCATAGCCTCCACGGGGCATATGACACATCGACCCAATGCCGTGACACCAGTGGTAGCCCCCTGTACCACATGCAGTATACATAGGGACATTGCCCTTTTTGGGCGTGGTACCCATTCCACCTAATAGTGGTAGAGGCCGGAGGCCAACCCAAACCTCCCGACATAGTACCCACGAGCTTATTAGCCTAAATCATATAAGATCAAACAAGCGAAAACCTCTTTTTCAAAACTCTTTGGGTTCCTCACAACTGCCTGGCCCTCACAACTGCCTACCCAGCATCTTTTGGGCACTCCAGTGTCTTTTGGTAACCCTCAAGGACATGCAATTTTTCAAGAACTCAATGCTCACAAATCATGCAATGTATGCAATTGTTTGCAAAGCATGTCTATGCATAATCTATTTGTCATATGCATGCTAAATTTGTTTATAAAATTAAATCATACTAAATAAGTCATATAACTTAAACTTAAAACATGCATTCAAAACAATCATGGCTTGTTTCAAAAGTCTAGTAGCGATAGAGCACCTACCTCAAAGTCTCCTAGAGTCACGTCCTTTATCACTCAACCCGTCCCTGCGTCTCATTTATAAACTCATGGGTATGAATGGATACAAGGAGTCCTTATTAATTTCATTCTATTTAGACATTAGATCACTATATCTGCCTTTTAGGGTCCATGGTCCTTGCCTAATTTATTGTCAAGCTAGATCCTATGATACGGATCTACTATTCAATAGTTAACCTCTGTAAATTATCCTCTATTCCTAGCTTTAAAGTCTCATTAGATCTGCGTGTTCCAGTTCCCAGGACACCCATGGATCCTGGTTGAACCGCGACCGCCTCATGTGGTTGCGCGCCCAAAGGCTGTGCCAGGGACCACATTTCGCAAGTGCACATGCATGCTCAAGCGACGCGCTATGACGCGCATCCTGGATGGCATCGCACGGACGCACCTTTGGTGTAGCATGGCGTCTCAGCTCCCAGGGCACCTCGTCCATCCTGGTCGGGCCAGGACCCATGCCTCATGTCGCGCGTGCTCCCGAAGGCAGCACTTGGGACAATGTACACACTATCGTATGCCTGAAACCCATCCCAGGGACCCTGTCCCAGGTGCATGTGTAGCATGGCATCCCTGGGACGCCTGGTTCATTCATGGCCGGTTGGAACCGGCTTCGTCTTCTTCGGCTGGAAAAATCTGCTAGGAAAAGACCAGATCCGACATGGATCTGGCCTGGGGAAGCAAGATGGAGAGAGAAGAAGGAGGAACGGCTTACCTGGGCAGCCTGGGGATGCCTTGTTTCTCAGTGGGGCATTTTCCTTTGCCGAAAAACTTTGTTGTCGGAACCCATGAAGGGGAAAACCCCAATGCCAGACCGAAAGGGAGAAGAGGGGAAATGGGGAGATGGGAACAGAATGGCAGGCCTGACTAGGGCCTGGCCATTGTCGAAAAATGCAGAGGAGACTGGCTTGAGACGGGTTTCCGATTTTGCCGAAAACCCTAGTCTCAAAATGGCTGGAAAATCGTGTTTTGGAGAGGGGGGAGGTGGGGCTTTTTATAGCCCTGCTATGGCAATGCTGCCATTGGCGGTGGTAGAAACCTCTGGAAACGGGGTTTCTGGAGAGATCTGGAGGTGGAAGACAATAGGGGGTGCCGTTATCAGAACGGCCCCCTGCGTTTTTCATTCTTTTTCGTTTTCTGTTTAATTTACAAAAATACCACTAATCTTTAAAAGGCCGTAACTTCTTCATACGAACTCCGTTTTCGGCGTTCTTTGAGGCGTTGGATTCCATTTTCGAGTAGAATCTAATGGTACCAAGTTTTCTTACAAATTACTTTGTTTAATATTTTAAATAAGGTAAAACATTCAACACAGTTTATTTCCCATAGAATGTCCAAAATAGCATAAATTGCTCGGGCATTATAGATCAGGCCCTAGAACTTGAACAACTAGACAATATGTGTCAATAATTAAGGATCCTAAGGATTAGAGTAGGTGTATTTACTCTAGTAATTGACCCGGACCATTGATCTAACCCAGATCCTAGGAAATTGTTGATCTAAGGATGATCTGACTGTTAGATCAAGGCATAAACTTTAGATGCACACAAAAATGTGTAGATGAACACAAGATAGAACTGATTAATAACAATTAATGTTGGGATTAAGGATCAAATGATAAATAGAGATCTTAGAGAATGATCCAACAGTTGGATTGCCATAGAATCCACTAAGATGAAATAAATAACACAAAATTGTACCGTGATACTAACTAGTACATCAGAGTGTGCGAGCTAAGAGGATTATGCGCTTGAATTTCGTTATCTCATATTGAGGTAGGTGATGATATTTAATGTTATGTTTTAATTTCTAAAACTTAGTATTATCATAGCATCATGGTTGATTATGATTGGTTGTCACTTGTTTATTTATTCTGAGATTTTTTGAGATTCAAAGTTTTATGCTATGATCGATATGAGATTTCAATAGTGTATTGAATGGGTTTGCATGATCGATTGTTTTATGATATCGATACTGCGTATCTTATGTATGATTAGTAATTATCTTTCTTTATTGCATCACTGAGATTGGTGGGTTTTCATAAAATTGATGGTGGAGGCTTGGTGGCTAACCCCGAGATGAGGGATGTACCTTGGGGATTTTGGGCCACGAGCGCTCTTGGTTTTTACGAGATACACTATTTTCATGTTTTGTGATTTATGACATGTGCTCCCACCTGGTGAATGTCATGCTAGGAGGGAGTAGGGTCGGCCACCCACCCTCTGAATTTGTGATGTGATTTATAATGTGATAGCCACCTACCCACAAATGGCTTTCGATAGGCGTTGGTAACATGGATAGTCCACACTACTGATATGGGCCTTTCCATAGGGATAAAATTAAGTCACCCATTATGGTGTCGACAGGGAACAGCAGTGGTGGAGACCCTGGAGTGGTTGCCACTACAACAGGACTATCCATACTCTTATTATATATGCTTACATGATGAGCATGGAGATGTTATTATATGCCTAGGTGTGACGATACTCAGAGAATTGATATGAGTACCCATGATCAGTTATACGAGTGTATGGGACACTCGTGGGACCTACGTACCTTGGGGTACCCTGTTTGTCATTGTAAGCTCATTGATATTGGATCATATTTTGTTCTGCATCCATGAGATTATTATGTTTTACATCCATGAGGTGCATGTCTCATCACATATGATGTTTTAAGACTATATTGGCATTTCTTATGATACTGATATTTTCATAGATAATTGACCTACACTTATATCAACATTGTTATTTGATTTAGTTTTCTTTTCACTTTTATTACATTAAATGTCTATGTGCCTACACAAGCAATAGCTTGCTGAGGCATTGCTATATTTTGTAATGCCTCAGATACTGAGCGCGACAATAAGAAAGGCAAGGCCGTGGAGGGATAGTGATAGCAGTGGTGACCACTTTGATTTGGCTAATAGATAGCTGGACATGAGTGATTAGATTGACTACAACTTGAACCTGTTTTATGGACTGTATACCTACATTAGATGGATTTGATTATGATATTTATATATATTATGGACATGTCTTTAAGTATGGTGGAATGTTATGATGGATAGACCCTAGGCCATATTATTATGCTTTTTAGATATTATTGTTTTAAAAATAAAGGCGCTGTGGATTTTGACGTTGGATTTGATATTAGTAGTCTTAAATTTATTACTGCGTACTTATAATTATCTTTTAAAACATGGTCATGCTATTTTTAGAAAAAGGAGACAACACCCGGAGGTTTTTAAGTAAATGTTCTAATACAATAATTAATAGAATCTTTTGATTTTGGGATCCCAACTATAATTATTATTATTATAAAAAAATGTTATAAAAACCTGGGGTGTTATAGGTTTTGGACCCTTCATCATATTTAATAGATCTATTGGATGGCTCAGATTTTCCATCTGAGCCCTCCATCATATAGAAATGAAACTTGATTTTTATAATTTTTAACCTAAAATTAATTTTAGAAAAATAAAATTATATAAAATAATATGAAATAATTATGGGAAGAGTTTCCACCTACCTAATTGGAGAAAAACTTAGGCTTTGCAGCCCAATTTTAAAGAAATATCCCATTGATGATAAGATCGCCCAATAACCGCTTGTTTTCTGATTTTTTGTTGATTGCACCATTGGATCTTGACATTTCTTTGTGTGTTTTGTAGATATCTTGGTCTAGGATAAAAGAATGGTGGGATTGGTGAGATTTGATTTGGAACAGATTGCCTAATTGAATTTAGGTCTCTTGTTCCAATCTAGAGAGAGGAGAGAGAAAGTGAAAGAAGAGAGATGTTTTGGAATTTTGTAAATTTGGAAATGAATCTAGATCTGATTTTTTAGGGGAAGCAAGATAATTTCATGGTAATTTTTATGAACATTTTTGGAAGATTTTTGCGGGGTATTTATAGGTTTTTTTGTATTTTCATAATTACTTGTAATAATTATATTTTAATTCTTTTGAATATTAAATTAACATTGGATCCTCCACTACCACCTCCTTCTCCACTATTAGCTAGTAGTGGCTTGACCACTTATTACATGTTTTTTGGCCATTGGATTCATTTGTGGGCCCCACAGAGGTGTGAAAGGACATTTTGCCCTTTTATAGAGAAAAAACCATTTTATTTCCCCTATAAATTGAGCATACGTAGGAGTTGTATTTTGAGTAAATTCTAAATATTGAAGTCTTAGATCTCAGTTATGGGTAAAATTACCATTTTACCCACCCTTTTATTCATAAAAATGGAAAAAAAATTATGGATTTTTCATTTTAACTTGGAATTGAACATATTTAGTGTCATTTCAATTGGTTTTTTGAGTACATTCATAATTTCTAAGTTTTAAATAATGGTTTAATCTCTATAAAAGGAGAATTTTCAATAACCTAATATTCCAGTCAAAAATTTTTGAAAACTCAAACTTTATTGATTTTCTCAATCAATTTACAATAATTGCAGTTATTGCAATGTCTCTCTTTGATGACAAGAAAATGATGACCGTTGACCTATGACAATGAAAAACCAATTGGGTTTTAGTGAGGACAGTGAAGAAAACATTGTCAAATCAACAATCTATACCATTCATTTTCTTTCTGAATTAAATAGAGTAAAACCCCTCTTGGAAGATTGAAGATTGGTAAATTTTTCACCAAAAAAATTGAAGGAAAAATAGTCACTAGCCAAGTGAATATGATGGAAAAATTCATTCAGAAACCCATTTTTCAATGAGATTTTTTGGGTGGAAAACATGGGTAATCACTATGTATGTTTTTCCCAAAAATTTCCTTAAGAAATAATGAAAAAAATTTCATAGTGTTGTCATTGACAACAACTGAAATCCAGTCATTGTCGCCGTGTGAAGGTTACTTTTTTTTATGACCCTAAAAAGTGAAAAATCACAATTCTAGACCAATTTCATATGATATTTACAATAGTAATGAGGGAACTTCCATTATAGGTCATCTGGTTTTTTAAATTTTGATTTAAAACTTGGTAATGTGTATGGAGAACCTAGATCTTCAAATCAAACCACAAATTGTTTAATCCATGCTTAGAAACACATTAATATAGACTCATATCTAACCAAGATCATCGATCTAGACTTGAGGCCAATCAAACAATCTCAGCTGTCCAATGAGAAATTGCCAAAATTTGTAAAATTAGTAAATCTGAACAAATATTACTCTAAAGTAAATAAATATAAGTTAATTGACATTGATCAAGGATTGTTTGAACCTTGATTGATTGTAAATAGTTAGTTTGAAGACGGATAGTCAACATCAACACTAAATTTTAGTTGATCTCACTCTTAGACAATAAGATGATGACTAGTAGAGAAGATTAAAACTATGTTCACCCTCTAATTTTTTGGATAAAATTCTAGCACACTAGATTAGAATCTATGATTCTGGATAAAGACTTTAAATAGGAGATTAGGCCATCATCCAACTACAATAATGTAATGATAACAGATCCAACCACTATTTAATGATTGGGATTTCTGTTTCGCAAAGTGAACTATCTCCAAAGCTATGGATGACTAAATCTAGATGTAATTAGGTTGATCTAAACCATTGATCAATAATCAATGGCACTGATCTAATGATTCAAGGCTTGATGGATGTTTGATTGACGATCCACTAATGCGAATATAGACTAGCAACCTAAACAACTACCATCATGAGATCTCAAGATGGATTAAAGATGGAATTATAGGAATCAGATGATTTGATGATCAGGACCATTAGATCATAATTAGATTTAAAAATCTAAATGTCTGCATATTTATTAAAGTAGAATTTTTATACGTTGTATAGATTAAGGCACGACTAGATTGACTTGGAAGTGTGTGTACAGTAAAAGCCAAACGAGGTACACATGTGAACTGATGATAAGTGCCAAACAAGGTAGGAGGATTAAGTTGTTATCTTGAAAATCTTAACAATTACTAGGTTTTGATAAGACTGACTTAATGCAAATGATGATTTACATTTGCTATCTTTAATTACTAAAATGCTAATGTTGATGTTGACACAGTTGTAACATCTATACCAAAGTGTGGAGATTAAACTCTTTGTCTCGAATTTACTATGTATACAATTAGCTGATGTTGAAATACTAAGAAACATTATTTACTTTTGAACTAGCTACAGATGTGAAATAAATTTGAAATGATTGGTTTATCCTAATGATAACATTAGGACAAAAGAGTGATAAGACTGCCCACCTTGGTAGAAACATACACTGACATCGAATGGATACTATACTACCTAGATTAGGGCTTGGAAGAAGTATTTCATAAGTTTCTAAAAATTGAATATGTGGATCCAGAAATTGAATTTCAACTATTTATGGATAGATATCAATTGGCAGAACATGTTTTGACCTTACACATGCGACTGACAAATAAGAACTTGTAAACATACTACTACACCTAGAATGTCCAAATAGTACAGAATGCTAATGAGTATAATAGTAAGAAAATAAAGATTGTAGTGTAACTCATAGGTTTTGAATTATAGGGAGACCTAAGCAACTTGCTGGAAGAAGTCATAGTTGTAAGCTAATATCGTAAGAATGATTTAATGATTGGTCTCAAGGTAGAAGAAAGTTTGGTTGCATTCATGACTAGAAGCTAAAGGAAAGCATCTTAAGGTCTTCATAACCAAAACATAGAACACAAATAGTTTTATTATTAGCCATTTACTAGGGTTATTTTCACTTAATAATATTGCTATTTGTTGAAATGATCTAGCTACTTATATGTATGACTTCGAATGATCATATTCATATGAAATGCTTCACATCCATGCTTAGAAAGGATCTCTTAATGCTTTGGACAAAAAGGATAGATGGTTACATGTTATGACTTAGTGCCATAACATGTTTGTAAGATAATGACTGTCAAACAAGATTAACACTACGATCACCCTCTAATTTTTGGATCAGATCCTGACACATTAGATTAGAATCTATGACCATTGGATCATGATGTCAAGCACTAGATTAGACCATTATCCAACTACAATAATGTATTAAGAACACAACTAACCATTATTTAGTGATTGGGATTGTTGTTTCCCAAAATCAGCTATCTCGAAAGTAATAGATGATTATGGATATGTTGTTTGATTTAGGTAATAGGTAGGCACTCAATAAGTAGTTGTAAGACGTAGATATATTATTTGACTGATGTTTTAGGCAAGTGCTCTAAGAGCAACTATGAGTCTTGGAGATGCTATTGATTGATGTTTTTAGGCAAGCACTCTATTATTCGCTCTAAGTCTTGGGATACGATTTTTCACCTACATTCTAAGCGGGCACTCTACAAGTAGTCGTAAGTCTTAATGAATGTGTGTTTGCCAATGCTTTAGATGGACATTCTATGAGCAGCAGTAAGCCTTGATGGTTGCTTTCATTAATGCATTTCGCCAGCACTCATTGAGTAATTGTAATTTCTAGAGATGCAATTTTAATGAATATGGTTTATCGATGCTTTAGGTAGGCACTCTACAATTAGCTATAAGCATTGGTGGATGTGGATTTCATTGATGTTTTTAGCAAGCACTCTTTGAGTAGCCTTAAGTTCTAGAGATCTGGTTTTGATCACTATTTCGGCAAATGCTCCACAAGCATCGTAAGATTCAGAAGCTTCCACACCTTGGACGCAATAAGACCTAGAGGCAGGCACGTGTAGGATAGCCATAAGAGCTAGAGGTAAGCATGTCTTAGATAGTCATATGACTGAGGATTATGTGCTATGCACTGTTGTAAGTTTTGGAGACCCTATGCTAGGAGGTGCAGTTGAACACTGACTTCTAGGATGATATTGATACTAGCCTATGATAGAGACTGCAAGTAGTAATAGTTAGCTTCTTATGGGGAAGTGCTCTAAAAGGGTGGCTAGGTAGCCCCGACGAGGATTGGTGATGATTGACAGTGCAGTATCCACTAGTCAACATAGAGGGTATGGAAGTCGCTTGGGGCAATGGTAGGGCCCTATGAGCATAAAAGTCTAGATTTTGGTTTGGGCATGTTGGACATGCTAGCACTCTTAAGAGTTTAGACCAGTTGCTTCATGGTAGGTTCTATGTTGCCTTCTAGATAGTAGAACTATATGCCAGCATCCCAGTGGTAGGACTATAAGCCACTCGATTTTTACAGTTACAATCTTTAGCTTAATTTAATACGGAGAATTTATGTGTATCTTTAATTGATAATTTTCTTTTGGAACCATGAAGAAATCTTGGTTTTGCCAGATCCAAGATTTATGCAATGTTGGTTTACTAACAATTGGACTTTGAACATACACTATATTATTTGACTTTATTGAATGTCTATGCACATGATAATGAGAATGTTAAACATCTTGATCTTTATAAATTGACTGAAACTATCAAATAGGAAACAACTTGGACATGGATAGTGACATTTTGAATGATAATGAATGATGAATGATCTTAAAGGGAATAAATTTAGAATGATTCCGTGTTTATGCATGGAAAATGATCTTAGTAAGACTAAATGTTTAAGAAATGATAAAGGCATGGAATGCTTGAATCCTCTAGAAAATGTAAGGTAATGATATCTTCAAAAATCATGGAAGTTTAATGATTTATCACCTATACTGATTTGTACATGTAAACTAATTTTATGGATGTATGATTTAAGAACTTATAATTTCAACATGCACACTTATTTTGAAATATCAAGTTTTGTTTCTATATGACAAATTTTCAAATTACATTGGCTATGTAAATCGTTAATCACATGCACAAATAGAAACTTTTTTCCACTTATACAAGTGCAAGCTTACTGAGATATTGTAATTTATTTACAATGTCTTAGACTTGAAGAATAAGAATGGAAGGATGAGTAGGTCGAGCTGAGAATGTGAAAGTAACATGTGGAATTATAATTGGAGAAGATTTTGATTTCTAGTATTGGAATGGTGATCCTCACAAATTAATATATATATATATATATATATATATTTCATATGCTACTTGAGAATGTAAATATATGCCAACATTAGAAGTAGTGGACTCATTTCTATTTAGTGAATTGTATTGTGTTGGGGTAGTGACTGGAGGTTTTAGGATGTGATGAGTTTTAGTATTTGTTTTTCAAAATAATGAAAATGATTTGTGCCTATCAGGTGTTCCACATCGCACGTGTTAAATGTGAGTATGTATGAAAAATAGAGGAAACTTTGCTGAATTTTTGGCAGGAAAGAGACATTTATTCCACCATAACATCCTTGTTTTTGTGTAAGAAATGACGCTCTAGATTTTCATAAAACTTTTAAACAAACAAAAAATTTTGCTATTTTGTTTTCAAATAGAATTTCAAATAAGAGATATCCTGAATTTTGAAGTAGTGTTTAAAAAGGACTTTTAAAACTCGGGGTTTCACAATTTGGTATTAGAGCCCAAAGTCAATCCACTCACAACCAGACACAATAAGAAAAGTTATTAAGAGCCCACAAAACAAGGAGAGTTAGTCCTTGTGAAAGTAAAAATGGAGAGTATTCTTAAAGAGTAGTATGCATCTTGGATTAAATGATTAGATGTGAGAACGTATGATTTAATATCTTTAAATGAAAACATTGGCATGTGATGGATGGTCCTTTTGTATGGATGACCACTTGAGAGTTCAAGTTTTAACTTTGGACAATGTGTATGAAGCTCTAGAGAGCATGATATTATTGTATAACAATAGTTTGAGAATCATTAGGAAGCATCAGAAGATACTTATGGTGGAGAAATCACTTGGAAACTTGGACAATTGTAGAATTAGCTTGAATATTTAATGGAGACTTACTAGCAATAATTTTGAGGAATTATGAAAGATTAGTAGTAAATTTTAATATGAATGGCTCTAAGTAAAGTATATAAAATTAAGTAGGTGAGAGTGATTGATTCAAATATGAATCTTACAAATGATTGACATAAGATTGATAAGGACTTTGAATCAAGTGCTTTCCAAAGGATAATCATAAGATCTATCATCCCTTAACAGAGGACTCAATTGAACTAGAAAATCTATAAATTCATTTGAACTTTGGTGAGAAACAAGATAAATATAAAATGGTTTAAAAGAAAGAATATGAAATTACATAATTATGAATGGAGAATTGGTGGAAAGATTAAGATACTTATACTAAGATATATCAAAAAGAAATATAAAGACTAAATGTATGAAGTTAAAATCAAATGTTGTGAGGATTTGTTGGATTTGGAGATTACAAGATGTATAACTAAAAAAGGAAGTAGAGAAACAAGAAAATTCATTGATTAAGCTAAACCATGAAATCATTTTAGCTTAGATTGTAAGTTAGAACTGATATAAACTAATAAATAAGAAAGATATGCATCCAGAGTTATTTGATGAATGGTATAAAGAAATTTGAGGAATAGAACATATCTAGAATTTCCTAAGGAATAAAATGGCAAAAGAGCTATGTCAACATGAGGAGAAGAGATTTGGAGTTCTAGGTCAAGGATAACATGAGATCGTGATTCACAAAGTTGTTTTGATTGGTCTTCATATACCTACATAATTTCGAGGATGAAATTTTTGTAAGGGTGGAAGAGTGTGATATGTGTAAATATTCATTTATAATGAATAAACAAATTACAATTACAAAAAAATAGGGTAATTTTTTTCTTTTGTTTACTTATCAATCTGACATTTCTTAACACTCAATACTAATAATCATCAATGAAACAATCCAACTAGATGTTGTAACTACCTCAATTTCTAAATTTCATTTCATGTAATTTTTTAATTTTATTTTGATTGAAATGCGAACTAGGAATCCTAAGTTTTGAGTTTCATGGAATTGATCTTTTGAAAGACAATTAGTTGACCTCCAAAACTTCATTTGGAATGTATGCATTGACACAATTCTAGCAACACTAATTTTGCTCAAAACAGAGATCAGGGACCAAAAATTTACAAATGAAGTGAAGGGGATGAAATTGGTAATGGCACTCCCTGCATTAAATTGTCATGACACAGCAAGTTGGTGGAAGCGAGTCGACACATGGGATTTGGGCTCATCATGTGGACTCTCCCACCCCCCCACCTCCTCCATGCATTAGTGGCAAAAACAAGGGAAAAGGCCATCCCGACGGCTTTCCCCCATTTCCCTTTTTCTCCCCACCAATTATCCCTCTTTTCAATCCCCATATTCCTCTGGTGAAAGGGAATCAAAGTTGGCATCGAAAAAACTCTATGATTGTAATAGGGAAATAGTTGAAAGGACATCTGTTCACTCTCTCTCCCTCTTCTTCCCCTCATGGGCCACTGACTTATTCCAAGATCTAGTAAGCAAAAAGGGTTGACAGGACTTCTTCCCAACCAAAGCGACCAGCCAAAAAAACCCAATCAATCCTCTTCTTTGGCAAACCAAGATAAAAAAAAAATCAATAATAGAACAGGTGATGACCCTTTGTTCCTTGCCTGATCTTTCTCTTCCTCCATATCTCTCTTTAGTGACCAGAAATCAATGATCGATGACTTGTGATAGTGAAAAACCCATTGGGTTTCAGTGTGGACAGGGAAGAAAACATTGTCAATTGAACAATATATACCATTAATTTTCTTCTTTGAATCAAGCACAGTAAAACCCATTTTAGAAGATTGGTAAAATTTTCACCAAAAAAATTGAAGGAAAAACAATCACTGGTCAATGGGAATATGACAGCAAAAATTCTTTCAAAAACCAATTTTTGGTGAAATTTTTGGTTAGGAAAACATGGGTAAGCTCTAATATATAGTTTTGCCCAAAGTTTTCATCAAAAAAATTGAATTTTTTTTTTGCAGTGTAGGCATCCTATTATAACCAAAATTTGGTCATCATCTCCAGGAACAGTTACTTTCTTTGGTAGGTTATAGACTAATTTCTTATGTTATTTCCCTCAGTGATAATGAATCTTCCATCAAAGGTCATCTAGTTGTTGAAATTTTGATTGGAAACATGGTAATGTGTAAGGAAAACCTAGATCTTTGTGTCCAACTAGAAATCGTTTAGTCCATGCTTAGAAACATAGGAATATAGACTCATATTAGCTCAGATCTAACCATGACTATCGATCTAGACCTGAGTCTGATCAAACAATCTTGGCCATTCGATCATACACTACCAAAATTTTGTAAAAATAGTAAATATGAACAAATATTATTTTAAGAAAAACAAATCTAAGCTAATAGATAAGTGTTTAATTTTGCATAAAAACCATCAAATTAGTTACCCATGTGTTACAACTTATAAAGGTAAATTAGGATTTTTAGACCAAAATTCATAACACATATATTTTTTACCTAATGAAGTAAAAGTTGTTATTTTGTAGGTATAGAGACTAGTCTAAGGTAAGTATGTGATTAACCATATTTTTCTCCAATTTAATTAGGCTTTTTCACTTTTTGAAGGAAGTAAGATGGTGACTTGATGACTGAGATTGATTAGGATGAAATGAAGATCAAGATCAAAAGCTCTAGTCAAATCCTCAAATCCATCACTTTAACATGAAACCAAAAGCCAAGATCATCTTGTGAACTAATAATGGTTGCAATTAAGGGAGCTAATGATGGACAAAGTGGGCTATGAAGTAAGGCATGCATTCCCACCACCTTTGCCCGGAAGCCACTTAAGCCACCTTAGCCATGTAAGACATGAGAGAAGATGGCATGCTAAGGAATTGAAACCAAACTATACAAGCCACTCAAGTAAAGGTATGGAGCCAAGAAGCCAAGCCAAGAAATCTTCCAAAGCCAACCATGAAGCCTAGCCAATGGAGCCTTCAAAGTGAGCCATCTAAGCCATCAAGCTAAGCTAAATGGAAGGCTAGGATTGGATGAATTTAAAAGATTTATCCATGATATTTCAAGGAATATTTTGAAGATAATTAAGGAAAATCTTATTATGATAATTTGGCATATGGACCAATAGGATGAGAGCCTTCCAATTTTTATGTTTTTCCCACTTTTTCCCACATTTTTATCACTTTCCACCTCATCACCAAAGGCCACAACAAATTTGACTTTCCATCCAAGAGTCCAACCATTCCATAACTCTTCCACCTTCCTATACTCATATCCTAAGAACTCAACCAATCCAAGAGCCTTAGGATCCAATTAACCAATCAAAATTTTCCAGCTCACCCTCATTTTCTATGTTTTTCCTACATCTCACTTTCCTTCCATTTTCCTCTTACTTTCTTTCCCAACTCCTCTCCCAATCAACTAAAACCCTCCACCTAACGCCCTCCATCACTTTTCCATCCAATCCCCACCTAATTTCCTATTTCATAGGAGTTTCAACAATTTTGGAAGGGGGCAGACTCCCCTTCCTAAGAAGCAGGCATCCCCCACCTACTCAACTACAAAAGAAAGTGCCACATTTCACCACTTTCCTCCTTGCAAAACTTAGTCTCCCACTCATCTTAACCATTCAAAAAGTCTTGATTTCATCCCCACCATACCTTAATATTAGGTTACCCTAAAGAAAATAGCAGAAAAATATAAAACTCCACAAGAAGACCTAAGTTAAGGACTTCCTTTCAAAGAGGAAAAAACATAATGGAGGAGGACATCCTCTTCCTTCTTCTCCATTCTCCTCTCCTATGCCTTTGTTTTGTGTACTCCTTCAGTGCTGCTATCTTCCTAAAGGTGTGTGACATCTTTTAGAAGCATTCCACACTTGGTTTTGGGAGTGTTCGCTTCAACTTTCAAGCTTAGTTTCTCTTGATTCCTTTCTTGTTTTCCTTTGTTTTTTCCATGCTAGTCTCTGCCTTGTCTTTTTTATTGTGCCTTGCCTTAGAGACTAAGAGTCAAGGATGGATTTTTCTTCGAGTGACAGCCATGGGAAATCATCTTGAATATAGTTTTCCCTTTTACTTTCATAGCTTTTGAGTACTCTTTTAGATTCATTTAAATTCCTGCCTTGTTTTTCATTTGTTTCCATTGATCTTTGCTTATATGCCATAAGATTTCCTTCATTATCAAGCTTTACTAGAGGAGGAATCTTTGTTAGTATTTGTTTTTGGATTCACATTTGAAGGAATAGTGGTGTGATTCATTCAAAAGTGAACATCAATCTTCCATGTAATCTATTGCATGCCATTAACTTTTGATGATCAATGGAATGACTTTTACTTGATTATTGACCATGCTTCTTCTTAATTGTTTGCTTTATGTTGATAGGATATTAAAGACATCAATTTTTAATTCTAAAATTTCCAACAACCTAATTAAAAGACCTCTAAAACTAGGCATCCAATCCAAGGATGGAACACATGATTGAGAGGGTCATTAGGTCTGAAGTTGGAAAACATTGTTGAATTGGTTGTTTACTTGTAGATTCATAATTTAATATGCTATATCTACTAATTTGAAATGCACTAATTAAAACATGTTGTAACTATGCATGTAAGCCATGGCTAAAACACATAGCTTTGATTGAATTGGTGAGTGAATAGATTCCAAGTTATGGCATTCATTCAAGTAGGAAAAAGTTATTAAGTTGATCTTGTTTAGTTTGTTCTTAGTTGTTAAAGTTCATCTTCTTAATTTCCATTGCATTCCTTCAACAATCGCATGATTAAGAAAGCATGTCTTAAAGCATGTTTTCCATAGACTAGTTAATTAATTTCATGCTTAGGAAAGTTAGTTCAAGAAAGTTGTTAAATTTTCACTTAAGGAAAGTTTTCACTTTGGGATAGTTTATGTTTTAGGAAAGTCATCAAATTAGAAAGTCTTCAAGTCAGGAAATTTTAATATTAGGAAGTGTAAATTTTAGTAAAGTTTTAAATTTAGCATGTTTCTTGTTTTTTACATACTTTCCAATTTGTATCTTATAGTTTCCATTCTTAGTTTAGGTTAAAAATCACTTAAATTTGGCTAAGTTAGATAGTTTAAATTAAGGACCACTAGCATCACATTAGGTCAACTCCTCATGGGATCGACCTCACTAATGTACAATAGTGCAAACAATTTGTGGGCTTGTTAGTTTTAATTAAAACAGCAAGACTAATTCACATTGATCAATGATTGACTGAGACTTAATCAACTATAAATAGTTAGTTTGAAGATGGATAGTCAAGATCACCTCTAAATTTTTGTTGTTCTCACTCTATGACAGTAAGAAGATGACTATCAAAGAATATTAACACTACAATCACCCTCTGATTTTTGTATCAGTTCTTGACACACTAGATTAGAATCAATGACCATTGGATCAAGACATTAAACACTATATTAGACCATCATCCAAATACAACAGTATAATGAGAATAGACCAATCCCTTATTTAGTGATTGGGATTGTTCTTCACAAAAGCAGCTATCTCGAAAGAAATAGATGACTAAATATGGACATAATTAGGTTGATCTAAACCATTGATCAATAATCAATGACATGGATATGATGATTCAAGGCTTGATGGACATTTGATCGAGAATCCACATTTGAGAATATAGACCAACAACTTCGTCAAAGAAGTCATACTTGTAAACTAATATCTTCAGAATGATTTAGTGATTGGTCTCAAGGTGTAACATTTACCATTTTAAAGAAAAAAATGAAAAAATAAAAAATAAAATGAAAAGGATGTATATAGATAAAAATTTAGAGGGGGGAGTGCCTCAAATGCACTTCCCTCCCCCTCCTCTCTTATCCCGTAACTGACCCACCAGCGACGAGTTCCCGGCAACCAATTCACGGTGAGGATGCCATCAATCTTCGGAAGGCCATAGGGAGTGGCCGACTAGACTGAGGTAGGCCAACCCCCATGCTTTTCAAGGTATATGCCCTAATGTACCTGTCACACCATAAATCATTTTTAACTGTTAGACCTCTCATTGGAAGTCGCACCACGCGCATTATTTCTGCCCCCATGCACTGAGCAAGTCCACAAATGCGCGAGCCACAAGCACCGGTTCCATACTCATGCACGTCCACAGATGCACGGCATGTACCCAGCGCACGCGCGTGCAGACAGCATGCGTCGCACGTGCGGCGGGTCCATTTTCTTGATTTTTAGTATTTTTTACCCTTTATTCAGAAAAAAATGTGATTTTAGGAGCTACAGAGGTCCAAATCATGATCCAAAAGAGACATTGTGATCGTCTCAACAAGGCGGACCTAGATTAAGACAAAAATCTAGTTTGAAGCAGTTTTTAAATAGCCAAACTACAAAAATTACCAATAATCAAGGGAATATCACGAAATATATCAGAACAGTGTGTGCTATCTTTCGAGTGGTTATTGCATGCACTGTTCTGATATATTTCGATATTCCCTTGATTATTGGTAATTTTGACATGTGGGAGTCGGTCTGTTTTGATGTTGAGACTAGTGCTCCTATGGTAGGATGCATTTCTTCACCCCGTGAGTGACTGAGTGCCTGTGAGGGTGAAAGGGTGAAAGCGGGCATGCAACGCGACCTTTCGTGAATGCCTGAGTGCCTATGAGGGTGAAAGGGTGAAAGAAAAAGTGGAACACATTATTTTCGTGAGTGCCCAGGAGAGTGCAAGGGTGAAAGCGGCTAGTACTAAGAGCTGACCCTACATTACCATGAGTGTACTTGAGACACTCATAGGGCTTGATTGTGCATGATGTTCAATACTTTTGACATGCATTCATGTGTTTCTAGATTTTCTTGGATTGTACATGTCCTAATATCATGATTGATGATATCTTATTTATTTCATGGACTTGGTATGTCCTTCATCATGTCATGTTAGGCTTTATATATATATATGTTTGATCATTTTACGATCTGTATGCCTTGCGCCATGTGATTTGTTTTTATTGAGTTTACTTTAGATGTATATCACCTACACAAGCATGGCTTGTTGAAGTATTATTTTGTTTTGCAATGCATCAGAATCAGAGCGTGACAGTCAGAAAGGGAAGAAGGTGGACTAGAGTGGAGCTGGACGAGGTCTTGAGGACCAAATACTGTCAGATTCAGAGATAGAGTGGTGTACATTTTGTTGGATTGGTAATGGATATTTGGACTTCTACTTGGTCGTTGTATATATTAATAGATTAGACCCATATCACTGTATACTATGCATATGCTTATACATGGATGGCATGGTGATCATGGACAGACCTTGGAGCTTTGGAACTTGCACTATCATGTATCTTTACAGTTGTAAAAATTTCACCATGGTTTTATTTTGTGAGCATGCTCAAAAGGTTTACTTTTGGTTCTATTTATTTAGTGTAGTTTTTGAGGTGAAATGACCCTCGAAGTTTTCTTCATTGGGATTTTTCTTGACGTTGTGAAAAGTTTTTTAATTTTGAGTTTAAGTTTTCTGGGATCCCATCTATTTTCTATCAATAAACTATTATTATTTTTGTATACATATGGAAAAGAATTTAGAAAACCCGGGGTGTCACACAAGGTAGAAGAAAGTTTAATTGGATTCATGATTAGAAGCTCAAGGAAAGAATCTTAAGGTCTTCATAATGAAGACATAGAATAAAAATTGTGTTATCAGTAGCCATTAAATAGAGTTATTTTAACTTGATGTTATTACTATTTGTTGAAAATGTCTAGGTACTTATATGTATGCTATAGACAAAAAGGATAGATGTCTACATGTTATCATGTAGAGCCGTAACATGTTTGTCATTATTGATAAAGACTTAATCCCTAGTTTGACCATGGTTTACATAGTTGCATGCATTTTTATAATTTTTTAAAGATCCATTGTTTATAATCATTTCTTTGGATGCATTGTTGAATGATTTAAAGCATGAGAAAGTTGCATTATATTTTGTAAGATAATTACTTGTCATGAGCCTTGAACTAAGCATGCATGGTTGAACAATAGTTGTTTTGATTTGGATGGTTAATGCATGTTCTTCAGGACTTGAAGTGCATTATCTAATGACTAATGAATCGATGTTTTGAAAGCTCATGAAAGAATGTTTTTTAACTTGTTGAGTTTATGGGTTGGAAAGGTTCTTATACTTGGAAATGAATATATTTGAATGATTTCTCACAAGACTTTGAAATAATGATTTTATCTTCATATAATGATTTTAGATATATTATTTGATTTATGTTTTGGGCAGATACCCTATAAGTGGCCGTAAGTCTTGGAGATATTATTTGATTGATGTTTTAGGCAAGTACTCTTTGAACAACTATAAGTCTTGTAAATTGATTCTAGATATGTTCTTTGATTTAAGTTTTAGGCAGGCAATCAATGAGTGGGCATAAATCCTAGAGATGTTATGGTTATGGCTTTATCGATGCATTCAACAAGTACTCTTTGAGTAGTTGTAAATGCTAGAGATGCCATTTTTATCATTGTTATTTGATTTTGGAGATGTTACTTGATTTATGCTTAGGGCAAGTGTTCTACTAGTGGTTGTAAGCCTTGATGTTATGGTATTATTAATGCTTTAAGCAAGCGCTCTACGAGTGGTTGTAAGCCTTAATGATTATGGTATTATTGATACCTTAACTAAGCACTCTACGAGTAGTTGTAAGCCTTGTTGGATATGGATTTCATTGATGTTTTTAGAAGGCACTTTTTGAGTAGCCCTAAGTCTCAAAGATGTGGTTTTGGTTGTTGTTTTGGCAAGTGCTCCATGAGTACACCCAGACGCTTGTGTGCCTAGGGCAGTAGTAAGACCTAAAGGCAGGCATGTCTGGGACATGAACAACATGCCCAAATAGCGACTTTTTCCACCTGCACAAGCATAGGCTTGTTGAGATATTATATTTTGTTTACAATGTCTCAAACTTGAAGAATTAGAATGGAAGGATGAATAGGTTGATATGAGAATGTGAAAGCAATATGTGGAGTTATAATTGCTGAAGATTTGTATTTCCAGGATTCGAATGGTGATCTTCACAAATTAATATATATATTTCATGTGCTACTTAAGAATGTAAATGTATGTCAAGATTGGAAGTAGTGGACTCATTTATATTTAGTGGATTGTATTGCGATGTGGTTGCAACTAGAGGTTCTAAGATGTGATGAGTTTTAGTATATGCTTTTCAAAACCATGAAAATGATTTGTGCCTATCAGTTGTTTCACATCGCATGTGTTTATCTATGTATGTTAGAAAAAGAAAAGAAACTTTGCTGGATTTTTCAATGGAACAAATTTTTCAATAAGAATGTGACATTCATTCTACCATAAAATCCTTGTGTTTGTTCAAGAAATGACACTCGGGATTTTAAGAAATACTTTTAAATGAACAAAAAATTTCACTATTTTGTTTTTGAAAGGAATTTCAAACAACGGATATCCCAACTTAGGAAATAGTATTTAAAAATTATTTTGAAAACTAGCGGTGTCACATTTGTTTTATTTTGGAAGCTTACATTGTATATGATCTCATTGTACATGTCTTGGGCTTCCTTTAGAAGCTTCCTAATGTGGTAGGATTGCATGCATGCACAAGAAGTTCTATCACATTACTATTAATACAAACACCCTATTTTGAATGGATAAGGTTTTATGTTCCATTTATGGCTTTCTTACTATTCCAACATCATATTTGACTTCCAATGATCACCCTAAACTCAGGAACTTCATGATTGGAATGTATGGGTCCACAATGTTTCTTGGAAAGGTAAAATTGTTCTTTTAGGGTTAAAATTGTTAAACTTATGCAATTTTTCATTTGTGCCTTGGACTTGCAAAATGTAGAATTAACCCTAATTAGTGATGATTAAGTGATTTATGGGGCTAAAACATACTAAATATAGAGGTATATATGTAATATTTCTATACATATCATACATGCTTGTGACTAACCCTATCCATGCAAAAGAGGGCACCATTATCAAAAGTTAGGGTCACAACCTTTCTAGGCATGCATGCATTCCACCACCTTGGGGGCTTCTAAGAGGAGCTAGTGTCACATGCAACGCATGTGCATGTATATGATTAATTTTTGAAACAAAGTAAGTCAAAGACTAAGCCCCGTATGAAGACTACTTCCACCCCGCCCCCCCCTCCCTCTCTCTCTCTCTCTAGTAACTCCAAAATGGGACCATAATGGAGGGGCCCATAAATTTTCCACACAAGCAGATGTTTTATATTGCAAAACCAATTTTTGATAGGAGAAAATAAATGAGAAATAATAAATGTAAAACATGGAAAAGAGAGAGAGAATAAATGGGAAATCTATGGCTAGCATTCACCCAAACTTCTAAAGAAACAAGAGCCAAGATATACCCTAAATCAAGGCTATCCTAGGGAATCCAATGAGAAGACACTTCAGCTAGGGTGGATAGTTGAGAAAGAATCATGCATGAGAGTGAAGCAAAGTATCCTATAGGTGGAGATTTTCTTAGTGAGCTGCCCACCATTTTTTAAGAAGAAAAATTTGTTTATCTTAAAGGAGAAAACATGTTCTAGCCTAGCTTCCTCTAGTAGAGAAATAAAAGGTGACCAAGGAGAAAATTGAGTCCATACTATTTTGGATAGGGAAACCTCATTGAAATCCAAGCCATCCATTTTATGGTATGCTTAATCCTATGGATGAAAGGAAGCTTCTTCAACCAACCAATCAAACTAACATAGAAGTTCACATGGAACACTCTTTTCCATCTACAATCCAACATGTTTTACAAAGTTGGGATGATAAGGAAAGGGAGACAAGTAGATAAAAAAGGAGAGGAAAGAGATTGTGATGACCTAGGTTTTTGTATCACATTTTGCAATACATTTTTCAAAGGCAGTGCACCCTTAGTAATAAATTTTTTTTGTAAAACAAAGCAACGGGAATTCTTTTCTTTAGAACTTGTATTGAAAAACCCAAGTCATCACTTCATAAATATCATGAGTAGAATTTTGTACAAGATAAAATTCCATTGAAGGAATATACTTTTATTAAATTCTAGAATCCATCTAGTGGTTCACAGTACAGCCTGGGTATCAATACAATACTTGTCCAAATTACATAATCCAAATTTCAAAGCTCACCATACAATAAAAACTCTCAATACAATACAATGCTCTCAAATGAAAATGCATGTCTTCAAGAGATATACCCTAGTTGATAATTGTTTCAAGTCTTCTCAAGTCTTGAGCTCCTAATTCTCCTTCTCTATATCGTGATTTGTAAACATTCAAACATTTACAATATCTGAGTAAGTTATGCTTCGTAAGGGATCCAAGAAGCATAATAATTTGATAATATAATCTAGTACTTCATAATCCCATTGTTCATAAACATACTCATGGATCAATCTCTTTACTTTGTCATATATGTGCATCCTTATACATACATATTGTATATGTTGCATAGATATATATATATATATATATATACAGTCAAAACCATGAAAATAGTTAATATCTCAAACATCAATAGTCACACTTAGATGCACTGAGTTGATCAATCATCCAAACTCTGGTGGAAAATACTCCCTCATTTGGGTAGTATTATCACACTCAGCCATACTAAGTTGATAAAACATCCAGACTCTACTGGGAAAATACTCCCTTATTTGGGCAGTGTCAGCATCTCATTATGCTATGCATCATAATGCAAAATACTCAAAGGACTACTATGCTGCAATCTAATCTGTACTAATGTACTCAGATAATTGCTTTCATACTCTCCAGATACCAAATGTGGATAATCATCTATGTCATGTTTATATGGGGAGACAAACCATCACAGTGGTGGCCTTCCCATAATTGCCCCACCCGACATTTTGCCTCTCTTTAGACATGGTATCATCATATATATCACATTTAGGAGAGCGGTAGCCAAACCCTCATACCCTCCTTGCATCCCCAGGCATATGCCTATTTAAAACAAAAACTATAAGGCTTCTTGCTTGTATATAAAGTATTCTTTTACTTATCAGACGTCTTGTTTATGTAAAGCATCATCCTCATATTTTGGTATTCTTATACCGAGGATAGGATTTCACTTCAAACTTAGGGATCATCATTTACAATAAATGATACCATTGTTCATATAAGTTTAAGGATCACCATTCTATATGAATGATTCCCATGTATTGATTTTATACTTATCAGACAATTTGTCTATTTATCTAGGGCTGGAATACCTTCTAGTTCCCCATTCACTTAGGCTTTTCCTCAATTCCGACTTAACCATTTCATATGTGTTTTGGTTGGATCATAAGGGTTTTCAATGGATTTAATACAAGTATTTACATTATACTTGTTAACATTTCCAGACACAAGATCATGTATTTCTCATGTAGATGCATTCATAAAAGCCACCTACTTTCAAGTAGTGATTCATCTTTTCAAAATTTCCATGATCCTGATGTACATATGAAATCTATAAATCCATACATACTGTCAATATTTATACAATCTGAATAATCCTATATTTTTTGTCCTATTTATATTTTTTGTCTAATTTTGTCCTTTGATATAAAGATCTAGATCTTGTGTCCTATCATGATTTATCTTCCTTAGATAGTATTGATCAATAGATTTGATGATTAGAATGATCTTCTAAACATTCAAATCTAAGTATTTTCTATTCTAAGTCTTTATGTATTCCTTTCTTTGATATTGATTGTTCATAGATCCTTTGATCAACAATTTACACTTGTTGATAAAGATCAAGAGCTTAGCTCTTCTATGATTTAGTTCTTCTTTGATCTAAGTTCAGTTGTTTGATCATCCCTAAGGAGAATGATCTTGGTTCTCTTCCTTGAATTATATTTGATCAAGGGTTAGGATTCTCTATCTAGATTTGTCTATAACATGCATACATAGATACATAATAAAATACGACATTAGGATTCCTATTGGTCTTTATCATTCAAGATCCTATGGATCATGTTTGATCATCCTTATCTTACTTACAATTTTTATTGGGATTAGATAATTTACTAACCTTTTATGCTCTTATTATTATTATTATTATTTAACCAGTTAATGTTTTAATAGTTGAAGATGGCTTATTTCATCCTAAGTCTAAATAACTCTTATTTTCAATTAGCTAAGGCTTATTATCTAAATGACTGAACACAAAGTGATTACTTCAACCCTCATGTAAGGAGGTGTTTAGACCTCACAAATGTCAATGGAAGGCAAGAGAAGAGCGAGGGTCTATTAGAGAACCCCCTTAACCACCACGTTCAGCATTCACTAGAGTGACCTTAGCTCAACCTTTCATAAGGTTCCTATGAGCATTTTAACCCTAAGTACTCTTTCTAATTTATTTTAATTAAATCCATGAACATTTAAAATGTCATTCATGAGGTTTATTATTCTGCTAGTTTGGGCCAAGGATTTGATAATCCTTATATTGTCCTACTAACTATAGCCCTTACTAATATTAAGTCAAAGTCATTCACTCATCTTAATTGTCCATGAATCTCTATATTCCATTAGTTTACATTTTTGGTGATTTATGCTCATTATATCTTAACAACTACTTAACATTTGAATCTACTAATAAAATTTGACAATAAATAAATTGTAAACATTAAAGCATAAGTCCAATATAAATTTATCAACTATTTATACTGACATGATTCCTATGAATGTAACTTAACCTAATCAAATAAAACTATACTTAAACTAGCATGATCCTAAGTTATGAAATACATGAAATTTTACTAGTAATCTAATGGAGTTATGCTAAAATCTTAATTTAAAACTAACATAACCCTAAGATAATTAAATTACCAACTTATTATAACAATCTAATAACATGTAAAGCATAACATGCTAAAATTTAAGAATTACACTATCATGCTTCCTAATTTATAAGATAAATCACATTTACAATTCTATTGTCAAATAAAATACAAGTAAACTAATTAGATTAGGATTATTAGGAACTTTTACTTATGATCTAACTATTAGATCTTAGATCTTTTCCTTTAGATCAAGGGTTTTAATTACATTTAGGGTTTTTACTCCATTAAGATCCAAAGAGCATATCCACTTGTTTTTGTCATATTTAATCCATAATCAAACTAGATTCCAACATAATATCATTCATTCAATCCATCCCAAGGGTCTAATCATACTTGATCTTATTGATCAAGTGGGTCCCTTTGTATTTTTTTTGGGTTTTTCTACCATAAAGGGTAGATTCCTCATTTTTTATTAGATCTTGTCAAAATAAATCATGGATATTACTTAATTTTAACATTATATCATCATTGTAGTAGATCCGTAAGATTTGATCATCTCAGATCTTGAAGATCATGAAAATTAGAAGCTAAATTCCTAAAAATAATAAGTTTCTTACATAGTTTTATCAATTTTATGATTTCAAATGAAAATAGACTTACAAGTTTTCCATAGTTTCTTTTCGATCATAATTTGGAGTTCAAATAACTCCAAAATCAAAGATTGAAGTTCACAGTCATTTCGAGGGTCCAAATTTGATCTGGGCCTAGCGCGCAATGGATAGCTGTGATCAATCGGGCAGAGAAAGCCAGTCTGGCAGAAGGGTCGGCATGCTCCCGTCACTGGGATGCATGCCATAACACGTTCACGGGACCAGCAGTGCCCGTGGTAGCGTTTCAAGATCCGATCCTTTTAGGAAGATTGGATAGTCCTTTTGGACGATCCAATCAATTCCTTTTCAATAAAAAGCTCAAAACTTGATTAAATTTCATGAAAAATCTACCATAGGGGTTTTGGACCTTCTGAATTGATTGGATGGCTCAGATTTTCTATCTGAGCCATCCATCATCCACAATTTAAGGGTTCTTATCCTTACTTGATTTTTATTATTTTTAATCTAAAACTAATTTTAGAAAAATAAAAATTATATAAATTAACGTGAAATAAGTGTGGAAAGAATTTCCACCTACTTGATTGGAGAAAAACATTGGTTTTGCAGCCCAATTTAAAAGAATATCCACTTGATGATAAGATCACCCAAGAACCTCTTATCTTGTGATTTCCCGTTGTTTGAACCATTGGATCTTGAATTTTCTACTGTGGTTTTGTTGATAAGTTAGTCTAGGACAATATGAATGGTGGGATTTGTGAGATTTGATTTGGAATAGAGTGCATAATTGAATTTAGGTCTCTTGGTCCAATTAGAGAGAGGAGAGAGAAAGTGAAAGATGAGAGATTTTTGGGAGTTTTGGAAATTTAGGAATGAACATTTTTGGAGGATTTTTGGGGGCGTATTTATAGATATTTTTGAAATTTTCATAATTACTTATAATAATTATGTTTCAATTCTTTTGAATATTAAATTAACATTGGATCCTCCACTACCACCTCCTTCTCCACTATCAGCTGGTAGTGGTTTGACCACTCATTACATGTTTTCTAGCTGTTGGATTCATTTGTGGGCCCCTTGTGTGTAATAACCCCAATTTTTGTAATTGATTAAAAAATCAATAAAGTTTGAGTTTTAGAAATTTTGGGCTGAAATATTAGGGTTATTTAGAATATACTTTTTATAAAAGTATAATCAAAGAATAATAGATGTACAATTGAAATTAAATTTAGCAAACCCTTCAAAATGACTGTAAGCACAACAAATTTTGAATTCGAATGAAAAATCCTTAATTTTCTTCATTTCTTGGACAAAAGGGTAAAATAGTAATTTTACCCAAAAATCAAAATCTGAGACATCAAAATTTAGAATGTACTAAGAAATACAAATCCAACACCACTAAGTATGCTCAATTCCGAGATCATGGGAATAAATCCTAATTTCTTTTATATATAAAGGGCAAAATGGTCTTTTTACACCATGGGGGCCCACATGGGGCCCACAAGGGACCCAAAAATGCATCCTATGGCCAGCCCACATGAAAACATGGGTCAAACCATACCAGCTGGTCTTGGGGGAGTACGTGGAGAATGGGAGAATCCAATGCTTATTTAATAATAATTTTTTTTACCATCATTAATGCACATCATCATGAAAGAAGACAAAAATGCTTATAAATACAACCCCAAAAATCCTCCAAAATACTCCTAAAATTCCCACGAAATTCTTTTCAGTCTCCCTGAAAAATTAGGCATAGATCCCTCCCTAAAAACCCAAAATAAAATCCCAAGAGATCTCTCTCTTTTCAATTTCTTTTTCTTTTTAGATTGGAACAAGAGACTTGAAATCAATTAGGCACTCAGTTAGATCTAATATCATCAATTCCACCATCCAAAACTTCCCACCATACCTTAGCTACAAAACCCCCAAAGCAATTTCAGGGTCCAAAGGTTCAAACAATGGGAATTTGCAAGAAAGGTGGATCTTGGGCCATATCTTCATCAAAAGGGTATTTCTTTTAAATTGGACACATAAACAACATTTTTTCTCTAATCAGGTAGGTGGGAATACTATCTATACATGTTTAATAAAAAATTTATTTTACTGTAATTTATTTTGATCATAAAAAAAGGTAAAAATAAAGTAACAACAGTACCTTCAATTCAGAATGATAGAGGGGTCATATGGAAAATTAGATCCTACCAATCGATCCAGAAGGGTCCAAAACTCCTAGGGTACAATTTTCACGATGTTTCATGAAGGTTTGTCCCTCAATTGAGAAGGAATTGATTGGACGGTCCAAAAGGACTATCCGATCTCTTGATCGGATGGACGACGCGTGAGATGCCGCACGAGCACCCATGAAAGCGCGTGCGACATCGTCCCGCACACGTGGAGGGCATGTGAAGTCATCACGCGCGCGTCGGTGGATGTCCTGTGTGGGCGCTTCCACATCTCGTCACGATGGACGCACCCGACTAGCAGGAGCCTTCTGCCCGGCTCGATTCCACCCGAAAGATCTGGGCTGTCCATTCCTTTGGGCCCAAATCAAATCTTGGCCCTAGGAAGGATTGTGTACTTCCAGATCTAATTCTGGAGCCATCTGACCTCCAAATTGAGATCAGAAAAAAGCTATGGAAATCTTGAAACCTCTATTTTTTGATGAAATGATGTAATCTAGAAATTATGTAATAAAACTTTCTGTATTAAAGAAACAAGTTTCCAATTACCTAGATCTTTAAGATCTGAGATGATCAGATCTTAGAAATATATTTTAATAATGATATAAAATTGAAATGAAGTTATCTAAATGATTTATTTGGACAGATCTAAGAGATATTAAGGGATCTACCCACTATGGTAGAAAAACCCTAAAAATTTCAAAGGGACCCACTTGATTAATAAGATCAAGTGTGATCAGATCCTTGAAATGGATGGGATGGATGTTGATATGATGAAATCCAAGGAGATCACGGATGGATTATGACAAAAACAGAACAATATGACCTTTGGACCTTAATAAAGAAAACCCCCTAAATATAATTAAAACCCTTAATAAAAAGGAAAAGATCTAAAATCTAATGGTTGGATCATAAGTGAAGGTTCCTAAGGATGTTAATGTATTTAGTTTCATTTTATATTAATTGACAATAGCATCTTAAATATGATTTATGTTATAAAGCATGATAGTGTAACTTTTAGACTTTAGCATGACATGTGATTAAATTGTTATCATAGGTTGCTAGATTTAATTATCCTAGGGGCATGATAGTGTGATTATATGCAAGTGTAACTTAGGACCAGGTTAGTATGATTTCATGCCATTGTAACTTAAGATCATGCTAGTTTAAGTATAGTTTTATTCCATTAAGTTAAGTTACATTCATAAGGAGCATGTTAGTATAAATGTTTGTTAAATTTATATTGATGCTTTAAAGTTTATGATTTAATTGTTGTCAAATTTTATTAGTAGATCTACTTGTTATGAGATAAAGAGCATAAAACACCAAAATGTACTCTAATGAGAAAGTAGAATTTCATGACACAAATAAGAATGGAGTACTTTGGACTTAATTAGTAAGGGCTATAGTTAGTAGGACAATATAAGGATTATCAAATCCTTTGCCCAAAATAGGAGAATAATAAACCCCATGAATGACATTGTAAATATTCATGAACTTAATTAAAATCTATTAGAAAGAGTATTTAGGGTCAACATGCTTATAGGAACCTTATGAAAGGTTGAGCTATGGTCATTCTAGTGAATGTTGAACATAGTGGTTAAGGCGGTTATCTAATAGAGCCTCGCTCTTCCCCTACCTTCCATTGACGTTTGTGAGGTCTAAACGCCTCCTTAGCCAATTGGAAATAAGAGGAGCAGTATAGACTTAAGCTTAAATAAGTTACCTTCAACCAACAAAACATTCACTGGTTGAATAATAATTAGTATGCTTGTTCTAGTTCATTAGATTAGATAATCCAAACCCTTGATCAAAGATGATTCAAGGACGAAAACCAAGATCATCCTCCTTAGGGATGATCCAATAACTGAACTTAGATCAAAGAAGAACTAGATGATAGAAGATGTAGGACCTTGATCTTTATCAACATGTGTAGATTGTCAATCAATGGATCTATGAAAGATCAAGATCAAGGAGATGGACACACTAAGACTTAGAGATAGAAAAATACTTAAAAATGAATGATCTAAAGATCATTCTAAACATCAGATCTAGTGATCAATAGGATTATTCAAAATTTATATATTGACAATATGTATGGATGTACAGATTACGTACATCAGTCAGGATCATGGAAGATTTGGGAAAAGAGATTACTCCTTAAAGGTAGGAGGATTTGATGAATCCATTTACATGAGATATACATGATTTAGCTCATGACCTTATGTTGACAAGAGTAATGTTAATACTTGTATTAAATCCCTTGAAAATCTTATGATCCAACCAAACACATATAAGATGGTTAAGGACTAGACTATAAGTGAATAGGGAACTAGAAAATATTTCAGCCCTAAATAAACAGACAGATGGTTTGATATATATGAAATTTATTTTACATACAAGCTTGGAGGCTTGTGAGTTTTTTTTAATAGGCATAAGTCTAGGGGGATGCTATTGCTAGAGGAGTTATAACGGTTTGGCCACTCGCTCCTTGAAATTTGATGATATGATGATACCTTGCCCAATGAGAGGCTAAAAGCTGAGTGGTGGAAATTATGGGAAGGCCACCACTGTGAAAGTCCTATCCCCCCATACGGGCAGTGACATAATATTTTCCACTGTGGTATAAGTGGTGAGCACGGCAGTTATCCGAGCGCGCTAGTACAGATCAGACTGCAACATGGCAACCTTTTTGATTATTTTGCACTATGATGCATATGAGAATAGGCATAGTGAAATGCCTTATGTTTTAGCATAATGAAATGTTAGGTAATTGTATATTACCAATATTACCCAAGAAGGGAAATTCCCAGTGTAAGATTAGCTGAAATAGTAAATTCTCATAATGAAGAGAATTGATCAGCTTAGTGGGGAATGATATTTGACTACTTTCATAAATTTAACTGGTTTACTCATGAAGAGTATGTATGTATATAGATATACATAAATTACAAAGTAAAGAGTAGAGACATGAATATGTTGTGGGATAATGGGATTATGAAGTATTGGAATTACATTGTCAATTATTATGCTTCTTAAATCCCCTCCCAGGGAAGGAGAGTTAGGAGATGAAGATGATAGAAGACTTGAAGAGAATAATCTTCAAGGTATACCCTTGAAGAAATGTATTTTTCTTTGTTGAGAGTTTTATTGTATGATGAGCTTGAGTTTTGGATTATGTAATTTGGACAAGTATTGTAATAGATTTGGTTGTACTGTAAACCACTGGATGGATTCTGGAATTTAATAAAAGTATAGTCCTTCAATGGAATTTTATTTTGTACACAAATTGTACTTATGTTATGTATGAAGTGATGACTTGGGTTTTCAAAACAAGTTCTAAAGAAAAGAATTTCCGCTGCTTTGTTTTGCAAAATTTTTTTACACTATTAAGGGACCTGTCTTTCAAAATACATTACAAAATGTGTTACAAAAACCATGGTCATCACATTGTGGGCCCCATGGAGCTCTGAAAGGACCATTTTGCCCTTTTATGGAGAAAAATCCATTTTATTCTCCTGAATTTGGAATTGAGCGTACTTACTGGCATCAGAATAGTATTTCTGAGTACATTCTAAATATTGATGTCGTAGATCTCAGTTATGGGTAAAATTATCATTTTACCCTTTTATTCATAAAAATGAAGAAAATTAGGAATTTTTCATTTTAACTCAGAATTGAACGTACTTAGTGTCATTCCGATCAATTTTTCAAGTACATTCATAATTTCTAAGTTTTAAATCACATTTTAATCTCTATAAAAAGAGAATTTCCAATAACTTAATATTCTAGCCCAAAATTTCTAAAAATTCAAACTAAATTGATTTTCTCAATCAATTTACAAAAATTTGGGTTATTACAGAGATAAGAAGGAAAGGAGGGAGTTTGCTCAAGGAAATTTCCACCTCCTTAAAGTCCTTCGACATGATTCTATAAACTAAGGATGGTGCAAATGATTTAAGAGGATAATACATGCTATATTCATTAAGTATGCAAGGTGGAAAAAAGAAGAGTATTTCATGTTTCCTTGAGTTTCACTATGAAGATCTAAAAGGAAAGGAAGATCAACACATCTTCACCCTTCCATCCAATCATTCTCCTATTTTTGTCTCTCTTTCCTTCCTTTATTCAACCGCCACCATGCATATCCATCCTATTTTCTATTAACACTTCAACTCAATGTCCCTTTCCCATATCCTACTTTCTTTCCATTCACCCTCACTCTTTCCTTCCTTCTTTCTATACTCCATGCAAGATTTACAAGACCACTCTTTTCTCTCCATCCTAGGTTGATGGCTATATGGTGATGTACTCTATGATTGTTGAGTGAAACAACAATACATATGTCATTAATTGGTTGGGGAAAGTGTAATACCAATGACTACGTAAACTTATTATAATTTACATGGAAGTTACAAAAAAATGGAGGATTTTATTTTCATTTTTCTTTTCTTTTCCACCTTAGCTTCTTAGAGGATCAACACATCAATCATCTAGTAAAGTGTATTTTGGAGAGCACCAACTTTTCACTTGAGTAGAGGGTTAACTAGGAACATTGGCTAGAACAAGGAGGATAGGGAGATAATAATAGTTAGAGTCACATAAGGTGCGAAAGAGAAAGACTGGAGTTTATGAAGTGGGAATGTGGAATCAACATGAAATGCACGTGATAAGAATGTTAATCGAGAGACTTAATAAATCAAACCTAATTAAGAAAAGGAACCTAGTGACTAAACTAAACCTAGACATATGCTAAAAGCAAGTTAAATAGATTAGGAAAGCCTTAAGTAGTGAGAGTTGAGGTATGATTTCTAGAAAAGGATAATAAAGAGGGTGTTATTGAAAAGAGGAATGAAATGGTAGATACAAATTACAAGAGGAAGTAATGGCTGGTTTCTGCATGCATTCAAAACCAGCCCAAGTCTTGTAAAACTATTGCTTGTGGGTTGGCAGCATACATGCATAGAATTTGTCCCAAGATATAGGAAACGTTGTTATAAACGGTGGTTTATGATTCTTTGATTATATGCATGAACCACATACCAATTTGGGGAAACCACCTTGTCCAAAGAAAAAAAAAACATCTAGAATTGAAGGGGAACCCACAACTGCAAACAAGGAAGAAGACTAGTGGAGACTTTGGGTTTAAAATGGTAGAAGCAAAGAGGAAGGGCTGATCGTGGGACCCTAGAAGTGTAGGCAGTATGGTGCTCCCTATGTAGGAAACCTACTACCTCTTCCCTTAAGCTTGAGCTGAATTAGGTGCTCAAATGGTAAGGTAATTGGTGAAGAGTGGAGGAGGGATCTTTGGCATCAACAAGGGAGAGGATTCTTGAAGGTATGAAGGGTGGGAGCTAGGAGGAAATGTTATCCCCTGTTGGAAGAGTGTGCACCTTGCAAGCGGCTCATTCCAACTACAAAAGCCATTTTGTTTGAGGCTAGCAAGGACTCCAATTGGAGAGAAAGTCAAGGGTGATTTCATTGAGGTAGGGATTTTAAGTTGGGATTTGCTAATACCATTTTAGTATAGCCTACCAAACAGTAAGCATGAAGTTGATTGTTCTAAATATTTTTGTTTTACTTTCATCTATGAATTTTAGTTTCTCAAGTCTTATATGCTATGCCAGGACTTTGTTTGGAATTCCGCTTGGGTTATCTCAATTTCCCTATCATGTTCTTAGTGTTGAATGATCCAATCCATCAAAATAGTATGCATGATTTTATGATCAAGTAAATTTTGGTTTTTTTTACCTATTGTGCCTTGCTTTCTTTGTTGTGACATTGACTTAAAATTCCTCTTAGTTTACATCAGTTTACTCACCATGTCTTTATGCTTGAATGATTAACATGTATCATGCATGTTGTTTGAGCTAGAACTCACAAACTATCACTTGTCATAGGGGTATGCGAATTGCCAAAGGGGGATGAAAATGTAGGGTTCATGTACTATAAGAAATCCTTTGTTTTCCCCTTAAAGACCACATAGAAAATTTATTGTTAACTTATGTGATCCAATGGAATGGAGGGAAGGTGTATGGATATCAAATTTGAGGGGTTATAGGTGGAAGCTTTTGAAGGACTTGGCCTTGGAATGAGTATGTCTTTCTGGGCCTATTGGGCAAGGAATTAGATGCCTAGTTCCAAGTGTTTTTGGACTGATGCTTCTTTAAATAAAGGTTAGGGTAATTGGAGTTTTATGCTTTGTTTTTTATTACCATTGAATGTACTTGGGCATGGTTGATGTTCCTACACTTAAAGGGTTGTATGATTGGGAACATTCAAAGATGAAATGGGGAAAGGCCTACCATAATTCCTATAGAATTATGCAAGAAATTGGAGTCCAAGGTTGCCTAGGAAATCAGCATTTTCCATTCTTTCATTTCAAGGGAATGAATGGGGTGATGTGTGATAAATGCTTGTCTTCTCAAGGATTAAGTGTAGTTAATGTTCTAAGGGAAAAAAGGGATAACACCAATGTAATTTCTTGTATGTTCTTATTAGAAATCAACATCCCATTGAAGTGTGAAACACTGTAGTAATGATGCTTGTATAGACTTAGGTATGATAACTTGATTGCTAGGATGATTTAGGGATGAAGAAAATACATGGTTGGCCAATTTCCCATGGAAATTTTTTTCTAAGGACATTGATCTTAGGGATGTAACAAAGCACAATTTCCTGTAGTTATAGCTATAAGGTAAACTAGATAACTAGTAACAAATACATAAAGTACAAAGTAGCATGAATCATGATGAGGAAAAACATAGAGGTAGGGTGGTATGGAAATCAACTAATGACATTAGACATGTGACTAAATATTTTACAAGCTAAGTGAAACATTCTAAGGTGCACATAGGCCCAAATTAAAATATAGTGTTAGCATGTTAACACTTAACCTAGTGAAGACTAGGAACATCCATTAAATTACCATAAGGACTTGGAACCAACCATAGAATAGGAGTCAAGGAACAATTATGCTCTAAAAGAACATGTCCTATATGAAAATTGATATAGTAATAAGGACTAATCTGAGACATTAAACTCTAAACTAAGCACCATGCATCCTTAGTAACAAGCTTGAGCATTTCTATCAGGAAAGCTTCTAACATGCACTTATGAAATAGTATGAACAAGACACACCAACACATGTTTTAACCCAACTGATGAGTACTTACATGACTCATACTATGACTATTTGAATAGTGGTTGTTTCACTAATACTTCCTATTGATTTCATTTGTGGTTGTGTGTGAAAGTGTAGAGTAACTTGTGGTACTTGGCTTTCATGCCTTTTAGTCTTACTCATGACAATGAGTAAACAAAGAAGACATGTGAACATGGTAACAAGTCTGTGACTAGTAGGACTTTGATTTTGAAACTATGATGGCACATGAATCATAGCACTACATATGGAAAACCCCACACTTTGCAAATCATTACATACTTTTCACTCAGGGTTTTGGATAGCTTAAAAAACTAATTCTTTCTATGTTTTAGGTTCCATTTGATTTAGAAAGTGATTTACCAAATTGATCAGGATTTTCAAGGCAAGCTTTCTTGGAGTAGTTGTAAGGCATTGGAGGAATTTAATTTGATGGTGGTGGAACATCTCAATGGTGGCTTGAGTAGGTAAACCTTGAGGCAAGTGCTCATTGAGTGTTTGTGAGGTTTATTGATAGTCTGGGAGAGCTGGCCAATTCAAGAGTGTTGGGTAGTGTGGGATGTATCTATTGATAGTTCAAATGAGTTAGACATTCAAGGAGTGTTGGATAGTGTGGGATATATTTGCTAATAGTCCAGGAATGTTGGATAGCACAAATGTATCTACTAATATTCTAAGAGAGTTGGACAGTGCAGGAGTGTTCAACAGTATGGATATCTCTAATGGTAAGACAGGAGTTTCCAATGCCCTAGTGACAGGACTAAATTGTTGCCTCATATGTTATGTACAAGTACTTCACATGATTTTGTTGAGCATATTTATGAAACCTCTATTATTTTCCTCAACAGAGCATCACTCATAGTGCATTGCATTATCGAGGGTTTTACCAATCAAGGATGTTACTTGAGAGTCTATATTTTGAGAGGTTTCTAAACTTTTCCAAGTATCATGTTAATTATGCTTGACTTGAAGTTATTGTTCCATTTAAGCATATCTAGGATTATACAAGTTCTAATAACACTTGAACTCACAATGCTGATGGATTATTCCTTCTGTCATTAATTAAATTAGCATATACCTTAGTATTGTTTTCTACTTATCTACACATGCATCTACACTATTAGTTGTCTTGTATTTTGGGTGGACTTGTGGTATTAGCCTTATTCCATGGTGAGTATTTTTATGCTTACCCCCTTACAAAATATTCTAGGAGAGATGTCGATGAGGGACGGAGGAGGGGAGGAGGCAAATTTATAGTGGAGTGGTTAGCATAGCACTTTTAATATATGTGAGCAAAGAAGCATATACTTATGTTAGAAGTTGAATTTTGTAATGGACCATGATTAGTTGCTTAGAGTGTAAGTTTGAGGTTGATATTTGATTTTTTGTAAATTGTATGGACTATCAATGGGAGTGTGTTTCATAATAGTAATTCATGTTGTGACTAGCAAATCCTATGGCAAGGTAATGCAATTCAGCTAACTCTTCCTATTTTAATTTATGTAAGAGGATTTTTCTTATGACACCAAGTTCGAAGAAGGTTGTTTTTAATATATATATATATATATATATTATGCCTTTTTTCTAACTCATTTTCAAAATAATGAAAATTTCCCAATATTGTTTTTGGAAAACTAAGATGTGACAGAAAGGAAGGTGGTAGAGTAGGTTTTCCATCCCATAGGAAATGTTTCCTTATTCTTTATGTTATTTAAATTGATGTATTTCTTTCATTTTTAGTCCATTAAAAGTGTTATTTCAATTCTTTAGTCACTAGTTTTTTATTCAAATTGTTTTACTTTTCCTTTCCATTATTATTAGATTTTGATAGCATTAGTTAGGTTGAAATTAGGTTTTTTAATAATTACCTTTTTCATAATATTAAGTTTATCATAATGATTAAAAATTAGTATGTTGGGCTAGTTTTCACCCTAGTATTACTATGAAACCACATTAGGTTTAAGTATGTTCATTCTTGGGTAATATTAGGTTTAAAAAGTGCTTAATTATCATTCTAGGATAGGCAAATTGACTTATATGTTTAATATTCTTATCAAAGCTTATATGGTGTATATCCTATAGTTTAGAAACTAGATTTGTTAGGTTAATTAATTTACTTTAGAGAATCTTAGAAAATTTATGCCCTAAGAAGACAAGTTGTAGTTAGAATAATAAATTGAATTTGGTAAAACCCAAAAATTGAGAAAATCTAGACATTAGGGCTTTTCAAATGATAAAATCAAAGTTACTTGAATTTGGATATAGTCAATTCTAATGTGGCGGATTACAAACCCTTGAATTTAGTTATTTGGTTAATTTTATATCTCTTTAGTGTTTTAATTTTATTTGATTTAATTTCTTAAATTCTTTGTTATATTAAAGTAGTTTAATATATATTTTAATGAAAATTCCTCAATTACAACAATTGAGTCCTTGTGGGATTGACCCATACATGTGTAAAACTATATGATAATAGACCTATGCACTTATGGTTAAATTTAAAACACATCACATATCACGATCTCCAATTCATGCATCAAATGACAATGTCCTTCTCAAAACTTCATAAGAGGCATGTGCTCCGACCCTCAAGGATGACCAACATGTACAGTCATATGTCCAACATACACAAATAGGTGATCATGCACATGAAAGAAGTTTCCCCCAACTACTTCTGATCATAGTCCATCATTAACTATTATGGGATTGCCAAATCAGGCAAATAGTAGTTTGCCCATGAAACATACTACCAAACTAGTCCATGGTCACTAAATGATTTCCATTTTAGATGTTAGAGGATCCTGAAATGCCCTAGCATAGTACCCTCAGAGTTCAACTCTCTCACAATGAACTATAGCTTTATCTGCTCCCAAATACTCCATTTTAAAGTCATCACACTCCTGAACAATCATGAGGAAATTGGAGAACACCACACTCATGAATTCTCAAGATTAAAATGAATCTCTCTAGTACACAAACACCTTCAAAGCATCATGCAATAAATTACATCAAACATGGCATAATTCATAGGAAGAGATTCTAATAAACACATATCATACACATTGATCTCATGTAATACATCCCTTACCCATAGCATTTTAAGTCCTTCAACTTCCAACTTTTTATGACTTCAAATTCAGTATTCAACTACAATATTTATGGTTTTCTACTTTTCCATATTACCATTTTTCATATTTAATCTATCTATCGATTCAATTCAGTGGATATTTATGTTACTTCATAATTTCTAGGATATAAACATATAAAACTGCTAGCTTTGGGCTTCCTTTGGAAAATAAGAAATTTCTAAATCTTCTTTCCAGTAAATCTATTTTTGAAGTTGATTTAATTTATAAAATAAAAATTTTAATAGAAAAATACACCTTAAAACTAAAGATTTCATTTTGAAATGTATGATTGAAATTGAGTGCAAATTGTCTAAAAGACTCCTAAAATCTTATTTATGAAAACATAAGATTAACATTCTTTGTTCTATGAAAAGTTTTTATATGAATTATTCAAACCATTATGTTTCTAATTCATATAGGAATTCATGAAATAAATGGAGTCCAAAGGCACCCAAATTCCAATATTTTCCAAGCTTTTACATTGTACTATGGGGTACCAGAGACTAGCTTCGAAAGTTGACCTTATAACTCACAATTGTGAAATTTTTATGTGAGAAATCTTTTGGAATTGTTCATAACCTATAATTAAATGTTCTACAAAATTTCAATGGAAAACTACATCTCAATCCAACCCAGATCATAAAACACTCTAGGGTTCAAATACAGTATAGAGGGTCCATGATTTTACTAGAGAGAACCATTCGAAACTCAAGTGATTTGACATAGAAAATAGTAATTTTCTCCCCTAATTATATATCAAGATATAAATCATAAAAATCACAAAAAAATGACATAAATTTCTAAGAAAAATGATCTCATATGCTCATGCATATCTATAAATAATAGTAACATGTCAAAACAGGCTAAAATTGCACATGTCAAAATCAATCTCTCTTTTAACCCTTTAAACAAATGATCATGGCATAAAAAATATATAGTAATCAAATTTAAACATTCCTTATGTCATCATATAATAATTAGCATGATGACACAATCAAAATCATTGGTGGAAAAACACTGATTTCAAACACACAAAAATTTATGTTTAGAGACATCATGATATCTCAATCAAAACCATGCAAAACCCAATGTTTTGTTTCCAAATGTGATACCCCAGGTTTTGAAATGCATTTTAAAGTCATTTCATTTAAAAGTTGGGATCCCTGGTTTGAAAATTTCCTTTAAAAAACTTTAAAAACACTTTTTCAAAACTCTAGGTATAATATATTTCACAAAAACATGGATTTGATGGCAATATGGTCATTCCATTTTTACCAAAATTTGGCAAAGTCTCCTCTATTTTATATACATTTTCATTTAATACATGTGATGGGACAAGCCTGGTAATCATATAGATGGCCATCAAAATATATGTTTGGAGACTATTTCCACATTAAGACATTTTAAGAACTTTAAGATAATTTAAAAGAAATAACATTTCCAAGACAAGTAATTTAAAATAATTTCACTATTTGCACCGGGTTCTTCTCCAATCAAAGTCCATAGTCCATATATAAACAAGTCCAAGTCAGCACGATAAAGTCAATATTACATTATTGCATAGTCTACAAAACCAACTACTAAACAAAATGCTTTATAAAACATATGTCCATGGCTCGAATGGATGTAACTATCATCTAAGATCCTTTGACTACAAACCATCTTATTTCCGAGTTACTATATATGTGATATATTATAAACAATTACAATTTCTCAACAAGCTATGCTTGTATAGGTGTCTAGTATCACATTTAATAGTTTTTTGTGATGTTAAGTAAAAAATAAAATAAATTTTATTTCATATTAGAATACAATTGCAAGATCATAAGTCCCTCTTAAAATATTTTCCAAAGAGCATGATTCTTTCATGACATTATAGACAAGTGGTCATCTCAATAATATCAAGTATTATGAAGAAGCGGATATTTGCATATACGATTTAAGTGAAAAATTATAATAAATGACTATGATGTTTCAAAAATCATTGCATGTGCTATCACATGGTCGTGATTGTTCATAGGTGCTATCACTTGGTCGTGATCGTTCAAAAGTGCTATCACTCAGTCATGATTGTAGCACCATGCCTCTATAAAATCAATACAAGTGCTATCGCTTTCTCATGATCATAGCACTGTGCCCCCACAAAATGAACACAAGAGCTATCACTTGGTCATGATTGTCGCACCACATTGAAATCATAATAGGAACATATGGACCACTATGCATTTGCAACTCAAACACAATCTGTCTATGTGCTCGTTACTGATACCATAGCAGGGAGATTTTGGTCTTCCTCCATAGGAGAGTACAAATCCTTAGGGTGTGTCATTCCCATGCTGCCCACACTAGGATAAGCCTATCATGGCAACATCAAGTATCTAATCTTGGAATGTAGGTGGCTAACCTTACAACCCTCATAGCATAGTGTCCATTGAGTGAAAGTGCCCGTCTAAAACAAATCCATGAAAAACAAAGAGATAAAATTTAGTACCTCTGCACCTATTGAGACTCATTAGTCATGTACAAACCACCTATGAAATCAAACCACAAATAATAAGTCAATGCTGTGTAAAAGCATCATTCATACATTAGTTTAAATCAAGCAAAATTTTTGGATTTCATAATTATGTTATATAGTGGATCAAACCAAAGCCGTGGATCAATTAAAGACAATCATTTCAATGCAATTCATCTATTTTCTAACAAAAAACAATTAAATGGAATTATATCAAGATGAATTAAATGTGACAATCCCAATTATAAATTATAAATTTAATTTGAATGAATCAAGATCCTTCCAAAATTTGAGAATGCAAAAAACAACAGTGATATTAGAACAACTACTAGGAACTGCAATACCAAAAACTCCCAAAATCAATAAAAGTAATTGATCTCAACCTCTATCAAACAAATATGGGGAAACATACATTCCACTTCAACATTTTACCATCATCAATTCATCGAATATTAAATTTAACATTTAAATGGCTTTCGATGCATCATCCAATCTATAGATCATTCTAAATATCCATCTATCATGTCTAGGTCCTTGGAAATCTATGTTCAAGTTTTTCATTGATGGAAGAAACCTTCAATCTAATGATCCAATCATTGATCTTGAACAGTTATATTTGACTTTAAGATATTATACTATAGACCTATAACTACTGATCATTATATGCAATAATAATAGTATAATTGGTTGACCATAGAAACAAAATCGTTAAAATCTTATTGATCATACCGCTAATTGAAATTTTGAGAATGAATGGCTGAAATCAAATGTTTCTGTCACTAATCAAGGAAATAGAGCACCAAATCAAACATATATGAGTTCTAGTAGCTAAGGAATGGGTTAGATCATTGAGTAAGATCAAATAGTTAATAGATTGAATGTTTTAGTGTTAGATCTATAGTCAGTTCTAAATGGTAGATCAATTGATGGTTGATCTGTGTGTTGTGCAGCAGATCAATGGTCAAATCAGTCATGGATCATGTTATTAACAATCAATTTGATGATCAGTTCTAGATTAGCAATTAGATATTTGAGTATTTCCATAGATTAGACATAGAGAGAGATCATGGGCCTAAGATGGCTAATGGTAATAAGTGTCCCTACATGAACACTGGCAGGAAACAAGTGGTGGTAGGTGGCTCTAGCTCGATCATCACCTAGGACTGAACCCTAGAGTAGAGAAGGGAAGAAAGATTTTGGCACAACCAAAGTCAACCAAGCAAGAGGAAATAGGGGAGGATGTTGCATAGTGATCGTTAATGCTCTAGGTGACTCTTGTTGGCCCTCTGTCAAAGTAGGTTCTATCACCAATGAGATCCTAGTGTCAGATAATGATCACTAATTGAGGATGAAGGTAGTTCAGGTTCCGGCTAATGGAGAAGCAAAAGAAAAGGGGAAGAAGGTATATGCAGCTACTGTACATCAGTAGGGGAGAGGGGGCCCCAGCTATGTCTTGCTAGAGGAGTAGAGATCAGGGAGGAGAGTTTGAACCAGTCAAATATCTATGTTAGTTTGGTCACTAGAGAGGAAGGAAAGAGAAGCAGTACCAGTCTGAGACGATGGTGGAGGGGGTTGGCCCAGAGAAGAAATGATTAAACTGCACTAATCAAAGATTGAAGGTGAAGGGCTGGGTGGTGGGAGATTCAAGCAGAGGGGATAGTGGGGTTTCAACAATCGTTGAAGATGTCACTAGAGAAGACAGGAAACTAAGCCAGAGTGGGATCAAAGCAGAAAGCAAAGGGGGGGGGGGGGGGGGGGTGTGTTTGGGCAGCCTTCTTCCTTTGTCTGGCACACTTGCCCCTTTTCTCTGTCTCAAGTCATTAGCCCATGTGTGGCGGCTCAGTCAACAAGAGTGTCAATATCAATTTCCATCCACATCTAATTTGGTAAAATTTTGGAGTTTTTAGGCTTCAATCTCCCTTTTCTTGCAAACTTAGTGTCATTAAAATCATCTCGGTGTATACATTCCAAAATTTGATATTTCAAAATCAAATTTTGAGTGTCTAGAGGGTCATTTTCATGAAATTTAATTTTCACAAAATTAAATTACTTATTCCATTTCATTTAAAATTATAATATAATTTCACATGAAGGAATCCAAAATTGAGGATTGTTACACAAAAACTAATGCTTGATTTTTGTTGTGATTTTAAGTCTTAACTTGCTAGCACACAAATCAGTTTGGTAATTCACATGAAGGAGGTAAGTCTCATGAGGAATCGAACATTTTGTGTGCTTTTGTGCTCTTTACTTAGACTACTTAAACTAGCCAAAGAATTGGAATAGAGCTAGACTAAGGAATTAAGTTAAAATATGAACCAAAAATGCATGAAATAAACTAAACAATGGAATTAGAAACTTAACTAAGATGCATGCAATTAAAGGAAACTACAATAAAATTAGAGTGAACTAAACCAAGTAGCTAAAATTGAAGAAACTATTTAAAATAGAAACTTTCCTTAATTAACATTTTCCTAATCTAAAACTTACTAAAAATGAAACTTTCTAAAAAATCTATTAGGCAACTTCCTACAACTCAACTAAGATGTAAACAATGAATTAACTACTGCTATACTAAGATTTACCAAATAAACAAAGCAATAATCAAAGAGATTTCACCTTGCACCACATACATGATTAATGAGGTGTTATGCATGGTTCATGGGTTCAAAAGATAAGACTAAATTAATGAATTAACACCAAACTAACATGCAATCTAATCATGGTACTTAAAAGCAACCTAAAAATCTAAATGGGTTCCTTAGAATTCAAATAAATACGAGAGCTACTAAAAACTAAGCATAGATATTGAATAGAAAAAATTTCAACAACATGGCATTTGTGAACTCAATTCAAAGAGCTTTATTGTAAGATAACTTTCAAAGTTAAATTATTAAGCTGCCAGAATTCAAGGATAACCAATAATCCTCAAAGAGCTTTATTCATTGAATGTTAAAATACATGAAATTTGAGTGCGCATGAACATGTATACAAATCTAGAAATGGTGTACTCTTACAAGACATGATTCCAATTACATATAAAACACCTTCTAACAATAGTAAGCCAAGTTTAGCTAACATGCAATTAGAACCAAGAAAGAAAAAAGAAAAAAACCAAAAGAAGAGAAGCTAGGAAGATGGAACTATTCTAAGGAAAAACAACATTAACTAGTGCTAGAATTAAGAAAAAAGCACATAAAAGGTGAATGACACTCAAAAGATTTAAGCTACTATTTATCTTAGCTATCACCACCAAAGAAACAATAACTTTGATCTTAAGAAAATAATCACTAAAACTAAAGATATGAAGCAAAGATTCCAAGGAAAAAGAGTGATAAAAGTTGAGTAAAAGCAAAGGAAATCAATGAATCTAAGACACCCAAATCACTTAATCTAAAGACCACTATCTCTTGGCTATCACTACCATAGATTAATGATCCTTAAGAATAGGGATTTAAGCCTGAAATAAAGTGGAAAACAACATGAAAGATTAAGGAACAAAGCAACGACAAAACAAATGGAATTATGAGGCAAGAAATTAAAGCAACAAAGAATGGAATAACAAGAACTAACATGAACTTAAAGCACTTTAAGTAGAGATCAAAACCCTAGGAGGAGGCATGGAAGAGAGGAAAAGGTGGGCTGCCCAAGGGAGGAGGTGCTGAGGAGCATTGGAGGGAAGAAGGGTGGGGACACCTCCTTCTTTGGAGGGGGTGTTCTCTCCTTCTCCAAAAAAATTTTGCCACATGAAAGTGCTTCCAATCTCTTATATAGGATGGCTATGTTCTAAAGGAAACCCTAGGGAAAAGGTGAGGTGGAAAGAATAATTTGCTAGTTAGTTTCCTAAGAAGTGGGGGCTAGTTGGATGGTTGGAGTGGAAGTTTAGGATGGGGGAGAGTCTTAGAAAGATACGAATCTTTGATGGAGAGTGAAATTTGTAGTGCCCCTTAGTGGTGAGGTGAAAATTGAGAAAAAAAAAAAGTGGGAAAACATAGAAAAATAATAGCAAAGATGAGGTATCTTCCTGTTGGTCCACATGCTATCTTTCCTAGTAGATTTTTCCTCAATTGTCTTCAAAATATCCCAATAAATCCCAAGGATAATTCTTTGGATTCTCCTACAATCATAGCTTTCTATGTACCTTGGCTCATGTAGCTTGATGGCTAGCTTTGAGAGCTTAATTGGCTTCTCTTCATGGCTAGCTTTAGGGACTTTCTTTGATTAGCTTGGGCCTCAACCCATTAGTTTTGATAGATGGCTAGGTTTCTTAGCTTGTCACCTTCTTTATGGCTTGTATATGGCTAGGTAGCTTCAGTGAATCCCATGCAAAGGTGGTGGACTTTGTATGGCTTGTGTATAGGCCCACTTTAGTCACCTTTGACTCCTTCCATTCCATCTTTGGCATGATTTAAGGTTATTTTGATCCTTGATCTCATGTTAGATTAATGAATTTTAGGCTTTGACTTGATCTTTCGATCTTGATCGTCATTTTTCATCTCAATCAATTTCCGCCGTCAAATCATCATCTCACTTCTTACAAAAAACTAAAAAACTCAAATGAAATCATAGAAAAATATGATTATTCATAAAATTACCTCAGATTAGCCTCTAAACCTATGTCATGTCAAAATTTTGAGTTATTAGGTCAGAAATGCATGTGTTACGAATTTTGGCCAATAATCCTATTTTACACCTATAAGTTATAATGCATGGGTAACTAATTGGGTGGTTTTTATGAAAAATTAAACACTTAGCAATTTTAAAATCTTAGTTTAGAGAATTCTAAAATTTCCTCTACCTGAAAATCACCAACTCCTAGGTCTTCTACAACATTCTTTTCCACACTTAAATTGGACTTGAGTGAACTAGCTTCAAATCTCCAATGTTTTCACCAATTGTGAATTGATCTCGTCTCTTCTCCTCCCTTTTGCTTTTCATCATTTTTCTATCTTTTTCAATTGGATTAATGATCCAAGAAAACTTCTCTTAGGGCTGGACATGATATGTCTTTATATAAAGTTGTGTTTCTAATTTGAATTGTATGTCTTGCTGCCCAAGGCAGCCACTCCATGAAATACACGGTCCTTTTTCTCATTCCCTAAGCTCATAGTTTTCCTAGGATTGGATAGTGTATAGCTTTGTTTACGAATTTGCTAACAAAACAAAGGCAACAGCTATTATTTACCAGCTACTTTCCACGTTGCCTTGTTTTATTTCCTATCTTACTATGTTCTTGCTCCTTAGATGTCTCCTAACATGACATCTTTGGATGACTTTCTAATAACCCACTTCATGTGATTTCCTTAAGTCAACCACTTATCTAATTAGTGGTCCCACATAGCAGCTATTTCACCTACTTGTTTACTTTTCCAAACTCTATTATCACCCATCCTATAATTGCCCATCCACATGAGGATCATGTCCAAATCTTGTTGGTAGTTCTTAATACTCCATGATCTCTATTTCAATAGCTATATTAGATCATATCTCAATCATATCTCTAAAGAAAATGACATGTTTTCCCAATAATATTAGCTTCAATTGCTCATGGATTACATCAATCTTAACCACGCATCTCCTATATCTTCAACGTCTCTCTCTCCCTTACCTAGCTGCCAAGCATTCTAACTTCAGTAGCTATAAGGAGATGTCCCACTCACTTTCTAATACATCACTTCATGTTAAACACCTATTAATTTAGTTTATTTGATATTCAAATATTTAGATTACTCTAGCATGATGAAATTCTAGGTATTCATTTTCCTTAAAATCATAATATCTCATATTCACATAACACCATTATCTTGACAAATTAATTTCTATTGATAACATTTGCAATTAATAAACTTAATGAATTAAAAATTAAAGGTATTGCATTCTCTCCCTTAAGAAAATTTCCTCCACAAATTTTGCATACAATTCAATGAATAACTTTGAATACTTCTTCCTCATGTCCACTTCTACTTCCTTAGTTGCTTACTCAAGTAAATGATGTTCCCACAAAATCTTGACCAATGGAATGGTTTTATTTCTCAATATCTTCTACTTCCTATATAGGATCTTCACTCTTTCTCCTCATAAGTAAAATCAAGCTCCAACTCATTAGGAACTTGATTGAGCACATGTGTGGGGTCTGATATATATATATATGTATGTATTTATGTATGTATGTAACATAGAGATGTGGAACACATTATGTACCAACAACAACTATGTAGGTAAAGCCAAATAGTAAGATACTTGACCAATCCTCTCCAAGATCTCAAATGGTCCTACATATCTCGGGTGCAATTTTCCTTTCACTCAAAATCTCATGACTCCCTTTGTTGGCGAGACTTAAATAAATACATAATCTCCAACTTCAAACTCCAAATCCTTTCATTGTACATCCATGTAACTCTTCTACCGACTATGCACTACAAGGAGTCTCTTTTGGATCACCTTATTTTCTTAGTACATTTTTCTATCAACTCAAACTTAACCAATTGTCTTTCTCCAACATCAATCCAACATGTAGGTGTTTAACATGGTTGGCCATAAATTTCTTCATAAGGAGCCATGCTTGTACTAGAATGATAACTATTATTATAAGAAATTTCAATCAAAGGAAGATGTTCATCCCATTTAGCTTTCCATTCTACTAAATAAGTTTATATTATATCCACAAGTGTCAAGATGGTCCTCTCTAATTGTCCATTTATCTGTGGGTGAAATGTTGTACTGAACTTCAGAGAAGTAACTAACCCTTCTTGTAAACTGCACCAAAAGTGAGAAGTAAATCTAGCATATCTGTCAGATATGATGCTGAGAGGTACTTCATGCATGTGTTCAGACATAGCAACCTATCCATAATTACTCATATCTCATCATGCCCACTAGAAGTCTAGGGCAATTACATAATGAAGTCCAAGGTAATGTGGTTCCATTTTAGCTTAGGAAGTTCCAAATTCTACAATAAACCAACTAGCCTTTGGTCTTCTGCTTTCACCTTCTAACTTGCTAAACATTTAGCTACATATTATCCTATACTCCTTTCCATACCTTACCACAAAAAGTTTCTTTTTAAATCCTAATACATCTTTTTGACACCCTAGGTTTTCAAAATACTTTTTGAAAACTATTTCGAAATTTGGGATATCCCTTATTTGAAATTATTTTTGAAAACAAAATAATAGAAATTATATTCTTTTTAAAGTTTTTCTATAAATCCCTACTATCATTTTTACAAAAAACACAAGGATTTTATGATGAAATGGGTGTCTCATTTCTATGAAAAATTTGGTAGAGTTTTCTTTATTTTTGGGACATATGCGCATTTGACACATGCATGTTGAACACTAGATAAACAATACAAATAATTTTCATTGCTTTGAAAACAAATACACAAAATTTATCACTTCCTAAAACCTCTAGTCACAACCATGTCACAACATATTCTCTTAAATACAATTGAATCCACAACATAAAAGTAAATATACATTTGCATTCCCCATTGAATCTGAAAACTAATCTAAGGCTGCATGGCTCATCATCTAGATACTGGAAAACCTTCACCTTCTAAAATTCCAAAATCCACAGTTGCTCTCACTTTTGACCTGTTCATCTTTCTATCTAATTCTTCAAATCTAATATATTGTAATTGTTTACAATGTCTCTACAAGCTTACACTTGTGTAGGTGGAATAAGAAGTGATTTTGTCATGCAGTTCATGATTTACATAAATCAAGGTATTTTAACTATTCACCGTACCTAAGCAGAACTCACAGTGTTTTCATATAACTTTTCATGCCAAAATTGTGTTACCAAATCATAAATCCATGAAGTGGGTTTAAATGTGCAATTCAATGCAATTGGTGAATCATATGACTTTCATGATTTCTAAAGCTGTCTTTGCCTTATCCTTTTCCCAAGGATTTAAGCATTCCAATATTTTATTATTTCATGAGCATTTAGTTGTATTGACATCATTTTCCATGAACAGACACATAAGCATTCAAAATTTATTCATGATGTATAGTTCTTCAGATATGTTCACCTTATATTATCATTCAAGATATCACTTTAAATGTCTAAGTTGTATGTCATTCAAAAGTTAAATCAACTTATGAAGAGTGGGGTATTTGACATTCTCATTATCATTTGTAAAAGTAGTCATCTAATAGCTTTCTCTTCATGAACACAATGTATTTTCATATGCAAGTATGAAGCAGTCTATGATCATTCAAAATCACTCATAATGCTCAATTAATATAACACCTTAGTAAATCTAACCAAGGTAAAATTGCCAATTTATAAGAATCAATATGTACAAAAATCCCAATTGTTAGCAAACCAACATTCCAGAAATCTATAATTTGGCAAAACCAAAAGCTGTTCATAGTTTTCAAAACATAATCAATTAATTCATAAATGAAAATAGTTCTTTCTGCATTAAATCAAACTAAAATTATAAATGTGAAAATCGATCTTAAGAATCCACAAGGAAATATTGGTGATCTCAAATCAGCCAACTATTTAAAAGAATTTGATAAATCTGTCAAACCAGTGTGCTCAAAATCGATGAAGCAGAACCAAGGTGCATAGCCCTCAATTTGAAATGCACAATTCCATGCCCACATAGCTATGGAAGACCGATCGTTGAAATCATAGTGGCATGTAGTCCTACCACCACGGACAAGGTCTAAACTCTCAAGAAATGACCCACCTAATTATCAATACATAGACACATGTTTGTAGGGCCCTACTGTCTCCCATTGGTGACTACCGTGGCCTCTACATGTGCTCATGGATACCTGCACAAACCATGACTCACCAGATCTCATTGGGGCTACCCAGCTACCACTCAAAGCACTTCCCATGAGAAGGTACTCCTACTGCTTGCCATCTCCATTGCAGGGCTGGTATCAATATCATATTAGAGGTTAGTGGTCAACTGTACTTCCTAGCATGGGGTCTTCAAGACTTATAGTGGCCTGTAGCATGCCTACCTCTAGGTCTTACAGTACTCATAGAGCACCTGTAGAGCAATCTGGTACTTAGGATAATCCCATAGTGCTTGTCTAAAACATCAATGAAATCCATCTCCACAATGACTTACAGCTACTCATGGAGTTCCTGCCTAAGCATCAACAAATCCACATTCATCAGGACTTCCAGCTACTCATAGAATACCTACCTAAAACATTGATGAAACTATAACCATCAAGGCTTGTGATTCCTTGTAAAGTGCCTGCTTAAACATCGACAAATTTGCATCCATCAAGACTTACAACTACTTGTCAAGTGCCTCAGATCATAAATCATACAAATCTCCAAAAATCATTTCATGAAAATAAAATCACTATCTCAATGTTTTAAGTTAAAGCCATTTAAATCTATTCATTCTCAACCCATATTCTTGACAAGTTACAAAAACATACCTTCATGAGCATTAAAAACATACATTATTAATCCATATATTAGATGACACTTTTTTAGTTTCCAAAATTATACATCCAACTCAAAGATTACAAAAGATGAATCTTTAAACAATATATTAAAAATGCTTATCACTAGGTGGATCATAGTTAAATTACTGATAAAACTTTGATTAGTAAAGACACATATGTTACAACTTAATGTCATGGCTGGTAAATATAAATATATATATATTGCATGTGCATTGCATTTAGAATATTCTTTCCAAGTTTAAATGTGAACCATTTCATGTTATTACGGTCATTTCCACTTTGTCGTATCAATAGCTCATTCCATTTTAACAAATAGTAGTCAAATCATGTTAAAGTGAACCCAATTAAGGGCTACTATTTTCACAATTTTTATTATCTCTTGTTTTGAAGACCTTAGGATTATTCCTTCAACATCTATTCATGAATACAAACTATAGTTAATGTATTAATTTTCTTCTTGGGACTAAGAATTTCATCGTTCTCGAGTCATTAAGTTACAATTATGACATCTTCTAGTGCACTTGCTTACATCTTCTTATCGTTCAAAAACCTTTTGAGCTACTCTGAAATCTTTACATAATTGTTGATATACTTATTAATATTTCATATTGTTTGAAGCATTCAAAATATTATAGCATCAATGTACAAGTCCTTCTGTCTTAGTAGCATGCATAAGATCAAACCTTGTTTAAGGTATTACTTTGTCCAGTTGATGTATAAGTTCAAATTAAAGGTATTTGTCTCAATGTTATAATTTGGATAAAACAAATGTTTTATGTTCATTTCACATCTGTAGCTAATTCGAGTGTATATCATGTTTCTACATATTATCAACATCATCTAAATGTATATACTAAGTTCTAGTCATTATGGTTTTTGTTCCTTTCTTTGGAAGATACAACTAAGGTAACAGTAACATTTTCTATTTAAATTAGTCATTCCATTTCTAACTTGATGATTTAAAAGGTATCACAAGATAACTTCTAAATTTATCACATGCTTCCATGATTTTAGTAATTAAAGACAATTCTTTGTAAATCATCATCTGCATTCAATCATTCTTATAAAGACATGGAAACCATTAAACTTTCAAAAATAGCAATCTTAATCCACCTACATCATATGGCATTTGTCTCAGTTTTGGTGTATACCTTTTTTAGCTTGATCTATTGTTTGTCCAATTCGTAGGTTTCCTAGTCCATCCATTGATGGATGGCTCCAATCAAGTCTCTGTTGTTGATTAGTGTATTAAGAAAGTAAAGATATGTTGATCTGTAGCTCCAACCATGGAACCACTATAGATTACAAAAAGATGTAGTGCCCGATCTCATAGATCTGCCATTAGATGGTCATTTAATGATCAGATCTTAGGAACATGCTTGATATGTTGTTGTTCTAGGGGTTTGGTGATAGATCTATGGTTAGATCAATATGAATAATAGAAGTAGGTATGAATCTCAAGGTATATTTCACTAATATACAAATAGATCAAGATGAAGGGCTAGATCTGATCACATATCAAATGATGTAGTGTGAAATCTACATTTAGACCTAAAAGAGAGCTCATATCAATTGCAAATCTAGGTACTAAACAATTTCTTAAAGGTCAGATCATGGTGAATAGATTAGATTGGTCACAAATCGAGTTGTTGGTGACTGATCAATAGTTGGATCATGTGAGGGTTCATGGATTGATCACATATCTGACTTTTGGAGACAAATCGACAGTCATATCATGATGAATGGGTGGGATAATTTCAGATCCACCATTTAAAGGTGGATTAATGGTTGGATTATGAAAGTATCTCAAAAATTGGTAACAGATCCATCATTTCAAAGATAGATCAATGACTAGATCTTAAAGAATGATCAAATTAGTTTCAAATGTGGATATCTAGTATGATCAAGGGTTTGATCATGATCAACAGTTGGATCTTCTCCGATCAATGAACGAATATATTCTTTTTATTCTTTGCATTGCAAGGATTGTGGTGGTTATCTGGGATGTGTGAAATCCATCCTGGATTGAACAGAATAAGGGGTTAAAGCTTAAAGGGGTAGTAGGTCTCACCATGTCAACTAGGCCCATGGAGGCGAGCTAGAAGCGGGTGACACGGGCAAGTCCCCCTGACATAACTCGGGCATAAGAAGAGGAAAACAGGGGAAGGAGGAGATCATTGAGTGGGTGGCCAGCCTGTGAGCACTAATACGCTAGGCGGCAGCTGTCAAAGGAAATCCAATTAGGGGAAGGGAGAAGGGAAATGGGTGCGAAGTTGGTGCACCTTTCTAGCTACGTTGGCCAGAAGGGAGCAAATAGAGAAGAGGGATAACTACAAGGAAGAGGGGGTGAAGCCTGCCTACTCAAACAATTAATCCATGTCACGCCTGTGGAGCGGGATAGGGAGAGAGGAGGAGAGGGGGAAAGAAGAGGCTAGACTGGCGTGGCCGATTGGGTTGTGCCATCCCCACTAGGTCGAGGTTAGATGGTGTAGTCAATTGGCCCACATAGCAAAGATGTGCCACACTACTTCAGGGTTGGGTGTCGCTAACTAGCTATGCTCCAATGACTGCCTCCAACATGCCAATGGTGACACTCAAGAGGGGAAAATGAGAGAGAGGGAGCAGGAAAGATGGGGAGTGGGTTTTCAAGGCTAAGCACTCTGGCCAAGCAATGCTAGCTAGGGGAGAGTGAGACAGAGAGGGAGAGGGAAGTGGGTGATGCCGATGAGCATTCGAGTAGATAGTGGGGATGGATGTCGGGGTTTTCCCTTTTCTTCAACATTCCCCATTCTTTTTAGTTTCTAGGTCACCACTTGACAATAGGCCATCGGACAACATGTGTGTGCCAGCTTCATGCATAATGAGTCATTTGCCACGTTAGAACCAAACTGAGGTGGGGGTGCTATTATCAATTGGAACCTCCTAAATTAGTGAAAATTTGAAAAATTTTCACCCCAATCTCTGTTTGCGTGCAAAATTAGTTTCGTGGGAATTGTGCCAAAGTGTAGTTTTCATATGATAGTTTAGAATCCAAATTTTACATTTTCAAGAGGATCACTTGGAATTTATTTTTCAAGTAATGAAATTTACCTTTTTATTCCTATTAAAATATTTTCTAAATACCTAGAAAATAACTCATAATTTGAGGTTGTTACAATCTTAGTGCCCGAAGGGTGTATGCTATACATTTATCCATGTGTTTCCTACAACAACTCTTTCCTCAATTTTGCCACAATGGGTACCACTAATTTGACTTGAAAACTACACCTCCATTAGCATTAATGGTGAATCCCTCCTTTCCAATAAAAGTTTGCTTCTTTACACACTCCTTTTGTGCTTGTAGAGCTTGTTTTCTAAAGACAAATTTTACATACACATTGGTGATTACTTTCTTCACTTTTCTACTAAGTGCATATGCTACAACATTTTCCTTTCTTATATGATGCTAAATGGTGAAGTTGTAATCTTTCAAATATTACATTCTTTGCCGCAGTCTCATATTTAGATCACTATGCATAAATATGTATTTGATACTTTTGTGATCTGTAAACACCTCAAATTTCTTGCCACACAAATAATGACTCCAAATCTTCAAGTCAAAAACTTTAATAATTAATTTTAGATCATGAGTAGGATAGTTCACCTCATGTGTCTTCAAGTATTCGAAAGCACAAGAAATTACCTTCCCATGCTACATCAAATCACATTTAAGATTGTTACCTAATGCATCACTACACACCACAAACCTCCACTTCCTTTTGGCAAGGTCAGTACAGATGTTGAAATAAGTCTCTTCTTTGACTCCAAAAAAATTTTGCTCACATTCTTCCATCCACACAAATTTCTCATATATCCTTTCTAACGAGCTATGTCATAGGTTGAGGAATCATAGAAAACCCTTAAATAAATCTTCTAAATATCCAGCTAGACCAAGGAAACCTCTAATTTTTATCACCATCTTGGGTCTTTCTCAGTTAGCGATGGCTTCCACCTTCTTAGGATCATCAACTGCTATACCATCCCAAATCATCAACTTATATCATTCCTAAAGAAAGATTTACACATTGCAACTGATCGAACAAATTGTCAATAGAAGGAAAAGGGTATTTATTCTTGATAGTAACCTCATTATGTAAACAACAATCCATGCAAAGCCTCATGTATCCATCCTTTATCTTAACAAATAGCATGGGAGCTCCTCAAGATGATACACTAGGTTGCATAAATCCCTAATATAGTAATACTTGTAATTGCTCCTTTAACGCGTTGAACTCTGCCGGAGCCATGCTATAAGGTGTTTTAGCGATGGGAGATCTTCCTAGTAACTGCTCCATGGTAAAAACTAGCTTGTGCTTAGGTTACAATTGAGATAGTTCTTCTAGAAATGCTACTTGAAACTCCTAAACTACCTTAATATCTTCTAATTTTAGTCCCATCTCTTCCTGAGTAACCACACTTACTAAAAATTGCTAATATAATACTCATGCCTATTTTGTTTAGTTTCCCTTAGAAGATATAAGTTGTGTCATCTAAATCATAAAACATAACTCTCTTTTTCCTATATTCTACAACTTTGCCATATTATGATAACCAATCCAATCCTAATATCCATCAAAATCTATCATACATAGAAGGAAGTTTGCACTATATTCATTGTTTGCTATGGTGATGTGTACATCTTGAATAGATTATTTTGTCATGATAGTGTCTCCTATTAGTATATTGATTTCCAAACAAAATTCCAAAATTTGTGTAGTAAATTCCATACATTATACAAAATGATAGCATATAAAGGAGTGAGTGGAACTAGGGTCTAGCAGTAACCTAGCATATGTACCGAGAATCAAAAGAGTACCTTCCATAGTACCATATGATGTGCAAGCCTATTCAGTAGTGAGGAGAAAAACCCATCCCTAACTCTTATGGATAGCTTCAAGACGTGGCTAATAGTCCTTCTTCAACTTAGGATATTTGTAAATAAAATGCCCTTTCTCACTGAACTTATAGCAATGCTTTCGCTACTGAAAACAAACTCATCTAAGATGATTACCATTACCATTCTTATAACATCATTATTTTAACAACTTGATTTCTTATAGTAACATTTGCAAGTAATAAAGTTATGGAATCTAAAATTCAAGGTATTACAAGAATCCTTATGCATAACAAAATCACATTCTATAATTCTAAGATGATAATCAATATCAAAGATGCATTATAAATAAATATCAAGACATCTCCATATCACAAGTGAAATTATCACACAACAAATTGGTAGGATCTCACCAAAAGACATATAGGCAAGTGGTCTAAAGTAATTCTTTGAATGTCCCTCGAGGTTGATTGACATGTCCCTTGCATGTCCAACACACAAATAGGTAGCTAGGTATGTCATCCCAGTTTTGTAAAGTAATTCTTTGAAATTTTTTTTATAAAATGCATCATAATCCCGACAAAAGTTTCATGCATTGAAATGTTGTGAAAACCTATATTAATTAGGTAATATATATATATATATATATATTACTAGAACACATTTTAGGATAGGGTCACTTCATCAAACCTTTATATGTAATCAATTAACATGGTGCATAAATGTATATACTGGAATGGAGAATCATTCCACAACACCTGTTGGTCACAACGAAAACTACTATCATCAAACCATCTCCTAAAGTCCATTAACATTCACAAGTTATGAAGTGTCAACCCAAAATATACATCATTCTGTAAGTGTCTATATGAAATCAAAAGCAAGCTAAACCTTCTAGTTCACTCAACATCTACATCTTGAGTCAAGTGGACATCTCCTTCACTTTTCAATCCTCCTTACCACTCAATCTACTTGAAGTCTCACTTGAAATTTTTGGTGGGGAGTGAAAACAACTGCTCAGGTTGAGAAAATCCTAACATAGCCAATCATAAAAACAAGGCAAGCACACATGCACACATATAGACATCTAGATACATATTGGTACATGTAGTGCAATGAGATTAGCAATGGTATTTTGAATATGTTTGGCCACCTGGGCTTTCCAAATAGCCTTTTTGAAAAATGAATTCTTTTTTTTTTTTTTTCTTTTAAGGTGGGCTATACCACTTTTGTTTTTTAAAACAATTTGACAATACATCATTCATCATTTAAAAACCTTGAGCACTTCAAATCTAATCACCCAAATTACTAGCCCCCATCTGGCCATTTTAGTTCAATTAAATCACCTTGCCCATAACTTATTATTCATAATCATATACTAATGCGAATGACTTATTAGTCATAATCATATACTAAAATAAAATCATCCATCCACAATAAAGATCAATTGCACTAATAGCCTTGTTGCATGAATACTTCAACAACTGAAATGTAAGACTAACTACTAGCATCTTTAATCCCCACTTTGCTACTCTTGTGATAGTGTAGGACTCGTTCCTTGTCCTTCCTTCTACTCCTCTTAAGGTTGATTTGCATGTTGCTTATATTTTGGTTTGAGTAATAGTTTACTTAGTAGGAGCACCTGAAGCCACAAAATCAAATACCTTAGCATCTAGCATACATATGCATTATAAAACATGTTTTCAATGTAAGAAAGAAAAACCACAACTTTACCTTAGTCCTTCATGTAATGCAATTATCAAGTGTCATCATTATTTCATACCTTATGAAATAAATAAACATCAATATATATCATTCTTAAATTATCTAAATCATATCGTCTGGTAAAATAATCGAATCTAGGGCTGTGACGACCCGGGTTTTATATGATGCAAATTTGATAAAAAGGCGAGACTCTTGTTTTATAAATATGAAATGCATGAAAAACCTTTTCGTTTTGGAAAACAATCTTTTGTATAAAACCCCGAGTGTCAAAACACATTTTCCAATTATCTAGCCATGGCATAGTTTTAAATTGACTCTATTCCCAAGAAAGTGTTAGTCACAGCCTCAGCTATAGAGAGTAACTACAATCAAGTAACATTGAAAGATAAGGTAGGGGTTTACTTACTTGCACTTAGTCTGGGTGTCTTCTGTCACAAGCGTTCCTTGCCCTTATGTGTTTGCTTTGTGTTTGAAAAATGTTGAGGATTGGTTGAGTATATACTATACTCAGTAGGAGTCCATCACTACTAGTTTTACAGTGCATGCTATGTTTAAAATCATATGCTCTTTCAAAACATGTGCATGTTTGAACACTCATGTTCAATATCAGGATTAAAAACCATTGTCGAATTAGAATACTAACGACTTAAAGGATCACACAATCCAAATCGAAAGTATCATATATATCATAACATAATGATATGCATAAGATGCTCAACTGAATCCAACTCATTAATATCTAGTATGGTATGGTCGACCAACCTCATGTCATGCCATATGCAATGCAAGTAAGTCCACGAAACCATAGGGTCCAACTATGCCCACGACCTCGCCGCTGTGTGGCCCCCAGGTACCTAGGGACACAGCGTCATAGTCTCCACGGGGCATATGATACATCGACCCAGTGCCGTGACACCAGTGGTAGCCCACTGTACCACATGCAGTCAACGTAGGGACATGCCCTTTTTGGGCGTGGTACCCAATCCACCTAGTAGTGGTAGAGGCTGGGAGGCCACCCCAACCTCTCGGCATAGCGCCCACGAGCTTACTAGCCCAAATCATATACGATCAAACAAGCAAAAACATCTCTTTTTCAAAACCTGTCCTCTTTGGGTCCCTCACAACTGCCTACCCAACGTCTTTTGGCACTCCAGCATCTTTTAGTAATCCTCAAGGACACGCAATTTTTCAAAAACTCAATGCTTTAATGTATATGCAATTGTTTGCAAAACATATCTATGCATAATGTATATGCAATTATTTACAAAACATATCTATGCATAAAGCATTTATTACATGTATGCTGAATTAAGTCCTGCTGAACAAGTCATATACTTAAACATGCATTCTCAAAACAACCATGGCTCTTTTAAAAAGTCTAGTAGCGATAGAGCACCTACCTGGCTAGGTCGCGCTAATCCCCTTGTTCTTGTATGCTCCTGAACATGGTTTGGGGAATCAATGTTAGTTTGGCCTAGTTTTTATAGGTTTTAGAGTGGTTGGTCTTACTATTTAGACATTAAGGGTTCACTCCCATGCCTATGGGTGTCCTAAGGTCCTAATTGGGCCTTGGTATCATCAAGTTTTCAAGGATTTAGTGGCCCCGCACCACTAACATAGTCTAAGGGTCGTTCCCACCTTATATTGGGCCTTGATCAAGTATTTTATAGTTTGGGTGTGTTCGCATCGTCGACACAGACACAACGCCTTTCACGGCGCCTCAATCGGAGCCCTAGATCTCAAGTTATAGCCTTTTTAATGCTGAGTGTACAAAAAGGGGTCAAACAAAATGAGGTGGAAGCCTGGGATGCTAACGCATCCCGCGTCAGTGGCAGGCGCCTCAGCGAGCACGTCTGCAGATGCACCACCCTGGCTTCCGCCCGACCTTCTCATTTGCGGGCGCGTCCACGGACGCTCCCGTCTGGTTCTCTCAACGCATAGAACGCGTTTCATTTAGTGGGGGACCGAGGCATCCTCGGGACGCCCTGGTTCGACCCTGTCGAACCAATGCGCCCTAGGGATCGTCCCTATGTCCTTTGTGACACTCTAGGGCTCTATTTTGCCTGATTTTTCATGCAAAAACTTAGGGACACTTAGCCTAGGACTAAGGGGGAGACGGGTTTGGAGGGATTTTGGGCATACCTAGTTCGTTGCCGAGTTTTTCTCCACGTTTCTCCTCTTGGTTGCTTCTCCAAAATGGGTTTTTCCCAAGCTTTTGGGCTGCCATTAGAGGCACCCAAGAGCTCTATTTATAGAGCTATAAGAGGGTTCTGGAGGGGGCTCTCATCACCCTTGAATGGAGGTGGAGAAACCTCTAGAATGGCTGTGATTTCTCCTCCAAACACCGCCGCTCTAGAACCCTCTAGGAGGTTGAAGAAAGGGGGTGCCCGTATCAAAATGGGCCCCAGTGTTTTTTAGGCTAATTCCGTTTTTTAATAAAAATTATAATTTTGCCCCTAAACTTCAAAGGGCCATAACTTGCTCATTTTAACTCCGTTTTGGGTGATTGTGGTCTTGTTGGATTCCCTTTTCCGAGACGCACCTAATGGTACCATTCTTAGGACAAAATTTCTGAGTTCAGTTAGGGTGAATAGTGAAATGACCAAAATACCCTTATTTCAAAAAGTGAACTTTTCGTTGCTAACTTGGGGTTTCAATTTAACAAAATTGGAGTCATTACAAGGGTATCTTTGCCAAATGCATCCATTAGTTGATCATGAGTACTCATATATCTATCATTCGAGGGCTCCTCTCATCCAAAACAGCTAGGAAATCATCAAAAATCATAAAATCTTATTGGGAACACTATGCTCGTGACCAAAATCACTGAATCATGTGCCTGCTAGTATCTTACGGGGACTTCAACAATATCCTCATGGGAAGTATGACAAGTTTCGAAAAGGTGCCATGTCACCTATAGTGGTTGTTCTCACCAAACATGAAAAATGCCATTGTTTAGATTTGGATATCATTCCACCTTTTTAAGTGGTCAGGGATGGGAAGGCCAACCCATCACTACCCCTTAACATAGGCCCGCTTGGCTTCTTATGCATCAAAATTATGCGTCTAATGTAGTATCATTCTATTTTTGGAAACAATCTAAAAATATATATTCAACAAGTATCACAACTTTGCTAAATTTCTTATTTCAAAATCATGAAATAGCAATCGTTAAAATGATACATGCTATCAGTATTACTTTCCATAAACAAAATACATAAACTAAGTTTCCGAAGCATACTAGTGATGAATATCCAAATTTGAATAAAAATCACTCAATTAGTTACCCATGACTTATAACTCATAATATTAAATTAGGTTTTTTGGCTGAAAATTATAACACACACATTTCTAACCTAACCAAATATTTGATAATTTGCCAGTTCAGATATTAATCAAATGTAAGTATATGAATATTTATAATTTTTTAAGAATTAATTAGAGTTCTTCATCTTTTGTAGAAAGCTATATTGTGATCTGACGGCCAAGATCGATTGATATGAAAATTAAAGATCAAGATCAAAAGATATATTCATGGCCTATATGTCATCAATCCAAAGTAAGATCAAGGATAAAGATCACCTTAAAGTAAGTAAAGGATATAATTGGAGAAGTCAAAGGTGACTAAAGTAGGCCTATGCACAAGCCATGCAAAGTCCACCACCTTAGCATGGGATTCACTCAAGTGACCTAAGCCATATTAGTTATAAAGAAGGTGACAAACTAAGGAGCAGCCAAGCCATCAAATCCACGGGGATTAAGCCATCAAGTCATTCCAAAAGAACCCAAAATCCAGCCATGAAGCCAATCCAAATGATCCCCCAAAGCAACCCATCAAGCCATATGAGCCAAGCTACATGGAAGGCCATGATTGGAGGAGAATCTAAAGCAAATATTTATGGGATTTTTAAGATAATTGGAAGATATTTGGATGAAAATCCAATTGGGTAAGATAGCATGTGGACCAATAAGAAGAGACCACTTTATTTCTTTCCTTTTTCTATGATTTTTCTCACTTTTTTCTCTCACCATACAAAGCACACACAAATTTACAAGGGGTTGACACGCCTTCCTAAGAAGGTGCCACCTCCCACCATCCCAAATTCTACCTAAGACTCCCACCTTCCTAACCCAACTAACCAACTGCCTATTGCCACCTTACTCTTTCCTCTTTATTTCCTTCCTTCCCTGTCCATCCTTGCTAACATCTCTCTTCCTAATTCCCAAAAGTGATTCTACAATTTTTACTAGGGAGAGATGCCCATCCTAAAAAGGTGGCACCTCCTACCTTCCCATCTCTTATGTGTCCATTGAAGTCTCCTATTTGGTTTCCCTAGATCTAATCTAGTCAAACCTTCTATCTCCATATCATCTCCACCCTAGGATCATAAGTTAGCAATATTAGGCACATTAGGAGTTTGACGTGAAAAGAAGATCTGGGTGAGGGGGAGACTGCATCATCCTTTAAAGGAGGCATCATGACCCTTCCATCCTTCAAAAGAAGCTCCAACTAACAAAAGAAAGCAATGAAACAAAGATAAGCAATCAAGGAAACTAAGATAAGAACTAACTTTAATGCTTAGAAGTATGTCATGTTAGATCTAGTTTCATTAGTTTCATGCTAAGGGTGAGCACATTAGCTGGTAATTACTTAGGTGTGCATCTTAGATTATCACACGTTTATTGAGATAGGTAGTTATTTCATATCTTTAGAATCATAGGTTTACTTTTGCATCTTGTAGTTTCTTTAACCATGTTCTATGTGTACCAGCCTTTGGGGTTATGTGCATAGTAAGTGGGTGATTTGCTAACATTATTTGCATGTTTCCATACATTTAGTCTCCATTAGTTGGTTTTTCTTTAGTTAGGTAGCTTCTAAATTTCATTTTTAGAAAGTTTTAATTTAGGAAAGTATTATTTATTGAAACTTTGTTTTTAGCAATGTTTCTACATTAGTTGGTTACTTTTGTTAAATTTCCATATTCCATGTTTTTCATTTATGTTGAGTTTCCATGTTGATTTAATTCTTATTTTAGATCAAAACTTACACTCTTCGACTAGGGCTAAGTAGTTTAAGTAAGGGTCCACAAAAACGCATAAACCATTTGATTTCTCGTGGGATTGACCTCCATTGTGTGCTTATACTATAACCAATTTGTGCATTTGTGAGTTAATTTAAAACATCACAACAACTAGCATGTAAAATCCAAAATCAAGGGGTTTCCAATATGATTATAAATCACAATTAATAGAAATCATGCAAGATCTATAAAAACCATGAAATCATAGTTCCTCTCCACATAGGAAATGTGTCAAGTCATTTAGTGTTTATTCAGTCATAAAGATGTTAAACATTGACATTGAGAATACATTTAGGAATTAATTCATGAGTTTCTAACCAAAACACACCATGCATACAAGTCAAATGTAAGGAATAACAAGTATAGCCTTCTTATTTCTTCTTAATCATAGTTAAATCCCACTTGTTCCATCTAATCTAGTTAATCAAAGTGAAATGGATGTCATCTATTTGTGTGCACCTTCTAGCATCTATTCTTAGTACACACGACTTGATTAAGTCATTTACTATACCATCATGCCTAGGAAAATGGCATCATTGGATGTGCCTTGAACCTTGTGCCTAGCCCATACACCATCTATTTACCATGTGCATGGTTCTGATTAAGTAGTAGCCTGATAATATTAGAAACACATTATTAGTCTACTCTCTCATGCAAGGTGAAGAAGGTAGAAATCAACATAGTATGCAACTATAGAATTAGACTATTTTAATATCAATAATTAGATGGTAAGAAGATCAAATATCTTCTCATCTTAGGCATAGAAATGAGTGGTGCATGGATGATTTACCTATGCACACTCACTTCAAATCTAAACCATCTAATCTTGGGTGCAACAAGAGTAAATCTAAGCATGCTCCATCAAATCTTGAGCATGGATCATACCATTTACTTTATAGGAATTGACTATTGGTGCTCATCCACACTCAAGTTTGATTTAAACTATTTAACATTGTGTCTCCAACAAATTGTAATCCTTGTATAATCTACTTTATTTAAGACCATAGTGCATGCATTAACCAGTAGTGCCCATGCCCATTCTTACATATCTAAGAGATATTTATCAACAAATCCATGCATCCTCTTCCTATGGATCTTCAGATTGAGTTTATTTCCTCAAGGTTCATAACCTTTAATACATAAGAGAGGTGAAATCTAAACTCATCACTCCTAACTTGAACCATTCAGAGGGAGGAGCATCCACAATCCATACATGGTCTCCAAAGGGTGCGTGTTAATGGGAGCATCTCCACCCTTGGATGAAGTGTAATAGCAGTGCATCTCTTCCCATGGATGGGATGCTCCCTCTCTTGCTCGTTCCCTTCTTTGTTTAGGTAAAAACCCTCCCTCATGTAGATCAAGCCTATCAACAAGGGGACACATCTACCATCTCCTCATAATCTTTACTTGATGTGTGAGATGGGACTTGTATCCACCTTTAGATGAAACCATAGAGAGTAGCGTGTCTCCTCCCTAGGATGAAACACACTCTCCCTTGTACAACTCCAGATGACTCTTTTAGCATAGCCTCGAAACACTCACCAAGGGGACCATCTACCATCTCATCACAACCCCTAGATGGTACACGAGATGCACACTAATCAACCATTGGATGAGATGGACAAGGGTAGTCTGTCTTCTCTCTTGCATGGGATGCACTCTCCATCATTCATCGTAGATCTCACGATCTTGATCAATCCCTTAACCCCCTATGAATTATTTTCATTGCCTTCTAGAATACAAGATTTTTATTTACAAGAAAGTAAATCTAATCACAACTATCCATCATAATTCTAAGCATATTATTGACAGATTTGACCATAAACATGATCAAACTACTCTCCTATTCTTTGTAATGCATTTAACATTTAGTGGCCTAGATCTCCTACCTTTTTGTAATGAAATCATGGTCTCCTCACTAGCTTTTCCTTATATCCTTATTTGAATGAGATCTCAGCCTTAAATCTTCCTCCTATGAATAGTTGGATGGTTCTGGTTCTTCCTTCTCTTCCCTCTTTCACTGACACAAACACACACACTCTCTTTCTTCAATGCAAAATAGCTCCTCTCCATGCATAAGACATCCTCTTATGTAGAGTCTTGGGCTAGGTTTCCTAATAGGTGTGATCTCTATTCTTTCTTGTATATATCATGTCTTCCCTTCCTTCTTATCTCACCTTATCTTTATCCCCAACATATTCCTTTCTATTTTCCTTTTATTTATCTCCATCTTTCCAATTTTCTTCAAACTCTATTGTGGAAGCATGCCTATTTACGTGAAATACATTGAACCCAGAGACATTGTAGTGGGATGTCCCATTTATGGTAGCCAAATGGGCCCCATTTAGTTGCCCATTTTTATCAAATTAATAAGGAGGGGTGCCCTTATCAATCTTAAACCTAGTTTCCTGTGTAACTTCAATCCTAACTGATGGATTTTTTCATGTTTACAGCCATTGGATTTCTCTCCTCTAGCTTGATCCATTGACAGAAGTCTTGTTACTAAATTCTTATGTTTCTAAAAATTTTAGACCTTAAAATAAAATTTAAGATTTTCATTGATAATAAAATGGGATGCAAAATTTTTGGAATGTTACTTTATTACACACTTCAAAGACTTTTGTCCTTGAAATTCTACTACATTTTACTCTTGAAGTAACTCAGGTTACTTCTCTCTCATGTCATTCTCTAACTCCCATGTGGCCTTTTCAACTGAGCTACTTTGCCAAAGGACGTTAACTAATGCAATGTCTTTATTTCTAAATTTTTGCTCCTTTATATCAAGAAATATTATTGGTTTGGTTTCCAGAGTCAAATTTGATTGCAATTCTATTAGCACTTGTTCTAGCACATGTGTAGGCCATGAATATACTTCTGAAGCGTTAAAACATGGTACACATTATGAACATTTGACAACAGTAAATGTAATGCTAGTCTATATGCCAGAGTTCTAATCTTGTCCAAAGTTTCAAAAGGGCACAAATACCATGGGCTCAATTTTCCTTTTAATCCAAACCTCATAAACCCTTTGGTTGGTGAAATCTTCAAGAATACATGATCGCCAACATTAAATTTTAATTCCCTTCATCTCTTATCGGCATAGATATTTTGCCTGCTCTATGTTGCAAGAAGCCTCTTCTTGATTGCTCCAACCTTATTGGCGCATTGTTCCACGAACTTAGATTGAATAATACTATTTTCACCAACCTCATTCTTGCAAGTAGGTGATCGACATGGTCTCCAATATAATGCCTTATAAGGAGCCAAACCAATGCTTGAATGGAAACTATTATTATAAGAAAACTACATCAAAGGTAAATTCTCATTTCAATTTCTCTTCCAATCCATTTCACACACTCTTAGCATGTCTTCCAATGCTTGAATAGTTCATTTATTTTACCCATCTGTCTAAGGATGGAGAGTAGTGTTGAAGCTCAGCTGTGTTACCAATGATTCTTAGACACACCTCCATAATTGAGAAGTATGCCTAGTATCTCTATCAATGGTAATAGTAATTGATATTCCATGAAGGCTAACAATCCCCTTAATGTAGAGTTGTTCTAAGCCATCAGTAGTCTGGTTATGTCTAATAGTGACAAAATGCACTAATTTTGTTGTCTGATCCACTATTCCTAGATCATATCATATTCACCAGTAGTCCTGGCAAATATACTATGAAATCTATAGTGATGTGATACCATTTCCAGTCCAAAAGTTTCAGTGGCTGCAATAATCCTTCAGGCCTTTGATGCTCACTCTTAACTTGTTGATGTAAGGCATCTCTCCATATATTCTCCCACATCCTTCTTCATCCCAATCCACCAAAATTGTCTGTTGAGATCCTAGTAAATCTTTATAACTCCTACATGGATAGTGTACTAGGATTGGCGTGCTTCTCTAAGAATCTCATTCCTTAGTTTTGTGTATGCTAGTACTACCAATCGTCCATGTAGTCTCATACTATCATCTACTTCTTTGATGTAACTTGGTTTCCCAACTAGTGTTTGTATTTTTACATTTTTCATCTATGCCTATAGGACCTTGTTAATTTTGGCTAATCTCATTACTATGTTGACAACAAATGACCTATCCTATTAAATCTCTGGCTTGCATCCATGCACTTCCTGTAGCAACTTCCACTATTGTGCCAACATGCTAACACTCTTGCCTTAAGTCTTCCTACTTAATGCATCAGCCACCACATTGCAATTTCTTGAATGGTACATTATAGCAAAATCTTAATCTTTTAAATACTCCATCCATATTCATTGCCTCATATTCAAATCATACTATTAGAATATTTGCTTGAAACTTTTGTGATTAGTGAATACCTTGAATTTCTTATCATACAAGTAGTGTCTACATATCATCAAAGCAAGGACAATTACTGCAAGTTTAGGATAATGTGTTTGATAGTGTACCTCATGATTCTTAATTGTCTAGAGGCATAGGAAATTACCTTCCCATTCTATATTAGCACACATACTAGTTACTTTCTTGAGGCGTCATTGTAAAATATGAATCCTCTACTGCCCTTGGGTAAGATGAGCACTAGAGTAGTGGTTGCTTCTTCTCCAACTCTCAAAAGCTCTTTTCACATGCATCATGCCTTACAAATCTAACATCTTTCCTAGTCAACCTCATCAGTGGTAGAGCAATCATGCATCATTCCATATGAATATAACACCTTTCCCAATCAACCTCATCAATGGTAGAGCAATCATGCATCATCCCATATGAATCTAACATCTTTCGTAAGCAACTTCATTAGTGGTAGAGCAATTCGTGAGAAACCTTCTAGTATCTATGATAGTATCCTCGAGGCCTAAGAAACTTCATATCTTTCCCATATCTCTACTACTTCCCCTTTTACTGGGTCTACTACAACTCCATCTTTAGAAATAATGTGCTTGGGACTTTTGTGATCAATGAATACCTTGAATTTCTCACTGTACATGTAGTGTCTACATATCTTCAAAGGAAAGACGACTATTGCCAGATCAAAATCATGGGTAGGTAATTTGCCTCATGCTTCTTTAATAGTTTAGAGTGATAGGTAATTACCTTCCCATTCTACATCAGCACACATACTAGTCCTTTGCCTGATGTGTTGGTGTAAACTATGAATTCTCTACTGCCCTTGGGTAAGATGAGCACTAGAACAACAATTGCTTCATCTTCAACTCCTGTAGGCTCTTTTCACATGCATCATCCAATATGAATCTAACATCTTTACTAGTCAACTTCATCAGCGGTAAAGCAATCATGGATCAACCCATATGAATCTAACATCTCTCGTAGTCAACTTCATTAGGGGTAGAGCAATCCATCAGAAACCTTCTCTAAATCTACAATAGTATTCCTCAAGGCCTAGGAAACTTCATATCTTAGTTATGGTCTTTGGTGTTTCCCAGAGATCTACTACTTCCACTATTGCTAGGTCTATTACAACTCCATCTTTAGAAATAATGTTACTTAAGTAGTTAACTTCATCAACCCAAAACTCATTTTTATTGAAATTTGCATGCAATTGATTCTCATGAAGTGTCTGCAGAATGATATGCAAATGCTCCTAATCTTCTTCATAGTTCTCCACATACACCATAATATCATCTATGAACATGATCACAAATTTATCTAAGAAGGTTTTGAACACCCTATTCATCAAACCCATAAAAGGAAGCTGGGGTGTTCATCAACCCAAATGGCATAATCCTACATTCATAACATGTGTATATAGTTCTGAAAGCTATTTTCTAGATGTCTTCTTCTCTCATTTGCAGGTGGTGTTATAAGACCTTAAATCAATTTTAGAAAATAGTCTAGCCGACTATTGGTGATCAAGTAAATCATAGATATGAGGCAGTGGGTACTTGTTTTTTTTTTTTTTTTTTTTTTTTTTTTTTTTATAGTAACCCTATTTAGCATTCTATAGTTGATACAGAGCCTCATTGACACATCATTCTTCTTAAAGAAGAGGACCAAGGCTCCCGATGGTGGTACACTGGGCCTAATAAACCCATTTTCCAACAACTCTTGCAGTGTCTCCTTCAATTCTTTTAATTTAGCCAAAGCCACTCTATAAGGGGCCTTAGAGATAGGGGTTATAGTTAGTATTACCTCAATATTAAAATCTATCCCTCTTTTTGGAGCTAACCTTGCTAACTCCTTGGGAAATTTTCCTGAATATTCCCACACCACTTCCACAAATTTTGGCTTAGGCCTTAAATTTTCATGGCCTCTATTTTTGGCAAGAAGGCCTAACATCCTTTGGTGATGTATTTTGCTACCTTAGTAGCCAAAATTACACATGTACTTGTGTGTTCCTATCTTCCTCAAAAGGACATTGCTACCACTCTAGGAATTTCAAACACCACTTTCTTATATCATCAATTCACTGTCTCCTAATAATAGGCTAACTAAGCCATTCCTAGAATAATATGTAAATCCCTCATCTCCAAAAGGACTAGATCAGCATCCATCCACCTATTCTCTAACATAACATGTATGTTTGGCAAGTATTGATGTGTGATCAAAGAACATCCAAAAGGTGTCATTACACTTAAATATGTTCCTAGGTTTTGAGTAAGAAAATTAACATATGATGCAAAATCAATCAAGACAAAAGAGTGTGTAGGGCATTTTCAAACAATAATTTTGTAGTTTTTCATAGATAAGTAGGGTACCTACCACCATAGCATTGGAAACATGTGTTTGTCTACTAGTCATTGTGAAAACTTATCTGTAACTCTTAGGGAGTTGACCTTTCTATCCTTATCCATTTTTCTTGCCTTTTGAAATAGCTCCAACACATGTCTTGCCTGAATGATGTTTGTTGCATCGAGGACATGGTTAGGGTTTAGGTGCTTTAGCCTTGTCATTGTATGAGTGCTTCTAAGGAGGCTGAGACCCTATAGACTACGAGAGCCTCTTCCCTTTACCAAATCTCCCTCCATAATTGGTACATTTTTCTTTGCTTTCTTCTCCATATTATATATTTTGTAATCCTATTCGAACAATGAGGCCATCTTGACTATTGTCATGCTCTTTGGTCAAACTAACAAGACCTTACTCCTTATTAGTGGAGTCAATTTATCCACAAACTTTTCTATTGCCTACTCATCACCTATGCTGACCTAGAGTGCAAAACATCTGAGTTTAGTAAATTTATTATCATATCATGTGACGGTCATATCAACCTATTGTAGCTTAAGAACTCCTCCCTCCACCTTTTGACATGGGGAAGAAAGTAATTGGTGAAAAGCACATTCTTGAACTCAGTTCATGGCACCACTTCAAGTCTGTCAAAGTGGGTATGCTCCACTATTTCTCACCAAAATGAAGGCTTTCCTATCATGAAAAATGCATCCATGACTACTTTCCTTTCCTCTGAATTTCCATCCCCTTGAAGACCTTCTCCATTTCGAAGATTATATCTTAGCTACATTAGCCTCATTCTCACAAGTAAAAATATGTGTCATATTCTTGAGGTGATCTAGCATATGCTCTAGCATTCTAGCCATTGCTCCTTGAGGTTGATTCTCCAATATTTGGTTCAACTATTAAGCATGATCATAGATGAGGTTTTTGCTAGGATTTTGCTGTTGAGGGGGGATCAAGGAATTGTGTGATGCTTCCATAGCATTTCCTATGACCCTCCTAGGTGGCATCTATTCAAAGTAGTAAGATCTCATTTCCTATTGCCCTCCTAGATGGAATCTATTTAAAATAGTAAGATCCTATAAAAGTTTTTTCTCTAAATTCTTTTCACTAGGATCAGCTTGTTTCTGAGTTGATCAACTATTCATGACCTTCATTCATAGTAGTTTGATTATAAATGACTTAAATCTTGGGCTCTGATACAAAGTTTGGAGACTTGGGTTTTTAAAATAACCATTTTGAAAGCTAAATTTTTTTCTTTTTATTTTTTGTAAGGCAGGACGTCCCTTCTTTTTAAAGCATTTGAAAATGCATTGGTCATCACTTTGAAATCCAAAGTTTTTAAAATCTAATTGTCCAAAATAGTAGCCCACATCTGGGCTGTTTTAGTTCAATTAAAATAATAGAGTTTCCCAGAACATATCAGTCATAATCATATACTAAAATAAAATCTTCCATCCAAAATAAAGATAAAAGGCACTAATTGCCTTATTACATGAATAGTTCAACAACTAAAATTTAAAACTAACTATTAGCATCTTCAATCCTCACTTTATTCTCCCACTATATTGTAGGACTTGTTCCTTATCGTTCCTTCTACTCCACTTGAGGTTGATTTGCATGTTGTTAATATTTTTGTTTGAGTAACACTTTCCTCAGTAAGAACACCTAAAACCACAAAATTGAATACCTCAGCATTCAGCATACACATGTGTCATAAAAAGTGTTTCCAATGCAAAAAACAAAAATAATGACTTTTACCTTAGTCATTCATGTAATGCAATAATCAAGCATCATCATTATTTCATACCTTATGAAATAAATAATAACAAACATGGATGTATATCATTCCTAAATCATCTAAATCATATTGTATGGTAAAATAGTCAAATCTAGGGCATCTTTGCCAAATACATCAATAAGTTGGTTACAAGTACTCATTATCAACCATCCTAGGGTTCCTCACATCGAGGACCACTAGGAAATCATCAACGTTCATTAAATCTAGTGGGAAATGCTATGTTCATGACCAGAATCATTGAATTGCATACCCCCATTGATATCCATGGGGGACTTCAACAATATCCTCATGGGGAGTAAGACCAGTCTTGAAAGGGTTCCATGTCACCTATAGCGGGTGCTCCCACCAAAAAAGACAAGTGCTACTATTTGGCATCGGATACCATTCTATCTTTTCAAGTGGTCTGCAGCTGAGAAGCCAACCCATGCCTACACCTTAGCATAGGCCCACTAGGCTTCTTAGCCCATCAAAATTATGCATATAATATAGTATCATTTTATCTGTAACAAATTTCTAAAAATCTTTATTTAGCAGGTATCACAACTTTGCTAAATTTCCTATTTCCAAAATAATGAAATCTAAATCATTCAAACCATACATGTTATCAATATTAGTTTTCATAAACAAAACATAAGAACTAAGTTTCCTTGGGATATTAGCATGTAGAATTGAAAATCAATGGTTTGTAAGATCATTATAAATCAAAATTAATGGAAATCTCTGAGATCTATAAAAAACATGAAATCACACTTCCTCTCCATATAGAAAATGTGTTAAATTATTTAGAGTTCATGCAGCCATAAAGATGATAAACATGGATTGTAACACCCCTAACTTTTGTAATGAAATTGAAAATTTTGAGGAAAAATCAGGTTGGAATATTAGGGTTATTAAAAATGCACTACTTATAGAAGTACAATCAAGGTGTAAGACATGTATAATTGAAAACATACTCAATGACCCCTTTTGAATGACTGTAAGCATGATAAATTCTAAATTCGGATGAAAAATCCTTATTTTTCTACATTTTTATGAACAAAAGGGTAAAATTATAATTTTACTCATAACCGAAGCCTAAGACATAAAAAATTGGAATGTACATAGAAACATGAATATAACATCACTAATTGCCCTCAACTCTGAGTTCATGGGAATAAACACTATTTTTCTCTATTTTTGGAATTAAAAGGGCAAAATGGTCTTTTCACACCCCTGGGGCCCACAGGGGACCCACAAAGGAATCCAATGGCCAAAAAATGTGTAATTATGAGTCAAACCACTACCACCTACTAGTGGAGAAGGAGGTGGCATTGGGAATCCAATGAACATTGAATAATAAAAAGAAAAAAACATAATAATTACACATAATCATAAAAAACACCCAAAATGCCTATAAATACCTTAGAAAAAAATTCACAAAAATGTTCAAAAAATTCAAAATGAAATTCCCTAGCCTCTCCCAAAAATCTCAGCTCAAAACTCCTCCCCCTTCTCTCCCTTTTCTTCCTTCTTTCTTCATGTTTTTTTTCTTCTGTTAATGCATTCACAAACGCACCAAGGGGAATATTCCACCCTGAATCATTGGGCGTGTCTGTAGACATGTCATCCTCGACAAGCAGGGTTTTCATCCTGCTATGATTTTTGAATTAGACGTCCACTCTAGACCATTGAAACCTTAATCATCTCCATAAAAAAGGTTCAGCACATCCAAATACACAGAAGCCTTATACTTTTGCAACGATCAGTGGAATATTAACTGGCCAAATCATGAAAAAATAGTAGCTTTGGCAACTTATAATCAGGTGTGGATTTTCTTATTTTCTGGCTAGTTTTCAGACTTTGAACACTCCAGGTAGGTGCATCTCCCTCCCCTCTTTCTATTTTGGTATTTAGGCTGTGTTTTCCTACCTCCAAGAGAACTCCCAAGCCGTTGATCCATCAGAGGCATTGGATCCAGCAATAGGGTTGAGATCCACCATCTTGGATAGCTTAGATGAAATCTCTGAGCCGTTGGATGTATTCCTGGGCCCCAAAAGCCCCAGGAGATGAAATTAGAGCCATTGGATGTCAAGAATGGAGAAGATCCGGCAGTGGGTAATCAGACGGTCCAGATCTAGACCATCTCACCCATAGCTGATCACCTCCACTCGACCACCTGGGATGGGCTGGAACAGGAATGGGCCACTAGTCGTTTTGCACCTGTAAGCCCAAAATTGATCTGGGCTGTCCAATTTTGAACTGAAATTTTATTTTTTTAATTAAGAGCCCAATATAGCTCTAATTTTAGATCTGAAACTTTTTATAGATTCCTTGTCACATTTTTAAGCTACTAAACTTATGAAATGTATGTTTTAAATTGTATTTATTTTAGATTATAACAAAAATCCGTACTAACAACTTTGGATCATGATCAAGATGATCCCAAAATTGAAATATGAATCGATGGATGGGTTTAGAGGATCCCAAAACCTTAAGGATAATGATCACATTAAATTTTTTGGGTTTCTAGATCAAGTAAATCATCAAAAATAGTAAGATTAAAAATCATCCTTTAAAACGGGTTGATCTCAATTTAACTCTAAATTGAGATCGGAAAGTTGGGTTGGATTCCTTTTGATGAGGAGAACCTACTGAAATTAGGAAATTTATATTTTTATCCATGTAAAATTTTGTTAATAAAGAAAAGTATTGCTAATTATCATGATTCGTTAAATTTGAAATGATCAAACTCTACAATTCTAATCCACTGATGATCTTGTGATTGTGAGACATGGAAGCAATGGTTATAAGTGACTGATCTATGATTAATTAAGAGATTTAGCATTAAAAGTAGTCAGATCCATAAAAATCAATGATAATCTCCTTGACCTAGTTGAGCAAGGATGATTGGATAGTATGGATATGTTTGGATGAAGATATGAAGTTAATATCATATGGATCTATGGACTGGATGATGATGATTTGGGATAGATTAAGATCAATGCCCTTACATTGGATAAAATAACTTAAGATCTTCTTGATCGGTTGGATCAAGAAAGATCAGATCATTTGATGAGATGCATCAATGATCTAATAATGAAATCATATTAGGAAGATGTATTAGATCTAAAGGAAAATGAAAAGATCAAGATCTAAATCCTAAAAGAGAAAGAAATCAACTATGACCATTGGATCATATTGAATAGTTATAGCATATTAGATTTTCATTTGAATTATGGAATGTTTTTATAATTTTCATTTATTGCTTACTAGATTTAATTGTAGATTTATTTATTCATTTATTATGCTTTAATGCTTATGTTATGAAAATTAGACTGAAAATGTAATTAAATGAAAATAGAGTTTATGAACAATTACATAGAAGGAATGACATAGACTTAATGATAGTAAGGGCCATAGTTAATAGGATAATATAAGGAATATAAATTCCTTGGCCTAAAATAAGAGAATAATGAAACTCCATGAATAAAATTTTAAATATTCATTGATTTAATTAAAATAATTTAGAAAGAGTATGTAGGGTTCAAATGCTCATATGAACCTTATGAAGGGTTAAGTTAAGGTCACTCTAGTGGATAATGAACATGGTGATTAAGGGGGTTCTCTAATAGAGCCTCGCTCTTCTCCCACCTTCTGTTGATGTTTGTGAGGTCTAAACACCTCCTTACAGGAGGATTGAAGTAACCACTTTGTGTTCAACCATTTAACTAGTAAGCCTTAGCCAATTTGGCATAAGAGGAGCTATCTAAACTTAAGATGAAATAAGCTATCCTCAACCAGTAAAGCATTAATTGGTTGAGTAATAATAATAAGAGTATAAAAAGTTAGTAAATTACCTAATCCTAACAAAAATTGTAAATAAGATAAGGAAGATCAAACAAGATCCAAAAGAGATCTTGAATGATCACAGACAAAAAAGAAAAGAAATATAATGTGGATTGTAGTATTTTTATGAATTTACTTATAGTCTAGATTGTGAACTTAGAAGGTTTGAAACCTTGATCATATATGATTCAAGGAAAGTTAGGGCATCCCTCATAGGATAACCCAAATACATGTAGAAAGAATACTGGTATAGAAGAATAACTTATATGTATGGTTTGACAGATGCATGAATCAAGATCATGATGGAAAATATGGAGTGAATATCACTTGAGATGTATGAATTAAGACCATGATAGTACTTTGAGGTAGGTGGATGTACAAGAATGTATTAAGGAGTCATGTGTATACATACATGATCTTCTGTTTAGAATTATAGACCTTCATGATATAAGTATACTTGGTACCTTAACATATTCATGATCCAACTAAGTGATCCAAATCCATGATCCAATTCAACTAATCCAATCTAATGATCTAATCAAATGAGGTAAAAGTAATGAGATATGAAGACTAAGGAAACCCTAAGAATAAGGCATAGAAAGTATTCCAGCCTTAGTTAAATAGACACATCATCTGATATGTACAATGTATTTTACATACAAGCATGGTGGCTTATGATTTGGTTTTACATAGTCCTAGGACTGGGAAGCTACACTAGGGAAGTTATTAGGGTTTGGCCACCTCCTTCTCGAAACTTATATGATGGATACCATGCCCAAAGAGAGGCTAAACATCAGGTGGGTCAATCATGGGAAGGCCATCACTATGATAGCCATGGTTCCCTCCATGCGAACATGGACTTTGTTATTTCCACAGTTGGTATCAGTGGATGATTATATAGTTATTAGGGAGCACTATATAGATTGAGATTGTGGCATAGTAGTCCAGAAGTATTTTGCATTATGATGCACTTATGATAGGCTTAGTGCAATGCCATGGCATGATGAAATGCTAGTACATGAGTTCCTAGAAAGAAAATCCCCGTATGAGGATTGGTTGAATATTGATCTCTTTAGGGGAAGAATAGCCAGGGGAAGGAACAAGTTTTGAGCAATTTTCACCATTTTAACAGATTTATCCTACACTACATAAATAACATATATACTCTATGTTGAGATAACTCATGAGTAGATAACCATGATGGAATAATGACTAAGGCATGTATTCTTATATTAGTGAAGTAGTATATTTTTTTATCCCCTACCAAGCATAGCTTGCTGAGATATTGTAAATGTTTGAATGTTTACAATATCTTAGAAATAAAAAGGGAGAATTAGGAGCTCGAGATGGTAGAAGACTTGAAGTGAATAAGCAATCAGGTTATGTCCCTGGAATACATGTAATTTTTATTTGAGAACATTGTATTGTATTGAGAGTTTTTAATGTAAGGTGAGGTTTGAAATTTGGATTATGTAATTTGGACAATGGTTTATAATTATAATACATGGGTTGTGTAAGAGAGAACTATTGGATGATACCTGGTGTTCAATAAAATTTTATTTTATACAAAATGTCTATGTGTATTATGTACCTTGAGGTGAGACTTAGGTTTTGTTGCAAACAAATTTAAAAGAAAAGAATTTTTGTTGTGTTGTTTGCGAATTTTTTTATCATTAAGGGCCTTGTCTTTAAAAAATGTATTACAAAATGTGTTACAAAAACCCAAGTCATCATAGTTGGTATCAAAGCCATTCATCTAGTCACTCACAGCCCCAATATGTCCAAAGGAATAATCCAAATTAGGATATATTAGAAATGGGTTAAGTAGAATACTTATATAGAAATCTAGGTTTTGAGCAGATGCCACCAAAAAGGGCAGCAAGGGAAATGGCTCAAAGGGAACTTGAGAATATTATGGAAGGATCATCTAGAAATAATCTGGAGGAGGTGATAACTAAGGTATTGAGGAATCTTCTCCCTCATCTTATATAGCCTCAAGCTACTCTAGTTGAAGCACCAAGCATTCAGGCCTAGGCTCAACCTGACGTGGGACCCAGTGCTCCTATAACCAGACAAGAGACTTCAACTCCAGTATAGGATAATTCTTCACTTGTACCTAGTGGAGTGTTGGAAACCTCTTAATTAAAACCTAAAAAGATAGACAAGATGGTGGAAAGGTTCTAGAAGATGGTTATCAGCTATAATGGCAAGGGTGATGCTGAGAAAGCTGAAGAATGGATCTATGAAGTAGAGATGACCTTTAGTGTATTGAAAACTCCAGAGAATCTAAAAGTCAAGTTGGCCACATATATATTGAAGCAAGAAGCATCTTTCTGATGGAGATCAGCACAAAGGAATTTCTTCTCTAATCCTAAAGATATCTCATGGGGAAAATTTAAGAAAATTTTTAATGGAAAATATTTTCCAATCCATGTGCAAGCCCGAAAGGAGAAGGAGTTCTTAGATCTACGATAAGGAAACCTTTCAGTTGTTAATTGTGAAAATAAGTTCATTCAAATAAAGAGATTTGCAAGCCATATATGTGGCACTAAAAGGCATATGGTGGATCGTTTTATGGAAGGATTACACCCAGGGCTAAGAACAAAGGTGCTGGGAACCAAACCTACAACTATGATAGAGCGTGTCGAGATGGCTTCTAAATTCGAAGAAGATTATAAGAGAAACCAATTCAATAAACTTGGGGGAGGGAGCAACTATCATAAAAAATCCTTCAAGAAGGGCAAGAGACTACCAAACAACTTCAGGTCTTTTGGCCATTAGGGAAATCAAGCTAAATGAACACGATGCCCCAAATGCAGAGTATATCATCTAGGCAATATGTGCCCCCATACGGTGCCACAACCACCACAACGTCCTATCAAATGTTACAAATGTGGCGAGTTAGGGAATTTCTCTAATGACTACAACAAACCCTTGGTAGTTCAGGGTGCAAAGCTTGAGAATGTACCGCGTCATCAAGGAAGGGTGTTTGCTATTACTGACAGAGAGGCTGATACATCTAATGTAGTTATTGAAGGTACATTGCTAGTATCTAATCACCATGCCAAAATATTGTTTGATTCTAGATCTACCCATCTTTCATATCATGTGTATTTGCATTTAGTATACAATTGATAGTGGAGAAATTGGGGTTCTATCTGGATGTAATGACACTAGTAGGAAAAATAGTTAGATTACAGGAATATCTTCAAGATGTACGGATTGAAGTACATGGGAAGAGAATGGGTATACACCTCATTTTACTAAACATGGTAAATTTTGCATGATACTGGGTATGGATTGGCTAGCAAAATACTGGGTAATTATGGGCTGCCGTAAAAAGAAAATCACATTTAACCTAGCAGGAGAAGAAATTCTAGTATTGCATGGAAACACAAATGGCGCGAAAAAATCCATCATATCATCTATGAAGGCTACCAAATATGTGTCCAAGGGATGTCAAGCATTTTTAGCAACTATTGTTGCTTTGAATGTTAAACAACCCAAGATAGAAGAAATCGACATAGTTAGGGAATTCCAAGATTTATTTCCTAAAGAACTCCCAGGTTTACCACCCCATAGGGATATTGAGTTTACCATTGAAGTAATTCTTGGTATAACTCCAATTTCTAAAACACTTTATAGGATGGGCCCAGCTGAGTTAAGGGAATTGAAGAATCAACTATAGGAATTGTTGGACACAGGGTTTATTCGACCAAGTAGTTCACCATGGGAAGCACTAGTGATATTTGTGAAAAAGAAAGATGGGTCTATGAGGTTATGTATTGATTATTGGATGCTGAACAATGTGACAATAAAAAATAAATACCCTCTGCCTCGCATTGATGATCTCTTTGATCAACTCCAATGTACTAAGGTCTTTTACAAAATTGACCATAGATCAGGATATCATCAATTGTGCATCAGAAGTGAAGATATACCCAAAACTGCATTTAGAACCCAGTGTGGACATTATGAATTTTTGGTGATGGCTTTTGGATGAACCAATGCCCATGCTGTATTTATGGACTTGATGAATAGAATTTTGAAGGAATTTCTGGATAAATTTTTAATCATATTCATTGACAATATATTGATTTATTCTACTAGTATATGAGAACATCGAGAACATTTATGGATTGTATTAAACACACTTAGAAGTCAAAAAATATTTGGAAAATTTACTAAATGTGAATTTTGGTTGGAAAAAGTTAACTTTTTAGGGCATGTAATTTCTCAGAATGGAGTAGAGGTGGACCCAACCAAGGTGAAAGCAATAATGAATTGGGAATAGCCAAAGACAATAACTAAAATACAGAGTTTTTTGGGGTTAGCTAGATATTATTGTAGATTTATCAAAGGATTTTCCCATATAGGTCTTCCTTTAACTTCTTTGACTAAAAAAGGAGTACAGTTTACTTGGACTGATGAATGTGAAAGGAGATTTCAAGAGTTAAAAAGGAGGTTAACTGCAACACCAGTCTTGTCCTTACCATTTGGGAGAGGAGGGTATGAGATAGACTATGATGCTTTAGGGAAAGGATTAGGAAGTGTATTGATGAAAAATGGGAAGCTCATTGCTTATGCTTCACGACAACTGAAGAAACATGAAATGAACTACTCGATACACGACCTAGAACTTGCAGCGGTAGTGTTTGCCTTAAAATTTGGTGACATTACTTGTACGGGCAGAAATTCAATGTATTCACTGACCAAATGAGCCTTAAGTATATTTTCACCTAGGCTGATCTGAATATGAGACAAAGAAGGTGGATGGAATATCTTAAGGATTATGATTTTGTGATTCAATACCATTTGAGAAAGGCTAATGTTGTGGCTGATGCACTAAGTAGACACACAAAAGTATTGTTGGCTAATGTAACCATTAAGTCAGCTTTTGTTGAACAAATCTTAAAGGCTTTAGAAGGGGATATAGCAATCCAAGAAATGTGTGAAAAGGCAAGGGTTAGTAGAGACTCAGACGGGGGTATTCGATTCCAAGGAAGACTTGTGGTTCCCTCTAGTTTGAGAAAAGCACTACTATAAGAAGCCCTCCAATCCAAATTTTCTATACACCCTAGAGGAACAAAAATGTACCAAGATTTAAAAAGAAAATTCTAGTGGGAGGGTATGAAGAGAGATATTGGGGAATGTGTGGCTAAGTGCTTAACTTATCAACAAGTGAAGGCTGAACATCAAAGACTAGTTGGATTACTACAAACCCTAGAACTGCCAAAATGGAAATGGGAACATATCTCCATGGACTTTGTTGTAGGGATACCAAGGACCTAGATGGGTCATGATGTGATTTGGGTAATAATTGACAGGCTAACCAAGTTGGCACACTTCCTTTTGATCAAACAAAACCAATCTGTCGATAGTTTAGCCCAGTTATATGTAAGAGAAATAGTCAGTCTTCATGGGGTCCTACTCTCCATCATCTCTCATCGAGATGGAAGGTTTACCTCTAGAAGTTGAAAGATCGTGCAATAGGCATTGGGGACATCACTAAAGTTTAGTACAGCCTCTCATCCCCAAACTGATGGTCAGTCAAAAAGGACCATTCAAACCTTAGAAGAAATGCTAAGGGCTTGTGCACTAGATTGGAGAGGAAGTTGGGATGAACATCTTCCACTATTGGAGTTCGCGTATAATAACAGTTTCTATGCAAGTATCAGTATGGCACCATATGAAGCATTGTATGGATGACCATGTCGATTGCCAACCTGTTGGGATGATGTGGGAGAGAGGAAGTTGATAAAATCAAAACTAGTGGAACAATGTACAGACAATGTGAGGATAAAAGATGCTGAACCTTGGAATTAGAAGCAGGTGACCATGTGTTTTTGAAGGTTTCACCAGTTAAGGGAGTAAGGAGGTTTGGAAGTAAGGGAAAACTCAATCCAAGGTATATTGGTCCTTTTGAAATTCTAGAAAGGGTTGATTTGGTGGCTTACAAATTAGTCCCACCACCCGAACTCTCAAATGTGCACAACATATTTCATGTATCCATGTTATGGAAATACATTCTAGATGAGACTCGTGTGCTTCAAAGGATACCAAAAATGTTAAATATAGATCTAACCTTTAAGGAAAGGGTAATCCAGATCTTTGACAGGAAAGAGCAACAATTGCGAACCAAATCTATTCCGTTAGTCAAGGTATTATGGCAACATCATATGGTCGAGGAAGCCACCTGGGAATTAGAAGAGGAAATGAAAAGTTGTATCCTAGCTTGTTTGAGTAGTTGTAAATTAGAAATTTCGAGGACGAAATTTTGTAAGGGAGGTAGATTTTAACATCCCTAACTTTTGTAATGAAATTTAATAAATAATGAAATTGAGAATTTCAAGGAAAAATTAGGCTGGAATATTAGGGTTATTAAAAATTCACTTCTTATAAAAGTACAATCAAGGTATAAGACATGTATATTTCAAAACATACTCAAAAAACCCTTTAGAATGACTATAAGCACGACAAATTCTGAATTTGGATGAAAAATCCTTATTTTTCTACATTTTTATGAACAAAAGGGTAAAATTATAATTTTACTCATAACCGAGGCCTAAGACATAAAAAATTGGAATGTACTTGGAAATACGAATCCAACGCCACTAAGTACTCTCAATTCCGAGTTCATGGGAATAAACACTATTTTTCTCTATTTTTGGAATTAAAAGGGCAAAATGGTCCTTTCACACCTGTGGGGCTGACAAGGGACCCACAAAAGAATCCAATGGCCAAAAAATGATAATTATGAGTCAAACCACTACCACCTACTAGTGGAGAAGGAGGTGGTAGTGGGAATCCAATGAATATTGAATAATAAAAAGAATAAAATATAATAATTGCACATAATCATGAAAAACACCCAAAATGGCTATAAATATCTCAGAAAAAATTTGCAAAATTGTTCACAATATTCACCACAAAATTCCCTAGCCTCCTCCAAAATCTCAACTCAAAACTCCTCCCCCTTCACTCCCTTTTCTTTCTTCCTTCTCCTTCTTTTTTTTCTTCTATTAGCACATCCACAGATGCACCCAGGGGAATATTCCATCCTAAATCATCAGGCGCGTCTATAGATGCATCATCCCCGATGAGTAGGGTTTTCACCCAGCTATAGTTTTTCAAATAGATGTCCACTCTAGATCGTTGAAACCTTACTCCACTCTGTCAAAAAGGTTCAGCACATCCAAATACACAAAAGCCCTATACTTTTGCAACAATCAGTGGAATATTCACTAGCCAAATCGTCAAAAAATAGTAGCTCTGGTGACTTACAACCAAGCATAGATATTGTTATTTTTCGGTCAAGTTTTCAGACTATAAACACCCCAGGTAGGTGCATCTCCCTTCCCTCTTTCCATTCCAGTATTTAGGTTGTGCTTTTTGGCCTCTAAGAGATCTCCTCAGCTGTTGATCCATCGAAGACAATGGATCCAGCAACAGGGTTGAGATCCACCATATCGGATGGCTCAGATGAAATCTCTTAGCCATTGGATGGATTCCTGGCCCCCAAAAATGCCAAGAGATGAAATTTGATCTGTTGGATATCAAGGATGGAGGAGATCCGATAGTGGGTGATCTGACAGTGCAGATCTGGACCATCTCACGCATAGCCAGTCACCTCCACCCGACCAACTAGGATAGGCGATAATGGGAGCAGGTCACTGGTCGTCCTACCCCCGTAAGCCTAGAATTGATCTGGGCCGTCCAATTTTGAACTGAAACTTTATTTTTTCAATTAAGAGCTTAATATAGCTCTGATTTTAGATCTGATATTTTAGTAGATTCCTTGTCATTTTCTAAGCTACTGAACTCATGAAATGTATGTTTTAAATTACATTTATTTGAGATTATAACAAAAATATGTAGTAACAACCTTGGATCATGATCAAGATGATTCCAAAGTTAAAATCTGAATGAATGGATGGGTTTAGAGGATCCAAAAACCTTAAGGATAATGATCATAGTAAATTTTTTTGGTATATAGATCAAGTAAATCAGCAAAAATAGTAAGATTAAAATTCAACCTTAAAATCCCAAATTTGATCTCAATTTAACTCAAATTGAGATCAGAAAGTTGGGTTGGATTCCTTTTGATGAGTAGAACCTACTGAACTTCAAAAATTTATGTTTTGATGCATGTAAAATTATGTTAATAAGGAAAAGTATTGTTGATTATCATGATTAGTGAAATTTGAAATGATCAAACTCTATAATTCTAATCCACTGATGATCGTGTGACTATGAGACATGGAGTCAATTGTTATAAGTGACTGATCTATGATTAATTAAGAGATCCAACCTTAAAAGTAGTAAGATCCATAAAAATGAATGATAATCTCCTTGATCTAGTTGATCAAGGATGATTGGACAATATGGATATGTTTGGATGAAAATATGAAGTTAATATCATATGGATCTATGGACTAGATGATGATGATTTGGGATAGATTATGATCTATGCCCTTAAATTGGATAAAATGACTTAAGATCTTCTTGATTGGTTGGATCAAGAAAGATCAGATCATTTGATGAGATGCATCAATGATCTAATAATAAAATCATATTAAGAAGTTGTATTCGATCTAAAGGAAAATGAAAAGATCAAGATCTAAATCCTAGAAGAGAAAGAAATCAACTATGACCGTTGGATCATGATGAATAGTTATAGCATGTTAGATTTTCATTTGAATTATGGAATGTTTTAATAATTGTCATTTATAGCTTAGTATATTTAATTGTAGATTTATTTATTATTCTTTAATGCTTATGTTAAGAAAATTACATTGAAAATGTAATTGAATGAAAATAGAGTTGAAGAGCAATTACATGGAACGAATGACATGGACTTAATGATAGTAAGGACCATAGTTATTAGGATAATATAAGGAATATAAATTCCTTAGCAAAAATAGGAGAATAATGAAACTCCATGAATGACATTTTAAATGTTCATGGCTTTAATTAAAATCAATTAAAAAGAGTATTTAAGGTTAAAATGCTCATGGGAACATTATCAAGGGTTGAGTTAAGGTCACTCTAGTGGATGATGAACATGGTAATTAAGGGGGTTCTCTAATAGAGCCTCGCTCTTCCCCCACCTTCCGTTGATGTTTGTGAGGTCTAAACACCTCCTTAAATAAGGAATGAAGCAACCACTTTGTGTTCAACCATTCAACTAGTAAGCCTTGGCCAATTTGGCATAAGAGGAGCTGTCTAGACTTAAGGTGAAATAAGCTATCCTCAACCAGTAAAACATTAACTGGTTGAGTAATAATAATAAGAGCATAAAAGTTAGTAAATTACTTAATCCTAATAAAAATTGTAAATAAGATAAGGAAGGTCAAACAAGATCCCAAGAGGGATCTTGAAAGATCACAGGAAAAAAGAAAAGAAATATAATGTAGATTGTAGTATTTTTATAATTTTACTTATAGTGTAGATTGTGAACTTAGAAGGTCTGAAACCTTAATCTTATGTGATTCAAGGAAAGTTAGGGCATCCCTCATAGGATAACCCAAATACATGTAGAAAGAATACTAATATAGAAGAATAACTTTATCAGTATGGTTTGATAGATGTGTGAATCAAGATCATGATGGACAATATGAGTGAATATCACTTGAGATATATGAATCAATACCATGATACCACTTTGAGGTAGGTGGATGCACAAGAATGTTTTAAGGATTCATGTGTATACATACATGATCTTCTGTCTAGAATTATAAACCTTCATGATATAAGTATACTTGGCACCTTAGCATATGCATGATACAATCATATGATCCAACTAAGTGATCCAAAACCATGATCCAATTCAACTAATCCAATCTAATGATCTAATCAAATGAGATGAAAGTAATGAGGTATGTCGACTAAGCAAACCCTAAGAATAGGGCATAGAAAATATTCCAGCCTTAGTTAAATAAGCACATTGTTTGATATGTGCAATGTATTTTACATACAAACATGGTCTCTTGTGATTTGATTTTACATAGTCCTAGGACTACGGATGCTATGCTAGGGAAGTTATTAGTTTTTAGCCACCAGCTTCCTGAAACTTGTATGATGGATACCATTCCCAAAGAGAGGCTAAACATTGGGTGGGGCAATCATGGGAAGGCTGCCACTATGACAGCCATGGTTCCCCCCATGCAAACATGGACTTTGTTATTTCCACAGTTGGTATCAGTGGAAAATTATGTATTTATTCGGGCACGCTGTATGGATTGAGACTGCGGCATAGTAATCTTGAAGTATTTTGCATTATGATGCACTTATGATAGGCATAGTGTAATGCTATGGCATGATGAAATGCTACTACATGAGTTCCTAGAAAGAAAATCCCCTTATGAGGATTGGTTGAATATTGATCTCCTTAGTGGAAGAATAGCCAGGGGAAGGAACATGTTTTGACAAATTTTCACAATTTTAATAGATTTATCTTATATTACATAAATAATGTATATACTCTATGTTGAGATAACTCATGAGTAGATAACCGCAATGGAATAATGACTAAGGCATGTATTCTTATATTAGTGAAGTAGTATATTTTTGTATCCCCTACCAGGCATAGCTTGCTGAGATATTGTAAATGTTTGAATGTTTACAATATCTTAGAAACAGAGAAGGAGAATCAGGGGCTCAAGACGGTAGAGGACTTAAAGAGAATAAGTAATCAGGGTATGTCCTTGAAAGACATGTAATTTTTATTTGAGAGCATTGTATTGTATTAAGAGTTTTTAATGTAAGGCGAGGTTTGAAATTTGGATTATGTAATTTGGACAATGGTTTGTAATTATAATAGAGGGGCTGTGTAAAAGTTAACTATTAGATGATTCCTGGTATTGAATAAATTTTTATTTTATACAAAATGTCTGTGTATTATGTACCTTGAGGTGAGACTTGAGTTTTATTGCAAACAAATTTAAAAGAAAAGAATTTTCCTGTATTGTTTGCAAAAAAAATTTACCATTAAGGGCCCTGTCTTTGAAAAATGTGTTACAAAAACCTGGGTCGTCTCATGGACATAGAGAGTAATTGTAGGAATCAATTCACAAGTTTCTAACCAAAACACACCATGCATATGAGTCAAATGTGAGCAATAAAAATTATAGACTTCTTATTACTCTTAGTCATAGTCACATCCCACCCATTCCATCTGATCTAGTTAATCTAAGTGAAATAGATGTCATCTATCCATGCATCTCCTTCTACCATCTATACCTGGCGTATTACACTTGATTAAGTCATTTCATTAAAATCACACCTAGGAAAATGGAATCCTTGGATGTGGCTTGAATCTTATGCATGACTCATACACCATCTATCTACCTGCTCATGGTTCTTGATGGTCATAGAAATATTACATACATATCCCTATATTAAGCATGGATTACCTCCAAAAATTATATAATTACACTAATTAATGTTAATTCTACTATTTTGCAGTTCCAGAGTACAATCGAAAAAAATGCCAAATATTATCAATTTTACCCCTAAAGGAGTAAATTTAGAAGCCATGCTACGTTGAGGAGCCATACATGCCAAATGAAGTTTTCGAGGTTCAAAATAATCATTGGCAATCACTGTTAAAGTTAGAGCGGCCAAAAACTCTATGTACAACTCCAACTCAAATGAGTGTAAAAAGGCGGTGAAATTCCAATTCAAGTGCAAATGCATATTTTTACCACCTTAAGAAGCTTATGAAAGAAGATCATGTAATAACCCCAATTTTGTAATTGATTGAGAAAATCAATAAAGTTTGAGTTTCAGAAATTTCGGGCTGAAATATTAGGGTTATTTAGAATATACTTCTTATAAAAGTATAATCAAGGAATAAGACATGTAAAATTTAAATTAAACTTAGCAAACCCTTCAGAATGACTATAAGCACGACAAATTCTGAATTCGGATGAAAAATCCTTAATTTTCTTCATTTTTGGACAAAAGGGTAAAATAGTAATTTTACACAAAAATCAAAATCTGAGGCATCAAAATTTAGAATTTTCTGAGAAATACGAATCCAATGCCACTAAGTACGCTCAATTCTGAGATCATGGGAATAAACCCTAATTTTTTTTTATATATAAAGGGCAAAATGGTCTTTTTACACCATGTGGGCCCCACATGGGGCCCACAAAGGACCCAAAAATGAATCCTACGGCTAGCCCACATGAAATCATGAGTCAAACCATACTAGAGGGTCTTAGGAAAGAAAGTGGAGAATGGGAGAATCCAATGCTAAATTAATAATAAAAAATTAACCATCATTATTACACATCATTATGAAAGAAGACCCAAAATACCTATAAATACAACCCCAAAAATCCTCCAAAAATGTTCATAAAATTTTCATAAAATTTTCGTCACTTTCCCTACAAATCTAGATCTAGATCCATCCTTAAAAACCCAAAACACTCAAGAAATCTCCCTCTTTTCATTTTCTTTTTCTCTCTTTAGAGTGGAACAAGAGACCTAAATTCAATTACGCACTCTGTTCCAGATCCAATATAACAAACCTCACCGTCAAAAACTTCCTACCATACCTTAGCTACAAAACTCCTAAAGAAATTTCGAGACCCAACGGTTCAAACAATGAAAATTGCAAGAAAGGTGGATCTTTGGCTCTATTATCATCAAAACGGGTATTCTTTTAAATTGGACCATATAACCTACATTTTTCTCCAATCAGGTAGGTGAAACTACTTCCTGGACTTTTTTATTATTGTTTGATGAAATTTATACTTTACTATAACTTTAATTGGGTGAAAAATGATAAAAATAAAGTAAATAATAGAACCTTCAATTCAGGATGATTGAGGGATTAGATGGAAAATCTGACCTTACCAATCGATCCAGAAGGGTCCAAAACCCCTAGGGTAAAATTTTCACTAAATTTCATGGAGTTTTGGGCCCTCAATTGAGAAGAGATTGATTGGACAGTCCAAACAGACTGTCCGATCTCCCAATCGGACCAAGTCCCATGGAGGCGTGCGAGACGTCGCATGCATGCCCGTGCAGCGCTTGCGACATCGTCCTGCGTGCATTTGTGGACGTCCCGGGCGGGAGCATCCATCTCTCACCCGCGACAAAGTTGCGCGGCGAATTGGGCATTCTGCCTGGTTCGTTTACACCCAACTAATCTGGGCCGTCCATTCCAATGGGCCCAGATCAAATCTAAGCCCTAGGAATGGACTCTGAACTTCCAGATCTGATTCTGGAGTCATACGAACTCCAAATTGAGATCGGAAAGAGGCTATGGAAAGCTTACAACCTCTATTTTCTTATGAAATAATAACATAGAGAAAATATGTAATAAAAATTTTGTATTTAGGAAACAAGTTTCCAATTGTCAAGATCTTCAAGATCTGAGATGATCAGATCTTGTAAATATGTTTTAATAATGATATAATATTGAAATTAAGTTATCTAAATAGTTTATTTGGACAGATCTAAGAGATATTAAGGGATTTACCTACTATGGTAGAAAAACCCTAAAAATTACAAAGGGACCCACTTAATCAATAAGATCAAGTGTGATCAGATCCTTTGGATGGATGGAATGGATGTTGATATAATGAAATCCAAGGAGATTATGGATGGATTATGACAAAGACAAATCAATATGATCTTTGGACCTTAATAAAGAAAACCCCCTAAATATAGCTAAAACTCTTAATAAAAAGGAAAATATCTAAGATCTAATGGTTGGATCATAAGTAAGAGTTTCTAATAATCTTAATCTAATTAATTTACATGTCTTTTATTTGATAAAAGAATTGTAAATGTGATTTATGTTATAAATTAGGAAGCATGATAGTGTAATTCATAAATTTTACATGCTATGCTCTAAAAGTTATTAGATTGTTATAATAGGCTAAAAATTTAATTATCCTAGGCCAAGTTAGGTTGAATTTGAGCTTTTAGCATGATTCCATGAGACTACTAGTAAAATTTCATATATTACATAACTTAGGATCATGCTAGTTTAAGTATAGTTTTATTCCATGAGGTTACGTTACATTCATAGGGAGCATGTTAGTATAAATGTTTGTGGAATTTATATTGTAGTCATGCTTTAAAGTTTATGATTTAATTGTTGTCAAATTTTATTAGTAGATTCAAATGTTAAGTAATTGTTGAGATATAATGAGCATAAATCACCAAATGTAATCTAATTGGAAATTAGAGTTTCATGAACACATAAGAGGAAGGAATGACTTTGACTTAACATTAGTAAGGGCTATAGTTAGTAGGACAATATAAGGATTATCAAATCCTTAGCCCAAACTAGGAGAATAATAAACCCAATCAATGACATTGTAAATGTTCATGGGCTCAATTAAAATCTATTAGAAAGAGTACTTAGGGTCAATATGCTTATAGGAACCTTATGAAAGGTTGAGCTATGGTCACTCTTGTGAATGTTGAACATAGTAGTTAAGGGGGTTATCTAATAGAGCCTTGCTCTTACCCTACCTTCCATTGACATTTGTGAGGTCTAAATGCCTCCTTACATACGGATTGAAGTAACCACTTTGTGTTCACCTATTCAGCTAGTAAGCCTTAGCCAATTGGAAATAAGAGGAGCAGTCTAGATTTAGGCTTAAATAAGTTACCTTCAACCAGTAAAACATTAACTGGTTGAATAATAATGGTAAGAGTATAAAAGGTTAGTAAATTACCTAACCCTAATAAAAACTATAAGTAAGATAAGGATGATCAAATAAGATCCATTAGATCTTGGATGATCATGAACAATAAGAATAAGAATATTATATTGTACTTAGTATGTATGTTATAGTTCATTAGATTAGATAATCCAAACCCCTCATCAAAGATGATTCAAGGAAGAAAACAAAGATCATCCTCCTTAGGGATGATCCAATAATTGAACTTAGATCAAAGAAGAACTAGATGATAAAAGATCTAGGACCTTGATCTTTATCAACATGTGTAGATTGTTAATCAATGGATCTATGAAAGATCAAGATAAAGGAGATGGACACACAAAGACTTAGAGATAGAAAAATACTTAGATATGAATGATCTAAACATCATTCTAAACATTAGAAGTAGTGATCAATAGGATTGTTCATAATTTATATATATTGACAATATGTATGGATGTACAGATTACATACATTAGTCAGGATCATGGAAGATTTGGGAAAAGGGATCACTCCTTGAAGGTAGGAGGATTTGATGAATGCATTTACATGGGATGAATATGATTGAACCCATGACCTTATGTTGACAAGAGTAATTGTTAATACTTGTATTAAATCCCTTGAAAACCTTATGATCCAACCAAACACATATAAGATGGTTAAGGACTAGACTATAAGTGAATAGGGATCTAGAAGATATTTCAGCCCTAAGTAAACAGACAGATGGTCTAATATGTATGAAATCTTTTTTACATACAAGCTTGGAGGCTTGTGAGTTTGTTTTAATAGGCATAAGCCTAGGGGATGCTATGTAGAGGAGTTATAAGGGTTTGGCCACCCGCTCCTTGAAATTTGATGATACCTTGCCCTATGAGAGGCTAAAAGTCGGGTGGGGCAATTATGGGAAGGCCACCACTATGAAGGTCCTATCCTCCCATATGGGCAGTGACATAATATTTTCCACCGTGGTATCAGTGGTGAACAGGGTAGTTATCCGAGTGCGCTAGTACGGATCAGACTACAGCATGGTAGCCCTTTTGATTATTTTGCACTATGATGCATATGAGAATAGGCATAATGAAATGCCTTATGTTTTAGTGTAATGAAATTCTAGGTAATTGTATATTACCAATATTTCCCAAGAAGGGAAATTCCCAGTGTAAGATTAGCTGAAATATTGAATTCTCATAATGGAGAGAATTGAACAGCTTAGTTGGGAATGATATTTGTCTACTTTCATAAATTTAACTGATTTACCCATGTATAGTATGTATGTATATGGATGTACATAACTTACAAAGTAAAGAGTAGAGACATGAATATGTTTAGGGATAATGGGATTATGAAGTATTGGAATTACATTGTCAATTATTATGCTTTTGAATCCCCTACCAAGCATTGCTTGTTAAGATATTGTAAATGTTGTAATATCTCAAATACAGGGAAGGAGAGTTAGGAGCTCAAGACGATAGAAGACTTGAAGAGAATAATCTTTAAGGTTTACCCTTGAAGACATGTATTTAGCTTTGTTTGAGTGTGTTGTATTGTAATGAGAGTTTCATTGTATGGTGAGCTTTGAGTTTGGATTATGTAATTTGGACAAGTATTGTAATGGATTTGGCTGTACTGTGAACCACTAGATGGATTCTAGAATTTAATAAAAGTATATTCTTTCAATGAAATTTTATCTTGTACAAAATTCTACTTATGTTATGTATGAAGTGATGACTTGGGTTTTACAAAACAAGTTCTAAAGAAAAGAATTTCTGCTACTTTGTTTTGCAAAATGTTTTACACTATTAAGGGCCCTACCTTTCAAAATACATTACAAAACATATTACAAAAACCCGATTCATCGCAGATCAAGTCACATACAATGGGATCATACATAATAAAAGTTTCTTAGAAGAAAAAGAATAATGAGAGCACATGAAGATGTTTACTTATTTTCTCTTTCCTACTCAACCAAAAGATGAAGAATCAAATAATGAGTGAATGTCTTATCCATATAAAATATTGAAGAACAATTGGTTCTCATGAGCATATGAAGATTTACATGAATCAAGGCCATTCATCCTCAGGCAATCTAATGCAACGATGGAGATGAAATGAATTATAAAGAAGGTTTACATGCCACAAAGGAATTCCACCCATCCAAGCAAGAGTAGGTAGGATCTGAGGGCTAGGATTGAAATGGAGTCAAGAAGGAAATCCTAGCCACCTTTCCCATGTTGCGAAGTCAAACCAAAACAAAACCCTAATGAAAGGAGATCACAACCATCCACCCTCATACAAGGGTCCATACATCATAGGGTTTCTAAATCACTCACACATCACACACACACACACACACACACCCATTTGCATTCCATGCCCCACCCTCAGAACTTTCTAAATATCAAAAGCCCCAGATTCCCTACCAACTTTCCATTTCATTCACTTTCTCTCCCCACCAACTTCTTTTCCTACTTGTTCCTCATCTTTTCCTTTTTTTTTCCCTTTTCTTTTTTTTTATTCTCTCCCATTTTCCACCTCAACTTTTCTATTTTGAAATTCACACCTCCCCCTTTCTCTAACAACCACTTGCCTATTTTCCTCGAACTTCCTGTCACTCCTAAGCTACCTCCTTAACCTTCCTTTTTAATTTTTTCCTTTCTTCATTCATTTCCTTCATCCTTGAGACTTTTCTCTTCTTATTTCTCTTTCATCTTTCATCTTATTCCATTCCACTATCTCCCACTTCCCAATTTGAATTTCATGTCCACCTATCTAGATCTTGTGTTGTTCTAATTAAAATGGATTAATCTTGATCCTTGAGTTCCCTTAACCCTTAAAATAGAAATTTATAAATAGAGGTGCTTTGCATTACTTAAGGATCTTTGAACTTTCGCTAGAGTGCATGGCCAAATCAAAGGAGAAATAGAGGGGGGAAAGATCACCCTTACCCAATCTCCCTTCAAGCTTCCATGATCAAATTTCTTAGAGGAAAAGGTAGGATCTCAACCTAATCCAACTTCTTTTCTTGCTTATTTTTCTTTTATGTTTTGTACCATCTTCTATCTATTCCATTTCCCTTCTTCTAGATTGTGTTCATGCAGATTTACTTACTTAGATTGTTACATGCATCATCTATTATGTAATTTAGATTGGCATGCATGGTTTCTTTTGTAGTTGCCCTCAAGTTTTGCATGTTAGTTGCTCAATTCTTCTTGCTTGTAGTTCATGTAAAGCATAGTATTTACTTCATTATAGATTAACATAGATGCATGACCATGTCTACATTCCATTCCATTAGGGTTTACAAATCATACAATAATAAGGTTTACAATGCATTGCACCAATTTTTGGTGGATGTGTTTGTTTCACGTTCACTTGAATGGAATCTTTATTAGGTTGCTTTCATGGAAGATTTGCATGATAATTTTGTTTCTTTAGGTTAGGTTGACTTTATAGATCTTGATTGTAGCATAGTTCCCCTTTATCTTCCTTAGTTTCAATGTTTTAAGCACTTTCCTATTCTAGAAGTACGTAGTTTCTAATTTTGAATTCCATGTTTAGGTCTTCGATTTCCTTGCTTTTTTTTAGTTTTAGAAACTTTACTTTTGGTTTTCCATACATCTTAGGAATGTTTTAAGATTAGTTTAAATCCATTTTAGAAAGTAGTTGCATGGTAGAAATACATGTGTGACTGTGTTTGACTTTCTAATTCCCATTGCTTACTTTCTAGGATTAGTTTAGAACTTCCTGAATGTTAGTTCATGAGATTTAGAAATCATTATTTGTTTATGAAGTCATGTAAAGTCATACATTTTAGTTGCAATCAGTAAGCACATCACTTCTAATTTACACACACACACATGCATAAGTGCACCCATGAAAATTATCATGCTAGGATAGTTTTAGTTTTTCAATTCCACATCTTCCACACTTTCCTTTATCAACTTACACACTCTTACCATGTTATAATCTCATCACTTTCTATTTCCATCCAACTTCTATTTTTATCTACTTTCTAATTCCATATACGTTCTAATTCCATGTTTCACACACCCACTTTCTACTTTTAGATTCATGCATATTTCCATTTAGTTAGTTCATGCGTCATTCTTTCTCTTCTAATTTCTTTTAATGGAGTTGGAATAAGGAAAAGGAAAGAATTCTTAGAAATGGCAAAACTTTCTAATTTCTTAGTTAAGGTTGAGGAAACATGCAAATCCATCCATAAGCCACCTAGGTTCCTAGTTGAAGGCCTTTGTGTTGGACGGTAGGATACACCATGTACCTATTTCTCACTTCATCTCCTAAGGTTGGGACTGTGTGAGTGCTAAAACAAGGCCACTATCTCAACTCTATTTTCTTTTTCTTCTACTTCATGTTTAAGGAAGGAAGCCTTCTCTATGTTCAACTTCCTTAAAGATGAATGACCTCTACTCGCCTCTTTATCTAAACTCTCTAAATTTCCCTCTTCCTTTCAAGAGTTTTTGGCTTAGGGAAAATGCAATAACCCTTTTTATTTCATTTTTCATCATTCTTCTTTCTTTCTTGTGTAGTAATTGTTTGAGAAAAAGTGTTGAGAATCCTCTTTCCATAGGTGCACTAATACTTCATTCCTATGAATCATTAGATGGGATTTATTGGTTTGTGGTGTGCTGAGATACAGATGAGAAAATCTTGGTGGTAATTTAGTTTAACTTGGGATGAAGAGGCGTGTACAAGTTCCTATTTGAATGACACAACATGTGGGCCTTACAACAAAATTCAAGCGACTTGAAGGACATTTATTTGTTTTCTATAATTGCTTTCTTTTCATTGCTTGTGTAACAAATCCTTATAAATTTTCAGTTTTCTTATTAATGAAAGGGCTCTCTTTTTTTTTTTTTTTGTAAGTTACTATGCTTCTTAATTTAATATGTAGTTAGTTGTAGTTTAGATACTTTCCTTAATTCCTACTTAGTTGAATTTTTTAAATAGCTTCCTTAATTGTAGTATTATAAAGTTTCCTAGTTTATTTTCTTATTTATATAGTTTCTTCGTTTTCTTAATTGCTTTTTAGTTTCTTAGTTGTTTAGTTTTGATGTTTCTTTTTAGTTAGTTGTTTTTTTAATGTCCTTACCTTCCTCTTTACTTTCTTTGTCAGTATTTTTAGTCAAAGTTGGTCCTTATCTTGAATGTTTGGCTAGGTTAAAGTAAGATGACCTAAATTGTAATCAATTTTGTTTATCAAAGAGACTTCATGGGATCAATCTATATTTCTTGATTCTATACTTCAATTGAGCTATGTATTTGTAGTAATTAATTTAGACATATCAGTTCTAATTAACTAGTAGCTCGCATGGGAGTGTTGCCATGCAAGGTAATAGCATGATAATACAAAAACACACCATTAGTTGACTCTCTCATGCAAGGTGATGAAGGTAGAAATCAACTTGGTATGCAACTATAGAATTAGGCTATTTTAATATCAAGAATCAGATAGTATGAAGATAAAATATCTTCTCATCTTACACGTAGAAATGAGTGGCACAAGGGTGATTGACCTGAAGCATCTAGTTGTGGGTGCAACAAGAGTAAATCCAAGCATACTCCATCAAATCTAGATCATGGATCATACTATTTACCCTTATACAAATTGACTATGGGTACTAAGGCACACTCAAGTTTTGTCTAAATTGTTTATCATTTTGTCTCCAACAATTTGTAATCCCTTTATAATTTACTATATTTAAGCAACATTAGCCATTAGGTCCATGCAATTCATTCGTCTCTAGGAGGTGTGCCTCAACCAGTATGTGCCTTTTCCTATGGACCATTGGATTGGGCTTATTTCCTTAAGATTCATAGCTATTAATCCTAAAGACAGGTGAAATCTAAACTCATTATTCCTAACCTGAACAAATGGGAGAGAGACGAATGTACTATCCATACATGGACCCCAAAGTAGTGTGTGTGGATGGGAGCATCTCCACCCTTGGATGAAGCATAAGGGTAGTGCGTCTCCTCCATTGGATGGGATGAACTCCCTCTTTCTTATTCTATTCCCTGTTCAAGTAGAAACACTCTCTTACATAGATCAACCCCATTAACAGGGGGATGCATCTACATCTCCATGCAACCCTTGATTGATGTGTGAAATGGGAGTTGTATTCATCCTTGGATGAAAGCATAGGGAGTAGCACTTCTCCTCCCTTGGATGAAACACACTCTCCCTTGTCCATGTTCAAATGAAACTATCTTTTGACATAGCTTGGAAAAGTTCATTAAGGGTATATCTACCATCTCGTCACAGCCCTTGGATGGTATGTGAGATGGCACACTGATCCACCCTTGGATGAGATGGATAAAGGTAGTGTCTCCTCCCTTGTATGGGGCATACTCTCCATCATCCATCATAAATCTCACAATCTCCCATCAATCCCTTAACCCCTTGTGAAATATTTCCATTCCCTTATAGAATACAAGATATTTATGTACAAGAAAATATATCTAATCATAACCATCCATTTATAATACTAACCAAATTATCCATAGATATGAACCAAAAACATGATCAAACTACTCTCATATGTTTTGAAATCCATTTGAAACTTAGTGGCTTAGATCTCCCTACCTTTTTTATGAGAAATCATGATCTCCTCGCTAGCTTTTCCTCATATCCTTACTTGAACAAGATCAAGATCTCAGCCTTAGGTCTTCCTCCTTTGAAAGGTTGGATGGAGTAGTTCTTCTTTTCCTTCTCCCTCTCTCTTCCATGCAAAATAGGTACCCCCCCGCCCCCCATGTGCAAGACATCCTCTTATGTAGAGTCTTGAGCTAAGTTTCCTATCTAGTGTGACCTCCTTTCTTTTTGTTTATATCCTATCTTCCCTTCTATCTTATCTCACCTCCTTATCTTTATCTCTTACATATTCATTTCTATTTTTATTTTATTTATCTCCACCTTTACAATTTTCTTCAAACTTTATTGTGTAAGCGTGCATATTTATGTGAAATAAGTTGAACCTAGACACATTGTAGTGGGACATTCCATTTTATGGTAGTCCAATGGGCCCCACTTAGTTACACGTATTTCTCAAATTAATACGAGGAGGCCCTTTAGCAAACCAAAATCTAGTTTCCTACATAACTTTAATCCTAACAATTGGATATTTTATCTTGATCCATTGGTAGAGGTCTTGTTATTGGATTCCTATGCTTTTGAAATTTAGATTTTGGTATCTTAAAATAAACCTTAGGAATTTCATTCATAATAAATAGGATACAAAATTTTTGGAATGTTACAATAAGCTACTTGTGTAAAGCTAGGATCATAAAGTCTATATCATTTAAGTACATTCATAACAATAGCTCTTCTAAGTTAATAATAAGCAAACTTGCACTTGAATTTGAATGTAGTTTATCAAATAACCAAAATTGATAGAACAATATTATTAGAAAGATGCTATCAATTGGTCAATCATCATTGGTGTCATATACTATCAGCAAATGGACTAGGATTCACTCTTACAAGTCTCCTATTTTCAAATCATATATATGAAATACTGGTTCAACTTGTCAGTTGAGTCCATGATCAAGCACAGAATCACCATTGAGTGGCATTTTGACCTACATAAGTTCAAGTCTAACTCTTGAGAATGACCAACATGTTAGCACATATTTTTCATATCATATCATATCTAGACATCTATGCCAGTAGAGTAGCTACCATTGCCCACAACAACTTTTGTCACCGTACGTGTCGTGGATAGCACACGGTCCATTGCGATCTACCTTTCATGGATTTACCCATTTATCTTAGGAGCATACTCCATAAGCAAACTCCTACATCAATTAGCTAGCTAAGGGGCTGATATCAAGACAGAGGTTAGGGGCTAGTATGCACCTCCTAGCATAGTGTCTTTGAGACTTATATTTGCCTTGTGATTTAGGGACTTACAATTGCCCAGTCAACTATTTTAGAGTGAAGCAAAACAAAGCTAAAAGATACAACTGCTCACATACATGTAATTCAAATCACAATAGATCCATTTCAAAGCCTCTCATTTATAGGATGAAGGCATTCATTCATCTATGCCATTGAGAATAAAATTTTACCCTTTTGCAATTCATTGTCAATGAATGGAAAAACCCTATATCCATCCCATTTCAAAAGCTTCCCCCTGCATTCATTTAAAAAACATGAAGGATGTCTACAATCGTAGCCATAAGTAACATAGAACATGGTTTTAAAGAGTTCTCAAATCATGGATCTATCAACCACTAGCCAATGTGCTAGATTATCATGAGCATGCATACATTAAACAATTGAAGGGAAAGCATACTTAATTGGTTAATGAGTTCAAATTCAAAGATCGTGTGAGATGGTATTCCAACCAGCCATGATAATATAAATTAGTGATTTACAATAATTTAGATCATGATGATTCACACTAGATTCAATGGCTACTAATGCTTAGCACAAGTATTTTCTTAGCATTTCCATATAATGATAAGTTCATCTTTTCAAATTACAGCTTGAGAATAAGACAATTATAAATCAACCAAAATTGATAGTTACCACATCATGATAGTAATCAAACATGATTAGGTGATATGGTTCTTTCAAAACAACTCCATGTATTTAACCATTCACTTCTTTCTAAGGATTATCACCTAGATACATCTAGGTTTTCCTTTCCATAGCCATTAACATTGCTTATTAGGTAAACCATACACCTTTAATTGATCATTTTCATAAGTTACCAACATGTTATTCATTATCTTTTTGTTTTAGTATCAAATGTTTTAATGTGTTTAGTATTTAGGCCATGAGTGCCATTTAGTGGCAATCTACCCTCTTTTGGACCTTAAGCCAAGGTCATATTTTCACCTTTTTAACCATATTATAGGGTCTTAGAGTTACATTCAAATGTGTTAAATTTGGTGGAGAATCAATCGTCAATGAGCTCCTAACGAACAAGGTACCTATGTCCTTATTTTAAACTAGTTTAAGTCTAATGTGGTAAGTTAAAGTGAAATCAAATGACAGGGTAAGTGACATATTTCATTGGCATCTTAAGAGAACCATGTTCTCTGGTAACAACCATACTATAAGGCATCATTTCTATGGAAAATAACTCTGTAAAACAAACAATGATAGTGATGTACACTAATCTCATACTCGGTGATTGTAGCATACTCCCATAGACCATTTTGGTAAGAGAATTTCCCACATAACCTTAAAAAACCTTAGGGTTTATCCTTTATGGTTTAGTTTACTTCACTCATTCTCTCAACAAAATTGTGGTTAAAATAAATCACAAGGAGTGCATGTTTTAATGTTTTGCAGTAGTTAAAGTTTTCCATAAAACTAAGTGTTATGCTTTAAGAGACAAGAATTTTGATTTAGTTTGAATAGATAATTATAGGAATGATACAATAGGGTTATATAGGATGATTGGGACATGAAAATATAAAAAAAAACACATGCTTTGCTTCACCATAACTCACTTAAAATACCAAAAAGATAGGTATCATTTTTTGTAGAAATTGCACTATTTAGCGGACCTTAAAGCAATGGAAATCAACTAAAATTCCACCTCCACTCCATTCATTCATAAAAAGAAAATTTATGATGGTGAAAACATAAAAAAAATCCAATAAAACATCCATTTAGATAATCTAAAACCAGGCCACAAATCAACCCAATTCTTGTCCCAAAATCAACCTATAAATGGCAGCATTCCCATGTTTCGTTTCATTGGGTTTTCTAGTCCAATTTCCATCATACCAAGAAAAATTCTAGAATCATGGAAACATGCTAAGAGAAGTCAAGATAATATGCATAACTGGTGTTCCAAATCAATGAGAAAACAACATGATTTCTAATCAAAGATGGCACCATTTCCATGGCTATAAATGGCTCCATTTTCATGCCATTTTCCACTAAGATTTCAAGCCAAATCCCTTCATTCCAAGTACTATACAAACATCATGGAACATGCCAAGGAAAATCAAGGTAGCATACATGAAACTTGCTCCAAAATGGTGGAATAAATCAACACAAAAGAAGTCAATAGTGGCTCCATATTCACACCAAGAAATGGTTCCATATTCGTGCTCATTTTCTATGAGATTTCAAACTTATTTTATTCATTTTAAGCACCATATATATATAATAGAATCATGGTATGAAAGGTTATGATAACAAGTATAGATTATGCTCAAAATGGAGAACTTACTATGCATTTTCAGTATGTTAAGAACCATTCACATAGCTTTTCAAAACCACAAGCCTGACACTCCAAATCCATCCGAAAAATCAATTTGATTTTTAAGTTTTTAGAAGCTAAATCTTGATCATGTTAGAGAGTTTCCAAAGTGCCCCCAAGAAGAGTGTCCATCAAATAAGTGGAATTTGATAGTGATTAGAGCTCCAAAACCATTAGATTTTCAAGCTTGAGGAGTGTCCAAATTTACTCTTTAAGCTAACTCGCTTTTCTCATCTTCTTCTTACTCTAGTATCCTATCCTTCTTCTCTAGTTTCCCCTTCTTCCTCTAGTCTTTCCTCTCCTTGGTTTCCATTGTTTCTATCACTCCCTAGGCTAGATGCATGGACCAATGTATCCTAGCAAAGTTCCCCCCCATCATCACTTGTGTCCCCCACTTTGCTTGCTTAAGTGGGATACCATCATCACTTAGGCCAACAGCCCTTCATGCATGCTAGCCTTCATCATATGTTGGCCATATATCCATGCAAGGGTGGGCTTGGTGTAGCTTTAATAATAGTTGCAAGCACATGAATCTATCATAGTAGATGCAAGCAAGTGGGATTGATCCCTCATGGAATCTCAAAAAGTGTATGTTGGATGGATGTTATTTAAATCATATAGCATATCCAAAAGAGATGGTTTTGACCTAGACTAAGGAATTAAAGTAACATGAAAACTAACAATGCATGAAATTGGAAACTTTCTAAATATAGAAATGTCTAAAAACTAGAATTAATAACTCACTCTAACTAATCTAAAGATGCCATAAACTTAATTAACAATGAAGAACCCTAAAACTAAACAACTCAGCATGCAAAACTAATGAAACATGAACAAAATGGTATGCATGGAAGTACAAGATTTGTGCATGAAACAAGGAAAAAAAAAAGATATGAAATAAGACTCAAACTAATCTAAATTAGATGCATGAATGGAACTTTAACTATAGCATGGAAATATAGTCATGATGAACAATTATCTTAAGGGATTACACCTCAAAACCATGTCTATGAACCATGGGTTTGTATGCATGGATTTTTAGTACAGATCATGTGATATTCAAATGCAACTAAATGTCAAACGAAACACATGGAATCTAATAGGGAAAGACCTATTAATATCCATGAAAAACTAATTTTAAAGCACATGAAACATCCATAAATAGTGAGTAATTATCATTGAATCATAAGAATTTCATTGATTGAATCAAAGTGTATACACTTACAATGAGTACTCTAACTACTTATTCAATCATCAATAATCAATCAAGAGTAATATGCATAGATTCCCAAAAGAGATATAAATAAATTAAGAGATAAATGATGGAAAAGAGATAAAGAGATGGAAAGAGACCTTAAGGAAAAAAATGAGCAATGAACTTGATCTAAGAACTACACTTTGTTGCCCATCACTACAAGAGAGTTGTATCCTTTAGATTCCAAGATCTAATGTGTAAATCAAAGTTCTATAATTAAGGGAACTAGGAAATAAAGAAAAGAAACAAAGGCATGAATTCAAGGGAAAAAAAAGGCAATAAAACAAAGGCAACCTAACAAGGAAATATGAGACAACTAACTTGAACTTAAAGGACTTCGAAGAGAGATCAAAACCCAAAAGATAAGGTGCTGAAGGGCTAGAGAAGATGGCTACCAGAAAGGAAAATGCATTGAAGTCTTGAGATGGAGAAAAGGTGGGAGACACCTACTTATTAGGAGGAAGGTCTCTCCACCATCTCCAAGATGTGTTTCATGTGGAATCCCCTAAGGAATTTTATATGGTGTGGTTGCCTTCTAATCTTACTAGCTTATAATCCTAGAGTGGAGAAGATATGGAGATTATAAGGTAAGATTAGGAATATATCTAGAGCACCCAAGGAGGAAACTTAAGGCAACTAAGAGGACACCTAAGATGGGGGCAAGGTGGGAGGTGCTACCTGTTTAGGAAGGTGTAGCTGCCATTGTAAAAAACATGGATATAATTTGGGAAATAGAATGAGGTGGGAAAAAGAATGGAGAGAGAGTAAAAGAGATAAGAATGGAATAGGATGATGTGGAAAATAGAAGGTGGGTGGTTGGCTAGAGTAGTACTCTTAGAAAGGTGAGAGTTTAGGAAGGTGGAAGGTGCCACCTTCTTATGAGGTGCGTCTCCCTCTAAGTGAAATTGTTGGATGGATGTGGGTTGAGGTGGAGAGAGAGAAAAATATAAAGAATAAAAGGGAAAGAGGGAAAATAAAGGTGGTTCTTCCTATTCGTCCACATGTATACTTACCCATTTTGATTTTCACCGAAATATCTTTCTAATTATCCTCTTAGAAACCTACTTTTAGCTTGGGATAATTGAGTGAAATTATCCTCCTATAGTATCACTCCATGTAACATTGCCTTAATTGGCTTGAATGGCTCACTTTGAGTACTCATTTGGCTTGGCTTCATGGCTCACACCCTTGGATTTTATGTTTTGGCTTCACTCCTCAACTTGTCATCTTCTCTCATGGTTTATATAGCTAAGGTGGCTTGAATTTCTCTTATGCAAAGTGGTGGAAATGCATGGCTTGTGCATTGGCCCATTTTAATCACCTTTAGCTCTTCCAATTATATCCTTTTCCTTGCCCTAGAGATAATCCTGGAACTTAATTACACCTTGGATCAATGATATTTAGGCCTTGGCTTGCTTAAGTTTCATAGTTAGACTAGGAAACTTCACGACTAGCTCTAATTCTCATCTCAATGAATCTTGGTCATTGAATCTTCATCTAAATTCCTACGAAAGGTCAAAAACTCCAATTAAATCCTAGAAAATTATGATTATTCATGTACTTATTTTGGATCAGTCTTTGAACCTATAAAATATCATACTTTCAAATTCTTAGGTTAGAAATGCATGTGTTACAAATTTTTTGGAAAAACCCTCCAATTAACAATATATTTTATAACACATGGCTACTAATTGGGTACCTTTTATGAAAAATTGAACACTTATTAGGGCTGTCCAAAGGCAACACTCCAACATGTGGTGTAGCTAGATTTATGTGAGTCTCCATTATCCAATTCGTAAGTCCTACTTATTATCATACATTCAATTACTTAAGCTTCCATTTCACACTCTCCCATATGACTCTTATATTTATGCATCTTATGACATAAGCTTCCATTGTTGCTTTGCCAACCATACAATGTGTAACTACTTCACTGTATATATTACAATTTAAGCATCATCTACCTAGGTCTTTTTTATTTAGTCCTAATTTGATAATCATTAAATTCTTCCAACAACCTAGACTTAACCAACCCACTATATTATTTATTCTTTATTTGATTAAACATTTGGTCATTCATTATCACACATCCCCCATATAGGTGACTATTCTTATCATATATTTACATTCTAGGCACACAACTAGTACTTGTTCACTCATTGCACTTCCTCTCTTCCTATCCAATTACATGACCTTAGCACTTTCATACATACATAAACTAGTTAAATGAACTAAATTATTAGTCTCTCACTTAATGTTATTGAGAGATAATAGAGAAAAGGAAAAAAAAAAAAAAAAAACATCTTTTTCTAATAATAAGAGATAGAATTACAATATTCCTTGTATTCCACTATGCACATAGAGGAACTCACTTCTTACCACAGACTGTGAATACATATGGTGAAACACTAGCTCTCATGGGGCAGCCAGTTCAAACAGGAAATAGTCTACCCATGGTAAGTACCTCCAAAGTAGTCATGATTTATGGATAGGTATCCTTTTTGGAAGTTAAAGGCCAACCTGAACCCTCCTAACATTGTACCTTGAGGGTTACATACCCTCTCACTGCTAGACTTAGTTGTATAAGTTTTCAAATACATTATCACATAGCACAACTCAATCATGATTTCTTATGAGTCACATAGGACAACTCAATCATGAATTCTTATGAGCCACATAAATCTCCCTCGTGCATCAACGCTGCTCACTCACGAACTATCATGGGTCAAACATAATCATAAGCAAAGAATTATGCCACACAACATCTCAATCGTAGCATGTATTCACATGGGAGATTTAATCACCATATAATCATCTCACATAGATTTCATACCTTGTCTTCCTTTCACATAGATTTTTAAGTCTCTCCACTCTCAAATTTTCATGGGTTCAATTTATGCTGCCAAATTGGAGTACTTAGAGTTCATGATTTACTCAAGTCATTAAATGTAACATCCTAGATTTTTAAAAACAATTCTTGTATACATGTAGTTGGATTCCTATTAAAATAATTTATGTAATTAGGAGTGAGAAAAACCTATCCTATTTAAGTGAGTTCTCGAAATCCACCCTTTAGACTAAGATACTTCCACAAATCTCCTCGTATAGCCAATTAGCATAGGTTATAAGTGCATATATCTGTACATATGTGTGTTGGAATAGACAGCATGCCATAGGATCCACTGGTCCATTAGCATCCGACATTCTTAATTGTCCATTTACAGTATAGATATAAAGAAGTACCAAAACAATATACAGAACTATCCCATAAGTGTTTAATTACAAACCAAACCTGGTAGTCTATGCCTTTGTATTTCCCTTCTGCTTTAATGTCAGTCATCTAGAAAACTCACTATAATATATATATATATATATATATGAATATCTTAATAAATACTATTATTAGGAAAACAATGGGGAAATTTTTTTTCTTTTCTTTTTCATCTTGCATTAGATGATTGTTTACTATGGATACACTAAGAAACTAGGTGGTTAATTAGAGAAGCTTTGAATGATTAATAAGAACTATGTTAGAAACCATGGATGATAATATCACTTCATCTCAATTACTATCAGAATGAATTAAATAAATGATAAATCATTGGCCGATGTAATGACAAAATTCAACGTTGATAAAAGTCATAATCAATAAATCCTACGTGGTGTTTTCACTGCCCATCTTTACCCAATGGCTCAACTTATTAGTCAAGCTTATCACCACCATTTTAGGTTGCATTGGTTATATCTTACCTCTACCATGGACTAAGCGTTAAATCTACAAAGTGACTATCATGTTAGCCCTTGTCATCATCAATCTAGGCTATTATGCATGTGGTGCTCCTCTAGTTATGCTCTTGGGCAACCAACAATGCTACGCTTATCATGCATATGTCATGGGATACTCTATTGACTCTCATGGGGTAACCAAGTGGCCCAAGGTGTGCTCCATGAAACAACACCTTGCAATAAGCTTCCATCGAGCAGCTCTTGTCGAGCCAGTACTAAAGTCAAAGGGTGGAGGCCAACATGTTCCCCTAGTGTAATGCATCCATAACACATCTCTAAAAAAATGCTCCTTAATAAGTAAAAAGTGATGCAAATTTGTGCTCATAATGAGCCAAATACAAATGTTGTCCATGCTCCACAACAAGCCAAATATGAATGCTAATTCATGCTCCACAACTAAGCAAATACGAATGCAAAATTTTTGCTCCATAACATGTTAAATAGGAATGAAATCAGTGCTCTATAACGAACCAAATACAAATGCAAATTTATGCTCCTTAATGAAACAAATACGATTATAATTTCATGCATGTAAAATGGTGTCCAAACCTTAGGTTTAACATTCCATATCATGAAATGGTAATAATAAGAATGTATAAGTCATAGATCAAATTTCGACACTTATCATTGATAAATGTCTAATTTTACATAAAAACCACCTAATTAGTTACACACGTGTTACAACTGATAGGGGTAAATTAGGATTTTTAGGCCAAAATTCTTAACACATGCATTTTTGACCTAATGACTTAAAATTTTGTAGGTACAAAATCTAATTAAAGGTAAGTATGTGATTAATCATTTTTTTTAGGATTCAATTAAAGTTTTTACTTTTTGTACATAACAAGATGGTGATTCGATGGTTCAGATTGATTGAGATGACCATTGAAGATCAAGATTAAACGATTGAGCCAATGTCTAAAAATCATTAATCCAGCATGAGATCAAGGTTAAAATCATCCTGAAGGCAATCAATGGATGCAATTAATGGAGTTAAAGCTTGCCAAAGTGGGCCCATGAAGCAAGCCAAGCATTTCCACCACCTTTGGATGGGAGCCATTAAAGCCACCTTAGCCATGTAAGTCATGAGAGAAGGTGACAAACTAGGGAATTTAAAATAAGCCACTCAAGCCAATGGATGGAGCCATGAAGGCACGCTAAGAGGGTCATCTAAGTTAGCCATGAAGCTTAGCAATGGAGCCATCAAAGTTAGCCATCAAAGCCCTAAGCTAAGCTAAATGGGATCCTAGGATTGGAGGAAAATCAAGAGGATTATCCATGAGATTCTAAGGGATATTTTCAAGATAATTAAGAGAAAATTCATTACAATAAGTTGGCATGTGGATCAATAGGATTAGACCCTTCTAAGGGGGTGCCTCCTCAAAAGTAGGGACCTCCCCCTCCTTCACTTCTGATAAGGCAACCACCAATCCACCTTGTTTCCTTCTTACAAACCCTAGATTCTCACTCATCTTAGCCATTCAAAATTGCATGTTTTCATCCCCACCACACTTTATGATTAGGATACCCTAGGAAAAATAGAAGAAGGATTAGCTTGTAGTTGTGGGTGGATTAAGATCAACTGGACTTCATTGTAATAGGATTCTATTTTCAGATTTGGATTACATGTATCTTAATGGATGTTAATGTAATTCAATGAAGTTTATTGGAGTTTACAATTCATGTTAGTTTCCAGCAGTTAGTAGTCCACATTCTGGAATGTTTGTTTATATTAAATTTAATTAATTGGATAATTTTTGTGTTCTAATGAGTGAATGATTCAAGTACTATGCTACTGGAATTTCTTTTCATGGTTTGTTTTGTTTAATTTCTAGCAACGTGCACTTTATGTTCACTTGAATTTTCAAGAACACAACTATATTTTTAGATTGCATAGTTAACATTAAAGTGAGATTGCATGTTGAAGGATTTTCTAAGTAGTTGATTAATGCATATGTCCTTTGATGACATGCTTAATTTCACCCTTAGGAAAGTTAATTTGGGAATGTTGTAAAAATTGCATTTTTTGGAAAGTTTCAATTTAGGAAAGTCCTTAGTTGGAAAATTCATAAAATTAGAAATTTCTTAATTTAAGAAAGTGTGTTTTACAAAAGAATTCAAATTTAGCATGTTTCTATTTTTTTATATAATTTCCATTTCCATTCTTAGTTTAGGATACAAATCTCTTGAATTTGGGCCAGGTTAGATAGTTTAAAGTAGGACCACTAGCATCACATTCATTTGATTCCTCATGTGAGAATACTATAACTGATTCATGTGTTTGTGGGTTTAATATAAACTAGACAACAAGTTTTTGGCGCCGTTGTCAAGGAATTGCAACATTTTGTGTAGTGGACCATACTTCAGATTTTTTTCCTCTAGTCCAGATTTAGGGTGCATTAGTTTAGAAATTTGCATTATTTTTGCATTTATTTGATATTTTTCTCATATTGACCAATTTCTTTGATTTTGTGTCAAAAAAATCAGTAAAGTAGAGGAAGCAATTCTATGGGCCACAGCTTCATCAATATAGAGTAGTTTTCATTACTTTCTCATATTAAGATTTGAGTGAAACTTGTAGTGAGCTCATTGTATGTTCCACTTTATTCTTCAATTTTAATGGATCGTAATAATATAGGGCAAGTGTGGGGTATCATGGCCCACACTTGATCTTCATCAGAAACCCCATTGTAAGTATCACTCACTTTCCTTCTTTTTTTCTAGTTAGTTGCATTTAGGGTAATCTATCATTTGGATGGTAGTATAATTCATATAGATTAGGATCATTTAATTTAATTGTTGCATATTTATTTATGGTTGTTGCATAAGAAATCACTTATCTAACTTTGGTTGGATAGCATATAGATTGCATTAGTTTGAATTTTGTTTTGCATTGCATATTTAATTGCTTTATGGTGGAATGAACTTAATGCTAGTAAGGGCCCTATAGGAAGCCTTATAAGATAAGGGCTAGATTTCATCACCAACTCCTTGTCCCACCTAGGAATCAATCAACATCCTTGTATGTCACCATCCCATCACACCCCACCACTTGAACGTTATTTTAAAATCAAGTAGAAAGAGACAGGGTATGAAGCTCATAGGACCCTTTTAGAAGGACGCAATCCATTGTCACTCCAATGGCTTCTGAGCACTATGATTATAGTGGTGTCTTAAAATTTGAGTGATTTCCTCACTGTGGTTATGGTGGGTGTCTTAAAATCCAAGTGATATCCCCACACAAATCTAGTGAAAGGAGAAGATGTCTAGATCTAGGTCTAAGAAGCTACCACCTATCCACTAATGAAAGATAATCAAGACACTACTAGATTAGTTGATACTAGGATTTGATTGTGCATCATCTAGCTTATGACTAGCATTTAGGTTTCATATAGTTAGGGTTTTTCAATTCATACATAAAAAACAGGAGTACTCATTCATTGTATAGAACAATTAGTTTCATTGTATATAAAGTTGAGTACAATGGCCTATTAAGAAGGGGAAAAAAATGATTATGCTACTATTTTAGTCCTAAGCCATTACCTCATGAGGATAGAAATGAGACCAAAGCAAAATATACTCTTTATCTATCCAATAAAATTGATAATATAATTGGTAAGTGGGATAAGATAATAGCTAGAATTGATAGTCAAATGGATAGGTTCCTTAAGCAAAATATTGAGGCATATCAACAACCCCAATATGATAATTCTATATTGAATCATATCACCACTCTTAGTACAATAATAAATGTACCCATTTTGACCTAAAATATCCCCCTTCTTTATGGCCATCAAGTTCCAACTATAATGCATACTATCAGGAGTTAGTGGATGCACATAATGCATTCACATACCTAAGCAATAACTACTATCCTAAGATAAATTATAATGGATGGGCTAGGCATCATGAACAACCATTGTCTTAGGATTACCAACACTAGGAAGAACCATAATGGTCCTACCCTGGTCAACACTACTATGATTATAAAGAATATCAGGGTCAACTATCATGGGTACAACTTGCGCAACCCTTTTTCAGTACCCTAATGCCACAACAATGCTAACCTTACAAGTCATTTCCTCTACAGCATGAAGAGCCACCATTAGAAGAGAATATGTAGCAAATTTGTGAGAGAATGGATCAAACTCTAGCTACCATTAAAAAGGGGAGTGAGGAAAGGAACATGAAAGGGAGGGATGGGAAGAGAAAATGAAACCAATAAGAGAATATAATGAAATAAACATTATTGCATTTATAAAAAGGACCGAGGAGTTAAACTAATTGGGGATAATGAAGAGCCATCTATTACAAATAATAGGATGGAAATTTCTTATTATCATTCTGAGCCACAAAGTCCGCAACCATAGAGAGAAATCTCCCTCATATATGTACTCGAGTCATGTTCTAATCCTTGCTAAGATTATGATGAAGAAAATGAAATTATAGAAACATCCAACCAAGATCCTCTAAAATCATATCCTACTTATTTTATGAATTTGATGAGGACACATCTATTGAGGAGGTGAACAAGTTGTTGGACACTATGCCTTTAATAGGCACTTCTCAATGGCAAGCTAGAGTAGATTCCTCTATACTGCCTGAAATTCCAGTTCAGCGATGCAATGCAAAAGATATACCTGATTCGATCTACAAACCTTATTTGAACAAACAACAAATAGTAATATAAGCCAAATTGGAACCTTACCTGTGACTATAAAATAGGAAGAAGAAGAAGAGTTAGTTAATGTAGTAACCCTACATCAACTGAGTCTAAGGTACACATCAGAAGAGAATAAGGCTTTAAGCCTAACCATGTCCATGCCTCTAGGATTACAAGAACAGCCTTTTAGGGAAGGGCAAAGTCCTCTTATGCCCCAATTTTAGGATAACGTAAGGGAAATGGAGGAAATTAATTAATTAAATAAAATGGTCAATGTTATCCCTAAAATTGGTCCAGATTGGGATAATTCATTTTGAATTGATCCTAAGAAATTTACTGTAGTTCAAGATGTCATTGTATTACCACTACCTCAAAATACAAGGTGGAGGAATTATATTCACTATTGTAGAATTTTAAAGATGAGGGATTATCGATATGATTCCCCATAATTCAAAATCATGGTGATCTATTGTGTCATAATGATATCACCATCTAAAATTTCAGGGTGGAGGCAATATATAGACTATCGAAATGTTCTGAAGTGGCATGAGAAATTTACCATTTTATTCTTAGGGTTAGCATTAGGAGAATTAGTTGAACTAGCCAAGTCTAGGTTTAGTTGGTTAGGTTAGTTATAAGTCATGTCTTGTTGAAGACGTTAAACTCAATGCTTACTAGGAGGTAACCAAAGAATTTTTAGAAAGTCTCATTAGTCTGCATTACCCATTCATCATTTAGGTGTCCTATATTTCAAAACATTGAGGACAATGTTTAATTCAGGTTGAAGGGTGTAGAAATGAGATTTCTAATTTTTCTTGCATTTTTGAAAATTTTAAAAAATTTGATAAGTTCCTTTATGAAGATGAGAATTTAATTTTCCTACATATTCAAGTATATTATGACTTTAGCTTACTAATAGAGTAGTATACAATCATCTCATATTGTATTCTTTTTCTAAAATATCTCATGAAAAATTAAAAGCAAAAAATTAGTTACACAAAATAGCTATATATAGGTTGAAGAGAAAAATATAACTTAGAGACCCCAATGATCTGTAGAGACTTATAACCCAAGTGAGTTTTGAGCCATTCTTCCTTGTTAGAGGGTTATACATAAATTCTAAATTTTCTTTTGCAGACATTAGTTCTTAGTTGGTCTCATTATTCTCTGTCTTGGTCAGGAATTGAGAAATCACAAAAAATTATACCATATATCTCTTTACTTTATGATCATTCTTATGTCATATGAAACTTAGGAAATGATAGGGACCATCCTTGGTAAAACCAAAAGCCTTTGGCCTTCCCCATATTATTTTTTGCTAGTTAGCCCTTTGAGCCTTTTAAAAAATTACCCTTTTCTTTGTTAGTGAAACAACCTTTACCTATATTGAACCTCAATATATATCCATTACCCATTTGTTTTGGAAATATGTAGAGAAGATGGAAGAACATCTTTAAAAAAAGTATGAACAATGCATGTCAAGAGATGAACAATAAAAAGGTGAAAAAGAAGAAAAAGTTCAAAAGGGCTATATATAAAGTCAAGTGAGAAAGCAAAGAAAAAATAGCCAATGAAAAAAGAAAAATGTTCACTCTTACAAGAACAAATGGAAAGTAGTGAATATAGTGATAGAAGACATTTACATATTTTCCAAACATCCTTTGTATACCATTATACCCATTCTTTTGATAACCCTTAATTAATCCTACATTTCATCCTAATAGAAGTCCTAACTTGATTTTAGGAGAACTATGGCTTAGATATGGTTATAAATGAATAGGGAGTTTAATAGAATGTAACATTCTTAGTAGTTGATATCCTTTCATGAGATCATTACCATTCCTTCTAACTTATCATTCTTTCATACGAAATATGTAATACTTTTGGACTTAATGAACAACGTTCTATTCGCATATTAATGAGAGATTTACACCTTTCAGAGTAACTCCTTTTTGAGTGTCAAGTATATCCTATGAGACTTGAAGTTAAAGCATACATTTGGATGGTAAATTAGGTTATATTTGACTTGGAGACTATTATTACGTAGTAGCTATAGCACACACTCACCCTTCAAAGTTTAATGAAATAATGGGATATCTTTAGCATAAGGGTAGGATTTTTAACCCTTTTGTGTATCTTTATTAGCAAACCCTCATGAGGCCGAACTCGTCTATAAGGAGTAACTTAGGGGTTCAAGGGCTTGTTACATGTGCTAAATGCAATTGTGAGTACCTACAAAAGTTACACCTTGTATTAGTTCTTTAAAAATGAATTTTCACATGTTTTTCTTGGTACTAGAAAAATGTTGGTTGGGGGCTATGATAAGTGTCTAATTTTGTATAAAAACCACCAAATTAGTTACCCATATGTTACAATTTCTAGGGGTAAATTAGGATTTTTAGACCAAAATTTGTAACACGGGCATTTTTGTCTTAATGTCTTAAAAGTTTCATATTTTGCAGGTCAAAAAACTAATCCAAGGTAAGTATGTGATTAATTATATTTTTTAGATTTAATTAGAGTTTTTACTTTTTGTGAGAAATAAGATGGTGATATGACAGCCAACATCGATTGAGATGAACATTGAAGATCAAGATCAAACTATTGTGTCAAATCCTAAAAATCATCAATCCAACATGAGATCAAGGTCAAGATCATCCTTAGGGCTAGCAATGGATGCAATTAATAGATCTAAAGTTTTCTCAAGTAGGCTCATGAAGCAAGCCATGCATTTCCACCACCATTGCATGGGAACCATTCAAGCCACCTTAGCCATAGAAGCAATTGGAGAAGGTAACAAGCTAAGGAATTCAAGATTTGCCATTCAAGCCAATGGATGGAGCCATGAATCCAAGCTAAGAAAGTTATCTAAGCCATCCACAAAGCTTAGTCAATGGAGCCCTCGAAGCTTGCAATCAAAGCCACTAAGTTAGCCTAAATGGAAGGCTAGGATTGGAGGAAAATCAAGAGGAATATCCAGGACATTCTAAGGGAAACTTTGACAAGAATTAAGGAAAAATTTATTAGGATAAGTTGCCATGTGAACCAATAGGACTAGACCCTTCTATTTTTCATGTTTCCCCACCTTTTTATCACATTCCACCTTATCACCAAATAGCACCACGAATTTGACTTTCGATTCAAGAGTCCTACCATTCTTAGAATCCTCCACCTTCTTAAGCTAGCATTCAAACTACCCAACCAATCCCAACATCTTAAGAAACTACCTAGTCAATGAAATTTCCCACCTCATCTTTCTTTCTTGTCCTTTCCCACCAATTTCTTTTCTCCTATTATCTCATTCTTTGTCTTACCTCATCACCCCCACTTCTCTCTCCACTTCCTCATTCTCTCATTCTCTCTGTCTCTAGCCATCTGTTCTCCAACTCTCACTCTCCCAACATCCCTCTCTTCCCATTCTCTCTATCCCTCTCCTCTTCCACATTCCCTCCAACCCCCTCTCTTCACCACTCGATTCTCTTTCTCTTGTTGCCTCTTCCTCTTCCTCTTCTCGGCTTCACCCTATCACCCCCCTTCCCCCTTCCCCTATCTCCCTTCTCTTCATCACTCATCCTCTCCACTTCAAAAATTCCCATAACTTTCTTCTCATTCTTTGTTGTCTCTTTCACATCGCACTGGTATCCTTGCTCAGTGTTGGTGTCAGTTTCCCCTTAGCCCTCTATCTCTCTACGTCATAGACTCCAGCCTAGTTCTCTACTAGTTGACACCCTGGAATTCCTGAATCATGTCCCTTCTTCATCACTGGCCTATTCCCTGTCTTCCTCCTCTCTTCTCTATTCTCTGCCCAACACCCATCTCTACTACTCCCTCTCTGCTCCATTCACCATCCTCTGTATCCCATCTCCAAGCCCCTCTGTCATCGATGAACGGCACTCTCCCTTAGCTCCCTCTGCCTTTGTCCTCTGTTCACCGGCAACACCTACCAACTTCTCCTCCTCAATCCCTTCTTTGTTTCACTTTCACCCCATCATCGGCATAGTGGCTCCATCCCATATCAATTTCACCACTTCAACGACATCGCTCAACCTAGAGGAGAAAAGATGTGTTAGGTATTTCCTCTGTTCCTCCTCTTCTTCTCCTCCTCCTCTTGTCTTTTCCCCTCCATCGCTGGCCTCATCTTCTTCTCTAGCAACTCTCCCTGCATTTTTTTGTTTAAGTCAGAAATTTTTCTCAAATTCCAATTCCGTCTAGTGCACTTAATTAAAATTCCATCTCAGTCCTCTTTTTAATTCCTTCCATATCCCTGTTCCCATTTCAGTTTTAATTTATCTTTGTTCTATTATCCAGGAACTGTACAATCCAAACAAGATCAATTAAGGCTTAACCCAATCAAGGGGTTAGCCTTAAACAACCAAAAACTCTCAATTTCTCCTTTGTTTCTTCTCTAATTTTCAATTAACTTTTATATTTCATTCATAGGATATCCTTGAACTTAATTAATGTCTTTGATCTTTAATCTGAAATCCAAAAAGTGATCTAGATTGTCCAAAACCCAAAATCACAATTTACTTTAGATTGTTATGATTTTGAGGAATTTGACTAATTCAACAGGTAGATCATTAATCAAGGACATATTGAAGATGTTGATGAAGGTTGATCAATTCCAAGAATACCATATTTGAAGAAATTGATAGTTATTAAGCTAGGAAAGTAGATTTTTCATGCTATTTTCTTTCTTTTGGTACTGGAAATTTTGTAAATTTTGGTAGTTGAATAGATTTGAATCTTTATTCTATTTTTAGTAATTTTTTATTATTTATTTCTAATTTTTGGCAATTAATTTTATCTAAACTCCCACTTTTTAAGTCAAGTCTCTGTGGGATTGACTCATACTTGCATTAGCTATACAAAAATAGCTCGGGCACTTGCTAAAACATCAACAAGTTTTTGACGTCATTGCTAGGGACTCACAATAGAGTTTTTATAAAATTTAATTAAAAAATCCAAAAATTTGAAAATTTTTACAAAATAAAAATTTTAAGAATTGCATACTTTTAGTATTTTAACCATTTTTCAAAAAAAATTTAGTGCATAATCACCTTATTTCTTGAATTTGGTACTTGTTTCTATTTTTCATTTTTAGGGAAATTGAAAAGTGGAGGAAATTGACAAGTGGATCTTCATCAAAATAGACATTTCCCCTTTGTAATTTGCAATTTCAATTTCAATTTTAAAAGGGTTGTATAATGCATGACAAGTATGGGATAAGGTGATCCATACTTGATCTTCATCAGAAACCCCACTGTAAGTATCCCTCACTCCTTTTATTTCCTAGATTAGGTTTTGCATTTAGGATAATCTTGCATTAGCTGGTAGTATAATTGTATATAGAAAGCATATTTGATAACAGTTGCATTTTTAGGGTTTTGCTTAGTATACTGTTTAATTGCATTTTTAGGGCACGTTTAATGCTTTAAGGTGATATATTTGTTGATCGAACTGCCATGGAGAGTGGAAATTAATTAGTAAGTGTACCCGATCCCACAAGATCAAGGGTGAATTTCATCATCACTCCTTGGTCCACCTAGGATAATCACCTCAAGCATGCAACCTTAACTTTCAAATTACTCTAAAATCAATTAGAAGAGACCAATAGGGCTATCACATGCTCGTAGGACCCTCTTACAAAGACGCAATTTATTGTCACTCTAGTGGCTTTTGAGCACTGTGGTTAAAGTGGGTATCTTAAAACCAAGTGATTTTCCCATGCCTTCTGTTGACGTTTGTTGAGGTCTAAATGCTTCCTTACACGAGGATTGTATTAACTACCTTGCGCAGAACCTAACTGGTAAGAAATAGTCAAATCTAAAGCAAAGGAAGAGCGCTAGATTAGACTAAATTAAAAGCATTGCCCTCACGCAAATTCAAGAAAGTTAACATATTGCTTATTAGCCTAAGGATTGTTTGACTGTGCCTGTTTGTTTTTGCATCACGTAGAGTTAAAGTTAGCATTTAGATTAGGCTATTTTATCAAGGGCATCGATCTTAGAACCGAGAGGTAGCACCTTTAGACCTAGAGATTCAACTCATCCAACGACAAGGGGAAAGAAACCTATTTCCTATCCTCATAGATGAACCACCAACAGAGATTGAAAAAAAAAAAAAAACAATTAGAGATTTCTATAAGCCTCTACAACTTAATACTCCATCCTTCATAGCTTTACCTCCCACAGATTTGGACTATTTAGAGTTATAGTCGGGAGTCATTCAATTACTCCCTACTTTTTATGGTCGAGATCGATAAGACCCCTACCTATATATCAAGGAATTCCTTGATATTTGTTCCACATTTAGGTTCTAAAACTTTTTGGATGATTCAATTAGGCTTAGGCTATTCCCATTCTCACTTAAGGATAAAGCCACATCGTGGCTTAATTCCTTGGAGGGAGGTTACATATGTGACGACCCGGGTTTTTGAAAACATGATTTGTAAAGTATTTTGAAAGGCAGGGCCCTTAAGAGTGTAAAATTTTTTTGCAAAACAACGCAGCGGAAATTCTTTTCTTTAGAACTTGTTTTGAAAACCCAAGTCACCACTTCATACATAATATAAGTACAATTTGTGTACAAAATAAAATTCCATTGAAGGAATATACTTTTATTAAACTCTAGGATCCATCCAGTGGTTCACAGTACAACCAAATCTAGTACAATACTGGTCCAAATTACATAATCCAAAACTCAAGCTCACCATACAATAAAACTCTCAACAAAGAAAAATACATGTCTTCAAGGGTATACCTTGAAGATTATTCTCTTCAAGTCTTCTATAGTCTTCAGCTCCTAATTCTCCTTCCCTGGATCTGAGATATTGCAACAAGTACAATATCTCAGCAAGCAATGCTTGGTAGGGGATTCAAAAAACATAATAATTGATAGTGTAATTCCAATACTTCATAATCTCATTATCCTTAAACATACTCTGTACTTTGTAAGTTATGTATATCTATATACATACATACCCTTCATGGGTAAACCAGTTAAATTCATGAAAATAGTCAAATATCATTCCCAACTAAGCTAATCAATTCTCTTCATTTTGAGAATTTAGTATTACAGCTAATCTCATAATGGGAATTTCTCTTCTTGGGAAACATTGGTAATATACAATTACCTAGCATTTCATTATGCTATAACATAAGGCATTTCACTATGCCTATTCCCATATGCATCATAGTGCAAAATAATCAGAAAGGTTGCTATGCTGTAGTCTAATACGTACTAGCGCGCTCGAATAACTGCCCTGTTTACCACTGATATCACGGTAGAAAATTCCCATAATTGCCACCACCCAACTTTTAGGCTCTCTTTGGGCAAGGTATCATCATATCATCAAATTTCAAGGAGCGGGTGGCCAAACCCTCATAACTCCTCTAGCAATAGCATCCTCCTAGGCTTATGCCTATTAAAACAAACTCACAAGCCTCCAAGCTTGCATGTAAAATAGATTTCATATATATATATATATATATATCAGACCATATGTCTATTTACTTAGGGCTGAAATATTTTCTAATTCCCTATTCGCTTATAGTTTAGTCCTTAACCATCTTATAGGTATTTGGTTGGATCATAAGGTTTTCAAGAGATTTACTACAAGTATTATCATTACTCTTGTCAACATAAGATCATTAGTAAAATCATGTATGTATTCATCAAATCCTCCTACCTTTAAGGATTGATCTCTTTTCCTCAATCTTCCATGATCCTGACCGATGTATGTAATCTGTACATCCATACATATTGTCAATATATAAATTATGAACAAACCTATTGATCACTAGATTTGATGTTTAGAATGATCTTTAGATCATTCATATCTAAGTATTTTTCTATCTCTATGTCTTTGTATGTTCATCTCCTTGATCTTGATCTTTCATAGATCCTTTGATTGACAATCTACACATGTTGATAAAGATCAAGGTCCTAGATCTTCTATCATCTAGTTCTTCTTTGATCTAAGTTCAGTTCTTGGATCATCCCTATGGAGGATGATCTTGGTTTTCTTCCTTGAATCACCTTTGATCAAGGGTTTGGATTATCTAATCTAATGAACTATAACAAGTATACTACTAAACATACATACTAAGTACAATATAGTGTTCTTATTCTTATTGTTCTTGATCATCCAAGATCTAATGGATCTTGTTTGATCATCCTTATCTTACTTACTGTTTTTATTAGGGGTAGGTAATTTACTAACCTTTTATGCTCTTATGATTATTATTCAACCAGTTAATGTGCTGGTTGAAGGTAACTTATTCAAGCCTAAATCTATACTGCTCCTCTTATTTCCAATTGGCTAAGGCTTACTAGCTGAATGGGTGAACACAAAGTGGTTACTTCAATCCTCATGTAAGGAGGCATTTAGACCTCACAAACGTCAACATAACGTAGGGGAAGAGCGAGGCTCTATTAGATAACCCCCTTAACCACTATGTTCATCATTCACTAGAATGACCATAGCTCAACCTTTCATAAGGTTCCTATAAGCATGTTTACCCTAAGTACTCTTTCTAATGGATTTTAATTAAGTCCATGAATATTTATAATGTCATTCATGGGGTTTATTATTCTTTTCCTAATTTGCGCCAAGCATTTGATAATCCTTATATTGTCTTACTAACTATAGCCCTTACTAATTAAGTCCAAAGTATTCCATTCTTATTTGTGTAATGAAACTCTACTTTCTCATTAGAATACATTTTTGATGTTTTATGCTCTTTATCTCAGCACAAGTAAATCTACTACTAACTTTCAACCATAAATAAATTATAAATTTAAAGCATAAAACTACCTAATTTAACATTCAATGAAAATGAGGCAAGGTACGTAAATTAAATCTAGCACCTTATGATAAGAATGAAACACATATCATACTAAACTCTAAATGTTATACTATCATGCTTTATAACATAATAATATAAAATGAAACTAATTATATTTATATTTTCAGAAACCTTTACTTATGATCCAACCATTTGATCTTAGATCTTTTCCTTTGATTAAGGACTTTAGTTATATTTAGAGAATTTTCTCTATTAAGGTCAAAAGATCACATTGATCTATTTTTATCATAATCCATCCATGATTTCCATAGATTTCATCATATAAACATTTATTCTTTCCATCCCAAGGATCTGATCTCATTGATCAAGTGGGTCCCTTTGTATTTTTAGGGTTTTTCTACCATAAAGGGTAGATCCCTTAATATATCTCATATCTATCCAATTTAAACATAGATATAACTTTATTTAAGTATTAGATCATTATTAAAACATGTTTCTAAGATCTGATCATCTCAGATCTTGAAAATCTATGTAATTGGGAACTTAATTCTTAAATACAAAAAGTTTTTACTGAATAACATGTCTTTTTTTTATCATTTCATAAGAAAATAGAGGTTTCAAGCTTTCCATAGCTTCTTTCCGATCTCAATTTGGAGTTCAGATGACTCCAAAATTGATCCTGGAAGTTCACAGTCTTCCTAAGGCCTGTATTTGATCTGGGCCCGGGAATGGACAATCCAGATAGTTCGGGCGGACCGACCAGGCGGAACGTCCAAGCGGAACGAACCAAGTTGGTCGTCCGGCGCATCTGCTCAGAGTGAATGACGACGCGCTTTGGGGCGGCGTCTACAGACGCGGACGGGACGAGCGGAACTCTCGTCGTCCGCACGTCAGCAAACCCGTCTGTCGCTGGGCGTGTCCGCTCGTCCATTTGACGGATGCGTCATCTTCGCACTTGGGAAGACGCTCCACGTATATCGCACGCATCGTTCCGATGGTGCGTCACGCGTGGGTCTTGGGCGTCGTCTGATCTAGAGATCGGACAGTCCATTCTAGACCGTCTAATCTATCATCTTGCAATTAAGGGCCCAAAACGTCTCTGATTTTGATGAAACTTCTACCCTAGGGGTTTTGGACCCTTCTGGATTGATTGGTATAGTCAGATTTCTCATCTGAGCACTCTATCATCCAAAATTAAGGGTTCTGTTGTTTACTTTATTTTTATCTTTTTATTACCAAAATTAATTACAGTAAAATAAAAATTACATAAAACAATACTAAATATCTATGAAAAGGATTTACACTTACTTGATTGGAGAGAAAACCTCAATTATATGCCCAATTTAAAAAAATACCTTGTTGATGAAGATATAGCCTAAAATCCACCTTTCTTGCAAATACCGTTGTTTGAACCGTTGGATCTTGAAATTTCTTTAGGGGTTTTGTAGAATAGATATGTTGGGAAGTTTTGGATGGTGGAATTGATCACATTATATCTAGAACAGAGTGCTAAATTGATTTTAGGTCTCTTGTTCCAATTTAAAAAGAAAAACAAGTTGAAAAGAGATCTAACTCTTGGAAATTTTGGGTTTTTGGGGAGGGATCTAGATCTAATTTTTCAAGGAGATTGAAGATAATTTTGTGGGGATTTTATGAGGATTTTTGGGGTTGTATTTATAGGAATTTTGGGTCTTTTTCCATGATTATAATATGTTATTTTTTTAATATAAAATGGCATCAAAGTCTTCAATGCTCCCATGCCTAATTTTTCTTACCCATGACTAGCTGATCTTTGTTGACCCATGTTTCACATGGGCTGCTGATCAAATTGGTTGTTGGGGACGTGGTAATCCCCATGTGGGCCCCACATGGTGTGAAAAGTCCGTTTTGCCCTTTATGCATAAAATTTTGGGTTTTATTCCCATGATCTTGGATTTGAGTGTACTTAGTGGCGTTGGATTCGTATTTTTCAGTACATTCTAAATTTTGATGTTTCATATTTTGATTTTTGGGTAAAATTACTATTTTACCCCTTTTGTCCAAAAACTGAAAAACTTAGGATTTCTTATCTAAATTCAAAATTTGTCGTGCTTACAGTCATTTTGAAGGGTTTGCTAAGTTTAATTTCAATTTTACATATCTTATGATTTGATTATACTTTTATAAAAAGTATATTTTAAATAACCCTAATATTTTAGCCCGAAATATCTGAAACTAAAACTTTATTAATTTTTCTTAATCAATTACAAAAATTGGGGTTATTACACCATACATACATGGGGCCAATTGTTTGAGAAGTTTTTGAATAAGTTCTTCCTTGTTCACAAAAGAAATCTCCTTCATCATGGAATTATCAATTTCCAACAAAGGGATGATGAACAATATTATGAATGTTGGGAATGGTGGAATGAATTGTTATAGAAATACCCTCATCGTGGATTTGAGAAATGGCGGCAAGTTCAATACTTCTATGAGGCATTAATGACTTAAAATAGACAAATGATAAATGTAGTGAGTGGATTGACCCTCATGTTAAAGGATGAAAGTGAGGCATGGGAGTTCTTTCAGACAGTGACTGATAATTCTTAAGAATGGGATTATTCAAATAGAAGAGAAAGAACCAACCAGTCCACTAAGAAAGGAGGTATCTATGAGAGAGGAGTGCATATTAATCTATCCCATAAGCTCGACTCTATCGCTAAAAAATTAGGTGGAAGAATGGACAAGTTTGAAACTATGTTTCAATCTTTCATGGCTGCTACACTATCCCATAAACCTCCACAAGAGGTAAGTGCTACATGTTCTATTCCAGCTCATTTAACTTCAGCTTGTCCATCTAATAAAGTATTCCCTAAATACCTTGTAGACCAAGTGAATGCATATTGTCAACCTAGCAACAACCTGTTGTCTAAGGCCTACAATCCTGGACGGGCTAGGCATCCCAATTTTTCCTCATCAAAGAATAATTATCAAGGGAGACCACAACTAAAATCCCTTGCCCAAAATTTTCCTCCTGGGCCTATACTTCCTCAGCAGCCACCAAGCTTTCAACAACCTCAGCCACCAAAGAAACCATCTTTAAAGGATAGAATTAAGAGAATGATAGGAAAATAGAATGAAGAAACAAAAAAAGGGGACTTTAAACCAATACCAGAATGTCAACTCTTAAGCCATAGACATGTTAGAGATGCAAGTAAGCCAATTGTCAACTGAACTATATAAGACAGGAAAGGGTCAATTCCCTAATCAAGCCATCTCTAACCCTAAGGGTTAAGCTCTCAAAACCTTAACCCTCATGAGCATGCCAAGTCTATAACCACCTTTAAGTGTGGTCATCAAATCGACAACGAAGAATGGCAAGCTAAGGAAATTGTAGAGGAGAAAGAGATAACTAAAACACAGGAAAAAGACAAAAGACAAAAAAAACCTGTAGAACTTAGAGTGGAGGCAACCTATGTGCTTAAGACCACTTTTTCCCAATTACTGAATAAAGCTAGGAAGGGAACAAACTTCAATGAGTTAATGGAGGTATTTAACTATGTACAAATCAATATACCATTGCTCAAAGAAATTAAAGACATTCCTACCTATGCTAAGTTCTTAAAAGAGCTCTATAAGACAAAAAGAAAGCTGAATGAATAAAAGAAAGCTTTCCTCACTGAGCGGCTAAGCCCTTTGATTCAACACAAGACCCCATTGAAGCTTAGAGACTCAAGATGTCCTACAATCACTTGTATTATTGGAGATCATGTCATAGATAGGCCACTTCTTGACTTAGGGGCTAGTACTAACCTGTTGCCATACTCTATTTGTAAGCATCTAAAACTTAATAAGTTAAAATCAACCACTACAATGCTGCAATTAGCTAATAGATTAGCTAAAATACGTCGTGGTTTGGTTAAAGATGTGTTGATACAGGTGAATAAGTTTTATTATCCTACTGATTTCATTATATTAGACACCCAACCTATATCTGATCCTTGTAGTTAGACCCCAATCATCCTTGGATGTCCATTCTTGGAAGCGTCCATTATAAACTATAGGAATGGTGTAATGAAACTTTCATTCGGCAGCGTGAAGGTTAATCTTAATGTCTTTAATGACGATAAAAATAATTTAGATGTTGCACCGATCATGCACTTTAATGGAGAATTTAATATAGACAAGTCTATTGAGGAGGTAAACAATCTTTTAGATGTTGTACCAATCATGGATACCTCTAAGTGGGGTCCTTATGTGGAACCACTCCCACCTTCTAAATCTATCCACACACCCTCAATAGAGCAACCACCATCTTTAGACCTAAAACCCTTGCCTGATAACTTAAAATATTTATACTTAGCCCCCAAATGAAACCTTACCTATAATAATAGCATCTGACTTAGATAAAGAGCAAGAGGGTAAGCTTTTAGATGCTCTTAAAGAACATAAAACTGCTCTAGGGTGGATGATAGTAGACATAAAAGGGATTAGTCTAGCCATATGCATGCATAGGATACATCTAGAAGAAAATGAAAAACCTTTTAGGGAAACCCAAAGATGATTGAACCCCCAAATGAAGGACGTGGTTAAAAATGAAGTCCTAAAGCTCTTAGATGTTGGCGTCATACACCTTATCTCTGATAGCACTTAGGTCAACCTCGTTTAGTTTGTACCTAAGAAATCCAGGGTCATGGTAGTAAAAAATTAGGACAACGAGTTAGTACCCACCCGAATGACTACTAGGTGGAGAGTTTGTATTGACTATGGAAAGTTGAATGTGGCCATGAGGAAAGATCATTTTCCTCTACCCTTCATTCAGCAAGTGCTAGGGAGGTTGGCTAAACATAGCTATTACTATTTTGTGGATGGATATTTAGGTTACAACCAGATTCCTATAGCACTAGAGGATTAGGAGAAGACCACCCTCACCTACCCTTTCAGAACCTTCGCCTATCGACGTATGCCTTTTGGGCTTTGTAACGCTCCAACTACATTTCAAAGGTGTATGTTGAGCATTTTCTCTAACATGGTAGAAAGATTTCTCAAGGTGTTTATGGATAACTTCTTAGTATTTGGGTCATCTTATGATGAGTTCTTGCATCACTTAAAGCTAGTTCTTGCAAGGTGTTAGGGAAAGAATCTTATCTTAAACTGGGAAAAGTGCCATTTTATAGTATGGAGTGGGATAGTATTAGGCCACATAATATCACCCAATGGGATAGAATTTGATAAGGCAAAAGTGGATTTAATAGCCAACTTTCCTCCACTAAGGAAGGTGAAAGAAATCTGCTCCTTTTTAGGACATGCTGGCTTTTACAGACAATTCATCAAGGATTTTAGCAAAATTGCCAAGCCCCTATGTAATTTACTTACAAAGGAGGCCATTTTTGACTTTGATGAAAATTGTAAGAAAGCATTTGAGTGACTCAAGGCCGAGTTGATTTTTGCACCTATTATCCACCCACCAGATTAGAATGCATCATTCGAGATAATGTGTGACATGTCAGATTATGCCATTGGAGCTGGTTTGGGGCAGTGCATTAATAAACTTCCCCATGTGATATATTACGCTAGTAAAACACTAATTAATGCTAACTCAACTATTCAACCATAAAAAAGAGTTGTTAGCTATAGTGTTTGCTCTAGATAAATTTAGATCTTACCTATTAGGATCTAAAGTTATAGTATACTTAGATCACATGGCCTTAAAGTATGTCCTTTCTAAAAAGGATGCAAAACCTAGATTGGTATGTTGGGTACTATGGCTACAAGAGTTTGACTTAGAAATTGGGGACAAGAAAGGTTCAGAAAATGTAGTAGCCAATCACTTATCCAGATTAGTGGTGGAGCACATTAGCGATCAAGGGCCTATAACTAAGTCATTCCTAAATGAATAGTCATTGCATATTTCTTAGTTACCTTGTTATAGAGATATTGTTAATTATCTTGTTACGGGGAAAATGCCTAATCATTGGACTAAACAAGATAAAAGGAGATTTTTTGTCGAGGTTCAAAATTATAGTTGAGATGATCTGTACTTATTCCATAACTATCCTGACCATGTAATTAGGAGATGCATACCAGATAGCGAACATACTCAAATCATCTCCTTTTATCATGATCATGCATGTGGGGGCCATTTTTGTTCTCAAAAAGATTGCTACAAAATTTTGTAGTGTGGATTTTATTGGCCTACCATATTTAAGGATGCACATGCTTACTGCAAAGCATGCGTGAGGTGTCAATGGTTAGGAAGTTTAAGAAGGAGACATATAATGTCCTTAAACCGAATCCTTGTCATAGAACCTTTTGATGTTTGGGGTATAGATTTTACAGGACCCTTTCCTAGTTCTTTTGGAAATCTGTACATCCTAGTGGGAGTCGACTATGTGTCCAGGTGGGTGGAGGTTATACCTTGCAATGCCAATGACCACAAGGCTGTGGTAAAAATTTAAAAAAAATTATTTTTGCATGATTTTGTACACTTATAGCCATAATAAGTGATGGGGGAAACACTTTTGCAATAAAGTGTTTGAGAATTTAATGAAAAGTATGGTGTCAACCATAGGATAGTTACCCCATATCAACCTCAAACTAGTAGTCAAGTAGAAGTATTTAATAGGAAAATAAAGCCAATTTTAGAAAAGATAGTCAATCTAAGTAGGAAAGACTAGTCTTTGAGACTTAATGATGCTTTATGGGCTTATTGTACATCATATAAAACCTTATAGGAATGTCACCCTACTGCCTAGTTTATGGAAAGGCCTGCCACTTACTAATAGAGTTAAGAGAACAAGGCATAAGGGGCTATCAAAAAGCTCAATTTTGACTTAGATTCTGTTGGAACCCACCAAAACTACAACTCAATGAGTTGGAAGAGTTGAGGAAAGATGCATATGACTTTGCATGATTGTACAAAGACTGAATGAAGGCTGTACATGACAGATATATTTTAAGAAAATACGTCACAACTAGTCAAAAGGTCTTATTGTATAACTCTAGATGGCATCTATTCCTAGGAAAACATAGATCTAGATGGATTGGACCTTATATAGTATGCACAATCTATCCTCATGGGGCCATTGAGATTGAAAAGAATGGAGAAAACCAAAAGTCAATGGTCAAAGGTTAAAACCTTTCATAGAACTGCCTGACCCTAAAATTGAAGTGACACTTTTAGGGACACCTTACCACTTCAGTAGTCTTATAGCATACCATCATTGCACTCATCATTATGTCTGGCTGAAGACGTAATACTTAACGCTTCCTGGGAGGCAACCTAAATGTTTTTCAAATTTCCATCTTCTACACCCTTCCATTATCATATAGGATTCTATCTTTTTCAAACATTGAGAACAATGTTTCATTCAAGTTGAGGGGGGTAGATGCATACAGGGATTGTGAATTTTCTTGATTCTTAAATATATATATATATATATATATTTGAAAAAAAAGAAAGGTTTTAAGGTAGAGTTGCCTTACTGTGATGAGAACTAAATGTTCAGAATTTAGTAATTCCATAGTTTTTACCTCTGAATAGGAATGTATATGATTTGTTTTGCATATCATTCATGGGTTGAAGCATTTTATGAAAGTTAATGCTCAGAAACTATTTACACACAGCACATAGTCAAGACTAATAGAGAGGTATGACTTAGAGACCTTGAGGAAAACCAGTGGAGACCTATAACCTAGTGAGATTTAGGGACTATCTTCTTTCAGAGAGTTATAAGTAATTCCACAATTTCTTTAGCATATATAATTTAGTGTGATCCTGTTATCCTTATTTTAGTTAAACATCAAGAATAACTTAGAGGAATAGCTTTAATTCCAGAAAATTTATTGAATCTGATAGGCTTGAAGAAATTTAGGAAAGGATATAGGCCATTCTAGCTCAGCCTAGAGACGTAAAGCCTACCCAGTATATCATACCACTAGTTAGCCCCTTTAAGCCTATTATTAAGCCTTTTTGTTCCTAGTCCCATTTACCTTAACCCAGAACAAACCAATAAAATAAATATCCATTACCCATTTTCAAAATGAGTAAAGTTAGTAGAGAAAGTTCAAAAAAATAGGACAAAAGCCAAAGAAGTGAGAAAATTAGTTGTCTTTCTTCCAAAGAAGCCAAGAAAAAGAAGTGAAAAAATAATTGAAAGAGGAAGACAAAATTTGAAAGAGAGATTCAATTCAAGTGTAACCCAAAAGAAAAGTTGTCCTAATAGATAGTCATTGAAGACCTCTACTCAATGTTGAACTTTTGAATTCCTTATACCCTTCTGTTCTGAACCTATCCTAAGCCTACGTTTCATCGTAGTTAAAGACCTATTGATCTTGGGTGGAACATAGCCTTAAAGAGGAGATAAAAAGAAGGAATTAAAGTAAAAAAAACCCTAATATTCTTGATGATAACATCTACTCTTAAGGATCACTTTCCTTTGTCTCATGAGCATTCAAAAGATTTATGTGAACCATTAGATTGATGGATTTGGTCACATAATGAGAGAAATATGTTTAACCCTTATCTAAGAGTTTCATTTATGAGCATACACCTATGAGCATTTGAGGTCAGGACATATTTCCAATGGAATTTAAGCTTATCTAGGTAGAAATCATGATTTATGTGGCTGTACACACATATGCACTCTAAGAAATAACTTAAATAAAATGTCTTTCATATGTGTTTGATTTGTAAAATTTTCAAATCTTCTCCATTAAGTTGTGAAAAACTATTAGATATCTAATGAGTGAGGATTCTCTGAGATAAAATAGGGGACTCAGCCTTATTGAATTTTATGGGCATATCCACTACAAACCCTCACGAGGTATAACTCGTCCAATAGGGGTAACCTAGGGGTTCAAGACCTTGTTGCATGTGCTAAATGCAATCGTGAGTACCTACAAAAGTGGCACCTTGTACTAGTTTTTTTAAAATAGTTTTCTACATGTTTTACTTAAGACTAGCAAAATGCTAGTTGTGGGGTGTGTTAACTATTAAATTTTAGTCCAAATGCCCTTAATTTAGTGTTCAATTAGATCATCTAACCATTTAAAATTTCAAATGTTAACTTGATTTTGAATTTAGCTATAATTGACCATACAATCATTAATTTGTCAAAAGCAATATTCAGATGATCATTAGAGCTTATCAGATGCCTAATGTATGGTTTAAATGACTATGATTTGGTCTTTTGTTTTGCTGATCAACCAAAAGAGGAACGGATGGCCCAAATTAAATTTCAATTGTAAAAGTCGAGGGTTCAATAGTCACAATATTGTGTGCTTTGGGGCACCCATACACCCCTCACAACTTTATTCTTACTTAGTTTCCCAAGGAAAATGCATTGTGACCATTAGAGTTCCCTGAACTCTTATAACCAGCCCAAATTCTTCTCCCTAGGCAATGTAGGACTAGCTCTCAGTCCCTCACTATTCACCACCTATGGATTCTCTAAGCCTTCACCTCTTTCCTTCATGGCCAGGTGCACTAAATGCGATTTACCATGACATCACGGGGGAACTGGCTCTGATACCATTTGTAATAGCCAAGGGTTCAATAGTCTTAATATTGTCCCCTTTGGGCAACCCACACACCCCTCATGGCTTTGTTCTTTCGTATTGTGACCATTCAAGTTCCATGAACTCTTATAATTAGCCGAAATCCTTCTCCTTAGGCAATGTGGGACTAACTCTCAGTCCCTCAACTATCCCCCACCTATGGGGTCCCTTAGCCTTCACCTTTGGGCAGTTCTCTCAAGGCATCGGCCAGCCATTGAGAGTAAGTCACACATCGCCCAGGGTGTTGACACTAGGCTGTTGATAAGAGTGTGGGTAACTCTCCTTGCAATGACTGGTTTTCTCTGTCCGAGAGAAGAAACGAAACCATGTAGCGGCTGGGTGATTGAGCCCTAGTTTCCCAAAGTAGACAATATTGTTGCATTGTGGAGATCACAACTACTATAGTGGTATTATAACCAATTGCCCCTCATGGTGCAGGCTAGCCAGCACATGGTTCCTAAGTATGTGTGGGCGCCACCATGCGAGGACGCATGTTCCTTAAGGTGGGTAAGGGCTACTCTCTTAAGGCATCAATCAACCATTGAGAGTAAGTCCCACATTGCCTGGGGGGTTGAGACTAGGCTATTGATAAGACTATGGGTAACTCTCCTACAACTACAGGTTTTCCCCATTTGTGTGGAGAAACAAAACCGTGCAACGGTTGGGTGATATGGGCTCCAGTTTGCCAAAGCGAACAATATCGTTGCACTGTGGAGCTTCCGGCTATTACATCAATGGTCTAGATCACCCATCAAGGATTAATGGTGCAGATGGAATAGTTCTTTAAAAGAAACTTTGTGTTAAAGGAAAATATGGAAAAGATTTGGAAAGTCCCCCTAATTGGAAGTCTGCATGGAGGAAACTAAGCCAGAAGGAAAGTGAAAAACCAATTTAGAAGTTGCTGGGCTTTGAAGAGAGGAAACCACCATCCACCACCTCCTTCCCTTTTTGTAGCTACCTTGAAAAGAGGAAACCAACTTCCTCTCTTGGCCAGACCATACAAAACAGACCAACCCCCCTTCTCCCACTTCTCTCTTCTCCTCCTCTTTCTCTCTTTCTCTAGTAATCTGTTCTCCAACTCTCACTCTCCCAACGTCCCCCTCTTCCCATTCTCTCTATCCCTCTTCTCTTCCACATTCTCTCTAACATCCCCACCTTCTCTTCACCACTTGATTCTCTTTCTCTCGTTCCCTCCTTCTCTTCTTTACTTCAACCATCACCCCCCTTCCCTCTATCTCCCTTCTCTCTACGCTCATCCTCTCCACTTGGGAAATTCCCATCACTTTCTTGTCACTCTCTATTGTCTCTTTCTCACCATACCGGTGTGCTTGCTAGTATCGGTGTTAGTTTCCCTCAGCCCCTATCTCATTGCATCATCGACTCCAGCCTAGTGCTCTATTAGTCGACACCCTAAAATTCCCAAATCATGCCCCTTCTTCATCACCAACCTGCTCCTTGCCTTCCTCCTCTCTTCTCTATTCTCTGCTCGACACCCATCTTTACTACTCCTTTGCTCCATTCACTGTCCTCTGTATCCCATCTCTAGGCCCCTCAGTCATCGGCTGATGACCCTCTCCCTCTCCCTTGTCTCCCTTTGCCTCTGTCCTCCATTCACTGGAAACACTTGTTGGCTTCTCCTCCTCAATTCCTTCTCTATTTCACTTCCACCCCATCATTGGAATCACCCCTCCATCCCAGTCTCTGTTTCACCACTTCGGTGGCACCACTCAACCCAAAGGAGAAAACCAATGTTTCACCACTCCGGTGGCACCACTCAACCCAAAGGAGAAAACCAATGCTAGGTTTTTCCTCTGATCCTCCTCTTCCTCTCCTATTCTTCTTCTCCTCCTCTTCTCTTTTCCCCTCCATTGCTAGCCTCATCTTCTTCTATGGTAACTCCCCCTATTTTATCTTTTAATTGACAATATTTTCTTAAATTCCAATTCTATCCATTGCACTTAATTAAAATTCCATATCAGTCCTCTTTTTAATTCCTTCTATGTCCCTATTCCCATGTAGTTTTAATTTATCTTCATTCTGTTATCTAGGAACTACACAATCCAAACCATATCAATTAAAGCTTAAACCAATCAATGGGTTAGCCTTAAACAACCAAAAACTCTCAATTCTCCTCTATTTCTTCTCTTATTTTTAATTAAATTTTATATTTCATTTATAGGACATCTCTGAACTTTCTGATCTTTAATTTGAAATCTAAAAAGTGATTTAGACTTTCCAAAACCCAAAATCACTATTTACTCTAGATATTTAAGATTTTGAGGAATTTGACTAATCCAACCTGTAGATCTTTAATCAAGGACATGTTCAAGACATTGATGAAGGCTAATCAATTCCAAGAATACTAGATTTGAAGAAATTGATAGTGATTAAGCTAGGGAAGTACATTTTTCATGATATTTGCTTTATTTTCTTTCTTTCTGAACTAAAAATTTTGTAATTTTTGGTAGTTGAATAGATTTGAATCTTTCTTCCATTTTTACTAATTTATTATTATTTATTTTTAATTTTTGGCAATTTAAACTCCCTCTTTTTAAGTCGAGTACCCATGGGATCTACTCGTACTTGCATTAACTATAATACAATAGCCTGTGTACTTGCAGAAATAGCAACACCAATCCATGCCTAAAATAACATCCAAGTTTCTCATTCCTAAAAAGATTAGATCTACACTACATTCTTTGTCTACAACAATGATAGGTACATCTTGAATAAATTCTTGTGCTAAGGCCATGTCTCCTACATGCATGTTAAATTCCAAACAAAATCGAAATTTCTATCTGGCACAATCCATACATGATACAAACTTGCATGATATAAAAGAATGAGTGGAATTAGTTGATGAATATCTGATTTTTGCATAAAAACTGCCCAATTGGTACGCATGTGTTACACCTTATAGGGCCAAATTAGGGTTTTTGAGTAAAATTTGTAAGACATGCATTTTTTTAACCTAATGAAGCAAAAGTTTGATATTTTGTAAGTCCATAAGCTAATTCAAGGTAAGTTATTAATCATATTTTACAATTTAATTAGAAATTTTCTTTTGTAGGAAGAGAGATGATCATCCCACGGCCGAATTTGATCGGGATGAAATTGAAGATCAAGATCCAAAGATCGATTTAAAGCTTAAAATTCATCAATCCAAAGGTCAAGATCATCTTAGGGAAAGTAGTGGATGAAATTAAAGGAGCTAGAGTGGGCCCATGATGTAAGCCATGCATTTCCACCACCTTTGTATGGAAGTCACTTAAGCCACCTTAGCCACATAAATCATGAGAAAAGGTGACAAGCTAAGAAATTCAAGCCACTGAAGCCAAGGGAAGAAGCCATGAAGCCTAGCCAATGAATCCCTCAAAGTTAGCCATCAAAATCATTAAGATAAGCTTAGTGGAAGTCTAGGATTGGAGGAAAATCAAGAGGATTATCCATGACATTCTAAGGGATATTTGACACGAACTAAGCAAAGATTCATTAGGATAAGTTGGCATCTGGGCCAATAGGATGAGACCCTTCTATTTGTCATGTTTTCCTACCTTTTTATTGCTTTCCACCTCATTACCAAGTATCACCATGAATTTGACTTCCCATTCAAGAGTCCTACCATTCCAAGACTCCTCTACCTTCCTATACTCCCATCCCAGCCACCCAACCAATCCCCGTCTCTTAGGAAATCACTTAGCCAAACAAAGTCTCCCACCTACTTCACTCCCTAAAGGCAGACACCATCTTACCTTGTTTCCTCTTTTGAAAACCCTAGTTGCTTTGACATCTCAGCCATCCATATTTCCACTTTTCATCCCACCAATACATCCATCTTTGGCTACCCTTGAAAATGTAGGAGAAAATTTATAAAAGAGCCACGAAAACTTAAGAAAAGGGGACTCTTTTACTCTAAGGAAAAAGACTCCTCTTCCATAGGAAGGAGACATAGCCTTCCTAACCCCGCTCACTTCTCTCTTTTGCTTTCATTATCTTACACTTTGGATGGATGCTACTTCTTCCTAAGGTGGTTACACTCCTCAAAGCTATTTAAGGTATTTAATCATCCTTTCAAAAGTTGGTTCATTGTACTTATTGTGTTGTTTGATCTTAGTTACCTTCATGCTAGGTGTTGTTTTGTTATCCTTTGTTTTTCTTTGCCTAAAGACAAAATACAACATTGGTTTTTTCTTTGAAGTGATAGCCAAGGGCAGTCACCTTGAATCTAGTCTTTCACTCTACTTTTCATTACCTTCTACACTACTACAGTGAGGGGTTTATAAGACAGCTAAAAATGGCTATAAAACATGATTAAAAAACTCTCTTATACCTGGTTGCCATATAAAATGAAAAAAAATATAAGATGGTTTCTAAAACCGTCTTATATTAAAACTATTATAAGATGGTTTTTGAATAACCGTCTTACATAGCTTAACTTCTATTAGACAGTTTCCAAAAACTCATCTTATAAATATGCAAAATATAGGATGGTTTTTGAAAAACCATCCTATAAATGTGTGTAATAGAGGACCATTTTTCTATAACCATCTTATATATGATTAGAAGTTGTGAAATATAGGACAGTTTTTAATAACCATCTTATAAATGTGTCTAACATGGGATGGTTTTCCAATAACCATCTTATAAATCTATCTAATAAAGTACAATTTTTGAAAAATCATCCTATAAATATGACTAATATAGGATAGTTTTGAAAAAAAAAATCCTATATTATTATGAAATATAAGATGGTTTTTCAAAATTCATCCTATATTACTATGTAATATATGATGGTTTTTCCAAAACTATCCTATATTGCTTATATTTTCTACACTAATTGTGTGTTCCTTTGTTGGTTTTTGTTTAAACATTGTTTCTATAGTTTTTGAAGTTCAACCCTTGATTTTTAGAGGCTACAAATCATTTTACAAAATACATCTATACACATTCAACACTTCTAACATTCAACATTGAACTTCTCCATACACAATCTTAGTGAAATAAAGAAAGCATACACAAACTCAAATTAAAAAAAAAAAGGAACACGTGCATCCAAGTAGTGCAGTTATAAATTACATTTTAGTGATAAAATCGTTTTATGTTCAATAACATCAGATATCTACAAATTAAAAGTCAAAAGATATTCAGTCCATTTCATTTTGATATAATCTATATCTAATTGGAAGTAACTCTTGCTACCCAAATCAACTTGCAAGACAACAAATATTAAATCAATCGAGGCATTAATGTTGGAGTCATTTAAGAGATGTAAAAAACTATAAGAATGATGGTCAGTCAATTAATTGAACCTTCTCAATTGGGAGATCATAAGTCCTTCGCAAATGAGAGTCCTCATATATCTGAGAATGTAATACCCACACTCCCAATCAGATTGTTGTTTAGGGCACTACATGATAAAGTCAACAGATCATAAGGTTCAAATATCATGTGTAATTATAAATCAAGGTTATATGGTTTTACTGAAGTAGTAAACTTTACTTTGATCCTTTTCCAAGTTAGTTTTACTAGATGGCTAATACTTTCCATCTTAGCCCATTTATACCATGAACTGCACATATATAAGTAGAAGTATTATGTATGAATAAAGAGGATATTTAACAGTTATCCAACTATTACAATGAATGGAATAAAATTCAAACTTACTTATTGATCAATTCCATCAGTGGGCCTCGAATGTGTGATCTAGAAGAATAAAAAAACATTGCAATTCTTCCATGCACATCCATAGCTAGTAGCATCCAATGAGACCTATATACACAATCAATCAATTGAAATATGAAATACTTAACTTATACACATATTCATCTTTATGTGGAGTGGTAGCAAGACATATAATAACTTACCCACTATTGTATGGAATTAGTAAGGCCTGCCCCTTGTCACAACCAAAGAACTGAGGTATTTGTGTCTCCTTGGGCAAATGCTCCTTTGGGCTAAAGACAATAGCAAGGTTGAGGAATTTGTAAACGTCCTTGACCTCTGATCTTTGCAATATACCATGTAATGACCTGCATAAACTTAATGTCAAATACTTATCATGTCCTGTTAATAAGTAATGTCAATTTGATTCTTAATAGAGTAATTATAAAACATACCCGATATAGACAATCATGTGAATGTATTCCAGCTGAGCCAGATTACATATGGCTAAGAGGTCCTCTTTCATGATTGGAACCTCAACAACATCAGGTGCATGCACAACAACCTCTATCCTTGCAGAGCTGATTTTATTATCTTTGTTGATCAGTCTATATAGTCCTCTTAAGAATGGAGGTGTATTGTGTGAAACCTGCACTTAATCCTTACACTGTAGATGTAATTTTTTATAAATTAGTAAAGAACATATATACGAAGAGTCAAAGAGATTCAATTTTATCCTAAAAATAGACATAAATACCTGGTATGGGGCCATTGGTACACATAATTTGTTGCTCGAGAGGATGTCACCCTCATTGGTGCCTTATGCTTCTTCTGATTAACATACAATGCAAATAGTATTTAAAAATTTAGCTTACGCATTAAAGTTATTGTTGAACATGATGCTGTGATACCATATACATACCTTGGAAATCATTGTCTTAATATACCTCTCTGACCAAGCTAGATGATATTCAATTGCATCCCCAATAGTATGAATATCATCCGCTTCTATAGGAAATGGTAGGAGGGCAGCAATAATGCACACATGCTTAGTGGGTGGATGCATTAACCTGCCATGCAGCATGATAGAAAATACTTCATATAGTGTACCCATAGCAACATAGTTCTCAGTTGTATAAAGCTGCAGCATGCACTATTAGAGGATTTCTATCTTTATGGAAGAATTTGGAGGGAACAACACAGTGGCCTTGGCCTCTTACTCAACCAGGGGGCTCATCCTTGTTGCATGTAGCCATATACATGATGTCCCTCTTTGCAGTAGTGCTGCTTAGAGCCCTTGCAGTGCCACTTTCCTTGGTCAACTCTTCCTACAGATGTAATTAATAGAACATGATGATTTCCATATATATATATATATATTATAATTCAAGAGATACAAAAATAGACAAGTAAAACCACTTTCAATTGTTGAAGCAATAAAGGCAACATTTTTATTAGTAAAGGTCTGGAAGTAATGCCCCTTTGAATGTGCTATTTTCCAAAGAAGGGCACGATCAATGAGATCTATGGTCCCAGCCTTCTTTTGCTGTCAGTGGAGACATTACTTTAGAGTTAATGAAATAAAATTTAGGTATAGTTAGATAGAACTGAACTGTCACATATACTTACTTCTTGTTCTTCTAACTGTTTGTAACCAATCCTAGAGAGGTGGTGTTGCATATGATTGATACCATGCGCCATTTCTCCTTTCACATGATTTTCCTACATGTAAAAGGAACATGTAATGAAGCGCAATGGACTTTTATAATTAGAGAAATCAAGCTTTTGGCTAGCTTGTAATTACCTCAAAATTTGAAGACAGGCAGGTTTGTACAAACTGATTCCATGCATCTTGGGTAATGATGCTGAAATACAACTCAAGGACTGTGTAGAATGTAGATGGGTCATTAGTATTTGGAAGTATGTACTTCCTTATAAGATCATTCTTCAATTTCCTCCATTTTTTGCGAGCCACATGTAGAGCATTCTTCTCATACTCATCAAAGATGTCGAAGGCAAACTATAGAGTAAAAACAAACATTGGTCTATCTAAAGTCTAATAAGATAAGGCACCTAGTATGTTTTATGTATCAAGAATTTACAAGCCTTTACCATCTTCGATATTGCATCCTTTATTGGTGGTGACACATATCTCTAATCAATAATTGAGACTGGCACGATGCTTCTGATAGTGCTGTAAATGAAACTAGTGTAATAATGTGCACTGCCACCTATCGCCTACCTTTTATTGTTGAACTACACCATCTCTTTCATTCCCTTTGACTTTATCTTGATAATATACTCTATTTTTGTTGGCCCTTTGCCGTTTCTCTTAATTGGCATATTTATGCTAGACTATTCTTCATGATACGTACCCTCTTCATGTTCCATTTTGCCTGCACAAGTGAAAACAATACATTTAGAATATAATAACACATATATTGGCTTAGAAGAAACCACCATCTAAGTGCATAGATGGTGTACATAAATAGGACAGCTACAACAATGTCCATTGAAGAGAATGATCAATTTAAAGCATATACAAGGATTAACAAATCAAAAAATCACACACATAGTTAAAAGGCTATGGTACTGTTACTAGAAATGCGGACAGCTACAACATGTATAATTCAAGCAAGTATTTGAATGCCTTTTTGATTGAAACTTGAAAATATAAAGCATGGGACTTCTTCAACTCAATGTCCACTATCTAGAATGATCAATTTCAAGCATTTACAACCATTAATGAATTAGAAAATCATGAACATAGTAGAAAACGCATGGTATTATTACTATTCACATGGACAGTTACAACAAGCATACCTCAAGCAAGTATTTGCATGCCTTTTTGAAAGCTAAAACATGGGTCTTCTTAAACTCAATGTATTCTATCTAGAATGATCAATTTCAAGAATTCACAACCATTAACGAATCAAAAAATCATGAACTTAGTACAAAACGTATGGTATTGTTGTTATTCATGCATATTACATCAATCATACTTCAAACAAGTATTTGCATGCCTTTTTCAATGAAACTTCAAGATATAAAATCTGGGTCTTGTTAAACTCAATGTATTTTATTTAGAATGATTAATTTAGTGCATTTATAACCACTAACAAATAAGAAAACATGAACATAGTTAAAAACTCATGATATTATTACTATTCACATAGATAGTTCCAACAATCATAATTCAAGCAAGTATTTGCGTGCCTTTTTTAATGAAACATCAAAATCTAAAACATTGGTCTTATTAAACTCAATGTTTTCTATCTAGAATGATCAATTTCAAGCATTTACAACCATTAACAAATTAGAAAATCATGAAAATAGTCTAAACACATGGTACTATTACTATTCACATAGATTAAAACAATCATACATCAAGTAAGTATTTCCATGCATTTTTGAATGAAAATTTAAAATATAAAACATGGGTCTTCTTAAAGTCAATGTATTCTATCTATCATGATCAATGTCAAATATTTACAACCATTAAAGAAGTAGAAAATCAAGAAAAGAGAGAGGTCCAACCTAATGAGAGGAAACTGATCACCAAGAGTGTGGGGGGAGCCATGCATTTGGTCTCTCCTCAAGGGTTTTAGGTTTGAAAAATTCATGGGGGTAGGGGAAGGGAGGCCCATGAAATCTCTCCTCTACTCTTCCTCTTCTTTTCCTTTTTCTTCTTCTTCTTCCCTCTTTCTCTCCTTCTCCTCTCTTCTTCTTCTTCTCCTTAAGGGTTTTGCTATGAAAATTTGTTGGGGGAGGGGGGGGGGGGGATGAATTCTCTACTCTCCTCTTCCTCTTCTTCTTCCCTCTCTCTCTTTCTCCTCTCCTCGTCTTCTTCTTCTCCTCTAGGATTTTGGGGGTTCTGGTTTGAAAATTTTGTATGGGGAGGGGAGGTTGTTTGGAGTTTTAATGGTTATTAATATAGGACAATTTTTACAAAATCATCCTATATTAATTTGAATAAAGGAGATTTTTAAAAATTGTTCAATATTAATTTGAATATTGGATGATTTTTTAAAAATCATCCTATGTTCAAATAAATGTAGGATGGTTATTAAAAAATCACCCTATATTCCAATTAATATAGGACAAATTTTTAAAAACTATCCTATATTTTAATCATTATATAAGATGATTTTTAAAAAACCATCCTATATTAAAGGCTCACTTTCATGTCGGTCCATCCTTGTGCCTAAATTTTTGTTTGAATAATATAAGATGGTTTCATTAATAACCGTTTTCTATGGATTAAAGTAGTTTCACTAATTTTTTTAACCCTTAAAATTTTAAAAAACCCGTGAAGTGCAAAGGTTACCCCATCATTTATTTCATTGATGTTTAACTAGTGTTTGGCATGACACATGATGTGTAAACTTAATTGATTAATTAAATCATTTTTCATAAATCAAATGTTACAAACATTTTAATTTACCCCTCATATACAGTCAGATTCAACCAAAGCACCCTCCTCACCAACATGACATACATAATCCATCTCATTCTCCTTGATTAGGTCGATTGATGACATTGCTGTAGTGATTGAAAGGTAATCAATTGTCTTGTCACCTAGGTCATCTTCATCATAGAAGTGCCTTGGGGAGGCTAAAAATATAGTTGACCATCTCATATCATGTCCATCTTGTACCTAAAATACTTATTTTGCTTGACATTCCAAAAAAAACTAGTCATTTTGATAGTCGATCTTATTGAGGTCAACCAATGTAAAACTGAGGGCATTGGTTCTTATGCTATCTTTGTTGTGTTCCACCCAATTGCACTTAAATACAATCATAGTTCTACGGGTATAATTTAGTTCCATATCTCACATATAACCCCATAATAAGTATTGTTAGCTACGATTGGTTTGTTGTCCTTTGAATTGGAAAAGAAAGTAGCTTTATCAACTAAGCTAACACCACTACCTTGTTGTGTTCTTAACTTATCATGGTCTTTTATGTCAAAGTGATAACCATTCATAGCATATCCAATATACCTTATTACTTTTGGCCAAGGTCCCATTTCCATCCAACTCAAGCATTCAGAAATACTATAGCCTAAAAAAACTCACTGATTTAAAACTTGTGTGTAATAATATATTAATTAAAATGATTAATTAATGTATATGCTCATATTCTATTACAAATAAATTAATTCATTATAGAGAACTATTCAATGTAATTAAATACCTTCAAGTCGTGAAGGAACAACAATGCTCATCTTGCAGCCATTTCTCTTTCCATGCATCTCTTGGATACCTCTGTTTTAGGAAGTCCATGTGCATACTACACAATGATCAAAGATGAAAATTATATTACATGACTGCATTAATAATACATTACGTATGTACATTTACTATACATATATATATATGGCTAAACTTTAGCAACATTAATTATACAATTAATTAATGTGAGAGAAACCAAAGAGAGAACATTAGTTACGTACTCAATGTATGGCTAAACTTCATCAACATTAATACTCTACATGATGTAAAGGTGTGCCTGGTCCCGGTCCTTATGATCAATGGTTGACACACAATCATTAGATAGAGGTTTACCAACTCTTGAATAAATTAACACATTTGAATGTTTCTTTCTTGGGATTCTAATAGCATCCACTCCTGATAAATACTCAGTGCAAAACTCAACTGCTTCTTTTGCAATGTAACATTTGGCAATGCACTTCTCTACCCTTTTATAATTTCTTACATACCCTTTTAACACCTTCATGTACCTTTCAAACGGGTACATCCATCACAAATAAACAGGTCCGCACAACTTAACCTCATTAATGAAGTCCATTGTTAAGTGTACCATGATATCGAAGAAGGATGGTGGAAAGATTGTCTCAAGTTCATGTAAAGGTTGTCATTAAATGCTCCTATATTTATTGTAATTTATATCCACCACCTTCTTGCACAAATCATTAAAGAAGTAACAAAATTTAGTAATAGATCCTCTAACTTTATCTGGCAGTGCTAAATGTATTGCTAAGGGCAGAAGTTGTTGCATCAATTCATGATAATTGTGAGACTTCATCCCCAACAGTTTCAACTCTCCCATGGAGACAATGTTTCTAAAGCTAGAAGAGTATCCATCAGGAGTCTTCATATCTGATAGGATTTTGCGCTCTATTCTTCTCTCCTCTCTGCTAAGCGTATAATTTGCTTTAGGCAAGTATGTTCCTCAGCTGCCCCCATCCTATGGATGCAACCTTCTCTTCAAACCCATTTTCATTAGATCCATTTGAGCTACAAGTCCATCATTTGTTTTTTCCTAGCATGTCAAGTAAGGTATTGGTCAAACTTTCACTGACATTCTTCTCAACGTGCATGACATCAAGCACATGTCACATGTGTAGGGTTTTCAGTATACAAGTTTAAAGAATATTGACTTCTTCTTCCAATATATTTTAGAGTTGCTTTCATTTGTATGCCAAGTGGCCTTCTTCTTCTTCCCCATGATACATTAAGGTTCTCAACTTGTTCCAATACTTGTCGTCTAGTCAACCTCTTTAGAGGTGGCCTAGTCTCCACACTATCATCAAATTTTGCCTTTTTAAAATGACAAGGATGGTTCCTATGCAACCATCTTCTGTGACCTAGGAATGGGATCTTCCTATCAAGTTGAAGTCATGGCACATGTTTGGTCACTCCAAATAGGATAGGCATTGTATCCCTTATCTTTGCATCCAGCCAAATTACCATATGTAGGAAAGTCACTTATTATCCATAATAGTACATCCTTAAGGGTGAATTTTTTCTTGTATGCATCATAAGCTTCAACCCCTAGTTTCCACAATGTCCTAAGGTCATTGATCAATAGAGCGAAGTACATGTTGATGTCATTCTCAGGTTCCTTAAGACCCAATATTAACATAGTTAATATCATGAACTTCGTCTTAGTTTACAACAATGATGGAAGGATGTAACAAACTATTATAACACATTAACAACTATACCTGTTTCTCATGGAACCATGAGGATTAATCCCATCAATAGATATTCCAAGTTGTAGGTTTCTAGGTTCATCTCCAACATCGAGCCACATGAAGTGTACAAGCTTCCATGCAGGGTTATCTGTTGGACGACGTCAATAATTATGACCCACCCTTTCCTTGGCATGCCATACTAGTTTCTTCATTGTTTCTTTAATACGACACATTCTTTGGAATATTAGAATAAGGAGAAAATACCATAGGACCTTTGCAAGGACATCTTTCACTTATTGATCACTTGAATTCCTCCTCATCTTACATCTTGAGTGTCCACAAGTTGGACATATAACTTTGTTTTTGTGCGCCTTTCTATACAAGATGTAGCCATTGGGATAGGTATGTATCTTTTCATACTTTAAACCTAGTATAGCCAAAGTTTTCATTGCCTCCCATGTTCACCTAACCAATTTGTTCTCCTCGAGCAACATTTTACCAATGACTTTCAACAATTTTGTAAAACCATGATCTAAAATACTAAATCTTGACTTCACACTATAAAGTTCTACTATTGTAGGTAACTTGATATAATCTGTACACCCAATGCACAATAGCTCATCAGCTTCCTCCAATGTAGTCTAAAATTGTACTGGGTCATCTTGGAAGTCATTGTCTACATCTCAAAACATAGGTGTAGCTGTTCTACTATCTTCACCACTTCATAGAGTGGCTTCCTTTTCATATACACATTTAGTCCTTATCGAAGGCCTATGAGGTATTTCCTCTCCATGCCACATTTAGGGGCGATAGCTTTCATCAACTCCATTGAAGCACAAATGTTTGCTCATGTCACCAATAGTAACCTTATTTAGGTTTTCACATCTCAAGCATGGACATCTCATTTGTTTACAATCACCACCTATTGCAAGTGCAAACTCAATGAACTTTTCTATTCCCTCCTCATATTCCCTTGATGAACTTTTCACATGCATCTAAGCATATTTGTCCATTTTGTCCAAAAGTTGAAGTTCAAATGTGTGCGAAGACTTTTGAGACATGAAAAGATTAATAACCTAGATTAAGCATTTAACCAAATACTTGGTGTGCACATAAAATGTACATAGTTAGTAAAATCATATATAATTAATATATATTAGAGGAGTCAACACTTTTTAAGCCTAGGACTAGAAAAAGTAAGAATGATGCAAAAACATGACCAAGCCATATACATAAATGTTCCACACACTAATCCATACATATGAATATATTAGACAAATGAAAGAACAAAAAGGAAAAGGAATTTTATACCCATAAACATCAAATAAAGTAAATATATAACAAAGTACAAGAATGAATACTATCCAACTAATATCAACTGAGAAAATACAAGTTCAAGACAAAGTGCTTGTAAATCCAACCTAATGTTCGAGTTCTCATCAAAGCAACCAAGAGTGAAAATTTAAAGACTGAACTTCAACTTATAAAACATGAAAAATATAAGATATTTTTAAAAAACCGTCTTATATTGTTAATAATATAAGACAGTTATCAATAACTATCTTATAAAAAATTTATATAAGATGTTTTCTCATAACTATCTTATAAAATTTTATATAATACCATTGCATTGAAACCGTCTAATATTTGCATTATTATAAAACACAAATTTTAGTAGTGCTAGTTCTCTTTTAGTTTTCTTGAATTCCAACATTGTTTTCCTTAAGTATTGCATTGTATTCCATAAGATTTTCCCTTGTATCTCTAGCTTGTTAGAGGAGGAATCATTTTTAGGATTTGATTTTGAAATTACGTTAGGAGAAATAGTGGTGCATACTCTTCAAAAGTGGAACACATCCTTCATATAATCAATTGTATGCAACATTTTGGATGATTAATGGAGTACTTTTAATTGATGAAGGCTAGCAAGGTTGTTTTGTTTGCATGTTACTTCCATGTTTGATGGCTAACATAAGAATGTTGTTGCAACTTCTGAATCAAGCCAATCAAAAGACTTATCAAACCATGCGTTCCATCCAAAAGTGGAATGCATGGTTTTCAAAGCTTTAAAGGTTGAAGCTTGAATAATTTTGTCAACTTGATTGTTCCTTCATAGTTCATTGGGTTCATTGTTCATTTAATCAAGCATGGTTTTGAGTGTTGGTTGAGATCTAAGTTGTTGAATTCATTCATGATCCGGAAAGTTATCTAATTAGCTGTTGTTTATTGATCTTCTTAGTTTGTTAGCAAGTTCTTGAATTAATGTTAGTTGTTAAAGTTTCCATTTCATAAGTTTAATTGCTTTATTTATAAGTTGCATGATTAGGAAAGTAGTTGTTTAATGCATGTTTCCCTAGTTTAGTTGCTTAATTTCATGTTTATTAAAGTTTCATGTTAGTATAGTTCTTAATTTACTAAAGTTATAGATTTAGAAAGTTTTATTTTTGGAAAGTGTGTTTTAGGAAGCTTTTAATTTTAGCATGTTACTAATTTTTACATAATTTCCAATTCCATGTGTTAATTTCCATTCTTAGTTTAGGTTAAAAATTTCTTGAATATTTGCTAGGTTAGATCGTTTAAACTAGGGATCACTCTCATAACAATGATTCTATTCCTCATGGGATTGACCTCCTCGTGTGAGAATACTACAACTAATTCATCTACCAAAAATCAAAAGAGGTCCTTCCACTATTGCATTTGATGTGTGGGCTTGCTTAGTAGTTGGGGAGACAACCCTTCCCTAACTCTTGAGAATTGCTTTAGGACATGGCTTCTAGTCCTTAACCTTAGGGCATTCACATATGAAATGTCCTTTCTCGCCGCACTTAAAACAATGATTATATTGATAATAACAACTCTTACTAAGACGATGACCATTTTAGAATTAGCATCGTGGGCACCCACCATCTTTACTCTTGAAACCTTGAGATGCAAACACAAATGGCCTAACTAATTTAGTTGGTGCAATTGGCCTCTTACCCTTCCCAACAAGTATGATCCTACTAATCAATTCCTTCTTCACTTCCTTAAAATTCCTCTCTAGAATTGTGACCAACTCCATAGCTTTAGCCAAAGTAAAAGGTTGAGATGTGAGGATTTGTTTCTTGAACTCAAAGCTCAGATGATGCACATTATTTTGTGTCACATGCAACTCAGAAGGAAACACCTTAGGAGCAAATCTCCTTAACATCACAAACTTACTCTCATATTCTGCAGCTAGCATGTTTCTTTGAACTAAGTTCAAGAATTTACTCTCCATTATTTCAATAACATGTGGAGGAAAGTATTTCTCTATGGATACAATCTTAAAGTCCTTCCACTAGATATCCTCCACAGCATCAAAATGGGAGCATTCTACTATTGGCTAGCAATGTAAACCCTCTCCAATCAATACAAAAGAAGCCATTGCCACTTGTCTACCTTTTAGTAACTTGTGGCTTTAAATATCTTCTTTATCTCATGTAGCCAAGTTTTTGTTCCCTCTAGACCTTTGTCTTTAGAGAACTTAGGTGTGATCCTTTTGAATTGCTCCAATAAATTTTCTACCCTTGATTCATTGCCTACGACCCTTGTATTCTTTTGATGATTCCCTATCCTAGCTAGAATTTTGTATTCAGTGCCTCACATCTTGCAAAATAAGTTCAACAATATCATCAACTACATCGTTCTAAACCACATGATTTTGTTGATGCATAACAAATGTGTTTCCCACAGGAGTGGATTCTATGGGGATAAGTACACCAAGGGCTGGTGCTTCATGGGGTGGGTGTGATAGGAGCAGTCATCACAGGGGGAGATGTTCATGTAAGTATCTAATCAGTGGCTCTAATTCTCCATGATGCCAAATGGATTTTATAAGACAAATAGTTTAATAAGTCTATATTCCTATGTTGTCAATGAACCTAGAACTCATCACTCCTATTCTTGACTCTTAGGGTTCTTAGCTATTTGGCTATGAATATTCTAAATTTTGCTTTCATGCCAATTATAAGAACCCGGGTATCCCAGAAATAGTTTCTCACAATTCTTTTGCAAAGTTCGTTGGAAATTTTTTTCTTTCCCTAAAGTTTAGAAAACATATTATGTAATACATTTTGAAAATCACTTCTCCAAGCATGATCTGGTATGCAAATATCAACATATATAAGTAAATAAAGTAACCATAAACTTTAAGATAGCACTTAATTAGGACCCACTGGTCACAGCCCAAACAACTAAATAAATTCATAATCAAAACATTAAATATAATGAAATCCTTATTACATGTCTGTCAATAATTGCTTTCAAATAATTAAAAATAAACATCTAAAACTAACATTCTACATTTATCTCCTCTTACTTTATTTCGTATATGCTACTTCCTTCCTTTCTTCTACTAGTGGAGTCTACTCCTAGAAGTTTCGTGTGAAATGTTTTGGGGTGAGTACAACCATTGAACTGGAAGCCTTAAGCTAGTTTTGAAAACTCGCAACCACCAAGTTTTTACATGAAGTAGATTCGAGTATAACAAAATGACATTCCATAATTCCAAAATTCATCAATACCAATGATGCATCATAAATAAATCTCAAGATATCTCACACATAATAGGTGCACATATCATACATCAAAATGGTAGTATCCCATCAAAACCCATATAGGCAAGTAGTTTAAATCATTGAGGATGACAAACACGTCCCTCATATGTTGAACACATAAACAAGTAGTTATGCATGAAGAGGAACTCATCTTCCAACTATGTTTGACCACAAATACATATTGTTGAAGACCAACTCTTATGAAGTTGTTGGATTAGGTAGGAAGTAGATTGCCAATGACATATACCTCCTATGTAGTCCTTAGGTTTTGGACTAGTATCTCTTTTGGAGGTTAGAGGCCAACCTAAATCCTCCTAGCATAGTACCCCAAGGGTCACACACCCTCTCACGATTAGCCTACTCATATAAGCTCCCAAATACATCATCACAAAGCACAACTTACTCATGAACTCCTTTGAGTCAAATGAATCTCCTAGTGCATCGACACTAGCAAGCGCACAAATTAATGTAGTAATTCCATATAACAAAGGTTGATCCCATGAGAAATCTCATAGATTTGTAATGGATTGGATTTTATTCAAATTGACTAACTATAGCCAATGAAGGAGAATTGTGATTAAACTAAGAATCTAAAGTAATGTGAAATTAGAAACATTCACAAAATTAGAAACTAGAGGTAAAAGAAACTTGGCTAAATTTAAAGTAAACAATTTGAATGGAAACTTACCTAACTAACATGAAATTACCTAAAGAAAACTATAGAAATTTAGAAACTTAAGGAAACTACTAAATTAGAAAATTTTCCTAAATTAAAGCTTACCTAACCTTAAAAATACTCAAAGGGAAACATTCTTAAATGCAACAAGGAAATATTATAAACCTAAAATAGTATGAAGAAAACTAATTAACAACTTTTGAAACAAGATCAAACAACTTAATTAACCAAGAATCTAAAAGGAATGGGATTTAGAACCATGAGCACGGTTTTTTGGATTGTGCACATGATTTTGGAGACCTAAAGATGGTGAAATTTAATGCTTATACAGTGAGTTACTAGGAAAAATAACTATGGGATCTAGTAAACAACTTGAAAACATATATGGGTACCTAAGGATTCAGGAAAATAAGATGTTTTGATGTCTGAAATTAAAGCTCAAACTTAAGGAAAAACAAATTCCCAAATTTTAGTAATTAAGAACAGTCAATAAATCTACCATTAAAAAGCTATTGAAACCATAAATTTTATGAAGAAAATAACACATATCTCAAGTAAATTGATGAAATAAACAATTATAGCAAGAATTCCCATAAAACTTTATTGAATCATCTCCAAATTACACAAGAAACTAGAGGCATATTACATGTTTTATTGCTAGAAATTGCATATAATTCATAAGCAAGAAATCCTATCTAAGTAACAACAACAACAATGCAATATAATGCTCACAAACTAAAGCATGATGACATTTGAAGAAAACCCTAAAAGGAATTCAAGAGAAAAGAAAACTAAGTGGGTGAAATAAATAAGGAAAAATTGCCCAAAACTAAGGGAAAAAGAGGGTATAAAATATGGAATTCAAGTGGGTAAATCAAGGATTTAAGCTAACTATTCTCTTGGATGTAACTTCCACAAATAAATAACTTGAATCTTGATTGAATAACAAAGAAAATCTATAGAATTGAAGCAAGAAAGGAAAGGCTTTTGGGTTGGAAAGATCGCATGGGCTTTAAGGAACAAAACAATGAAAACTAAAAGCAGTGAAACTAAAGCAAAAGAACTAGGTTACTAACATGAATTAGAAATAAAATTAGCAAGATAAAAATAAGAAGACCAAAGAAAGAAAAGAATTAAAGATGTCTCAAAGTCCAGCAGCAAATAACACCGAAAGAAGCTATGCTTCAAGGGGTCTCACCAACTTCTACTTTGGAAATTTGTATGAAACATGAGCTATATATATATATATATATATATATATATATATATAAATGAGTGGGTTTGTATCTGACAAAGGGGTTAAACCATGAGGAAAGTATCCCTAGGGCTAGGGTAGTGAATGAGGAAGTTTTGGTGAAAGATGAATTAGCAAGATGACATCATAAACATGAGAGAGAGATAAGAAGCATGGGATGGCTAGTTTCTAATTATGAAAAGGAGGTAGGTGTCTTTTTTCTAAAAGAAAAGTGATTCTCCTCACTCATAATTGGATGGAATTTGAATGGTGGGAAGAGTGAGAGATATAAGGAAGAAAATAAGGAGAAAAATCTAGATGAAAACCTAGGGTTTTTATATGTTTGCATTTACTTAGATCTAATGTTTTCTAATTAGGAAACCACTTGACTTTGCCAACTAAGAAATGGGGGAGGTGTCCTCCTCTTGTATGGTTGCTCCCTCCTTGACTCAAAAACATGGAAGCCTAGTAAGGTATATGGATTAGGGTTAGGAAAAAGATAAACAAAGTGGATTTTTTCTCTCTTAGTGGGTCCCTTAATGCATGATCATCTTACCCTTCACATTAATCTCTCAAAATCCCTTAAAAATCACACTTTTAACACTCCAATAGTGTGGCCCCATGTGGCACTCCTCCTAGGTTTGATGGCTCACTTTGATGGTTCATTCATTGGTAGCTTAAGTGGCTTCAATGGTTGGCTTCTAGGCTTTACTAGATTGTATGGCTTATCACCCTTTTCCATGGCTTTAATGGCTAAGTAGGGCCACTTTCCATGGCTTTCACCCATTCGTAAGTTTGAAACTTACTCATCTATATATAGCCCATGTTTCATAGGGACTTTCTTAGTAGAGATGGATGAGATACCTTGAAAATAGCTTCTTTGGTGTTATTTTCTGCTGGACTTTGAGATTTATCTAATTCTTTTCTTCCTTTGGTCTTCTTATTATTCTCTTGTTTATTTGATCTCCAATTCAGGTTAGTAACTTGGTTGTTTTAGTTTAGTTTCGTTGCTTTTAGTTTTCATTGTTTTGTTCCTTAAAGGCCATGCTATCTTTCCAACCCTCAAGCCTTTCATTTCTTGGTTCAATTCTATATATTTTCTTTGTTATTCAATTAAGATTCAAGTTAGTTATTCTCTGGTAGTGACAACCAAGTGAAGAGCTAGCTTCAGTACTTGATTTTTCAACTTGAATTCAATGTTTTCTACACTCTTTTTTCCTTAGTTATTTCACCAACTTAGATTTCTTTTCTCTAGATTTCCTTTTAGGGTTTTCTTTGCATGTCATCATACTTTAGTTTGTTAGCATTATATTGCATTTTTTATGTTGTTTAGAAAGGATTTCATGCTTACGAATTAGATGGAATTTTCAGCAATAAAACACGTATTATGCATCTAGTTTTTGTTGTAATTTGGATATGATTCAATAAAGTATTGTGCGTATTCTTCTTATGGGATTATTTATTTCATCAAATTAATTGAGATCTAGGTTGTTTCCTTCCATAAAAGTTATGGTGTCAATAGCTTTCTAACACTAGATTTATTGATTGTTCTTAAGTACCAAAATCTTAAAATTGGTTTTTCCTTAACTATGTTCTCTAATTCCATTCAACATAACATTTTATCTTCCTAAATAATTAGGTACACATTTAGATTTTCATGTTTTTTATTAGATTCCATAGTTAGTTTTCACAGTAACTCACTGTAGCTATTTTAAATTTCATCATCTTTAGGGCTCTAGGATCATGCACATAGTCCAAAAACCCACATGCATGGTTCTAAATCTCATTACTTTTAGATTCTAATTTTGTTTTTTATCTTATTTTAGAAGTTATCAATTAGTTGTTTGCATATTTTTTTATGGTTAAAAAGTTTACTTATTGCATTTTAGAAAGTTTCTTTTTTAATAAATTTAAGATTAGGCAAGTTTTAATTTAGGAATGTTTCTACTTTAGTAGTTTCCTTAAGTTTCATTACTTAGCTTGAATCTTTCTAAATTGAAATAATTTATTTTTGTTAATTGCATTTTAGTTAGGTAAGTTCCCATTCTAATTGTTTAAATTTAATTTAGGAAAGTTTCTTTTACTTTTAGATTAATTTTGTGCATGTTTCTAATTTCATGTTACTTTAGATTCCTAGTTTAATCAGAACTATCTTTCATTGGCTGAAGTTAGTCAATTTGAATAGAAGCCAATCTATTACAAATCTGTGAGATTCTTTGTAGGATCAACCTTTCTTGCTTGGAAATTCTAAATTGATTCATGCACTTGAGAATAATTTTAAAGCTACACCAAGTTTTTTGTGCCATTGCTTGGGCTTGTTTAGGTTTCCTAGTTAGACTAAGAAACTTCATGAATGGCCTCAATTCTTATCTTGATCAAGCTTGGCCTTTGGGTTACCTTCTCTACATGTACAAATGAAGAAAATCCATAATTAAATCCTAGCAATTATGATCATTCATACTTATTCTAGTTTAGCTCATGAATCTGTAAAATTTCAAGCTTTTGAATTATTAGGTTAGAAATGCATTTGTTACAAAATTTGGCAATAAAGTCCCAAAATAACACTATAAATTATAACACATGGGCTACCATTTAAGTACCTTTTATACAAAATTAAAAACTTATCACTCCCCCCCACCATCATTTTGCTAGTCCCGAGAAAAAGATGCTAAAAGTCATGAAAATACAATGGTTTCCATTTTTGTACGAACTCATGATTGCATTTAGCATATTCAAAAATTCCTTAAACCCCTAGGTTTCCCCTAGTGGATGAGTAAAGCCTCATGAGGGTTTGCAGTTAATATACCCAAAAAATTCCACAAGGCTAGGTTCCTTAATTTATCTCATAGAATTTTCATCAATTAACACTATACTATCTTTAACAACTTATTAAAGATGAATGAGAAATTCTACAAGCTGCACATATGACAAAGCCATTTTATTCTAGTTTTATCTAAGAGTTCATGTGAGTGTATAGCTACATAAGCTAGGACTTTTAAATAGATATGCTTATTACTCCATTGGGAAGATGTCTTGAGTTCAAATTCTCATTGGTATACACTCAGAATTAAAGCTCTTAGGGAAAAAGGGTCAACCAAATTTCTCTCTTTATGTAACTGAGTACAATAATCTGATGGTTCACATAATTTCTTTTAAGCATAATTGAGACAAAGAATATGATTCTTTAGTATAGATGCCATTAACAAGGCCAATAGGTTACTTCAACTTAATTCCTTTATATTTATATCCTCAGCAAGGCTATTTTTGTGACGACCCGGGTTTTATATGATGCAAATTTGATAAAAAGGCGAGACCTCTTGTTTTATAAATATGAAATCCATGAAAAGCTTTTTGTTTCAGAAAACAATCTTTTGTATAAAACTCTGAGTATCAAAACACATTTTCCAATTATCTAGCCATGGCATAGTTTTCAATTGACTCCATTCCTAAGAAAGTGTTAGTCACAGCCTCAACTATAGAGAGTAACTACAACCAAGTAACATTGAAAGATAAGGTAGGGGTTTACTTACTTGCACTTAATCTGGCTGTCTTCTGTCACAGGCGTACTCTGTCCTTAAGTGTTTACTTTGTGTCTGAAAAATGTTGAGGATTGGGTGAGTATATACTATACTCAGTAGGAGTCCATCACTATTAGTTTTACAATGCATGCTATGTCTAAAATCATACGCTTTTTCAAAACATGTGCATGTTTGAATATTCAAGTTCAATATCAAGATTAAAAACCATTATTGAATTGGAATACTGATGACTTAAAGAATCACATAATCTAAATCGAAAGTATCATATATATCACAAACATAATGATATGCATAAGAAGTTCAACTGAATCCAACTCCTAGATATCTGGTATGGTCGACCAACCTCATGTCATGCCATATGCAATGCAAGTAAATCCACAAAACCATAGGGTCCAACTATGCCCACGACCTCGCCGCCGTGTGGTCCCTGGGTACCTGAGGACACTTGGTCATAGCCTTAACGGGGCATATGAGACGTTGACCCAGTGTCGTGACACCAGTGGTAGCCCCCTGTACCACATGCAGTCGACGTAGGGACGTTGCCCTTTTTGGGCGTGGTATCCATCCACGTAATAATGGTAGAGGCTGGAGGCCAACCCAAACCTCTCAGCATAGTGCCCATGAGCTTATCAACCCAAATCATATTAGATCAAACAAGTGAAAACCTCTTTTTCAAAACCTGTCCTCTTTGGGTCCCTCACAACTGCCTACCCAGCGTCTTTTGGGCACTCCAGCGTCTTTTGGTAACCCTCAAGAACATGCAATCTTTCAAAAACTCAATGCTCACAAATCATACAATGTATGCAATTGTTTGCAAAACATATCTATGCATAAAGCATTTATCATATGTACGCTGAATTAAGTCATGTTAAACAAGTCATATACTTATACTTAAAACATGCATTCTCAAAACAATCATGGCCCTTTTAAAAAGTCTAGTAGTGATAGAGCACCTACCTGGTTTGGTCACGCAAGCCCCTTTGTCGTCGTACACTCCTGAACATGGTTTAGGGGAACAAGGTTAGTTTGGCCTATTTCTATAGGTTTTAGAGTGGTTGGTCTTACTACTTGGGCATTAAGGGTTGATCCCCATGCCTATGGGTGTCCTAGGGTCCTAATTGGGCCTTGGTATTGTCAGGTTTCCAAAGGTTTAGTGGCCCCGCGCCACTATCATAATCTAAGGGTCATGCCTACCTTAGATTGGGCCTTGATCAGGTATTTTATAGTTTGGGTGTGTCCGGACACAATGCCTTTTGCGGCGCCTCAATCGGAGCCCTAGATCTCAAGTTATAAGCTTTTTAATATCACGTGCTCCCCAGGGATCGTCCCTAGGTCCTTTGTGACTCTCTACGGCTCTGTTTTACATGATTTTTCATACAAAAACTTAGGGAAACTTAGCCTAGGACTAAGGGGAAGACGGGTTTGGAGGGATTTTGGGCATGCCTGGTTTGTTGCCAGGTTTTTCTCTATGTTTCTTCTCTTGGTTGCTTCTCCACGACGGGTTTTTCCCAAGCTGTTGGGCTGCCATTAGAGGCACCCAAGAGCTCTATTTATAGAGCTACGAGAGGGTTCTGGAGGGGGCTCTCACCACCATTGAATGGCGGTGATTTCTCCTCCAAACATCGCCATTCTAGAACCCCTTAGGAGGTTGAAGAAGAGGGGTGTCCGCATCAAAACAGGCCCCTATGTTTCTCAGGCTAAATCCATTTTTAATGAAAATTACATTTTTGCCCCTGAACTTCAAAGTGCCATAACTTGCTCATTTTAACTCTGTTTTAGGTGATTTTAGTCTTGTTGGATTCTTTTTTCTGAGATGCACCTAATGATATCATTTTTGGGACCACATTTCTGGGTCTAGTCAGGGTGAATAGTGAAATGACCAAAATACCATTATTTCCAAAAAGTGAACTTTTCATTGCTAACTTGGGATTTTAATGTTACAAAATTGGAGTCATTACAATTTTCCACCTAAGATCAATAGGTCTTTAGATAGGACGAAATGTAGGCTTAGGTAGCGTTCTAAAAAGAAAGGTATAAGGATTTAAAGTTTCAAAATTGAGTAGACGTCTTCAATGAATATTTGTTTGGAGAACTTTTCTTTTCTTAAAGCCTATAAGATTCAATAAATATTTAGGAACTAAAGTTAGTACTCCTAGTTGGTTCTTGGTATTTTGACCAAAACAAAGATAGTGGGATCTTCCAAGTAATGTGCACTAAAGGAAATATGGAATATATATAATCCTCAGAAAGATAATAGTCTCTAATACTCACTTGGGTATATAGGTCTCCATTGATTTTTCTCAGAATATCTAAGTTATACCCATCTATTATTCTAGTCTTATGCATTGTGTGTAATTATTTTCAGAGATTTAACTTTCATAAAATGCTTCAAGACATGAATAAAATGCAAAATTAACCATATCCAATTCTATTTAGAAGCGAAAGTAGTGGGAATACTAAAGTTTAGACAATCCAATTCTTGTCATAGTAAAGGAACCTTGACCTTCAAAACTTTGAAAACTCAGAAAAAAATTTGATTTTTTTTTTAAAACAAACAAGAAAAACTTAAAAATCGTATGTATATCTCACCCCCTAACCTTAAGTAAACATTGTCCTTAATGTTTTGAAATATAGGACATCATATGATAAATGAGTGATGTAGAATCATGAGACTCTCAAAACCTTAGGTTGCCTCCCAGTAAGCACTAAATTTAACATCTTCAGCTAGATGTTAAAAATTGAAATTATGATATGTAAGAGAACCTCCAGTGGATTGAATATAGACAATGGTGGAAGAACTTCTAGAATTAAATCTTCAATCATATTGCAAGAATCATCAAGAAATAATTGTTGATGGTAGGCATTAAAAGCATTAAGGTCAACTTTCATATTGCCAAAGCATAATTACAATATACCATTTCTACAATTTATGATTGTGTTGAACATTGCCAAAAATGGACATCCAAGAATTACTAGTATTTAACTACTAGGGTCTGACATAGGCTAGGTACCCAGTACAATAAAATCTACAAGAAATTAAAACTGGTCACCTGTATTAAAACATTTTCAGCCATACCATAATTGATCTATCCACTAATTATGAAGTGGTGTTGGTTGGTTTAAGATCACCAAGCCCTAGTTGCTCGTAGGCAGAGTATGGCAACAAATTAACACTAACCCTTAGATCCAGTAATGCCCTATCTGTGTTATGTTTTTCAATCACATAAGAAATGGTTGGACACCCCGGGTCTTTTAACATAGGTGGGGCTTGGTGTTGTATTAAAGACCTCACCTCCTAGGTGCTAAAGGATTTCTTTTGCACATTGAGTTTTCTCTTTGTTGTGCATAACTCTTTATGAAACTTGGCATGAGCAAGAATATCCTTTAGAGCATTGAGTAATGGAATATTTATTTGCACATGTTTAAACACTTCCATTATCTCATTAAAATTTGTTCCTTTCTTAGCCTTGTTTAGTAATTGAGGTAATAGGGCTTTGATCACATAGGATGCTTCCACTATAGGCTCAAATGGGATAGGAGATTTCTAACTAGTCTCTTTCTCTATGTTTACACTTTTTCATTCTCCTTTTCCACGTCCTTAGTCTTCCCTACTTTGTTATCAGGCTTATGGCCACTCCTAAGGGTTGTGGTAAACTTGGCTTACTCATGGTATATTTCTTAACTAGACACTAATTCTAATTGTCCCTTAGGTTTGGGATAGGCTAACTATGAAACTTTCATTTTTCCCTTTTACTTAATGATGCATACAACTAACCCATTTGTCTCTCTAACATGGCGATATTCTGTCGAATCTCATTTTGCATTTGATGCAAGGATTTATTATATTCATCAAGGTTCTTCATTGTATATTGTATATTATCCTCCATTGAAGGTTTTTGGTGTTTGTTGGGGCAGTTGAAAACCTAATGGTTTCTTTAAAGCTTAAATCCTAAGATGTTTTGAACCTCCCTGGTAAGTATTCTTAGACCATGACAAATTAAGATGCCTAGCCCATTCTAGATTATAGGTCTTAGAATTTGGGTCATTATTTGTGACGACCCAGTTTTTTTTTATAATGCAATTTTACAATAACAAGCTTTCACTTGCGAGATCAATCTTTATTTTTAAAACAAATTTTCAAAATGAATGCAGCAAAAAATTTTCTTTTATTTGAAACTTTTACACGAAAAACTTGAGTTTCAATCTCAATGAACAGATAATGAATCATGCCATGGCAACTTTTGGACAAAATATAAAAGTGAATAATTACCATTCCTAAGATTGTTAATCACAGCCCAAGCTACAAATAATTACTTATAACCAATTTTACATCAAATACTAAAAGGATCACTCAGTATGAAATCTAGTACAATTATATCCTCACTTAGCCTTACCTTCGCTCACTTGACTGCAGTACAAACCCTCTCTGAAGCTCCTTCTAATTATACTTTGTCTGATATGAAAAATAATGGATTTGGTTGAGTATTCATCATACTCAGTAGGTGACCTGATACTACTAATTTGAAAACACAGCATGCAAGAGGCGTAATTTTCAAGAAAAGTAATAAGATCATGCAATTTCGTTTTGAGTAACCATGGGTATTTATACATAAATTATAAAACTCATATAAACATTTCCAAACCATGGAACTTTTATCAAATCCATTAATTAGAAATATAAACATTATGAAAATATTAGCAGTCAATCAATTCATGCACTAGAATTTTAGGCAAATACATCAAGCCAAGTGCTTAAAATCAATAATTCATGCAATAATAATAATTACCAAAAATCTCTAAGAAGTAATCGATCAAATCAAATCGTAGAATTTTAACCCAATGATAGATATCATGAGTGTGGATATCTCAGTGAACACATCAAGCCGATGGGCCGACGAACATATTAAGCCGACTGGTCAAGAGTACTCATCTGCGGCCATCTCAATGAATATGGATATCGATATCAAAACTAAAATCATAGGGTCAACTATGCACATGACCAGAATCTATTCTGAAATTGTGTGTCTTTGTTATTTAGAGACCAGCCCACCATAGCCTCCATGGAAACGATGGATATGTCCTCGAATAGGGTGCAATGAACACCTCCAATGGTCGTCTCCATTTACCACAGTAGTTGAGGAAGGGACAATGCCACTTTGGGCAGTGATACCTACCACCTTTGGTGGTTAGAAGCCAGAAGGCCAACCCCGTACATAAACAACCTCTCAGCATAGTGCTCACGAGGCTCATTAGCCTGAAAAAGATATATACATGTAATCTAAATCTCAATCATTGTAATAAATACATAAAATCTATTCAGTGCAAGCAATCACATTCAAGAACATAAATAATGAAGATAATTCTGCATGCTCGTTATAAGAACATCATGTCTTAAAAAGCATACTAAACCTGGTAATAGAGTCAAATAAAGATTTTTGGAATGCATTTAAAAACTTAGTAATATTAGACTACATAGCTCAAAAGATATCACTTAATTCGTGTCCTCCTTTAGTTTAAATCCTGGATCTTCATTAAGGTCTTTATGGTATCTTATACATAAAAATGAAACTATTATTTCCCGATTACTAATCAGGTTCATAGTTTAATGGCTTAAATCATCTATTTAGACTTCAATCCCATCCATAAGTGACCAGATCTATGATCTAAGGGTGATCATCCTTAATTCAGGGTTGAATTGGATATCTAAGACTTCTAAGTTGTCCAATAAACTACTTATTCGGTTCAAATCATCTTTGATCTAACAGATCTATGAGATTCCTAGGGTTTTTAGGCCATAAATGATTAAAACCATTTTTTGATTCTAGATTTTATTACAAAATTAGGTCTGTGTCATCGATACAATTCTAACAGACCTTTCGGATCATTAATCAGATTTGTGTAGCTCCTAAAATTGAAGATTTTATGATTAAGATCAATAGGGACAAAGCGGGTCCTGCGCATCACTGTTCCTAGGACACTACAGTACTGTGGCCAAACCAAAATGCCTTTCACACGGGTGCACATACATAAGGGTGCTCTAACATGAGTAATTCCTGGTCGTGCTTCATGTAGTGCGTCCTTGTAGTAGGTCAAGTGGACCAGGATAGAGTAGTCTAATTGAGACCGTTCATTCATATTGGTCCTGATCCATGCCAAAGATCACACAGAATTTTACTATTTTTATAGATCCTACGGATTCAGTGTCCCCTGGTTTCATCGGGCGGCTCGAATCATCCATCTAAGTTGTCCTGGGGATGATCCTCAATAGATCTGATGGATTTGTTTTCACTAGCATATTGTCGGCCGGGTGATGATAGATCTAGCTTAGATCGAAAGGAAACTAGTTAGAAAAAGAAGAAGAGTAAAGGCAAAGGGCTTACCTGGGTGGTTGGAGAGAGAGGAGATCTGGGTTTTCCTGGTGGTGCGAGGTTTTGTACATTGTCGGAACCCTAGCTATTGGAGATTATGAGAGTGGAGGGAGAGCAGTGTGATGGGAGGATGAGTAGGGTGAGATTTATAGAGGTGAAGGATGGTGCTGTTCCCGTGGTAGTTCCATCATTTTTCTCGATGTCGCAAAGGAAGAAGGCTGTAGAAGGTAGGTGCCTGCTAGATTTTCAGCGCAGATACGGCAGTGAGGAGGGTTGATGTAGGTGATGACGTGGTGTTGATGTGGGTGATGACGCATGGATGACATAGTATGATGTAATGGGGGTGCCGTTAACAAATTGTCTCTTTACATATTTTAAATAAAATAGAACATTTATCCACCCGTCCAATATAATTATTTTTCATAATAGATAAGATATAAAATTTTGTAAATTACAAACACTATGATTGATTGTGATTGAAAAAAGGTTACTATTATTTGACAAGAATATCTTAAAATTTTGAGTCATTACATTGTTGGTAGGGTTGTGATATGCACCAAGAGCATTTGCTTGCTCTTAAAGGTATTCAGGGTATACTTTATTTGAAGGACAAGATGTAGTCCGATGAACTAGACTAGAACAAGTAGAACATACCTCTTGTGGAGGTCTATGTGATAGAGTAGCAGCCATGAATGTTTCAGGCATAGTTTCATGTTTGTCCATTCTTCTACATAAAGGCTCTAGTTTGTTTAAATTTTCAACTATATACCCAAGCTTATAAGACATGTCTAATGGTACTCCAACTTCATTTAGGTCTCCTTTATTTTGTGGATGGGCATTTCTCTCTCTCCTATGAGAATAATCCCATTGTTGTGAATTGTCCACTAAATTTTGGAAAAATTCCCTTATCTCTATTTCACTTTTCGTCATAAGGGCCCCCCTCTACTTACTGCATCTACCATTTGTTTATTCTAAGGTGTCATTGCCTCATAGAAATACTGAACCTACTAACATTTTTCAAATTCATGATGAGGGTACTTTTGTAGTAATTCATTCCATCTCTCACAATATTCATAATATTGTTCATCTTCTCTTTATTGGAAATTAACAATTTCCCTACATAAGGAATTAGTCTTATGGATAGGAAAGAATTTGTTTAGAAACTTCTTAGACAACTAGTCCCATGAGGCATTGGAAACCACCCTCTAAAGAACTAAGCTATGATTTGGCTTTATCCTTTAATGAGAAATGGAATAACATAAGTCTAATAGAATCCTCACAAACATTTCTATACTTGAATGTAGCACAAATATCATGAAATTGCTTCATATGTAGGTAACGGTCCTCTCTCTCATGACCATAGAAACATGGGAGTAATTAAATTACTCCAATCTAAGTTTAAAGTGGTCTGCATTGGTAGATAGCAATGTGATGCATGATGGAATATTTAATTGGAGTCATGCATAAAAATCATACGTAGCCTTATGCTCAACTACTACTAGTCGTTCAGCCATGGGGTTAGGAACTTCATCTCTCACTCCTTGTCTATTTGTACGTTCAATCTCAGAATCTAATGGTACTAATTTAGTGTGATGAGATTGACATCCTTGCATGCCCTACAATGAAACCTAACTAAATGATGCAACTTACACCTAAATATGACTCCTAACTCTATGTGATATGCATCAAACAATTCATGATGTTAGCAAGCTTATCTTGAAGAACTTTGTTAATATGTGAGGTTGTAGCTTTTAACCTAAAGCTATCCTTAGATTCAGATTTGACTATTTCTTACTAGTTAGATCCTACCCAAGTTGGTTACTGCAATTCTAATGGAAGAAGGGGGTTTAGACCTCAACATCTATCAACAAAAGGCATGGAAGAAGGGGTTTAGATCTTCTCCTTTAAAAAGGGTCCTAAGAGCTTGAAACCCTAAGTCTCTTGCTAATTGATTTTAAATGAAGGTTTGAATAGTTGGGATAGCAAACATACAAGGAATTGATTTGATTACCTAGGTGGGCTATGGAACTGGGGATGAAATCCAGTCTTTATCTTATGAAGGTTGTTGTGAGCCCCTTACTCCCATTAAGGTCCATCCACCAGAAAGCAATAAACATGCAATTCAATGCTAGAAAGCAAACTAATGCAACATATATGCTATCCAACTAAGGGCTAGATAGGTGCTACCTAATTCAAGAACCATAATTAAAGATGTAACGAATAAGATGAATGATCCTAAAACTATATGAATTATTCTATCAACCAAATGCAAATTAGAGTAAATGCACCAACATAAACTAGGAAAAGTAAATCAAAGGGAGGGATACAACACAGTGGGGTTTTTCATGAAGATCAAGTGTGGGCCTCCATACCACACACTTTCCATATGTTAAGACAACCCATTTAAAATTGAAATTGAAATTGCAAGTTACAATGGCCTCACTACAAATTTCACTAAAAAAAGAAGAAAGAAAAAGTCATATTCTAGGAAATTAAGGAAATCCTATCTAGTTAATGAAGCTTCTCTTGCCAATTTCCCCTTGCACAAAAACAAGAAAGATATGTCAATTTACGAGGAATTAGCAAGATATGCAAATGTAACCAAAAGACTATGACTAAAGATAAACAATCCAACCACAAATCTGTTGCAATTACTCATGGATTTGACCTCACTTGCATAAAAATACTATATTGATTCATGGGCTTGGGAGTAATTTTAAAACTAGACCAACTTTTTGGCCTTGTTACTAGGCTTGCTTAGGTTTCCTATTTAGACTAGGAACCTCATGAATGGCCTCCATTCTTATCTCAATCGATCTTGAAATTTGGATTACCTTCTCAATACCTACAAATAAAGAAAAAATATATCTAAATCCTAGCAAATTATGACCCTAGCTTGATTAACTAGGAAACCTCAACAACAAAAAGCCTAAATGTCATCAATCCAAGGTGTGATGAAGGTTCAGGATCATCCTAGAGTAAGCAATAAGGGAATTGACAAAGCAAAAGGTGACTAGAAATGGACCTATGCCCAAGCCATGCATTTTTTCCATGAAAAAGGGTGATAAGCCATACGAGCTACTCATGCCTTGAAGCCAACCATTGAAACCACTTAAGCCACCAAATAATGAGGTACCAAAGTAAGCCATCAAGCCAATGAGATGTGCCACATGGAGTCACACTATTGAAGTGTCAATTCAAGCAACTTTCATGTGTTAAAAGTGTGCTTTTTAAGGGATTTTGAGAGATTGTAAGATGATCATGCAATAAGGGACCCATCATGAGAGAAAAACCCACTTTCCTAATCCATTTCCTAACCTTAATCCACCCATCATACTAACATTCCAAGTTTTTACATCAAGGAGGAAGCAACCATCCAAGAGGAGGATGCCTCCCCCCTTGCTTAGTTGGAAATATCGAGTGGTTTCCTAATTAGGAAATCCTATATTTAAGTCCATGCAAACATGTAAAAACTCTAGGTTTTCATTCAAAATTTTCTCCTTATTTCCCTCACTCTTCCCACCATTCAAATTCCATTGAATTAAGATGGTGGAGAACCCCTTTCCTTTTAGGAAAAATACATCTACCCCTTTTCATAATCAGGTACCAGCCAGCCCATGCTTCTTATCTGTCCTTATGTCATGTTTATGACATCATCTTGCTAATTCATCTTCCACCAAACCTTCCTCATTCAATACCCTAACCATATGGCCACTTTCCTTATGTTTTCACCCCTTCCTAAGTTAGAAACCTACTCATCTACATATAGCCCATGTTTCATAGGAAATTTCTAAGTAGAGGTTGGTGAGACACCTTGAAACATAACGTCTTTTGGTCCTCTTTGTTGTTGGAATTTGAGACTTCTTTAGTACTTATCTTCCTTTTGTGTTCTTGTTATTATCTTGCTTATTTACTCTCCAATTCAGTTTTTTTTTAGTTTCATTGCTTTGAGTTTTCATTGTTTTCTTCCTTAAAGCCCATGCAATCTTTTTAGCCTCAAGCCTTCGTTTCTTGCTTCAATTATGTAGTTTTTTTTTTAGTTATTCAATAAAGATTCAAGGTAGTTATTCTCTGATAGTTACATCCCATAGAATAGATATCTTAAATCCTTGATTTCCCACTTGAATACCACATTTTCTACCCTCCTTTTCCCTTAGTTTGGGCAGTTTTTCCTTAGTTAGTTCGCCTACCTAGCTTTCTTTTCTCTTGAATTCCAATTTGGATATTCTTTGCATGTCATCATAATCTAGTTTGTGAACATAATATTACATTTTTTATGCTGATTAGGTAGGATTTCATGTTTAAGAATTACATGCAATTTTCAGCAATGAAACATGTATTATACGTCTAGTTTTTGGTGTAATTTGAAGATGATTCAACAATGTTTTGTGAGAATTCTTATTATGGATTATTTATTTCATCAAAGTTCTTGATATTTGGGTTTTTTCCTTCCATAAAAGTTATGGTTTCAATAGCTTTCTAATTCCATTGACTGTTCTTAAGTACTAAAATCTGGAACTTGGTTTTTTCCTTAAACTTTGTGCTTTAATGCTAGTCATCAAAATATCTCATTTGCCAGCATCCTTGGGTACCCATTTAGATTTTCATATTTTTTATTAGATCCCATAGTTATTTTACATAGTCAGTCACTATAGGTGCATTAAATTTCACCATCTTTAGGGCTTCAGAATCATGCACACAGTCTAAAAAACTATGTGCATTCTAAATCCCATTCCTTTTAGATTCTTAGTTAAGTTAGTTGTTTGATTGTACTTTAGAATTTGTTGATTAGTTTTTGTATTAGGTTTATAAATTTTCCTTATTGCATTTTATAAATTTCCCTTTTCAATAATTTTAAGGTTAGGCAAGTTTTAATTGACGAATGTTTCTAATTTAGTAGCTTCCTTAAGTTTCATTGGTGAGCTTGAATCTTTCTAAATTGTTGTAGTTTCATTTAGTTTATTGAATGTTAGTTGGGTAGGTTTTCATTCTAATTGTTTAGTTTTAATTTAGGCAAGTTTCTTTTACCTTTAATTTCTAATTTTGTGCATGTTTCTAATTTCATATTACTTTAGATTCCTAGTTTAACCACAACTCTCCTTCTTTGGTCAAAGTTAGTCAATTTAAATAAAATCCAATCCATTACAAATCTATGAGATTCCTTATGAGATCAACCTTTGTTGCATGAAATTACTGCATTGATTCATGTGCTTGTGAGTAATTTTAAAGCTATAACACTTTTTTGGTGCCATTGCTGAGGCTTGCTTAGGTTTCCTAGTTAGACTAAGAAGCCTCATAAATGGCCTCAATTCTTATCTCGATTAAGCTTAGCATTTGGATTACCTTCTCAATAGCTACAAAAGAAGAAAGCAATAATTAAATTTTAGCAAATTGTGATCATTCACATACTTACTCTAGATTAGCTCATGAACCTACAAAATTTTAAAGTTTTGAATTATTAGGTTAGAAATGCATGTGTTACAAATTTTGGCCAAAAAACCTTAAAATAATAGTGTAAGTTATAAGACTTGGGCTATTAATTGGGTACTTTTTACACAAAATTGAACACTTATTAGCTATCATGACTCAATCACAATCATCAGCAAAATATAATGCCACACTTCATTTCAATCATAGCATGAATTCACATGCGATGTTTAATAATTATATAATCATCTAACATGCATTTCATACATTGCAATCCTTACACATAGCTCTTTAAGTCTCTCTACTCTCAACTTTTCATGGCTTGAAATTATGCTCCCAAATTGGAGTACTAAGAGTTTAAAATTTACTTAAATCAATAAATACCTGGTACAAATCATTTACAAAAACAATACAATACATATATATATATATATATCAATGTTAACTTTTCAAAATACTACTACAAAAACAACTATAACTACCACATAGAACTTCTTATAAAAACAATAATATTTTGGGAGTCACAAGTAGTAGAAACCTAAAAATTATTATTTAACATATCAAATTATTGGATTAGAAACCCAAGTCAATTCATATGTAAAGAAAACACAAAACCATAGTTAAATCTTAACTTTCCAAAAGCACTAATTTTCAATGTTTTAATAACTCTTATGTAAAAACACAAACTTCAAGGCTTTCTTTTTAACAAATATTTTTCTAAATTTCTTTAACTTTGAAAATAAATAATTTATTAGAGAACCATCTTTAAAAGATATGAAATCCTTTTTAAAAGATAGGTTCGAAATGTAGTTCAAAATTGTTCAAAAATAGGACTAAAAACGTTCATATAAAACCCAAGTAAAAACATGTATTTTAACAACCTTTTTTCCATGCATAATGACTAATGGAATTATACATCTTATAGTACTTTGTATTACTAGAAAAAAATCCACGAAAAATTAGAGTCCAAAAGAACTTAAAAATCCATCAAATGCTCATCATGCTCCCTCTTATAAACCTTAAATTCTCAAATCAACCGTGTGCTTACTCCACTAAATTCCTATCCAAACTTTCCATTTCATTATCATGGTAGGGGAGGCCTAAAAATAAGGTGGCTCTCCCTTTGCTTGGCTTCCTAGTCTCCTACTTTTTAGCCTAAAAGGGTGACGCTTCCCTCTCTATCTCTCTCAAGGTAAGTATGGAACATTTCACATGTTATTCTAGCACGTTTTCCATTACTTACATATAATCCATTAGGTTATGCCACTTAGGGGATTTAATCCTAACCACTAATGTCATATAGGGTTCAATGTCCCCTTCTCTTTTAGCTTGGTTATACTTACCTCTAAGACAACTCATCCTAGCCTTCTATGCTCTAAAATGTGGTAACACTTAGCTTAATTCATTCACTATTTTAAGTTAAGATCATTCCAACACAATTTAGACCCAAATTATTCACTCGAAGACATTGCAAATGTTTTGAAATTCTACACCAATATCTCTCATCCACATTACATAACCATTTAAGCAACTTCATTTCAAATGACAAAATTTGCAACTAATATACTTTTTGAGTATCACATTCTACCCACCTTTTAAAAATTTTGTCCTCAAAATTTCATGATAACTTAGTGAACAACTCGTGGTACTTTTGCATCATATCTGCTTCTAACTCCCATGTGTCTTCCTCTAGGGATATATATTACTATAGAAACTTGACCAATTGAATGGTCTTATTGCTCAAGATATTTTCCTTCTTGTCCAAAAGTTTTGTTGCTTTCTCATCAAAGATAAGATTAGGCTGTAATTTCATAGGTACTTAATCAAGCACATGTGTGGGATTTGGAATATACTTTCACAACATGGATATGTGAAAACACATTGTGTACTACAGATAGTCATGGAGGTAAAGGCAATCGACATGCTACCTAACCTATCTTGTCCAACATCTCAAAAGGATCTACATATCTAGGGCTCAACTTTCCCTTAATACCAAATCTCATAGCATTCTTAATGGCAAGACTCTTAGGAATACTTGATCTCCAAGTTCAAATTCTACATCTTTATAGTTTACATCTGAATCATCATCACTTTCTTTGAGCACTGCTCTATAAGCTCAAACCTCAACAATCATCATTCTCCCACATCTCTCCATGAATTAGGTATTCGATATGGTAGGCTATAAAGCACCTCATAAGGTACGATGTCGATGCTGGAATGATAACTATTATTGTAAGTGAATTCAATCGAGGAAGATGCTCATCCCAATTACCTTTCCATTCTATAATACAAGCTTGTAACATATCCTCAAGTGTATGGATAGTCCTCTCTAATTGTCCATCTATTTGTGAATGATATCGTGTACCCAATCTTAGATAAGTACCCAAACCTTCTTGTATAGTACTCTAGAAATGCAATGTAAATCAATTACTTTTGTTGGATGTGAAGCTCAAAGATACTTTGTGCAAAATCATGATCTCCATGACATATAACCTGGCTAAACTCTCCTATGATTATTTTTGGCTAATAGGGAGAAAGTAGGTAGATTTGATCATCCTATCCACAATTATTATAACATGCCCCTTAGAAGTTTAAGGCAACCTTGATAGAAAATCCATTATAATGTGGTCCCAATTATTACATACCTTATCTTCTGACATACCTTGCAAGTAAAAGTTTCTTTTCAAATCTTGGTACTTCCTAGTACCTTCAATATGTACACTATACATTGATCCATGTGCTTCTTGCAATAACTCCTTCCTCAATTTAGCCACGACAAGTATCATTAATAGACCTTGAAACTATACACCTCCATCAATACTAATTGATAATCCATCCTTTCCTATCATAGCTTTGGTCTTTAAATGGTCCTTTTTCACCTACAAAACCTGTCCTATGAAAATTGATCTTACAAACACATTGGTTATCACTATGTCATCCCAATTTCCTAAAATCATTCTTACAAAATACATATATAATGCTACAAAATTCTTGGTAAAAATTCATGCAATTAAAGTGTTGGAATAACCATAATACTTTGGAAATTTCAAGAAAACCATGATTCAAACTGGGGTCACATCATCAAAACATCAAATATAGTTAAAATAATCATGTAGTATAAGTATATACTATAATGGAAGAGCATGCCATAGGAATCCACTTATGACAAGTAAAACTACTATTAGTAAACCATCTTTAATACTCCATTTTACATTCATAACTATTAGGTGTTAACCCACTATATATATGTGTGTGTGTGTGTGTGTGTTTGTGTGTGTGTGTACACACACATTACTCCAGAAGATTCTACTGGAAATCAAAGCTAGCTAAAAACCATTATCAACATAACTTCTAAATGTCAAGTCAAGTGGTCATCTCCATTACCTTTGTAACATCCCTATTTTTCTAAAATATTTATTGCTTTTAATTTGAAAAGTAGTGAAAACTTCCTTGTTTTTTGAAAAAATCATTGGAATGATAATGTATAAGTATCTTATGAAATACTTCAACTTCATGTTGGGTGATACAATGCAAACCTCCTCATATATAAGAAGATAATGTTCTATATAACCGGAAGATGGTTAGAAGTACATGCCACATGATCATCACTGATCATAAGTAGAGTCATGCAACCAACAAAATAAATAAATATTCCAAAATAAAGTTCTAAAACTACTTCAAGTGTCAACCTAATAAGTTATGTACATCCCAAAATGAATCCCTATACAAGCAATCTACCAATAAGCACACAAAAGTATCAACATCATACATCTAATTTGAGCTCAAATCCTTCACCTTTTGTTTATCCTTTATGCTCAATCTCCTTAGAATATCACCAGAAAATGTTGGTTGTAGTGAGTGAGCATATCAATCCTCATGATTTGGAAGAAAGCTAATATAAGATATAAGTCGGCTCACTGAAAATACAACAATCAATAGTAGTTTTAGTTTTCAAAATTTTCTGTTTTTAAAAAGTTTTCCTAGTTTATGTTTATGATTCAATGCATGTTTCTATTTTCATGTGCTTTTAATTTGTAGAATACATCAAATACAATCTTTCTTTGGCTAGGATAAGTAATTTAATCAACATCCAATTACATACAAATATGTAAGATTCCTCATGGGATTGACTTCACTTGCATACATTTTACTACTTTAATTCACGAGCTTGCAAGTAATATTAATGCTACACCACTAGTTATATTCTTTCTACTATCCATGGATGATAATTTAAGTCACCTATATCCTCTGTGATATCATTTTTGTCATTTCATTAGGTCTTAGAGAACCTAATGATCCTGGAATGTTTACTTTCGCTTATACTACCTAGGTGTATTTGCCACTCTATAAGGTTTTCCTAACTTTAACTTAGTCACGTAGTTGGTGATGAGGCATTCTACCAAGTACTAGATTTTCAAGAGTTTAAGTTAAACTTCTATCCTAGTTTTTTTTTTGTAAGTGTACTTAGTGGTTTTGAATGTTAATTATAAGTTGGTTAAGTGACTTCCCAACTTGGTAGTTGAAGTCCCGACTTGGCTACTAATACTGAGTTCCCGTAGATGGTTTTATGTGATAACATGTCCTCTTACTTTGAGGCATGTTTCCAATCAAGTAAGTAAACAAAAAGTCCTAAGGTTCCCACCTTCTAGCCAAGTATATAATTTGTTATTCTTACTTTAGAAGTCCTTCTCCTAACTCCAAATTCAACTAAGTGTAAGAAGTATATATTTCGTCACTAAGTTGTCTTCCTTTCTACCATTCAACTCACAAGCATTCATCCTTTATTTATTCCAATTAAAAGACATGATATTAGGCATCGTCTATCATTTAAAAATAGTACTACTACATGTTTAACAATAAGGCATGAATATGGTTTTTACTGCCCAAAAATAGTACCTAACTATTTGAAATAAACAATCGGCAGGACAATGTTCAAACCATTCGAAGCATGCTCCAATGCATCAAGCTTCTTATGGAAGTTTACTAATGAGATTAGAATATTCATAATTAGAAATAGCATTGAAGAGCATAGAAAATTTTGGCATGATAAACTACAGTCATTCTAGCTATAATAGTTAGCAACATCAATGTGTAAAATAGGATTTTTGGGAAAGCATGGTAGATGATGGAAATTCAAACATTTACTACTAGTTTTCCTTTGCTAAAGAACAAGCAAAGATTATCCAGCTTCCTAATGCACCCCTACTTCTTTAGAAGTCCCTTGAATCCATATTTTTCTAGTGGTGGTGGAGCTCCACACTACTTGACTCTTTCAACCTTGGGTATGCGCCAATTTCCAGCCTCAAATCCTCCTTGCTTCACCTCACATTCCCTACAAAACTCACCCAATCCCACATCAGTTCTCTCCTCTCACCTATCCTCACTTCTCCTTCTGGTTTTCCCTCTTCTTCTCTAGCTCTCTTAGTTAATTCTCTCTCACTCTCACTCCTCTAGTTTACATGCATGGCTGGGGAGAATTTCCTCTTCCCAACCCTTGCCCTCCTTTTATAAGTTAATGTGATGCATGTGGTGTGGCCAACTGTCCCCATGCATGAAACCAGTTGCCACACTACTAGGAAAACATGTGGGTCTTGGTTTCTTCATGCATGGGAATGCTAGCTACCATTAAATGCCCAAGTTCACCCTCTCTTATAAGTGGTTTTCAATTACACCACCTACGCTTGTTTAGGTTTTTCAAGTATACCCAAACTGGATGATACTTCCTATGGTTAGTCCCTTTAAGATCCTTCCCTAGTACATGCCTATTAATGTTACTTGGCCTTCATTTCCAATTGTTTCTAACATTTGTAATTCAAAGGATGGCCTGCTACTAAAACATTAAAATGTGGATCTCCTTCTTGATCCACCTTTCCCCACACTATGTTCTATGCATAGTTACCTCTTCTCTTAGATTGGTGCACTAATTGGCATGTTAGGACACCATCTGAGGTGTCTCTTCTATCCTTGTTCATCGATTAATGTAAATCAACTTCCTACTTGAGTGGGTGCCCATAATGGAACCCAGATGATCCTATCCATCCATCAGTTATACCTTCACCTAGGTGTAAACCCATTCATATCATCCTTCCACCTTCTCTCACACTCTAATACATCATCCAATTGGATTTTTTCTTCATGATTAATTTAAAGAGTGTTTGCAAATGTGAAATTGGAATGAAATAAAAATAATAAAATAATCTTATTTTATGTAATTGTATTTATTTATTCATCATAAATGTATATTTACATATATCATAACCTAAGCGACATATGATGATGATAGTTACCCATATGTGATAGTAGCAACCTACAAGCATAAGAGTTTGGTTATGTAGGCATACTGATCACTCTTAAGAGTCTATACCCTTTCCATTGTGAGATGACTGTGTCATCATCCAATTGGTAGGACTATATGCCATCTTTCTAGTGGTAGGAACAAATGCCACCTTGTATTTCACCATTATAGGTTTTAGCTTAATTTGATGCCAAGGTTATAATGTGCATCCTTAGAAATGATTTGTGTCCTTTTTTAATGGGTAGAGCATATGGTTTTCTACACTCAATGATTTAGCTAAATCTTAGTTTATGCAAAAGCAATGTATTTGAGCTTCTTGGATAAACAGAATGATCAATGAGCATCTTATTAGTGTCTTGAGTTTCATGATTGCATCCATTAACTTAAGCACTGTATACTGAACAAATTTAACTTAGATAGATGTATACATCCAATCTTATCATAAAACAACTCATCTGGACGATCCTTAATAGACTCATGTAAGCTTAGTTCCCATTTATGTTGATGTGCTTAGCTATATGTACGTTTATGTGTATACCACTGGTTGTCATGTATTTTGGGCGAGCTGGTATGTATCCGTCTTTTTCCTAGTAAGCATTTCATGCTTGTCCCCCCATAGTAACAATTTAAGGACAAACTTCAACCAAGTATAAGAGAAGGGGAGGGCATGGCCATTCAAAAAGTGATTTCATTACGTACATGACTAGTGGATTAGATTATACTAGCCTTTGTGAATTTGTACCAAACTATGTATAGGATTTATGATGTGTATGGCTCTAAAACATCAAGGGACTACTTACTTATGTGTGTGATTGATAATAGTTCATGTTGTGACTAGCGAATCATGTGACATGATATTTTATGTCCCACTTGTGCATTCTTACTTATTTTAATTATGTGAGGTGTCTTACATAAAGTAAGACCTAATTTCAAAGATGGGGACTTTATAAGTATTTATATATTATATGTTTTTCCAACCCTTTCATAAAATAGAGGAAATTTCTACTGCCATCAAAAGGAATTTTCAAATATTCTTTTAGAAAAATGGGGATGTTATAGATTTTGGTATTTAAGCCCATGCCTTGTCATTCACAACTAGACTACTATGAAAAACATCAGTATCAACCTATAGGGAGTCGAATCTTAGGATAAATTATGAAGTAGTTAATTAGGAAACTTATTAGAATTATGTTGGTCTTAGATGGCTCCCAGTAGACGTAAAGAGATGGCCCTCCACCCACTGACAGATTGACCACCAGTAGTTGAGCTTCTTTTACAAAGGATGAGACAGTGATTACAAACACCTAGGGGTGGAGTAGAGCTTGGAAGAGATATTGTCATGGAGGATGATGGTCCTAAGGGTGACAACATGCTAGAGATATTTAGACGGATCATGCTTAAGTTCTTTGGTAAGGATGGGCCAAAGGTGGCCAAAACATGGTTGTATGATGTAGAAAGGATCTTTGTGGCCATGGCTATACTCAAAGAGAGGTAGATGGTCATAGCTACATTTATTCTGACTAGTGAGTCCATGCATTGGTGGCCAATAGCCAAGGAACTTTTTTAAGGGTAGAGACGTCATATCATGGGAAGACTTTGAACCTGTTTTCATTGACAAGTTCTTCCCTCTGAATGTCTAGGAGTGATTAGATCTAGAGCTTTTAAGCAATGTGTAGGGCATGAGGATAGTAGCTCAGTATCAGACTGAGTTTGCCAAATTTTAATTTTCATTTCATGTAATTTTCAATCTTGTTTTGAATGAAATACAAATTTAGAATTCCATGTAATTGCCTTTTAAAAGACACTTAGTTGACCCCTTGAAACCTATATATTTATGACACATGTTTCCAATGAGACTAATTTTTCTTGAAACAAAGATTGAGGTGGAAAACACCCAAATTTTTACAAATTTAAAGGGGTTAAAATTGATAATACGACCTTAAACCCCTTGAACCCTTTAGTCGGTAGGTTCAACTGCCACACATGGAGCTAAGCTTGAAAGGAAGAGGATCAACTTGCCATGCATTGCCTAGCTCCTCTACTGCAACACAAAAGTACAGAAAAGACAAGGGCCATTGGAAGGAGGAAAATTTGGTGATCTAAACCCCCTCTACTCAGATCTCTCCACTAACGAGACTCACCCCTGATCTTTTTTCTTCACTAACATTGTTTAGTGATGTCCTTCCTCTCATATCGTCACTAACACAACAAAACCCAAAAAACCCAAAAAGGCTTTACTTTGATCTCCCACCAACACATCAACCAGCACTTCATCTTGTCAAGCATCCTTCTCTCTTTGTTCTTCTATGGCACCAACTGAACCTAAAAACAATAACCCATCTCCTCTTACTTGCATTATCTCTCTCGAACGATGATCGAACTAAGGTCAGATCACCAACTCACACTTTCTTCCCTCCCTTGCATTCTTCCTTTCACGTTGATGACTAACTCAATAGTTGAATGGATTTCCTACCTAACCACACCAGTAAACGCCCTTTTCTCCCCCTCTTCAATTTCTTCTCAAGTGACTGATTGCATGGTCAAACAATCACCAGCCACATGCCGCTAGTACTCACTCTCCACTATCCCTTATTTTCCTCCCTAGCAATGTAGACATGGTTGGTGCAACAAAACACCCTCCGCTAAGTTGGATTCCCATTGGCATGGAGACCGAAGCAAGGCTGAACTATTGGTATTCCTCTCTTTCTCTCCTCTTCCCATTTCTTCCCTGATCTATGTAGCTAACTGACATGCCTGCCTGAGTAGGCTAGAGCATTGAACCCACTTCTCTCTAGTCCCTTCCTACTCCCACCGATGGTTGGCTTCTAGCTGATGACAACATGTTTGAATCCACTTTCCATGGTGGCTATCATGAGTTGGTGAAACTTTGTAACTTTTGATATGTGTAGATCCACACATATATGATGATAGATCATGATCGAAATGTCGATCAAACACAATACCACCTGATCTATGATCAATCCAACCATTCATCATGATTTGACCATTGATCTATCTTCAAATGACAGATATGTAACTGATCTAATCATACATCATGATCTGACTACCGATCTATCTTCAAATGCCAGATGTGTGACCAAATCTGCAAAACCCCAAATGATCCAATAATTGATTAGTCACTAGCACCTAGACTTGTGGCTAATTTGATCATTCATCATGGTTGAATTGTTGATTGGTCACTAAATATGAGATCAATGATCAATCCAACCCTTTGAGGTGAGCTAACCTTTAATCAGCCATTAAGTACCTAGATCCATAATTGCTTTGAGCTTCTAATAGGATTCAATAGTAAATTAACACCTAACCAATTGATCTATGATTGATTTGGCCCGACACATTTGATTTGACTGTAGATTAGTGATAAGATGCCTAATTCATGATTCATCTGAGCATTCACTCAATGTGAGCTACCCGCTAACTAATCAACGGCTAGTTGTACAATTTGGTAAGTTAGTTATCAAGTCAAAAGAAGGACACACATGAATTGAGGATAAATGCCACACAAGGTTGGTGGATTAAGATTTCTAAGTTGGAAAGTTTAATAATTGCAATGTTTTGATAAGGATGAGTTCATGCATATAATGATTTACATGAGTATTTTCTTTAATTACAAAAAATTTATGGAAGTGCAAACTTGGTTGTTATCAAGTGACATATTTGACTTCACCAAATTAAAAATTGATGACTGAACTTAAGCTTTATATGCTAATATTGCCCTAGTTGTAGCACCCAAATAGAAGTGTATGGGCTGCCCCTTTTTGACCAAAACGTATATATAGACACCTAGTTAATGTTGAAGCACTTAGAACATGATTTTCTCTTGGACTAGTTACAGAAGTGAGATGAACTTGAATTACTAGGTTTTTCCTATTTATTACATTAGGACAAAGGTGTACTAGGACTACTCACCTTGGTTGGAACATAGACCAATATGCAGTGGACATGTAATAATTTAAACATCTTTGTATCTTGCAGTTGCTATTGATAGATAAAATTGTGTAAATGTGATATTATAACATCTAGAACATCCAAATGGTGTGGAATATTGTGGGGTATATCAGTAATAAGGTAAAGGGTGTAGTGTAGCTCACAAGGTTTTGAACTTTAGGAAGACCTAAGCAACCTCCTAGGAGATGTCATACTTTTAAACTAATGTTTTAGAATGATTAGAGCACTTATTGTAATACCCGAGCAATTTACACTATTTTTAACAAAAATTGGACATTCTATGGGAAATGGACTGTGTTGAATGTTTGATTTTATTTAAAATATTAAATGAAGGAATTTGTACGGAGACTTAGTACCATTAATTCTACTTAAAAATTGGAATCCAACGCCTCAAAAATCACCCAAAACGGAGTTCGTATGAAGAAGTTATGGCCGTTTAAAGATCAGGGGTATTTCTGTAAATTAAACATAAAAACGAAAAAGGATGAAAAACGCAGGGGGCCATTTTGATAACGGCACCCCCTGTCGTCTTCCTCCTCTAGACCTCTCCAGAAACCCTCAATCCCAATTTTTCCAGAGGTTTCTGCCACCGCCAAGGGCGGCACCGCCATAGCAGGGCTATAAAAAGCCCCATCTCCCCTCTCCGAAAAATGTGATTTTCAGGTGATTTTGAAACTAGGGTTCTGGAAAAATCAAAAACCTGTCTCAACCCAGCTCCCCTGAGTTTTTTCGGCAATGGCCAGGCCCAAGTCAAGCTGCCCATCCTGTTCTTATCTCCCCATTTCCCCTCTCTTCTCTTTTCCGATCTAGGCAATGGGGTTTCCACCTTGTTTGAGTTTTCCGATGAGCAGGAAGGTCCAGCATGAAATAGGACTCCATCACCAGCAATGGCCACTCCCCAGGCTGCCCAGGTAAGATGTCCTTACCTCCCTTCTCTAGTTCCTCCACCTTTCAGGCTAGATCCATGTTGGATCTAGCGTTTCCCAACCGTTCCGAGCAGGGTTTCCTGGCCAGAAAACACTCCAAGCCGGCTTGGGCTGGCCTTGCATGAACCAGGAGTCCCAAGGATGCCAAGCACCACGTGCACCTGGGACGGGGTCCCTGGGATGGGTTCCAGGTGTACGACAATGTGCACACTGTCCCAAGTGCAGCCTTGGGGTGCACGCGAGACATGGGGCACGGGTCCTGGCTCAACTAGGATGCACAGGGTGCCCTGGGAGTTGAGACGCACCATGCAACAAGGTGCGTCCGTGCGATGATACGCATCATAGCACATCACTTGAGCAGGCATGTGCGCATGCAAAACGCTATTCCTGGCATGGCCTTTGGGTGCGCACGCACGTAAGGCGGTCACAGTTCAACCAGGATACACGGGTGTCTTGGGAACTAGGGCACATGGACCTAATGAGACTTTAAAGTTAGGATTAGAGAATAAATTACAGAGTTTAACTATTGGAAAGTAGATCCACACCATAGGATCTAGCCTGACGAATGAATTAGGCAAGGACCATTGACCCTAAACAACAGACCTAGTAGTCTAATGTCGAAATAGATTGAAATTAATAAGGACTCCTTGTATCCATTTACAGCCAGGAGTTTATAAATGAGGCCCAGGGATGGGTTGAGTGCTAAAGGACGCGACTCCAGGAGACTTTGAGGTAGGTGCTCTATCGCTACTAGACTTTTAAAAAGAGCCTTGATTGTTTTGAGACTGCATGTATAAGTTATATGATTTGTTTAGCATGACTTATTTTATGACTTGATTAGCTTATAAACGAATTTAGCATGCATATAACAAATACATTATGCATAGACATGTTTTGCAAACAATTGCATATATCGCATGATTTGTGAACATTGAGTTCTTGAAAAATTGCATGTCCTTGAGGGTTACCAAAAGACGTTGGAGTGCCCAAATGACGCTGGGTAGGTAGTTGTGATGGCCAGGCAGTTGTGAGGGACCCAAAGAGGACAGGTTTTGAAAAAGAGGTTTTTAGCTTGTTTGATTTTATATGATTTGGGCTAGTAAGCTCGTGGGCACTATGCCGAGGGGTCTGGGTTGGCCACCCAGCCTCTACCACTATTAGGTGGAATGGGTACCACGCCCAAAAAGGGCATGTCCCTACATCAATTGCATGTGGTACAGGGGGCTACCACTAGTGTCATGGCATTGGGTCGATGTGTCATATGTCCCGTGGAGGCTATGACGCTGTGTCCTCAGGTACCTGGGGACCACACAACGGCAAGGTCGTGGGCATAGTTTGGGCCCTATGGTTTCATGGATTTACTTGCATTGCATATGGCATGATATGAGGTTGGTCAACCATACCATACCAGATATCCATGAGTTGGATTCAGTTGAGCATCTTATGCATATTATTATGTTTATGATATATGATACTTTCGACTTGGATTATGCTATTCTTTAAGTCGTCAGTATTTCAATTCGACAATGGTTTTTAATATCGATATTGAACGTGATTGTTCGAACATGCACATGATTTTAAACATAGCATGCATTGCAAAACTAGTAGTGATAGACTCCTACTGAGTATAGTATATACTCACCCTATCCTTAACATTTTTTCAGGATAATTCCACTTACAAATAGAAGACGCCTCAAGAAATATTAGTGCTACGAGCAAGTGAATAAACAAAGGAGACAACTATACATGTGAGTAAACTCTCTAACCTTTGGACATGTATTTGTATTTATTTACAGTTGGGCTATGTGCTGTGACTGGATAGACCTGGGGAAAAACATTTATGATTTCTGAAGTTTTTTGAAAACTACTTTGGTTGTTGTGAAGGCAAATGACACTCGGGGTTTTCAAAAATGAGTTTAAAAATAAAGATTTTCTGCCGCATTGCATGGTTTTTATAAAATGGTTTTCAAATAGGGATGCATGGGAAAACCCGGGTCGTCACACTTATCAAGGTAAAAAGAAAGCTTAATATGTTAAGACTCATACTTGTACTCAAGACAAAAGATTAGGAAAATAATCTTAAGGTTTCATAACTAAGAGATAGAAAAACAAAGTCATTAACTAAGAGATAGGAAAATAATATTATTAGTAGCCATTAACTAGGATTTCCTTAACCTAAATTTAATACTATCTGTTGAAATGGTTTAGTTACAAATATGTATGATTTCTAAACATATTCATATGAGATGCTTCACATTCATGCATAGAGAATATCACTTAATTCCATAGACTACTGCAATAGATATCTACATGTTATGGCCTATAGTATTACCATGTTCATTATTATTGACAAAGACTTTATCATTGCATTATCTCATATAAGAGAACTTCTTGCCATGAGTTACGATCCAAGCATGATTGGTTGGACATTACTTGTTTTTGAATTGGATACGGGATGCATGCTTTTGGATACCAGTGTGCAATTGTAATATATGTAAATATCAATTTATGATAAATAATAACTACCATTACAAAAAATAATAGTGTAACATATGTAAATATCAATTTACAATTAATAATAAATACCATTACATAAAATTACCCTACTTTTTGTAATTGTAGTTAATTTTCAATCCAAACTAATGGTTATATGTATATATCAATTTAAAATAAATAATAAATACCAGTACAAAAATAAGGTTATTTTTTTATTTTTTTCTTATGTCAATTTACCATTTTCTTAACACTCTTTACAACTAAGAAACAATCCATTAGAAGGATGCAAGAGACTATCAGAAAAAGTGGGAAGATGTTTAAGGATGGAGCATCGACTATGTGTGGATGCTAATTAGTTGATGGATGGATTGGATCATCTGGAACCCATCATTATATTTCCATTCAAGGAAGGTAGATTTACGTTAAGAGATGAGTGAGGAATGGGAATGACACCTTAGATGTTTTACTAACATACTAGGTTAGTGTAATAACCTAAGGAAGGAGGTATATGTACTTAGATCTAAGTGTAGGGAAGGTGGATCAAGGAGTTCCACCATTTGATGACTAGGTATGCGCCACTGCATGAAATATGAATGTGGGGGCAGCTAGAAACTAGAGGTGAGAAGCTTAATCACTACGTCATTGGATGTGATTTCAATTGGATTACAAATAGGAAGTTAATTTGGGTACAATCGAAAACCACTTTTGATAGGGTACAATTGAAATCACCATGGAAATGGGTGGTTTAATTGAAGGTTTAAGGTGGCTGGCCAGCCCATGCATGCTAGACTAGCCCCTCAAGTGTTTTACTAAAAGGGTGGCAGATGCTCTCATGCCTGGGGGTAGCTAACCAACCCACATGCTACTCATTCTGTTATAAATAGATGTAAGAGCTGGGTGTGAGGATTTCTCCCAAGACCATGCATCAAGTCCAAGTGAGTGAGAGAGGAGAGTGTTGCAGCAAGGGAGAGAGTTGGAGAAGAAAGGAAAATCTTCAGGGCTTTTAGGCAGGTGAGAAAGGAGGAGAGTTAGGTGAAGATATCTAAAGTTTTGCTTGATTTCTTATAAGGAGCCCAAGGAAACAAAGAGCAAGGCATCATCCTCTTGGAGTTGGAAAATAGCAACAACGGTAGTGCCATGGAGAATTTAGGATGACCTAAGAAGAACCTTAGTGTAATAGTAGCAAGAGGAGCTAAAGAGGAAGGGTACTTGAGGTGAGGTGAAGGTTGGCTGAGATTCGCTTGAGATTGAAGGAGACTTTCAATTATAGAAGTGGAGAAGTGTGAGGCACCATTTTGAAAACAATAGCATCAATGGAGCTACTACTATGAAAGCTAGAAAACCTGATTAAAGCCCAAGTAAAACATAGGTAAATTAGTGAATTGAGGGTGAGCTGAAGTATGGTTGACTTGAAGTGACATTTGGAGTGCAATTTAGGATTAAAGGTCATTTTCAAGCTAGAAATGGTTAAGAATCAAACATTTCTCAATCCTAGAAACTACAAGCAAGTTGAAGCTTCCATTGTGTTTAAGTAAGCTATTTTAAGGATCTAAATTACCAGGTAGAGGGAATTTAGGAACTAGGAAAAATGAGCTTGAATTATAGCCAATTCTTCAAGGAATTTCACTCTTAAATTCTTACTTAAACTCATGTATTCCAACATGTTATGCATCTTGAATTTGATACTGCTTAGGGTTGATTTCCTTTGAGATTTCCATGTGAAATTTCTTATGTTTTTAATGGATTAGAGTACTATAGTAAATCATGTGTTTATCATTCCTAAATTACTCCAACTTGGGTTTCCTAAGAACATGTCCTTGAAGTGAATTTTGAATGTTGAATGTGGACTACCATGTGGATATAAATCTAAGTGAACTTGGAGCTCCCTTGGATGGAAATTGATTAGGAGTTTTTTAGTATATTTTATACTCATTAAGTACCTCTATGAATAGTGAATATACCATGAAATTTTGGCCTTAAAATGATTTCACTTGGATATGGTGAATGGGGTACTCTCTGTTGAAAAACTTGTAGAGAGGCCCCATGGCCCTTGATTGAATGCAAAATAGATGGAATTCTTGGGGCAAATTAGAACCGAATGATAGCTCTATTGGTTTTCCATATTCTATGACTATAAGGGATGCAATTGATAGGTATTAGATGAAGATATAGTGGTTATAGTGTAGTGCCCCTATAGAAATCTCCAACAGGGAAGCACCTCCTTGTGAAACATAATAAACTGTGTTATGGGTGGCTAAAAGGCATTTATTATTCATGGTTGTATGAATATAAACCTTATTAAGATGTTTGGTATCAAATAAAATCATAAAACAAAACAAAACATTAGCATAAGCATAAGCAAGACTTAAGACTACTTGAAATTGTGAACCTCAAAGGGCATAGGTTAGCCAACCAATTAGACATGTGATGGATGTTAAACCATATAACTATTGGCAATAAAATAGACTTTAAAATTTCTAGAAATGGAGTTCAGGCATCAGTACTTGAGCCATGGTGGCTTTTCCATGCTGGAACAAGCATTTGGATAATTATGGAGGTGGTTGGAATGATGGCTAGAATTATGAAAGTGTTAAATGTGAAACAAGGTTTCTGCTCAAATTTTTATATAAACCATACTAAAACTTGTACCAAATTGACTCATAAAATGAATCAAAAAGTTACTAAAACTTATCATGGATGATTTGGGAAACAAATACTACTTTCAAACATGAACTCTTCCAAGGTTCATGCATTATTCTCAAGGTTAAAGGGGGTTAAAGGTGTAGTGAATGAACATTGTTCTTGTAGAAAACCAGCATGATTGCCATGTGCTATACCTAAATGTTGGGAACTGAAACTACTTAAAAATAGTAGCTAACAAATATTCTATGAATGGTGTGTACCCATGTTTCTAATTGAAACTCCCTCAATTTGGTTTATGTTTCAGCCCATGGCTGTAGGTACTTGAGGGTGACCCAACTTATGTGGAGAGAGGGAGAGAGAGAGAGAGGGTGTTAGAAGCTTACTCTCCTTTCAATAAGACTTAATGGCCATTCCTAGACCTTATTTGATTTTTAAATTAGGAGAATGTTTCTAAGACTAATAATAACCTATAGTACACATGGTTGGTGAGTGGGAATCTTAGATCTTTAAATTCACCCACTTTGATTTGAAACATGCCCTATCTAAGAGGACATGTTGACACCGTAAACAAGTCCATGGAACTTGTTGTTTCCTGCCTTGTTTGTACTTCATCAACTAAGTTGAAACTCACCTTTATCTCATAAATAACACCCAAAAACAATAGGTTTAACAAAACAATCCATCCTGTATTCAAGTTCAACTTACACCTTCGAATTACAAGAATATTCTAACCAATGATTGCTTTGAAAAACCATTACTAAGAAGAATATTTGGTTACCATCTAGGTGACTCATTTAAGTGTAGGAAATCCTAATAGCCTAGGGATTATAAATATGAGGGGAAATATGAAGGAAACATTAAAGGATCATTAGGTTCTTCAAAACTTAATGAAATTGAAAAACAATAACATAAAGGAAATTAATAACTTTAATGCTCATACAAGGAAGATATATGACTATACCTAGAAATGGCATCAATTACTTTGAACTATGCTTTTGCATTGATGTTTTATGCAAGCACTCTATGAGTAGCTATAAGCCATGATGGATATGGATTTATTGATGTTTTAGGTAGGTTCTCTACAAGTAGTCATAATCCCTAGGGATATGATTTTCATCAATTCTTTAGGCATGCACTCTATGAGAAACTTTAAGCCTTGGTGGATATTCTTTTGTTGATGGTTTAGGCAGGTGCTTCCTAAGTAGCTATAAGTCTTGGTGATGCAATTTTGGTCACTGTTTTGGCAGGTGCTCTACAAGCACAGTAATTTTAAGGCATGCACACTTGGGGCAGTAGTAAGACTTGGAGGCATACATTCTTGGGGCAATAGTAAGACTTCTAGACAAGCATGCCTAGAGTGGCAGTAAGACCAAAGTCCAGTGTACGACATCCCGCTATAAGTCCAGAAGGCTCTACACTAGGAGGTACAGTTGGCCATTTACCTCTGATATTGACACCAACCCTTCGATGGAGACAGTGAGCAATAGGAGTAGTACTCATGGGGAACTACTCTAAGGTAACTAGGAGGCCCCATGAGGTCTAACACCTTTTAGACCATGTAGTATCCATGAGTGGAAATAGAGGTTGCAAAAATCTTATGGAGCGATGGTAGGCCCTATGAACATAGAAGCCTGGGTATGGATATTTGGGGCATGTTGGACATGCTGGTCACTCTCTAAAGTCTAGACCTAAGTCCTTGATTGTAGGATTGTATGACATTCTTGATGTCCATGATGGTAGGACTGTATGCCATTATGGTTTTGATCTATTAGTTTTCCACTATGACGAGGATATTGATTTCATATTTGAAGGTAGATTGTACACATGATCTACTGGATTACTAATGTTTATTGAGTCTATGATTTATTAATTGTTATTTTATGCATGACTTTGGTTTGATAGTCTTTTCATGTGATTTGCTTCATGCATATTCTCACTTCATTTTACGATTGATTTGGGTGACTTGTGAAACAAAACATAAGTTATGGCTATCTCAGGCCTACTTACTTAGCTAATTATGCTTATATCTATATATTATGGTACTAGCTAGTATATTTTCGTTGCGCCGGCTTGTATTATCTTTCTTCCTTGTGAGTGGTTGATATGCCCACGCCCTACAAGCAACATTTTTTCTGGTGACGTTGTAGGGGAACTGAGCATGAAGGATAAGGGAAAGGCAAAAGCTTCAAGCTCATCTTAGATGTATAATGTAGATTCCTTTTTTCAGCTTATTTGAAAGATTCTATGTATAAGGACTCATTTTGGGTTGTATATAACTTACTTTATTAATACTTGAATAGTTGTAGACTTTCAATGGACTGCTTGTATGTATTGATAGTTGTGTGATTTTACTTGTAGCCAGTATTGATCCTATGCCATCTAGTTCAAATCACATTCAGGTTAGATCATTATTTTTATCATATGAGGAGGTTTCATGGGTAAGATTTTGTTTGAAGTTGGAGTATTTCACAAAATACTTACATATTATCACTATAACGAATTTTCAAAAAATGAGGAAATTCCTACTAATTTTCAAATAAATAAATTAAATATTTCACAATATTGAGATATTACATTTTTTGGTATCAGATCCCATGCCACACAGTTCACAACTTGAATCACTTGAAGGATTGCAACTGTGAACACTTAATAAAACTAAGTCCTAGACTTAGGTAGATATCTTGGTAAGAATTATTGGCCTAGTAGATCTATTGGTGAAGAATCTCATGGAATTTTGGTTGATTTTAGATGCCTCCTGTATGATGTAGTATGGGTCTTCCATCTGCACTAAATAGTTAGGTAGTAGGTGGGGCTCAGGGTAGCAGTAGAGCTTAGGGTGACAAGAATGATGAGATCATTGAACTTCTCTTATGGAGGATGAGGCAGAGGTTGCATGATCCAATAGGTGCAAGAGGTGCTGATGGGGTTATGGATGTAGTGGAGGATGAGTGTCTCATAAAGGACAACCTACTTGAGATATTTAGGAGGTTCGTTCCTAAGTTCTCACCTAAGGATAGGCTAGGGGCAGTTGAGACATCATTATTTGATGTCAAGTGGATATTCAAGGCAATGTCAAGGCTAGAGGATTCCCAAATTGCAGTGACTACATTTGTACTAAAGGGCTAGGCAGCCCTATGGCAGTTGACTGCTTGGAGGAGCTTCTTCAAGGTTGGAGATGTTATTTCTTGGTAGAACTTTAAGGTGGTCATCACTAATAGGTTCTTCTGTATGTATAGGAGAGTTTGAAATTAGAGTTCATGACTCTTGAGTAGGGTATGAGAACTGTAGCTCAATATGAGACAGAGTTTTCACAACTACATAGATTTGTTCCAGAAGTGGTTTTTTAGAGTAGAAGGAAGCCCAAAAAACTTTGACCTAAAGTGCCAAATTGTGACATCACAACCTACTTCAATAGTCAGGGCTGTGGAGCTTACCTCTATACTTGAGAGGGAGCTGAGGGATCCAGTAGAGGAAAGGGAAAATTTATCGGCCCTAAGCTAGCAATTGGAGGCATTAGGAAGATGCAATTTGCTATTAGGAGGACAATGTCATGACCGACCACTCCAGTAGTGGATTAGGCCAAAGGTAGAAATGGTGACAAGGGGTTGTGCTAGAGATGTTAGCAGTGCCACCAACGTTGACCTTGCGTGGGATTACCTATCAAGTGTTTTGTGTGCAGCCAATAGGGCAACTCTGCATAAGAGTGTCATAGGGTTTGGAGAACTAGGATAGGGTTAGGCACCATGGAAGGATTAGCACCCAAGAGTTAGGGGCAAGTTTTTATAGTTACTATTGACCAGGCTAACGTGTCCAACCCCATCGTGGAAGGTACTCATCTAGTTGCTAATGAATATGCTATTATACTTATTGATTCGAGATCTACTCATTCCTTTATATCTAGATGTTTTACTTCATGTTTGCAAATATCTTTGAGTACATTGAGTCTTCTATTAGAGGTCAGTACTATAGTGTGTGAACCAATTGTGGTTCATGAGGTCGTTCAAGATGTGCTAGTGATTGTCTTGGGTAAGAGGCTATGTGCAAACCTGATTGTGTTAGGCATGGCAGACTTTAACATCATACTAGGCATGGATTGGTTGGATAAGCATGGAGCTCTAATTGATTGTAGGAAGAAATACAACACTATATGCCCTAGATGGAGAGTCACTATTCCTTCAAGAGAAATTGGATACTTCTGGTGCAAGTATCATTTCGGCTAATAGAGCAACATGACTTTTGTCTAGTCAATGTCAGGCTTATCTAGCCTATGTGGAGACTTAGGAGTAGCAGATACCCTTCATTGAGGAGATTTATGTTTTAGACAAGTACAGGGATGCATTCCTAAAAAAGTTACTTGATTTTATGCCTAAGAGGGAGATGGAGTTCACCATTGAGTTGTTGCCTAGAGTGATTCCTATCAAAGCTTAAGGAGTTGAAGGTACATTTACAGGAGCTACTGAATCAGTGTTATATGGACCCTAGTGTTTTGTGATAGGGAGCTCTAGTCCTATATATGAAGAAGAAGGATGGTCTTTATGGCTATGTGTGGATTACAGGGCACTAAACAGGTCCATGGTTTCATTGATGATCTTTTTGACCAGTTACAATTATTTAAAGTCTTTTCTAGGGATGATTTGAGGATTGGGTACCATCATTTGAGGATACAGGACGAGGACATCCCTAAAACAATGTTCAGGACTTAGTATGGTCATTATGAGTTTCTAGTAATTCCATTTTGGTTGATGAATTTGCCTGCAACATTCATGGACTTGATGAACATGGTGTTCAAAGACTTTGTGGAGAAGTTTATGATCATGTTTGTTGATGATATCCTCATCTACTCTAGCATTGTGGAGGAATATCATGAGCACTTGAGGGTTATCTTAGGCACTTTACAAGAACATTAGTTGTATGTAAAATTCTCAAAGTGCAAATTCTAGTTGGATTAGGCTCACTTCCTTGGACACAACATATCAAAGGATGGGGTTGCCATTGATTAACAAGAGGTTGAGGTAGTAGCTAGTTGGGAAAGGCCCAAGACTATGACTGAGGTGCATAGTTTTCGACGTCTGGCAGGGCACTCTAGGTGGTTTATCAAGGGATTCTCCCATACTCTACATCTTTTGACTGCCTTAACTAAGAAGGACCAGAAGTTTGTTTGGACTAAGGACTATGAGAGGAGCTTCCAAGAGGAAAAGGAGAGGCACTGGGTAGAGTACTTGAAGGACATTGCCTTCACTATATGGTGTATGTCTTACTTTACCTGTAAGCACATGAATCTATTATAGTAGATGCACGTGAGTAAGGTCGATCCCATGAGGAATGCCACGGTTTTGTATTAGGTGGACCTTTATTTAAACCAATTAAACTAGCCAAAGAAACCTAATTTTTTTACCCTAAACTAAGTAGTGAATTAACATGGAAACATGACATAAATTAGAAACATGGGATATATTAAATAAGAATAAATTTGAAAACCTTCCTAAAAAGACACTTTCTAAAAATAACACTTTCCTCAAACTACAATTAAAAACATTCCTAAATATTGAAATTAGAAGCTTTCTAAAACCATTCTAAAGATGAAATAAACTTAAACAACAACTAAGCACCTAAATATAGAATAGGCTAAACTCAAGAACATGCAAAACTAAGGAATACAATGTAAAAGAATGCGCATGAAATAAAGTGGAATGAATGGAACCTAAGTAAACTTAAGATGCATGAATTGATATGTGTATCGTATGAGTGAACCCTAACCTCATGCTATTTCTGTTCTAACAATGTAAAACATAAACTATATTCCAAAATGTTTGCAAGAACTAAATAAGATATGCATTAATCTATGATGCAATTTAAGATAACACGGAATGCCCGAACTAAAGAATTATGCATATGATTCGAAGAGGGAAAACAAGTTACAAGGCATAAATAAGGGTGCACAAGAAATCTATCCTAATAGAATGCATGAAATAACTAAACTAAAGTGTATGAAAGATTAATAAAATTGATCACAAAGAACTAAAGAGAAACTTGTTGCAAGCTATCTAGAATTATGCATGGAATTAAAGTGAACTAAGGCATGAAAGATGGACTGAATGTGCACATAATTACTTGAATGTTAAGAGCATGAACTAAATAAGTAAGCATGGTATATAGTCAAGAATCAACCAACTTTAAGCATTAGCAACCAGCATGGAAAGTTAAGCACAAAACATAAACTTTATTGAATTGTTTCTCATACAAAATAGTGCATACATACATGTAATGAAACAAAGAATGGTGCACACTCTTCCAATGAGAAAATTTCAATCCGAAACACCCTTAATCTCACCTACTGATCCACAACAAACTTCCCAAGTATCATGCATGTAAACCAAAAGTGAATACTAAAGAATAATAGCAAATAAGTTGGGAATGAATTCACCAATATGCATATCTAGAATAAGGAGAGAACAAGAGGGTATAAGGAAAGGAAAACAAGGTGATCCAAGGAAACTTTTCTCTTAGCTTTCACTACAAGAGAGAAGAGACCTTAGGTCTAGAAGAAGTAAACAAGAAAGTGTATCAAAAGTGATGCAAAATTGAAGAGAAAGCAAGGATGGATATTGTGCATGAAATTAGAACAAAAACACAAGTAGAAACAACAATGAAAACAAGGGAAATAAAATCTGGAGCTAACCTTGAACAAATTGAAAACCATAGAGCAAACAAGCTGAAATAGGCATGGAGAGCTTGGAAAGAAAGGCTAGCCTTTGGAGAATGGATTGAAACATAATGAAGGGGGAAGATGGTCTTCTTATGAGGGGGCATTCTCCTCTTCTCCAAAAGTTTTTCACATGGAAACCCTCTCAACCTTTATATGGGTTGGACACTTTCTGGTCTGCATGGATTGTGTTTCTAGGGTGGAGAAAGAAGACATGGTTATGAAGGATAGGATAACTTAAGAAGTTATATTTAGAAAGTGGGGATCTACGAATTCTAAGGAAAAAGTCATTGATGCGGATCATAGGCAACCCTTGGATGAGGAGTGGTAGGTGGAGATGATGTGCGTATGTGAATGGAAAGTAAGATGAGGAGGGAATCTAGGGCAACCAACTAAGACTAAGATGGCATCTAAGAGGGGAATAAGGTGGGAGAAGGTGGGAGATGCCTACTTTTTAGAGTAGGGCATCTTCCACTTTGTTGAAGTTGTGGAGGACTTAGAGAATTTGAAAGAGAGGGAGATGAGGATAGAGGGACAGAAAAAGAAAGAAAGAGATGAGGATGAAGAGGAGAAATAGAAAGTTTGTTGATTGGTTGGCTCAAAGAGAATTTAGGAAAGTGGGAGGCACCACCTTCTTAGGAAGATGCATCTCCCACTTGTAGAAATCATGGAAATAACTTGGAGTGAAGTGGAGAGAGAGAGAAAAAGATGGGGAAAAAGGAAAAGACTAAAAGAGAATTTAGGAAGGTGGGAGGCACCACCTTCTTAGGAAGATGCATCTCCCACTTGTAGAAATCATGGGAATGACTTGAAGTGAGGTGGAGAGAGAGAGAAAAAGATGGGGAAAAAAGGAAACAAGAAGGGTTTTTCCCATTGGTCAACATGCATGCTTACTTGTTTTGACTTTAACCCCAAATATCTCTTAATTATCCTCTTAAAACTGCACTTTTTATTTTAAGATAATTGAGTGAAATTTTCCTCCAATAGTATCACTTCATGTAACTTGGCTTAAGTGGCTTTGATGGCTTGTTTTGAGGGCTCATTTGGATTGGCTTCATGGCTCACATCATTGGTTTTGATGGCTTGGCTTGTTACCTTCTCTCATGACTTATGTGGCTAAGGTGGTTTGAATGGTTCCCATACAAAGGTGGTGGAAATACATGGCTTCTGCATGGGACCATTTGAAGCACCTTTAGCTCTTCCAATTTCACCACTTTCTTTCTCTAAAGGTAATATTGGAACTTGATCACACTTTGGATTGACAACATGTAGGCTAGGTTTTCTTCGGTTTCCTAGTTACATTAGGAAACCTCATGCATTATTCAAATTCTTATCGTGATCAATCTCGGTTGTTGGCTTATTATCTTGATTCCTTGAAGAGGTCAAACCATAATTAAATCATAGAAAAAGTATTATTATTCATATACATACTCCAAATTAGTCTCTGAACCTGCAAAATATTAATCTTTTGAATTATTAGGTCAGAAATGCATGTGTTACAAAAATTTCATAAAAACCCTAGAATTAACACTATATTTTGTAATACACGGGCTACTAATTGGGTGATTTTTATACAAAATTGGACACTCATCACACTCCATAACCAACATTTTATTAGTTCAGAGCAAAATATGCAAAAATAATGTTGTAAAATTGATACAAATTGCCACATTTGTAGGTACTCATGATTGCATTTAGCAAATGTAGTAAGCCCTTAAACCCCTACGTTACCCCTAATGGACAAGTTAGGACTATTGAGTATTTGTATTGAATATACCCACAAAATTGTCAAATTTTTTTTAATGAAAGTCCTTTATTCATATGAGAAATTTTCTCCTATTTAGCTCATACTAAATATTTAACTTTAGCTTGCTAATAAAGATAAAAAAAGGGGTTCAAAATATTACTCTTATGCTAAAGATATCCCATTATTTCTTTAAACTTTGGTGGGTATGTGATATATCTAATATATAATTAGCACTTTCAAAGTCAAACATAACTTAATTATCGTCCAAATGTATGCTTTGACTTCAATTCTCATAGGATATACTTGTCACTCAAAAAGAAGTCACTTAGATGTGGCTACAAATCTCTCATTAATATGTGAGTAGAGTGTTGTTCATGAAGTCCAAAAGTCTCACATATTTCATACAAATGAATGATAACTTAGAAAGAATGATAATAGTCACATGAAAGGACATCAACAATTAAGAATGCTACACTTTACCAAATTCTCTACTTGTTCATAACCGTATCCATGCCATACTTTTCCTAATATCAAGTTAGGACTTCCACTGAGACAAAACATAGGCTTAGGTAAGGGTTTATCAAAAGAATGAGTATAAAGGTAGCAAAGATTATCTGAAAAATATGTAAAGGTCTTCTATCAGTGTATTTACATCTTCTCCATTCTTCCTCATAAAAGTGAACATTCTTCTTTTTCTTTTCATTGTCACTTGACTATATATATATATATATATCCTTTTTGAAAATTTACTTCTTTTTATCATTTTTTGTGTCCATACATTTTACAAAGATGTTCTTCAATCCTCTCTACATATTTCCAAAACAAATGAGTAATGGATATATTATAGGGGTTTAATATAGGTGAAGGTTGTTTGGCTAACAAAGAAAGGTTCTTTTTAAAGATTCAATGGGACTAACTAGTGGAAAATAATAAAGGGAAGGCTAAGGCTTTGGGTTGAACAAGGATGGCTCTATCATTTCCTATGATTCATATGACTTAAAAGTGACCATAAACTTGAGAGATAAATGGTATGGTCTTTTGTGATTCCTCAATAGTTGACCAAGATGAAGAATAATAAGACCAACTAGGACCTAATGTCCATTGAAGAAAATTTTGAATTTACGTATGGCCCTTAGGAAAGGAAGAATGACACAAAACTCACTTGGTTATAAGTCTACACAAATCTTCTTCAAGATCTCCAAGTTATATTTTCTCTTACAAAAAGAATAAAATAATGAACTAATTGTATGCAACTCTATTAATAAGATAAAGTTCAAAAGATAGCTAAATATTCAAAAATTTTGAATTCTTATTTTTTATAAACAAGATTATAAATTTTGAATTTTTTTTTCAAAAATACAAGAAAAACGTGGAAATCTCATGCATATCTATGCCCCTAATCTCAACTAAACATTGTCCTCAGTGTTTTGAAATATATGACACCTATATGATGAATAGGTAATGCAAAATAATGAGACTTTCTAAAAATATCATGGGTTGCCTCCTAATGACCACTAAGTTTTACATCTTTAGCCAGATATATCCTATAACTAATCTAACTTTCTAAACCTAATGATGAAATGGGAAAATCTTTTATGCTACTTCAGAATCTCATGGTAGTCTATATATTGTCTCCACCTTGAAATTTTTTGTGGTGATAATAATATGACATAATAGACTACCAAAATTTCATATTCAATGGGACCACATTAGAATTAATGATTTATCATTTTTAGAATTTCACTGTAGTGAATATAATTCTTCCACTACAAAATATGATGTGGTAGTATCACGAGAGCATAAAATTCGACCATGAAATTTGTTGGACAATATTGAAATGAATGGTCCCCTTTAAGAACAAATTGAGAGATAATAAGGCTTGTAACAATTAGTATATGGTTTTACTCTTTCTTCCTTACATTTTTCTAAAACTATGACATAAGCAACCTATATAATACCCTAAACATGTGTTCTTGATTTAATGGCAGTAGGGTGAGGCTAAAACCCTTAATGTCTTTTAATGTGTGCGCTAGAGTTGTACAATGTAGGGTCAGTATATCAATGGAATCCTTTTATTCCTATTTTGTCAACACAAGTAAGCTTTTAGATGGGCCTATATTATTATCTTATGATTGTTCAAATAAGGTTTGTAGGTCCCAATTGAACTCGTCTTCTACATTGCATGGTTCAATTTCAATTTCAGGAATTGTGGGGGTTTCTACTCTACCTAGCCATTGAGAAGTGTCCATTAATAGTGTAGCATCTAATAAATCATTTACTACATCAATGGATTTGTCTTCATCAAATTCATAAAAATGTGTAAGATAAGACTTGAGTGGATATGGGTTGAAGGTTTGCAAGGATAGTTGGGGACTTTATGGATCAGAATAATCATAAGATATTTCTATCCCAGTATCAGTATAAATGGTCAAGGGTGGTGAAAAACTATGTGGATTAGAAGCAATTGATGGTAATTACCACATGGAAATTCATTCATGGTTTTTCTCACTCTCCTCCCTTATTTGTTTCATTTCCTCATCTTAAATTTTAACAATAATAAGATTTCGATCTAATATTTTATTAAGTCATTTTATACTTTCTAGCTTCTAAATCTCTTCTAATGATTGTTCCTTCTATTGTAAATGAAATGACTCATATGGTTAGTATTGCTATGGCATTGGGGTACTGAAAAAGGGCTGAGCAGGTTGAACTCATGATGGTTGTCCCTGATAGTCTGGATAGTTCTAATAGGGTGGACCAGGGTGAGACCATGATGATTTTTCCTGATATTGATTTTCTTGAGACCGTAGTTGTTCATGATGCCTAATCAATCCATTATAGTTTTGATAGTTTGTCTCAGGATAATTGTTATTGGTGAGGTGTGTAAATGTAGTAAGTGCATCCATTGGCTCTTAATAATATTCATTATAGTCGGAGCTCGATGGCCATGAAGTAGTGGGATATTGTGGAATAGAATAGGTGTAAAAATTGTCATACTAAGGCTACTAATATGACTTAGTATCTTGCCTAAAAGCATTGAACTTATTCATCAGACTTTCCATCATCTCCATTGTAACAACAATTCTATCAAACTTATAGGACAAATCAGGAGTATCTCTTGTGTCTATCTGGTACATATCCTCATAATGTAATGGATTAGGAGTGAAATAGTATGACAGTGGTGGTAGACTATCCCCTTGATATGCAATGAAACAAATCATTGTATACAACAAATGAATACTTCTCTTTTTTTTTATGTGAAATTAATGAAAACCCTAACTATATGATGCAACCAAAATGCTACTCCTAAATCTAAGTGATGCGCAACCAAATCCTAATAGTTTAGTCATGAGCTGAATTAATGACATTTGATAATGCGTAAGGTGGCAGCTTTTAGACCTAAATCTAGGCAGCCCCTTATTATCCAGACTCGACTATTGCTTACCAGTTAGGTTCTGCTCTAAAGTGGTTAATATAATTCTCATGTTGGGAGGCTTTTAGACCTCCACCAATAACAATGAAAGGCTTGGGAAAATCACTTGGATTTTGAATACCCACTATAACCACAGAGTTTAGAAGCCACTAGAGTGACAATAGATCTAACCCTTTAAAAAGGTTCCTACAAACTTGATAACCCTAAATCTCTTGCTACTGGATTTTAAATTACATTCAAGGGTAGGGATTGCAAATATATATGGAATACGATTGTGATCCATTCCACGGTAAAGCATTTAAATGTGCTATGCAATACAAGAAAGCAAACTAATGCCTACCTATATGCTATTTAACAAAGGGTCAAGCGCCTTAATAGATGAGACAATATAACCAAATAGCCTATGGCTGGGTTATCGATGAGCTTAGGCTAACCTTTTTTAAATAGGTGCACAACTAATGCAATAATCCTAAATAAAATACAACAATAGTCATGAATGATCCTATTCTATATGAGTTATACTGCCATCAAAGATGTAAATTATACTAAACACAATTATACTAGAAAAATAAAAACAAAGTAAGTGATACTTACAGTGGTGGTTTTAATGATGATCAAGTGTGGACCAACATACCCCACAATTGCCTTGTATTAATATAATGCATTTAAAATTGAATAATAAAGTACAAAATGTAATGGGCCACACTACAAGTTTCACTCAAAAGCCTAATTTAATGTGATGAAACTTTGGCCCATAGGATCACTGCTGCTCCTTTGCCAATTTCCCCTTACACAAAATCAAACAAAATATGATCAATTTGTGAGCAATTGGAAATGAATTAAAAAATGATGTAAAATCCTAATCTAATGCTACCTAAACCTATACTAGAGAAAAATAATATATATTATGATCCAACCACAAATTTGTTACGATTCCTCCTCAATGGCACTAAAAACTTGGTGCATGTTTTACTTTACTTGCAAGCTCATGAATCTATTGTGGTAGATGCACACGTGTGAGGTTGATCACACGAGGAATCTAACAGTTTTATATTAGGTGGACCTTCATTTAAACTATTTAACCTAGTGAAAGAAAGTTGATTTTTTACCCTAAACTAAGAAGTGAATTAATATGGAAACATGACATAAATTAGAAACATGGAATATGGAAATATGCTAAATCAAGCATGCATAAAATTGGAAACTTTCCTAAATACACACTTTCTAAAAATAACGCATTCCTCAAACTACAATTAGAAACTTTCCTAAAAATTCAAATTAGAAGATTACTAAAACTATCTTAAAGATGCAATAAACTTAAACAACAACTAAACATTAAAATATGGAATAAGCTAATCTAGAAAACATGCAAAACTAAGGAATACAATGCAAAAGAATGCTCGTGAAATAAGGTGGGATGAATGGAACCTACGTAAACTTAAGATGCACAAATTGAAATGTGTATGGTATGTATGAATCCTAACCTTATGCTATTGCTGTCCAATCAAAGTAAAACATAAACTACAATACAAAATGGGTGTCAAGAACTAAACAATATATGCACTAATCTATGATGCAACTTAAGTTAACATGGAATTCTTGAACTTACAAATTAGTCATATGAGTCTAAGAGGGAAACTAGCTAAATGGAATAAAGAAGGTTGCAAATGAAATATATTCTAATGTAATACACGAAATAACCAAACTAAATTTTATAAGAGATACATGAACTATGAGCATAAAGAACTAAAGAGAAACTTGTTGCAAGCTAATCTAGAATTATGCAAGGATTAAAGTGAACTAAGGCATGGAAGATGGGCTGAATATTGAGCATAACTACTTGAATGTTAGGTGCTTGAATTAAGTAAGAAAGTATGGTATACAATAAAGAATCAACCAACTTCAAGCATTAGCAACCAGCATGGAAAGATAATCATAAAACATAAAATTTATGAAATTGTTTCACATACAAAATAGTGTGCATATACATGTAATAAAACAAATAATGGTGCATAATTTTCCAATGAGAAAATCTCAATCCAAAACACCTTCAATCTCAACTATTGATCCAGAACAAACTTCCCAATGTATCATGCATGTAAACGAAAAGAGAATACTTAATAATTGTAGCAAGAAATTTGGGAATGAATTCACCAATGTATAGATCTAGAATAAGGCAAGAACAAGAGGGTATAAGGAGGGGAAAACAAGGTGATTCAAGGAAACTTTTCTCCTGATTATCACTTCTAGAGAGAAGAGATCATAGGTTTAGAAAAAATAAACAGGAAAGACTAGCAAAAGAGATGCAAAACTTAAGAGAAAACAAGGATGGATATTGTGCATGAAACTAGAACCAAAACACAAGTAGCAATGACAATGAAGGCAAGACAAATAAAGCAAGAGCCAACCTTGAACAAACTAAAAACAACATAGCATACAATATGAAATAGGCATGGAGAGCTTGGAAAGAATGTTTGCCTATTGGAGAGTGCATTGAAACTTAGGGAGTGGGAAGATGGGAGATGCCTACTCCTTTGGAGGGAACATTCACCCGTTCTCCAAAATTCCTTCACATTGTAAACCTCCCAATCTTTATATAGGCTGAGCAATTTCTAATCTAGATGGATTATGATTCTAGGGTGGGGAAAGAAGACATGGTTTTGAAGGCTAGGATAACTTAGGAAGTTATAATTAGAAAGTGGGAATCTAAGGTCTCTAAGGAAAAAATTGTAACCCATTTTATGATTTGGATTAGGATTTAGGATGGACCATAGGCAACCCTTGGATGAGGAGTGGATAGTGGAGTTGATGAAGAGATGTGAATGGAAAGTAAGATATTGAGGGAAACTAGAGCATCCAACTAAGACAACTAAGATGGCATCTAAGAGGGGAATAAGGTGGGACTAGGTAGGAGACACCTACATTTTATGGTAGGGCATATTTCACTCTCTGCATGTCATGGTGGACTTAGAGAATGAGAAAGAAAGGGAGACATGGATGGAGAGAGAGAGAGAGAGAGAGAGAGAGAGAGAGAGAGAGAGAGATAAGGAGGAAGAGGAGAAATACAAAGTGTGTTGGTTGGTTGATCTAGGGGGAATTTAGGAAGGTCGGAGGTCGCACCATCTTAGGAAAATAGATGGGAAAAAATTTCTAGTTTAGGTTATGCATTATAGATTAAAATTGCATTAGTTGTTAGTATAAAAGCATATAGAATGAATACATTCGATGTATGTTGCATTTTTAGGATTGCATTAGTTTGTTATTTTTATTGCATTTTAGGGTATGTTTAACGGCTTTAAGTTGATTATATGTTCACTAATTTTCCATGGACTGGAAAAATTAATTAGTAAGGACATCCAACCCCACAAGATCAAGGGTGGATTTCATCACCACCACTTGGGCCACTTTGGATAATCACCACAAGCACGTAACCTGACCTTCAAAATTAATTAAAATTATTTAGAAGAGACCTATAGGGCCCACCACGTGGTCATAGGACCCTCTTGGAAGGAAGTAACCTATTGCCACTCCAGTGGCCCCAATTTAACTAATTACGCTAGTTTCTAAATGACTAGCTTTGCTAGCACATTCTATGACTTAAACTACCTACGGCTAGTTGTGGAGGGTGTGTAGTGGTTGGTTTGGTAGGATCTAACTAGTAAGTAGTGGGGCAAGTCTGAAAGAGAGGAGGAGCATTAGATTAGGCTAATCTACAAGCTTTTCCCCCACACTATTCTAAGATAATCAAATTGTCTACATGCTAGCCTTAAGGGTGTTTGACTTTTTGTGCGCTATCATTAGCAATTAGGTTGCATTGGTTAGGTAGTTAAAAAACAAAATAAAACAAAATAAAAAATAAAAATAGAAAAATAAAGAAGGAAGTACTCATTCATTGTATACAATGATTTATTTTGTTGTATATAAAGATTGATTACAATGACTTATCAAGAAGGGGATAGATAAAGGATGACTCGTACAAGGGATAGGTTATTTGCCTCAAAGCAAGATACTTAGTCATATTCAGAACCACAGTATAACAATTACTATGCTTATCTTGAACCACAGTATCCCAATTCCACTCGGCCATATGGCTCTGCATATAATGATTATTATCAGAAGCCAATGGATGCATCTCATGCATTCACAGAACCTAGCAGTAATTACTATCCTGAGACAAATTACCAAGATTATCATGGATGGGCTAGGCATCATGAACAATCATGGTCTCAAGATTATCAACTATCTCAAGAAGAACTAGCATGGCCATACCCTAATCAACCCTACCAATCATGGTTCCAACCTGATCAATCCTTTCCTAGTACTCCAATGACACATGTGCCCTTTGAGTCGAAGTCATCATCACGGAAGGAAGACACATTCGACGAGACCCTTGGGTTATTAGTAGAATCGACCAAGCAAGTTCATGAAGGGATGGGTCAATTACATGCTACATTAATGGAATGGTTTAGAGAATTTGAGCCAAATGAGAATAAGAATGAACCATCTATTAATGAGGATACGATAGAAAATTCATGTGATCATTCTGAAAAACATAGTCCCCTACCATCCATACAAACCTACAATACAGATATTGTGACGACCTGGGTTTTCAAATAAAATTTTAAATACAAACTAATTTCTAATGCAGGATCAATCCAACTTGAAATAATTTTTGTAAAATAGTGCAATGCAGTGGAAAATCTTTTCTTTCAAATTCACTTTGAAAAGCCCCGAGTGTCATTTTTCTTCTATAAAAAACAAGGATTCTCAGTGAAATGATTGCTCATTTCTACTAAAAATCCAGCAAAGTTTCCTCTATTTTTCGGACATATGACCTTTAACGGATGTCATTGCGAAGTACCAGATAAACATTGTTGGCAATTTTAAAATATAAATGGAGACTCTGTCTCCTTTTCATACATCTAATAAAACAAAGACATTTACCTCAACACAACACACCTAGAACCTCCACAGTGCAACCTAGTTACATAAGTCTTGCAAATTCCCATAATAACGTACAGTGCAGTCTCATTTTCATTTCTAATACAACAACTTCAATTCAAAGACCAATTCTTACCTGTCCTCTTCCCAAGCTTCTATTGGCGCACTCCTGTCAGTAAGCAGCTCCTATTCCATGGGTGTCCTTTGTTTTACGATACTGTCAACATGCCATACCTGCTACTATTCTCTTTATCTGAGGCATTGCAAACCATAGCAATGCCTCAGCAAGCAATCACTTGTGTAGGTGGAATAAGACACAATGTTTTATATAAACAGAATTCATGATAATTATATATAAATCAATTTAGGCATGCTGAATTATGCAAACAACAATTTAACTTGAAATCATTTAACATTTATCAGAATCATGAATCTATGCCAAGATGGAAGCAATACTCATGCATTAGTATAAAACACATTTGAAATGCAAATTATGTAGTGACATGTCAAACATACAACTCATTTACATTTTCCTGATAGCAGTCTTACGAGCCATTTCACATATCAAATACCAACGCGTTGTTGTGTGTATGAAGTATAGAGCAAACAATATTATCCTCTTTGGCACAGTGAGTCGGTGTAATGGGTTAAACCCAAAGACACACCTCAAGGCTTTACTCCTGAGAGATTGGTAGCTCGTCCAGCCAAGAACTGGTAGTTCGTCCATCCTGAAGGCCCGCCCACATCATAACAATTTCGTGGCCAGCCCACATCATAATGACTTCGTGGCCTGCCCACATCATAATGACCCCTCTCACTCATACGAGCCATTTCACAATTTCCTAATATCAGTCTTACATTTCTCTCACATGGTTCACAATAATGTATAGTTTATGTATAATAGTTTAATCATAATTCAAATTCAGCATGCACATTCATCTTATCATTTGTATAAACCAAAAAGATTCATTTCAATGCTTGAAATTCATACACACATGCATATATAGCAAAAATCGTAGCAATCTTAAGTCCACCTACCTCAATTGGAGATCTTCTAATTCATTAACGCGAGTACTTCATTCCGTTCACGTAGGCGCTCCCTATCAGTCACCTTTGTAACAATACAAACACATGTTTAGTTATACAATTGTAGGACTTCTCCTAACTTTCCGAACACTAGTTGGCATAAGGCAAAGTGACAGTGTTCATTATTGTGCAAAAGGCGTTTCATTAGCTATTGGTTGATAGCTAATTTAATGGCAAACAATTATTGGATTTCCAATCCACGCTATTGGCCCTGGATTGGCTATTCACTACTCTTCTTAAGTGACTGCAAGTCACTATCACTATTCAGTGATCTTAGTCCTTGATTCCTATCCATGTCAACTCCTGGATTGGAGATGGGTGTTATTTCCAATGTTATAGTCTCCAATACAACCTTTAATTGTATTCTTAAATCAGACTGATATAAGGTGCATCATGAATAGTTCATATCACTCAATTTCTTTCTGTTAGTTTATCCAAATTCCATACTTTATATCATATCTAAGCTAATTCATGGTTCAGGAATCCACCTGTGACCTCTAATCATTTATTCGACATCACAAGGTGTCTGGTTGAATAGCGATAGATCGGACGGCCTAGATCATCCAATCTGTTTCACTTAAAATTCATATAATTCTAGTCATCCTATCATTTTTTATGATGTAAAACTCATCTATGGTGTCTGATCGTCAATTAGACATCACAAAGTTACTGTATGAATAGTACCCGATCAGACAATTGAGATTGTCTGATCAGTTTTCAGCCTAGATTGACAATCTTAGTTAGGTTTGGCTAACATTAGGCACCTAATTACCTATCCCTAAGTTTTGATTTGAAAATGGACGACTAGATCGTCCCTAAACTTAGATTGAGTGTAAAATCGTATGGATTTAACCAAAAATCAAAATTCATGAATTGGGTTTTGTAGATCTCACCTTCTAGCTGCATTTTTGTGCATTTTCCACCGTTTGATGGGCTGTATTGGTTTAGATTAGTCGCAAAACCTCTAATCTTAGCCGTGCAATGTTCCCCTTTTCAATCGACGGTCAATATCACGTTGGATCCCCCAATAACTTTTTGGGTTTTGTTCGGCTCAACGTCCTGAACAAAATGACCGATCAGATCATTGATCTGAGCCAGCGTCGTCTCTGGTGATGGCCTGAAACTCTGGCGACCTAGGAAAGCCCTTGTTTTCCTACACGCATCTCTCTCTCCTTCCTTCTTCTTCCTTTCTCTTTCTCCTTCCCCAACAGCATCTCCCTTAGCTCTCTCTCTCTCTCTCGCTGGCGCAACCTAAGGTTTCTAGGTGTGCCAATTTTCCCTTTCCTCTCTCCTTCTCTTCTCTTCTCTTCTCTTCTCTTCTCTTCTCTTCTCCTCTTCTTCTCCTCCTCCTCTCTTCTCCTTATTCTCCTTCTTCCTTATCCTCCTCTTCCCCTTCTTCTTCTCTCCTCCTCTTCCTTCCCTGGCGGGTTTCCTCTTCATCAATTTTTTTTTCTTCTTCTTTTTTTTTCTGTTGCTTTCAGGAAGATAGACCCAACGTCTATCGGGTTTGCTTAATGAGATGGGGGTGCCATTATCAAATCTGGTCCCCCCCTTCTATTTATGCTTCTTCTTTTTTGTGGGATGTTACATTCTTCCCTCGTAGGAATTTCGTCCTCGAAATTCTTTACATGTTATTTTTCAAATAATTCCAAAATATCCTCATATCCTAAGATCCACATATCATGTCAAAAATTGCTAGAATCAACATTTATAAATAGACAATTTCACATCATGTCATCTCCTCATATTTCAATTTACATATAAATCACTAAATGGTAAATCATTTCATATCAAACAACTCATAATTCAATTAGAACGCGTCATCACCACATGAACCAAACTCTCATCTAAGGGTTAATTATTTCTATACAGCTTTTGTATTATCAAAATCACCGTATCAATAAAAATCAATGCATCTCAACTCATCTATCAGTGATTCTATGCCAAGTCTATATCAAGGTGCATTAGCTTATCAATAGACAAATTAATGCCAAATCTATTATAGAGCACATTAGCACACCCATTGTCAATCATATGCTAGTCAAAACTAGTGTATCTCAACTCACCAATAGGCACTCTATGCCAATGAAAACCAATCCACAACACAATCATATTGTAAGCCCCTAGAAGCCTGCCACCTAGGAACTTTGATACCTACAAGCGTTTGAGTGCCTCTCATACACGCCCTTATCGGCTACTCACAAGTATAGATCGTAAGTCAAATTCTAATTTCCCATAAGAGAATAATCTCACATAATATCATACATCACTGATATCCTAGTGAAACTGAATTACTTGACGCTAGTAGTTCATAAGATTAAGGAACTATGAACCTCAATCACCAGTTCGGCTAATGCCAGCCAATCACAATCTCAATAAACTACCTCTCTATCATTCAAGGTATTGCAGTAAAGGAAATGTACTTCCTCTAACCATAACTCATGTTGTAGATGTTCGCAACAAATGACGAGTCCTTAAATGTTCTGAATTGATGCACAAGGATTCCTTGTGCTCTCCTCTGTTTATGAAGTACACAACAATACTATCTATTAACACAATCATGACTTATCCAATTAACATTTAAAGATTCACCAGTGATATCCATACATTATGTTAGTGTATTGGTTCCACCAATTAATACTATTCAGAATTCATAACATTCATAACAAGTTTTAGAAATCATCTTAAAGATGTCATACTCAGAATCCTAGCTGGTTATAACCACGCCTCCATTCAATCTCCACAAACACCATGCACCATCCTTAGTTGGTAAAATAAATCATCAATATACGATTAAGAATATCGGTTCTCTATTGAGGTACTATCAAACAAATGATAATCCATGCATAGTAATAAGGATCTATCTCTCTCCCCATGAAGAAGACTTATGCACTTTATGAAAATATACTAGGCCTGTTAAAATCCTTATTAAAAGTTCATATAGCTAGAGCTTTTCCAGCTTAGTTGGGCCATTCCATATGGAATTCTAAGTAAATAATATTATACCTGATGCCAAATCCACTTTGAAATCATTCTCTTGAGTCAATGTCATGAAAACTCCTCAGGCAAGACTACAAACTCTTGCACATCATCTTTGTACTCAGTCTGTGATAGCTAACGATCCTCCATTGTCACACAACAAGAAATAAAACTTAGCACCCTCTGAAACATACAACATTACTTTTAAGGTAGGACCAGCCAATCCATCCCAAAGATGACATCATAATTCACCATATCGAGTAGGATGAGATCATCGTTCATCATCTCTCTCTTATTTAAGTTCATAGGTGCCTCTTAAAAGTACTCATTAGCCTCCAGTAACTTTCCTGCTGAAGTCATAATACCCAATCGAAGGGATAACACATCCAGGCATGTCTAAGCAAGATGGGTCTTGGATTCAAGGAAGATCATAACATGCCCACCAACAATCTAGAAAATACTCTTCACTATCTAGTTTGAAGCGCATGCTTACCTCGATGTAATAGCAGAAACTCATCACTACTAAGGTGGGGCCATCTCTTCCTTATCCAACTATCTAACTAGTTGTTCCCTAGAATAGTCTTTAAAGAAATGCACTAACTCACTATCATTAAGCATCTAAAATATTTTCACTGCAATGACAGTTGTTGATACTATTGCCTCTATTGTGGTGTCTACTAATTCTAAGATATAACTGTTTAGGTATTTGCCCTTACAAGTAACACACCTCTTTAGCCTGTAAACTTGTTTCACATACTGTTGAGCTGCCTAATACCTCTGCTTTAAAGTAGCTAACTCTCTCTCTACATCACTCGTTACTCCTCAGGCAAACATATTGATCATTACAGACTTTCTCAAGAGCCTTCTAGATAAAGGACTCAACAATAGAGGAACACGTTCTCTCAAATGATCATCATTAGACTCCTCATAATTACAATTTTCCTCATAATTACAATTTTTCTGTCTTCACTTCCATCATTTTGTTTCCTTTAACAAATGAATTGTTTCATGGTCATCTCAGTCAAAATCAATTGCAACTCTGTCAATCTCCCAACCAATGAAGCTAATCTTTTATAATAGCCTTCGTTATTAGTAACCACAATCTCATCAATATCAGTGTTGAACGTAAATCAATTATAATCAATTCCATCTTTCTTCATTCATTTTAACTGTCTCTCCCTAGTCAATTCATCACATGATCATCTCTATTTAATAATTATTCTTATCGCTCAGAAATGCATCCATAAGAAAACTAGGATCTTATTTCATCAATTTTTCAGTGATTTCTCTCGAGTTCTCATTAATTGTAATCATTCTGATCCTTCATCATTATCCTCATACTATTATTGTTACCATAATTATTAGGTCTTTCAAAAGTCTACGCACTATCCAAGTTAGAAATTGAATGTATTCACTAAGTTTCTATATTCATGCTTTAATTCTCCACTCATCTACTTTTCTTTCGTATCATTTAGTAATCATCCTTATAAAATAGTTGTCATATCCTTTATGCATTATGCATCTTCAATTCATAATTAAAACTCTCAAGAAGCATTTAAATATGCATTTACTTCTCAATGATAATTAGCTGTCATTATTTATGTATACATAGAGAATAACTCATTTTCATTCCTTCAATAAATAATTCCTTTACATAAGTAGATCAACTGCCACTGATTTTCCTAATATCAAAATTTATCCATCGAATCTATCCTCAACATGTATAGACTAATATTGTAATTCTCTTAATTTTTCCTGAGTTCTCTTCCCTTGTGATTATTCTCTACCCTCTTTTCATAAAAATCAAAATATTATGGTGCAATAGAAATCATAGTCCTCACAGGTTTGTGCTCATTGTCAAAATTAAAACTTGGATCCTCTGAAGGTCGCCCCATGTGAATAGATCTATCTCTGATAAAGTTTTCATTTAGATATACAAGTTTTGTACTCTTATACTATTGTTCCTTACGTTAAGAATTATACTAATTTCATAAGAGTACTCATACTCATGCTAGGACTAAACATCTATTGTCTCCTTATAACTTGCCAACCCTCATGGGTTGCATATATTGTTGCTGCTGCACCAGCTAACTGGGGTTTTGCATCATGTTGGCCATGAAGTCCGTCATTTGACTCCCCTTGTCACATGGCTCAGCAGAAGGATTTGTTGTCCTCTGACTCATCCTCTTAGGTAACATTCTTCCCTTCATTACAAGGTTCTTTTTATGAGTTACTATCAAACTCATCAGTCGCAACATCTTCTTTTAAAGACTGCTTCAGACTTACTCAATGTGACTAGCTGTGAGTGGATTGAACCTGGGCTCAGATACCAACTGTGATGACCGGGGTTTTGAAATGAAATTTTAAATACAAACTAATTTCTAATGCAGGATCGATCCAACTTGAAATAATTTTTGAAAAATAGTGCAATGCAGTGGAAAATCTTTTCTTTCAAATTCACTTTGAAAAGCCCCGAGTGTCATTTTTCTTCTATCTAAATCAAGTATTCTAGGAGAAATGAATGCACATTTCTACCAAAAATCCGGCAGACCTTCCTCTGTTTTTCGGACATATGATATTTAACTCATGTCATTGCGAAGTACCTGATAAACATTGTTGATAATTTTAAAATATAAATGGAGACTCTATCTCCTTTTCATACATCTAATGAAAAAAAAAAAATAGTTTACCTCAACACAACACATCCAGAACCTCCACAGCACAACCTAGTCACATAAGTCTTGCAAATTCCCATAATTACATATAGTGCAGTCTCTTTTTCATTTCTAATATGACAACTTCAATTCAAAGACCAATTCTTACCTGTCCTCTTCCCAAGCTTCTATTGGCGCACTCCTGTCAATAAGCAGCTCCTATTCCTTGGGTGTCCTTTGTTCTACGATACTGTCAACATGCCAAACCTGCTACTATTCTCTTTATTTGAGACATTGCAAACCACAACAATGCCTCAGCAAGCAATCACTTGTGTAGGTGGAATAAGACACAATGTTTTATATAAATAGAATTCATGATAATTACATATAAATCAATTTAGCCACGCTGAATCATGCAAAAAATAATTTAATTATATTTAACTTGAAATCATTTAACATTTATCGGAATCATGAATCTATGCCAAGTTGGAAGGAATACTAATGCATTAGTACAAAACACATTTGAAATGTAAATTATGTAGTGACATGTCAAACTTACAACTCATTTACATTTTCTTGATACCAGTCTTCACTCTTACGAGCCATTTCACATATCAAATGCCACCGCATTGTTGTGTGTATTAAGTACACAGCAAACAATATTATCCTCTTTAGTGCAGTGAGTCGGCGCAATGGCTTATACCCAAAGACACACCAAACTCAAAGACACACCTCAAGGATTTACTCCTGAGAGACCGGTAGCTCGTCCAACCCGAAGGCTCCCCCACATCATAAGGACTCTGTGGCCCACCCACATCATAATGACCTCTCAGAACACATCAAACTCCCCAAACAATGGGGCTAAATCCTAGGGACTGGTAGCCCACATCATAATGACTTCGTGGCCCACCCACATCATAATGACCCCTCTCACTCATACGAGCCATTTCGTAATTTCCTGGTATCAGTCTTACATTTCTCTCACATGCTTCACAATAATGCATAGTTTATGCATAATAGTTTAATCATAATTCAAATTCAGCATGCACATTCATCTTATCTTTTGTATAAACCAAAAAGATTCATTTCAATGCTTGAAATTCATATACACATGCATATATAGCACAAATCATAGCAATCTTAATTCCACCTACCTCAATTGGAGATCTTCTAATTCATTGACGCTAGTACTTCATTCTATTCACGTAGGCGCTCCCTATCAATCACCTCTGTAACAATACAAACACATGTTTAGTTATACAATTGTAGGACTTCTCCCAACTTTCCCAACACTATTTGGCATAAGGCAAAGTGACAGTGTTCATTATTATGCAAAAGGCATTTCATTAGCTATTGGTTGAGAGCTAATTTAATGGCAAACAATTATTGGATTTCCAATCCATGCCATTGGCCCTGGATTGGCTATTCACTACTCTTCTTAAGTGACTGCAAGTCACTATCACTATTCAGTGGTCTTAACCCTTGATTCCTATCCATGTCAACTCCTGGATTGGAGCTGGGTGTTATTTCCAGTGCTATAGTCTCCAATACAACCTTTAATTATATTCTTAAATCAGACTGATATAAGGAGCATCATGAACAGTTCATATCACTCAATTTCTTTATGTTAGTTTATCGAAATTTTATACTTTATATCATATCTAAGCTAATTCATGGTTTAGGAATCCACCTGTGACCTCTAATCATTTATCCGACATCACAAGGTGTCTGGTTGAATAGTGATAGATCGAACAGCGTAGATCATCCAATCTGTTTCATTTCAAATTCATATAATTCTAGTCATTCTATTATTTTTTATGACGTAGAACTCATCTGTGGTGTCTGATCATAAATTAGACATCATGAAGTTACTGTATGAATAGTACCCGATCGGACAGGTAAGATTGTCTGATCAGTTTTCAGCCTAGATTGACAATCTTAGTTAGGTTTGGCTAACATTAGGCACCTAATTACCTATCCCTATGTTTTGATTTGAAAATGGACGACTAGATCCTTCCTAAACTTAGATCGTGTGTAAAATCGTACGAATTTATCCAAAAATCAAAATTCACAAATTGGATTTTGTAGATCTCACCTTCTAGTTGCATTTTTGTGCATTTTCCACCTTTCGATGGGCTGGATTGGTTCAAATTAGTCATGAAACCTCCAATCTTAGTCGTGCGATGTTTCCCTCTTTAATCGATGGTCAGGATCCAGTTGGATCGCCTAATAACCTTGGGGGTTTTGTTCAGCTCAATGTGCTAAACAAAATGGCCGGTCGAATTAACGATCCGAGCCATCATCATCTCCGACGATGGCCTCAAACTCCGACAACCTAGGAAAACCCTTGTTTTCCCGCACGCATCTCTCTCTCTTTCCTTCCTTCTTCTTCCTTTCTCTTTCTCCTTCCCCGACAGCTTCTCCCTTAGCTCTCTCTCTCTCTCGCTGGCGCAACCTAAGGTTTTCAAGCATGCTAGTTTTCCCTTTCCTCTCTCCTTCTCTTCTCTTCTCCTCTTCTTCTCCGCCTCCTCCTCCTCCTCTCTTCTCCTTCTTCCTTCTCCTCTTCTTCCCCTTCTTCTTCTCTCCTCCTCTTCCTTCCCAGCTGGGTTTCCTCTTCATTATTTTTTTTTCTTCTTTTTTTTTTTTTCATGTTGCTTTTGGGAAGACAGACCCGACGTCTATTGGGTTCGCTTAATGAGAGGGGGGTGCTAGGGCCCCCTTCTATTTAGGCTTTTTTTTTTGTGCGATGTTATAGATATACTCAAAGCATATCTGAGTCATTGTTATGATTCTGATGAAGAGACACTCATTGAGGAAGATGATGGATTCAAAGAAACAACCAACCTAGAACCACTCAATTCATATCTTGCTTATTTTTAAAAAATTAATGAAGGAACGTCTTTTTAAGGTAAAGGAATTATTGGAGATTGTGCCACCAATGAACACTCCTCAATGGCAAGACAAAGTAGAACCCCTTACGGAGCCTAAAATTCAAATTGTGCCTTGTAATGTTGAAGACATACCTGATTTGGACCTACAGACCTTTCTTGCACAACCATTAGATAAGAAATTAGGCTCGCCTAAAATCTTAGCTGTACTAATTGAACAAGAAGAGAAAGAGTCTAGTGATGTACTAGCCCTACATCAACCAACTCTAGGGTACACGTTAGAAAATAATCAGGGTTTAAGAAAAACTATGTCCCTTCCTCTATTAATACAAGAACAACCTTTTCGGAAAGGGCAAAGTCAACTTATACCCCAATTTTAGGATCTTGTAAGGGAAATGTAGGAAAATAAGTTGAACATGATTGTCATTATTATTCTTAAATTTGGTCAAGAAAAGAACCATCAATTTCCATATGGTTCAACAGAATTCAAATTGGCAGTAGTTCACATTGTTACAGAGATTACACCACCTAAATTTTTAAGGTGTAGGAATTATATTGACTATCCTGAAATATTGAAAATAGGGGATCATCAATATGATTCCCCACAAATTAAAATCATGGTGGTCTACTATGTCTTAATGTTACCACCACCAAAAATCTCTAAGTGGAGGCAATATATAGACTACCGTGAGATTCTAAAGTGGAGTGAGAAATCCTGCCATTTCATTGTTAGGATTAGGATATATTAGGATAAGTCTGGCTAAAGATGTTAAACATAGCGCTCTTTGGGAGGCAAACCAAAAGTTAAAAAAAAATAAAAAATAAAAAATTCTCTCTATCTTCATATATGATCCTATGCGTTTAAACATTGAGGACAATGTTTCTTATAGATTAAAATTGCATTTGACGACATGCATGCTTACTTATTTTAACTTTCACCCCAAATATCTCTTAATTATCCTCTTGAAAACCTACTTTTTATTTTACGATAATTGAGTGAAATTCTCCTCCAATAGCATTACTCCATGTAACTTGACTTATGTGGTTTTGATGGCTTACTTTGAGGGCTCATTTGGCTTAGCTCCATGGCTCACATACTTGGCTTTGATGGCTTGGCATGACTCCATGGCTTGTCACCTTTTTTCATGGCTTATATAGCTAAGGTGGCTTGAATGACTCCCATGTAGAGGAGGTGGAAATGCATGGCTCGTGCATGGGACCATTTTTGAGCACCATTAGCTCTTCCAATTTCATCATTTGCTTTACTAAAGATAATCTTGTACCTGGATCGTACTTTGGATTGATAACCTTTAGGCGTTGGATTCCTTAGGTTTCCTAGTTAGACTAGGAAACCACATGCATGGCTCCAATTCTTATCTCAATCAATCATGGCCATTGTCTTATCATTTTCACTATTACAAAAGATCAAAAACTCCAATTAAATGCTAGAAAAATATGATTATTCACAGAGTTACTCTAGATTAGCTTCTGAACCTGTAAAATTTCAAACTTTTGAATTATTAGGTAAAAAATGCATGTGTTACAAAATTTTTGGAAAAACCCTAAAATTGACACAATATTTTTTAACACATGGGCAACTAATTCTTTTATAGAAAATTGGACACTAGTCACTATACAATATCATTCGAGGAAGACCAATGTGGTCACAGATGCTCCCAATAGAAAGTCTGGTAGTGTTATTGCCAACATTAGCATTAGATCATCCTTATTGGATCAGATTTTATAAGCACAATAGTCATATGAGGAGACACAGGTGTTGTGTAGCGGAGAGAGTTTTGAGAAGGGGAAGGATGGTGGAGTGAGGTTTTGTCATAGATTGGTTGTGTTGGCCACTTCAGGATTGAGATAGAATTATTAAAGGTTGCTCATCATTCCAAGCTCAACATGCATCTAGGGGATACAACAATGTATAGGATTTGAGGAGACAATTTTTGTTTATAAGGGATGAAGAAAGACATAGGCGACTATGTAGCACGGTGCATCACGTGTTAGCAACTTAAGGTAAAGCACCAGGAGCCTATCGGTTTGCTACAGCCTTTAAAGCTTTCAGTTTGGAAGTGGGACCATGCCACGATGGATTTTGTAGTTGGATTGCCTAGGATGTCTATTGGGTATGATCCAAAATGAGTAGTGGTGGATTAACTCACCAATCAGCTCACTTTCTACCCATATGATAGAGATATGCCTTAGAGAGCCTCGCCAAGCTCTAGATAAAGGAGATAGTGAGCCTACACAATGTTTTGTTGGGTATTGTTTTGGACAGGGATAGCATGTTTACATCACATTTTTGGCAGAGTATGCAAAAGGGGTTAGGCACCACTACTTGTTTTAGCATAGCTTTTCATCCTCGTATTGATGGTCATTCTGCAAGGATGATACAATAGGGTAGAAGATATGTTGAGAGCCTACACATTGGATTGGAAGGGTCATTGGGACAAGCATTTACCTTTGGCAGAGTTCACTTACAACAATAGCTATCAATCCAGCATTAGCGTGGTTCCTTATGAGTCATTGTATGGTAGACTGCTTCACATGCTAACATGCTTGACTGATGTGGGGGAGAAGCAGTTTCTCTTATCAGAGTTGATACAGCAATGTGCGAGAAGGTGAGATTGATTTACAAGTATCAATTGGTAGCACATGGTAGACAAAAGGGATGTGCTGATTTAAGGAGGAGAAATTTAGAATTCAAAGTCAGGGACCATGCCTTTCTAAAGGTGTCTCCAACCAACAGCATGATGAGATTTGGGATTCAAGCTAAGCCTTAGGCTTGTTGGTCCATTCAAAATACTCTAGAGAGTAAGTAGAATTCCTTACAAACTAGCACATCCACGCTTATTAGTGGAGGTCCAAGACATATTCCATGTGTCTATGTTGAGGAAATACATGTGGGACCCTACACATGTTTTGGATTAGGGGCCAGCTGACATAGAACTACATCTTATGTTTCAGGAGCAGTCGATGCAAATCCTTGATAAGAAGGACAAGATCTTACAGACCCAGATGATCCCCCTCACCAAGGTTTTGTGATAACATCATATGTTCGAGGAGGCTATGGATGAGATGGGACAATGATTTGGAAAGTTGTTTGGATTTCACATACACACAGCAATACAATTTTGGGGATGAAATTTTTGTAAGGGGGGAATAGTGTAATATATGTAAATATTAGTTTACAATGAATAATAAATACCAATATATGAAATAAGGTAATTTTTTCTTCTCATCTTATGTTAATTTCTTAGTTTCTAAATAGTCTTTGCAATTATAATGAAAACACAATCCATTAGAAGGATGCAAGAGAGTGTAAGAAAGAGTGGTAAGATGTTTAAGGATAGAACACTCACTTATGTGTTGATGCTAATTAGTTGATAGAAGGATTGGATCATCTATGCCCCATCAATAGATTCCATTCAAGGAAAAGGTTGATTTACATTAAGAGATGAGTGAGGAATGGAAGAGACACCTTAGATGGTGTACTAATATGGTACGTTGGTATATAACCTAAAGGAGGAGCAATATGTACATAGATCTAAGTGTAGGGAAGGATGGATCAACAAGGAGATCCACTGGGATGACTAGGTATGGGCCACAACATGAATTATGATTGCCGGGGAAATTGGCAATTAGAGTCAAGAAGCTTAATTACTAGTTCATAGGGTATGATTGTAAATGGATTACAAATAGGAAGTTATTACTCAATTTAGGGACAAATGAAAACCACTTTTTATAGGGTACAATTGAAATCACCTTGGAAATGGGGGGTTTTGTTGAAAATTGAAGGTGATTGACCATCCCATGCATGTCAAACTAGCCCCTTGGATGTTTTACTAAGTGGGAGTCAAATGGTATTGTGTATAAGGATAGTTAGGCACCTTACATGGAACTAATTATATTATAAATAGATGCAAGGGCTGGGTATGAGGATTTTTGCCCAGCCTATGTGTCAAGTTCAAATGACTGAGAGAGGAGAGGAGAGTGTAGCAATAGGGGAGACTGTTAGAGAAGAAGGGAAAACTTGGGGGTTTGTAGGCAGGTGAGAAAGGAGGAGAATCTAGGTGAAGATAAGTGGAGTTTCCCAAGGAGACAAAGAAAGACATCAACCTGTTGGAGCTAGAAAATAGCAGTAATGGTAGCACCATGGAGAATTGAGGAAGACTTGTAAAGAAGCACAATGCAATAGTAGTAAGAGGAGCTAAAGAGGAAGGCAAATTAAGGCCAAGAGGTGTGGTGAAGGTTGGCTAAGATTGGCTTGAGATTGAAGGAGACTTTCAGCCATAGATGTGGAGAAGTGTGAGGCACCATTTGCAAAACTATAGCAACAGTGGAGCTACTGCTATAAGAGCTAGAAAACATGAGCAGAACTTAGGTAAAACAAATGTAAATCAGTGAATTGAGTCTTAACTGAAATATGATGGAGTTGGACTGAAGTTTGGAGTGGAACTAGAGAGCATTGAAGGGTGTTTTCAAGTTACAAGTGGTTGAGAGTCAAATATGTCTCAGTGCTAGAAGCTATTAGTAGTTTGGAGCTGCCATTGTGCTCAAGTGAAGCCACCTTCAGGAGCTCAATTAACAGTGGGGACATTTAGGAATTGAGCTAATATGGGTTTGAGTTATAGCCAAGGTCTCCACAAAATTTTAGGCTTAAATTCCTACTTAAACTTTTGTCTTCCAACATGTTATGTTCCAGGAATTTGATTATGCTTGGCATTAATTTCCTCCGAGATGTCCATGCTAAATTTTCTATGTTGTTAATGGATTAGATTACTATAGAAATTCATGGGTTTTTAATGCCTAAATTGCTCCACCTTGGATTGCTTGAGAGTAACAATGGAGCTACTACGATAAGATCTGGAAAACGTCATTGGAACTTAGGTAAAATAGAGATAAATCAGTGAATTGAGGGTGAGCTGAAGTATGGTGGAGTTGGAGTGAAGTCTGGAGTGGAATTGAGGATTAAAGGGCATTTTCATGCAAGAAGAGGAATGACGTATGTCTCGGTGCTAGAAACTACCAGCAGATTGGAGCTACCATTGTGGTGAATTAAGCTACATTAAGGATTTAAATTACCACATAGAGGGCATTTAGGAGTTAGGAAAATATGGGCTTCAATTATAGCCAAAGTCTCAAAGGAATTTTAGTCTTAAAATTTTACTTAAACTCATGTATTCTAACATGTTATGCTTCTTGAATTTGATATTGCTTGGAGTTGATTTCCTCTGAGATTTCCATGTCAAATTTTTTATATTGTTAATGGATTAGAGTGCTACAGTAACTCATGTGTTTTTCATGCCTAAATCACTCCAACTTGGATTGCCTGAGAGCATGTCCTTGAAGTGAATTTTGAATGTTGAATGTGGACTACCATATAAATCTATGTGAACTTGGAGAACCCTTGGACAATAATTGATTCAATGTTTTTGAATAAATTTTATACTCACTATGTACCCTTATGAAGGATGAATGTACTATGAAATTTTTGTTAAAATGATTTCCTTTGGGTATGGAGCATGAAGGACTAATGGGGAACTCTTTACAGAAAAACCTGTAGAGTTGCACCATACATTAGAGGCCTTTTGTCCATTGATTGAATGGGAAATAGATGGAATTCTTGGAAAATCAGTACCAAGTGATAGATATATCAATTTCCTAAGTTCTATGATAGGAATAGATTGAATTGATAGATATTTGATGAAGCTATAGAGGTTATAGTGTAGTTCCCCTATAAAAATTTCTAGTAGGGAGGCACCTCCTTCTGGAACAAAATAAACAACATTTTGGTTGGCTAAATAAAAGAAATTCTTCATAATTGTATGTATCTAACCATTATTAGGATGTTTGGTGTCAAATACAATCATAAAACTAAAAAATCAGTAGCATAAGGTAGGATTAATACTTGTTGAAATTGTGAATCTCAAATGGGGCATAGGCTAGGCAACCAACTAGACCTAGGATGGATGTTAAACCATATAACTATTGGCAGTAAAATAGAATTTAAATTTATGCAAATGGAGTTTGGACATCACAAATGAATCCATGGTGGCTATAACATACTTGAAAAATCATTTGGAAAATGATGGAGGTGGGTGGAATAATGCCTATGTGTTGAATGTGAAACATGGTATCTGTAGAAATTTCTATGGAAACCATACTAAAACCTACACCAAATTGACTCATGAAATGAATCCAAAATCCAATAAAACTTAGCATGGATGATGTTAGCAAGTTTCATGCACTAATCTTATGGTTAAATGGGGCTAAAGGTGTATGGAATCGGCACTGTTCCTGCAGAAAACCAGCAAGACTACCATATGGTATACCTAGGCTTGATACATTTGGTGTGAACATCATTTCTGTCAAATGAGCAGCATGCCTTGTATCTATTATATGTCAGGTGTGCCTAGCATATGTTGAGTCTAGGAGGTGTTAATGCCTCTCATTGAGGAGATTGACATAGTGCAAGAGTTTTGTAACGCATTTGAAGAGAAGTTGTTAGGACTACCACTAAGGCAACAGATGGAGTTCATCATCGAGCTACTTCTAGGAGTAGCTCCTATCTCAAAGGCTCCTTACCATATGGCTCTTCTAGAAACTCAAGAAGTTAAAGGTGCAATTACAATAGTTGCTTGATTTAGGATTCATCCACCCTAGTATTTCACCAAGGGGAGTTTCAATCCTATTTGTGAAGAAGGATGGCTCCTTGTAGCTTTGTGTAGATTATAAGGCACTTAATAGGGTCACAAGGAAGAATAAGTATCCTTTTCCTTGTACTAACAACCTCTTTGACTAGTTACAATTAGTCAATGTATTTTCAAGGATTGATACAATTATTGATGACCTCCAATTGAGGATACGAGATGAGGACATCCATAAGACCATGTTTAGGATTCAATATGGCCACTATGAGTTCTTAATGATGCCATTCAGGTTGACAAATGTGCCGATGGCACTTATGGACCAGATGAATTGGTTGTTCATGGATTTCCTAGATAAGTTTGAGATCGCATTGGTCAATCATAACCTCATCTACTCCAGCAGTGTTGAGGAGCATCATGAGCACTTGAGGATTGTGTTGGGCACCTTGTGAGAACATTAGTTATGCCAACCTCTCAAAGTTTGAATTTTGACTAGATTAATTTCATTTCCTTGGGCATATCGTATCCAAGGATGGACTTGCAATAGATTTGTAGAAGGTGGAAGTGGCAGCTAACTGGGAGTGGCTGAAGGCTATCATGAAGATGCGAAGTTTCCTGCATCTTTGGAGCTATTACAGATGGTTCATATAGGGATTTTCCAGCATTGCATAGCCTTTAATTGCCTTAACTAAGAAGGATCAAAAGTTTGTGTGGACAGATGACTGTAAGAGGAGCTTCTAAGAGTTGAAGGAGAAGCTCACATCTACACCAATTCTATCCTTACCAGATGGTAGCGGTAGCTTTGTGGTGTACAATGATCCCTCGGGAAAGGTGTTGGGTTGTGATCTCATGTAGCATGGCAAGGTGATTGCTTATGCCTCCAAACAGTTGAAGAAGCATGAATAGAACTATCCCACTCATGATTTGAAGTTTGCTATCATGATGTTTTCTTTAAAGATTTGGCAGCATTATCTATACGGGAAGAATTTGGATGTATTTATAGACTACAAGAGCCTCACATACATATTCACGAAGAGCAACCTCAACATGGGACATAGGTGCTGGCTAGAGTACTTGAAGCAATTCAATTTTACCATTTAGTATCATCCAAGTAAAGCCAATGTGGTCACAGATGCACTTAGTAGGAAGTCACATAGTACAATTACTAACATTATCATCTGCTCTACATTCGTGGACCATATCCTATAAGCATAGCAGTCTTGTAAAGAGATGCAGAATTTGTGCTAGAAGGATGGATTTGACGAAGAGACTGATCTTAGAGTGGGGTTCCATGGTAGGTTAGTCATACTAGCCACTACTGGATTAAGACTAGAGTTGGTGAAGGTAGTTTGCCATTCTAAGTTTGCTATGCATCCATGGGTTACTAAGATGTACCATGATATAAGGAGATAGTTTTGGTGGCTTGGCATGAAAAATGATATAGGGGAATGTGTATCTTGATGCATGCCATGCAAAGAGTTGAGGCAAAGCACCAGAGGCCTATAGGATTAGAACACTCTCGAACTTTTAGTTTGGAAGTGGAACCACATGGCTATGGATTTTGTGGTTGGACTGTCTAGGACTTTCATGGCCATGATGCTATTTGGGTTATTGTGGATTCATTGACCAAGTCAGATCCTACCTATTCAATAGAGGCAATCCTTTGATAGTCTAACCTATCCATATATCAAGGACATAGTGAGCCTGTATGGTATACCACTGGTGATTATTTTCGATAGGGACAATAGGTTAACATCGCTATTTTGGTAGAGTGTGCAAGAAGGGCTAGGCACTTCAACGCGTTTTAGTATAGCTTTTGATCCTCAGACTGATGAACAGTCTAAGAGGACCATTCAAATTCTAGAAGATATGTTGGGGTCTTGTGCACTAGATAAGAAGGGTTGCTGGGACAAACATAATCCTTTGATAGAGTTTGCCTACAACAACAACCACTACTCCAACATGGGCATGGCTTTGTGTGAGGCATTCCATGTAGGTTGTGCTACACACTGCCATGCTAAAGTGACATAAGAGATAGACAAATTATCAGGTCTAAGCTTATAAAGCAGTGTGCCAAGAATGTGAAAGATTGATTCAGAAGCATTTAGCGGTAGTGCACAATATGTAGAAGAGCATTGCTGACATTAGAATCTTCCATTTAGGTAGCACATGTCAACTATCACATCATAGGTGACATACTAGTTTTCTAAAATTATTCTTTGAAAATATGTAAATAATGCAATAGAATTGTTCTAAAAGTGTAACAATTGTAACAACCCAAGTTCTAATAGTCACAATATTGTCCACTTTGGGCTTAGCCCTCACAGTTTTGTTCTTCCCCAGTTTCCCAAGGAATATGCGTTGTGACCGTTAGAGTTCCTTGAACTCTTATAACTAGTGCAGCTTCCACTCCCCTGGCAATATGTGACTAACTCTCAATACCTAGCCCCTGCCCCTCGCTTGAGACTTTTGGCCTATCTCAATCAGCTTCTGACCTCACCCAGCTTGTTAGACCATAGTGTCACCTCTCTCCACCTTAGGGGACATGCATCCTTGCATGGCCTTTTGACCAAATGCAACAAACATGCGGTTAGCCCACACCACGAGGAGTAATGGCTCTGATACCAATTGTAATAGATGAGGTCCAATAGGGTGATATTGTCCGCTTTAGCACTGTGTGCTTCACAACTTTAAAATGTGTCACTACTATTAGAGATTCCCAAACTCTTATAACTAGCCCAAATCCTTCTCCCCAGGTGATGTGGGACTAACTCTCTATCCCTCAGCCGTCTCCCATCTACGGGGTACCTAAGCCTTCACATCTTCCTTCCTTAGGGAACACGTGTCCCCATGTGTTAACCATGAAATTAGGCACCCACATGCGACCAACCACACATAGGGTCAGGGGTTGCCTTTAATACCATCTATAACAACCCAGTGGCTCACACCTACAACAATATTGTCCACTCTACGAATTTGGCCACCCACACAACCAGCCCCCTCATGATTTTGTTCTTCCCTGGTTTCCTAGGGAAAAGGCCTTGTTGCAAGGAGAGTCACACACTACTCTTATCAACAGCCCAGCAACTTTCCCTTAACAATGTGGGACTAACTCTCAATCCCTAGGCCATTCGATGATCTGAGCGTCACCTCTCCCCCCCTTAGAGTGTGGGATAACCTCATGTAGTTGCATCTGGTCAAAAGGCCATGCGAGGACGCATGTCCCCTAAGGTGGGGAGAGGTGACACTCTGCCTTCTAACAAGCCGGGTGTGGTTAGATGCTGACTGAGGTAGGCCAAAAGTCTCAGGTGAGGGACGGGGGTTAAGTATTGTGAGTTAGTCCCACATTGCCGAGGGAGTTAAAGCTGCGCTGATTATAAGAGTTCAAGGAACTCTAACGGTCACAACATGTTTTCCCTAGCAAACTAGGGACGAAAAAAGCTGTGAGGGCTAAGCCCGAAGCAGACAATATTGTAACTATTGGAACCTGGGTTGTTACAAAAATTTCATGCAATTGAAGTGTTGGAAAACCCATAGTTAGTAGGTACATTTTAAGAAAACCACACTTCAACCTAGGGCAAGTTTGCTAAACCTTCACATACAATCAAAATAATCATAATGTATGAGTATATACTAAAATGGAAGAACATGCCATAGCATCCACTCCTCACAACTAAATATACTATCACAAACCCATCTCTACAATCCATTTAACATTCATAATTTTTAAGGGTCAATACAAAATATAAATACATTGATCCATAAAATTCTAATAAAACCAAAATAAGCTAAAATCCACTTAACACCTACATCTCAAGTCATATGGTGGTCTCCTTCACCTCCCCTTTCTCCTTTGCACTCAATCTACTTGAAGTGTCACTTGAAATTATTGGTGGGTGTTGAGTGAAACTACTCAAGTTAGGAAAAACCCTAACACAACCAATGGTACAACACAACACGCATATGTATGTATGTATGTATGTATGTATGTATGTATGTATGTATGTATGTATGTATGTATGTATGTATGTATGTATGTATGTATGTATGTATGTATGTACACATGTGGATACATATGGGTATATGTATAGTATCATGAGACTAGCAATGATATTTGAAATGTAATCTGCTAGTGTAAAGCAAATATCATACAAGTCTATACCATTTCATTAGCATTGAACACATTTAACTTATCTAAGCAATTCATAAGTGAGCATGCACATATAAAGGAATGCAATTTATCAAATATCCCAAATTAATCAGGAGTATAGATAGAAAAATGTAGGCTATCGATAATCTTCATTAGTGTTGTATCGTACCTGTGTAACACAAGCTCAACTTATTAGTTGAGTCCATAATCAATCACATATCAATTTTGAATGGCACAACCATCCTACCATAGGCTCTAGTCCAACTCTTAAGAATGATCAACAAGACAGCCCACATCAACTATCACATCACATCATATCATATTTAGATATCTATGCAACATAATCCAACTATCATTGACTCAAGCAACTTTCACCACCGATACAATGGCCATGGATATTATATGGTCGGCTTTCTAGCTGGCCATCATGGGGTTATTGATTTATCCAAGAAGTAGCTCCATCAAGCCTACTCCAGTATCATCACAACCAACTAATGGGGCTGGAATTTGCAAAAGGTGAGGGGACACTCCACATCTGCTAGATATGCCTTTGGGCCTTAGATATGCCCCATGAACAAGGGACCTACAATTGGTTAGTCAACCATTCCTAAATACATCAAAACAAAACAAAAAAATTTATGGCATGCTCACATCCATGCCATCCCAATCACATGTTGCTCATTTTGGAAACCATTTCATCGATCATGTGAAGGTGTTCGTTAATCCATGCCATTGAGAACAATGCAAACCCACTCGCCTTTAGCATGTCATTCATCAATCATTGGAAACACCCAATATGCGTCCCATTTCAAAACCTTACCTATGCATTCATTCAAAAGCATGAAACTTTTTTAGTATCATTGCCATATTTACCATGAAAGCATGGTCTTAAATGAGTTCTCAAGTCATGGATCTATCACCATATCCAATGTGCTAGATTATCACAACCATGCATTCATTCAAAAAATTGAAGCTAATGCAATCTTAACATTCAATCATGTCATCAATTCAAGATCATGTGAAAAGACATGTCAACCAACCATGATAATATAAATCTAGGATTTGTTATCATATGGATCATGATGATTCACATTATAACTGATGAAGACCAATGCATAGCATGAGTATTTTTATAGCATTTCTACATAAAGGCTATGTGCATCATTACAAGTTAAACATGACCATGAAGAGTCATAATCAACCAAGTTTGGTAGCTACCACATCATGATAGTAATTCCACATGTTAAGTTCTATGTTTCATTCAAAATAACACCATGTGTTCAAGCATTTACTATATACGAATGTCACTTTCAAACCTCTAGGGACTCTTTCCCATAGTCATTTACATTTTATTCATCATAATCATAAAATACCAACATGTGAATTCGTTAGCAACATGTTTACTATCAACCAATTTCAATGTGTGCAGTAGTCCTTAGGCCATTAATTGGTTTTCAAGGCATGGAAGCTTTATCATGATCATAACTACTATTAAAGGAGTTATTGAATGATGGATTTATCAATTTTTAGGAAATAGGCTAGGCAATGAATATGTTTTCATGCATCTGGAGAACAAGTAAGATGGTGATTGTCCAATTAGTCATGTTAACTTAATTTCAAATTTTATAATCATTGTCATGAAGATTCACCTTCAGCTTAATGGTTACTTAGGCAAGCATGAGTATTTCCATATCTTTTCCATGGATTTGTCATAATCTTTGTATGTTACTTTTACAACATGTCCATAATTCTTTTCATGTCATTTTTCATGGCCTATTCATAGCATTAGTATATCATTTCTATGGAATTTTCATAACATTCAAGCATCATTTCAAGTAGCATCCACAAAGTCATATACATGTTATCATCCATAGTTTTCCATAGCATTCATATTGCTCCAGTGTATCATTTCCATGGCCTAAGGTTCTAAGTTCAATTACCCTCAAATCGAGTGAGTGAGTTGTATATTTAAAGGGCCTTTTCACACCACATTTCTAGTTGATATTAACCTTTGTAGTTCAACATTTCAAATAGGTATTTATGCTCTAAAATGTACCATTGCAATGTGATACACTGATCCCATACTCGGTGGTTTTTCACACATTCCTATGGTACAAATTCAACCATGACCTAAGCAACATTTAGGGCTTATTATCAACATTAAGTCTTCTGTTGTTTAGCTTGCATTTTCCACTTATTATATAGTCATAGTAGGAGTAAAATGGTTGCCAATGTCATATAATTTTTAGCCCTTTTATAGCTCTCTATATTTTTACCATTTGCCTACCTAATAGTAATGCTTCAAATGACCAAGAAAGCAATATATTTTAACCTACCAATCTGATACATTACTTAGTGAGCTTATAGCAGATGAATAAGGAATAAGGAATGAGGTGAAACTCCCATGGTTTTTCCTTTGATTATACTACCTTCTCTTAGGAATATGTAGGTATCATTTTCTTCAGGGTGTACAAAATGATTCCTATCTATGAGCATTAAGACAGAGAAAAACTAATAGAATTTTAAATCCACTCCATCCGTTCTCAAGTTAACTTACTAATAGTTAAAACTACACAAAAATTCCTAGAAATTCCCTTCATCTGTTCATACATAAAAGAGCATGAATTTGACCCAATTCATGCACAAAAACCAAGCCTATGAATGGTGCCATTTGATTCTTCTTTTCATCTAATTTCCTTTGCCAAAATCTACACATTCCATTTATATATTGAGGTAAGTATTGATAAAAATTCAAAAAACATATAGGAATTGGCCACAAAATAATAGGTAAAACAAACAAGCTTTTGGTTGGAAATGGTGCCATTTTCACTTCTGAAAATGGCTTCTTCTTCATGCCAACTTCTATGGGATTTCAGTCCCTAATTTATTAACCTTAAACATTAGATCCATATCACAAAGAATCACATCTAAAAATCCATAACCATGCTTCCAAATAATAGAAGTAAATCACCTAAGAACAACATCACAAAGTGACATCATTTCCATACCAGTAAATGCCTCATTTTCATGGATTATTTAAAGTGGATTTTACCCTTTGTTTCTTCTATTCTAAGCATTAGTCATGTGTTATGGAATTATTCAATATTGTGTTAAGATATCTAGTACAAATCAAGCTACAAAAATGGTAAAAGAAGTAAAGTCATTTTAGCAGCTCATGAAGCAATTTTGTGTCATCTCAAATAGTCCAAAACAAAACCTAGTTTTCATTTTTATAGAAGCTAGCATGCTAATCAAGTTCGAGAAATTCCTAGTGCCTATCAATCTTGTTGAAATTTCTTAGGGGATTGGTGAATTTGTTGTGATCTACAACTCCTAAAGACATGGAGTTTCACTGTCCAAATAGTCCAATGTCAAGCAACTCTCTTCCTCCTTGTTCTCCCTTCACTTCTCCTCTTCTTTCTTCATGTTCTTCTTCTACTATTCACCACTCCTTCCACTGGTTTTTCCTTTGTCTAGTTTTCATTTCCCTTTCTTTGGTTTTTTCTTTCTTCGGTGTTTTATCTTGCTTCTCTAGGTTGTACACATGAAGAAAGTAGCCTATGAAGAACCCGCTTCATGTCTATTTATATTGCATATATTAAGCCCATAATTTCATCATAGCTAGGTAGTAGCTTGCATGGAATCCATTTCCACATGTCACACTTGTTCAATGCAAATGGTGGCTGTCCAATTCATGCATTAATCTTCCTCCTTCATACATATAGTGTTTACTATTTCTCTCTTATACTTGCATGAGAGTTACCATGACATGGGATTGCTGCATCCTTGTGTGGCTTGGCCTTCATTTAGGTGTTGGGTTGAGGCTCCATGCAAGCATGGCTTCCATCTCATATGTTTGTTTCCAATTCTCTCTGCATGGGTGGGATGTCCAAGTATCCTTTATTCTATACATACAGCCAATCATACACTCTCTCACTTTATTTATATGTATTTCCTTCTTTTTCTTTATAGTTCACCTCGTGTTATGATATAGTCTTCCACTAATCGCTTTGCCTATTGTATCCTATTCCTATGACTTCTCTTTCCTTAAGATTAATTCTTAGGCTAGTTAAGATTATATTATAACTTAACTACATAGCTTTCATCGATAGTTGATTACCCCAACTAGGCATATTCAATTCATAGTAAGTAACATTAAGTAGTTTGCATTTATTTAATTGCATAAGTTCTTATTATTCATATGCCTATTATTTTCTGTTCATCTATTAACCACTTAGGTTTCTCACAAACATAGACATGGCAAGCTCACCATCATATCTTTGTTTGCCAAACTTGTATACTTTATATCTTTTATAACTTCCTAACTTTATAATCTATCCACTTGGACTAAATTCTTAGTTTTTCACTTGATGTCATGGTAGTTACCTACTACATAGTCTAATGTGATTCAATAAGAGGTATTGATGAAAAATAAAAAATACCACATTTTTTATAATTATAATGGAATTATAATATTGCTTATGTTACATTAGCACCTTCTTCTACAATCCATAATCGCTCTATCTTCCTCTAACCAATCCATACCCAGGATGACATCAAAGTCAATCATCTCTAGGATGATCATATCAGTAGTGAGCTTCCTATTTTGCATAAATATAGGGATAACTTGACACATCTAGCATTTGGATCATCTCTACTATTTAGGTTGCACTCTTGGTGATGCATAGTTTTGAGCCATATTTGGCCAATTTAGTGGTTTAGGAGGGGGAGGTTGGACCAAAGATATAGGAGTAGTGCGGGACTTTCAGGATGTATTTTCTGAGAAGTTGTCTGGTTTACCACCTGGGTGAAAGACAGAATTTGTGATAGAAATGTTGCCTAGACTAGCTCCCATCTCTAAGGCTCCACATCGCACGGCACCTTCAGTGCTAAAGGAGTTGAAGACTTAGCTTTAAGAGTTGCTAAATGAGGACTTTATACTCCCAAGTGCATTTCCATGGTGAGCTCTAGTTATATTTGTGAAGAAGGACAATTCCAATGGCTTTTCATTGATTACAGATAGTTGAATGGGGTAACAGTGAAGAACATATACACCTTGCCTCTCATTGATGACTTGTTTGGCTAGTTATAGTCAGCCAAGGTGCTCTTGAAGGTCAATTTGAGAACTGGCTACCATCATCTTTATATACAGGATAAGGATGCCCCCATGACTACTTTTATACTCGTTATGGCCACTACCTATTCCTGGTGATGCTATTTGGATGGATGAATGTGTCAGAAACTTGCATGGACCTAATGAATTGAATATTCAAGGATTATCTTAGTGAGTTCATCATTATCTCCATTGATGATATTCTTGTCTACTCCAATACCATAGAGGAGCAGAGAGAACACTTAACAATGGTGTTGAGTATTCTGCAAGTGCATCAGTTGTATGTTAAGTTCTCAGGGTGCAATTTCTAGTTAGATGAGGTCCATTTCCTTGGTCATATTACATCCAAGGACAAAATTTATGTTGATCCAATGAAGGTTGAAGTGTTTTATCATTGGGAGAGGCCTAAGACCATGACAAAAGTGCGGTAATACAAATAATTCTTGAAGGGGTTTTCCCATATTGTACATCCCTTAACTACATTGATGAAGAAGGACTAGAAGTTTACTTGGATAGAGGATTGTGAGAAGAGCTTCCATGAGTTGAAGGAGAAACTCACATTGACACCCATCTTATACTTGCCAGAAGGAAGTAGTGGCTTTGTAGTAGACATTGATGCATCTAGCAAGGGACTGGGTTGTGTCCTTATATAGAATAGTAAGGTGATTGGCGCCTTGAGGAAGCTTAAGAAGCATAACTTACAACCCTAACTAGATGCAGTTGTTTTCTCATTGAAGATACGGAGGTACTACTTATACAATGAGAGATTTGTTGTCTTCACAAATCATAAGAGGTTGAAGTATATTTTCCCTCAGAGTGACCTTAATATGAGGAGAGTTGATGGTTGGAATACCTTAGATACTTTGAATTTACTATTTAATATCACCCAGGCAAGGTAAATGTCATTGTAGATGTCCTAAGTAGGAAGCCGAGTGGTGTTATTTCTAACATTACATTTTGCTTGGATTTCCTAGACTAGGTTCTACAAGCATAATAGTTGTGTGAGGTGACACATTGTGTAAGAGATGGTTTTGAGAAGGGATTGGATGGCAGTGTGATGTTTTAGGGAGACTTGTTTTGCCAAGTAGGGGGCTGATACAAAAGCTGCTAAAGGCAGCACATCATTCTAAGTTCACCATGTATCCAAGGGATATGAAGATGTACCAGGAACTGAAGAGACACTTCTAGTAGTAGGGAATGACGAATGATATTGTGATTGTGTAGTGTGGAGTGTGGAGTGCTTAGTGTTCAAAATTGTGTGAAAAGTATAGAATTAGTTGCACATGCTTTATGATTTATAGTGTAAAATTAGGGTTTTTGGCCAAAAATTATAACACATGTATTTTTTGACTTAGTAACAATAAAGTTTGACATTTAGTTGGTTCAAAGACAAATCTAGAGTAAGTATGTCAATAATCATATTTTTCTAGGACCTAATTAGAGTTTTTATCCCTTATAGGAATTGAAATGGTGATCTGATTGCCAAGATCAACCAAGATGAAAATTGAAGATCATGATTAAAAGATCAATTCAAGGCTTGATTGTCATCAATCCAAAGTGAGATCAAGGATCAAGATCACTTAAGGCAAGCAAGGGATGGAATTGGAGAAGTCAAAGGTGACTAAAGTGGGCCCATGCACAAGCCATGTAGAGTCCACCATCTTTACATGGAATTCACTTAGGTCACCTAAGCCATGTAAGCCATGAAGAAGGGGAGAAGCTAAGAAGCCTAGCAAGCCATCAAAGCCAAGGGGGTTGAGCCACCAAGCCAAACCAAATGACCTCCCAAAGCAAGCCATCGAACCATATGAGCCAACCTACATGGAAGGCCATAATTGGAGGAGAATACAAAATAATTATCAATGGGATTTTTAAGAAGATAATTGGAAGATATTTGAGTGAAAATCTGATTGGGTAAGATAGCATGTGGAACAATAGGAAGAAACCAACTTCTTTCTTTCTTTTTTCATGATTTTCTCACTTTTTTCTCTCTCTTTCCACCTCACCATGCAAAGAAACCATGAACTTTACATCCCACCTTCTTAAATTCCGCCTAAGACTCCTAGTTTCCCAAAATTCTCACCTACCCAATCACCATCCACTTTTAACTTCAGCATTGATCCAACCACCCACCTCTTTCTCATGTCTGTCTCTTCCCATCACTTTCCTAACTCACTTCCAAATTGCATAATGGAATCGAATTTTTACAAGGGGGAGATGGCCCCTCCTAAAATGGTGGTGCACCCCCTTTTGTAACTCTTAGGGTTTCCACCCCACTTTCTTCCAATCTTCCATTTATCAACCTAGATCTATCTTTCCACCTCATCCTACCATCCATTCTTTTACCAATCTTACACTAAATTTGTAATGCCGAAGCAATTTACACTATTTTTAACAAAATTGGTCATTCTATGGGAAATGAACTGTGTTGAATGTTTGACTTTATTTAAAATAGAAATTTAAGGAATTTGTGAGGAAACTTAGTACCATTAGATTCTACTCAAAAAATAGAATCCACTGCCTCAAAGAACGCCGAAAACGGAGTTCGTATGAAGAAGTTATGGTCATTTAAAGATCAGAGGCAGTTTTGTAAATTAAACAGAAAAACGAAAAAGAACAAAAACGCAGGGGACCGTTTTGATAACGGCACCCCCTGTCGTCTTCTTCCTCAGATTTCTCCAGAAACTGTCAAATCCCAATTTTTCCAGAGAAATCTGCCACCGCCATGGCAACACCACCATTGAGGGGCACCGCCTTCTCCCCTCTATAAAAGCCCCATCTCCCCCTCTCCAAAAACATGATTTTCGGTGATTTTGGGACTAGGATTTTCAGCAACGGCCAGGCCCAAGTCAGGCCTGCCATTGCCATTTCCCCATACCCCTTTCTCCTTTCCGATCTGGCATTGGGGTTTTTCCCCTTCTTCATGAGTTCCGGCGAGCAGGCACACCCATCGGGAAAAGGGTGTCCCCAGGCTAACTAGGTAAGCCATTTTTCCCCTTGTTTCTCTTCGTTTTTGTTCCCCTAGGCCAAGATTCATGCCGGATTTGGTCTGTCCCAGCCAGTTTTTCCAGCCGGAGAAGACAAAGCCAGTTCCAGCCAGCCATGAACGAACCAGACGTCCCAGGGACACCATGCTGCACATGCACCTGGGACAGGGTCCCTGGGACGGGTTCCAGGCGTATGGTAGTGTGTACACTATCCTTGGTGCGGCCTTTGGGTGCGTGCGCGACATGGGGCATGGGTCCTGGCTCGACCAAGATGCACGAGGTACTCTGGGAGTTGAGACACGCAATACTACACCAAAGGTGCGTCTGTGCAATGATTCGAGTTATAGCGCGTCACTTGAGCGTCCATGTGCGCGTGCAAAAGGTGGTCCCTGGCACGGCTGTTGGGTATGCACGCACGTGAGGCAGTCGCGGTTCAACCAGGATGCATGGGTGTGCTGGGAACTGGGACACGTGGACCTAATGAGACTTTAAAGTTAGGATCAAAGGACAATTTACTAAATTTAACTATTTTATAGTAGATCCATATCATAGGATTTAGCCTAACAATGAATTAGGCAAGGACCATAGAACCTAAAAGACAGATCTAGCAATCTAATATATAAATGGATTAAAATTAATAAGGACTTCTTGTATCCATTCATACCCAAGAGTTTATAAATGAGACCCAGGGACGGGTTGAAATGATAAAGGACGCGACTCCAGGAGACTTTGAGGTAGGTGCTCTATCACTACTAGACTTTTTAAAAGAGCCATGATTGTTTTGAAAATGCATGTTTTAAGTATAAGTATATGACTTGTTTAGCATGACTTAATTCAGTATACATATGATAAATGCATTATGCATAGACATGCTTTGCAAATAATTGCATGATTTGTGGTTGTTGAGTTTTGAAGGATTAAATGTCCTTAAGGGTTACCAAAAGATGCTGAAGTGCCCAAAAGATGCTGGGTAGGCAGTTGTGAGGGTCGGGCAGTTGTGAGGGACCCAAAGAGGACAGATTTTGAAAAGAGATGTTTTTGCTTGTTTGATCGTATATGATTTGGGCTAGTAAGCTTGTGGGCGCTATGCCGAGAGGTTGGGGTGGCCTCCCAGCCTCTACCACTACTAGGTGGAATGGGTACCATACCCAAAAAGGGCATGCCCCCCCTTCCCAACCGTCCCTTTCTCCTCCTCCTCTTTTTTCTCCGGCTGCCTTCACCCAAAAACCTAGTAGCTAGCGTTTCAATGTGGAAAAGGACACACCTCCTGGGATGGGCACCCTCCTAGACTACCCAGGGAAGCCCCTCACTCCTCCTCCTCTGGTTTTTCACTCCTCCCAGCCTAGATCCCCGCCGGATCTACATTTCCTGACTGAAATAGCTAGAAGAAACCATATTCGATGGGTCTATTGGCCCATTGAACTAGAAGCGTCCTAGGGATTCCATGTGGAATGTGCGCTTGAAATGCGCACCCTAGCACAGCCTTCATCGGGACGCACAAGCGCCCCGGGAGCCATGATGCCCGCACCCTGGCAATTTGCTCCAGCGTGCGCACGCATACGAATGCATTCACAGTTTGATTGGGACACGCACGCATCCTGGGAATCGTGATGCACGCACCCTAAATGGAGGATTCTAGTTTGTCCAATTGATTCACAACACTAAAAAACCCAATTAAGGAGGCAATATAACTCCAATTGACAATCCAAAAGAACCATTGCTTTCGTATTGACGACACGGACCTAATGAGACTACCAAAATTAGGATCGAAGAAATAATTTATATGATTATAGCCCAAAAACTATAGAAATCTCATAGATCTACTATGTGAAAGATGATCAGATCTCATGACTTGATCCATTAGAGGTGTTAGGGGATTAATAGCTTAAGATTAACCCAAAAGTACATGTATCAGCCCTTGAATGATAGATTTTGTCATTCAAATTAAGTGCAGACCTATTCTGAGCATTGGGATAGGCGATCTATGAGATCTGACCATTCAATTCCATGATCTTGATGACATGAAGTTATTGAAGACAACCTAAGCATTAAACATTAGACCTATACGAGAGATCTAGCCGGGATACACATTTAAGCAATGGCCTATAACCTAAAAGGTAGATCTAGCCATTAATCTATAAGTCTAAGTAATGATCTACAAAGGATGGAAAATGATATTGGAATCCTTGTTATCAATTAATATCCAGGGTTTCACAAAGATGGGTTCAGATTCAGTAATAAAGAATGTGATTCATGAGACATCGAGGTAGGTAGTTTGATACTGCCAAGTTTTCAAATGCATTTCCAAAATCTAATAGATTTAGTTATTCCTGACAACCATGTTTAGTATGCTTTTTTTTTAGATATCATGTTTGCATAATGAATATGCAGATTTTCCTTATGATCTTGAATGCAATTACTTGGATGGAACTGATTTTATGAATGCATTGCTCGCATGTTTTGAAACACATTATATAATTTACAATGATTGTTATTTGGACTACATGTGTCTATTTTTTTTTAGCTAATGAGCCTAGTGGGCACTATGCTAAGTAGGTAGATCGCCGAATGAGGCAGCCTGCAGAGGAGCATAGTAGACCCTATGATTTTAGTTTTATCAATATGCATATAGCATCAAGGTGTTGTATACAAGTACTCATGACCAGATAGTTTGAGTCATTTACTCAAAGACCCATATGCATGCTACTCCTGACTATACCCTCATCCACTTTGAATAAATGATATTTTAAGATTTTCATAGCTACTATTATAATTAATGTGTTCGTCAAAATATGTGCATGCATGAGTTGATTTACTGCTACTGCATTAGTAATAGTTTATGCGTACACGCCTATGTTTATCCAAAAATAGAATTGCATGTTCTTATGAATAGGCCTAGCATAACCCCTCTCGCATGTCGTGTTTTCAAAATAGTAGTATCAGGTTACCTACTGAGTGTGGTGAATACTCAACCCAATCCAACATTTTTTAGATCAGTCAAAGTCCAAATAGAAGGATCAAAGGGCGTTAAGGCCATAGACAAAGTAAGCACAGGTAAGGCTGAGTAAGAACTTATCTAGTAACCCTTCTTGTAGTTGATGTAAACTTGGTTGTAAGTGCTTAATTGTAACTTGGGTTGTGATTAATAATCTTGGGAGTAGTAATTACTCTTTCATATGTTTTTCCAAAAACGTGCCATGGCCTTATGCATTAATTGTTCACCACCATTTGTTAATGACTCTCGAGGTTTTTATACAAAAATTTTGATTAATTTTTTTTTTTCTCTACATTCTTTTGCATAAGTTATTTTACAATAGAGATCGATCTCACTGTTATTATAAAATTGCATAATAAAAACTTGGGTTGTCATAATTGGTATCAAAGTCGAGGTTCATGTTATTCATAGCCTAGTTATAAAATGAAGCCTTCCAATCAAGGTAGATCAATAGGAAAAATCATTAGGATAACATGATAGAGTCCCCTAAAGGTAAGTACTGGCGTTATAACATAGATGCCACCAAGGAGAAGAGGAGGTGCAGCTCCAAGACCTGTTAACCCTCTAACTGATTCATCTGGGTTTGGCAATGGAATGGCTGAAGCCTTTCAGCTATTCATGCAACATATGGGGTAGTTCATGCAGAACTAACCATGAGCACCTGCAGCAAGAGCCTCTTCTCCAGAAAGAATTGCTAATAGGACAGAGGTCCAATTTGAGTGATTTCAGAAAATGGCCCCATCATTCTGGGGAGAAGATGAGTTAGGAACAGTCGAAAAATGGATCTTTGACATTGAGAAGTTATTTAAGGCCATGAAAATTCCATAGGATAGAAAGGTTGCCATGGCCGGCTTCGTACTAAAGGCGAAGTAGGTTTTTGGTGGGAAATGACTGAAAGAACATATTTTGGAGATAATGATGTAATACCCTGGACATAATTCAAAGTAGTATTTAATGAGAAGTACTATCCCTGCCATGTGCTCTAGCAGAGTTAAAAGAGCTGAAGACCCAGTTGTAAAAGCTGCTAGACAAAGGGTTCATTAGACCTAGTGTATCTCCTTGGGGAGTGCCTGTCCTTTTTGTTAAGAAAAAGGATGGGTCAATGAGACTCTGTGTTCATTATTGAATGTTGAATATGGTCATAGTAAAAAAATAAGTACCCTTTACCCCGTATTGATGACCTGTTTGATCAGCTCTAGTTAGCCCGTGTCTTTTTCAAGATTGATTTACAATCTGGATATCACGAACTTAGAGTTAGGGAGGAAGACATCCCAAAGACAACATTTAGGACTAGATATGGACATTATGAGTTTAGAGTAATGTCTTTTGGACTGAGTGTTCTATCTAGACAAATTTGTTATAGTATTTGTGGATGATATCTTGATCTACTCAAAAACTCTTGAGGACCATAGGGACATTTACAAGTAGTATTGAGTACATTTAGAGCACACTTAGAGCACACAAATTACATGCAAAGTTTAGTAAGTGTGAATTTTGGTTGGAGAAAGTGAATTTTCTAGGTCATGTTATGTCCAAAGATGGCATTGCCCTCAACCTAGCAAAGGTTGAGGTAGTAGAGAAATGGAATATGGCTAAAACAGTGATAGAGTTTAGGAGTTTTCTAGGGCTTGCAGGATACTACCATAGATTTATTGAAGGATTTTCATGCATTGCCTTACCCCTAACTAAATTAACCAGAAAAGACAAAAAGTTTGAGTGGGATGAGGAGTGGGAAGGGATTTTTCAGGAGCAAAAGAGGTGGCTAACCACTGCACCAATACTTTACCATCTAGCAGTGGAGGATATGAGATCTATAGTGATGCTTCCCAAAAAGGGCTGGGCTGCGTGCTTATGTAAAATGGGAAAGTAATTGCGTATGCTTCTAGACAATTGAAGAAGCACAAGATCAATTACCCAACCCATAACCTAGAGCTTGCTGCTATAGTCTTTGCCTTAAAAATCTGGAGATACTATTTGTATGGAGAAAAATTTGAGGTTTTTATAGAACAGAAAAGTCTCAAGTACATCTTTTCACAACAAGACTTGTACATATGACAAAGTCAATCCACTAACAGCCTATCTTATTGTATATTAAGGAAATAGTTAGTTTGCATGGGATACCACTTAGCATTATTTTTGATAGAGATAGTAGTTTTACCTTTCAATTATGGAAGTCAGAGCAAAAGTCATTGGGATCCTCATTAAGTTTCAGCATAGCATTTCATCCTCAGACTCATGGCCAATCTGAGCATAGGATTTAGGTATTGGAAGATATGTTAAGAGCATGTGCAATTGATTGGAAAGAGAGCTGGGATGAAAGTTTACCCTTAGTTGAATTTGCGTATAACAATAGGTTCCATTCAAGCATTGGAATGGCTCCCTACGAAGAACTCTATGGAAGGCCTTGTCGATCACTGGTGTGTTGGAATGAAGTGGATGAAAATAGAATTGTGCAATCAGAGTTAATAGAACAATGCACAAACAGAGTAATAGAACAATGCACAAACAAGGTGAAGCTTATTCAGAGATGGCTTCTCAGAGCTCAGAGTAAAAAAAAGAGCTACGCTGATAAGCGGCACAGATAGTTGGATTTGAAATTGGAGACCGTGTTTTCTTGAAAATATCTCCTACTAAAGGTGTTATGAGATTTGGCATAAAAGGTAAACTTAGTCCTCGATTCATTGGACCATTCGAAATCCTAGACAAAGTAAGGAACACTGCCTATAGGATAGCACTACCACCGCAGTTATCAGAAGTCCACAATGTGTTTCACATATCCATGCTGAGGAAGTATATTCCTGACCCTACATATGTACTTGAATAGGTACCAGTCGAGCTACAATAGGACCTGATCGTGGAAACAAAACCAGTATAGATTCTAGACAAGAAAATCAAGAAGCTATGGCATAAAGAAATTTCCTTAGTTAGAGTTTTGTGGAGGAACACGTCTATCGAAGAAGAAACTTGGGAAGTTGAATCAGAAATGAGAACTAAGTATCCTGAAATCTTTTCTAGTATTGGATTGTAGAATTTCAAGGACGAAATTCCTTTAAGGGGGTAATGATATAACAACTCAAATTTTGAAGATATTTTGTATCACTTTTAGATCAATCATGATGTTTACCATTTGCCAATCTGTTATAAATTGTTAATTTGAAAATTAATATATACTTAGTTATATTAATAGATGGTTAGATGTTTAATTTCAATTAAAATATGAAACAAAATAATTTGTGAGAAAAAATAGATCATTAGATTCTACACTTGAAAAGGAATCCAATGCCTTAAAGAAGTCTAAAAACGGAGGTCGTATGTGACGACTTGGGTTTTCACATGCATTCTTAAATGAAAAACTAATGCCTAAGGTGGGATCCCCATTTGAAAAACAATGCAATGCAGTAGAAAATCTTTATGTTTTAAACTCATTTTGAAAACCCCAAGTGTCAAAATACATTTTCAAATCATATAGCCATTGCATAGTTTTAAATCAACTCTATTCCCAAGAAAGTGTTAATCACAGCCCCAGCTACAGAGAGTAACTACAATCAAGTGACATTCACTAAAAGATAAGGTAGGGGTTTGCATACTTGTACTTAATTTGGATGTTATCTGTCACGGGTGTATCCTATCCTTAAGTGTTTACTTGTATTTGAAAAATATTAAGGATTGGGTGAGTATACACTATACTCAGTAGGAGTCTATCACTACTAGTTTTATAAAGCATGCTATGTTTTAAACCATATGTTCTTTAAACCATGTGCATGTTTGGACACTCATATTCAATATCGATATTAAAATCCATTGTCAAAATAGAATACTGACGACTTAAAGAATCGTATAATCCAAGTCAAAAGTAACATAGATATCATGAAAATATACTATGATATGCATAAGATGGTCAACTGAATCCAACTCATGGATCGATGGTCGACCATACTCATGTCATGCCATATGCAATACAAGCAAATTGTCAAAAACATAGGGCACACTATGCCCACGACCTCATCGCCGTGTGGTCCCTGGGTACCTAGGGACTCTCGGTCATAGCCTCCACGGGGCATATGACACTTCGACGGGTGTCGTGACACCAGTGGTAGTCCTCATTACCACACAACAATTGAAGTAAGGACAAGCCTTTTTGACGTGGTACCCCTTTCCACCTATAATGGTAGAGGCTGGGAGGCCACCCCAAACCTCTCGGCATAGCGCCCACGAACTTACTAGCCCAAAAGCATCAAAAGATAAAGCCAAAGCTCAATCATCGTAAATCATGCAATTTATGCAATCATTTTCAATGTCCTCTTTGGGTACCTCACACTACCCGTCCCTCACAACTGCCTAACCAGCGTCTTTTGGGCACTCCAGTGTCTTTTGGCAACCCTTGAAGATATGCAATCTTCCTAAATCAGGCAATTTATGCATTTCTTTTCAAGACATCCGAGCAATGCATAAAAATCACTTTATGCTAGTATCGTGTTTAAAGTCATAAAACATGAAGACACGTTTGCATACTAGTATAAAAACATCATTAACTGAAAAGCATGTCATGTGCATAAGGATGTAACATAAGTTTATATGTTATACGCATAAAGATAGGACATGTAACTTAAAAACTAAAAACATGCATTAGAAAAGCAACCATGACTCAAAACATGCAGTCTCAAAACATCATGGGTCCTTTTTTTTAAAAGTCTAGTAGCGATAGGACACCTACCTGGTTTGATCGCGCTAGTCCCCTTGTCCTTGTACGTTCTTGGACATGGTTTAGGGGAAAAAGGTTAGCTTGGCCTATTTGTATAGGATCTAGAATAGTTTACCTCACTACTTAGGCATTAAGGGTCCATTCCCATGCCTAAGGGCCTTCTAAGGTCCCTAACTGGGCCTTAGTATAGTCAGGTTTGCAAAGGTTTAGTGGCCCCGCGCCACTATCATGGTTTAAAGGTCATACCAGCCTTAGATAGGGGCCTGATCATGTATTTTATGGTTTGTGTGTGTCCGCGCTGTCAATACGAACACAACGCCTCTTGCAGCGCCTCAATCAGGGTCCTAGAACTCAAGTTATGGGCATTTTAGTGTTAAGAGTACATAGAAGGCCCAAAATCGCCCTGCGTCACCACTGACAGTTGCGTCCCAGTCGAGTAGTGACTGGACCGCATGTGCAGTCGCACGCTTCTGGACGTCCTTAGGCTGCGCATTCTGCTTATGCAGAATGCATGGCATCACCGTAGCAGGCCCACAAGAGGCGGACGCCTGGGACACTAACGCGTCCCGCGTCAGCGGCGTGCGCCCCACAGGGCGCGTCTACCGACGCACAGGCCTCCGCCCCTTATTCTCGTTTGTGGGTGCGTCCGTTGGTTTGTCTTTAATGCACTCGGTGTGATAAAGTTCAAGGAAGATCCTAAGGATTTTTGGACAAACTTCCAGAGTTGTGAAGTGAAGCGGCTATCCCTATCTGAAGTGATACTAAGGGGTATGCCATGCAAACTCACTATCTCTTTGATGTATAGTTTAGATAGGCTGTCAGTGGATTGGGTATGGCGTATAGGAAGGAAATGGGCTATCTTAGTCAATCTATCAACAATTACCCAGATCATGCCATGACCCTTAGAGGTCCTGGGTAACCCTACGATGAAGTCCATGGTAATATGATCCCATTTCCATTTGGGTAACTCAAGGGGTTGTAACAATCCCGCAAGTCTTTGATGTTCGGCCTTTACTTGTTGACATGTTAGACACTTTGCCACAAATTCCCCTATCTCTTTTCATACCATCGCACCAATATTGTCTCTTTAAGTCTTCATACATCTTAATTCCTCCCGGGTGTATAGTATACTTAGATCGATGAGCCTCTTTTAAGATTTCTTGTCTTATTTCTTCATTAGTCAGTACCACTAATCTCCCTTGCATGTAAACGCTACCATCTTCCCCTTTAGTAAACCCTGGTTTTCCTATTAAAGCTTGTATGTCTGGATCCCCTTGCTGTGCTTGCTTAACCCTTTAATTAACAACCAACTTTATCGTTAGACCTGCCATAATGATCTTGTGCTTACTTATGTCTGGTTTCCACGTTATTACTTCTTGTAATAGCTTCCATCTCTTAGTAAATAAACTTGCACACATCCCTTGAGTTTTTCTACTTAATGCACCAGCTACCACATTAGCTTTCCCAGGGTGATAATGAATGGAGAAGTCATAGTCTTTTAAGTATTCCATCCATCTTCTTTGTCGCATGTTTAAGTCTTGTTGGGAAAAGATATATTTAAGACTCTTATGATCTGTGAAAACTTCAAACTTTTCTCCATATAGATAATGTCTCTAGATTCGCAAGGCAAAGACAATGGCCGCTAATTCCAAGTCATGGGTTGGGTAATTGACTTCATGCTTCTTGAGTTGCCGAGAAGCATAAGCAATTACCTTCCCATGTTGCATAAGTATGCAGCCTAGTCCTTATTGCGAGGCATCGCTGTGTATCTCAAATCCGCCACTTCCTAAAGGTAAGGTAAGGATAGGTGTTGTAGTTAACCTTCTCTTTAGTTCCAGAAAGCTTTCCTCACATTTATCAGTCCATTCAAATCTGGTGTCTTTCTTGGTCAGCTTAGATAAAGGTAAAGCAATTCATGAAAAACCCTTGATGAATCTCCTGTAATATCCGGCAAGTCCTAAGAAGCTTCTTATTTCTATGACTGTCTTAGGTCTTTCCCATTTCTGTACTGATTCAACCTTAGCAGGGTCGACTGCTATGCCATCTTGAGAAATAATGTGTCTTGAGAAATTAACCTTTTCCAGCCAAAACTCACACTTACTGAATTTTGCATATAACTTGTGTGCTCGTAGGGTGCTTAATGTTATCCTTAGATGTTCCTTATGGTCTTTAGGAGTTTCTGAATATATCAAGATATCATCCACAAACACTATGATGAATTTGTCTAAGTACTCCTTGAACGACCTATTCATGAGGTCCATAAACGTGGCTGGAGCATTAGTTAAACCAAAGGACATCACTCTGAATTCATAATGGCCGTATCGAGTCCTGAAGGCTGTCTTGGGGATATCTTCTTCTCTAACTCAAAGTTGATGGCAGCCAGATCGTAGATCAATTTTAGAGAGGAATCTAGCTGACTGAAGTTGATCGAAAAGATCATCACTTCGGGGAAGGGGATACTTATTCTTAATGGTGACCCTATTTAGCATCCGATAGTCTACGCATAATCTCATGGAACCATCCTTTTTCTTAACAAAAAAGACTGGAGCTCCCCACAGAGATACGCTAGGCCATATGAACCCTTTGTCAAGTAGTTCCTAAAACTGGGTCTTCAATTCTTTTAGTTATGCAGGAGCCATTCGGTAAGGAGCTTTGGAAATAGGGGAAGTACCGGGTATAAGGTCAATGGTAAACTCAATTTCTCTTGGTGGGTATGTCCTCAGGGAATACGTCAGGAAATTCTTGGACTACCTCGACATCCTCTAGCTTTGGTTGGGGACTCTCGACAGATTCAATCTTGGCTAAGAAGAAGGGACATGCCTGAACAATGTGCTTAACTGTTTTCATGGCAGAAATAACACATGCTCCAGAATAATCCTTTCTTCCTTCGAGGGTGAAAGTGTCTCCATTAGGTAGGGTAAAGTGACACGTTTCTGACAGCAATCAACAAAGGCTTGATGAAGGGCTAGCCAGTCCATACCTAGGATGACCTCGAAGTCATTCATATCTAAGTGAATAAGATTGGCATGTAGCAAATGATCTTTGACCAAAACGAGGACATCTTGGAGATAAGAATAGGTGGGAAGTGCCTGGCCTACAGGAGCCATGACTTCTAGCGTGAAGTCTAAGTCCTGTGGTATAATGTCCAAGGTTGATGCAAACTCCCGGGATATGAAAGAATGAGTGGAGCCTGTATCGAATAGAACTTTAGCAAGTGTATCATAAATAGAAAGAATACCTTCAACTACTGCCTTTGAAGCCTGAGCTTGATTGGAAGTGAGGGCAAAGACACGTCCTTGGCTCTTTGGAACTTGATCTCCTATACACTCTTCAACTTTTCTTTTAGGACATTTCCTAGGAAAATGTCCTAATTTTCCACAAGTATAGCAAGTGATGTTGAAAGTGGGACATGGTTTGCCTGAATGATTCCTGTTACACCTAGGGCATGTCTTCCAGTCTGGTCTTCTTCCTTTGTTTTCAAATGGCTTCTTGAAAGGTGGCCTGGGTCCAGATGATTGAAATGGTCTCTTTCCTTTATTTCTAATGGTGTTGATGTTCTTAGTTTCCTTTATCGCCTAATTCCTTTGATAATATTTTCGTATAGGGAGGCCATCTCTATGACTTTGGCTATGGTGGAAGGTTGGAAACCTAGACCTCTGTTCATGAGTCCTCAGTTGAGCCCATCTACAAATCTTTCTGCCGCATCTTCCTCATCAGCACAAGCATGTGGTGCAAATCTTCGGAGGCTGATGAATTTATTTTCATACTGTTGGACAGTCATGTTTCTTTGTTCTAAGTCCATAAATTCCTTTTCCTTTTGTTTTCTTACATGTTTAGGATAATATTTGTAATTAAAGACCTTTTTAAATTCTTCCCATCCTATTGTTTCTTGCTGGTCAAAATAAGTCCTTTCCATTATTTCCCACCAAAAGGTAGCCTCTCCCCTAAACACAAACGTGGCCATGGGTACCTTTCTTTCTTCAGCTATGTTCATGGCTTTAAATATCTTTTCAATATCAATTAACCATTTTTCGGTTGTAGATGCTTCATCTTCTCCTATGAATGAGGGAGCTAATTTCTGAAACCTTTCTAACTGAACCTCAGTCCTATCTATTGCTTTATCAGGGGAAAGATCTCGTGTGGTAGGGGTTTGGGTTTGTTGATTACTCATGTATTGTTTCATATGTTGTAGGAATCGCTGGAATAATTCAGCCATCCCATTGCCCGACCCAGTGGAGTCCACTAGTGGGGCTTTAGGTCTTGGAGCATCACTTACTTTCTTCCTAGGCATCTGTAAATAACAAGGTAACTCACAAGACCTTAGTATGTGTTATCATATTACCCCTTAATCTTTCATGGATGAAACTTGATTATAAGTTATTCTCCTCATAACTGGGTTGTGAGTAACGTCAAACCGGGCTCTGATACCAACTGTGACAACCCGGGTTTTCACATGCATTTTTGAATGCAAAACTAATGCTTAAGGTGGGATCCCTATTTGAAAAACACTGCAATGCAGCAAAAAATCTTTTTCTTTTAAACTCATTTTGAAAACCCCGAGTGTCAAAACACATTTTCAAATCATATAGCCATGGCATAGTTTAAAATCAAGTCTATTCCCAAGAAAGTGTTAGTCACAGCCCCAGCTACAGAGAGTAACAAAAATCAATTGACATTCACTAAAAGATAAGGTAGGGGTTTACATACTTGTACTTAATTTGGATGTTATATGTCATGGGTATATCCTGCCCTTAAGTGTTTACTTGTATCTGAAAAATATTAATGATTGGGTGAGTATATACTATACTCAGTAGAAGTCTATCACTACTAGTTTTACAATACATGCTACTTTTTAAACCATATGTTCTTTAAACCGTGTGCATGTTTGGACACTCATGTCCAATATCGATATTAAAAGTCGTTGTCAAAATAGAATACTGACGACTTAAAGAATCGCATAATCTAAGTCGAAAGTAACATAAATATCATGAAAATATACTATGATATGCATAAGATGCTCAATTGAATCCAACTCATGGATCTATGGTTGACCATACTCATGTTATGCCATATGCCATGCAAGTAAATCCTCAAAAACATAGGGCACACTATGCCCACGACCTCATCGTCGTGTGGTCCCCGGGTACCTAGGGACTCTCGGTCATAGCCTCCACGGGGCATATGACACTTCGACGGGTGTCGTGACACCAGTGGTAGTCCTCATTACCACACAACAATTGAAGTAAGGACAAGCCTTTTTGACGTGGTACCCCTTTCCACCTATAATGGTAGAGGCTGGGAGGCCACCCCAAACCTCTCGGCATAGCGCCCACGAACTTACTAGCCCAAAAGCATCAAAAGATAAAGCCAAAGCTCAATCATCGTAAATCATGCAATTTATGCAATCATTTTCAATGTCCTCTTTGGGTACCTCACACTACCCGTCCCTCACAACTGCCTAACCAGCGTCTTTTGGGCACTCCAGTGTCTTTTGGCAACCCTTGAAGATATGCAATCTTCCTAAATCAGGCAATTTATGCATTTCTTTTCAAGACATCCGAGCAATGCATAAAAATCACTTTATGCTAGTATCGTGTTTAAAGTCATAAAACATGAAGACACGTTTGCATACTAGTATAAAAACATCATTAACTAAAAAGCATGTCATGTGCATAAGGATGTAACATAAGTTTATATGTTATATGCATAAAGATAGGACATGTAACTTAAAAACTAAAAACATGCATTAGAAAAGCAACCATGACTCAAAACATGCAGTCTCAAAACATCATGGGTCCTTTTTTTTAAAAGTCTAGTAGCGATAGGACACCTACCTGGTTTGATTGCGCTAGTCCCCTTATCCTAGTATGTTCGTGGACATGGTTTAGGGGAAAAAGGTTAGCTTGGCCTATTTTTATAGGTTCTAGAATAGTTTACCTCACTACTTAGGCATTAAGGGTCCATTCCCATGCCTAAGGGCCTCTTGAGGTCCCTAACTGGGCCTTGGTATAGTCAGGTTTGCAAAGGTTTAGTGGCCCCGCGCAACTACCATGGTTTAATGGTCATGCCAGCCTTAGATAGGGGCTTGATCAGGTATTTTATGGTTTGGGTATGTCCGCGCCGTTGATACGGACACAACGCCTCTGGCGGTGCCTCAATCATGGTCCTAGAACTCAAGTTGTGGGCATTTTAATGTTAAGAGTACATAGAAGGCCCAAAACAGCTCTGCGTCACCACTCACCTTCGTCTTGGTCGAGCGGTGACCGGTCCGCATGTGAGGTTGCACGCTTCTGGACGTCCTCAGGCTGCGCGTTCTGCTTACGCAGAATGCACAGTGTCACTATAGCAGGCCCACACGAGGGGGGCGCTTGGGACGCTAATGCGTCCCGCGTTAGCGGCACGCGCCCCACAGGGCCCGTCTACCGACGCACCGGGCCGCCACCCCTTGTTCTCGTTTGCGGGCACGTCCGTTGGTTTGTCTTTAACGCACTCGGTGCGTTTTGGTTCTGTGGTGACCTGGGCTTCCTTGGTACACCCTGATTCGACCCTGTCAAACCAGAATGCCCCAGACACCTACCCTGGGTCTGTTGTGGCTCCCTAGAGCCCCGTTTTGCATGGTTTCTCATGCAAAAACTTAGGGATATTCAACCTAAGACTGAGGGGGAGATGGGTTTGGAGTTGTTTAAGGTGTACCTAGTTTGTGGCTGGTATTTTCCACGATTTCTCCTCTTGCCTGCCACTCCACGGCTGGTTTTTCCCAGGGTTTTGGGCTGCATTGCAGGCTCCTAAGAGCTCTATTTATAGAGCTTAAGGAGGGTTCTGGAGGGGGTTTCCACCGCCATGGAAACCTCTAGAATGGCGGTGGTTTCTCCCCTTGCACACCTAGAATGTCAGTGATGCAATACATTTGAGAAGAAGGGAATGCCCGTATCAAAACGGGTCCCTGTTTTCTCAGGCCAATTTGTTTTAAATTTAATTACCATTTTGCCCTTGAACTTCAAAGGGCCATAACTTGCTCATTTTAACTCCGTTTTGGGTGATTCTGGTCTTGTTGGATTCCTTTTTCTGAAATGTACCTAAGGGTACCATTCTAAGGACCAAATTATTGGGTCTAGTCAGGGTGAACAATGAAATGACCAAAATACCCTTATCTTAAAAAGTGAACTTTTCATTACCAACTTAGGATTTCAAGGTTACAAAAATAGAGTCATTACATCGTATGACCAATTTATGGGCTTTGAAAGATTGAGGATATTTTTGTAAATTTCATTTAATTTAAAAAGGCTTAAGAACGCAGGGGGTCGTTCTTATAACAACACCCCTTCTTCTTCATTGACCACTCCACAGCCATTGGGCAGCACCGCCTTCGCAAGGCGATAAAGCCCTCTTCCCACCCCCCCCAACCATCCCTTTCTCCTCCTCCTCTTTTTTCTCTGGCTGCCTTCACCCAAAAATCTGGTAGCTAGGGTTTCAATGTGGAAAAGGCCACACCTCTGCCGATGGGCACCCTCCTAGACTGCCCAGGTAAGCCCCTCACGCCTCCACCTCTAGTTTTTCACTCCTTCCAGCCCAAATCCCCTTTGGATCTATGTTTCCTAGTAGAAATCGCTAGAAGAAACCCAGATTCGATGGGTTTGCCGACCCATTGAACCAGAAGCGTCTCAGGGATGCCACAAGCAATGTGCACCCGAAACGCCCTCCTTGGCATAGCCTTCGGGAGCATGCGACCATGTGGCGTGGTCCCAGTTCGACCATGATGCATGAGCACCATGAGAGCCATGACGTGCATGCACCTACACAAAATATGCGTCCGCGTGATGCTGTCCGGGATGCATGCCTTGACGCGTTGCTTAGGCGTGCCCACACATGCGAACACGATCATGGTTTGACCGAGACGTGCACGCATCCTGGGAAGAGTGACATGCAGGCCCTAAATGGAGGATTCTAGTTTGTCCGATTGATTCACCACACTAAAAACCCAATTAAGGAGGTTATATAACTCTGATTGACGATCCAAAAGAATTGTTGCGTTCGTATCAACGACCCGAACCTAATGAGACTATGAAAATTAGGATCAAAGAACTTTTTTATATGACTATAGCCCAAAACATATAGAAATCTCATAGATCTAGCCATTAATCTTTAAGTCTAAGTAGTGATCTACAAAGGATGGAAAATGATATTTCTTATTATCAATTAATATCTCGGGTTTCATGAAGATGGGTCGGGATCGAGTAATGAAGAACGCAATTCATAAGTCATCAAGGTAGGTAGTCTAATACTGCTAAGTTTTCAAATGCGTTGCCAAAATCTAATAGATTTAGTTATTCCTGGCAACCATGTTTAGTATGCTTTTTTTTGAGATACCATGTCCGCATAATGAATGTGCAGATTTTCCTTATGATCTTGAATGCAACTACTTAGATGGAACTGATTTTATGAATGCATTGCTCGTATGTTTTGAAACTCATTACTTAAATTACATAATTTACAATGATTGCTATCTGGATTACATGTGTCTATTTTTTTGAGCTAATGAGCCTGGTGGGCACTATACTAAGTAGGTAGATCGCTAAATGAGGCAACCTACTGTAGGAACAAACCTTGAGTTCCAAGTGGGCAGATCGCCGAATGAGGCAGCCTGCGATGGGAACAAAACATGGAATTCTAAGTTGGCAAATCACCGAATGAGGCAGCCTATGGTGGGAACAAAACCCTTGAGTTCCAAGTGGGCAGATCGCCGAATGAGGCAACCTGCAAAGGAGCATAGTTGACCTTATGATTTTAGTTTTATCGATATGCATATAGCATTAAGGTGGTTGTATATAAGTACTCGTGACGAGACTATTTAAGTCATTTACTGAAAGACCCATATGCATGCTACTCCTGACTATACCCTCATCTACCTTGAATAAATGATATTTTAAGATTTTCATAGCTACTATTATAATTAATGTGTTCACCAAAATATATGCATGCATGAGTTGATTTACTGCTACTGCATTAGTAATAGTTTATGCATACACACCTATGATTATCCAAAAATAGAATTGCATGTTCTTATGAATAGGCCTAGCATAACCCCTCTCGCATGTCGTGTTTTCAAAATAGTAGTATCAGGTTACCTACTACGTGTGATGAATACTTAACCCAATCCAACATTTTTCAAATCAGTCAAAGTCCAATTAGAAGGAGCATGAAAGGCGTTAGGTCCATAGACAAAGTAAGAACTTATCTAGTAACCCTTCTTGTAGTTGATGTAAACTTAGTTGTAAGTTCTTAATTGTAACTTGGGCTATGATTAATAATCTTGGGAGTAGTAATTACTCTTTCTTATGTTTTGCCAAAAACGTGCCATGGTCTTATGCATTAATTGTTCACATCAATTTGTTAATGACGCTCGAGGTTTTTATACAAAAATTTTGATTAAAAGAAAATTTTCCTCTACACTCTTTTGCATAAATTATTTTAAAATGGAGATCAATCTCGGGCTATTATAGAATTGCATCATAAAAACCCAGGTCATCATAGTGGAACTTGGATAAAAGGAGATCACTAGATTTAGGTCTAAATGCTACCTAAACATTCATTAAAAGTCACCAATTCAGCTCATTAGCAAGTTATTAGGATTGGTTGTGTAACATTTAGCTTAGGACTAGGATTTAGGTTGCATCATATAGTTAGGGTTTTCCATAAAAATTAAAGGATAAAAATTGAAACATTAAAAGATAAAGGATAAAAAAAAGAATACTCATTCATTGTATATAATGATTTATTTAATTGTATATAAACTTGAGAATGAAGGCCTATCAAGAAAGGGATAGAGTTGATAGATTAGATACATCGATGGATATTATGGATAGTATGGAAAGACAATTGCTTATGATGATAACTTCTAGGCAAGCCTCTCCACATCCTTAGTGCCATAATGACTATGCCTATTTGAAACCTCAATATTCCACTTCTTCCTAGACATCAAGCTCTACATATAAAGGATACTATCAAGAGATGGTGGATGATACCACTATATTCACATACCCTAGCAATAACTACTATCCTGAGACAAGCAATCAAAATGTATGTGCTAGGCATCATGAACAACCATGGTCTTGGGAATATCAACCATACTAGGAAGAACCAACATGGTACCACCCTGAACAACCCTACTATGATTATCAAGAATATCAGGGTCAATCATGATGGGTTCAACCTACTCTGCCCTTTTTTCTACACTCCATTACCATGTCCATACCAACCATATGAGTCATTTCCTTTACAGCATGAATGATAAGTGTCTAATTATGCATAAAAAGCACCCAATTAGCTACCCATGTGTTATAATTCATAGGGGTAAATTAGGGTTTTTGTAACAACTCCAAATTTTGTAAACACTATTATAGGCGTTATTATGTGGAATTGGAATATAATTAGAATTTTTGACCCAAAGAATTTTTTTTTAATAGAAATGGAATTTGGAGTGGAAGCATGAATATTTGGAATGTACTAAAAAGATTGAGTCTAACGACATAAAGAACACTAAAATCAGAGTTCGGATGAATTTCACTCTAAAATTTTGCTATTCCATGAGTAGGTTCTGAGTTTTCAAGGAGTATATCTTTTTATAGAAGTATAATTTGGAACTAAACTAAAACCATTAGATAGTAATCAAAAAATGGAATCCAATGAGCCAAAGAAAGCTAAAAACACAATCCGGATGAAGAAGTTATGGGCCTTCGAAGTTAGGGGCAATGCCATAATTAAAAGATACAAATAAAAACATAACTTAACAAAAGGGGGCCAAATTGATATTGGAACCCCCCTTACATAGGAAACCCGATGTAATGTTGAGTCTGGTTCTTTCCAAAATCTGACATGGACAACCCCCAAACCCTAGTTCTCCTCTTCTCCGAGCAGATCCATAATGGATCTGTGTTTTCGGTGACCAAGAAGAAACCCTTTTTTGTACTTCTCTCTCCCTCGGATCTCCCCTGCCGATGTCTGAAGCCCTTTCCCTAGACGAAGCGCCTAGTTTTGGTTATCCACCATCTTCCCTCCAATTATGTCCAAATGGATTGCTTGAATAGGCACCATGAAGAAACCCTTCACCCTGTTTCCCTTCTATTTATAGTACACTCGATCATCATCTTCCTCTCCTACATTGGATCCCTCTCTGGTGATCTTCGTCCAGATCTAGGGAGTAGGCATTGAGGTACATAAAACACCTTTCCTTTCTCCATTTCTTCCCCCAATCAGGCATCACTATAGCATAGCCAGCTTGACGTGCCTATGCGTAGGCCGGTCATGCTACCCATCTCTCTTCCCCTATTTTCTTTCAGGAACCAACATCGCTAGGCCTTCAGGCAGGCTAGTGTGCCTAGATCCCAGTGCCAAGTACTCAGTTTCCTTGTGTTCACCCCTTCCTTTAGATTTGATTCTTTTAACACTACACTAAGGTGCCGCGCTCAATCATCATCCCTCCTCTGTCACTGGACACCCATCTTCCCTTCGATCTTCTTCCACCATTGGCATAGTTCAATTGTTGAGTAGGCTGGTGTACCCTTTTTCCTCCACTTTTTCCTTCCCCCTTCTTCATTTTTTTGGTCACCTAGTTCTGGGTAATGACTGGACCATCACTGGCAACCACCAACCTTTTTCTCCCTTTTTCTTTCTGTCACCAGCTCAGCACAACCAAGGGTAGGCTGGCAAGCTAGGACCCCATTCCCTCTATCTTTCTCTAGGGCACCAGCATGACTAGACCTTTAGGTGGGCCAACGTGTCCAGATTCCAGTGCCATCTACCTCTATCTCCCCATTTTCCCTTCATTGCTGAGCTCAGCCATGAACAGTCTGGTTGCCATCACCTCTCCCATGTGTTTCACTATTGCTGACAAGTTGGAGTTGAGTTGACTTGCTGAGTCAACTTGGTCTTGACTGGTTTGAGGCAGCTGAGTTGACTTAATGACCCTATTGACCCTTGAACTTTGAACCTTCATTCTGATCAATACAAGGAGGATCTCAAAGATTTGAGAGTACCCTTATGATCCTTGTAAAGTGAGGGACAAAACCCATCTTCCCAAATATCAATTTGGGAAGATCCAACCATTGAAATTATCTGACTAATGATCAGAGGTTAGGTCATCTGATCAGTGATGATCTAGCTTCACTTTTCCTATCCAAATAGTCTATCATGACCCTTAGGACATGCCAATCACAAGTCTTATAAGATAGTAGGATTAAAAGCCTGTTGGAGATGATCTCATAACCTAGAGCCATGGCTGAGATCAATCGAGGAATTTAGGTATAAAATAAGATCAAATTCTATGGTTCATACCAGAAAAGTTGTTAAAAAGGATTATTCTCTCAGGATTATTAATTGATTACTTGATTTGGCAACTCAAGTGAAGAACAAGGACTAGATCAATATGGATCTGTGAGAATTTGCAAGCGTCGTCGATCAACTAGTGGAATAGGTGGAGAATGAAGAAAGCATGTCTTAATAGTAAGATGCATGTTTTTAAACATGATCTTATTCTTATGATAGATATTATGTTATTTAAATTGTCCATTTCATATGATATATGATGATGAAAAATGTTTACTTGTGAATGATGAAAATTTGTTAATTGAAATGCTACATGAATGACATGCTTATAATTGAAGCCTACTAAATGATATTAAAGGATACACACAATCTATTCTTAAAAATATCATAACTATTATTGTGATAAAAAAAAAGACAATTACGGTACATGGGTACCATTACATCATATGTGATGAATGAGTCTAGGATTTTACAATACATCCTTAGTGTATTATGATGGGTACAATTATGGTACATGGGTACCATTACATCATATGTAATACACTAAGGATGGTATAGGTATATTATAATGCAGTTCTCTGTACGGATTTAGATTGCAGCATAGTAGTCCTTGTATTTGATGCACTATGGTGTGTCTATGATAGCATGATGACATGCGTATATGATGGCATGATGAGATGCCTCACACAATGATGGCATGATGAAATGCCTTTTATGACATTACCAGCATCAGCTGGAGTTTTAAAAACCTTGTATGGTAAGGGTTTTATGTATGAGACCCAGTATAGACTGGAAATGTAGGTTATAAAACCTAGGGACTATGTTCATAATTTTGTGACTTTTAACGATTTTAATATATATTATTTAGTCCTGTATGTATATGCTAGAGGCTATAGTTTCATAAAAAAATTCGTATGGGGAAGTGAATGGGTAGATATATTATGCAAAGTATGGTTCATAAAATTTGAGTATGGTATCATATGGAAAATGATAATGATAAATATGTAAAATACTAGGGAATTATATATATTAAATATATCATGTAAAGTGTAATCTTTAAAATGTGATTATTATATTCATATGATGAATAAGAATTATAAATAGCTATTTTATCAATGACTTGCAGATAATTAAATTATTAATGAAATTATTGAATTATGAATTATGTTACAAACTTCATCCCATATAAGCATCATGATGAAATTGAATATTTTAATTGATGTAAAATTCTTAATTCATATGTAATTAACATATTTTCTTAACTCTCCTCTACCAAGCATAGCTTGTTGAGATATTGTAAATGTTTTGTGTTTACATTATCTTAGATACAGATATACAGGAGAAGACATGCACAAGCAAGAGGAGTTCAACAGCCATACTTCTGCACCCAGGTATATATTTTTTTAAAGTTTTTTATTGTGTAGTTAGTTATTTGGACTATGCTGCTTGCATTTAGTATAATGATTATAGGGGCTATGTATGTGAACCACTGGATGGGCCTTGTTGTTTCATAAAATGTATGCCTATCTTCTATAAAAACAATATTATGTTTAGTATGAGAGTTGAGGTGACATCTGGGTCTTTAGAAAAATGAATTTGAAAGAACATGTTTTTCGCTATTTTTGAATTTCTAAAAATATTGGTGCACCACCTTTCCAAAAATAAATGCGAAAAGTTTTTAGGAAAAACTCGGGGTGTGACAGTTTTTTACCAAATTTTGTAACTCATGCATTTTTTATCTAATGACTCAAAAATTTTGATATTTTAAAATTTAAATAGATTTTTTAACTCTTTGTAGGAAGCGAGATGGCTATCTAACAGCCATGATTGATCGGGATGAAAATGGAAGATCAAGATCAAAGATTGCGTTTAAGCCTAAAAGTCATCAACTCAACATAAGAACAAGGTCAAGATTATCTTTCAGATAAGCAATGGATACAATTAAAGTAGCCAAAGGTGGCCAAGGAATTGAGCCATCTAAGCCAACCATGAAGCCAAGCCAATGGAGCTTCCAAAGTTAGCCATCAAAGCCACATAAGCCAAGTTATATGGAAGGCCATGATTGGAGGAAAATTCAAAGAATTATCCTTATAGGGATATTTTGAAGAGAATTAAGAGAAATTTCATTAGGATAAGGTAGCATGTGGCATAATAGAATGAGACCCCTCCATTTTTTAATTCTTTTCATATTTTTTTCACTTTTTTCTCACTTTCCACCTTACCCCTAAATATCACTACGAATTTTACTTTCCATTCAAGAGTTCCACTTTTCTAAGACTCTATCACCTTCTTAAACTTCCATTCCATCCACCCAACCAAACCCCCACTACTTAATTAGTTTTCCTCACCTCACCTCTTTTTATTATCTTTTCCTACCACTTTCTTTCCTCCCATCTTGTTTTCTCTCCCTAACCTCATCCCATCCAACTACACTTACTATTTTAAAGGGGGGCTCAATGATTTTTGAAGGGGGGAGACACTTCCTCCTAAAAAAATGGTGTCTCCCACCTTTATGTTACTAAAATCATCCCACTTGAAGTTACTTCTTAAAAAAAACCCTAGGCAGCCTTCATACTCCAATCCTAGCAATTTAATCCTCTTCCTATCTCATCCTTACCCTACCTTGACCATAGAAATCACCTGACAAAAAAGTATAAAAGACCCACAAGTAAGGATTCAAAGAGATCCTTTGGAAGAAAAAGAACATGTCCTTCACATTTGAGACGACGTCCTTTTCCCTGGGTGCTGCTCTCCTTCTTCCAAGAGTTGCACACCTCAAGCATAGCTTAGAAGCCTTTGATTTTTAGAACATCTAAAAGTTGGTTCCTCTCTTCTTTTACTTGTCCTTGGTTTGTGTTTATGTTAGTGCTATTTCCTCTTATCTTGCTACTTAGCTTCCATTACTTTTGTGCCTCTCTTCAACCTTAAATCCTTTACTTCCAAAGATCATCATCTGTAGCTTTGACAACCAAGAGACAGTGATCTTTAGATCTAGAAATTAAGGTACCATCAATCCATCCTTATTCTACTTGTTCTAGATTTCTTTCAATGTTTATCTTTTCATCTTTTCCTTGAAATACATATTCTGCCATGGGGACTTGCTTGTAAGCTGATCTAATGGTTGAATAATTAGCATGATGCACCTTTCTTATATGAACTTTGCTATCAATAAAGTCCCATGATTCATGCTTAGCTATACATGCAGTTAAATCTTCCATACACCTTTGCCTTATAGTTTCCATGCATGTCATCATAGATTAATAGCATTCTAGTTGTATTCAAAACCATGCACACATCCCATGGGTTATGTGTATGGCCTTGAATAGTTTCCATTGAAATGTTAGGTAGTTTCTCTCTTAGTTCATGTCCCATTCTATCTTTGCACTCTTATTAGATCCATGCTTTCTATTTTCGTTACTATGATCATTATATATTAGTTTTACATTAGGTTATGTTCTCATATGTACACTTCTTGTTCACAAATTTCATGTTATTTTAGTTTGCATGCATTATTTTAGTTGGAATTCATGTGCATAATTCATTAGCATTTACACACCACTTCTTCCAGTTTTGTATTTTAGTTTCTACTAGTTATTGCATGTTATTTAAGGAGTTTCTAAATTGTCATATTTGTGAAAGTGTCAATTTAAGAAATTCCATAATTTATGAAAGTCATAAATTTAGAAAGTTTTCATTTAGGAAAGTTTTAGTTTTAGAAATTGTGTTTTAGGATGGTTATTAAGTTTAGCATGTTTTAAGTTTTACCATAATTCCATCTTCATGTGTTAACTTTCCATTTGTAGTTTAGGAAAAGATCTCCTTAATTTGGATAGGTTAGATAATTAAATTAGGGAACACTAATATCACATCCATTCAATTTCTTATGGGATCAACCTCCTCGTGTGAATTACTAAAATCAATTTGTGTGCTTGTGAGTTTAACATAAAAATTAAACAAGTTTTGCTGTTGTTCCTAAGGAATCACGACGGTTTGTATAAGTGGACAATACCTTAGATTATTTACCTCTAGTCTAGGTTTAGGGTTCATTCGTTTAGGTTTTACATGATTTTTTGTAGTTATTTACAATTTTCATCATATTGACCAATTTGTTTGATTTTTCGATAAGGGAAATCTGCAAAGGAGCGGCTATGATCCTCTGGGCCACAACTTCATCAACATAGATTAGGTTTTCTTTGCTTTTCTAGATTAGGATTTGAATGAAATTATAATGAGGCCCATTGTAATTTTAATTTTAATTTTATTTAAATTTTAAATGAGTTGTAATAATACAGAGCAAGTGTGGAGTATGGTGGCCCACACTTGATCATAGGATCCCCTATTGTGAGCAATCATCATCCAAATTTTAATTTTTAGGATAAAGTGCATTTAGTGTAGAATTGCATATGCTAATGGTAGTATAACTCATATAGGTTAGGATCATGCATTGACAAATTTTACATAATACTTAGGATTGTTGGATTAGTTGAAGCCCTTATTTAACAAAGGTTAACTTGAGTTCAACTGTAACTAGAGCATATGTTGCATGGTTATAGTTTCCAGTCTATTAAGGTGCCTAACCCTTTGTTGGCATATAGGTAGGCATTAATTTGATTTTTGTTTAGCAGTGTACATTTATAGCTTTATGGTGGAATAGAACTTAATGCACATATGGGCCCTACAGGAACCCTTAAATGATAAGGACTGGATTTCATCACCTCCTTGGCCCACCAAGGAATCAATCAACATCCCTGTATGTCATGATCCCAACCCTTGAATGTTAATTTAAAATCAAGTAGAAAGAGACTAAGGGTATCGAGCTCATAGGACCGTTTTAGAAAGACATGATCTATTGTCACTCCAATAGCTTTTGAGCACTGTGGTTATAGTGGGTGTCTTAAAATCCAAGTAATTTTCCCACGCCTTCCATTGGCATCAGTTGAGATCTAAACATCTCCTGACATGAGGATTTTATTAATCATTTTAGAACAGAATCCAACTAGTAAGTAGTAATCAAATCTAGATGAAAGGAGGAGAAGTCTATATCTATGTCTAAGAAGCTACCTCTTATGCCGTAAGAAAATATAATCAAGACACTACTTGATTAGTGAATATTAGGATTTGATTGAGCATCACTTAGAGTTAGCATCAACATATAGTTAGGACAATTAGATTAGGATAGTTTATGCAAGAACATCCATATCAAAACATAGAGTTAGTACCTTTTGACTCAGAGATTCAATGCAACCTTAGGCAAGATGAAAGAAATCAAGCTCCTATCCCATGGCCGAACAATTAATAGAAGTCAAGTGCACATCTATTAGAGATTTATATATGCTACTTCATCTCAACACTCCATCTTGCATAGTGCTACCCCCAACAAATGCAAACTACTTTGAGTTAAAGCCATGAGTCATATAATTACTCCCCAATTTTTATGGTCAAGATCAAGACGACCCTTATCTACATATCAAGGACTTCCTTGATATTTGTGCCACATTTAAGTTCCAAAACTTTTTAGATGATGCTATTAACCCGAGGCTATTCCCATTCTCACTCAAGGATAAAGCCAAGTCATGGCACAATTCCTTGGAGGTAGGTCCATAAATAGATGGCACCAATTGTCTAAGAATTTTTTGAACAAATTCTTCCTTGTTCACAAAACAAATATATTTCATACCAAAATTATCAATTTCAAGCAAAGGGATATTGAATAATTTTACAAATGTTGGGAATGGTGGAATGAACTGCTGCAATAATGCCCACATCATGGATTCAAAAAATGGTAGTAGGTGTAATAATTCTATGAGGCATAGACGCCTTGGAATAGACAAATGATAGAAGTCGTGAATGGAGGGGCCCTCATGCTAAAAGATGAGAGAGTCCTAGAAGTTCTTTTAGGCATTGGCAAATAAATCCTAGTGATGGGATTATTTAAATATAAGAGAGTGAAATAACTAGCCTCCAATGAAAGGGGTTCTATATGAGGTAGGAGTACATACAAATCTATCCCAGTACTTGAAAAATGTATAAGTATGATGGGAGAGCAAACAAACTTGAAACTACATTTTAGTCCCTCATGGCTACCACATCTATTAAGCCTCCACAAGAGGTCTGTGCTCAATGGATGTATTTAAACATGTCCAAATTAGCATTCTATTGCTCAATGCAATAAAAGATGTCCCTACCTATGCCAAGTTCTTGAAAGAGCTTGGCATTAGAAATAGAAAGCTAGATATACAGAAGCAAGCTTTCCTCACTAAGTAAGTGAGCTCTTTAATTTCTTGCATTATTGGAGACCATGTCATAGATAAGGAACTAATTGACTTGGGGGCAATTGTTAACTTGTTGCCATACTTTGTCTACAAGAAACTAAGGCTTAATGAGGTGAAAGTAGCCACTACTAGGTTACAATTAGGAGATAGATCAGGGAAATTCCCTGTGGTTTGGTTGAAGATGTGTTGATACATGTGGACTAGTTTTATTACACCATTGATTTCGTTGTACTGGTCATCTAGCCTATATCTGATCGTGGCAGTCAGCTTTTGGTTATACTGGAGCATCCATTCCTGATGACGTCCAATGCCATTATTAACTATAGGAATGGTGTAATGAACTTATTATTCAACAACATGAAAATTAAGCTTAATGTCTTTAATGTAGACCAACAACATTTAGACCTCGATGAATATTGTGAATTGAATTTGATCAAGAGTCTAAGTCATGATATTCATCCACCATCTTCCATCTTTAACCCACTAGAGGCTTATCTCATGCATTTTAATGGATATTTCAGTTACAACCAGATTCTAGTTATTATTATTGCTTACCAAAAAATGAACGCAATCACAAGGACATAGTTATTATTGTTTTCTATATGGATATTTTGATTACAACTAGATTCTTATGGCACCCAAGGATCAGAAGAAGACCAACTTCACCTGCCCTTTTGGCACCTTTGCTTATTGACATATGCCTTTTGGGCTTTGCAATGATCTTGCTACTTTTCAAAGGTGTATGTTGAGCATCTTCTCTAATATGGTAGAAAGGTTTTTAAAGGTGTTCATGGATGACTTCTTGGTGTTTGGGGCTTCTTTCGATGAGTTCCTACATCATTTGAAATTAGTTCTTGCTAGGTGTCAAGGGAAGAATTTGGTATTGAGCTCAAAAAATTTCCATTTTATGGTACAAAGCGTGATAGTTCTAGACCACATTATATCAAACAATGAGATAGAGGTAGATAAGGCTAAAGTGAATTTAATAGCTAACCTTCATCCACCAAGGATGGTGAAAGAAATCTGCTATTTTCTAAGTCTTGTTAGCTTCTACAAAAGATTCATCAAGGATTTGAGAAAAATAGGAAGCCCCTTTGTAATCTACTAATAAACGAGTCTACTTTTGACTTTGATGAGGACTATTATAACAACCCCAAATATAATTGGAATTTTTGATCCAAAGAAAACTAATTTTTATAGAAATGGGACTTAGAGTGGAAACATGAATATTTTGAACGTACTCAAAAAATCGACATAAAGAACACTGAAATCGGAGTTCGGATGAATTTCACCCTAAAATTTTACTATTCCATGATCAGGTTATGAGTTTTCAAGGATTATATATTTTTATAAAAATATTATTTCCAATTAAAACTGAAACCATTAAATAGTACTCGAAAAATGGAATCCAACGAGCCGAAGAACACTGAGAGCAAAGTCTAGAGGAAGAAGTTATGGGCCTTTGAAGTCAGGGATAATACGGTCGATATGAATCCAATGACACTAAGTTTGTTGAAATTAGAGGTTGGACAAATAAGCGGTAATTTTCTTATAAAAGGGTATTTTAGTAATTTCACTAGTGGGCCCCACTTGTAGAAATGTGGGTCCGATAGTGATGAGGTGTTGGGCATGTAACAATCATACACGTTGACAGAACTTAGGCTGAGTGGAATGATGAGGAAAAAAGAACACAATCATTCTATGTTTAATATATAAAAAGAAAAGAAAAAATAATAAAAGGCGGGGCCACATTTGATAGTGGAACCCCCCCTCCTTAGTGGTTTTCCTAAAATAGATCATATGATCTATTCTCAAATAGAGAAAACCTTCTCCAACCTCCCCATGCATAGAGCCCCCTCTTTCCCCTGTTCTTTTCTTCCCCATTTTGGTTTCAACAGGTGTGGCCGGTTTAGGCGATTGTGATCATCAGCTTTCCCTAGAGAAATCTGGGCAAGGGAAGATGGATACAAAAGATGGTTTTTCCAACCAAATTTGTCTAGTTTTTCATCGATCAAGTAGAGGAAAAAGGGAAAACATAAATTTTTGGAATGTCGCAATTTAGAATTGAGAAGACAATAGAGAGCGTTCACCTTATGTGCTAGTTCAGATCCGACACTACATCAGCAAGGGGAGAAATGAACATCCGACAGGCACACCAAAAATCATCTATGCTCAGGTTCCTGCATTGTTGATGAGTTTTCTCCTCAGATTGAAATGGATGGTGTCTTTATCCACTTTGAATTTGAGTTCTACGATGAGGGCATTGGAACAAAGTGATAGTAGGCTTAGGAAGACACTCATAAGGGCACTGGTTGGATAGGTTTCCATTAGTGACCGACCTTCTCTGACAACGCTGGTCTAGTATAAAAAAAGAAGAAGAGCACGGTGCTACCAGCCAAAATCTTAGATAGAGAAGAGGTAACAAAAGAGTCATCTACCCTCTTTATTTCTCCAAATTAGGCCCTTTTTCTTTTAGGCAGAGATCAAAACACTTAATCAAGGGTCCAGGATCATCTGATGTAGATGGAGCTTATTGGGAATACACATAGATCTTTGGCTGAATCAACTCAATCATCCAGTTGATTTAGGTGAGATTAACCAAATGGGTTCAACATTCTTCTAAGACAACACTAGAAGGAAATCGCCGAAATCTCCACTGATTTTACAGTATGCAAAATTTTGGGTTTTAGATCAGAAGTTTTTCTTCCAATTCATGGTTTGCAAAACATATAAACACGCCATTCTATTTTTCTCATTTACGAAACTAATTATCAGAGAACTGCTAGGCAAAAGAATAAACATGCTTTGATACCACATGTAAGCTCATTAACTACATGTTTATAGTAAATCAAAATCAATGGAAGGGCTTGTACGTGGGCAAAGGGTTTTGAATACTAGTTGTCCCATCACTGTACTTATGGGTAAGGGAGAAGATGACTAGAATTTGCAAGTTTCACGAAATTCCAATCCCCAAAACTATATGTGTAAAAGTTAGAATTTGCAAGTCCCTCGAAATTCTAGTCCCCAGAACTATATGTATAAAAGTTGGAATTCACGAGTTCCTTGGAATTCTAGTCCCCATAACTTCCAGTCCCCAAAACTATATGTGTAAAAGTTAGAATTTGCAAGGCCCTCGAAATTCCAGTCCCCAGAACTGTATGTATAAAAGTTGGAATTCACGAGTTCCTCAGAATTCTAGTCCCCATAACTACATGTGTAAAAGTTAGAATTCATGAGTTCCTTAGAATTCCAATCTCCAGAACTACATGTATAAAATTTGGAATTCTCTAGTTCCACAAAATTCCACTCTCTAGAATTGTACGTACAAGAACTGCAATTAGAAGGAGAAATTGACTTGGACTCTGACCACTACCCAAAATTATGTTTTATGCAGTAGCTTCATTGATAATGGTCTTGGCAATGGTTTTGCACTTAGAAACTTGTTATAGTCAGACACATATTAGTTTACTTGGACATCGGTTCTTTGATGGGTTCACTAATGGTTGTCAGCATAAAAGGCATTAGTATTTCAATAAGGCTTAAAATAGAGGGGATAAGGCAAGTTGCTTATCCTAAAACATGTTTTGTTCTTTTTGTTGCCATAGTAGTTGTATGTATTCTAACTCAATTGAAGTACCTGAATAATATTGAAGCATGTGATCGATCGTGGAAAAGAGGGCGATTAAAGCTAGTGGAAAATGGATGACCTCACCACACGAGGTAGGTGGAGAATTAAGAAAGCATGTCTTAATAGTAAGATGCATGTTTTAAACATGATCTTATTCTTATGATAGATATTATGTCATTTAAATTTTGCATTTCATATGATATATGATGATGAAAAATGCTTACTTGTGAATGATGAAAATTTGAGATTTGAAATGCTACATGAATGACATGCTTATAATTGAAGCCTACTGAATGATATTAAAGGATACACATGATCTATTCTTAAAAATATGATAGCTGTTATTGTGATAAAAAGATATTTATGATACATGGGTACCATTACATCATATGTGATGTGTGAGTCTAGGATTTTACAGTACATCCTTGGTGGGCAATCTCCTAATAAGTGAGAATGTTATGATTATGATGAGATATTCATATATATATATATATATATATATCATGGACAGGCAAGATGCCTATGTATTATTATTTTACATCTAGGCATGATGGCCTGAGAGTTTTGATTTAGACAGGCATAGGCCTAGGGATGCTATGTTAAGAGAGTTGTAGGATTTGGCCACCCACTCTTCAAAAATTATTATATGATGGATGCCATGCCCGATGAGAGGTTAAAGGTTGGATGGGGCATTCATTGGAAAGCCACCAATATGATAGCCATGGTCCCACCCATGCGGACATGGGTTTTGTTATTTCACAATTGGTATCAGTCAATTATTATGCAGTTAACCGAGCGCTATATGGATTTAGACTGCGGCATAGTAGTCCTTGTATTTGATGCACTATGGTGCGTATATGATACCATGATGACATGTGTATATGATGGCATGATGATATGCCTTATATGACGATGGCATGATCAGATGCCTTTTATGATGTTACTAGCAGCAACTGGAGTATTATAAACCTCTTATGGAAGGGGTATGATTTTGAGACCCACTATAGTCTAGGAATGTAGGTTAAAACCTATGGATTATGTTCATAACTTTATATGAATTTTAATGATTTCAATATATATGATATAGTCCTATATGTATATATTTGGAGGGCATAGTTTTATAAAAAAAATTCATATAGGGAAGTGAATGGGTAGATATATTATGCAGAGTATGGTTCATAGAATTGGAGTATGGTACCATATGACAAATGATAATGATTAAATATTTAAGATACCAGTGAATTATATATATCATGTAAAGTGTAATCTCTAAAGTGGGGTTTTTATATTCATATGATGAAAAAGAATTTTAAATAGCTACTTTATCAATGGCTTGTAGATAATTGAATATTTTAATTGATGTAAAATTCTTAATTCATATGCAATTAACATCTTTTCCTAAATCTCTCCTGCCAAGCATAGCTTGTTGAAATATTGTAAATGTTTTATGTTTACAATATCTCAGATACAGATAGACAGGAGAAGACATACACAAGCAAGAGGAGTTCAATAGCCATACTTCTGTGCTCAGGTATATATTTTGTTAAAGTTTTTTTATTGTGTAGTTAGTTATTTGGATTATGTTGTTTGGACATTTAATATAATGATTATAGGAGCTATGTATATGAACCACTGGATGGGTTCTGTTGTTTCCTAAAATGTATGTCTATCTTTTATAAAAAACTATATTATGCATAGTATGGGAGTTGAGGTGACATTGGGGTTTTTGGAAAAATGAATTTCAAAGAAAATTTTCTTCTACTATTTATGAATTTTAAAATTAGAGGCATGCCACCTTTTGAAAATAAATGCAAAATAATTTTATGAAAAATTCAGGGTGTCACAACTATAGGAAATCATTTGAGTGGCTTACGGCTGAGTTGACCTTTGCTCCCATTATCCAACCAATTGATTGGAATGCACCATCTGAGATAATGCATATCTGAGATAATGCGTGATGCATCAGATCATGCTATTGGAGCTATTTTGGGGTAGCAAATCTATAAATGTTCCCTTATGATATACTACACTAGTAAAACACTAAATGATGCGTAACTCAACTATTTGACCATAGAAAAAGAGTTGTTAACTATAGTGTTTTCTTTGGATAAGTTTAGATCTTAGGGTCTAAAGTCGTAGTATACTCAAATCATGCAACTCTAGCATATCTCCTTTGTAAAAAGAATGTGAAATCTAGGTTGATCTATTGGTACAAGAAATTGACTTATAATTTTGGGACAAGAAAGGTCTGAAAATGTCATAGCAGACACTTATCCAAATTGGTTGTGGAGCACACTAATGATAATGTGCCTATAATTGAATCATTTCTAGACAAACAATTACTGCACATTTCCCATTTACCTTGGTATGTAGACATAGTAAATTATCTTGTTACAGGACAAATACCCAATAATTGGACCAAACAAGATAGGAAGAGATTTTTGTCCATGGTTCAATACTTTACCTGGGATGATCCATACTTATTGAAGTACTGCCTGATCAGGTGATAAGGAGATGAGTACCAGATAGTGAGTACAGTAAGATCATCTCCTTCTATCATGATCATGCATGTGGGAGCCATTTTTGCTCTAAAAAGATAGCTGTGAGAATTTTGTAATGTGGTTTTTATCGGCCTACCATTTTTAAAGATTCACTTGCTTATTACACATCATATGTGAGGTTCCAAATGTTAGCAAGTCTAGGGAGGAGACACATGATGCCCTTAAACCCAATCCTTCTTGTAGAGCCATTCGATGTTTGGGGCATAGATTACATGGGACCCTTTCCTAATTCTTTTAGGTATTTATACATCCTAATGGGAGTGAACTATGTGTCCAAGTGGGTGGAGGTTGTATCTTGCAAAACCATTGACCACATGATAGTGGTAAGATTTTTAAAGGAAAATATCTTTACAAGGTCTGGTACACTATGTACCATAAACAATGATGGGGGAAACACTTTTGTAATAAAGTGTTTGAGAATTTTAAGAAAAAGTATGGTGTTAACCATAGGATAGCTACCATACGAACCTCAGACTAGTGGTCAAGTAGAGGTCTCAAATAGGGAAATTATGTGTATGCAAGAGAAGACAGTCAATCCATGTAGGAAAGACTGGTCTGCAAGACTCAACAACACTTTCTGGGCCTATTGCCTATAAAACCCCAATAGGCATGTCACCTTACAGCCTAGTCTATGGAAAGGCCTGCCACTTACTAATAGAGCTAGAACACAAGGCATATTGGCCTATCATAAACCTCAATGAGTTGGAAGAATTAAGAAAGAATGAGTATGATTCTGTTTGAATATATAAAGACCAAATGAAGGTTTACCATGATTTCCAAATCTTAAGGAAATCCTTCACACCTGGACAAAAGGTCTTATTATATAATTAAGATTGCATCTCTTTCTTGGAAAACTTAGATCTTGATGGACTGGTCCTTACATCGTAAGCACATTATATCCTCATGGAGTTTAAAACCTTTCCTAGTACTACCTAACCTCGAAGTTGAAGAAATATTGTTAGAGGCACTTCATTATCATGACCCACTTTAGACTACTCCAGGAACCTTGCAGGTCATTGACATTGCACTCATCATTATGTTTGATTGAAGACATAAAACGTAGCACTCCTTGGGAGGCAAACTAGTTATTTTTATTTTTATTTTTTCAAATCTCATTCTTCTACATCTTTCCATGTTCGTCTAGGGTCCTATGTTTTAAAACATTGGGGATAATGTTTTGTTTAGGTTGGGGTGTAGATATACATAGAGATTTTGAAATTTTTTGAGTTTTTGTTAAAAAAGGGAAACATATTTGAGGTAAAGTTCCCTTGCTAATAAGAACTAGATTTTTGAAAACTTAGTAATCCTACTGCTTTCTCCTCTTAATGGAAGTATATATGACTAGTTTTGCATATTATTCATGGGTTGAAGCATTTTACTAAGGTTAATTCTCAAAGAATATTTGCACACAGCACATAGTTAAGATTAGTAGAGAGGTATGACTTAGAGACCTTGAGGAAAATCACTAGAGACCTATAACCTAGTGCAATTTAGAGACTATCTTCTTTTAAAGAGTTATAAGTAATTCAAATTTTTTTTCAGCATATAGAATTTATTGTTATCCTATTATCCTCACTTTGGTTAACTACTAAGAATAAATGGGAGTAATAGCTTTCTTTCTAAATTTATTGAATTTGATAGGCTTTAAAAATCCTTGGGAATGATACGGCCCATCTTTGTTCAGCATAAAGTCATAAAACCTACCCAAATATAGTATACCACTAGTTAGCCCTATGAGCCTATTATAAAGCCTTTTCTTTCTTAACCCCACATACCTTAACCCAGAAAAATAAGAGAAAAATAAACATCCATTACCCATTTTCAAAATGAGTAGAGTTAGTAGAAAAAGTCAAAAAGGACAAAATGTTAAAGAAGTAAAAAACACCAAAAGTCTTTCTTTCAAAGAGTCAAAAGAAAATGAAAAGTGAAAAGAAAGAAAATCAGGAATATAGTAGAAAATTTGAAAAAAAAAAGTAAAAATATAAGAGTACAAAAGATATTGTCTTCAGCACAGTCAAGGATCAATTGTCCAACAATCAAACGAAGACCTCTACTCAATTTTGGACATTTGAATTTTTATACCCTTCTTTCTGGAACCTATCCTAAGCCCACATTTTGTCCCATTTAAAGACTTGTGGATCTTAGGTGGGACATAGCCTTAAAGAGGATATGAATTGAAGGAATCAATGTAAACTACCCATACTATTCTTGGTGATAACTTCCATTCTTAAGTACTTTCCTTTGTCTCTTTAGCACTTAAAAAATTATGTGAACCATTAGCCTTGTTAGATCTGATCACATAATGAGAGAAATATCTAATTAGAAGTCATGACTTATGTGGTTATATACACATACACTCTAAGAAACAACTAGAATAAGATTTCTTTAATGTGTGTATAATTTGTAGAATTATCAGTGTAATAGCCAAGGGTCCCACATGCAACAATATTGTTTGCTTAGGAGACTAGGGCCCATATTACCTAGCCCCATCATGGCTTTGTTCTTCCCTTGTGGGAAAATGCCTTGTTGCATGTAAAGTCCTCCTAACTCTTATCAATAGTACATTCACTTTTCCCTTAGCGATGTGGGACTAACTCTCAGTACTACCAGGCACCCACTTAACGGTGCCCTAGCTACCTTAAGGAACACATGTCCTCGCATGTTGGCGGCTACACGTAACTTGGGAACCATGTACCAGCTAGCCGACAATGGGTCAGGGGTTGGGTTTGATACCACTATAATAGCCCAAGGGTGCGACACGCAACAATATTGTCTGCTTTGGAGACTGGGGCCCATATCACCCAATCCCCTCATGGCTTTGTTCTTCCCTTGTGGGAAAAGGTCTTGTTACATGTAAAGTCCTCCTAACTCTTATCAACAGCCCAATCACTTTCCCCTTAGTGATGTGGGACTAACTCTCAGCACTACTAGCTACTCACTTAAGGTGCCAAATGAAAAGCAACAATCAAAACAGAAGGGTTTCATAACCATTCAATAGCATAATATTTATGCATTAAATCACTTTGTACATACAAAGCTTTGAGTTAATATTTATTCCAAGTATTATCAAGGACAAATCATATGCCAAATAAAGCCATAGTTCCCAAGCATAATTCCCAAATATCCAAGGGTCCTACATTAGTCATCCATCCCAATTATAAACATAACCCATAAGTTATAACACTGCATAGTAAGATAGTGTTGTTATTGTTTGTATACTATTTGCCACGTTCATTATGCTAAATTCATGGGGTGTGACTTGGTGTATAATATGTTACAAGCATCACTTATTATGTTGTGTATCGTTTCTTAGTTCAATATCCATATATTTAAAGTCATATGATTTCATGTATTCTAATTTCTGCCAAGAATATATACATTGATCAATATTTAATGCTTATATATACCAGTTGACTGTTAGGTGTGAAATACCTGTGCATCTGGCCATTACTAGACTACTTAGTGCATATGTATCTAAACAAGGTTAGAATTATTATTATTATTATGTGATTAATCATTGCCAGACAGATTTGTATTATGTGCCTAGTCAATGTTAGTTTACTTGGTGCCACGCCCCTGGCCACTTCTAGGTGGTTCAGTTTGTTTATTTATTTATTTATTAGTACAAGACACATAGGCAGTACCACTTAGTATACAATGTCTTGTTTGTTTTAGATGCTTACAACACATGGCAATTTGTTTGTATCTTTTTATACATATAGCATAGTATTATATATATATATATAAGATGGCTTAGAGTAGAACCAATACTTACTGCATTCAAACATAGTCCAACATCAGCATGTGTAATGACTCCATTTTTGTAACCTCGAAATCCCATGTTGGTAATGAAAAGTTCACTTTTTGAGATAAGGGTATTTTGGTCATTTCACTGTTCACCCTGACTAGACCCAGAAATTTGGTCCTTAGAATGGTACCCTTAGGTGCGTCTTGGAAAAAGGAATCCAAAAAGACTATAATCACCCAAAACGGAGTTAAAATGAGCAAGTTATGGCCCTTTGAAGTTCAAGGGCAAAATTGTAATTAAATTTAAAACGAATTGGCCTGAGAAGATAGGGACCCATTTTGATACAAGCAGCCCCTTCTTCCCAAAAATACTACATCACCTACATTCTAGAATGTCGATGTGCAGGGGGGAAACCACCGCCATTCTAGAGGTTTCTCCTCCGCCATTCCATGGCGGTGGAAACCCCCCTTGAGAACCCTCCTTAAGCACTATAAATAGAGCTCTTGGGCACCTCCAATGGCAGCCCAAAACACTAGGAAAACTAGTCTTGGAGTTGCAGGCAAGAGGAGAAACCGTAAAAAATACCCAGCCACGAACCAGGTATGCCTTAGACAACTCCAAACCCATCTTCTCCTCAGTCTTAGGTTGAATATCCCTAAGTTTTTGCATGAGAAACCATGCAAAACGGGGCTCTAGGGAGCCACAACAGACCCAGGGCAGGTGCCTGGGGCGTTCTTGTTCAACAAGGTTGAACCAGGGCATCCCGAGGATGCCCAGGTCATCAAAGAACCAAAACGCACCCAGTGCGTTAAAGGGAAACCGACGGGCGCGTCTGTGGAGGTGCCCCCCGTGGGGCGCGCACCACTGACATGGGCCTCTAACGGTGACGTCGTGCGTTCCGCGTAAGTAGAATGCATAGCTTGATGATGCCCAGGAGTGTGTGACCACACGTACGGGCCGGTCGCCACTCGACCGGGACGCAGGTTCCTCTCGGGAGCGGTGACGCAGAGCCCGTTTTGGGCCTTCTATGTATTCTTAATACTAAAATACCCATAACTTGAGTTGTAAGACTCCGATTGAGGCGCCGCGAGAGGTGTTGTGTCCGTATCAATGGTGCGGCCACATCCAAATCATAAAATACCTGATCAAGCCACTATATAAGGCTGGCATGACCCTTAAATCATGATAGTGGCACAAGACCACTAAACCTTTGCAAACCTGACTATACCAAGGCCCAGTTAGGGACCTTAGGAGGCCCCTAAGCGTGGGAATGAACGCTTAATGCCTAAGTAGTGAGGTAAACTGTTCTAGAACCTATAGAAATTGGCCAAGCTAACCTTTTTCCCCTAAACAATGTCCAGGAACATATGAGGACAAGGGGACTAGCGCGATCAAACTAGGTAGGTGTCCTATCGCTACTAGACTTTTAAAAAGAACCCATGATGCTTTGAGAATGCATGTTTTGAGTCATGGTTGCTTTTCTAATACATGTTTTAAGTTTTTAAGTTACATGTTCTGTCTTTATGCGTATATCATATAAACTTATGTTACATCCTTATGCACATGACCTGTTTAGCATGAATTGATTTCATAAATGAACTTAGCATGCATATGATAAATACATTGTGCATATATTGCCAAGACATGTGTTACATGCATAGACATGTTTTGAAAAAAAGGGTTCTTGCTTGCTTGATAGTATATGATTTGGGCTAATAACCTTGTGGGCGCTATGCCGAGAGGTTCGGGGTGGCCTCCCAGCCTCTACCACTATAGGTGGAAAGGGTACCATGCCAAAAAGGCTTGTCCTCACTTTGATTGCTGTGGTAAATGAGGACTACCACTCGAGGTGTCACGACACCCGTCGAAGTGTCATATGCCCCGTGGAGGCTATGACTGAGAGTCCTTAGGTACCCGGGGACCTCACGGCGCTGAGGTCGTGGGCATAGTGTGCCTTATGTTTTTGAGGATTTACTTGCATGCATATGGCATGACATGAGTATGGTCGACCATAGATCCATGAGTTGGATTCAGTTGAGCATGTTATGCATATCATAGTCTATGTTACTTTTGACTTAGATTATGCGATTCTTTAAGTCATCAGTATTCTATTTTGACAATGGCTTTTAATATCGATATTGAACATGAGTGTCCAAACATGCACATGGTTTAAAGAACATATGGTTTAAAACATAGCATGCATTGTAGAACTAGTAGTGATAGACTCCTACTGAGTATAGTGTATACTCACCCAATCCTTAATATTTTTCAAATACAAGTAAACACTTAAGGACAGGATACACCCGTGACAGAGAGCATCCAAATTAAGTACAAGTAAGTAAACCCCTACCTTATCTTTTAGTGAATGTTACTTGATTGTAGTTACTCTCTATAGCTGGGGTTGTGACTAATACTTTCTTGGGAATAGAGTTGATTTAAAACTATGCCATGGCTATATGATTTGAAAATGTGTTTTGACACTCGGGGTTTTATACAAAAGATTGCTTTCCAAAACAAAATATTTTCATGCATTTCATATTTCTGAAGCAAGAGATCTTGCCTTTTCATGAAATTTGCATCATATAAAACTCAGGTCGTCATAGTTGGCATCAGAGCCCAGTTTGACGTTACTCACAGCCCAGTTATGAGGAGAATAACTTATAATCAAGTTTCATCCATGAAAGATTAAGTGGTAATATGATAACACCTACTAAGGTCTTGTGAATTTCCTTGTGATTTACAGATGCCTAGGAAGAAAGTAAGCGATGCTCCAAGACCTGAAGCCCCACCAGTGGACTCCATTGGGTCGGGCAATGGGATGGCTGAATTATTCCAGCGATTCCTACAACATATGGAACAATACATGTGTAATCAACAAACCCAAACCTCTACCACAGGAGATCCTTCCCCTGATAAAGTAATAGATAGGACTGAGGTTCAGTTAGAAAGGTTTCAGAAATTAGCTCCCTCATTCACAGGAGAAGATGAAGCATCTACAACTGAAAAATGGTACCCGTGGCCACGTTTGTGTTTAGGGGAGAGGCTACCTTTTGGTGGGAAACAGCAGAAAGGACTTATTTTGACAAGCAAGAAACAATAGGATGGGAAGCATTTAAAAGCGTCTTTAATGACAAATATTATCCTAAACACGTAAGAAAACAGAAGGAAAAAGAATTTATGGACTTAGAACAAGGAAACATGACCGTCCAATAGTATGAAAATAAATTCATCAGCCTCCGAAGATTTGCACCACATGCTTGTGCTAATGAGGAAGATGCGGCAGAAAGATTTGTAGATGGGCTCAACCCAGGACTTAGGAACAGAGTTCTAGGTTTCCAACCTTCCACTGTAGCCAAAGCCGTAGAGATGGCCTCCCTATACGAAAAAGATCATCAAAGGAATCAGGCGAGAAAGGAAACTAAGAACACCAACACCATGAGAAATAAAGGAAAGAGACCATTTTAGTCATCTAGACCTAGGCCACCTTTCAAGAAGCCGTTTGAAAACAAAGGAAGAAGACCAGATTGGAAGACATGCCCTAGGTGTAACAGGAATCATTCAGGCAAACCATGTCCCACTTTCAACATCACTTGCTATACTTGTGGAGAATTAGGACATCTTGCCAGGAATTGTCCTAAAAGGAAAGTTGAAGAGCGTAAAGAAGATCAGGTTCCAAAGAGCCAAGGACGTGTCTTTGCCCTCACTTCTAGTCAAGCCCAGGCTTCAAATGCAGCAGTTGAAGGTATTCTTTCTATCTATGATACACCTGCTAAAGTTCTATTCGATATAGGCTCCACTCATTCTTTCACATCTCGGGAGTTTGCATCAACCTTGGACATTATACCACAAGACCTGGACTTCACTCTAGAAGTCATGACTCCTATAGGCCTGGCACTTCCCACCTATTCTTATCTCCAAGATGTCCCCGTTTTGGTCAAAGATCATTTGCTACATGCCAATCTTATTCACTTAGATATGAAGGACTTCGACGCCATCCAAGGTATGGACTGGTTAGCCCTTCATCAAGCCTTTGTTGATTGCAGCCAGAAACGTGTCACTTTTACCCTACCTAATGGAGACACTTTCACCCTCTAAGGAAGAAAGAATTATTCTGGAGCGCGTGTTATTTCTGCCATGAAAGCAGTTAAGCACATTGCTCAGGGATCTCCCTTCTTCTTGGCCAAGATTGAATCTGTCGAGAGTCCCCAACCAAAGCTAGAGGATGTCGAGGTAGTCCAAGAATTTCCTGATGTATTCCCTGAGGACTTACCAGGTTTACCCCCACCAAGAGAAATTGAGTTTACCATTGACCTTATACCCGGTACTTCCCCTATTTCCAAAGCTCCTTACCGAATGGCTCCTGCAGAACTAAAAGAATTGAAGACCCAGTTACAGGAACTACTTGACAAAGGGTTCATACGGCCTAGCGTATCTCCGTGGAGAGCTCCAGTCCTTTTTGTTAAGAAAAAGGATGGCTCCATGAGATTGTGCATAGACTATCGGATGCTAAAAAGGGTCACCATTAAGAATAAGTACCCCCTTTCTTGAATTGATGATCTTTTCGATCAACTTCAGTCAGCCAGAGTCTTCTCTAAGATTGATCTACAATCTGGCTACCATCAACTTCGAGTTAGAGAAGAAGATATCCCCAAGACAGCCTTCAAAACTTGATACGGCCATTATGAATTCAGAGTGATGTCCTTTGGTTTAACTAATGCTCCAGCCGCATTTATGGACCTCATGAATAGGATGTTCAAGGAGTACTTAGACAAATTCATCATAGTGTTTGTGGATGATATCTTGATATATTCAGAAACTCCTGAAGACCATAAGGAACATCTAAGGATAACATTAAGCACCCTACGAGCACACAAGTTATATGGAAAATTCAGTAAGTGTGAGTTTTGGCTGGAAAAGGTTAATTTCTTAGGACACTTTATTTCTCAAGATGGCATAGCAGTCGACCCTGCTAAGGTTGAATCAGTACAAAAATGGGAAAGACCTAAGACAGTCATAGAAATAAGAAGCTTCTTAGGACTTACCGGATATTATAGGAGATTCATCGAGGGTTTTTCACGAATTGCTTTACCTTTAACTAAGCTGACCAGGAAAGACACAAGATTTGAATGGACTGATAAATATGAGGAAAGCTTCTAGGAACTAAAGAGAAGGTTAACTACATCACCTGTCCTTACCTTACCTTCAAGAAGTGGCGGATTTGAGATATACAGCGATGCCTCGCAACAAGGACTAGGCTGCGTACTTATGCAACATGGGAAGGTAATTGCTTATGCTTCTCGGCAACTCAAGAAGCATGAAGTCAATTACCCAACCCATGACTTGGAATTAGCGGTCATAGTCCTTGCCTTACGAATCTGGAGACACTATCTATATGGGGAAAAGTTTGAAGTTTTCACAGATCATAAGAGTCTTAAATATATCTTTTCCCAACAAGACTTAAACATGGGACAAAGAAGATGGATGGAATACTTAAAAGACTATGACTTCTCCATTCATTATCACCCTGGAAAAGCTAATGTGGTAGCTGATGCATTAAGTAGAAAAACCCAAGGGATGTGTGCAAGTTTATTCACTAAGAGATGGAAGCTATTACAAGAAGTAATAATGTGGAAACCAAACATAAGTAAGCACAAGATCATTATGGTAGGTCTAATGATAAGGTCGGCTGTTAATGAAAAGGTTAAGCAAGCACAGCAAGGGGATCCGGACATACAAGCTTTAATAGGAAAACTGGGTTTTACTAAAGGGGAAGATGATAACGTTTACATGCAAGGAAGATTAGTGGTACCGACTAATGAAGAATTAAGACAAGAAATCTTAAAAGAGGCTCATCGGTCTAAGTATACTATACACTCAGGAGGAACTAAGATGTATCAAGACTTAAAGAGACAATATTGGTGGGATGGTATGAAAAGAGACATAGGGGAATTTGTGGCAAAGTGTTGAACATGTTAACAAGCAAAGGCCGAACATCAAAGACCTGCAGGATTGTTACAACCCCTTGAATTACCCGAATGGAAATGGGATCATATTACCATGGACTTCATCGTAGGTTACCCAAGACCTCTAAGGGTCATGACATGATCTGGGTAATTGTTGATAGATTGACTAAGACAGCCCACTTCCTTCCTATACGCCAGACCCAATCCAATGACAGCCTATCTCAGCTATACATCAAAGAGATAGTGAGTTTACATGGCATACCCCTTAGTATCACTTCAGATAGGGATAGCCGCTTCACTTCACAACTTTGGAAGTCCATCCAAAAATCCTTAGGATCTTCCTTGAACTTTAGCACAGCCTTCCATCCACAGACCGATGGACAGTCAGAGCGCATGATCCAGGTAGTCGTAGATATGCTATGAGTGTGTGCCCTCGATTGGAAGCAGAGCTAGGATGAAAACCCGCCACTAGTGGAGTTTCCCTACAACAATAGCTTTCAGTCGAGCATTGGCATGGCTCCGTACGAGGTGCTCTATGGGAGACCCTGTTGATCACCCACCAGTTGGAGTGAAGTTGGAGAGTCTAGGGTGCTACAGTCCGAGCTGGTGGAGCAATGCGACGAGAAGCCAAACTCATAAAGAAACGCCTCCTCTCATCTCAAATTCGGGAAAAGAGCTATGATGATCAAAGGAGGAGACCATTAGAATTCGACAGAGGAGGCATTTCCTGAAGATATCTCCCACTAAAGGAGTTATGCGGTTCGGTATCAAAGGCAAGCTTAGTCCACGTTACATAAGACCTTTTGAAATCCTGGAGAAAGTGGGAAAAGTGGCCTACAGGATCGCACCACCCCCTCAGGTATCTAAAGTGCATAACGTATTCCATATATCTATGCTAAGGAGGAAGGTGCTTGACCCTGCTCATGTCATCACCCAGGTAACCATGGAGTTGACGGAGGATCTTAAACTGGAGACGAGACCAATTGAGATTTTGGATCATAAGAGTAAGAAGCTGTGGAACAAAGACATACACTTAGTCAAAGTTTTGTGGAGAAATGCGCACATGGAAGAAGAGACTTAGGAACCAGAGTCAGAAATGCGAGAAAAGTACCTCGAGATCTTTTGACTGTATAAATTGTAGAATTTCAGAGGCAAAATTCCCCTAAGGGGTTAAGAATGTAATGACTCCATTTTTGTAACCTTGAAATCCCATGTTGGTAATGAAAAGTTCACTTTTTGAGATAAGGGTATTTTGGTCATTTCACTGTTCACCCTAACTAGACATATAAATTTGGTCCTCAGAATTGTACCCTTAGGTGCATCTCGGAAAAAGGAATCCAACAAGACTAGAATCACCCAAAACGGAGTTAAAATGAGCAAGTTATGGCCCTTTGAAGTTCAAGGGCAAAATTGTAATTAAATTTAAAACGAATTGGCCTGAGAAAATAGGGACTTGTTTTCTTACGGGCACCCCCTTCTTCCCAAACATTCTGCATCAACGACATTCTAGTGCAGGGGGAAACCATCGCCATTCTGGAGGTTTCTCCACTGCCATTCCATGGCGGTAGAAACCCCCCTCGAGAACCCTCCTTAAGCTCTATAAATAGAGCTCTTGGGCGCCTCCAATGGCAGCCTAAAACCTGGGAAGAACTAGTCTTGGAGTTGCAGGCAAGAGGAAAAACTATGAAAAATACCCACTCACGAACCAGGTAGCCTTAGACAACTCCAAACCCATCTCCCCCTCAGTCTTAGGTTGAATGTCCCTAAGTTTTTGCATGAGAAACCATGCAAAATGGGGCTCTAGGGAGCCACAACAAATCTAGTGCAGGTGCCTAGGGCGTTCTGGTTCGACAGGGTTGAACCATGGCATCCCGAGGAAGCCCAGGTCACCACAGAACCAAAATGCACCCAGTGTGTTAAAGGGAAACCGATGGGCACATCCATGGACGCGCCTGCAAATAAGAAAATGGGCGGAGGCCCGGTGCGTCAGTGGACTTGCCCTGTGGGGCGCGCGTCGCTGACACGGGACGCATTTGCGTCTCGGGTGCCCGCCTCCTATGGGCCTGCGACGATGATGCCATGCATTCTGCATAAGCAGAATGCGCAGCCTGATGATGCCCGAGAGCGTGCGACCGCACGTGCGGGCCGGTCCTCGCTCGACCGGGACGCAGGTGCATCCCGGGAGCGGTGACGCAGGGCCTATTTTGGGCCTTCCATGTATTCTTAACACTAAAATACCCATAACTTGAGTTCTAGGACTCCGATTGAGGTGCCGCGAGAGGCGTTGTGTCTGTATCAACGGCGCAGACACATCTAAGTCATAAAATACCTGATCAAGCCCCTATCTAATGCTGGCATGACCCTTTAAACCATGATAGTGGCGCAGGGCCACTAAACCATTACAAACCTGACTATACCAAGGCCCAGTTAGGGACCTTAGGAGGCCCTTAGGCATGGGAATGAACCCTTAATGCCTAAGTAGTGTGGTAAACTATTCTAGAACCTATAGAAATAGGCCAAGCTAACCTTTTTCCCCTAAACCATGTCCAAGAACGTACGAGGACAAGGGGACTACTGCGATCAAGCCAGGTAGGTGTCCTATCGCTACTAGAGTTTTAAAAAGAACCCATAATGCTTTGAGAATGCATGTTTTGAGTCATGATTGCTTTTCTAATGCATGTTTTATGCACATGACCTATTTGACATGAATTTATTTCATAAATGAGCTTAGCATGCTTATGATAAATACATTGCGCATATATTGCCAAGACATGTGTTACATGCATAGACATGTTTTGAAAAAAAAGGTTCTTGCCTGCTTGATAGTATATGATTTGGGCTAGTAAGCTCGTGGCCGCTATACGAAGAGGTACAGGGTGGCCTCCCAGCCTCTACCACTATAGGTGGAAAGGGTACCACGCCGAAAAGGCTTGTCCTCACTTCGATTGTTGTGGTAAACAAGGACTACCACTGGAGGTGTCACGGCACCCGTCGAAGTGTCATATGCCCCAAGGAGGCTATGACCGAGAGTCCCTAGGTACCCGAGGACCACATGGCACTGAGGTCCTGGGCATAGTGTGCCCTATGTTTTTGAGGATTTACTTGCATCCATATGGCATGACATGAGTATGGTCAACCATAGATCCATGAGTTGGATTCCGTTGAGCATGTTATGCATATCATAGTCTATGTTACTTTTGACTTGGATTATGCGATTCTTTAAGTCGTCAGTATTCTATTTTGACAATGGCTTTTAATATCGATATTGAACATGAGTGTCCAAACATGCACATGGTTTAAAGAACATATGGTTTAAAACATAGCATGCATTGTAGAATTAGTAGTGATAGACTCCTACTGAGTATAGTATATACTCACCCAATCCTTAATATTTTTCAGATACAAGTAAACACTTAAGGACAGGATACACCCGTGACAGAGAACATTCAAATAAAGTACAAGTAAGTAAACCCCTACCTTATCTTTTAGTGAATGTTACTTGATTGTAGTTACTCTCTATAGCTGGGGCTGTGACTAACACTTTCTTGGGAATAGAGTTGATTTAAAACTATGCCATGGCTATATGATTTGAAAATGTGTTTTAACACTTGGGGTTTTATACGAAAGATTGCTTTCCAAAACAAAAGATTTTCATGCATTTCACATTTCTAAAGTAAGAGATCTCGCCTTTTTATGAAATTTGCATCATATGAGACCCGGGTCATCACAGCATGTCACCTTGTAGCTTAGAGTAGAATTGATCAATGCATGGTTGAGGTATAAGGTGTCAAAAATGTCATTGATGCCCAACTCATCAATACATAATTTAGCATGCCATATTAACACATCTTATCTAATTTACAATGCACCACAACAAAACATGGAGTACTATGTGCATTACATGTGACATAATGCATGGTGCTCAGACATGATTTGGTGTAATTTGCACTAGTATATTGCCTATAACACTGCTCCTTTGATATGACCTATTTGAGTTATATTGTCATGCATGGTTCTATTAGATAAATGGTGTGCCTAGGTGATGTTAGATACTAGTTAGACTCACTAGTGTCAAACACTACCTGTTGCATTACACCCCTCATCTATGTTTTCTTAAATATATAGGAACCCAGATTTAAGTAGGTGATTCATATTCTTATTCTTATTATTATTGTTATTTTCTGTTTCTTGTATCATAATTTCATAAACATCCTATACCCAAAATGTAGGAATAAAATGTTTTATCTTGAACTACTTGATGCCTAGTGTATCTGTACCTTGCACTTTTACGCGTGTCTATGTTTTTGCTGCTCCAAAAGCACATACCTGTGCAGCTAGTATGATCATAGCGCCATATACCTGAGCTTTACTCAAGTATGGTGTCGCTACCTATCCCACACATCATACACTAGCTGGTTGTTTAGCTCATAATACATGAACGACCAATCTTCTTTACACCCTTTATACAATCAAGTGTATGAAACCATAAATAAGTGTTGAAACCATTGCAACTTTATGCTAATTATGACGTTTTATATAGTAGTGAATAGTGTAAGAAGTTTTATTAATAGTTTTTGCATGCATTCACCTTTAGTTCATGTACTCAATTACCTTCACTTTTAGATTAAACTAAGTGTGAAATAAAGAGTAAATGTCATGATAATTTGATCCATCACACTAATATTGTACTGCTTAAACGTGATTTGAGCTACTAATTAGTTTTAAGTTCTAATATATTATTCATCTAAGTATTGAAACAACATATTTTCAGTACCATGTGTATCTAAGCTACAAGAATCCAGCCAATGGTTTTACTAGATAACAACCACATGCTAATACAAAATGCATAGACATTCAAATTAGACCATCCAAAAGATTGATCCAAAACAAGTATATGGGTCATGTGTATATGCGTTTTTAACCAATGGGTCTTGCATTCAAAAGAAATTAAATCTTAAAGATCTCAATATAGTTGCATACTTTAACATGAACAATCATAAATTAAATTGGAATATTTCAATTGAAAAACTCCTCTATGACTTATGTGTATATTCATGCTGAAAATCATACCAATGAGTCATATAATTTCAAGTATAGATAATGCATTCTTGCACACATATAAAAACTCAATTGAATGTATAATAAAGATTTATCTCATTAGTAAATTAAATACATGTGAACATAACTATGTATATTGAGGTTTCTTTCCTTTTTCTCTTTTTTATAGAATACACATAGGTTAATCTTAAAATGCATATAATAGATGAGAAGTTAATCATGATAAAAGATCCGGTTTGATAGAATAAAGGTACTGGATCATGCATTCGAACAAAATATTATTATGAAAATTTCATGCGTATATATGAAATCAAACTATCCAAATTGAGAACAATCATGCTTATGATCAAATCTTGATCAACCAAAAGAAATTGTTGTTTTAAACATTGGAGTTTGTATTTTTTTGAAAACAAAATCGAGATCTAGTCATGCATTACCTACCTCAATTTGTTTGGTCAGAAATTCTAGCAAGGCTGGTTCTTTCTCCTGATCCAAAATTTTCTTTTCCTCCTCTTTCTTCTTCTTCTTCTTCTTCTTCTTCTCTCTCTCTCTCTCTCTCTCTCTCTCTCTCTCTCTCTCTTGCACTCCCCTTTTTCCCCTCCAACTATTTCACATCTCTAACCCTTCTTTCTATTTTTCTTTGTTTCCTTTATAGATACTTTCCTTGTAATAGTTTTCTCAATTGATTGCATGTTTGTAACTCTTCCAATATTAATTGTTTGTTTATTCCCAACCATTAAATTATCATCCAATGGTTCAAATATGTAACTCCTCTATTGGTCTCATTTATTTCATAACCATTGGATCACCATTCAATATTTTCACACGTTTTGTCCGCATGAAAACCATCCTTCACCATGTGGGTTTCCTTAGTTGACTTGTCCAAGTGTAAAATTCATAATAATCAATTAATAAATTATCATAAAACATGATTTTCTTCTTAAAGATTGTTAGGGAGGTAACTTGAAGTCTAGACCTCACCTTGACGAGTTGTACTTGGGACCACATAGTACTCTTAGCATAGGTCGTCAAGTCTTACCAAATTAAAGTTTTATTATCACTTGTATTCCAATTACACAATTTATTTAATGACCTATAATTAGAAATTTTGTTTAAGCTTCATTTCAACTTGTTTTTACACCATCATAGTCAACAATTAACTTCAAAATTTATAAATATAACATTTCTTTATTTCTAAAAAATGTTGGCCATTATAATCTTCCCACCTTTTAGGAATGTTTTCCTAGAAATCCTATTACTGAACTTACCTATACATTAGAAAATAGATAAGGAAAACTACTTCTCATATCTTCCTCAATTTCCCAAGTAGCTTCCTCGACAGATGATGTTCCCATAAAACTTTCACCAAATAAATTGTCTTGTTCCTTAGAGTCTTTTCCTGGAAATCCAAAATCCTTAAAGGCTCGTCTCATATGTCAAGTTTGGCTATAGTTCCACAGGTATTTGATCAAGGATATGCATTGTATCAAGAATGTACTTCCTTAGCATCGACACATGGAATACATTATGTACATCTGACAACTGACGTGGTAAAGATAAACGATATGCAACCTTCCTGATCCTCTCCAATATTTGAAATGGTCCAATAAACCTTGGACTCAACTTACCTTTTACTCCAAATCTCATGACTCCTTTCATTGATGAGACTTTAAGGAATACATGATCTCCAACCTCAAACTTGAGATTGCGGTGTCTCTAATCTGCATAACTCTTCTGTCTACACTGTGCTGTCAACAATCTCTTCTTGACTAGCCTGACCTTTTTGGCCCACTACTCTATCAATTCGATCTTCACAAACTATCTCTCTCCAACATCACTCCAATAGGTAGGTGTCATGCATGGTCGTCCGTACAATGCTTCATACAAGGCCATGCCTATACTGGAATGATAACTATTGTTATAAGAAAACTCTATCAATGCTAAGTGTTCATCGCAGTTTCCCATCCAATCTACAACACAAGCTCGTAGCGTGTCCTCAAGTGTTTAAATCATCCTTTCTAATTGTCCATCAGTCTGTGAATGAAATGTTGTACTGAATCTTGTAGTCGTGCCTAGTCCATCTTGTACACTTTGCCAAAAGTGAGATGTGAAACAACTATCTCTATCAGATATGATAGACAAAAGAACTCCATGTAGACTCACTATCTCTTTAATGTAAAGTTTTGCCAAACTCTTTAAAGACTGCCTTTGTCTTACTAGTAGGAAGTGTGTTGATTTGGTCAATCTATCCACAATGACCCAAATCATGTCATGTCCACTAGAGGTTGTAGGTAGTCCCACCACAAAGTCCATCATGATGTGATCCCACTTCCACTCTGGAAGTTCCAGAGTATGTACAAGTCCTGCTGGTCTTCGATGTTCTACCTTTACCTATTAACAAGACATTTAGCAACACAATCTCCAATATCCTTCTTCATTCCATTCCACCAAAAAATTCGTTTCCAATCCTGATACATCTTAGCACCACCAGGATGAATGGCATACTTTGATCTATGTGCTTCCTTTAGTAATTCTTGTCTTAGACCTTCTGTAGAAGGTACTACCAACCTACCCTGAAATCTTATGCTTCCATTAGTTTCTTTACTGAAGCCTTTACTACCCACCAATGTCTGCATCTCCTCACAATCCTTTTGTTCTTGGAGAATTCAATCTATAAATAATGATCCTATTGATATGCTCATCAACACTCCATGAGATTTTCAACTCAAGGCATCTGCGACCACATTCGCCTTCCCAGGGTGATATAGAATCGAAAAGTCATAATCTTTCAAGTATTCTAACCACCGATGTTGTCTCATATTAAGGTCACTCTGTATGAAGATATACTTTAGACTTTTGTGATCTATGTATACTTCAGACTTTTGTGATCTATGTGTACTTCAAACTTTTCTCCATAGAGATAATGTCACCAAATCTTAAGTGTAAACACTACAGCTGCCAGTTCCAGATCGTGTGTCGGGTATTTTACTTCATGAGTCTTCAGTTGTCTGGATGCATATGCTATAACTTTTCCATGTTGCATGAGTATACACCCTAAGCCTTTTCCTTGAAGCATCACTATATACTATAAAGCCTCCCGCACCCAAGGGTAACGCCAAAATAGGAGCCAACATAAGCCTCTTCTTCAACTCTTGAAAGCTCTGTTCACACTAGCTTGTCCACTCAAACTTAGTGTTCTTCCTAGTTAATTTGGCCATTGGCTAAGCTATTCTAGAAAACCCCATGATGAAACGTCAATAATACCCAACCAATCCTAAGAAACTTCCAATCTTCGTAACAGTCTTTGGTCTCTCCCACTTCATAACGGATTCTATTTTTGTAGGATCAACTGAAACTTCTTCCTTTGAAATAATATGACTAAGGAATTGTACTTTATCTAGCTAGAACTCACACTTGCTGAATTTTGCATATAATTGATGCTCTTATAGTGTGCTAAGTACAATCCTGAGATGCTAACTATGCTCCTCCTCACTTGATGAATAAATAAGGATATCATCAATGAACACTATCACAAACTAGTGTAAATACTTCTAGGATATGCAGTTCATCAAATCCATGAATGCTGTTGGAGCATTTGTTAGTCCGAATGGCATCACTAGGAACTCGTAATGTCCATATCGAGTTTGAAATATTGTTTTAGGGATATCCTTATCTTGTATCCTCAACTGGTAACAACCCGACCTCAAGTCAATCTTTGAGAAAACTCTCACAGACTGTAACTAGTCAAAGAGGTCATCAATGAGTGATAATGGGTACTTATTTTTAATTGTAACTCCATTCAACATTCGATAGTCAATACATAATCACATAGATCCATCCTTCTTGTTTACAAACAGTAATGGGGCTCCCCATGAAGATACACTCAATTGAATAAAGCCTAGATCTAACAATTCCTGCAACTGTTCCTTGTGTTCTTTCAATTCTGCAGGTGCCATACGATACGGTGCCTTTAAGATGGGAGCTGTGCTTGGTACTATCATTATAGTAAATTCCATCTCTCTCTTGGGTGGAAACTCTGGTAACTCATTAGGAAACACTCCTTCGAAGCCCCATACAACATCTATGTCCTCTATTTTCTGTTTCTATTCCTTCTGCGTCACCGTGCTCACTAACTATGTTGTATGGCCCTTGGCCATGAGTCTTGTCACTTTTATTGCTGATACAATTGGTATTCCTGATGTGTCTAATATGTCATAGAATATGTATGTGTTACCCTCTATCTACTCAAATCGTACTCTCTTCTTCAGACAATCAATTGTAGCTCCATATCTTAACAACCAATCCATACCCAATACGACATCAAAGTCCATCATATCGAATAGGATTAGGTTAGCTAAAAGCTCCCTATCTCCCATCTGAATCCCTATATCTCAGATATATTTGTCTGAAATAGCTGGTCCTCCATGTGGTATATTGATCTCTATGTTAAATTTCAAAGGTAATACAGTACAATCCAAAGTTGATGCAAAGTGTTGTGGTATGAAAGAATGTGTAGCACTCGAACCTATCAATACTCTAGCAAATTGACAAAGAATGGGTAAAGTACCTTCAACGACCGCGTTTGAAGCTTTGGCCTACTCGGTAGTCAGGGCAAAAGTCTGTCCTTGACCACATGGTAAAATCTCTTGTTGTTGATGTTTTTCGCAAGTGCACGGGCTATTGTAGTATAGCTATGCAAATACAGGTCGATCCCATGGAGACTTGACTTAAAAAGTAAAAATTTTAATTAAATTTAATTATCTAAAATTAAAAAGAAATCACTCAAAATTACTAGAATTATTGAAATGATAATCAAAGTTCAGATCTAATCAAATTCTCAAAATTACAGAATTTCTAGTTTCTAAATAAAACAAATAAAATCAAATAACAAGAAAAAACTACTTCCCTAGATTAATCACTATGAAAATCTTCATATATGATAGATGATCAGCCTTCATATATATCTTTATCACGTCTTTGATTAGAGATCCACCAGTCAAATTTGTCAGATTCATCAAAATCATAGAGATCTGGGCTAAATTGTAATTTTAAGATTTGGACAGTTTAGATTGTTTTCTGGATTTTAGATCAAAGATTAGAAACATTAATTATTTCTAGGAATGTCCTAAGAATGACTCTGTAAAATTAATTTGAAATTCGATAATAAATGAAGGAGAAATTGAAGCTTTTTGTTTGATTAAGGCTAACCCGTTGATGGGTTAGGCGTAGAGATTAGGCAGCTCCTGTATAAGACAAACGCAGATAAAACAAAACCAAAATAAAAAGAGGACACAGATGGAATCAAACGGAAAGGACATAAATGAGATTTCTTTAAATAAACAAGGGTAAAACTGGAATTTTGGTGAAAATCTAGTTTTAAGGAAAAAAAAGCCAAGAAACCCGACAGAGAAGGAGAGAAACGAAGGAGGGAGAAGAGAAGGAAGAAAGAAAAGAGAGGAAAAAGAGAAGGGGAAAAGAGAAAGGAGGAGAAGATGGAAGAAAACCTGATTTGGGTTTCCTTCCCCAAATCCGACCGATGACTGTGTGGACCAACAATGCAGAGACGCTGGATGAGGATGGTGAAGGAGCAGAGCCGAAGTGGAGCAAGCTATGCTAGGTAGGTGAAAAAGACGCCTGGCTAGAGAAAAACGACGCCTTTTCTAAGCGTTGTCTGTAATAGAACGGTGAAGAGATGCGTGGAGAAGATGGGTTGTCTGGCAACTGTCTGAAGTAGAGGAGATAGGGAGAATCTGGTAGGAGGGGGACTTGGGGAAGGTTGCGGTGAGCGAAGAAGAAGAGAGATGGGGTGTGTGGCCTTAGAAGAAGAGATTTTGATGATGAAGGTGAAGTAGAGATGGTGTGGGAGATGGGGCAGTGGTTGTGAGGTGGTGCGTAAACAAAAGAAGAGAGGGCTGAGAACGTGAGATAGTTGTGGAAAGAAAAAGCCAGAACTAGGAAAACAAAAAGATAAAGCAGGGAGAGAGACGTGTAAAAAATGGGAGCCCTTCCCACAGTTTTAAAGAAGGGGTTTAAGAATAGAAGGGATAAGAGAGGAGAATGGGAAAGTGGGAATGAGGAGAGAGAGAGTTATGCTTTTGAGAAGAGGAAGGTAGTGAGAAGAAGAAGTAGGACATGAGGGAATAGGAAAGGGAAGAGAAGAAGGAAGGAAATAAAGTGGAGAAGGAAAGAGAGTGGGAGAGAAAGTTGTGCGTGATGGGTGGTTAAGAGAGAACGGCAAGGGAATGGGAAAGGAAAGAGAGAAAGAGAAGAATAAGAAAGAGGGAAAGAGAGAAGTATGAAAAGAGGGAGTAATAGGAAAGAAAGAAAATGCTAATTTGGGTCCCCTCCTTTGACTTTAAAAACTCATCAAAAATTGTAAGTTGCTTCTCCATGTTATTTCCCTTTTTTCAATGATGCTCAATTGTCTTCTAGGAAACTATCCCATCCATCTTTATGGTTAATCTGACCCATCCAATCTTCTTTCAGATGATCTTCACTATTAACTTTTAATTGTAGCCATCCATGCATCTTTTGATTGATCTGCAAACGAAAAGCCTAATTAGAATCATCTGAATCGTACATTAATCATCTAATGAGCTCTAATGATGATCTGACCATTGATTTTGACAAATTAAGGTTTGGATGGTCAATTTGAGTTAAATTTAAAAATCAAGCTAAATTTTGCAAATTTAAACAGTTAGATGATCTAATTGAATGCTAAATTAGGGGTCTTTTATCCAAAATTAAACACTTAACACACCCCCAACCAGCATTTTGCTAGTCCCGAGCAAAACATGCAGACAACTATTTTATACAAAACTGGCACAAGGTGCCACTTTAGTAGGTACTCACGATTGCATTTAGCACATGCAATAAGCCCTTGAACCCCTAGGCTACCCCTAGTGTTTTTCACAACTTAATGAAGAGGATTTGACAATTTTACACACCATACACATATTAAAGACATTTTATTTGAGCTATTTCTCAGAGTGCATTTGTGTGTACAGCCACATAAATCTTGACTTCTAATTGGATATGCATACATTCTAATTGGAAATATGCTTTGACCTCAAATCCTCACAAGTATACACTCAGAAATAAAACTCTTAGATAAGGGTTAAACATATTTCTCTCATTATGTGACCGAATCCAACAAGCTGATGGTCCACATAATTCTTTTTAACGCTCGTAAGACAAAGGAAAGTGATCCCTAAGAGTGGATGTTAACACCAAGAATATTAGGGGTCTTTTACGTTAAGTCTTTCTTTTTATCTCCTCTTTAAGGCTATGTCTACCTAAGATCAATAGGTCTTTAACTAGGACAAAATGTAGGCTTTAACAAGTTTAGAAAAGAAAGGTATAAAGATTTCAAAGGTTCAAAATTGAGTAGATGACTTTAATGAATATCTTCTGGGACAACTTTTCTTTTGGGTTTGTTCTTGATGTGAATTTCTTTTTTCAGACTTTGGTCTTTCTTTTTCTTTTCTTCTTTTTTTTTGTTTTAGAAGAAAGACAGCTAATTTTTCCTCACTTCTTTGACTTTTTGTCCTATTTTTGAACTTTTTTCTACTCTACTCATTTTGAAGATGGGTAGTGGTTATTTATTTTGGGTTATTCTGGGTTAAGGTGTGTGGGGTTCAGAAAGAAAAGGCTTAATAATAGGCTCAAAAGGCTAACTAGTGGTATACTATATTGGGTAGGCTTTATGTCTCTAGGCTGAGCAAGGATGGCCTATATCATTTCCTAGGCTTCCTAAAGCCTATCAGATTCAATAATTTTTAGAATTAAAGTTATTACTCTTATTTATTCTTGATGTTTAACCAAAATAATGATAACAGAATCACACTAATATATGTACGCTGAAGAAATTATGGAATTACTTATAACTCTCTCAAAGAAGATAGTCTCAAACTCTCACTAGGTTATAAGTCTCCACTGATTTTCCTCAGGGTCTCTAAGTCATACCTCAATATTAGTCTTGATTATGTGCTGTGTGTAAATGGTTTCCAAGAATTAACTTTCATAAAATGTTTCAACACATGAATGACATGCAAAACTAATCATGTGCATTCCCATTGTGAGTTGAAAATAGTATATTTAAAATAAATAAAATTTTCAAAAAAATTTCTTTTTTTTGAAAATTCAAAATCTCTAATGCATCTACACCCCCCAACCTAAATGAAACATTGTCCCCAATGTTTGAAAACATAGGATTCTATATGAAAGTTGAGTGATGTAGACTCTAAACCCTTGGGTTGCCTCCCAATAAGCGCTAAGTTTAACTTCTTCAGCCAAACATAATGATGAGTGCAATGATGATATGCTATAAGGCTCCTTGAGTGGTAATCTAAGGTGGATCATGATCCTATGGTACCTGTAAAAGTATCTCATCAATTTCAAGATCAGGCAGTTCTAGGAAAGGTTTTAACCTTTGACCATTGACCTTTTGGATTTCTCCATCCTTTTCAATCTTAATGGCCCCATGAGGATAGATTGTGCGTATTAGATACGGTCCCATCTGTCGAGATCGAAGTTTTCCTAGGAATAGATGCAATCTAGAATTATATAGTAGGACCTTTTGACCTGGTGTGAAGGATTTTCTTAGAATATGTCGATCATGTACAACCTTCATTCTGTCTTTGTACAATTGTGCAGACTCATATGCATCTTTCCTCAATTCCTCCAACTCATTGAGTTGGAGTTTTCTGTGGGTTCCAATAGAATCTAAGTTGAAATTTAGCTTTTTGACAACCCAATATGCCTTGTACTCTAACTCTACTGGTAAGTGGCAGGCCTTTCCATGGACCAAGCAGTAAGGTGACATTCTTATAGGGGGTTTATATGCTGTGCGATTAGCCCATAAAGCATCAATAAGTCTCAGAGACTAGTCTTTCCTATTTGGATTGACTGTCTTTTCTAGAATCTGCTTTATTTCCCTATTGGATACCTCTACTTGACCACTAGTCTGAGGGTGGTATGGGGTAGCTATCCTATGGTTGACACCATACTTTTTCATTAAATTCTCAAACACCTTATTGCAAAAATATTTTCTTTTAAAAACTTTACCACAACCTTGTCATCATTGGTTTTGCAGGGTACAGCCTCCACCCCCTTGGACACATAGTCCACTCCCACTAGGATGTATAGATTTTTGAAAGAATTAGGCAAAGGTCCCATAAAATCTATGCCCTAAACATCAAAAGGTTCTATGACAAGGGTTGGGTTTAAGGGCATCATATGTCGTCTTCCTAACCTTTGACACCGTGCACATGCTTTGCAGTAAGCATGAGCATCCTTAAATATGGTAGGCCAATAAAATCCACACTGCAAAATTTTTGCAGTTGTCTTTTTAGAGCTAAAATGGCCCCCACATGCATGATCATGACAAAAGGAGATGATTTGATTATGTTCACTATTGGGTATGCATCTCCTAATTACTTGGTTAGGACAGTACTTGAATAAGTACGGGTCATCCCAAGTAAAATATCTAACCTCGATTAAAAATCTCTTTTTATCTTGTTTGGTCCAATGATTAGGCATTTGTCCTGTAACAAGAAAATTAACAATATCTCCATACCAAGGTAATTGGGAAACATGCAATAACTGTTTATCTGGGAATGACTCAATTATAGGCCCTTAATCGCTAGTGTGCACCATCACTAATCTGGATAAGTGATCTGCTACTACATTTTCTGAACCTTTCTTGTCCCTAATTTTTAAGTCAAACTCTTGTAGTAGTAGTATCTAATGGATCAACCTAGGTTTTGCATCCTTTTTAGAAAGGAGGTACTTTAAAGCTGCATGATCCGTGTATACTATAACCTTAGACCCTAACAGGTAAGATCTCAACTTATCCAGAGCAAACACTACAACTAACAACTCTTTCTCAGTAGTGGAATAGTTGAGTTGCACATCATTTAGTGTTTTACTAGCGTAATATATCACATGGGAAAATTTATCAATGCACTGCCCCAAAACAGCTCCAATGGCATAATCCGACGCATCACACATTATTTCGAATGGTGTGTTCCAATCTGGTGGTCGAATAATACATGTAGAAGTCAATTTAGCCTTGAGTCACTCAAATGCCTTCTCACAGTCCTCATCAAAGTCAAAAGTGGCCTCCTTTGTAAGTAAATTACAAAGGGGCTTGGCAATTTTGCTAAAATCTTTGATGAATCTCCTATAAAAGCCAGCATGTCCTAAAAAATAGCAAATTTCTTTTACCGTCCTTGGTGGAGGAAGGTTGGCTATTAAATCCACTTTTGCCTTATCAACTTCTATCCCATTGGGTGATATTATGTGGCCTAATACTATCCCACTCTGTACCATAAAATGGCACTTTTCCCAATTTAAGACCAGATTCTTCTCCTGACACCTTACAAGGACTAACTTCAAGTGGTGCAGGCACTCATCAAATGATGACCCAAATACTGAGAAGTCATCCATAAACACCTCCAGGAATCTTTCTACCATGTATGAGAAAATGCTGAACATAAACCTTTGAAATGTAGCTAGAGCATTACAAAGCCTGAAAGGCATATGTCTATAGGCGAAAGTTCCAAGAGGGCAGGTGAAGGTGGTCTTCTCCTGATCCTCTGGTGCTATAGGAATTTGGTTATAACCAGAATATCCATTCAGAAAGCACTAATAGCTATGTCCGGCTAACCTCTCTAGCATTTGGTCAATGAAAGGTAGAGGAAAATGATCTTTCCTCATGACCGCGTTCAACTTTCAATAGTCAATACAAACTCTCCACCCAGTGGTCATGCATGGGGACAAGCTCGTTATCCTCATTTTTTACTACCGTGACCCTAGATTTCTTAGGTACAACCTGAACGGGGCTAACCCAAGTACTATCAGAGATAGGGCATATGACGCCAACATCTAAGAGTTTGAGGACTTCATCTCTAACTACGTCCTTCATGTGGGGGTTTAGTGGCCTTTGCGTCTCCCTAGAAGGTTTTGCATTTTCTTCTAAATGTATCATATGCATGCATAAGGCTGGACTTATCCCTTTTATGTATGCTATTGTCCACCCTAGAGCAGTTTTATGTTCCTTAAGGACATCTAGCATCTTACCCTCCTATTCTTTATCTAAGTTTGATGCTATTATTACAGGTAAGGTTTCATCTGGCCTAAATATTAATATTTCAAGTTATAAGGCAGGGGTTTTAGGTCCAGAGACGATGGTTGCTCTATTGAGGGTATGGGGATAGATTTAGATGGTGGGAGTGGTTCCACATAAGGACCCACTTAGAGGTATCCATGAGTGGTGCAACATCTAAAAGATTGTTTACCTCCTCAAGAGACTTGTCTATATCAAATTCTCCATTAAAATGCATCAGGCAAGTCTCTAGTGGGTCTGAGATAGACAATGGCGAATGACTCTCATTAATTAGACTCTCAATCAAGTTGACATCACAGGGATCATCGAGGTCTAAATTGATGTGACCCGGGTTTTTATAACACATTTTATAATACATTTTGTAAAGATAGGGCCCTTAGAGTAAAAAAAAATTGCAAACCAAAGCAAGGAAAAAAAATTTCTTTAGAATTTGTTTTGTAAAACCCAAGTCACCACTTCATACATAACATAAGTAGAATTTTGTACAAGATAAAATTCCATTGAAGGAATATACTTTTATTAAACTTCAGGATCCATCTAGTGGCTCACAGTACACAACCCATTGTATCCTTACAATACTTATCCAAATACACAATCCAAATTACAAAGTTCAAAATACAATATATGCTCTCAATACAATGTTTCAAGGGATATACCCTAATTACTTATTCTTCAATAGTTCTTCAAGTCTTGAGCTCCTAAGTCTCCTTCTCTGTATCTGAGATATTGTAAACATTCGAACATTTACAATATCTCAACAAGCTATGCTTGGTAGGGGATAAGAATGTAAGTTATTGACAGTATAATCTCAATATTCAATTATCCCATAATTCATTCTATCATAAAGACATTCATAGACCACTATTATTTATATGGACATTTCATGTCCTTATCATTTGTGTTCACCTTTATACATACATATTGTATAAGGACAAATCCGTTAAAATTGTACAAATAATCAATAATCATTTCCATACAAAGTTGATCAACTCCTTTCATTATAGGAGATTTGTATCTCAGCCAGTTACTATATTGGGAACTTCCCTTCTTGGGAAAAATATTGGTAATATACAATTACCTACCATTTCATCATGCCATCCCTTAAGGCATTTCACTATGCCAATTTCATATGCATCATACTGCAAAATAATCAAGGACTACTATACTTGCAGTCTGATCTGTACAACGTGCTCGGATAACTGTTCAATAATCCACTTACACCATTCTCAGTGGAAATTACAATATCCATGTCCATATGGGAGGACCATGGCTGTCACAGTGGTGGCCTTCCCATAATTGCCCCACACGACTTTTAGCCTTTCTTAGGCTTGGTATTCAATATCATCAAGTTTCAGAGAGCGGGTGGCCAAACCCTCTTAACTGTCTTAACATAGCATCCCCATGCCTATGCCTGTTTAAAACAAAACCATAAGCCTCTAAGCTTGTATGTAAAATAATACTTATACATATCAGACTATCTGTCTGTTAATCTATGGCTGGAATATTTTTTACTTTCCTATTCACTTAGGGTTGTTCTTAATTCTTAACTTAACCATTTTATACTTATTTTCCTCATCATTTGGTTGGATCATATTTCAATTTGAGGTATTTACCTTAATATATTCGTATTATACATGTCAATACATCAAAACATAAGATCATGTATTAGACATGTATCGTCATGTAAAGACATTCTTAATAATCCACCTACCTCAATAAGGTATTCTTACTCCTTGAAACCTACCATAGTCTTGATCAACATATATCTATCAAATCATATGTATAATGTCATTTTTCTAATCAAGGGTACATACGACATGGTCTTTTGATCATCCTTATGTAGGATGATTTGAATCTTTCTTCCTTGAATAACATATATCCAAGGGTTTAGTATCATCTATACAAGTACTATCTATATAAACAATCTAATCTTCATTGGTGTTTCTTTTTCCTTAGTGTTTTTGATCATACGAGATCTCATCTTATTTGATCATCCTTATCTTACTTACTATTTTTATTAGGGTTAGATAATTTGCTATCTTTTTATGTTCTTATTATTATTCAACCAATTAGTGTCTTACTTGGTTGAAGATAATTTATTTCTTCCTATTACTAGACAGCTCCTCCTTATTTCAGGATGACTAGTGCTTACCTGTTAAAGTCTGCTCAAAGAGTGGTTAATACAACCCTCATGTAAGGAGGCGTTTAGACCTCACTTACGTCAATGGGAGATGAGGGAAAAGCACTTGGCTCTTGTATACTCCTTATAACCACAATGTTCAGAGTCCACTGGGGTGGTACTAACTCAATTTTTGACAAAGTTCCTATGAGCTCTTTACCTTAAGTCCCTTCTCTAATTGATTTTAATTAATTTCCATGGATATGCACAATGTCATCCATGGATGTTCATTATTTTCCTACTTTGGGCCATAGAAATGGTAAATCATTCATTATATTGTCCTACTAACTATAGCCCTTATTAAGTCAAAAGTATTCATTCATCTTAGTTGTCCATGAATCTCTATATTCCATTAGTTTACATTTTTGGTGATTTATGCTCATTATATCTTAACAACTACTTAACAATTGAATATAATTTGTCAAAAATTAAATTATAAACTTTAAAGCATAAATCAAATATAAGTTTAACAACCATATACTAATATTCTTCCTATGAATGTAACTTAACCTAGTGAAATAAAACTATACATAAACTAACATGATCCTAAGTTATGAAATACATAAAATTGTACTTCTATCCTAATAGAATCATGTTTAAATCTCTAATTCACACTAACATGGCCCTAAGATAATCAAATCTACTAACAAATTAATCATTTAGGGCATAACATACTAAAATTTAAAGATTACACTATCATGCTTTCTAACTTATAACATAAATCACATTTACACTTCTATTATCTAATATAATACAATTAAACTAATTATATTAAGATTATTATAAACCTTTAAATATGATCCAACCATTAGATCTTAGGTATTTTTCTTTAGATCAAGGGTTTTAATTACCTTTAGGGCTTTTAATCCATTAAGATCCAAAAATCATAGCCACTTGATTTTGTCACATTTAATCCATGATCTAATTGGATTCCATCATAATATCGTTCATTTAATCCATCCCAAGGATCTGATCATACTTGATCTCATTGATCAAGTGGGTCCCTTTGTAATTTTAGGGTTTTTCTACCATAAAGGGTAGATCCCTTAATTTATCCCAGATCTGTCCAAATCAACCATGGATATCACTTTATTTCAGTATTATGTTATGATTAAAATAAATTTCCAAGATCTGATCACCTCTGATCTTGAAGATATTAGAAATTGGAAACTTATTTCCAAAATACAGAATGTTTCATGAATAATTTTATACATATTATGATTTCACTATAAATTAGACTTTACAAGATTTCCATAGCTTCTTTCCAATCTCAATTTCGAGTTCATATGACTCAACAATCTTCATTTGAAGTTCACAGTCGTTCCCAGGGTCCAAATTTGATCTGAGCCCAGCGGAATGGATGGCCCAAATTATTCGGGCAGAACGGGGCCGGGTAGATGGAATCGTCGCCACACGCCCATTACCGGGACTCAAGCAGGATGCGCTCGCCTGAGACCGTCATCCCACGCGCGGTCTTCCTATCGGGAAGATGTCACATGCGCGCCACGTGCATGGAGATGCTGCGGCACTGCTCGTTCTCATGTGGCATTTTCCGTAGTGTCCCGAGAGCCAGAAGAGCTGGATCTTCTTTAGGAAGATCGGACAGTCCATATTGGACTGTCCAATCAGTTCCTCTTAATTCAAGGCCCAAACCTTATTAGATTTTCTTGAAAATTTTACCCTAGGGGTTTTGGACCCTTCTGGATTGATTGGAAGGCTCCGATTTTCCATCTGAGTTCTCCATCACCATGAATTGAAGGCTCTGGTATTTACTTTACTTTTATAATTTTTCATTCAAATAAAATTACAAAAAAATAAAAATTACACTACACAATAATTAATATTTCTAGGAAGTAGTTCCACCTACTTGATCAGAGAAAAAACTTATATTTGATGCCCAATTTGAGAGAATTACTGGTTGATGATAATATAGCTCGATAGTCCCATTTTTTTGTGATTTGCCGCTGTTTGAACAATTGGATCTTGAAATTGATTTAGGGTTTTTGTATATAAGGTAGTATAGGATGTTATGGACTGTGAGATTTTTAAAATTATATTTGGAACAAAGTGCCTAATTGATTTTAGGTCTCTTGTTCCAATTAGAGAGAGGAGAGAGAAATAAGGAAAAGAGAGATTGGGAAAGAATGAAAGAGAATTTGGAGCTGAAACTCTAGGGAAGATTTGGAAATTTCATGGGAAAGGTTGTGAAAATATTTGAAAATTTTTGGTACAGATTTATAGCCAAATTGGAATTTATTATTATTTCTTTTGATAATATCTTTTATTACTTTAGAATATTTAATTAAAAGTACATTCTCCATTCCCATCCCATTCTCCACTACAATCCTATCCAACTCTCCACTACCAAATAATAATGCATTGAGCAATTATTACTGCTTCTAGAACATTGGCCCACTTTGTGGGCCCCACTTTCATGTGAAAAGACTTTTTTGCCCTTTTAATTCCAAAATGGGAGAAAAATAGGCATTATTTGTCTGGACTCGGAATCAAGCGTATTTAGTGGCGTTGGAATTGTATTTCTGAGTACATTATGAATATTGAGGTCTTATTTCTTAACTATGGGTAAAATTACCATTTTACCCTAAAATGGAGGATATTATGGATTTTTCATTTTAACTCAGAAGTGAACATACTTAATGTCGTTTCGATTAGTTTTTCAAGTACATCCATAATTTATATGTTTTAATTCATGATATAATCTCTATAAAAGGAGAATTTTCAATAACCTAATATTCCAGCTCAGAATTGTTAAAAATTCAATCTTTATTAATTTTCCTTAATAATTTACAAAAATCCAGAGTCATTACATAAATGTTGCTGATTGGCATTAAAAACATTAAGCTTAACCTTCGTGTTGCTGAATGAGAGTTTCATTACACAATTCCTACAGTTAATAATGGCATTGGACATTGCCAAGAATGGATGCCTAAGGATGACTGGGATTTGACTACCAGGGTCGGATATAGGTTGTGTGTCTAGCACAATGAAATCCAAAGGGTAATAAAACTTATCCACCTATATCAAGACATCTTCAACCAAACCACAAGGTATCTTGATAGATCTATCAGCTAATTGCAGCATGGTAGTGGTTGGTTTCAACTCACCGAGTTTTAGTTGCTCATAAACAGAGTATGGCAACAAGTTAACACTAGCCCCAAGTCAAGAAGTGCCTTATCTATGACATGATCTCCAATGGTGGGGTCTTGTGTTGAATCAAAGAGCTCACCTGTTTGCTGAGGAAGGCTTTCTTTGGCACATTAAGCTTTCGCTTTGTTGTGTAGAGCTCTTTTAAGAATTTGGCATAGGCAGGGATGTCTTTAATTGCATTGAGCAATGGTATATTGATTTGTACATGTTTAAACACTTCCATTAACTCATTGAAGTTTGATCCCTTCCTAGCTTTATTCAGTAATTAGGGAAAAGGGGCTTTAGGCACATAAGGTGCCTCCACTATAGGTTCTATAGGGTTGTGCTGTCTTTTCTCTTTTCTCTATATTTTTGTTGCCTCATTTTCCTCTATAGTTTCCTTAGCCTACCCTTCTTTGTTATTGATTTGATGACCATTTCTAAGGGTGATTATGGACTTGGCATGCTCATGAGGGTTATGGTTTTGAGAACTTGACCCTATCTCAAATTGACCCTTAGGGTTAGGGATGGGTTGACTAGGAAACTGACCCTTTCCTCTATTCTGTAATTCAACACACAATTGGCTTATTTGCACCTCTAGCTTAGCTATGGCTTAAGAGTTGACATTGGCTGAATGTCTACTATCATTTTGCAATTGGTGTAAGGCCTTTTTAGTGTTCTCATTATCTTTTGCAAATTGTTCCATCATGGTGTGGATGTTTTCCTCTGAATATGGTTTATTTTATTGTAGAGGTTGTTGAAAGCTAGGTGGTTGATGGGGAACTATAGTTCTAAGAGGAAAGTTTTGGACAGGGGGATTTACAGATGCCCCCCCTTTGTGGTTATTCTTTGACCAAGACAAATTGGGATGCCTAGCCCATCCAGGGTTGTAGGTCTCAGAATATGGGTTATCGCTAGGTTGGAAATATGCATTCAATACATTCGCTTGGTCTACAAGATAGTTAGGAAATACTTTATTAGATGGACATGCTGAGGTTGAATGGACTAGACTAGAACAAGTAGCACATACCTCTTGTGGAGGTTTTTGGGATAATGTAACAGCCATGAAAGATTGAAACATAGTTTTAAGCTTGTCCATTCTTCCATCTAATTTTTTAGAGACAGAGTTGAGCTTATCGGATAGATCAATATGTGCTCCTATCTCGCAGATACCTCCTTTCTTAATGTGCTGATTAGTTCTTTCTCTTATTTGAATAATCCCATTGCTGAGAATTATCAACTACAGTTTGAAACAATTCCCAAGCTTCACTTTCATCTTTTAACATGAGGGTCCCTCCACTCACTGCATCTATCATTTGTCTATTTTGAGGTGTCAATGCCTCATAGAAGTATTGAACTTGCTGCCATTTCTCAAATCCATGGCGAGGGCATTTTCGTAGCAGTTTAATCCACTGTTCCCAACATTCATAATATTGTTCATCATCCCTTTGTTGAAAATTTATAATTTCATGACGCATGGCATTTGTTTCGTGAATGGGGAAGGACTTGGTCAGGAGCTTCTTAGACAATTGGTCCCATGTATGTATGGAACCTACCTCCAAGGAATTAACCCATGACTTGGCTTTGTCCTTAAGTGAGAACGGGAATAACCTTAGCCTAATTGAATCATCCAAAACATTTTGAAACCTAAATGTGGCACAAATATCAAGGAACTCATTGATATGTAGGTATGGGTCTTCTCGGCCTCGACCATAAAAAGTAGGAAGTAACTGAATTACTCCCGGCTTTAACTCAAAGTGGTTAGCATTAGTTGGAGGTAATGCTATGTAGGAGGGGGTATTAAGTTGGAGTGGCGCATACAAATCTCTAATAGTCTTGTACTCAATCTCTATTGGTGGTTCAGCCATAGGGATAAGAACTATGTTTCTTTACCTTGGTTTTGGATGCATTGAATCTCTGGGTTTAAAGGTAGTAGCTCAGGGTTCTGAGATCAATGCCCTTGTATGAACTATTCCTAATCTAAAATGTCTTACTCTAAATGCTAACTCTAATTCTATGCGATGCAAGCAAAAAGGCACAGTCAAACACCTTAGGCTAATAAACAATATATTGATTTTCTTGAATATGTGTGGGGACAATGCTTTTAATTAGCCTAATCTGGCGCTCCTCCTCTCCTTTAGACTTGATTATTGCTTACCAGTTAGGTTCTTCGCAAGGTGGTTAATACAACCCTTGTGGAAGGAGGCGTTTAGACCTCACAAACGTCAACAGGAGGTGAGGGAAGAGCGAGGCTCTATTAGACAATAACCACAGTGCTCCAAAGCCATTGGAGTGACAATAAATCGAGTCTTAGTAAGAGGATCCTACGAGCATGTGATAGCCCTATAGGTCTCTTTTGATTGATTTTAATTTGAATTAAAGGCTGGGGTAGCGCACATGAGGTGATTATCCTAGGTGGGCCAAGGAGTGGTGATGAAATCCACACTTGATCTTATGGGGGTAGGGTGCCCTTACTAATTAATTCCACACTCCATGGTAGTTCAATCAGCATATATATCACCTTAAAGCATTAACCGTGTCCTAAGATGCAAATAAAAGCGATAAACTAATGCAAAACCTAAAAATGCAACAATTATAAGAGGATGCTTTCTATATGATTTATCCTACCAATGCAAATTTACTCTAAATGCAAACCCTAATCTAGGAATTTAAATGAGTGAGGAAACTTACAGTGGGTTTTTTATGAAGATCAAGTGTGGGCCACCTTATCCCACACTTGCCCTGTATTATATAGCCCTTTAAAATGAAAATAGAAATTGCAATTTACAAAGATCCTCACTACAAGTTTCACTCAAAAGGAAAAAAAAAAAAATCCTAATCTAAGAAAGTAGGGAAATTTCCATGTTGATGAAGATTTTCTCCACTTTCCTGTTTCCCTGAAAAAGATATTTTAGAAATAAGTACCAATTTTAGGGAATTAGGTGGTTATGCACCAAAAAAAATTTAAAAATGCACCTAAAATGAATTTCCTAATATTATATATATTTTTGGATTTTTTAATTAAACTTTATAAAAACTCCTTTGCAAGTCTCGGGCAATGGTGCCAAAAACTTGTTGATATTGTAGTAAAGCTATGCAAATACAGGTGGGTCCCACAAAGACTTGACTTAAAAAGTAGGAATTTTAATAAAATTTAATTATCTAAAATTAAAAAGAAGTCACTCAAAATTACTGATATTATTGAAATGATAATTAAAGTTCAGATCTAATCAAATTCTCAAAATTACATAATTTTCAGTTTCTAAATAAAACAAATAAAATTAAATAACAAGAAAAAACTACTTCCCTAGATTAATCACTATGAAAATCTTCATATATGATAGATGATCAGCCTTCATATATATCTTTATCACGTCTTTGATTAGAGATCCACCAGTCAAATTTGTCAGATTCATCAAAATCATAGAGATCTGGGCTAAATTGTAATTTTAAGATTTGGACAGTTTAGATTGTTTTCTGGATTTTAGATCAAAGATTAGAAACATTAATTATTTCTAGGAATGTCCTAAGAATGACTCTGTAAAATTAATTTGAAATTCAATAATAAAGGAAGGAGAAATTGAAGCTTCTTGTTTAATTAAGGCTAACCCGTTGATGGGTTAGGCGTAGAGATTAGGCAGTTCTTGGATAAGAAAAACGCAGATAAAACAGAACCAAAATAAAAAGAGGACACAGATGGAATTAAATGGAAAGGACATAAATGAGATTTCTTTAAATAAACAAGGGCAAAATTCAAAATTTGGTGAAAATATGGTTTTAAGGGAAAAAAAATTAGGAAACTCGACGGAGAAGGAGAGAAACAAAGGAGGGAGAAGAGAAGGAAGAAAGGGAAGAGAGGAAAAAGATAAGGGGAAAAGAGGAAAGGAGGAGAAGATGGGAGAAAACCCAATTTGGGTTTCCTTCCCTGGATCCAACCGATGATTGTGTGGACCAACGACGCAGATATGCCGGATGAGGATCGTGAAGGAGCAGAGCCGAAGTAGAGCGAGATGTGTTGGGCCGGTGAAAACGACGCCTGGCTAGAGAAAAATAAGACCTTTTCTGAGCGTTGTCTGTAACAGAACGGTGAAGAGATGCATGGAGAAGATGGGTTGTCTGGCCTCCGTCTGAAGCAGAGGAGATAGGGAGAATTTGACAGGAGGGAGACTTGGGGAAGGCTACGGTGAGCGGAGAAGAAGAGAGATGGGGTGTGCGACGCTGGAAGAAGAGATTTTGATGATGAAGGCGAAGGTGAAGTAGAGATGGTGTGGGAGATAAGGCAGTCGTTGCGAGGTGGTGTGTAAGCAAAAGAAGAGAGGGCTGAGAATGTGAGATAGTTGTGGAAAGAAAAAACCAGAACTAGGAAAACAAAAAGATAAAGCAAGGAGAGAGACATGCAAAAAATGGGAGCTCTTCGCATGATTTTAAAGAAGGGGTTTAAGAATAGAAGGGAGAAGAAAGTAGAATGGGAAAGTGGGAATGAGAAGAGAGAGAGTTATGCTTTTGAGAAGAGGAAGGTAGTGAGAAGAAGAAGTAGGACGTGAGGGAATAGGAAAGGGAAGAGAAGAATGAAGGAGATAAAGTGGAGAAGGAAAGAGAGTGGGAGAGAAAGTTGTGTGTGATGGGTGCTTAAGAGAGAAAGGCAAGGGAATGGGAAAGGAAAGAGAGAAAGAGAAGAATAAGAAAGAGGGAAAGAGAGAAGTAGGAAAAGTGGGTGTAATAGAAAAGAAAGAGAATGCTAATTTGGGTCCCCTCCTTTGACTTTGAAAACTCATCCAAAATTGCAAGTTGCTTCTCCATGTTATTTCCCTTTTTTCCATGATGCTCAATTGTCTTCTAGGAAACTATCCCATCCATCTTTATGGTTAATCTGGCCCATCCAATCTTCTTGAAGATGATCTTCACCGTTAACTTTTAATCATAGCCGTCCATGCGTCTTTTGGTTGATCTGCAAAAGCAAAGCCTAATTAAAATTATCTGAACTATACATTAATCATCTAATGAGCTCTAATGATGATCTGAACGTTGATTTTGACAAATTAAGGTTTGGATGGTCAATTTGAGTTAAATTTAAAAATCAAGCTAAATTTTGCAAATTTGAACGATTAGATAATCTAATTGAATGCTAAATTAGGGGTCTTTTTATGACGACCCGGGTTTTTTAAACACATTTTATAATATATTTTTCAAAGGCAAGGGCGTCCCCTTAGTAAATTTTTTTTTTTTTCGCAAAACAAAGCAGCGGAAATTCTTTCATTTTAAAACTTGTTTTGAAAACCCAAGTCACCACTTCATACATAACATAAGTACAATTTGTGTACAAAATAAAATTCCATTAAAGGAATATGATTTTATTAAACTTCCAGGATCCATCCAGTGGTTCACAGTACACAACCCATTGTATCTTTACAATACTTATCCAAATACACAATTCAAATTACAAAGTTCTAAATACAATACATGCTCTCTATACAATGTTTCAAGGCATATACCCTTATTACTTATTCTTCACTAGTTCTTCAAGTCTTGAGCTCCTAAGTCTCCTTCTCTGTATCTGAGATATTGTAAACATTTGAACATTTACAATATCTCAGCAAGCTATGCTTGGTAGGGGATAAGAATGTAAGTTATTGACAGTAAAATCTCAATATTCAACTATCCCATAATTCATTCTATCATAAACACATTCACATGCCACTATTATTTATATGAACATCTCATTTCCTTATCATTTGTGTTCACCTTTATACATACATAGTATATAAGAACAAATCCGTTAAAATTGTAAAAATAATCAATAATCATTTCCATACAAAACTGATCAACTCCTTTCATTATAGGAGATTTGTATTTCAGCCAGTTACTATACTGGGATTTTCCCTTCTTGGGAAAAATATTGGTAATATACAATTACCTGGCATTTCATCATGCCATCCCTTAAGGCATTTCACTATGCCAATTTCATATGCATCATAATGCAAAATAATCAAGGACTACTATGCTTGCAGTCTGATCCATACAGCGCGCCTGGATAACTGTTCAATAATCCACTTATACCATTCTCAGTGGAAATTACAATATCCATGTCCATATGGGAGGACCATGGCTGTCACAGTGGTGGCCTTCCCATAATTGCCCCACCCGACTTTTAGCCTTTCTTAGGCTTGGTATTCAATATCATCAAGTTTCAGAGAGTGGGTGGCCAAACCCTCTTAACTCTCTTAGCATAGCATCCCCAGGCTTATGCCTGTTTAAAACAAAACCACAAGCCTCCAAGCTTGTATGTAAAATAATACTTATACATATCAGACTATCTGTCTGTTTAACTAGGGCTGGAATATTTTCTACTTTCCTATTCACTTAGGGTTGTTCTCAATTCTCAACTTGACCATTTAATACTTATTTTCCTCATCATTTGGTTGGATCATATTTCTATTTGAGGTATTTACCTTAATATATTGGTATTATACATGTCAATACTTCAAAACATAAGATCATGTATTAGACATGTATCTTTATGTAAAAGCATTCTTAATAATCCACCTACCTCAATAAGGTATTCTTACTCCTTGAAATCTTCCATAGTCTCGATCAACATATATCTGTCAAATCATATGTATAATGTCATTTTTCTAATCAAGGGTGCATACTACATGGACTTTTGATCATCCTTATGTAGGATAATCTGACTCTTTTTTCCTTGAATATCATATATCTAAGGGTTTAATATCATCTATACAAATACTATCTATATCATACATAAACAATCTAATCTACATTGGTGTTTCTTTTTCTTTATTGTTTTTGATCATACAAGATCTCATCTTGTTTGATCATCCTTATCTTACTATTTTTATTAAGATTAGATAATTTGCTATCTTTTTATGTTCTTATTATTATTCAATCAGTTAGTGTCTTACTTGGTTGAAGATAATTTATTTCTTCCTATTACTAGACAACTCCTCCTTATTTCAGGATGACTAGTACTTACCAGTTAAAGTCTGCTCAAAAAGTAGTTAATACAACCCTCATGTAAGGAGGCGTTTAGACCTCTCTTACGTCAATGGGAGGTGAGGGAAAAGCACTTGGCTCTTGTATACCCCCTATAACCACAATGTTCAGAGTCCACTCGAGTGGTACTAACTCAACCTTTGACAAGGTTCCTATGAGCTCTTTACCTTAAGTCCCTTCTCTAATTGATTTTAATTAATTTCCATGGATATGCACAATGTCATCCATGGATGTTCATTATTTTCCTACTTTGGGCCAAGGAAATGATAAATCATTCCTTATATTCTCCTACTAACTATAGCCCTTATTAAGTCAAAATCATTCATTCATCTTAGTTGTCCATGAATTTCTATATTTCATTAGTTTACATTTTTGGTGATTTATGCTCCTTATATCTTAACAATTACTTAACAATTGAATAAAATTTGACAATAAGTAAATCATCAACTTGAAAGCATAAATCAAATATAAGTTTAACAACTATATACTAACATTCTTCCTATGAATGTAACTTAAGCTAGTGAAATAAAACTAACATGATCCTAAGTTATGAAACACATCTTCTATCATAATGAAATCATGTTTAAATCCTAATTTACACTAACATGATCCTAAGATAATCAAATCTACTAACAAATTACTCATTTAGGGCATATCTTACTAAAATTTAAAGATTACACTATCATGCTTTCTAACTTAGAACATAAATCACATTTACACTTCTATATCCAATAAAAGACAATTAAAACTTAAAACATAAATCACATTTACACTTCTATATCCAATAAAAGACAATTTAAACTAATTTTATTAAGATTATTATAAACCTTTAAATATGATCCAACCATTAGATCTTAAGTGTTTTCCTTTAGATTAAGGGTTTTAATTACCTTTAGGGCTTTTAATCCATTAAGATCCAAAAATCATATCCACTTGATTTTGTCACATTTCATCCATGATCTAACTGGATTCCATCATAATATCATCCCTTTAATCCATCCCAAGGATCTGATCATACTTGATCTCATTGATCAAGTGGGTCCCTTTGTATTTTTTTATTTTTTATTTTAGGGTTTTTCTACTATAAAGGGTAGATCCCCTATTTTATCCAAGATCTGTCCAAATTAACCATATATATTACTTTATTACATTATTATATCATCACTAAAATAAATTTCCAAGATCTGATCACCTCAGATCTTGCAGATCTTAGAAATTGGACACTTATTTAAAAAAATACAGAAAAATACAGATATAATTTTTAGAAATATTATGACTTCATTAGAAACTAGACATTACAAGCTTTCCATAGTTTCTTTCTTATCTCAATTTAGAGTTCATATGACTTCACAATCTTAAATTGAAGTTTTCAATCATTCCTAGGGTCCAGATTTGATCTGGGCCCACTAGAATTAATCTCTCTCAATTGAGGGTCCAAACCTTCTTAGATTTTCTTGAAAATTGTATCCTAGGGGTTTTTAACCCTTCTGGATCTATTAGAAAGCTCAGAATTTTCATCTGAGCTCTCCATCACCATAAATTGAAGGCTCTTGTACTTACTTTATTTTTACCATTTTTCATTCAAATTAAATTACAGAAAAATAAAAAGTACACTAAACCATAAGAAATATGTATGGGAAGTAGTTCCTCCAACCTGATTGGAGAAAAAACATATATTTGATGCTCAATTTGAGAGAATTACCGGTTGATGATAACATAGCCCGATTGTCCACCTTTTTGTGATTTTCTATTGTTGGAACCGTTGGATCTTGAAATTGATTTGGGGATTTTGTATATACTGTAGTATAGGAGGTTATGGACGGTGGAATTTATCAGATTCTACCTGGAACGGAGTGCCTAATTGAATTTAGGTCTCTTGTTCCACTTAGAAAGAGGAGAGAGAAATAAGAAAATAGAGATTGGGGAGGGATGAATGAGAATTTGGGGCTGAAACTCCAGGGAAGATTTGGAAATTTCATGGTTAAGGTTGTGAAAAAATTTGGAAATTTTTGGGACATATTTATAGCCAAATTTGAATTTTTTATCATTTCTTTTAATAAGATATTTTATTACTTTAGAAATTTTTATTACAAGTGCATTCTCCATTCTTCACTACATTCTCCACTACATTCTCCACTACCAGCAATAATGCACTGAGCAATTATTGTTGCTTCTAGAACGTTGGCCCACTTTGTGGGCCCCACTTTTATGTGAAAAGACGTTTTTGCCCTTTGAACTCAAAAATTGGAGAATAATAGGCAATATTTGTTGGAACTCGGAATCGAGCGTACTTAGTGGCGTTGGAATCATATTTCTAAGTACTTCATGAATATTGAGGTCTTATTTCTTAGATATGGAATATTGGTAAAATTACCATTTTGCCCCTAAATGGAGAAAATTAAGGAATTTTCATTTTAACTCAGAATTGAACGTACTTAATGTTGTTTTGATCAGTTTTCCAAGTACATCCATAATATATATGTTTTAATTCATGATATAATTTTCATAAAAAGAAAATTTTCAATAACCTAATATTCCAGCCTAGAATTTCTAAAAATTCAAACTTTATTAATTTGCCTTAATAAGTTACAAAAATTCAGGGTCATTACAATCTTCCCCCCTTACAATAATTTCGTCCTCGAAATTTGCATATCAACTCACTTAGGAGTTTCACAATTCTTTCATAGCCTTACACATATGGCTTTGCCACTTAAGGAAATCTTCTTTCCTTTTATTCCTTTTTCAATCTACCTTCTTCTCAAAGGTATAAATCATATGATTGATTGCTATTAAAATGCTCACACCTATCTAACCTTACTTATGCATCATTCAATTAAGCTGAGTTTTGCTAGACTTTCCCAAAAGGATTAATAACTCTTAATTTGAGTTATCCTTTGGTTTCAAACCTTCTACTTGGCTAAATTTCTACTCCTTACTTACATCAATCTTTCCATACTTGAAAATTTTTCATTCTATCTTCTATTGCTCACTCTCATTCTATTTCAACATATAAAGTTTTGACATAGCTTTCTTACTATGTATAGTCCTTACTAATAACATAGTGATTGGATTCTATAACTTCCACTATTGTTCTTTCTAACAATCTTCCAATCTTTGGAAGTAATTATCTCTTTCCTTGTTCTTCCATTATTTGGAAGTGATTACTTTATTTCTATCCTACAATTCATACTTCTTTACTATTTCTTTTTATTGAGAAATTTCTTTTCAAATTCTATCATTGAAGAGTGGTAACCTTGTGATGATTCTTTTCTCATTCTCATCACATCCATTGTTTTTATAACACTCTTTGAGTGTCATTGTACTCTGCATATACATTATTGATCCTCTTTCGTTATCCCTTTCTCGTATTCAGAACAATATTCTGAACCTTCTTACCATCTATGATAATATTTATCTCTTTTTCTTCTACATATCTATTTATATGTCATGGGCTTCCAAAATTTCTAGATTATACATTTTCTCATACTTCTTTCAAGCATATCTCATAACCTTTATCATATCATACTAACTCTTAATTTGCAATATTCTTGATAATTATAATTAAAAGAGTTCTTATTGATTTTGAATTCATCCCTTCTCAAGTCTTTACAAACTCCATAATTTATCATTAACTCATTTAGGATTTATGTAATCCATTACAAGATTGCACTAAATGTCCTTACGTTATAAAATCAGTAAGATATATATTTCTCTAATTGTCATTGTCATTTCATATATTGATCTCACATTCTCCCTTTGTTGGGGTTAATTTCCATGCTATCCTTAAAATTTATATAACCCTAAACTTTTCTTTCTTCAATCAACATGTAACAAGATGATTGACAAGTTTTGTAAGCATCTAACATATATCCCATGAATGCTCTTGATTTCTTGAAATCTATTAAAATTTATATAACCTTAAAAATTGATTTCTTTAATCAAAATGTACACTTGCAACACATATATTCCATGAATTCTTTTGGTCTCCTTACATCCATTTCCATATATCATTATTACTTCATCTAATATATTTCATTCTCCTCAACTTTATGAACATCATTTATCCAACTCATAGAACTTAAATTTTGTTTTGATTCTATACTTTGATGTTGCATTTCCAATTCTCAAATAATAATAATAAATTTTAAAAATGCTCATCCTTATAGAGAAAAAGGATACTTAATTTCCTCAACATCATTTATGTTCAATGCATCCTTATGGAGAACAAGGGTAATAAATTTCCTTAATAAACTCTTTTATGTTCAATGCATCCTTACATTGATCTTTTCATTTTCTTTTCCTAAAGAAAGTCGTTACTTTCATACTGTTAATTTCTATAATCACTCATTAATCCTTAACATTTGTTCTTTTAGCTCATTCAAATAATTTGATGTTCTTTTCCTCAACTATTATAGATATTTTCTCATTCAATCTCATGTAAGATTGAAAATCTCAAAATATCTTAAAGTTCTAACCACTTCTTTCTCCAAAAATTTGGATTTATGACTTATTCATAATCATCTTATTTTTCCAAACTTTACACTTAGGTTTAGATATCACTATTTGTTTATAGGTATTCATTTCTCATGTTTTATCTCAACCTTCCTCCAAAAATATATTTTCCTCACTATATTTCTTAAATCTTTCAATATCACCACTCTATCATGTAAGTGGAATTAATATCTCTATTCATATTTAGTTCTTCATTTTCCTTGATCAATAAATATACTCCTCTTCATGATAATCCATAACTATATTTTCCCAATTCATCATATCAGTATTTCTCTCTTATTTTCCAGAGTTGTTTCACCATCAATTGTAATTCTCTTTACTATAGTCCAAAAATTATTTTCAATATCCCAAAGTTATCATATCAATATTTCTTTAATCCTTGAAAATCCTTTTATGCTAATTTCCACAATTAATTTATCATACCAATTTCATTTCTATCTTAGGAATTTCGTTTTTGTTGTTCCATCAATAGGGCTATAATTTCTTTGTTAACCATACATCCTAATGGTTTAATTGTCTTTCTTAATAAGTTTGGGATCATATTTTTGTCCCTTTTAACATATCAAACTCTCTTCTCCCATTTCATTTTATTCAAATTTCAAAGACCATCTCTTTATGTTCTAAAATTTTATCATCTTTATTAAATCCTTTGCCTTTACTAAGTTTGGAGAGAAATTACGTACTTATCTCCTTATTCATCTTTACTTAAAACTATCCTCATTTACAAAATTTTGAATTATCTCACTTATCTCTTCAATTTCCTTTCAAGTAATATCATCTCTCTTTTGATGATTATTTTCATTTAACTAATTATCATAATACCATATATATAGCAATTATAACTCTTACACTTATATTTATTCATATATTTATTATAAATTTTTTATTTTTATAATAATTTTGAAGTTTCCTCTTTAGCTTTTATTTCTCATAAATCTCCATTTCACCTATTCCATAAGGTTGGAGTTTTTCCATCACATTTTCCAATTTATCACTTCTTTCTCTTTATCTCCATTCCTTCACTTAGTAATGGTCATATACATACTAGTATTGGTGTACTTGGTTCATACATATGTATGTTTACTCAGGACTTCAGGTTAGACCTAAACATTATACCTTACATCCATTGTAATATTTTCCTTATTGATTTTTATATCTTACTATTCCTTATATTGGAATTCTTACTTGTTGAATAATATTTCTAGTCCTTTCATCCAATAATATCTACTTGTACTATACTATTCCTTCATAATAACTCTTTTTATACTCATTCTTAACTAATGAGTTTAACTCTTTTTATTCTCATCTTTTACTAATGAGTCAACTCTTTCCATATTTCTCAACTAATGAGTTTAACTCTTTCCTCACTAATGAGTCAACTCTTTGCATATTCTTCAACAATTGAGGCTACTCTTTCAAGACTTATCCCTCACTAATGAGTCAACTCCTTCTATACTTATCTCTTACCTAATGAGTTTATCACATAACTCCTTCTCATCAACTAATAACTTATCTCTTATTCATTCACTATTCCTCATCCTTTAATTGGATATTCATCTTCATATTGGACATGATGGTACTGTACTGTGACTGGATGAATAGCTCTGATACCAACTATGACGACCCGGGTTTTTTAAACACATTTTATAATATATTTTTCAAAGGCAAGGGCGTCCCCTTAGTAAATTTTTATTTTTTTCCGTAAAACAAAGCAGTGGAAATTCTTTTATTTTAAAACTTGTTTTGAAAACCCAAGTCACCACTTCATACATAACATAAGTACAATTTGTGTACAAAATAAAATTCCATTGAAGGAATATGATTTTATTAAACTTCCAGGATCCATCCAGTGGTTCACAGTACACAACCCATTGTATCTTTACAATACTTATCCAAATACACAATTCAAATTACAAAGTTCTAAATACAATACATGCTCTCTATACAATGTTTCAAGGGATATACCCTTATTACTTATTCTTCACTAGTTCTTCAAGTCTTGAGCTCCTAAGTCTCCTTCTCTGTATCTGAGATATTGTAAACATTTGAACATTTACAATATCTCAGCAAGCTATGCTTGGTAGGGAATAAGAATGTAAGTTATTGACAGTAAAATCTCAATATTCAACTATCCCATAATTCATTCTATCATAAACACATTCACATGCCACTATTATTTATATGAACATCTCATTTCCTTATCATTTGTGTTCACCTTTATACATACATAGTATATAAGAACAAATCCGTTAAAATTGTAAAAATAATCAATAATCATTTCCATACAAAACTGATCAACTCCTTTCATTATAGGAGATTTGTATTTCAGCCGATTACTATCTTGGGATTTTCCCTTCTTGGGAAAAATATTGGTAATATACAATTACACGGCATTTCATCATGCCATCCCTTAAGGCATTTCACTATGCCAATTTCATATGCATCATAATGCAAAATAATCAAGGACTACTATGCTTGCAGTCTGATCCGTACAGCGCGCCCGGATAACTATTCAATAATCCACTTATACCATTCTCAGTGGAAATTACAATATCCATGTCCATATGGGAGGACCATGGCTGTCACAGTGGTGGCCTTCCCATAATTGCCCCACCCGACTTTTAGCCTTTCTTAGGCTTGGTATTCAATATCATCAAGTTTCAGAGAGTGGGTGGCCAAACCCTCTTAACTCTCTTAGCATAGCATCCCCAGGCTTATGCCTGTTTAAAACAAAACCACAAGCCTCCAAGCTTGTATGTAAAATAATACTTATACATATCAGACTATCTGTCTGTTTAACTAGGGCTGGAATATTTTCTACTTTCCTATTCACTTAGGGTTGTTCTCAATTCTCAACTTGACCATTTAATACTTATTTTCCTCATCATTTGGTTGGATCATATTTCTATTTGAGGTATTTACCTTAATATATTGGTATTATACATGTCAATACTTCAAAACATAAGATCATGTATTAGACATGTATCTTTATGTAAAAGCATTCTTAATAATCCACCTACCTCAATAAGGTATTCTTACTCCTTGAAATCTTCCATAGTCTCGATCAACATATATCTGTCAAATCATATGTATAATGTCATTTTTCTAATCAAGGGTGCATACTACATGGACTTTTGATCATCCTTATGTAGGATAATCTGACTCTTTTTTCCTTGAATATCATATATCTAAGGGTTTAATATCATCTATACAAATACTATCTATATCATACATAAACAATCTAATCTACATTGGTGTTTCTTTTTCTTTATTGTTTTCGATCATACAAGATCTCATCTTGTTTGATCATCCTTATCTTACTTACTATTTTTATTAGGATTAGATAATTTGCTATCTTTTTATGTTCTTATTATTATTCAACCAGTTAGTGTCTTACTTGGTTGAAGATAATTTATTTCTTCCTATTACTAGACAACTCCTCCTTATTTCAGGATGACTAGTACTTACCAGTTAAAGTCTGCTCAAAAAGTAGTTAATACAACCCTCATGTAAGGAGGCGTTTAGACCTCTCTTACGTCAATGGGAGGTGAGGGAAAAGCACTTGGCTCTTGTATACCCCCTATAACCACAATGTTCAGAGTCCACTTTGAGTGGTACTAGCTCAACCTTTGACAAGGTTCCTATGAGCTCTTTACCTTAAGTCCCTTCTCTAATTGATTTTAATTAATTTCCATGGATATGCACAATGTCATCCATGGATGTTCATTATTTTCCGACTTTGGGCCTAGGAAATGATAAATCATTCCTTATATTGTCCTACTAACTATAGCCCTTATTAAGTCAAAATCATTCATTCATCTTAGTTGTCCATGAATTTCTATATTTCATTAGTTTACATTTTTGGTGATTTATGCTCCTTATATCTTAACAATTACTTAACAATTGAATAAAATTTGTCAATATGTAAATCATCAACTTGAAAGCATAAATCAAATATAAGTTTAACAACTATATACTAACATTCTTCCTATGAATGTAACTTAAGCTAGTGAAATAAAACTAACATGATCCTAAGTTATGAAACACATCTTCTACCATAATGAAATCATGTTTAAATCCTAATTTACACTAACATGATCCTAAGATAATCAAATCTACTAACAAATTACTCATTTAGGGCATATCATACTAAAATTTAAAGATTACACTATCATGCTTTCTAACTTAGAACATAAATCACATTTACACATCTATATCCAATAAAATACAATTTAAACTAATTTTATTAAGATTATTATAAACCTTTAAATATGATCCAACCATTAGATCTTAGGTATTTTCCTTTAGATTAAGGGTTTTAATTACCTTTAGGGCTTTTAATCCATTAAGATCCAAAAATCATATCCACTTGATTTTGTCACATTTCATCCATGATCTAACTGGATTCCATCATAATATCATCCCTTTAATCCATCCCAAGGATCTGATCATACTTGATCTCATTGATCAAGTGGGTCCCTTTGTATTTTTTTATTTTTTATTTTAGGGTTTTTCTACCATAAAGGGTAGATCCCCTATTTTATCCAAGATCTGTCCAAATTAACCATAAATATTACTTTATTACATTATTATATCATCACTAAAATAAATTTCCAAGATCTGATCACCTCAGATCTTGATGATCTTAGAAATTGGACACTTATTTAAAAAAAGACAGAAAAATACAGATATAATTTTTAGAAATATTATGACTTCATTAGAAACTAGACATTACAAGCTTTCCATAGCTTCTTTCTGATCTCAATTTGGAGTTCATATGACTTCACAATCTTAAATTGAAGTTTTCAATCGTTCCTAGGGTCCAGATTTGATCTGGGCCCACTAGAATTAATCTCTCTCAATTGAGGGTCCAAACCTTCTTAGATTTTCTTGAAAATTGTATCCTAGGGGTTTTTAACCCTTCTGGATCTATTAGAAAGCTCAGAATTTTCATCTGAGCTCTCTATCACCATAAATTGAAGGCTCTTGTACTTACTTTATTTTTACCATTTTTCATTCAAATTAAATTACAGAAAAATAAAAAGTACACTAAACCATAAGAAATATGTATGGGAAGTAGTTCCTCCAACCTGATTGGAGAAAAAACATATATTTGATGCTCAATTTGAGAGAATTACCGGTTGATGATAACATAGCTCGATTGTCCACCTTTTTGTGATTTTCTATTGTTGGAACCGTTGGATCTTGAAATTGAGTTTGGGATTTTGTATATACTGTAGTATAGGAGGTTATGGATGGTGAAATTTATCAGATTCTACCTGGAACGGAGTGCCTAATTGAATTTAGGTCTCTTGTTCCACTTAGAAAGAGGAGAGAGAAATAAGAAAATAGAGATTGGGGAGGGATGAATGAGAATTTTGGGCTGAAACTCCAGGGAAGATTTGGAAATTTCGTGGTTAAGGTTGTGAAAAATTTTGGAAATTTTTGGGACATATTTATAGCCAAATTTGAATTTTTTTATCATTTCTTTTAATAAGATATTTTATTACTTTAGAATTTTTTATTACAAGTGCATTCTCCATTCTCCACTACAATCTCCACTACATTCTCCACTACCAGCAATAATGCAGTGAGCAATTATTGTTGCTTCTAGAACGTTGGCCCACTTTTATGTGAAAAGACATTTTTGCCCTTTGAACTCAAAAATTGGAGAATAATTGGCAATATTTTTCGAACTCGGAATCGAGCGTACTTAGTGGCGTTGGAATCGTATTTCTAAGTACTTCATGAATATTGAGGTCTTATTTCTTAGATATGGAATATTGGTAAAATTACCATTTTGCCCCTAAATGGAGAAAATTGAGGAATTTTCATTTTAACTCAGAATTGAACGTACTTAATGTTGTTTCGATCAGTTTTCCAAGTACATCCATAATATATATGTTTTAATTCATGATATAATTTTCATAAAAAGAAAATTTTCAATAACCTAATATTCCAGCCTAGAATTTCTAAAAATTCAAACTTTATTATTTTGCCTTAATAAGTTACAAAAATTCTGGGTCATTACACTTTTAGCCAAACTTAAACACCTAACACTTGTTTCTGAAGTTGATTTTTGTTATTTCCCTTGAGGCAATTTTTTATGAAATGCCCATTCTCTCCACACTCAAAACACCTCCTCTCTTGGACATAACATGATTTTCCAGGATGCTTCTTTCCACAGTGTCTGTAGAGGTTTTAGTCCACTTCCCTCTTTTTGAACTCTGGCCTCTATGGTGGTATAGATCAAAGTGGAACTATTGCTTTCGGTGGAGGTCTAGGTATGATTGGCCTCTTTCCTTTCCAATTTATCTTATTTCCTCAAGGCATAAATGTTTCTGCTCTCATGTCCTTTAGCTCTGATACCAACTATGACAACCTGAGGGCCCCACACACAGGCACCATTAAGTAGGCAGCTGATAGTGCTAAGAGTTAGTCCCACATCGCTAAGGAGAAAGTGACTGGGATGTTGATAAGAGTTAGGAGGACTTTACATGCAACAAGGCCTTTTCCCACAAGGGAAGAACAAAGTTGTGAGGGGGTTGGGTGATATGGGCCCCAGTCTCCAAAGCGGACAATATTGTTACATGTGGGGACCTCGAGATGTTACAATGGTATCAAAGCCAACCACTAACCTGGTGTGGGCTAGTCGACACATGGTTCCTAGGTCACGTGTAGCCACCAACACGTGGGGATGCGTGTTCCCTAAGGTGGTAGGGCATCATTAAGTGGGTGGATGATAGCACTGAGAGTTAGTCCCACATCACTAAGGGGAAAGTGAATGGGCTATTGATAGGAGTTAGGAGGACTTTACATGCAACACGACCTTTTCTCACAAAGGGAAGAACAAAACCATGAGGGAGCTGGGTGATATGGGCCTCACCCTTCAAAGCGGACAATATTGTTGTGTGTGGGGCTCTCAAGCTATTAGACTCAGTAATCTCTATTAAGTTGTGAAAAACTAGTAGAATGCTAATGAATGAGGATTCCCTAAGAGAAAAATAGGAGACTTAATCTTAGAAAATTTTGTAGGTATATTCATTGCAAACTCTCACGAGCCTTAACTCATCTACTAGGGCTTGTTGCATGTGCTAAATTCAATCATGAGTACCTATGAAAGTGGCATATTGTATTAGTTTTTGTAAAATAATTTTTTACATGTTTTTCTTGGGACTATCAAAATGTTGGTTGGGGTGTGTGATAAGTTTCTAATTATGCATAAAAACCACCTAATTAGTTAACCATGTATTATAACTTATAGGAGTAAATTAGGGGTTTTGACCAAAACTCAGAAGACATGCATTTTTTCTCTAATGACTCAAAAATTTGGTATTTTGTAGGTCTAGAGGGTAATGTGAGATAAGTATGTGACTAGTTATATTTTGTTATGATTTTATTGTAGATTTTAACTTTTTGTACAAAGCGAGATGGTGATCTGACAAACGAGACTGATTGGGATGAAAATGCAAGATCAAAATCAAAAGATTGAGTCAAATCCAAAAAGTCATCAATCCAACATGAGATTATGGTCAAGATCATCTTTAGGATAAGCAATGGATACAATTAAAGGAGCCAAAGGTCGTCAAAGGGAGCCCATGCACAAGCCATGCAAAGTCCATCACCTTTGTAGTGATAATCTTATATATTATGGGTTGGTGTCATTTGCAAATATGCAAGCCATGAACAAGTTGACAAGCTAAGGAACTAAGCCAACCAACAAAGCCAATGAATTGAGTCATCAAGCTAAGCTAAGAAAGCCATCTAAACCAGCCATGGAGCCAAGCCAATGGAGCTTTCAAATTTAGCCATCAAAGCCACATAAGCCAAGCTTTACTAGGATAAGGTAGTATGTGGACCAATAGGAAGAGACCCCTTCATTTTTAAAGTTTTTTCATGTTTTCCCCACTTTTTTCTCACTTTCCGCCTGAAAACTAAATATTAGTATGAATTTCAATTCCCATTCATGAGTCTCACCTTTGTAAGACTCTATCACCTTCCTAAACTTCCATTCAAACCATCCAACTAACCCCCAACTCTTAGGAAACTACCTACAATCACTTTTCCCCATCTCACCTCTCTTTCTTATCTTTTCCTACCACTTTCTTTCCTCCCATCATTTTTTCTCTCTCTTACCTCATCCCATCCAACTATAATTGCAATTTTTAAGGAGTCCTCAATGATTTTTGAAGGGGATAGATTCCTCATCTTAAAAAAATGGTGTCTCCAACCTTTATTTTTCCAAATTTATCCCACTTGAAGTTACTCGTTAAGAAAACCCTTGGCAGCCTTCATACTCCAACCCTAGCCATTCAATCCCCTTCCTATCTCATCCTTACCCTACCCTTACCACAGAAAATATATGAAAAAAAGTATAAAAGATCCAAAACCAAGGATTTGAAGAGATCCTCTGGAAGTAAAATAATGTTTCCTTCACATTGGAGAGGACGTCCTTTTCCTTCAACCTTTCTCTTACCTTTTTGCCTTGAAGAATTATGTCATGGGGTGCTGCTTTCCTTCTTCCAAGAGTTCCATGCCTCATGCATAACTTGGAAGTCTTTGATTTTTTGCATAGCTTAAGGTGGGTTCTTCTCTTATTTTACTTGTCATTGGTTTATGTTTATCTTAGTGCTATATCCTCTTGTCTTGCTTTTTAGTTTCCATTACTTTTGTGCCTCTTTTCAACCTTAAATCCTCTACTTCCAATGATTAACATCTCTGGTCATAACAACCAAGAAAATGTGAGCATTAGATCTAAGAATCAAGGTACCTTCAATCCATCCGTATTCCACTTGTTCTAGATTTCTTTCACTATTTATCTTCTAGTCTTTTTCTTGAAATACATATGTTTCCTTGAGGATTTGATTGTAAGTTGATCTAATACTTGAATCATTAGCATGGTGCACTTTTCTTGTATGAACTTTGCTGTCAATATAGTCCATGTTGATAGAAGTTCCTATTGACGAGTATGTGTTTAAGTTTTGCCTTAAGTTTCTTTATTCCATGATTCATGCTTAGCTATACATGCAATCAAATCTTCCATGCACCTTTGATTTATAATATCCATGTATGTAATCATAGATTAATAGCATTCTAGTTGTATTCAAGACCATGCACACATCCCATGGGTTATGCATATGGCCTTGAATAGTTTCCATTGAATTGTTTGGTAGTTTCTTTCTTGTTTCAGGTTCTAGTCAAGATTTGAACTCTTATTAGATCCATGATTTCTATTTTAATTATTATGTTCATTATATATTAGTTTTGCATTAGGTTATGTTCTCATACATACACTTCTTTTTCACACACTTCATGTTATATTAATTTCCATGCATTGTTTTAAGTTGGAATTCATGTGCTCAATTCATTAGCCTTTACACACCACATGTTATAGTTTTATATATTAGTTTCTACTAGTTGTTGCATATTATTTAGGGAGTTTCTAAATTTTCATGTTTGGAAAGTTTCAATTTAGGAAAGTCACAAATTTAGAAAGTTTTCATTTAGGAAAGTTTTAGTTTAAGAAATTATTTTTTAGGATAGTTGTTAATTTTAGCATGTTTTAAGTTTTAGCATAATTCCATCTTCATGTGTTAACTTTCCAATTTTAGTGTAGGAAAAGATCTCCTTAATTTTGGATAGGTTAGATAATGTAAGTAGGGACCACTAATATCACATCAATTCCTTGTGAGATTGACCTCGTCACGTGAATTACTACAATTGTAGAAGATGAACCTGATTGGGACCTATAAACCTTGTTTGAACAAACAACAAATAGAAATCTAGGTCCATTTAAAACCTTACCTATGCTAGTAGAATAGGAAAAAGAAGAGTCAATTGATGTACTAGCCCTACGTCAGCCAACTTTGGGGTCCACATTAGAAGATAATCATGGTTTAAGCCTTACCATGTCCCTACCTCTAGTGATACTAGAAGCACCTTTTAAGGAAGTGTGGAGTCAGCTTATACCCCAATTTCAAGACAATGTAAAGGAAATGGAGGAAAAAATTGAATTAAATGTAGTGGTCAATGTTATCCCTCAATTTGGAAAAGATCAAGAAGATGACCATTCATTTCCATATGGTCCAACAAAATTCACGATAGTTCATGATGTCATCAACCACCACCTCAATTTTTAAGGTGGAGGAATTATATTGACTACTATAAAATACTAAAAATGGGGGATCATCAATGTGGTCCCACTAATTTTAAAATCATGGTGATCTATTGTGTCACATTATTACCACGACCAAAAATTTGAATGTGGATGAAATATGTAGGATACCGCAAGATTTTGAAGTGGCAAAAGAAATCTGGTTAATTCCATTTTTAGAGTTAAGTTAGGAAAAAATAGGTTAAACTTATAAGGTCAAGATTAGGGTACATTAGTCTATGTTTGGTTGAAGACATTAAACTTAGCACTCACTAAAGGCAACCCAGAGTTTTTTAGATAATCTCATTATTCTGCATTGCCCATTCATCATACAAGTGTCCCATATTTCAAAACATTGACAACAATGTTTACTTTAGGTTGGGGAATGTAGATATGTATGCAATTTCTAAAATATTCTTACATTTTTGAATTTTTTTTTAATAAGTTCCTTTATAGAGATGAGAATTCAAAATTTTTGAATATTCAATTATTAGTTGAACTTTAGCTTATTAATGGAGATGCATGCAATTAGTTTATTATTTTATCCTTTTCCTAAAGTGTTTCATGAAAAATTAAACTTGAAATAATTTCACAAAATAGATGAAAAATTAAACTTTGAATAATTGCACGACATAGATATATGTATAATTTAATTGGAGGAGAAAATCTGACTTAGAGATCCTGAAGAAGATCTACTGAGACTTATAAACTAAGTGAGTTTCATGCATTCTTCCTTTTCAAAGAGTTATACATAAGGTCAAAATTTTCTTCAGTAGACATTAATTCTTAGTTGGTCTCATTATTCTTCATCATGGTCAACTATTAAGAAATCAAAAAAATACTATACCATATATCTCTTAAGTTTATAATCATTTTTAAGTCATATGAAACCTAGGAAATGATAGGGTCCATACTTAGTAAAACCCAAAGCCTTTAGCCTTCCTTAAATTATTTTCCACTAGTTAGCCCATTGAGCCTTCAAGCCTTTTTCATTCATAGCCAAACAACCTTTACCTATATTGAACCCCTATAGTATATCCATTACATAATTAATTAGAAAATATATAGAGAAGATTTAAGAACATCTTAGAAAAAGTATGAACAATATAATTGAAGAAATGAACATAAAAAAGTTTAAAAATAAGAAAAGTCAAAAAGGCTATATATAAAGTCCAATGAAAAAAAGAAAAGAAAAAGATATATGCAATGAAAAAGAAGAATGTTCACTCTTGTGAGGAAAAATGGAAAAGTTGTGAATACATTGATAGAAGACCTTTACCTATTTCCTAGACAACCTTTGTTTACATATATATCCATTCTTTTGATAACCCTTCCCTAAGCCTACGTTTCATCCTAATAGAAGACCAAACTTGATCTTAGTAGTATGGTTTGGATATGGTTATAAATAAATGGAAAATTTGGTAGTATAACATTCTTAGTTGTTCATATCCTTTAATGAGACTGTTACTATTTTTTTCTATGTAATCATTCTTTTGTATGAAATATGTGAGACTTTTGGACTTAATAAACAACATTCTACTCACATATTAATGAGGGATTGTGCTCATTTTTGAGTGAATTTTTCTGAGTGACCAGTATACCCTGTGATTTGAAGTCAAAGTATACATTTAGATGCTAATTTAGGTTATGCTTAACTCAAAAACTACTAATTATATATATTTGTTATATCACACACTCACCTTCCAAAGTTGAATGAAATAATGGGATATCTTTAGAATAAGGGTAGGATTTTGAACCTTTTTGTTCATCTTTATTAGTAGGGTAACGTTAGGAATTTAATATGAGCTAAATAGGAGAAAATTTTCTGAGATGAATAAAAAGACTTTCATAAAATTTTTTAGAATTTTGGTGATATATTTACTGCAAACAATCATGAGTCATAACTCGTCCACTAGGGATAACCTAAGAGTTTAAAGGCTTGTTGCATACACTAAATGCAATCGTGAGTACCAATGAGAGTGTCAATTTGTATTAATTTTGTAAGATTATTTTTTGCATGTTTTACTCAAGGCTAGAAAAATGCTGCTTTGGGGTATGATAAGTGTTCAAAATTATATGAGAAGTACCTAATTAGTTGCCCATGTATTATAACTTATACTGTAAAATCTGGGTTTTTGTCCAAAAATTGTAGCACATGCATTTTCTGACCTCATAACTCTAAACATTAATATTTTGTAGGTTTAGATGCTAATCCGGAGTAAGGATGTAAATAATCACATTTTTTTAGAATTTAATTAGAGTTTTTCATCTTTTGTAGAAATTAATATGGTGATTTGACAACCAAGATCAATCAAGATGAAAATTAAGGATCAAGATCAAAAGATCAAGTCAAGGATTAAAATGTCATCAATTCAAAGTGAGGTCAAGGATCAAGATCACCTTAAGGCAAGGGATGGAATTGGAGAAGTCAAAGGTGACTAAAGTGGGCTTATCCACAAGCCCTACAAAGTCCACCACCTTTACATGGGATTCACTCAAGTCATGTAAGCCATGAAGAAGGCAGCAATCTAAGGAGCCTAGCTCCATCAAAGACATGGGGGTTGAGCCACAAAGCCAAGCCAAATGAGCTCTCAAAGCAAGCCATCAAGCCATGTGAGCCAAGCTACATGGAAGGTCGTGATTGGAGGAGAATCTAAAGCAAATATCCTTGAAATTTTTTAGAAGATAATTGAAAGATATTTGAGTAAAAATCCAATTGTGTAAGATAGCATGTGCACCAACACGAAGAAACAACCTTATTTCTTTCTTTTTTCCATTATTTTCTCACTTTTTTCTATCTATCCCTCTCCACCTCACCATACAAAGCAACCATGAATTTTACATCCCACCTTCTTAAATTTCACCTAAGACTCCCACTTTCCCAAAAATCTCACCTAGCCAATCACCATCTCACTTTCCTAACTTCATCATAGATCCAACCAACCATCTCTTTCTATCTCACCTTTTCCTCTTCATCTCTTTACATCCCTTTCCCAACTCACTTCCTAATTGCATAATGGAATCCACAAATTTTACAAGGGGGAGATGTCCCCTCCGAAAAGGGTGGTGTCCTCCCTTTTGAAGCTTTTAGGGTTTCCATCCCACTTTCTTTTATCTTCCATTTATCATCCTAGATCTACCTTTCCACCTCATCCTACCATCCATTCTTTTTCCAATCTCATCCCACCTTTCCTTTTCACTTTTGTCACCTGAAAAAAAAGTTTATAACATATATAAATAATGCACATTAGGCCTCCTTTGTTCCAGCTATCCATGCTCCCTTCCTTTATGTTGTTTTGTCCTTGCTTTGCACTCAAATGTTCAGGTTAGTTCTTTGTTTATTTTCATTCATTGTTAATTTACTTGCTTTTTAATTTCATACTTTGCATCTTAGCTTTGACATGTATTCAAGGACGACAACTCTCTTGAAGTAACAACCAAGAGAGTGTAGTCTTTGGATCAAGTTATTTTGTTCCTTGAAGTGCTTTGAATTATCATCTTTTCCTTAGTTCATTCCATCCTTTCCTCTCTTTCACTGTGGTTAATCTTTGGATTACACACTTGCTAGTTGAGATTTGAGTGTTGGATTACATTCAAGAGGATTGAAAGTAGTTCTTTGAAAGTGTTTAGAGTTTTAAATGGTGTACACACTTCATGGAGAATGCGTACCACACTTGTAACAATCTTTCATCAATAGAATCCAATTTTTTCTCATGTTAATGAACATGAATATGGTGCTATATACATGAATTTTTTAATTGCTTTAAATCTTGTTTTTCATTGTTATGATTCATGCTCTTTATGATCAATATTTCATGCACACATTTAGTTATTTCTTGCCTTCCATACTAACTTACTTTGCATTTAAGTATTACATGCACCATGCTAGTGTAACTTTTAATTTAGATTTCATGCCTAGCTTTCATAGTTTCATGCATCTTAATCGCTGGATTCCATAGGAATCGATATAGATTTTTAAGTTGTTCAGTTAATGTTTTGTTTAGATTCACACATCTGAATTTGTGATTCAAGTGTACTAGCTTTATTCCACCCCATGAACCATGCACATGGTTTTGAAGGGTATTTCATTATATGGTTGTTTACTTAATTGATTATCTCCTAGATTCCATGCATTAGTTAAGTTACTTTTCATGCATTAGATAATCTAAGTTCATGCGCACTCTTAATGTTTAATAGAGGCAAATTTCTCATCTTAGTATCATGCACACTTTTCTTTAGTAAGTTGCTTGCTTGTTTCACTATTTAGTTGCATACTAGGTTAGATTTAGTTGTGGATAGGTTTTACGAAATTTAATTGCATGTTAGCTTAGTTTTAGAAATTTTCCATATTTAGAATTAGAATGTTTCTAATTCCATGCATTTTTAGTTTACTTCCTTAGTTTAGGTTGAAATGTATTCTCTTTAGCTAGCGTAAATACTTTAATGATCCACTTAACACATGAAATGTTCAATTCCTTGTGGGATTGGCCTCACTTGCAGGCTTATACGACAATTAATTTGTGCTCTTACGAGTTAAGTAAAACATCACAACAAGGTGCATCATTTGTTAGCAAGTGAAGAGAAAGCACCATAAATCTGTAGGGTTATTGCAGATATCAAGCTTCAAGAGTGGAAGTGGGACCACATAATCATGGACTTCATGGTTGGATTGCCCAAGACTCTCAGTGGGCATGATGGTATTTGGGTTTTTATGGACTAACTAAGTAAGTTAGCTCATTTTCTTCCTATTAAATAGAAGTAGTCACTTAAGAGTCTAGCCAAATTGTATATTAGGGAGATAGTAAGCCTATGTGGAGTACCACTAGTAATCATTTTAGATAGAGTTAGTAGGTCAACATCTGGTTTTTGGTAGAGTGTTTAAGCACCTCTACATAGTTTAACATTGCATTCCATCTACTAACGTTTGGCAATCAAGAGGACTATTTAGATGTTAGAGGACATGTTTAGAGCCTATGCACTAGAATAGAAGGGTTTTTGGGACAAGCATCTTCCCTTAGTGGAGTTCACCTACAACAATAGTTATCACTTTAGCATCGACATGGCCCTTTACGAGGTACTTTATGTTAGTCCTGTCTCACACCTACATGTTAAAGTGGTGTCAAAGAGAGGAAATTCCACAAGTATAAACTTATCCAACAGCATACTAAGAAGGTTAGATTGTTTCAAAAACTTCTATCAACAGGTTAGGGCAAATACAAGAGCTATGCTGACTTAAGGAGATAAGACTGGGAGTTCCAAGTGAGTGATCATGTCTTCCTGAAGGTATCACCAACTAGAAGAATGATGATGTTTGGCCTCAAGGGAAAATTAGGCCTTAGATACATGAATTTTTTTGAGATTTTAGAGAGGATTAATAGAGTAGCTTATCATCTATCCCTACCACCCTAGTTATCAGAGGTTCATAGAGTATCTTGCATATCAATGCTAAGAAAATATGTGTTGAATCCCATGCACATCCTAGATTAGGTATCAGTAGAGCTTCACCTACATCTTACATTTTGAAAATGACTAATATAGATTTTGTACAAGAAGGAGAAGACTCTAAGAACCAAGATGATTCTCCTCGTCAATTTTCTGTGGTAACATCTTCCTAGATTATTTGCCGCTTATTATACTCAAGTAATTTAGAAGATGAAATTTTTGCAAGGGGGAAGTGTGTAATATAAGCAATATCATAATTCTATTATAAATATAAAAAAATTGCAATCTTTTTTTATTCTACCTTTTATTGAATCACATTAAACTAAGTACTGGGTAACCACCATGACATCAAGTGAAAAACCAACAATTTGGTCCAAGTCGCAAGCTTAGAAAGCTAGGAAGGTGCAAAAGTTATAAATTAGATAAGTTTGGTCAAGAAGGATAAGATGATGAGGTTGCCATGTATAAGTTGTGAGAGAATCCTAAGTAGTTAATAGATGGATAGTACCTAACAGGCATATGAGTAATAAGGTATTATCCAATTAAATAAATGCAACTATTGAGTGTTACTTACCATGAACTGAATATGCCTAGTTGGGGTAATCAACTAATGATGAAAGCTATATATGTAAGATATAATATGACCTTAGCTTAGCCGAAGAATTATTCTTACGTAATGAGAAGTCATAGGAATAGAATATAATAGGCAAAGGGGTTAGTGAAACATTATGTCATCATAGGAGATGAAGTATAAAGAAAAAGTAGGAAATACATATTAAGCTAAGTGAGAGAGAGTGTACGATTGGGATGTATGTATAGAATAAAGGATGCATGGGACAACCCACCCATACATAGACAATTGGAAAAAACAGATGAGATGGAAGCCATGCTTGCATGGAGCCTCAACTCAACACGTTAATGGGAGGCCAAGCCATGCAAAGAGGCAACTGTCCCATGTCATAACGAGTCCCGTGCAAGTATAAGAGATAAATAATAAACACCATACACATGTAGGAGGAAGATTAATGTATAAATTGGATAGCCTTCCTTTGCATGGAACAAGTGTGACATGTGGAAAGGGATTCCATGCAAGGGGAAAGCTGGCTATGATGAAATGATGGGATCAATGCATGTAATACAAAAGAATATGAATGAGGTTCTTCAGGAGGCTACATGCTTCATGGGTACAACATAGAGAAGCAAGGAAAAATCACTTAAGAAAGGGGAAACTAAAGAAAGGGAAGGAAAATTTGAGAAAGGAAAGTAAAAACAATAGAAGGAGAGAGGAGAGTGGAGAGTGGAATGAGAAGAGAATAAGTGAAGGGAGAAGGAGGAGATACTGGATGGGAACTGTTTAGAGAGCCCAAGAGCTTGGAAACTCCATGTTTTTGGGACCTATAGAACACACAAAATTCACCAATCCTCTGAGCAATTTCACCAGGACAGAGGGCTCTAGTAACCTCTCTAACTTAGTCATGGTGCTAGCTTTTATAAAAATGAAAACTCAATTTTGTTTTGGACTATTTGAGACACCATGAAATTGCTCCATGAATTGCTAAAAGGACCTTCCTTCTTTTACCATTTTCAGAGCTTGATCTATTGTACATATCTTGAAGCATTATAACATGATTCAATAACACATGACTGATGCCTAGAATAGATGAATAAAGGGGAAAATCTAGTTGAAGTAATCCATGAATATGACACATTTATTGGTATGGAAATGGTATCACTTTTGTGACATTGTTCTTGGCTGATTTTTCTATTATTTGGAAGAATGATTATGGCTTGCTAAAATTGATTCTTCATGACATGATAGGTTATACAAATCTAGTTTTGAAGATTAGCTAATCAAGATTTGAAATCACATAGAAGTTGGCCATTTCCAACTGAAAGCTTGTGTGTTTTACCTATGAGGTTGAGTTTTTAGCAGTATGTTCCTTAATATATAAATGGCATTGGAAATGATGGAGTTTGGCAAAGGAAATCACGTAAAGAAGCATGAAACAAGGCTATTCCTAGGCCTAGTTTTGCGGCAAGAATTGGGCCAAATTCATGCTTTGCTATGGATGATCAAATGAAGAGAATTTATAAAAAAAATTGATAGTTTAACTATTAATAAGTTAACTTGATAATGGATGGAATTGATGATAAAAATCTATTAGTTTTTCTTTCTCTTAAGGGTTGAAGAAAGGAATCGTTCCTACACACCATGCAAAAAACAATATCTCCATATTCCTAAGAGAAGTGAGTTTAATTGAGGGAAAAACCATGGGAGTTTCACTTAATTCCTTAAGCCTTTTTCATCCTCTACAAGTTCAGTAAGAAATGTATGAAATTGGCTGCTTAAAATCTATTGCTTTCTTGGTCCTTTCAAGCAAGTAGCTAAAGGAAGAAAACATGGCTATATATAAATGGGGTTAAAATCATATGACCTTGAGATCATTTAACCACAATTATGAGAAGATAATATGTGGACAATGTGAGCTAACCTACAGAAGAATTAATGTGGACAATAAGTCCCAAGTGTTGCTTATGTTAAGGAAGAATTCTCGCATCAAAATGTACCATGGGATTGTGGTAGAAATAACCAAGTATGGGATCAGTGTGGCACACTGCCACGGTGTGTTTTGGAGGGTAAATTCATATATGAAATGTTGATCTAAGGAGGTTAATATGAGTTGGAAAGGTGGTTCTAAAAGGCCATTAAAACATTGGACTCACTCACTCAAATTGAGTGTAAACGGACTTAGAACCTTAGGCCCACTCTTGAGTGAGAATTGTGGCAAGCTATCTTGTTGGTTTATGGGCATTTTAACAAATGCACTCCCACCATTACAAGACCATTCAAATGAGTCATTAGGGCCTATTCTATTGTTTGAAACATGAAAAGCATGATGTTGGCCTAAAGTCCTAAAGAAAGCAAGCCAATTTCTCTATGTGGCACTCGTAGTCTAAGGATTAGTCAACTTACAACACTTAATGTTAAACAAGTGATTAGTGTTACTTGAAATATCTATATGAAAGACATAGAAATGCTATGTTGGAACCATATGAACAGTATAGGACACTATGGATGATAATGTGCATATAACTTGGGAATGCTACTTGAAATGATGCTTGAATGTTATGGAAATGCCATAGAAATTATATATTAATGGTGTGAATAGGCCATGGAAAATGACATGAAAAGAATTATGGAAATTATAAAAAAGTAACATAAAAATGTTATGACAAATCCATGGGAAAAGATATGGTAATGCTCATGCTTGCGTAAGTAACTATTAAGCTTAAGGTAAATCATCATGACAATTATTATAAATGTTGAAATTAAGTTAGCATGGCTGATTGGACAATTACCATCTTACTTGATATTGAGCTGTATGAAAACATGTTCATGGACATCTAGCCTATTAACTAGAAATCTATAGATCCATCATTTGAGAACTCCTTGAAAATGAATTAATAGTAGTTATGAATATAATATTAGAAAGCTTCCATGCCTTGAAAAACCAATACAAAGAAAGACAAACATTGGAAAGCAATGCATAGAAAATCAATGAAAAGAAAATGCACAAAAAAAGGTCTTGAGAAGAAATGAATAGAAAATATCTTAAAATGACATACATAGAAATTTCTTAAAATGAAATGCACTAAAAAAGCATTGAAAAGAAATGGCATGAAAATGGGATGCATCTAGGATGATCCCGTTACAGACAATGAAATGTAGAAGGCAATACAACATATATCAATCTGATTGGCCATGGATAGAAGAACATCTTCATCTCGAGGATGAAAGGGTTTTGGTGTAGCTTTAAAATTACTCACAAGGGCATGAATCGATATAGTATTAGCACATGAGAGTGGTCGATCCCAGTGGTCACAAATTTGTATGATGGATTTGAATTTAAACTAGGAAAGTAAAGTAAATAACATGGAATGTGAAACAAGCACTATATTAGAAACTACAACTAAAGGAAACCTTATAAAATAAAAATATTCAATGGAATTACAAACTTTCCCAACTAACATGCATTCAATAAAAAAAAACTAATGCAAACTAGAATGAATTAAACTAAGCAACTTAAGGAAACTTATTGAAAAGGAAACTTTCCAAATTTAACACTTTCCTAAACCTTAAACTTTCTAAAACTTAAAAAGGAAATTTTTTAAAACTGAACTATGATGCAAATAACTAACTATGTTAAGCTAAACTAAGATAATAAAATCAAACAAAACAAGATCTAAAGAGAAACCACCCAAGTCCCATGCACATGATCCATGGGATGGTGCGCACAATTCATATGCGAAAAGATGGCCTAATTTGATGAATCAAAAGAAAAATAATGTGAAATGTAACCAAGGAACTTAATAAACAACCTAAATATTTAATTGGATTACTAAGGAATCAAGCAAATAAGACAAATAATGTGTTGGAAATTAAGCATGAAGATTGAATGGAAAAATTCCAGATTTCAATCACTTAAGAAACTCAAATCAAACAAAATGTGGAAATCATTTGAACTAGCACTTTTTATGCAAAATAACACTCAAAATCTAAAGTACTTAAATACTAGAAGTAATCATAAACAATAATCCTCAAATAAATTTTTAATTGAATTCCAAAATACATCAAATATAGTGCTCATTACACATGGATTAGAATATGAAAAATACTCACTCTTTCCACACATAAAACTTGATTCAAATCAAACACCTAACACACTAAAATGCTCTCCAAGTAAATTAATATGAAATGTATGTGAAATCCAAGAGATAATTCAAGATAAAGATGGCTAGAATGATGGGTCTAGTTAAGGCAAAAAATTCTTAGAGCTAGTTCCAAATTCCAGCTAAAAATGGTGGAATTCAAGGAGGGAAATCAATGATTGAAGGTTTTCCTTCTCTTCTATGTCAGTATCAAAGGAGAATTAACTTGGATCTTTGATGAATAAGCAAGAAAAAGTAAGAATTGGAATTAATGAACTAAGGATAATTAACTTGGATCTTTGATGAATAAGCAAGAAAAAGTAAGAAATTCGAAGTAATGAACTAAGGAAAAGCTATGAGGAATTATGAGTGTGAAAGAAAAATCAAAACAAGTAAGCAAACCAAGAAGATAAAAGTAATGAAAGTGAAGCAATGAAGCAAAGTAATAACCTGCAATTGAAATGAAAAAACAAAGGAAAACGACTTGAGAAATACAATAGAAAGTAGCTGAAAAGAAATCCACAGTCCAAAGCTCTAAAGATCACCAAGAAAAAGTGTAACTTTTGAAGGTTTTGTCACCAAACTTCTATTTGGTAAAAACATGAATCTATGGGAATTTATACGGTTTTGGTTTCCAAATGAATAAGGGCTTGATATAGGAAGGAAAAATAGATATAGATCTAGGGTTTCAATGAGGGAAAGTTATGTGGAGAGTTAGGTGGAGGAATAAGGAAACAAGATGACATCATGGTGATGTAGGGTGGCTACCACGTAATTAGAAATGGGTGGAGGCGTCACTGTCTTTGGAAGTTGACTTGGATCTCCTTCCCTTCTAATTGCATGGTATTTTGGTTGTTGGAAAGATATAAAAAGGAAAAGGAAAATGGTAGGAAAGATTGGGAAAGATGTTGAGTTTTTTATTTTCTATGACTTGAAGTAGATTTAGGGGTTTCCTAATTAGGAAACAACTTAATTCCCAACTAAGAAACGGAGAGGCATCACCTTCTTAGGAAGGTGGCTACCTTTTTAAGTAAAAAATGTGAAAACCCTAATTGGGTGTAGGTACTCATGATTGCGTTTAGCATACGCAACAAGCCCTTAAACCCACAGATTACCCCTATTGGAAAAGTTAGGTCATGTGAGGGTTTGTAGTGAATATACCCAAAAAATTCCATAAGGCAAAGTCTTTTATTTTATTTTTGAGAATTATCATCCATGGGCACCCTACTTACTTAATAAATTAATAAAGATAAATGAAAATCTTCTACAAATTATGTTTGTACTAAACTCATTTTACTATAGTTTCATCTTGGGGTGCTATGTGTGTATAGCTACATAAGTTAAGATTTCTAAATAGATATGCTTATTGCTCCACTAGAAAAATGTCTTGACCTCAAATTCTCACTAGTATCTACTGTGAAATGAATCTTTTATAGAAAAGGGTACACATAACATTTTTTAAAGCACAGATGAGATAAATAAATGTGATCCGCAAGAATGGATGTCATTACCAAGACCAATTGGGGTAGTTCACCTTATTTCCTTTCATTTATATCTTCTTTATCTTCCACCTCAAGATTAATAGGTCTTTAAATAGGACAAAACCTACGCTTATGATATGTTCTAAAAGAAAGGGTTATAAGGATTCAAATTTTCAAATCTCAGTAGAGATCTTGAATAAATGTTGGAAAACTTTACTTTTGATTGTACTGAAGTGAATATCTTTTCTACTCTTATATCCTCTTCAATTTCAATTTCTTGATATTTATTTGTTTCTTTCTTTTTTCCTTGAGAGAAATGGCTTTCTTCTATGTAGACACTTTGGATATTTTTGACTTCTTCAACTTTGTCCTTTTCTGAACTTTTTCTACCATCTCTACTCATTTTTGAAAGGTAGGTAATGCCTACTTATTTTAATGGGTTTTGGGGTTAAGGTAAATGAGTTTTGGAAAGAAAAGGTTTACCAAGAGGCTGAAAGGGTCTAACTAATGGTATAATATACTACATAGGCTTTATGTTTGTAGGCTAAAAGATGAATGATCTATATCATTTCCTAGGTTTCTTAAAAGCCTATTAGATTCAATAAATGTTTAGTAAAGAAAGTTAATGCTTCTTTTAGTTCATGGCATTTTGACAAAAATAAAGATACTGGAATCTTTCAAAATTGATGAACATTGAAGAAATTATTGAATTATATATAACTGCTAGAATAATGATAGCCTCTAAAACTCAATTGGGTATAGGACTTCATTGATTTTCTCAGGGTCTCTAAATCATAACCATCTATTAGTCCAGACTATTCACTGTGTATAAGTGTATTCCAATATTTAACTTTCATAAAATACTTTATGTCACGCTCGTGTCCTAAATAGTAGAGTAAAACGAAAAAAATCACGAACATTAGAAATCCATGATGCCAAGTCACTCGTCAGAATGTGCTCGGAGAGAGCTTTCCAACGACACTAAGAACGCGCGAAACGGAGATCGAGCGTGAAAGACCCGGGGGTTTTCCCATCGAGTAGAGGGGGTCCAAATTGATAAGGGCACACCCCTAATGTGTGTGAACTCAGTGCCACGTGGGAGGAGCCCTACATGCAGGCGTGTGGAGCCCTACTCCCACGCGTCTGTCTACAACACTGGGAAGAGGGAGGCAAGCCGGCAACCCTCTCCCCTCTCCCCTCATTTTTTTGGCTGCCTTCCCTCCCCTCTGGCACAAATTTTCCCAGCGACCCACTCACCCCCTTCCCCTAGATCACCCTCCTCTTCCGGTCAACCCTGCATAGCCCTCACGCCCTCCCCATCCCTTGTTCACTCCCTCTCCATCCTTGCTTGCCAGACACGACCCAAGCTTCACTGGCGACGGGGAGTTGGGTCACCATCTTCGGGTCGTGCTAGCTGCAAGCTAGACCCAGGTAAGCCTCTTAACCTCTTCTATTCTTCCCATTTCCCCTTCCTCTTCAACGTGAATACAGCATTTTTTTGAAGAACTAGACGGTGAAAAAAAAACACCGTCGGATTCAGAGTATACAGGGAACAGAACGGGATTAGATTGAAAATCTAACCGTTCATACTGTTCCTTAGATGCTTCTGAGTGAAACCCCTTTGGTTTCATGGAAATCCGGCAAGAAACAACACCGAAAACTGCAAAAACTAGCACCTAGGGTTAGTTTCAAAAACCCTTGAAAAATTTAGCAAAAAACAGTAGTTTAAGTAAAAATCAAAAAGGGAAAATACTAGAAAATAAAAATTCAGGAAATTCCAAGAATTCCCATTAAATTTGGCTGAAAAACGACATCACCTGTGTCGCCAGCGACGACCGGGATCTGGTCATCTTCTCCGGCGACGGTGACATTTTCCGGCGACCCCAAAAAAAAATGTGAAAAATGAAAATTTTTAGATATGGACGATTCGCGCGTGATCTTTTCATCTGCGAAGACGGATCATCGATCAGGAATCGATTGGTCCACGAAATTTCTTGTTGATGCATAGGGAAATCTTGGAACCTTAACATTCGACCGTTAAAAATGTGATTGGGAGGTAAATTTAGGTCAAATATAACTCCAAGTAACCATTGGTGCTAAATTATCATAGAAATGACTGACTAATTACGGATAAAGTGATGGGAGATCCTATCTGGCCGTCCAATACTCGATCAGCGAATGTCAGAGGTCAGGAAAGGATATCAGACCATGAGTTATGGCTAAAAGCATTGAATTGTGAAATAACATACCTAAAATGTTGGAAATTGAAACTTCTAGAGGTACACGCTTGATCTAGACCATCAATGTAAGACCAATGGCGCTGATCCAATTGGATAGCGACTAATTGGTGTGCAAATCCTTGATCTAGATATGGGAGGTTAGATTAAGAACACGGTGAATGTAGAACTAGAAGTGATTATAGAAAATGGCATGAAATTCTAAAATTTACTTAGCACTTGTATTTGTTGAAGAGGTTTGAGAACAGTGTGAACGGTTCTACCAGTAGGACTTTGAATTGTACGTGGAGAGCAGGTAAGGATCCTGAACCCTTGCATTCTTTAAATTCTTATTGTTATGCTCTCTTGAAATTAACTTTATGCATGTGTAAAATGTATATATTGCCACCTTGGTTCAATGAATGATGGAAATTGTAATTTTGTATTAAAAAGGTCATGATATAGTATGATTTCCTATGCTTAACTGTTGTGATGATGCAAATTGTTATAAAATGGTCAAGCCCAAGATAGTAAGCCCTGAGGGCCACCCGGTAAGCTATGATGACGCTTTCCAAGATGGTAATTCCTGAGGGAAAGGGCTACCTGGTTGCTTACAACTAAGGTGAAGCCGCCCAAGAAGGTAAATCCTAAGGATTGGACTGTCTGGTATTGAGCCTCCCAAGATGGTAAACCCTAAGGGAAAGGGCTGCCTAGTTCTTCGGAATCATGGTGGAGCCGCCCAAGATGGTAAACCCTAGGGATGAGCTGTCAGGTATTAAGCCTCCCAAGATGGTAATTCCTGAGGGAAAGGGCTACCTGGTTCTTTGGGATCACGGTGGAGCCGCCCAAGATGGTAAACCCTGAGGGAAAGGGTTGTCTGGTTGATTTCGACTAAGGTCGAACCACCCAAGATGATAAATCCTGAGGGAACCTGACTTTGGCGCTGCCCAAGATGGTAAATCCTGAGGGTCTGCCTGCCTTGATGATGATACACATAGTGGGCTGCTCAAGATGGTAATCCTTGAGGGAGATGACTATTGAATCCTAGTGTAATGCTAGGCATGTCTAATATTACTGAGAAATTCATCAATGAGGATGCAACTTTGTTGGACGTAATGCTTATAGTTTGCATTTAACTTTAGAATGAGGTCCATGACTTAGTCACTCATCTATTGAATGTCCTGTGGTTGGACACGAATAGGAAATCCTTATGGGGTGTGCTTGTTTGCATGCGTTGACTGTTGTGTCATATTTGAATTTGGGGAAAAACTGTAATTCTGCTCTAATATCCATAGACCTGGCATGATAGCACCTGCTAACTGCATTGTATATGACTAGTTAATTATGGAAATGAATGCTCATGTTATATCGAATGTGTTGTTAAGTGTAGCAATGAGAATGATTGGATATGCACGGGTTTGGTTCTTTTCCCTTACTGGGTTTCGCAGCTCACCTTGTTATTTTGCAGGTACCAGTCAAGCAGAGAAAAGAAAGGTCATTGAGTGAGTCGAAGAAAGCTTGCTTGAAGCTGTTATATTTTGAGTTGTATATAAATACATGTATATATGTGCTAAACAAGTTATGTCTTATTTTGACACTGATTCCTTATGCATCATGTATGTCTTACTATGATAGATAGTATGGAGATTGAGTCTCCCTTCAGTAAATTATGACTGCTATATTGTCTATCAGGTGAACCGCATAGCATGCGTTAAATGCATAATTCCCGAAAAATAGGGGAGACTCTGCCGAAATTTCGGTAGGACTCAGTTGTTAAAGGAGAAAAAATATTACTAGTAAACTGTGACTTTCCCAGGACAAGAGCACCTCGCTCTCTTAACACTTCCGCTGTGATATAATTATATTGAAAAAAAAAAAAAAAAAGCAAGGCCACGTAGGCCTGGCTCGCCCAATCGTTAGGCTTGATTAAGCCTAATCGCGGCCCTGGGGATTGGGGTCGTGACAACTTGGTATCAGAGCACGGCGGTAGATCATTGGTGGTGAACATCTTTTGTTATTGCTGGTGATCATCAAAATTTGAATGTTCTATGGCTTCTGAAAGTAAACTTGTTGGTTGTTGACTACTCTCAGCATGGTTAGTAAGTGACTAACCCTTATTGTTGATGTTCTGAAGGGCATAGTCTTGGTGGAGACAAGGAGTGATGACTCGAGTTCTAGAAGGCCAACATTGCATGCTAGTGATCCAGTCTAGGATGTCATAGGACAGATGGCCCAGGCAATTGCTGATGCTATTGGCAGGGGAGCAGGAGGCCAGTCCTCAGCTGTACTTGTCCCTAGAGCTCCTAGAGAGAGCATAAGCAGGGAAACACTTTCCTTGCGAGAGTTTAGGAAGTTGGGGCCACCCAAGTTTGATGGGATGTCAGATCCCATCGAAGTAGAGGATTGGTTAGAGCAGATACAAAGGATCTTCAAGGCGTAGAAAATTGATGAAGATCTGAAGGTACGGGTGGCTACATTTTAGTTCACTGGTGAGGCTATTCACTGGTGGCGGGTGGCAAGAAATGTTAGAGCCAATGAGGAGTGGACTTGGGAGCTTTTCAGAGAGGTCTATTTAGAAAAGTACTTTTTGAGTGCTCAGACAGATGCTAAAGTGGCTGAGTTTTTGAGGCTCACGCAACGTGACATGATTGTGGGACAGTACACTGCCAGATTTGATCAGTTGGCACGATATGCACCATTGATGATCCCCACTGCTAGGGATAAGGCCTATCGCTTCATCCAGGGCCTAAGATCCTCTATCTGACAGTGCTTGGTACCTTTCAAGTTGCAAGACTATGCTGAGGCTGTAGATAGAGCGCAGCTGATTGAGCAGGATCAGGGCAGAGAAACCAGTGCATCTGAGTTTAAGAAGAGAAGTTTTGGGAAATCTCACTTTTAGGGTAGCAAGGATAAGAGGAGGAAGGGGTATTCTCCTCGAGCACAGAACACACAAGCACGTTCTCTATCCTTGGGAATGGCCAGTAAGACTTGTTATGGTTGTGGACAGGAGGGCCATTTCAAGAGAGATTGTCCTAAGCAGAAAGCCGAGCAAGGCAGTGTGCAGAGTAGCAATAGACCACGTCCTCAGGGTCGGCCACCAGCACAGAGGACCGATGCACCATTCAGAGGAGTACCTCCTATTTCTAAGCAGAGGACACAGGGCAGAGTCTACGCATTGACACAGCTAGACACCCCCCCTGACCGAACAATTATAGAAGGTACATTTTTGTTGTTTCACACTTGGGTTAGAGCATTGTTTGATTCGGGTGCAACACATTCTTTCATTTCATCCTCAATTGTTCGTGACTTAAGCATGGAAACAGAACCATTGGACTCAACATTGCAAGTTGAGTTGCCTATAGGGATGAGCATCACCTCCAATAGAGTGTGTTGAAATTGTGATATTGACATGGTAGGTCACAGGGTGAGGTTTGATCTGGTGGTAATGGACATTACTCCATATGATGTGATCGTGGGCATGGATTTTCTGTTGGAGTACCGTGCCATTATTGATTGCAGTCGAAGGAGGGTTGACTTTGTCCTACCTAGTGGAGTTCATTTTTATTTCTCAGCCACAGAGGGTTATAGTCACCCACAACTTCATGTTGGCTACAACCGTCAGAAAGACTATGGTGGGTGGATGGCGAGCATGGTAGGGCGAGATGACGTTGATGTTGTCATTGAATCTATGCCAATAGTAAGGGAGTTTGTTGATGTTTTCCCTGATGAGCTACCAGGATTACCTCCAAGGAGGGAGGTCGACTTCGCCATTGAGCTTTTACCTGGCGTTTCTCCAATTTCAATCGCTCCACACCGCATGGCGCTTGCTGAATTACAGGAGTTGAAGGTGCAATTGGAGGAGTTGCAAGGCAAGGGTTTCATTTGCCCTGGCACGTCACCATGGGGAGCCCCAGTGTTGTTTGCAAGAAAGAAGGATGGCACACTACGGCTATGTATTGACTACCGGCAATTGAATAGGGTGACGGTCAAGAATAAGTACCCCTTGCCGAGGATTGACGACCTATTTGATCAGTTGAGGGGATCCAAGTGGTTTTCCAGGATTGACTTGCAATCTGGATACCATCAGCTATGGGTGAGGGACGAAGATGTCCCTAAGACGGCATTCAGGACGCGATATGGTCACTTTGAGTTTGCCGTGATGCCTTTTGGGTTGACGAATGCTCCAGTAGCCTTTATGAGCCTCATGAATCGAATCTTTCTCCCTTATTTAGATCAATTCATTGTCGTGTTTGTGGATGACGTGTTGATATACTCAAGATCTAAGGAGGAGCACGAACAACACTTGTCTATTGCATTGCAAATGCTGAGGGAACATCAGTTGTATGCGAAGCTTAGCAAGTGTGAGTTTTGGGCATCCAAGGTGAATTTTCTTGGACATGTAGTTTCTGGTGATGGGATTGCTGTCGACTCGTCAAAGATAGAAGCTGTGCTGAGTTGGGAAAGACCGAGGAACATAACCGAGATCAGGAGCTTTCTCAGGCTGGCAGGTTATTATAGGAGGTTTGGGAAGGACTTCTCACGCATTGCAGCATTCATGACAAGACTTACGAGAAAGGGGGTGGTATTCGAGTGGGATGATTCATGTGAGCAGTCATTTCAGGAGTTGACGAAACGATTGACCTCGGCACCTGTGCTTATCATTCTTGAGCGAGGTGTCAGTTATGCAGTGTATTGTGATGCTTCACACTTAGGACTAGGATGTGTCCTAAAGCAAGAAGGAAGAGTAGTAGCTTATGGCTCTCGTCAATTGAAGCCAAATGAGAAGAAATACCCTACTCATGACTTAGAGCTGGCAGTGGTGGTGTTTTCATTGAAGCTTTGGAAACATTATTTGTATGGTGAAAGGTTTGATGTCTTTACCGACCATAAAAGCTTAAAGTATATCTTCACTCAAAAGGATTTGAATCTGAGGCAGATCAGATGGGTTGAGTACTTGGAGAACTTTGATTTCACACTTCAGTATCACCCAGGAAAAGCTAATGTTGTTACAAATGCATTATGTAGGAAGTCTGGAGGTTTGATGGCTGGACTTCAAGGCTTTAGATGGAAGGTGCATGAGTCATTGACCGAATATGACTTGCACATCGATTCATCTGAAAGGGGTGCATTTTTGTATCAAATGATTGCTCAACCTTCTATAATACAAGAAGTATTGCAGGCACAAAAGGATGATGAAGAGGCTAAGAGTATTAGAGCTCGAATAGAAGAAGGTGAGAGTGTTGAGCATTGGGCCGTGGACTCTTCTGGTGGGGTACGATATTTGAGTAGATTAATGGTCCCTCCAGTTGATGAGGTTAGGAGAGGATTGCTGAGTGAGGCACACCGGTCTAAGTTTTCGATACATCCTGGTGGTACGAAGATGTATCAAGACCTTAGGAGACACTTTTGGTGGAAGGGTATGAAGAAGGACATTGTTGAATTTGTTGCTCGATGTCTGATTTGTCAATAGGTTAAAGCAGAACATCAAAAGCCTGCGGGGTTACTACAGCCATTGCCAGTGGCGGAATGGAAGTGGGAGCACATTACCATGGATTTTGTGGTAGGTCTTCCACGTAGTAAGCAAGGTTGGAACAGCATTTGGGTGATTGTGGATAGACTGACCAAGTCAGCGCACTTCCTGCCAGTGAAGGTTACTGATTCACTTGAGACATTGAGTCGGTTTTATGTACGTGAGGTTGTAAGGTTACACGGGGCACCTGTATCCATTGTGTCAGATAGAGATCCGAGGTTTACTTCTCGGTTCTGGAAGAGTTTACAGCAGGCGATGGGTACAAGGCTGACTTTTAGCTCGACATTTCATCCCCAAACAGATGGGCAGTCTGAGAGAGTGATCCAGGTGCTTGAAGATATGTTGAGAGCTTGTGTGTTAGACTTCCAACAGAAGTGGGCCGAATATTTACCTTTGGTGGAATTCTCGTACAATAACAGTTTCCAATCTAGCATAGGGATGGCACCATTTGAGGCGTTATATGGTAGGTCATGCCGATCCCCAGTTTGTTGGGCAGAGGTTGGTGAGACATTGTTACTAGGCCCTGAGGTAGTCAGAGAAACCACAGAAAAGGTAAAGCAAATTAGGCAGCGGTTATTGACAGCTCAGAGTAGGACCAAGAGCTATGCTGACCGAAGGAGGCGGCCATTGGAGTTTGAGATAGGCGATTATGTGTTCCTAAAGGCTCGGCCGAGACTAGGAGTGACTCGTTTTAGCAAACGCGGGAAGTTATCTCCTCGATTCATTGGACCGTTCCAGATTCTAGAGCGTGTTGGCAAAGTTGCTTATCGGCTGGCTTTGCCTCCACAGTTATCATTGATTCATAATGTGTTTCATGTGTCAATGTTGAGGAAATATGAGCGGGACCCTTCTCATGTTCTTGACTGGACAGACCTTGCCATTCAGGAGGATGTCTCTTATGAGGAGAAACCAATACAAGTGGTCGACCATAAAGAACAGGTGTTGCGTCGAAGAGTGATACCACTTGTGAAGGTGGTATGGCAACATCACAGGACAGAAGAAGCCACATGGGAGCTAGAGTCTAAGGTTCGGCATAAATACCCAGAATTATTTGAGGACTCAGGTATTTATCTAATTTCGAGGGCGAAATTTCTTTGAGTAGGGGAGTGTTGTCATGCTCGTGTCCTAAATAGTAGAGTAAAATGAAAAAAATCACGAACATTAGAAATCCATGATGCCAAGTCGCTCTTCAGACTGTGCTCGGAGAAAGCTTTCCAACGACACTAAGAACGTGCGAAACGAAGATCGAGAGCGAAAGACCCAGGGGTTTTCCCATCAAGTAGAGGGGGTCCAAATTGATAAGGGCACCCCCCTAATGTGTGTGAACTCAGTGCCACGTGGGAGGAGCCCTACACGCGGGCGCGTGGAGCTCTACTCCCACGCGTCTGTCTACAACACTGGGAAGAGGGAGCCAAGCCGGCAACCCTCTCCCCTCTCCCCTCATTTTTCTGGCTGCCTTCCCTCCCCTCTGGCACGATTTTTCCTAGCGACCCACTCACCACCTTCCCCTGGATCACCCTCCTCTTCTGGTCAACCCTGCACAGCCCTCACGCCCTCTCCATCCCTCGTTCACTCCCTCTCCATCCTTGCCTGCCAGACACGACCCAAGCTTCACCGGTGATGGGGAGTTGGGTCACCATCTTTGGGTCGTGCTAGCTGCAAGCTGGACCCAGGTAAGCCTCCTAACCTCTTCTATTCTTCCCATTTCCCCTTCCTCTTCAATGCGAATACAGCATGTTTTTGAAGAACTAGACGGTGAAAAAAAAACACCATCGAATTCAGAGTATACAGGGAACAGAATGGGATTAGATTGAAAATCTAACCGTTCATACTGTTCCTTAGATGCTTCTGAGTGAAACCCCTTTGGTTTCATGGAAATCTGGCAAGAAACGAGACTGAAAACTGCAAAAACCAGCACCTAGGGTTAGTTTCAAAATCCCTTCAAAAATCTGGCGAAAAATGGTAGTTTTAGTAAAAATCAAAAGGGGAAAACAGTAGAAAACGAAAATTCAGGAAATTCCAAGCATTCCCATTAAATTTGGCTGAGAAACGACATCACCTGTGTCGCCGGCGACGACCAGAATCCAGTCATCTTCTCCGGTGACGATGACATTTTTCGGTGACCCAAAAAAAAAATGTGAAAAATGAAAATTTTCAGATATGGACGATTCGTGCTTGATCTTTTCATCCGCGAAGATGGATCGTCGATCAAGAATTGATTGGTCCATGAAATTGCTTGTTGATGCATAGGGAAATCCTGGAACCTTAACATCTGACCGTTAAAAATGTGATCGGGAGGTAAATTTAGGTCAAATATAACTCGAAGTAACCATTGGTGCTGAATTATCATAGAAATGACCGACTAATTACGGATAAAGTGATGGGAGATCCTATCTGGCCGTCCAATACTCGATCAGCGAATGTCAGAGGTCAGGAAGTTATGGCTAAAAGCATTGAATTGTGAAATAACTTACCTAAAATATTGGAAATTGAAACTTCTAGAGGTACGCGCTTGATCTAGACCATCGATGTAAGACCAATGTCGCTGATCCAATTGGATAGCGACCAATTGGTGTGCAAATCCTTGATCTAGATATGGGAGGTTAGATTAAGAACACGGTGATGTAGAACCAGAAGTGATTATAGAAAATGGCATGAAATTCTAGAATTTACTTAGAACTTGTATTTGTTGCAGAGGTTTGAGAACAATGTGAACGGTTCTACCAGTAGGACTTTGAATTGTACGTGGAGAGCAGGTAAGGACCCTGAACCCTTGCATTCTTTAAATTCTTGTTGGTATGCTCTCTTGAAATTAACTTTATGCATGTGTAAAATGTATATATTGCCACCTTGGTTCAATGAATGATGGAAATTGTAATTTCGTATTAAAATGGTCATGTTATAGTATGATTTCCTATGCTTAACTGTTGTGATGATGCAAACTGTTATAAAATGATCAAGCCCAAGATAGTAAGCCCTGAGGGCCGCCCGGTAAGCTATGATGACGCTTTCCAAGATGGTAATTCCTGAGGGAAAGGGCTACCTAGTTGCTTGCAACTAAGGTGAAGCCGCCCAAGACGGTAAATCCTGAGGATTGGACTGTCTGGTATTGAGCCTCCCAAGACGGTAAACCCTGAGGGAAAGGGCTGTCTGGTTCTTCGGAATCATGGTGGAGCCGCGCAAGATGGTAAACCCTGAGGGATGAGCTGTCAGGTATTGAGCCTCCCAAGATGGTAATTCCTGAGGGAAAGGGCTGCATGGTTCTTTGGGATCACGGTGGAGCCGCCCAAGATGGTAAACCCTGAGGGAAAGGGCTGCCTGGTTGATTTGGACTAAGGTCGAACCACCCAAGATGATAAATCCTGAGGGAACCTGACTTTGGCGCTGCCCAAGATGGTAAATCCTGAGGGTCTGCCTGCCTTGATGATGATACACATAGTGGGCTGCTCAAGATGGTAATCCTTGAGGGAGATGACTATTGAATCCTAGTGTAATGCTAGGCACGTTTAATATTACTGAGAAATTCATCAATGAGGATGCAGCTTTGTTGGACGTAATGCTTATAGTTTGCATTTAACTTTAGAATGAGGTCCATGACTTAGTCACTCATCTATTGAATGTCATGTGGTTGGACACGAATAGGAAATCCTGATGGGTTGTGCTTGTTTGCATGCGTTGATTGTTGTGTCATATTTGAATTTGGGGAAAAACTATAATTCTGCTCTAATATCCATAGACCTTGCATGATAGCACCTGCTAACTGTGTTGTATATGACTAGTTAATTATGGAAATGAATGCTCATGTTATATCGAATGTGTTGTTAAGTATAGCAATGAGAATGATTGGATATGCACGGGTTTGGTTCTTTTCCCTTACTGGGTTTCGCAGCTCACCTTGTTATTCTGTAGGTACCAGTCAGGCAGAGAAAAGAAAGGTAGTTGAGTGAGTCAAAGAAAGCTTGCTTGAAGCTGTTAAATTTTGAGTTGTATATAAATACATGTATATATGTGCTAAACGAGTTATGTCTTATTTTGACACTGATTCCTTATGCATCATGTATGTCTTACTATGATAGATAGTATGGAGATTGAGTCTCCCTTCAGTAAATTATGACTACTATATTGTCTATCAGGTGAACCACATAGCATGCGTTAAATGCAAAATGCCTGAAAAACAGGGGAGACTCTGCCAAAATTTCGGTAGGACTCGGTTGTTAAAGGAGAAAAATATTACTAGTAAACTGTGACTTGCCCAAGACAAGAGCACCTCACTCTCTCAACACTTCCGCTGTGATATAATTATATTGAAAAAAAAAAAGCAAGGCCACGTAGGCCTAGCTCGCCCAATCGTTAGGCTTGATTAAGCCTAATCGCGACCCTAGGGATTGGGGTCGTGACACTTTAAGACCTAAATAAAATGAAAAATTTACCATATGCATTTCTAATAAGAAGTTAAAAGTAGTGAAAATACAAAGATGTTGGCAATCAAATCCTCATCATAGTAAAAGAACTTTGACCTAAAAACATTGAAATATTAAAAAATTCAGAAACATTTTTTCAAATACAATAAAAATTAAGAAATCTTAGGCACATTGTTGTGTTTTTAAATAAAATATGCAAGTGCACAAATTTTTTGCAATGTAGCATGCTAGTGAGGTAGATCCCATGTGGAGTTGAACTAATGTGATGCTAGCTGTCCAACTTTAAACTATCTAACTAGCCAAAATTCAAGAAATATTTAACCTAATCTAAAATTAGAAATTAAAACATGGAATGCGAAATTATGCTGAAATTATAAACTTTCCAAAATAAAAAAATTTCATATATGCACTGTTGAAATTAAAATTTTCCTAAATTGAAAACTTTCTAATTGGATGACTTTCCTAAACTAAATGTTTTCTAAAATGTAATTAAACAACTTTCCTAAAGTAACTATCCCAAACATGAAATTAACAATTAATCTAAGGAAACTGCTTTAAAAAAAATACTTTCCTACTCCTACACTTCTAAATAAAGTAAGTAAACTTTGACAACTAAAATCTAAGCAAAAACAAGCATACAAACTAATCAAATTCAAACAAGCAACCATTACTAGATTACTCTTCCTAACATGAAAGAAAGTAACATAACTCTAATTTCATTCCTCCAATTTATTCGAACCATGCACCCCACTTATGGACAGCACACATGATTTCAACATGAATTGAGAAATTTTTCCCCTACTTGATTGAAGAAGCAATGAACTCAAAGAACTATGAAGGAACAATCAATTAACAATGTTCATTGAAGTTTCAACCCTTATGTCTTTTCAAAACCATGCGTTCCACTTTTGGAGTGGATGCATGGTTTCTTATAAGTCTTGATTGAATTGTTTGATGGCTTTAACTCAAGACAATACTAATTCAACAGATCATCAACATGTAATAATTAAGAATTCAACATATTCCATTCATCAACCAAGTGAGATTCCATAACTCGTCAATAAGTTGCATACAAGTGAATACATGAAGAGTGTATTCCACTTTTGATGAAAATGCACCACATTTTCTCCAACTTAAAATCCAAAACTAAAGATTGAAGATGATTACTCATTTAACAAGCTTGAAATCCAAGGGAACTCTTATGGAAGATATGGAAAAACTCAAAGGAACTCAAGTAATCTAGGCAAAAACTCAATGGAAACTAAAACAAACAAAGCTGGAATTCAAAGGAAGATAAAAGAAAACCAAGAAGCAATGAAATGTAAAGGGAAAAATTAGATTCAAGATGACTTTCCTTGGCTATCACTTCAAGGGAAAACCAGCCTTCAATCTTAGTTTCTAAGGCAAGGAACAACAAAAGAAAGAAAAGAAAAACAAACTAGCATGAAATGATGAAGGAACTAAGGTATACAAGAGAAAAAGTGAGATGACCAACCTTAAAAAAGCATAAAAACCATATGTGGAGCACTTGGAGGGATGCCTCACACCTTAGGGTGGTTATAGCCTTGGCATGCTCATGAGGGTTCTAATTTTGAGAACTTGACCCTATCTCAAACTGTTGCTTAGGGGTAGGGATGGGTTGACTAGGGAGTTGTCGCTTTCCTCTATTCTATAGTGAAGCTGATAATTGGCTAAGATGCATCTTTAACTTGGTATGGATTGATAATTGATATTCTAAAACTGGTTTAGAGAACTTTTTGGTTCTTCATTTTGTTTTTCCAAACATGCTATGAATCTTATTCTCTAAAGATGGTTTTGTTAGTTGTTGAGGTTGTTGGAAGCTAAGTGGCTGCTGGGGAACTGTTGCTCTTAGAGGAAAGCTTTTGTTAGGCGGTTCGTAATGGTCCCCCTAGCAGTTATTCTTCTACAAGGAAAAGTTCGGATACCTAGCCCATCCAAGATTATATGTCTTGGAATATGTGTTGTTGCTATGTTGGTAATATGCATTCAATGAATTTGCTTGTTTAACAACATAGTCGTTCAACACCATATTTGCTGACAAGCTATAGTCAGATGAGCTAGAATAGAACAAGCAGCACATACCTCTTGTGGTGCTTTATGGGATAAAGTAGCAACCATAAAAGTTTCAGACATAGTTTTAAGTTGGTCCATTTGTCCACCTAAAGGTTCTAGTTTATTTAATTTTTCAACTACAAAATCAAGCTTGTAGGATAGATCTGTATGTACTCTTATCTCATATAGACCCCCTTTTCAAAGGCAGATTGTTTCTCTCTCTCCTATTTGAATAATCCTATTGCTCAGAATTATCTACCAATGTCTAAAAGAACTCCCAAGTCTCTCTCTCATCTTTTAACATGATGGCCTCTCCACTAACAACATCTACCATTTGTTTATTTTGTGGCATTAATGCCTTGCAGAAGTATTGAACCTGCTGCCATTTCTTAAATCCATGATGTCGGCATTTTTGCACTAGTTCATTCCATCATTCCCAACATTCATAATATTGTTCATCATTCTTTCATTGGGAATTGATAATTCCACGAGGAAGGGCATTTGTTTTGTCAATAGGAAAAACTTGTTCAAAAACTTCCTAGACAATTGGTCCCATGTGTTTATGAAACATACTTCCAAGGAATTAAGCCATTATTTGGCTTTATCCTTGACTGAGAATGGGAATAGACTAAGCCAAATATAATCATTCAAAAAGTTTCAAAACCTAAATGTGGTGAAAATATCAAGGAACTCCTTAATATGTAGGTAAGGGTCTTCTCAGTATTGACCATAAAAGGTGGGGAGCAATTGGATGACTATTGGCTTTAACTCAGAATAGTCTACATTTGCAAGAGGTAACACTATACATGATGGTGTGTTGAGTTGTAGTGGCATATACAAATATCTAATAGTTTCACACTTGACTTCTGCTTGTGGCTCAGCCATGTAGATATGAACTTCGTTTCTATCCCCTTGTCAAAGGTTGCATTGAATCTCTGGGTCGAAAGGTGCTAACTTTAGGTTCTGAGATCAACGCCCTTGCATGAACTATCCTACACTAAATGCCCTAATGTAAATTCTAAATCTAACTCTATGTGATGCACAATCAAATCCTAGTATCCACTATTGAGTAGTGTCTCGTTTATCTTTTCTTAGTTCATAGGTAGTAGCTTCTTAGACCTAGATCTAAATAGCTCCTCCCTCTATCTAGATTTGACTACTACTTACCAATTAGGCTCTACTCAAAAGTGATTAATACAATCCTCATTTTAGGAGCCATTTAGACTGTGACTAATGTTAACGGAAGGTATGGGAAAATCACTTGGATTTTAAGACACCCACTAAGTCTCTTTTTACTTGATTTTAAATTTTAATTCAATAGTTGGGATTGCAACACACAAGGATACTAATTGATTCCTAGGTGGGCCAAAGTGCTGGTGATCAAATCTAGTCCTTATCTTATAAGGGTTCTTATAAGGCCCTTACAAGCATTAATTCCATTCCACCATAAAGCATTTAAATATGCAATGCAAAACAAAAAGTAAACTAATGCCTACTTATATGCCACTTAACAAAGGGTTAGGTACCTTAACATATGAGACACTATAACCATGCAACCTATGCTTTGGTTATAGCCAAGCTTAAACTAACCTTTGTTAAATAGGTGCGCAACTAATGCAACAATCCTAAGTAAAGATGCAACAATTAAAGTGAATGATCCTAATCTATATGAATTATGTTACCATCCAAATGTAAAATTACTCTAAATGCAATTTATCCTAGAAATTAATATTTGGGGTGAGGATTGCTCACAGTGTTAGGTCTAATGATGATCAAGTATGGACCACCATACCCCTCACTTTCCTTATATTATTACAACCCATTTAAATATGAATAATAAATAAATTGAAAATCACAATAAGCCTCACTACAAGTTCCACTCAAATCCTAATCTAGGAAAGTAACAAAAACTAATCTAAGATGATGAAGTCGTGGCCACAGGATCACCACTGCTCATCTGCTGATTTTCCTTGCACAAAACCAAAGAAATATGGTCAATATGATGAAAATAGCAACAAATTCAAAAAGTATACAAAAATTATGCTAAGACCCTACTATAATGCACCATAAACCTAGACTAGAAGAAAATAACCCAAGGTATGGAACACTACATAAAATGTTACAACTCCCCAACAATGGCTCCAAAAACTTGTTATTGTCTTAAATAAAACTTGCATGTACAAGAATCATTTCCAATATGACACGCTAGTGAGGTCAATCCCATAAGGAGTTCAACTAATGTGATGCTAGGGGTCCAACTTTAAACTATCTAACTAGCCAAAATTCAAGAGATATTTAACCTAATCTAAAATTAGAAATTAACCTATGGAATGGGAAATTATGCTAAAATTAGAAACTTGCCAAAATTAAAAACTTGCCTAAATATGCACTTTCTAAATTAAAACATTCCTAAATTGAAAATTTTCTAATTTGATGACTTTCCTACACTAAAATTTTTCTAAAGTGTAACTAAACAACTTTCCTAAAGTAACTTTCCCAAACATGAAATTAACAACTAACCTAAGGAAACATGCTTTAACAAAATACTTTCCTAATCATGCACTTCTAAATAAAGTAATAAAACTAATGGGAAAGGAAAATTTAACAATTAAAATCTAAGCAACAATCAAATGGACAAACATTGCTAGATTACTCTTCCTAACATGAAAGAAAGAAACCTAACTTTAATTTCATTCCTCCAATTTATTCAAACCATGCACCCCATTTATGGACAACATACATGATTTCAACATGAATTGAGAATTTTTTTCCCTAGCTGATTAAACAAGTAATGAACTCAAAGAACTATGAAGGAACAATCAATTGACAATGTTCATTCAAGTTTCAACCCTTAAGTCTTTTCAAAACCATGTGTTCCACTTTTGGAGTGGATGCATGGTTTCTTATAAATCTTGATTGAATTGTTTGATGACTTTAAATCAAGACCACACTAATTCAAGGGATTATCAACATGTAATAATTAAAAAATCAACATATTCCATTCATCAGCCAAGTGAGATTCCATTAATCATCAATAAGTTGCATACAAGTGAATACATGAAGAGTGCATTCCACTTTTGATGAAACTGCATCACATTTTCTCCAACTTTAAATCCAAAACTAAAGAATGAAGATGATTACCCACTTAATAAGCTTGAAATCCAAGGGAATTCTTATGGAATATATGATAAAACTCAAAGGAACTCAAGTAATCTAGGTGAAAACTCAATGGAAACTAAAACAAACAAAGATGGAATTCAATGGAAAATAAAAGAGAATCAAGAGGCAATGAAAGGTAAAAGGAAAAACTAGATTCAAGATGACTTCCCTTGGCTTCCACTCCAATAGGAAACCAACCTTCAATCTTAGTTTCTAAGGCAAGGAACAACAAAACAAAGCAAAGCAAAACAAACTAGCATGAAAGCATCAAGGAACTAAGGGATGCAAGAGAAAAGTTAGATGACCAACCTTGAAAAGCTCAAAGTTAGATGTGGAGCACTTGAAGGGATGCCTCACACCTTAGGAAAAGAATAGCAGCCAAAGAAATCTAAGAAAAACCAAGCAAAAGGTTGAGAATGGTGAGCTAGGAAGAGGACGTCTCCTTCCACTATGGAGGAGGCATCTTTTTCCTTTGGGAGTATGTATCCTTTTTCTTGGGTTTTTTGTGGATTTTTATAAGTTCTCACATATATTTTCTATGGTTCCCTATGACTAAGGGGTGGTGGGGTGTAACAGCCTGGGGCCAGTAATGATATCAGACATTGGTGGGTGAATACTTACAAATTGTTTCATTTTTTAATTAATGTAATATCCACCCATCAGCGATGATTCTCCGGCGATAGGCACTCCCGACAACCGGACAAATGCGGCAGGCCCTTACCTATCTCCATCTAGTCCAACCAAGGTAAGCTCACCCCACTCTTTCCTGTACATTAGTTTTCCAAGTTTATCACCCGATAAAAGAAAATTTTAAGCGTTACTATTGCCCTGGTGAAAAGTTGATGTAACAGTGTTAGATGAGGAATTGGACCATTCATCTTGAGCATGATGATGTAAGGAACCGACCCATGAAATTTCGTGGCAATCGGACGGCTAGGGAAGCTAGAAAAACTCAAAAAACAGTATGATGGGAGTTTTTGAAAACGAGACAAAAATCATGAAAAAATGATAGATTTAGGTGGGATTTGTGAAAATGCAAGGTGGAAATGGAATGTACATGAAAAACTAGATTCATAGGTGTAAAAATCACAGAAAACAGAGCACCTGGGGTCGCCAGCGACGGCAAACTAGTTCGGTTGTTGTCTCCAGCAACGATGACCGGAACGGGAGGAAACGCACAGATGAGGGCGTGCCACGTGTAGGGCACGTGGTACGACTCGTGTGTGCCACGTGGTGAGGCTGGAACGCACCACCCACGCTGTTTCGACCCCCATGCGCAGAGCACGTCTACAGATGCGCCCGCTACCCCACACGTGTTCTGATGCGAATCACGTCCACAGACGCACCCACCACGCGAAGTACGTGCACGTGCAAACGGCATGCACCGCGTGTGCGGCGGGCCCATTTTCTGGTTATTGGTCTTTTTTTGACCCTTTATTCCTTTAAAACATGATTTTAGGAGCTACAGACGTCCAAATCACGATCCGAAAGAGGTGTTGTGATTGTCTCAACAAGGCAGACCTAGATTTAAGATAAAAATCTAATTTGGAGTAACTTTTTAATAGCAAAACTACTAAATGCTATTAGATGATTTAGATCAAGCTGATCAATAGATGATCAGGCTCTAGATTTTGGTTATATGCGTTAACCATGACATGATTTATGGCATGACAGGTACATCAAGGCATACACCTTGATATTGGTTACATGTTTGTTTATGGATATTGCGATACTGAGGTAGGTGATTTCATTCACAATTTTTCCATGATTCTCAAATGGTGATTTGGTGATTTGAGTTTTTGAGGCATGTGATTTATGGCTTACCATATGCATGAGATTGATTTGAGCATGTAGCTCCTCATGTGCGTGCTATCTTTCTGGTGGTTATTGCATGCATTGTTTTTTATATCTTTCATGATATTCACTTGATTGTGGTCTTCTTTACATGTGGGAGTCGCTCTGACTTGATATTTGACACTATTGATCTTGTGGTAGGATACGATTTTTCACCCCATGAGTGCCTAAGTGCCCATGAGGGTGAAAGGTGAAAGGGTGAAAGCGGGTGTGCAACGCCACTTTTCGTGAGTGCCTGTGAGGGTGAAAGGGTGAAAGAAAAAGTGGTACGCGTCATTCCCGTGAGTGCCTGAGTACCTAAGTGCTTGAGTACCATGAGGGTGCAAGGGTGAAAGAGTGAAAGTGAATGGTACAGAGAGCTGACCCCACATTGCCGTGAGTGTATGTGAGACACTCATAGGGCTTGACTGTGTATGATGTTGATACTTTTGACATGCGTTCATATGTTTCTAGAATTTCTCGGATTGTGCATGTCCTGATATCATGGTTAATGATATCTTATTTATTTCATGGACTTGGTAGGTCCTTCATCGTGTGATTTAAGGCTTTATATTATGTTTGATCATTTTATGATCTTTATGTCTTGCACCATGTGATTTGCTTTTATTGAGTTTACTTGAATGTATGTCACCTACACAAGCATGGCTTGCTGAGGCATTACTTTGTTTGCAAAGCCTCAAATATAGAGAGTGACAACAGGTTGACGCGCTGACAGAGCAGGTAAAAGTGATGGCAGCTTTCCAGCTAAGCATAGACGATGTTCAAAGATGACCAGGTTTGTTCAAGACCTCCCTTTGGGTTTTAAGTATGGGCTGTACTTTAGTTAAAAATGTAATGTGACCTGGATGTCAAAATGTGGATTTATGTTGGATGTGATGGCTGTATGGAGGGACCTTACGTATTTTGTAGTGGATATATTTTCTTATCCTTTGTTGGAGTATATTTTATTGAAAACAACATTTGGTTGTGGATGGGTATGGAGACTGAGTCTCCCTTATGATATGTATTATAAATTATTTATCAGGTGATTTTGTATTGCACTGGTCATGTGCAATGGTCCAAATTATAGAGGAAACTCTGTAGGATTTTAGGTGAAAATGGTATTTCATTTCACTGTTAAATCCTTAGTTTTGTAGTTGTATGACTCCCCAGACTTTTAAAGAAAAGCTTTTTTTTAAGTATTTATTTTTAGTCACTTTAGAAATGTTTCTTTTTAAAACAGGGATCCCGACTATTTTGGTAAATTATTATATTGTGTAGAAAAATCCGGGGTGTCACATGGGGATAAAAATTTCTCAATTTAGATGGCTAGGATAGTGAAATAGTTAGGCCCTTCAAATAGGAAAGTGGGTGGGAAGTGGCTGCCTTAAGGAGGTGGATTAGGTGGGATTAGGTGGGATGAGATTTTAGGAAGGTTGAAGAGTCTTGGAATGGTAGGAAACTTGAATGGAAAGTCAAATTGGTGGTGATACTTAGGGGTGAGGTGGAAAGTAAGGAAAAAGTGAAGCAAAGTGACTAAAATACAAAAAATTGAAGGCTCTCATCCTACTAATCCACATGCCATCTTATCCTATTAAGATTTTCCTTAATTATCTTCAAAATATCCTATGGATAATCCTCTTGAATTTTCTCCAATTCTAGCCTTCCATTTATCTTAACTTGATAGCTTAGATGGCTAGCTTTGAAGTCTTCATTTCCTTGGCTTCCTTGGCTTGGCTTAGCTCCTTAGTTTATCACCTTGTCCATGGCTTGAATTTGGCTAAGGTGGCTTAAGTGGCTTCCATACAAAGGTGATGTAAATGCATGGATTATTTCAATAGCCCACTTTGGATACCTTTACCTCCCTTAATTGCATCTATTACTGGTCCAAAAGATGATCTTGACCTTTGGATTGATGACTTTTAAGCTTTGATTGGATCTTTTGATCTTAATCTTCAATTTCATCCCAATCGATCTCAACCGTTAGGTCATCATCTCTCTTCCTCCAAAAGTCAAAAACTCTAATCAATTCTTAGAAAAATACAATTAATCACACTCTTACCTTAGATTAGCCTCTGGACCTAACAAACTTTTGCTTCATTAGATAAAAAATGCATGTGTTACAAATTTTCATCTAAAAGCCCTAATTTATCCCTATAAGTTGTAACACATGGGTAAATATTTGGATTGCTTTTATGAAAAATTAAACATTTATCACATATCTACACCTCCAACCTTAACTAAATGTTGCCACCAATGTTTTGAAATATAGGACACCTATATGATAAATGAGTCATGTAGAAGAATAAGGCTCTAAAAACTCTAGGTTGCCTCCCAATGAGCACTAAGTTTAACATCTTTAACTAGATGTAATGATGAATATTGATCTTATGATTGATGCAAGTGCCATGGGACATGCTAATGTGTTATGGTATATAGGTTCCTCAAGTAATGTTACTTCCAATTTAGGGTTTACCAACTTTAAATAGAGTTTTAACCTTTGCCCATTCACTTTGGAGATCTCTCCATCCTTTTCTATCTCAATGGCCCCATGAGGGTAAACAATATGTACTATATAAGGTCCAGCCCATCGAGATTTAAGTTTTCTTGAAAATAGATACAACCTAGAATTATACAAAAGGACCTTTTGACATGAGGTGAAGGACTTTCTTAGGATGTGTCTATCATGGCTGCAGTTCATGCGGTATTTGTATATATTAGCAGACTCATATGCATCTTTCCTAAGTTCATCCAACTCATTGAGCTGGAGTTTTCTATGGGTCTCAACAATATCTAGGCCAAAGTTGAGTTTTTTAATTGCTAATATATGGTTTATGCTCAAGTCCTACTGGTAGGTGGAAGGCCTTTCCATAGAACAAGTAGTAGGGTGACATGCCTATAGGGGTCTTATATGTTGTACAATAAACCCACAAAGCATCATTAAGCCTAAAAAACTAGTCTTTCCTATTTGGATTGACTTTATTTTCTAAAATATTCTTTATTCTCTATCAGACACTTTTACTTCCCCATTAGTTAGAGGATGATAAGGGGAAGCCATTTTATGGATAACAACATGTTTCTTCATTAAATTCTCAAATACCCTACTGCAAAATTGTTTACCTCCATCAATAACCATGGCCCTAAGTGTACCAAAATATGCAAATATATTTTCCTTTAAGAACATGACCAGCACCTTGTGGTCATTAGTTTTACATGTAATGGATTCTACCTATTTTGACACATAATCCACCCTCACAAGGATGAACAAATAACTAATAGAGCTAGGAAAATGTCTCATAAAATCAATGGCCCATTCATCAAAAGGCTCAATTATTAAAATGATGTTAAAGGGAATCATATTCCTTTTTCCTATGCTTCTTAACTATTGACCCCTAACACATGCTAAGTAGGACACATGTGAATCTTCGAAAATGGTGGGCCAATAAAAACCACACTACAAAATCGTTGCAGCTGTCTTTCTAGAACTAAAATAGCTCCCACATGCATAGTCGTGAAAAGGAGATGATCTCATGATGCTCATTATCTAGTACACATCTCATAATAACTTAATCAAGATAGTACTTAAACAAGTACAAGTTATTACAAGTAAAGTGTCTAACCTTAATAATGAACCTTTTTTCTATCTTGTTTAGACCAATGCCTAGGCATTTGTCCAGTGACAAGATAATTGATTAGATTAGCATACTAATTTATTTGGGAAATGTGCAACAATTGTTCATTAAGAAATGTATCTATTATAGGTACATTCCCGCAAGTGGACTCCATAAGTAGTTTGAATGAATGGTCAGCTACAACATTCTTAGAACATATCTTGTCTTAAATTTCTAGATCAAATTCTTGTAGCAAAAGTATCCATTGGATTAGCCTATGTTTTGAATCTTTCTTTAAAAGAAGATATTTAAGAGTTGCATGATCTGAGTATACTATGACCTTAGATCCTAGCAAGTAAGATCTAAACTTACCCAATGTAAAAACATCTGCCAACAACTCTTTTTCTATAGTTGAACAATTTAGTTGTGCACCATTGACTGTCTTGCTAGCATAATATGTGATGTGGGGGAAGTTTATCAATATGCCACCCCAACACAACCCCAGTCATGTAGTTTGAAGCCTTGCACATTATTTTGAATGGTGCATGCTAATATGGCTGTTGAATAATAGATGCAAAAGTTACCTCAATCTTTAGGTGCTCAAATGCTCTTATGCATTCATTATCAAAGTCAAAGTGGCCTCCTTCGTAAGTAAATTACATAGGGGCTTGGCAATTTTACTAAAGTCCTTCATGAATCTTCCATAGAAACTAGAATGGTCTAATAATGAGCAAATTCCTACACCGTCCTTGGAGGATGAAGGTAAGATATTAAATCCACTTTGGTTTTATCTACTTCTCTGAAACTATGTGAAATGTGGCCTAAATCCATTTTGAACCATAAAATGACATTTTTTCCAATTTAACACTAAATTTATTTCTTGAGACCTAATATGGACAAGTTTTAAATGGTGCATGCATGTATCAAAAGAAGAACCAAACAATGAGAAATCATTCCTAAACACTCCTAAGAACCTCTCCATCATATTAGAAAATATGCTCAACACACACCGTTGGGAAGTGGCTGAGGCATTACAAAGTCAAAAAGGCATATGACGATAGGTGAAAGTCCCAAAGGGGCAAGTGAAGGTAGTGTGACGACCTGGGTTTTAGAATGCAAATGACAATTTCAATGCTATATGCATATCAATATCACTGAAATCATAGGGTCACTATGCTCACGACTAGAATCCCTCTGGATTGCGTGTCTATGGTATCTAGAGACCAGTCCACCATAGCCTCCACAGCGACTATGGATATGTCCCCGAAAGGGTGTTGTGAACACCTCCAATGGTCATCCCTGTTTACCACAGCAATCATGGAAGGGACAATGCCGTTTTTTTGCAGTGATACCATCCACCTTTTTGGTGGTAGGGGCCAGGAGGCCAAACCCCTACCCCTTAGCATAGGGCCCACTAGGCTCAATAGCCCAAAACCATACATAGATGCAACAGATATCATCCTGGTAGGCCATGTACCTTACCCCAATTTCCTTGTTACAACATCATGGTTGTTCAAAATGTCTCCAAAAATTTAGGTCACTACAAGTAGTCTTCTCCAAGTCGTCAAGTTATGGGGATTTGGTTATAACTAGAATATCCATCAAGAAAGCAATAATAACGATGACCAACTAACCTTTCTAGAATTTGATCAATAAATGTAAGAGGAAAATGGTGATTCCTTATGACTGAGTTTAGTTTTAGGTAGTCTATACAAACTATCCACTTGGTGGTCATTTGAGTGGGAACTAACTCATTATCCTCATTTTGGTTTACTATGATACTCAACTTCTTTGGGACAACTTGAACTAGGTTGACCCAAGTGCTGTCAGATATGGGGTAGATAACACCAACATCTAGGAGTTTAAGTACTTCTCTCACAACTTCTTTCATATTAGGGTTTAGTCTCCTTTGTGTTTACCTCGATGGTTTAGCATTTTCTTCTAGGTGAATCCTGTGCATGCACACAGTAAGGCTAATCCCTTTACTATCAGCTATGGTCCGACCTACGTCTTACATTCCATAAGAACATCAAGAAGTTTACTTCCTATTCTTGATTTAGACCTAAGGCTATGATGATAAGTAAGGTTTCATCTAGCCTTAGATAAGAGTATTTTAGATTTTTAAGTAAGGCTTTAGGACCAAGGTAGGTGGTTTTTCTATAGAAGGCATTAGAATAGTTTCTGATGGAGGAAGTGGCTGCATGTGGGGGCCCATTTGGACGTGTCCATAATAGGTGCAGCATCTAAGAGATTATTTAGCTCCTCAATGGACTTGTCTAAATCAAAGTCACAGTTAAAGTGTGCATGACATTCCTCAAGTGGATCTAAGATAGATGATGGTTTATTAGCATCTTGAAGTATATCTTCAATTAAATTTACTAAGCAGGAATCATCTAGGTTGAGATGCTGATGAACAGCATTAAAAACATTAAGCTTGACTTTCATATTGCCAAAGGATAATTTCATCACACAATTTCTATAGTTGATGATGCCATTGTATGTGGCCAAGAATAGATGTATAAGAATTACTGGGATCTGGCACAAGCTGGGTATACAGGATAATAAAATCTACAGGGAAGTAAACTAGTCCGCTTGTATAGAAACAACTTGCCCAAGAATTACTGATCTATACGCTAAATGTAAAGTGGTATTGATTGGCTTAAGATCACCTAGCCCTAATTGCTCATAGACAGAAAATGACAACAAGTTAACATTAGCCCCTAAATCTAAAGTGCACTATCAATGATGTGATTTGAAATAATATAAGAGATGGTAGGACAACCTAGATCTCTAAACTTAGGTGGGGTCTGGTGTTGGATGAAAGAGCTCACCTACTTTATGATGAATGCTTTCTTTTGCAGATTGAACTTTCTCTTTATTGTGCAGAGCTCTTTAAGAAACTTTGCATAAGCAAGAATATCCTTAATAGCATTGAGTAATGGGATATAAATTTGCACATGTTTATACAAATCCATTATCTCATTGAAATTTGTTATTTTCATAGCCTTGTTAGGTAATTGAGGGAATGGAGCTTTAGCCATGTAAGTTGCCTCTACTATAGGGTCAGATGGAGTAGGAGATTTCTATCTAGTCTCTTTCCCCAAAATTTTAACCAGTTCATTCTCCTCTATATTATCCTTAGCCTACCCTACTTTATTATCAACCCAACGCCCACTCTTAAGGGTTGTGATAAACTTTGCTTGTTCATGGGATCTATGGTTCTAGGAACTAGACCCAATTTCTAACTGGCCCTTAGATCTTAGAATAGGCCGACTGGGAAACTTTCATTTCTCCCTTTCACTTAAAGAAGCAGACAACTTGCTTATTTTCATCTCTATCCTGGCAATATTTTATAAACTCTCATTCTAGAGTTGATGCAAAGCTTTGTTAGTCTCTTGATTTTGTTTCATGAGAAAATATGTACTACCCTCATTTGATGGTTGCTTTGGCTGTTAAGGAAGATGAAAACCATGTGGCTATTGGGAAGCTAAAATTCCAGGAAAGTTTTGAATAGGAGGTTCACAAATGTACCTCCCCAGTAATTATTCTTAGATCATGACAAATTGGGATGCCTAGCCCATCCTAGATTATAGGTCTCAGAGAATGGATTGTTGTTGTTAGGGTTGCAATATGCACAAGGAGCACTCGCTTATTCTAAAAGATATGCATTAAGCACTCTATTGGATGGACAAGCTGTAGTTAAATGTGTTAGAATAGAAAAAATAGCACATATCTCTTGTGGAGGTTTTGCATTAGCTACCACGAAAGCATTTATGTTAGAACTCATTGTCTGGCATATATTTTTGAGCTTGTTCATTCTACCATCCAATGAGTCGAGGCTATATGCTATTTTCGAGGTCACTCCTATCTTATATATGCCTCCCCTGCTTTATGGCTGGGTATGTCTTTCTCTCCCTTTAGAATAATCCCATTGCTAGGAATTGTCTCGTAGAGTTTCGAAAAATTCTTAGGCCTCTATCTCATTTTTCAACATGAGGGCTCCTCCACTAGCTGTGTGATGACCCGGGTTTTTGAAAACATGATTTGTAAAGTATTTTGAAAGGTAGGGCCCTTAAGAGTGTAAATTTTTTTGCAAAACAAAGCAGTGGAAATTCTTTTCTTTAGAACTTGTTTTGAAAACCCAAGTCACCACTTCATACATAACATAAGTATAATTTGTGTACAAAATAAAATTCCATTGAAGGAATATACTTTTATTAAACTCCAGGATCCATCCAGTGGTTCACAGTACAGCCAAATCTAGTACAATACTTGTCCAAATTACATAATCCAAAACTCAAGCTCACCATACAATAAAACTCTCAACAAATAAAAATACATGTCTTCAAGGGTATACCTTGAAGATTATTTTCTTCAAGTCTTTTACAGTCTTCAGCTCCTAACTCTCCTTCCCTGAATCTGAGATATTGCAACAAGTACAATATCTCAGCAAGCAATGCTTGGTAGGGGATTCAAGAAACATAATAACTGACAATGTAATTCCAATACTTCATAATCTCAATATCCTTGAACGTACTCTTTACTTTGTAAGTTATGTATATCTATATACATACATACCTAGGTCAATTGAAATGTCAAAGCGCCCATACGGGGCGTCCATGGAAGTGTGCGGGACATCGTCCGTCCGATCTGGAGATCGGACAGTCCGTTTGGACCGTCTAATCAATCCCTTCTCAATTGAGGGACCAAAACTGCTCAGATCTTTCTGAAACTTCTACCCTAGGGGTTTTGGACCATTCTGGATTAATTGGTGGGGTCAGATTTTTCATCTGAGCACTCCATCATCATGAATTAAGGGTTCTGTTGTTTACTTTATTTTTACCTTTTTATTACCAAAATTAATTACAGTAAAATAAAAATTACATAAAACAATACTAAAAATCTATGAAAAGGATTTCCACTTACTTGATTGAAGAGAAAACCTCATTTATATGCCCAATTAAAAAGAAATACCTTGTTGATGAAGATATAACCTAAAATCCACCTTTCTTGCAAATACCGTTGTTTGAACAGTTGAATCTTGAAATTTCTTTGGGGGTTTTGTAGAATAGATATGTTGAAAAGTTTTGGATAGTGTAATTGATCAAATTAGATTTGGAACAGAGTGCCGAATTGATTTTAGGTCTCTTATTCCAATCTAAAAAGAAAAACAAGTTGAAAAGAGATCTAACTCTTGGAAATTTTGGGTTTTTGGGGAAGGATCTAGATCTAATTTTTCAAGGAGATTGAAGAGAATTTCATGGGGATTTTTGGGGTTGTATTTATAGGCATTTTGGGTCTTTTTTCATGACTATAATATGTTATTTTTTTAATATAAAATGGCATGAAAGTCTTCAATGCTCCCATGCCTAATTTTTCTTCCCCATGACTAGCTGATCATTGTTGACCCATGTTTCACATGGGCTACTGATCAAATTGGTTGTTGGGGACGTGGTGGTCCCCATGTGGGCCCCACATGGTGTAAAAAGTCTGTTTTGCCCTTTATGCATAAAATTTTGGGTTTTATTCCCATGATCTCAGATTTGAGTGTACTTAGTGGCGTTGGATTCGTATTTCTCAGTACATTCTAAATTTTGATGTTTCATATTTTGATTTTTGGAATATTTTGATTTTTGGGTAAAATTACTATTTTACCCCTTTTGTTCAAAAAAATGAAAAACTTTAGGATTTCTCATCCGAATTCGAAATTTGTCGTGCTTACAGTCATTTTGAAGGGTTTTCTATGTTTAATTTCAATTTTACATCTCTTATGATTTGATTATACTTTTATAAAAAGTATATTTTAAATAGCCCTAATATTTCAGCCTGAAATATCTGAAACTCAAACTTTATTGATTTTTCTCAATCAATTTACAAAAATTGGGGTTATTACAAGCTGCATCTACCACCTGTCTATTTTGATATGTTAATGCCTCATAGAAATAATAAACCTACTGCCATTTTTCAAATCCATGATGAGGGCACTTCTATAGTAATTCATTCCATCTCTCCCAACATTCATAATATTGTTCTTCATGTCTCTAATAGAAACTAATGATCTCCCTATCAAGAGCATTAGTCTTATGGATAGGGAAAAAATTATTTAGGAATTTATTAGATAACTAGTTCCATGTGGCAATGGAAGCAATCTCCAAAGAATTAAGCCATGATTTGGCCGTATCCTTTAATGAGAAAGGGAATAATCTTAGTTTAATAGAATTATCTATAGCATTACGATATTTGAATGTAGCACAAATATCAAGGGGTTCCTTAAACTATAGGCATGGATCCTCTCTCTCTCTCTAGCATAAAAATGTTTGGAGTAACTGTATGACTCTAGGTTTGAGTTGAAAGTGGTATACATTTATGGTTGGCAATGTGATGCCATCATAGGGTATTTAACTACAGTGAGGTATAAAATCTCTAATAGCCTTGCATTCAACCTTTGCTGGTGGTTCAGTCATGGGATTAGGAACTTGGTTCCTCACACCTTGCTTATGGGTACATCCAATCTCAGGATCTATTGGTACAAACTCAATGTTCTGAGATTAGCAACTTGGGTGCACTATAATGCAATACTATCAAAATGACGCAAACTAACTCTAAATATGACTCTTAACTCTATGCAATATACAGACAAACAATCCCTAATGCCAGCATTTGATGATCTTTGTTAATCTGTAAGGTTGTAGCTTTTAAACCTAAAGCTAGACAACTCCTCCTTGAACCCAAAATTGACTACAGTTTACTAGTTAGGTCTTGTCCATGGTTGTTAATATAATTCTCATGGAAGGAAGCATTTAGACCTCAACAACCACCAACAAAAGCAGTGTGGGAAAATCACTTGGATTTTTTATACCCATTATAACAACAAAGTTCAAGAGTTACTGTAGTGACAATAGATCTTCTCTTTCAAAAAGGGTCCTCTGAGCTCAAAACCCTAGGTATCTTGCTACTTTATTTTAAATTAAAATCAATGGCTAGGATCACAAGCATACTAGGAATTGATTTGATTACCTAGGTGAGCCAAGGATCTATTGATGAAATCTAATAATTATCTTATGATGGCTCCCATGGGGCACTTACTATCAATGTGTTCCATCAACCATAAAGTAGTAAACGTGTAATGCAATACAAGGAAAGGGAAACTAATGCTTACATATATGCTATGTAACAAAGTCACCTTTCTTAAATAGGTGTAATCTAATGCAACAACCCTAATAAGATGCAAAAAGTATAAAGAATGACCCTAATCTATGTGAATTATACTATCAACCAAAGTGCAATTTATACTCAATGCAACATTACTAAGAAAATAAAATAGAGTGAAGAAGCCTTACCATGTGGTTTCTGACAAAGATCAAGTGTGGGCCACCATACCCCACACTCGCCCTATATTAATACAACCCATTTAAAATTGAATAAATAAATTTCAAGTTATAATGGGTTCTCACTACAAGTTTACTCAAAAATGAAAAAGCCTAATCTAGGAAAGCAATAAAATTTGGTGAAACTTTGGCCCATATGATTGCCGCTACTCCTTTTTCCAAATTCCCCTTGCACAGAACTAGAAAGATGGTTGATTCACAATGAATTAGAAAAATATGCAAGAATAATGTAAAAATCCTAATATAATACAACCTAAAACTATGACTAAAAATTAAACAATCTAAATAAAGATCCAACCACAAATCTATTGTGATTCCCCTACAACGGCACCAAAAACTTGGTGTGGCTTTAAAATTACTCTCAATCGCATGAATCAATGTAGTATTAGCATGCTAGAGTGGTCCATTCCACAAGAAATCTAAAAAATTTGTATGTTGGATGGATTTTATTTGAAACTGCTTAACTTCAGCCGAAGAGAGAGATTGAAATGGATTTGAATTTAAACTAGGAAAGTAAATAACATGGAATGGGAAACATGCACTAAATTAGAAACTACAGCTAAAGGAAACTCTCCAATAATAAAGATGCTTAATGGGATTAAAAGCTTTCTTAACAAACATGCATTCAATAAAAGAAAATAATGCAAACTAGAATGAATAAAACTAAGCAACTTAACTTAAGGTAACTTACTAAAAAGGAAAGTTTCATAATTTAACACTTTCCTAAACTTAAAAATTTCTAAAACAAAATTAAAATGCAACCAACTAACTAAATTAAGCAAAACGAAGATCAAAGAATCAAACAAAACAAGATCTATGGGATGGCGCGCATGGTTCATGGGGTAAAAGATGACCTAATTTGATGAATCAAAAGCAAAATAAGATGCAATCTAATGAAGGAACTCAACAAAGAACCTAAAAGATAAATGGGTTCGTAATTTAATAAGATGAATAATGTGCTAGAAATTAAGCATGAAAATTGAATAGAATAATTCTAGATTTCAAGCACTTAAGAATCTCAAATCAAACCAAGCATGGAAATCAATTGAACTAGCACTTTCTATGCAAGATAACACTCAAGATCTGAATTAATTCAATACTTGGAAAAAGCATAAACAATAATCCTCAATGAACTTCATTAATTGAATGCCAAAGTACATCAAATATAATGCTCATTACACATATTTAACATGTAAAATACACACTCTTCCCACACTTAAAACTTGGTACAAATCAAACATCCAACACACTAAAGTGCTCTAAAACTAAACTAAGACTAATGGAAATGAAATCCAAGAGAGAATTCAAGAGAAAGATCGCCAGAATGATGGGGCTAGTTGAGGCAAAAAACACCTAGAACTAGCTCCAAATTCATGCTAAAAAATGTGGAATGCAAGGAGGGAAATCAATGATTGAAGCTATTCCTTATCTTGGATGTCATTACTAGAGGAAAATTAACTTACATCTTTTTGACAAATAAGCAAGAAAAATTAAGAAATTGGAAGCAAAGAACCAAGGGAAAGCTAGGAGGAATTATGAGTGTGAAAGAAAAATCAAAACATGGAAGCAACATAAGAAGCTAAAGAAAATGAAGCAATGAAACAAAGTACTAACCTGGAATTCAATTGCAAAAGCAAAAGAAAAAAAAAATCCAAAATCCAATAGAAGTAGCCAAAAAGAAATCCAAAGGCCAAAGCTTCAAAGATCACCAGGCTAGAGTGCAACTTTTCAAAGTTTTGTCACCAAACCTCTATTAGGTAAAAAACATGGAATCCAAAGGAATTTATAGAGTTTTGGTTTCTTATTTAATGAGGACTTAATCTAAGAAGAGAAATTAGATCTAGGTGTAGGTTTTCAATGAGGGAAAGTTACGTGAAGAGTTAGGTGGAGGAATAAGGTTACAAGTTGACATCATGGTGAGGTAGGGTGGCTACCATGTAATTAGAAAGGGGGGAGGCATCACCTTCTTAGGAAGGTGGCTTGGAGCTCCTTGATATAGGAATGATAGAAAAAATATAAAGAAAAATGGTAGAAAAGATTAGGAAAGATGTAGGGTTTTTTTTTTTTCTTTGACTTGAAGTAGATATAAGGGTTTCCTAATTAGGAAACCACTTAAATTGACAACTAAGCAAGGCAGAGGCATCACCTTCTTAGCAATGTGGCTCTCTCCTTATGCCAAAAATGTGGAAACCCTAATTGGCTGGAAAGTGGAAAGTAGGTTCTCTCTTTTGATTGGTCCACTTATGCATAATCATCTTACCTTTTACAAATATCACTTAAAACCTTCCAATTTTCCCTTGAAATTCACTCTTTTAGCATGAGATAATTGATTCAAATCTTTATCCAATAGTGTGACCCCATGTGGCTTAATGGTTTACATTGACGATTCATTCCTTGATGGCTTAAATGGCTAATCGTTTAGCTTTAATGCTTGAATGGCTTGACTTCCTTAGGTTTCTTAATTCGAATAGGAAACCTCATGTATGGCTCCAATTCTCATGAAAAGTTGATGAAAATGCATGGATTTTTGCATAGATCATTTTAATCACCTTTGATTGCTTCCTTCCTTGCCCTAGGATAATTTTTAGGACTGCTGTAGCACCACAGAACATGATTTTTGTCGACCTATGAAAAACTCTGTGTAGCGTAATATAGAATGCTGGATCATCTTCTCACTTCCTAAAAAAAGAATAAAACTCCTAATAAAATGCTAAAAAGTTATGATGATTCACATGCTCTAGATTTGCTTCTAAACTTGTAAAATGTCAAAATTTTGAATTACTAGGTCAGAAATACTTATATTATAAATTTTCAAAAAAACAATAGGTAATGCCCATAATTTATAACATATGGACTACTAATTCAGTACTTTTTATAAAAAAATGAACACATCATATTTTGTAATGGATCTTACATAATTTAACAGATATGAAAATGAGTTGTCACATCTCTAGTTTGTTATTTCAGTTTTACTTTATATGGTAATGGTTCACTGGCATTTGTAAGTCCCTAGTCATGGGGCATTTGTAAGTCCCAAGGAACTATTCTAGGAGGTATATACTAACCCCTAACCTTTGACTTGATAACTACCCTTACACAGGGCTCTGATACAAGAGTAGGTTTCATGGAGCTGCTCCTATGATAAACTCGTAACCCGGGAGGGTTAGCTAGAAATTAGACTGTGCTGGTATCCAAGGCTGTAGCTATGGATGGCAAAATTTTCCTAGGGCAATGGTAGCCCCACTAGCAATGGATAGATTTCTAAATGATATGATATGATAGTTGACATGGGCTAATGCATCAGTCATTCTCAAGAGTTAGACCATAGCACATGGTAGGATGGTTATGCCACTAAGTAGATAGTTCATACTTAATTTGGTTATCGACTAATGAGTCAAGCCAGGGTACACAGACATGATAGAAAAAATGGATCTCTTAAAAGTATTCCCCAATATGTTCCACTGATTTGAGGTGACAAACATGATGATGTTTTACCACTTGATAGCATTTCCACTGATGCATTTGGCCGAATTGGTCTTATTGAGAATTTGCATTCATACTCATCAATAAGCTTGTCTATTATAAATATGAAAGGACAAAAAGTTAGGTATACCCTCAAATTCCATAGTCTCTCATTATGATGACTTGTTAAGGATATTTCATTAAGAATGCAAATGCAAATCATAGTACATTAGACAAAATACTTATACATATATCAACTAGCCAATATATATCCATATGTACTTGCTGCCATGTTTTGAAACTAGCTTTGTTAGGGTTGTTCCCACCACTGACTAACATTTTTCAAATGAGAGTTTAAGAAGATAAAGCACCAGGGAGAAGGGGAAGTGAAAGTGGCATCTCCTTGATACATATGTAGGTTTAAGCTAAAGTTGCTTGGTTAGATTTTGGTTTTGAGAAGACTTATGGGTGACTATAAATATAACATATGTTGACACTTTAAATTGGATGTGATGATTGTATATGGACTTTTAAGAATTAATGTTATGATAGTAGATTTAGTTGTGACCAGTGGATCCTATGACATGTTCTTCTTTTAGCACACACTTATACGAGGAATTTACTTGACAATGTATGGACGTTTGATAGTTGGCCCCAATACAAAGTGTGGTTTTATGAAATTACCTACATAGATTGTGGGTTTCCAACCCTTCATTTACAAAAGGTTTTAATAGGAATTCCTTTGCGTTACTTATGATTTTCAAAAATGGTTTTTGAAAATTGGGATGTCACACTAGTTGTGAGCAGTAGGGCAAGCACTCTGATGCCAAATATATGACATCTTAGCTTTCTAAAATTGTTCCTTGAAAATGCATGTATAATGTAGTGAAATTCCTATAAAATTTCATGAAATTGAATTGTTAGAAAACTCATAGTACTTAGGTATTTTTCTACAAAACCACACTTCATACTTGGGTCATTAGCTCAAATCTTCACATATAGTCAAAATATTCATGAAGAATAAGTATATACAGGACTGGAAGAGCATGCCACAAGATCCACTAGTCACAACTAAAACTACTATCATTACCCCATATATATATATATGAGCTGCTAGAAATCAAAGCCACCTAAAAACCCTAATAAACTTAACACCTACATCTCAAGTCAAATGTGCATCTCCTTCAACTTCTAATTCTCCTTTGCACTCAACTACTCATGTTAAAAAAATACTAACATAGCCAATAGTAAAACATGGCAACCATATATATCTATAAAGTCATGTGGATACATATAAGTATCATGTATATGATAATGAGACTTGTGATTAAATTATCAATGTAAGCTACTTGTGTAGAGCTAGCATCATACAAAGTTTGGATCATTTCATACGCTTTCATTACATTTAGTTCATCTAAGTTAGTCATAAGTGATCATGCACATACAAATGAATGCAATTTATCAAATATCCAAATTTGATAAAGAGTATTGATAGAACAATGAAGTATATGGGTTAATGATCATCAATGTGTATCATATTGGTAAACAGATCAGGACACGCTCTTACAAGTCAACTATTTTCAATCACATTTGTGTAGCATTGGCTCAACTCATTATTCATGTCCATAATCTATCATAGAATCACATATCAACTTTGAGTGGTTGATATACTTAGAAATATTACATGTAATATCCCTATATGTAGTAGCTTTTAACCCTAGAAGTAACATAAATATTACCAGTTAGGATATATTTCACATCTTGTAGGATTAGGGTACAAGTAAAAGATGTTGTTTTTAGCATTCAAAACCATAAAAAAGAGCAAGGTCCATATGGAAGCAATGTCATGGGCCCACATTCCATAATATTTGAAGTCTAGTAATTCAAAATGATACGTGGGTGCCACATCAAAGTCCGAGGAGTTAGGAACCTAAAAGCATTACTCAACCATATCCATCCAAAATAGGGTGTTCTTATAACATCCTAGCTTTTAAAGATATTTATTGATTTTTTTTTTAGTTTCAAAAGTGGCAAAATTTTCCTTGTTTTAGAAAGCATAATTAGAGTGATAAAATATAAATTTTGGAAATTCATCAACTACTTCTCGTGTTTTACTGGAAAACTAATAAGTGTCCAGTTGTATATAAAAGTGCTCAATTAGTAGCCCATGCATCATAAAATAGTTTTGTTTCTAGGTTTTCCCAAAAATGTGTAACACATGCATTTTTTTACCTATTAATTTAAAATTTTGATATTTTGCAAGTTCAAGAGCTAATCCAAAGTAATTATGATAATCATCATAATTTGTTATGATTTATTTAGTGTTTCTCATCTTTTGTAGATGTTGAGAAGGTGATCCAAAGGCCGAGATTGATCAAGGTGAGAATTGAAGATCAAGATAAAAAGATCAAACCAAAACCTAAAATGTCATCAACCAGAGCTTATTCAAGGTTCAATGATTATACTTTAGCAAGTAAAAGAAGGAAATGGGAAGCATCAAAGGGGATTAAAATAATCCATGCCAATAAACCATGCATTACCATCACTTTGCATGAGAATTGGAGCCATTCATGAGGTTTCCTAGTCTAACTAGAAAACCTAAGTAAGTCAAGCCATCCAAGTTTTCAAGTTAAGGGAGTTAGCCATTCAAGACTCCAAGGAATATGCCATCAAGCCACATGGAGCCATGTCACATGGAGTGATACTATTGGAGGAGACCTTTCAATCAATTATCCTATGTTAAAAGTGTGATTTTCCAGGGATAATTAGAAGGTTTTGAGTGATATTTATAAAACGTAAGATGATCATGCATAGGTGGACCAATCAAGAGATAAAAACCCACCTTCTATTTCCATTTTCCATTCTCTTTCTTTACTTAATCCTAAGGTTCCATGATTTTTAACTTAGAGAGGGAGGCACCTCCTATAAAAGTGGTGCCTCCTCTTGTATGGATGGTACATCAAGGTGGTTTCCCAAGTTGGAAACCCCTAATCTTTTGCCCATTCAAAACACTTCAAACCCTAGGTTTTCCCTAATTTTTCACCTTATTTTATTCTCCATTAGTCTTTCTTTTGTAACAGCCAATTACCATCCAATTAGGAGGGGAGGAACTCCACACCAACTGCCTAAATATGTGGTGCCTTTCCCCCCCTTTGTAAGTTAGAAGCCAGCCACCATGTCACTTGCTTAGCTCATCTTGCATACCTCATTCTCTACCTAATGGTCCTTATTGAATTCCTACATCTAGATCCACTTTCCATTCTTTAACTAAGTCCTCATCAAAGTAGAAACCAAGCCATCTATAAATAGTCCATGAATTCTACATTTTTTACCTAAGTAGAGGTTGGTGAGAAACCTTGAAACATTGCAATCTTGCTACGGATCTTTTGGAGCTTGGACTTTGGAATTCTTTGGGCTATTCTTCCTTTAAATTTTCAAGTATTTTATATGCTTTTCTCACTTCAATTCCAAGTTTTAGTTTGAGTTCAATTCTTATTTTTCATTGCTTTGCTTGGCCTTATTCTGTTGTCTAATTCCACACTTCCCTCCTTGCTCCCCTCTAGTTCTTGCTTCCATCTCATTTAATTTCCTTGCTTATTCATCAAGGATCCAAGTTAAATCTTCTCTGGTAGTAACAGCCAAGAGAAGAGGAAGTGTTGATCCTTAAATTTGCCCTTGGAATTTCATGATTTTCTCCTTTAACTCTACATAGTCTTAGGCATCTTTTTCCATAGTTAGTTCATCTATTCATCCATCTTCTCTCTAGAATTCCTTTTTGGGTTTTATTTGCATGTTATCTTACTCTAGATTGCACAAGCATTAGATTGTGTTTTTGTTGTTGTTTAGTTTAAGGTTTAGTGCTCATTTTTCTTCACAATTTTTAGATTATATACATGTTATATGTGCATAGTTTTTGGGGTAATTTGGCATTAATTCAATAATAATCTTCGGGATTCTTGTTATCAATTGTTTCCTATACCAAAGTACTTTACATCTGGGATGTTATCTTGTAGAAAATTTATTCTTTTAGTTGGTTTATAATCTTTATTTTATTTGAAGTTTTAAGTGCCTAAAATCTAGAAATTTCTCCTTCCAATCTTTAATGCTTTATTTCCAACCATCAAAATATCTTATTTGCTTGAGTCATTAACAAACTATTTAGATTTTTAGGTTTTTTATTAAGTACATAGCTTAAGTTGCATGCTAATTTACTTTTGAATCATTAAATTTGGTCATCTTTGAACCCATGAACATGCAGACCATCCATGGATCATGCGCATGGAACTTGGGTTAATTCCGTTTGATTCTTGGTTAGTTTAGTTGCTTAATCATGTTTTGGAAGTTTTTTATTAGTTGTTTCATCTTAATTTAAGTTTAAAAAGTTTCCTTTTTGATTTTTAGAAGTTCCATTTTTAGAAAGTTTCTAATTCTAGTTTAAGAAAGCCTCGTTTTTAGAATGTTTCCTTAGTTTATGTTTCCTAGATTCACTCATGCTAGTTTTGCTTTAGTTTTCTTCAAATGAATGCATGTTAGTTAGGTTAGTTTCTAATAACATTGCTTATCTTCCTTTTTAGAATGTTTCTTTTAGTTTTAGTTTCTAATTCAATGCATGTTTCCAATGACATATGTTTTACCTTCCCAGTTTGAATTCAAATTTAATCAATCTTTCTCTTTGGATGAAGTTAAACACTTTAAATAAGATCCATCCAACATACAAATTTGTGAGCTTCCTTGTAGGATCGACCTCTCTCACGTGCAATACTACTTTGATTCACATGTTTGCAATTAATATGAAAGCTAAGCCAAATTTTTTGCATTGTTGCTAGGAAATTGCAATGAATTTGTGGTTCATATTTATTTAGTTTGTTTATCTTCAGTTTATTTTACTTTTCTGGTGTAGTTGCATTTAGTATCATTTTCATATTTGTTGGTAGTGTAACTAGTATAGATTAGGTCATATATTATAATTGTTGCATCTTATTTTGGGTTTTTGTATTATTTGTGCACCTGTCTAACCCTTAACGAGTGTAAAACACTCGTAATCTAGCCATCTGTCATTGATCTTGATTACTCCTTGTAGACCTAAAATTCCCAAGGTTCCATGCACCTATGCTAACTCGTTATATACATATGAATCTCAGAATAATAGATCCTAAGTGTATGAACAAGACCCAATCAAGTCTGTAGTTATCACATCGATACCAAGGCGGATAAACTCTGCACCGTGCACATGGGAAACATAGTATGTAAGGCCATGACTAACCCATGATGTCATTGACCTAAATTCATCCTTTTGTGGCTAGCTATCATATATATAAAGTTTCTAAGGGGGGATGATCAGTCTTCAACCCTCCTAGCACAGTGTTCATTGGGCCACCATATACCCTTCATAACATAATAATACTAGGTATCATTACATGTTGCCCTAAAATATAAAACCATACACTAGTAAAATCATGCAAATCAATCTTATGATATGATATAACCATGTAAAAGCAAACCTCACAAGGGTTTAGTATGAGGATTCCCCACTCCTCATCATTTCATAAATCACAAACTCTATTCAATTTCAAATACATTTTCATGTACAAATTTTCAAATTAATAAATAAATCAACATGGTATTCCAAAATGATAAGTTGCATGAAATATAAATATACTCACTATATAAATCAGAAATATCCAAAAATCTCAATTTTAACTATTTTTAAACATGATAGCATAGCCATCAATAGTTTTCATGTTTCAAAAAAAGCATATCAATGTTAAAACTACCTACCGCCTTAGCAAATTTCCACAAGTTCTACCTTTTACCTTTGGCAGAAGAATTAATTGCAATTTAATCAATTCGGGCCTAAAACTATGTAGCACATCCAACAACCATATTCCCACCTCAACACAGAATCACATCAGCATCTAAATCATGCTTAAATTTAGATAGTGTATAAAATTTGCTTTTAGCACTCTTTTCAGGTTTGCATTTACATCATAATTGGGGATCTCATATCTAAGCATTCATCTCTGTTAGTACACTTAGATTATTCATCTACACTTGATCTCATAGCTCAGACTATCCAAAATCATGGAACTGTTAGATTCATGATTTATCATTGATCAAAAATTAGAATTTCATGTTACTAATCATTTAGGCTACTAATTTGAATTATGTATGTAAGGATCATTAATATCTTTCATCACCATGCTAAAACCTTAGATCTTAGCCATTGATTCAATGATCAATAGTTTTGATTATCAATTTACAGTTTCATCTTACCAATCTAAGTAATTATAAGTTATTGTCTATGTGTGTCAATACTTGTCAAGGTCTAATCTATGTTTTTATTACTATCCAAAGTTAGTCACCCAATCATTTCATCATCCCATGGTCAAATCTTAGGAAGTTACATAAACTATCAAAATATTTTTTAAATAGAGAATTCTAATCAAAATTAGGCAATCAAATTCTATTTGGTTCAATGTAAACAACGCCAGACAGTAAATTTTTCACATACAATTGCAATATAACCATTAACTTCATCTTAATTTTTCATATCTACTAGATTAACAATCTAATTTGAACCTTTCATTGATTTCAAACAATTCAAGGGTTAAAGAATGCAATGGCAATGACTGATGATCGATCAAACATTGCTTTGTCAAAATTCCTATTGTAACTCATCAAACAACCCAGATCATTGGATTTATTTTTTTTTCTAAATCAAATTCCTTATTCAATCTGTTTTAACTTAAACCTAATTTAGTAATTTCCATCATTTGACCAAGGTTCCCCTATAGGTTACTTATTGATCTAGATTGTTAATTCCAATCAGTATGAATCTTAAAGATCAAATGGCTGATCAAACTTCTAGCAATTGATCAAAACTTTGATCAGCCTTATATCATTAAAATTTCTAGAATTGTAAACTTTGAATTCAAATTGTAGAAAGATGATGCAATTTAGGGTTTGGATCATTACTGTCAAAGCTTCAAATGGAGGATCAAAAATCAAGTAAGATTCTTAGAGTTTGCAACAATCTCTGTTTGTTAAGCAGGGATAAGATCAATGGTCTTGTGACGACCCAGGTTTTTGAAAACATGATTTGTAAAGTATTTTGAAAGGCAGGGCCCTTAAGAGTGTAAAATTTTTTCGCAAAACAAAGCAGCGGAAATTCTTTTCTTTAGAACTTGTTTTGAAAACCCAAGTCACCACTTCATACATAACATAAGTACAATTTGTGTACAAAATAAAATTCCATTGAAGGAATATACTTTTATTAAACTCCAGGATCCATCCAGTGGTTCACAAGATCTGACCAAATCTAGTACAATACTTGTCCAAATTACATAATCCAAAACTCAAGCTCACCATACAATAAAACTCTCAACAAATAAAAATACATGTCTTCAAGGGTATACCTTGAAGATTATTCTCTTCAAGTCTTCTATAGTCTTCAGCTCCTAAGACTCCTTCCCTGGATCTGAGATATTGCAACAAGTACAATATCTCAGCAAGCAATGCTTGGTAGGGGATTCAAGAAACATAATAATTGACAATGTAATTCCAATCCTTCATAATCTCATTATCCTCAAACATACTCTTTACTTTGTAAGTTATGTATATCTATATACATACATACCCTTCATGGGTAAACCAATTAAATTTGTGAAAATAGTCAAATATCATTCCCAATTAAGCTTATCAATTCTCTTCATTTTGAGAATTTAGTATTACAGCTAATCTCATACTGGGAATTTCCCTTCTTGGGAAACATTGGTAATATACAATTACCTAGCATTTCATTATGCTATAACATAAGGCATTTCACTATGCTAGTTCCCATATGCATCATAGTGCAAAATAATCGAAAGGTTGCTATGTTTAGCCTCGATCCGTACTAGCGCTTGGATAACTGCCCTGTTCACCACTGATACCACGGTGGAAAATATTATGTCACTGCCCGTATGGGGGGGCAAGACTTTCACAGTGGTGGCCTTCCCATAATTGCCACCACCCGACTTTTAGCCTCTCATTGGGCAAGGTATCATCATATCATCAAATTTCAAGGAGCGGGTGGCCAAACCCTCATAACTCCTCTAGCAATAGCATCCCCTAGGCTCATGCCTATTAAAACAAACTCACAAGCCTCCAAGCTTGTATGTAAAATAGATTTCATATATATCAGACCATACGTCTGTTTACTTAGGGCTGAAATATTTTCTAGTTCCCTATTCACTTATAGTTTAGTCCTTAACCATCTTATAGGTGTTTGGTTGGATCATAAGGTTTTCAAGAGATTTACTCCAAGTATTATCATTACTCTTGTCAACATAAGATCATGAGTACAATCATGAATATCTCATGTAAATGCATTCATCAAATCCTCCTACCTTTAAGGATTGATCTCTTTTCCCCAATCTTCCATGATCTTGACCGATGTATGTAATCTGTTCATCCATACATATTGTCAATATATAAATTATGAACAATCCTATTGATCACTAGATCTGATGTTTAGAATGATCTTTAGATCATTCATATCTAAGTATTTTTCTATCTCTAAGTCTTTGTATGTTCATCTCCTTGATCTTGATCTTTCATAGATCCTTTGATTGACAATCTACTCATGTTGATAAAGATCAAGGTCCTAGATCTTCTATCATCTAGTTCTTCTTTGATCTAAGTTTAGTTCTTGGATCATCCCTATGGAGGATGATCTTGATTTTCTTCCTTGAATCACCTTTGATCAAGGGTTTGGATTATCTAATCTAATGAACTATAACAAGTATACTACTAAACATACATACTAAGTACAATATAGTGTTCTTATTCTTATTGTTCTTGATCATCCAAGATTTAATAGATCTTGTTTGATCATCCTTATCTTACTTACTGTTTTTATTAGGGTTAGGTAATTTACTAACCTTTTATGCTCTTATGATTATTATTCAACCAGTTAATGTGCATGGTTGAAGGTAGCTTATTCAAGCCTAAATCTAGACTGCTCTTATTTCCAATTGGCTAAGGCTTACTAGTTGAATGGGTGAACACAAAGTGATTACTTCAATCCTCATGTAAGGAGGCGTTTAGACCTCACAAACGTCAACAGAAGGTAGGGGAAGAGCGAGGCTCTATTAGATAACCCCCTTAACCACTATGTTCATCATTCACTAGAATGATCATAGCTCAACCTTTCATAAGGTTCCTATAAGCATGTTTACCCTAAGTACTCTTTCTAATGGATTTTAATTAAGTCCATGAATATTTATAATGTCATTCATGAGGTTTATTATTCTTTTCCTAATTTGGGCTAAGGATTTGATAATCTTTATATTGTCCTACTAACTATAGCCCTTACTAATTAAGTCCAAAGTACTTCATTCTTATTTGTGTCATGAAACTCTACTTTCTCATTAGAATACATTTTTGATGTTTTATGCTCTTTATCTCATAACAAGTAAATCTACTACTAACATTCAACCATAAATGAATTATAAATTTAAAGCATAAAACTACCTAATTTAACATTCAATGAAAATGAGGCAAGGTACTTAAATTAAATCTAGCACCTTACGATAAGAATGAACACATATCATACTAAACTCTAAATGTTATACTAGCATGCTTTATAACATAATAATATAAAATGAAACTAATTATATTTACATTTTTAGAAACCTTTACTTATGATCCAACCATTTGATCTTAGATCTTTTCCTTTGATTAAGGACTTTAGTTATATTTAGAGAATTTTCTCTACTTAAGGTCAAAAGATCACATTGATCTATTTTTATCATAATCCATCCATGATTTCCTTGGATTTCATCATATAAACATTTATTCTTTCCATCCCAAGGATCTGATCACACTTGATCTCATTGATCAAGTGGGTCCCTTTGTATTTTTTTTTTTTGGGTTTTTCTACCATAAAGGGTAGATCCCTTATTTTATCCAAGATCTGTCCAAATTAACCATAGATATTACTTTATTACATTATTATATCATCGTTAAAATAAATTTCCAAGATCTGATCACCTCAGATCTTGAAGATCTTAGAAATTGGACACTTATTTCCAAAATACAGAAAAATACAGAAATAAGTTTTAGAAATATTATGAATTCATTAGAAACTAGACATTACAAGCTTTCCTTAGCTTCTTTCTGATCTCAATTTGGAGTTCATATGACTCCACAATCTTAAATTGAAGTTTTCAGCCGTTCCTAGGGTCCAGATTTGATCTAGGCCCACCAGAATTAATCTCTCTCAATTGAGAGTCCAAAACTGCTCAGATCTTTCTGAAACTTCTACCCTAGGGATTTTGGACCATTCTGGATTGATTGGTGGAGTCAGATTTTTCATCTGAGTACTCCATCATCATGAATTAAGGCTTCTGTTGTTTACTTTATTTTTACCTTTTTATTACCAAAATTAATTACAGTAAAATAAAAATTACATAAAAAAATACTAAAAATATATGAAAAGTATTTCCACTTACTTGATTGGAGAGAAAACCTCATTTATATGGCCAATTTTAAAAAAATACCTTGTTGATGAAGATATAGCCTAAAATCCACCTTTCTTGCAAATACCGTTGTTTAAACCGTTGGATCTTGAAATTTCTTTGGGAGTTTTGTAGAATAGATGTGTTGGGATGTTTTGGACGGTGGAATTGATCAATTTAGATCTAGAACAGAGTGCCTAATTGAATTTAGGTCTCTTGTTCTAATCTAAAAAGAAAAACAAGTTGGAAAGAGATCTAACTCTTGGAAATTTTGGGGTTTTGGAGAGGGATTCTAGATCTAATTTTTCAAGGACATTGAAGATAATTTCGTGGAGATTTTATGAGGATTTTTGGAAGATTTTTGGGGTTGTATTTATAGGCATTTTGGGTCTTTTTCCATGATTATAATATGTTATTTTTTTAATATAAAATGGCATGAAAGTCTTCAATGCTCCCATGCCTAACTTTTCTTCCCCATGACTAGCTGATCTTTTTTGACCCATGTTTCACATGGGCTGCTGATCAAATTGGTTGTTGGGGACGTGGTGGTCCCCATGTGGGCCCCACATGGTGTAAAAAGTCCATTTTGCCCTTTATGCATAAAACTTTGGGTTTTATTCCCATGATCTCGGATTTGAGTGTACTTAGTGGCGTTGGATTCGTATTTCTCAGTACATTCTAAATTTTGATGTTTCATATTTTTATTTTTGGAATATTTTGATTTTTGGGTAAAATTACTATTTTACCCCTTTTGTCCAAAAAATGAAAAACTTAAGGATTTCTCATCCGAATTCGAAATTTGTGGTGCTTACAATCATTTTGAAGGGTTTGCTAATTTTAATTTCCTTTTTACATGTCTTATGATTTGATTATACTTTTATAAAAAGTATATTTTAAATAACCCTAATATTTCAGCCCGAAATATCTAAAACTCAAACTTTATTGATTTTTCTCAATCAATTTACAAAAATTGGGGTTATTACAGGTCTGATTGAGTTTTAACATTGGATGGGGTTTTACCTTACCAAAAATCCTAGATATACTAACATTCATCAAATGTCAAGAGGAAATGGGAGAATATATGTGAGCGCTTACCTCTGCGGTGTTTCCAAACCCCAATCATCATCCGTGAGGAATTATGTGTCAATTTTTTCTTGCAATAGTTTACGCACACACTATCCCTCTTCAACCATGCATCATTCTTCCTTCAAACATGGTGGAACCAAAAGGATTTGGATCATGCCCTTGAGCTAAGGTAGGTGAATGGCTAGGATCAACAAATTTAAGCCGATATCATCGTCAACAAGCTCAATATTTTTTGGTAACCCAAAAACCCTCAAATCCATTTCCCTATCTAGCATGGTTTGGTTTTCCGACATGCGACTTCCTTTCCTTCTCTCTTTCCTTTCCTTTTCTACCTCTTATTCTCCCTGTTTTTCTTTACCTTCTTCCTCCTGCTCCCCTTTCTCTCACATTGTGTTTTCCTTTGCGTGTGTGTGTCAAGTTAGACAATAGACTTACTATCTGTTTTTGTTCTCACTTAAGTTGGAGGGGGTGCCAATATTGTGTGTTGGGTTCAGGAATAGACCTACAGCATGTTTTTATTCTCACTTAAGTGGGAGAGAGTGCCAATATCAATTCAGCTTCCTCCGTAAGTAAATATCTATTTTTTCTTTAACTAAAAGTCCTCCATATTCATTGATCCATAACTTCTCCTTCTTATCTCTGATTTTAATGTTCTTTATGTCATTAGATTCATTTTTCCAAGTGTAAACGAAGTTTCAAGGTTTTGGGGCTCAGTTAGGTGCTTTCGAAAGGTCAATTCTATGGAACCTAAACATGAAAATTTTTCAATTTGCATTTATTAGAATTAATTCATAATCATTTGAAATGAAATTTAAAAATTAGGGTTATTATATTCTTTACCCCTTACAGAAATTTCGCCCTCAAAATTCTTTTCAAGTTATGTTTCGACAATATTAGAAAGATCCTCATCTCATCATGTATTTCAATTTCCATATGGTCACTTTAATTAAATTATTCCTAAAACGAAGGTTCAATAAAAAAAAGGCATCTTTGTTCTTTCATTCCCTTCTGAATCTCACAACTCTTTAATTAATAAAATCCTCAAAATATCCCAATTTCAACTTTAAACTCTAAACACTTATGTCGCTTAATAGCATAGTTTTTTTTTCTCTAGTTTTAGAATTAAATAGTCACATTCATTGTGTGCTCTAATACTCAATAATTAGAAACATAAAATAATAGTAAAATGTAGAGGCAATCAATTAGCATCTCAAAATAGCAAATCCATACCCAAATATCTCAAAGCATCGAGCTCATAAAATAGGCATACCTTTGCCAAATCAGCTCTAATCATATCAGCTCATGAAGGAGGCATTTCTATGTCAATCATCTCATCTCACACCACAACTATATTGTGAGCACCTAGAAGCCTGCCACCCAAAAGTATGCCACCTAGAAGCTTGCCAATGCCACTTGCACCCTCCCTCATTAATTACTTACAATATAAGTCATGAGCCATATTTCAATTACATGTAAGGAAGTAATCTTGCATTAAAATATGAATCATCGACATATCTCAAATCCAATGAGAATTCACATCTAGGTATTGCATATTTATATTATTGGTATGATAATTCTCCTCATGCTTTTTCAACAATCTTGACCTGTAAGTACTAACTCTCTTGTCCTACATGGCACACCTCCGACGCTCATATCAGAAACATCATAATAAGTTATCTACCCATCATTGCTTAAAGGTTGTGTCATAATAGGTACGAAGGTGAATCTCCCCTTTAGTTCTTGAAGACTCGCCTTGCAAGCATCGCTCTTCGTATGCCTCCTCGTTAATGAGATCAGGGTAATGCAAACTCTAAGAACCATAAAATAAATACACAATGATAGTGACATTGATCTGTCCCTCATGAAGAAGACTGGTGTTCCTAAGAGGGTCCACTAGGTTTCATGAAATCCCTATCCAATAATTCATATAGCTAGCTCTTGATCTTTCTTAGCATGGTTGGAGTCATTCAATATGGTGCCTTAAATTTTGGAATTATGCTCAGCACTAACTCAATTATAACATCGGTCTCTCTCTCTATAACAGTACTCTAGAAAGCTTCTTTTTAGAAATGTCTCTGAATTCTTGAACCATATTTATCTTCTCAATCCATGGCTTCTCAACCTCTACCATAATCACACTTACTAAGGAAACATGAAATTCCTTACATAAGTGTTGTGATGTCTTTATAGCAGGATTAACATGATACTCTTTCTACTTCAAATGAGATCACTAGTTGTAGTGATGCACCAAAAATAATCTACCTATGATAGTTCACTGTTGCTAGTGCTACCAACCATTCCATTTTCAAAATAACATCAAAATCATCTATATCAAGGAGGATAAGATTGGAATCCATTCCTTCACCCACAATAATAAAATGCATATCCTAAAGAAACTCTTCAGTTGAAATCACTTTAACTACTAGTGTCATCACATCCAACTCAAAACTCAAGGCATGTATAGTGAGTCCACATAAGATGTTAGAATAATGAATATGAATGAGTGTGTGGAACCTAGGTCCAACAAAACTCTAGCATACATATCTATAACCTTAAGTGTACTTCCACACCCATATTTGAAGTTTGCGCCTAACCCAATGTAATGGTGAACACTTGCCCTTGGTTATGTGGAACTACATTTGTTTGGCCTTCCACATCTAGTAGATTGTTGCTAACTATTGATTTTCTGTGACCCTATTGAGGAGAATGGCTTCTTGCCCTCACTAAATTGTTCAATGCCACTACTACACTTACCATCCTTTCTCTCAACTCAACTCAGGAGAAGGTCTTATTTAGGAATTGATGTTATCTCTACTACTCAAGCCCTTGTGGTTGATCACATCAACAATACTCTATTCACTCAACTCAAGGCTCAATTTGCGTATGTAATGCTTCCCACGCTTTTACATTAGTGGTAATTAAACCTATATATTTACACATCATCATCATCTTCATCAAATTTCATTTCACTCATGATTTATCTCATGCTCACATTCACCAGAAGCCATTATGACATTAGTAATGTATGTTTCAAATTCTAAACAACTACTTCATATCAGATTAATATTTTAAAATTATCCTCTTCTTGATCATTGTAGATAACATAAAATCCTTCTTATAAAATCTTTCTTCTTTATAATATTTAATTAATCTCTCTACATCCACACTTTTGGTCTATAAGTCAAATACTTCTAGATAAAAAAATATTAGAATTTTCTAATACAACATCTTTACAAATCTTTTCATTATGATTTGAATATATTTATTGTTTCTCATGTTTTAATTCTCTATCTACTTATCCTCATTGTTATTTCTAAACTATTTTATAAAATAGTTGTTATATACTCAAATGAGATTCACATTCAAATTTGAGCTAAAATTCCTAAAAAGGCCAAGAAACATCTTCTTTCAATGATAATAGGCATCTGTTAGGGTATTTTGATACTTATAAAGACTCATAATAATATATCATGTTCTATGGATTATGATCTCATCAAATAATTCTCTACTTCAAAATTCATTCACAATCATGTCTACAATTTATGCTCAAATTATCATCATAAATCAAACATCCTCATCTAGATTAGCATTAGAACCTTCTAGTTTCCATACTTTTATCAGGTTTTCATTAGGATTATCTACATGTTCATACCCATGTCAAAATTCTCTTATCCATATAATAGTTCATTCACTATGTTCATGTTCAGATCCTTCCCCATTATCCTCATTAAGTTTCCCTTGATTGATTTATTCCATGATCATATTGACCAAAAGTTATCTATAACTCTGGCAACTCACTCCAGTAAAATTAATCCTTCAAGAATAACTATTACCCTCTCCCTAGTTATTGAAAATTGCATCATCACCACTTTCATTGTTCAATGTCTATCAATTATAATTATCTTCATCTTATGTTATTCTCCCAATATAATCCTTTCTCCTTATGCACATCAATCACTTTCACTCTTTACTTGACTCACTACATGTAATAAATGCTTTTGATATAAAGTCAAATAAACAAAAATATCAATCACTTTCATATAGCATAACATCCAAATAAACATCTTTATGTTTCCTTCCAATATCAAAAGAAATCATTTGAACTTATTAATTAAATTTCCTATATTCATGTTTCAATTCTCCATTTGTCTCCTAATTCTTATTGCTATTTAATAATTATTCATAAATTAGTTGTTATATCTTGCAAATGTTATTCACATCTAATTCATAATTAGAACCCTCAAGGATCATTAAATTGGCATTCGCTTCTCAATGATGACTCGCAGTCATTATCATTGTACATATAAGGACTAGCTTGTTCTCACCTCATACATCAACAAATTCATCTAAGTTAAAGTTTCATTCTATCATATTTTCATTGATTTTCATAATACTATAATAAATACATGCATGCATGCATGCATATATACATACATACATACATATATATATATATATATATATATTTCCAACGAACTTGTCCACTACATGTACAGCCTAATGCTATAATTCTCTTAACTTTCCCAAAACCTCTTCGATTATGACTATTTTCTAATCTCTTTTTCATTATAATCATAATATTATTGCATAATAGTTATCATAATCTTTGAAGGTTTATTAAACCACGAAGGTTAAAACTTGATTCCTTAGAAGGTTGCCCATGTGCATAGACCTATCATCTGACAAAGTTTTCATTTGGATATATTAATTTTATACTCTAATGCTCTTATTCCTTACTCTAAGAACTACACTAATTTTGCAAGAGTACTCTTACTTACACCAAGACTAAAAATCTATTGTTTTCTTAGAACATACCAACTCTCTTAAGTGGCATCACTTTCCACATACATCAACATTGCTTACATAAGTCATCTCTGTAACTCATACCATATCAACTGACATTCATTAATTAACTTTATATTACTTTGGACTAGCTATGAAAGGATTGATTGGGCTTTGATACCAAAATCTGTGACACCCCAAGTTTTCAAAACACTTTTTGTTATAAAGCTATTTCAAAATTCGAGATATCCCTTGTTTTAAATTAATTTTTAAAAAAATAGTGGAATGTTTTTTAAAGGTTTCTTGAAAATCCTAGGTGCCATTTGTTCACAAAATAAAAGGATTTTATGATGAAATGAGTGTGACGACCCAGGTTTTCCCATGCATTTTTAAATGCAATATCTAATTCCTAAGGTGGGATGCATCCCCATTTGAAAACCATTTTATAAAAACCCATGCAATGCAGCGGAAAATCTTTAGTTTTAAAACTCATTTTGAAAACCCCGAGTGTCATTTGCTTTCACAACAATCAAAGTAGTTTTTGAAAAACTTCAGAAATCATAAATGTTTTTCCCCCAGGTCTATCCAGTCATAGCTCACAACCCAACTATAATGAAATACAAATACATGTCTAAAGGGTAGAGTGTTTACTTACATGTATGATTGTCTCCTTTTGATTTTTCTTGCTCGTAGCACTAACATAGGCGTCTTCTACTCGTGAATGGAACTATCCTGAAAAATGTTAAGGATAGGGTGAGTATATACTATACTCAGTAGGAGTCTATCACTACTAGTTTTACACTCCATGCTATGTTTGAAATCATATGCCCTTTCAAAACATGTGCATGTTTGAACACGCATGTTCAATATCGAGATTAAAAACCATTGTTGAATTGGAATACTGATAACTTAAAGAAATCACATAATCCAAGTCGAAAGTATCATATATATCATAAACATAATGATATGCATAAGATGCTCCACTGAATCCAACTCATGGATATATGGTATGGTCGACCAACCTCATGTCATGTCACATACAATGCAAGTAAATCCTCAAACCATAGGGCCCAACTATGCCCACAACCTCACCGCCGTGTGGTCCCCGGGTACCTAAGGACACTCAGTCATAGCCTCCACGGGGCATATGACCCATCAACCCAGTGCTGTGACACCAGTGGTAGCCCCCTGCACCACATGCAGTCAACATAGGGACATTGCCCTTTTTGGGGGTGGTACCCATTCCACCTAATAGTGGTAGAGGCTGGAGGCCAACCTAGACCTCTCGGCATAGCTCCCACAAGCTTATTAGCCCAAATCATATAAGATCAAACAAGCAAAAACCTCTTTTTCAAAACCTGTCCTCTTCGAGTCCCTCACAACTGCCTACCCAATGTCTTTTGGGCATTCCAGCATCTTTTGGTAACCCTCAAGGACATGCAATTTTTCAATAACTCAATGCTCACAAATCATGCAATATATGCAATTGTTTGCAAAACATGTCTATACATAATGTATTTGTCATATGCATGCTGAATTCGTTTATAAGATTAAGTCATGCTAAACAAGTCATATAACTTATACTGAAAACATGCAGTCTCAAAACAATCATGGCTCTTTTTAAAAGTCTAGTAGAGCACCTACCTCAAAGTCTCCTGGAGTCGCATCCTTTATCACTTCAACCCGTCCCTGGGTCTCATTTATAAACTCCTGGGTATGAATGGATATAAGGAGTCCTTATTAATTTCATTCTATTTAGACATTATATCGCTAGATCTGCCTTTTAGGGTCCATGGTCCTTGCCTAATTTATTGTCAAGCTAGATCCTATGATATGGATCTAGTATTCAATAGTTAAACTTTGTAAATTGTCCTCTGATCCTAACTTTAAAGTCTCATTGGGTCCTCGTGTCCCAGTTCCCAGGACACCCGTGCATCTTGGTTGAACCGAGACCGCCTCACGTGCGTGCGTGCCCAAAGGCTGTGCCAGGGACCACGTTTTGCACGCGTACATGCATGCTTAAGTGATGCGTTGTGACATGCGTTGTGACGTGCATCATTGCACGGATGCACCTTTGGTGTAGTATGGCGCGTCTCAGCTCCCAGGGCACCCGGTGCATCTTGGTTGAGCCAGGACCCGTGCCCCTTGTCGCGTGAGCACCCAAAGGCAGCACCTGGGACAGTGTACACACTATCGTACGCCTGGAACCCATCCCTAGTGTGGCGACCTAGGTTTTTATAACACATTTTATAATACATTTTGTAAAGATAGGGCCCTTAGAGTAAAAATTTTTCGCAAACCAAAGCAGCGGAAATGGTCAAGTTGAGAATTGAGAACAACCCTAAGTGAATAGGAAAGTAGAAAATATTCCAGTCCTAGATAAACAGACAAATAGTCTGATATGTATAAGTATTATTTTACATACAAGCTTGGAGGCTTGGGGTTTTGTTTTAAACAGGCATAAGCCTGGGGATGCTATGCTAGGAGAGTTAAGAGGGTTTGGCCACCCACTCTCTGAAACTTGATGATATTGAATACCAAGCCTAAGAAAGGCTAAAAGTCGGGTGGGGCAATTATGGGAAGGCCACCACTGTGACAGCCATGGTCCTCCCATATGGACATGGATATTGTAATTTCCACGAGAATGGTATAAGTGGATTATTGAACAGTTATCCGGAGGCACACAGTACGGATCGGGACTGCAAGCATAGTAGTCCTTGATTATTTTGCACTATGATGCATATGAAATTGGCATAGTGAAATGCCTTAAGGGATGACATGATGAAATGTCAGGTAATTGTATATTACCAATATTTTTTTTCCCAAGAAGGGAAATTCCTGTATAGTAACTAGCTGAAATACAAATCTCTTATAATGAAAAGAGTTGATCGGCTTTGTATAGAAATGATGCTTGATTATTTTTACATTTTTAATGGATTTGTCCTTATACAATATGTATGTATAAAGGTGAACACAAATGACAAGGAAATGAGATGTCCTTATAATTAATAGTTATTAATGAATGTGTTTATGATAGAACGAATTATGGGATACTTGAATATTGAGATTATAATTGTCCAATCACTTACATTCTTATCCCCTACCAAGCATAGCTTGCCGAGATATTGTAAATGTTCGAATGTTTACAATATCTCGGTCTGAAAGAAGGAGACTTAGGAGCTCAAGACTTGAAGAACAATTGAAGAATAAGTAATCGGTGGTATATCCCTCGAAACATTGTATTAGAACATGTATTGAATTTTGAACTTTGTAATTTGGATTGTATATTTGGACAAGTATTGTAAGGATACAATGGGCTGTGTCTTGTGAACCCTGGATGGATCCTGAAGTTTAATAAAAGTATATTCCTTCAATGGAATTTTATCTTATACAAAATTCTACTTATGTTATGTATGAAGTGGTGACTTAGGTTTTACAAAACAAATTCGAAAGAAAAGAATTTCCGCTGCTTTGGTTTGCGAAAAATTTTTACTCTAAGGGCCCTATCTTTACAAAATGTATTATAAAATGTGTTATAAAAACCTAGGTCGCCACAGTTGGTATCAAAGCATTCATGCAGTCACAGTACAATCCCAATATATCAAAGGGAGAATTTATAAGTATGAGGAATACTTATAGATATTTTGGTTTATGAGCAGATGCCGCCCAAGAGAGTTACAAGGCAGACAGCTCAAGGTACTTCAGAAAACAATAGGGAGGAATTATCAATGAGCAATATGGAAGAAATGGTAACAAGAGTATTGAGGAACCTTATTCCTAATATTCAACTGCCCCAAAGTTCATCACCTCCAGTTGAAGTTCCTAGTATACAGGCACAAGCTCAGCCTGAAGTTAGACCTCATACACCAACACGAGAGATTCCTACACTGGGTAGGCCAATCTTCCCTTGTACCAAGTGAGGAAGTTCGCAATTCTCCATTAGCACCAGAAAAGATTGACCAAATGTTGCAAAGATTTCAGAAGATGGTGGTTGGATATAATGGCAAGGGTGAAGCGAAAAAGACGGAGGAATGGATCTCGAAGTAGAAAGAACATTTGATGCATTACGTACTCCTCCCGAATTGAAGGTCAAATTTGCTACATACCTATTAAAACAAGATGCTGCTGGTGGAGATCAGCCAACAACACCTTCTTCTCAAATTCTAATGAGACTACTTGGGAGGAATTCAAAGAAGTTTTTAATACTAAGTATTTCTCTACCCATGTAAAATCAAGGAAGGAGAAAGAATTCTTAGAACTTAAACAAGGGAACCTATCAGTGGTGGAGTATGATAATAAGTTCACCCAATTAAAGAGATTTGCTACACATATGTGTGATACCGAAAGGCACACTTTGTGGATAGATTTATGGAGGGACTACAGCCGGCCTTGAAGGTGAAAGTGATGGGTACTAAACCCACCACCATTGCCGATTGTGTAGAAATGGCTTCCAGGTTTGAAGATGAATTCAAGAAGACTCAAACCATTAAGTTTGGAGGAGGAAACTACAACCAAAGGCCTTTTCAGAAGGGCAAGAGACCTTTCAACAATTTCAAAACCACCAGAAATCAAGGGAATCACATAAAAAGAAGGCCTTGTCCGAAATGTAGAAGATTCCATCCTCGGAAATATGTGTCCCACTCCGATACAACAACGACCTCCGATCAGATGTTTTAATTGTGGAGAATTCGGGCATATCTCTGCAAACTGCAACAAACCATTAGCTATTAAGGAGGCAAAACTAGACAATATTCCTCGTCACCAAGGAAGGATATTCGCTATCACTGATGGCAGGGCTGGGACCGTCTAATGCGGTAATTGAAGGTACATTACTTGTATCGACAACCATGCCAAAGTATTGTTTGATTCTCGGATCTACGCATTCCTTTATATCTTGCGTATTTGCATCTAGTATACAATTGCCAAGGAAAAACTTGGGATTCAATCTAGATGTAACAACTCCGATGGGTAAAACGGTTAAATTACAAGAATACCTTCATAATGTACCAATAGAAGCGGGAAAAAGAAGAGATGTAGACCTCATTTCTTGAACATGGTGGACTTTGATATCATACTGGGTATGGACTGGTTAGCAAAATATTGGGTAATTATGGATTGTCACAAAAAGAAAATCACATTTAGCATACCTGGTGAGGAAGTAGCAGTACTATATGGGAAACAACATGACTTAGACAAATCCATTATTTCAGCTATGAAGACTGTCAAACACATGTCAAAGGGTGTCGGGCATTTTTAGCAACGAGCTTGTTGCTTTGGATGTGGCTTGACCCAAGATAATGTAAATTGACATAGTCAGAGAATTCCCAGACGTCTTTCCAGAAGAACTTCCAGGAGTACCCCCACGTAGAGAAATTGAGTTTACCATTGAAGTAATTCCTGGTACATACATGTCAATACTTCAAAACATAATTTAGAATTTTTAATTACTAATGCATTCTCCACTCCCACTACAATCTCCACTACTATCTCCACTACCAGCAATAATGCATTGAGAAATTATTGGTGCTTCTAGAAACTTGGCCCACTTTGTGGGCCCCACTTTTATGTGAAAAGACCTTTTTGCCCTTTTTAACTCTAAAATTGGAGAATAATAGGCAATATTTGTCCGAACTCAGAATCGAGCGTACTTAGTGGCGTTGGAATCGTATTTCTAAGTACTTCATGAATATTGAGGTCTTATTTCTTGGATATGGGATATGGGTAAAATTACCATTTTACCCCCAAATGGAAAAATTAAGGAATTTTCATTTTAACTCAGAATTGAACGTACTTAATGTTGTTACGATCAGTTTTCCAAGTACATCCATAATTTCTATTTTTTAATTTATAATATAATCTCTATAAAAAGAGAATTTTCAATAACCTAATATTCCAGCCCAGAATTTCTAAAAATTCAAACTTTATTAATTTTCCTTAATAATTTACAAAAATTCGGGGTCATTACACCTAGGACCTTGTCCTAGGTGCACATGGAGCATGGCGTCCCCGGGACGCTTTGTTCGTGCCGAGCCGGTTGGGACCGGCTGGGTCATTTTTCGGCCAAGGAATCTGGCTGGAAATTGGCTAAAAATCGCTAGATCCAGCATGGATCTAGCCTGAAAGGTGGAAGAACCCAAGAGAGAGGGAAGAACAGGCTTACCTGGGCAGCTTGGGGATGCCCTTTTTCCCAGTGGTGCGTTTCCCTCTGCCGGAACTCTATGTTGTTCGGAACCCACGAAGAAGGGGAAAACCCCAATGCCAGACCGGAAAGGAGAAGAGGGGAAATGGGGAGATGGCAATGGCTGACCTGACTCGGGCCTAGCCATTACCGGAAAATGCAGGGATGACTGGTTTGAGACGGATTTCCAAATTTGCCAGAAACCCTAGTCCCAAAATCGCCGGAAAACTTGTGTTTTGGGGAGGGGGAAGATGGGGTATTTATAACCTTGCTATGGCGGTGGCAAAAACCTCTGGAAACGGGGTTTTTGGAGAGGTCTAGAGGAGGAAGACGACAGGGGGTGTCGTTATCAAAACGGCCCCTGTGTTTTTCGTTCCTTTTCGTTTTCTGTTTAATTTACAAAAATACCCCTAATTTTAAACAGCCGTAACTTCTTCATATGAACTCTGTTTTTGGCATTCTTTGAGGCGTTGGATTCCATTTTTCGAGTAGAATATAATGGTACCAAGTTTCCTCACAAATTCCTCTATTTACTATTTTAAATAAGGTAAAACATTCAGCACAGTTCATTTCTTATAGAATGTCCAAAATAGTGTAAATTGCTCGGGCGTTACATTATTACCCCCTTAAAAGAATTTCGTCCTCGAAATTCCATAAATTATCATTTTTAAGGTATTTTGTCTCTTAGATAACTTCTTGGTGAATGCATTCTCCCCTTAAGGATCAAATCTAGGCTCAGTCCTCAATTTATCATTTTTATTGTTCCTTCTACAAGGCCTTACCTATAAGGGTCGCTTTCACTGTGTACTCTGATGCATACTTCCATACGTGCCAGTTTAATAATACCGGTTTCTGCCTGTAATTCATCTATCTCGAAATTCTTAGATGCCTATACTTTTCTCATCATGTATAGGATAGTCTCCTCGTAGGATCATGCTTCTTTATTCATGCATCAATTTCTCCATACTTCTTTGAGATCATATGATCTTATTTCTCCTATTTCATTTTGAATATCATAGGATAATCTCTTTTTCTTCTTGTATTTCATCTAGCGATCTCTTCAACATCCACATCTCCTTCTAATGGTTGGTTATATGTCATTAGTAAGAGTCCAAAAACCATTACCTTCTTTCTATTGTGTCTAACTTTTCTTCTTATGTTTTATTATTATCCCCAAGATACTTCAATAGCTAACATGGTATCATGTGCTCTATAGCCAAACCCTTGATTAACTTTGAATTTCAACTATCTATCATTTTCCATATGTGACTTGATTTCCTTGACCAAGGTTACATTCAAAATAAGATCATGAAAGCCAATTAGTAGCATCTTCCATCGAGGACCTTATCATATACTGAAAGTAAAATGTCCTAACTCCATATCCAGTTTCATAATTATTGAATTCATTAAACGCTTTTCTCATGTCAAACGTTACTGGTCGATTTTTCATTATAGGTCAAATGTTCTTGTCAAGAGGCCTTATCTCACTATTCACATCAATTTGTCATTAGGATTTTCAATAATGTTCCTATTTATGCAAAGCAAAAAGTCTCTTATTCACCGCCGAGTATCCTTACTAGGTCATGGTTGAATCCTTTGTCATCATCCTCTTTGTCCTTTCCTTGCTTGATGGTTTCCTTTGTAACTTTTCAGTCCAAAAGTTCTATACTCAATCCAGTAGGGTTAGTCCTTAGGAAAATCCTTCAATTGATTTTTCGTAGTTGGTATATGCTCATAACAACTAACTATTTGTCTAAAAGCAACATAACATTAAATCTTCTCCTTATAGTGTGCTAGCCATCTCACCTTTTCTCCTTCCATCCCCTATGTCAATATATTGTGCAATCTTTTATCAAGGCTTTATCATCAACCATGCAGTCTGTATCGTTAGGAGCTATCCTCATAAGTAGTGATTTTCTCAATTCCTCAAATTTTATCCTTCAAGTGCCTCCTCATACTTAGCTTATAACAATAATTCTCATTCAATAGTGATTATATCAAATTGTGTTGATGTTGTTAAATCAACAAGTTTAACAACACTCAGGTAAGCATAGAACATTTTTGTAGACATATAGAAAGACTTTATTTGATTACCTATTGATCTCTTTCCAGATATATCTATGTCATAAGCTCCAGGGTCTCTAAAATGATCGATACTTATCTACCTTGCTTTCAATCCAAGTCAGCAGTATTTTTTAGACCCAAAGTAATGTCTTCACCTTGTCATGGTAGCCATTAAGGTTTGAAAAAAAATCTTTCACATTGGTTTAGATCACTTCTTATTTTTGCTCCTATGTCAGTTGCAACTGTCCTCATCAACTGACCTCATACCCTCAATTGACTTAGTTTAATGAGTACTTCTTTCAAGGAAAACTCAAGTCTAAAGACGTATAACATCCCTCTAAGTATATAATTTCGACTACTAACTAATAGATACTAACATACTTGATTAATTAGGGTGGGATACCTTTATTTAGTCAACAGTACTCTAAAGGTAATGACTAAATAATGATCTTAAGATTTTTGGTCTTCCAATCTATGATAGTAAGACCTCGATTTGATCCTTGATGGTACCTTACTTGCTAAATGGACAAGTCACTGTCTTGGCTTAATTCCTTTTTCAATATACTTTATTGGCAAGGTGGGATATTACCAAATTTTCCTTTTTATGGACTATATCCATTGGTGTTTCCCATAAGCTTAATGGATCCGATAAGAATCTAATTGTAATAATTGATATCAAACCATTTGTAGAATTTAATTTGTAGTTGGTCACCATTTCTCTTTGGAAATTTCTTGTCGCATAATCTCCTGAAATTCGATACTCTACTCAAAATCTTAAACCCCCAATGCTTTTTCTCTTTTATACTCTTTTACAATAAGATCACCAACTCATCTAGTATTATTCCTTCATTTGTTTGGTCTACCTTCCTATAGGATTCAACATAAAAGAATTGTATGTATCTCCATAAAGTCATGATCTTTCTTCTTTTGAATATTCAATATTCATCAAATTCTTATAGTTACATCTCTATCTATTTCTCACTTTTCTTCAAAATCCTCATTTGGTCTACCTTGATCAATGTCTCTATATGCTTTGTTGCATATAATTGATACTTCATCATAAATTGAATGCTTCTCAGAAATTCTAAATTGTCTTAAGATCATTGAAATCCTCAATTGCCTATAGCCTCAATAAAATTCATACAATGTCTTAATAATGGCATTGACGTTTTGGTCATGCTATACTTTTCTTACAAGTTCATGTTAGGATCAATCTATTGTCAAAAATCTATCATCCCCAATATTATCGTCAAAAATCTTTTGATAACTCGGTCAAATTCATTTCCCTATCATATTCGTGTTATGTTTCTCTTCATCACATAATATGTCACTTGATTTGCTCCATAATACTCAAGTAGTTATTAGTCGATAGCACTTCACTCTTCATAAGACTCCAATTAAGATATCCAAAATTGAGCTAAGTCCTTCAAGATCCATACCTTTGTGACCTAGTTCGAGTCACATTCATCTCCTAATATTATCTTGCATTCTCATCCCTCTTAGATTATCATCAAAATCTTCTCAAAGTCTGTCTTTTACATTCTCTATCATACTCATATCATATAATAGCATACTCATATTCTGATATTCTTTAGAAGGGTAAGATAGCCATCTAGTTCTTCGATTTTCTCACCTTTGGTGAGATTACTCTATTACTGGTTAGAACTATCTACTAACAAGTTCACTAACATCTTCCTTTATCATCATCATAATATGATCCATATATGAGTTTTCATATTTGCACCACACAAAAATCCTTAATCCTTAAGTCGTCTTAGACTAGATTTTGGATAAGGGTTGCACTACCCTCTGCCTAATTATTTGTTAAATCAAGCTGTGTTTCATCTATTTATTTATGGTGAACTACCTTGTGCATTAATATTGTAATCCTCAAATAGAAGTAGTCATCTCTACTACTTCTTCTTGATTTTCTCTATTGTCCACGCCCCTTGGACATGCTAGACTAGCTGTGAAAGGATAAAACCTGAACTCTGATACCAACTCTTGACGACCCGGGGTTTTCCCATGCATTTTTAAATGCAATATCTAATTCCTAAGGCGTGATGCATCCCTATTTGAAAACCATTTTATAAAAACCCATGCAATGCAGTGAAAAATCTTTAGTTTTAAAACTCATTTTGAAAACCCCGAGTGTCATTTGCTTTCACAACAATCAAAGTAGTTTTTGAAAAACTTCAGAAATCATAAATGTTTTTCCCCCAGGTCTATCTAGTCACAACTCACATCCCAACTGTAATTAAATACAAATACATGTCCAAAGGGTAGAGTGTTTACTTACATGTATGATTGTCTCCTTTTGATTTTTCTTGCTCGTAGCACTAACATAGGGGACTTCTACTCGTGAATGGAACTATCCTGAAAAATGTTAAGGATAGGGTGAGTATATACTATACTCAGTAGGAGTCTATCACTACTAGTTTTACAGTGCATGCTATGTTTAAAATCATATGCTCTTTCAAAACATGTGCATGTTTGAACACTCATGTTCAATATCGAGATTAAAAACCATTGACGAATTGGAATACTAATGACTTAAAGAAATCACATAATCCAAGTCAAAAGTATCATATATATCATAAACATAATGATATGCATAAGATGCTCCACTGAATCCAACTCATGGATATATGGTATGGTCGACCAACCTCATGTCATGCCATATGCAATGCAAGTAAATCCTCAAACCATAGGGCCCAACTATGCCCACGACCTCGCCATCATGTGGTCCCCAGGTACCTGAGGACACTCGGTCATAGCCTCCACTGGGCATATGACACATCGACCCAGTGTCGTGACACCAGTGGTAGCCCCCTGTACCACATGCAGTCAACGAAGGGACATTGCCCTTTTTGGGCGTAGTACCCATTCCACCTAATAGTGGTAGAGGTTGGAGGCTTCCCAAGATAGCCGTGCATCCTGGTTCAACCACGACTGCCTCACGTGCGTGCGCGCTATGACACGCATCATTGCACGGACACACCTTTGGTGTAGTATGGCGTGTCTCAGCTCCCAGGGCACCCCATGCATCCTAGTCGAGCCAGGACCTGTGCCCCTTGTCGTGTGCGCACTAGAAGGCCGCACCTAGGACAGTGTACGCACTGTCGTACGCCTGGAACCCATCCCTTGGACCTTGTCCCAGGTGCACATGGAGCATGGCGTCCCTGGGACGCTTTGTTCATACAGAGCCGGTTGGGATCGGCTGGGTCATTTTTCGGCCAGGGAATCTGGCTGGAAACTGGCTAAAAATCGCTAGATCTAGCATGGATCTAGCCTGAAAGATGGAAGAACCCAAGAGAGAGGGAAGAACAAGCTTACCTGGGCAGCTTGGGGATGCCCTTTTTCCCGGTGGTGCGTTTCCCTCTGCCAGAACTCTATGTTGTCTGGAACCCATGAAGAAGGGGAAAACCCCAATGCTAGACCAGAAAGGAGAAGAGGGGAAATGGGGAGATGGCAATGGCCGGCATAACTCGGGCCTGGCCATTACTGGAAAAGTCAAGGACAACTGGTTTGAGATGGGTTTCCAATTTTTTCGGAAACCCCAGTCCCAAAATCGTTGGAAAACTTGTGTTTTGGGGAGGGGGAAGATGGGGTATTTATAACCTTGCTATGGCGGTGCTGCCAATGGCGGCACAATGGCGGTGCCGCCATTGGCGATGGCAGAAACCTCTGGAAATGGGGTTTCTGGAGAGGTCTAGAGGAGGAAGACGACAGGGGGTGTCGTTATCAAAACAGCCCCCTGCATTTTTCATTCTTTTTCGTTTTCTGTTTAATTTACAAAAATACCCCTAATCTTTAAACGGCCGTAACTTCTTCATACAAACTTCGTTTTTGGCGTTCTTTGAGGTGTTGGATTCCATTTTTTGAGTAGAATCTAATGGTACCAAGTTTCCTCACAAATTCCTTCATTTACTATTTTAAATAAGGTAAAACATTCAGCATAGTTCATTTCTTATAGAATGTCCAAAATGGCATAAATTGCTCGGGCGTTACAATGAGTGTCTCATTTCTACCAAAAATTCAACAGTTTTTTCTCTATTTTATGACATATGCACATTTGATGCAAGCATGCGAACACTTGATAAAATATGCAAATACTTTTTCATTGCTTTGAAAACAAATACATAAAACATATCACTTCCTAAAACCTCTAATCACAACCATATACAATGTATTCCTTTAAATACAAATGAATCCACAACATAAAAGTAAATATACATTCGTATTCTTCACTAAATTAGAAAGCTAATCTAAGGTACCAAGGCTCACAATCTAGATGTTGAAAATTCTCCATCATCTAAACTTTTGAATTCCACAGCTATTCTCATGTTCGACTTGTTCATCTTTCTATTCTAATTCTTCAAATTTGAAAAATTGTAAACTATTACAATGTCTCAGCAAGCTTGCGCTTGTCTATGTGGAATAAGTAGCTATTTTCTCATGCAGTTCATGATTTACATAATTCAAGGTATTTTGAATATTTATCACAACTAAATCGAACTCATAGTTTTTTCAAATAATTACTCATGCTAAAATTATGTTCTCAAATCATAGATCCATGAAATGGGTTTATCTATGGAATTCAATATAGTTGATGGATCATATGAATTTCATGATTTCTAAAGTTATCTTTGCCTTATATTTTTCCTAAGGATTTAAGCATTATAAACTTATATCCTTTCATAAGTATTTAAGTGTACTGACATCATTTACCATGAATAGACACATAAGAATTCAAAATTTATTCATGACAAATAGTTCTGCAAATTCATTCACCTTATATTATCATTCAAGATATGACTTTAAGTGTCTAAGCTATTTTTCATTCGATAGTTAAATCCACTTATGAAGAGTAGGATATCTAACATTCTCATTATCATTAGTAAAAGTAGTCATCAAACAGCTCTCTCTTCATGAACACAACGTATTTTCATATGCAAGTATGAATCAATATATAATCATGGAGAATCACTCCTAATGGTCAATTCATCTAACACATTAGTAAATCTAACCATGGTAAAACTATTAGTTTAGAAGAATTGATACATACTAAAATCCCGATGGTAAAATCATCAACTAAGTATATACGTCACAGCATAGTATCGGTAAAAGATAAAGTTAGTCAATAAGGTCAAAAAGCATACTATATGCTCGAAGTCTAATTATTAGCAAACTAGCATTCGAGAAATCTATAATCTGTCAAAACCAAAAGTTCATGATTTCAAAACCATAATGGATCAATTCATAGGATCAAATAGTTCTTTCTCCATCAAATTAAACAAAAGCTATAACTATGAAAATCAGTCACATACACATGAGGTGAAAATCCATGAGAAAAGACTGGTGATATCAAATCATCTGCAATGTATAAAAGAATTTGGTAAGTTTGTCAACCCAATGTGCTCAAAACAGATGAAGTAGAATGAAGGTGCATAGCCCTCAATCCAAAATGCACAAATCCATGCCCACATTGCCGTAGAAAACTGATTGCTCCAATCATAGTTTATACAGGTCTACCACCAGGAACCATTTGTGGTATATTGTTCTAACATAGGGACCATTAGTGACACATTTTCCTACCACCGAGACCATCAGTGGCATATCATCCTACCACCAGGGACCATCTGTGGCATATCATCCTACCACTGGGACCATCAGTGGCATAATGTCCTACCACCAAGGATCATCTATGGCATATCATCCTACCACCGGGACCACTAGTGGCATATTGTCCTACCACTAAGACCATTAGTGGCCAACTATACACCTTAGCATAGGGTCTCCAAGACTTACACCGCACATAACACGCCTACCCCCTGGTCTTATGCTACTCGTAGAGCACCTGTAGAGGGATCCAAGACTTAGGCTACTTTAGGATTGCCTGCCCAAAACATCAATGAATCCATATCCACCAAGACTTACAGCTAGTCATAGAGCACACACTAATGCATCAACATATCTATATCCATCAAGACTTATGGCCACTCAGAGAGTACATGTTAAAAACATTGATGAAATCATAACCATCAAGGCTTACAGTTTCTCATAGCTTGCCTAAACATCAAGAAATCTGCATCCATTGGGACTTACGAGTACTCGTCCAATGCCCTCCCAAATGATAAATCATACACATCACCAAAATCATTTCAAGAAAATAAAATCTCTATTAATAGTTTTATGAGAAGCCATTCAAATCTATTCATTTTCAATCCACATTCTCAACAAGGTCTAAAAATATATCTTCCTGAGCATTCAAAACATGCAGTCCTCATTCATATATTAGATCATACTTTATCAATTCCCAAAAGTAGGCATCCAATGCAATGATTATAAAATATAAATCTTTAAGCAATATCTTAAAAGCGCTTATCACTAAATGGACCATAGTTAAACATGTGATAAAACTTTCATCAGTAAACACATGTTACAACTTAAAGTCATGGCTTGTAAATATCTATTTCATGTCCATAGAATTTAGAATATTCTTTCCAAATTTAAATGTGAATCACTTCATCAGTCTCAAGTTGTTAAGTTACAAGTATGACACCTTCTAGCACATTTTCTTAGATTTTCCTATAATTCAAAACTTTGTAAGCTAATCTAAACTCTTTACTTTATTGGTGATAAGCTTACTGATATTTCCAACTATTTAGGCATTCCAAATATTATAGTATCGATTAACAAGTCCTTATGTCTTAGTGGCATGCATAAGATCAAACCTTGTTTAAGGTATTACAATGTCCACTAGAAGTATAAGTACAAAATCAAGGTAGGTAGTCCTACTCATTTGTATTAATGTCACAATTATGATAGAACAATTGTTTTAGGTTCATTTTACTTCTGTAACTAATCCAGATGTATATCATGTTACTATGCATTATCATCTCCTAATTGTGTGTGTGTGTGTGTGTGTGTATTGTAAGCTAATCTATTATAGTATCTATTAACAAGTCCTTATGTCTTAGTAGCATGCATAAGATCAAACCTTGTTTAAGGTATTACAATGTCCACTAGAAGTATAAGTACAAAATCAAGGTACGCAGTCCTACTCATTTGTATTAATGTCACAATTAGGATAGAACAATTGTTTTAGGTTCATTTCACTTCTATAACTAATCCAGGTGTATATCATGTTTCTAAGCATTATCATTGGCTAATTGTGTGTATATATATACACACACATTAAGTTCCAGTCAATGAGTACTGTTTTCATTCTTTTATTTGAGTGTTACAACTAGGGTAACAGTAACATTTTCTATTTAAATTAGCCATTCCATTTTTGATTTGATAATTTAAAAGGTGTCATAAAATAACTTCTAAAATTATCACTTGGTTCCATAATTTTAGTAATTGATGATGATACTTTGTAAATCACCATTGCATGCAATCATTCTTACAAAGACATGGAAATTATTAAAATTTCCAAAATAGCAATCTTAATACACCTACCTCATATGATGTTTATCCTCAATTCTCGTGTGTACCTCCTTTAGCTTGATGTATTGAATGACCAATTCATAGGCTTCATTGTCAATCCATAAATGGATGGCATTGATCATGTTTCTGCCTTTGATTAGTGTACTAGAAAAGAAAAGATATGTTGATCTGTAGCTCCAACCTTAGAACACTACATATCAAAAGGAGATGTAATGCTTAATCTCATGGATAACATATAGGAAGAATTAGTTTATTAGCTTTGTATTGCATTGCATGTTTACTGCTTTATGATGAAAGGCACACATTGATAGTAAGGGCTCCACAGAATCCCTCAGAAGATAAGGATTGTATTTCATCACCAAACCCTTGGCCCACCTAGGTAAGTAAATTAATACTTTTATGCTTGCCATCCCAACTAATAATCTTAATCTAAAATCAAGTAGCAAGAGACATAGGGTCTTGAGCTCATAGGACCCTTTTCCAAAGAGGTAATCTATTATCACTCCAATGGATCTTGACCTTTGTGGTTATAGTGGGTATCTAAAATCCAAGTGATTTTCCCACACTTTCTATTGATGGTTGTTGAGGTCTAAACACCTCCTTCCGTGAGAATTTTATTAACCACCTTCAATAGGACCTAATTAGTAAGCAATGGCCAAGTCTGGATTGAAGGAGGAACTTCTAGCTTTAGGTTAAAAGCTACAACCGCACAGATTAACAAAGATCATCAAATCAAGCTCACTCACATTGTGGATTGCTTGTTTGCATATCATATAGACTTAGGAGTGACATTTAGAGTTAGACCGCATCATTTAGATAGGTTTTAATTATAATGCATGCAAGGTCATCGACCTCAAAACATAGGATTAGTGCCATTTAATTCTGTGATGGACCACACACATAGCCAAGGGGTAAGAAACCAAGTTCCTAACCACATGGCTAAACCACCAGAAGAAGTTGAGTGCAATGCTATTAGATATTTCTACACACCTGTTGTATGCTTTAATATAACTCAAAAGTACACAAATCAATTGTAGCATTCTCACGCAAGCAAGGTCAATCCCACAAGGAATCTCATAGAAGTGTATGCTGGGTAGATTCTTATTTAAATTATTTAACCTTAGCTAAAGAGATGGAGATTATATTAAACTAGGAACAAGAATGGAGACATGCACTAAATTTGGAAACTTAATTAAGGAAACATGCAAAAAATAAAATAAGTAATAAAATTAAAATTTAACTTAATTAACAGCATTAAGATAAAGGAAACTACAATAAATTTAGAATGACCTACACTAAGCAACTTAACTTAAGAAACTATTAAAAATAGAAACTTTCCCAAATTAACATTTTCCTAATCTAAAACTTACTATAAATAGAAAATTTTAAAATTAACTAAGGAGACTTTCTAAAAGATAAATGAAGATGTAAACCATGAATTAACTACTACTAATGTAAATTTAAACAACAAAACAAGTTAAGATCTACCAAGAGTTTCACCTAAGAATCATGTGCATGACCCATGGTTGGTGCGCATGGTTCTAAGGACCAAAAGTAGTCATATTTGATGCTTTTACTTCAACTAATCATGGAATATAAATTATTTAATAAATATAAAACTCACTAAACTAAATGGGTTCCTAATTATTCCATTAAATGGGATGTTTAGATGGCTAGAACAAAGCATCAAAGTTAAGGAAGAAAATTCCAGCATTCATGTACTTAATAACAATCAATAAATCAAGCATAAATAAGCAATTGAATCAACATTTTTTATGCAAGATAATCATTCAGATATGAAGTACTATGATATTAGAAATAATTAGTAACAAATGTAATCAAATATTTCCTTAATCAGCACCAAATTCATTAGAAATTGGATGCATACTACATGAGCATAAAGCTGAAAAGTACATCCAATTCAAAAGCATAAAACTTGATCTAAACTTCCACTTCAACTAATTATAATGCTTTTAATCTCAATTAGAAAGCACTCCAAGTGAACTTAAGAAGTATTTTAAGAGAAATATGGATGAAAAGTTGAACTAACCAAGGGAAAAGAGCACACAAAAGTAGATGGATCTAAAGTTGAAAACATGTTAATCAAGGAAGGAAACTCAAATATCTAAGTTGGTTCTTCTCTTGGTTATCACTACCAAATAAGAATAGCTTACATTTTTTATGAATGAACAAGAAAATAATAGTTGGAATTCAAGGCAAAAGCAAGTTGTGACAACCCGGGTTTTTCAATACTTTTTTTTTTTTTTTTTATATAAAACTTTTCAAAAGGTGGGGCCCCAATTTTATAAAAACCAAAACAAGGAAAAATAATTTCAATCGGATTTCATTTTTTGAAAAATCCCGAGGTCAACCATTGACGTAAACAAGATTTTTTTTTTCTAAGTAAACATGTTTAAAATAGATTTACTATTCCAGGACTCATCCAGTCATTAGCCCCATTCCCATAACAGCATAATTAAGTCCAATAACATATATATGCATACACAGTCCATGTGAAACCAGAACATACCTCTCAATGAGACTTCTCGATCACTATTCTTCTAACTCCTCATATGTCCTGTCTTTTTTTAATATCTGAGGCATTGCAACAATAACGAAATGCCTCAATAAGCAATGCTTGGTAGGTACACAGACATTTAATGTATATCAATGGAACAAAATCGAATAATCATATTGTTACATTTAGTAGAGCAATTTTCTACAAGAATATAATTATTTCAAGAAATGCTAATAAAATCTCAAAGCATCACATATGATAAAACATGCATCTCATGGATTTAAAACATGATATGATCTCATGTAAATGACCATACAATAATAACAGGGTACCCCCAAGGTACGTGGGTCCCATGAGTGTCCCATACACGCGCATCACAGATCATGAGTACTCATTTCAAACCTCTAAGTGTCGTCACACCCAGGCATACCATCACATCTCCATGCTCATCATGCAAACACACAGAATAAGAGTATGGATCGTCATGTCATAGTGGCAACCCTCCAAGGTCTCAACCACTGCTGCTCCCCATCTAGACTATAACGGGAGACTTAACATGAGTATAAGGAATACTCACCCAAATATATTATTTTTACAGATTAGCCCAAAAAGGATTAGAAGAAACCCCAAGACATGTTGGTGTCACAATCAAGTGAAAAAAGAGAGAAGAAACACGTATGAATGTAAGTAGACTCTTTACCTTTTGGACATGTATCTGTAATTATTATAGTTGGACTGTGCGCTGTGACTGGATAGACCTAGGAAGACATTTATGGTTTTCTTTATTTTTCAAAATTTCCTTATTCATTTTGAAAGAAAATGACACCCGGGGTTTTCAAAATTGAATTTAAAATAAAAGATTTTCCACTGCATTGCATTATTTTCCAAAAATGTTTTCAAATAGGGATCAATCCTGCTCTAGGAATTAGTTATTGCATTTAAAAATGCATGTTAAAACCTGGGTCGTCACACAAGTAAAGTTCTCTATGATGTTAGGAATTGCAACATTGAGTTGAGAAAACAAGTATTTCCAAGATTTTATAGACCAGTAAAGATTGGCACTCAAAGGCCTTGATGAGGAGCAGCCTGCAAAAGGTAAAGCCCTGAAGACATTTGCAAAAGCAAATAATGTAAGGCAAAGGAAAAACAATGAAAGAGAGGAAAATAGAGCAAGGCAAAGAACAAAGCAAGACTAACATGCATTCCTTGAAGGAGAAGGAAGAGAAATCACTTCTAAGAAGAGAGTTTAGGGCTAGAACAAATGAGGAAAACCAATATTTTCGAGGAGGGAGGCAGGGAGCTCTATATATAAGAGTATAACTTTTTTTTTAGGTTTTCTAAGATTGTAATCTAAGGGATAAGAGAGAGAAGATGAGGATAGAGAGAAGGTAGGAGACTTAAGATGAGGATTAGGAGTACGACCCTCGGAAGGTGCTAGAAAAGTGTGATTTGTGAGTTGGATGTGAAGACTTTAAGATGAAGTTTAGGGGAGAAATTCCAATGGATGTTAGGAAGCTAGGTGGAAAGTGGGTTTTAGGTGAGAAAAATGGAGTTTTTAAGGGATTTTGTAAGGTGGAAGGCACCACTTTTTAAGGAGGTGCCTCCTCCCCTTGTTTCCCATGTTAAATTCATAAGAGAAAGGGAGTAGATAGAGAGGAATATGGAGAGACAAATATAGGGAGATAAAGAACAAAGAGAGGAAGAAAGGGAATGAGGTGGAGTGAGGTGATTTGGTACTCCCACTTAGGAGAGCAATACCTAACCAAAGATTATTCAACACTTGTTCCTTCCCCTAGCTATACTCTCACATAGGAGAGCAATACCTAGCCAATCCTCATACGGGGTTTTCATTCTAGGAACTCATGTAATAGCATATCATCATGCCATACTTGTTCCTTCCCCTGGCTATACTGCCACTTAGGAGAGCAATACCTAACCAATTATCATATGGGGTGTTCATTCTAGGAACTCATGTAATGGCATATCATCATGCCATGGCATCGTACTATGCCTATCATATGTGCATCATAATGCAAAATACATTAGGACTACTATGCTTACAGCCTCAATCTGTACAACGCTCTCGAATAACTATATAATCCTCCACTGACACCGACTGTGGAATAATCAATCCAGGTCCTCATGGGGTGGACCATGGTTGTTATAGTGGGGCCTTCCCATTATTGCCCCACCCAACATTTAGCCTCTTTTTGGGCATGGTATCCATCATATAAATTTCAGAAAGTGGGTGGCCAAACCCTCATAACTTCCCTAGCATAGCATCCCCAGTCTCTATCTCTATGTAAATAAAAAAACACAAGTCTCCATGCTTGTATGGAAAATATATTGTACATATCAGACAGTCTGTCTGTTTAACTAAGGCTGGAATATTGTACATATCCTATTCTTAGGGTTACCTTAGTCTTCATATCTCAGTACTTTCACCTCATTATACTTGATCATTAAATTAGATCAAGTGGATTAGATTATGAGGTTAGATCTCTTTGTTTGATCATTTGGTTAGATCTCATGTTTTGGATCACTTTGTTTGATCACTTGGTTAGATCCCATATTTTGGATCACTTTGTTTGATCAATGTGTATTGGATCACTTAATTGGATCATATGTTTTGGATCCCTCAATTGGCTCATATGTTTTGGATCCCTTAATTGGATCATATGTTTTGGATCCCTTAATTGGACCATATGTTTTGGATCCCTTAATTGGATCATTTGTTTTGGATCCTTTAATTGGATCATATGTTTTGGATCCCTTAATTGGATCATTTGTTTTGGATCCTTTAAATGGATCATCTGTTTTGGATCCCTTAATTTGATCATGTATTTTGGATCACTTAGTTGGATCATGTATTTTGGATCACTTAGTTGGATCATAAGTTTTGGACCACTTGTTTGGATCATGACTATGCTAAGGTACTAAGCATATTGATATAATGAAGGTCTATATTTTTAGACAGACAATCATGTATATCTATACATGAATCTCTAATATATCATTGTATATCCACCTACGTCAAAGTAGTATCTTGTTTCATACATCTCCAGTGTATTCTTCCACAATGTCCATCATGGTCTGGATTCATCCATCTGTCAAACCATATGTATAAGGTTATTTCCCTATTCAAGTATGTATTCCTATAGATGATACCCTAATTTTCCTCAAATCAAATTTGATTAAGGGTTTGGGATTTTCGATCTATGTTCTTCCACATAAGCATACATACTATACAGATACACATGTAATACAATACTACATTAGTATTTATTTTTTATCATCCAAGATCCTATGGATCTTGTTTGAGCATCCTTATCTTGATTTCCATTTTTTATCAAGATTAGATGATTTACTACATTTTATGCTTTCATTATTATTACTCAACCAATTAATGTTTTATTAGTTGAGGGTAGCTTATTTCATTCTAAGTCTAGATTGCTCCTCTTATGTCAAATTGGCTAAGGCTTACTAGTTAAATGGTTGAACACAAAGTGGCCACTTCAATCCTCATGTAAGGAGCCGTTTAAACCTCACAAACGTCAACGGAAGGTGGGGGGAGAGCGTGGCTCTATTAGATAACCCCCTTCACCACTATGTCTATCATTCACTAGCTTGACCCTAACTCAACCTTTCATAAGGTTCTTATGAGCATTTAATCCTAAGTACTCTTTCTAATTGTTTTTAATTAAATCCATGAATTAAAATGTCATTCATGGAGATTTATTATTTTCCTAAGTTGGACCAAGGAATTTATATTCCTTATATTATCCTACTAACTATGGTCCTTACTATCATTAAGTCCATATCATACATTCCATGTGAATGTCCATTCCTTCTAATTTCATTTAATTACCATTTCAATGAAATTACAATTACTTAAGCATTAAAGCATAAATAACAAGTAACTAAACACTTAAATAAACAATTAAATAAGCAATTCTAGAATTAATTAAGAATTAAAATACAATTATCATAATGTTCAATAATTGAAATAGAAATCTAACATGTTATCATGATCCAAGGGTCTTAATTGATCCATAGTCATCCTTCATCTTTTTAAGGTTTAGATTTTGACCCTTCATTTTATTTTAGATCCAACATATTATATTGATGTAATTTAATTATTAAATCATGGATTTATCTCATCCATTGATTTGATCTTCCTTGATCTACCCGATCAAGGAGACCTTAGGTTACTTTGTACCATTTAAGGGTATAGATCTTGATCTAGCCCAAATCCACATCATCCCTTCATTAAGTCCCTATGATCTTATCTCAAGATCATCATCAAAATACATCCATGCTGTCCAATCATCCTGGATCATCTTAATCTAGGAGATACTATTCAATTTTAAGGTTTTTAGTAACCCTTAAGGCTAGATCTCTTAAGATCTGCCTAATAAATACAATTTAATCCTCTAATATTATTTATTATGTTATAAAATAATCATCCAATAAGGTATTTGTGGTCTGATCATCCTAGATCTTGTAGATCAGGGATGTTAGTTACTTATCCACTTAATTACAGAAATTTTGATTAATTAAAATTAAAATTTTATAAATTAAGTCCATTTGGATTATTACAAGAAATCCATCCCAACTTTCAGATCTCAATTTGGATCTCAATTGAGATCGAATTTGAAATTTTAAGATTTCAGCCCTTTTTAAGGGCTGAATTTCACCCTACTGTTTTGATCATTTTGGACTGATATAGAGGCATAAAAATTATACTCTGAACATGTATTTTAAGGTTTTTGGATCTTATGAACACATCTATTGGTTCAGATTTCATGTTTAGGGTTATGTGGGCCATGATCCATGATTAATGGCATGGATTTCATCAAAAAGATGACGTAAATACTACTTAAAAACATGATCTAATAATTTCAGTGAATTACTAACATCAACATTATTCCAAATAAAGTTTCTGATATAAAATCAGAGTTCAATTAAAGTCTGAATTAATATTTCAATGCTTCAGCCCGTTTTAAGGGTTGAATTTCATCTTTTCTATTTTTGATCAATTAATTCATATAGAGGAATGTAAATCTAACTGTGAATATGATCCTAAGGTATTAGAGTGTCTATGAAGACATCCATCAGTTCAGATTTGTCTTTTAAAGTCATCTGGTAATTTCAGTATATGATAAATGATACAAGGAGTCCATATCATTTTTCAGATCTAAAATAAGAGTCCTATAGAGCTCTGAATTGAATAAATACAATTTCAGTTAAAAATATAGACGGTCCCAATTAAATCTGGGTTACAGGCAGTGTCCCCCGCCTGTAACCGCCTATCCTAGGTGTCTGGGCAGTGGTGACCAGCTATAGGCAAGACGGTCTGATCTGGACTGTCAGATTGCCTATGGCTGGATGTCCTCCATCCAGTAACATTTGGCTTCCAGATTTCATATCCTGGTGTTTTTGGTCCCCAGGAATCCATCCAACGGCTCAGAAGTTACATCTGAGCTGTGGATGGATGGGATCTAAACCATCCAAGCTGGATCCATAGTTTCTGACGGATCAATGGCAAGGAGATCCCTCCTTTGCGGAAAACCCACCATACCTACCAGAATTGAAAGGAGAAGGGGAGATGCACCTACCTGTACTGGTCTGTGGAGGAGGATCTCATCGGAGAAGAAGAAAAAAACCAGCTGGAGAAACATAGAGAAAACCCTAGCCTCCGAAAAATATAATACTGAAAATTATCCGTTTCCATTGCCGGAGAATGTGGAATAATATAGGGGTTTTGTAGATCACCCCATTCTGGATATTACCAACGGTTCCCGATCACCGTTTAACAGTCGGATTGGCTGGAATATCGTGAAGAACTTGCCGAAAACGGTAACCCTTACTGGGTTAAATTTTGTTTCCATTTTTTCGTAGATCCAAGAGGTGGATCATCTTTAAATCAAAGGGCTTTTGTAACTGGACCTTTCCCGAACAAATCAAATGGTGAAGATTGTGTTTCAATGGGTATAAAATGATGACTAATTGAAATAGGGTTTCCTGGGCGGAAACCCAATTCAATCAGGGACAACGCGTCCCTTGACGCACCCGACATCTCCACTGAGTCTGGAGAGATGGGTGCGTCTGTGGATGCTCCCTTAATGAAAAAGAATAAGAGAAGAAAATTTGGGGCAGTTTGGGGAGGTTTCTAAAGCTGGTATTTTAGAGAAAGCTAGAGGACCTCGTGAGGATCATTAGTGTAATTTTTGGAATTTTTCTGAACTATTTATAGAGGGATTTGGAATTTTTCATGATTACTTGAAATCATAACTTTGATTTCTTTTGAATTTTTAATTGTCATTGGATTCCCACTACCACCTCCTTCTCCACTAGCAGGTGGTAGTGGTTTGACTAATGATGACTGTTTTTTCAAGACGTTGGAAGCCTTTGTGGGTTCCTTGTGGGCCCCATGTGGGCCCCACATGAGTGTGAAAAGACCAAATTGCCCTTTTATGGAGAAAAATCCATTTTATTCTCCTGAGCTCGGAATTGAGGTACTTAGTGGCGTTGGATTCATATTTTCGAGTACATTCCAGATTTTGAGGTCTTAAGTCTTGCTTATTTGTGAAATTACCATTTTACTCTTTCATTCATTAAAATGAAGAAAAATATATATTTTTCATTCGTATTCAGAAATTGACGTGCTTACAGTCAATTTAAAGCGTTCGTCGCATATGTTTTCAATTATATAGGTCTTATACCTTCATGTCACTTCTATGAGAAGTGCATATTTCATAACCCGAATATTCCAGCCTGATTTTCATTGAAATTCTTAATTTCAATATTTATTTAATTTCTTTATCAATAATTAGGGGTGTTACATGTCACACTCCCAACTAGCATTTTGCTAGTCCCAAGAAAAACATATGGAAAAATCACAAAAAAAAAATGGTTTTTATTTTCGTAGGTACGCACCATTGCATTTAGTAAATGCAATAATCCCTTAAACCCCTATGTTACCCCCAATGGACAAGTTATGCCTTGTGAGGGTTTGTAGTAAATATACTCACGAAATTACATGAGGTTGAATCCTTTATTTTATCTTAGAGAATCTTCATCCATTAGTACTCTACTAGTTTTAACAACTTAATAGAGATGAATGACAATTGTACAAGTTATCCACATACTAAAGCCATTTTATTAGAGTTATCTCCTGATGTGCATGTTTGTGTATAGCTACATAAGTCATGACTTCTAATTAAGTATACTATATTCCATTGGAGATATGCTTTGACCTCAAATTTTCATATGTATAATGAAGCACTCAGTAAAAGGGGTTAAACAGTTTCCTCTCAGTATATGACTAGATCCAACAAAGCTAATTGTTCACATAAAATTTAAGCACTAAAGAGACAAAGGAATATGATCCCTAAGAATAGATGTTATTATCAAGACTATTAGGGGTAGTTTACCTTAATTCCTTCTTTTTATATTTGCATTAAGGCTATTTACCACCTAAGATCTATAAGTCTTTAATTAGGACAAAATGTAGGGTTAGGATAGATTCGGAAAAGAAGGGTATAAGGATTCAAATTTTCAAAATTGAGTAGAGTTCTTCTTTTCATTGTTGAACAACTTCGGCTTTTTGAAGAGTCTCTTGCCTTTCGAATATTTCTTTCTTTTCATTTTTCTTTTGAACTCTCTAAAAGAAAGAGTTTTTTTTTTTTTTTTTGGCATGACTTAGGTAATTTTGACTTATTTATCTTGTCCTTTTTGAAATTTTTCTACCATCTCTATGTGGTTTTGAAAATAGGTAATGGATATTTATTATATTAGGTTTTTCTAGTTTAAGGTAAGTGGGGTTAAGAAAGAAAATGCTTACTAATAGGATAAGAGGGCAATCTAGTGGTATAATATACTCTATAGGTTCTATGTTTATGGGCTAAATAAAGATACCCTATATGATTTCCTAGGTTTCTTAAAGCTTATCAAATTCAATAGATGTTCTAGAAAGAAAGTTACTACTCTACTTACTCTTAGAAATTAACCAAAACAAAGATAAAGGATCACACAAAGTTATTTATGGAATTACTTATAATTCTCAAAAAGGAGATAGTTTCTAAAACTCACTTGGTCCACTAATTTCCTTAGGGTCTCTAAGACCTCTCTATTAGTGTAGACTATGCACTGTGTGTAAGTATTTTTCGAGCTTTATCTTTCATAAAATGCTCCAAGATGTGAATAACATGCAAATTTAGCAGTTTGCATTTTATCAAGAGGTTAAAGTAGTGGAATTGTTAATTTTTTGAAAATCCAATTCTCATCATAGTAAAGGAACTTGACCCTAAATTTTTTCTTTTAAAAAAAAAAAACAAGAAAAAGTAGAAACGTTTATGTATATCAACACCCCAAACCTGAAATAAACATTGTCCTCAATATTTAGGAACATAAGACCATATATGATGAAGGAATGATGTAGAATACTAAGATTCAACAAACTTCTGGGTTGCCTCCTAGTGAGCGCTAAGTTTTACATTATCAGCTATACATGATGATGATGAGTGCAAGAAATGTAAATTGCAGGGTGTTTTGGATCATGCTAAGGTGGGTCATGGTAGACTGGTGCCTCTAATGACGTTTCCTCTACCCCATGTTTGATCAGTTCTAGGAAGGGTTTTATCCTTTTTCCAGTAACTTTAATATTCCACCATCCTTTTCTATCTCGATAGACCCATGAGCATATATGATACGTACTGTGTAGGGTCCTATCTGTCAAGACTTAAGTTTCCTTAGGAATAGATGTAACCTAGAATTATACAATAAGACCTTTCGTCCTAGGGTGAAGGAATTTCTTAAGATTTGTCTATCATGATTAACCTTCATGTGGTCTTTGTATAGCCACATAGACTGCAATGCATCTTTCCTCAACTGATCCAACTCATTGAGTTGGACTTTCCTATGGGTTCCCACAGCATCTAAATAAAAAATGAACTTTTTGATAGCCTAATATGCCTTATGTTCCAATTCTACTAGTAAGTGGAAGGCCTTGCCATAGACTAAAAGGTAGGATAACATGCTTATAGGAGTGTTATAGGTAGTGTGATCGGCCCGTAAAGTAGTTGGAAGTCTTGGGGACTAGTCTTTCCTATTTGGTTTGACTATCTTTTCTTAAATTCACTTGATTTTCTTATGCAACACCTCTACATGCCTACTGGTTTGAGGTGATATGGGGTGGCTATTCTATGGCTGACACTATATGTTTTCATTAAATTTTTAAACACTTCATTGCAAAAGTGTTTGACCCCATCACTAATTATGGCACATGGAGTACCAAACCTAGCAAATATATTTTATTTTCAAAATTTGACCATCACCCTATGGTCATTGGTCTTGCAATGTATAGCTTCCACCCACAAATGAATTAGAAAATGGCCCCATGAAATCTATACCCTAAACATCAAAAAGTTTGACAATCATCACTGAGTTTAAGGACATCATATTTCTTCTCCCTATACATCCTAACCTCTAGTGACTAGCACATGCTATGTAGCAAGCATGTGAATCTTTGAAGATTATTGGCCAATGAAAACCACACTACAAAATCTTTGTAGCTATCTTTCTAGAGCTAAAGTGGCCCTCACAAGCATAGAAGGAGATGATTTCATTATGCTTAGTATTGGTTATGCATCCCTTAATAACTTGATCAGGATAGTACTTAAATAAGTACATGTCATCCCAAGTAAAGTATCAAACCTCGACCATAAATCTTTTTCTATCTCGTTTGGAAATAAGTTCATGGATAACAACCTTAAAGGCAACAATAAGATATAGAAATACTACACCCCTTCCATATGTGCAACACAAGAAGTTCATAAGCTTATAGGGGTCAATCAGTCAAACATGCCATGTTCATTCTAATTGTCCTATAGGTCCACCACTAGTCTAGATAAGTGGTCTACTACTTCATTTCTGAATCTTTCTTATCCTAAATTTCAAGATCAAATTCTTGTAGTAGCAGTATCCATTGGATTAGCTTGGGGTTTGCATCCCTTTTAGAAGGAGGTATTTTAGAGCTCCATGATCTGAGTATATTATAACTTTAGATCCTACCAAGTAAGATATAAACTTATCCAGCAGAAACACAACAGCCAACAACTCTTTCTCTATGGTAGAATAGTTTAGTTGTGTTGTTATGTGTTTTACTAGCATAGTATATCACATGGGAAAGCTTGTCAATGCATTGCCCCAAAACAGCCCCAATCATATAGTTTGGAGCATCACACATTATCTCAAATGGTGCACTCTAGTCAAGCAGTCAAATGATAGGTGCAAAGGTTAGTTTGGCTTATAGGCTTTCAAATGCTTTTCTACAATCTTCATCAAAGTCAAAAGAGGCCTCCTTTGTAAGTAAATTTCAAAGGGGCTTAGCAATCTTCCTAAAATCTTTGATAAATCTCTTGTAAAACCTAGCATGGCCTAGAAAAGAGTGTCTTACTTTCATCGTGCTTGGTGGAGAAAGGTTGGCAATTAAATCCACCTTAGCCTTATCTCCAAAAGAGGCCTCCTTTGTAAGTAAATTTTAGAGGGGCTTAGCAATCTTACTAAAATCTTTGATGAAATTTCTTGTAAAACCTAGCATGGCCTAGAAAAGAGTGTAGTACTTTCATCATGCTTGGTGAAGGAAGGTTGGCAATTAAATCCTCCTTAGCCTTATCTACCTTTATACCATTGTGTGATATTATGTGGCCTAAAACTATGTCATTTTGTGCCATAAAATCACATTTTCCTCAATTCAATACTAAATTTTTCTCCAAACACCTTGCAAGAACTAACTTCAAATGGTGTAGGCACTTGTTAAAGGAAGAACCAAAAACTAAGAAGTCATCGATGAACACCTCCATAAACCTTTCTACAATGTAAGAAAATATGCTTAACATACACCTTTGGAAAATGGCTGGAGCATTGCAAAGTCTGAAAGGCATACATCAATAAGCAAAGGTCCCAAAAGTGTAGGTAAAGGTGGTCTTCTCCTAATCTTCAGATGCTATAAGAATCTAGTTATAGCCAGAATAACCATCTAGAAAATAGTAATAATTATGAGCGATTAACCTCTCTAGAACTTGGTCAATGAAAGGAAAAGGAAATTAATATTTCCTTGTGACCACATTCAACTTCTGATAATAAATACAAACTCTCCACCCGGTGATCATGCAAGTGGGTATGTGACACCCTAGGTTTTCAAAATACTTTTTGAAAAATATTTCAAAATTCAGGATCCCTTTTTTCAAATTCTTTTCTTAAACAAAGTAGCAACAAAAAAAAAAAGAATTCTTGAAAGTTTTGCTAAAATTCCCAAGTGTCATTCTTACACAAAACACATATTTTTCTATGAAATGAGTCTCATTTTTGTTGAAACTATGATAGTTTCCTCCATTTTTCAAACATATGCACATTTGACGCATGCATGTAGAACACCTAATAGACAATATAAATCATTTTTCATTGCTTTGATAACTAATATACAAGACTTATCACTTCTCAAAACCTCTAGTCACAACCAAATCATAGCATATTCCATTAAATACAATTGAATCTACAACATGAAAGTAAATATACATTCGCATTCTCCACTGAATCATAAAGCTAATCTAAGGCTACAAGCCTCCACAACTGATCTCACTTTCCACTTGTTCATCTTTCTGTTCTAATTCTTCAAATCTAAGACATTGTAATTATTTACAATGTCTTAGGAAGCTTACACTTGTGTAGGTGGAATACGTAGCTATTTTTCCATGTAGTTCATGTTTACATAAATCAATGCATTTGAGAATATATCATAACCTCATGTTGTTTTCAAAGTACTCGCACTAAAATTATAAATTCTTAGATCATACAATTATGGAATTTGTTTACATATGCAATTCATTATAACTGATGAATCACAGTCTATAATGATTTCAATGAATATCATTATTGCTTAAACTTTCCGTAAAGATTTAACCATTCCAAGATGTTATCTTTTCATGGCATTTAATTTGTACTAAAATCAATTTCCATTAATAGATACATAAGCATTTTGCATTTAGCCACGACATACACTTCTTCAAGATCATTCCACATATGATTATTCAAGTTATCCCTATAAATGTCTAAGTTGTTTGCCATTTGGTGGTTAAATTAACTTTCAAAGAGTGAGGTATCTAACTTCCTCATTATCATGTGTAAAGGTAGTTATTTAACATCTTTTTCTTCACGAACTCAATGCAATTTCATGCGCAAGAATAAATCAGTATAGGATCATGCAAAAATCACTCATAATGCTCAAGTAATCTAACACCTCAATAAGATGACCATGGTAAAACCATCGGTTAAGGAAAAATTGACATGTAATATAACATTGATAACAAAACCACTAGCTAAGTGTAAGTATCAAAGTATGATGTCTATAAAAGATGAAGTCAGACTATAAGGTCAAAGAGTACACTATATGCTCAAAGTCTAGTCATCAACAAACCAACATTTGATAAATTATCAATCTAGAAAAACCAAAAGCTATTCATAGTTTTCAAAGCTTAATCAATCAATTCATAAGTGCAAATAGTTCTTTCTACATTGAATCAAACCAAAATCATAAATGTGAAAATTGGTCTCATACACGTGAGGTGAAAATCCATGAGGAAAGGCTGGTGATCTCAAATCATCTGTAATCTCCAAAAGAAATATGATAAGACTGTCAAACCAACATACTCAAAGCAAAGAGGACGAAGCAAGGCACATATCTCTCAATCCAAAATGTGCAAATCCATGACAACATCACAACGAAAAATTAATTGCTCTAATCACGATGGCATACAGTCCTACCCCATAGACCATCAGTGGCATATTGTCCTACCACTAGGGACCAATGGTTTGAACTCTAGAGAATGACTGACATGCCCAACATGCTAACAACACACAAACACCTATGCTCTTAGGGCCTTACAATCACTTGCTGGTGATTACTATGCCTCTACGTCTGCTCATGGAAACTTGCAGGAACCATGACTCACTAGACCTCATGGGTGCTAACCAACTACCTCTTAGAGCACTTCCCCATGAGAAGGTATTCCTACTACCCTCTATTTCCATCGCAAGGCTATTACCAATATCATCTTCGATGACAGCGGCCAACTACACCTTCTAACATAAGGTCTTCGGACTTACAGCTACATGTAGCACACTTGCACTAGGTCTTATTGCTGCCATAGGCGCGCAAGCGTCCAAGTCTTACAGTACTCGTAGAGCACCTGCTGAGTGATCCACAACTTACGACACTCCAAGATTGATTGCCCAAAACATCAATGAAATCCATATTACATGGACTTCTAATTGGTCGTGGAGCACCTGTATAAGCATCAACAAATTTGCATCCATCATGACTCGTGGCAACTCATAGAGTGCCCACTCAAATCATAAATCATATACATCTCTAGAATTATTTTATGAAAATAAAATTGCTATTCCAAAGTTTGATGAGAAACAATTCAAATCTATTCATTTTCAACCCATATTATCAACAAGCTGTAAAAACATATCTTCATAAGCATTCAAAACATGCAGTCATTATTCATATATTAGATAATGCTCTTTCATTTCCCAAAAGTATACATCCAACATGATGATTATAAAAGATGAGTCTTTAAACAATATCTTAAAATCTCTTATCACTAAATGGACCATTGTTAAACTTGTGATAAAACTTTGATCAGTAAAGACACATATGTTACAACTTAAGGTCATGGCTTGTAAATATCTATTGCATGTCCATAGCATTTAGAATATTCTTTCCAAGTTTAAATGTAAAATCATTTTATGTGATCAAGATCGTTTCCATTCCTACATATCAATAGCTAATTCCATTTCAATGAATAGTAGTCAAATTATTTAGAAGTGAAACTAAATAAGGGCTACTATTTACACAATTTTTATTCAGTCTCTTAGTTTTGAAGACCTTAGGATTATTCCATCAGTATCTATTCATGAATACATACTATGATTAATATATGCTAAATTTTCTTCTATCTTGAAACCAATCATTTCATCATTCTCAATTCATTAAGTTGCAAGAATGACATCTTCTACCACATTTGGTAAGGTCTTTCTACAGGTCAAAAACCTTGTGAGCTACTCTGGAATCTTTACTTTATTGTTGATATACTTATTAATATTTCATACTATTTAGAGCATTCCATATATTATAGTATCAAATAACAAGTCTTTATGTCCCAATAGCATGTGTAAGATCAAACCATATTTAAAATGTCCACTTGAAGTATAAGTTCAAAATCAAGGTAGGCTGTTTGGTTACCCATTTGTCTTTATGTTATAATTGGGATAAAACAAGTGTGTTAAGATCATTTCACATCTGTAGCTAATTAGGATACATATAATGTTTCAAAGTACTATTATTGGCAAATTATATATATATATATAATAAGTTTCAGTCAAAGAGTTTGATTTCCATTCTTTTCATTGGGTGTTACAACTAGGGTAACAGTAACATTTTCTATTTAAATTAGTCATTCTATTTTTGATTTGATAATTTAAAATGTGTCACAAGATAACTTCTAAATTTATCACATGATTTGATAATTTAAAAGGTAGCAATTATTAAACTTTTCAAAATAGAAATCTTAATCCACCTTCCTCGTATGACACTTATCCTCGATTTATGTGTGTACCTCTTTTAGCACGATCTCTTAATTGACCAATTTGTAGGTTTCATCATCAATCCATGAATGGACAACCCTAATTGTGCCTCTCTCGATGATTAGTTTATCGAGAAAGCAAAGATACACTAATATGCAGCTCCAACTATGGAACCACTGTAGATCATAAAAAGATGTAATGCCTGATCTTACAAGTCTAGCATTTTATTGTCAATCAATGGTCAAATCTTAGGAACATTCTAGATATGTTGGTGATGGATCTATAGCCAGATCGGATTGAATACTTGAATTAGATATAGATCTTGGAGTATTTTTCACGAACATCCATTTAGATCAAGATGAAAAGTTGGATCTAATCACATATCAAATTATCTAGAGTGCAATCTACATCCAAATCAAATTAGGAGCTTATATAGATGGTTGATCCAGGTACTAAGTGTTTAACTAATGGCCTGATCATCTCTCAAGAGTGGATTAGTTAAATATTTGATGTTTCAATTACCAATCTATGATTATATCACCATAAATGGATCAAATCAACCATAGATCTAGTTTGTGGGGACCAATCAACTATTGGTTCATGGTGAATAGGTCAAATCAATCATAGATCTAGGTTTTAGTGATTGATCAAAGGCTGGATCATGTGAGGTTCATGGATTGATCATAGATCTAACTTTTGGAGGCAAATCAATGGTTAGATCATAATGAATGGTTGGAATAAGTTTAGATCTTCCATTTGGCAGTAAATTGATAGTTGGATCATCGTAAGATCTACAAAATCAATCACAAACACATTATTCAATGATAGATCAGTGACTAGATCTCAACGGATGGTTAAATGGGTTATGAAACTAACTCTAGTGTGATCAATGGTTTGATCACAATTGAGGTTAGATCTTCTTTGATCAACTAATAGATGGATGGGTCTTGTTCCTCACGATTCAAGTGTAATACCCGACCAATTTACACTGTTTAACAAAAATAAATTGGACATTCTATAGGAAATGAAAAGTTCACTTTTTGGAGATAAGGGTATTTTGGTCATTTCACTATTCACCCTAACTGGACCCAGAAATTTGGTCCTGAGAATGGTACCATTAGGTGTGTTTCGGAAAAAGGAATCCAACAAGACCAAAATCACTCAAAACGGAGTTAAAATGAGTAAGTTATGGCCCTTTGAAGTTCAGGGGCAAAAATATAATTTACATAAAAAAGGATTTAGCCTGAGAAACACAGGAGCCCATTTTGATACGGGCACCCCTCTTCTTCAACCTCCTAGAGGGTTCTAGAACGGAGGTGTTTGGACAAGAAACCACCACCATTCAATGGCGGTAAGAGCCCCCTCCAGAACCCTTTTATAGCTCTATAAATAGAGCTCTTGGGCACCTCTAATGGCAGCCCAAAAGCTTGGGAAAAACCCATCATGGAGAAGCAAACAAGAGGAGAAAACGTGGAGAAAAACCCAGCCATGAACCAAGTATGCCCAAAAACCCTCCAAACCCGTCTCCCCCTTAGTCTTAGGCTAAGTTTCCCCAAGTTTTTGCATGAAAAATCATGCAAAACGGAGCTCTAGAGAGCCACAAAGGACCCAGGGACGGTCCCTGGGGTGCACTGGTTCGACAGGGTCAAACTAGGGTGTCCCTAGGATGCCCAGGTCCTTGTCAAACCGAAATGCACACTGTGCATTGAGAAACCCCAACGGGGGCGTCTGTGGACGCGCTCGCAAATGAGAACGTTGGGCGGAAGCTCGGTGCGTCGACAGACGCGCTCGCTGGGGCACATGCAACTGACGCGGGACACGTTAGCGTCGCAAGCTTCTACCTCTTTTGACCTCTATGTACACTCGGTACTAAAAAGCTTATAACTTGAGTTCTAGGGCTCCGATTGAGGAGCCGCGAAAGGCGTTGTGTTCGTGTCGATGACGCGGACACATCCAAACTATAAAATACTTGATCAAGACCCAATCTAAGGTAGGCACAACCCTTAGATATGATAGTGGCGCGGGGCCACTAAACCTTTGTAAAACTGACTATACCAAGGCCCAATTAGGGACCTTAGGAGACCCTTAGGCATGGGAATGAACCCTTAATGCCTAAGTAGTGAGATCAACCACTCTAAAACCTATAGAAATAGGCCAAACTAACCTTGTTCCCCTAAACCGTGTTTAGGAGCATATGCGGACAAGGGGATTAGCTCAATCTAGCCAGGTAGGTGCTCTATCGCTACTAGACTTTTTAAAAAAGAGCCATGATCGTTTTGAGAATGCATGTTTTAAGTATAAGTATATGACTTGTTTAGCATGACTTATTTTATGACTTATTTAGCATATAAATGAATTCAGCATGCATATGATAAATACATTATGCATATACATGTTTTGCAAACAATTGCATATATTGCATGATTTGTGAGCATTGAGTTCCTGAAAATTGCATGTCCTTGAGGGTTACCAAAAGACGCTGGAGTGCCCAAAAGATGTTGGGTAGGCAGTTGTGAGGACCAAGCAGTTGTGAGGGACCCAAAGAGGACAGGTTTTGGAAAAGAGGTTTTTGGCTTGTTTGATCGTATATGATTTGCGCTAATAAGCTCGTGGGCACTATGCCGAGAGGTCTGGGGTGGCCTCCCAGCCTCTACCACTATTAGGTGGATGGGTACCACGCCCAAAAAGGGCATGTCCCTGCTTCGACTGCATGTGGTATAGGGGGCTACCACTGGTGTCACGGCACTGGGTCAAAGTGTCATATGTCCCGTGGAGGCATATGACCCTGTGTCCCTAGGTACCCGGGGTCCACACAGCGGCAAGGTCGTGGGCATAGTTGGGCCCTATGGTTTGAGGATTTACTTGCATTGCATATGGCATGACATGAGGTTGGTCAACCATACCAGATATCCATGAGTTGGATTCAGTTGAGCATCTTATGCATATTATTATGTTTATGATATATATGATACTTTCAACTTGGATTATGCTATTCTTTAAGTCGTTGGTATTCCCGTTTGACAATGGTTTTTAATATCGATATTGAACATGATTGTTCAAACATGCACATGTTTTAAAGAGCATATGATTTTAAACATAGCATGCATTGCAAAACTAGTAGTGATAGGCTCCTACTGACTATAGTATATACTCACCCTATCCTTAACATTTTTCAGGATAGTTCCATCCACGAGTAGAGGACACCTATGTTAGTGCTACGAGCAAGTAAATCAAAAGGAGACAATCATACATGTAAGTAAACACTCTACCCTTTGGACATGTATTTGTATTTATTTACAGTTGGGCTATGAGCTGTGACAAGATGGATCTGGGAAAAACATTTATGATTTCTGAAGTTTTTCAAAAACTTCTTTGGTTATTGTGAAAGCAAATGACACTCGGGGTTTTCAAAATGAGTTTTAAAACTAAAGATTTCCTCTGCATTACATGGGTTTTTATAAAATGGTTTTCAAATAGGGATGCATCCCGCCTTAGGAATTAAATCTTGCATTTAAAAATGCATGAAAAAACCTGGGTCACCACAGCAAGTATTGCAAATGTTGTCTCAATTCTACAAAGTCCATCCTAGTTTGGATAGAATAAGGGGTCAAAACTTAAGGGGGTAGTGGGACCCACCTTGTTAACTCATCTCACAAAGGCAAGTCAAGAGCAGGTGACATGAGCAAGTTGCCCTACCCTAACTCCCTAAAAGAAACAGGGAAACTAGAGGAGGATAGGGAGTGAGACAGTGAGGGAGAGGGAGTGGTTCCTACGTGGCCAGCCTGGTCAAAAGGTTGCCGGAGAGAGAGGAGGCTTTGAGGTGGTGGGTTGTGGCCCTTGGTCGGTCTAACTACATTGGTCAGAATGGAGAGAATGAGAGAGAACGGGAGAGAAGAAGAGGGAAAGAGGGGAATTGTACTCGCCCTATTAAGCTGGCTATGACCCTAGTCATCAGTGACAAAGGGATTTGATTAGGGGAGGAAGGGAGGGAGAAGGGTTTTGTGTTGGGCCTGCTGGGTGACACTCGCAAGTGTGCTTACAGGGGGAAGAAGAAGAGCGAGAAAAGGGAAGGGGGACGACGGCTAGCTTGGGGTGGATCGTTTGTGCAAGAAAAAGATGTAAGATGGGGAAAGGGGGTTTTGTGCCAGTCCTGATGGGTGGCTGGAGGAAGGAGGGTAGCTTGTGGAGATTGAACAGAAGGGGGATTCAGGGTCACTAAATTTTTTTCAATCTATTGCACCCCTCTAGTTTTTCCCCATTTGGTCATTGCCTAGTCTAGGGATGCTAGGCGACGCATGGTAGATTAGCCTGTTAAGTGTTCAATTTTGACCAAAATACCCCTATTTAACATTTAATTAGATCATCTAACTAATTAATTTGGTAATTTTTAGAATTAATATGAATTTTTGTTTAAATTGATCATCCAACCAGTTCTTTTATTAAATGTAACAGTCAGATGATCATTCGAGCTAAGTAGATGATAATATATGGTTTAGACAACTCTAATCTAGTCTTATATTTTGCAGATCAAATAGATTGTGGTTTGGATGGCTAATTCTATGGTAAGATCAGTTAGATTGGATACCAGATGGCTAGAATTGTGCTTATTAGTGTTAAATAAAAAAATCAACTATGCAGATTATCCATAAGGGCATTGAATGAACCAGATCACTCACAAAGCAAGATGGGATGGTTTCCTAAGAGAAAATGAGTTCTAATTAGAGGAAAGGATATCATGGATAAGATTTCCTAAATAAGAGATCAACTTTGGAATGAAGAGTTGCATAATTAAAGGGGACAAAAGTTTCAAAGTGGGAAACTAACTCTTCATCATGACTCTTCACCATGGTATGTATCTTATCATACTACCTTCCTCATCAACATTTTTTTGCTAATGACCTCAATTAATTGTCTAATAACTTTATACAGTTAATTAGCAACAACATGCAACACAGAGCTCTGCTACCTTTCTAATATCACTTATTGCTGCTGCACTAATGGAACATGTACTTGTATATTTCTTTGTTTTTTTTTTCATCATAAATTAGGTCCTCTTCATTGATTAATATTATTTAGCTAAAAAAATTTATATCTTTTATAGCAATTGTCCAAGGAGCGTGTGGAAGTCCCACCTAATAGGACTTGATCCCTAAGGTTAATCTACAATCTCATCAATGACAATATAGCAATCAACCATGTATTAATCAAGTAGGGAGTGCTTGCCATGGACGTTGTTAAAGTGCCACTTATGGAAGAGGACCCATTATGAGTTTTCCTATGGGATCAACTTGAGCACCCTCACATTGTCTCTTACATGGTGTATATGCACATACTTGCTTATAAATATTTGATATTTACATGTTATATTTTCATGGTATAGGTAATAATTATTTCTTTTATGTATCTTCTTGGATGATGCAACTAGACTTTTCAAGGGTGAGGGTACGCTTTACTAATTCCTTGACCTTGGCATCATATCTGGAGTAGCGAAGTAATGGTCGATAGAAAGGCATGTTTAGGATATTTTACTAGGCTTCTTTCGCTGCTCTTAAGGACATGGCTTAATGATTCCCTACAATAGTATGTAAGCTTTAATTTTCTTGTTTTCTTGCTAACATATTCAATTGTTAGGGAATGTCAACTTCCATTACAATTCATATGATTATCTATGTAGGTCTCATTGGATGATGCTCGTTTTGGATGTGCAAAGTGGGCATGCTTTCTTTTTTTCATTCTTGTGGATCGCACACCCATCCCAATGTCATAGAAATTATAAATAAGTAAACATTTATTTTTTTCATATGTTATATGTAGATAAGTAAATTTTTATTCATCTACAATGCACTTGAAATTTAAATTTGTATAGTTTGGTTTGAATGGGCTAATATCATCAAGATTGTACAACTACCAAAAGTCACTTGGAAGAATGTCAAGGTATATGAAATAGTTAATTACTCTAATTTACCACTAATTAAGCCTACATTATTACAAATGATATTTATGGGTTCTTTTTTGTTGTCCTTGTTGAACAATGCCCTAAACAACAATCTGATTGGAAGAGCAGGTATTATGTCCTGAGATACATGACGACCCTCATATTTGATTGTATTCCTGTCTTCCATTTCTAAAAGGTAGAACACTTTTTACTTTTCATAATCTTATATTTTTCTATGGTTTTTATGGATCTAGCTAAAAGGTGTGAGTTTAATTAAATATGTTGTATTTCAAGCTACTATGCTTTTTGAGTGGACAAATAAGAAGATTTACTCCAGAGTAAATCTCAATGAAATACAAATTGAATGGGCTGAATATGTAATGAGTTTCAATCAGATCACTTAGAGTAACTACATGAACTTAAAATACATAATAAAGTAAAGTATTTTTTCCATTCACTTGTGTGTGTTCCTTTAGACATTTTTTTTAAATATATATATATATATATATTAAGTGATTAATGAGTGGAAATTTGGAGTGTGAGAATAAATGATTATGGATGAAGTGAATTTGGAGCTTGTACATTAAGTGGATATGTGGCAGTTGGTTTTCAATATATTCATTGAATTATATAACTTTTATGAGTTGATGAATGAGAGGCTTACTTAGAGTATGAGAGTAAATGCGAATGTGTATTGATTTACAAATCAAGTGAATGTGTATGTTGTAGAGAATGCATGCATGTATTTTCCTTTATAAATTATTTTCAAGATAGATGTGGATGGATAATGATGAGTTTGGATGTTTTGTGCCCATTATGGATGTATTAGGTGTTATATTGTAAGAATGATTTAGTGTATCAAGAAAGATGTGGATGCATGTTGTATTGGATGTTTGGTTTTTCATGTTTATAAAGAGTGTTTGAAGTATCAGGTGTATAGAATGTTTATTATTCAATGTATACACAGGTAGTAGTGTATCAAGAAAGATGTGGATGCATTGTAGTGGATGTTGGTTTTTCATGCTTGTGGAGATTGAAGTACTAGGTGTATATGATGTTTGGTTTTTCATGTCTATAAAGATTTTTTAAAGTATCAAGTATATAGAATGATTGTTTTTCAATGTATACACAAGTGGTAATGTATCAAGAAAAATATGGATGCATTGTAGTGGATGCTAGTTTTTCATGTTTGTGGAGATTGAAGTATTAGGTGTATATGATGTTTGTTATCTAATGTATACAGGTGGTATTGCATCAAGAAGTGGATGTATGTTTTATTGGAACAGGTTTTGAATGTTTATAGAGATTGTTTGAGCATCAGGTGTACATAGGATTTTTGTTATTCAATTGTACATAGAATGATATAATGATCTTATGCTTATAATTATGTGATCATTGTTTGAAAAGCATGATCCAAATTTACATTTTCTGTATGCCCATGAAATTACATTCTTGGTACATGGGTACCAATTATATTATCTGTTTATTCATGAATTTAGATTGATAAATTATATCCTTGGTACACGAGTACCGAATAAATGAGGACGATGGTATTGTAATGAATTTTATATTTGGAGAAGCAAATAGCTTCTAGTATCATTATTTCTACATCTGGGCATGGTGGCTTCTGAGTTTTATTTTGGATAGGCATAGGCTTGTTGATGCTAGGCTAAGAGAGTTATGAGGGTTTGGCCACCTGCTCTCTAAAATTTCATGATATGTGTATACCTTGCCCAAAAAGGGGAAAAAATCTAGGTGGGGAAATTATGAGAAGGCCACAAGTGTGAAGGTCTTATCTTCCCATATAGGTAGTGAAATTATGTATTCCCACCATGGCATCGCTAGATTATTTGGTAGTGATCCTAACATCTGGTTTGGATTGCACTACAGCATAGCAATCCTTTTCTTTTCTACACTATGGTGCCAATGGTATGGCATGATGATATGTCTGGTATGAGCTCATTACTAATGTGTGTATGATTGGATATGATGATATTATTATACTAGTAGAGGCTGGAGGGTTATGGACCCCGTATAATGATGGGTATGGATATTGGATCTAGTGTAGTTTGGATATGGATACTATGATATTATTATTGACGATATTAATATTTTGTATGATTTTAAACATATGTATACATGCTATAGTTATATATGAGCTATTGTGGGATTACTTTTATAGAACTTTTCACATGGGTAATTACATGATAGACTAGCTATATAGAGTATGATTCATGGAAATTGAATTATTTTATTCAAATGAAAATTGATGAATATGAATATTGGAATTATCAAATAATTATTGGATTATAAATCATGTTTTAAATTCCATATGCTTCTTAAATCCCTTACCAAGCATAGCTTGCTAAGATATTGTAAATGTTTGAATGTTTACAATATGTCAAATATAGATAGACAAGAGAAGATGGATACAACATGAGGATACTAGCAACCATACCTATACCAAGGTAGACACTCTTATTAAAATCTTGTATTGTGTAGTTAGTTATTTGGATTGTGAACTTTGAAAATTTTATATAATAATTATAGGGGCTGTATAAGTGAACCATTGGATGGTTTCTGTTTTCAACAAATGAATTTCTATTGTTAATTCAGTTGAAATCTATTTTATAAATAAACTATATATGTATGTATGATATGAGAGTGAAATTGACATCTGGGAATTTTAGAAATGAATTTCAAAGAAAATGTATTCATTGTTTGATTTGACTTTTAAAATAAGCAGCACTATCGTTTGAAAATAAACATGAAAAAGTGTTTTAAAAATCCAAGTTGTCACACAACCAGGGATTTTAGAGTCTCATTGTTCCAAAGTATCCATTTATCATTTAGTGTCCTATATTTGAAAACACTAGGGATAATGTTTAGTTTATGTTGAGGGTTGTAGATATGCATAAGATTTTTGAGTTTTTTTTCATGTTCTTGTTAAAAAATAAATATATTTTTCTAAGTTTTTTAAGGTCAAAATTCCTTTACTATGATGAGAATTGGATTATCTAAGCTTAGTATTTTGACTAATTTAACTTCTTAATATGAATGTGATAAGTGTTAAATTTTGCATAAAAATCACCCAATTAGTACCTATGTGTTACAACTTACAATGTTATATTATGATTTTTAGACCAAAATTCATAACACATGCATTTTTGACCTAATGAAGAAAAATTTTCTTATTTTATAGGTCCAAAGACTAATCCAAGTTAAGTATGTGATTAATCAAGTTTTTCTAAGATTTAATTAGGGCTTTTCACTTTTTGTAGGAAGTAAGATGTCGATTCAATCGCCAAGATTGATCGAGGTGAAATAGAAGATCAAGATTAAAAGATTGAGTCAAAGCCTCAAAATCATCAATCCAACATGAGATCAAGGGCAAGATCATCCCATGGACCATTAATAGATGTGATTAAAGGAGCTAAAGATGGCTAAAGTGCGCCTATGAAGTAAGTCATGCATTTCCACCACCTTTTCATGGGAGCCACTTAAAGCCACCTTAGCCATATAAGCCATAAAAGAACGTGGCAAGCTAAGGAATTCAAGACAAATCATATAAGGCACTCAAGTCAAGGGTTGAAGCAAAGGAAGTTTCCCAAGCCAATAGTAAAGCCTAGCCAATGGAGCCTTCAAAGTTAGCCATCTAAGCCATCAAGCTTAGCTAAATAGATGGCGAGGATTGGAGGAGATTCAAGAGAGTTATCCATGAGTTATTTTGAACATAATTAAGGAAAAATCTATTAGGATAAGTTGGCATATGGACCAATAGGATGAGAACCTTCAAATTTTTATGTTTTCCCCACCTTTTTATCACTTTCCACCTGATCACCAAAAATGACCACGATTTTGACTTCATATTCAAGAGTCCTATCAATCCATAACTCTTACACCTTCCTAAACTACCTTCCTAACCATCTAACCAATCCCTAATTCTTAGAAAACCACTTAGCGAATCAATTTGTCCCATGTCACCCCACTTTCCTTCTAAACAAAAAAACAGACACGTATATCCTTTTCAAAATTAGAAACCAGCTAGCCCATGCTTCTTATCTGTATATTATGTCATGTTTATGACATCATCTTGCTAATTCATCTTCCACCTAACCTTTGTCATTCAATATGGTATCCCTAGGGCCACTTTCCTTATGTTTTCTCCCCTTCCTAACTTAGGACACCACTCATCTATATAGTCCATCCAAATTTTCTAATAAGAGGTGGGAACACACCTTGAAATCAAGCTTTCCTTTGGTGTTATTTTCTGATAGAGTTTGGGATTTCTTAGATGCTTTTATTCCTTTGGTTTTCTAGTTAATGTATTTATTATTTTCTCTCCAATTCATGTTAGTAGTGTGTTTGCTTTGGTTTAGTTTTCATTGCTTAGCTTTCACTGTTTTGCTTTCTAGTTTGCACCTTTCTTTCTATATAGCTTTCTCCCTTCTTATTTACCAAAATTTCACTTTTTTCCTTTGTTATTCCCTTGAGAGAAGAGCTAGCTTAAATCCTTGATTTCTCCTCTTCAAATTAATTTTTTTTCCATGATTTTCCCCCTTAGTTTTAGGTGATTTTTCCTTAGTTAGTTCACTCTATTAGCCTTTGTTTCACTTAAATTCCTTTCTATTTTTTCCTTGCATTTAATTATACTTTGGATTGTAAGCTTTATATTGGAATTTTTTTTGTTGTTTAGATAGGATTCCAAGCTTTAGAAAAGTGCACAATTTTCATATTTTGCGGACAGTTTTAGATGTGTAATTTTGACGTAACTTGGATATGATTCAATAAAGTTTTGTGGGAATTCTTGTTATGGAATGTTTCATTCATCAATGTACTTTGGATCTGGGCTGTTTTCTTGCATAAAATCTATGGTTTCAATAGCTTTCTAATGCAAGATTTATTCACGGTTCTTAAGTACCAAAATCTGGAAATTGGTTTTTCCTTAAGTTTGTGCTTTAATTCCAGCCATCAAAACATCTTATTTTCCTGAATTCTTAGATAGCCTTTTATATTTTCATGTTGTTTATTAGATCCCATAGTTAATTTTCATATTAACTCACTATAAGTGCATTAAATTTGACCATCTTTAGGTCCCAAAATCATGCACAAAGTTCATAAACCATGTGCAATGGTTCTAAATCCCATTCCTTTTAGATTCCTAGTTAATTTAATAACTTAATTTAGTTGTACCAGTAGTGAATTCATTATTTTCATCTATTTTATTTTTAGAAAGTTTCCTTTTTGAATTTTAGGAAGTACCATCTTTAAGAAGTTTTAGGTTTTAAGAAGTGAAAATCTCTTTAAATGTAGTTTCCATTCACATACATGTTTCTAATTTCATATTAAAGATGGTTAGATCTCACTAGTTATTTTCTTTTGCATATTACTTTAGTGTTAGAAATTTTCCTAAATTGGTTTTAGAAAGTTCTAACATTAGAAGGTTTCTAATTATAGTTTAGGAAAGTGCTAATTTAGGAAACTTTTCATTTTAGTAGTTTCCATAGTTTATGTTTCTTAAATTAATTCATGCTGATTTTGCATTTATTTCCTTTAGTTAAATGTATAAAGTTGCTAAATTACATTTTAAGAAAGTTTCATTTCATGAAAGTCATAAAATTAGAATTTTTTAATTCACAAAAGTTCTAATTTTAGAAAGTGCATGTTTTAAGAAAGTTCCCCATCTAGCATGTTTCTTGTTTTTGCTTAGTTTTCATTTCTTGTTTTTACTTAGTTTTGAATTTCATGTTTTAATTTTGATCTTTAATTTAGGTTAAAAAATTCACTGAATTTTGGCTAGGTTAGAGAGTTTAAAGTAGGAACCGCTAACATCACAATAGTTCAGTCCTCGTGGGATCGACCTCATTATTATGCTATATTGCAAATGATTGGTGTGCTTGCAAGTTTTAATTAAAATAACAACAAAATGCATATGGTTAATTCTACATTTTATTCATGTATTGAAGTATTTTATGAAATTTAAATCTCAAAAAATAATTACACACGGTACATAGGCTAGACTAATAGATGGCTACAACTTAGAGACCATGAGGAAATTAGTAGAGACCAATATATCCTATGAGTATTAGAGACTATCATCTTTGTAAGGATTATAAGTAATTCCATATTTTCTTTAGTGGACATTACTTTGAAAGATATTGATATTCTTTATTTTGGTCAAACTACCAAGAAACAAAAGGAGTACTAACTTTCTTTCATGAATATTTATTAAACCTAATAGGTTATAAGAAACCTAGGAAATCATCTAGCCTATCCTTGTTATAACCAAAAATTCAATTCCTACCTAATCTATAGGGTCCAAATATAGGCACCTTTATGATGTGAATTTATATATATATATATATATATATGTATATTCTTGGTACTAACATAAAAATAAGGGAAAACCACTTGAATACTCAATTTTGAATACGAAATCCAATTTTAAATCATACACAAGCACATTTTTATATTCTTTTCAGATCATAGAAACTCATTAAATTCATATTCACACATCATATACATAGCATTAACTTGGCATGGTTGATAATAGACTTTTGGTTTGCAAAACAATGAGGTATGGTAGGTGTAATAATTGAGAGTTTTAAGCATTCATGTGAGGGTGATGGAGGGTGAGGTTGGTATGTGATAATAGGTGTTAATATGAGAGAACTAGGGATATATTTATATGGTTTGGTAGGCATGAATAAGTAAATAAATCATAGGCATCTAATTATGGACTTTGTATGTGTACAACTACTGACTATTTGGTGTATGTGGAGTGTAGTAGCCATTAAGGTGTTTGTCTAATGTGTTTCACTAATCAAAATATCACATGATGAGTCAAATAACCCAATAATTTGCTGATATCACAAGTTAGAAGTCCCCTTAGCCTGCAAACCACTAAACCATTCACTATGTGTGCTAAATGTCTAACAATCACTAAGTGAATTAACTATCTTTATGCCACTACATTACTTAATCAAGGAAGCACTGAATATATATGTTAATCACTAAAAAATTGAATATACTAAGTGTACAAATAGCCATCGGAGCATCAGGTGATAAGAATTCATTGGACACACTAATAATTAATACGCTATTTCTAATTTAAACGATAATCTAACTATCTTATGGTCTCAAATTCCTATTTGATTTGTTCATTATTGATTATACATCATATACCAAGAGTTCTTGGGCATGCTAGGTGCATGGAAAACATATGGTACCAAAAACTTTCAGTTGGACTATTTGTAGAACTTTTCATTAAACAGTCCAACAGTAAGCTACCCAGAACCTACCTTAAGAACATTAAAAATCCATGATATCTGAGCCAAAATTTTGTAATTGAAGGAACCTTACATAGTGTAAGAGCATAGGTTAAATATTCATTGAAAAAATTTGGTGACTTCTAGCAAAATAATAGGTAACAATGATCATAGTGTTTAATCATATAATAGGAACATATAAAAATGGTTTAGATTTAAAGGAAAAGTGGCATGAATTCAAGCATGATAGCAAACTGATTCTTGAACATTACTTGTATGTCAGGATCAATCATCACTCGAAGATGAAAAGCACATAAATACTATAGTAAACCATGCTTAAAATAGTCTAGGATTAACATCTAATTTGATGCATAAAAAACATTTCAATAGATGCATAAGTCTAGGATTAAATCATGCACGAACCTAAGCCTAATGATGTGCATGATTTACAATCTTGATTCATGAGTAAATTTGAAGTCATGCATGTAGAAATCTTAGATGAATCTACACATAGATGAAAGAACTAAAGCATGGATGAATATGGATGATTTAGGCATGAAAACAACATGATCAAGTATGAATTTTCTTAAACTTGTTTTGTTAAAACTTTAAGCAAGCCTAGCCTAGGAAAGATCCCATAACCCTACCTCTTAACATGAAGAACCAAGCCTTATAGGATCTTCTTATCCAACTTAGAGTGGTGATACACCTCTGTACAGTTTCAATCTCTCTTGTTCCCCTCTTTCTCTCTTTGTTTTTCTCTTTTTTCCTTTCTTCCTCATGGTTTTTCTTTTCTCTTTGTCTCTATTATCTTCCCCTATTTCCTACCCTTCTTTCTCTTCTTTCCTTTCCCTTCTTTCTCCTCTTGGCCTCTTATCTTTCTATGTTTTTCTCCCTTCACATGGAACAGTCCAAAAAATCTCTCTTTTTGACATGTTGGGTTGTTTTGTATTGGCTACATGGGCCGTGATCTCCACATCCACCTCACCTGTCTATTTGATTTTAGTTGTTTCATCCTTATCTCTCCTACATGTTGGAAACGTGATCCTCCTCCATGACGATCTAGGTTTTTATAACATTTTTTCAAGAAGTCCTTTGAAATGTGGGGCCCCAAGTTTGAAAACAATTTCGAAAACAAATAGCAAAAAATGTTTTCTTTGAATTCTATTTCAAAGACCCCAAGTGTCATAAATCTACTTCCTATTTAATCTTCGAATTTAATCTATTTTAAATTTTAAAATTACAAAATAAATTTTTTATAGTAAATTATTTTAAAATGAGTTTACTTGTTCAGGATCAATCCAGTTAATAGGCACGACAAATTTGGAATTCGAATGAGAAATCCTTAAGTTTTTCATTTCCTGGACAAAAGGCCAAAAATCAAAATATTCCAAAAATCAAAATATGAAACATCAAAATTTAGAATGTATTGAGAAATATGAATCCAACATCACTAACTACACTCAAATCCGAGATCATGGGAATAAAACCCAAAATTTTATGCATAAAGGGCAAAATGGACTTTTTACACCATGTGGGGCCCACATGGGGACCACCACGTCCCCAACAACCAATTTGATCAGCAGCCCATGTGAAATATGGGTCAACAAATATCATCTGGTCATGGGGAAGAAAAATTAGGCATGGGAGCATTGAAGACTTTCATGCCATTTTATATTAAAAAAAAACATATTATAATCATGGAAAAAGACCCAAAATGCCTATAAATACAACCCCAAAAATCCTCCAAAAATCCCCACAAAATTTTCTTCAAACTCCTTGAAAAACTAGATCTAGATCCCTCCCCAAAACCCAAAATTTCCAAGAGTTAGATCTCTTTTCAACTTGTTTTTCTTTTTAGATTGGAACAAGAGACCTAAAATCAATTAGGCACTCTGTTCTAGATCTAATTTGATCAATTTCACAGTCCAAAACTTCCCAATATATCTATTCTACAAAACCCCCAAAGAAATTTCAAGATCCAACAGTTCAAACAACGGATATTTGCAAGAAAGGTGGATTTTAGGCCATATCTTCATCAACAAGGTATTTTTTTAAATTGGGCATATAACCGAGTTTTTCTCTCTAATTAGTTAAGTGGAAATCCTTTTAATAGATGTTTATTAATTTTTTATATAATTTTTATTTTACTGTAATTAATTTTGGTAATAAAAAGGTAAAAATAAAGTAAACAACAGAACCCTTAATTCATGATGATAGAGTACTCAGATGAAAAATTTGACTCCACCAATCAATCCAAAATGGTCCAAAACCCCTAGGGTAGAATTTTCAAAAAGATCTGAGAAGTTTTGGTCCCTCAATTGAGAAGGGATTGATTGGACGGTCCAAACGGACTGTCCGTTCTCCAGATCGGACGAACGACGTCCCGCACACTTCCATGGACGCCCTGTGCGGGTGCTTCGACATTTCAGAGCAGTGGACATGCCCAACTCTATCCGCCTAGCTTGGTTTTCCGCCCAAACGATCTGGGCCGTCCGTTCCTGGGCCCAGATCAAATACAGGCCTTAGGAAGACTATAAACTTCCAGATTCAATTCCGGACTCATATGATCTCCAAATTGAGATTGGAAAGAAGCTATGGAAAGCTTGAAACCTCTATTTTCTTATGGAATAATAAAATAGATATATTATTTAGTAAAAAAATTTTGTATTAAAGAAATAAGATTCCAATTACATAGATTTTCAAGATCTGAGATGATCAGATCTTAGAAACCTATTTTAATAATCATATACTACTTAAATAAAGTGAGATCTATGTTTAAATTGGTTAGATATAAGATATATTAAGGGATCTACCCTTTATGGTAGAAAAACCCCAAAAATACAAAGGGACCCACTTGATCAATGAGATCAAGTGTGATCAGATCCTTGGGATGGAAAGAATAAATGTTTATACGAGGAAATCTCAGGAAATCATTAATGGATTATGACAAAAATAGATCAATATGATCTTTTGACCTTAATAGAGAAAATTCCCTAAATACAACTAAAATCCTTAATCAAAGGAAAAGATCTAAGATCAAATGGTTGGATCATAAGTAAAGGTTTCTAAAAATGTGAATGTAATTAGTTTCATTTTATATTATTATGTTATAAAGCATGCTAGTATAACATTTAGAATTTAGCATGATATGTGTTTCATTGTTATCATAAGGTGCTAGATTTAATTTAAGTACCTTGCCTCATTTTCATTGAATATTAGATTATGTAATTTTATGCATTGAATTTATAATTCATTTATGGTTGAATGTTATTAGTAGATTTACTTGTTATGAGATAAAGAGCATAAAACATCAAAAATGTATTCTAATGAGAAAGTAGAGTTTCATGACACAAATAAGAATGGAGTACTTTGGATTTAATTAGTAAGGGCTATAGTTAGTAGGACAATATAAAGATTATCAAATCCTTGGCCCAAATTAGGAAAAGAATAATAAACCCCATGAATGACATTATAAATATTCATGGACTTAATTAAAATCCATTAGAAAGAGTATTTAGGGTAAACATGCTTATAGGAACCTTATGAAAGGTTGAGCTATGGTCATTCTACTGAATGATGAACATAGTAGTTAAGGGGGTTATCTAATAGAGCCTCGCTCTTCCCCTACCTTCTGTTGACATTTGTGAGGTCTAAACGCCTCCTTACATGAGGATTGAAGTAACCACTTTGTGTACACCCATTCAGCTAGTAAGCCTTAGCCAATTGAAAATAAGAGGAGCAATCTAGATTTAGGCTTGATTAAGCTACCTTCAACCAGCACATTAACTGGTTGAATAATAATAATAATAATAAGAGCATAAAAGGTTAGTAAATTACCTAACCCTAATAAAAATAGTAAGTAAGATAAGGATGATCAAACAAGATCCATTAGATCTTTGATGATCAAGAATAATAAGAATAAGAACACTATATTGTACTTAGTATGCATGTTTATTAGTATACTTGTTACAGTTCATTAGATTAGATAATCCATACTCTTGATCAAAGATGATTCAAGGAAGAAAACCAAGATCATCCTCCATAGGGATGATCCAAGAACCGAACTTAGATCAAAGAAGAACTAGATGATAGAAGATCTAGGACCTTGATCTTTATCAACATATGTAGATTGTCAATCAAAGGATCTATGAAAGATCAAGATCAAGGAGATGGACATACAAAGACTTAGAGATAGAAAAATACTTAGATATGAATGATCTAAAGATCATTCTAAACATCAGATCTAGTGATCAATAGGATTGTTCATAAATTATATATTGACAATATGTATGGATGTACAGATTACATACATCAGTCAGAATCATGGAAGATTAGGTAAAAGAGATCAATCCTTAAAGGTAGGAGGATTTGATGAATGCATTTACATAAGATATACATGATTGTACTCATGATCTTATGTTGACAAGAGTAATGATAATAATTGTATTAAATCCCTTGAAAACCTTATGATCTAACCAAACACATATAAGATAGTTAAGGACTAAACTATAGGTGAATAGGGAACTAGAAAATATTTCAGCCCTAAGTAAACAGACATATGATCTGATATATATGAAATCTATTTTACATACAAGCTTGGAGGCTTGTGAGTTTGTTTTAATAAGCATGAGCCTAGGGGATGCTATTGCTAGAGGAGTTATGAGGGTTTGGCCACCCGCTCCTTGAAATTTGATGATATGATGATACCTTGCCCAATGAGAGGCTAAAAGTCGGGTGGTGGCAATTATGGGAAAGCCATCACTGTGAAAGTCTTGCCCCCCCCATACGAGCAGTGACATAATATTTTCCACTTTGGTATCAGTGGTGAACAGGGCAGTTATCCGAGCGCGCTAGTACGGACCAAACTGCAGCATAGCAACCTTTCTGATTATTTTGCACTATGATGCATATGAGAATAGGCATAGTGAAATGCCTTATGTTATAGCATAATGAAATGCTAGGTAATTGTATATTACCAATGTTTCCTAAGAAGGGAAATTCCCAGTATGAGATTAGCTGTAATACTAAATTCTCAAAATAAAGAGAATTGATCAGCTTAGTTGGGAATGATATTTGACTATTTTCACGAATTTAACTGGTTTACCCAAGAATGGGTATGTATGTATATAGATATACATAACTTACAAAGTAAAAAGTATGTTTAAGGATAATGAGATTATGAAGTATTGGAATTACATTGTCAATGTTATGTTTCTTGAATCCCCTACCAAGCATTGCTTGCTGAGATATTGTACTTGTTGCAATATCTCAGATCCAGGGAAGGAGAGTTAGGAGCTGAAGACTATAGAAGACTTGAGGAGAATAATCTTCAAGGTATACCCTTGAAGACATGTATTTTTCTTTATTGAGAGTTTTATTGTATGGTGAGCTTGAGTTTTGGATTATGTAATTTGGACAAGTATTGTACTAGATTTGGCTGTACTGTGAACCACTGGATGGATCCTGGAGTTTAATAAAAGTATATTCCTTCAATGGAATTTTATTTTGTACACAAATTGCACTTATGTTATGTATAAAGTGGTGACTTGGGTTTTCAAAACAAGTTCTGAAGAAAAGAATTTCTGCTGTTTTGTTTTGCGAAAAAAAATTTACACTCTTAAGGGCCCTGACTTTCAAAATACTTTACTAATCATGTTTCAAAAACCCGGGTTGTCACAGTTGGTATTAGAGCGATTCATCCAGTCACAGTACAGTACAAATATGTCCAAATGAGAGATTATATTCCAAGTCTAGATTAAGATAGAAGTAGTTGTGTAGAGGATTGATAGAAATTATGAACAGATGCCACCAAAGAGTGTCACAAGACAGGCAGCGCAAAATACTCCAGAAGACAATATGGAGAGAGTAACAATGAGCAATGTGGAAGAGATGATGACAAGGGTGTTGAAGAACCTTCTTCCTCACCTATAGCAAACCCAAGGTTCATCACCTTCTGTAGAAATACCAAGTACGCAGGCTCAGGTTCAACCTGAAGTGAGTGAATAAGAGATAAGTTATTAGTTGATGAGAAGGAGTTATGTGATAAACTCATTAGTTAAGAGATAAGTATAAAAGGAGTTAACTCATTAGTGAAGGATAAGTCTTGAAAGAGTAGCCTCATTTGTTGAAGAGGATGTAAAGAGTTGACTCATTACTGAGGAAAGAGTTAAAACTCACTAGTTGAGGAATATGGAAAGAGTAAACTCATTTGTGAAGAAAGAGTAACTCATTAGTGAAAGAGTTAAACTCATTAGTTGAGAATGAGTATAGAAAGAGTTAGTGTAATGAAGGAATAGTATAGTATAAGTAGATATTACTTAGTGAAAGGACTAGAAATACTACTTAGCAAATAAGAATTTCAATAGAGGGAATAATAAGGGAAAACATAACAATAGATGTAAGGTATGATGTTCAGGTCTAACCTAAAGTCCTGAGTAAACATACAAAGAACGTTAATACTAGTATGTATATAACCATTATTAAGTGAAGTATTATATAACCATTACTAAGTGAAGAAATGGTGATAAAGAGAAAAACGTGATAAATTGGAAAATAAGATGGAAAAAATAAAAAAAAAAAAAAATTCCAACCTTATAGAAAAGGTGAAATGGAGATTTATGAGAAATAGGTGTTAAAGATGAAAACACTAGAAGTATTGTAAAATTCAAAGTTAACATTAAATATATAAAGAGATATAAATGTAGGAATTAGAATTGCTACATGTATAGTATTATGAAAATTAGTTAAATGAAATTAATCATCAAAATAGAGAGGATATGACTTGAAAGAAATTTAAGGAGCTAGATAAGAAAGTTCAAAATTTGTAAATGAGAATAGTTTGAAATAAATATGAGTAAGGAGTTAAGCAAGTATTTTTCTCCAAAATTAGTGAGGCAAAGGATTTAGTGGAGAAATGATAAAATTTTAGAACATGAAGAGATGATCTTTGATATTAGAATAAAATGAAAAGGAAAAAGAGAGTTAGTTATGTTAAAGAGATAAAAATATGATCCCAAACTTATTAAGAAAGACAATTAAACCATGAGAATATATGGTTAACAAAGAAATTATAGCTCTATATGGTACAACAATTATGAAATCACCAAGTTATAAATTATAAAGGTATGACAAATCATTGTGGAAATTAGCACTAGAGGATTTTCAAGGATTAAAGAATTATTGATATAATAACTTTGGTGCTATTGAAAATAATTTTGAGACTATCATAAAGAGAAGTACCTTTGGTATAGATGGTAAAATGGTCATGGAACATGAAAACAAAGAGAAATATTGATTAGGAAAATATAGTCATTGATTATCATGGTCATGGAACATGAAAACAAAGAGAAGTATTGATTAGGGAAATATAGTCATTGATTATCAAGAAGAGGAGTACATCTTATTGATCAAGGCAAATAAAGAGCTAAATATGAATAGAGATATTACTTCCAATTACATGATGGAATTGATGATATTGAAAGATTTAAGAAATATAGTAATGGGAAATATATTTTTGGAGGAAAGGCGAAATAAAACATGAGAAATGAAAACAAATATTGGTTGTTGAATTTAAGTTTAAAGATGATTGTGAATGAGTTATGAATCCAAATTGTTGGAGAAATAAGTGGTTAGAAATTTTAAGATAGTTTGAAGATTTTCAATCTTACATGAGATTGAATGAGAAAATATCTATAATAGTTGAGGAAAAGAACATCAAATTATATGAATGAGTTGAAAGAACAACTTTTTTAGGATATGGAGTGATTATAGCAATTTACATTATGAGAGTAACAAATTTCTTTTAGGAAAAGAAAAAGGAGGGATCAATATAAGGATGCATAAATGATGTTGAGGAAATTAAGTATCCTTTTTTCTCTATAAGGATGAGCATTTTCAAATTTATTATTAATTGGGAATTGGAAATGCAACATCAAAGTATAAAATCAAAAACAAATTTTAAAGTTCTATGAGTTAGATAACAAATGTTCATGAATTTGAGGAGAATGAAATATATTGAATGAAGTGGTAATGATACAGATTTCAAGAAATCAAGAGCATTCAGGGGATATATGTTAGACACTTACAAAACTTTTCTTGTAAGTGTACATGTGATTAAAGAAAGCCAAGTTTAGCTTATATAAATTTTAGGATAGCATGGAATTTGACCCAACAAAGGTGGAATATGAGATCAAAATATGAAATGACAATGACAATTAGAGAAATATATCTCTTATTGATTTTATAACATAAGGACATTCTTTTGGTGAAGTTTTGCCATTGGTTACATAAATCCTAAATGAGTTGATAATAGATTGTTGAGAATTAAAAACTAGTTGATAAATTATGGTAGTTGTAAAGATTTGAGAAGGGATGATTACAAAGTCAATATGGACTCTTTTAATTGAAATTATCAAGAATATCGCAAATAAAGAGTTAGTATGATATGGTAAAGGCTATGAGGTATGCTTTGAAAGATGCATGAGGAAATGCAAAATCTAGAAATATGAGAAAGAGATAAATATTATCATAGATTGTGAGAATGTTCTGAATATTGTTCTAAATATGAGAAAGAAATAACAAAAGGGGATCAGGAATATATATGCAGAGTTAAATGACACTATCTTGGATGGAAAAATGTAGAAAGTCAGTATTATGAATAAAATGGCACTCAAAGAGTGTTACAAAAATAATGGATGGGAATGAAGAAAGATTCATTACAAGGAAACTATTATTCAAGGACAAAATTTGATAAGAAGTTGTCAATAGAAGGAAATAGTAAAGAAGTATGAACTGTAGAGAAGAAATAAAGTATACACTTCCAAATAATGGAGGAATAAGAAAAGAGAAAATTACTTCCAAAGATTGGAAGGTTGTTACAAAGAACAATAGTTGAAGTTATAGAATCTAATCAATATGTATTATAGGAAGTCTAAGGACTATACATAGTAGGAAAGCTATGTCCAAACTTTATATGTTGAAAAAGAATGAGGATGAGCAATAGAAGGTATAATGGAAAATTGTGAAGTATGGAAAGATTGGTGAAAATTACCAATCAAGTGAAATGGAAGGTTTTGAAACAAAAAGGGATAACTCAATAAGAGTTATTAATCTTTTTTTTTTTTGAGAAATTCTAGCAAGAACTAGCTTTAGTAGATGTGAATTATTAAGGTTAGTCATATATGAGTATTTTAACCTTTGAGAAAAAGGTAGTATAAAAGAGGAACGAAAGGAAATAGAATTTCCTTAACTGGTAAGGCCACATGTGTAAGGCTATGAAAGAATTGTGAAAAATCCTAAGTGAATTGTATTACAAATTTCGAGGATGAAATTATTGTAAGGGGCGAAAATTGTAATAACCCCAATTTTTGTAAATTGATTGAGAAAAATCAATAAAGTTTGAGTTTCAGATATTTCGGGCTGAAATATTAGGGTTATTTAAAATATACTTTTTATAAAAGTATAATCAAATCATAAAACATGTAAAATTGAAATTAAACTTAGCAAACCCTTCAAAATGACTATAAGCATGACAAATTTCGAATTCGGATGAGAAATCCTTAAGTTTTTAATTTCTTGGACAAAAGGGGTAAAATAGTAATTTTAACCAAAAATCAAAATATTCAAAAAATAAAAATATGAAATATCAAAATTTAGAATGTATTGAGAAATACGAATCCAACGCCACTAAGTACACTCAAATCCGAGATCATGAGAATAAAACCCAAAATTTTATGCATAAAGGGCAAAATGGACTTTTTACACCATGTGGGGCCCACATGGGGACCACCATGTCCCCAACAACCAATTTGATCAGCAGCCCATGTGAAATATGGGTCAACAAATATCATCTGGTCATGGGGAAGAAAAATTAGGCATGGGAGCATTGAAGTCTTTCATGCCATTTTATATTAAAAAAATAACATATTATAATCATGGAGAAAGACCCAAAATGCCTATAAATACAACCCCAAAAATCCTCATAAAATCCCCACAAAATTTTCTTCAAACTCCTTGAAAAATTAGATCTAGATCCCTCCTCAAAAACCCAAAATTTCCAAGAGTTAGATCTCTTTTCAACTTGTTTTTCTTTTTAGATTGGAACAAGAGACCTAAAATCAATTAGGCACTCTATTCCAGATCTAATTTGATCAATTTCACCGTCCAAAACATCCCAACATATCTATTCTACAAAACCTCCAAATAAATTTCAAGATCCAACGGTTCAAACAACGGATATTTGCAAGAAAGGTGGATTTTAGGCCATATCTTCATCAACAAGGTATTTTTTTAAATTGGGCATATAACCGGGGTTTTCTCTCCAATCAGGTAAGTGAAAATCCTTTTCATAGATGTTTAGTACTGTTTTATATAAATTTTATTTTACTGTAATTAATTTTGGTAATAAAAAGGTAAAAATAAAGTAAACAACAAAACCCATAATTCATGATGATGGAGTGCTCAGATGAAAAATCTAACTCCACCAATCAATCCAGAATGGTCCAACACCCCTAGGATAGAATTTTCAGAAAGATCTGAGAAGTTTTGGTCCCTCAATTCAGAAGGGATTGATTGGACGGTCTAAACGGACTGTCCGATCTCCAGATCGGACGGATGACGTCCCGCATGCTTCCATGGACACCCCATGCGGGTGTTTCAACATTTTAGCGGAGTGGGTGCGCTCGACTCTGTCCGCCCGGCTTGGTTTTCCGCCCGAACGATCTGGGCCGTCCGTTCCTGGGCCCAGATCAAATATAGGCCCTAGCAAGACTGCAAACTTCCAGATTCAATTCCGGAGTCATCTGAACTCCACATTGAGATCGGAAAGAAGCTATGGAAAGCTTGAAACCTCTATTTTCTTATGGAATAATAAAATAGACATGTTATTCAGTAAAAAATTTCTGTATTAAAGAAATAAGATTCCAATTACATAGATTTTCAAGATCTGAGATGATTAGATCTTAGAAACATGTTTTAATAATGATATACTACTTAAATAAAGTGAGATCTATGTTTAAATTGGATAGATACGAGTGTTATCAAATCCTTGGGATGGAAAGAATAAATATTTATATGATGAAATGCGAGAAAATCATGAATAGATTATGACAAAAATAGATCAATATGATCTTTTGACCTTAATAGAGAAAATTCCCTAAATACAACTAAAATCCTTAATCAAAGGAAAAGATCTAAGATCAAATGGTTGGATCATAAGTAAAGGTTTCTAAAAATGTAAATGTAATTAGTTTCATTTTATATTATTATGTTATAAAGCATGCTAGTATAACATTTAGAGTTTAGCATGATATGTGTTTCATTGTTATCATAAGGTGCTAGACTTAATTTAAGTACCTTGCCTCATTTTCATTGAATATTAGATTATGTAATTTTATGCTTTGAATTTATAATTCATTTATGGTTGAATGTTATTAGTAGATTTACTTGTTATGAGATAAAGAGCATAAAACATCAAAAATGTATTCTAATGAGAAAGTAGAGTTAATGACACAAATAAGAATGGAGTACTTTGGACTTAATTAGTAAGGGCTATAGTTAGTAGGACAATATAAGGATTATCAAATCCTTGGCCCAAATTAGGAAAAGAATAATAAACCCCATGAATGACATTATAAATATTAATGGAATTAATTAAAATCCATTAGAAAGAGTACTTAGGGTAAACATGCTTATAGGAACCTTATGAAAGGTTGAGCTATGGTCATTCTAGTGAATGATGAACATAGTGGTTCCTGGGGTTATCTAATAGAGCCTCGCTCTTCCCCTACCTTCTCTTGACGTTTGTGAGATCTAAATGCCTCCTTACATGAGGATTGAAGTAACTACTTTGTGTACACCCATTCAGCTAGTAAGCCTTAGCCAATTGGAAATAAGAGGAGCAATCCAAATTTAGGCTTGAATAAGCTACCTTCAACCAGCACATTAACTAGTTGAATAATAATAATAATAATAAGAGCATAAAAGGTTAGTAAATTACCTAACCCTAATAAAAATAGTAAGTAAGATAAGGATGATCAAACAAGATCCATTAGATCTTTGATGATCAAGAACAATAAGAATAAGAACACTATATTGTACTTAGTATGCATGTTTATTAGTATACTTGTTACAGTTCATTAGATTAGATAATCCATACCCTTGATCAAAGATGATTCAAGGAAGAAAACCAAGATCATCCTCCATAGGGATGATCCAAGAATTGAACTTAGATCAAAGAAGAACTAGATGATAGAAGATCTAGGACCTTGATCTTTATCAACATGTGTAGATTGTCAATCAAAGGATCTATGAAAGATCAAGATCAAGGAGATGGACATACAAAGACTTAGAGATAGAAAAATACTTAGATATGAATGATCTAAAGATCATTCTAAACATCAGATCTAGTGATCAATATGATTGTTCATAAATTATATATTGACAATATGTATGGATGTACATATTACACACTTCAGTCAGGATCATGGAAGATTGGGGAAAAGAGATCAATCCTTAAAGGTAGGAGGATTTGATGAATGCATTTATATAAGATATACATGATTGTACTCATGATCTTATGTTGACAAGAGTAATGATAATACTTGTATTAAATCTCTTGAAAACCTTATGATCCAACCAAACACATATAAGATGGTTAAAGACTAAACTATAAGTGAATAGGGAACTAGAAAATATTTCAGCCCTAAGTAAACAGACATATGGTCTGATATATATGAAATCTATTTTACATACAAGCTTGGAGGCTTGTGAGTTTGTTTTAATAGGCATGAGCCTAGGGGATGCTATTGCTAGAGGAGTTATGAGGGTTTGGCCACCCGCTCCTTGAAATTTGATGATATGATGATACCTTGCCCAATGAGAGGCTAAAAGTCGGGTGGTGGCAATTATGGGAAGGCCACCACTGTGAAAGTCTTGCCCCCCCATATGGGCAGTGACATAATATTTTCCACCATGGTATCAGTGGTGAACAAGGCAGTTATCCAAGCGCCCTAGTACGGATCAGACTACAGCATAGTAACCTTTCTGATTATTTTGCACTATGATGCATATGAAAATAAGCATAGTGAAATGCCTTATGTTATAGCATAATGAAATGCTAGGTAATTGTATATTACCAATGTTTCCTAAGAAGGGAAATTCCCAGTATGAGATTAGCTGTAATACTAAATTCTCAAAATAAAGAGAATTGATCAGCTTAGTTGGGAATGATATTTGACTATTTTCTCGAATTTAACTGGTTTACCCAAGAATGGGTATGTATGTATATAGATATACATAACTTACAAGGTAAAGAGTATGTTTAAGGATAATGAGATTATGAAGTATTGGAATTACATTGTCAATGTTATGTTTCTTGAATCCCCTACCAAGCATTGCTTGCTGAGATATTGTACTTGTTGCAATATCTCAGATCCTGGGAAGGAGAGCCAGGAGCTGAAGACTATAGAAGACTTAAAGAGAATAATCTTCAAGGTATACCCTTGAAGACATGTATTTTTCTTTATTGAGAGTTTTATTATATGGTGAGCTTGAGTTTTGGATTATGTAATTTGGACAAGTATTGTACTAGATTTGGCTGTACAGTGAACCACTGGATGGATCCTGGAATTTAATAAAAGTATATTCCTTCAATGGAATTTATTTTGTACACAAATTGTACTTATGTTATGTATGAAGCGGTGACTTGGGTTTTCAAAACAAGTTCTAAAGAAAAGAATTTCCGCTGCTTTGTTTTGCGAAAAAAATTTACACTCTTAAGGGCCCTGCCTTTCAAAATACTTTACAAATCATGTTTCAAAAAGCCAGGTTGTCGCAATAAATCCTTCCTAAGTTGAAATCCCTTACCTGATTGAGCCTTGAATGGCTAGAAGATAGTAGCAACTTCCCAAGCTCCTTCCTTTAGGTTGGAGGTAAACTACTATCTTCCTTCTTCCCTTGCTCAACTACCCCAAGCAATCTCCTTAGTTTCCTTCTCCTACTTTGCATGGTTCTCCCTCTTCTTCCTCACTACACATGTGCTGGAATAGATTCCTTCCATCCCCTAAGTCATGTTCATTATATACTTAGGTCGTTTGAAATTTAAGTGAACTAGTGACCTTAAGGGGGAAAACAACTTTTGTTGACCCATGTCCCCATGTGGTTGGCCCAAATTCCCCTTTAAGACATGTGGCCCACTTGATTGTCTTTCAATTAAAACCCTACATTTGCATTGTTATTTTCAATTATATCATGTTGAGGGTACATTTTGAAATTATAACTTGACCATTGATATAATATTTTTCCATTCCTAGTTAATTAGTTAGAATTTCTTTATTTACTTTAAGTTGGACTTAGACTAGGACCGTCCCTTAATATGCGGCTTGCTCATTCATCATTTTAACATCCTTTTTAATTACAATTGTCTTTTATAGAATCACTTAGTGAAATTCTTAATATTTCCCTTATATTGGAAAATTTCTTTTAAATCTTTAGATCTTCCCAACAATTTTTTCTTAATTGTAACCCTAACTTAATTTCCTAATGCACTTATTCAACATTGCTAGATACCTCTCTATTAATGGTTAATATGCATAAGGATATATATATATATATATATATATTTACCCCATTTTTTGTAAATTCCTTGATTTATTCATTCAAATTGTATATTTACATATATTACACTCTTCCCCCTTATAAAAATTTCGTCCCTGAAATTGCATAGATCTGGATCAACAAATTAGAATAGCTCCAGAAAACATTGCCTCATATCCTCCTCAACCTCCCATGTGACCTCTTCATACATGTGGACCTACACTAAACCATGATGAGGGGAATCATCTTAGTTCATGGGATCCTCTCCTTCTTATCGAGGTTCTATACGAGCCACTCCTAAAATATCAAGTTTGTCTACAGGTCAACTGATACTTGATCCAAGATATGAGTAGAGTCTAGAATGTATTTCCTCGCATAGAAACATGGAAAATATCATGCACATCCGCTACCAAGGAAGTGCTAATCTATATGCAACTATATTGATCCTCACGATTATCTTGAATGATCCTACAAACCTGGGGCTCAGCTTACTCTTCACCCAAATCTCATCACACTGTTGTCGAAGATACCTTCAAAAAGTCGTGGTCTCCAACTAGGAACTCCAAATGTCTCCTCCTTGAATAATCAAAGCTCTTTTGCCTACTATCTGCAGCCATCGATGCCTTTGAATCTATCTCACCTTCTTTGCACACTCACCAATGTCGCTCCAACAAGTTGGTGTATAGCACAGTTTTCCATATAATACCTCGTATGGGGCCATACTAGTGTTAAGTGATAACTATCGTTGCAGACAAACTCTATTGGTGGTAAATGCTCATCCTAACTACCCTTCTAGTTTAGTGCATAGGCACTCAAAATATCCTTTAGCATCTAAATCATCCTCTCATACTCACCATCTGTCTAAGGGTGAAATGCAGTGCAGAGATGCATAGAGGTCCCTAACTCTCCTAGACACTTTGCCAAAAATGAGATGTAAACCTACTAACTCTATCTGAAATAATGACTAGAGAAACCCCATGCAGGTTGACTATATCTCAAATATATAGCTTGGCAAGGCTCTCTAAGGATTGTCCCTATCTAATAGGGAGGAAATGAATCAACTTAGTGATTCAATCCACTACCACCCAAATCATGCCATGTCCACTAGATTTCCTAGGCAACCCGACCACAAAATCCATCATAATGTGGTCCCACTTCAAAGTTAGAAGATCTAGATTATGTAGCAAACTTGTGGGCCTCTGATGTGCCTTGACCCGCTAACATGTAATACACTAAACTATACACTCGCAAATATCCTTCTTCATACCCTGCCACCAAAACTATCTTCCCATATCATGGTATGTCTATGTACCTCTTAGGTGCATGGCAAACTTAGAATCATGAGCTTACCTCAATAGCTCATGCCTCAAAACTGAAATGGCTAGCACAACTAATCTACCACAAAATCTAACTCTTCCATCAGTTCCCTTTTCAAAACCCTCTTTGCCACACAATGCATGTGTCTTGCTGCATGATTATTATGCTTATAATATTTGGTCCAAGAAGGTCGATCGAAGTAAGAGGTCAATGATTACTCCTCTTGATTTCCTAATGAGGGCATCGACAATGGCATTGGCCTTGCCCGAGTGGTACTATATGTTGAAGTTGAAATCCTTCAATTACTCAAGCCAACATATGTGCCTCATGTTGAGGTCGCTTTGAGTGAATAAATACTTTAGGCTCTTATGATCTATGCTAACATCAAACCTCTCTCCATATAAATAGTGTTGCCAAATCTTCATGGAAAAAACCACTATGGCCAGCTCCAAGTCATGTGTGGGGTAGTTCTTCTTGTGCTTCTTCGACTAACTTGAAGCATGTGTTATAGCTCTGCCATGTTGTAGGGAACACACCCGAGACCCTTTACCAAGGCATCACTATATGCCACAAAGCTGTCACTACTTTATGGAAGAGATAACATTGGTGCATAGATAAGTCTCCCCTTCAACTCTTGGAAGCTCCACTCACAACTGTCAGCCCAAACAAACTTTTGGTCCTTCCTAGTTAGGGCTGTCAAAGGTTGTGCGATATGGGAAAATACCTCAATAAATCATCTGCAGTAGCCTACCAAACCTAGGAAATTGCATACCTCTATCATAGTCTTGGGTCACTCCTAGCTAGCCACTGCCTCTATCTTCTATGGATCCACAACACCATCCTTAGATATGACATGTCCAAGGAAGTGCAGCTAATCCAACTAAAACACACACTTCAAGAACTGGGCATACAACTAATGTGCATGTAGCATGCTCAAGGCAGTCCTCAAGTGCCTTTATGCTTCTCAACACTACTAGAGTAAATGATTATATCATCAATATATACAATCACAAACTTGTCCAAATAGTCTCTGAACACCCTATTCATCAAGTCCATGATCATTGCTGGTGCATAGGACAACCTAAAGGGCATCACTAGAAACTCATAATAGCCATCTAGTCTTAAATGCAGTCTTAGGGAAGTCCTCATCTCGATCCTCAACTGATAGTATCCCATCCTCAAGTCAACCTTAGAGAAGAGCCTGGCTAATTCTAGCCAGTCAAATATATGATCAATATAGGGAAGTGGGTACTTATTCTTCACTTTCACCCCTTTCAATGTTCTATAATCCACACACAACCTTAAGGAGTTGTCCTTCTTCTTGATAAACAAAACTAGCACTCCCCACAATGAAACACTAGGGCATATGAAGCCCTGTTAAAATAGCTCTTGCGACTACACCTTCAGCTCCTTTAGTTTCACTCAAGCCATGCTATAAGGATCCTTGGAGATAGGAGTCGCTCCAAGCAACAAATTGATGGCAAACTCCATCTCCATCCTAGGTGGCAATCCAAGTAGCTCCTTTAGGAACACATCCATAAAATCACGCACCACATCAATCTCGACAATGTAAGGCATATGCTAATCTTGAGGCTCCACATAGGCCAATAAGCTTAACAATCACTAGATACATGATGTGATGGTCTACTCATTGAGATGATACTCACTCCTAGTCCATCTAATATCCCTTGAAAACTTAGTGACTCTCTGTCTAAGGAACATTGTGTCATTTTCTTTCTCCTAGAATCAACTAAAGTCCCATGCTTAGCCAACCAGCCATGCCCAATATAATATCGAAATTAGTCATGCCTAGTAGAATGAGGTCTACACTCAAACTTTTCCCTGAGCTAATCATAGGTACAACTAGGACAAACTCCTGTACTATCACTGATTCACTCATCGGCATGCTAACATCTGATAAGACTACCACTGTACTCAAAGGAATATCCAAACATGCACCAAAACTATGAGAGTTAAAAGAATGAGTGCATCCAGGATCAATAAGCACACGTGTAAGTCTACCTACAATGAGAAGAGTACCTACTATGATATCACTAGATGCATAGGACCAATGGTCGTAAGAGTAAATAACTCACCCCTGACTCCTGGGCTCCTAATCTTGTCAATGTACCTAATCTCATCCCTAATCTCTTTAAGGTAACCCCACTCTACTGAATCTAGGGTAATCCCACGCCATGTGACCCTATTGTCCAAAAGCAAAATCTATACAACCCAGTCTTGAAAAGGGTATGCCTAGATGATGACATTGACATCTTTAGCATACTATCAGATCTCTATTTCTGCCCTTGGCCTAACCTATTGTTAGTCAACTAGACCTACAATTTTCTACCTAGGAGCAAACCTCTTCCTCTTGACTTCTCCAATCACTAGCATAGGGCAACCAAATCTACACATGTCTCTCCTCAAGTCGCTTAATTCTCACTCCAATATGGATGTAAGCTCCACAACCTAGGCTATAATGGTGGACTGCAAAGTCAAGATATGATGCTTCAAATCAAATTTCAGTCCTCGAACAAACTTCTATGCCACCCTTTGCTTTGAAGAACATACATTAGGCACGAACCTCTATAATTGAGTGAACTCCACCTTATACTACACCATTATTCTCATGCCCTACACAAGAGTAAAAAACTCTAGCTCTATCTTCTCATGAAGTTGCAAGGAAGGAATTGCTTAGTAAAGATGACCTTAAAGTCGTCCCAGGAAATCTTGTAAACTCCATCAAAGAAACTCCTTTGTACAGTCAGCACCACTGGGTTGCATCTCCTGCTAGTACAAATGTAGCCACTACAACCTATCAGTGCTCTGACATAGTCATCACCTTGAATATCCTATCTATGTTGAATAACCATGTATCTATTGCCTATGGGCCATCTTTGCAAGTGAGCACTGGAGTAGTCCTCTTAAACCTCTCAAGAAGTTTGTATGCTGATGGACCCCCATCTCGCTCCTAATATAAAATTCCACCCATGGCAGAAATACTTGCCAAGGCTCACAACCTCTAATATTAGGAGGTCAACCACCTCATTAGTGGGATCATCCCTTACCCTACTACTTCCCTCAACTCCATTAAAAGCCTGCACATCCTAAGGAAATGGCAAGCTAGAACTACGCCTCTATGGAAGCATCTGGAAAATAAACAAGATTCCAATGAGACTTCTTTACTAATTGTTGTAGCTAACTTTGTACTTAACCTTAGGACTTAGTCTCCTAAGTCTCAACACATTAATCCTCTCGTGATTCTAGTTGGGATTAGCATGGCATGTGCTCTGATATCAACATCTCTAAATCTTTTGGGAAATATTTATCAATTTTAATTTAGAAAGTAGTGAAAATTTCCTACTTTTTGAAAAATGATTAGAGTGATAATATTCATGTAATTTTGTGAAATACATCAATCTTTGTACTGTGAGTTATTGTTAACGTCCTCATATATATAAAATAATAATTTTCTAACTTAAGGAAGTTAGAGATACATGTCATTAAATTACATACTATCTACAAGTAGAATCACACATACCATTGAGATGATTTATAACAATCAACAATTAAATTTCTACATTCCTCCCATGGGTCAACAAATATTAAGTTATATAGATACAACCCAAAATGGATTTCCTATAAAAGGAATCTATGTTATAACAACATGGAAAGGGATCTAATCTTACGTTTAGAGACATCCGGGTATTTTCCCATTACCAATATCTCTCTCACTCAAACTCTCCAAAATTTTAATGAGAAATAAAAGAGTTAGAAAGAAAAGAATGCCAAAATGTGGCATTATGCTTGGAGACTTGGTGCAAAGATTAAGACATTTATATTAAGATAAATTGAAAAAACAATATAAAGACTAAAAGTATGAAGTTAAAATCATATGTTTTGAGGATCTTATTGGATTCTTAGATTACGAGATTTGGAACAAAAAAGGCAATTTGAGAAATAAGAAAATTCCTTGATTAACCTAGATTGCAAAATCATACAACTTAAATCATAACTTAGAATAAAATTTAAAAATAGATGAGAAGTATGTATACCTAAAGTTTTTTGACGAATGGTACAAAGAAATTTCAAGAATATAATTTATTTTGAATTTCCTAAGGAATAATGTAACCGAAGAGCTATGGTGATCTAAGTAGAAGAGATTTGGAATTCAGGTCGAGGATGACATGAGACATCAATTCCCAAAGTTGTTTTGATTGGTTTACACATACTTATACAATTTCAGGGATAAAATTTTTGCAAGGGAAAAGAGTGTGATATATGTAAATGCCCATTTACAATGAATAAAAAATTATAATTACAAAAAATAGGGTAATCTTTTTTATTTTCTTATACCCTGATTTGTTATCGTTAATGAAATTTATTAAAAGTTGAATGAAATGTGAGGAAAATGAGCTAAAGTGAAGCTTAGGTATAATGCATCATCTAAGAATTGATGCTAAGTAAATGATGGATAGATGGACTATCCATGGGATTGTAAAAATATTTCCTAGCCAAGGAAGAGCCCCAGATTTTAAGTTCCATGCAATTGACCTTTTGAAATATATTTAGTTGACCCTTAAAACCTCAATATTTGGAATGTACACATCGAGATGATTCCAACGATACTAATTTTTCACAAAATGGAAATGAGGGTGGAAAAACCCCAAATTTTCACTAATTTGGCAAGGGCCAAAATTGATAATGGAACCCCTCATTTTTGGCTATTTGTGGGGTACAGCAAATGTGCCACATGATGCATCGACTAGGCTCCCTCGCATTAGGCTACCACCCAGCATGATGAAAAATGGGGGAACGCCAAAGAAAAATCGAAAAACTTAGCATCCACTCCCCCTGATTGAATCTCCTTTCCTAGTGAGCCCCTTCCGTTTGATCTCCCATAGTCATTCAGACTCCCACCAACATGACAACTACCTTTTTCCTAGATCTCAAACATCATTTTTCCCCTTTCCCATTTTCTATCCTCCCTTGGTTGGGCTTCTCTTTAGTTCAATTGGCCTGACACATTGGTGCGCATAGGATGACTGCATAGACCCATCTCTGGCCTACCACACTTCCACTGACATGGGAAAGATGATTAACATTATGCACCTAGCTTCTACTCTTCGATGCAGGTGCAAGACCCACAAAACCCTCCTCTCCCTCTGTAATGCCCGAGCAATTTACACTATTTTTAACGAAAATTGAACATTCTATAGGAAATAAACTGAGTTAAATGCTTTACTTTATTTAAAATATTAAATGAAGGAATTTGTGAGGGAACTTAGTACCATTAGATTCTACTCAAAAAATGGAATCCAACGCCTCAAAAATCACCCAAAACAGAGTTCGTATGAGGAAGTTACAGCCGTTTAAAGATAGGGGTATTTCTGAAAATAAAACAGAAAAACGAAAAAAGGACGAAAAACGCAGGGGGCCGTTTTGATAACGGCACCCCCTATTGTCTTCCTCCTCAGATTTTTCCAGAAACCCTCAAATCTTGATTTTTCCAGAGGTTTCTACCACCTCCAAGGGCGGCACCGCCATTGGCAGCACCGCCATAGCAGGGCTATAAAAAGCCCCATCTCCCCTCTCCAAAAAACGTGATTTTCCGGCGATTTTGAGACTGGGGTTTCTGGCAAAATTGGAAACCCGTCTCAACCCATCTCCCTTGAGTTTTCTGACAACGGCCAGGCCCAAGTTAGGCCGGCCATGCCGTTCCTGTCTCCCCATGTGCCCTCTCTTCTCTTTTCCAGCCTTGCATGATGATGGGATTTCCCTCTTCACGATTTCCGGTGAACATGGGGTTTTTACGCTGGAAGAGCACCATCACCGGTGACCCAGGTAAGCCATTTTCCTTTCCTCCTCTTCCCTTCCACTTTCCCTAGTCAAAAGTAGTCTGGACCTAGCATTTTTCAACTGGAAATTGCAAAACCTAGGACTGGACCAATGAGGGAGACGATCTTGGGCATGGTGCGTGATTCACACGTGCACAACGAGGGCACGCGACTGTGTATGGGTGTGGCCTCGGTGCGTCCCAGGCATAGTCGAGGTTCGACCGGGACGTAGGGGCGGCCCGGGAGCCAAGGCACATTTCGACTACGCCAAGGTGTGTTCGTGCGAGGTCATCGAGGACGTGCATCATAGCGCATCGCTTGGGCATGCTTGTGCACGTGTGAACACTGTCCTAGGTGCAGCCTTTTGGTACGTGCCCGACATGGACACAGGTCCTAGCTCGACCAGGATGCACGGGGTGCCTTGGGAGCTGAGACGCGCCATGCTACACCAAAGGTGCGTCCGTGCGGTACAATTCAGGATGCGCGTCATAGCGCGTCGCTTGAGCTTGCATGTGCATGTGCAAAATGCGGTCCCTGGCACAGCCGTTGGGCGCGCACGCACATGAGGCGGTCGTGGTTCAACCAGGATACACGGGTGTCTTTAGAACTGGGGCATGTGGACCAAATGAGACTTTAAAGTTAGGATTAGAGGATTAAATACAGAGTCTAACTATTGGAAAGTAGATCCACACCATAGGATCTAGCTTGATGAATGAATTAGGCAAGGACCTTGGACCCAATAGGTAGATCTAGCGATCTAATGTCTAAATAGTTTGAAATTAATAAGGACTCCTTGTATCCATTCATACTTAGGAGTTTATAAATGAGACCCAGGGACGGGTTGAGTGATAAAGGACGCGACTCCAGGAGACTTTGAGGTAGGTGCTCTATCGCTACTAGACTTTTCAAAAGAGCCATGATTGTTTTATGCATGTTTTAAGTATAAGTTATATAACTTGTTTAGCATGACTTAATTCAGTATACATATGATAAATGCATTATGCATAGATATGTTTTGCAAACAAATGCATATATTGCATGATTTGTGAGCATTGAGTTTTTGAAAGATTGCATGTCCTTGAGGGTTCCCAAAAGATGCTGGAGTGCCCAAAAGACGCTGGGTAGGCAGTTGTGAGGGCTAGGCAGTTGTGAGGGACCCAAAGAGGACAGGTTTTGAAAAAGAGGTTTTCGCTTGTTTGATCTGATATGATTTGGGTTGATGAGCTCGTGGACGCTATGCCGAGAGGTTTGGGTTGGCCTCCAGCCTCTACCACTATTAGGTGGATGAGTACCATGCCCAAAAAGGGCAACGTCCCTACTTCGACTGCATGTGGTACAGGGGGCTACCACTGGTGTCACGGCACTGGGTCGAAGTGTCATATGTCCCGTGGAGGCATATGATCCTATGTCCTCAGGTAGCCGGGGACCACACGGTGGCGAGGTCGTGGGCATAGTTTGGACCCTATGGTTTGAGGATTTATTTGCATTGCATATGGCATGACATGAGGTTGGTCGACCATACCAGATATCCATGAGCTGGATTCAGTTGAGCATCTAATGCATATCATTATGTTTATGATATATATATATATGATACTTTCGACTTGGATTTATGCAATTCTTTAAGTCGTTAGTATTCTGATTCGACAGTGGTTTTTAGTATCGACATTGACCATGATTGTTCGAACATGCACATGTATTTGTATTAATTTACAGTTGGGCTGTGTGCTGTGACTGGAAAGACCTGGGGAAAATTATTTATGATTTCTGAAGTTTTTCAAAAACTACTTTGGTTGTTGTGAAAGCAAATGACACTCGGGGTTTTCAAAACGAGTTTAAAACTAAAGATTTTTCACTGCATTGCATGGTTTTTGTATAATGGTTTTCAAATAGGGATATATCCCACCTTAGGAAATTAGATATTGCATTTAAAAATGCATGAGAAAACCCGGGTCGTCACACCCTCTGTGTTCTCCAACACCCAAAACCCCTATGTTTATCTCCTTTTCCAACACCAACATGAAAACCCCATACCATAAAAACCCCTTTCCTTTTTTTGTTTTTGAGGATGATGGGTACAATTCGCCTAAACCAAATGGCACTAAAAAATATCTTCCCTCCATTCTTCTCTAATGTTGTGCTTCATAGGTGACGCCTCGCTAGCTGTGCATAGGAACCCACCTTCCCTCCCTATTGAACTTTCTCTCTTTCTTCGTCTTCTGCACCTTCAGATGCCATGACATGATTAGCATGCCAGACCATCACATTTCCCCTCTTCTTCTAGCCAGTTGCCTGAGTAGGCTACTTATCCACCCATCTGCTCCTCTCCTCTACCTCTTTCCACCTCCCTTGTGTCATCGGCAATGCTCAGTTGACCAACCAAAACCCATTTTCCTCGTCTTCTTCATCATTGGCAGCAAAACTCTGACGACTGTGAGAAGCGTCCAAATATAATATATATAAAGCCTAAAACTACTCTAATTGATGATCATATCAGTTCATCATGATCCTCTCAATGTTGCAAACAAAACCCCTCAAGAAAACTAGTGATCGGAGTTGATTCGACTGAGATTTGATTGCCATCATATCATAAAGTCTCAATCATACCTATTGTGACCATCCAATAATGATGCAGTGCTTGTAAGGATCCATTAGATGCGCATCAATGCAATTGCAGGTAAGATCCCTACTAATCTTTTCTATTTTAGCTTGTATTTTAATTCTAGTATAATGTGTATTGTAAATTGTAAAATCTCTAGCAATTTCATGGATAGTTGAATACAATTAGGTTATTGCATGATAGATCTAACATTCTAATATCTTTGATTTTCCATATATAATCACTAAAACCTAGACCTAATGGTTAATCAAGTAACAAATTATCCGACCATTGTGAACCATCTAATTACTATTAGATGTATAGACATTGGACCTGCAAGTTATTATTTTCATGCTATGAACAATGATTAAATAGTTGGATAGACTAGAAACCCAAAATTTGAACATGTGTGACCAATAAAAGTGCATGAATCCTATAAGTAACCATTCAAGGTGGGATCTGTAATAACCTCAATTTTTGTAATTGATTGAGAAGATCAATAAAGTTTGAGTTTTAAAAATTTTGGATTGGAATATTAGGGTTATTTAGAATGTACTTATTATAGAAGTATAATTAAGGGATAATACATGTATAATTGAAATTGAACTCAGCAAACCCTTCAGAATGACTATAAGCATGACAAATTCTGAATTCGGATGAAAAACCCTTAATTTTCTTTATTTTAAGGAAAAAAGCGTAAAATAGTAATTTTACACATAATTAAAATCTAGGATATCAAAATTTAGAATGTGATAAGAAATACGAATCCAACGCCACTAAGTACGCTCAATTCCAAGATCATGGGAATAAACCCTAATTTTTATACATGAAGGGCAAAAATGGTCCTTTTACACTGTGGGGCCCACAAGGGATCTAAAAAGGGATCCAATGATCAGCCCACATGAAATCATGGGTCAAACCCCTACTAGCTGGTAGTGGAGAAAAATGTGGAGGTGGACAATCCAATGCTAATTAAATAATAAAAAGAATAAACCATAATCATTAAACATAATTATGAAAAAAAGACCCAAAATGCCTATAAATACACCCTCAAAAATCATCTAAAAATGTTCATAAAATTCCCACAAAATTATCTTGATTTTCTCTGTAAAACTAGACATAGATCCATTCCCAAAATCCCAAAACTCCCAAAAGATCTCTTTCTTTCATTTTGTCTCTCCTCTCTCTAGATTTGAGCAAGAGACCTAAATTCAATTAGGCACTTTGTTCCTGGTCAAATATCACATATCTCACCATATAAAATTTCCTACCATACCCTAGCTACAAAACGCCCAAAGAAATTTCAAGATCCAATAGCTCAAACAAACGAAAATAACAAAACAAGTGGATCTTGGGCTATCCTATCATCAAATTGGTATTCTCTTAATTTGGACTATATAACCAACGTTTTTCTCCAATCAGGTAAGTGGAACTACTTCCTAGACATATTTATGGTTGTTTAATGAAAATTTTATTTTACTATAATTTGATTTGGGTGAACAATTGTAAAAATAAAGTAAAGATCAAAACCTTCAATTCATGATGATTGAGGGCTCAGATGGAAAATCTAACCCTTCCAATCGATCCAAAAGGGTCCAAAAACCCTAGGGTAAAAGTTTCACCAAATTATATTAAGTTTTGGACCCTCAATTGAGAGGGATTGATTAGACAGTCTAGAACGAACTATCCAATCTCCCGATCAGATCGCATTCCCCAAGACGGTGTGCGAAACGCCCCACGAAAATAAAGCACGCGGTAGTGTTTCCGCGTGTGCGATGTCCTCCTAGTGGGATGACTGCGCTCGAGTGCCGGTCATTGGACGAGCTCGTCACGCGTTCATCCCGATGACAGAGGCACCGCCCTACAGTTCCGCCCTGCCCATTCCGCCCAAACGATCTGGACCGTCCATTCCGATGGGCCCAAATCATATCTCGGCCTTAGGAATGGATTGTGAACTTCTGGACTCAATTCAGGAGTCATATGAACTCCAAATTGAGATCATAAAGAAGTTATGGAAATCTTACAACCTCTAGTTTCTTATGAAATGATAAAATAGAGAAAATATCTTATGAACTTTCTATATTTAGAAAATAAGTTTCCAATTTCCAAAATCTTCAAGATCTGAGATGATCAGATCTTGGTAATCTATTTTAATAATGATATACTAAGTGACATATCTATGGTTTATTTGGACATATCTAAGATATATTAAGGGATCCACCCGTAATGGTAGAAAAACCCTAAAAATACAAAGGGACCCACTTGATCAATGAGATCAAGTGTAATCAGATCCTTGTGATGGATTGAATGAATGTTAATATGATGAAATCCAGGGAGATCATGGATTGAATATAACAAAAACAAAGCAATATGATCTTTGGACCTTAATGCAGAAAAACCCATAAATGTAATTAAAATCCTTAATTAAAAGGAAAAGATCTAAGATCAAATGGCTGGATCATAAGTAAAGGTTTCTAAAAATATTAATGTAATTAGTTTCATTTTCTATTAATTGATAATAGCATTTTAAATGCGATGTATGTTATAAAGCATGCTAGTGCAACTTTTAGACTTTAGTATGATATGTAATTAGATTGTTATAATAGGTTGCTAGATTTAATTATCTTAGGGGCATGTTAGTGTGATTTTATGCAAGTGTAACTTAGGACCAAGTTAGTATGATTTCATGCCATTGTAACTTAGGACCATGCTAGGATTTCATGTAAGATTATATTATAGTATGAGATTGTACATTAGGACAATGTTAGTTTAAATTGAGTTATTAAGGTATATTAGTTGAAAATCATGCTAGTGTAATTTTAAGTACCTTGTATCATTATCATTAAGTTGTTCAATTATGTCGTTTTATGCTTTGAATTTATAATTCATTTATGGTTAAATTTCATTAGTAGATCTACTTGTTATAAGATAAAGAGCATAAAACACCAAAAATGGAATCTAATGAGAAAGTAGAGTTTCATGACACAAATAAGAGTGAATTATTTTGGACTTAATTAGTAAGGGCTATAGTTAGTAGGACAATATAAGGATTATCAAATCCTTGGCCCAAACTAGGAGAATAATAAACCCCATGAATGATAATGTAAATGTTCATGGACTTAATTAAAATCAATTAGAAAGATTACTTAGGGTCAACATGCTTATAGGAACCTTATGAAAGGTTGAGCTAAGGTCACTCTAGTGAATGTTGAACATAGTGGTTAAGGGGGTTGTCTAATAGAGCCTCGCTCTTCCCCTACCTTCCGTTGATGTTTGTTAACCACTTTGTGTTCACCCATTCAGCTAGTTGGCCTTAGCCAATTGGAAATAAGAGGAGCAGTCTAGACTTAGGCTGAAATAAGTTACCTTCAACTAGCAAAACATTAACTAGTTGAATAATAATTGTAAGAGCATAAAAGGTTAGTAAATTATCTAACCCTAATAAAAACTGTAAGTAAGATAAGGATGATCAAACAAGATCCATTAGATCTTGAATGATCAAGAACAATAAGAATGAGAATATTGTATTGTATTTAGTATGCATGTTATAGATTGACTCTAGTTCATTAGATTAGATAATCCAAACCCTTGATGAAAGATGATTCAAGGAAGAAAACCAATATCATCTTCCTTAGGGATGATCCAATAACTGAACTTAGATCAAGGAAGAAGTAGATAATAAAAGATCTAAGACCTTGATCTTTATCAACAAGTGTAGATTGTTGATCAAAGGATCTATGAAAGATCAAGATCAAGGAGATGGACACACAAAGACTTAGAGATAGAAAATACTTAGATATGAATGATTTAAAGATCATTCTAAACATCAGATCTAGTGATCAATAAGATTGTTCATAATTTATATATTGACAGTCTGTATGGATGTACAAATTACATACATCAGTCAAGATCATGGAAGATCTATGAAAAGGGATCACTACTTAAAGGTATGAGGATTTGATGAATGCATTTACATGGGATGTACATGATTGAACCTATGACCTTATATTAACAAGAGTAATGTTAATACTTGTATTTAATCACCTGAAACCCTTATAATCCAACCAAACACATATAAAATGGTCAAGGACTAGACTCTAAGTGAATAGGGAACTAGAAGATATTTCAGCCCTAAGTAAACAGACATATTGTCTGATCTGTATGAAATCTATTTTACATACAAGCTTGGAGGCTTGTTAGTTTTTTTTAATAGGCATAAGCCTAGGGGATGCTATGCTAGAGGAGTTATGAGGGTTTGGCCACCCACTTCTTAAAATTTGATTATTTCATGATACCTTGCCTATGAGAGGCTAAAAGTCGAGTGGGGCAATTACAGGAAGTCCACCACCAAGAAAGTCCTGTCTCCCCATATGGGCAGTGACATAATATTTTTCACCATGGTATCAATGGTGAATAGAGGAGTTATCTGAGCGTGCTAGTATGAATCAGACTGCAGCATGGTAGCCCTTTGATTATTTTGCACTATGATGCATATGAGAGTAGGCATAGTGAAATGCCTTATGTTTTAGCATGATGAAATGCTAGGTGATTATATATTACCAATATTTCCCAAGAAGGGAAATTCCTAATGAAGGATTAGCTGAAATATTGAATTCTCATAATGGAGAGAATTGATCAGCTTAGTTGGAAATGAAATTTGACTACTTTCATAAATTTAACTGATTTACCCATATATAGTATGTATGTATATGGATGTACATATATTATGAAGCACAAAGTAGAGACATGAATATGTTTAGGGATAACAGGACTATGAAGTATTAGAATTATATTATCAATTATTATGCTCCTTGAATCCCCTACCAAGCATTGCTTGCTTAGATATTGTAAATGTTGCAATATCTCAGATACAGGGAAAGAGAGTTAGGAGCTCAAGACGATAGAAGACTTGAAGAGAATAATCTTCAAGGTATACCCCTTGAAGACATTTATTTTGCTTTGTCTGAGAGTATTGTATTGTAATGAGAGTTTCATTGTATGGTGAGCTTTGAGTTTTGGATTATGTAATTTGGATAAGTATTGTAATGGATTTGGCTGTACTGTGAACCACTGGATGGATTCTAGAATTTAATAAAAGTATATTCCTTCAATGAAATTTTATCTTGTACGAAGTTCCACTTATGTTATGTATTAAGTGATGACTTAGGTTTCACAAAACAAGTTCTAAACAAAAGAATTTTCGTTGCTTTGTTTTGCGAAATTTTTTAACTATTAAGGGCCCTGCCTTTCAAAATATATTACAAAACGTATTACAAAAACCTAGGTCATCATAGGATCAAGTAGTGGATCATGAGTTTAGGACTCTTGATATGCAAAATTAATTTGTAATCTAGTGAGTTAGTAATTTAGATGTATGAAAAAGGGAAGATGTGGACTACTAATCAATGATCAATAGTGTAGATTTGGTAATCATTGATCATTAGATTAATAACCAATAGTTAATGAAATGATTAGAGCTATGGATGAGTGCATCACATTGCCCTATACTGACCAGCATCAAAGACTAACCTAGGGTAAATTCTAGACCTTAGAAATTTAAAAGAAAACCTAGATCATATATGTAAATGTGTAATTATATTATTATAAATGTGTGATTGGCCATTAGTGTATGGGTGAACTAGATAGTTATTAGCATTAGCAAATCTGAAGCACTTAATTAGAGGTAGATTAAGATTGCTATCTTAACAAGTCTAATAATTGCCATGTGTTAAAATGAATAAGTTAATATAGATGATGAGTTTATTTGAATACCATCTTTCATTACTTAATTTATAAATGCAAGTGAAAACTTAGTGGTTATTTCATGACAAATTTTTCCTTCAAATGCATTAGAAATGGAATGATTAAATTTGAATTGAAAGAAATGCTAATATTTCCCTAACTATAACACTTAAACAAAAGAGTGAAGACTACACTCTTTGACTAGAACCTACACAGCTACACTTAGATGGTGCAAAAATACTTGGAAACATATGATTTACTTTGGACAAGCTGCACATGTGAAAAGAACTTGAAATACTCGGTTTATCCTAATTATAACATCAGAACAAAAGAGTGGTAGGAATGTACTCCTCAGTTGAAATATTTACTTCAATATAGTGGACAATGCAAATATCATGAACATGGTTGGACTTTATATATATATATATATATATATATATATATGCCAACATTTGGAATGCCCCAAATAGTAAGGAATGCCAATAAGTTTAGCAAAAAATGATTGTAGTGTTGCTCACCATGTTTTTAAACTAAAGGGAGACCTACACAATGTCCTAAAAGTGGCCATACTTGTAAAACTAGTATCTTAAGAATGATTTAATCATCGGTCTCAAGGTAAAAGAAAGCTTAATATGTGAAACCATATGTGTACTTATGACTGGTAGTTGAAGGAAAGAATCCCAAGGTCTTCATAACTAAAAGAGAATAACAAATTTCATTATCTGTAGCCACAATATTTTGTCTTGATTTTGCTGCTATTTGTTGAAATGGATTTGCTACTGATATGTATGACTTGGAATTGATCATATTCATATGAAATGCTTCACATTCATGCTCAGGAAGTATCTCAAAATTCCATGGACAAATATGATAGATATCTATGTGCTATGACCTAGGGCCATAACTCGTTTGTCATTATTGATAAAGACTTTACGACTAGTTTAACAATGGTTCACTTAGTGACTTACATTTTTATAATTGTTCAAAGATCCATCCTTTATAGTCATTGCTTTAAATGCATTATTTAATGATTGAAAGCATGAGAAAGTTGCATTATCTTTAATATGATAACTCTATGAGCTAAGCATGCATTGTTGGACATTAATTATTTTGATGTGGATATTAGATGCATACTTTGGAAACTTGAAGTGCATTATCAAATGAATGATGAACGCATGTTTGAAAACTGATGGAAAATGTGTTTTTATGGCTTGCTGAAGACATGAGTTTGAAAGGTTCTCATACTATAGAAATAAATAGATTTGAATGATTTCTCACAAGACTTTGAAAGACACTTTTATCCTCATATAATGTTTTAGGATGTGTATTTGATTGATATTTTAGGCAAGTGCTCAATGAGTTATTGTAACTCCTTGAGATGCTACTTGATTTATGTTTTAGGCAAGCACTCTATGAGTCGCTACAAGTCTTAGGGATACAAATTTCATCGATATTTTTGGCAGGCACTCTCTGAGTAATTGTAAGTCTTAGAGATGTAGTTTTGTGATAGTTATTTGATTCTAGTGATGTTATTTGATATATGTTTAAGGCAAGCACTCGATAAGCAATAGTAAGCCCTGATGGTTATAGTTTCATTGATGCTTCAAGTAGGTGCTCTATGAGTAGCCGTAAGCCCTGGTGGAGATGGATTTCTTTGATATTTTTTTAGGCACTCTTTGAGTAGCCCTAAGTCTTGAAGATGTGGTTTTGATCATTCTTTTGATAGGTGCTCCAAGAGTACTATAAGACCTAGAGGCATGCACACTTGGGGCAGCAATAAGACCTGGAGGCAGGCACATTTGGTACAAGAGTAAGACTTGAAGGCAGGCATGTCTGGGGCAATTGTAAGACCAACGCATGTGTGCTACCCATCACTATAAGTCCTGGAGACCCTATGCTAGGACGTACAATTGGACATTGACCTTTGAGATGATATTGATACCCACTTTGTGATGAAGACAGCGAGCAGCCCTCATACAGTCGAGTGCGGATAGACTGCATGGTATCCATGAGTCGACATAGAGGCTACAAAAGTTGCCTAGGGAGATGGTAGGGCCTTATGATCATAGGAGTTTGGGTTTTGATTTGGTATGGTGGACATACCGGTCACTCTTGAGAGTCAAGACCAGTCCTTCATGGCAAGGTTATATGCTGTAGTCCAAATGGTAGGACTATGTGCCATTGTCCTAGTGGTAGGACTATATGCTAACCAATTTTCATAGTTATGATCTTCAGCTTGATTTGCTGCAAAGAATTTATGTGCATCTTTAATTGATAATTTATTTTTGGAACCATGAACAACTTTTCATTTTTCCAGATCGAAGATTTTATCATATGTTGGTTTGCTAACGATTGGACTTTGAGCATATAGTATACTATTTGACTTTATCGACTGACTTCATCTTTAATTACTATGCTATAATGCTTACATTTAGCTTATGGGTTTACTATTATAATTAAAATACACATTTATTTTTCTAAAATGATGGTCTTACCATGGTTAGTTTACTATTGTAGTAGATTGATCGGGAATTTTGAGTGGTCTTGCATGTTGATGTACTAAATCATGATGCATTTGAAATGCAGTTTGTTTATCAAGAAAACTATGTTGGATGACTGCTTATACACATGACAATGAGAATTTTAAACACCTTATATATATATATATATAATTCCATATTTCTCTAGTGGATATTATTTTGAATATCTCAATATCTTTGTTTTGTTAATAGCCAAGAATCAAAGAGGAGTACTGACTTTCTTTCTTAAAAATTTATTGAATTCGATGGCTTTAAGAAACTAGAAATGGTATAGGGCATCCTTGTTTTAGCCTAGAGACATAACCTAGTATATTATACCACTAGTTAGACCCTTTGACCCTCTTAATAAGCCTTTTCTTTTCAAAACCCCATTTACCTTAACCTAGAAACTTAATTGAAAATATCCAATGTCTATCTTTCAAAATGAGTAGAGATGGTTTAAAATGTACAAAAGTCTAAGAAGTGAAGAATATCAAAGTGTTTACATAGAAAACCCTTTCCCTCAATGAAAAAAATAATAATAACAAGGAAAGTCAGAAAAATAAAAATATCATGAAAAGGAAAAATGAGGAGGAAGGAAAAGTACAAAATATATCAATACAAAGAAATGTTGCCCAGCAATTATAGAAGACCTCTACTCAGATTTGAAATTTTCAATCCTTTTACCCTTTCTTTCAAAACCATTCCCAAGCCTACATTTCAATCCAAAAACATATGGATCTTACGGTGAAAGATAGCTTCTATGAGGACATAAATAGGAAGGAAATAAGATGAACTACCTTTACTGATCTTGGTAATGGCATCTATTCTTAAGGATCACATTTCTTTATCTCATTTGTGCTTATCAAATTATGTGCACCATCAACATCTTTGGATTCAATCACATAGTGAGTAGAGTTTATTTGACCTATTTCTCTAAGAGCTTTATTTTGTCATGTATATAGTGAGAATTGAGGTTAAAACATTATTTGAATAGATTATAAGCATATCTATTTAGAAGTCCAGACTCATGTAGCCTGTACGTGCTGCACTCCCAGATATAGCTGAATAAAATGACTTTGGTATGTGGATAACTTGTAGAAATTTTTATTCATCTTTATTAAGTTGTTAAAGTTAGTAGAGTGATAATGGATGAGAATTCTCTAAGATAAAATAAAGGATTATCCTTATTGAATTTTGTGCATATATTCGCTATAAAACCTCACAAAATTTTACTCATCCACTAGGGGTAACCTAGGGGTTTAAGAGCCTGTTGCATATGATAAATGCAATAGTATGTACCTACAAAAATGTGTAACATCCTAGGTTTTTCAAGCCTTTATTGATTTTATGTTGGAAAGCAGTGAAAATTTCCTTGTTTGGAAAACATTATTAGAGTAATACCATATATGTAATTTTAAAATTCATCAGCTTTGTTTTGGGAGTTACAATAAAATCTCCACATGTATGTAAAATAATAATCTTCTAACCTATGAATGGTTAGAGATACATACCATAGAATCATCCATACAATCACAAGTAAAGCCACACAAGCCATACGAATAATTACTATAGTTCATATTATAATCATTCAATGTGTCAATATAAGTTTAAGTTATATACAATATCTCAAAATGTAATCCTATACATGCATTCTAACAAAAGGAAGTGCACTTAAATCATAGTCTCCACACATCTAAGTAGATCTAGGTACTTTAACCTTCTCTGCATCTCTCACTTCTGAACTACTTTGAGTATCACCTAAAATGTTGGTTGTATAGGGGGTGAACAAAAAATTTAGCTCATAGTAGGAAGAAAAGCTAACACAAGCTAGAATGCCTAAAATAGAGGAATGCAATATCATAAATGTATGTCTATCCATACATATACAAACATATATGTAATCTCTAAAAAGTGTAATCAACACATGTGCAATAAAGATCCACAAGGGCAGATGATTTCAAATCATCCATAATGTTCAAAGTAAGCAAAAAAATCCATCAAATCGGTGTGCTCAAAACATATGATGCTGAACCGAGGCACATAGCCTCAACTTACAATGCACAAATCCATCCTCACATTGTTGTGGAAAACTAATAGCTCCAATCACAGTGGTATACCACTAGGGACCATCAATGGCATATTTTTATACCACTAGGAACCATCAATGGCATATTGTCCTATCATCAGGGACTATCACTGGCACATCGTCTTGCCACTAGGGAGCATCAATGGCATATCATCCTACCACTAGAGACCAATGGTCTAAACTCTCAAGAATGACTAGCATGCCCAATATGCTAACAACAAACAAACACCTATGCTCATATGGCCATATCGTCACCCACTAGCAACTACCATGGCCTCTATATTTGTTTGTGGATACCTGCATGAACCAAGACTCTCCAGACCTAGTGGGGGCTACCCAACTACCTCTTAGAGTACTTCCCCATGAGAAGGTACTCCTGTTGCTCGCCGTCTCCATTGCATTGTTAATATCAATATCGTCTTAGAGGTCAGTGGCCAACTGCACCTCCTAGTGTAGGGTCTGCAGGACTTCTGGCACACTAAATTAGTGCACCTACTGAGCAATCAGGGACATAGGATACTCCAAGAGTGACTGCCAAAACATCGATGAAATCTATATCCACAAGCACTTACAGCTGCTCGTGGAGCTAAACATCGATAAATCTATATCCATCAAGACTTACAACCACTCATAGAGTGCCTACCTAAACCATGATGAAATCCATAATTATTAGGGATTATAGCTGCTTGTATAGTGCTTGCCTAACTATCAACAAGATTGCATTCATCAAGGTTTACAGCCCCTCATAGAGTGCCTACTAAAAGCATCAATAAAATTCATAATCCGCAAGGCTTACAGCTACTCATAGAGCGCTTGTCTAAGTATCGACAAAACCAAACCCCATGGATCAAAAAAGAATCTAAATCTCATGGCTCACCACCACAAGATGGTGCTTGCCAAGTTTTGATGAAAACAATGTTTTTGGCCCTTGGCCTAATCCGCGAGCCCATTGGTTTAAATCATGAAAATTTCTAAATTGTGAACATGATAGAGTTTCATTCACTGCATCCTATGTATGGTCATGTGAAATATTTAGTTAATCAAGTCCTCAACTTATGGTGTAGTCATTTAGTTGGCATTGCACTCTACATAGTATTGAGAGCTAAATGTCTTCTAGCAAGAGCAAGTGTTTTTAATTTCATCTGTAGTCTAATGGTTATAATGTATTGTGCCATATCATTATTTTCAGGCCTTTCTTAACACTCACATAGTGGTTATCATGTTAAATAATTATCTCTTAACTAGTTTGTCATTAATGTTATTAGACTTAGGTTTGGATTTGAGGAATAATTAAGTGTTTTTACCTCTTTTCAATTTAAACTTCATGAGAAAGTTGAATGCTGAGTTCTAGATGAGTTATTGTTTGGCTCTTAGGTATAAGTGCCTTGAGCTATTGAACTAAGGCATAATAGGCTGTCTTTTCATGTGTCATGCCCCTAATAACTAAGTTAGGGGTTTTCAAGTGATTTTTGTGTCTAAGTCTCATGTAGTTGAGCCTAAATGAGTTTGTAAGTGAAGTTCCCTTAATGATTCTACTTGGTTTTCTAAGAGTTTTAGGTTTTCAACCTGAGGGCAATTCTATACTTTTGTTTACTTAGGATAATTGCCTACTTTTTGTTCTCAATTTTTCAACTTAATGATGAGTTCTCATTCCTTACATTATCATAAAGATGTTCAATTAGTGGTGATCACTTTTCCTTTTTCATCAAGAAGAAGAGGGTATTCTTAAGAAGTTGCATCTCCTGTTACAACATGCATGCATAAAATTAAAACACAGCATGCTAGAACCAGTAAAAGAATATATTTAAATGAATCAAAGATTAGTTACTAGTTATGAAATATAAACCAAAGATGATGAAAGATTATCATGTAATAAGAGTTTAAGCAATCATGCAAAAATTTCAACTATAATGGCAAGAATTTGCAGAACACACAGGTTAATGATTCAAGTTCTAGCAAACTTAGTTCTTCTCAATTTAGAGCTATAAAATTACTCGATTTCTACTTGGCTAATCCAAGCATGCATTAGTAATTCTCCCTATAAAACCCCTACATGATATAAATCTCTGGATGGCTGGATTCCAATTATATTTTTCTTGATTTATGGGTGCATATTCTACCCTAGGTGGAACTCAACTCAGTAGAGCTCTCTCTCTCTCCAACACTCCTCTCAATCAAAACATGTCTTCCTCCTTTAGCTTTCAGACTATCCACAACTTTGCCTTCCTTCCCAACTAATTTCCTCTCTCCCAATCTCTCCTTCTTCTTCCCATGGTTTCACTCAGCTTCTTCTTGGTTAGTTAATGGCTGAAAAATTTTCAGCCTAAGTTTGTTTTAAATTTTATGCCTTGGTTTTCATTTTATGCATGTGAGAAAGATACAACATGTGGGAGCCAGCTCCCCTTTATTGGTGGCCCCCACGTGGATGGTCCTAATCTAGCTGATCAGTACTAGGTCCACTTTAAAATCCTAGTCATTTCAACCCCTGGATTTAACTATCTTATTTTCAATTATATTCTCTTCATGGTATATTTTACAATTGTACCATGATTAGCAATTGCTTAATTTTTACAATTCCAACCTAATTAGTTGAAATTTTACCCTAGGATTAATGATGTTTAGGTTAGTGTCTTTACCTATTACTGGTCTAACTAATTTCTTAAGTTGGCATCAGTTTATATTTTAATTTCTATTTTTCTCTTGTAAAGTCACTTAAGGTTAATTTAATTTAATTATCAAATCTCCCTTTTTCCTTGGAATCTTTGTTTTTAGTATCCAAATTAACTTAACAATCAATTCTAGTGAGTTAAACTAGCCTAGTTTCTCAATGCACTCATTATATTCTTCATTTTTACTTTTAGAACATACCCTAAATCAGTAAAAACAAAATAAAAATTAACCCTAAATAAAAAAAATTTTACCTACTTTTTTAAATGCATGAATTTACTTATCTGAATTATGTATTTACAGCATTACAATATGACAACTATTTTTTCAAAAAATTTCACATTTTTTGCTCGAGACCACCAAAATGTTGGTTGAGGGTGAGATAAGTCTTCAATTTTGTATAAAAAGTACCCAATTAGTAGTCCATGTGTTATAAATTATAGCCATTATTCTATGATTTTTTTGAAGTTTTGTAACACATGAATTTCTAACCTAATAATTTAAAAGTTTGATATTTGGCAATTTCAAAAGCTAATCCAAAGTAAGTACATGAATTATCATAATTTTTTAGGATTTAATTAGGGCTTTTACTCTTTTGTAGGTGTTGAGAAGATGATCTAAAGGCCAGATCAAGAAAGAGAAGATTTGAATATCAAGATCAAAAGCAGGCCAAAGACTTAAATTTCAACACTTTCAAGCTAAATCAAGGGTTAAGATCATCTCAATGCTGACTAAAATGGGCCATGAAAAAATCCATGCAATCCCATCACCTTTGCATGAGAATTGGAGCCATGAATGAGCTTTGCTAGTCTAATAAAGAAACCTATGGAAACTAAGTTGTTCAAGCCTTGAAGCCAGTGGACTTAGCAATTCAAGCCATCAAGCAATAAGCCATCAAAGTGAGCCACCAAGCCACATGGAGTCACACAATTGGAGGACATTTAGAAGCAATTGTTCGTGCTAAATTTGGATTAGTCAAGGGATAATTAGAAAGGAATTTTTGTGATAATCAACATGCTAAGATATATATGCATAGGTGGACCAATCAAGAGAGAGACCAAGTCAAAATTTCTTTTTTATTTCCCTCTCTTTCACCCCCCCTCCCGCCCCTCCCTCTTTTCATTCATTCCTACTCATGATGTTACATAATTAGAAAGGGGGGAATTGCACCACTGCCTTCCTTGAAAGGTGACAACTCTCCCCTTTCTAATTCTACCCAATCCACTACTCCACTTTCTATTTCCCACACAACTAACTCACCTTCGTACATCTTTCTTCGATCTCTCTTACCTTCTTTCCATCACAAAATGCAAGATATCTAAAGCAAAGGGATTCCATGCTTAATCCCTTGGAATTCAACACCTCTCCCCCTTTCCTTTCTTCATAATTAGAATGTCCAACTCACCCATTCGCCTAACTTTCCAATCTTCTATCTCCAATCACGTCCTAACTTTCCTACCTTGAGTCCTAGATCCAATTCCCCTTATTTTCCCTAGTATATGATCTTGGCATATTTGAAACCCAAAATCTATATGTAACCAAGGAATTCCATACCTAATTCAAGTAAGGGAGTTGATTCTAACTCCTTAAAATCAAGTACATCAACTAGGAGATCATCTTAGGATTTTGGACTTCAACACCTTGGTTGTCTTTCCTTGTCTTCCACAACCTTTTTCTTGCTTTATCTATTTTGTTATGTGCACTCTAGTTGAGCTCAATACCTTGCTTTAGTTTCCTTAATTCCATTTTTGTTTAATTACTTCCCTTATTGTTTATTTCCATATCATAATTCCTCTTTGATCTCCTTTCACTCTTGTTTCCACTTATCTTACATTGTTGTTTAATTCCACACCTAATTTCCCTGGTAGTGACACCCAAGAGAAATAGTACATTGAATCCCTTTTGTTTTCCTCTTAATGTTCTCTTGTTTCTTGATATGATCACCTTGATCTCCCTTGTCTATTTGCTTGTTCTTTGCTGCTTTCATACAGCTTTGTCTTTGATTTTCTCTCTTGAATTCACATGCATGATATGTGAGTTTAGATTGGGAACATTGGGGTATGTTTAATCTTTGATTTGAAGTTGAGATCTTGCTTAAGAAGAGCATGCAATTTTCAGCTTTGTTCTCTATGTATATGTGCACCACTTTTCTATGTAATTTCAAGTCAATGAATGAACTTATTTCAAGAGAATTGCTATTGTTTAGTTCTAGTAGTAAAGTATTTCAATTCTTGAGTGTTATATCCCATGAAAAGTGCTGGCTAATTTTCTTTCCATATTTTACTTGATTTGAGTTTCATATACGCCATGTTGTTGGAAATTTTCATTTCATGTGCAATGTGCAATGTCCAACAATCCATACACTTTGTTTGCTTGAAATCTTAGGAACCAATCAAGATTTTTAGTTAGTTATCTTTTAATTCATAATTTCTTGGCATCTTTCACGCCATGAACCATGAAAACACTTTCATGGTCATGTGCATGGTGATTGAAGTTTATGTTTAAATTGTTGGTTGATTCTTTGCTTAAGTTAAGCTCATATTTTAGTAATTACTTATTTTCTATCTTAGGTTAGTTTAGAAAGTTTCTAATTTATTTTTAAAATATTTATTTTTAGAAAGTTTTAGGTTTAGGAAAGTGTTAGTTTAGAAAAGTTTCATTTTTAGCAAGTTTCCTTAGTCTAAGTTTCCTAGATTCATTTATTCTAGTTATGAATTAGTTTCTTTTATTGAATTCATGTTAGTTAGGAAAGTTTCTAGTTTTATTAAATATCTTTATTCTCAAAAATTTTCATTTAGTTGTAGTTTCTAATTTGATGCATATTTCCAATTCCAAATTGTTTAAATTCCTAGTTTAATCAAAACCCTCTTTCTTTGGCTAAGATAACCAACTTATATAAGATCCATCCAATTGAAAATTCCATATGATTTCTCATGGGATTAACCTCTCTTGCATGCAATTACTACTTTGATTTGTGTGCTTGCGAGTAATTTTAAAGCTACACCACTAGTATCCACATTGCAGTGGAAAATTTGATCGATCAAAACTAGAATGATATGCAGTCCTACCATTAGGGATGAGTCTAAAATCTTGAGAGTGACTAGCATGCCCAACATGCCCATAATCCGTGCCAAAATCCTATGCTCATAGCGCCCTACCATCACCCAAAGCGACTTCTGTAGCCTCTATGTTGACTCGTGGACACCTCAAAGTCTATAACTCACCAGACCTCATGGGGGAACCCAGCTACCTTAGAGTAATTTCTCATGAAAATCTACTCCTACTATTCACCATCTCCATAGCCAGTGTTAGTATTAATATTGTTGATGTTTTTCATAAGTGCACGAGCTATTGTGGTATACCTAATGCAAGTACGGGTCAATCCCATAGGGACTCGCTTTAAGAATTTGGAGTTTTTAATAAAATTTCATTATTTAAAATACAAATTAATTGACAAAAATTAATAGAAAAAAAAAATCAGACTTCGTCTTTAGTTTCACAGTGAAATTCTAGAGGTCTAATTTCAAAAAGAACAAAAAAATAAACAATAAAACCTTAACTAAACTAAAACTAAAAAAATTTAAGAAATATCTACTTCCCTAGCTTAAATTCTATCCAATTCCTCAATTCTAGTATCACAAACTTTGATCAGACTCCATTAATATATTCAACATGTCCTGGATTGATGATCTAATAGATGAATTTGTCAGATTCTTCCAATTTTCAAAGATCTAATCTAATTAAGGAATTTAAGAATTAATGGCCTAGATCTGTTTCCAGAGCCCAAATTGAAAATCAAGAACAACAATTAAATAGAAAGATATCCTAAAAATAAGTTCTAAAAATTAATTGAAATTCTGAATTAAAACAGACAAGAAATAGGAACAGATAAGATAGTTCCTGGATTAACTACAGAATAACACAGACTCGAATAACCAAAACGGGAATAACATAAAACATGAATAGTAATAGTAATAGGATAAAACATGTAATTTGAAATATTCTACTAAGGCCGAAAAGGGAATTTTTCCCAAAACTTCCTTAAACATTACGTAAACTAGCATTTTTCGGAGAAGATGGGTTTGACATAGAAGATCCCCGGAAACGATGGAGATGTGCAAATGGCTGGGCGGTGAACTGATTGCTGGTATCTTTGGATGAAAGGAAGCAGGGCAAGTTGGCAGATGCTATTGATCTGGAAGGTGGAGGCGACCTGGGCAAATGTCGACCAGTGTTGGAAAGGTGCGGACAAGGTTGAGTAGCAAGGCTGGGGCGATGCTGGGCCCGGTGGACTGGCCAGACTTGATCTGGACTAGGGTGTCTATATTAGTTCATCTAAAGTAGAGAATACAGATTTGAGTTTTAGAAGAGATGGTGTAGAGGAGTGCAGTGGTGTGTGGAGGAGATCTGGGCAAAATAAAACAACACCTGTTGAGCAAGCCAACCTGGGATTCGGGTGTTGCTTGAGAGCTTGGTACGGTGAAGATAACTAGGAATACAGGAATGGAGAACAAGGACAGACAAGCTTGGGCAGCAAAAAAAAATGAGATAGGTGTGTGAGATGGCATGGGCAGTGAATTGGGTTTGATGAGAGTAGAGTGATTTAGATGGTGATCAAAAGGGGGATTAGGAGTGAGAGGAGGCAGTCTAGGTAGGAGATTTGTGGAAGATAGAGGAAAGGGTGAATAGAGATTGGGATCTGGGTTGATGCTGTTAAGTAGTTGGAAACTGGTAAGGTGGTACATGAAAAAAATAAATAGCATGTTGAAAAGGAGGACAAGGAAACTTTGAATGGAATGCAAGGTAAGCAAGGAGAAATAGAGAGAAGATGAAGAGGAAACAAAAACTAGCACTCTAACTCCCCCAACTCCTCCTACGATAACCATGAAGAAAGAAGATGGGGAGAGAGAGAGAGAGAGAGAGAGAGAGAGAGAGAGAGAGAGAGAGAGAGAGAGAGAGAGAGAGAGAGAGAGAGAGAGAGAGAGAGAGAGAGAGAGAGAGAGAAAGTGAAGGAGCAGATGGTAAAAGCAAAGAAAGGAACTTTTCTAAAAAGAAAGGAGTGGCAAGGACATTAAAGGAAAGGCAACCCAAAACTCCAAACTTCCAAACTCCTCCACTCCCTATGGTTCCCCCTCTTTACAAATTTTTCCCTTCCTAATTTTCCTCCACCTCTTTCCTTAAAGAGTTATTTTCCTATTTGGAAACTTCCTCTTCTTCCAATTTCGGACTCCTCTTCTTTTAAGAAACCTTCTTCTTTTAGGAACCTTTCATCCCTTGCCTTATTGATCTTCAAATTGATTTGCACCATTGAAATTAAATCTGAGCCATCCAATCCTCCTTTAGTTGAGCGCATGACCAAAGACTAGATTAGAGTCATTTAAACCATACATTAAGCATCCACTTAGCTCAATTGATCACCTGATAGTTAATTTTGATAATTTAAGGTTGGATGGTCAATTTGAGCTAATGTTTATATTTTATCCAAAAATTACCAAATTAATGAGTTAGATGGTCTAATTAAATGCTAAACTAGGGGTTTTTTAGCTAAAATTTAACACTTAACGTGCCCCCCAACCAGCATTTTAGTAGTCCTGGTCAAAACATGTAGAAAACTATTTTACACAAAGGTGGTACAAGGTGCCACTTTCTTAGATACTCATGATTGCACTTAGCATATGTAACAAGCCCTTGAACCCTAGGTTATCCCTAGTGGACAAGTTAGGCCTCTGAGGGTTTGTAGTGAATATACCCACAAAATTCAATAAGGTCAAGTCTCCTATTTTATCTTTGAGAATCCTCATTCATTAGCAATTTTACTAGTTTTTCACAACTTAATGAAGAGGATTTGACAATTTTACATATCATATACATATTAAATACATTTTATTTGAGCTATTTCTCAAAGTGCATGTGTTTGTGTGCAGCCACATAAATATTAACTTTTAACTGGATATGCTTAAATTTCATTGGAAATATGTCTTGACCTCAATTCCTCATAAGTATATGCTCAAAAATGAAACTCTCTAATAAGGGGTTTAAACATATTTTTCTCATTATGTGACCAAATCCAACAAGCTAATGGTTCACATAATTCTTTTAAACTCTTATGAGATAAAGGAAAGTGATCCCTAAGAGTGGATGCTATCACCAAGAATATGAGGGGTCTTTTACTTTAATTCTTTCTTTTTATTTCCTCTTTAAGTCTATGTCCACCTAAGATCAATAGGTCTTTAACTAGGATGAAATGTAGGCTTAGGACAAGTTTAGAAATGAAGGTATAAAGATTTCAAAGGTTCAAAATTGAGTAGATGTCTTTAATGAATATTTGCTAGGACAACTTTTCTTTTGGGTTTGTACTTGAAATGAATTTCTCTTTCAGATTTTGGTCTCTCTTTTTTCTTTTTCTTTTCTTTTTTTTTTTTTACTTTTCTCTCTCTTCTCTAGAAGAAAGATAGCAAAATTTTCTCACTTCTTTGACTTTTTGTCCTATTTTTGAATTTTTTCCTCTACTCATTTTGAAGATGGGTAGTGGTTATTTACTTTACTGGGTTATTCTAGGTTAAGGTGAATGGGGTTAAGAACGAAAAAGCTTAATAATAAGCTCAAAAGGCTAACTAGTGGTATACTATATTGGGTAGGCTTTATGTCTTTAGGTTGACTAAGGATGGCCTATATCATTTCCTAGGTTTCTTGAAGCCTATCAAATTCAATAAATTTATGGAATTAAAGCTATTACACCTATTTATTCTTGATGTTTAAACAAAACAATGACAACAGGATCACACTAATGTATGTGCACTAAAGAAATTTTGAAATTACTTATAACTCTCTGGAAAAAAATAGTCTCTAAACTTACTAGGTTATAGGTCTCCACTGGTTTTGTTTAGGGTATCTAAGTCATACCTCTATATTAGTCTTGATTATATGTTGTGTGTAAATGGTTTTTGAGAATTAACTTTCATAAAATACTTCAACACATGAATGATATGCAAAACTAATCATATGCATTTCGATTAAGAGGTGAAAACAATATATTTACTAAATTCTGAACATCCAGTTCTCATCACAGTAAGGGGCTCTACTTTAAAACTCTTTTTTTTCAATTTTTTTTTTTAACTCAAGAAAATTTAAAATCTCTATGTGCATCTACACCCCCAAACCTAAATGAAACATTGTCCCCAATGTTTGAAAACATAGGATTCTATATGGAAGTTGAGTAATGTAGGATCTAAACCCTTAGGTTGCCTCCCAATAAATGCTAAGTTTAACGTCTTCAACCAGACATAATGATGAGTGCAATGATGATATGCTGCAAGGATCCTAGAGTGGTAATCTAAGGTCGTTCATGATACTTAGGTGTCTCTATAAGTGTCTCATCAATTTCAAGGTCAAGCAGTTCTAGGAAAGGTTTTAACCTTTGACCATTGACCTTTTGGATTTCTCTATCCTTTTTAATCTCGATGGCCCCATGAGGATAGATTGTGCATACTATATAAGGTCTGGTCCATCTATATCTAAGTTTTCCTGGGAATAGATGTAATCTAGAATTATACAGTAAGACTTTTTGACCAGGTGTGAAGGATTTTCTTAAAATATGTCTATCATGTACGACCTTCATTCAGTCTTTGCACAATTGTGCAGACTCATATGCATCTTTCCTCAATTCTTCCAACTCATTGAGTTAGAGTTTTCTGTGGGTTCCAATAAAATCTAAGTCAAAATTTAGCTTTTTGATAGTCCAACATGCCTTGTGCTCTAACTCTACCGGTAAGTGGCAGACCTTTCCATAGACTAAGCGGTAGGGTGACATTCCTATAGGGATTTTATATGCTATACAATAAGCCCATAAAGTGTTCGTAAGTCTCAAAGACCAATCTTTCCTATTTGGATTAATTGTCTCTTCTAGAATTTTCTTTACTTTTCTATTGGATGCCTCTACTTGATCACTAGTCTTAGGGTGGTATGGGGTAGCCATCCTATGGTTGACACCATACTTTTTCATTAAATTCTCAAACACCTTATTACAAAAGTGTTTTCCCCCATCGCTTATTATGGCTTTTGGAGTACCACACCATGCAAAAATATTTAATTTAAAATTTTTAACACAACCTTGTGGTCATTGGTTTTGCAGGGTATAACCTCTACCCACTTGGAAACGTAGTCCACTCCCACTAAGATGTACAGATTTCCAAAAGAATGAGGAAAAGGTCCCATAAAATCTATGCCCCAAACATCAAAAGGTTCTATGACAAGGATTGGGTTTAAGGGCATCATATGTCTCCTTCCTAAAATTCCTAACCTTTGACACCTTACACATGCTTTGCAATAAGCATGTGCATCCTTAAATATGGTAGGCCAATAAAATCCACATTGCGAAATTTTTGCAGTTGTCTTTCTAGAGCTGAAATGGCCCCCACATGCATGATCATGATAAAAGGAGATGATTTGATTATGTTCACTATCTGGTATGTATCTCCTAATTACTTGGTCAGGATAGTACTTGAATAAGTACGGGTCATCCTAAGTAAAATATCTAACCTCAGTTAAAAATCTCTTTTTATCTTGTTTGGTCCAATGATTAGGCATTTGTCCTGTTATAGGCCTTTGATCGCTAGTGTGCTCCACCACTAATCTAGATAAGTGATCTACTACTACATTTTATGAACCTTTCTTGTCCCTAATTTATAAGTCAAACTCTTGTAGCAGTAGTATCCAACAGATCAACCTAGGTTTTGCATCCTTTTTAGAAAGGAGGTACTTTAAGGCCTCGTGATCCTAGTATATTATAACTTTAGACCCTAACAGGTAAGATCTAAATTTATCCAAAGCAAACACTATAGCTAACAACTCTTTTTCAATAGTGGAATAGTTGAGTTGCACATCATTTAGTGTTTTACTAGCGTAATATATCACATGAGGAAGTTTATCAATGCGCTTCCCTAAAACAGATCTAATGGCATAATCTCATGCGTCACACATTATTTTGAATGGTGCGTTCTAATTTGGTGATCGAATAATAGGTGCAGAAGTCAATTCAGCCTTAAGTCTCTCAAATGCTTTCTTACAGTCTTCATCAAAGTCAAAAGTGGCCTCCTTTGTAAGTAAATTACATAGGGGCTTGGCAATTTTACTAAAATCTTTGATGAATAGTCTATAAAAGCCAACATGTCATGAAAAGGAGTGAATTTATTTTACCATCCTTGGTGGAGGAAGGTTGGCTATTAAATCCACTTTTTCCTTATCGACTTCTATCCCATTGGATGATACTATGTGGCCTAATACTATCCCACTATGTACCATAAGATGGCACTTTGCCCAATTTAAAACAAGATTCTTCTCCTAACACCTTGCAAGGACTAACTTCAAGTGGTGTAGGCACTCATCAAATGATGACCCAAATACTAAGAAGTCATCTATAAACACCTTAAGGAATCTTTCTACCATATCTGAGAAAATGCTCAACATACACCTTTGAAATGTAGATGGAGCATTACAAAGCCCAAAAGGCATATGTTTGTAGGTGAAGGATCCAAAAGGGCAAGTGAAGGTGGTCTTCTCCTGATCCTCTGGTGTTATAGGAATTTGATTGTAACTGGAATATCCATCCAGAAAGCAGTAATAGCTATGTCTGACTAACCTCTCTAGCATTTGGTTAATGAAAGGTAGAGGAAAATGATCTTTCCTGGTGACCGCGTTCAACTTTCAATAGTCAATACAAACTCTCCACCTAGTGGTTGTGCGAGTGGGGACTAGCTCATTATCCTCATTTTTTATTACCTTGACCCTAGATTTCTTAAGGACAATCTAAATAAGGCTGACCCAAGTACTATCAGAGATAGGGTATATGACGCCAACATCAAAGAGCTTTAAGACTTCATCTCTAACCAAGTCCTTCATGTGGGGGTTTAGTCGTCTTTAAGTTTCCCTAGAAAGTTTTGCATTTTCTTCTAGATGTATCCTATGCATGCATATGACTGGACTTATCCCTTTTATGTCTGCTATTGTCCACCCTAAAGAAGTTTTATGTTCCTTAAGAACATCTAAAAGCTTACCCTCCTGTTCTTTATCTAAGTATGATGCTATTATTACAGGTAAGGTTTCATTTGGGCTTAGGTATGAATATTTCAAGTTATCAAGCAAGGGTTTTAGGTCCAAAGATGGTGGTTCCTCTATTGAGGGTATGGGGATAGATTTAGATGGTGGGAGTGCATCCACATAAGGACCCAACTTGGAGGTATCCATGATTGGTGCAACATCTAAAAGATTGTTTGCCTCCTCAACAGACTTGTCTATATCAAATTCTCCATTAAAGTGCATTAGACAAGCCTCTAGTGGGTTCGAGATGGACAATGGTGAATGAATCTCATTAATTAGACTCTCTATCAAGTTGCCATCACAGGGATCATCGAGGTCTAAATGTTGTTGAATAGCATCAAAAACATTAAGCTTAACCTTCATGTTGCCGAATGAGAGTTTCATTACACCATTCCTATAGTTAATAATGGCGTTGGACATTGCTAAGAATGGACGTCTAAGGATGACTGGGATTTGACTATCAGGATCAGATACAGGTTGGGTGTCTAGCACAATGAAATCAATAGGGTAATAAAACTTATCCACCTATATCAAGACATCTTCGACCAAACCATGAGGTATCTTGACAGATCTATTAGCTAATTGCAGCATGGTAGTGGTTGGTTTTAACTCACTAAGTTTTAGTTGCTCATAGAAAGAGTATGATAATAAGTTAACACTAGCCCCTAAGTCAAGAAGTGCCCTATCTATGGCATGATCTCCAATGCTACAAGTGATTATAGGATATCCTGGGTCTCTAAAATTTGGTGGGATCTTATGTTGAGTCAAAGAGCTCACCTATTCAGTGAGGAAGGCTTTCTTTTGTACATTAACCTTTCGCTTTGTTATGTAGAGCTCTTTTAAGAATTTAGCATAGGCAGGAATGTCTTTAATTGCATTGAGCAATGGTATATTAATTTGTACATATTTAAATACCTCCATTAACTCATTGAAGTTTGATCCCTTCCTAGCTTTATTCAATAATCGGGGAAAAGCAGCATTCTGTCTTTTCTCTTTTTCCTATTTTTTTGTTACCTCTTTTTCCTCTACATTTTCCTTAGCCTGCCCTTCTTTGTTATCGATTTGATGAACACTCCTAAGGGTGGTTATGGACTTGCCATGCTCATGAGGGTTAAGGTTTCGAGAACTTGACCCTATCTCAAATTGACCCTTAGGGTTAAGGATGGGTTGACTAGGATATTGACCCTTTCCTCTATTGTGTAATTCAGTAGACAATTGGCTCACTTGCATCTCTAACTTAGCAATGGCTTAAGAGTTGACATTGGCTGACTGTCTACTCTCATTTTGCAACTAGTGTAAGGTCTTTTTAGTGTAATCATTACCTCTTACAATTTGTTCCAGCATGGTATGGATGTTTTCCTCTAAATATGGTTTCTTTTGTTGTAGAGGTTGTTGATAGCTAGGTGGCTGATGGGAAACTGTAGTTCTAAGAGGAAAGCTTTGGATAGGGGGATTTACAGATGGTCCCCCTTGGTGGTTATTCCTTGACCATGACAAATTGGGATGCCTAGCCCATCCAGGGTTGTAGGTCTCAGAATAGGGGTTGTCACTAGGTTGGCGATATGCATTCAATGCATTTGCTTGGTCTATAAGATATTTAGGGAATACCTTATTATATGGACAAGCTAAGGTTAAATGGGCTGGACTAGAACAAGTAGCGCATGCCTCTTGTGGAGGTTTTTGAGATAAAGTAGCAGCCATGAAAGATTGAAACATAATTTCAAGCTTGTCCATTCTTCCACCTAATTTTTCAGCAACAGAGTCGAGCTTATAGGATAGAACAGTATGCGCTCCTATCTCATAGATACCTCCTTTCTTAGTGGGCTAGTTAGTTCTTTCTCTCCTATTTGAACATGCCTCACTTTCATCTTTTAACATGAGGGTTCCTCCACTCACTGCATCTATCATTTGCCTATTTTGAGGCATCAATACCTCATAGAAGTATTGAACTTGCTACCATTTCTCAAGTTCATGATGAGGGAAGTTTTGTAGCAATTCATTCCACCACTCCCAACATTCATAATATTGCTCATCATCCCTTTATTGAAAATTTATAATTTAGCACTGCAAGGCATTTGTTTTGTGAATAGGGAAGAACTTGTTTAGAAACTTCTTAGACAATTGGTGCTATGTATGTACAGAACCCACCTTTAAGGAATTAATCCATGACTTGGCTTTGTCCTTAAGTGAGAAAGGGAATAACCTAAGCCTAATCGAATCATCCAAAAAAATTTAGAACCTAAATGTAGAACAAATATAAAGGAACTCCTTAATATGTAGGTATGGGTCTTCTCGGTCTCGACCATAATAAGTAGGGAGTAGTTGAATTACTCCTAGATTTAACTCAAAGTGGTTGGCATTAGTAGGAGGTAAAGTTATGCAAGAGGGGGTATTAAGTTGGAGCAGTGCATAAAAATCTCTAATCGTCTTACACTCAATCTCTGCTAGTGTTTTAACAATAGGGATAAGAACTATGTAGGGATGCATTGAATCTCTAGGTTTAATGGTAGTAGCTTTGAGTTCTGGGATAGATACCCTTGCACGAACTATTCCTAATCTAAAATGTCCTACTCTAAATGCTAACTCTAACTCTATGTGATGCAAGCAAAAGGCACAGTTAAACACCTTAGGTTAATAAGCAATATATTGATTTTCTTGAATTTATGTGGGGACATTGCTTTTAATTAGCTCCTCCTCTCCTTTAGATTTGACTATTGCTTACTAGTTAGGTTCTACGCAAGGTGATTAATGCAACCCTCATGTAAGGAGGTGTTTAGACCTCACAAACGTCAACAGGAGGCGAGAGAAGAGGGAGGCCCTATTAGATAACCCCCAATAACCACAGTGCTCAAAAGCCACTAGAGTGACAATAAATTGCGTCTAAGTAAGAGGGTCCTACGAGCATGTGATGGCCTTATAGGTTTCTTCTGATTGATTTTAATTTGATTTGAAGGGTAGGGTAGCGCGCTTGAGGTGATTACCCTAGGTGGGCCAAGGAGTGGTGATGAAATTCACCCTTGATCTTATGGGAATAGGGTGCCCTTACTAATTAAATTCCACATTCCATGGTAGCTCGATCATCATATATATCACCTTAAAGCATTAACTGTGTCCTAAGAATGCAAATAAAATGGTAAATTAATCCAAAACCCTAAAAATGCAACAATTATAAAAGATGCTTTCTATATGAGTTACACTACCAAATAATGCTAATTTACTCTAAATGCAAACCCTAATCTAAGAAATAAATGAGTGAGGAAACTTATAGTGGGGCTTCTGATGAAGATCAAGTGTGGGCCACCTTACCCTCACTAGCCCTGTATTATACAACTCTTTAAATTTAAAATGGAAATTGCAATTTAGAAGGATCCTCACTACAAGATTCACTCAAAAGAAAAAATAAAAAAAAAAGCCCTATTCTACGAAAATAGGAAAATTTTCATTTTGATGAAGATTTCCTTGTCAATTTTCACCACTTTCCTGTTTCCCTAAAAAAGAAAATTAGAAATAAATACCAATTTCAAGAAATTAGGTGGTTATGCACTAAAAAAATAGAAAAATACAACTAAAATTTCCTAAAATTCTAAAACTCTGTAATTCCTATAATTTTTTATTTTTCTAGATTTTTTAAAATTTTTTGGATTTTTTAATTAAATTTTATAAAAACTCAGTTGCGAGTCCCCGAAAATGGTGCTAAAAACTTTTTGATGTTTTCTACAAGTGCATGGGCTATTGTGGTATAGCTAATGCAAGTATGGGTCGATCGCACAGGGATGCGCTTTAAGAATTTGGAGTTTTTAATAACAGTTAATTATTTAAAATTCAAATTAATTGACAAAAATTAACAAAAAAATCAGACTTCATCTTTAGTTTAACAATGAAATTTTAGAGGTCTAATTCTAGAAAGAACAGAAAAAGAAACAATAAAACCTTAACTAAACTAAAACTAGAAAAAATTAAGAAAAATCTACTTCCCTAGCTTAAGTGTTGTCCAATTCTTTAATTAAGGTATCACAAACTTTGATCATACTACATCAATATATTCAACATGTCTGGGATTGATAATCTAATGGATGAATTTGTCAAATTCTTCAAATTTTCAAAGATCTAATCTAATTAAAGAATTTAAGAATTAATGGCCTAGATATGTTTACAGAACCCAAATTGAAGATCAGGAACAACAATTAAACAAGAAACTATCCTAAAAACAAGGTCTAAAAAATAGTTGAAATTCTAAATAAAAACATACAAGAAATAAGAGTTTCCCGTGGTTAAACCAGAACCCTTGATTTGGTTAAACAAGAAAAGATAAGATAGTTCCTAGATTAACTATGGAATAACACAGATGTGAATAACCAAAATGGGAATAACATAAAACATGACTAGTAATAGTAACAGGACAGAACATGTAAATTGAAATATTCTACTAAGGCCAAAAAGGGACTTTTTCCCAAAACTTCCTTAAACATTCCGTAAAATAGAGTTTTCTAGAGAAGATGGGTTTGCCATAGAAGATCCCCAGAAACAATGGAGATTTACTGCAATCACCTGGGTTTTCCCATGCATTTTTAAATGCAATATCTAATTCCTACGGCGGGATGCATCCCTATTTGAAAACCATTTTATAAAAACCATGCAATGCAACGGAAAACCTTTTGTTTTAAACTCATTTTGAAAACCCTGAGTGTCATTTGTTTTCACAACAATCAAAGTAGTTTTTGAAAAACTTCAGAAATCATAAATGTTTTTCCCTAGGTCTATCCAATCACAACACACAGCCCAACTGTAAATAAATACAAATACATGTCCAAAGGGTTTAGAGTTTACTTACATGTATAACTGTCTCTTTTTTAATTCACTTGCTCGTAGCACTAATATCTCCTAAGGTGTCATCTATTTGTGAGTGAAACTATCCTAAAAAATGTTAAGGATAGGGTGAGTATATATTATATTCAGCAGGAGTCTATCACTACTAGTTTTGCAATGCATGCTATGTTTAAAATCATATGCATGTTCGAACAACCATGTTCAATATTGATATTAAAAACCATTATCAAATTGGAATACTGACGACTTAAAGAATCACATCCAAGTCGAAAGTATCACATATATATCATAAACATAATGATATGCATAAGATGCTCAACTGAATCCAACTCATAGATATATGGTATGGTCGACTAACCTCATGTCATGCCATATGCAATGCAAGTAAATCCTCAAACCATAGGGCCCAACTATGCCTACGACCTCGCTATCGTGTGGTCCCCGGGTACCTGAGGACACAGCATCATAGCCTCCACGGGGCATATGACACATCAACCCAGTGCCGTGACACCAGTCGTAGCCCCCTGTACCACATGCAGTCGATGTAGGGACATGCCCTTTCTGGGCATGGTACCCATTCCACCTAATAGTGGTAGAGGCTGGAGGCCAACCCAGACCTCTCGGCATAGCGCCCATGAGCTTATTAGCCCAAATCATATAAGATCAAACAAGAAAAAACCTCTTTTTGAAAACCTGTCCTCTTTGGTCCCTCACAACTGCCTGGCCCTCACAACTGCCTACCCAACGTCTTTTGGGCACTCCAGCGTCTTTTGGTAACCCTCAAGGACATGCAATTTTTCAAGAACTTAATGCTCACAAATCATGCAATATATGAAATTGTTTGCAAAACATGTCTATGCATAATGTATTCATCATATGCATGCTGAATTTATTTATATACTGAACAAGTCATAAAATAAGTCAAGCTAAACAAGTCATATACTTATACTTAAAACATGCATTCTCAAAATGATCATGGCTCTTTTAAAAATTCTAGTAGCGATAGAGCACCTACCTCAAAGTCTCTTGGAGTTGCGTCCTTTATCACTCAACCCATCCCTGGGTCTCATTTATAAACTCCTGGGTATGAATGGATACAAGGAGTCCTTATCAATTTCATTCTATTTAGACTTTAGATTGCTAAATCTGCCTTTTAGGGTCCATGGTCCTTGCCTAATTCATTGTCAGGCTAGATCCTATGATATGGATCTACTATTCAATAGTTAAACTCTGTAAATTGTCCTCTGATCCTAACTTTAAAGTCTCATTAGGTCCGCGTGTCCCAGTTCCTAGGACACCCGTGCATCTTGGTTGAACCGTGACCGCCTCATGTGCGTGCAATCCCAAAGGTCATGCCAAGGACCGCGTTTTCACGAGCACATGCATGCCCAAGCGACGCACTATGACGCGTGTCTTGGATGGCATCGCACAACGCACCTTTGGTGTAGCATGTTGCGCACGCACTCGAAGGCTGCACCTGGGACAGTGTATGCACTGTCGTACACCCGGAACCCATCCCAGGGACCCTGTCCCAGGTGTACGTGGAGCATGGCATCCCTGGGTTGCCTTGTTCGTGCAGGGCCAGCCCAAGCCGGCTTGGAGCATTTTTCGGCTAGGAAACCTGGCTGGAAAACAGCTGGGAAAAGAACCAGATCCTGTATGGATTTGGCCTGGGGGAAGCAAACAGGGAGAAGGTAGGGGAAAAATAGCTTACTTGGGTCGCCTGGGGACGCCCTTTTTCGTGGTGGTGGAACCCTCGTTTCTGCCTGAAAACCTTACGTTGCTGGGAAACTCGAAGAGGGTACTCCCAATGTCGTGCAAGGCCGGAACAAGGGAAGAGAGGGGAATGGAGAGATGGCAATGGTCGGCCTGACTTGGGCCTGGCCATTGCTGGAAAATGCAGAGAAGTCGGGCTTGAGACGAGTTTCCGATTTTGCCAAAAACCCTAGTCTCAAAACGACCGAAAAATCACGTTTTTGGAGAGGGGGAGATGGGGCTTTTTATAGCCCTACTATGGCGATGCTGCCAATGGCGGTGGCAGATCTCTCTGGAAAAATTGGGAGAGGAGGGTTTCTGGAGAAGTCTGGAGGTGGAAGACAACAGGGGGTGCCGTTATTAAAACAGCCCCTTGCATTTTTGTTCTTTTTCGTTTTTCTGTTTAATTTACAAAACTGCCCCTGATCTTTAAACGACCGTAACTTCTTCATACGATCTCCGTTTTTGGCATTCTTTGAGGCGTTGGATTCCATTTTTCGAGTAGAATCTAATGGTGTCAAGTTTCCTCAAAAATTCCTTCATTTAATATTTTAAATAAAGTAAAACATTCAACACAGTTTATTTCCCATAAAATGTCTAATTTTTGTTAAAAATAGCGTAAATTGCTCGGGTATTACATTATTACCCCCTTAAAAGAATTTCGTCCTCGAAATTCCATAAATTATCATCTTCAAAGTATTTTATCTCTTAGATAACTCCTTGGTGAATGCATTCTTCCCTTAGGAATCAAATCTAGGCTCAACCTCAATTTATCATTTTTATTGATCCTTCTACAAGGCCTTACCTATAAGGGCCGCTTTCGCTACGTACTCTGATGCACACTCTCATACGTGCTAGTTTAACAATACCGGTTTCTAGCGGTAATTCATCTATCTCGAAATCCTTAGATGCCTATACTTTTCTCATCATGTATAGGATAGTCTCCACGTAGGATCATGCTTCTTTATTCATGTATATATTATTCCATACTTCTTTGACATCATGTGATCTTATTTCTCCTATTTCATTTTGAATATCATAGGATAATCCCTTTTTCTTCTTGTCTTTCATCTAGTGATCTCTTCATCATCCACATCTCCTTCTAATGGTTGGTTATATGTCATTAGTAAGAGTACAAAAAAAATATTACCTTCTTTCTATTGTGTCTAACTTTGCTTCTTATCTTTTATATTTGTCCCCAAGATACTTCAATAACTGACATGGTATCATGTGCTCTACAGCCAAACTCTTGATTAACTTTGAATTTCAATTGTCTGTCGTTTTCCATATGTGTCTTGATTTCCTTGACCAAGGTTACATTCAAAATAAAATCATGAAAGCTAATTAGTAGCATCTTCCATTGAGGACCTTATCATATACTAAAAGTAAAATGTCCTAAATCTATATCCAGTTTCATAATTATTTAATTCATTAATGCTTTTCTCCATGAAGATTTTATCCAAACTCAAGTCAAATGTTAATGGTCAATTTATCATCATGGGTCAAATGTTCTCGTCCAGAGGCCTATCTCACTATTCACATCAATTTGTCATTAGGATTTCCAACAACGTTCCCATTTATGCAAAGCAAAAAGTCTCTTATTCATAACCGAGTACCCTTACTAGGTCATGGTTGAATCCTTTGTCATCATTCTCTTTATTCTTTCTTTGCTTGGTGGTTTTCTTCGTAACCTTTCAGTCCAAAAGTTCTATACTCAATCCAGTATGATTAGTCCTTAGGAAATTCCTTCAATTGATTTTTCGTACTTGGTATATGCTCATAACAACTAACTTTTTGTCTAAAGGCAACGTAACATTAAATCTTTACCTTATAGTGTGCTAGCCATCTCACCTTTTCTCCTTCCATCCCCTATGTCAATATATTGCGCAATCTTTTATCAAGGCTTTATCGTCAACCATGCAATCTGTATTGTCAGGAGTATAAGTAGTGATTTTCTCAATTCCTCACTTTTTATCTTTCAATTGCCTCCTCATACTTAGCTTACAATAGCAGTTCTCATTCAATAGCTACTACATCAAGTTATGCTGAAGCTGTTAAATCATCAAATTTGAAAAAACACTCAGGTAAGCATGGAACATTTTCGTAGACACATAGAACGACTTCATTTGATTACCTATTGATCTCTTTCCAAATATATCTTTGTCATAAGCTCAGGGGTCTCCAAATTGATTAGTACTTATCTACCTTTCTTTTCAATCCAAGTCAACAGCATCTTCCAGACCCATAGTGATTTCTATGGTTTGTTATGGTATCTATTCAGGTTTGGAAAAATCTGTCTCATTGGTGGAGATCGTTCCTTATTTTTGCTTGTCTCAGTTGTTACTGTATTTATTGTACTTGTGGCTCCTCCATAATGTGGCCTAATCAACTGACCTCATACCCTCAAATGACTTAGTGTAACAAGTAACTTCTTTTAGGTAAAATTCATGTCCAAATACTTATAATATCCCTCTAAGTATATAACTTTGACTACTAACTTATAGATATTAACATACTTGATTTATTAGGGTGGGATACCTTTATTTAGTCAATAGTGCTCAAAAGGTAATGACTAAATAATGGTTTTAAGATTTTTGGTCTTCCAATCTATGATAGCGAGACCTCAATTTGATCCTTGATGGTACCCTACTCGCTAAATGGATAAGTCACTGTCCCAGCTTAATTCCTTTTTTAATATACTTTATTGGCAAGGTGGGATATTACCAATTTTTCCTTTTTATGGATTATATCCTTTGGTGTTCCCCATAAGCCAATGGATTCGTTAAGAATCTAATTGTAATAATTGATATCAAACCATTTGTAGAATTTGATTTCTAGTTGGTCACCATTCCTCTTCGAAAATTTCTTGTCGCATAATCCCCTGAAATTCAATACTCTACTCAAAGTCTTAAACCCCATATGCTTTCTCTCTTTTATACTCTTTTACAATAAGATCACCAACTCAACTAGTATTATTCCTTCATTTGTTTGGTATACCTTCCTATAGGATTCAAGATGAAAGAATTGTATGTATCTCCATAAAGTCATGATCTTTCTTCTTTTGAATATTCAATATTCATCGAATTCTTATAGTTACATCTCTATCTCTTTCTCTCTTTTCTTCAAAATCCTCATTTTTGTCTACCTAGATCAATGTCTTCATGTGCTTTGTTGCATATAATTGATATTGCATCTACTCTTTTACTTAACAGATATGATAAACTGAATGCTTCTCAGAAATTCTAAATTGTCTTAAGATCATTGAAATCCTCAATTGCCTATACCCTCAATAAAATTCATATAATGTCTTAATAATGACGTTGACATTTTGATCATGTTATACTTTTCTTACAAGTTCATGTTCGGATCAATTTATTATCACAGATCTATCATCCCCAATATTATCGTCAAAAATCCTTTGATAACTCAGTAGAATTCATTTCCTTATCATATTCGTGTTATGTTTCTCTTAATCACATAACATGTCACTTGTATACATCTTCTGATTTGCTCCTTAATACTCAGGTAGTTATTATTCAATAGCACTTCACTCTTTATAAGACTCCAATGAAGTTATCACAAATTGAGCTAAGTCCTTCAGGATCCATACCTTTGTGATCTAGCACGAGTCACAGTTATCTCCTAATATCATCAAAATCTTCTCAAAGTTTGTCTTTTACATCCCCTATCATACTCATATCATATCCTTGTGATAGTGTACTTATATTCTGATATTCTTTATGATGGTAAGATACCCACCTAGGTTCTTTGATTTTCTCACCTTTGATGAGATTACTTTGTTGCAGGTCAGAACTATCTACTAAAAAGTTCACTAACATCCTCACTCATCATTCTCATAATATGATCCATATATGAGTTTTTATATTTGCATCACACAACAATCCTTAATCCTTAAGTCGTCTTACACTAGATTTTGGATAAGGGTTGCACTATCCTCTACTTAATTATTTGTTAAACCAAGCGGTGTTTCACCTATTTATTTATGGTGAACTGCCTTGAGCATTAATATTGTAATCCTCAAATAGAAGTAGTCATCTCTACTACTTCTATATATACTACTTCTTGTTGATTTTCTCTATTGTCTAGGACCCTTGGACATGCTGAACTGGCTATGAAAGGATAAAACCTGGGCTCTGATACCAATTGTGACGACCCGAGTTTTCCCATGCATTTTTAAATGCAATATCAAATTCCTAAGGCGGGATTCATCCCTATTTGAAAACCATTTTATAAAAACCATGCAATGCAGTGGAAAACCTTTTGTTTTAAACTCATTTTGAAAACCCCGAGTGTCATTTGCTTTCACAACAATCAAAGTAGTTTTTGAAAAACTTCAGAAATCATAAATGTTTTTCCCTGTGTCTATCCAAATACAAAGACATAGTCCAACTGTAAATAAATACAAATACATGTCCAAAGGGTAGAGAGTTTACTTACAAGTATAATTGTCTCCTGTTTGATTCACTTGCTCGTAGCACTAATATCTCCTGAGGCGTCTTCTATTTGTAAGTGGAACTATCCTAAAAAATGTTAAGGATAGGGTGAGTATATACTATACTCAGTAGGACTCTATCACTACTAGTTTTGCAATGCATGCTATGTTTAAAATCATATGCATGTTCAAACAACCATGTTCAATATTGATATTAAAAACCATTATCGAATTGGAATACTGACGACTTAAAGAATCACATCCAAGTCGAAAGTATCACATATATATCATAAACATAATGATATGCATAAGATGCTCAACTGAATCCAACTCATGGATATATGGTATGGTCGACCAACCTCATGTCATGCCATATGCAATGCAAGTAAATCCTCAAACCATAGGGCCCAACTATGCCCAAGACCTCGCCGCCGTGTGGTACCCGGGTACCTGAAGACACAACGTCATAGCCTCCACAGGGCATATGACACATCCACCTAGTGTCGTGACACCAGTGGTAGCCCCCTATACCACATGCAGTCGATGTAGGGACATGCCCTTTCTGGGCGTGGTACCCATTCCACCTAATAGTGGTAGAGGCTGGAGGCCAACCCAGACCTCTCGGCATAGTACCCACGAGCTTATTAGCCCAAATCATATATGATCAAATAGGCGAAAACCTCTTTTTCAAAACCTGTCCTCTTTGGGTCCCTCACAACTACCTACCCAGCGTCTTTTGGTAACCCTCAAGGACATACAATTTTTCAAGAATCAATGCTCATAAATCATATAATATATGCAATTGTTTGCAAAACATGTCTATGCATAATGTATTCATCATATGCATGATGAATTCATTTATATACTGAACAAGTCATAAAATAAGTCATGCTAAACAAGTCATATACTTATACTTAAAACATGCATTCTCAAAATGATCATGGCTCTTTTAAAAAGTCTAGTAGCGATAGAGAACCTACCTCAAAGTCTCCTGGAGTCACGTCCTTTATCACTCAACCCGTCCTTGGGTCTCATTTATAAACTCCTAGGTATGAATAGATACAAGGAGTCCTTATCAATTTCATTCTATTTAGACATTAGATCACTAAATCTGCCTTTTAGGGTCCATGGTCCTTGCCTAATTCATTGTCAGGCTAGATCCTCTGATATGGATCTACTATTCAATAGCTAAACTCTATAAATTGTCCTCTGATCCTAACATTAAAGTCTCATTAGGTCCGCGTATCCCAGCTCCTAGGACACCTGTGCATTTTGATTGAATCGTGACCGCCTCACGTGTGTGCATGCCCAAAGGTCGTGTCAGGGACTGCGTTTGCATGTGCACATGCATGCCCAAGCGACGCGCTATGACGCGTGTCTTGGATGGCATCGCATGGACGCACCTTTGGTGTAGCATGGCGCGTCTCAGCTCCCAGGCCCCCCCGTGCATCCTGGTCGAGCTAGGACTCATGTCCCATGTCGCGCGCGCACCCGAAGGTTGCACCTGGGATAGTGTACGCACTGTCGTACTCCCGGAACCCATCCCCGGGACCCTGTCCCAGGCATACGTGGAGCATGGTGTCCATGGGACACCTTGTTTGTGCAGGGCCGGCCCAAGCCAGCTTGGAGCGTTTTCCAGCCAGGAAACCCGGCTGGGAAAAGAACCAGATCCGGTATGGATCTAGCTTGGGGGAAGCAAATGGGGTGAAGGTAAGGGAAAAATGGCTTACCTGGGTCATCTGGGGATGCCCTTTTTCCCAGTGGTGGAACCGTCGTTTGTGCCTGAAAACCTTACGTTGCTGGGAAACTCAAAGAGGGTAAACTCCCAATGTCGTGCAAGGCTGGAACAAGGGAAGAGAGAGGAAACGGGAGATGGCAATGGCCGGCCTGACTTGGGCCTGGCCATTGCAGAAAAATGCAGAGAAGTCAGGCTTGAGACAGGTTTTTGATTTTTTCGAAAAGCCCAGTCTCAAAATGACCAGAAAATCACGTTTTTGGAGAGGGAGAGATGGGGCTTTTTATAGCCCTATTATGGCAGTGCTGCCAATGGCGGTGCCGCTGTTGGCGGTGGCAGATCTCTCTAGAAAAATCAAGAGAGGAGGGTTTTTGGAGAAGTCTGGAGGTGGAAGACGACAAGGGATGGCGTTATCAAAACGGCCCCCTGCGTTTTTGTTCTTTTTTGTTTTTCTATTTAATTTACAAAACTGCCCCTGATCTTTTAACGACCGTAACTTCTTCATACGATCTCCGTTTTCGGCGTTCTTTGAGGCGTTGGATTCCATTTTTCTAGTAGAATCTAATGGTACTAAGTTTCCTCACAATTTCCTTCATTTACTATTTTAAATAAAGTAAAATATTCAACACATTTTATTTCCCATAAAATGTTCAATTTTTGTTAAAAATAGCATAAATTGCTCGGGTATTACATTTATAGATGCCTGGGTAGTGGATTGATTCTTGGTATCTTTGGGTGAAAGGATGTAGGGCAGGTTGGCAAATGCAATTGATCTGGAAGGGGGAGGCAACCTGGGCAAACGTCGACCAATGCTGGAAAGGTGCAGATAGGGTCTAGTAGCCTAGCTAGTGCGGTGCTGGGCACAATGGACTGGCTGGACTTGATATGGACTAGAGCATCTATACTAGTTCATCTAGAGTAGAGAATATAGATCTGAGTTCTGGAAGAGATGGAGCAGAGGAGTGCGGTGGTGCGTGAAGGAGATCTAGGCAGAAGTAAACGATGCCTCCTGAGCAGGCCAGCCTGGGATTTGGGTGTCGAGTGAGATCTTGGAATGGTGAAGATAACTAGGAATAGAGGAATGGAGAACAGGGATATATCAGCCTGGGTAGTAAAAAAAATGAGATAGGTGCATGAGATGGGATGGGTGGTGAATTGGGTCTAATGGGAGCAGAGTGATTTAGATGGTAATTAAAAGGGGGATTGGGAGTGAGAGAAGGAGGTAGTCTAGGTAGGAGATTTGTGGAAGATAGAGGAAGGGGTGAACAGAGATGGGGATCTAGGTTGATTCCGTGAAGTACTTGGAAACTGGTAAGGTGGTGCGTGGAAAAAGAAATAGCACGATGAAAAGGAGGAAAAAGAAACTATGAATGGAATGCAAGGTAAGCAAGGAGAAATAGAGAGAAGATGAAGAGGAAACAAAAACTAGCCCTCTAACTCCCTTGGCTCCTCCTACGATCACCGTGAAGAAAGAAGATGGGGAGAAGGATAAGAAGAGGAGAGTACAAGAGAGGGAGGGCTGTGAATGTGAAAGCGAGGGGAGAAAGTGAAGAAGCAGATGTTAAAAGCAAAGAAAGGAACTTTTCTAAAAAGAAAGTAATGGCAAGGACACTTAAGGAAAGGCAACCCAAAACTCCAAACTTTCGAACTCCTCCACTCCCTTTGGTTCCCCATCTTTATAAATTTTCCTCTTCTTAATTTTCCTCTACCTCTTTCCTTTAAGAGTTAGTTTCCTATTAGGAAACTTCCTCTTCTTCCAATTTAGGACTCCTCTTCTATTAAGAAACCTTCTTCTTTTAGGAACCCTTCATCCCTTGCCTTATTGATCTTCAAACTGATCTACACTGTTGAAATTAAATTTGAGCCATCGAACCCAACTTTAGTTGATCTATAAGACCAAAGACTAGATTAGAGTCATCTAAGCCATACATTAAGCATCCACTTAGCTCAATTGATCATCTGACCATAATTTTGACAATTTATGGTTGGATGGTCAATTTGAGCTAATTTTTATATTTTATCCAAAAATTACCAAATTAATGAGTTAGATGGTCTAATTAAATGCTAAACTAGGGGTCTTTTATCTCAAATTAAACACTTAACAAATATCATTTCAGAGGTTAGTGGCCAATCACACCTCCTAGCATAGGTCTCCAGGTCTTATAGTTATTCGTAGCATGCTAGCCTTAGATCATATAGCCACCCCAAGCATGCTTGCCTCCATGTCTTACTACTGTCCCAGGTGTGCATGCCTTCTAGACTTATGGTACTCATAGAGAACTTGCCAAAACAGCAATCAAAATTGCATTCATAGGACTTACAACTACTTGTAGAGTGCTTTCCTAAAACATTAACAAAACCACATCCATCAGGGCTTATAGCTACTCCTAGAGCACTACCCTAAAGCATTAATAAATCCATATCCATCAGGGCTTACAGCTACATGTAGAGTGCTAGCTTAAAACATCGATGAAAACCATATATCCAACTTTTACATGATGTTGTTTTTGCCATTCCATGCAAGGGCCTAAGGCCTCCAAATGTTAATGGTTCTCTACAAGTTTTGGTTTTCTCCCTATAGAGAGCATCCCATCAACCTCTCCAATTCACAAGGTTTTTGTATTCGTTTTGAGTCCAAATTTTCCTGAGTCATGCGTCAAGATATAAAGCATTAATTAGGCTTAGTTTCTAGCAAAAAGCATTCATCAAAGGTGGTGAAACACTAGGATGTTTATTGCTAGAGTTTCACCCTTCGTTTCAACCACTAGGTAGTTTGAAAGATAGCATTGAAATTCTACCATAATGCAATTCATGCTAGCCCAAAATTGGATGCTATTTAAATATCAAAGTTTACCTACATTATTATACAAGATAAACCATTAATCAATTCCATGAAAAATAGTACCATGGATCTAAGTTAGCATGCTCTAAGATCATATAAACAATCCATACATATCAAATAGTGAAAAACCATATGAAAGTAGTTTGAAATTCTAGCATGATTCGTAACTTTTGGAGGCTAAAACCTCTCAAACATTGAAAATTTTCCTAATGCCCCCTACCTGGGGTTTGAAGCTCCACAAGGTTGTCAGTTGATTGCTATGGAAGCTCCACATTGCTGGTAATTTCCAACACAAAATGTGTTTGCTTCTCAACCAATTATAGCTTAAAATACCTTCAATTCTTCCTAAATTCCACTCCAATATCACTCACGCTATATTTCACACCTAATACAATGAGTCTTACTTATTTTCCCTGAGTTTCTCTCAAGTTTTCTAGCTCCTCTTGCAATAAATCCACTACTACTACCTTCTTGCTAAAGGTACCTTCCTTTTCTAGGTAAAACACAGCTAAATTCTTCTCTAACTCAAGCTAAAACTCAGCCAACCTCCACTCACCTCTTGGCCTCAATTTCCCTTCCTCTTTAGCTCCCTTTGATACTATTGCATTAACTTCTTCTCAGTGTTTCTTCAGCTCCAATTGCATCACTACTGCTGCAACTTCCAGCTCAAAGAAAGATGGTGCCTTGCTCTTTTCTTCCTACTCTTCTTGAAATCTCCTTCAAACTCTAACTGATCTCACATGGGTTTCCTCCTATCTCACTTGTCTATAATCAAAATTCATTCCCCCAAGCTTCTCCCTCTTTTCTCTTGCTTTCCCTTGCTTCTAGCTCTCCTTCCTTCTCTCTTGGTAAAGTCACACTCTCCCTCTTATATAGTGTAAGTAACATGAGGAGAGGTGGCCAGCTGTCCCCATGGATGAGACCAGGCCACCCTCTCAGTGAATCATGTGACGGGGCTGTTTTATGCATGAGATGTCCAGCCACCACCCATTACATCCAATTTAAACCTTCCATTTCTTCTATCCTTTCAATTGTACCCACTTCAAGTTATAACTTCCTATTTGTAATCCAATAGTAGTCATACCCTATGGCATAGTGATTAAGCTTCTTGACTCTAATTTCCAAGTTCCCTCACACTCATATTCCATGTGGTGGCTTGGCATGCACTAATCCAATGGTGGAACCACTCATATTTCCTTTCTTGTCCATTAATGACTTAGCTACTTCCGTACACTTAGACCTATGTCCAAGCCCTTGGTCTCTCAGGTTGGTGCACTAACTTAGCATGCTAGCACACTCCCTAAGGTGTCTTTTCCAATCCTCACTTATCCATGCTAAGGAATGTATTGTTGGGGCCTAGATGATCCAATCATCCATCGTCAAATTGACATTCAAACATAGATGATGCTCCATCCTTAAGCATCTTTCTCACACTCTCTCCATCCTTCAAATGTATTGTTCTTCATGATAATCATAAATAGTGTTAAGTGATATGTGTGTGTGTGTGTGTGTGTGTGTGTGTAGAAATATTAGATACATATCTCTATATTTATAAGATTTTAGCACCAAAAATTACGTAATTATCACTAATTAGGGTTAATTCTACTATTTTGCAAGTCTAGGGTACAAATGAAAAAATACATAAAATTGCCAATTTTACCGTAAAAGAGAAATTCACCTTCCAAGATGCATCATGGGCCACACATTCAAAAAATGAAGTCCTGGAGATTCAAAATTATCATTGGATATTAGTGTAAAAGTCAAGGCAATTAGAAACCCCATGCACAACTCCTACTCAAATGAAGGTGAAAAGGTGCCAAATTCCAATCTATTCATAATTACATACATTTCACTGACTCAACAAGAATATGGGAGAATTTTAATTCATACACAATAAGATCATATACAATAAGAGCTTCTCAGAAAAAAAAAAAGAAAAAAAAAGAATGGGACACACGTGAAGACTTTTTTTATTACTTTTTCTCCCCTACTCAACCAAAGAAAACCATTCAATGATTGGGTGTCTTATTTATTCAAAGGTGATGTGATCTAGTTGGTCCCACATGAAATACATGAAATTTTTTCTAAGAAATGAAGGCCATTCATTCTAGGGCAATCTAATCCAACAATGGAGAGAAAATGAAGCTTAAGGAAGATCTACATGTCATAAATGGATACCATCCATTGAAGATACAGTAAGCATGATCTAAGTCATTGGGATAAAGTAAAGAAAAGTTATAAATGCTAACCTCCTTTCCCATGTTGAAAAGTCACCCGAAAACCCTAAGGAAAGGATGATCTCAACTACCCCTCCTTATCCAGTAATCCATTCCTCTTAAGGATTTCTAAAACAACAGATACATGTATTCCATGCCCCTCCCCCTAGGTCTTTTTTATTTTGAAACCCCTCGTGATTCCCTCCACCAACTTTCCTACTTTCCCCTTTCCTTTGTATCTCTTTCCTTTCTCATTTATTCCCTTTCGTCCCATAGCCTTTCCTCTTTCTTACTCTTTCTATTTCCATCTTACTCCCTCCTATCTTCGATCCACTTTCATATATGAAAATCATGCCTCCCCACCTAGTCATCCATTCCCTTCTAATTAAAGTGGATTAATTTCAACCATTCAAGCCTCATGACTTTCACTCTAAAAACTTATGAATAGGGGTGTTATGAATGAGTTTAGAATCTTTCAACTTTCCCTATAGTTGAAAGCCAAAGCTAGGAGAAATTGAGAGAGAAAGATCACCCTCACCCAAGCTCCCTTCAAGCTACCATGTTCAAATCCTTTAGAGATAAAGGTGACGTCTCAACCTAAGTTCTAATCCCTTTCTGGATTATTTTTTCTCTTCCATTCAAGTTCTTCTAACAATCATTCACTTAGGTTTTGTTAATCAGATTGCCCGTGCATAGCATCCATGCCACATTAGTTTCCATGCATAGTTATTGCTAATTTTTCCATAGTTTTTCATGAACTTCTCTCTCTTTTCCTTACTTCATAATTCATGCATAGCATATTAGTTTCCTTCATCTTAGATTAGCTGAAATTCATAACCATGTTTCCCTTTCATTCAATTTAGTTTTGCATGTATATAGGTGATAGGTTTTATCCACATTCCATCCAATTTGGATGGATGCATCTTTTTCTTAGTTACACACATGTCTTCTTAGTAACATGTTTAGGTTTCATTCATGATACTTTAATTAGTTAATGTTGCTGCCTTAGGTTGTCTTTCATTTAGTATATCATGTTTGTAGTATAGTTTTCCATTTAGCTTCGTTACATTCCATGTTTTAAGCATTTTGCTAATTTAGAAGTAGGATAGTTTCTAATTTTAGATTTCACGTTTAGATCTTAGATTCCTTGGTTTTGAGTTTTAGTAACTTTTAACGTTTCTTTCCATACATATTAGGAATACTTTAAGACCATTTTAGAAACTAGTTGCGTGATAGGTTCTTAGATTTAGCACTTTCCTAGTTTAGAAATATACACTTTCCTAATTTAGGAACTCATGTTTAACTTCATTTAAATTATAATTTCCTTCACATACATTCTAGAATTAGTTTAGAATTCTCATACATGTTAGCTTCATAGATATAGAATGCATTCCTAATTTAGAAACCTATGTATAGCATTGTAATTCCAAGCAGCATAGTTCACATAGTTTTAAGCATCATCACTTTCTAGTGATAAATCATAAGCAAACACATGCGCAATTGCACGCATGGATTATTCTGTAACACCCCAAGTTTTTCATGAAAATTTTTGGCTTTTATTTTCAAAAGGTGGCATGCCTCTAATTTTAAAATTCAAAAATAGCAGAAGATAGTTTTCTTTGAAATTCATTTTTTTCAAAAGACCAAATGTCACCTCAACTCCCATACTATACATAATATAGTTTTTTTTTATAGAAGATAGACATGCATTTTATGAAACAATAGGACCCATCTAGTGATTCACATACACAACCCCTATAATCATTATATTAAATGTCCAAGCAACATAATCCCAATAACTAACTACACAATACAAAAACTTTAACAAAATATATACCTGAGTGCAGAAGCATGGCTATTGAACTCCACTTGTTTGTGTATGTCTTCTCCTGTCTGTCTATATTTGAGATAATGTAAACAAAAAACATTTATAATATCTCAGCAAGCAATGCTTGGTAGGTGAGATTTAAGAAAACATGTTAATTATATATGAATTTAGCATTTTACATCAATTAAAATATTCAAGTTCATCACGATGCTTATATAGGATCAAGTTTACAACATAGTTCATAATTCAATAATTTCATTAATAATTCAATTATCTACAAAACATTGATAAAATAGCTATTTATAATTCTTCTTCATCATATGAATAAAATAATCATTCTTTAAATATTACCCTTTACATGATATATGTAATTCACTGGTCTTTTAAATATTTCTCAGTATCATTTTCCATATGATACCATACTCCAATTTTATGAACCATACTCTGCATAATATATCTACCCATTCACTTTCCCCATACGATAACTTTTATGAAACTATGCTCTCCAGCATATACATATAGGACTACAATATATATATATATATGAAAATTGTTAAAAGTCATACAAAGTTATGAACGTAGTCCATAGGCTTTATAACCTACATTCCTACACTATACTGGGTCTCAAAATCATACCCTTCCCTACGGGGTTTATAATACTTGAGCCACTGCTAGTAAGATCATAAAAGGTATCTCATCATGCCATCATCATAATAGGCTTCTCATCATACCATCATCATATAAGGCATCTCATCATGCCATCATAGATGTATGTCATCATGCTATCATATACGCACCATATTGCATCAAATACAAGGACTACTATGCCGCAATCTAAATCTGTACAGCATGCTCGGATAACTATATAATAATCCACTGATACCAATTGTGGAAATAACAAAATCCATATTTGCATGGGGGGAACCATAGATGTCATAGTGGCGACCTTCTCATGATTGCCCCACCTGACATTTAGCCTCTCATTGGGCATGGTATCCATCATATAATAAATTTCGGAGAGTAGGTGGCCAAACCTTACAACTCTCCTAGCATAGCATCCCTAGGCCTACGCCTGTCTAAATCAAGACTCTCAGGCCACCACACTTGGATGTGAAATAATAATACATAGTTGTCTTGCTTGTCCATAATATATATATATGAATATCTCATCACAATCATAACATCCTCACTTATTAGGTGATCGCCCACTAAGGATGTAATGTAAAATCCTAGACTCATACATCGCATATGATGTAATGGTACCCATGTACCATAAATGTCCTTTTATCACAATAACTGTGACGACCCGGGTTTTTGAAAACATGATTTATAAAGTATTTTGAAAGGCAGGGCCCTTAAGAGTGTAAAAATTTTTCGCAAAACAAAACAGCGGAAATTCTTTTCTTTAGAACTTGTTTTGAAAACCCAAGTCACCACTTCATACATAACATAAGTACAATTTGTGTACAAAATAAAATTCCATTGAAGGAATATACTTTTATTAAACTCCAGGATCTATCCAGTGGTTCACAGTACAGCCAAATCTAGTACAATACTTGTCCAAATTACATAATCCAAAACTAAAGCTCACCATACAATAAAACTCTCAACAAAGAAAAATACATGTCTTCAAGGGTATACCTTGAAGATTTTTCTCTTCAAGTCTTCTATAGTCTTCAGCTCCTAAGTCTCCTTCCTCGATCCGAGATATTGCAACAAGTACAATATCTCAGCAAGCAATGCTTGGTAGGGGATTCAAGAAACATAATAATTGACAATGTAATTCCAATCCTTCATAATCTCATTATCCTCAAACATACTCTTTACTTTGTAAGTTATGTATATCTATATACATACATACCCTTCATGGGTAAACCAATTAAATTTGTGAAAATAGTCAAATATCATTCCCAACTAAGCTGATCAATTCTCTTCATTTTGAGAATTTAGTATTACAGCTAATCTCATACTGGGAATTTGCCTTCTTGGGAAACATTGGTAATATACAATTACCTAGCATTTCATTATGCTATAACATAAGGCATTTCACTATGCCTGTTCCCATATGCATCATAGTGCAAAATAATTAGAAAGGTTGCTATGCTGCAGTCTGATCCGTACTAGCGCGCTCGGATAACTGCCCTGTTCACCACTGATACCACGGTGGAAAATATTATGTCATTGCCCGTATGGGGGGGCAAGACTTTCACAATGGTGGCCTTCCCATAATTGCCACCACCCGACTTTTAGCCTCTCATTGGGCAAGGTATCATCATATCATCAAATTTCAAGGAGCGGGTGGCCAAACCCTCATAACTCCTCTAGCAATAGCATCCCCTAGGCTTATGCCTATTAAAACAAACTCACAAGCCTCCAAGCTTGTATGTAAAATAGATTTCATATATATCAGACCATATGTCTATTTACTTAGGGCTGAAATATTTTCTAATTCCCTATTCACTTATAGTTTAGTCCTTAACCATCTTATAGGTGTTTGGTTGGATCATAAGGTTTTCAAGAGATTTACTACAAATATTATCATTACTCTTGTCAACATAAGATCATGAGTACAATCATGAATATCTCATGTAAATGCATTCATCAAATCCTCCTACCTTTAAGGATTGATCTCTTTTCCCCAATCTTCCATGATCTTGACCGATGTATGTAATCTGTACATCCATACATATTGTCAATATATAAATTATGAACAATCCTATTGATCACTAGATCTGAAGTTTAGAATGATCTTTAGATCATTCATATCTAAGTATTTTTCTATCTCTAAGTCTTTGTATGTTCATCTCCTTGATCTTGATCTTTCATAGATCCTTTGATTGACAATCTACTCATGTTGATAAAGATCAAGGTCCTAGATCTTCTATCATCTAGTTCTTCTTTGATCTAAGTTCAGTTCTTGGATCATCCCTATGGAGGATGATCTTGGTTTTCTTCCTTGAATCACCTTTGATCAAGGGTTTGGATTATCTAATCTAATGAACTATAACAAGTATACTACTAAACATACATACTAAGTACAATATAGTGTTCTTATTCTTATTGTTCTTGATCATCCAAGATTTAATAGATCTTGTTTGATCATCCTTATCTTACTTACTGTTTTTATTAGGGTTAGGTAATTTACTAACCTTTTATGCTCTTATGATTATTATTCAACCAGTTAATGTGCATGGTTGAAGGTAGCTTATTCAAGCCTAAATCTAGACTGCTCCTCTTATTTCCAATTGGCTAAGGCTTACTAGTTGAATGGGTGAACACAAAGTGATTACTTCAATCCTCATGTAAGGAGGCGTTTAGACCTCACAAACGTCAACAGAAGGTAGGGGAAGAGCGAGGCTCTATTAGATAACCCCGTTAACCACTATGTTCATCATTCACTAGAATGACCATAGCTCAACCTTTCATAAGGTTCCTATAAGCATGTTTACCCTAAGTACTCTTTCTAATGGATTTTAATTAAATCCATGAATATTTATAATGTCATTCATGGGGTTTATTACTCTTTTCCTAATTTGGGCTAAGGATTTGATAATCCTTATATTGTCCTACTAACTATAGCCCTTACTAATTAAGTCCAAAGTACTCCATTCTTATTTGTGTCATGAAACTCTACTTTCTCATTAGAATACATTTTTGATGTTTTATGCTCTTTATCTCATAACAAGTAAATCTACTACTAACATTCAACTATAAATGAATTATAAATTTAAAGAATAAAACTACTTAATTTAACATTCAATGAAAATGAGGCAAGGTACTTAAATTAACTCTAGCACCTTATGATAAGAATGAACACATATCATACTAAACTCTAAATGTTATACTAGCATGCTTTATAACATAATAATATAAAATGAAACTAATTATATTTACATTTTTAGAAACCTTTACTTATGATCCAACCATTTGATCTTAGATCTTTTCCTTTGATTAAGGACTTTAGTTATATTTAGAGAATTTTCTCTATTAAGGTCAAAAGATCACATTGATCTATTTTTATCATAATCCATCCATGATTTCCTTGGATTTCATCATATAAACATTTATTCTTTCCATCCCAAGGATCTAATCACACTTGATCTCATTGATCAAGTGGGTCCCTTTGTATTTTTTTTTTTGGGTTTTTCTACCATAAAGGGTAGATCCCTTATTTTATCCAAGATCTGTCCAAATTAACCATAGATATTACTTTATTACATTATTATATCATTGCTAAAATAAATTTCCAAGATCTGATCACCTCAGATCTTGAAGATCTTAGAAATTGGACGCTTATTTCCAAAATACAGAAAAATACAGAAATAAATTTTAGAAATATTATGACTTCATTAGAAACTAGACATTACAAGCTTTCCATAGCTTCTTTCTGATCTCAATTTGGAGTTCATATGACTCCACAATCTTAAATTGAAGTTTTCAGCCGTTCCTAGGGTCCAGATTTGATCTAGGCCCACCAGAATTAATCTCTCTCAATTGAGGGTCTAAAACTGCTCAGATCTTTCTGAAACTTCTACCCTACTGGTTTTGGACCATTCTGGATTGATTGGTGGAGTCAGATTTTTCATCTGAGCACTCCATCATCATGAATTAAGGGTTCTGTTGTTTACTTTATTTTTACCTTTTTATTACCAGAATTAATTACAGTAAAATAAAAATTACATAAAACAATACTAAAAATATATGAAAACGATTTTCACTTACTCTATTGGAGAGAAAACCTCATTTATATGCCCAATTTAAAAAAATACCTTGTTGATGAAGATATAGCCTAAAATCCACCTTTCTTGCAAATACCGTTGTTTGAACCGTTGGATCTTGAAATTTCTTTAGGGGTTTTGTAGAATAGATGTGTTGGGATGTTTTGGACGGTGCAATTGATCAAATTAGATCTAGAACAGAGTGCCTAATTGAATTTAGGTCTCTTGTTCTAATCTAAAAAGAAAAACAAGTTGGAAAGAGATCTAACTCTTGGAAATTTTGGGGTTTTGGAGAGGGATTCTAGATCTAATTTTTCAAGGAGATTGAAGATAATTTCGTGGGGATTTTATGAGGATTTTTGGAAGATTTTTGGGGTTGTATTTATAGGCATTTTGGGTCTTTTTCCATGATTATAATATGTTATTTTTTTAATATAAAATGACATGAAAGTCTTCAATGCTCCCATGCGTAACTTTTCTTCCCCATGACTAGCTGATCTTTGTTGACCCATGTTTCACATGGGCTGCTGATCAAATTGGTTGTTGGGGACGTGGTGGTCCCCATGTGGGTCCCACATGGTGTAAAAAGTCCATTTTGCCCTTTATGCATAAAACTTTGGGTTTTATTCCCATGATCTCGGATTTGAGTGTACTTAGTGGCGTTGGATTCGTATTTCTCAGTACATTCTAAATTTTGATGTTTCATATTTTGATTTTTGGAATATTTTGATTTTTGGGTAAAATTACTATTTTACCCCTTTTGTCCAAAAAATCAAAAAAATTAAGGATTTCTCATCCGAATTCGAAATTTGTCGTGCTTACAGTCATTTTGAAGGGTTTGCTAAGTTTAATTTCAATTTTACATGTCTTATGATTTGATTATACTTTTATAAAAAGTATATTTTAAATAACCCTAATATTTCAGCCCGAAATATCTAAAACTCAAACTTTATTGATTTTTCTCAATCAATTTACAAAAATTGGGGTTATTACAATCTTCCCCCCTCACAATAATTTCGTCCTCGAAATTTGTAATACAACTCACTTAGGAGTTTTCACAATTCTTTCATATCCTTACGCATGTGGCCTTGCCACTTATGGAAATTCTATTTCCTTTCGTCCCTTTTCTATACTATCTTTTTCTCAAAGGTTAAAATGCTCATCCATGACTAACCTTAATAATGCTCTATATAATAAAGCTGGTTATTGCTAGAATTTCCCAAAAAGATGATTAATAACTCTTATTGAGTTATCCCTTTTTGTTTCAAAACCTTCCATTTCACTTGATTGGTAATTTTCACCAATCTTTCCATACTTCACAATTTTCCATTATACCTTCTATTGCTCATCCTCATTCTTTTTCAACTTATAAAGTTTTGACATAGCTTTCCTACTATGTATTAACATATAAATTTTGGACATAGCCTTCCTACTATGTATAGTCCTTAGACTTCCTATAATACATATTGATAAGATTCTATAACTTCAACTATTGTTCTTTGTAACAACCTTCCAATCTTTGGAAGTAATTTTCTCTTTTCTTATTCTTCCATTATTTGGAAGGGTATACTTTATTTCTTCTTTACAGTTCATACTTCTTTACTATTTCCTTCTATTGACAACTTCTTGTCAAATTCTGTCCTTCAATAATAGTTTCCTTGTAACGAATCTTTCCTCATTTCCATCCATTATTTTTGTAACACCCTTTGAGTACCATTTTATTCATAATACTTGACTTTTTACATTTTTCCATCCAAGATAGTGTCGTTTAACTCTGCATATATATTCCTGGTCCTCTTTTGTTATTTCTTTCTCATATTTAGAACAATATTCAGAACATTCTCACAATCTATGATAATATTTATCTCTTTTCCTCTTATATATATTTATATGTCATAGGCTTCAAAATTTCTCGATTTTGCATTTCCTCATGCTTCTTTCAAAGCATACCTCATAGCCTTTATCATATCATACTAACTCTTTATTTGCTATATTCTTGATAATTTCAATTAAAAGAGTCCATATTGACTTTGTAATCATCCCTTCTTATGTCTTTACAAACACCATAATTTATCAACTAGTCTTTAATTTTCGACAATCTATTATCAACTCATTTAGGATTTATGTACCCAATGGCAAAACTTCACTAAAAGAATGTCCTTATGTTATAAAATCAATAAGAGATATATTTCTCTAATTGTCATTGTCATTTAATATTTCGATCTCATATTCCACCTTTGTTGGGTCAAATTCCATGCTATCCTTAAAATTTATATAACCTAAACTTTGCTTTCTTTAATCACATGTACACTTACAAGACAAGTTTTGTAAGTGTCTAACATATATCCCCCGAATGCTCTTGATTTCTTGAAATCTCTTTCCATATATCATTACCACTTCATTCAATATATTTCATTCTCCTCAAATTCATGAACATCTGTTATCTAACTCATAGAACTTTTAAAATTTGTTTTTGATTTTATACTTTGATGTTGCATTTCCAATTCCCAATTAATAATAAATTTGAAAATGCTCATCCTTATAGAGAAAAAGGATACTTAATTTCCTCAACATCATTTATGCATCCTTATATTGATTCCTCCTTTTTCTTTTCCTAAAAGAAATTTGTTACTCTCATAATGTAAATTGCTATAATCACTCCATATCCTTAAAAGGTTGTTCTTTCAACTCATTCATATAATTTGATGTTCTTTTCCTCAACTATTATAGATATTTTCTCATTCAATCTCATGTAAGATTGAAAATCTTCAAACTATCTTAAAATTTCTAACCACTTATTTCTCCAACAATTTGGATTTATATCTCATTCACAATCATCTTTAAACTTAAATTTAACAACCAATATTTGTTTTCATTTCTCATGTTTTATTTCACCTTTCCTTCAAAAAAAAATATATTTCCCCTTACTATATTTCTTAAATCTTTCAATATCACCAACTCCATCATGTAATTGGAAGTAATATCTTTATTCATAGTTAGCTCTTCATTTGCCTTGATCAATAAGATGTACTCCTATTCATGATATTCAATGACTATATTTTTCTAATAAATATTTCTGTTTGTTTTCATGTTCCATGACCATGATAATCAATGACTTAATCAATGCTAATCAATATTTCTCTTTGTTTTCATGTTCCATGACCATGATAATCAATGACTTAATCAATGCTAATCAATGATAGTCCCAAAATTATTTTCAATAGCACCAAAGTTATTATATCCATAATTCTTTAATCCTTGAAAATCCTCTAGTGCTAATTTCCACAATGATTTGTCATACCTTTATAATTTCTAACTCGGTGATTTCATAATTGTTGTACCATATATAGAGCTATAATTTTTTTTTGTTAACCATATATTCTCATGGTTTAATTGTCTTTCTTAATACTTATTTTTGTCCCTTTAACATATATAACTCTCTTTTTCCTTTTCATTTTATTCTAATATCAAAGATCATCGCTTCATGTTCTAAAATTTTATCATTTCTCCACTAATTCCTTTGCCTCACTAATTTTGGAGAAAAATACTTGCCTAACTCCTTACTCATATTTATTTCAAACTATTCTCATTTACAAATTTTTCACTTTCTTACCTATCTCCTTAAATTTCTTTCAAGCCATATCCTCTCTATTTTGATGATTAATTTCATTTAACTAATTTTCATAATACTATGCATGTAGCAATTCTAATTCCTACATTTATATTTATTTATATATGTAATGTTAACCTTGAATTTTACAATACTTCTAATGTTTTCATCTTTAACACCTATTTCTCATAAATCTCCATTTCATCTTTTCTATAAGGTTAAATTTTTATTTTATTTTTTTTCATCTTTTTTTTTTCCAATTTATCACTTTTTTCTCTTTATCTCCATTTCTTCACTTAGTAATGGTTATATACATACTTTACTTAATAATGGTTATATACATACTTGTATTAACGTACTTTGTATGTTTACTCGGGACTTTAGGTTAGACCTGAACATCATACTTTACATCTATTGTAATGTTTTTCCTATGGATTTCTATATCTTATTATTCCCTCTATTGGAATTCTTATTTGCTAAGTAGTATTTCTAGTCCTTTCACTAAGTAATATCGATTTTCCTTTCACTAAGTAATATCGACTTATACTATACTATTCCTTCATTACACTAACTCTTTCTATATTTATTCTTAATTAATGAGTTTAACTCTTTCTATACTCATCCTTTACTAATGAGTTACTCTTTCTTCACAAATGAGTCTACTCTTTCCATATTCCTCAAATAATGAGTTTTAACTCTTTCCTCACTAATGAGTCAACTCTTTACATCCTCTTCAACAAATGAGGCTACTCTTTCAAGACTTATCCTTTACTAATGAGTTAACTCCTTTTATACTTATCTCTTAACTAATGAGTTTATCACATAACTCCTCATCAACTAATAACTTATCTCTTATTCACTCACTTTAGCTTGAACCTGAGCCTACGTATTTGGTATTTCTACAGGAAGTGATGAACCTTGGGGTTGTTGTAGGTGAGGAAGAAGGTTCATCAACACCCTTGTCATCATCTCTTGTTATCATCTCTTCCACATTGCTCATTATTACTCTTTCCATATTGTCAACTGGAGTATTTTGAGTTGCCAATCTTGTGATTCTCTTTGGTGGCATATGTTCAAAATTTCTATCAATCCTCTATACAACTATTTCTATCTTAATCTAGACATGGATTATAATCTCTCTTTTGGACATATTTGTCCTGTACTGTGACTGGATGAATGGCTTTGATACCAACTGTGACGACCCAGGTTTTTGAAAACATGATTTATAAAGTATTTTGAAAGGCAGAGCCCTTAAGAGTGTAAAAAATTTTCGCAAAACAAAACAGCGGAAATTCTTTTCTTTAGAACTTGTTTTGAAAACCCAAGTCACCACTTCATACATAACATAAGTAGTAGCTTATTCAAGCCTAAATCTAGACTGCTCCTCTTATTTCCAATTGGCTAAGGCTTACTAGTTGAATGGGTGAACACAAAGTGATTACTTCAATCCTCATGTAAGGAGGCTTTTAGACCTCACAAACGTCAACAGAAGGTAGGGGAAGAGCGAGGCTCTATTAGATAACCCCCTTAACCACTATGTTCATCGTTCACTAGAATGACCATAGCTCAACCTTTCATAAGGTTCTTATAAGCATGTTTACCCTAAGTACTCTTTCTAATGGATTTTAATTAAATCCATGAATATTTATAATGTCATTCATGGGGTATATTACTCTTTTCCTAATTTGGGCTAAGGATTTGATAATCCTTATATTGTCCTACTAACTATAGCCCTTACTAATTAAGTCCAAAGTACTCCATTCTTATTTGTGGCATGAAACTCTACTTTCTCATTAGAATACATTTTTGATGTTTTATGCTCTTTATCTCATAACAAGTAAATCTACTACTAACATTCAACTATAAATGAATTATAAATTTAAAGCATAAAACTACTTAATTTAACATTCAATGAAAATGAGGCAAGGTACTTAAATTAACTCTAGCACCTTATGATAAGAATGAACACATATCATACTAAACTCTAAATGTTATACTAGCATGCTTTATAACATAATAATATAAAATGAAACTAATTATATTTACATTTTTAGAAACCTTTACTTATGATCCAACCATTTGATCTTAGATCTTTTCCTTTGATTAAGGACTTTAGTTATATTTAGAGAATTTTCTCTATTAAGGTCAAAAGATCACATTGATCTATTTTTATCATAATCCATCCATGATTTCCTTGGATTTCATCATATAAACATTTATTCTTTCCATCCCAAGGATCTGATCACACTTGATCTCATTGATCAAGTGGGTCCCTTTGTATTTTTTTTGGGTTTTTCTACCATAAAGGGTAGATCCCTTATTTTATCCAAGATCTGTCCAAATTAACCATAGATATTACTTTATTACATTATTATATCATTGCTAAAATAAATTTCCAAGATCTGATCACCTCAGATCTTGAAGATCTTAGAAATTGGACGCTTATTTCCAAAATACAGAAAAATACAGAAATAAATTTTAGAAATATTATGACTTCATTAGAAACTAGACATTACAAGCTTTCCATAGCTTCTTTCTGATCTCAATTTGGAGTTCATATGACTCCACAATCTTAAATTGAAGTTTTCAGCCGTTCCTAGGGTCCAGATTTGATCTAGGCCCACCAGAATTAATCTCTCTCAATTGAGGGTCTAAAACTGCTCAGATCTTTCTGCAACTTCTACCCTACGGGTTTTGGACCATTCTGGATTGATTGGTGGAGTCAGATTTTTCATCTGAGCACTCCATCATCATGAATTAAGGGTTCTGTTGTTTACTTTATTTTTACCTTTTTATTACCAGAATTAATTACAGTAAAATAAAAATTACATAAAACAATACTAAAAATATATCAAAAGGATTTCCACTTACTTGATTGGAGAGAAAACCTCATTTATATGCCCAATTTAAAAAAATACCTTGTTGATGAAGATATAGCCTAAAATCCACCTTTCTTGCAAATACCGTTGTTTGAACCGTTGGATCTTGAAATTTCTTTAGGGGTTTTGTAGAATAGATGTGTTGGGATGTTTTGGACGGTGCAATTGATCAAATTAGATCTAGAACAGAGTGCCTAATTGAATTTAGGTCTCTTGTTCTAATCTAAAAAGAAAAACAAGTTGGAAAGAGATCTAACTCTTGGAAATTTTGGGGTTTTGGAGAGGGATTCTAGATCTAATTTTTCAAGGAGATTGAAGATAATTTCGTGGGGATTTTATGAGGATTTTTGGAAGATTTTTGGGGTTGTATTTATAGGCATTTTGGGTCTTTTTCCATGATTATAATATGTTATTTTTTTAATATAAAATGACATGAAAGTCTTCAATGCTCCCATGCGTAACTTTTCTTCCCCATGACTAGCTGATCTTTGTTGACCCATGTTTCACATGGGCTGCTGATCAAATTGGTTGTTGGGGACGTGGTGGTCCCCATGTGGGTCCCACATGGTGTAAAAAGTCCATTTTGCCCTTTATGCATAAAACTTTGGGTTTTATTCCCATGATCTCGGATTTGAGTGTACTTAGTGGCGTTGGATTCGTATTTCTCAGTACATTCTAAATTTTGATGTTTCATATTTTGATTTTTGGGTAAAATTACTATTTTACCCCTTTTGTCCAAAAAATCAAAAAAATTAAGGATTTCTCATCTGAATTCGAAATTTGTCGTGCTTACAGTCATTTTGAAGGGTTTGCTAAGTTCAATTTCAATTTTACATGTCTTATGATTTGATTATACTTTTATAAAAAGTATATTTTAAATAATCCTAATATTTCAGCCCGAAATATCTAAAACTCAAACTTTATTGATTTTTCTCAATCAATTTACAAAAATTGGGGTTATTACAATAACAGCTATGATATTTTTTTAAGAAAAAATCTTGTGTATCCTTCCATATTAGTAAGTAGGATTCAATTATAAGCATGTCATTCATGTAGGATTTCAAATCACAAATTTTCATCATTCACAAGTAAACATTTTTCATCATCATATATCATATGAAATTTACAATTTAAATGACATAATATCTATCATAAGAATAAGATCATGTTTAAAAACATGCATCTTAATTATCCAACTACCTCATGCAGCAAGTTCATCCATTGCCACTAGTTGATCGACGACGCTTGTAAAGTCTCACAGATCCATATTGATTTGGTCCTTGTTCTTCACTTGAATTTGCCAAATCAAGTAATCAATCAGTATTTTCTAACTGAATGGTCTAATTGAATAGGCAGAATTGATCAGGATCATAGAGCTTGATCAATTTCTGTGACGACTAGGGTTTTCCCATACATTTTTAAATGCAATATCTAATTCCTAAGGCGGGATGCATCCCTATTTGAAAACCATTTTTAGAAAAACAATGCAATGCAGCGAAAAATCTTTCATTTTAAACTCATTTTGAAAACCCCGAGTGTCATTTGCTTTCACAACAACCAAAGTAGTTTTTGAAAATGTCAGAAATCATAAATGTCTTCCTAGGTCTATCCAAATACACACAAATTTCAACTGTAATTAAATACAAATACATGTCCAAAGGGTAGAGTGTTTACTTACATGTATAATTGTCTCTTTTTGATTTACTTGATCCTGAAGCGTCTTCTACTCATTAGTGGAGTTGTCTTGAAAAATGATATATTTAGGTGTCTTCTGTCACGAGCGTATCATGTCCTTAAGTGCTTACTTGTGTCTGAAAAATGTTATGGATTGGGTGAGTATATACTATACTCAGTAGGAGTATATCATTACTAGTTTTACAATGCATGCTATGTTTAAAATCACATGCTCTTTAAAACATGTGCATGTTTGAACACTCATGCTCAATATCGATATTAAAAACCATTGTCGAATTGGAATACTGACGACTTAAAGAATCGCATAATCCAAGTCGAAAGTATCATAGATATCATAAACATAATGATATGCATAAGATGCTCAACTGAATCCAACTCATGGATATATGGTATGGTCGACCAACCTCAGTCATGCCATATGCAATGCAAGTAAATCCTCAAAAACATAGGGCCCACTATGCCCACGACCTCCTCTCCGTGTGGTCCCTGGGGACAGTCGGTCATAGCCTCCACGGGGCATATGACACATCGACCCAGTGCCGTGACACCAGTGGTAGCCCCCTGTACCACATGCAGTCGACGTAGGGACATGCCTTTTTTTTGGCGTGGTACCCTTTCCACCTAATAGTGGTGGAGGCTGGGAGGCCACCCCAGACCTCTTGGCATAGCGCTCACGAGCTTACTAGCCCAAATCATATACAATCAATCAAGCAAAAACCTCTTTTTCAAAACCTGTCCTCTTTGGGTCCCTCACAACTACCTAGCCCTCACAACTGCCTACCCAGTGTCTTTTGGGCATTCCAATGTCTTTTGGTAACCCTTAAGGACATGCAATTTTTTAAAACTCAATAACCACAAATCATGCAATTTATGCAATCGTTTGCAAAACATGTCTATGCATAATGTATTTATCATATGCATGCTGAATTCATTTATAAAATTTAGTCATGCTAAACAAGTCATATATAAAATTACGTCATGCTAAACAAGTCATATAATTTATACTTAAAACATGCATTCTCAAAACAATCATGGGCTCTTTTTAAAAGTCTAGTAGTGATAGAGCACCTACCTCGAAGTCTCTTGGAGTCGCGTCCTTCATCACTCAACCCGACCTTGGGTCTCATTTATAAACTCCTGGATATGAATGGATAACAAGGAGTCCTTATCAATTTCAATCTATTTAGAAATTAGATCTTTAGATCTACCTTTTAGGGTCCATGGGTCCTTGCCTAATTCATTGTCAGGCTAGATCCTATGATATGGATCTACTTTTCAATGGTTAGACTTTATAAATAGTCCTATGATCCTAATTTTATAGTCTTATTAGGTCATCGCATCATGGTTTCCAAGGCATGTGCGCGCCCTAGTCGAACCAGGACCCATGCCTGCACATCGTGCGAGCCCAAAGGCCATGCCAGGGACCGCATTTGCACACGCACATGCATGCCCAAGCGACGCATTATGTAGCATGGCGCGTCTCAGCTCCCAGGGCACCTCGTGCATTCCGCTCGAGCCAAGACCGGTGCCCCACGTCGCGCGCACACCCGAAGGCCGCACCAGGGACAGTGTACGCACTGTCGTACGCCTAGAACCTGTCCCAGGGACCTTGTCCCAAACATGGCGTCCCTGGGACGCCTTGTTCGCACAGAGTCGGCTGGAACCAGCTTTCCCTGGCGTGTTTTCCAGCCGAAAACGCTAAATCTGGCACGGATCTAGCCTGGAAGAAGGAAAACAGAGATAGAGGGGGAGAAAACCCACCTGGGTAGCCCCAACACGGTTCCCTATTCCGATGTGTGGCTCCCTCTTTTCTGTCTGAAAGCCCCATGTTGCCGGAACCCACGAAGAAGAGGAAAACCCCAACTTCTGTTGTGGTCAGAGGAAGAAGAAGACGGGGTGAAGAGATGGGAGTGGCCGGCCTGTAGGGACGACTCAAGCCTGGCCGGAATGTATAGGGAAAACCGTTGTGGGGGTTTTCCAATTTTTTTGCTGGAAACCCCAGCCTCAAATAGCCGAAAAAATCATGATTCGAAGAGGAGGGAGATAGGGCTTTTTGTAGCCTTGCTATGGCGGTGCTGCCATTGGCGGTGGCAGAAACCTCTTGAAACTAGGGTTTCTGGAGAAATCTAAAGGAAGAAGAAGACGGGGTGCCGTTGTCAAAACGGCCCCCTGCATTTTCTGTCTTTTTCATTTTTTAATTTAAATTACAGAAATGCCCCTAATCTTTAAACAGCCGTAACTTCTTCATATGAACTCCGTTTTCAGTATTCTTTGAGGCGTTGGATTCCATTTTGTGAGTAGAATCTAATGGTACCAAGTTTTCTTATAATTTAATTCATTTAATATTTTAAATAAAGTGAAACATTTAACACAGTTTATTTCCTTCAGAATGTCCAATTCATTTTTGTTAAAAATAGCGTAAATTGCTCGGGCATTACAATTTCCTTACTTGGATCCTTGATTGATCTCAGCCATTGATTAAGATCAGCAAAATCTTCTCTAATCTTGCTTTTGATCCTAAATCTCTCATTGAATTCTTGATCTACACTTCCTAGTGGTCATGATAGCCTATTTGGATTTGAAAAATGGAGTCAGATCATCAAAATCAGATGATCTAACCCTTGATCAATGGTTGGGTATGGAGAAGATAGGTTTTGTTCCTCTCATCACAAGGATGGCGTGGGTACTCTCAGATTTCTAAAACTACTCCTAGATTTCTCAGAATTCAAGTTTGAAGGTCAAGGGTTAAATTAGGTCATGCTAGTGATAGGGAAGATAGAAGTGGTGGTGGCTGGTGGCCAGAGTGGGCGCAGTTTGATCCCAGCCATTGAAAAATATAGGTGGGATGCAACAAAAAGAAAAATACTCAATGCTAGTCATCGGTGATTGTTGGGTTCCTCTGCTTGAACTCGACAAAGAACAATCACAAAGGCCGTTCTGTGCCTTGTAGAAGACAAGAGGGAAAAAGTAAAAAACTCAGGTGGTCAGAGTCTAAGCATGCCTTCCTTTCATGGCTAGGCCATGCCCTAAGAATTTGATTGGGGCTTTGGTACATGAAGGAGATGGGGAAGGATCTAGGCATGCCTGAATGGGATTGTTGCTAGAAAGGAATGGGAACCAGAGAAAGAGTTCACCGAAGATAAAAAGAATTAGGGAAACCTGATCTGGGTATCCGTCGGTTGCCAAAAAAGTACAAATCCAATAGGGATCTACTTGGGGAAGTGAAAAAAATGAAGGGGAAATGGTGGTCGATTGCTATAAATGCTAACACACCTAAAAACCCAGCCGTGCTGGTGACTGAGAACCGTAGGGGAAAACAACCTAGAGAAAATGGCGGTCTTCGGTGGAATCTGAGCACGCCGGCCTTCCCAAGCTTGGCTATGCCCTATGGTCGAGAGAACCAGAGGGGGAGAGGGGAAACTCAAGACCCTGCAGAGATGGCTCTTGGCACGTAGGTGACCAGGAAAAGGATAGAGGGGTTTAGGTTTTTGGGGTACCCTCCTCACTGGTACCCCCTTGATCCAACAAAGATCCTTGCTAGAAGTAATGGAAGATTTGGTAAAATGGGCACCCCATGAAAGAGGGCTGTGCGCTAGTGAAAAAACAAAAAAAAAAAAACTAATTTGGGTTATCTATTGTCACCAAAAATCCAGAAGGAAAAGGTTTTACTGGTGAACGGATCTACCTAGGAAACTAGGTTTCAGGCGCCAACAAGGAACCCTACATGGAGATTGTCGAAAATGGAGATCTTCTCATGACCGCTCTACACGTTGATGGGGAACAATGCCTTGCCAAAAATATAGGGGTTTTGGGGATTTCTTAGTTCATCAGCCATGGGGAAGGAGATGGGAGAGAAAACCAGACCAAACCCGACATGTCGTCGGGTTTGCAATGTGAGGGGGGTGCCAATATCAATTTGGCCCCCTTCATATGGACTATGTTTTTAGCGTTCTTTGACTCGTTGGATTCCATTTTCCAAGTAATATTTAATGGTTTTAGTTATAGTTCTAAATTATACTTCTATAAAAAGATATAGCCCTTGAAAAATCTTAACCCAATCATGGAATAGTGAAATTTTGGGGTGAAATTCATCCATAATCTGATTTCATTGTTCTTAATGTTATTGGACTAAATTTTTTGAGTACATTCAAAATATTCATATTTCCACTCCAAATTCCATTTCCATAAAAATTTATTTTCTTTGGGTCAAAATTTTCAATTATATTCCAAAATTCCAATTTCACATAATAACACCTAGAATAGTATTTGCAAAATTTGGGGTTGTTACACTTTCCATGCTAAGGTTGCATTAATGTTCTACCTCCATGCCCCACACTCAATTTCCTTCACTCTCACACACCTTCTTATCATCTTTCCATTTACATCCACTTTCTATTTCCACACTTCACATACCCACTTTCTAATTTTAAAATTCATGTATAATTCATGAATCATTCTTTTTCTTCTTTCTAATTTACTTTTTATGGAGTTGGAATAAGGAAAAGGAAAGGATTCTTATGTATTTTTATGGCAATTAGGGTACTTCCTATTTCCATAGTTAAGGTTAAGGAAACATCCAAATCCATCCATAAAGCCACCTAGATTTGTAGCTAAGGGCTTCTTGTTGAAGGGTAGGATTACACTATGTATCTAATCCTTAGTTCATCTCCTAAGGCTAGAATTGGTGAGTCCTAATCCAAGTGCCACTGTCTCCCCTTTGTTTTCTCTTTATTCTCTTTAATGTTTAATGTAGGAAGCCTCTTCTATGGTTCAACCTTCCTTAAAGATGAATGAACTCTTACCTCCTCTCTTTCTAAGTCCTTGAAGCTAACTTCTTTTTAGAATTTCTAAATTAAGAAAAATGTCATAAATTTTTATATTTCTATTTCCATCATCTTCTTTTGTTCCTAGGGTAGTGATTCTTTAGGAAAGGTGCTAGACTCTTCTTTTCTTAGCTACACTAATATTCATTCCAAAGGATCATTGGATGGGATTTGTTTTAGGTTTGTGGTAGGGTGCATTAAGGATGTGATAAAATCTTGGTGGTAACTTTAGTGTATTTTAGGTTGAAGAAAAGTGTCAATCTTCTATTGAGTGACACAACATGAGGGCCGTATAGTGGAATTGAAACTTGAATTTGAAGGACATTTACTTGGTTTCTGTCTTTTCTTTATTTTCGTTACATACATAAAAAATCCTTATAATTTTTTCATTAATGAAATAGTTCTTTTCTTTTCTTAATTACTTTCTCTCTTTGCTTTAATTCTTATTTAGTTGTAGTTTTAGAAAGTTTTCTCATTTATTTCCTTACTTTATTAGATAGTCCTTAGTTTCCTTATTTAATTTATTTCAAATATGGGGTTCAGTTTCTAGTTGTGTAGTTATCTTAGTTGTTTCTTTCTTAGTTAGTTGTTTCCTTTTTGGTTAGTTCATTGCTTCTTTCCTTTGCTAACTTTCTTTGTGTCTTTATTTTCTTTGTCATTAGTTTTAATTAGAAAGTTTCCTTCTTTTGAATGCTTGGCTAGGTTAAAGTAAGATAACCTAAATTCTAATTAACTCTATTTATCAAAGAGTTTTCATAGGATCGACCTATATTTACCTTTTCTATACTTCAATAGAACTGTGCACTTGTAGTAATTATTAAGACACATCATTGAGAAATTAAGAAATTAGCATTCAATAACAAGAAAAAAAAAAAAAAAAGTACCCCATTTTTCTGTAATTGTATTTGTTATTCATTGTAATTTGATGTTTACATTTATTACAATGATAGGCACGTAAAGGAGATGGATGGATGGTGTGATTGGCCTCCACCTTTAGGATATCTCTTCTCCTCCATAGAATGTCAATGTGTATGGCATGGGGATGGGATATCTATTCTCAACAGTGCACCCCCTTCTTTTTTCCCACCAATCCCATGCTAAGATTGAAAACATTTTCTTCCTTAAAGAAAACATGTTTTTCTCTTAAAAAAATGGTGGGCAGCCCATAGAAAAAATCTCTACCTATAGGATTCTTCACTTCATTCTCTTGCATAGCTCTTTTCTCATTGTTCCACACTAGTTTAAGTGTCTTCTCATTAGATGCTTCAGGATAGCATTGAGTAAGGGTAGATCTTGGCCCTTGAATGCTTCAAAAGTATAGATAAATATCAGCTGTAAATTTCCTATAAATGCGCTCTCTCTCCACTATATGTTTTTTCCTAATTATTTCTCCTTATTTTTCTCATGTAAAAATGTGTTTTTATTTGTGTGACACATCTTCCCCTTCATTGAAATTGTGGACTTACTTGTGTGGTCCCATTTTGAAGTTAAGTATGAGTGGAAGAAGTCTTCATGTGGACCCTGATTTTTTACTTATTTTTCTTCAGAAATAGATCATATACATGTATTCATTGTATGTGAATCTAGATTCTCTTAGAAGCTCTTCAAGGTGGTGGAATGTATGCATAAGAAGTCTACCACCCTCACTTTTTATAAAGGCACTATTTTTAGTATGGATAGGGTTGATAATGCTTTAGGATTTTTGACCATGCTGAATTTGATACAAACACAGCCATAGCATTCTGATCTTTAGAACTTCATGATTTGTGGCATGTGGACCATGATATTGTTGGTCATTGGAATTGCTCTCTTTTAGGGTTTAGTTGCTAAAAATAGTAGTCTTTTCAATTGTACTATAATCTTGCAAAATGTGAAATAAATCCTTAATAGTGATACTAACAGTAAATTCAAGGATGAAACTACTAAATATAGGGATATTATATTAAAAAAAATTATATGTATATCAAATACCCTAAGACACACATTTGGCTAGTCCTCTAGCAAAACTACAAAAGAAAAAATAAAGAATAGAAAAACCTAGGACTCCTAACCAAATTCGTAGGTGTTTTCATCCACATTTAGCATATGTAGAAGGACTTTAAACCCATCGATTGCCCCTAGTGGAAGATTTTGGCTAGTCCTCTAGCAAAACTACAAAAGAAAAAATAAAGAATAGAAAAACCTAGGACTCCTAACCAAATTCGTAGGTGTTTTCATCCACATTTAGCATATGTAGAAGGACTTTAAACCCATCGATTGCCCCTAGTGGAAGAATTATTGTCTCATAACGGTTTCTAGAAATGATACCCATAGACATTTTAAAAACATTCATGAAAGTTCCTTCATTTTTTTATCAAAGTCTTTTCTTCTATTCAATGTTCAATAAATATCTAACTTTAACATGTTAATAAAAATGAACAACATATTAAAATCTGACCCTTTTGATAAAGATATTCTATTATTTTAAATCTTTGAATGTGTGTATGAATATAGCCAATATATACACAATTTCTAGTCTCTAAGTAAATTATAACCCAAATTACTGTCCAAAAGTATGCTTTGACTTCAAATCTCACTGAATATAATTTACACTAAGAAAAAAGTTGCTCATAATTGGGTAGTACTCTTAGTAATATGTGACCTAAATGACACATATCAAAGCCAAATAATCTCACCTAGTTCATATGAAAGAACTGTAATTTAGAAAATTTTGATACATGGTCTCATGAAAAGGACATCAGCTATATAAAATGTTATTCTTCACCAAAATCTATGATCATTCATAGCCACATCCAAGCCATACTATTTCTAAGTTCAAACTAGACTTTTAATAGGACGAAACAAAGGCTTAGGATAGGGTTATATATACATACACACACACACACACACACACACATATATATATATAAAGTGGTATAAGGGTAAACAAAATAATTCAGAAGCATATCTAAAGGCCTTCAAAGTATTCACAATCTTATTTTCTACACATAAGAGTGAACATTCCCTTTTCATTGGCTTCTTTTTTCTTTCTTTTCTTTTTCCACTTAACTTTTGAATTTAGCCTTTCTTTAAATTTTCTTCTTTAAATCTTTTTAATGTTCCTTTCTTTAACTATATTATTCATACTTTTTCTTGAAGATGATTGTCCAATCATCTCTACATATTTTTGAAACAATGGAAATCAATATATTATTAGGGTTAAATATGGGTAAAAGTTGATTGAACAAAGAAAAGGCTTATAATATAAAAGGCTCAAAGGGTTAACTAGCAGAAAATTAACATAGGGTAGGCTAAAGACTTTGGGTTCATTAAGAATGCCCTCCATCATTTCCTAGGTTTGGTATGACTTGAGAAATGTCTATAAACTTGAGATGTGTGGTATAGTATTTAATATGATTACTTAATAGTTGACCAAAGCAAAGAATAATAATCATCATCAAAACCTTATCCTGATTCGGGGTCACCACTTGAATCTTGTTCCTCCATTCTCCTCTATTAAGTATTATGACTTCATTTAGTTCCAAAGTTTTTAAATCTTTTCTCTTCACTTCTATCCACATTCTTTTCGGCCTTTCTCTTGCCTTATTAGAACCTTCGACTTGCATTGCTTCACTACTAACAAGTTTCATTTTTGATGTCCATTGGACATGTCCAAACCATCTAAATCTACTCACCCTCATCTTGTTACCTATTGGTGTTACTCATAAGTTTCCTCTAATGTTTTCATTCCTAATTCTATCCTTTATTGTCTTACCACTCATCCATCTCAACATCCTAATTTCAGCTACGTTCATCCTATGAATATGATGTTCCTTAACTTTCAAACACTCTAATCCATAGAGCATGGTAGACCTTATAGCCATCCTGTAGAAGTTTCCTTTCAGTTTGAATTACACCCACTGATCACATAAAACTCCAATGGTGTATCTCCATTTGTTCCAACCCAATTAGATTCTCTGTGTAACCTCCATCTCAATCTCTCCACTCTCATGAATAATCAATCCTAAGTACCAAAAGTGGCCTTTTAGGGGGGACTTCTTAGTTATTAATCTTTACTAATGTTCCACTCCCGCTCCTCTCCATGCTAAAATTGCTTTCCATATATTTTGTCTTAGTTCAACTAATTTTAAATCCTTTAGAATAATGGGACCAACAAAAATTCATGTCCGGTATAGAAAAACTAGAATTTATGTATAACCATCAAAAAGAAATAATGGCTTTAATCTCACACAGGTTATTAATCTCTACTAATCAACCTTAGGATCTCTAAGTTATACTTACTCCTCAATTTAAACTATGTATATATGGTTATTCATGCAATAAATAGTCCTTATTGCATATGTGAAATAACATTGAATATGTGAAAAATCTAAATTCTCATCCTTATAATGGAACTTACCACAAAAATTTAAAGAAAATTTCATAAAGAAATTTTTTAATGCAATTTTACTCAAAAATCGATAAAAACCTATGATGAACCCATCAAGATTGAAAACACCCCACCCCTAGACTTAAATTAAGCATTGTCCCCAGTGTTTAGAATTAAAAAAAAATGGACAAAGAAAATAGCCAAGCTGAGAGAGAAGGGTAAGAAGAAGTACCTATACATTGATGATGGTCTATTATTGATATGAATGATTGAATGCAAAATAATGTACAATGAATGCGAATGCAACTATATGACACTCAAACTAGACTAACTAACTAATCTACTAAATCCTAAACCTACACTAATAATGAAGGAATCTCTAGAAAAACTCACTCCATTTCAGGATCTCAGGGTAGTCAATATACATTCTCCAGCTAGTGATGTGTGGTGGCGATAGTGTAAGAGCATGTAAACTACCGTGAAGCTAAATGTTTGGGGACCAACTCAAGGTGACCTAGCCCAAGTTCTATCAAATTGACAAGATAATGTCAACACAAAAAAGTTAAAAAATTTCTCCTCCCGTACATTGTACTAATGCTAGGATTAAGTTGGCTCTCCATCACCCTAAAAGATTGTACATTTTCCTCTTGACCTAGATGAATAGTAGGGCTTAAACCCTTGGTAACCTCTAATGTACACCTTGGAGCTTGTTGATATTTGGTAAGAACATCAATTAGCCCACCTTCCTATCCTCTGTCAGAGCTAGGGGTATCAATAACAGGCAATGATGAGTATCCAATTTTGTATAAAAAAGTACCCAATTAATAGTCCATGTGTTATAAATTATGGAGCATTATTCTAGGATTTTTCCAAAATTCATAAAAAATGCATTTCAGACCTAATAATTCAAAAGTTTGATATTTCACAAGTTTAGGCGCAAATCTAGAGTAATATTTGAATTGTCATTATTTTTTAGGATTTAATTAGGATTTTTTTTATCTTTTGTAGGTACCTCGATGATGACCCACAGCTGAGATCAACTAAGATGTGAATTGAAGATCAAAATCAAAAGATAGAGTGAGGACTTAAACTTCAACATTCTAGATCTCAAGGTTCAGGATCATCTTAGGACAAGCAAGAAAGCATTGGGATGATCCAAAGGTGACTAAAATGAACCCATGCAAAAAGTCATGCAATTCCATCACCTTTGCATGAGAATTGTAGCCATGCATGTAAGTTTCCTAAGCTATCAAGGAAAGCTATAGAAGCCAAGTCATTCAACCCTTGAAGCCAAGAGACTTAACCACTCAAGAATGCAAACAAGGAGCCATCAAAGTGAGCTACCAAGCCAAAGAATTCATTTCACAGGAAGTCACATGATTAGGCGAAGAATTCAAGCAATTATCCATGCTAAAAATGTGGTTTTTCTAAAGGACAATTAGGAAGGAGTTGGACGAGTATCAAACATGGTAAGATAGCATGCTAAGTTGGACCAATAAGAGGAGTGCTTACTATTTTTCCTTGCTTGCTTTCTTTCCCTCTCTCATCATCATTCTTTTTCTTTTCTGACCACTTTCCACTCTCTTTCCATCCTTTCATGTGAAATACCTCAAGGGAAGGAGTTCCACACCAAATCCCTTAAAAAGTGGTACCTACCTCTCTCTTTGGTTATCCTTAGAAAGCATGTCTCATCCTATCTTAATCAAATATTATCTTTTAGGAGGAGAACTAGTCTATAAATATCATCCCATCTCCCACAAAATAAGAATTTCCATGCCCATTTTTGGACTGGTTCTTCAGCACATGGTTCACTCCTTCTTCAAGCTTAAATGCATTCTCAGCCTTCCAAGCCCATTCTTGTTGAAGTTCCATGCCTTTTTTTCTTGTCTTTCTTCCTTGTTTTGCACTTAATTTCCTAGCTAGGTTCACTTTTTTTCATTCCTTGTTCTTTTCTTTGATTTCTAGTTTCATGCTTTAAGTTCTTTCCTTGTTTTCTTTGCTTGTTTGTTCTAGTTGTATGCTTTAGATCCTTGCATCCTAAGTTTATTAATCTCTTTTAGTGATAGCCAAGAGAAGGTAACCTTAGGATCAAGTTAGTTGTTCTTTGTTCTTCTTTGAATTCCCTACTTTCCATTGCTCTCTTTCTCATCTATTTCACTCTCTTGTACCTTAGTTCTTCTTTGGGTTTACATGCATGCTACTTATTGAATAGTGAATTTTGGATTGAACTTTGGGTTAATTTTATGTCTTTGAAGGGGGCACACTGTTCTTTCCATGTTCGTGTAATATGCGTACTATTTTTGTATGAAGTTCAATTTAATAAAGTAGCATGTATCATTCACAATTTTTATATTTCTTGAGCACTTTCATTAGGCCTTTGTTGCATGTTTTGTGATTAAGATTTGTTCAAGTTTAGTTTAGATTTCATTGGTAAATTATTTTGCTTCTCATAGTAGATTTAGATAGTTCTAGTATTATTTTTGGAATTGTTAATTTTAGCAAGTTTTCTTATTAGTAGTTTCTAAATTCATGCATGTTTCCTTTTCAATGCTATTTACATTCCTAGTTTAATAAAACCAATCTCTCTTTGCTAGGCTAAGTAATCTAAATAAAATCTAATTGATTTACAAAACCATGTGATTCCTCATGGGATCAACCTCTCTCCCATGCAAATTTCTACTACATTGATTCGTGCACTTGAGAGTAATTTTAGAGCTACACCAAGTTTTTATTTTGCCTAAACAAAAGACAAGGGATCAGATGAACTAAAATTGTCATAGTGTGCACTTTCTATGACATGTGCTAAGTCCAAACTAGGTGCTTTTTCACTACATGGAATCTCAAGAAATGCAAGGGGTCTACTAGGACCTTCCATTGAGAAGTGTCCATTAGTGACATAGTATCCAATAAATCATTCACTTTGAGGAGGTGTCTATATTATAATCAAAATTAAAATAAATGAGACATGCCTTGAGTGGATCATTACTAGAGGATAGTAGGGATGGTGTATCCATGTATGAGTGTTGATGGGCATCTCATAATCCTCAACTTATCTTATTTCCTTTTCCCTTTCTATGCACAATAGATATCTAACCCATCTGGTACTCCATCTGCATAATAGATTGCATGTGTGCTTACATTGTTTGTTTAGTATCATTTTAGAATCCTAGAGTACTCTGCATAATTATTCCCTTTGTTGTGGAGGAAATGGCTCATGTGGCACATTTTGCTATGGAACTAGGGCTCTGAAAGGTTGATTAGGGGGGATCCCAAATGGTCCGCCCTGATGCAAATTATGAGACCTGAGAAATCAAGATGCCTAGCGCATCTAGGATTATATGTCTCATCATAAGGATTATTCCTAAGGTATGTAAATGCATTAGTTACATTCATTTTCTCTGAAAAATATTCTACATACATGGAGCTTGATGGGCATGAAGCTATAAGATGTGCTATAAATCAAACCTTATATGGAGGTTGCATAGATGACTCGCTAGCCAACATAAAAGCATCCAATTTATAAAATATACTATCCACTTTATCCACCCAATCTACCACTCTATTCAGGGTTTGGACAAATTAGGAGTAGTAAGTGCTCAATTTATATAAAAAGTACTTAATTAGTAGTCCATGTGTTATAAATTATAGGCATTATCTGAGTGTTTTTAAAATTTATAACACAAGCATTTCTAAACTAATAATTTAAAAGTTTGATATTATGAAGGTTCAGAATCTAATTCAGAGTAAGTATGTGAGACATCATAATTTTTTTATGATTTAATTAGGGTTTTTACTCTTTTGTAGGAAGTGAGAAGATGATTTAAAGGCCTATTTTGCACTTTGCAGAGTTTCAAGGTTTGAGGGTGGAATCCCCAAAAGGTCCATACAAATCATGTTCTATTGTATTGCAGTAATCTTAAAAATTATCCTAGGGCAAGCAAGGAAGCAATCAAAGGTTATTAAAATGGTCCATGCAAAAAGCCATGCATTTTCTCCTCATTTCATAAGAATTGGAGCCATGCATGAGGTTTCCTAGTCTAACTAGGAAACCTAAAGAAGCTAAGCCATTCAAGCTTTGAGGCCAAAGGACTTAGCCATTCAAGCCATCAACCACATGGACTCATGCTATTGGAGGTCAAGCAATTATCCTATGTTAAAATATGAATTTTAAGAGATAATTAGAAGGTCTTGGGTGATATTTGTAAAGGTAAGATGACCATGCATAAGTGGGCTAATCAACAAAGAAATCTCACTTTTCACATTCCATTTTCCATCATTTCCATCCCCCTAACTACGGTTTCCATTTGGCTTTAGGAGGGAGCCACCTTCCTCAGAAGGCGATGCCTCCCCCTTGCTTAGTTGGTATCTTAAGTGGTTTCCTAATTAGGAAATCCCTATATCTACTTTAAATCAAAACATTTCAAAATACTAGATTCATGCCCATCTTTCCTACCATTTCTCCCTCTTTTCAACAACAAAAATACCATGTAATTAGGAGGGAAGGAATTTCTAGCCACATTAAGAAGATGACGCCTCTCCCTTTCTAATTACATGGCAGCCAACCATGATGTCATCTATTATCTCACTTGCTTACCTCACTCTCCACCTAACTTTCCATTATTGAAACTAGAAACCCAGCTCTCTATAAATATATATATATATATATATATATATATATATATAAGGGTTTGGTGACAAAACCTTGAAAAGTTGCACCCTTGCTTGGGATCTTTTGGAGCTTGAACTTCTTTTTTTTCTTTGTTTTAGCTGTTCTTCCTTTGGATTCTCCATTATTTTCTCTTTTCTTGCACTTCAATTCTGGATGAGTAGTTTTCTTTACATTCTTGCTTTCGTAGTTGCTTTGTTCTTGCTTTGTTGTTAAGTTTCACATCCATAGATCTTCCTTGTTTTCCCTTAGTTCTTTGCTTTCATCTTCTTAGATTTTCATGTTCATTAATCAAATATTCAAGTTAGTTACCCTTTTCTAGTGACATCTAGGAGAAGGAAAATCTTGATCATTGATTTCCCTTACTTGAATTCCATATTTTTAGCTTGAATTTGGAACTAGTTCTAGGCTTTCCTCCAACTTAACTAGCCCCATCATTCCAGCCATTTTCTCTTACATTATCTCTTGGATTTCATGTACATATAATCTTAATTTAGTTTGATATGAATTGAGTATGTTGAATGTTTGATTTGAATCAAGTTTCAAGTGTGAGAAGAGTGTATTTTTCATGTTCTAATCTATGTGTAATGAGCACTATATTTGATGTACTTTGGCATTCAATTAATAAAGTTCTTTGAGGACTATTGTTCATGCTAGAATCTAGTAGCTAAATATTTTACATCTTGAGTGTTATCTTTCATAAAAAGTGCTAATTTAATTGATTTCCATGCTTTATTTGATTAGAGCTTCTTAAGTGCTTGAAATCTGGATTTTTTTCATTCAAAGTTCATGCTTAGTTTCCAGCAGTCCATGCACCTTATTTGCTTGATTCTTTGGGAACCCATTTGATTCCTTAGGTTGTTTAGCTAATGCATTGATTACATTTCATGTTAGTCTACTTTTGATTCATTAAATTATGCCATCTTTTACCTGATGAACCATGCGCACCATCCCGTGGATCATGCGCATGGAACTTGGGTAATTCCTCTTTAGATTTTGCTTTGTTTGTTATATAATCTTGGTTTAGCAATTATTAGTCAGTTAATTTCATGTTATTTTAGTTCTACAAAGTTTCTTAAATTAGTTTTAGAACGTTCTATTTTTGGAAAGTTTCTAATTCAAGTTTAAGGAAGTGTGAATTTAGGAAAGTCTTATTTTTAGTAAGTTTCCTAATTTTGTTCATTCTAGTTTTACATTAGTTTCTTTATTGAATGCATGTTAGTTTTTGTTCTCGTTGCATGGATTTAATTTTAAAAAGTTTCTTTAAATCGTAGTTTTTAGTTTCATGCGTATTTATTTTCTTTTGTCATTTTCTTTCCTAATTTAAATTCAAATCCATTCAATCTTTCTATTTGGTTGAAGTTAAACACTTTACATAAGATCCATCTGACACACAAATTTTGTGAGATTCCTCATGGAATTGACCTTTCTTGCATGCAATACTACTTTGATTCATGTGCATGTAAGTAATTTTAAAGCTACACCAAGTTTTCGAAGCCATTGCTCGGGAGTCACAACAGATTTGTGGTTGGACCTTTGTTTAGATTACTTATCTTTAGGCATAGTTTTAAGTTGCATATGATTAGGATTTTTGCATCATTCTTGTATATTTTGTTAATTCCCTGAAAATTGACATATCTTACTTGTTTTGTGCTAGGAAATTTGGGAGAAGGGGTGAAGATCCTATGGGCCAAAGCTTCATCAACTTAATGAGGATATTTTTGCTTTCTTATATTAGGATTTTGAGTGAACTTGTAGTGATTCCCAAATGTAACTTGCTTCTTTATTCAATTTTAAATGGGTTGTAACAATATAGGGCATGTTTGGGGTATAGTGGCCCACACTTAATCTTCATTAGAGACCCCACTATAAGACCTTTCACTTTCTTTTATTTTCTCAATGTAGTTGCATTTAGTATAATTTGCATAGTGGTTGGTAGTGTAACTCATATATTTTAGGGCCATCCATTATAATTGTTGCATCTTATTTATGGTTGTTGCATTACTTATGCATCTATTTAACCCTTGGTTAAATATCATATAGGAGGCATTAATTTATTTTTTTTGTACTTGCATTGCACGTTTGTCACTTTATGGTTGATGGAACACATTGACAGTAAGGGCCCCATAAGAACCCTCATAAGATAAGGACTGGATTTTATCACCAGATCCTTGGCCTTGCTAGGTAATTAAATTGATCCTTATATACTTGCAATCTCAACTGTGAATCTTAATCTAAAATCAATAGAGGGACACCTAAGGTTTTTAGCTCATAAGACCCTTTTTGAAAGAGGTGATTTGTTGTCACTTCAACTGCTCTTAAACTTTGTGGTTATAGTGGGTATCCAAAATCCTAATGATTTTTCCATGCCTTTCATTGATAGTTATTGAGGTATAAATTCCTCATTCCATGAGAAGTGTATTAACCACCTTGGGCAAGACCTAAGTGGTAAGCAATAGTCAAGTCTAAATTGAAGGAGAAGCTATCTAGATTTAGGTTAAAAGCTACAACCTCACAAATTAACAAAGATCATCAAATCAAGCTCGCTAGCATTAGGGATTGTTTGTTTGCATATCATTTAGACTCAAAAATCACATTTATAGTTAGGTTGCATCATTTAGCTAGGTTTTCATTATAGTGCATGTAAGGTCGTTTATCTCAGAACATGGGATTAGTACCATTTGATCTTGAGATTGAACGTACCCATAGGTAAGGGGTAAGAAACAAATTCCTAAACCCATGGCTGAACCAATAGTTGTAATTGAGCACAAGGCTATTAGAAATTTCTACACATCACTCCAACTACTGCATCATGCATCACATTGTCTCCCACCAATGCAGACCACTTTGAAATTAAACATGGAGTCATGCAATTAGTCGTGAAAGAGAGGACCCTCACCTACACATATCAAGGAATTCCTTGATATTTGTGAAACATTCAATTTTTGTAATGTTATAGATGATTCTATTAGGTTTAGGTTGTTCTCTTTCTCATTAAAAGATACGGCCAAATCATAGCTGAATTCTTCAAAGGTTAGTTCCATTGCCATAAGGGACCAATTGTCTAAAATGTTTCTAAAGAAATTCTTTCCAGTCATAAGACTAATGCCCTTTATGGGGACATTATCAATTTCCAACAAGGAGATGACAAACAATATTATAAATTCTAGGAAAGGTGGAATGAATTGTTGCAAAAGTGTCCCCACCATGGATTTGAAAAATGACAACAATTTTAGTACTTTTATGAAGCACTTACACCTGAAAATAAACAAAGCCCTCATGTTGAAAAATGAAATAGAGGCTTGAGAATTTTTCAAAACATTAGCAAACAATTTTCAGCAATGGGATTATACTAATAGGAGAGAGAGAGAGAGAGAGAGAGAGAGAGAGAGAGAGAGAGAGAGAGAGAGAGAGAGAGAGAGAGAGAGAGAGAGAGAGAGAGAGAGAGAGAGAGAGAGAGAGAGATACCCAATCTCAAAAGAAAGGAGGCTTCTATGAATTAAGAGTGACATTAGATATATCATTTCAGCTCAAACCTGTGGTAGAAAAATAGAAAATTATGAAAATGTGTTTCATGCCTTCATGGCTGCTAATATATCCACAAAACTTTCCCAAGATGTTTGTACTATTTGTTCTAGCCAAGCCATTTATCCACAGCTTGTCCATCTAATCAAGTGTACCTTGAAAACATTTTAGAACAAGAAAATGAAATGAATGCATATTGCAATCCTAGTAACAATAATCGTTATTCTGAGTCCTACAATCTAAGATGGGCTAGGAATCCAAAATTTTCATGGTCTAAGAACAACACCAAGGGGGTCCACAAGGGATTGCCTATCCTCAACCCTTTCCTCATGCCCAAGTGCCACACCAGCCAATTCCTCAACAATTTCCATAACACATAAGACCACCTTCCATGAAGGAAACTCTAAATATATTCATAAAAAATTTCATATAGTTCTAGAATTATAATAGGAAAACTCTGCACGCCAACTTGCAATCTATTGCAAAGTTGGAATATCAGATGGGTTAGTTGTCTACTACCCTAAGTGAAAGGGAGAAAGGAAAATTTCCTAGTTAACCTATTCTAAACCCTAAGGACCAGTTATAAATAGGGTCCAGTTCACATATACAAAGAGCCTATGAGCAAGCAAAGTCCATAATTACCCTTAAAAGTGGTTGTCAGGTTGATAATAAAGTACTACAGACTAAGGAGAACTTAGAGGAGAATGAACCAACTAAAATATATGAGAAAGATAAGTGATAGAAATCTCCTACACCATATGAGTCTATAGTGGAGGCACTTTATGTGCCTAAAGCCCCATTCTCTCAATTACTCAACAGGGCTAAGAAAGGAATAAATTTCAATGAGATAATGGATGTATTCAAGCATGTGCAAATTAATATCCCATTACTCAATTCTATTAAGGATATTCCTTCTTGTGCCAAATTTCTCAAAGAGCTTTGCACACAAAAGTGAAAACTTAATCTACACAAGAAAGCCTTCCTCATTAAGAAGGTGAGCTCTTTGATCCAACACTAGACCCCTCCTAAGTTTAAAGATCCAAGGTGTCCTACCATTTCTTGTGTTATAGGAAATCATGTCATTGATAGGGCACTATAAATTTAGGGGGCTAGTGTTAACCTATTGCCATTTTCTGTTTATGAGCAACTAGGGCTCTATAATCTTAAACCAACCAATACCACCTTGTAGTTCATAGATCGTGGTATGGTGAAGATGTTTTAATACAAGTAGACTTGTTTTAATGTCCTGGATACCTAGCTTGTATCAAACCTTGGTAGTCAGATAGTAGTCATTCTTGGACATTCATTTTTGGTCACTTCCAATGCCATCATTAATGTAGAAATGGTGTGATGAAATTATATTTTGGCAATATGAAAGTCAAACTCAATGTTTTCAATGCCAACCATCAACATTTAGACCAAGATGATTCTTGCGTAGTCAATTTAATTGAAGGTCTACTTCAAGATATTAATCCACCATCATCTATCTTAGATCCATATGAGGCATTTCTAGCACAATTTAACTATGAATTTGATATATAAAAGTCCATTGATGAGGTAAATATTCTTATGGATGTTGCACCTATAATGGATACCTCCAAATAAGGCCCTCATGTTTACCCTCCATCAGATTCTATCCAGGTACTATTAATAGAAAAACCAACAACCTTGGTCCTAAAGCTTTTACTTAAAACTTTAAAATATTATTACTTAGGACCAAATGAAACCTTACCTATCATCATATCTATAGATCTAGATAAAAAACAGGAAGGAAAACTTCTTGATGTTCTCAGAGAACATAAGACTGCTCTAAGGTGGACTATAGTAGACATTAAAGGGATTAGCCTTGCTATATGTATGCATAGAATTCACAAAGAATAAAATGTTAAAACACCTAGGGAGACAGAGAGTAGACTGAATCCTAACATGAAAGATGTTGTGAGAGATGAAGTGCTTAAACTTTTAGATGTTGGTGTCATATACTCCACATCTGATAACACTTGGGTCAACCTAGCTCAGGTTGTCCCCAAGAAGTCGGGAGACATGGTTATCCAAAATGAGGATAATGAGTTAGTTCCCACTTGCATGACCACCGAGTGCAAAGTTTGTATAGATTACCAAAATCTGAACTGGGTCATGAGGAAAGACCACATTCCTCTTCCCTTCATTGACCAAATACTACAAAGGTTAGTCAGTCATAGTTGTTATTGCTTTCTTGATGGTTACACCAGCTATAGCCAAATCCCCATAGTACTTGAGGATTAGGAGAAGACTACGTTCACATGCTCCTTTGGGACCTTCACCTATCATTGTATGCCTTTTGGACTTTATAATGCTCCAGTTACTTTTCAAGATGTATGTTGAGCCAATTTTTTTATATGGTGGAAAGATTTTTAGAAGTGTTTATGGACAATTTATATTTTGGTTCTTCATTTAATGAATGCTTACACCATTTAAAACTTGTCTTACTAGGTATCAGGAAAGAAAATTAGTGTTAAAGTAGTAAAAATGTCATTTTATGGTACAAAATGATATTGATTTAGGCCACATCATATCACATAATTGTATAGAAGTAGATAAAGCCAAAGTGGATTTAACCTCTAACTTTCCTTCTCAAAGGTCAGTGAAGGACATCCGCTCATTTTTAAGCCATGTTGGTTTCTATAGACAATTCATTAAAGACTTTAGTAAAATTGCTAAGCCCCTATGTAATTTACTTATGAAGGAGGCAACTATTGAGTTTAATGAAAATTGTATGATAGCATTTGAGTGCCTAGAGGCTAAGTTGACTTTTGTGCCTATTATTTAATTGTCAGACGAGAGTGCACCATTTGGGATAACATGTGATGCTTTAGACTATGCTATTAAAGCTATTTTGGGTCATTGCATTAACAAACTTCCCCATATGATATATTATGCTCATAAGACACTTAACAATTCCCAACTCAATTACTCCGCTATAAAGAAAAAGTTGTTGGAAGTAGTTTTCACACTGGATCAATTTAGATCTTACTTACTAGAATCTAAGGTCATAGTACACTTAGATCATGTAGTACTAAAATATCTCCTTTCTAAGAAGGATGCTAAACTTAGGCTGATCCGATGGATACTATTGTTACAAGTTTGATCTAGAAATTTGGGATAAGAAAGGTTCTCAAAAAATGTTGTAGTAGACCACTTATCCAAGTTAGTTGTGGAGTCCACTAATAAGAATGTACCTATAACAGAAACTTTTCCTGATGAACAATTGTTACACATTTACCAGATGCCTTGGTATGCAAATATAGTTAGTTATCTTGCCAAAGGTCAAATGCCAACTCACTGTTCTAAATAACATAGGCCAAGATTTATCATTGAGGTTAAATACTTGGAATGATCCATACTTGTTTAAGTACTGTCCTGATCAAGTCATTAGGAGATGCATACCTAATAATGAAAATCACAAGATCATTTCCTTTTGTCATGACCACGCATGCAGGGGCCATTTTAGTTCCAAAAAGATAGCTACAAAGTTTTTGCAATGTAGTTTTTATTGGTCCATCATTTTTAGGGATTCACATGCTTATTGCATAGCATGTGCTAAATGTCAATAGTTAAGGTGCATAGGAAAAACAAATATGATGCCCTTGAACCTCATTTTGATCATTGAACCTTTTGATTTTTGTGGAATTGATTTTATGGTACCTTTTCCTAACTCTTTTGGTTATTTGTACATACTTGTGGGGTGGATTATATGTCAAAATGGGTAGAAGCCATATCATGTAAGACCAATGACCACAGCGTGGTGGTCAAGTTTTTAGAAGAAAATATATTTGCATGTTTTAGTATCCTAAGGTCTATAGTTAGTGATGGGGGTAAACACTTTTGAGAATATAATGAAGAAATATGGTGTTATCATAGAATTGCTATCCCTTATCATCCTCGAACAAGTGGATAGGTAGAAGTGTCTAATAGGAAAATAAAGAAAATTTTGGAAAAGATAGTCAATCCAAATAGGAAAAACTAGTCTTTGAGACTTAGTAATGCTTTATAGGCCTACCATACTACATTTAAGACCCCTATAGGCATCTCACCTTATGGACAGGTCTACAAAAAGGCCTATCACTTACCAATAGAACTTGAACATATAGCATATTAGGCCATCAAAAAGCTCAATTTTGACTTAGATACTACTGGAACCCACAGAAAACTCCAACTCAATGAGTTGGATGAATTAAGGAAAGTTGCATATGAGTTTGCAAAGATATATAAAGACCACATGAAGAATCATCATCACAAACATATGTTAAGAAAGGTCTTCACCCCAGGACAAAAAGTCCTTTTGTATAATTCAAGATTGCACCTATTTGTAACAATACTTAGATCTTGATGGACTAGACCCTGCATAGTATGCACTATTTATCCTCATTAGGCCATCGAGTTTGAAAAGGATGGAGAGATCTCCAAAGTGAATGGGTAAAGGTTAGATCCCTACGTAGAGTTGGTAAACTTTGAAGTGGATGGAACATTACTTAAGGAACTAGTATATCAAGACCTACCTTAGTATGTCTCATAACACTTGCATACCTCACATAAATTTGCATTCATCAGTATCATTTCATAGTACATCTAGCTGAACATGTTAAACTTAGAGCTTACTAGGAGGCAACCCAAGGTTTTTAAAGGATCTCATTATTCTATATTAGCCATTTATCATGTAAGAGTCCTATGTTTTCAAAACATTGGGGACAATGTTTAATTCGGGTTGGGGGTGTAAATATACATGAGATGTCTAACTTTCTTCATATTTTAAAAATAAAAATAAAAAATTTCTTAGTCTTTCAAATTTTTTAAGGTCAAAGTTCCCTTACTATGATGAGAATTGGAATTTTCTAAGCTTAGAACTTCCACAACTTTAATTTATTAATAGAAATGCATATGGTTAATTTTTCATTTTATTTATGTCCTAAAGTACTTTATGAAAGTTAAATCTTGAAATACACTTGCACATAGTGCATAAGTCTAGACTGATAAATGCTTATGACTTAGAAACCCAAAGGGAATCAATGGAAAATTATATACCCAAGTGAGTTTTAGAGACTATGATCTTTCTAAGGTTACAAGTAATCTCATACTTTCTTCAACAAACATTACTTTGAAAGATCTCAATATCTTTGTTTTAGTCAATTGCTAAGAACTAAAAGTACTAACTTTCTTTCCTAAACATTTATTAAATATGATAGGTTTTAAGAAACCTAGGAAATGATATAGGCCATCCTTATTAAAGCCCAAAGATATAAAGCTACCTAGTAATGTATACCACTAGTTAGACTCTTGAGCCTCTTAGTAAGCCTTTTCTTTTCAAGACATCATTTACCTTGGCCCAAAAATTCAATTAAAATATTCATTAGTTGTCTTTCAAAAATGAGTAGTGATGGTAGAAAAAGTTCAAAAAAGGACAAAAGTCTAAAATATTGAAAGTATTTACAAAGAGAAAGCCTTTCTTCAAAAAAAATGAAAAAAAAAGAGAAAAAAAAAAGTGAAAAGTGAAGAGAAAAAGGGAAAATGGAGAAGATATTCACTTCAAGTACAATGAAAAGAAATGTCTCTAAATATACATTAACGACCTCTACTCAAATTTGAACTTTAAATCCTTATACCCTTCTATTCAAAACCTTACCCAAGCTTATTTTTCATCTTATCCAAAGACCTATTGATCTTAAGGTGGATGATAGCCTTGATAAGGATATAAATAGAAGGAATTAAGGTGACTTACCCCTATTGATCTTAATAATGCCACCAATTCTAAGGAATCATATCTTTATCTCATTAGTGCTAATTATATTATGTGAACCGTTAGTATCTTTGGATTTAGTCACACAGTAAGAGATTTTTGTTTGATCCCTTTACTCTGAGAGATTTATTTTTAAGTGTATACAAGTGAGAATTTGAGGTCAAGACATCTTTCCAATGGGGCCATAAGCATATCTATTTAGAGGTCCTAATGTATGTAGACTATACACACACTGCACTCTAAGATATAACTGGAATGAAATGGTTATGGTATGTGGGTGTAATGACCCCAATTTTTGTAATATTAAAAGGCCATGAAAAGTTCAGTTTTAAAGATAAGGGCATTTTGGTCATTTCACTAGTTTCCTTGACTAAACCCAGGAATCTGGTCCTAAAAATGATTCCATTAGATGCGTCTTAGAAAAAGGAATCCAACGAGACCAAAATCACCCAAAACAGAGTTAAAATGAGCAAGTTATGGCCCTTTGAAGTTCAGGGGCAAAACTGTAATTTTTACAAAAACAGGTTTAGCGGCAAAACACAAGGGCCCATTTTGATATGGGCACCCTTCATCTTCAACCTTCTAGAGGCTTCTGGAATGGCGGTGTTTCAAGGAGAAACCACCGCCATTCTGGAGGTTTCTCCACTGCCATTCAAAGGCGGTTAGAACCCCTCCAGAACCCTCTTTAAAAGCCCTATAAATAGAGCTCTTGGGTGCCTCTAATGGCAGCCCAAAACCTTGGAGAAAACCCATCGTGGAGCAGTAACCAAGAGGGGAAAACATGGAGAGAAAACCAGCCACGAAGAAGGTACGCTCAAAAACTCCCCAAACCCATCTCACCCATAGTCCTAAGCTTAGTTTCCCTAGGTTTTTGCATGAAAAAACCATGGAGAATAGACCTCTGTGAGAGCCACCAAGGACCCTGGGACGTCCCCAAGGCTGCACTGGTTCGACAGGGTCAAACCAGGGTGACCTGAGGATGACCCAGGTCTCTAACGAGCTGGACAATCCAATAGCAACGTCCCACGTCGACCTGCATCGACCTCTGTTTGAAAAACCAAACGGGCGCGTCCAGGGACTCGCCCACTAAAGAGAAGGATGGGCGGAGAAGTCACGCGCGTCTGCAGATGCACCCACTGAGGCGCATGCCGCAGATGCGCAGTGTGCTAGTAGAGGCGTCGTTTTTTGGTTGTTAAGGAAGCCAGGGCGCATGACGCTGACGCGTAGCGCCCTAGCATTCCGTATTTTAATACTTAAGGGTCTTGTGTACATACAACACTAAAACGCTTATAAATTGAGATCTAGAGCTCCGATTGAGGCGCCGCAAAAGGGGTTGTGTCTGTGTCGACAACGCGGACACATCAAAACTATAAAATCCCTGATCAAGGCCCAATCAAAGGAGGGCATGACCCTTAGAATAGGATGGTGCTGCGTGGCCACTAGAACTTTGGAAAACTGAGGATACCAAGGCCCAATTAGGACCTTAGGACACCCATAGGCATAGGGATGGATCCCTAATGCCTAAGTAATAAGACCCAACTACTCTAAACCCATAAAAGATATGCTAAACTAACCTTGAGTCCCCAAACCATGTTCAGGAGCGTACGAGGACAAAAGGGTTAACGCGACCTAGCCAAGTAGGTGCTCTATCACTATTAGATTCTTTTAAAAGAACTATTGTTATTTTGAGAACATATGTTTTAGATATATGACTTGATTTGCATGAATTAATTTAGCATGCATGATAAATGCTTTGTACATAGCCATGTTTTGAAATGATTGCATATACATTATGCACATATATGTGTTACAAATAAGTGCATGCATTGCACGATTTAAGTACTTGCAAAGATTGCATGTCCTTGAGGGTTTCTAAAAGACGTTGGAGTGCCGAGGGCCAGGCAGTTGTGAGGGACCCAAAGAGGACAAGTTTTAACAAGAGGTTTTGGCTTCTTTAATCTTATGTGATTTGGGCGAGTAAGCCCGTGGGTGCTATGCCGAGGGGTCTGGGTTGGCCACCCGGTCTCTACCACTAATAGGTGGATGGGTACCATGCCCAAAAAGAGGCAAGTCCCTACGTCGACTGCATGTGGTACAGGGGGCTACCACTGGTGTCACGGCACTGGGTCGACGTGTCATAGGCCCCATGGAGGCTATGACCGAGTGTCCTCAGGTACTCGGGAACCACACGGCAAGGAGGTCGTGGGCATAGTGGACCCTATGGTTTGATGAGTTATGTGCATTTCATATAGCATGATATGAGGTTTGTCGACCATACCATACTAGAGGTCCATGAGTTGGACTCCATGAAGCATCTATTGCATATCATGATGTCATCATATATATATATGATACTTTCAATTTTGGATTATGTGATCTTTTACGTCATGAGTATTTCAGTTGATTATGGATTCTTATACTGATATTGAACTCGAGTATTCAAACATACGCATGTTTTGAATGAGCATATGATTTTAAAACATCTCATGCATTTATAAAACTAGTAGTGATATGCTCCTACTGAGTATATTATATACTCACCCAATCCTTAACATTTTTCAGACATCAGTAAGCACTCAAGGACAGGATACGTCCGTATATATCATGGTTTAGGATAGCTCCACTCACAAAAAGAGGACATCTATGTTAGTGCTATGAGCAAGTGAATCCAAAAGGAAACAAATATACATGTAAGTAAACTCTCAACCCTTTGGACATATGTTTGTACTTAGTTACAGTTGGGCTATGCGTTGTGACTTGAAAGACCTGGGGAAAAACATTTATGATTTCTGAAGTTTTTCAAAAACTACCTTAGTTGTTGTGAAAGCAAATGACACTCGGGGTTTTCAAAAATGAGTTTAAAACTAAAGGTTTTCCGCTGCATTGCATGGTTTTTATAAAATGGTTTTCAAATAGGGATGCATCCCGCCTTAGGAAATTAGGTATTGCATTTAAAAATGCATGGGAAAACCCCGGTCGTGACAGTGGGTAACTTGTAGAATTTTTCATTCATCTTTGTTAAGTTATTAAAGTAGAGTTCTAATGGATGAGAATTCTCTGAGATAAATAAAAGGAATTAGACTTATGAAAATTTTTGGGTATATTCCCTATAAATACTCACAAGGAAAAACATGTCCACTATGGGTAACCTAGGGGTTTAAGGGCACATTGCATATCCTAAATGCAATGGTCAGTCCTTACAAAAATTGCGGCCACTTCTGCTTTCATGATCTTTTGCACATTTTGCACAGGATTGGTGAAATGCTAGTTTATGGGCGGGGGTAGGTGATATGTATTCAATTTTGTGTAAAAAGTACCCAATTAGTAGTCCATATGTTATGAATTATGAACATTATCCTAGGGTTGTTTTTCAAAATCTATAATACAAGTATTTCTGACCTAATAATTCAAAATTTTGATATTTTGCAAGTTTAGAAGAAAATCCACAGCAAGTATATGAATCATCATAATTTTCTAGGATTTAATTAGGATTTATACTCTTTTGTAGGAAGTGAGAAGTTGATCTAATGGCCTATATTACGCTTCACAGAGTTTTGGGGTTTGGGGTGGAGCACATGAAAGGTCCTTAAAAATCATGTTCTATTGTATTACAACAGTCCTAAAAATTATCTTATGGCAAGAAAGGAAGCAATCAAAGGTTATTAAAATGATCCATGCAAAAAGTCTTGCATTTCCACCACTTTGCCTAAGAATTGGAGTCATGCATGAGGCTTCCTAGTCTAACTAAGAAACCTAAGGAAGCTAAGCCATTCATGCTTTGAAGCTAAAGAACTTATCCTTTCAAGCCATCAAGGAATGGTCCATCAATCCACATGGAGTCACGCTATTGGAGGAGACTTTTCAAGAAATTATTCTATGTTAAAATTGTGATTTTAAGGGATAATTAGAACATTTTGAGTGATATCTATAAAGGTAAGATGATCACGCATAGATGGTGTGAGATTCCTTGTGGGATTGACCTCACTTGCAATGGATTGGATTTTAGTTAGATCAATTAACTTCAGCTAATGAGATAGAGTTGTGATTAAATTAGGAAATTAAAATAAAGTAAGAAGGAAATATGCATGGAATTAGAGACTAAACTTAAAAGAAAAAGTAAAAATAAATACAAGCAATTAGAATGGAAACTCACCTAACTAATAAGCAAGCAACTAAAGGAAACTAATACCAAATTAGAATGAATCAAACTAGACAACTAATTTTAAGAAAACTCCTCAAATTAGTAACTTTCCCAAATGAACACTTACAAAAAAATTCAGAAATCTCATCCATATCTACACCCCCAACCTAAACTAAACACTATCCCCAATATTTTGAAATATAGGACACCTGTATAATAAATGAGTGAGGTAGAACCATGAGACTCTAAAACCCTGGGTTTCCTACAAGTGAGCACTAAGTTTAGTGTCTTGAACCAGACATACTAATCAATGATGATAAAGATGGATATAGGTATCATGGGACATTCTAAGTTGGGTCCTAATATATTGGTTCCTCAAGTGATATTTCTTCCACCTCTTGGTTTATCAATTCTAGAAAGGGTTTCAACCTTTGTCCATTAACTTTGGAGATCCCTCCATCCTTTTCTATCTCGACGGCCCCATGAGGATATACGATCTGAACGATGCAAGGTCCAGCTCGTCGAGATTGAAGTTTTCCTAGAAACAGATGCAATATGGAATTATACAAAAGGACCTTTGCCTTGGGGTAAAGGACTTTCTTAAGATATGTCTATCATGAGTGTGCTTCATGTGGCCTTTGTATAGCTTTACTAATGCATATGCATCTTCCCTTAACTCATCTAACTCATTGATTTGTAGTTTTCTTTGAGTGCTAGTAGAATACAAGTTGAAATTGAGCTTTTTAACTACTCAATATGCTTTATGTTCAAGTTCTACTGGTAGGTGGTAGGCATTTCCACAGACCAAGCAGTAGGGTGACGTGCCTATAGTAATCTTAAATGTAGTATGATAAGCCCATAAAGCATCACTAAGTCCTAAAGACCAGTCTTTCTTATTTGAATTGACTATCTTTTCTAAAAACACACTTTATTTCTCTATTAGACAATCTACCTATCCACTAGTCTGAGGATATAAGGAGTAGCAATTTCATGGGTGACGCCCTATTTCTTCATTAAATTCTCAAATGCCCTATTATGAAAATGTTTTCTACCAAAGCGTGCAAATATGTTTTCTTTTAAGAACTTGGCCACTGCCCTATGGTCATTAGTTTTACATGGAATGGCTCTACCCATTTTCATACATAATCCACCCCAACAATGATGAATAGATGCCTAAAGGAGTTAGGAAAAGGTCCTTTAAAATCAATGCCCCACTCATACAAAAGCTCAAAGATCAAAGTAGGGTTTAGGGGCATCATATTTAATTTTTCTATTGTCCCTAATTGTTGACATTTAGCACATGCTATGTAGTAAGTATATGAGTCCATGAATATGGTGGGCCAATAAAAACGACGCTGTAATATCTTTGCAGCTGTCGTTTTAAAGCTAAAATGTCCCCCACAATGATGGTCTTGACAAAAGGAGATGATCTTATGCTATTCATTATCTACTATACATCTCCTAATGACCTGATTAGGATAGTACTTAAATAAGTAATGATCGTCCCAAGTAAAGTTTTTAACCTGGACAATAAACTTTTCCCTATATTGTTTTGACCAATGAGTAGGCATGACCGATGACAAGATAATTGACTATATTAGTATACCAAGATAATTAGGAAATGTGCAACAATTGTTTCATTAGGAAATGTCTTTGTCATAGGCACATTCTCGCTAGTAGACTCCAGAACTAGCTTATATTAGTTATCAGCTGCGACATTCTTGGAACCTTACTTGTCTTGAACTTCTAGATCAAATTCTTGTAGCAATAGTATCCATCTGATTAGCTTAAGTTTTGCTTCTTTCTTTGAAAGAAGATATTTAAGTACTGCATGATCTGAGTATACTATAACCTTAGATCCTAGCAAGTAAGATATAAACTTATCCAATGCAAAAACAACTACTAATAACTCTTTTTTTATAGTGGAATAATTGGGTTGTGCATCATTGAGTGTCTTGCTAGCATAATATATCACATGAGAAAGTTTGTCAATATGCTTCCCATACACAACCCCGATCATGCACACTAAAGCGTCACACATTATTTTGAATGGTGTATTCCAATCTGGTGATTGCATAATAAGCATAGAATTAAGTTCAACCTTTAAGCACTCAATTGCTTTCATAAAATTTTCATCAAAGTCAAAATTTACCTCCTTCATAAGTAAATTACATAGGTTCTTAGCAATTTTACTGAAGTCTTAGATGAATCTTCTATAGAAACCAACATGGCCTAAAAATGAGTGGATTTCCTTCATAGTCCTTGGAGGAGGATGGTTAGAGATTAAATCCACTTTAGCTTTGCCTACTTCTATACCATTGTACGAAATAATGTGGCATAATACAATGCCATTTTGAACCATAAAATGACATTTCTCCCAATTTAATACTATATTCTTTTCCCAAAACCTAACTTGTATAAGTTTAAAGTGGTGCAGGAATTCATCAAAAGTATAGCCAAACACTGAGAGATCCATAAACACCTCTAGAAATATATTACCATATCAAAAAATATGCTCAACATACACCTTTGAAAAATAGCTGGAATGTTGCAAAGTCCAAAAGGCATATGCTGGTAGGTAAAGGTCCCAAAAGGGCTAGTAAAGGTAGTCTTCTCCTAGTCCTCAAGTGCTATAAGAATTTGCTTATAGCTGGAGTAACCATCAAGAAAGCAATAGTACTCATGACCGACTAACCTTTCTAGCATTTGGTAGATGAAGGGAAGTAGAAAGTGGTCTTTCCTTGTAACTGAGTTCAATTTTCACTAATCAAAACATTCTTTTGAGTGGGGACTAGCTCATTATGCTCATTCTTAATTACCTTAACTCCTGACTTATTAGGGACAACCTAAACTAGGCTGACCCAAGTTCTGTCACATAGGAGGCAGATGACTCTAGCATCTAAAAGCTTTAAGTACTTCATCTCTCACTACCTCCTTCATGTTTGGGTTTAATCTCCTGTGCATGTCCCTAGATGATTTAGCATTTTCTTCTTGTAAGCATGCGCGCAATAGGACAAATTCCCTTAATATATGTTATGGTCCACCTTAAAGTGGTCTTATGTTCTATGAGAACATCAAGAAGCTTACTTTCCTATTCTTTATCTAGATCTAAGGCTATGATGAAAGGTGTTAAGTGTTCAATTTTGGTCAAAATACCCCTAATTTAGTGTTCAATTAGAGCATGTAGGCCATTAATATCAAGATTTTACATAAAATATTTCATTTTAGCTTTAATTGGCCGTCCAACCGTTAAATTGTAAAATTAACAGTCAGATAATCATCAAAGCTAATTAGATGAATAATGAATAGTTCAGATGATTCTAATTGGGTCCTGTGCATTGCAGATTAATCGACTCAAGTGTGAACGCTCCAAATCGAATCAAGGATATCAGATGAAGAGGATGAAGTTTCATGGAAATCAGATGGAATTTGAAGAATCCTAGGATAGGACAAAGTTGAAGACTTTTAGAGTTCTAGTAAGATCAGGAAAGCTAATGGACGCCACCTATCTTTATTACTCTATCTCCTATTCCTCCTCTTTCTCCTCTCTTTTCTCTCTTTTTCTCTTATCTCTCTCCTCTCTTTTCTCTCTCTCTTATCCCCCTATCTCTACACGTCTCTCTTCCTTTTTATTCCCATTCCCCACTCTCTCCAAGAATGGTTTTCCCTTTTGGGAGGCTGGGCTGGCCAACTGTCCCCCTCTCCTCTCTTTCCCTCACTCCCTCTTTCCTCCCTTCTTCTTTCCTCTCCTCACCTTCCTCCACGCCCCCTCTACCTCAGCCACGCTCTTGCTCCTCTAGGCCCAACTCCCTCTCTCTTGTTTGCTCCCTCGCATCTTCACTTCTCTCACTGACGCACACTCTCATTCCCTCTTCTTTCCACCTCCTTTCCCCTCCTTTCCTTTTCCCTCTTCTCCTCTATCCATTCTTCTACCTTCTTCCTCCGGTTCCAGCCCTGGTGTTTTTCTAGCCTCCGGATGCTCTGGGGAAGAAAACCCAAAACTGGGTTTTCCTCTGTCTTTCTTCTCTACTCTCTTTCCCATGTTCTCTCTCTCTCTCTCTCTCTCTTGCTTGTTCTTCTCCCCCATCGCCGGTCCAACAGAACTCGAAGCCATCATCCCTCACTGACCAATAGTGGTGCGTGACACACCTTCATTGGCCAGCACTCACTCCTTACCCCTCCTTCTCTGACCAGCCCAGATCACGCCCAACACCTCCGTCTTCATCTTTGTTTCGGCGTTCTTCCCTGCCTCCGACCGGCCCACGCGGCGACCAAGTAGAGAAAACCCGAATTGGGTTTTTCTCCCCACTCTTCCTTTTCCTCTTTTCTCCTTCTTCCCTCTCCTCTTCTTCTCCTTCCTCTCCTCCTTCCTCTTCCCTTCTTCCCCTTCTCTTCCGGTTTTCTCCCACGTTTTCCTGGTTTTTTTGTTAAAAACCAGAAACCCAAAGAATTATGTTTCTACCCCTAGCAAATCTCAATAATACCATCTGGGTCCTTTATCTGAAATTCCATCTGTGTCCCCAGAAGAATTCCATCCATGTCCCCGATTTAATTCCAATTGGGTCCCTATTCTATTTACATCTATGTCCCAGTTTTGTTTTATTCACATTTTGATTATCCAGGGATAGTGCAATCCAGGGACAGTGCAAGCCTGGGACAATGCAATCCAAGACAACTTGCTTAGTTGAAATTTCTGTTTTCTTTTGGAATAAATAATTATGTAAATTGCAATAATTGAATAAATCTCAATTTTATTTTATTGTTAGTATAATCTTTAGTTTTATTCTCTTATTAATTAAATTTTATTGAAAACTCCATTTTAAATCAAGTCCTCGTAGGATCGACCCGTACTTGCATAAGCTACACTACAATAGCCCGTGCACTTGCGGTTAAACAATCAAGAAAAGACAAGGTTTCATCAAGTCCTAAGTAAGAGTACTTTAGATTTCCAAACAAAGGCCTTAGGACTAGTGCGAGTGGTTTTTCTATTAAAGGCACCATGACAAATTCTGATGGAGGAAGTTGTTCCACATGAGGGCCCAATTTAGAGGTATCCATTATAGGTGCAACCTCTAAAAGATTATTAACCTCTTCAATGGACTTGTCTATATCAAAGTCATAATTGAAATGTGTTAAACATGCCTTAAGTTGATTTAAGATAGACAATGGTAGATTATGCATTAGACTTTTAACTAAATTAACTACATAAGAATCATCTAGGTCTAGATGCTAAAGATCAACATTAAAAACATTAACCTTAACTTTCATATTAATGAAAGATATTTTCATCACACCATTTCTATTGTTGATGATGGCTTTGGATGTTTCCAAGAATGGACGTCCAAGAATCACCAAAATTTGACTACCAGGGTGAGATACAGGTTGGGTATCCAGGATAATGAAATTGACAAGGAAGTAAAATTGGTCCACCTGTATTAAAACATTTTCAACCATAACACATGGAATCTTAACTGATCTATCTGCTAACTATAAACTAGTAGTGGTTGGCTTAAGGTCATGGAGCCTTAGTTGCTCATAGATAGAATAAGGCAACAAATTATCACTAGCCCCTAAATCAAGTAGTGCCCTATCAATGACATTGTTTCCAATGACATAAGATGTAATAACCCCAATTTTTGTAATTGATTGAGAAAAATCAATAAAGTTTGAGTTTCAGATATTTCGGGCTGAAATATTAGGGTTATTTAAAATATACTTTTTATAAAAGTATAATCAAATCATAATATATGTAAAATTGAAATTAAACTTAGCAAACCCTTCAAAATGACTGTAAGCACGACAAATTTCGAATTCGGATGAGAAATCCTTAAGTTTTTCATTTCTTGGACAAAAGGGGTAAAATAGTAATTTACCCAAAAATCAAAATATGAAATATCAAAATTTAGAATGTACTGAGAAATATGAATCCAACGCCACTAAGTACACTCAAATCCGAGATCATGGGAATAAAACCCAAAATTTTATGCATAAATGGCAAAATGGTCTTTTTACACCATGTGGGGCCCACATGGGGCCCACCACATACCCAACAACCAATTTTATCAGCAGCCCATATGAAACATGGGTCAACAAATATCAGCTGGTCTTGGGGAAGAAAAATTAGGCATGGGAGCATTGAAAACTTTCATGCCATTTAATAATAAATAAAATAAAATATTATAATCATGGAAAAAGACCCAAAATGCCTATAAATACAACCACAAAAATCCTCCAAAAATCCTCATAAAATCCCCACAAAATTATCTTCACTCTCCTTGAAAAATTAGATCTAGATCCCTCCCCAAAAACCCAAAATTTCCAAGAGTTAGATCTCTTCTCAACTTATTTTTCTTTTTAGATTGGAACAAGAGACCTAAAATCAATTAGGCACTCTGTTCTAAATCTAATTTGATCAATTCCACCATCCAAAAATTCCCAACATATCTATTCTACAAAACCCACAAAGAAATTTCAAGATCCAACGGTTCAAACAACGGATATTTGCAAGAAAGGTGGATTTTAGGCCATATATTCATCAACAAAGTATTTTTTTAAAATTGGGCATATAACCAAGGTTTTCTCTCCAATCAGGTAAGTGGAAATCCTTTTCATAGATGTTTGGCACTATTTTATGTAATTTTTATTTTACAGTATTTTATTTTGGTAATAAAAAGGTAAAAATAAAGTAAACAATAAAACCCTTAATTATGGATGATAGAGTGCTCAGATGAAAAATCTGACTATACTAATCGATCTAGAAGGGTCCAAAACCCCTAGGGTAGAAATTTCATAAAAATCAGAGACGTTTTGGGCCCCCAACTGAAAGAGGATTGATTGGACGGTCCAGAATGGATTGTCTGATCTCCGGATCAAACGGCGCCTAAGATGCACACGTGACACACTGTCGGAACAGCGCGTGTGCTGCACATGGGGTGTCGTCCCAAGTAAGACGACAGCACGTCTATCAAATCCACGAGCGGACGCGCCTAGCGACAGCCCGGTTTGTAGGCGCGCGGACGACGGGCGTTCCACTAGTCCCGTCCACGTCCGTAGACGCCGTTCTAGAGCGCTTCATCCACTTATCTAAGCGAACACGCCCGACGACACCTGGTTCATTTTGTCTGGTTTGTTCAGCCTGACTAATCTGGGCCGTCCATTCCTTGGACCCAAATCAAATCCAGGCCCTATGAAGGACTATGAACTTCCAGATTCAATTCTGGAGTCATCTGAACTCTAAATTGAGATAAGAAAGAAGCTATGGAAAGCTTGAAACCTCTATTTTCTTATGAAATAATAAAATATACATGTTATTCAGTAAAAAATTTCTGTATTAAAGAAATAAGTTTCCAATTACATAGATTTTCAAGATCTGAGATGATCAGATCTTAGAAACATATTTTAATAATAATATACTACTTAAATAAAGTGAGATCTATGTTTAAATTGGATAGATATGAGATATATTAAGGGATCTACCCTTTATGGTAGAAAAACCCTAAAAATACAAAGGGACCCACTTGATCAATGAGATCAAGTGTGATCAGATCCTTGGGATGGAAAGAATAAATGTTTATATGATGAAATCCAAGGAAATCATGAATGGATTATGACAAAAATAGATCAATATGATCTTTTGACCTTAATAGAGAAAATTCCCAAAATACTACTAAAATCCTTAATCAAAGGAAAAGATCTAAGATCAAATGGTTGGATCATAAGTAAAGGTTTCTAAAAATGTAAATGTAATTATTTTCATTTTATATTATTATGTTATAAAGCATGCTAGTATAACATTTAGAGTTTAGTATGATATGTGTTTCATTGTTATCATAAGGTGCTAGATTTAATTTAAGTACCTTGCCTCATTTTCATTGAATGTTAAATTATGCAGTTTCATTGTTAAATTATGTAGGAGGATTTGATGAATGCATACATGATTTTACTCATGATCTTATGTTGACACGAGTAATGATAATACTTGTATTGAATCTCTTGAAAACCTTATGATCCAACCAAACACATATAAGATGGTTAAGGACTAAACTATAAGTGAATAGGGAACTAGAAAATATTTCAGCCCTAAGTAAACAAACATATGGTCTGATATATATGAAATCTATTTTACATACAAGCTTGGAGGCTTGTGAATTTGTTTTAATAGGCATGAGCCTAGGGGATGCTATTACTAGAGAAGTTATGAGGGTTTGGCCACCCGCTCCTTAAAATTTAATGATATGATGATACCTTGCCCAATGAGAGGCTAAAAGTTGGGTGGTGGCAATTATAGGAAGGCCACCACTGTGAAAGTCTTGCCCCCCCATACGGGTAGTGACATAATATTTTCCACCGTGGTATCAGTGGTGAACAGGGCAGTTATCCGAGCGCGCTAGTACGGATCAGACTGCAACATAGCAACCTTTCTGATTATTTTGCACTATGATGCATATGAGAATAGGCATAGTGAAATGCCTTATATTATAGCATAATGAAATGCTAGGTAATTGTATATTACCAATATTTCCCAAGAAGGAAAATTACTAGTATAAGATTAGCTGTAATACTCAATTCTCAAAATGAAGAGAATTGATCAGCTTAGTTGGGAATGATATTTGACTATTTTCACGAATTTAACTGGTTTACCCAAGAAAGGGTATGTATGTATATACATAGCTTACAAAGTAAAGAGTATGTTTAAGGATAATGAGATTATGAAGAATTGGAATTACATTGTCAATGTTATGTTTCTTGAATCCCCTACTAAGCATTGCTTGCTGAGATATTGTACTTGTTGCAATATCTCAAATCCAGGGAAGGAGAGTTAGGAGCTGAAGACTATAGAAGACTTGAAGAGAATAATCTTCAAGGTATACCCTTGAAGACATGCATTTTTCTTTATTGAGAGTTTTATTGTATGGTGAGCTTGAGTTTTGGATTATGTAATTTGGACAAGTATTGTACTAGATTTGGGTGTACTATGAACCACTGAATGGATCCTGGAGTTTAATAAAAGTATATTCCTTCAATGGAATTTTATTTTGTACACAAATTGTACTTATGTTATGTATGAAGTGGTGACTTGGGTTTTCAAAACAAGTTCTAAAGAAAAGAATTTCCACTGCTTTGTTTTGCAAAAAAATTGTACACTCTTAAGGGCCCTGCGTTTCAAAATACTTTACAAATCATGTTTTAAAAAACCCGGGTCGTCACATAAGAGATGGTTGGATACCCTAGGTCTCTAAACTTAAGTGGGATCTAGTGTCATATCAAATAGCTCACATGCTCAATGAGGAAGGCTTTCTTTTGCACATTAAGTTCTCACTTAGTAGTGCAGAGCTCTTTAAGAAACTTGGCATTAACAGGAATATCCTTATATAGCATTTAGTAATGGGATATTTAATTGTACATGCTTAAGCACGTCCATTATCTCATTGAAATTTGTTCCCTTCTTAGCCTTGTTGAGTAATTGAGGGAATGAAGATATGGGCACATAGGGTGCCTCCATTAGAGGCTTAGATTGAGTGGGAGATTTTTATCTTTTCTCTTTCTCCTGAGTTTTAGTTAGTTCATTATCCCCTATATTGTCCTCAGTCTGACCTACTTTGTTATCAACTTAAAGGCTACCCCTAAGAGTTGTGATATACTTTGCTTGTTCACAGGGTCTTTGGTTATGTGAACTAAACCCAATTTCTAACTGACCCTTAGGGTTAGCTATAGGCTAATTGGAAAACTTTCTTTTTTTCATTTCTCCTAAGGAAGTAGACAATTGACCTATTACATATTCCAACTTTGCAATGCTTTGAGAGATGGCTTGTAGATTTTTGTTTATATCACTTTGGAATTGTATAGAATTCTTCTTGAATAAATTTAGAGTTTCCTCCAGGGAAGGTATTCTTAGTTGTTATGGAAACTGCTAAGGAATTGGCTGTTGTGAGACTTGAGCATGAGGAAAGGTTTGAGGTTGGGGAATCCCTAGTGTACCCCTTGGGTATTATTCTTAGCCCATGAAAAATTTGGATGCCTAGCCCTTCCTAGATTGTAGGTCTCTGAATATGAATTATTATTGATAGGATTGTGATATGCATTCATTGCATTCGCTTGTTCTAAATGATTTTTAAGGAACACTTGTTTTGATGGCCAAGTTGTAGTCACATGGGCTAGGCTTGAACAAATACCACTTACCACTTATGGAGGTTTGGAGGATAGGTTAACAACAAATACCACATACCTCTTGTGGAGGTTTGGAGGATAGGTTAGCAGTCATGATAGACTAAAACATATTTCCAAGCTTATCTATTTTCCCACCTAAAGACTTAAGTTTATCTATTCTTTCAACTATAGAGTCAAGCTTATAAAACATATCTAAGGTTACTCCTATTTCATATATGCCTCCTTTATTTTGAGGTTGGGTATTTCTATTTTCTCCTATTGTAATAATCCCATTGATAGGAATTGTTTGTTAGAGATTAGAAAAATTCCTAGGCCTCTATCTCATTTTTCAACATGAGTGATCCTCCACTAGTTGTATCTACCATCTGTCTATTTTGAGGTCTTAATTCCTCAAAGAAATACTAAACCTATTGCCATTTTTCAAATCCATGATGAGGGCACTTCTGCAATAATTCATTCCATCTCTCCTAACATTTATAATATTGTTCATCATCTCTTTGTTGGAAATTAATGATCTCTCAATGAAGAGCATTAGTCTCATAAATAAGAAAGAACTTGTTTAGAAACTTCTTGGACAACTAGTCCCATGAGCCACTAGAACCAACCTCTAAAGAGTTTAGCCTAGATTTGGCCTTCTTCTTCAATGAGAAGGGGAACTACCTAATTCTAATAGAATCATTTAAGACATTATGAAATTTGAATCTAGTGCAACTATTGAGGAATTCCTTAATATATAGGTAGGGGTCCTCTCTCTCGCAACCATAAAAATATGGGACTAATTGTATTACTCCAAGTTTAAGTTCAAAGTGGTTTGCATTTGTAGGTGGCAATGTGATGCATGATGGAGTGTTCAACTAAAGTGGTGAATAGAAATCTCTAATAGCCTTATGCTCAACAATTGCTGAAGGGTCTGCATGGGGTTAGGAACTTGGTTTCTTACCCCTTGCCTATGAGTATGTTCAATCTCATGATCTAATGGTACTAATTTAGTGTTCTAAGATCAACGTCCTTGCATGCACTATAATGAAACCTAACTAAATGATGCAAATTAAATCTAAATGACTCCTAACTCTATATGCTATGTAAGAAAACAATTCTTAATGCGAATGAGATGTCTTATTGATCTTTGTTAATCTATGAGGTTGTTTCTTTTAATTTAAAACTAGACAACTCCTCCTTTAATCTAGACTTGATTATTATTTACCTATTAGGTCCTACATTAATACAATTCTCATGGAAGGGGGCATTTATACCTCAACAACTACCAATAAAAGGCATAGGAAAATCACTTAGATTTTGGATCTTGTGAAGGTTCTTGTGGGGCCCTTGTTAACATTAAGTTCCATTTACCATAAAGCAATAAACATGCAATGCAAGTACAAGTAAGCAAACTAATGCAACCTATATTCTATCTGACTAAGGGTTAGATAGGTGCTCTCTAATGCAACAACCCTAACAAAAGATACAACAAATAAGATGAATGACCTTGTACTATACAAATTATTCTACCAATCAATATGCAAAGTAATACTAACTGCAACTATACTAAGAAAATAAAAAGAAGGTAAGGAAAACTTGTAAGATTAAGTGTGGGCCTCCATGCCACACACTTGCCCTATTTTAATGCATCCCATTTAAATTGAAATCAAATGCAAATTACAATGGGCCTCACTACAAGTTCACTAAATAAAAAATAAAAAAAAACTAATCCTAAGATGATGAAGTTGCTCCTTTGCCAAATTCACCTTGCACGAAACAAGTAAGATGGATTAATCTTTTGAGTAATTATCAAAATAAGCGACTATGAATGCAAAACCATAATCTAATGCAATCTAAAACTGCTGCTAATGTTAAACAATCCAAATAAGAATCGAACCACAAATTTGTTACAATTCCTTGGCGGCAGCACCAAAAACTTGGTACATCTTTAAAATTATTCCCAAGTGCATGAATCAATGCAGTATTCTCATGCAAGAGAGGTTGATACCATAAGGAATCTTACATATTTGTAATAGATTGAATTCTATTTAAATCACTTAACTTCAGCCAAATAGAGAGATGTGATTAAAGTAGGAAATTAAAACAAACTAAGAAAGAAACATGCATGGAATTAGAAACTAGAATTAAAATAAACTTTCTAAAGGAAACAAACTAAAGGAAACTACTAAAAACGACACTTTCCTATTCTATTAGTTTCCTAGACTAGAATTATAAACTTTTTAAAAACAAATTATGAAACTTTCTAAACCTAACTTATGATGCAAATAATGAATTAACTACTACCAAAACAAGAGTATGCAACCAAACTAAGCAAAAACCAAAAAGGAAATTGATCTAGTACCACGCGTATGATCTATGGATCGTACGCATGGTTCTAAGGTGCAAAAGTGACTAGAATTGATGAATCTAAAGTGAACTATCATGCAAACTAATCAATGTAGCTAATAAAAAATGTGAAAAGCTAAATGGGTTCCTAAGGATTTAAGAAAATAAGGTGTTTAGATGGCTAGAAACAAAGCACAAAGTTAAGAGGAGAGAAATTCCATATTTCAACTACCTAAGACCACCACCAATTCAAGCATAATGAAGCAATTGAAACCACAACTTTTATGGAAATAAACAACCTAGATCCAAATTACTTTGATGAAATAAACATTCCATAACTAGAATTCCTACAAGACTTTATTGATTCACTTACCAATTACACTATAACTATCTACAAATTCTAAAAATTGTGCACTATTCATGCTTGCAAAATTATATCGAAACTACAAAAAAACTTCAATCTAAAGTATAATGATATGCAAAGAAAAATGAAAAAGGAATTTGACATCAAAGAAGGCTAAAAGGTGAACTACGAAAGGGAAAATGGACCTAAACTAAAGTGGTGAACAAGGTATAAAATGTGATTTTCTAAGAGGGAATCTCAAGGTTGCAAACTATTTCTTCTCTTAGCTGTCACTACTAGAGAAAACTAACTTGAATCTTGATGGAATAGGAAATTAAAACTAATGGAATGGTACCAAAGAAGATGGGAGAAGCTAGGTGGAAAGAAGAGTGTAAACTAGAAGGCAAAATAGGTGAAATTAAAGCAAGGAAAACTAAACCAAAGCAAGCAAACTACTAACCCAATTTGAAGAGTAGATAACCAAGAAAATAACTAGAAAACCAAAGGAAGAAGAAACTAAAGGGTGAATATATGAGGAAAGTGGCTCTATGTTAAGATATTAAATGAGGAAGATTAGGAGATGTCATGAATAGAACATAAGAGAGATGAGTACGCATGGGCTGCAGGTTACTAATTTTGGATGGGAGAATGCATCATTTTCCATGGAAAGAAGGTGGCTCTCCACCCTCCTAATTGAATGGTGATTGGTTGGTAGGAAGAGTGGGAAAAAAATGAAAAATAATAAAGACGAAAATCTAAAAGAAAACCTAGGGTTTTTACATGTTTGCAAAAATTAAGAAATGAAAAGGGATCGAATTTTCTTTGTACTGTATCTGAATCATGTCTATTCCTATTCTTCGACAACTCCTCATGGACTTAGATCTAGGGTTTCCTAATTAGGAAACCAAGTTATTTTTCCAACTAAGCATGAGGGGCATCCTCCTCTTAGATGGTGGCTCCTTCCTTGACTTAAAAACATGGAATCCTAGGATGAATGGTGGATTAGGTATGAGAAATGGGTTAGGAAAGTGGATTTTTCACTCTTGATGGATCCCTTAATGCATGATCATCTCACCTTTTACAATTATCTATCAAAATCCTTTGAAAATCACACTTTTAACATAGGAAAGTTGCTTGAATTGATTCTCCAATCATGTGACTCCATGTGGCACTCCTCCTCGGATTGATGGCTCATTCCTTGGTGGATTAAGTGGCTTCAATGCTTGAGTTCAAGGATTGAGTAGCTTGTATGGCTTATCACCCTTTTTCATCACTTTAATGGCTAAGTAGCTCGAATGGCTCCCATGTAAAGGTGGTGGAAATGCTTGGCTTGGGCTTAGGTCCATTTTTGAGCCACCTTCTGCTTCTTTAGTTGCCTTCTTGCTTGCCCTAGGATGATCTTGAACCTTCATCATACCTTGGATCGATGACATTTAGCCTTTGGCTTGCTGGGCATTTATATTACCTTCTCAACACCAACATATGAAGAAAAACCCTAATTAAATCCTATCAAATTATGTTCATTCACATCCCCACTCTATATTAGCTCTTAAACCTATAAAATATCAAACTTGTGAATTATTAGGTTAGAAATGCATGTGTTACAAAATTCCAACCAAAAACCCTAATTTGACACTATGAATTATAACACATGAGCTACTAATTGGGAATTTTTCATACAAAATTGAACACTTACCAATTTTAGCCCTTGAATGCTTCAAAAGTATTGATGCATGTTGGTCATAGATTTCCCATAAATGCTTTCTCTCCACTACATGTTTTTCCCTAATTATTTCTTTATATTTTTCTCATGTAAAAATGTGTTTTTATATGTGTGACATGTCTTTCACTTTATTAAAATCATGGACTCCCTTGTCTCATCCTATTTTGAAGTTAACTGAGAGAAAATGAGTGGAAGAAGTCTTCATGTGGGCCTAGTTTTTTTACTTATTTTTCTTCAGAAAAAGATCATACATCTATTGTATGTGAATCTAGCTTCTCTTTAGAAGGTCTTTAAGGTGGTAGAATGCATGCATGGGAAGTCTACCACCCTCACTTTTTGATAAAAAGCACTCTCTTTGGTAAGAATAAGGTTGGTCAATGCTTTAGGTATTTTGACTACTCGAAATTTGATAAAGACACCCCCATAGCATTATGAACTTTCAGACTTTATGGGTCCATGATATTGCTTAAACAATAGAATGGCTTCCTTTTAGGGTTTCAATTGCTAAAAATAACATTTTTTTTAATTGTACTCTAATCTTGTAAAATATGAAATAACCGTAATTCATGATATTTAGAGTAAATTGAAGGTCAAAACAGCTAAATATAGGGACATTATATGTAATATTTCTATGTATATTATAATACATGAAATTTTATCTTGAAATCTAGACCACTTATCCTTTCTTAATTCAAAATGTTGCAATATGTGCAATTCAGTCGTTAGATCAAATCTTAGTTACAAACTTACCTATCAAATTCTCTATGGTTTGGATCATTCCTAGCCATGCATTGGGAAGTTTTCTAACTAAGTGCAAAATAAAATAAAATAAAATTATTTAAGCTGTTGAATTGGTGACTTGAACTATAACACATGACATACTCATGTCATAACCATCTATCCTAGGATGAATTTATTGATAAATTCCTATAGAAAAATAGTGTTACATTACATCAAATTTCAAGGTTTTATAATTACAAAGTTAGTATATCTCATCTAATGCCATGATATAAAGGATGTCTAGGGTGTGATTTCAAGGGAATAAAATTGAAAACTATTAATAAGGACGTCATGCTAATAAGTAGGGAAAAGGCAGTTGGGATTTCAAATGAAACATATAAATAGAAACAACGAGATGAAAGATGTCTCATGCTTGGTGGCTCAAATATAGGAACTAGGAGTATAAGACATCATAGGTTGAGATGTTGTGCAACTAAAAGAGAAAATTAGAAGGTGTAACATGATAGAATACAAAAAAGAAAGAATACAAGACATCATCCACCTAAGACATCAAGTAGCAACTAAGAATTATAAAGAAAGGGAGACCAAAGATGCCTTATGTCAAGGAAATGGAAAGACCATAGGGATAGGTGGAAAAGAGATTGGAAACTGAAGAAAGGTATCTAAAGAGTAGATCTAGGATTAGAGATTGAGTGCTCCCTGGGGAGGCAAGGCATGACCTAGGGGAGATATATATAACCAGGTTGTCCCATGCATAAGAAAGGTGTTGTAGAATGTCCAAGTGAGAGAGAGGAAAGAAAGAGAGAGAGAGAGAGAGAGAGAGAGAGAGAGAGAGAGAGAGAGAGAGAGAGACAGAGAGAGAGAGAGAGAGAGAGAGAGAGAGAGAGAGAGAGAGAGAGAGAGAGAGAGAGAGATTGAAGGATTAGTGGAGGATTGAAGGAGACTAGGCAAATCTCAACTATGGAAAAGAAGATGGTAGAAGATTAAGGAGAAGCAAAAAAGAGTTAGCAGTGTAGGGAATTTCTAAGCTAGATTCATATTTTTATAAGAATCAAAATGATTTTTCTTGAATTTCTTTCTTAGAACCATGCATACCATAATCTATTTAATATGAGGAACATGAGAACTTTCTCCTTTTAGCCATGGGCACCATGTTTTATTAAGTAGGATAAAAACATGCATCTTTTTCTTGAATTATGTCCACCATGTTTGTTCATATGATTTAATGATTTCAACATAAAAAAAAAAAGGTTCATGTGATAAAGCTCTCCTATAACAAGTCACATTTGTTTAGAATGATTTTAAAATATTAAAATACCATGCTAAAATATTTATAGTAAGGGACATTTTCTTATGGAAGTGATAAGTGTTTAATTTTGCATAAACACCACCCAATTAGGACCCATGTGTTACAACTTATAGTTTTAAATTAGAATTTTTAGACCAAAATTCATAACACAAGCATTTTTTTACCTAATAAATCAAAATTTTGATAGTTTGTTGGTTCAAAGGATAATTCCACGTAAGTATGTGATTAATATTATTTTTTAGGAATTAATTAGAATTTTTTATCTTTTGTAGGAAGAGAGATGATGATCCAACGGCCGAGATCAATTGCGATGAAAATTGAAGATCAAGATCCAAAGATCAAGTCAAGCCTCAAAATCATCAATCAAACATGGGATCAATGGAAAGATCATCTTATGGACTAGTAATTGATGTGATTAAAGGAACTAAAGATGGCCAAAGTGAATCTGTGAAGTAAGCCATGCATTTCCACCACCTTTTGGATGGGAGCTACCAAGCCACCTTAGCCATATAAGCCATGAAAAAAGGTGGCAAGCTAAGGAATTCAAGCTAAATCAAACAAACCACTCAAGCCCAGGGTTGAAGCCAAGGAAGTTTCCTTAGCCAGCCATGAAGCCTAGCCAATGGAGCCTTCAAAGTTAGTCACCTATGACATCAAGCTTAGCTAAATGGATGGCTAGGATTGGAGGAGATTTAAGAGAGTTATCCATGAGTTATTTTGAAGGTAATTAAGGAAAAAATCTATTAGGATAAGTTAGCATATGGACCAATAGGAAGAGCCTTCAAATTTCGATGTTTTTTCCACCTTTTTATCACTTTCCACCTCATCACCAAAGACCACCACAAGTTTGATTTTCTATTTAAGAGTTGTACCATTCCATAACTCTTTCACCTTCCTAAAATCCATTCCTAATGAGCCAACCAATCCCTACTTCCTAGAAAACAACTCAGCCAATCAATTTTTCCCATGTCACCCCACTTTCTTTCTAAAAAATGAAAAGACACCTATATCCTTTCAAAATTTGAAACTAGCCAGCCCATGCTTCTTATCTCTCTCATATGACATTTTATGACATCATCCTACTAATTCATCTTCCACCTAACCTTCTTCATTCAATACCTTATCCCTATGGCCACTTTTCTTATGTTCTCTCCCCTTCCTAAGTTAGGAAACCCCACATCTATATATAGCCCCATAGTCTATACGAATTTTCCACGTAGAGGTGGGTGTCACACCTTGAAATAAAGCTTTCCTTTGGTGTTATCTGCTACTAGATTTCGAGATTTCTTAGATGCTTGTCTTTCTTTGGTCCTTTTTGTTATTCTCTTACTTATTTTCTTTCCAGTTCAGGTTAGTAACTTAGTTATTTTACTTTAGTTCTATTGCGTTAAGTTTTCATTGTTTTGCTCCTTAGAATTCATACTACTTTCCATCCCTTAGTCTCTTTATTCTCCACTCCATTCTATAAGTTTTTCTTTGTTACTCAATCAAGATTCAAGTTGCTTATTATTTGGTAGTGACAACCAAGATGAGCTAGTTTAAATCCTTGACTTCCCTACTTGAAATCCATGTTTTCTACCTTCTTTTTCTCTTAGTTTTTGGTGTTTTTCCCTTAGCTAGTTCACCCACTTAGCCTTTGGTTCTCTTAAATTCATTTCTCAGTTTTCTTTGCATTTCATTATACCTTGCATTGTAAGAATTATATTGGAATTTTGTATTTTTTAGATAGCATTTCAAGATTTGGAAAAGTGAGCAAATTCTAGAAATTTTGGACAATTTTATGCTCATAAATTTGATGTAAATTGGATATGATTCAATAAAGTTGATTGGGAATTATTATTATTATTATTATTATGGATGGTTTATTTTATCAAAGTACTTGAGATCTAGATTATTTCTTTGAATAAAAATTGTGGTTTTAATAGCTTTCTAGTGCAAGATTTATTGACTATTCTTAAGTACCGAAATCTGAAAATTGGTTTTTCCTTAACCTTGTGCTTTGTTTCGAGCCATCAACACATGTTATTTTTCTGAATCCTTAGATACACATTTATATTTTCTTATTTTTTATTATAACCCATAGTTATTTTTCATATTAACTCCCTTTAGGTACATTAAATTTCACCATGTTTAGGGCTCCAGAATCATCCATACGATCTAAAAACCATGTGCATGATTCCAAGTCCCATTCTCTTTTAAACTTTGGTTAATTTAGTTTTTGGATGTTGTGTTATAGTAGTTAAATTAGTTATTTTTATATTTTTCTAGGTTTAGAAAGTTTCCTTTTTGAATTTTAGAGAGTTCTACTTTTTGTAAGTTTTAGTATAGGAAGTTCTAAATTAGAAAAGTTTTTTTTTTTTATATAGTTTCCTTAAGTTTAGTTTCTTGATTTGCACATTTCTAATTCGTTATAATTTATTTATTTATTATTATTATTAATTAGTTAAGTTTCCAATTCCAATTGCTTAGTTGATGTTTTAGTAAATTTCCCATGCTTTTAATTCTTGATTAGAAAAGTTTCTCATTTAGCATATTTCTTATTTTTACTTAGTTTCCAAGTTCACATTTTAATTTTCATTCTTATTTTTGAAAAAAAAAAAAAAGATCACTTGAATTTTGGCTAGGTTAGATAGTTTAAAGTAGGGACACTAGCCTCACAATAGTTCACTCCTCGTGAGATAGACCTCACCAGTGTGCTATATTACAAATGATTCATGTACTTGCAAGTTTTATTTAAAACAACAAGAAGTTTCTGACCCCATTTCCAGGGAGTTGCAACAATTTGTGCAGTGTTTCATACTTTAAATTATTTTCCTCTAGTTTAGATTTAGGTTCCATTAGATTAGGATTTTTGCATAATTTTTTCATACCTTTTGCATTAGTTGCTATTTTCCGCATATTGACCATATTTCTTTGTGTTATGTGTAAGGAAAATTGGTAATGGAACAATGGCAATCCTATGGGCCATGGCTTCATCATCTTAGCTTAGGTTTTATTGCTTTCCTAGGTTGGGATTGAGTGAAACTTGTAGTGAGGCCCATTGTAAATTATAATTTTTTTATAATTTAATTTAAATGGGTTATAATAATACATGGTAAGGTGGGGTATAGTGGCCCACAGTTGTGACTACCCAGGTTTTCCCATGCATTTTTAAATGCAATATCTAATTCCTAAGGAGGGATGCATCCCTATGTGAAAACCACTTTATAAAAACCATACAATGCAGCGGAAAATCTTTGCATTTAAACTCATTTTGAAAACCCCGAGTGTCATTTGCTTTCACAACAATCAAAGTAGTTTTTCAAAATTTCAGAAATCATAAATGTCTCCCCAGGTCTATCCAGTCATAGCTCATAGCCCAACTATAATTAAATACAAATACATGTCCAAAGGGTAGAGTGTTTACTTACATGTATAATTGTCTCTTTTTTATTTACTTGGTCCTGAGGCATCTTCTACTCGTGAGTGGAGTTGTCCTAAAGAATGATATATTTGGGTGTCTTCTGTCACTCGTGTATCCTATCCTTAAGTGCTTACTTGTGTCTAAAAAATGTTAAGGATTGGGTGAGTATATACTATACTCAGTAGGAGTCTATCACTACCAGTTTTATAATGCATGCAATGTTTTAAAATCATATGCTCTTTAAACCATGTGCATGTTTGAACACTCATGCTCAATATCGATATTAAAATCCATTGTCGACGACTTAAAGAATCGCATAATTCAAGTCGAAAGTATCATAGATATCATAAACATAATGATATGCATAAGATGCTCAACTGAATCCAACTCATGGATATATGGTATGGTCGACCAACCTCATGTCATGCCATATGCAATGCAAGTAAATCCTCAAAAATAGGGCCCACTATGCCCACAACCTCCTCGCCGTGTGGTCCCCAGGTACCTAGGGACACAGGGTCATAACCTCCACGAGGCATATGACACTTTGACCCAGTGCCGTGACACCAGTGGTAGCCCCCTGTACCACATGCAGTCGAAGCAGGGACATGCCTTTTTGGCATGGTACCCTTTCCACCTAATAGTGGTAGAGGCTGGGAGGCCACCCCAGACCTCTCGGCATAGCGCCCATGAGCTCACTAGCCCAAATCATATACAATCAATCAAGCAAAAACCTCTTTTTCAAGACCTGTCCTCTTCGAGTCCCTCACAACTGCCTGACCCTCACAACTGCCTACCCAGCATCTTTTGGGCACTACAATAACCCTCAAGGACATGCAATTTTTCAAAACTCAATAACCACAAATCATGCAATTTATGCAATTGTTTGCAAAACATGTCTATGCATAATGTATTTATCATATGCATGCTAAATTCATTTATAAAATTAAGTCATGCTAAACAAGTCATATAACTTATACTTAAAATATGCATTCTCAAAACAATCATGGCTCTTTTTAAAAGTCTAGTAGCGATAGAGCACGTACCTCGAAGTCTCCTGCAGTCACATCCTTCATCACTCAACCCGACCCTGAGTCTCATTTATAAACTCCTGGATATGAATGGATAACAAGGAGTCCTCATCAATTTTGATCTATTTAGAAATTAGATAGCTAGATCTGCCTTTTAGGGTCCATGGGTCCTTGCCTAATTCATTGTCAGGCTAGATCCTATGATATGGATCTACTTTTCAAAGGTTAAACTCTATAAATGGTCCTATGATCCTAATTTTATAGTCTTATTAGGCCCACGCATCATGGTTTCCTAGACGTGTGCACACCCTAGTCGAACCAGGACCCATGCCTGCACGTCGTGCACACCCAAAGGCCGTACCAGGGATGGCATCATATGGATGCATATTTGGCGTAGCATGGCCCGTCTCAGCTCCCAGGGCACCCCGTTCATCCCGGTTGAGCCAGGACCAGTGCCCCATGTTGCCCACACACCTGAAGGCAGCACCAGGGATCGTGTACGCACTGTCACATGCCTGGAACCAGTCCTAGGGACCCTGTCCCAGGCGCACGTGAAGCATGGCATCCCTGGGACACCTTGTTCGCACAGAGCCGGCTGGAACCGGCTTTCCCTGGCATGTTTGCTGGCCGAAAATGCTAGATCTGGCACGAATCTAGCTTGGAAGCAGGAAAAATAGAGATAGAGGGGGAGAAAACCTGCCTGGGTGGCCGGGGACACCCTCATTTGGGTGGTGCAACTCCCTCTTTTCCGTCTGAAAACCCCATGTCACCGAAAATCATGAGGAAGAGGACAAAAACCCCAATGTCGAGCAAGACCGGAGGTAGAAGGGGAAAAGAGAAGAGAGGGGAATGGGGAATGGGGAGACAGGTAAAAGGAATGGCCGGCCTGAATGACCTAACCATTGTCGTTCTTCATGGAAAATCGAAGGAGGGTTTTTTGGGTTTTGCTGGAAACCCCAGCCCCAACTAGCTGAAAAACCTGATTCGAAGAGGAGGGAATAGGGGCTTTTTATAGCCTTACTATGGCGGTACCGCCATTGGAGGTGGTGGAAACCTCTAGAAACTAGGGTTTCTGGAGAAATCTAGAGGAAGAAGAAGACGGGGTGCCATTATCAAAACGGCCCCTGCGTTTTCTATCTTTTTCGTTTTTAATTTAAATTACAAAAATGCCCCTAATCTTTAAATGGCCGTAACTTCTTCATGCGAACTCCATTTTCGGCTTTCTTCGAGGCGTTGGATTCCGTTTTTTGCGTTCTTTTTATAGCCTTACTATTTTAAATAAAGTAAAATATTTAACACTATTCATTTCCTATAGAATGTCCAACTCATTTTTGTTATATAGCACAAATTGCTCGGGGCATTACAACACTTGATCATCATCAGACCCCTCACTATGAGTATCTCTCACTCAATTTTTAGGATAATTTGAATTTAATATAATTTGCATTTGGATGTTAGTATAATTCATATAAATTGGGACCATTCATTTATAATTGTTGCATCTTTACTTAGGATTGTTGCATTAGAGCACCTATCTAAACCTGGTTGGATAGCATATAGGTTACAATAGTTTGCTTTTGTTTAGCAATGTATATTTACAACTTTGTGGTGGAATGGAATTAAAGATAGTAGGCACCTCACAAGAACCCTTATAAGATAAGGACTGGATTTCATCACCAGTTCCTTAGCCCACCTAAGAATCAATCAATCCCCTCATATGCCATGATCCTAACCCTTGAATATTAATTTAAAATTAAGTTGAAAGAGACTTAGGGTATCGAGCTCATAAGACCCTTTTAGAAGGACAGAATCTATTATCACTCTAGTGGCTTCTGAGCACTGTGGGTATAGTGGGTGCCTTAAAATCCAAGTGATTTTCCCACACCTTCCATTGACATTAGTTGAGGTCTAAATGCCTCCTAACACAAGGATTGTATTAACCACTTTTGAGGAGAACCTAACTGATAAACAGTAGTCAAATTGGGATAGGAGGAGATGTCGAGATCTAGGTCTAAGAAGCTACCACCTATACACTAAATAAAGATAAGCAAGTCATTGCTCGATTAGTGCTTACTCTGATTTGATTGTGCATAACATAGAGTTAGAATCAAAATTTAGATTAGGACATTCAGTTTAGGGTAGTTTATGTAAGGGAGTCAATCTCAGTACTTAGAGGTAACACCTTTTAACCCAAAGATTCAATGCAACTTAAGACAAGGGGAAAGAAACTAAGTTCTTATCCCCATGGCTGAACCACCAGTAGAAGTTGAGCACAAGGCAATTAGAGATTTCTATGTGACTCTACAACTCAACACCCCATCATGCATAGCTTTACCTCTTACAAATGTGTAATGACACAAAAATTTTAAGCTTTGTTGTATCACTTTATCAACTATATGTTTGTCATTTACTAAATTAATATAGATTATTTATTTTGAAAATTAATATATGTGATTAACTACATTAAATGTTATATTTTCATTAAAATATGAAATGAAAGAATCTATGAGAAATACCTGCACAATTATATTATACTCTTGAAATGGAATCCAACGTCTCAAAGAACACTGAAAACGGAGTTCGTATGACCAAGTTATGGGCTTTTAAAGATGAAGGGTGTTTTTGTAAATTGAATTTAAAAACAATACAGCCAAAAAATGCAGGGGTCATTTTGATAACGACGCCCCCTTCTTCTTCTTCTCCACCGCCTTCTCCTTGTGGTGCAGTGTGGCACTGAAAAGAATGGCGGCACTGCCTTCACCGGCTATAAAAGCCCTCTCCTCCTCTCCCTCTAATCATCACCTTCCCCTTCTCCTCTAGCTACCTTCACCAAATCCAATAGCCTAGGGTTCCAGCAGGCATGAACAAACCCCCACTCATTGGAAAGCCCCTCCTCCCGTTCCTCTGTGATTTCCGACGCTGACCCAACTTTCCTTTTCTCCTCCTCTTTCCCTTTCCTCTCTTATCTCCTCCTTTTTCCTCCTCCAACCAGCGCTATTTCCCCTATTCCGGTGACTAGGGTTTCCTGGCAGGCATGATGGAACCGCACCACTGGAAAACCCATATTTTCCTCCTTTCCAGCATGATCAGGTAACTATTTCTCCTCCTTCTCTTCACTCTTCTCTTTTCTGGTAGAAATTAGATCAGGGACATGCTGGATCTACTTTTCTTGGCAGACGCAGATCGTAACGCAGGACTAAAATGCACACCCTGTAGCATCCTTCGGGGGTGTGCGAATGTACGATGCGGTCTTGATTCGACCAGGATGCACACACGTCCTAAGAACCATGACGCACAGGCCCTATATGAACAAATCTGGTTAGTCCGTTGATTCACGACACTAAAAATGAAATTGAGGCTATATAACTTCGATCGACAATTTGAAAGAATTGTTGTGTTCGTATTGACGCCGCGAACTAATGAAACTATAAAAGTTAGGATTAGAGGACTACTTACTATGACTATAGCCTAATAACCATAGAAATCTCATAGATTGACAATGTCAAAGATGATCAGATCTCATGGATTGAACCATTAGGGGTGTCAGGAGATTAATAGCTTAGGATCAACCCTAAATTACGTGTATCCATCCTTACATTATGAGATCTAACCATTCAAATTGAGTACAAACCCATTCTAAGCATTAAGATAGGCAATATATGAGATTTTCCCATTCAATTACACAATCTTGATAACAGAAAAGTTATTGAAGGCAATCTAACCATTAAATAGTAGATCTATACATGAGATCTAGCCTAGAAATGCATTCAGCAAGGATGTATGATCCTAAATGGTAGATCTAACCGTTAATCTATAAATATAATTAATAATCTATAAAGGATGGAAAATGATACTTGAATCCTTGTTATCAATTAATATTTAGGGCTTCACAAACGTGACTTAGGGTCGAGTAATGAAGAACGTGATTCAAGAGACATCGAGGTAGGTAGTCTGATACTACAAAGTTTTCAAATGCATGTCCAAAATCTTATTGATTTATTTATTCCTAATGACCGTGTTTAGTATGCTTTTTGAGATATGATAGTCGCATAATGAGTATGCAGATTTTCCTTATGATCTTGAATACAATTGCTTGCATTGAATTGATTTTATGAATGCATTGTTAGCATGTTTTGAAATGCATTGCATAAATTGCATGATTTATGATGATTGCGATTTGGATTACATCTGCTATATTTTTTGGGCTAATGAGCCTGGTGGGCACTATGCTAAGTGGGTAGATCGTGTGGTTGAGGCAACCTACATAAGGAACAAAACCTTGAGTTCAAAGTGGGTAGGTTGCCAAATGAGGTAGCTTGCGGTGGGAACAAAACCTCGAGTTCCAAGTGTGCAGATCGTCGCATGAGGTAGCCTACAGTGGGAACGAAACCTTGAGTTCCAAGTGGGCAAATCGCCAAATGAGGCAGCCTGCGGTGGGAACAAAACCTTGAGTTCCAAGTGGGCAGATTGCCAAATGAGGCAGCCTGTGGTGGGAACAAAATCATGAGTTCCAAGTGGACAGATCGCCGAATGAGGCAGCCTACAAAGGAGCATAGTTGACCCTATGATTTTAGTTTTATCGATATGCATATAGCATTGAGATGGTCGTATACGAGTACTCGTGACCAGTTGGCTTGATGTGCTCGCCAACCCATTGGCTTGATGTGTTCGTGGAGAGACCCATGTACATGATATCTATAGTGATGCTATCATCTGCTTAGACCGATTACTATTTTAAGAATTTCATAATTATGATTAGTTAATGATTCATCATGTAATCACTACTCCATGATTTTTGTACTATTTTTATTATTGATTACTGGATTTTGATAAAAGATTCCATGATTGAAAATATGCAAACAAGCTTATGATTTATGCATAAAAATGTATGTTTACACCAAAAAGAAATTGTATGATGTTTTACATGGAAAGCCTCTTTTGAAATCATGTATGTTGCATGTTGTGTTTTCAAAATAGTGGTATCAGATCACCTACTGAGTATGAGGAATACTCACCCAAATATACTATTTTGACAGATTAGCTCAAAGAGGATTAGAAGAAGCATAAAAAAATGTTAGTGCTACGATCAAGAGAATGAAGAGAAGACAAGTATAAATGTAAGTATATGATCCACCTTTTGGACATGAATCTGTAATTATTACAGTTCGGCTGTGAGCTATGACTGGATAGACCTGGGCTTTATATATGATTGTCCTACTTTTGCAAAATTACTTTGTTCATCTTGAAAGCAAATGACACTCGGGTTTTTCAAAATGAATTTAAAATAAAAGATTTTTTTGTTGCATTGCATTGTTTTCATAAAATTGTTTTCAAATAGGGATCGATCCCGCATTAGGAATTAGTTTTGCATTTAAAAATGCATGTGAAAACCTAGGTCATCACAGTTGGTATCAGAGCTCAATTTTATCCATTCATAGCCAACCCCGCATGTCCAAAAGTCTTATACAACTGGAACAATTAAGGAAAGATAGTATAAATATGAGTAATTGAGATGACTAGAATAAGAAATTATATCAATCACAAAGAAATACACCATAAGTAAATAGTGAAAGGGAATTTGATTTAACAAATACTTAGGCATTGGATGGTGCAAACCTTATCAAAATTCTAGTTTAAACGACTTAGGGATGAAAAAGTGTTGAGTAGTGAAGTAAGCAAGAGAACTGTTCGATAAGAATAAAATTTTGATAAGAATAAGGAATGGAAATACAAGATGATGCTAGTAGAATCTTTAGGAGATAAGTTTGACTTGTACTAGATCGATCAAAGTGAGAATCCTGAAGAACATAGCTCAATTTTGGATGACTTAATTGGAACCTTATGAAAAGTAAATTTCTATCTTACAATGACAACCTAAGTATAATGGAGCAGATTAAAAGATGAGTACAATAATTGATATATTATGTGATCAAGAGGAATATGACATGAATATGACAGTGGATGTAAAAGACTGAATCTAAGAAGAATGATAAAGAATGTCATTATAACAGGGTTACTAAAAGATTTTGATGATAATCTAATGGGGGTGACTGATTTGTGATAATAGATTGATCATGACATGAACTTATAAGAGAAGTATAGTATGAACAAAATGTCAATGTAATTGTCGAAACACTGCATAGTTTTATTGAGAATACAGACAATTAAGGATTTTGATGATATTAGAAGAGTTTAACATTTCCTGGAAGTATTCAGTTTATCTTATCTGTTGATCAAAAGTGTGGATGTAGTATTGATTATATGCAACCAATCAAATGGAGACATTGATCTAAGTAGAGAAAAGGAGGATGCTGACTAAGGAATAATAATAATAATAATAATAATAATAATAATAATAATAATAATAATAATAAGAGAGAGAGAGAGAGAGAGAGAGAGAGAGAGAGAGAGAGAGATGTAACTACAAGTATTTGATAGCTATTGAATAGTCAAAATAAGAATATCATGATGTATGGAGGATAGGAAGGAGAAGTATGGAATCAAAGATCTTTCATCTTGAGTCATATTGCCAAATTGAAAGATGAATCATTCCAATTTGAGGGAATAAGAGTAGTCAAGTTGGTGATATTATGGTAACAGAGTATAATAAAGATAAAGCAATAGAAAATACAGTCTTTCAGTAGAGTGTCAACATTAAGGACAGTGTGTTGCAAGAAATTTCCAAAGAAGGATAGTGACCAACTAGGAATTTAATTTTACAATAAGTTTGATGCCTATATCCATTGGTGATATTAGAATTTTATCAGATCCATCATTATAGATTGAACATTTTTTGTTTTGAGTCTCATTCTCATCAAATTTTCATTAAGATATTCAACAATATTCATACTCATGTCAAAGGTCTCTTATCTCTAACAGAGTTCGTTCATTGTGTTCATGGTGGAATCCCTTGCCATTATCTGCTTTAAATTTTCCTTCATTGATGATTCTCTTCGTGATCTTCCAGACCAACAGTTCTATATAAATATATAACTGGCATCTCAATCCAGTAAAATTAATCTTGATGAAATTTACTTCTATTTAATTTCTTCAGTTGGTCTTTGTATCATACAATGACAACCTGAGTATCACTATGCTAAGTGGGTAGATCACCGAATGAGGCAACCTGCATAGGGAACAAAACATTGAGTTCTAAGTGGGCAGATTGCCGAATGAGGCAGCCTGTGGAGGGAGCAAAATCTTGAGTTCCAAGTCGATAGATCGCCGATTGAGGCAACCTGCAAAGGGAACAAAACCTTGAGTTCCAAGTAGGTGATCACCAAATGAGGCAGCTTACAAAGGAGCATAATTGACCCTATGATTTCAGTTTTATCAATATGCATATGGCATTGAGATGGTTGTATACGAGTACTCGTGACCGGTTGGCTTGATGCGTTAGCCAACCCATAGGCTTGATGCGTCCGTCCAGAGACCTATGTGCATGATATCTATAGTGATGCTATCATCTTCTTTGACCAATTACTAGTTTAATAATTTCATAATTATGATTAGTTTATGATTTATTGACTAATCAGCTTGATGATTTTGCTAAGATCTTGTTTGAGCAATCACTACTCTATGATTTTTGTAATATTTATATTGTTGTTTACTAGATTTTGATAAAATATCCCATGGTTGATAATGTGTAAATGAGTGTTTGTTTTATGCATAAATATGTATGTTTACATAAAAAGGAAATTGCATGAAGTTTTACATATAAAGCCTCTTTTGAAACCATGCATGTTGTATGTCGTGTTTTCAAAATAATGGTATCAGATCACCTACTGAGTATGAGGAATACTCGCCCAAATACCTTAATTTTTACAAATTAGCTCCAACAAGATTGGAAGAAATATAAGGAAAAGTTAGTATTATAATCAAGTAAATGAAGACAAAGACAAGTATGAAGGTAAGCATATAATCTATCCTTTGGACATGTATATGTAATTATTACAGTTGGGCTATGAGCTGTGACTGGATAGACCTGGGATATACATATATGATTGTTTTAATTTTTAAAATTTCCTTATTCATCTTGAAAGCAAATGACATTCAGGGTTTTCAAAATGAAATTAAAATAAAAGATTTTTTTGCTGCATTGCATTGATTTTATAAAAGTGTTTTCAAATAGGGATCGATCCCGCATTAGGAATTACTTTTGCATTTAAAATGCATGTGAAAACCCCAGTCATCACAGTTGGTATTAGAGCTCAGTTTTATCCTTTCACAGCCAGTCCTACATGTCTAAAAGTCATATACGACTGGAACAATTAAGGAAAGATAGTATAAATATAACTAATAGAGATGACTAGAATAAGAAATAATATCAAAATCACAAAAAAAATACACCATAGATAAATAGGTGAAAGGGAGTTTGATTTAACAAATACTTAGGCATTGGATGGTGTAAACCTTATCAAAATTCTAGTTTAAATGACTTAGGGATGAAAAAGTGTTGAGTAGTGAAGTAAGCAAGAGAACTATTCGATAAGAATAATATTTTGATGAGAATAAGGAATGGAAATACAAGATGATGCTAGTAGAATCTTTAGGAGATAAGTTTGACTTGTACTAGATCAATCAAAGTGAGAATCCTGAAGAACTTAGCTCAATTCTGGATGACTTAATTGGAACCTTATGAAAAGTAAATTGCTATCTTACAATGACAACCTAATTATAATGGAGCAGATCAGAAGATGAGTACAATAATTGATATATTATGTGATCAAGAGGAATATAATATGAATATGACAGTGGATGTAAAAGACTGAATCTGAAAAGAACGATAAAGAAATTGATTATAGCAGAGTTACTAGAAGATTTTTTTGATAATCTAATGAGGATGATTAATAGATCGATCATAACATGAGCTTAATAAGGAAGAGAAGTATAGTATAGACAAAAATTTTAATACACCGCAATGATTCATTAAGAATATAGACAATTGGGGATTTCGATAATGATATTAGAAGAGTCTAACATTTCCTGGAAGGGTTCAATTTATCATATCTGTTGATCGAGAGTGAGGATCTAGTATCGATTATATGCAACAAATCAAATGGAGACATTGAACTAAGTAGACAAAAGGAGGATTTTGATTATATAAATAAATAAATAAATAAAAGAGAAAAAAAAAGGAGAGAGAGAGAGAGAGAGAGAGAGAGAGAGAGAGAGAGGTAACTACAAGTATTTGATGGAGGTTGAACAGTCAGAAGAAGAAGAACATGATTTATGGAGGATAGGAAGGAGAAGTATAGAATCAAAGATCTTTCATCTTAAGTCATATTGCCAAATTGAAAGGTGAATCATTCCAATTTGAGGGAATCAAAGTAGTTGAGTTGATGATATTATGGTAACAGAGTATAATAAAGATAAAGTAGCAGAAAATACAGTCTTTCAGTAGAGTGTCGACATTAAGGATAATGTGTTGCAAGAAATTTCCAAAGAAGGATAGTGACCAACTAGGCATTTAATTTTACAGTAAGTTTGATGCCTATATACATTGGCGATATTAGAATTTTATCAGATCCATTAATTTATGAGGAAACACCGGTGGTTGTTGTAATAACCCCAATTTTTGTAATTGATTGAGAAAATCAATTAAGTTTGAGTTTCAAAAATTTCAAGCTAGAATATTAGGGTTATTTAGAATGTACTTCTCATAGAAATATAATCAAGGGATAAGACATGTATAATTGAAATTAAACTCAACAAACCCTTCAGAATGACTGTAAGCACGACAAATTTTGAATTCGAATAAAAAATCCTTAATTTTCTTTATTTTATGGACAAAAGGGTAAAATAGTAATTTTACCCATAATCGAGATCTGAGACATCAAAATTTAGATTGTACTAAGAAATACAAATCCAAAGCCACTAAGTACACTCAATTCCAAGATCATGGGAATAAACCCTAATTTTTATACCTAAAGGGCAAAATGGTCTTTTTACACTAATGTGGGGCCCACAAGGGACCTAAAAAGGAATCCAATGACCAGCCCACGTGAAATCACAAGTCAAACCACTACTAGCTAGTAGTAGAGAAAAAGGTGGTGGTGGAGAATCTAATGCTAATTAAATAATAAAAAGGATAAACCATAATCATTACACATAATCATGAAAAACACCCAAAATGCCTATAAATACACCCCCAAAAATCCTCTAAAAATGTCCACAAAATTATCTTGACTTCCCCTGCAAAACCAGACATAGATCCATTCCCAAAATCCCAAAACTCCCAAAAGATCCCTTTCTTTCATTCTCTCTCCTCTCTCTAGATTGGAATAAGAGACCTAAATTGAATTAAGCACTCTATTCTAGATCAAATATCATAGATCACACCATATAAAATTTCCTACCCTACCTTAGCTACAAAACAGCCAAAGAAATTTCAAGATCGAACAGCTCAAACAACAAAAATAACACAACAAGTGGATCTTGGGCTATCTTATCATCAAACTAGTATTCTCTTAATTTGGACTATATAACTGAAGTTTCTCTTCCATCAGGTAGGTGGAAACTCTTTTCACACTTGTTTTATATTAATTTATGTAATTTTATTTTTTCTAAAATTATGTTTAGGATAAATATAATAAAATTCAAGAAAGGGTATTAACCCTTCACATCAAGACGATGGAGGGCTCAGATGTAAAACCGGAGCCGACCAATCAATCCAGGAGGCTCCAAAACTGCTATATTAGAAAAATATTAGAAATTTCATAAAATTTCATAGCCGTTAAGGCCCTCAATTGAAGAGAGATTGATTGGATGGTCCAAACGGACTATCCAATCTCCATATTGGATCGGGTTCCCAAAATGTTTTGCGAAACGCAGCACGAAAACGCGCCATGCGTCCCTCTTGCATGTTGGTGATGGGCGCACGACGACCATTCCATCTACCCGAATGTTTCGCCTGAACGATCTGGGCTGTCCATTCTGATGGGCCCAGATCATATCTAGACCCTAGGAATGGACTGTGAACTTTCGAACTCAATTCAGGAGTCATATGAACTCCAAATTGAGATCGGAAAGAAGCTATGGAAATCTTACAACCTCTAGTTTCTTATGAAATGATAAAATGGAAATAATATCTTATGAAACTTTTTGTATTTAGGAAATAAGTTTCCAATTTCCAAGATCTGGGGTGATAAGATCTTGGTAATCTGTTTTAATAATGATATACTATTGAAATAAAGTGATATCTATGGTTTCTTTGGACATATCTGAGATATATTAAGGGATCCAACCGTTATGGGAGAAAAATCCTAAAAATACAAAGGGACCCACTTGATCAATGAGATCAAGTGTGATCAGATCCTTGGGATGGATTGAATGAATGTTAATATGATGAAATCGATGGAGATCATGGATTGAATATGACAAAAACAAAGCAATATGATCTTAGGACCTTAATGAAGAAAAACCCCTAAATGTTATTAAAACCCTTGATTAAAAGGAAAAGATCTAATGGTTGGATCATAAGTCAAGGTTTCTAAAAATATTAATGTAATTAAGTTCATTTTCTATTAATTGATAATATCATTTTAAATGTGATTTATGTTATAAAGCATGCTAGTGCAACTTTTAGACTTTAGCATGATATCTGATTAGATTGTTATAATAGGTTGCTAGATTTAATTATCTTAGGGGCATGTTAGTGTGATTTTATGCAAGTGTAACTTAGGACCAAGTTAGTATGATTTCATGCCATTGTAACTTAGGACCATGCTAGGATTCCATGTAAGATTATACTATAGTGTGAGATTGTACCTTAGGTCCATGTTAGTTTAAATTGAGTTATTAAGGTATATTAGTTGAAAATCATGCTCGTATAATTTTAAGTACCTTGTATCATTATCATTAAGTTCTTCAATTATGTAGTTTTATGCTTTGAATTTATAATTCATTTATGGTTAAATTTCATTAGTAGATCTACTTGTTATGAGATAAGGAGCATAAAACACCAAAAATGGAATCTAATGAGAAAGTAGAGTTTCATGACACAAATAAGAGTGGATTATTTTGGACTTAATTAGTAAGCGCTATAGTTAGTAGGACAATATAAGGATTATCAAATCCTTGGTCCAAACTAGGAGAATAATAAATCCCATGAATGACAGTGTGAATGTTCATGGACTTAATTAAAATCAATTAGAAAGAGTACTTAGGGTCAACATGCTTATAGGAAGCTTATGAAAGGTGAGCTAAGGTCACTCTAGTGAATGTTGAACATAGTGGTTAAGGGGGGTTATCTAATAGAGCATCGCTCTTTTCGTACCTTTCATTGACGTTTGTGAGGTCTAAATGCCTCCTTACATGAGGATTGAAGTAACCACTTTGTGTTCACCCATTCAGCTAGTAAGCCTTAGCCAATTGGAAATAAGAGGAGCAGTCTAGACTTAGGCTAAATAAGTTACCTTCAATCAGTAAAACATTAATTGGTTGAATAATAATAGTAAGAGTATAAAAGGTTAGTAAATTATCTAACCCTAATAAAAACTGTAAGTAAGATAAGGATGATCAAACAAGATCCATTAGATCTTTAATGATCAAGAACAATAAGAATAAGAATATTATATTGTATTTAGTAAACATGTTTATTAGTATGCATGTTATAGATCAAATCTAGTTCATTAGATTAGATAATCCAAACCCTTGATCAGAGATGATTCAAGGAAGAAAACCAAGATCATCCTCCTTAGGGATGATCCAATAACTGAACTTAGATCAAAGAAGAATTAGATGATAAAAGATCTAGGACCTTGATCTTTATCAACAAGTGTAGATTGTCGATCCAAGGATCTATAAAAGATCAAAACCAAGGAGATGGACACACAAAGACTTAGAGATAGAAAATACTTAGATATGAATGATTTAAAGATCATTCTAAACATCAAATCTAATGATCAATAGGATTGTTCATAATTTATATATATTGACAGTATGTATGGATGTACAAATTACATACATCAATCAGGATCATGGAAGATTTGGGAAAAGGGATCACTACTTGAAGGTAGGAGGATTTAATGAATGCATTTACATGGGATGGACATGATTGAACCCATGACCTTATGTTGACAAGAGTAATGTTAATACTTGTATTAAATCTTTTGAAACCCTTATGATCCAACCAAACACATATAAAATGCTTAAGGACTAGACTCTAAGTGAATAGGGAACTAGAAAATATTTCAGCCCTAAGTAAATAGACAGATTGTCTGATATGTATGAAATTTATTTTACATGCAAGCTTAGAGGCTTGTGATTTTTTCTTAATAGGCATAAGCCTAGGGGATGCTATGCCAGAGGAGTTATGAGGTTTGGCCATCCGCTTCTTAAAATTTGATGATTTGATGATACCTTGCCCTATGAGAGGCTAAAAGTAGGGTGGGGCAATTATGGGAAGGCCACCACTACAAAAGTCCTGTCTTCCCATATGGGCAGTGACATAATATTTTCCACCATGGTATCAGTGGTGAACAGGGCAGTTATCCGAGCGCGCTAGTACGGATCAAACTGCATCATGGTAGCCCTTTGATTATTTTGCATTATGATGCATATGAGAGTAGGTATAGTGAAATGCCTTATGTTTTAGCATAATAAAATGCTAGGTAATTTTATATTACCAATATTTCCTAAGAAGGGAAATTCCCAGCGTAAGATTAGCTAAAATACTGAATTCTCATAATGGAGAGAATTGATCAGCTTAGTTGGGAATGATATTTAACTACTTTCATAAATTTAACTGATTTACCCATGTATAGTACGTATGTATATGGATGTACTTATATTACAAAGTAAAGAGTAGAGACATGAATATGTTTAGGGATAACGGGATTATGAAGTATTAGAATTATATTGTAAATTATTATGATTCTTAAATCCCCTACTAAGCATTGCTAGCTAAGATATTGTAAATGTTGCAATGTTTACAGTATCTCAAATACAGGGAAAGAGAGTTAGGAGCTCAAGACGATAGAAGACTTGAAGAGAATAATCTTCAAGGTATACCCCTTGAATACATGTATTTTGCTTTGTTTGAGAGTATTGTATTGTAATGAGAGTTTCATTGTATGGTGAGCTTTGAATTTTGGATTATGTAATTTTGACAAGTATTGTAATAGATTTGGCTGTACTGTGAACCACTGGATGGATTCTGGAATTTAATAAAAGTATATTCCTTCAATGGAATTTTATCTCTACAAAATTCTACTTATGTTATGTATGAAGTGATGACTTGGGTTTTACAAAACAAGTTCTAAAGAAAAGAATTTTCGCTTCTTTGTTTTGTTAAAAAAATTTACTATTAAGGGCCCTGCCTTTCAAAAATATATTACAAAAACCCAGGTCATCACAGTTGGTATTAGAGCCACTCATCCAGTCACAGTATAGTACAAATATGTCCAAAAGAGAGATTATAATCCAAGTTTAGATTAAGATAGAAGTAGTTGTATAGTGGATTGATAGAAATTTTGGTTTATGAGCAGATGCCACCAAAGAGAGTCACAAGGCAGGCAGCTCAAAATACTCCAGAAGACAATATGGAGAGAGTAACCATGCACAATGTGGAAGAGATGGTGACAACGGTGTTGAGGAACCTCTTTCCTCACCTACAACAAACCCAAGGTTCATCACCTCCCCTAGAAATACCAAGTACGCAGGCTCAGGCTCAGCCTAAAGTGAGACATAATACACCAACACCAACACCAGCTACTCCCACACTAGTACGAGGGCAATCTTCCCTTATACCATGTGAAGAAGTTAGAAAATCTCCATTAGCACTAGAAAAAGTTGACAAAATGATGGAGAGATTTCAAAAGATGACTACAGTGCATAATGGCAAGGGTGAAGCTGAGAAGGCTGAGGAATGGATATATGAACTAGAAAGGACTTTTAGTGCACCACGTACTCCTCTAGAGTTGAAGGTGAAATTTGTCACCTACTTATTAAAATAAGAAGCTATATTTTGGTGGAGATCAGCTAACAACACCTTCTTCTCAAATTCTGAAGATACTACATGGGAGGAATTTAAGGAAGTATTTAACCACAAATATTTCCCTTCTCATGTACAAGAAAGAAAGTTGATAGAGTTTTTGGACCTAAGACAAGGGAATATGTCAGTGGTGGAGTATGATAACAAGTTCACACAATTAAGGAGATTTGCGACTCATGTGTGTAACACTGAAACACACACGGTGAATTGATTCATTGAAGGGCTGCACCCATGGCTGAAAATAAAGGTACTGGGTACTAAACCCACTACCTTAGCAGAATGTGTGGAAATGGCTTCAAAGTTTGAAGAAGAATACAAAAAGAGTCAAATTATCAAGTTTAGTGGAGGAGGAAACAATAACCCAAAGCCCTTCCAAAAGAATAAAAGACCTTGGAACAATTTTAAGCCCCAAAGAAATCAGAGGAACAATGCACCAAGGCAAAATAGACAACCATGTCCAAGATGTAGAAAATTTCACCAAGGAAATATCTGCCCTAGACCTATACAACAACAACCACAATGGTTTCCAATCAAGTGCGATAATTGTGGGGAGTATGGACATGTCGCCACCCACTGTACCAAACGATTAGTAGTCAAGGAGTCAAAACTAGAAATTGCCCCTCGAAACCAAGGAAGGGTCTTCGCCATCACTGACAACCAAGCTGGACCATCCAATGCAGTGATTGAAGGTACACTACTTGTACAGACAACTATGCCAAAGTACTATTTGATTCTGGATCTATGCATTCCTTTATATCATGCGAATTTGCATCTAGTATACAACTGTCAGTGAAAAACTTAGGATTTAATCTAGATGTAACAACTCCAGTTGGAAAAACAGTTAAATTACAAGAATACTTACATAATGTACCTCTAGAAGTATTGGGCAAAAGAATGGACATAGACCTCATTTTATTGAACATGGTGGGTTTTGACATCATACTAGGTATGGACTAGTTAGCAAAATACTGGGTAGTTATGGACTATCATAAGAAGAAAATCACATTTAGTATACCGGGTGAGGAAGTATTAGTACTGTATGGGAAACACAATGACTTAGACAAATCCATTATCTCAGCTATGAAGGCAGTCAAACTAATGTCCAAGGGGCGTCAGGCATTTCTAGCAACAGTGATTTCCTTAGATGTTGAACAGCCAAGGGTAACAGAAATTGAAGTAGTCAGGGAATTCTAAGATGTTTTTCCTGAAGAGCTACCAGGATTACCCCCACACAGAGAAATTGAGTTTACCATTGAAGTAATTCCTAGTACAACTCCAATTTCTAAAGCACCTTATAGGATGGCCCTAGCAGAGTTGAAAGGTCAATTGCAAGAATTGTTAGACAAAGGGTTTGTTAGACCAAGTAGTTCACCATGGGGAGTACCAGTAATATTTGTGAAGAAGAAGGATGGGTCTATGAGATTATGCATTGATTATAGAATGTTGAATAGTGTCATAGTGACAAATAGGTATACCTTACCCCGCATTGATGATCTCTTTGATCAACTCCGATCTGTTAAGGTCTTTTCCAAAATTGACCTTAGATCAAGATATCATCAATTATGTATTAAGGATGAAGACATACCCAAGTCAACATTCAGAACTCGATATGGGCATTACGAGTTTCTAGTCATGTCTTTCGGGCTGACCAATGTACCAGTAGTGTTTATGGATTTGATGAATAGAATCTTCAAGGAATTTTTGGATAAATTTGTGATTGTATTTATTGACGATATACTGATTTACTCTACCGGTATGAAAGAACATCAAGAACACTTACAAATTGTACTAAATACCCTCAGAACACATAAACTATTTGGTAAATTTAGTAAGTGTGAATTCTGGTTAGAGAAGGTCAATTTCTTGGGTCATGTAATTTCCAAGAATGGAGTAGAAGTGGATCCCACCAAGATTGAAGCAGTAATGAATTGGGAGAAACCTAAAACAGTAACAAAAATACGTAGTTTTCTTGGACTAGCAGGATACTACCATAGATTCATTCAAGGATTTTCTCATATAGCTCTTCCTTTGACTTCCTTGACAAGAAAGGGGGTACAATTCACTTGGACGAAAGAATGTGAAAATAGTTTTCAAGAGCTAAAGAAGAGGTTAACTACAGCACTAGTATTGACTTTGCCATCTGGAAGTGGAGGATATGAAATATACTGTGATGCTTTAGGCAAAGGGTTAGGGGGTGTGTTGATGCAAAATGGGAAGGTCATTGCTTATGCATCTAGACAATTGAAGAAACATGAAATAAATTACCTAGTACATGACATAGAATTGGCAGATGTAGTTTTTGCATTGAAAATTTGGAGACATTATTTGTATGGAGAAAAATTCAATGTATTCACAGATCATAAAAGTATTAAATACATCTTCACTCAAGATGATTTGAACATGAGACAAAGAAGATGGATAGAGTATATCAAAGACTACTATTTTTCATCCAATACCATCCTGGAAAAGCAAATGTAGTAGCTGATGCATTAAGTAACCAACCAAGAGCTTTACTCACAAACATCACAATTAAATCAGCTTTTGTAGAAAGAGTCCTTAAAGTCCAAGAAGAAGATACAACAACTAAGGAATTGTGTAAAAAGAAAGGATTTATTAAGGGTACAGATGGGGGTATACGTTTTCAAGAGAGATTGGTGGTTCCTTTAAATACATACTTGAGAAAGGAACTGATACAAGAAGCTCATCAGTCAAAATTTTCTATACACCCTGGGGGTACAAAGATGTATCAGGATTTAAAAAGAAACTTTTGGTGGGAAGGCATGAAAAGAGAAATAGGAGAATTTGTGGCTAAATGTCTAAATTGTTAACAACACTAAAGACCAGCTAGAATGTTACAAACATTGGAACTTCCAGAATGCAAATGGGACAATATCACTATGGATTTTGTAGCTGGATTGCCAAGGACCCGAGCAAGCCATGACATGATTTGGGTGGTTGTGGATAGGCTAACAAAGTCAGCACATTTCCTTCCAATTAAACAAAACCAATCAGTTGACAGTCTAGCTAAGTTATACATCAAAGAAATAGTAAGTCTTCGTGGGATTCCACTATCCATTATCTCTGATAGGGATGGAAGATTTACTTCAAGATGTTGGAAGAGTGTACAACAAGCCTTGAGAACCTCACTTAAATTTAGTACAACATTTCACCCCCAAACAGATGGTCAATCAGAAAGGACTATTCAAACCTTAGAAAATATGTTGAGAGCATGTGCATTAGATTGGAAAGGGAGTTGGGATGAACATCTTCCATTAGTAGAATTTGCGTATAACAACAGTTTTCAAGCAAGTATTGGCATGGCACCATATGAAGCATTGTATGGACGGCCATGTCGATCACCAACCTGTTGGAGTGAAGTTGGAGAAAGAAAGCTGATAAAGTCAAAACTAGTGGAATAGTGTATAGACAAGGTTAGATTGACACAATTGACAGAAGAGTTACACAGATAAAAGATGTAGAAACCTGGAATTTGATGTGGGGGAGCACGTATTTCTAAAAGTATCACCTATCAAAGGTGTAATGAGGTTTGGAAGCAAAGGAAAACTTAGTCCTAGATTCATTGGTCCATTTGAAGTCCTAGAAAGAGTTGGTTCAGTGGCCTACAAATTAGTCTTACCACCCCAACTCTCAGAAATACTTAGTGTCGTTCACATGTCTATGCTAAGGAAATACCTCCAAGATGACACACATATACTTCAAAGGGTGCCAGAAGAGCTAAAGCCAGACCTAACCTTCAAAGAGAAGGCAATACGAATTTTGGACTGCACGGAATAGAAGTTAAGGACCAAAAGCATTCCGTTAGTCAAAGTCCTGTGGCAACATCACTTTGTTGAGGAAGCCACGTGGGAAACAGAAGTAGAAATGAGGAAGACACGCCCTAGTCTGTTTGATTATGTATTGTATTACAAATTTCGAGGACAAAATTATTGTAAGGGGGGAAGATTGTAATAACCCCAATTTTTATAATTGATTGAGAAAATCAATTAAGTTTGAGTTTTAGAAATTTTGGGCTAGAATATTAGGGTTATTTAGAATGTACTTCTTATAGAAGTATAATCAATGGATAAGACATGTATAATTGAAATTGAACTCAACGAACCCCTTAGAATGATTGTAAGCACGACAAATTCTGAATTCTGATGAAAAATCCTTAATTTTCTTTATTTTATGGACAAAAGGGTAAAATAGTAATTTTACCCATAATTGAGATCTGAGACATCAAAAATTAGAATGTGCTAAGAAATACAAATCCAACGCCACTAAGTACGCATAATTCCGAGATCATGGGAATAAACCCTAATTTTTATATCTAAAGGGCAAAATAGTCTTTTTACACTATGTGGGGCCCACATGGGGCCTACAAGGGACCTAAACAAGAATCCAATGACTAGCCCATGTGAAATCATGAGTCAAACCACTACCAGCTAGTAGTGGAGAAAAAGGTGGCGGTGGAGAATCCAAAGCTAATTAAATAATAAAAAGAATAAACCGTAATCATGAAAAACACCCAAAATGCCTATAAATACACCCCCAAAAATCCTCTAAAAATGTCCATAAATTTCTCAAAAAATTATCTTAACTTCCCCTACAAAATCAGTCATAGATCCATTCCCAAAATCCCAAAAGATCCCTTTCTTTCATTTTCTCTCTCCTCTCTCTAGATTGGAACAAGAGACCTAAATTTAATTAGGCACTCTATTCCAGATCAAATATCATATATCGCACCATATAAAATTTCCTACCATACCTTAGCTACAAAACGCCCAAAGAAATTTCAAGATCCAACGGCTCAAACAACGAAAATCATAAGACAAGTCGATCTTGGGCTATCTTATCATTAAATTGGTATTCTCTTAATTTATGTAATTTTATTTTTTCTGAAATATGATTCCAATGCCCTAACTACGCTCAATTCCGAGTTTAGGATAATAAAATGGAATTTTCTCCATAAAAGGGCAAAATGGTCCTTTCACACCTCCGTAGGGCCCACAAATGAATCCAACGGCTTGAAAACATGTAATGAGTGGTCAAACCACTACCATATAATATGGAGAAGGAGGTGGTAGTGGAGGATCAAATGTTAATTTAATATTCAAAAGAATTAAAACATAATTATTACATGCAATTATGAAAACTTTAAAAACATCTATAGATACAGCCCAAAAGATCCTCCAAAAATGTTCATAAAAATTATCACAAAATTATCTTGATTCCCCTAAAAACCCAGATCCAAACTCGTTCCCAAATTTCCAAAATTCCCAAAAATCTCTCTCTTTCACTTTCTCTCTCCTCTCTTTAGATTGGAACAAGAGACCTAATTCAATTGGGCACTCTGTTCCAAATCAAATATCACAAATCCAACCATTCATATTTTCATAGACTGCCTTATCTACAAAACCTCAAATGAAATTTCAAGATTCAACGGTGCAATCAACAAAAAATAACAAAACAAGTAGTTATCGATCGATCATATCATCAAGTGGATATTTCTTTTAAATTAGGATGTAGAAACTACATTTTTCTCCAATTAGATAGGTGGAAACTCTCCGCACACTTATTTAATGTTAGTTAATATAATTTTTATTTTTCTAAAATTAAGTTTAGGTTAAAAACTATAAAAATCAAGTAAGGGTGAGAACCCTTCAATTCTGTATGATGGAGAGCTCAGATGTTAAATTTGAGCTGTCCAATCGATCCAGAAGGGTCCAAAACCTCTATGGTGGAATTTGAAAGAAATTTTATCAAGTTTTGAGCCCTTGATTGAAGAAGAATTGATTGGACGGTCCGAAACAAACTGTCTGATCTTCTTTACAAGATCGGGTTCCCGGGACGGCGCACAAAAATGCGCCTTGTGGGAGTGTCTCCACACACGCGCTCTATGTGCGACACCATCCCGATGGAACAACTGTGCTACAGCGCAGGTCCCGAGGAGCGTGCTACCGTGTGTCTTGGTGACCGTAGTGCAGCGATCGATCCACCCAACTAGACCCGTTCCACTCGACTTAATCAGGACCATTCGTTCCACTGCGCCCAAATCAAATATGGACCCTCAGAACGACCGTGAACTTCAAAGTTCAATTACAAAGTCATCTGAACTCCAAATTAAGATCGAAACGAAGCTATGGAAATCTTTTAATGTCTATTTTTTGCTGAAATCATAAAATGGATAAAAATATTCAAGAAACTTTTTGTCTTTAGGAATTAAGCTTCTAATTTTCATGATCTTCAAGATCTGAGATGATTGGATCTTGGGGATCTAATTCAATGATGATATAATGTTGAAATAAAGTAATATCCATGATTTATTTTGACAGATCTAACATAAATTGAGGAATCTACCCTTTGTGGTAGAAATAACCTAAAAATACAAAGGGACCACTTGATCAGTGAGATGAAGCATGATTAGACCCTGGGGATGGATGGAATGAATGGGATTATGATGGAATCTAATGAGATTATGGATCAAATGTGACAAAAACAAATGAATATGATCTTTGGACCTTAATAAAGTAAAAGCCCTAAATGTAATTAAAACCCTTGATCTAAAGGAAAAGATCTAAAATCTAATGGTTGGATCATAAGTAAAAGTTTCTAATAATATTAATCTAATTAGTTTGCTTGCCTTTTATTTGATAAGAATTGTAAATGTGATTTATGTTATAAATTAGGAAGAATGATAGTGTAATTCTTAAAATTTAGCATGTTATGCTCTATATGTTATTAGATTGTTATAATAGGTTAGTAATTTAATTATCTTAGGGTCATGTTAGTTTGAAATTAAGATTTTAGCATGATTTCATTAGATTACTAGTAAAATTTCATGTATTTCATAACTTAGGATCATGATAGTTTAAGTATAGTTTTATTTCATTAGGTTAAGTTACATTCATAGGAAGCATGTTAGTATAAATAGTTGTTAAATTTACGTTAGATTTATGCTTTAAAGTTTATGATTTATTCATTGTTAAATTTTATTAGTAGATTCAAATGTTAAGTAGTTGTTAAGATATAATGAGCATAAATCACCAAAAATGTAAACTAATGGAATATAGAGATTCATGGACAATTAAGAAGAGTGAATGACTTTGACTTAATATTAGTAAGGGCTATAGTTAGTAGGACAATATATCAAATCCTTAGTCCAAACTAGGAGAATAATAAACCCCATGAATGACATTTTAAATGTTCATGGATTTAATTAAACTCAATTAGAAAGAGTAGTCAGGGTTAAAATGCTCATAGGAACCTTATGAAAGGTTGAGCTAAAGTCACTCTAGTGAATGCTGAACATGGTGGTTAACGAGGTTCTCTAATAGAGCCTCGCTCTTCCCCTACCTTCCATTGACGTTTGTGAGGTCTAAACGCCTCCTTACATGAGGATTGAAGTAACCACTTTATGTTCAGCCATTCAACTAGTAAGCCTTAGTCAATTGAAAATAAGAGCTGTCTAAACTTAGGATGAAATAAGCCATCTTCAACTAGTAAAGCATTAACTGGTTGAATAATAATAATAATAATAAGAGCATAAAATGTTAGTAAATTATTTAACCCTAATAAAAATTATAAGTAAGATAAGGATGATCAAACAAGATCCATAGGATCTTGAATGATCAAGAACAATAAGAATGCCAATGTTGTATTTTATTATGTATCCAAACCCTTGATCAAATATGATTCAAGGAAGAGAACCAAGATCATCTTCCTTAGGGATGATCAAACAAATAAACTTAGATCAAAGAAGAACTAGATGATAGAAGATCTAAGCCCTTGATCTTTATCAACAAGTGTAAATTGTTGATCGAAGGATCTATGAAAGATCAAGATCAAAGAAAGGAATACACAAAGACTTAGAATAGAAAATACTTAGATCTGAAAGATTAGAAGATCACTCTAACCATCAGATCTATTGATTAATACTATTTGAGGAAGATAGATCGTGATAGGACACAAGATCTAGATCCTTTATATCAAAGGGCAAGATTAGACAAACAATATAGATAGGATAAAAAAATATAGGATTATTCATATTGTATAAATATTGACAGTATGTGTGGATTTACAGATTTCATACATCAATCAGGATCATGGAAGATTTGAAGAGATGAATCACTACTTGAAGGTAGGAGGATTTTATGAATGCAACTACATGGGATGTACATGTTGAATACATGATCTTATGTCTAGAAATGTTGACAAGTATAATGTTAATACATGTATTAAATCCCCTGAAACCCTTATTATCCAACCAAACACATATGAAGTGGTTAAGTTAGAATTAACGAAAAAGACTCTAAGTGAATATGGACCTAGAAGATATTCTAGCCCTAAGTAAATAGATAGATTGTTTGATACGTATGAAACCTATTTTATATACAAGCATGGAGGCTTGTGGTTCTGTTTTAAACAAGCATGAGCTTGGGGATGCTATGCTAGGGGAGTTATGAGGGTTTGGCCACCCACTCCCCAAAATTTGATGATATGATGATACCTTGCCATATGAGAGGCTAAAAGTCGGGTGGGGCAATTATGGGAAGGCCACCACTATGAAAGTCATGTCTCCTCATATGGCCAGTGACACCATATTTTTCACCATAGTATCAGTGGTGAACAGGGCAGTTATCCGAGCGCACTAATATGGATCAGACTGTAGCATAGTAGTCCTTTGATTATTTTGCACTATGATGCAAATGAGATAGGCATAGTGAAATACCTTATGTTTTGGCATGACCAAATGACAGGTAATTGTATATTACTAGTATTTCCCAAGTAGAAAAATTCCCAGTATTTCCCAAGTAGGAAAATTCCCAGTATAGAACTAGCTGAAATCTTGATTTCTCATAGTGGAAAGAATTGATCAGCTTAGTTGGGAATGTTATTTGACTACTTTCATGGATTTATCCAAATATAGCATGTATGTATAAGGATGTACATGTATGACAAAGTAAAGAGATTGATACATGAGTATGTTTATGAATAACGGGATTATAAAGTATTAGAATTATACTGTCAAATTATTACGCTTCTTGAATCCCCTACCAAGCATAGCTGGCTCAGATGTTGTAAATGTTTGAATATTTACAATATCTCAGATACAGAGAAGGAGAGTTAGGTGCTCAAGATTGAAGAAGACTTGGGAGAATAATCATCAGGGTAGACCCCTTGAAGACATGTATTTTGTTTTGTTTGAGAGTATTGTATTGTAATGAGAGTTTCATTGTATGGTGAGCTTTGAGTTTTGGATTATGTAATTTGGACAAGTATTGTAATGGATTTGGGCTACGCTGTGAACCATTGGATGGATTCTGGAATTTAATAAAAGTATATTCCTTCAATGGAATTTTATCTTGTACAAAAATTCTACTTATGTTATGTATGAAGTGATAACTTGGGTTTTTCAGAACTAGTTCTAAAGAAAAGAATTTTTGATACTTTGTTTTCCAAAAAAATTTTACTACTAAGGGCCCTGCCTTTGAAAAATGTATTATAAAATGTGTTACAAAAGCCCGGGTCATCACAGTTGGTATGAGAGCCATTCATCTAGTCATAGTACAGTACAAATATGTCTAAAGGAGAGATGATAATCCAATTTTAGATTAAGATAGAAATTGTTGTATCGAATATTGATAGAAATTTTGGTATATGAGCTGATGCCACCAAAGAGAGTCACAAGGCAGACAGCTCAAAATACTCTAGAAGACAATATGGAGAGATTAACAATGAATAATGTGGAAGAGATGGTAACAAGGGTATTGAGAAACCTTTTTCCTCACATTTCATAACCCCAAAGTTCATCACCTCCAGTAGAGATACCAAGTACTCAGACTCAGGCTCAGCCTAAAGTGAGACACAATAGACTAACACCAACACCAGATACTCCCACACTGGTACAGGGGTCAATCTTCCCTTGTACCAAGTGAAGAAGCTAAAAAGTCTTCATTAGCACTAGAAAAGGTTGACAAAATGATGGAGAGATTTCAAAAGATGGTTATGAGGTATAATGGCAAGGGCAAGGTTGAGAAGGCTGAGGAATGGATATATGAACTAGAAAGGACTTTCAGTGCACTACGTACTCCTCTAGAGTTGAAGATTAAATTTGCCACCTCTTTATTAAAACAAGAAGCTGCATTTTGGTGGAGATGAGCTAACAATACCTTCTTCTCAAATTCTGAAGATACTACATGGAAGGAATTTAAGGAAGTCTTCAACCACAAATATTTCCCTTCTCATGTACAAGCAAGAAAGCTGATAGAGTTTCTAGAACTTAGACAAGGAAACATGGCAGTGGTAGAGTATGATAATAAATTTACACAATTAAGGAGATTTGTAACTCATGTGTGTAACACTAAAACACACACAGTGAATTGATTCGTAGAAGGGCTGCACACAGGGCTGAACGTAAAGGTACTTTGTACTAAACCCATGACCTTGGTGGCATGTGTGGAAATGGCTTCCAAGTTTGAAGAAGAATATAAGAAGAGTCAAACCACCAAGTTTGGTGGAGGAGGAAACTATAATCCAAAGCCCTTCTAGAAAAATAAAAGGCCTTGGAACAATTTTAAGCCCCAAAGAAATCAAAGGAACAATGCACCAAGGTAGAATAGACGACCATGTCCAAGATGCAGAAAATTCCACCAAGGCAATATGTTCCCTAGACCTGGGCAACAACAACCACAATGGTTTCCGATCAAGTGCAATAATTGTGGGGAGTATGGACACATAGCCACCTACTGTACCAAACCACTGGCGGTTAAGGAGGCAAAACCAGAAATTGCCCTCAACATCAAGGAAGGGTATTTGCCATTACTGACGACTAGGTTGGACCATCTAATGCGGTGATTGAAGGTACATTACTTGTAGCCGACACCTATGCCAAAGTACTGTTTGATTCTGGATCTATGCATTCCTTTATATCTTACGCATTTGCATCTAGTATACAACTGTCACTAAAAAACTTAGAATTTAATCTAGATGTAACAACTCCAGTTGGAAAAATAGTTAGATTACAAGAATACTTGCATAATGTACCCGTAGAAGTATTGGGTAAAAGAATGGACATAGACCTCATTTTACTAAACATGGTGGATTTTGACATCATACTAAGTATGGACTGGTTAGCAAAATACTGGCTAGTTATGGACTGTCACAAGAAGAAAATCACATTTAACATACCTGGTGAGGAAGTATTAGTATTGTATGAGAAACACAATGACTTAGACAAATCTATTATCTCAAATATGAAGGCTGTCAAACATATGTCCAAGAGGTGTTAGGCATTTCTAGCAACAGTAGTTACTTTAGATGTTGAGCAGCCCAGGATAATAGAAATTGAAGTAGTCACAGAATTCCAAGATGTTTTTCCAGAAGAACTTCTAGGATTACCCCCACATAGAGAAATTGAGTTTACCATTGAAGTAATTCCTACTACAACTCCAATTTCTAAAGCACCTTATAGGATGGCCCCAGCAAAGTTGAAAGAGTTAAAAGGTCAGTTACAGGAATTGTTAGACAAAGGGTTTGTTAGACCAAGTAGTTCACCATGGGGAGCACCAATAATACTTGTGAAGAAGAAGGATGGGCCTATGAGATTGTGCATTGATTATAGAATGTTGAATAGTGTCACAATGAAAAATATGTATCCCTTACCTTGCATTGATGATCTCTTTAATCAACTCCAATCTACTAAGGTCTTCTCCAAAATCGATCTTAGATCAGGATATCATCAATTGTGTATTAAGGATGAAAATATACCCAAGTCAGCATTTAGAACTCGGTATGGGCATTACAAGTTTCTAGTCATGTCTTTTGGGTTGACTAATGCACCAGCAGTGTTCATGCATCTGATGAACAGAATCTTCGAGGAATTTTTTAATAAATTTATGATTGTATTTATTGATGATATACTGATTTACTCTACCAGTATCAAGGAACATCAAGAACACTTACGAATTGTACTAAATACTCTCAGAACACATAAACTATTTGGTAAATTTAGTAAGTGTGAGTTCTGGTTAGAGAAGGTCAATTTCTTGGGTCATGTAATTTCCAAGAATGGAGTAGAAGTAGACCCCACTAAGGTTGAAGCAGTAATGAATTGGGAGAAACCTAAGACATTAATAGAAATACATAGTTTTCTTAAATTGGCAGGATACTACTATAGATTCATTCAAGGATTTTCCCATATAGCCCTTCCTTTGACTACACTGACTAGAAAAGGGGTACAATTCACTTGGATAGAAGAGTGTGAAAATAGTTTCCAAGAGCTAAAGAACAGGTTAACTACAACACTAGTATTGACTTTGTCATCAAGAAGTGGGGGATATGAAATATACTGTGATGCTTTAGGCAAGGGGTTAGGAGGTGTATTGATGCAAAATGGGAAGGTCATTACTTATGCATCTAGACAATTGAAGAAACTTGAAATAAATTACCCAATACATGACCTAGAATTGGCACCTATAGTTTTTGTATTGAAATTTTGGAGACACTATTTGTATGGAGAAAAATTTAGTGTATTCACAGATCATAAAAGTCTCAAATACATCTTCACTCAGGCTGATTTGAACATGAGACAAAGAAGATGGATAGAATATATCAAAGACTATGATTTCGCCATCCAATACTACCTTGGAAAAGTGAACGTAGTAACTGATGCATTAAGTAGACAACCAAGAGCTGTACTCACAAACATCACCATTAAATCAACTTTTGTAGAAAGGTTCCTTAAAGCCCAAGAAGAAGATATAGCAACTCAAGAATTGTGTAAAAAGACAGGAATTTGTAAGGGTACAGATGGGGGTATACGTTTTCAGGAGAGATTGGTGGTTCCTTTAAATACAGACTTGAGGAAAGAACTGTTACAAGAATCCCATCAATCAAAATTTTTCATGCACCTTGGGGGTACAAAGATGTATTAGGATTTGAAAAGAAACTTTTTCTGGGAAGGCATGAAAAGAGAAATAGGAGAATTTGTGGCTAAATGTCTAAATTGTCAACAAGTAAAAGCTGAACACCAAAGACCAGCTGAAATGTTACAAACACTGGAACTTCTAAAATGGAAATGGGATAACATCACTATGGATTTTGTAGCAGGATTGCCAAGGACCCAGGCAGGTCATGGCATGATTTGGGTAATTGTGGATGGGTTAACAAAGTCAGCACATTTTCTTTTGATTAGACAAAACTAGTTAGTTGATAGTCTAGCTAAGTTATACATTAAAGAAATAGTAAGTCTTCATGGGATTCCACTCTCCATCATCTCTGATAGGGATGGAAGATTTACTTCAAGATGTTAGAAGAGTGTACAACAAGCCTTGGGAACCTTACTTAAATTCAGTATAGTATTTCACCCCCAAACAAACAGTCAATGAAAAAGGACTATTTAGACTTTAAAAGATATGTTGAGAGCATGTGCGTTAGATTGGAAAGGGAATTGGGATGAACATCTTCCATTAGTAGAATTAGCATATAACAACAATTTTCAAGTAAGTATTAGTATGACACCATATGAAGCATTGTATGGACAGCCATGTCGATCGCCAACCTATTGGAGAAAGAAGGATAATAAAGTCAGAACTAGTGGAACACTGTACAGACAAAGTTAGATTAATACAGAAGAGGTTGTTAATAGTATACAGTCAGCAGAAGAGTTACACAGATAAAAGACATAGAAACCTAGAATTTGATGTAGGGGAGCATGTACTTTTGAAAGTAACACCAGTCAAAGTAGTAATGAGGTTTGGAAGAAAAGGAAAACTTAGTCCTAGATTCATCGGTCTATTTGAAATCCTAGAAAGAGTTGGTCCAGTAGCTTACAAATTAGCCTTACCACCCCAACTCTCAGAAATATACAGTGTCTTTCATGTATCTATGCTACAAAAATACTACAAGATGACACACATATACTTCAAAGGATTCCAAAATAGGTAAATCTAGACCTAACCTTCAAAGAAAAGGCGATACAGATCTTGGACCATAAGGAACAGAAGTTAAGGACCAAAACAATTTCCCTAGTCAAAGTCTTATGGCAACATCACTCTGCTAAGGAAGCCACATGAGAAATAAAAGTAGAAATGAGGAAGACACACCCTATTCTATTTGATTAAGTTATTGTATTACAAATTTCAAGGACGAAATTATTGTAAGGGGGGAAGATTGTAATAACCCCAATTTTTGTAAATTGATTAAGAAAATCAATAAAGTTTGAGTTTTCAAAAATTCTAGGCTGAAATAATAGGTTATTAGAAATTCTTTTCTTTTAGAGATTAAACCATGATTTAAAACTTATAAATTATGAATGTACTCGAAAAACCGATCGAAATGACACTAAGTACGTTCAATTCCAAGTTAAAATGAAAAATCCCCAATTTTCTCCATTTTTATGGATAAAAGGGTAAAATAGTATTTTTACCCATAACCAAGATCTAAGACTTTAATATTTAGAATGTACTCAGAAATATGATTCCAACTCCACTAAGCACGCTCAATTCCGAGTTCGGGAAAATAAACTAGATTTTTCTCCATAAAAGGGTAAAATTGTCCTTTCACACCTCCATAGGGCCCACAAATGAATCCAACGGCTAGAAAACATATAATGAGTGGAACTAATAGTGTAGAAGGAGGTGATAGTGGAGGATCAAATGTTAATTAAATATTCAAAAGAATTAAAACATATTTATTATAAGTAATTATGAAATTTTCAAAAATATCTATAAATACACCCAAAATAATCCTCCAAAAATGTTTATAAAAATCATCACGAAATTATCTTGCTTCTTCCCCTGAAAAACCTGATCCAAACTTATTCCCAAAATTCCCAAAAATCTCTCTTTCACTTTCTCTCTCCTCTCTCTAGATTGGAACAAGAGACCTAAATTCAATTAGGCACTCTGTTCAAAATCAAATATCACAAATCCAACCATTCATATTTTCCTAGACTACCTTATCTACAAAACTCCAAACTAAATTTCAAGATTCAACGGTGCAATCAATGGGAAATAACAAAACAAGCGGTTATCGGGCAATCTTATCATCAAGTGGATATTTCTTTTAAATTGGGCTATAAAAACTATGTTTTTCTCCCATTCAGGTAGGTGAAAACTCTTCTCACACTTATTTATTGTTAGTTTATATAATTTTTATTTTTCTAAAATTAAGTTTAGGTTAAAAACTATAAAAATCAAGTAAGGGTGAGAACCCTTCAATTCTATATGATGGAAGGCTTAGAAGTAAATTTTGAGCTGTCCAATCAATCCACAAGGGTCCAAAACCTTTAGGGTAGAATTATAAAGAAATTTTATCAAGTTATGAGCCTTTGATTGAAGAAGAATTGATTGGACAATCCAAAACAGACTGTCCGATCTTCTTTACAAGATCGGGCTCCCAGGACAGTGCACGGAAATGCGCCCTACGGGAGCGTCTCCACGCATGCGCTTTTGTGTGTGACACTGTCCTGACGGAATGATAGCATTATAGCATACGTCCTGGGGAGCACATTACCATGTGCGTCTTGGTGACGGGAGCCGGCGACCGATCCACCTGACTTAATCAGGACCATTCGTTCCGCTAGGCTTAGATCAAATCAGGACCCTCGGAACAACTGTGAACTTCAAAGTTCAATTACAGAGTTATTTGAACTCCAAATTAAAATCAGAAAGAAGCTATGGAAATCTTTTAATGTTTGTTTTTAGGAATTAAGCTGCCTCATCACAAGTTCACTCAAAAAAATCTAATCTAAGAAAGTAAGAAAATCCTAATTAAATTGATGAAGCTTTGGCCCATAGGATCATTGCCACTTCTTTTGCCAAATTCCCTTCCCACAAAACATAGAAAGGTGGATCAATTTGTGTGGAATTAGCAAAATATGAAAGAATGATGCAAAAACCCTAATTTAATGCTACCTAAGACTACAACTAGAGATAAACAATCTAAATAAAGAACCAATCACAAATCCATTGCAACTCCCCAACAACAGTGCCAAAAACTTGTGTAGCTTTAAAATTACTCACAAGAACACAAATCAATATAGTAATTTGCACGCGAGAGAGGTTGATCCCACAAGGAATCTTGAAGAATTTTCAATTGATTGGATCTTATTTAAGTTGCTTATCATAGCCAAAGAAAAAGGGTTTGATTGAACTAGGAATTTAAAATACATGGAATTGGAAACATGCATCAAATTAGAAACTATAACTAAAGAAAACTTTCTAAGAATATAGATGTTCAATGGACCTAGAAATTTTCCTAAATAACATGCATTCAATAAAAGAAACTAATGCAAAACTAGAATGAATGAATCTCAAAAACTTAAACTAAGGAAACTCACTAAAAAGGAAACTTTCTTAAAATAACACTTTCTTATTCCTAAAACTTTCTAAAAATAGAATTTTCCAAAACCAAATTTATGAAACTTTCTAAAACTAAACTAAGATGCAAAAAACTAACTAAGAATAAACAAGCAAACAACCAAATCTTAAAAGAGAATTCACCCAATCACCATCTGCATGAACCTAGGAGTTGTACACATGGTTCATGGTTCATGGGTTGGAAAATGGATAAAATTCTTGAATCAAAAGCTTACCAACATGCAATATAATCAAGGTACTAACTAAAAAATCTAAAAATCTAAATGGTTTCCAAAGGAATTGAGCAAATAAGATGTATAGATTGCTGGCAATTAAACATGAACGTATAATGGAAAATTTCTAGAATTTAGGTGCTAAAGAAACTCAATTCTAGCAATGCATGGAAATCAACTTAACAAGAACTTTTTATACAAGATAGCATTCAATAGCTAGATCACTTTACTACCAGAATCAAGTAGCAACAATGATCTTCAAACAACTATTTTGATTGAATGGTAAAATATATCAAATAATGGTATGCATGAACATGTGTACAAAATCAGGAAATTGTGCACTTTTTCAATGCTTGTAACTTGATTCAAATAAAATATTAAGTGCACTCCAACAACCTTAAACTAAAATAACATTCAAGTGAAACCCAACAATGAATCAAGAGAAGAGAGAGTTGAAGGATGGGAATGAATCAATGAAAATGATGTCCCAAACTAATATTAAATCTAAAAAAAAAAAAAAAAAAGACTAAAACATGAAGGAGAAACAAGAGATTCAAGCTACTTTTTGTCTTGGATATCACTACTAGAGAATAAGTAACTTGGATTTGAAAGATTGAGCAAGAAAAACTAAAGAGGTGGAAGCAAAGATTCAAGCGAAAAGCAAACTAGCACTATATGTGTGGAATTAAAGAAGCAAAACAAGAACAACTCAACAATGAAAGTAAGGAATGAAAGTGAGAAACTAACCTAGAATTGACATGCAAAAGCAAAGGAAAAATACTTGAAGGATGCAAAGAAGAGCAACCAAAGTCCAACACTCTAAAGATCTCCAATGTAGTGTTCCTCATTCAAGGATTTTAAGCAAACCCTCTACTTGGATTTCACATGGAAACACTTGGTGATTATATAGACTTTTTGGTTCCCACTTTGATGGGAAGCTATCCTAGGAATGAAAACTACACTTAAATCTAGGGCATCAAGGTAAGAAAGTTAGGTGGAGATAGAAATTTAGAAAGTGAGATGGATGAGGTGGCATGGTGTAATTAGAAAGGGGAGAAGGTACCACTTTTATTAGGTAAATGGCATGGAGCTCCACCCCTTCTAATTGTGTGGTGTTTAATGGTTAGGAAACAGATATAAAAGGGAAAATAAAAAGTTAGCAAAGATGGGGAATTAGTTAGGATTTTGAGGTGGTTGAGTATGAGTAGAATTAGAAGTTAGTAACTAGGATTTCCAACTAATTAAGACAACTAAGTAAGGTGGGAGGTGCCACTTGTTATGGAGGTTCCTCCTTCCTTAAGTAAAAATAGTGGAATACCTAGGTTGGTTGATGAAAAAGGATGGGAAATGAATTGAGAATGTGGGACTTATCTCTTGATTTGTCCACCTATGCATGTTCATCTTGCCAAGTACAAATTTTCCTCAAATCATTCTAATTATCACATGGAAATCATTTTTTCATGGATAATTCCTTGAAATATTGCTCCAATCATGTGACTCCAAGTGGCATGGTTCTATGTAGCTTCTGGCTTACTTTGATGGCTCATTCCTTGGTGGTTTGAGTGGCTTAAATTCTTGGCTTCATGGCTTGAATAGCTTCTTTACCTTGACATCCTTTTACATGGCTTAAATGCCTAAGGTGGCTTACATGGCTTCAATGCGAAGGAAATGCATGGTTTGTACATGGCCCATTTTAGTCACCTTTAACTTTTTCCAATTGATTACTAACCCTAAGATAATTTTTAAGACTGCTACAACCCAATAGGACATGATTTTTTTTTTATGGACCTTTCAGGGGATCTACCCTACCAAGGTAGAGGCATGCTACCTCCTACACCCCCAGTAAACTAACCACATAGCTTAACCTATGAAAAACTATGAGAAGCACAATATAGGCCATTGGATCATCCTCCCACTTACTAAAAAATTGGAAAAGCCCTAATCATATCCTAGAAAATTATGACAGTTCAAATACTTACTCTAGATTAGCCTCTTAACTTGCAAAATATCTAACTTTGGACTTATTGGGTTAGAAATGCAAGTGTTATGAATTTTGGCAAAAACTTAGACTTTTATACTCTAATTTATAACACATGGACCACTAATTGGGTACTTTTTATACAAGATTGAACACTTATTAATCTTGTATAGAAAGCAGCACAAGGATAAAACTACATGCTCAACTTGTTGACAATCAAGTAGAAAGTTGAAGAATAATTCAACTAAGCAGGTGGAAGACATGCCTACAAAGATCCTATGGTTTTTCTCCCCCATTCCAAAGTTCCAAAGAATGAGTCAGTGAACTCTACTTGTTTCGGAGAGTAGAAGTAGAGGAAAGAGTGAGTGAAGTATATGTAACAAGCCAGTAAAGGTATAATCAAAGTTCCTCTATATGGAGTAGAGAGAGACAATCATTTTTTATTCCAACTGAGAAGACAAAAGGAAGGATCAAGAATGTCATATATCTAAGGAGCTAGATCAATTCCTAATGAACAAGTAAGAATTGTTGAGGATATTATGAAAATGGCAAAGAAATTAGCATGGAATATCGAGGAGAGGGTGGCTAATAACTATTTACACCATCCAACAAATAACCTAGGTGGAAGGTCATAGACTTCTTCTAACCCAATTTTGGAAAAGATCGAGAAACTTATAAGTTGCAATATCCACAAATGAGATTAACCCTAATGATTCTATAAGCAATAGGTATAGTTGCTAGTTTGTTATAATAGTTTGTTACAAGATCCCCACTATTGTTATGTATAAAGAGGAAGTTCACAATGCTAATTATATTGATATTAGGTCTCAAGCAACTAGGAAATGACATCGTTGTATACTTGGCTCTATTGATTAACGATCTTAAGACAATACAGGATGTAAGTATTGAAGCTTATTATGCTTACAAGAAGGACTTGTTCACCCCAAGGTGTACTATTGTGGACAATAAATGACTTTCCTTCATACAGTTATTGGGCGTGATTCACTATGAAGGGATACAATGTGTGTCCTAGCTATAGACTAAATGTGTGTGATATGGCTTAAATATGGTAGGAATATGGAATTTCCTGACCACAAGAAATGGTTGCATAGAAATCATCCATACTATTTTAAAAGGGAAATTTAATTATAATGTAAAGATGAGAACATCTCCAAAGAAGTTTACTGACAACAAGCACAAGAAAAGCCTTAAAACCTTGATTTCTCATGGATGAAGAAGAAAGCAACTAAACATGCAAGTGGCAACAACTCTACAAGTTTTTAGAAGAAAAAGTTAATATTCTTTAAACCTGAATACTGGAAATCCATACATGTGTGGCATTGTAGCATGTCATGCACATTAAGAAGAATGTTTGGAAGGGCTTAACTAATACCTTGCTTGACATACTATGAAAAATAAAGGATGGACTTGTAGCTTGAATGAATCTTATAAAGATGGGTTTGAAGAAAAGGTTGCTTCCATAGGTTAGAGAAAATTGAGAAACATAATTGCCTTAAGCATATATACACTCAATAGGGAGGAGGGAAGAATAGTGTGTAAAACCATGTTGGAGCTCAGAGTTCTAGATGGCTATTCTTCAAACTTTAGAAAAATTGTCTCCATGGAAGAGCTGAAATTATTAGGAATAAAGTTGCATGATTGTCATGCCCTAATACAATAACTCCTGCCTATAGTAATATGTTCAGTCTTGTAGGATAAAATTAGAGGATCAATTACAAATTTATGCTACTCTTTTAATGCTTTGTGCAAGAAGGTGATGGATGTTTCAATATTACAAGAAATCCAAGACTATCTAATGATAACCTTATATAAGCTTAAGACAATCTTCCTAGCTTGTTTGATATCACACTTAATAGTGCACCTCATTGTCTCTCTCTCTCTCTCTCTCTCTCTCTCTCTCTCTCTCTCTCTCTCTCTCTCTCTCTCTCTCTCTCTCTCTCTCTCTCTCTCTCTCTCTCTCTCTCTCTCTCTCTCTCTCTCTCTCTCTCTCTCTCATGTTTCTTTCACATTGTCCTCTATTTTATGTGTAAAGGGCAATACTTTGCTTTACCCCTCTTCCTTATATTGAGCACATGGAGCTCCTATAAGCAAGGTATCCAAAAGATGAAAAAAATGGAAGTGGCTACAACATGAGCATTGTCGCACCTTCACTACTTGGCTTTCATTAGAAAGTAAAATGAATTAATGTTTTGTTAACTTATTCTTCATATGCATACTAATCTATTATCTTATAACAATCATTCCACTTAATTTACATTGGTTCAATATAAGTGAGATGTTCCAGGGCATAGTATATTTGAATCCTTGGGTTGGATGGCTATGGATCCTCAATCAAATGTGATAAAGTATGTTAGATGTGCCAACAATGGTTATTTCTTTTATATAAAAGACCATGATAACTTAAGAGTGCAATAGAATAGCAAGGTCAGCTTTGTTGCCAATGCCACTTTCTTTTTTAGTTCAAAGGACAAATTGTCACGAATGATACATATTATATGGTATACGAGAGATATGGGCACTTGATTATACTTATAGAATGGTGGTTGTGTTTAAGCGTGATTGGGTGGAGCATAACAAAGGTAGCATAAAAAATAATGCCCTTGGATTGACATTAGTTGACCTAAGTAAGATCGGTTATAAAAATGATCAATTTACTTTGGCATCTCAAGTGAAATAGCATTTTATGTACAAAATGGATGTGATACAAAACATGGTCAACTATTTTATTAGCCTCTATGAGGGACTTTTATGATGAAGACTACCTGGGCAATGCTACAATAGATTACCCTTATATTACTAAAACAATGTCATCAATTGATGCAATTGATGAGAATGAGATGGATTATGTGCATGCTACTTATGAGGAGAATGCTTGGGTTGAAAACAATTTATGTTGAGTGGGCAAATTAAAATGTAACATTTGATGTATGTAAAAATAAAGGATGGTTAGGATTTATTTGTTCTTGTGTTACTTATATATATATATATATATATATATTTGCATATATGTAGTTTTGATGTAGGTACATCAAGATCAGCCCAAGCGAAGAAGTCATTGGAGAGGGTTAAAATTTTTGTAAATTTTATGTTATAACTTAATAGATAGTTACAAAAAATCATCTTAAATAAGTGAAAAAATATGATATTTGAAAATTAACTTAGCAAAAAGGATTTTAAAATCTAAATATAAATACCTCTCTCTCTCTCTCTCTCTCTCTCTCTCTCTCTCTCTCTCTATGGTGCTAGGATTTTGCTGGTTAAATATGACCAATGCAAATGCATTTCTCTCTCTTCCTTCTCTTTCACTGGCAACTGTGAAGATCAATGCCCTCCTCTTTCTCTCTTACCATGCACAACCTACCAGACAATTTTTCTCAATTTTCCATCAAAATCTAGATGGATAGCAACTATAATCCCCTTATCCAATATTGACCAACCAAAGCCCCAAGACCCAACTCCTCTTTGGCAATCAAAAATGAGCCAACTAGGGTTTTTGGCTAAAATTCCATTTGGGCTTCAAAAAAATTGAGGAAAACAGGTTAGAACCCTAAAGGCCCCTTATGTATCCTCCCCTTTCTTATTAATTTCATGTTTGTGATATTTGTTTCAGGTTGAAAGAACCAAATCCATCAAATAAATTGTGTATTATCTCAAATTTTGTAATCATTTTATATATGAATAAAATGAAATTATATTGCAAAATTTTGAGTGGAGTTTAGGAGCCCATTTAACTTAAAAGCCCAAGTCATATAACTTAGTAGAGACTATTATATACATTGAGTGGTCTTAAGAGATGGCCCACCAAGCCTTGGATGGGTCCACATGGGACGTCCTTGATCCCTAGAGTATTGAGTGGATGGTCGTGATGAAGCATGGACTTCACATGAATAGTAGGTGAGATATGGATGATCAAACAAGATGAGATCTTGTATGATCAAAAACAATAAGGAAAAAGAAACATCAATGAAAATTAGATTGTTATGTATGATATAGATAGTATTTGTATAGATGATATTAAACCCATTGACATATGATATTCAAGGAAGAAAGATTCAGATCATCCTACATAAGGATGATCAAAAGAGCATGTAGTATGTACCGTTGATTAGAAAAATGACATTATACATATAATTTGACAGATATATGTTGATCGAGACTATGGCAGATTTCAAGGAGTAAGAATACTTTATTGAGGTAGGTGGATTATTAAGAATGCCTTTGCCTGAAGATACATGTCTAATACATGATCTTATGTTTTGAAGTATTGACATGTATGATACCAATATATTGAGGTAAATACCTCAAATTGAAATATGATCCAACCAAATGATGAGGAAAATAAGTATTAAATGGTTAAGTTGAGAATTGAGAATAACCCTAAGTGAATAGGAAAGTAGAAAATATTCCAGCCCTAGATAAACAGACAGATAGTCTGATACGTATAAGCATTATTTTACATACAAGCTTGGAGGCTTGTGGTTTTGTTTTAAACAGGCATAGGCCTGGGGATGCTATGCTAGGAGAGTTAAGAGGGTTTAGCCACCCACTCTCTGAAACTTGATGATATTGAATACCAAGCCTAAGAAAGGCTAAAAGTCGAGTGGGGCAATTATGGAAAGGCCACCACTGTGACAGCCATGGTCCTCCCATATGGACATGGATATTGTAATTTCCACTGAAAATGGTATAAGTGAATTATTGAACAGTTATCCAGGCGCGTTGTACGGATCAGAATGCAAGCATAGTAGTCCTTAATTATTTTGCATTATGATGCATATGAAATTGGCATAGTGAAATGCCTTAAGGGATGGCATGATGAAATGCTAGGTAATTATATATTACCAATATTTTTCCCAAGAAGGGAAAATCCTAGTATAGTAACTGGCTGAAGTACAAATATCCTATAATGAAAGGAGTTGATCAGTTTTGTATGGAAATGATTATTGATTATTTTTACAATTTTAACGGATTTGTTCTTATATACTATGTATGTATAAAGGTGAACACAAATGACAAGAAAATGAGATGTTCATATCAATAATAGTGGTCTATGAATGTGTTTATGATAGAATGAATTATGGGACAAGTGAATATTGAGATTTTACTGTCAATAACTTACAGTCTTATCCCCTACCAAGCATAGCTTGCTAAGATATTGTAAATGTTCGAATGTTTACAATATCTCAGATACAGAGAAGGAGACTTAGGAGCTCAAGACTTGAAGAACTATTGAATAAGTAATAAGGGTATATCCCTTGAAACATTATATTGAGCGCATATATTGTATTTAGAACTTTGTAATTTGAATTGTGTATTTGGACAAGTATTGTAAGGATACAATGGGTTGTGTACTGTGAACCACTGGATGGATCCTGAAAGTTTAATAACATCATATTCCTTCAATGGAATTTTATTTTGTACACAAATTGTACTTATGTTATGTATGAAGTGGTGACTTGGGTTTTCAAAACAGGTTTTAAAATAAAAGAATTTCCGCTGCTTTGTTTTGTGAAATTTTTTTACTAAGGGGACGCCCTTGCCTTTGAAAAATATATATTATAAAATGTGTTTCAAAAACCTGGGTCATCACAGTTTAGGCATGGATTTCATAACCTAATTGAAGAGCTAAGATAACTTAATAAATCACATCATTTTTGCCTAGATGAGTGGCTAAGATGAGATAGAAAATGGTATAATCATCTTGCTTAAATGAGTGATTAAGATATTTATGAAAAAGACAACCAAGAACTTACCATAAATGGATCTCCAATTAGATGGCCAAGATCAAAGGTAAAAATGTAACTCTACTAGGAGAGATTAAGGGCTACTATGTAATCCTAGCACACTAACTTGATCAATGATTTAATCATGATGGGATTAGAAACTACAAGATTGAATTATTGATGGAAATATTAAGTGGCTAAAAATGTCAACTACATGCTAATATAAGAACCATGGTGACATTGTCTTTGGCATGGAAATAGCATGGGAATCACTAGCCAAATCTCACTAAAATCCCTTGACTTGCCAAGGATTAACTAGAGCCAGAATGAGATTTAGAAATAAAACCAACTTGACTTTAAAGGAAAAGGACACCCCATTTTTAGGCATCAATTCCCTTGGAATGAGTTGCTACATTTGGGCATGGAATCAAGGGAGTTTGGCAACATAACCTAGAAGGGATTTACCTTATACATTCCCTACTAAGATTTCATCATTTTGATGCCTAAAGGTTGGCATTTCTTTCATGTGTTTATAATTGTAAGTGTACATGGTTTTCTACTAAATTTGTACCTAAGAATGGTGTAATGTTGTGCATCTACTTCCATTCCAAGGGTTGGCACAAGGGTATGTGCCCAATTTCTTCTTATTGAATGACATGAAATCGAGATTTTTCTTATTGTTGAGAGTTAACCAAACCATTAGAAATGTTTTCCGATATGATTAGTTGTTATCCTATGTGTATGTAATACCAATGAATATGTAAATCCCTCATAATATATATATATATATATATAATATTCATTTATTTATTTTACCTTACATTTATATCTTAACCTTAGGAATGGTTGAGTGCAAAGATTCATCATAACTCTTAGCAAGACATAGTTAAGAGGACATTAAACTTGTAAAAGAGTGAATGAGTCACTTAAAAGTTTAGGTAGAACAAAAGACTAAGAAGCTCTAGGTAGTTAATGATAAACCTTATGTAATTGGGGTGTTAGATTGATGGAGTAAGGGGTTAATTAAAGATAGTAGAAAATATGAGCATTTGGGTTGCTTAAGCTTGCATATGTTCCTTAAACTTAAATGGAAATGTTAATAACAATCAAATCTAAGTGAAAATGAGAATAAAGACTTAAAATTAAGTAGGTCATAGTAGAAAACAAACTTAGGTGGGATAAGAGAAGGAGAAAAACCTTAATTAAGCTCAACACCTCATTCAAATAGGCATTTCACATTAGGGCTGGAAGTAGAAAGGGGAGAAAAATGTGAGTGGGCTGGAACAAGAGAGAAAAAAAACAAATTTAGATTGCAGCCTTGGAGGACAGATAGAAAGAAGATCAACCCATGTTGGAAGAATGATGGTTGAAGGAGGTTTTGATGAGTGAAGGTAGCAACAACAAAGAAGAGAAGAAAAGTTTCAATTTCAATGGCAGCTGGTCGTATGGAATCATAACTGCTGAAATAGTAGGCAATAGGTTGGGGAAAAACCAGTAGTTGCCTCCAAAAATCGTAGTGATTGGAGTGCCCTAGGTGGTGGCAAGTGGATGCAAGGATTTGGGGGTAAGGGAGAACAAAAACTTGAAGTACTGAAGCTCAAATTAGGAGTAAGATAGCAGTCACTACTGGTTTACTGCTCAACCAGCAAGGAGCACGAATTCTACTTCAAAAACCCATTTTGATTTGGGTTAGTAAGGAAGTTAAGCAAGAGTGTGTGAGCATAAAAAAGTTGTGGTTTTAAGTTGGAATGAGGTTAATGCTTTACCTAGCTTGGATGGTGAACGCATGTTAGAAAGAAAAATCTGTAGAAATTTCTATTTCTAACCTACACCTATGACTGATTTGATTTTCATGTTCTAAGGTTTTATACTTGGATTTAGCACGAAATATGATATGGGTTATCTATATTTTCACACTAATTATTGATGTTTAAAAGATCATGAATGTTAAAGATGTATGCATGGAGTTAGGTTTAGGTGTTTGTTCAAACTTTTACTTGTAAGTCATGGAAAAACTGCACTTAGTAGGGATTTTGCTTAAGATAGAGTTAGACCTTCTCATGGGAATCTTTTAATTACATATTACAATCATGTTGTTGAAATATGATGAGCCTTAGGATAGTTGTTATGGGATTTAACTCAAGGAACATGCATTAAGTTCTAGCAGAACACTATTCACACAGGAACACTGTTCACGCCTAGAACACTGTTCACGCAAACTGTAGGAAAATCAGTAGTTATATGCATTAAAACTTGGTTTTTATTCAAATTCCTTTTAAGTTCACTTCAATATATATGTAATAAATAGATTCCTGAAGTTTTCGAGTCATTCTTTCAATTACATGTTATGAATGTTATAAGCATAGCTTTGTTGCAATGAGTAAAACATTCTTATGCCGAGAGTATGGTGCATATGCATTTCTAGCTTCTTTTACATTAATAATCATGTTTGAATTATGATGGTGTGAGCTAAGATGTGATGTCTATGATAGTGAAAAAGCTAAGAAGTGAATTTGGAAAGAGTCTGGAGGGGTTTGGTATACATATTAAGCAAGAGAATGAGACATCTTACATCTGCCCTGTTTGGACCGGAATGAGATGTCCTATCCTTCTTGCAATAAGTTTGGGTTTTGACTAGGTAAAGCTTAGAGAGTTGAATGGAAATGTTCCTAACACATTGGCCTTGGATATTAATTGAATGTGGAGGTGATTTTCACGTTTAATTAGGGTGTATGATGGGGTATTTCATGCCAAAATTCTGACGCAAATTTCTGCAGAAATTGATGTCCAAAGATGGCATGGAATGTCTGGCCTTTCACTCTCTTTTGTGCTTGAACGTTGGGGGAACTTAGAGTGGGGTAAGCATGGATGTTTGGGGATAAGTTTTGTCTTGATCCTCAATGGGCTAAGTGATAAAAACAGAAATGAATGCATGTAGACGCCAGCAGATTTCTGCACACTTTCTAACATGGAAAACCAAATCTTCATGTAAAAACCAACACATGCTTAATAAACTTAACAAGATTGTCGAAGGGTAGTAATTTCCTACATAAAGCTAAGTGTTTCATTCATAATTATTTGAAATCAAATGAGCATGGATATACATGTGCTATGTAGTGTTTAGAATCATGCAAGTAAATGTTGATTTACTTATATCTTGAGAAATGAATGTATGTCTTAGCATCAATGATTATTGAAATGTGCAAAAACTCATTTGAAATTGTGATGATGTTTGTATGAAAGACATAAACAATGTTTCTTTTACAAGGCATGTTAAACTTCGAAATTATGGGAGATTTATTGTTTTCATGAGATGGCATTTAAACTTAAAACCCTTCTGTGAATCAAGTTGTACTTGAGATGGAAGATGATTTGTTGTTTTGATTTAGATGATTTTAAGGCAGGCACTCGCAAAGTAGTTGTAAGACCTAGGAGGTTCTGATTGAGATGATTTTAAGGCAAGCACTCCCAGAGTAGCTGTAAGGCCAAAGAGGTTTTATTTTGACATTAGGGAAAACCACTCGACTGTGGCTCGAGTAGGTAGACCCTGAGGCGTGTGCTCATTGACCAGCTGTAAGGCCCGATGATGGTCTAGGAGTGTTGGGCCATGGTCCAGGAGCATTGGACCTTGTTAAGGAGCGTTGGACATGATGTGTGTTTGATGTTCAGGAGTGTTGGACCTATCCAGGAGTGTTGGGCAGTATGTGATGTGATGTGATGTGATGGAAGGGAGGTCTCTATTGGTAAGATAGGTGTGCCAGTGTCCCTGCGATAAGACTAAAAGAGTCGCCCTGTGCACAAGCACAAGTATTGTATGGTTTTACGAGTATGTTTGTAAAATTATTACTTAATTTTCTTACTTGAGCATCATTATCGCATTCTTATTTCAAGTGCTTACCCGACCGAGGTTTCCATGATGAATCATGTCATGTTTAGCTCTTGTATGTTTTCATGTATCATTATTATTATGTTATAATTGGGATCAACATTTAACTTGAATCATAATTGTGGTAATATTTCCTTGGGTTAAATTCAAACATGATAAATTGATGCACCCTCATGTTAGTCAGGTAATGACATAGCATACCTTAGCACTGCTAAGTTATTTGATTATTTAAATATTCTATATTACCGGAAGCTTTGAAATTAACAGCATTGGTAGCTTTGCCTTTATTCCAAGGTGAGTGATATGTGCTCACCCCCCTACAAACAATCCTGGTGAACCATCGAAGAGGCATGAGACAAGAAAGGAAGTGACTTAGAGGATGAATAGTCCTCCCTACCTTTTGACGTACATAGGCAACTGAGTATTTACTCAAACAAAGAGTTAAATTTTGTAATAGATTGCATGTAATTACTCTCTTTGCAAGTTTAATGTTGATACTATTAGCTTGTAATTTTTCAAAATCATTGTGGAAGATTGTGTTTACATGGTAATTTAAGTTGTGGCTAGTGGCTCCTGTGGCAAAGCAAAAGTTTGATTTAGCGCGTTTTCTTTATTTTACTCTATGTATGAAGATTTCGCTATGACATTCCAGATTGTAGATGGGTGTTTCTAAATAGATATATATTTATTACTCTTCTAAAATTCTTTTTGTAAAGAAAAGAGAAATTTCTAAATATCGATTTTATAAAACCGGGATGTGACAACGTATCATGTGAATTCATGTGTCATTGACCTTTCATCCATAACATCCAAGTGGAATCAAATATGCAATTTAACATGAAATAAAAATCATCCATTGGAGCCTTTAGAATTTGAACTAGTAAGTAATGTTGGATGATTAGATGGCATCTTAATATTAGTTGTGCACCTGATTTCATCTCCATGAATGATAGGAGATGGTGTCTAAGATCATTTCAAAAAAAAAAAATTTGATTTTAGACCATGGATCATGCTTGTAATGAATGATAATTACTTGAAAGTAACTTGAAATCTCATGATGTATTTTAAACCACAAAATCATGTTTGAAGACTTTTAAAAGAGTTGATGTTTTGGGATAAATAGGTTTATTTTTTGTAAATTGATTTTTGTTAAAAATTTTAAGTGTTTTAAATCTCAAATATTACAAGTATTGGACTTTTTGGAACACTAAACTTGTTTTTTTTTTTTTTAAGGATGATTTTCCTATGTTTTCAAAAAATACATGGAAACCAAGATTTAATAGCATGAGTTATAAAATTAAAATGGTGCATGAAATTATGATTTTGATGGCCAAGATGCATGCCTAAAATTATGATTTTTAACAAATTAAATGTACTTGGAAAATATGGTTTTTGGAATCTCTAAAAGAGAGGCTTTACTAGCATGCTTTTGGGAAGTTGTGATATGCCAATTAATATGGTAAGATTTCAGTTCTTGAAAAGGAATTGATTCCAAATCATATACTTGACGAGATTTTGAGACATGAGATATTGGGTATAATGATGCCATGAACATATGTTTTAAACAAGCTGAAGTGTTTGGTAGGAACTATACTAAGAGATAGTATAGGTTTGGCCTCCCAACCTTCAACTACTAAAGGTGATAAGATATTCACACCTAAAGTGGCATTTATTTTTCTCGACTAGTGTGGTAGGAACAACCACTAGTGGTTATCATGGAACCCTTTGGACACATATCTGTGTAGCTCTGTGAGGACATGGAGGGAGTCCCTCTAGGATACCAAAGGGCACACAATTTAGTGAGCTGGTTGTGAGCATATGAGTCCCATAAGATTTCTATTTTTGGGCTCCTTGTGGAGCTGGATTTATGGTTCTAAGATAGAGCCTAAGATGGTCTCTAGATTAGTACTCATGATCAATTGGTAGACATAGTTGCTAAGATGCCAACTGCTCCAATTTTTATTTTTTTTGGCTGGAGTGTCGATGTGATGGTTTTACCGATTGACTTTAAGTATTTGATAATCTTAATTTACTTGACTTATCAAAATGCGTATGCTAGGATGCTATTGTTTTCAATTTGTGGTCTGGGTTTATCTACTGGGTATGGTGTATACTTGGCCTATTGCAGATTGTCATGGAAATTCTATGAGTGATGAGTAAAGGGCATCATTTATATCTTGAAAAATAGAGTGAGGAGTTGCCTTGTTTAAAATTTACTTATATTGACTATTCATGTGATAAGGCACAAGGTGCCAAACTTTATTGTAATGAATGATTACATATGTTATGTGGTTTGTGACTTATTCATCTTGAGCACTCATATTATATTGAACATGTGATAGAACTCAAATGGATTAGATGTGGGTTCATTTTTTTAAAAGGATAAAGTATTTTAAAAGAAAAGCACTTGAGGTTTTTAGAAAATAGTTTTTCAAGGAAAAATATTTCTAATATTTTTTATTTCCAAATGAGATTTAAAAAGAGGATTGATCTCGCATTTGAAAAATAGAATTTTGAGAAAATTGTGATTTAAAAACCCAAGTCACCAAACAACTACACACTAAGCATGTGTGTACTATTGCAACCTATCAAGAGAATGCCCACTTATCATTTCTAATACAAACTGACGATATTTATACTACTAAAGAGGCCATTGGATATCATGTTGCATGGCTAGAATGATATGTCATTCCCTAAAATTAAGGGTGTATATGTTGTCATACTAGCATCTTCAACAACATTTTTTAGAGACCTAAATTTAAGTATTGATTATATGGATCAGATGTTAATCAAAAGTAGTAGCATGTGCCATCAAGGCCGACATCCTCCTCACCAACACCCACTTTCCTAGCGATCATATCAGTACTAGTATGTATTTTTCTTTTCATGATAATTAACAAAAAAAATTATATTAATTAATAATTTCTACAACTTTACACTAAGAGTCTAAGGATAAGCTGAAAGTTCCATCTAACACACCTCTAACCCTAAAGACCCTCTACAAACTCATTAATAAAGATAAGGTAATCAACCATGTACACATAGAGCCAACAGTGCATGGTGATGACACATTTGAAATAGCACTAATGAGAGAGGACCTCATAAGGGTTTGTAAGTGGGATAAACTCAAATACGTGCATGTTGTCTCCTATACCGGGTATGCAAATATCTACTTCATTAAAATTCCTTGACATTAAATGTTAATCAATAATCATAAGTAATAATTATTTCTTTTTGTAAGTACTTGTATGATAAAATATAAAGATTAGAGGTCAAGGGAATTTACAAATTCCTTAAACCTACTAACATTTGTGGAGAAAGGGTGAAATAGCCCATGGAGAGGTAAGTCAATGAAATTCTAGCAAGGTTCTTCCACCGCTCAAAGGGACAAGCCTTAATGATTCTCTACAATAACCTATAAATTTGAACTAGTTATCCTTCCAAATTATGTTATACACACACACACACACATATATATATATATATATTTTTAAAGATTGTAAAATTTAATTGTAACTCATGTGATTGTTTATTGTAATTCATATGAGTATGTATGTAAGTCTCACTGGAAGCTACTAATTCTCAATTTGCATATTGGGCATTCAATATTCTTTTATTCTTCTAGAACACATATTCATGCCCTCCAAATGAAAATCATGAATAATTTTTTAATATTTTTATGTATTACAATAGTTTAATAATTGATAATTGTAATAATCCAAATTTTGTACCTCACTTTCTTATTAATGAAATTTCAAAAATTCATCTTAAGGATTGAAAACCTAATTTGTGGAAACAAGGTAATCTATTAACAAGACCTCTATCAATGGATTCATCATGAAGAGAGGAACCCAAACAACTATAAGCATGCAAAAATCCAATAGTTCGGATTGAAGCTAAGTAGAAGAATAGATTTTTATTTTATAAGGGCACCCCTTTCTAATTATACAGAGATGGCATGTAAAGTAAATGGGACTCACTCAACCAACATAAGGTGATGTTGCACCCTGTAAATATCCAAGATCAATGTATTTTTCTAAGACAAATAACCTTCCATAGGTGACTGGGTGTAGGATAGAAAGGTGGAAGATATTTAGGAAGGAGATAGGAAAGAGAATAAGTAAAGATAAGGGAGGAATCTGGGATAGAAGGTAAGAGTTTTACTTAGAAACAACAAAAGAGACATCTCGTGTGTGAAATACTATGGGAAGGACGTGGAAAGAAAGGGAGAAAGAGAGAGAGGGAAAAACAAGGAGAAATCACAACCATCCAATCGAAACCAAGAAGGCCATTCAATGGTTTAGATTGATATCAAGGATGCAAGGAAAAGCTACCAAAGAGATCATGCTTTTCGAGTCGAAAGGTAGCGAAATTTAAACCACTAAGTTCTCAAAGGAATTTCAAACTTAGCATCGATTTTCCTATAGATTTATGAATAAGACTATAGGGAGATATAATGCATGGCTAAGATTGCTTATGTTGTAATTGATTAAGGAATGATGCAAATGAATAAGATAGATTTAAACAAGATAATTTAAGATCTAGAATTTGATGTGAAAGATGAGAATCTTACGATGATCAAGGAATGAGCATCCCATCCAAGGGAGGAGACGCCCCAATCCTTGCACACTTAAGATGTAAGGGTGAATCACGCCCCATCTCTTGCACCTTTTAAGGGCTAAGATGAGATGATGATCATGCCTTGATGAGGAAGATTTTTAGCCATTAAGATGTAATATTGTGATCTAGAATTCATCAAAGGAGAGTGTGTCTCATCCACAAGAGGAGAATGCCCTACCATTGGTGATCATCCCAGGGTATTTATGTTGCATATTATGTTTAATAATACTTTAGTTTTAAGTATATGTCTAAGTTTAGAAAGATTTAGATTTTGTAATATTTTTTTAGCATTAAGAGAATGCAAATTTCATATATATTGTGTTCTCTTGTTAAACATGAGTTTTTGCAAAGTATCATAACCTAGTAAGACAGTAAGATTTTATTTTTAGTAAGTTGCATATATTTAGAAAGTGTTTTGTTTCTATCTTTATATACTTGATAAATGATGCATGATTTTATATATTTGCTCTATAGGTAAGCATGATGAATTAGCAAGTAAAATACTTTATAATAATGAATTTTAGAAAGTTTTGAGAAAAAATAGTACTTGCTAATTATAGAAATAAAAAGTTCAAAAAAATGGAACTATATGCCATATGCATGATTTTAATTGGCTAATAGAACCCTAGTGGGCCTATTCTAAAGGGTAGTGACAAGTTGGCCTCCTAGCCCCTAACCACTTTTGAGTGGAAGTGGTATCTAATGCCTGACAATGGCATCTTCTCGTTTGGTGGGAGCAGCCACTATAGGTGAACCAGTAGCCTGTTGAGACTGGCCATACCCTCCATGAGAATATGGTTGAAGTCATCCCAAGATATCAGCGGCATACACAATGGTTCTAGTCATGAGCATAGTATTCCCATGAGATTTTATGGGTTTTGATGAGTTCCTAGTGGTCCTAAATGAGGAACCCTAGGATGGTCAATAAATGAGTACTCTTAACCATTGTATTAGATTGGTATAGTATAGATGCTCAGATTTTATTACTTTACCCTATGATATGATTTTGATGGTTTATCATGATACAGATTCAAATTGATATTATATCTTGTGGATTGATGAGAATGCTTGATAGATGCACTACATGAATGACTAAGATAAGGTTGTGGATTTTTATTATAGCATTGACACTACATGAAATACTAAGGTAAGTCATAAGTGTGTTGTATGATGATGTATTCAAGTTTTGTGGTCTTAAGTTTTCCTACCGAGTAATAATTTAACTGTAACATCCTAAAAAAATTTTAAATGTCAATTTGAGTGAATCTAGGAAAATAATAAATCTGGGATGAAAAGAATAAATTAAATTTCATATTTTTGGAGTTTTATAAGTGAAAGACAAGATAGACATCTAATATAATATTGAGACCTCCATAATTGGATAGTACTTAGAAAGGCAATTCAAACAACACCAAGTTTATAGAAATCAAAGTTCAAATGGAGGAGATATGGATATTTGAATATGAGGGGCATTTTGTAAAAATAAATAAGATAGAAAAAAAAATGACAAAATGCCTTAAACAAAGGGGGCCAGATTTCACACTGGCACCCCCTCACATAAGGGGAACCTGACACAACGTCAGGTGTGTTCTTCCCAAATCCAACAGACTAGGAAAAAAAAAAGGAAGAAGAAGAAGAAGAATACTCAACACCAGGGAGGAGGAGAAGAGGAAGAAGAGGGAAGAGAAGAAGAGAGAAGGAGAGGAGGATGGGAAAGGAATGGAGATGGGGGAAGACCTTGCACGCTTAGAAACCCCAGATCGCGCTAGCAAGAGAGATTGAACCGAGGGAGAAGAAGACAGGAAGGAGAGAAGAAAAGAAGAGAGGGGGGAAGAAGAAGGAAGAAGGAGAAGAGGGAGAGAGGAGAGAGAGTCGATGTCTTTGGAGTAGGCTGTTGGCATGCCGATGTGGAAAGAGAAAAAAAAAAGGGTTTTTAGGTATACCGGAGACGACGCCAGCTTGGATCACTAATCCAAGCCAATCATTTTGTCTAGCATGGCAACAAGATGAAAATCCCTAAGGTTATTGGGAGATCCTGTGACGACCGGGTTTTTGGAACACATTTTGTAGTACATTTTCAAAGGCAGGGCCCTTAGTTGTAAAAAAAATTTGCAAAACAAAGCACCGAAAATTCTTTCCTTTAGAACTTGTTTTGAAAAACCCAAGTCATCACTTCATACATAACATAAGTAGAATTTTTGTACAAGATAAAATTCCATTGAAGGAATATATTTTTATTAAATTCCTGAATCCATCTAGTGGTTCACAGTACAACCCAAATCCATTACAATACTTGTCCAAATAACATAATCTAAAACTCAAAGCTCATCATACAATGAAACTCTCATTACAATACAACACTCTCAAAAAAAAAAAAAAAACATGTCTTCAAGGGGTATACCCTGATGATTATTCTCTTCAAGTCTTCTACAGTCTTGAGCTCCTAACTCTCCTTCTTTGTATCTGAGATATTGTAGACATTGAAACATTTACAATATCTCGGCAAGCTATGCTTGGTAGGAGATTCAAGAAGTATAATAATTGACAGTATAATTCTAATACTTCATAATCCCGTTATTCATAAACATACTCATGTATCTAACTCTTTACTTTGTAATATATGTACATCCTTATACATACATACTGTATATGGATAAATCTGTCAAATTTATGAAAGTAGTCAAATATCATTCCCAACTAAGTTGATCAATTCTTTCTGCTATAAGAAATTAGTATTTCAGCTAGTCCTATACTAGGAATTTCCCTTCTTGGAAAATACTGGTAATATACAATTACCTGGCATTTCATCACGCCAAAACATAAGGCATTTCACTATGCCTATCTTATATGCATCATAGTGCAAAATAATCAAAGGACTACCATGCTACAGTCTGATCCATACTAGTGCACTCAGATTACTGCCCTATTCACCACTGATACCATGGTAGAAAATATTGTGTCACTGCTTATATGGGGAGACAAGACTTTCATAGTGGTGGCCTTCCCATAATTGCCCCACTCGACTTTTAGCCTCTCATAGGGCAAGGTATCTTCAAATCATCAAATTTCTTGAAGCGAGTGCACAAACTCTCATAACTCCCCTAGCATAGCATCCCCAGGCTTGTGCTTGTTTAAAACAAAACCACAAGCCTCCATGCTTGTATGTAAAATGGGTTTCATACATATTAGACAATCTGTCTGTTTACTTAAGGCTGTAATATCTTCTAATTCCATATTCACTTAAAGTCTATTCCTCAATTCTAACTTAACCATTTCATATGTGTTTAGTTGGATCATAAGGGTTTTAGGGGATTTAATACAAGCATTAACATTACACTTGTCAACATAAGGTCATGTGTTCAACATGTACATCCCATGTAGATGCATTGATAAAAATCCTCCTACCTTCAAATAGTGATCCATCTCTTCAGATGCTCCATGATCCTGACTGGTGTATGAAATCTGTAAATCCATACATACTGTCAATACATATACAATCTGAATAATCCTATCTCTATTCTTTGTCTAATCTTGTCCTTTGATATAAAGGATCTAAATCTTTTGTCCTATCATGATCCATCTTCCTCAGATAGTGTCTAAGTATTTTCTATCCTAAGTCTTTGTGAATTCCTTTCTTTGATCTTAATCTTTCATAGATCCTTTGATCAACAATTTATACATGTTAATAAAGATCAAGAACTTAGATCTTCTATCATCTAGTTCTCCTTTGATCTAAGTTTAGTTGCATGATCATCCTTAAGGAGGATGATCTTGGTTCTCTTCCTTAAATCATATTTGATCAAGAGTTCAGATCTTCTATTTGATCTCATATCTTCTATTCTATTTGATCAAAGTTGCAAGCAATATATATATATATATATATATCATCAAGAAATATTTATTTCTTTTATTATTCTTGATCATTCAAGATCCAATGGATCTTGTTTGATCATCCTTATCTTTCTTACAATTTTTATTAGAGTTAGATAATTTACTAACCTTTTATGCTCTTATTATTATTATTCAACTAGTTAATATTTTTTTGGTTGAAGATAACTTATTTCAGCCTAAGTATAGACTACTCCTCTTATTTCCAATTAGCTAAGGCTTACTAGATGAATGGGTGAACACAAAGTGGTTACTTCAATCCTCATGTAAGGAGGCACTTAGACCTCACAAACGTCAATGGAAGGTAGGGGAAGAGCGAGGCTCTATTAGAAAACCCCCTTAACCACCATGTTCAACATTCACTAGAGTGGCCTTAGCTCAACCTTTCATAAAGTTCCTATGAGCATGTTAACCCTAAGTACTCTTTCTAATTGATTTTAATTAAGTCCATGAACATTTAAAATGTCATTCATAGGGTTTATTATTCTCCTAGTTTGGGCCAAGGATTTGATAATCCTTATATTGTCCTACTAACAATAGCCCTTACTAATTAAGTCCAAGTCAAATAATTCACTCTTATTTGTGTCATGAAACTCTACTTTCTCATTAGATTCTATTTTTGGTGTTTTATGCTCTTTATCTCATAACTACTATAACAATTAAATCTACTAATAAAATTTAACCATAAATAAATTATAAATTTAAAGCATAAAACTACATAATTGAACAACCTAATGACAATGGTACAAGGTACTTAAGATTACACTAGCATGATTTCTAACTAATGTACTTTATCTAATAAACTCAAATTAAACTATCATGGACCTAAGGTACCATCTCATACCATAGTCTAATCTAACATGAAATCCTAGCATCGTCCTAAATTACAATTGCATGAAATCATGCCAACATGCTCCTAAGTTACAATTCATCATTCATGAATAATTTTAAGGACATTTGAAATGAAGTTATACTAAAATAATCTATCATGGATCCTATATTCATGAAATAAATCAAATGAAATCAATGCATAACTTAAGCAAAACCATTTCTCATTATTAAAGCTTTTACTTATGATCCAACCATTAGATCTTAGGTCTTTTCCTTTTTAATCAAGGGTTTTAATTAATTTTAGGATGTTTACTCCATTAAGGTCCAAGATCATATCCCTTTGTTTTTGGTCATATTCAATCCATGATCTTAATGGATTCTATCATAATATTATTCATTCAATCCATCCCAAGGGTCTAATCATACTTGATCTTATTGATCAAGTGGGTCCCTCTGTATTTTTAGGGTTTTTCTACCATAAAGGGTAGATCCCTCAATTTATCTTAGATCTGTCCACATAAGTTATGGCTATTACTCTATTTCAACATTATATCATCAGTAAATCAGATCCCCAAGATCTGATCATCTCATATCCCCAAGATCATGAAAATTAGAAGCTTAATCCTTAAATACAGAAAGTTTCCTAAAGAATTTTCTAAATGTTATGATTTCATAAGAAAATAGAAGTTATAAGATTTCAATAGCTTCTTTTCGATCTCAATTTGGAGTTCAGATGACTCTGCAATTGAACTGTAAAGTTCACAGTCATTCCTAGGGTCCAGATTTGGTCTGGGCCCAGTGAAACGGACGTCCCGGATTTATCGAGCGGAGTAAGTGTGACACCCCGCATTTTTATAACAAAATTATATATATAATAATAATACTAGTCGCAGTTGGGATCCCAAAATAAAAATTCAATTAATTATTTATTTAAAACATTACTATAAGTTTGCGGTAATACATTTGAGACAATACACATTTCAAACCAACGTCAAAATCCTTGGCACCTTTATTTTCAAAATAATAAATATCCAAAAAATAATAACAATGTGGCCCAGCATCTTTCCATTATAACAACCTATCTCAATGTCCATCATATATATAACTATCATAATCAATTCCATAAAATAAAAGTATACAGTCCACAAAGAAAGTCAAATGGTAGTCCTTTTTATTACTCACCTCACTGTCTATCAGTCAAAGTAAAGAAATCTCCCACTGCTATCATGGTCCCTCAATGGTCTTGCCTTTCCTGCTGTCATTCTCAAAATCTAATGCATTGCAAAACAAAGCAATACCTCAGCAAGCTATTGCTTGTATAAGTACATAAACATTTAATGTAATAGCAATGGAACAAAATCAAATAATCATACTGATACAATGAGTAAAGCAATTTTCTACGAAACTATAATCATTTTAGGCAATGCAAATAAAATCTCAAAACATCATATACGATAAAACATGCATCTTATGGGGTTTAAAACATTATATGAGCTAATGTAAATGAGCATACAATAATAACAGAGCACCCTATGGTACATGAGTCCCATGAGTGTCCCATACACTCGTATAAATAGATAATGAGTACTCATATCACTCCTTCGAGTATCGTCACACCTAGGTATACAACAATATCTCCATGCTCATCATGCAAGCATATAGAACAAGAGTATGGATTGTCATGCTGCAGTGGCAACCCTCCAGGGTCTCAACCACTGCCGCTCCCCGTCGACACCATAACAAGAGACTTAACATCCGTCCCCATGGAAAGGCTTAGACTGATAATGTGGACTATCCATGTTACCAAACCCCTATCGAATGCCATCTATGGGCAGGCGTCTATCATATCACAATCACATCACAAATCTCGGAGGGTGGGTGGCCGGCCCTACTCCCTCTTAGCATAACATCCACCATGTGAGAGCACCCGTCATAAAACACCAAACACGAAAAACATGTATCTCGAAAACCAAGAGCCCTCGTGGTTTGCAATCCCTAAGGCATGCCCCTCATCTTGGGGTTAGCCTCTAAAAAGACCAGCTACCAAGCCTCCACTGTCCTTTCCCAGGAAAACCTATCAGTTTCAGTAATGCAATAAAGAAAAACAATTTCTAATTATGCATAAATAAGGAGTATCAATCTCATGAAATTATCGATCATAATTTCATTCAATATATTATTGAATTCTAGTATCGATCATAGCATAAAACATGGAGTCTCATAAAATCATAGACTAAAAGAACAAGTGTCAATTAAATCACAATCAATCATGATACTATGATAATGCAAGATTTAAAATCAAACATAATATTAAATTTCATCACCTACCTCAATGTGAGATCACTCAACTCAAGCGTATAATATGCTTATCTTAAACGTTCAGATATACCTGTCAATACCACAATATTATTTTATAATTTTTTCTAAATTAAAAGTAGTCAATTATAAGTTTTTAAGTTAAATCTAGGTCCTCGTCATCAAGATGATCGCAAAGGATGTTTCTAATCGTGATTTGGACCTCTGTAGCTCTCAAAATCAAGTTTTTTTGAAAAAATACTTCATAAATTAATATTATTAATTTATAGGGAGCCGGCGGGCCATTTTAACCAGTTTACACCGGCGACAGGGCACCGACGCCAGGGAAGATGACCAGAGTCCAATCATTGCCGGTGACCCCACAGGTGCCCAAATTTTGTAATTTTTACACCCTTTTGCTCAAAATTTCATGTACTTTCCATTTTTAACACTTCTTTTGATTGATTTTGCTAAAAACTAAGGTTTCTTCTCAATTTTTCTCATGTTCCTAAATTTCTCCTAGTTACTATTCTTCGTGATTTTTAGCGTTATCAACCATTGGATCTCCCTCAAACTTAAAGGGTTTGTTCGTAGTTTGTCACGTACCATATGAACAAACGAATTGTGGTTTCGACATGATTTCATCAACTAAATCCCATGACTACAGTAGGGTGCACTATGTCTGTGGGAAAACGATGAACCCTCATTGTTTTTCAACTTCACGGATGCAACTCAAGGCACATACTGAAAGTGGAAGGGGGCAATGAGAGGTGAGACCTACCTCGGTTAGTCGGCAAGTGTTGATGCTGCTGGTGGGACCTTTTTTTGAGCCTTCTTCGGCATTGAGATTTCTGCTAGGGATCTCTAGAAACTCGATCTTTAGGGCAAGAGGCTTGAGATGGAGTCATTGAAAGGGGAAGGGAGGTGTTCTTAATGTTGGTGATCCGTTTTTGCCTCTCCTCGATTAATTTTTTTGACAAAATTGTCGAATCTGATAGAGGTGTGTAGAAGGGTGGAAGGGGGTGCCATGATTAAAATAGGCCCCTGTATTTCGAGCCCCTCCAAATTACCAAACTGCCCTTCTAACTTCAATGGCTCATAACTTCTCTGTTTGAGCTCTGTTTTTGAGTCATATGAGGCTGCAACTCTCCTGGGATCTGCTCTAACACGTGTGAGGGATCTGGTATGTATTTCCTCAACATGGATACATGGAAAACGTCATGTACATTTGCTAACTGTGGTGGTAAAGCTGGCTGGTACGCTATTGACCCAACTCTGCATAATATCTCAAAAGGTCCAATGTACCTGGGGCTAAGCTTCCCTTTATTCCTAAACCTCATCACTCCTTTCATAGGGGAAACCTTCAAAAATACATGCTCACTTTCGGAGAACTCTAGGTCTTTCCACCTCTTGTTAGCATAAGTCTTCTGTTGGCTATGAGATGCCAACAATCTCTTCCAAATAATTCGAACTTTCTCTACACACTCTTCCACCAACTCAGACTTCACTATGTGTCTCTCTCCTACATCACTCCAATATAAGGGTGACCGACAAGGTCTGCCATAAAGTGCCTCGTATCTAGCCATGTCAATACTTGTGTGATAACTGTTATTATAAGAGAATTGGACCAGTGGTAAATGATCTTCCTAGCTACCCTTCCAATCCATAACACAAGCCCATAGCATATCCTCAATCGTCTGGATGGTCCTCTCACTCAGACCATCTATTTGAGGGTGAAATGCTGTGCTAAATTTCAGCCTTGATCCTAGAGCCTCTTGTATGCTCTTCCAGTACTTCAAAGTAAACTAAGTGTCTCGATCTGATATAATCATCAAGGGAACTCCATGTAGACTCACGACCTCCTTGACATACAATTTCGCTAGGCTGTCCACTGTCTGATTATGTCTAATAGGAAGCAAATGAGCAGACTTGGTCAACCTGTCCACAACAACCCATATCATGCCATGGCCATTAATAGTCCTCAAAAGACCCACAATGAAATCCATGGTAATATGATCCCACTTCCACTCAGGAAGGTCCAATGTCTGGAATAGTCCTAATGGACGTTGATGCTCAGCCTTAACCTGCTGACAGGTCAAACACTGTGCTACGCACTCTCGAACATCCTTCTTCATTCCGTTCTACCAGAAATGTCTCCTAAGATCCTAATACATCTTCCTACCTCCAGGATGGTTCGTATACTGGGACTGGTGTGCCTCATGAAGTAACTCACGCTTCAAATCATCTTCTACCAGTACTACCAACCTACCCTTGAATCTGACTCCTCCATCCGGTGCTCTCCTAAAATCTTCCCTATCTGCCATGTCCTGTGTCTCTTTATCTTTGGCTTGTGCCTCTAGAATCCTGTCAAAGAACTTAGACAGAGTCGATAAATTAGCAATCATTACTCCAAACTTCCTACTCATAGCATCTGCAAAGGCGTTAGCCTTCTCAGGATGGTACTGTATGGTGAAGTCGAAGTCCTTGAGATACTCCATCCATCTACGCTGCCTCATGTTCAAATCACTCTGAGTAAAGAAGTACTTGAGGCTCTTATGATCAGTGAATACCTCAAACTTCTTGCCATAAATATAATGTCTCCAAGACTTCAGCGCAAATACCACTACTGCTAACTCCAAATCATGTGTTGGGTAATTTACCTCATGTGTCTTCAACTATCTAGACACATAGGCAATTACCTTCCCATGATGTATCAACACTGCTCCTAATCCCTTGCCCGAGGCATCGTAATAAACCAAGTAACCACCTGCACCACATGGTAATGTCAATACTGGGGTAGTAGTAAGTCTCCTCTTGAGCTCCTGGAAGCTCTCCTCCAAGCATCAGTCTAAACGAACTGAGTGTCTTTCCTGGTCAGGGTAGTCAATGGTAATGCAATCTTCAAGAATCCCTCTATGAAATAGCAATAATATCCTGCCAAACCAAGAAAATTACGTATCTCAGTCTCTGTCCTGGGTCTCTCCCAATGCAGTACTGCCTCAACCTTTGCCAGGTCTACAACCACTCCATCATTAGATACAACGCAGCCTAAGAACTGCACATGATTTAACCAAAAACCACACTTACTGAACTTGGCATACAACTGATGCTGACGAAGTGTGTCCAATACTGTGTGATGATGCTCCCTGTGTGTTTCATGGCTAGGTGAGTAGATTAAGATGTCATCAACAAAGACAATCATAAACTTTTTCAAGTAAGCTTGGAAGACACAGTTCATTAGATCCATGAACACCACAAGTGCGTTTGTCAATCCAAACAGCATCACTAAGAACTCATAGTAGCCATAGCGACTCCTAAAAGCAGTCTTTGAGATGTCCTCTTCTCTTACCCTCAGCTGATGATATCCTGACCTCAAGTCTATCTTGGAGAATACTTGTGCTAATTGGAGCTGATCAAATAAATCATCTATGCGTGGCAAAGGGTATAGGTTCTTTACAGTAACACTATTCAGCAACTAATAGTCAATGCATAATCTCAGTGATCCATCCTTTTTCTTCACAAAAAGGATTGGTACTCCCCATGGTGATCCACTCGGCCTGATCAAACCCTTATCTAATAACTCTTTGCAACTGTACTTTAAGCTCTCTCAACTGTGCTGGAGCCATATGGTATGGTGCCTTAGAGATAGGTGATGTACCTGGCACCAAGTCAATGGTAAAGTCAATCTCCCTACTCAGCCGCAATGCTGGTAACTCCTCAGGAAAAACATCTGCAAACTCACGGACAACATCAATATCGTCAAGCTGTGGCTGCCTCCAGTCCTCAATAGTCACATATGCAAGGAACGATGTACCCTTGTGAATAAAATCATGCCGTCTTCATAGCAGAGATGATGCATGTACTTGCCTGACCTTTTCAGCCCTGGAACAATATTTCTAGTTGCCCAAGTATGTGAAAAATGACCCACTTCTTTCAACAATCTACTGTAGCCGAACAGTTAGCTAGCCAATCCATCCCAATTATAACATCGTAGTCAACCACGTCTAATAAAATGAAGTTGCAGTCCATCCTCACGCCTGATATCTCCACAAGTATTTCCTAAAGATACTCAATAGTCTCTACTATCTCTCCCACGGGTGTCATAATATCTAACCCAAATGCTAATTTATGCACGCATACATCAAGGCAAGATGCAAAAATGCATGATATAAAAGAATGAATGGACCCTGTGTCAAAGAGGGCCCTAGCATGTCAGTCTGAGACTAGAAGAGTACCTTCAACGACCTGGTGTGATGCCTGCGCCTATCCTGATGTGATGGCAAATACTCGTCCCTGACTACGTGGCGCAGTAGCTATCTCTGCACCTATCTCAGTCTGCCTCTCTCTCTACACCTTAGGATAGTCTTTAATGAAATGTTCCACTTCTCCACAGTTGAAACACCTGTATGGCTATCTCTGGAAAGGTGGCTAGTGGTGTCACTGTGGTTAGGGCTGCCTTTGATGTTGTGGCTCGTCGAATCTATTAAACCCTCACCCAGGGTGCCAACCCTTTCACCTATCGCATCTCTTCTTCTCTGTGTCTCTCTTAGGCTTGGTCTGCATCTGGTAACCTGGTGCTCTATGTGCTTTCATAGCACTAAAGGGTCTCTTGCCCAGCATGGAGGGCATGTCAATTGCATCTCTCATAGTAGTGGGTAGGGAAGTAATAACCCGATCTCTTAGCCAGGGTGTCAGTCCATCCACGAATCTATCTGTTGCCTTATCTAAGGCTAGCCCATCGAGAGCAAACCTCCTTAATCGAGTGCAGGTACTGTTGAACCATCATGTCTCTCTACTCGAGGGTGGCAAACTCTTTCTTCAATGATTGCAATGTATGAGGTGGAAAGTACTAAGTATCAAAAGCTTGTTTAAAGGCCACCCATGTCATCGTCCCTATAGGATCTAGTCGTGTAAGTGTAAAGGTCTGACACCAAAATCCTGCCTCACCCTTCAGTAGGTAGGCAGCTACTCAGACTTGATCCTCGAGAGCAATCTTCATCATGTCAAATGTCCTCTCTGCCTCGAATGGCCATCGCTCAGCCTCCTCAGTATCACCATCGCCATAGAAGGTGGCACCATCTTTTGAAGTCATTCTAATAGTTTATCTGACTTCTTAGGATCACTTGTAACATCACCCTCAATGATCTTAGGTGTTGGTGGTTCCTGTACTAGGTGGGTGGAATGAACAGACGAATCCACAGGTGCCACTGGAGGCGGTGTAATAGGGTTAGGGTTCACAACCTAAATCGTAGCCTAACCTATTGTTGTATAATGGGTATCAGCCCTAACATTACCCCATTCACCAACTCAGCATTGCGATCCCCTTGATCAAAGGACTTACCAGGTGGGGCAACTAGTGTAGCAGGGGTAGACCTTGTCCTTCATCGAGGACCCATGTGTCAAAGATTTAAATACCACTAAGTGTAAGTTCCTCTCTCCTAATTCCCCTTAAACACAATTTATGAACTATCATCTACATATGAGTGGATATTTGTAAGGATTATGATGGAATAAACTGGGCTCTGATACCAACTGTGACACCTCACATTTTTATAACAAATTATATATATATATAATAATAATACTAGTCGTAATCGAGATCCCAAAATAAATATTTCAATTAATTATTTATTTAAAACATTACTATAATTTTGTGATAATACATTTGAGACAATACACATTTCAAACCAACGTCAAAATCATCAGCGCCTTTATTTTCAAAACAATAAATATCTAAAACATAATAACAATGTGACTTAGTGTCTATCCATCATAACATCCTACCTCAATGTCCATCATATATATAACTATCATAATCAATTCCATAAAATAAAAGTATACAGTCCGTAAAGAAAGTTAAATGGTAGTCCTTTTTATTACTCACATCACTGTTTATCAGTCAAAGTAAAGAAATCTCCCACTGCTATCATGGTCTCTCAATGGTCTTGCCTTTCCTGCTATCATTCTCGAAATCTAAGGCATTGCAAAACAAAGCAATGCCTCAGCAAGCTATTGCTTGTATAAGTACATAAACATTTAATGTAATAGCAATGGAACAAAATCAAATAATCATACTAATACAATGAGTAAAGCAATTTTCTACGAAACTATAATCATTTTAAGCAATGCAAATAAAATCTCAAAACATCATATACGATAAAACATGCATCTTATGGGGTTTAAAACATTATATGAGCTAATGTAAATGAGCATACAATAATAACAGAGCACCATATGGTACATGGGTCCCATGAGTGTCCCATACACTCGTATAAATAGATAATGAGTACTCATATCACTCCTTCGAGTATCGTCACACCTAGGTATACAACAATATCTCCATGCTCATCATGCAAGCATATAGAACAAGAGTATGGATTGTCATGCTACAGTGGCAACCCTCCAGGGTCTCAACCACCACTGCTCCCCATCGACACCATAATGGGAGACTTAACATCTGTCCCCATGGAAAGGCCCAGACCAATAGTGTGGACTATCCCTGTTACTAAACTCCTACCGAATGCCATCTGTAGACAAGTGTCTATCGTATCGCAATCATATCACAAATCTCAGAGGGTGGGTAGTCGGCCCTTCTCCCTCCTAGCATAACATCCATCGTGTGAGAGCACCTGTCATAAAATTCAAAATACAAAAAACAAATATCTCAAAAACCAGGAGCACTCATGGCTCACAATCCAATAGGCAAGCCCCTCATCCTGCGATTAGCCTCTAAAAGGACCACCCACCAAGCCTCCACTGTCCTTTCTCAAGAAAACCTACTAGTTTTAGTAATGCCATAAAGAAAATTAATTTCTAATTATGCATAAATAAGGAGTATCAATCTCTTGAAATTATCGATCATAATTTCATTCAATATATTATTGAATTCTAGTATCGATCATAGCATAAAATGCGGAGTCTCATAAAATCGTAGACTAAAAGAACAAGTGTCAATTAAATCACAATTAGTCACGATGCTATGATAATGTAAAGTTTAAAATTAAACATAACTTTAAATGTCGTCACCTACCTCAGTGTAAGATCACTCACCTCGAGCGTATAATCCCCTTATCTTAATCGTTCAGATGTACCTATCAATACCACAATACTATTTTATAATTTTTTCTAAATTAAAAGTGGTCAAGTATAAGTTTTTAAGTTAAATTTAGGTCCTCATCGTCAAGATGATCGCAAAGGATGTTTCCGATCGTGATTTGGACCTTTATAGCTCTCAAAATCAAGTTTTTTTGTAAAAATACTTCATAAATTAATATTATTAATTTATAGGGGGTCGGGGAGCCATTTGCACCAGTTTACACCAGCGACCAAGGGGCCGACGTGGGAGCCAACACCAAGGAAGGCGACTAGAGTCCAGTCATCGCTGGTGACCCCACAGGTGACTAAATTTCACAATTTTTGCACCCTTTTTCTCAGAATTTCATGTAGTTTCCATTTTTAATACTCCTTTTGATTGATTTTACCAAAAACTAAGGTTTTTTCTCGATTTTTCTCATGTTTCTAAATTTATCCTACTTACTATTCTTTGTGATTTTTGGCCTTGTTAACCGTTGGATCTCCCTCAAACTTAAAGGGTTTGTTCCTAGGTTCGTCACGTACCATATGAACGGACTGATTGTGGTTTCGACATGATTTCATCTACTAAATCCTATGACTACAGTAGGGTGCACCATGTCCCTAGGAAAATGATGAACCCTTGTCATTTTTCAACTTCACGAACGCAACTCAACGCACATACTGAAAGTGGAAGGGGGGAATGAGAGGTAAGACCTACCTCAGTCAGTCGGCGGGTGTTGACGCTACCGATGGGACCTTTTTCCTAACCTTCTCTGGCATTGAAATTTCCTCTAGGGATCTTTGGAAACTTGATCTCTGTGGTAAGAGGCTTGAGATGGAGTGATTGAAGGGGGAAGGGAGGTGTTCTTAATGCTGGTGATTCATTCTTGCCAGTCCTCGATTAATTTTTTTCGCAAAATTGTCGGATCTGATAGAGGGGTGTAGAAGGGTGGAAGAGGGTGCCGTGATCAAAACAGGCCCTTGTATTTCGGGCCCCTCCAAATTATCAAACTGCCCTTCTAACTTCAACGGCTCATGACTTCTCCGTTTGAGCTTTGTTTTCTACGGTCTTTATGTGGTTGCAATTCCATCGACGTATACTTTCTAGTTTTTGAGTTTTCAGAACCAAATTCTTTACATAAAATTTTTAATTTAATTTAGTTATTTTATCACTAATTTAAGATTAAAATTTGAGGATATTACACTTCTCACCTTATTAAAATTTCGTCCTTGAAATTTTGATTCATACCTCTATGTAAATAACTCTAGGTGGATCCTCTGCATCTCCTCAAATGTCATATGAGGCTGCAACTCTCCTGGGATCTGCTCCAACACGTGTGAGGGATCTGGTACGTATTTCCTCAACATAGATACATGGAAAATGTCATGTACATTTTCCAACTGTGGTGGTAAGGCTAGTTGGTACGCTACTAACCCACTCTATGTAATATCTCAAAAGGTCCAATGTACCTGGGGCTAAGCTTCCCTTTATTCCCAAACTTCATCACTCCTTTCATGGGGGAAACCTTCATGAATACATGCTCACCTTTGGAGAACTTTAGGTCTTTCCACCTCTTGTTAGCATAACTCTTATGTCGGCTGTGAGCTATCAACAACCTCTTTCAGATAAGTCAGACTTTCTTTGCACACTCTTCCACCAACTCGGACTTCACTATATGTCTCTCTCCTACATCACTCCAATATAAGGGTGACCGATAAGGTCTACCATAAAGTGCCTCATATGGAGCCATGCCAATACTTGTGTGATAACTGTTATTATAGGCGAACTCGACCAGTGGTAAATGATCTTCCCAGCTACCCTTCCAATCCATAACACAAGCTAGTAACATATCCTCAATCGTCTGGATGGTCCTCTCGCTCTAACATCTGTCTCAGGGTGGAATGCTGTGCAAAATTTTGGCCTTGATCCTAGAGCCTCTTGTAAGCTCTTCCAGTACTTTGAAGTAAACCGAGTGTCTCGATCCGATATAATCATCAAGGGAACTCCATGTAGACTCACGACCTCCTTGGCATACAATTTTGCTAGGCCATCCACTGTCTAATTCTGTCTGATAGGAAGGAAATGAGAGTACTTGGTCAACCTGTCCACAACCACCCATATCATGCCATGGCCATTAACAGTCCTCGGAAGACCCACAATCAAATCCATGGTAATATGATCCCACTTCCACTCAGGAAGGTCCAATGTTTGAAGTAGTCCTAACGGACGCTGATGCTCAGCCTTGACCTGCTGACAGGTCAGACACCGTGCTATGCACTCTCCAACATCCTTCTTCATACCATTCCACCAGAAATGTCTCTGGAGATCCTGATACATCTTCGTACCTCTAGGATGGATCATATACTAGGAATGGTGTGCCTCCTGAAGTAACTCATGCTTCAAATCATCATCTGTCAGTACTACCAACCTGCCCTTGAATCTCACTCCTCCATCCGGTCCTCTCATAAAATCTGCCCTATCTTCCATGTCGTGTGTCTCTTTATCTTTAGCCTATGCCTCAAGAATCCTGTCAAAGAACTTGGACCGAGTTGATAAATTGGCAATCATTATTCCAAACTTCCTACTCAGAGCATCTACTAAGATGTTAGCCTTCCCAAGATGGTACTGTATGGTGACGTGGAAGTCCTTGAGATACTCCATCCATCTACACTGCCTCATGTTCAAATCACTCTGAGTAAAGAAGTACTTGAGGCTCTTATGATCAGTGAATACCTCAAACTTCTACCCGTAAAGATAATGTCTCCAGGACTTCAGTACAAATACCACTCCTTATAACTCCAGATCATGTGTTGGGTAATTTACCTCATGTGTCTTCAACTGTCTCGATGCATAGGCAATTACCTTCCCATGCTGCATCAACACTGCTAATAATCCCTTACTTGAGGCATCGTAATAAACCACATAACTGCTTACGCCTGATGGTAATGTCAATACTGGGTAGTAGTAAGTCTCCTCGCAAGCATCAGTCCAAACAAACTGAGTGTCTTTCTTGGTCAGGGTAGTCAATGGTAACGCAATCTTAGAGGATCCCTCTATGAAACAGCGATAATATCCTATCAAACTAAGAAAACTGTGTATCTCAGTCACTGTCCTATCTCTCCCACGGGTGTCATAATATCTAACCCAAATGCTAATTTATGCACACATACATCAAGGCAAGATGCAAAAATGCATGATATAAAAGAATGAGTGGACCCTGTGTCAAAGAGTACCTTCAACGACCTGGTGTGATGCCTACGCCTATCCTGATGTGATGGCAAATACTCGTCCCTAACTATGTGGCACAGTAGCTGTCTCTACACCCATCTTAGTCTACCTCTCTCTCTGCCCCTTAGGACAGTCTTTAATGAAATGGCCCACTTCTCCACAGTTGAAACACCTTTATGGCTGTCTTTGGAAAGGTGGCTGGTGGTGTCGCTGTGGTTGGGGCTGCCTCTGATGCGGTGGCCTATCAAATCTATTAAACCCTCCCCAGGGTACCACCTCTTGCACCTATCGCATCTCTTCTTCTCTATGTCTCTCTTAGGATTAGTCTACGTCTAGTAACCTAGTGCTTTATGTGCCTGCATAACACTAAAGGGTCTCTTGGCCTTAGTGGGCTAGTACGCATTCCCTCTAGTCCTAAGGGAGTTCTTCTCCAGCATGGAGGCCATGTCAGTTGCATCTCTCATAGTAGTGGGTCGGAAAATAATCACCCGATCTCTTAGCCAGGGTGTCAGTCCATCCACGAATCTATCTGTTGCCTCCTTATTTGAAGCCAGCGCGTTGGGAGCAAACCTCCTCATTTGAGATGTACTTGTCAATACCACAATACTATTTTATAATTTTTGCTAAATTAAAAGTGGTCAATTATAAGTTTTTAAGTTAAATCTAGGTCTGCGTCGTTAAGACGATGGCAACGGATGTTTCCGATAATGATTTGGACCTCTATAGCTCTCAAAATCAAGTTTTTTTTTGTAAAAATGCTTTATAAATTAATATTATTAATTTATAGGAGGGTCAAGGGGCCATTTGTACCAGTTTACACCGGCGGCCAGGGTACCGATGTGGGAACCGACACGGAGGAAGACGATCGGAGTCCGGTCATCGCCAGTGACCCCACAGGTGCCCAAATTTCAATATTTTTGCACGAATTTTATGTAGTTTCTATTTTTAACACTACTTTTAATTGATTTTGCCAAAAACTAAGGTTTTTTCATGATTTTTCTCACATTCCTAAATTTCTCCTACTTACTGTTCTTCGTGATTTTTGGCGTCATCAACTGTCGGATCTCCATTAAACTTAAAGGGTTTGTTCCTAGGTTCGTCACATACCATATGAACGGATAGATTGTGGTTTTGACGTGATTTCATCAATTAAAACCTATGACTACAGTAGGGTGCACCATGTCCCGGGAAAACAACAAACCCTCATCATTTTTTAACTTCACGGACACAACTCAATGCACATACTTAAAGTGAAAGGGGGCAATGAGAGGTGAGACCTACCTCGGTCAGTCTGAGGGTGTTGACGCAGCTAGTTGGACCTTTTTCCTAGCCTTCTCCAGCATTGAAATTTCCACTAGGGATCTTTAGAAACTCAATCTCTGGGGCAAGTGGCTTGAGATGAAGTGATTGAAAGAGGAAGGGAGGTGTTCTTAATGCTGGTGATCCGTTAATCTCTGGGGCAAGTGGCTTGAGATGAAGTGATTGAAAGGGGAAGGGAGGTGTTCTTAACGCTGGTGATCCGTTTTTGCCAATCCCAGATTAATTTTTTCGACGAAATTGTGGGATCTGATAGAGGCCTATAGAAGGGTGGAAGGGGGTACCATGATCAAAACAACCCCCAGTATTTTGGGTCCCATCAAATTACCAAACTGCCCTTCTAACTTTAACGGCTCATAACTTCTCCATTTAAGCTCCGTTTTCTGCGTTCTTTATGTCTTTGGAATTCTATCACTAATTTAAGATTGAAAATTGAGGATATTACAATGGTCTAGTTGGTCGGAAGGGCCAGTGTGCTCCCATCACCGAGACATAAGTGTGACACGATCTACCTAGGACCGGCGCTGTTGCACGGTCATCACATTAGAAAGACATCGCACGCGGTGCGCATGCGCATGGAGATGTTACAGCAGGGCGCGTCTCCATATAGCATTTTGTTGCACGTCCCACCATCCAGCTTTGATTTGGGAGATCAAATAGTTCGTTTTGGACCGTCCAATCAAACCCTTTACAATTAAGGGCTCAAAACTTAATAAAAATTCTTGAAATTTCTACCCTAGGAGTTTTGGAACCTTCTCGATTGATTGGATGGCTCAGATTTTTCATCTAATCTCTTCATCATCCAAAATTGAAGGGTTATGGTCCTTACTTTATTTTTATAAATTTTAACCTAAAAATAATTAAAAAAATAAAAATTACATAAAACAACATGGAATAAGTTTAAGAAGTGGTTCCACCCACCTGATTAGAGAAACAAAGTAGTTTTGAAGCCCAAGTTGAAATAAATACCCTTTGATGATGAGATAGCCCGATAGTCCCTTATTTTATAATTTTTCATTGATTGCACCGTTGGATTTGAAAATTGATTTAGGGGTTTTGTAGATAAGGTAGTTTAGGATTGTATGGTCGGTGGGATTTGGGAGTTTACATTTGGAACAGAGTGCCTAATTGAATTTAGGTCTCTTGTTCCAATTACAGAGACGAGAGAGAAAGTGCAAGAAGGGATATTTTTGGGAGTTTTGGAATTTCAGAAATGAATCTAGATATGATTTTTCAAACTAAGAAAGATAATTTTGTGGGAATTTTAATGAACATTTTGGAGGATTTTTGGAGGGGTGTTTATAGGTGTTTTGTATTTTTCATAATTACTTGTAATAATTATGTTTTAATTCTTTTAAATATTAAATAAACATTGGATCCTCCACTACCACCTCCTTCTCCAATAGTATCTGGTAGTGCTTTGGCCACTCATTACATGTTTTCTGGTCATTGGATTAGTTTGTGGGCCCCACAAGGTGTGAAAGGACCATTTTGCCCTTTTATGGAGAAAAATCCATTTTATTCTCCTGAACTCGGAATTGAGGGTACTTAGTGGCATTGGAATTTTATTTCTGAGTACATTCTAAATATTAATGTCTTAGATCTCAGTTATGGGTAAATTACCATTTTACCCTTTTATTCATAAAATAAAGAAAATTAGGAATTTTTCATTTTAACTTGGAATTGAACGTACTTAGTGTCATTTCATTCGATTTTTCACGTACATCCATAATTTCAAAGTTTTAAATTATGTTTTAATCTCTATAGAAAGAGAATTTCTAATAACCTAATATTCCAGCCCAAAATTTCTAAAAACTCAAACTTTATTGATTTTCTTAATCAATTTACAAAAATTGTGGTTATTACAGATCCAAGGGGATCTTGATTGTCGATTGGAGGGGAAACAGTACGTACACCTAGGTTTGAAGGCTTTCACGATGGATTGGAGGTGATCCAACTCATCCCAGAGAAAGAAAAGCACAAAAATGTGTCTAGAAGGTATGATCTACAAACCCAACTTCAGATTTTAAGTATTTTGTTAAATTTGTGCATTTTTATGCTAGATCTAGATTTGTGGATGATCTAACAATTCAATTCTAATCCAAGCTTAGGGATAGGTAATTTAGGGCATGATGTAGCTCAGATCACACAAAAATTTTAGATCTAAGCTAGAAACTGATCAGACAATCGCAACCGTCCGATCAAGTACTATTCACACAGTAACTTTGTGATATCTAATCAATAATGAAACACCACAAATGAGTTTTAGAGCACTGAAACTACTAGGATACGACACAAATTGAAGAATCTAGATTGAAATTGATTAAAAAAACCTAAACCGTCTAATCAAACAGTAGAGTAATAAGGACCCAGCACTTCTGATTAGTGATCAAACGCCACCATTATGTACCCTAACTTTTAATAAGTAAGATTGTGACGACCCGGGTTTTTGAAACGTGATATGTAAAGTATTTTGAAAGGTAGGGCCCTTAAGAGTGTAAAAAAATTTTAGCAAAACAAAGCAGCGGAAATTCTTTTCTTTAGAACTTGTTTTGAAAACCCAAGTCACCACTTCATACATAACATAAGTACAATTTGTGTACAAAATAAAATTCCATTGAAGGAATATACTTTTATTAAACTCCAGGATCCATCCAGTGGTTTACAGTACAGCCAAATCTAGTACAATACTTGTCCAAATTACATAATCCAAAACTCAAGCTCACCATACAAGAAAACTCTCAACAAAGAAAAATACATGTCTTCAAGGGTATACCTTGAAGATTATTCTCTTCAAGTCTTCTATCATCTTCAGCTCCTAACTCTCCTTCCCTGTATCTGAGATATTGCAACAAGTACAATATCTCAGCAAGCAATGCTTGGTAGGGGATTCAAGAAACATAATATTGACAATGAAATTGCAATACTTCATAATCCCATTATCCTTAAACATACTCTTTACTTTGTAAGTTATGTATATTTATATACATACATACCCTTCATGGGTAAACCAGTTAAATTCGTGAAAATAGTCAAATATCATTCCCATCTAAGCTGATCAATTGTCTTCATTTTGAGAACTTAGTATTACAGCTAATCTTATACTGGGAATTTCCCTTCTTGGGAAATATTGGTAATATACAATTACCAAGCATTTCATTATGCTATAACATAAGGCATTTCACTATGCCTATTCTCATATGCATCATAGTGCAAAATAATCAGAAAGGTTGCTATCTTTGTGATCGATCCGTACTAGCACGCTCGGATAACTGCCCTGTTCACCACTGATACCACGGTGGAAAATATTATGTCACTGCCCGTATGAGGGGGCAAAACTTTCACAGTAGTGGCCTTCCCATAATTGCCACCACCTGACTTTTAGCCTCTCATTGGGCAAGGTATCATCATATCATCAAATTTCAAAGAGTGGGTGGCCAAACCCTCATAACTCCTCTAGCAATAGAATTCCCCTAGGCTTATGCTTATTAAAACAAACTCACAAGCCTCCAAGCTTGTATGTAAAATAGATTTCATATATATCAGACCATATGTCTATTTACTTAGGGCTGAAATATTTTCTAGTTCCCTATTCACTTATAGTTTAGTCCTTAACCATCTTATAGGTGTTTGGTTGGATCGTAAGGTTTTCAAGAGATTCAGTACAAGTATTATCATTACTCTTGTCAACATAAGATCATGAGTAAAATCATGTATGTATTCATCAAATCCTCCTACCTTTAAGGATTGATCTCTTTTCCCCAATCTTCCATGATCCTGACTGATGTATGAAATCTATACATCCATACATATTGTCAATATATAAATTATGAACAATCCTATTGATCACTAGATTTGATGTTTAGAATGATCTTTAGATCATTCATATCTAAGTATTTTTCTAACTCTAAGTCTTTGTATGTCCATCTCCTTGATCTTGATCTTTCATAGATCCTTTGATTGACAATCTACACATGTTGATAAAGATCAAGGTCCTAGATCTTCTATCATCTAGTTCTTCTTTGATCTAAGTTCAATTCTTGGATCATCCCTATGGAGGATGATCTTAGTTCTCTTCCTTGAATCATCTTTGATCAAGGGTTTGGGTTATCTAATCTAATGAACTACAACAAGTATACTAATAAACATGCATACTAAGTACAATATAGTGTTCTTATTCTTATTGTTCTTGATCATCCAAGATCTAATGGATCTTGTTTGATCATCCTTATCTTACTTACTATTTTTATTAGGGTTAGGTAATTTACTAACCTTTTATGCTCTTATTATTATTATTCAACCAGTTAATGTGCTGGTTGAAGGTAGCTTATTCAAGCCTAAATCTAAACTGCTCCTCTTATTTCCAATTGGCTAAGGCTTACTAGCTGAATGGGTGAACACAAAGTGGTTACTTCAATCCTCATGTAAGGAGGCGTTTAGACCTCACAAACATCAATAGAAGGTAGGGGAAGAGCGAGGCTCTATTAGATAACCCCCTTAACCACTATGTTCATCATTCACTAGAATGACCATAGCTCAACCTTTCATAAGGTTCCTATAAGCATGTTTACCCTAAGTACTCTTTCTAATGGATTTTAATTAAGTCCATGAATATTTATAATGTCATTCATGGGGTTTATTATTCTTTTCCTAATTTGGGCCAAGGACTTGATAATCCTTATATTGTCCTACTAACTATAGCCATTACTAATTAAGTCCAAAGTAATCCATTCTTATTTGTGTAATGAAACTCTACTTTCTCATTAGAATACATTTTTGATGTTTTATGCTCTTTATCTCATAACAAGTAAATCTACTACTAACATTCAACCATAAATGAATTATAAATTCAAATAATAAAACCACATAATCTAACATTAAATGAAAATGAGGCAAGGTACTTAAATTAAATCTAGCACCTTATGATAACAATGAAACACATATCATGCTAAACTCTAAATGTTATACTAGCATGCTTTATAACATAATAATATAAAATGAAACTAATTACATTTACATTTTTAGAAACCTTTACTTATGATCCAACCATTTGATCTTAGATATTTTCCTTTGATTAAGGATTTTAGTTGTATTTAGGGAATTTTCTTTATTAGGGTCAAAAGATCATATTGATCTATTTTTGTCATAATCCATTCATGATTTCCTTGGATTTCATCATATAAACATTTATTCTTTCCATCCCAAGGATCTGATCACACTTGATCTCATTGATCAAGTGGGTCCCTTTGTATTTTTAGGGTTTTTCTACCATAAAGGGTAGATCCCTTAATATATCTCATATCTATCCAATTTAAACATAGATCTCATTTTATTTAAGTAGTATATCATTATTAAAACATGTTTCTAAGATCTGATCATCTAAGATCTTGAAAATCTATGTAATTGGAATCTTATTTCTTTAATACAGAAAGTTTTTACTGAATAACATGTCTATTTTATCATTCCATAAGAAAATAGAGGTTTCAAGCTTTCCATAGCTTCTTTCCTATCTCAATTTGGAGTTCATATGACTCCGGAATTGAATCTGGAAGTTTACAGTCTTCCTAGGGCCTGTATTTGATCTAGGCCCAGGAAAGGACGGCCCAGATCGTTCGGGCGGAAAACCAAGCCGGTTGGACCGAGTCGGGCGCATCCGCTGCACTAAAATGTCAAAGCGCCCGCACGGGGCATCCATGGAAGCGCGCGGGACGTCGTCCGTCCGATCTGGACATCGGACAGTCCGTTTGGATTGTCCAATCAATCCCTTCTCAGTTGAGGGATCAAAATTTCTCAGATCTTTCTGAAACTTCTACCCTAGGGGTTTTGGACCCTTTTGGATTGATTGGTGGAGTCAGATTTTTCATCTGAACACTCCATCATCATGAATTAAGGATTATGTTGTTTACTTTATTTTTACCTTTTTATTACCAAAATAAATTACAGAAAAATAAAAATTACATAAAACAGTAATAAAAATCTATAAAAAGGATTTCCACTTACCTGATTGGAGAGAAAATCTCGGTTATATGCCCAATTTAAAAAAATACCTTGTTGATGAAGATATGGCCTAAAATCCACCTTTCTTGCAAATATCCATTGTTTGAACCATTGGATCTTGAAATTTCTTTGGGGGTTTTGTAGAATAGATATGTTGGGAATTTTTGGATGGTGGAATTGAGTGCCTAATTGATTTTAGGTCTCTTGTTCCAATCTAAAAAGAAAAATAAGTTGAAAAGAGATCTAACTCTTGGAAATTTTGGGTTTTGGGGAGGGATCTAGATCTAATTTTTCAAGGAGAGTGAAGAGAATTTTGTGGGGATTTTATGAGGATTTTTTGGGTTGTATTTATAGGCATTTTGGGTCTTTTTCCATGATTATAATATTTTATTTTTATTATTAAATGGCATGAAAGTCTTCAATGCTCCCATGCCTAATTTTTCTTCCCCAAGACCAGCTGATATTTGTTGACACATGTTTCACATGGGCTGTTGATAAAATTGGTTGTTGGGTATGTTGTGGGCCCCATGTGGGCCCCACATGGTGTGAAAAGACCGTTTTGCCCTTTATGCATAAAATTTTGGGTTTTACTCCTATGATCTCGGATTTGAGTGTACTTAGTGACGTTGGATTCGTATTTCTCAGTACATTCTAAATTTTGATGTTTCATATTTTGATTTTTTTTGGTAAAATTACTATTTTACCCCTTTTGTCCAAGAAATGAAAAACTTAAGGATTTCTCATCCGAATTCTAAATTTGTCGTGCTTACAGTCATTTTGAAGGGTTTGCTAAGTTTAATTTCAATTTTACATGTCTTATGATTTGATTATACCTTTATAAAAAGTATATTTTAAATAACCCTAATATTTCAGCCCGAAATATCTGAAACTCAAACTTTATTGATAATTACAAAAATTGAGGTTATTACAAAGATATTCTAAAATATTTAAGATAAGGCCACTGAAAGGTGAAAGTAAATTGCAATCACTTAAGAAGAATGGTGGATGGCCAATTTAGGGCCAATAGCGTGGATTGAAAATCTAGTAATTGTTTGTCATTTAATTAGCTATCAACCAATAGCCAATGAAATGTCCTTAGCACAGTAATAAGCATTTTCACTTTGCCTTGTGCTGAATAATTCCAAGAGCTAACTTAGAGGGAACTTTCATGCTAGGGAAGCTAAGAGAAGTCCTAGAATTTTATTTCTGAATGTGTGTTTGTATTATTTCAAAGGTGTGACTAATTGGGAGCGCATACACGAATTAAATAGATTATTGCATCTATGAACCTGAAGATCTACATTTGAGGTAGGTGGAATTAAGATTTCTAAGATTTTCCCTATATAAGTATTTGTATATGAATTTAGAGCATTGAAACAAGTCTTTTCAGTTTATATGAAAGATAAGATGAATGTGCATGCTAAAATTGAACCATGATTAAACTATTCATGCATAAGCTATGCATTATTGTGAACTATGTGAGAAAATATAAGATTGATACCAGGAAATTTTGAAATGGCTCATATGAGCGAAAGAGGTCATTATGACGTGGGTGAGCCATGAAGTCGTTATGGTGTGGATGAGCCTTTAGGCTGGACAAGCTACCGATCCCTGAGAGTTTAATTCCATTGTTTAAGGATTTTAACGTATTTTGAGGGCTCGTTATGATGTGGGCAGGGCTTCAGGCTGGAAAAGCTACTTGTCACTTAGGAGTAAAGCCTTAAGGTGTGTCTTTGGGTTTAACTCACTGCGTCGACTCACTGTGCCAAAGAGGATAATATTGTTTATTGTGCACTTGAAACACACAACAATGCATTGGTATTTGATATGTGAAATGGCTCATAAGTGCAAACACTAGTATTAGGAAATGTAAATGACTTGTAAGCTTGATATGTGATTTCATACCTTGCATTTCAAGGAATGTGATTTAGTACTGATGCATCAATATTTCTTTGTTTCTAGCATGCTTTCATGATCTTGATAAATGTTGAACTATTTCAAATTAAATGATAACTTAATGGTAGTTGCATGATTTAGCATGGACAAATTGATCTATATAGAATTATCATGATTTTATTTAAATAAAATTGTATCTTATTCCACCTACACAAGTGATTGCTATGCTGAGGCATTACTTTGGTTTGTAATGCCTTAGATACAAAGAATAGTAGCAAGTCTGGCTTGTTGACATTATTTCAGAACAGAGGACTCCCAAGGAATAGGGGATGTTTACTGAAGGAGCGTGCCAGCAGAAGCTTCGGAAAAGGACAGGTAAGAATTGATTTTTGAATTGAAGTTATGGCATCCAATGAGAAAGAGACTACATTATATGTAATTAAGGAAATTTGGAAGACGTATGTGGCTGGGTTGTGTTGTGGAGGTTCTGGGTGTGTTTTGTTGATGTAAATTGTTTTTATTTTGTTGGATGTATGAAAAGGAGATAGAGTCTCTATTTATGTTTTAAAATGTCAATGAATGTTTATAAGGTACTTTGCAATGACATGCATTAAATGTCATTTGTCCAAAAAAATAGAGGAAACCCTGCCAAATTTTTGATAGAAATGAGTGCTCATTTCACTGAGAATCCTTGTTTTTTAGAATGAAAAATAACACTCGGTGTTTTTCAAGGTGAATTTAAAAGAAAATATTTTTTCATTATTGTTTACTCTTTAAAAATGATTTTATTAGAGATTGAGCTCACTAAGTCAATTTCTTTTGAATTTAAAAAGTGTTTTGAAAACCCAGGTCATCACATTAACTCAACCCAACATACATATTAACCATTTGCAGATCAACCCCAAGAGGAATGGCAAGAATGATCGAGCTCGAGTCCTACACAGTCACGAGAAAGCTAAAGTTAGGACTGAAGGCATTAGTAGATAGATTTAAATTCAAATATTACGGCACTAGTCAAGTGATAAGGCCATTAGTGCCATAGACTTTTAAATTATGGATGGATGGCTCTATTTTAGTAGTTGGATTATGATTGACAGGTTCTGGGCCATGCTCTAAAATTTAAAAGAACTAAAATAGCTGAGATCTTGGCTTGTATTTGACATATGGATTTTTATGCACTCAAAGTTTTAAATGATAAAGGATATATTCCCAAATGGTTCTAAAAAAATCATTGTATTTATTTTGACATGGTTTAAGAAAAAATAGGATCTATCCCACGTTAGAATTTAACTTATTTTTATTTAAAAATGCATTTGAAAACCCAATTCCCCATACTTGGTATCAGAGCCAAAATTAAGGTGATTCATAGACAAACTACTAAGAAGATAAGCCATGAATAGTTAATGAATTTAGTAAAAAAGTGACCCTAGTATAAGAACTTAGGCAAAAAAAAAAACTTATAAAGGATCTTACTATTTTGAACGAATGTCACTTAGAAGAGCTATAGGAAATGTAGTGGAAGCATCACATGATTCCTTTATTCCACTCAATAGTAGAATGCTAGTGAAAACCTTATCCCTATTCTACCTCAACAAATGAACCAGATATTGGAAAATGAGCCTCGAGAAGCAATGGTTGGAAGGCCAGAACATATGTTAGATTGCTTCAAGAAGATGGCGCCTACCTTTACTAGTGAGGACAAGGCTAATGCAACTAAAACATGGATCTTCAAAGTAGAGAAGGTATTCAAGGGGGTGCTAGCTCCTGAGGATAGGAAAGTGGCCATGGCAACTTTTGTCATGACAGGAGAACCTTCTTTTTGGTGGGAAACAGCAAAGTGGACGCACTTTGACGAACTTGTAGTGGTATCTTAGGCTAAGTTCAAGAACATATTCTTCAATAAGTACTTCCTTCCTCATATCAAAAGGGGGAAGGAGGAGGTGTTTCTAAGCCTACAACAAGGTGACATGACGGTCACTCAATACGAGAACAAGTTTATGAGACTTAGACATTTTGCACCCAAGGTCTGTCTAATCAATGAGCTGGCAAGTGAGAAGTTTGTAGACGGATTGAGTACAAGCCTAAGAAGTAAGATCGTGGGAGTTTGACCAAATACCATTTCATAAGTAGTTAAGATGGCCTAGGTGTTTGAAGAGGAGTATAAAAGGTCCAACAAGGGGAAGAAAGCAAAGGAAAAAGAAACCAACTATGGAGAAAGATTTAGCATTGGTAGGAGGCCTCTATAGGGTCTCATCCACCTCAAAAGCTCCCATACAATGATAAGACTAAAGTATCTAAACCTTGATTGTGCTCTTGATGCAACAAACATCATCTAGGCAAGACTTGTGGAGGAGCCGTGTTCAAGTGCTATAACTACAATGAGATAGGGTACATGGCAAGAAACTGCACTAAACTAGAAAAAAGAGTGGGCAGGACAAAAAGGCCAACTACCTAAGAGCTAAAGACGAGTCTTCATACTAATCAATATTGAAGCACAAGTACCCAATTCTACGGTACAAGGTACCTCACTCATCAATGATAGACTTCCAAAATTATTGTTTGACCTAGGCTCCACACATTCTTTTATATCAATTGATTTTGCATCATGTATAAATTGTCCAGCTCAGAACTTAGAAACATACTTAGAAGTAATGACACCTTTTGGAGGTTCTTTGATCACACATGAATACTTACTTAACACACTTATTATGCTAGAGAATAGGCAAATGGTTTCCAATCTAGTCCCATTGGAGATAACAAACTTTGATATTATTCTAGGAATGGATTGGTTAGCCATTTATTGTGTAGCAGTAGATTGCCAAAAGAAAAAGGTCGTGTTTGAGATTCCTGGAGAGGTCATGATATCTTTTCGTGGAAGATAGGATTACATAGGAATATGTGTGATATTGGCTAAGAAGGAAACAAAATAAATCACCAAGGGATGTCAACCAAAATTTATCGATTTAAGTTAGTAAACAACAAAGTTTTCCTTATTTTAGAAGACATGATCATAGTGATAATACATAAATAAATTGGGAAATACTTCAACCTCCTCCCTAAAGTTACTATTAAACTTCTTCATATATGGAAATATATGTGGTTGGAGATACATGCCACAGGATCACATACTGTCACAAGTAGAGGCACTCATGCCATTAAGATAATCACATTAGTCTATGAATACAGTCATCCCCTGTGTTAACAAAATGTTGTGATATACAATTCAAAATGAATCCTATACATAGATTATATCAAAATGACTGCACCAAAGACATCCTCATCTTACATCTAACTGATCTTGGTACTTTCACCTTCCCGTGACCCTCCCACTCAAGTTACTTGGGGTGTTACTTGAGATGTTAGTTGTAGGGGATGAGCAAAATAACCACTCATGATAGGAAGAAAAACTAATACAAGATGGCATGCCAAAAACAGGGCACTCAATTGTATATGTGTAGGTGGGTAGGTGGGTGGGTGGGTGTGTGTGTGTGTCAAATCCAGTGTGCTTAAAATAGATGAAACAGAACTAAGGCACATAGCCCTTACTTTGGAATGCAAAATCCATGCCCACATCATCATGGAAAACTAATCACTCCATATCACAATGGCATACAATCCTACCATCAAGGACATCACAATGGCACATAATCCTACCACCAGGGATGATAATGGTCTAAACTCCTAAGAATGATCAGCATGCTAAAACCACAAATACTCCCACGCTCACAGGGCCTTACGTCACCCATTGGCAACAACCGTGGCCTCTACGTGAGCTCATGAATACCACACAACCTCGACTATGTAGACCTCATGGGGGCTAGCCGGCTACCACTTAGAGCACTTCCCCATGAGAAGCTACTCCTATTGCCCGCCACCTCCATCACATGGTTGGTATCAATCTCATCTCATAAGACAGTGGCCAATTGCACCTCCTAGCATAGGGTCTTCAGGACTTACAGCACACTCACACAATGCACCTACCAAGTGATCTGGGACTTAGGACACTCTAGGAGTGATTTCCCAAAGCCTTAATGCAAATCCATAAACTTACGGCTCACCACTACTAATGTAGCGCTTGCTTAAGTATCAAAGAAAAACAATGTCTGTGACCATCCATCAATCCAACACATGGAAAATTTTGAATTATAATATGATGGAGTGTCATGCACCGGCATCCCATTCTAATAGTGTTAGATGCTTTAAGAATTACATTATTATATTATAATGTATATCCTTAGTTGATGTTGTCCTTTTTTTAATAAGTTAAGGGCTGGATATCCATTTAGCAAGAACATATATCTTTATTTCCACCTCTAGTGTTTCAATAGTTAAAATTTTAATGATCTTTCTTTGATTAGTGATCTATTTACCTCAGTCTAGGTCATATATTTCATGTATTATTCCTTTTCTTTTACTATTTGAGTTTTACTTACTTGGTTATGTCCTTAAGTAATTGAGTGTTCTTAGCTTACGATTTTAGATCTATTAACTTGATGTTGCAGAACACTAAGGAGTCTCATACTTATAACTTATAGAAGTATGAACTTTCACTATGATTCTTAGGTTCTTAATTTTCTTGAGTGTTGCCAGTCATAACTAGTCAGATTTAGTTTCTAGTATGACTAAGTGTGTACCTCACCTTGCTTAGGTTCATAGGATTAGATCAATTAAGTCATAAGAGATTAAATAAGGAGATGCGATGCATAGCTAGGATTACTTATTGCTATAATTTATTAATGAATGACACAAATAAATAAGGTAGATTAAAATAAGATAATTTAAGATCTAGAATTTGATGTGAAATATGGGCATCTTAAGATGATAAGGAAGGAGCATCCCATCCAAGGGAGGAGACGTCCCAATCCTTGCATGCCTAAGATCCAAGGGTAGATCACACCCCAACTCTTACACCTTTCAAGGGTTGAGATGAGATGATGACCATGCCTTGATGAGGAAGATTTTAAGCCATTAGGATGTAGTAGTGTGATCTAGAATTCATCAAGGGAGTGTGTCTCCCATCCAAGGGAGAAGAATGCCCTACCCTTGATGATCATCCAAGGGTGATTATGCTCCTATCCACATGTCCATCTTTTGGAGAATTCATGGCTCGTGGATGTGTCCCCTCTTAGAATATAAAAACCTAAAATATCATAGAAAGATGATGAGGAAAGAAGGAAGAGAAAGATCTATGGGAGGATGCATCCATCCAAAGGTGGGAATGCATCTACCCTTAGACATATCATCCTAAGGGCTGAGATCACTCTATTAACACACATAGTCTTAGGGTACATGTGTGTGGTAGATGAGTCTCACCTAGGATAATTCATGAATAAGAAGTTTAGGTCTAAGATTTTAAGCCATACGGATTAATAAGTATGGAAGCTATCAATACATCTAAGCCAATCTAATAGTCCATAAGCATAGGATGTTTAGATGAAGGGTTGGATGTGAGGATGAAAAGATAGATAATATAAACTTATAAGGAATATGATTAAGATGATAAGAAAGTAAGAGAATAAGGATAGATCATATTAAACATAACCAACAATGTTAAGGACTGTGTGTGGACTTGATCCATGTGTCACGTCTCTTCAACGATCTAGATCATCTACAAAGGGTTAGATACTAAGATGAAGATGTTAAGAGACTAGTAAGGCTAAGGAAAGGGATATCCATACGACCATGTTAGGTTAAGACAGAAAAGAATAATAATAAGACAGAGATGAATTGTAGGCATGTAATACATAAAGGAGGGGGCTACCACCTTTGCATGGGAAACCATGCATGATGTCATATCACCTCACATACATGGTGATGGTGGTGGATGCATGTGGTTCCATTTGAGGGGTTGCATGAAAGGAATCACATTGATACTTGATGAAATGAATCATAAGGGAACTAATATGATAAAAGTATATCTAAGGTTCAAGCAACGAATGTAGTTTTCCTAGTTGATCCAAAATAAAGGACTAGGATTAATCAAGATTGAATCTCTAAAAAAATGAGATTAAGACTGTTCCTTTCATTAGATTATACTTATATGATGAGATTTAGAGTTGATTTATGGTTTGATCATGTTTATGTTGCATATTATGTTTAATAATACTTTACTTTTAAGTATATGTCTAAATTTAGAAAGATACAGATTAAGTAAAGTTTTCAGCATTAATAGAGTGCAATTTTCATATATATTGTTTTATCTTATTAAACATGATTTTTTTACAAAGTATCATAATCAAATAAGATGGTAAGATTTGATTTTTGTTAAGATAAATATATTCAAAAAATGTTCTATTTCTATCTTTATACACTTAGTAAATGATATATGATTTGAGATACTTGTTCTATATGAAAGCATGATGAATTAGCAAGATAGAAATGAAAAGTTTCTAAAAATGGAACTATATACTAAATGAATGGTTTTAATTGGAAAAAAGAAGCCTAGTGGGCCTATGCTAAGGGGTAGTGACAGGTTGGTCTCCTACCCCGTGGCCACTTATGAGCGGAAATGGTATCCAATGCTTGACAGTGGCATCTTCTCATCTGGTGGGAGCAACCACTATAGGTGACATGGCACCCTTTTGAGTCTGGGTATACTCCCCATGAGGATATGGTTGCAATCTCTCTAAGATATCGGCATAGTGTTCCCTTGAGATTTTAGAAGTTTTGATGAGTTCCTAGTGGTCATAGATGAGGAATTCTAAGATGGTTAATAAATGAGTACTCTTGACCATTGTATTAGATGGGTATAGTATAGATACCCAGATTTGATTGCTTTACCCTATGATATGATTTTGATGGTTTATAATGATATTCATTCAAATTAAAATTATATTTTGTGGATTGATGAGAATGCTTGACAATTGCAATTCATGAATGACTAAGGTAAGGTAGTGGATTTTTATTACAACATTGAAAACACTTTTTATAAGTTCGTGTTGTGTGCAAAGGTCTTCAATTTTTGTGGTCTTAACTTTTCCTACTGAGTAATCATTTTACTCAACCCAATATACATATTAACCATATGTAGATTGACCACAAGAGGAATAGTAGGAAGGATCATGATCAAGTCCTGCATCGTCGCAAGAGGTGACCTAGGTATATTAGAAAAGGATTTTTGAAATATAATTTGGAAATGAAACTCTCCTGCAAGATTTTTTTTTTAACACTTATAAATGTATACAATATATACATATTTTGTCAGTTCCACCCTTCAACCTAAAGTCATTTAAAAACCTTCACATGTCATAGCAAAATAAAAACAACCATTACAGGATTCCCTAGTCATAGGCCAAACAATAAGGAATATAAGTTCAAGTCATAATTTAGATTAAGTATATCAGTTAAAATCAGAATAATAAAAAAAAATTTCCAACCAACTACTTATTCATACTTCTCTTCTTCTTATTCTCCTTATTTAATTCCTTTTAGTAGATTGCTTAGTCCTCTCATTCTTCACTTGAAATATGTTGTAGGGATGATTACAAAGACTCAATAGGAACAAGCTTAAACTAAACATTTGGAAACCACAACTTAAATCAAAAGTGTGATATAAGTAGTATAAACATTTATGATTTTACAAAAATCTAACATTTCTAAAAACATTTAATATTTCTTTTAAATCTCAAATACACAAGCTTGTTAGGACTTCTGTCAAGAATGGTATATCATAATCTGTCATATTATTTAGTGCTAGCATCCCACCACAAGCCCATCTAAGGAATGGTCAATATCCTCAAGGATGACTAACATGTTAGTCCATGTCCAATCACTATATGGTATACTATTCACATAGAGGACCCACATCCAACTACGCTTGGCTGTGGACACCACACAAGCTATACAAATCCTCATGAGGGCATTGAATCACAAAAGAGCAGTCTCCCCCTGAAATAACACTCATCAATAGAACTCATAGGGCAAGAATCTCATTTCAAAAGTAGTTGCCAATTGGACTTTCTAGAATAACAACTAGAGGGGTCTTATAACTTGCCCCAAGCTAGGCTCAACTTTTATGAGTCGCCTAATTTTAGGCTAAGCACAACTCTCCAATGTCCCCTAATTTTCATTCAATTAAACATTTTACATTGCACAAGGAAATCCATGTGGAATGTGGTTTTACACCGTACTATACATTATGCAAAATCCTCCACAAAACTTTTTCTTTCATAAGCTATATTTAGTTAGCACAAATCATAGACTAGCTTATTCTAGTCTTAGCAAAAGTACTTGCATAAAATGTCATAAATCAAACTTTAAATCAATATGTACCCAAAATGATAAGTAATAGCAAAATGCATATATATCCATTCTTTTTACAATCAAAATAAAATAAACCTCATATTACTAGCATTAATCTTTCTTCTTAGATCACAATTTAGGAAATCGCATGTATAGCAACAGTTAAGTGTTGACTATTGAGATCCATCAAAACACACATGCCAAATAAGTATAAATTCTTCACTTTCCAAAAATGGATCTAAATGGCTGAAAGCCATGTGTCACATACACATAATAGTGGACAACAGGAAAAAAACTTCATTTGTAAGGTAATAATCCAATTAAACATTGCATACTAGCACCATATGTTGAGTTTACCACAAGTACACGAGCTATTGTAGTATAGTATATGCAAGTATGAGTCGATCCCACAAAGACTCGCTTTAAGAAATTGGAGTTTTAATAAATTTTAATTATTCAAAAATTAAAAATTAAATGAAATCAATTAACAAAAAGTCCAATCAAATTTCATATATGTTTAATCAATGAAAATTATAGAAATTCAACTCAAAAGCACAAAAATTTAACTGAATAAATAAGAAAAATCTACTTCCCTAGCTTAGGAAATGTCAATTTCTTCAAATTTGATCTCATAAACTTTGATTAGTATTCATCAATCTCTTCCTAGTGCTTTTGATTGATGATCCACCAGAGGGATTAGGTAGATTCTCAATATTTGCAAAGATCTAGTCTAGATAAAAAATAAAAAATAAAAATTGAGTTTTAACGGCTTAGATCTGATATTTTATTCTCAGATTGAAGATTATGAATGATAAATATGCTAGAAAGTGTCCTAAGAATAGGATCTAAATAGGAATTGAAATTCTAATATGAAACAGTTGAAGAAATAAAGAGATCTTGTTTGTTAAAGAAGAACCATTGATGAGGTAAAGCTTTAATCAAACAAGGGTCGGATTAGACTATTCCTGGAATTAATTGAGAACAAGAAGAACTTGGATAACATAAAACCTGGATAAAAAAATAGAGGAAATAGACTAAAGGACAAAGTAGGAATTCAAATGGGATTATAATTTTTATGCTAAGGGTATTTCTAGAATTTTCCTGGAAAATTGGTTTTAAAAAAAATAAAAATAGGGGAAGCTAGTGGAGAAGAGGAAAAAGGAAGAGGAAAATGGTGAAGGGGGAGATCGAGATCGAGATCGAGATCGAGATGGAGATGGGGGGGAAAGGGAGAAAATGGAGAATGGAGAAAACAGAGAAAACCCTTAGAACTCACTAATTAAGCAGGGAAGAGAGGAAACTTGGAGAAAGTGCATGGCAGAGGAAATTCCAGTCCGATTGGTGAAGTGGTCGCCAGTGGCATGGAACAAAGGGGTCAAACATTGCCGTTCTAGGATTGGGTTTGTGCCAGCTGGGGAATTGGGCAGTCTAATGAAGTGGGAACAAAGAAAGGAGAGCCGATATAAAGGGAAACAAAGATGGCATCATTGGTTCATGCGTGGTGCGGTGCTGGTTCTGCCAACGTGACAGACAAATGACGAGGTTGATGGAGATGACGCCGGTGCAACTATGAAGAAGGTGGTGGTGTAATAGGGATGACGGTGATGAGTGTCAGGTTCAGGCCAAGCCGAGATGGAGAAGAGTACTGGGAAAATAGAAAGTGAAACAGAAGAGGGGCAGCCTGGGATGGTCTTGCCAGTGCCGAGTAGATAGACAGAGAGAGGGGAATAAGAGAAGGAGGGAGCATAGGAGAGAAGCGGAAGATGGTGATTCAGAGAAGGAATCAAAAAACAAAAAACAATGACCAAACTAAAAGCAAACGATGAATAGAATAGTGGAATCAAAGGAAGATAAAACTAAACTCCAAAAAAACCATCTCTTGGGTTCCCACAATTCCCTCTTTTTATAGTTTCCCCCCCTTTCTAATTCTCTTCTCGCCCTCTTTCGTTATCCTCTAGGAGTTGGTTTCCTCCTAGGAAACTTCCTCTTCTTCCAAATCTCATCCCTGATCTCCTCTCCTTATTAAAACTCTTTTCTTTTTAGGAAACCATCTAATCTTGCTTTGTGAGTGATCTAGTTTGTTCAATGCCCCCTTGGATAATATGCGTCATTGATTAGCCATTCAAACCTAGATCTATTTGATCTGCAAAATATAAGACTAGATTAGAGTCATCTAACTATACATTAAGCATCTGATTAGCTCAGATGATCTTTTGACAATTTACTATTGGATGGTCAATTTGAGCTAAATTTCATATTTTATCTAAAAAGCATCAAATTAATGAGTTAGATGTTCTAATTAAATACTAAACTAGGGGTCTTTTGGCCAAAATTAAACACTTAACACCATACATTCATTGGAATGCTACTCACTCATTCAAAAATTTTAAATGATATAGATTCACTCAAACATAAACTATAAATAGGTGTTGAATATAATGAGAAATTAAGGGCTAGATCATGTATGAAACTGTTAGAATCATTAGAATCCTTTTTTATCATAGATTTTTAATCCCAATTGTATGCAAAAATGATAAGATGGAAATATTTCCACAAATGGAAAGCATTTGATCATACGCACGTGATTATGTGAAATGATCTAAACCATACTCTTTTTTTGTCACACAAACACTGTGATCCTGAGCATGTAAAATCTTATGAGCACCTCAATCTAGCACATGCTCTTCCCATGAAACCATGCGACCATGCAACATTCATTAGTATAAAATGTTTCATCATATGCATGTTTAATCATGCAACAATCATTTATCATGCACAGGTCAAAATCTTACTACCAACTCCATCATACGAACATGTTCTCAATTCAATGACAACATGCATGCAAAAATCTAAAATTATAAACTTTATTTTTTTAAATAAAAATAGCTTTATGTTTTTTTAAAATAAAAAACCTTGACCATGAAATAAATTTCATTTCCATCATGAGTATGACACCTTGTGCAATAAATCCATCAAACAAATAAAAATCATGCAATCCATTCTATCATGCATGTGAAATCATGCAATTCCTCTTACTTCTATGATTCATGTGACACACCTTGTTGAATTCCTCTCATTTTCACTCTCTGTCATGAAGCTAACCCATCTAAAAAATTATGCAAGTTCTAGTTCATTCACAATTTTTACTATGTGACCATTCTATCATGCTTATGATAACACCTTGCAATAACATTTCCTAATGAGAGGACAAAATGCAAGACAAGATTCCAACATAACATTTCATGCAACCAAGTAAGCATGAGCTCCTATAAACCATGCATTCAATATTTTAAAATACTTTAATCCTAGACCATTTACATGTAATATATAACTCAGTTTCCATCATGCACATGGTTGCTAACACCAACCATGCTCTAATGTGTTGAGTTCATGCAAGTAGGAAAAAAAAGACACCAACATGCTATTGTTCCTTCTTGTATGATGCATTCACATAAGAACCATGAATTTAGGACATACAACAAAGTAGTATGTAAACGAGCCTTCATCATGTGCATGGTAGATTTGTCAACACAATGAAGTGTACATGGGAGATGTATTCATGGACTGAAGTGAGTTTGGTGTCTCTGTAAATAAGGTGAACTAAGTAGGGATAGTCATCTAACTAGATCTGTGATTAAATGATAGGCATGGTGTGTATGATGTGAGTGGAAGTCAAAGGTTGGGATCATGCCATGTTAATGTAAGAGGTAGGCACCATATTCAGATGAGATATCAATAGTCAAATTAAGCTAGCATTAAGCTAAAATGTTTGTTAAAGAGGCACATTCAAACCATAGTGTTATACGCCTCATTTATGTTAGCTTAAGATTTCAAACAACATGTGTTTTAGGTCTTACATTTCACTAATCTTAAGAAAACTAGGCAAGTTTAGACAAGTTCCTTAACAACCTCCTATCTCATTGGTGAAATCATTCTTCTACGGCCTTCTTGTCCAAAAACGCTATAGTTTGGAGGAAAAAGCTTTTGTGCAGTCTCTCTCTCTCTCTCTCTCTCTCTCTCTCTCTCTCTCTCTCTCTCTCTCTCTCTCTCTCTCTCTCTCTCTCTCTCACACACACACACACACACACACACATATTCTTGTTTTTCTTTCTCAACCTATCCAATTTATATTTTATCTCCTTTATTATTTTCTATTACATTAGACTTCCATTCTAGTTTCTTTTCCTTATTCTATACTATCCCTAATTTTGATCTTATCCATTCTTTATCATATGTCATGACTTTTTCCTATCTCATGATTATCATATCTTGATATTATTCTTTTTCTTAGATTGATCTAATTCTAGCCTTTTAACTCGCCATGTTTTAGATCACATTTTGAGTTAACCTTCTTGTTTTCCCAGAATTCTCTAGATTTCACTCTTATCTTAGTTTCCTTACTAGGAGTGAATGTCCAAACTTATGGGATTCATTGTATGTGGACATCCCCTAGCACTGAGAACTAAATTTTCTCAACAAAAAAAACTCAAATTCGCACCTTGTTTCAATGATTTAAACACTAATCTTAAGTCATTAGTACCCACTCCACAACCAATTGAGCTAACTTGCTTTTGGTGTTAGCTTTTGCAAAAGTAAACATATATATTATAGATTTTTGGGGTGTTACACGTGAGAGAGATAAAGTGAGGACTAAAGGCATTAGTAAATAGATATAAATTCCAATATTATAAAACTATTAATGTAGTAAGGCCATTAATGCCATAGATTTTTAAATTATGGGTGGATGATTCTATTTATGTTTGGATTATTATTGAGAGGTTCTAAGGCATGCTCTAAAATTTAAAAGAATTAAAATGGCTCAAAGTGGACTTGTATTTGATGTATGGATTTTATGCACTTGGGGTTCTAGAAGAGAAAGGATATATTTCCAAATTGTTTTAAAAAAAAAAAAATTGTTATATTTATTATGACATGGTTTGAAATGAAAAGGGATCAATCCCGTATTAGAATTTAATTCATTTTTATTTAAAAGTGCATTTGAAAACTTGGGTAACCACAATAATAATATTTTCTTTATATAGTGCATTTGAATTATAAATTTGAAATGCATGGTTAAAATGGGTTGAATCAACTGAGACTACAAACAAACCATAACTCACTTGGAATAAGGTCAAGGTAAAGAAAACCAGTTAATTACTCTATATATAAATCAAAGTTATAATTTGACATGATGTTTGTTAATCCTTTCTATTTTCTTTGTTGCACAATGCCCTAGACAACAATTGAATTAAGAGTGTGGATATTTTGTTCTAAGATACATGAAAACCCTAATATGTGATGGTGTTAAGTTCCAATAATTGAGAAAGGTAAGAAGCTTTAGTGGCCATCATCTTATATTTTTCTATAATCTTTAGGGTTGGCTACATGAAATAACATTTAAGTATATAGTGAATTTATAAGTAGTAAACAAAATTAAATATATTTCCATGCAGGCATTGGTGCTGCCTGATTGACGAAGCAAGGGTTACTTCCAAGTAGATCTTAATGAAATGAGATTTGAATGGGTTGAGCATATAATAAATTCATTTATAACTAATCTGCATTTCCATCCCACTAACACTCGTCTACTTTGATGTAAATTTTTATATTGATTAACACAAAACTTCTTCATTTAAAAAGTGAATGTGGATCTATCTTGTATTTTCCATTTGCTTGAAGTATATGTAGTTTGTTTATTTGAATGAGGGGGTGTCGAAGTGTGGATATAGGTTTTTACTTTATAAGAATGTGGGGACATTGGAGTATGGAAGTAAATGGGTCTATATGGAGAAGTGTGAATGTAGGTCTTTACTTATGAAGTTTCTTTTCATATCTTTGAATTTTTTATATTGAATATGGATGTTGGAAGTGTGGAAGATTGCAAGAAGATTGTAAAAGCAAGAAGATAAGGATGTTGAATGTAGAGGTATGGATAAATATTACAATAGTAGGAATAAAATTGTATACTATCAATTGATAAGTGTTCAATTTTGCATAAAAAGTATCCAATTAGTATTAGAGTATAAAAGTCTAGGCTTTGTGCCAAATTTCATAACACATGTATTTCTGACCTAATAATTCCAAAGTTTGATATTTTACATGTTAAGAGGCTAATCAAGAGTAATTTTGTGAATTATAATAATTTTATAGGATTTAATTATGGTTTTTTACTCTTTTGTAGGAAATGAAAAGATGATCCAACTGCCTATATTGCGTTTGGCAGAGTTTTTCGTGGGTCAAGCTATGCAGTTACCTTTCCTAGGGTGCAGGAGATGGTGCACCCCTACTAGGAACTTGGGGCCAAAGCCCCCAAGAGGTCCACAAAAAATCATGTCCTATTGTGTTGCAATAGTCCTAAAAAATATCCTACGGCAAGCAAGGAAGTAATTGGAAGAAGTTAAAGGTGACTAAAATGGGTCTATGCACAAGCCATGCATATCCACCACCTTTGCATGGAAGCCATGTAAGCCATGCAAAAGGGTGACAAGCTATTCAAACCACTCAAGCCACAAGGAATGAGCCATCAAAGTAAGCCATTAAGCCACATAGAGCCATGCCACTTGGATTCACACAATTGGAGCAATATTTAAAGAAATTTTTCATGGAAAAAAATGTGATTTCCATATGATAATTAGAGATTTTGAGTGAAATTTGTAATTGTTGAGATGGTCATGCATGGGTGGACCAACCAAGAGAGAAAGTCCACATTATAAATTCATTTCCCATCCTTGTTCATCAACCAACCTAGGTATTCCATGATTTTTACTTAAAGAGTGAGGCCCCTCTTAAAAAAGTGGTGCCTCCCCCTTACTTGTTGTTACCTATGTTGACTTTTTAAGTTGGAAACTTCTAATTCTATTTCACACTCAAAATGCCACAAGGTCCTATCTTTTTTCCCATCTTTCCTATTTTTCTCTCTCACTCTTTTCTCTCTTTCCTAACCACCAAACACCACATAATTAGAAGGGGAGAATCTCCACACCACCTTCCTAAAAATATGACACCTCCCCCCTTCTAATTCCATCATGTCACCTCACTTACTAATCCTATAATCCTCTCTCACCCTAACTTTCAACCTATGTCCTATATCTAATTGCATCTTTCTTTCCCATAATAAGATCTCATCAAAGTGGAAATCAAAAACTTAAGTAGGGGGTTTGCTATAAATCCTTGAAAGAAACAATCTATCTTGGTGATCCTTGGACTTTGGTTTTATTTTAGGCTACTTTCTCTTGGATTCCTCAAGTATTGTTCCCTTGCATTTGCACTTCAATTCTAGGTTAGTTTCTTGCATTCATTGTTAGTTCTTCTTGTTTTATTTCTTTAATTCCATACACATAGAACTAGCTTGTTTTTCTCTTCATCATTGCTTTAATCTATGTAGTTTTTCTTACTTATTCTTTCAAGATCTAAGTTAGTTCTTCTCTGGTAGTGACATCCAAGAGAAAATTTAGCTTCAATCTCTTGCTTCCCTTCCTTTATTTCCATGTTTTTCACCCAATTTTAAAGCTAGCTTTTTGTGTCTTGTTCCTTGAATAGTTCTCATCATTCAAGCCCTCATTTCTCTTGATTCTCTTTTGAGTTTCCCTGGCTTGTTGTCTAAGCTTAGTTTAAGGTCATTGAAGTGTTCTTAATATTTTATTTGAATCAAGTTACAAGCATTGAAAAAGGGTGCAATTTCCAGCTTTTGTATACATGTTCATGCACACTCAACTTGATGTATTTTTCCATTCAATCAATAAAGTTGTTTGAAGATCATTGTTGGTACTTGATTCCAATGGTAAAGTAATTTAATTCTTGAGATTTATGTTGCATAAAAAGTGATTGTTGAGTTGCTTTCCATGCCTTGTTAGATTTGAGTTTCTTTTTCACTTAATTTATTGAATTTTTCCATTCAATGTTCATATTTAATTTCCAGCAATCTATACTTCTTATTTGCTCAATTCCTTAGGGACCCATTTATATTTTTAGGGTTTTTAGTTAGTATTTTGATTAGATCTCATGTTTGTATTGTACATGGGTGACTTGCCCTTAAGTTTTGCATATTTTATTGTTTGATCTTAGTTTAGCATTAGTTAGTTAGTTGTTTGCATCTTAGTTTAGTATAGAAAGTTTCCTTGTTTAGCTTTAGAATTTTTTATTTTTAGTAAGTTTCTAATTTTAATTTTAGGAAGTGTTAATTTAGGAAAGTTTCATTTTTTTTCAAGTTTCCTACATTCGTTCATTCTAGTTTTGCATTAGTTTCTTTCATTGAATACATGTTAGTTATTAAAGTTTCTAATTTCATTGAATGTGTTTATTTTTAGAAAGGTTCCTTTAGTAGTAATTTCACTTTTTATGCATGTTTCCAATTCCATGTTGCTTAATTTCCTAATTTAATAATAAATAAATAAAACATCTCTCTTCGAATAAGAAAAGCAACTTAAATAATATCTAATGAAATGAAAATTCCATAAGATTTCCTATGAGATTGACCTCCCTCAAATACAAATTGTTTCATTAATTCTTGTGTGTGCAAGTCATTTTAAAGCTACAACATTAATAAACAAGTTTCTGCATTCTTTTTTAAAATACAAACTTGTTAAAGATGATTATAAAAAATCCATCTTTAAAAAAAACTTTTTTAAGATGGTTTCTAAAAATTGTCTTAAAAAAAAAAAATTAAGACAATTTTGAAAACTATCTCAATTTCAACTACTTTTCTAATACGATTGGATAGAAGATAATTTTGAAATCATCTTAAATATATGTTTGTAATCATCTATAAAACACTCCAGTGTTTTGACACAAAAAATAGAAAACTATTTCCAAAATGAGTTGAATTCTACTAAGACTAGGATGATTTCTTCTCAAATTTAGTCAAATATTTTGAAGATCAAGTTTGATAAGTGCTCAGGACATGGTGCATGCTTGAGAAATAAGCCAACTAATTCCAAAATTGATTTGACTAAATGAAGAACCAAATGGATTTTAATTTCTAGGTTAAAAATGAATTGACTAAGTATGAAGAACATGTAGCTATACTCCAACAGTAAAAACATGGATTTATCACAAAAGGAATCTAGTCAACTAAACTGATTAAAATAACCAACTAAGCAAGAGACAAGTTTGCTAATTATCAATTCAAATTTGAATTTCTATCTCTAATGAATGTGATTTTGTGTGTGTGTGTGTGCGCGCGCGCGTGTGTAAGTCATTTGAAGACAAAACTAAGAAGAGAAATTGAAAATCAAGAAAAGTGCCTACTATTATCTACTCAAGCCCACGTCAAGCCTATGTGTTAATTCTTTCTATCTTTGTTTTTTCTTTAAACTCACTCTTTATTCTTTGTATTTGTGATTATATATTAACAGAGATTCTTCTCTATTTTTTAGTGTAGCTTTCTTGTCTTAAATACTTTTCAAAGTGTTTGTAAGAAGGCTGAATTTGTTACAAGTGCTTAAGTCCTTTATTTGTGACCAGTGCAATGTCTATTGGTGTACAAAACCTTATAAATACATGAGGAATCGAATAGTTGTGATACTAGTGATAACTAATTTAAATTATCTAACCTAGCCAAATTCAAGAAATTTTTCCTAAATTAAGTTGAAATTAATACATGAAGATCGAAATTATGCTAAAACTTAAAACATGCTAAAATTAAAAACTTTCCTAAATCAACACACTTTTTAAAAATAAAAGTTTTCTAAATTTAAACTTTCTAAATTTATGACTTTCCAAAATCAAAACTTTTTAAAATGCAATTTTGACAACTTTCATAAATCAAATTTTCTAAGCATGAAATTTAGCAATTAATCTAAGGAAACAAACAACTAATTAACAACTTTCCTAATCTGAAAATCATAAGAATGCAATGGAATTTATGGGAATGAAACTTTACTAACTAACTAGACAACATGGTAAACAATCTAATCAAGATTAATAATCAAACACTAATTAAACTAACTTTTCCTAACATGAATGGATTCAACTAACTTGTGCTTTAACACCACCATATCATTCAACACCATGAATACCACTTATGGGTTGCATACATCGTATCAACTTGATTTGGGAAGTGTTCTTCATGCTTGATGAGATAAGCAATTGAACTAAAGAACTATAAAAAACCAAGAAAAGTTCTAGCGTTATCCTAGCTTTAGCCTAAAAACCTTCAAAAATCATGTGTTCACTATTGTAAGTTGTAAGCATGATTTCCATATGTCTTTGGTTGAATGGTTTGGGAATTTTAAAACAAGGAATTCTATTAACTATCATACCATGAAATTAACATGCAACAAGTACCCTAGAAGAAATCAATATCATCCAATAATCAAAAGATATTTCATTGATCATCAACAATTATTGAAATGAAGTAGAACTACAAAAAATGGTGTGTATATTCATGGAATAGGTGCACTATGCTTACAAAAATATAATCCAATGATGATCCCTGAATACACATTAATCACAATCCACGTCTCTAGAAAGTTGCATGTGAACCATTGAAGATAACTATTGGAAAGGAAGCATGAGAAAGGAAGCACCAATGATCTAAGTAAGGGATCTAAAATCTTGAGTAAGAGAACTTAAGAATGGCTGATAACATAATGGAATTCAAGCACCTAAAGCTTAAGAGCTATGTGATTGACCCTTAAGAGAAAATCATAGCGCATTTCTTAGGCGGTTCAAGAAAAGACATTAGAGATGCAATATGACTCTAGTTGTATCAGTAGTTCAATGATGTTAGGAAGTTGGATTTGATTGTGGAAAAGCAAAAAATGATATAGTAAAAGAAGTGTGGCTACAACATGTGGGAGAAGGAACACTTTCAATTTGGGTAGTGATTCTAATACTAAATGGATGCTTGACTTTAAAACTCAATAAAACCAATCTAAGCTTAATAATAATAAGTGACCAGGAACATTTAATGCTAATCCTAAGAGATGCTTTCAATTCCAAGGGTTAGGACATATTGCCTCTAAATATCCCAACCTAAAGGTGGTTTCTTTTGTTGATGAATTTGAGTGTGAGAAGGAAGAACAACAAGCAGGTTATGATGATGATGTGATAGCCATTCAAGCCATTGAAGGAAAATTGTTGGTGGTGCGTAGAAGTTTGAGCACCATCCACAAGGATGATGATTGCCATCATTATGCTATCTTCCATACACATTGCACTTCGCATGGTCAGGTATGTGATGTAATTATTGATGGTGGTGCATGTGAGAACATGGCTTCTACAAAACTCATCAGCAAGTTGAAACCAAAGATAGAGCCACATCCTCAGCCCTATAGATTGAAGTGGCTTGCAAAAGGGCATTAAATTATGCCTTATTCCTTTTTCTATTAGTAATCAATATAAAGATGAGGTATGGTGTGATGTTATCCCTATGGACACATGCCATTTACTGTTAGGATGACCATGCCAGTATGATAAGAGAGCCCAACATGATGGGTTCAAAAATACTTTGTATTCCATGGAGAGAAAATTATGCTTGTACCTTTAAAACATAATGTAATTTGTAAGCCCTTAGATGTAATTCATTATAGCAGTAAGTAAGAAAAAGAAATGGACAAAAAAATATTAAGCAATAATCACTAAAACAATAATTCCTTCAATTGTATTCCCCTACTAAAAGAGCATGATGATGTATTGCCAGAGGAGATACCCAATGGTTGACCTCCCTTGCAAGATATCCAACACTACATAGACTTCATTCCAGGATCTATAATTTTAAATAAAGTAGCTTATCGCATAAGCCTTAAAGAGCATGAGTCATAAAGATAGGTTGAAGAATAGGCGGCCAAAGGATTGGTGCATGAAAACAAAACTCCATGCACGATGCCCACCTTTCTTGTGCCAAAGAAGGATGGTTCATGGAGGATGTGTATTGATAGTAGAGCAATCAACAAAATCACTATCAACTATTGCTTTCCTATTCCTCGACTGGATGACTTGCTAGATCAGTTGCATGGTGCACTGACTTTCTCTAAAATTAACATAAATTTTAGTCACCATTGAATTTGCATAAGAGCAAGTGATGAGTGGAAGACTACATTCAAAACACGAGATGGCCAATACTAGTAGTTGGTAATGCCATTTGGTTTATCTAATGCACCTAGCACTTTATTGCATTTAATGACTCATGTCTTTAAACCATTTAGTGGCAAATTTGTTGTTGTATATTTTGATGATATTCTTGTACACAGCAAGAGCCTAAAGGAGCACTTAGAACATCTTTGACAAGTGTTACAATTGTTGAGAGACAAAAAGTTGGATGGTAAATTGTAAATGTGCAACTTTTTTATAGATAGCCTTATTTTCCTGGTATGTTGTTTTAGTGGAAGGAGTGAAGATGCACTTAAGTAGGATGGATGTTATAGTCAATTAGCCCACACTTAAGACATTTGTTTGAAATTAGACACTTCCATCACCTAGCTTCTTTCTACAAGAGGTTCATCAGAAACTTTAGTTCCATAATGTGACGCCTCAAGCTTTTGAAATAGTTTTTCTACAAAACATCTTTGAAAACATCTAAGTACCCTTTTTTTCCCTTTTTTACAACATTTTTCAAAGATAACAAGTATACACATTCACTAGTTTTCCAAAACCACATCTTCAAGCCAGGTGTCCCTATTAGAAAAACTCCTCATATAATAAAAATAAAAATTACTTTGTGAGCACATATAAGACGCACTAGCACAGCCACAACCAACTAAATAATCCATAAAACGCCACACACATAATAACCCAAAAGTTATTACATGTCCAACTACAATTTGTTTAAATGTAACTTCAATTAACTAAGGAAAACTATTCTTTATTCTTTCTTCTTCATCACTTGTCCTCCTTGATCCTCTACCTATCCAAACTGTCTATGGTCCTATAAGCCTCATCTAAAATGTTGATGTGGGTGAGTAAGACCACTGAGGAAAAAATCCCCAAACTAGGTTAAAAACCATGGCAATCACATAACTAGGCATAATCAAACGTGATGTTTTAATAAAGTGTTCAACATCAAATCCACAATAAATAATAACTCAAATGAAAGATACAATTTTGAAGATGCTCACACATATATAATAACTAACAGATCATAGATATGAGTAGCAATGACCTACCACGAGCCATATAGCAATGGTCTGAACCCTCTAGGATGACCAACATGCACAATATTTATAAAACACAATGGCTAACTACGCACACAAAGGAACCATCTCCCAACTACTCTCAACCTTGAACACCAATGGCCAACATCGGCTCTCGTGGGACTCCGCGGATCACAATGGAAGCAGTTTTTCAAAGATACATATTCCCATAACATATGACATAATATCAACAGGTATCCTATTTGGAGGTCAAGGGCCAATCCGAACACTCCTAGCATAGTGAAAGAGGGTCTAATAACCCTCAAACAAATATCATGAATCGTAGCATATCATAGAACTCACACACATATACCAAGCTTTCACACGTATAGGGTCCATAGACAAACACATTCATCAAGTAAGCATATTTATAAGCAAGATAAAATCAAATTATTGCCCAATTTCAAGCATGATATCCAATGATGAATCATAGAAAACACATAATCACATTCTTTAAAATCATAAACCCATGAAGTTCACATTCACGCATCATGCTTATATCAGTAACTTGCTTAGTAGATAATCAACTCTCATATCACTAAACAATGTGACACAACAGATATATCAATTTAATTTTCTAATCTCCATACATTGATATTAGATGGTAAGATTTTTGTGTGAAATTAGATATTAAATGAGTTAATCTCTGATATTTTTACATGGTTTAATAGGCTTAAATGAATATGGATTTTATAAGCATCTTTTCACTAATGTTTATATGTTTACAACCACTAGTGGTGAACTGTTTTGGTACCTGAAGTATGTGTTAGTATTTAACGTATTTATATTATGTGTTTTAATAATTAAAAGGTCTCATGATGAGTTAATCAATCAAGATTTACTAGTTTATCTTTTGTTTTCAAAGCCAAAGAAATTTCACACATTAGCAGTCCACTTGGAGTACAAACTACTAAAGTGTCCCCACATATGCTGAATGTTTAACAATTTTTTAGATGAATTGGCAATCTATTCAACACTATGTTCCTTGTTTAACCACTAAATTTTTGAGTTTTATAAGTGCACAAATAAATTTTAGGTGCATTAGATGTTAGGGATTCATTAGATTCACTAAAACTTAACCAACTATCTGTAGTCACTAGTTCATAGATAGTCCAATTATTTCATTTTTAAACAAGCTCTAACTGTCATAAGATATCAATTTGACTTGTGTAACTTGTTACTTATTGAATATAATTCATGATGAATAGGATTTTGGGTGTGCTAGGTTCTTGGAAATCATCTAGTAACTCAAAATTTACTATTGGACTGACTGCAGAATTTTGCGTCAAACAATCCTGCAATAGACCACCCAAAAAAGTCCTTAACCCTGTCCAAAAACTCTAAAATTTGAGCCATAATTTAGATATATAATAAAACCTACTAATTTTAGAGTATCAATTTAAAATTTCTTCATAAATTTAATCATTTTGTACCCAAACAATGAGCAAGATTGTTATAAGGTTTTTAACATGTCTGTAGAAACTAATAAGAAATGTTGAGATTTGGAGAATAATTGATATGGGTTCAAGCATGATTTTGACCTGATTTTCGTGCATCTTTCTAATAATAAGATCAAACATCAAAATCAAATCAATAGCATGTAAATATCATAGCAAAATTGTTTGGAAACAATAGTTAAACAATCAACAATTTAACAACTAACTTCATAAATGAAAACTGAATAGGTAGACGCAAAAATCACATATTAAATCATGCATAAGTCCTAACTCAATGTCATGTATGTTTTACCATCTTAAACCATGAATAACTCTCAGATTATGCACATGAAATTCTCAAAAAAAACTATGCAACACATGAAGGAAACATGGCATGAATAAACATAGAAGATCTAAGCATGTTTACAATATGTTTAGCTTGATTTTTATAGAACATGTTTGCCAACCTTTGAGAAAATATTAGCCTAGGAAAGTTCCATGCCCCCTACCTAGTTTCTATCCTTCTCTTTCTCTTTCTATTCCTCTGTTTATCCTTTCCACCTTCTCTTTTTCTCCTTTCCTCTCCTCTTCTCCTTCTTCTACTTGGACGTCTTACAACCAAAAACACTTCTAGGCTGGACATCACACATTGTTTATCCTCTTCTTTATTAATTTTCCCTACTTGTTCTAGGAGTTGGACTCATGTTTAGTTTCCTAGTCCCCCCATAACTTAATTTGATGTATAGGTTCACTGTATCTAGTCAAATGGTTTGCTCAATTCAACATAGCTTGGTATAACCTAGGGGTCCTACTCTCATTAGGATACCTCCACATTTTTACTGTGTAGGCTTGGGCTGTCCTATTAGATACTAAGTTGTTGGAGAAAATGTCCCATATTGGCCCATGGTTTCCAATCCAAATGGGTCTCATTGCTTGGCCTTCTCCTTAACCATTAACATCCATACACTTTTGATGTTTTAGCTCTCCCATTATTCCTAATTTTTGGGCGTTTTTCTCCCTCCTAAATACATAGTGCCCCACCCATGGAAGCCATCCAAAAACCAACACTTAAATACCATGAAACATGGCTCCTCTCTCTCTCTCTCTCTCTCTCTCTCTCTCTCTCTCTCTCTCTCTCTCTCTCTCTCTCTCTCTCTCTCTCTCTCTCTCTCTCTCTCTCTCTCTCTCTCTCTCTCTCTCTCTCTCTCTCTCTCTCTCTCTCTCTCTCTCTCTCTCTCTCTCTCTCTCTCTCTCTCTCTCACACACACACACACACACACATACTTCTAGGACACTCATCTTAACCATCCATAGCTTAGATGTCCTAACAGTCTTCTAATTCAATCTATCTAGGTTGAGATCACTTTGATCTTGTCAAATATAATCATCCAATCTTTCTAGGTTTTTTCTGAAAAGAAAACCAAAAACAACTAAGTGATGTTTTGAACTCTAACCAAAGTCTCCATTACACTTAAAATTACTACCTATGTATCTCAAATTTACTAACATAACTAAGAAAATTGATATACTTATTGAAGTAAAGATGGAATGTTCAAGTGAACAGCTGAAACACAGAAAAGCTTTGAATTGCTTGAAGATAAGGTATCCAATGCACCCATACTATCTTTGCCTAACTTTGATTGTTTGTTTGAAGTAGAGTGTGATGCCTCAAATGTAGGAATTGGTGCTATCTTAAGTCAAGAAGGAATGCCAATCACTTTCTTTAGTGAGAAGTTGAATGACATGCGCCACAACTACTCCACCTATGACAAAGAGTTCTACATTATTGTTCTAGCATTAGAACATCGGATCCAATATCTTCTACCACAACACTTTGTACTTTATTGCAATCATGAAGCCTTGAGGTTCTTACAAAGCTAGCAAAAGCTTAGTAGACGACATGCTTTTGTGTATTGAGTTTATATAGTCTTTTAGCATCGTGATCAAATACAAATTAGGAGCACAAAACATGGTAGTGACACCTTAAGCAGAAGATTTTTTTTACTAACTATTTTAAATGCCTAAGTAATGGGTTTTGAAATAGTTGAGTTGTATGCTAATGATTATTATTTTAGGGGTACATTGGAGACCTGTAAGCATTGTACATTTTAGCACTTTGTTGTGTAGGACGGCTACCTTTTTAAGGAGAATTTATTATGTAGTCCTTGGTGTTCCCTTAGAGAGGCAATCACATATGAGGAGCATGATAGAGCCTTGCTGGTCACTTTGGCAAGATAACTCTTGCCTTAGTTCAAGATCAGTTTTTTTTGCCTAAAATGGCTAAACACATTTCCAAGCATGTGAAGAGATGTTGAACATGCTGTCTTGCAAAGAGTCAATGTCAAAATACAGGTTATATACACTGCATGTTATTTGTAACTCTCCATGGAAAGAAGTAAGCATGTATTTTATTGTTGAACTTTGGTGGATGCAATGCAACAAAGACTCTATCATGATTGTTGTTGATAGGTTTACAAAGATGGCACACTTTATTGCTTGTAATAAGACAATTGATGCTTAACATAGCACAATTGTACTCTAGAGAAGTTGTCAAGCTTCATGAAATTCCCAAAACCATAACCTCTGATTGAGATCTGAAGTCCATGAGCCATATTTAGAGGACATTATGGTGTAAGCTTGAGACGCGTTTACAGTTTAGCTCATCATGTCATCCTCAAACAAATGGTCAAACTGAAGTAGTGAACAAAGTCTAGGATACTTGTTGAGAAGTTTTGTTGGAAAGAACATCTGCCAATGGGATTTGTTATTAGCATAGATAGAGGTCGCATTCAAAAATTCCACTAATAAGTCAATTGTTTGCAACCCTTTTGAGGTAATGTATTTTAAGAACCTCTATTTTGCTATGGATTTAGACCCTTACAACTAATGGATAATTTCAGCAAGGATGTTGAGAAGAAAGCAAAATAAATTAGAAAGTTGCATGAACAAATATGAGAGAAAATCATGTGACAAGATGAGAAGTATAAGGAGTAAGCTCATAAACATCGAAAGCCAATGATTTTCGAAGAGGAAGATATTATTTGGGTACACTAAGGAAGGAAAATTCCCTCAAGGGTAGTGTGTAAAGCTCAAAGCTAGAGCTGGCAATCCTTTCAAGATTCTAAAGTGAATTGGTGGCAATATGTACAAAATAGAGCTACTTAAAGATTATGAGGTTTCAAATATTTTCAACGTATTTGAATTATTAACATATTATGGAGAAGATGTCAAAAAGAATCAAGTATTCTTGCTTTTCAACTTGGGGAGAATGACAAGAGAGTGTCTATAGATTCCAAGATTGATGTCAAATCAAAGAAGATCAACAATGATACAACGCAATATAAGCTTGAACGACCAAGATCTTACTTTAGAACTCTTAGAATGTGATCTAATGATTATGGGTGGTCACTTAGGAGTGGATTAGGTTATCTTACTTGGATCCAATGGTTTAGATCATTCAAAATAGCCCAATTATGCCAACTTAAACTCACACAAAAAACCTATTTTAGAAAACTTTGGATAGTTTGGATCAAATCTTGTAATGTACTATGGATCTGCTACTAAGAATGGTTCTGACATGTTGCATGATGATTAAGGAAAGTCAAATAAAGAGTTCCCTGGCTTAGAAAGTGGAATTTGTCTACCACCTCCACAATGGTAGCTTGGTCAATGGGTCAATGTAGACTAAGTTAAAATTTTATCCATTCCAAATTGGAAACTCATAGGTAGGAAGATTTAAAAGTAAGGGAAGATTTAAAAGTAAGGGAAGTTTTATACATTATAATAGTAGTTGCTTAGGTGTGAATGTCATCCTTCCATGTATTAGAAAGTAGAGAATTAGCATTGTTAAGGAATTAGAAAGCCTTGGAGGTGAAGAGTTCAAAATTAGAATGTCCTTAAGGGTTAAGCAACTCCTATAAAATAACTACTTTCTCTTTGGCTTTTTTTCTGACTTTAAGAGGGCTGCTCCCATCCATTTATACTCTCATTGTACATGAATTAGAGAAGGTTATTTGACATTCAATTCAAGCTTTTCTACTTTGCAAATCACATTTTGGACGTGTTTTCTTTTTGCAAGTTAGAGATGTTTTCTTCTAGGCTAACTTGGACAGGGTAGAGTGCACTCTAGCTAGCTAGTTTTTGATGTGCTTTAAAAATAAGCACAAGTTCAGAAGTCCATTATATCATAGGCATGGCAAGTAGGTAAAGATCCCACGAGGACTCTTTTAAGGAGTTATAATCAAAATTTAGATTGTTTCACTTTAACCTAGCCAATCCAAGTAAAGGAAGGAAATTTAAAGCAAATAAAAGTAAAGGCATAAAGCAAGGAAAGAAGCAATTAAACAAAGGAAAGGAATCCAAAGCATTGAACTAAAGTAATACTAAGGAACTAAGAAAGCACATAAATGAAGAAACTACTAAGGAATAAAATTGACTTCTCATTAATTGATTGATTAGAAGGATTTCTTACATAAGCAAATAAAGAAAGCAAGTTAATGTCCTTAACTTTGATCTTGGATTCCATTGTAGGGCTCTTGTTGTGTCACTCAATATGAGCTTATAAGCTTCTCTTCAACCCATGATACACTACTTTTACCACCAAGCTTTCTCATATCCTTAACCCCACATGCCACAAATCATTAAATTTTTCCAAAGATCCTTAAGAATGAGGTGCTAAGGCACCCAAGAGAAGAGGTGCCTAACACCTTTCCTGAAAGATCACCACCCATAAAAGATACAAAATAGGAAGATGGAATGGAAGATATAAAACAAATGTTTGCATCTCCTTGCTAGATACTTTATTATAGAGGGTAGCTTCTTAAGGAGAGAGGCAAGATAGGATGAGAGGTCATTCATCTTTAAGTTAGGGGCAAACATAGAGAAGGGTTCTTACCTTAAGAATGAAGTAGAATAAAAGAAAAAGAACATGTAGATAGTGACCCTTGGCTTAGAACTCACCAAATTCCAGCCTTGGGAGATGAGGAAGGAAATAGGTACATTATCATGCATGTGGTCCTACTCTTCAACATGAAGCCCTTAGCTAAGAATTGGAGTGACTCTTTGGAAAGATTTGTTATTCCTCTTAATCATAATCTAGGATTGGAAAGACCCCATGCTGCCATGGAAGGTACAAGGCTTCTTTCTTTCTCCTTTAATTCCAAATCCAAAAGGAAAGAAAAGAAAGAGTGACACTATGCATGGAAAATGAGTGCATGAAGCATGTGTGCAACTTAAGAAAGTGTGTGCACATTGAATGGTGAGATGCTTGAAGTGGTGGCATGTCTGTGTGTCCATGTGTCTATGACTAAATGGAAATATAGGTGTGGAATGGAATGAAGTATAAGTGAGATGTGTCATTTATCTTATGCAAGCAAGGTGGTGGAGTAGGGGAAGGTTGAGAGCATGAAGAGGGGTTGGTGTGCGTGGAATGGATTGCGCATGTGATGAGCAGAAGATGGTGGAAGGCATGGAGTGAAGGGGAACACAAGATGCATGCACATCTAAGGATGAAGGATATATGGAACATGAAAGAATGATGCATACTATTACCTGTGGAGATTGCGTGTAACTACAAGGGAGGGCAAGTAAGAAAAGAACTATGAGATATGTGTGAAATAAGAAAGAGTGATGCATGTAATCCTAAGATACAAAACATTAAAGTACATTGTGCAAGGTGTGTGCAAGAAAACTATATCCTTTATGCATGTAATAATGAACTATGATGCTTACAATTCTATGATGCTAAATGCAAGATCTAAGCATGAAAAAAAATAAGAAGAATGCATGTACTACAAACAAAAATAAATAACAAGGATGGTGATTGTAATAAAGTATGCAAAAAATTGGAAGAGCAAGAAGAAAGAAAGAAGTTGCAAGCAAAGGCTAATGTGTGCAACTTTGATGTATTATAAGAACAAAAAAATAATGATCCTAAGATGCTTATGCATGCAAAACATGAAGGAAAGAATATGCAAAGAAGCATAATGAAAGAAGAATAAATAAAAACAAGAAGGGAAATAGGTTGGGCTTAGGACCCTTACCTTTGCTCCAAAGCTTGGACGTGTAAGCTCTTGGAGCTTGGGTGAGGGTGATCTTCCTCCCTCTAATTCTCCTACCTTTGGCTCTTGAACTCTACAGAAAGTTAGAAGATAGGTTTTCCTTCTCCTTCATCTCTTATTTATGGAATTTTAGGAGTGAAAGCCCTACGTGATGGCTAGGATCTAAAGGAGAGAAGATGAAAGAATGGCTAGGATGAGATGGGAAGCTAGGTTGGGGGATGGATTGAATTCAATCTGGGGAGGTTGGTTTGACACGAAACATAATTGGGTATGTGAGATGAGATAGGAAAGTGGGAAATGAAGGAGATAAGGATGGGTAGGAAAGAAGATTTGGTACGATAAGAAAGAAGATTGGCTAGGAGGGAAGGAAGAGAGGAAGAAAAGGAGAAAATCTAAGGAAGTGGTTGGATTTGGAAAGGGAATAAGTGGTGGGAGGCATGGAAGAACTTTGGTTCTGTTGGAGTTTCTAAAATTGTAATGGACATGATCCTTAGGACGATAATGAGTGGTGAAAATCTTTCTCACCTTAAGACTTTGATTTGAATTTTCAATAAGGGCATAGTGGCTAGGTTTTTTATCTTTTCAATGCTTCATTATTGGACCTTAGATCATCATTATCTTAACTTGAGTGGCTGAGCTTTGGTTGCAGTGATCTTATCCATAAAGATCTTCTTTTAAGGCTTCTTTATTCTTCACCATTGGATTGGACTATCCTATAGTGGATGGCCAAGATTCTATTGACATTTCCCTATCGACTCTAGTATTTTTTATGTTATTCTCCCAGCTCACCATAATTTTCTTTAGTGAGCATTCCAACATAATGGGACATCATTTTCCTTGAAATTAGGGTCTCTTTTTCTTGAAAATAAGTGGTTAGCCCACCTAAAACTTTTCCACCAATAGGATCTCAGTTTGGTATTCATTACAATCTAGCTTCTTATTGGTCCATCCTTTGAATTTATCTTTATTGACCACTTAGAATGTATATCTACATGGATATATCTTGGTCTCTAAGTGCTTGAAGAGTAAGATAAATTTCAACTGTATATTTTCTGTAAATTGTTTCTCTCTCTCCTCTTAGTTTTTCTCCACTAATCATCATTATTTTTCCTTGTATTTCATACTGAACTATGTGAATTAACCACTTTTCATGGAAATTTCATGCTCCACCTTAGACGATCCCTTCCTTTGGTTGAGTAGGGGAGAGAATGTAAGAAATAAGTCTCATGCAAGCCCCAATCTTCAATTTTATTTTAGATGCTCCCATTCTATGTGATTTGATTATATCCAATTTGAGATTCATGTAGAAGCTTCCCAAGATGGAGAATGCATGCATGGAAAGTTCTAGCACCTTAATTTTGATATGAACACCCTTTTTTGAATTAATAAGCCTTGATATTCCATTTAAGGTTTTTAACTGCTCTAACTTTGCATTTGACACCCAATTTCCAGTGTGATCTCCTAAACTTCATGTTTGGCATGTGTGAGTTTAGAATGTAGCTTGGAAGATAAAATTACTCTTTCAGGGGTAAAATTGTTAATTTTTTGTATTTTTTTATTTGTACCCTGAACTTGCAAAATGTTGAATTAAACCTAATTAATGATGATTAAGTGATTTTTCAAGCTAAAATCTATTAAATATAGAGGTATGTATGTAATATATATATCAAATATCCCCAAACTTAGATTTTGTTAGTCCTCGACCAAAACTACAAAAATAGAAAAGAAGAAGTCTAAAAAAAAATCCTAACCACTTTAGTAGGCTCTCGTCTGCATTTAACCTATGTAGAACGCCTTTAAACCCCTAAGTTAGCCCTAATATATGAGTTATAGTCTCATAAGAGTTTTCAAAAATGCTACTCATAAACATTTTCAAAAATCTTGTGAATTTCTTCATGTTTATCAGAGAAACTTCTTATACTCAGCATTCATTAAATTCTTAACTTTAGCATGCTAATAGAAATGATCAACAATTCAAAATCCTACCTTTCATCATCATTATCATCAAGACCTTATCCCAATTAGGGGTCGGCCACATGAATCTTATTCCTCCATTCCACTCTATTAAATACCATGGTTTCATTTAATCTCAAAGTTTTTAAATCTTTGCTCACCACTTCTATCCACGTTCTTTTGGGCCTTCCCCTTGCCCATTTAGAACCTTCTACTTGCATTGCCTCACTCCTTCTAACTGATGTCGTTGTTGGTCTCCTTTGGACATGTCCAAACCATCTAAGTCTAATCTCCCTCATCTTATTATCTATTGGTGCTACCCCTAAATTTCCTCTAATATTTTCATTTCTAATTCTGTCCTTTCTTGTCTTACCACTCATCCATCTCAACATCCTCATTTCTGCACTGCTCATCCTATGAGTATCATTTTCCTTAACTGGCCAACACTCTAATCTATAGAGCATGACCGGTCTTATAGCTATCCTATAGAATTTTCCTTTTAGTTTGAGTGGCACCCGCCGATCACACAAAACTACAAATGCACATCTCCATTTATTCCAACCCGCTTGGATTCTTTGGGTAACCTCCCTCTCAATCTCTCCACTCTCATGGATCAATGATCCTAACTACCAAAAGAGGTCTTTCACGGGGACTTCTTGGTTATCAATCTTGACTAGTGTTTCACTCCTACTATCCTTGCTAAAATTACATTCCATATATTCTGTCTTAGTTGGGCTAATTTTAAATCCTTTAGATTCTAATGCTTCTCTCCATAACTCTAGCTTTATATTTGCACCCTCCCTTGTCTCATCCAGTAAGACTATATCACCTCCCTCTCAATCTCTCCACTCTCATGGATCAATGATCCTAACTACCAAAAGAGGTCTTTCACGGGGACTTCTTGGTTATCAATCTTGACTAGTGTTTCACTCCTACTATCCTTGCTAAAATTACATTCCATATATTCTGTCTTAGTTGGGCTAATTTTAAATCCTTTAGATTCTAATGCTTCTCTCCATAACTCTAGCTTTATATTTGCACCCTCCCTTGTCTCATCCAGTAAGACTATATCATCTGCAAATGGCATGCACAAGGGAATCTCCTCATGTAAATGTTTTGTTAACTCATCCATAACTAATGTGAAGAGGTATGGACTCAATACCAATCCTTGGTGCAATCCTACAGTGACAAGAAAATCACCAGTCATGCCACTAGTGGCCTTAACATTTGTTACTGCTCCCTCAAACATATCTTTAATTATGCCTATATACCCCTGAGAAACCCCCTTACCACCCAACACCCTTCATATTAACTCTCTAAGGACTCTATCATAAGCTCTCTCTAAGTCGATAAAGACCATATCTAGGTCTTTCCTCCTCTCCCTATATCTCTCTACTAATCGTCTTAATAAGAAAATAGCTTCCATGGTAGACCTCCCAGGCATGAAACCAAACTGATTCTCTGATACACTTATTTCATGTCGTAGCCTCTTCTCAATCACTCTTTCAAAAAGATTCATGGTACGGCTCATAAGTTTGATCCCTCGATAATTAGTGCAGCTCTAAATGTCTCCTTTATTCTTATAAATTAGTACAATAGAGCTTTTCCTCCACTCATCGGGCATTTTCTTTGATTTTATAATATTGTTAAACAACATGGTCAACCAAACTACCCCAATATCTCCCATATGCTTCCAAACCTCTATTGGTACACCATCAGGCCCCATGGCCTTTCCTAATTTCATCTTTTTCAAGGCCTCTTTTACTTCAAGTATTCTAATCCTACATTCATATCTATAATATCCAATGTTATTTAGATTTATAGTATTTTCAATTCCTATATTCTCAAAGCCATTGTCATTTAACAATTTTTGAAAGTATGTTTCCCACCTTTGTTTGATCTCATCTTCTTTGATTAATACCCTTTGATCATCGCTTCTAATACACCTAACATGGTCTAAGTCCTTACCCTTCTATTCTCTTACTTTTGCAAGTTTAAACACATCTTTCTCACCTTCTCTTATTCCTAACTTATTATAGAGCTCATCATATGCTTTAAGTTTAGCCTCACTATTCTCTTAGCAAAGTTTTTAGCATTCTTATATTGTTCGTAGTTTTCAATATTTCTAATCTTCTGCCAAGCTTTAAAACGTATCTGTTTTTCTTTAATAACTTTTTGCATTGTTTTACTCCACCACCATGTTTCCTTTACTAATAGCCTTTTACCTTTAGATACTCCTAAGACATCTTTTGCTACTTTCTTAATGGACTCAGCCATATTGGTCCACATGGTATTTACTTCTATTTCATAGTTCCAATTTCCTTCTACCATCAACTTATTTTTTAATGCGGTTATTTTCTTTCCTTTTAAGTTCCACCACTTAGTTTTTGGATGTGTATTAAGTTCAGTTCTTTTGCTCCATCTTTTAATATGGATATCCATAACCATTAACCTATGTTGTGAGGTTAAACTCTCACCAGGTATCACCTTACAATCATTACATTTAGATCATTCATTATTCCTAAGCAGAAAAAAGTCTATTTGGCTTTTATGAAGTCCACTTTTAAAGGTTATTAAGTGTTCATACCTCTTCTTAAAGAGTGTATTTGTAATGGACAGGTTAAATGACAAAGCAAAATCAAGGATATTCTCCCCCATCTCATTTCATTCATCTATACCATACCCTCCTTGTATTCTATCATATCCTTCCTTATCTTTTCCTACATGGTCATTTAAGTCTACTCCTATAAATATCCCCTCAGTGTTGGGAATTTCTTGGATGACTCCCTCCATATCTTCCCAAAACTGTCTCTTGATTATATCTTGTAACCCTACTTGTGGTGCGTATACACTTATAACATTTATAATCTGCTCTCCTAGAAAAAATTTTATTATTATAATTATATCACTAATTCTTTTAACGTCCACAACTTTATCCTTTAATTCCTTATCTACTATTATTTCTACGCCATTTATGTTATTTTCCTTTCCTACATACCATAATTTATACCCATCTATTTCTCTAGCTTTAGCCCCTTTCTGCTTGGTTTCTTAGATACAAGTGATGTTGACTCTCCTACGTTTCATCACGTCTTCTAACTCCAAACTCTTACCTGTCAATGTCCCTATATTCCATGTAGCGATGCGAATCTTATGTTCTAGAGATACCCTATTTACTACTGCCTTTCTCAACCTCTATGGTATGAACCCATGTCCACTTTTCACTGCACCTGGGTACTGATGCAGCGCATCCCTTGCCCACTTTTCACTACACTCAGAATCTGATGTAGCGCGTCACTTCTGGGAGAATGCCCTAGCAACCCTTGCCTATTTTTCACCGCACCCAGGATCCGATACAACGCGTCACTTATGGGGAATGCCCTAGCTTGAGGGAATGTCAGTTTTCGATTCATGTCATGTTGGGATTGCCATAGTTTTAAAAAGCTAAAGATGATTTCATTTCTTCCTTACAAACTAATACAAATACATATTCATTTGCAAGTAGAAAAGAAATAAACAAAATCATCTTTAGCTTAAATCCTTGCCGACTGACTACCTGACACAAGGGTGGTAATATTTTAAGAAGCTAGAGATGAATTTCATTTCTTCCTCAAAAACTAATATACAAATGCATATTCATTTGTAAGAAAAAAATAATAGAATCATCTTCAACTTTTCCCTTGCCGGTTGACACCTGACGCAAGACCCTCCTCCTTTTTCATCCAGGCTTGGGACCGGCACTGGCAGAGTTAATTCAAAATCCTACCTTTATGCTAAAGAAATTCCGTTATTTCACTAAGCCTTGAAGTGTGTGTGAACATGACCTATATATTTGTCAGTTTCCAAGCAAATTATAACCTAAAGTACCATCCAAAAGTATGTTTTGACTTCAAATCTCACAGGATATACTTAACACTCATAAAGAAGTTTCTCATAAGTGGGTTACACACTCTCTTTAATGTGTGAGTAGAATAATGTTTATCAAAGCCAAATTCTCACATGTCTTATACCAAAGAACGATAACTAAGAAAATTTTCATATTGGTCTTATAGAAAGGATATCAACTATTTAAGAATGTGTTAAACACTACCAGAATCTCAACTTAATCCATAACCAAATCCAAGCCATACTACTCCTAAGATCAATTTAGGACTTCTAATAAGACGAAACATGGACTTAGGATAAGGTTATTAAAGAAATGATATAAGGGTACACGAAATTGTTTTGAAAGATATGTAAAGGTCTTCTATAGAGTATTTCTAATCTTCACGTTTCAACTTTTTCCTTAACTTTTGAATATAACCTTTCTTTTTGAATTTTTCTTCACATAATTTTCTTCAAGATATTCCTCGAACATCTCTACATATTTTCAAAAACACTAGGTAATGGATATACTATAAGGTTCAATAAGGGTAAAGGTTTTTGATTTATAAGGAAAAGGCTCAAGGGATAACTATTGGTCAAATAACATAGGAAGGCTAAAGATTGTAGGTTAAACAAAAGGATCGCCTCCATCAATTTCTAAGTTTCATATGCCTTGGATTGACCATAAACTCAAGAGATACATCATATAGTTTTTTAGATGTTTCATTAGTAGTTGACTAAGATGAAGAATAATGAAACCAACTAAGTATTTATGTCACCTAAAGAAAATTTTAGAATTTATGTATAACCCTCAAAATAAAGAATGGCTCTAAAGCCACATGGATTGATAAGTCTCTACAAATCTTCTTTAGGGTCTCTGAGTTATATTTTTCTCTTCAACTTAAACTATATATATGGCTATTTTGTGTAAAGAATATTCTAAGATTAATTATTCATGGAATACTTTAGAAAAAGGATAAAATAGTAAACTAGTTGTATACAAATCTATTAATAAGCTAAAGTTCAAAAATATATTGAATATTCAAAATTTTTGAATTCTTATACTTGTAAAGGAACTTTTCATAAGTTCTTTTCAAAAAATTTGAAAATTTTCAAAGTTTTTTAATGATGATTTTTTTAAAATAAATATGGTGGACACATCAAATTTACAAATACCCTAGCCTCAGACTTAAATTAAGCATTGTCCCTAATGCTTTAAAGTGAAAGCATGGACAAATGAAAAACTAAGTATAGAGAAAAGGGTTAGAATGATATGACTTGTACTCTAATAATGGTGCATCGATCTATGAATGTGGCCAAAAAAGAAAAGAAAAATGCAAAATGCAAACTACAACTATATCTATACTATGATACAAATGACCTGCTATGGTTTCTAGTCCTAATAAATAAGCTCCTCTAAGGAGAGTTCGTCCTCTTCATCAGGGTTTCTCACCTCAAAGTATGGTTTCAATTGTTGACCACTTACTTTGGAAGGTTCTCCTTCCTTCTCAATCTCAATGGCCCAATGATGATAGACAGTCTTTACAATATATGGACTGGTCCACAGAGATCGTAACTTTTCTAAGAAGATACGCAGACAAGAATTGTAAAGAAGGACCCTATGAACTAGTTCAAATTGTGACGACCCGAGTTTTTTATGATGCAAGTTTGATAAAAAAAAGGCGAGATCTCTTGTTTTATAAATATGAAATGCATGAAAAAAAATTTGTTTTGGAAAGCAATCTTTCGTATTAAACCCCGAGTGTCAAAACACATTTTCAAATTTTATAGCCATGGCATAGTTTTAAATCAACACTATTCCCAAGAAAGTGTTAGTCATAGCCTCAGTTACAGAGAGTAACTACAATCAAGTAACATTGAAAGATAAGGTAGGGGTTTACTTATTGGCACTTAGTCTGGACATTCTCTATCACGGGTCTGTCGCCGTATATCCTGTCCTTAAGTGTTTACTTTGTGTCTAAAAAATGTTGAGGATTGGGTGAGTATATATTATACTCAGTAGGAGTCTATCACTACTAGTTTTATAATGCATGCTATGTTTAAAATCATATGCTCTTTAAAACGTGTGCATGTTTGAACACTCATGTTCAATATCGATATTAAAAACCATTGTCGAATTGGAATACTGACGACTTAAAGAATCGCATAATCCAAGTCGAAAGTATCATATATATCATAAACATAATGATATGCATAAGATGCTCAACTGAATCCAACTCATGGATATATGGCATGGTCGACCATCCTCATGTCATGCCATACGCGATGCAAGTAAATCCTCAAAAACATAGGGCCCACTATGCCCACGACCTCCTCGCCGTGTGGTCCCCGGCTACCTAGGGACACTCGGTCATAGCCTCCACGGGCATATGACACCTCGACCCAGTGCCGTGACACCAGTGGTAGCCCCCTGTACCACATGCAGTCGACGTAGGGACATGCCTTTTTTTTGGTGTGGTACCCTTTCCACCTAATAGTGGTAGAGTGCCAAAGCATGAAAAGAACATTATGGTCATTTGTCTTACACGCTACTATCTCTATCCATTTGGACACATAGTCCACTCCCACTAGGATATATAAGTTTCTAAGAGAGAGAGAGAGAAGGGACCCATGAAGTCGATGCCCTAAACCTAAAAAATTTAACAATCTACATTGGATTTAATGGCATCATGTCTCATTTTCCAATGTTGCCCAACTTTTAGCAGTGATCACTTGTTTTATAGTATATGTTAGAATCATTAAAAATTGTGAGCTAGTAAAAACTACACTACAAAATCTTTGTTGCGGTCTTCTTTGCACTATAATGGCCCCCACAAGCATGGTCATAGAAGAAGAAGATGATTTTACTATGTTCATTATTAAGAACAAATCTCCTAATGATTTGATTAAGACAGTACTTAAATAAGTGTGGATCATCCATTTGAAGTACTTAACCTTGGCTAAAAAATTAAATATATCTTGCTTTGACCAATGTGCCAATAGTTTATTAGTCACAAGATGGTTGACGATGTCAGCATATAAAGGTAACTAGGAAACCAACAAAATTTACTCATTGGGAAAAGTTTCTCTGATGGGATTAGGTTTAGAAGACTTGACTATTAACCTAGACATGTGATCTGGCTCTATATTCTTAGAAACTTTCTTGTCCTAAATTTCTACATCAAATTCTTGTAGCAAAAGAATCTATCATACGTGTATAAGCTTAGTACCCTTCTTGGAAAGAAGTTACTTCAATATAATGTGATCCAAATAGATAATCACCTTAGATCTTAAGAGGTAGGACCTAAACTTGTCCAAGGCAAAAACTATAGGCAACAACTCTTTCTCTGTAGTTTGTAACAACTCTAATTTTTTACAATATAAATATTTATTTTGCAAAAGTTATTATTAGAAGCAATTTAGCTCAACTGGTTGTAGAGTGAATGTTAATAACTTAAATCTAGAGTTCAAATCCCCAATGTGACAAATTAAATAACTTTTTAGAGAGAAATCCTCATCTATGAGCTAGGGGACATCCAGGTATAACGAACTTGGCTGTTTTGGACATCCACTCCTAGTTAGGAGACTGAGAGGAATTAGTAATAAGAAGGGAATGAAAGAGATTAAGGAAAATCCTAGAGAATTTTGGAAAATTAGGAAAGTCAACCTAGGATTGTGATCTAGAGTATAATGAAATGGAAGCCTAGGATCAGGTGGATCTAAGGAAAGAATAAGATGAAGGTCTATGGTGCTTGAGATAGGAAATAAATTAAGGTGCATAATATGGAGTGGAATAACATCAAGATCTCAGATAGTGTAAGATAGGAAAGAAGAGAATTGGAAGAAAATTGAGATAACAAAATTAAGTAAAGAGGAGTAACCCTAAATGCAACTAGTCAAGACATCCCATATAGAATGTATGATGTCCTGACAAGGCCATTAACATTGAAAATCATGGAAGAGAGAGACATAGAAAGAGAAGGAGGGAGAAGGAGACTGTACTAGGAGCTTTTTCCTTAGACCATCGTACATTTGGACAAGAAGATTGTAGAAGAATAGCTTCATTAACAATGTAGATGGTTGTAGTTTAGGAATTTGTCTAAGCTAGTTGGATTTCTAACTAATATGGTGTTTTATTTCATTCTTTTTGGATCCCTAAGAGTGATAGGATGATTTATGTTTTAATTCATTGAGTTGTTTTATACCATCAAATCATATTATTTGATGAACCAATTGAGCATGATTGATACTATTTTGTATATATGCTTAGGCACATATTAGATTTTCCATCTTTAACATGATTTTGAGTTGTTGATACATGGAAATACATGGGGCACATGTACCTTTTCATCTAAGATCTATTCCTCATAGGTCTGATTTGGCAAATGGCACATATATGGGTTCTATACAGGGTGCATCTTTTTTATTTATGAGTCTCTCTTTTCTTATAGATACAACCATCAGTGTGTGGGGCCTATATTTGGCATGGTAGAATGGCTTGGAATTGTTGGATCATCAAGAGTGTAAGGGGTACACACTCCTAATGTGGTGAGAATCCAATCTATACCATCATCCATGATAGGAAGTGGCACATGATTCCATGAGTTTTAACATGATTTTAAATCACTATATCTTAATGGTAAGGGATGCACACTCCTAGTCACCCTATTGATTCATCTTAGCCCTTGATATGAGCATGATTTTTATTGCATAAAATCTTATACCATGCACATGAGACTTTTAAGGATGAACAAAACCTAAGTTTTCATTTCACCCTAAAGTGATACATCTTTATAGATTCGTCTAAAACTATAAAATTCAATCCTTAATCCTTTGAAAGAGGTAGACATATCTATAATAGATCCAATTGATCTTCATTGTCAATCCCTCTGGTAAGTGGCTCACAAATATGTTTTACTAGAAAATAATTTACTTTGAAGATCCTTGTGTAATCTTTTTTTGAGATATTTTAAGCATAATTCTGACTGTTGATTTCTACGAAGGTGGCAATGATTTTGGAAACTAAATATTTGAATGGATATTCCTTAAGGAAATATCAACCATTGATCTTAACATTTGATTACATGATCTCCAAGTGGATGGATAGTTTATGTATATAGTGTTCAATTGTGATTTCCTGCAAGAAAAAAATGGAATTTTCCATAATATACTACTCAATCTATATGGCACATGGTACTTAGTAATTTTGATCCATTTTTGAAAGATAGAGGAATTATGTATATTTCAACACATATGTTTCATATAAGATTGATGGATCATACTCATTGATATCTAATAAATGTTATACTTGAGATTTCTTTGATCTTGATCATGAATGCATGGTTGCATGTACTATTGCTACTTATTTTGGGTGTATATCAAGTGAAAGTTTGTTTCGTGATGCTTTATGCATATGATTATGGAAAGTTTTTGAATGGTGAATGGATTTGGAAAGAATGGCTATATGGACTATTTACAGGCATAATATGGACTTGAAAAAGTCAAAATGTAGCCTTGCAAAAGTTTAGGCAAGTATTGATGAGGGTATATTCCCTATTTGCTATGTAGGGATACTAGTTGGCTATTGGCTTCTAAAATGAGATACTTACACTGAGAGGCCTATTGACGAGAGTTTTATGTCATGGGGAGACTAATCTCTTATGCTATAGTGCCCCCATGAGTACTGGTGTAGTCAGTGTGGTATCTAGGACTAAACATTGTTGGATATGGTTTCTCTACATGCATAGTATATTGTATAGTGATTGGACATGGACTAACATGTTGGTCATCCTTGAGGATATTGACCATTGCATAGTTGGGCTTGTGGTAAGATGCTACCACCTAGTGATATGAAAATTTGTGATATGCCATTATTTGACAAAAGTCCTAACAAGCAAGTATATGTCTGATTTGAAAGAAATACCAAATGTTTTCGAAAATACAATATTTTTTTAAAAGCATAAATGTTTATGGTATCTACATTGCACTTATGATCTAAGCCATGGTTTTCAAATGACCAATTTAAGCTTTTTCCTATTAAGTCTTTGTACTTACCCTTACAAAACATTTCAAGTGAAGCACGATAGAATTAGGTAGTTGGGTAGAGAAAGTTGTAAAGGATAAATAGGGGAAGAAAAGTATGAATGAGAGTAGTTTAGTTGAACTCATTATTATCTTAATTTATGGAACTTTGAACACTTTGAGAATGAATGTAATAAGACAGGTGATACTAATATAAATTATGTTTTGAATTTAAATTCCTTAGTATTGGGTTGTGACTAGGGAACCTTGAAAATGGAATGATTTTTATTCGATTGTTATATGTAAAGGATTTTGTTTAAGTGACACATGGATGAATGATGGAATTGAGAAAATAAGTATGTATTATATATTTTAAATGTTTTTAAAAAAAGAAAAAAAAATTATCCTATAGGAAAGTTTCTTTTCAAAATTTTATTTCAAAAATTCTTTTCTGAAAACCCAAGTTGCCATGGTAGTGGACTAGTTGAGTTGGGCATCATTGAGTCTTATTTGTATAATAAATCATGTGGGAAAGTTTAACAATTAGCTATCCTAAAACAGTGCTCGATCGCATAATCAGAAGCATCACACATTTTCTCAAATGGTGCGCTACAAGTTATAGAGGGGCCTAAAAATTATCTCCTAAGCTAGCAAATTACAGAGGGGCCTAAAAATTTGCTAAAATATTTAATGAAACATCTATTAAATCTAGCAAGGCTCAATAACAAGTGGATTTCCTTCACCATCTGAAGAGGGGAAAGATTAAATATGAGGTCTAGTTTGGCCTTGTTAACCTCTATGTCATGTGTGAACTTATTTGCTCTAGTACTATACCACTTTTCATCATAAAATGGCATTTCTCCTAGTTTAATACTAAATTCTTTTTTTGGCACCTCCATAACATTAGAGCTAGGTAGGCCAAGCACTCATCAAGGTTACATCTAAATACTGAGAAATCATCCATAAACATATCCAGGAACCTTTCCACCATATATGAGAATATACTCATCAAACATAGTTGAAAAGTCGATGGTGCATTGCATAGCCCAAAAGGCATGCATCTGTAGTTGAAGTTTCCAAAATGATTAGTGAAGCTAGTCTTCTCTTAATCCTCCAGTGCTATAGGAACTTAGTTGTAATAAGAATATCCATCAAGAAAACAATAATATTCATGATCGACCAACCTCCTAGCATTTGGTCTATGAAGGAAAGAGGAAAGTGGTCTTTCGTCGTGACTGAGATGAGTTTCCAATACTCAATACAGACTCTCCACCTGGTAGTCTTACAAGTGGGGACTAACTCATTATCTTCATTTTTAACTACCACGACTCCAAATTTCTTAGGACAACCTGAACAAGGCTAGTTTGGGCACTATCTGAGATGGGGTAGATTATGCATACATCAAACAACTTAAGTACCTCTACCCTAACTACCTCCTTCATGTGAGGGTTTAACCATAATTGTAATTCCTAAGACATTTTAGCATTCTCTTCTAAATGGATTCAGGGCATGCAAATGGTTGGAATAATTCCCTTTATGCTCGAGATGGACCACCCTATTGTTGTCTTATTCTTCAAAGGGCATTACGCATCTTACCCTCCTCTTCTTGATTGTTGCATCAATGATTGTAGGCAAGGTTTCAAAGGGGCCTAAAAATGCATACTTTAAACTTTCTTGTAATGTTTTAGGTCTAAAGTGGGTGTTGTCTCAAGTAGGTCTTGAGCAGTGGAAGGTGGTGCCAGGGGCTCTACTTTTTGTCCCCATTTGATAGTGTCAACTATCGTTGTAGCATTAACTAATTGGTCCACTTTCTCAATAGGACTAGCTTGATCCAAAAGTGGATCAGACTCTTAGGATGATTGAACAATGTCATGAACTAGACTTTATATAACATTAATAGCAAAAGAGTTTGCATAGTCAATCTATTATTCATTGAAAATGTTGAACTCTAGTCTCATATTGCCAAAAGATATTATCATGACTCCATTCTAATAGTTGATTATGTAATTAGATGTGGCTAGGAATGGTCGACCCAAACCTAGTTAGAGGATGGTAGAAGTAGGTATGAGCTCACCTAAACCTAGTTGCTCTTAGATTGAATACGGCAATAGGTTAACACTGGCCCCTAAATCTAAAAGTGCCTTATTGGATTGGTGTTCCCCAATAACACATAAGATTGTGGGGCATCTAGGATCTTTGTACTTAAGAGGGTTTGAAATTACATAATGGAACTAGCTCATTTGGCGAGGAAGCCTTTTTGTGCACACTAAGCTTATGCTTATGGGTGCACAAGTCCTTTAAGAATTTAGTACAAGGAGGAAACTCTTTTATGGCATTGAGTAATGGAATGTTGATATTAACTTGTTTAAAATTGTCTATTATCTCATTATATTTGTTCTACTTCTTTGGTGTATGAAGTTTCTGAGGGAAGGGAGCCTTTAGAACATAGGGGCCATTACGAAAGGTTTTAGATGAAGAGGGAGGGAGATAAACTTTTTCTTTTCCTTTCTGAGGTTGGGTAAGCTTCTCTTTTTCCTCAGTTTGTGGGGTTCTCCTACTCTAGCCTACCTAGTTGTCAATTTGTTTTCCAATCTTAAGGGTTGTTATTGACTTGGCCCGATCTAACAATAATGGACCAAGCTCATATTGATCCTCAAGGTTTGGCATTGGATGTATAGGGAACTTTCTATTTTCCCTCTCTTGCAAAGTAGTAGAAAGTTGTCCCCCCATATGATACTTCAACTTCACAATAGGTTGTAAGTTGGCATGCAAGGATTGCTTAGTATCATTTTGAAATCATTTTGTATCATTTTGAAACTGCATTGTCCCTTGCATGAAGATGTTCAGCATCTCCTCCAGTGATTGTTTCCTTTGTTGGGGGAAAAACTCTAGAGGAGGTTGCTACTACTAAGGCATATTGTTCCTGAGAAAATGTTATTGAGGGGGATTCTTAAATGGACTACCTTGGTGCTTATTCTTCAACCATAAAAAATTTTGATGCCTAACCCATCTAGGATTGTAGGTCTCTAAATATTGATTATTGTTGCTAGGTTGGTGATATGTATTCATAGCATTCACTTACTCTAAAAAGAACTAGGGAAAACTAGAGCTAGATGCACATAATGGAGCAAAGTGACTTAGACTTTAATAGATTGAGAAAATCTTATATTGATGTTGCATAGGAGATCTACTCATCATGAAAGCATCTAATAGTTGGGATAAATCATCTACCTTGTTTGCCTTCTTGGTCAACACGTCAATTTCACTAAAAATATCTATAAAGACCCTATTTCATATAGATCACCCATCCTTTGCGGCTATGAATTTCTTTCCATTTGGGAGAGTAGTCCCATTGCCGGGAATCCTCAGTAAGTGTTTCAAAGAAATTCTAGCCTTCCAAATTACTTTTAGTCATGAAAGCCCCTCCACTAGTGGCATTTATTATACATTAGTTCTGGGATGATAGACCTGTGTAAAAATACTAGACCTATTGCCACTTTTCAAAATTGTGGTGGGGATATTTTAGAAGCAAGTCCTTCCAATGTTCCCAACATTCACAAAAATTCTCTCCCTCCTTTTGTTGGAAATTTATAATTTTGCACCTAAGGGCTTTGGTTTTGTGGACCGAGAAGAACTTGTTCAGGAATTTCCTAGAAAGTTGATCCCATATGGTGATGGATCCTACTTTTAAAGAGTTGAGCCATGCCTTGGCTTTATCCATTAAACAAAATTGGAATAACCTTAACCTAATAAAGTCTTTAGAGAAATTGTCATATTTAAAGGCAGAACAAATGTCAAAGAATTCCTTGACATGATGGTGTGAGTCCTCCTTGTCTAATCCAATTAAAGTAAGCAAGAGTTGAATAACTCCTAGTTTCAACTCAGTGTTCTATATTAGTTGTAGGTAAAGCTATATAGATGGTGAATTGAATTGAATAGGCATAGAGTAAACCTTCAACAGTTTCACTTCTACTACTTCTTTAGCCATTTCTGCTGCAAGGATCTCTTAATCATCTAGAGTCCTTTGGCCTTGCCTAATGGTACATTTAATCTCTATTTCCAAACGTAATAGATCAAGATTAAGTGATCGACGATCATGCATACACCAATAGATGGTGCAGTAGACTTAAGTTTATATATAATGAAGCCAAGTTGTTGTATACAACAAAAGAGTTTCTCTTTTTTATTTTGTAGTCTAGGGGAGATCCAAACTAGGTAATGCAACCAATATGCTAAAACAAACAAGCAAGCAAGCAAGGACACACAATGTTTCTAACCCTATGACAAACAAGTTGAAAGGCTTTTTATCTTGAATGTCTTTAAAGTAGAGGATTTTAGGTTATTGCTAATCCTAGGTAGCTCCTCTTCTCTTTCAGATTTATCCTACTACTTATCATTTAGATCCTAATATGCACTAACTACTTCACACCATCCTCAGTTAGCCATAAATGATCTGAGTTATAAAATGTGCTAGCAGAGTAAGTCATTTAAATGCCAATATAGTTGATTATATAGAGGCCACTGGAGTGACAGTAGTCTACCTCCTTCCAAGAGGGTCCAATGAGCTTGAAAAGCTAATAAGTTCTCTTCTATGTGATTTTTAATTAAAAAGTGAAAGGTTCGGGTGTGTTAGGTGTTGTTTAACCTAGGTGGGCCAAGGTGTGATGATGAAATATGTCGCGCCCATGTCCTAAATAGTGGATTAAAACATTAAAAAAAAAATTAAGAACATTAGAAATCAATGATGAAAAGTCAATCATCAGATTGTGCTCGGAGAGAGCTTTCCAACGACACTAAGAACACGCGAAACGGAGATCGAGAGCGACAGACCCAGGGGTTTTACCACTGAGGCAGAGGGGGGTCCAGATTGATAATGGCACCCCCCTAATGCGTGTCAGCCAAAGGACCACGTGGGAGGAACTCGACACGCGGGAGTGGAACTCACCGCGTGGAGCTCTACTCCCACGCGTCTTTAGACGGGAAGGGGGAAAAGCCGGCTACCCTCCTCCCCTTGCACCTTTCCGGCAACCCTCCACTCCCAGTTTCCTTGGTCCTCCCCCCCCCTCTTCTGATCACTTTCCGGCAAGTTTCTTGCCCTCCTATCTCTCCCCTTCCCCTTGTTTCCCTTAACTCCACTCTTTCCGGCGAGACGCAAGTCAGCCTCAACTGCTACGGGAAGGGAGGCAGGTTACCATCCTTGGGTCGCAATGGTACATGCTCAACCCAGGTAGGCCTCCACCTCTCCCTACTCTTCCCCATTTCTTCTTCTTCTTCAACGCAAAAGCATCGTTTATGAGGGACTGAACGGTGAAAAAAAAACACCGCTGGATTCAAGGCATACAGGGGACAAAACGGGATTGGATCGAAAATCCACCCGTTCACCTTGTTCCTTAGACGTTCCAGAGTGAAACCCCTTTGGTTTCATGAAGATCCGTCGAGAAACGACACCGAAATCTTCAAAAACCAGCGCCTAGGGTAAGTTTAAAAACCCTTGGAAAATCCGGCAAAAAGTGATAGTTCTAGCAAAAATCAAAAGGGGAAAACACTAGAAAACAAAAATTCAGGAAATTCTAAGCATTCCCATTAAAATTGGCTGAAAAACGATGTCACCTATGTCGCTGGCGACGACCGGAATCCGGTCATCTTCTCCGGCGACGGTGACATTTTCCGGTGACCCCTAAAAAAAATGTGAAAAATAAAAATTTTCAGATATGGATGATTCGCGTGTGATCTTTTCATCTGCGAAGACGGATCGTCGATCAGGAATCGATTGGTCCACGAAATTGCTTGTAGATGCATAGGAAAATTTTGGAACCTTAACATCCGACCGTTAAAAATGTGATCGGAAGGTAAATTTAGGTCAAATATAACTCCAAGTAACCATTGGTGATGAATTATCATAGAAATGACTGACTAATCATGGATAAAGTGATGGGAGATCCTATCTGGCCGTCCAATGCTCGATCAGCGAATGTCAGAGGTCAGGAAAGGATATCAGACCATGAGTTATGGCCAAAAGCATTGAATTGTGAAATAACTTACCTAAAATGTTGGAAATTGAAACTTTTAAAGGTACGCGCTTGATCTAGACCATCGATGTAAGACCAATGGTGCTGATCCAATTGGATAGCGACCAATTGGTGTGCAAATCCTTGATCTAGATATGTGAGGTTAGATTAAGAACATGGTGAATGTAGAACTAGAAGTGATTATAGAAAATGGCATGAAATTCTATAATTTACTTAGAACTTGTATTTGTTGCAGAGGTTTGGGAACAGTGTGAACAGTTCTACCAGTAGGACTTTGAATTATACGTGGAGAGCAGGTAAGGACCCTGAACCCTTGCATTCTTTAAATTCTTGTTGTTATGTTCTCTTGAAATTAACTTTATGCATGTGTAAAATTTATATATTGCCACCTTGGTTTAATGGGTGATAGAAATTGTAATCTCTTATTAAAAAGGGATGTTATAGTGTGATTTGCTATGCTTAACTGTTGTGATGATGCAAACTGTTATAAAATGGTCAAGCCCAAGATAGTAAGCCCTGAGGGCCTCCCGGTAAGCTATGATGACGCTTTCCAAGATGGTAATTCCTGAGGGAAAGGGCTACCTGGTTGCTTGTAACTAAGGTGAAGCCGCCCAAGACGGTAAATCCTGAGAATTGGACTGTCTGGTATTGAGCCTCCTAAGACGGTAAACCCTGAGGGAAAGGGCTGGCTGGTTCTTTGGAATCATGGTGGAGCCGCCCAAGATGGTAAACCCTGAGGGATGAGCTGTCAGGTATTGAGCCTCCCAAGATGGTAATTCCTGAGGGAAAGGGCTGCCTGGTCTTTTGGGATCACGGTGGAGCCGCCCAAGATGGTAAACCCTGAGGGATGAGCTGGCATACTGAGTTACCCAAGATGGTAAACCCTGAGGGAAAGGGCCGCCTGGTTGATTTCGACTAAGGTGGAGCCACCCAAGATGGTAAACCCTGAGGGAACCTGACTTTGGCGCTGCCCAAGATGGTAAATCCTGAGGGTCCGGCTGCCTTGATGATGATACACATAGTGGGCCGCCCAAGATGGTAATCCTTGAGGGAGATGACTATTGAATCCTAGTGTAATGCTAGTGTAATGCTAGGCAGGTTTAATATTGCTGAGAAAATCATCACTGAGTATACAGCTTCGTAGGAAGTAACGCTTATAGTTTGCATTTAACTTTAGAATGAGGTCTATGACTTAGTCACTCATCTATTGAATGTCCTGTGGTTGGACACGAATAGGAAATCCTTATGGGGTGTGCTTGTTTGCATGCGATGACTGTTGTGTCATATTAGAATTTGGGAAAAAACTGTAATTCTACTCTAATAAGCATAGGCCTTATTTGATAGCACATGCTAACTATGTTATATATGACTAGTTAAAATGGAAAATGCATGCTCATGTTATAGTTAATGTGTTTTTAAGCGTGGCAATGAGAATGACTGGATATGCATGGGTTTGGTTCTTTTCCCTTACTGGGCTTCGCAGCTCACCTTGTTATTTTGCAGGTACCAATCAGGCAGAGCAGAGAAAGGTCGTTGAGTGAGTCAAAGAAAGCTTGCTTGAAGCTATTAAATTTTGAGTTGTATATAAACACATGTATATAAGTGCTAAACGAGTTATGTCTTATTTTGACACTGATTCCTTATGCATCATGTATGTCTTACCATGATAGATAGTATGGAGACTGAGTCTCCCTTCAGTAAATTATGACTGCTATGTTGTCTATCAGGTGAACCGCATAGCATGCGTTAAATGCATAATGTCCAAAAAATAGGGGAGACTCTGCCGAAATTTCGATAGGACTCGGTTGTTAAAGGAGAAAATATATATATATATATATTACTAGTAAACTGTGACTTGCCCAGGACAAGAGCACCTAGCTCTCTCAACACTTCCGCTGTGATATAATTAAAAAAAAAAAAAAAGCAAGGCCACGTAGGCCTGGCTCGCCCAATCGCTAGGCTCGATTAAGCCTAATCGCGGCCCTGGGGATTGGGGTCGTGACAAAATCCACCCATGATCTTATGGGGGTGAGTGCTCTTACTAACATTTTAAACGATCCAACACAGTGTGATCAACATATAAGACACCTTAAATGGATAAATGAGTCCTATTTGTGTAAGGAAAGCAACAAATCTAATGCAACTACATATATGCTACTTAACAAAGGGTTAGGGACTCAACAAATGGGGGCCAACCTATGTCCTTAGGTTATAGCCAAACTTAGGCTCTCCTTGTTAAGTAGTTACTTTCTAATGCAAAGTCCTAATTAGTATGCAATAGTTAATAATGGAATGCAACTATATGCTATTAGTTTACCATCCACAATGCTACAATTTAGCTACTTATGCAAACAATAATCTAAGAATTAGTAAGAAGATTGGAACTATTATAGTGGGGTCTTGGATCTAGTCTTCTCATATAGGGGTGGCTCCATGTATGTGCCACCTCCTTTTCCAGCTTAAGATGACCCACCCATGACTTGTATTATTACTACTCTTAATTTTAAATGAATGAATCATGTGAAAAAATACAACTTTGATCCCATTACAATCTACTCCAATAAATAAATAAATAAATAAATAAAAATAGAAACTATCCTAAGGTCTTCCTCCAAGTCTTTATTCTCATCTAAATTCCTACAAAAAAGAAAAAGAAAGTATCAAATTCACAAGAATTAAGGAAAATATGCAAATGGAAATGCATGCAACCCTAAAATTAAGATTAATGGTAAAGCATTACATCCTAGATATTAGTAACTCCGTGGTAACAAACCCAAAAACTTGAGATGTGCTTTAAAAATAACTACAAGTGCACATGTCCATTGTAGCATAAACACAACAAGCATGGGTCAATCCCATGAAGACTCTTTTAAGGAGTTCTTATTAAAAGTTAGGTTATGTTAATTTAACCTAGCCAAGTAAAGGAAATCAAAGGAATTTAAAGCAAAGGAAAGTAAAAACTCAACGGGAATTAAACAGTAAGTAAAAGGTAAACTAAGTAAGGAAATCTAAGGAGCTAACTAAGAAATTCCTTGAGGACTATAGCTAAACCTAGGAGAAACAGAGGAAAAGATAACCTTTGCTCAAGCTCCCCCAAGATCAAGTTCAATCCATTGGAGACAAGGTAAAGAAGCTCATCCTTCCCCACTTCCCTTTCTTTATTTCTTTATTTCTTTCTTCCACTCTATCTCCCTTGCATGCATCCATATAGAAGTAGCATAGACAACCATTCCTTGCATGTTTTTCTTCCACTCATAGCATTTATCCCTTTAGCCTTACACATCTTCACCTTCATTGCATTGTAAACACCACCCATCTCCTTTACCTCCTTAGTTTTACGCGCATAACATCCTAACCTTTGTATGCATCCCCCCACATAACCATGCATGCATGAGCCTTAGCTTGTTATTCTTTTCCCTTTACCTTATCACACATCTTCATTATCCACTCTTTCACATGATCTTACCCTTTAGCTGTACACATTTATCATCTTCTTCCATCATCTTCCACCACCACCACTCCATTCCATGCAAAACCACTACATATCTCTCTTCCTTACATGCCTTGTTCCTTCCATCTTCTATTTTTCTTACTCTTTTGGGATTTAGGATTATAAGGAAAAGGAAGAAGAACCTTGCGCCCATCTATGACATCCAAGGACACTTTCTAATCGAGAATTACATTGGGTTTGTGGCATGATTGAACTTGATCTTGGGGGAGCTTTGGCTAGGGTGATCTCTCTCCCTCTATTTCTCGAAGGTTTAGCTTTGTGATTAAAAGAAAGGTAAGAGATAGGTTTTCCTTCCCCTTGACCTCTTTTATTTATAGAGTTCTAAGAGTGGAAGCCCTAAGGATAGATGGCTAGGATTTAAGGCAGAAAGGATGAAAGAATGGTTGGGATGAGATGGTGAGAAAGGAAGCTAGGTTGGGGGATGGGTGGAATTCAATTTGGGGAGGTGAGTTTGGTATGAAACATAATTGGGCATATGAGATAGGATAGGAAAGTTGGAAAGGAAGGAGATAAGGGTGGGTAGAAAAGAAGATTTGGTAGGATAAGAAAGAAGATTGGCTATGAGGGAAAGGAAAGAGGAAGAAAAGGAGAAAATCTAGGAAAGTCGTTGGATTTGGAAATAGAATAAGTGGTGGGAGGCATGAAAGTAATTTGGTTGTGTTGGAGTTTCTAAAATTGTAATGGATGTGATCCATTGGATGATAATGTGTGTTGGATATCTTTCTTACCTTAGAAGCTAGTCTAGTAAGTATAAATGTGGATTTGAAGAAGTAAAGCTTAGGGTCATATAAATTCTAAGAACATATGGAAGTTGACCCAACAAAGATGGAAGATGATACTAATGACTATGACAATTAGAGAAGTTTATCTTTTATTGATTGTATAACATATTATAAGGACATTCTTTTAGTATAGTCTTGCCATTCATTACATAAACCATAAAGATTTTATGGTAGATTATTGAGACTTGAAGAATATATGGTAAATTATGGAGTTTCTAAAGGCTTGAGAGTGGATGACTACAAAGTCAATATAGACTCTTTAATAGGAATTATCAAGAATACTTCAAATAAAGGGTTAGTATATGGAAAAGTTATGTGGTATGCTTGAAAGAAGCATGAGGAAATACATAAGCTTAAAAAGGAGAAATAAGAAAGTCAAGTGCTATGAATAAAGAGGAAATCATAGTACAAGAATAGTAATGAAAGTTGAGGAAGAAGTTATTACAAGGAAACTATCAATTAATATTAGGATTTGAAAAGAAATTTTCAATATAAAGAAATAGTAAAGGAGTATGATTATCTAGAATAGAAATGAGATAAGTACTTCTAGATAATGGAAGAACCAAGAAGAGATAATTACTTCCAAATATTGGAAGATTGTTATAAAGAATAATAGTTGAAATTATAGAATCCAATCAATATGACATTTTGGTAGATACTCTAAGGACTATACATATTAGAAAAGTTATGTCAAAACTATATATGTTGAAAAGGCATGAGGTTGAGCAATAGAAGTTAGAATGGAAAAATATGAAGTATCGAAAGATTAGTGAAAATGAGAAGTAGAAATTTAGTATACCAAATCAAGATAAATAGGAAGTTTTGAACAAAAGGATAACTCAGTTTAAGAATTATTAATCCTTTTGGAAAGTGTAGAAAGAATCATGTTAAGTAATTAATGCATTAGCATTATTAGTGAGATGTGTGTTTATGACCCAAAAATGTGATTTTACCTATGAGGAGAAGGTAACATGAACTATGAATGAAAGGAAATAGAGGTTTGCTTAAGTGGCAAGGCCACATGAGCAAACTTATGAATGAGTTAATGAAAATTCATAAGTAAGTTGAAATGCGAATTTTGAGGACAAAATTATTATAAGGGGGAAGATTGTAATAACCCCAATTTTTGTAAATTGATTGAGAAAATCAATTTAGTTTGAGTTTTTAGAAATTCTGGGCTGAAATATTAGGTTATTGAAAATTATCTTTTTATAGATATTAAAAAACAATTTAAAACATATAAATTATGAATGTACTCTAAAAACCGAGCGAAAGGACACTAAGTACATGCAATTTCGAGTTAAAATGAAAAATTCCTAATTTTCTTCATTCTTATGAATAAAAGGGTAAAATGGTAATTTTACCCATAACCGAGATCTAAGACATTAATATTTAGAATGTACTCTGAAATACAATACCAACACCACAAGTACACTCAATTCCGAGTTCGAGAGAATAAAATGGATTTTTCTCCATAAAAGGGCAAAATCATCCTTTCACACCTCCATGGAGCCCACAAATGAATCCAACGGCCAAAAAACATGTAATGAGTGGTCAAACCACTACCAGATAATAGTGGAGAAGGAGGTGGTAGTGGAGCATCCAATGTTAATTTAATATTCAAAAGAATTGAAGCATAATTATTACAAGTAATTATGAAAAATTCAAAAACATCTGTAAATACACCCCCAAAAATCCTCCAAAAACATTCATAAAATTTAGCACAAAATTATCTTGCTTTTCCCACAAAACCAGATCTAGATTCATTCCCAAATTTCCAAAACTCCCAAAAATCTCTCATCTTTCACTTGCTCTCTCCTCTCTCTAATTTGAACAAGAGACCTAAATTCAATTAGGCACTCTGTTCTAAATCAAATCTCACAAATCCCACCGTTCATATTGTCCTATACTACCTTATCAACAAAACCACAAAGAAAATTTAAGATCCAATGGTTCAAACAATGGGAAATCACAAGATAAGTGATTCTTGGGCGATCTTATCATCAAGTGGATATTCTTTTAAATTAAGCTGTAAAACTAACGTTTTTCTCTAATTAGGTAGGTGGAAATTATTTCCACACTTATTTCATGTTAATTTATATAATTTTTATTTTTCTAAAATTAGTTTTAGGTTAAAAATAATAATAATCAAGTAAGGATAAGAACCCTTAAACTCTGGATGATGGAGGGATCAGATGGAAAATCTGAATCATCTAATCAATCCAAAAGGGTCCAAAACCCCTAGAGTAGAATTTTCATGAAATTTAATCAAGTTTTTTGCCTTTTATTGAAAAGGAATTGATTGGACGGTCCAAAAGGACTGTCCAATCTTCTTAAAAAGATTGGATCCCGGGACATCAAGCGAAAACGCACCCTACAGGAGCATATCCTTGTTCGACGCCGTCCCAGCAGAACAACCGTGCGATAGCGCCTATCTCGGGAACGTGTTATGTGTGTGTGCCTATGACAGGAGCACACCGACCATTCCACCTGACTGGCCCGCTCTGCCCGATTGATCACAACCGTCTGTTCCGTTGGCCCAAATCAAATCTGGACCCTCGAAACAACTGTGAACTTCAGTCTTCAATTGTGGAGTCATCTGAAATCCAAATTAAGATTGGAAAGAAGCTATGGAAAGATTGTAAGTTCTATTTTCATTTGAAATCATAAAATTGATAAAACTATGCAAGAAACTTACTATTTTAAGGAATTTAGCTTCTAATTTTCATGATCTTCAAGATATGAGATGATTAGATCTTGGGGATCTACTATAATGATGATATAATGTTAAAATCAAGTAATATCCATGATTTATTTTGACAAGATCTAACATAAAATGAGGAATCTACCCTTTATGGTAGAAAAACCCAAAAAAATACAAAGGGACCCCACTTGATCAATAAGATCAATTATGATCAGACTCTTGGGATGGATTGAATGAATGATATTATGATAGCATCCAATTTGATCATGGATTAGATATGACAAAAACAAGTGGATATAATCTTTGGATCTTAATGGAGTAAAAACTCTAAATGTAATTAAAACCATTGATCTAAAGGAAAGGATCTAATATCTAATGGTTGGATCATAAGTAAAAGTTTCTAATAATCTTAATCTAATTAGTTTAATTGTCTTTTATTTGATAATAGAATTGTAAATGTGATTCATTTTATAAATTAGGAAGCATGATAGTGCAATTCTTAAATTTTAGCATGCTATGCTCTAAATGTTATTAGTTTGTTATTAGGTTGGTAGATTTAATTATCTTAGGGCCATGTTAGTTTAAATTTGAGATTTTAGCATGATTCCATTAGATTAGTAGTAAAATTTCATGTATTTCATAACTTAGGATCATGCCAGTTTAAGTATAGTTTTATTCCATAAGTTTAAGTTACATTCATAGGAAGCATGTTAGTATGAATGGTTGTTAAATTTATACTAGATTTATGCTTTAAAGTTTATGATTTATTTATTGTCAAATTTTATTAGTAGATTCAAATGTTAAGTAGTTGTTAAGATATAATGATCATAAATCACCAAAAATGTAAATTAATGGAATATAGAGATTCATGGACAATTAAGATGAGTGAATGACTTTGACTTAATATTATTAAGGGCTATAGTTAGTAGGACAATATAAGGATTATCAAATCCTTTGCCCAAACTAGGAGAATAATAAACCCTATGAATGACATTTTAAATGTTCATGGATTTAATTAAAATCAATTAGAAAGAGTACTTAGGGTTAAAATGCTCATAGGAACCTTATGAAAGGTTGAGCTAAGGTGACTCTAGTGAATGCTGAACATGATGGTTAAGGGGGTTCTCTAATAGAGCCTCACTCTTCCCCTACCTTTCATTGATGTTTATAAGGTCTAAACACCTCCTTACATGAGGATTGAAGTAACCACTTTGTGTTCAACCATTCAGTTAGTAAGCCTTAGCCAATTGGAAATAAGAGGAGTTGTCTAGACTTAGGATGAAATAAGCCATCTTCATCCAGTAAAACATTAACTGGTTGAATAATAATAATAATAATAATAAGAGCATAAAAGGTTAGTAAATTATCTAATCCAATAAAAATTATAAGTAAGATAAGGATGATCAAACAAGATCCATAGGATCTTGGATGATCAAGAACAATAAGAATCCTAATGTTGTATTTTAGTATATATCTATGCATATATGTTGTAGACAAATCTAGATAGAGAATCCAAACCCTTGATCAAATATGATTCAAGGAAGAGAAACAAGATCCTCCTCCTTATATATGATCAAACAACTGAGCTTAGATCAAAGAAGAACTAGATTATAGAAGATCTAAGCTCTTGATCTTATCAACAAGTATAAATTGTTGATCAAAGGATCTATGAAAGATCAAGATCAAAGAAAGGAATACCTAAAGACTTAGAATAGAAAATATTTAGATCTGAAAGATTAGAAGATCATTCTAACCGTCAGATCTATTGATCAATACTATTTAAGGAAGATAGATCATGATAAGACATAAGATCTAGATCCATTATTTTAAAGGACAAGATTAGACAAAGAATATAGATATAATAAAAAATATAGGATTACTCAGATTGTATAAATATTGACAGTATGTATGGATTTATAGATTACATACGTCAATCAGGATCATGGAAGATATGAAGAGATGGATCACTACTTGAAGGTAGGAGGATTTTATGAATGCATCTACATGAGAAATACATGTTGAATACATGATCTTTTGTTTGGAAATGTTGATAAGTATAATGTAAATACTTGTATTAAATCCATTGAAAACCCTATTGATCCAACCAATACACATATGAAATGGTTTAAGTTAGAAATGAGGAAAACCCTAAGTGAATAAGGAACAAGGAGGTATTCTAGCCCTAGATAAATAGACAAATTGTCTGATAAGTATAAAAATCAATACATGGGAATCATTCATATAGAATGGTGATCCCTAAACTTATATGAACATGGGTATCATTCATTGTAAATGATGATCCCTAAGTTTGAAGTGAAATCCTATCCTCGGTATAAGAATACCAAAATACAAGGATGATGATATAAACAAACAAGACGTCTGATAAGTAAAAGAATACTTTATATACAAGCAAGGAGGCTTGTGGTTTTTATTTTAAACAAACATATGCCTAGGGATGGTATGCTAGGAGGGTTATGAGGGTTTGACCACCTGCTCTCCGAAATGTGATATATATGATGAAACCATGCCCAAAGAGAGGCAAAATGTCAGTGGGCAAATTATGGGAAGGCCACCACTGTGACGGTCTGTCTCGCCATATAGACATGACATAGATGATTTTCCACATTTGGTATCCGTGGAGTATGAAAGCAATTATCCGAGCACGCTAGTACGGATCAAACTATAGCATAATAGTCCATTGAGTATTTTGCATTATGATGCATGGCATAAATGCAATGTTGATACTGCCTAAATAAGATAGTATTTTCCCAGCAGAGTCTGGATGTTTTATCAACTCAGTATGGCGGAGTGAGATAATACTACCCAAATGAGAGAGTATTTTCCAGTAGAGTTTGGATGATTGATCAACTCAGAGTGCTTAAGTGTGACTATTGATGTTATGAGATATTAACTAATTTTCACGGTTTTGATCGTATATATATCTATATCTATATGGCATATATAGTATGTACGTGCAAGGATGTACATATATGACAAAGTAAAGAGATTGATCCACGAGTATGAATGATGGGATTATAAGGTATTAGGATTATACCATCAAATTATTATGCTTCTTGAATCCCCAACCAAGCATAGCTTGCTGATATATTGTAAATGTTTGAATGTTTACAATATCTCAGATACAGAGAAGGAGAATTAGGAGCTCAAGACTTAAGAAGACTTGGAAGAATAATCAATCAGGGTATATCCCTTGAAGACATGTATTTTTATTTGAGAGCATTATATTGTATTGAGAGTTTTTAATGTATGGTGAGGTTTGAAATTTGGATTATGTAATTTGGACAAGTATTGTACTGATACCTGGGCTGTACGGAGAACCACTGGATGGATTCTAGAATTCAAAAAAAGTATATTCCTTTAATGAAATTTTATCTTGTACAAAAATCTACTTATGTATGAAGTGATGACTTGGATTTTACAAAACAAGTTCTAAAGAAAAGAATTTTTGATGCTTTGTTTTGCAAAAAAAATTTACTACTAAGGGCGCCTTGCCTTTGAAAAATGCATTACAAAACTTGTTACAAAAACCTGGGCCATCACATAACATATCCCATCTCTTTCCTAACTTATCCCCACCTACTTTCTTAAAAAACTAGGCTTTTAACCATTTTTGAAGGGGGGAGACGCCCCTTACTAAAAAGGTAGCATCTCCCACCTACCTCCCTTCTTAAGACAACCAACAACTCTCCCCCACTTTCCTATTTGGAGTCCATCCATTTCCTACATCCTAGCCCTTCAATTTAACCCTCTTTAATCCCCACCACACCTTAGTTTTAGGTTACCATAGGAAAGATAGGAAAAATATTATAAATCCAACCCAAAACCCAGTCAAAACTAACCACTCTTTCACCATAGGAAAAGGGTGTCTCCTCCATAGGAAGGAGATGCCCACTTCTTTCTAGCCATTTTTTTTTTCTTTTGCTTGTTGTTTTGTGAAGTCTTTGGATGCTGCTACAAACTTCCAAGGTTCATGCTTCTTCCTCAAGTGTTCAACCTAGTATTTGTGGAGTTTTGATTCATCTTTGAAGGTTGGTTCGCCTTTGTTGGAATTTCTTTCTTTTCATGTTCGTTTGCCTTGTGTTCCTTTAGCTTTCCATTCTTTTAAACTAAGATTCAAGTCTAGTGTTTCCTTGGAGTGATAGCCAAGGAAAGTCATCTTGAATCTAGTTTTTTCTTTATCCTTCATCGCATCTTAATTCTCTTTTAGCCCTCTTGATTTTCTAGCTTTGGTTGCTTAAGTTCCATTTGATTGTTGCCTTAGTTTTGCATAGGATTTTCCTTTAATTTCAAGCATATTTGTTCATGAGTGAATGTTGGAACAATTGAAGAAGAGTTTATCTTATAATTGAAGAGTGATTAAGATTAAGTGAACACCATTGTAATAGCATTTAAGTTTCAAATTTGGATTATATGTATGGAATGTTATGTTGATGACTTTTTGGATGTGATTCAATGAGATTAGTTGGAATTTTCAATTCATGTTTGTGTTCAGCAGTACATTAACTTTGTTCTTGAATGTTTGAATGCATTAGAAGTGATTAAATTCATGTTTTATATGTTATAGTCATTGAATGTTTCGATTACCTTACTGTTAGAATTTCTTTGCATGAATGGTATATGTTAAGTTCCAGCATAATACAATCTTGTTCACTTAACTTTTCAAGAGCCCAATTAGATTGATAGATAACTTAGTTAATGTTAGAAATAGATTTCATGCTTAGGTTTTCAAAGTAGTTTATTAAACCCACTCCTATCCAATGAATCATGCATACCATTCCATGGTTACACGCATGATGATTGGGTAGTTTTTTCCTTTTATTGTTTGTTAGTGGTAACTTTTCCTTTATCTCTTGTTTAGATGTCAATTAGATTCCATTAGTTTGAGATAAGATTCCATTATTTTGCATCTTAGTCAGTTGGAAAGTAATCAAATTTGTCATACTTGTTAAAATAGTTGATTTGGTTGCTTATTTTTCTTAGTTTTGCATAATTAAGAAAGTAGTTTATTAAAGCATGTTTCCATTAGATTAGTTGATAATTGTATGTTTAGGAAAGTTAGTTTATGAAAGTTGCTAAATTGAATTTTAGGAAAATTTCACTTTAAGAAAGTTTTTAGTTAAGAAAGTCATAAAATTAGAACTTTTTAATTTAGGAAAAAAGTGCATGTTTTAGGAAAGTTCTCCATTTAACATGTTTCTTGTTTTTGCTTAATTTCCATTTCTTTTTTTCTTAGTTTTTAATTTTAATTTTTTTTAAATTTCCTTTCTTAATTTAGGACAAAATTAATTGAATTTTGGCTAGGTTAGATAGTTTAAAGTAGGGACCATTAGTATCGCAATAATTCACTCTTTGTGGGATCGACCTCACTAGCGTACTATATTGCAAACGATTTATACGCTTGCGAATTTATTTAAAACAACAACACATATCAATTTCTCTATACTTAGGTGGACTCCTGATGTGGTGAGACCTATAGAGACTTTTATCCTTGTGGTGGATTTCCAAGGTAGTGAGTTTCTTTCTTCCTTCAATCTCTCTTACTATTGGTGGATTCCTAAGTAGCTATTAGTGGATTCTAAGAGTATGAATTATTTTGAGGCTTGAATTATGCGGTGGTGATTCTATATTCATGTTATAACTAATCTCATCCTATTCTTGTAGTGGTGTTTTTTATATCCATAGATTATTAGATGTTTTCTCCCCATGCCTAATTATTTAATTTTGCTAATTGATTCTACCACCTGGTTATTTAGTTTTTGGCTACTTATAACGTGTTTCTACAAGGATATATCTTAGCTTTAAGTGTTTAAAGAGTAAGACGAATTTCAACATATATTCCCTATAAAATGTCTCTCTCTTCTCCTCTTTTTTTTTCTCCACCAATTAATATTATTTTTCCTTGTATTTCAAATGGCGTTAAGGGAGATTAACCACCTTTGCATTAAATTTTTTTGCTCCCCCTTAGGTGGTCCCTTCCTTTGGTTGAGTAGGAGAGAAAATGTAAGGAACAAGTCTCACGCAGGCCTCAGTCTTCTAACTTGTTTTATTTTAGAAGCTCTTACTGTATGTGATCTCATTGTAGATGATTTGAGCTTTCTTTAGAAGCTTCTCAAGGTAGTAGAATGCATGCATTGTAAGTTCTGTCACTTTACTTTTGATATGAACACTCTATTTTCCATTTAGGATTTTTGACTACTTTGACTTTGTATTTGAGACCTAATTTTCAGTCCGAACTTCTCAACTTCATGTTTGGCATGTGTGGGTTTACAATATAGCTTAGAAGGTAAAATTGCTCTTTCAGGGGTAAATTTATCAATTTTATGCTTATACCTTGAACCTACAAAATATATAATTAATCGTAGTTAGTGATGATTAAATGATTTTTAGGTCTAAACTTGTTAAATATAGATATTTGTACATACATACATACATACATACATACATACATACATACATACATACATACATACATACATATAAGTTTCTCTATACTTGGGTGGATGACTAATGTGGTGAGACATGTAAAGACTTTTATCTTTGGGGTGGATTCCTAAGGTGATGATTTTCTTTCTTCCTTCTATCTCTCTTACTCTTAGTGGATTCTTAGAGTGGCTATTGGTGGATTCTAAGAGTACGAATTATTTTGATACTTGAATTATGTAGTGGTGATTCTATACTCGTGTTGTAACTTATCTCATCTTAATCTTGTGGTGGTGTTTTTTATATGTGCTGATTATTGGACCTTTTCTCCCTATGCTTAATTGTTTAATTTTGTTAGTCTATTCTAGCACCTAGTTATCCAGTTTTAGACCATGTACATCGTGAATAGGGGATTGGCTTCATATGACCCTAAGAAATGACATGACTATCCGACTAATAGCTTTGCAAATAGATAAGAAAAATTTAGTATAGTATTAAATAAGATTCAAGTTTATTAATTAGAATAAAATTTGCAATTTAATTTTCTTTCATTCATGTACTTCCAATAAAGAAGGATGGTAATTACCCAAGAAGTTTCAACTATCCAGTTAAGATAATAAGTTGAGTCTATAGAATGCTAGTGAGAGGTTATAGAAAGCGCACTAAATAACTTCCTTCAAATTTATTTTAGCGATATATAAAATAAAAATATGATAAATATTTTTTTCTCAATGGCATCAAGTGTAAATTGCATGCAACTGCATTCTCATCAAATATTTTCATACATTGTAAGCATGTGTATATCATACTAACTAGAAACCTGATTAAGTGGATCCCTAGCACCTTTGGAACATCTCAACTTCCTAGAAATTGCTTACAAATTAAGTAAGTACTTAAAACATCAATCTAAAAAAGTTGAACACCAAAAGCAATCATAAAGAGGTGCATTCTAGTGACCACATTTTATATGGCTCGTTTTTGAATAATTGCTACATATTTAAATGTCTTATAAGTCAGCGAGCATATTGTTTGGATGATTTTAGCTTAAAAGCACATGCTTCTTAATCTATAAGATATTTCAATCTGGAATAATAAGACGAATGAGTTGGATGATTTTAAGGTGGGCCCGTTAGAATGTGATCAAGCATTCCTCGTTCGAAAAGCAAATAAATAACTAAAATCCGTATATAAAGAACACGTCCATTGGATACCAGTACCTAAAAAATACCACGTGGAGAGACACAACTAAATTTGGACAATCTTCATTGTGAAATAAAAATCCAAAAAATTTAAAACTAAAAATCTCCAAACCCAAGACCAGTTCTTAATTTGAATTTATTATCCCTTTGCGTAGGTTCCTAGCATCTATAATTCTCAACGTCCCTTCGTCCGGAATGTTAGCTCTATCATACATGCACTTCCACCCGGATACCCATGTTATGTAACATCACAAATAACAAACGTTTGGTGTTGTAAGCGGAGATCAGGCGTAAAGTACGCAGACCATAGATGGATGGTGAGGATGGCATGCAACATAAGCCGGTCAGGCGCTGCGAGAGCCTTCACACACTCGCGTAAGTTTGCCTGTAAGAGAGGACAGAGGACAGAGAAGCAAGCTAGGGTTTCCGTTCTCTTCCCCAATTCTCACCGCTTTCAAGGGTGTTCAGACCCATAATCACCACCATTTCATTGCTCAGAAAAAGGTGCAACTTTAATCGAACAAACCCAGGTAGAAAATGCATATGGGTCTTGGATTTCACCCACCAAGAGGAATTTTGAAAGTCGCCACCTTCTGAAACAAGCTTCATCTTCTTCCTCTTCTAGAGGCAGAAAGCCTTTATTTATTTATTTATTTATTTGATAGATAGATTGGACAGAGAAGATTGAAAGAAGGAAAAAAGCGGACCCAGATAGAGAAGTAGAGGGATAATGGCGAAGACAAAGCCTGGCAAGAAGGACTTGGATTCTTACGCCATCAAGGGCACTAACAAGGTTGTTAAAGGTATATGAAAATCCCATCTGAAAAGCTCCCTACAGAATAACTTTTATCTGTTTTCGATATTTGAGCTCTTGTGGGTGATTTCATTTGTGGGTTTTTTCTGGGTTTTGTTGCCGAGGTGTTATTGCAGTTGGAGATTGTGTTTTGATGAGGCCTTCTGATTGTGACAAACCTCCATATGTAGCTCGTGTTGAAAAGATTGAGGCTGATAACAGGAATAATGTGAAAGTTCGTGTAAGATGGTATTACAGGCCAGAGGAGTCCATTGGAGGAAGGAGGCAGTTTCACGGTGCTAAGGAGCTTTTCCTCTCCGATCATTACGATGTACAGAGTGCGCATACAATTGAGGGAAAGTGCATTGTTCATTCCTTCAAGAACTATACTAAGCTTGAGAATGTTGGAGCTGAAGATTACTTCTGTCGCTTTGAGTATAAGGCCGCTACTGGAGGCTTCACTCCCGACCGTGTTGCAGTGTAAGTACCAGTGGGTGGTGTCAAGTTTTACTTGTTTTGTAATTGCTGTTGTTTTATCTTTCTGTATCATGGTTTGTTGTTTGAGAGTTTTTGGTGTTTTTTGAAGGTATTGCAAATGTGAAATGCCTTACAACCCAGACGACCTTATGGTTCAGTGTGAAGGCTGCAAAGACTGGTAATCACTGATTATCTTAAAAGATAATGTTGTATCATCATTTCTTTTACTTCCAGTGATGGCATTCAAGTTAACAAGAGTAATGCTTGTAGTAAATTGATGAGAATACTACTGCTGGTAGTGATAATATTTTTCCTTTTAGAACAGTGAGTAAAATCCATTAGCTTATTTATTATATCTGGATAGTTTTACATGTTGAAACTTCAACGGCTTTATATATGGGAAATTCATCACGAAGGGTCTTTTTTGCTTGTGATTCAACTAAAGGAGAGTGTTTAGTTCTTTCTGCTGTTTGATTCTGTCATTTCAGATCATGATAATATTATGAACCATGATAGGTGGGTTTCTTTTATTTGTGGCTGCTGTTGCTATGAGAATAATTCATGTTTGTGGACAGTGCTTAGAAAATAAATGTTCATATCAAATCCAGCAATATGAACCGAAACCAGTTTGCATTTTTTACATGTTATGACATTGTGTGAGGTGCTGGTGCTTGGTGTAGAGTGCTCTTATATCATATCAAGTTCCATCAACTTGCATAACTTGTTGTCCATTTTGCTAATCAAAATATGGTTAAAAGTTCCAACAAAAACTGGGCTCTATCTGCTATCCACCTTGGTTTACTCTTAACTGGAACAAGTTATGAAATCCTGTATTTGCTATAGATGATCTAACATCTCTTAAGATATGGTGTTCAGATTTGACAAATTCTTGATGACTTTGTTTTCATGCAAGATCTGCAAATTTTGACACTTAATAGAATACTCTTATTGGCATCCCTCATAATCAGGCATTGGGTTTACTTATTGTATTTTAGAATAAATACTGGAGTAGGTTTTGCATCTTTTTATATTATGTGTGTACAGATTATGTATGTCCAGATAGGCATTCTAATCTGTCTGCTCCTTCTTGCCCTTTTTTGATTTGAGCATTTGGCTGCTCTAGAAATAATTGATTGACGAAGCTTGTTACATACAACAGGTAATCTAACTCATTTGTCTCAGATGAAGTAATTAAATTCAGCAAGATAACCAGATTGAATGCCATTGACAGAAGATTTAGTTCAACTATTATGAGAATCAACCAATCAGGTGTTCAGAAGTTGCCTAAAGACTCAGTGAAGGTGTTGGTTCAGGGAATCGAGCAGATGGTAGTATTTTAGGGTCTTCAGATAGATAAAAGTAACATCATGTCACCGCGTCTGCAAGGAAATTCTTTACAACCACAAAGATATCTTTGCATAAAAATCTTCCTTGAAAAATTTGGTAATGTTGTTGCTGGGATATGCAATAACGAGATATCAAAAACTCTAAAACTCTATGCAAATAGGAAACCCGGATGAATAAAGACAAATACACAGTCAGTATTATCTGTCAAGATAGGGGTGGAAATGACTTTTACCTGTCAAAGTAGCAAGATTGTCTCCCTTTTTAACATAGTATATAAATATATGATTGTATACCATAATATTATATGTATATATGCGTCCATACTTACACCATTGCCTTCTAGTGCAGTGGCGCAAGGAAGAGCCTTTCACCTGGGTGACTAGTGTTTGAGTCTGTGCATAGGGGTGTGTGTGTAGTTAATGATGCTTAGAGGAGTTTTGAAAACAAAATTGTTTCCATGCACATGTATTGTTGGTTGCATATTAGTAATTAGTGATGCTTATAGGAGTGCAACTTGCATGGCATCCAAAATTTTGAACTCCTTCATTCACGAAGTTTAGTTCTAGTAGGCAGTCCTAAATTTATGCATTTTGATATCAATCCTGAAATATTCTGTTCTGTTTCTGAAATATCAGTAAAGTGTTTCAAGAATCTCTCAATGTAGTTTTAACGTATATCTGGCACTTTCAATTGTGTTTAAACCAATCCTGTGTACTACCATTGTGGCTGATGAGTTCGCCACCTCATTTCCACTGCTCAGAAAGCGCTGAGGCTCTGCACTAGTGTTTTGCTCACACAATTTCAAAAATATACCTGCCATGCCAAATGACCGGCGCTTCAACTTTAATGTCCAATCTATCACATTTTGAATAGTTTTCCTCCATCCATGAAGCACTTTCTAACTAATTCTTAAAGATAAGGAGGCCACATAATATAAAAGTCACATCTGCTTCAACAGAATCCTTTATTTCTGACTGATTCCATGCTTGATATCTTCTCTTTTATCATCCTTTTCAAAAAAGCTGCTAGTATCATCAATCCTTGGGTCACATCTTGAAAATTCCTTCCTGACCAAGATATAATTGATGACTTAATCTCTCCTATCGGTTTTTTTTATTGAGGGATCTAATTTAACAAAAACCATTTTATTTTCCTTTCCAATGTCCCATACATAATAATACCAAATAAAAATGATATCTATATCACGACTTCCCATGTTATTGTAGCTTATGATTGATAAGTGGGTGATATACGTGCTCATCCTCTTTCAAACAGTTCACTTAAGATCCAAAAGGAATTTATAATGAAAATTTTCTGCTTGTGCATAGGACATGTATACATGTAGACACAGTACAGACAGTGTACATAGTCCTGGTAATTGTGAACTCTTCCAAGGAGAATCAATTGTAGGCTCCTTGTGTGTAGATATGTGAGCATAGGTTTTGGGAGATCTAATCGAGTTATTTATGTCTTGTCTCAGATACATTGCAGACCATAAATGACGACTACTGGATGATCTTAGCCTATGCTGATTTGAGTTGTCAAATCAGAACTATTGGCTTCTTGGAGCTAGAAACTGGTGGTTAGGATGATCCAATGGTTATGATTTTTTGTGTGTAGCTCATCTAAGATAAGACCTTAGAAGTTCAGTTCATTCTAATTCCTGTACTTGTGTATCTTGCATTGGGGAAGATGAGGATGTTTACTAGTCCAGGCTGTTCCTACATTACCTGCCTAGGAAACCTTCACCTTAGTTTTAACTCACTGGGTTGTTTGTAGCAAATGGCTTGATCTAATGTAGTTAAAGCCTTCCTGTTTCTGAGCTCAGTTCATCTAGACATTATGATCTAATGTGTTGTGGTACCATTCAAAAGCTACCTTAAATTATGTAAAATGATGGTAGCATATGGTAGAAAGTATCGAGTGTTTGGAGGCATGCATGCATGATGTGGGAATTCATGTGCATTACTCTTACTTCTAGTTCCTATGCTCCAAGTTGAATTCCTTATAGTGATGCAAAGAAATGTATGAGCAGTTAATTTCTGCCACAGTAATACTAAGCTTTTGAACTGCAGGCTAGAAATATTGGATCACTTGTAAGTATAATTTCTTAGCAAAGTGTCTTGTCCCTATATCTGTTTGAAAGTTCAGGTGTATAGCTTCTTCACTGTGCACCCTTTCTCAAGTGCATTCCAAGTAAAAAATGTTGTTCAACAAATCATTCTATGCTACTGCTAAGTCATGCCATAAAACTGAAATGCAGCTGCAAACAAGAAGCAACTTAAATATTTGGCTTTTTCTTGGATGTTCTTCTTTTTGGGGGCTGTTTCTTGGATGTTCTCCTTTTTGGGGCATTATCATCCCATTTTTCCTGCAAAGTCTCATATGCTTTAATATCTGTTAAATAAATCTGATGGGGACCATCATCCTACATTTTTTTTTCTTTAATGTTTATGTTACAGTTTAGTTTACTTTGGATATTTACCACTAAGGGTATTAGGTTTTTTAGTGTGTTGTGACTTAAGTAGGGGCAATTTTTTCTTGTTCCCAAGTTAGGATTTGATGTCCCCTACTTAAGATCTTTTTGTCTTTTGTGTAAGAAGTTTTTTGATGAATAATGAATGAAAATTTCGTTAGCCTTCGTGGATTCCTCGTTCTGGCTTCCTTCCTGTGGGCTTGAAGACGCATTCGGTACAAGGCCAAATTACTATTGTTTCATCTTATTCTGTAAGTCAGTATTTTTCTACCTTGTCTTTTAAGAGATGATTTCTGAGCTACATGTGGTTTTGTGATTTGTGTTGTTAGCAATACAGAATTCTTATCTTGCATTAAACTCCTAACCCCTAGATCCGAAGCTTAACTAGGATTGTTCGTCAATTAGAGGGACGATTTGGATTGAAACTTTGATCTTACCTTAATTGATAGAAATCTGGGGCAATCTGCAGATCTTATAACTCATTGTAGGCTATTCATGCTGATTAAGACCGATTTTCTGCACGTTAAATTGCTTGTTGTAGTTTAATTTATGTTTTCTTATTTATGTTAATTCCAATCTGATCTCAACATATATATTAGGTCATTTTGCATGCTGACCTACATCAAAATCACTCCAAAACGAGTGTTTGTTTATTAGTTTCATCTGATATCATTGTCTGTATATGTCATAACTTGATTACTTTATTTGATTGTCCTAGGCAATTCGTTAGACCTCCAAATGTAGGGGACAAAATTTAGATCTTATAAGTTGTTTAATGGTACAAATCTACCACCTACACGTAGGTAGTCCTTTGTTTGAGAATTCAAATAGATTAAGATGCAATGCAATAATGTACTTTCTCATGTGGGCACACTTGTTTAAAGAAGCCATGTATTGTAAAGAATATCATTCTAGCTTTACAAACTAAGGCTGCCTTCTTATAAGTAACTTGATAGCTTATCATATTTGTAATGCTTTCAACACAAGTGAGAAAATTAATGTTCTTATTTTCTATAGGATAGGCTTGTGTTTTAGGACATTGGTGCATATATTTGTTGAGAATGCATGGACATGTAGTACTAAGATTGTCAAAGTCATTTATACTAAAATATTTGGATCAAGATTTATGATCGTGGTCGGCCCCAAGCTTGAATAAAGGAGGGTTGTGTAAGGTTGCCAACTGGTGTAAAATCTTTTAGTAAATCCTTTGACATTAATGTGACTGCAACATTCCCTCAGGCTAGGGTGTTCCCCTTAACCAATGCTCTGCATTAGAGGTTGGATGCAGTAGGAAATAGGCAAAGCTGCTAGAGCGTCCCTTCATAAGTGAAGCTACATCAGAACTTAGGTGCAGTGGGAAATAGGCAAAGTTTCCTGTGTTTTTCTAGTATGTGTGGGTAAAGAGACTGGCTTAGGAGAATAAGAATCATATTGCCACATGAAATATAGGCACATTGATATATAAGAGTGTGGAGTTAGTAGATACAATGAAATGTAGGAGAGTCGCATAGCTTGTGCCCAAGAAACTAAGTGGAATGGGGCTAAACTAGAGAAATTGATGGGTAGAAGCTCTAGTATGTAGGAAAGGACAATAATAGAAAAGATGTAGAGATAGCGGTGTATAAAAAATTGAAGAATAAAATTGTAAACGTTAGAAGAACCAATAATAGAATTCTACTTATAAAACTTGTTCTAGAATAGAAGATCATAAAGGTTGTAAGTGCATACACTTTATAGGTAGAGTTAGAAGATAAAATCAAGAGATAGTTCTGGGAAGATATGACGAGAGTAATGCAAGAAATTGCCCAACACATGGGATATTTATAAGAGCAGACTTAAATGGTCATGTAGTAAAAGAAAATGAAGGATATGATAGGGTACATGGAGGGTATAGTATTGGCGAAAGAAAGACGTGGGAAGTTGTCCTCGATTTTGCTTTGACATATGACCTATCTCTGGCAAACACATACTTTAAGAAGAGCGATAAACACTTGCTAACCTTTAAAAGTAAATCATATAAAAACCAAATATACTTTTTTTTATTTAGGAATATTGAAAGATTAATGTGTAAGGATTGTAAGGTGATACCCGGTCAAGGTTTAACCACACAACTTAGGTTAATGGTTATGAACATTTACATTAAGAGATGGAAGAAAAGAAATGAACTTAATAGGTGTACAAAAACTAAGTGTTGGAACTTAAAAGCAGGGAAGATAACATCATTCACAAACAAGTTTATGGTAGAAGAAAAGTTGAACGATGAAACTGAAGTCAACACCATGTGGACCAATATGATCAATTCCACTAAGAAAGTGGCAAAAGATGTTATAAGAATATCTAAAGGTTAAAGGCAGCTAGTAAAGGTAACTTGGTGTTGGAGTAAAAAAGTGTGAAAAGTTATTAAAGATAAACATGTGTTTTAAAGCATGATAGAGGACTAGAAATAATGAAAACTTTGAGAAAGAATAATAAAGTGGTTGCTAAGAGAATAGCAAGTGACGCTAAACTCAAGGCGTATGATGATCTCTATGATAGATTAGGGTTAAGAGAAGGTGAGAAAGATATGTTCAAAACTTGCAAAATAAGAGAATAAAAGAGTAGGGACTTAGACCATGTTAAATGTATCAAAAGTGATGACCAATGGGTACTAGTCAAAGATGACAAGATCAATCAAAGGTGGGAAAGTTATTTTTAAAATTTGCTAAATGACAATTGCCTTGAGAATATAGAGATTGAAAGAACCGTATACCCAAATAATGTTGGACTATATAGATAAGATCGTACAATTAGGATACCTAATGTGAAAGAGGCAGAAAGGCCCTTGTGGCGTGATGGTATACTAATAGAGGTTTGGAAGTATATGGGAAATATTCTAATAGTTTGGTTGACAAAATTGTTTAGCAAGATTGTAAAATTGAAGAAAATGCCAGATGAATGGAGGAAATGTTCTATCATACCAATTTATAAGAATAAAGGCGAGATACATAGTTGCTCTAATTATTGTGGGATCAAACTTATGAGCCATATCGTGAAACTTTGAGAAAGAGTGATTGAGAAGAGGCTATGACATGAGATTGGTGTATCAGAAAACTAGTTTAGTTTCATGCCTAGGAGGTCTATTATGGAAGCTATTTTTTACTTAGACAATTGATAGAGAAATATAGGAGAGAAGGAAGGACCTTCATATGATCTTTATTGACTTATAAAAAGTTGATGATAGGGTCTCTAGAAAGTTAATATGGTGACTGTTGGGTGAGAAAGGGGTTTCACAGGGTATGTAGATATAATTAAGGACATGTATGCAAGAGGGCTAACAAATGTTAGGACCACTAGCACTGATGATTTTCCTATCGCTATAGGATTACACCAAGTATTAGCATTGAGCCGGTCCCTTTTCACATTGGTTATGGATGAGTTAACAAACCATCTGTACGAGGAGATTCCATGGTGCATGCTATTTGCAGATGATATAGTTTTGATTGATGACACAAGGGAGGGCGTAAACACAAAGCTAGAGTTGTGGAGAAATGTTATAGAGTGTAAAGAATTGAAAATTAGCCGAACTAAGAGTATATGGAATGAAATTTTAACAAGGAGAGGAGCGGGAGTGAAGCACCAATAAAGATTGATAACTAAGAAGTCCTCAAAAAAGACCACTTTTGATGCTTGGGATTGATAATTCATGAGAGTAGAGAGGTTGAGAGGAATGTTACCTGGAGAGTCCAAGCAAGTTGGAACAAATGGAGGTGTGCCTCTGGAGTTTTGTATGATCAGCAGGTGTTACTCAAACTAAAAGGAAAATTTCATGGGATGGCTGTAAGGCTAGCTGTATTATATGGATTAGAGTGTTGGACAGTTAAGGAACAACATGTAGGATGAGCGTAGCCAACATGAGGATGTTGAGATGGATGAGTGGCAAGACAAGAAAGGATAGAGCTAGAAATGAAAACATTAGAGGAAACTTAGGAGTAGCACCAATTGGTAACAAGATGATAGAGGGTATACTTAGATGGTTTGGACATTTGTCCAACGGAGATTGAAAAAGGGACTAGCTAGGAGTGAGTCGATCCAAGTTGATGGTTCTAAAAGGGCAAGGACAAGGCTCAAAAGGATATGGAAAGAACTAGTAAGAAAAGATTTAAAAACTTTTGGACTAAATGAAGCTATGATGATTGATAGAGGGGAATGGAGGAGCAAGATTCGTGTAACTAACCACAGGATAAGTCCTTGTGATGATATGAAATTGAACAAAAAGCGTTGGCTCATATAGTGATGCAATGTGGCGTAGTAAATTATATTGCAGACTCAAAGCATGAGATCTGTGTTTGATATTTAAAGAAAAACAAAACAAAGTGCATATTTGACAGCATTAAACTCCTTTATAATAGAGCACCTTCAGATTTCTATAAAACTTCTAAGTTCTAACCATTCAATAGAAAACAAAGGAAAAAAAAGTCTATAAATTCCACTCTAAGTAGCACTGGCGAAATGTGTTCTTATTATAGTAGTTAGAATGTCCGGATAACAAAATGGCATTTGAGTTTGGGAAAACATAACTTTCATTTTTTAAATCCATCATGGGTGACTCAGTTGACCTTCTCTCTTTAAACTTGGCTTATTTTTTATATTTTGTATTATTATCTGTACCCATTTACTTACTAGGGCCAAGAATAAAAGCAGTGGTATGGTTACTGCATTTACCTCTTCATTGAGTTCTGCTGATTGTATGTTAGAAGCTGCTTTCTTGTTGGAGCTTTACAGATAAAGAATTATGGTGACATGGGAAAATCAAACGCTAGGCCAGTATTAGATATCCTAATTTGGTTAGTCCTCTAATATTGTATATTATAAAAGAAAAATGGATTTCAGTTTCCAAAAGCAAACATTCCCGCTCGTGCTATAGCTGGCAGGCACCAAGCCGCCTATTTACTCAAAAGGAAAAAGAATGGTACGCCTGTTAAGGACTAAAGAATGGAACTCTCTCTCTCTCTCTCTCTCTCTCTGAATTTTCAGAGCTTCACCAGCTCACCTTTGGTTTCTCTTGGACCATTCGGCCTGATTTTCCTGCAATTTGGTCAACTCCTTTGGTAGGCTCGACTCTCTAATCTCACTTTGGGGTGCTTAAAGATGAATCAAATAATTGTAGATGAAGATGTCAAAATCAACCCATATTTGATAACTGAGAATGGTTCTCTTGGTTTTTGAATGTATTAGAGAGTAGAACCATAATTGAGTATTTAAAACGGGTTTTTCAATCTTGTGAATATCCTTGTTTTTCTTATGTTGATTCTAGTTATTCTTTGGAAGGGGTTTTGACGTACATTGTATGATCATGGGGCCTGAGTTGAAGATGAGAGGAAAGGGTTGGAGATAGCGAAGATGGTTATGAGCTTAGACTCTTAAACTATTAGATGTTGGATTTTGGTTTGGGATTAAGCTACAGGAAGGAGGTCATATGATTTACAAAGCTATTGACGGCCATCAAATTAAGGAGCACTATGATTTTTCGTTGGCAAATTTCTTTCCCTACTTAATTTTCCCCTACAATGGTGATCTTGTTATTAGTTGCTTATCACATCAATGGTTAGGATTATGGAATTAGTGGACCCATGTTGTGTTTATCAGGAACTTGGTGCATGGTATACGAGGTAAGGAGAGGAAGAGATGCAAAAGTTGCTGAGAGAGAGTATTTATGAGTCTTGCATGTTGAGAAATTTGCTAGCCGTCTTCTGATGTCACCACCCAAGTTTGTAATGGGTGCTTTATTGTTAAGTATAGGAGGTTATGTGTGGGGTATGGAGGAGGTTTTGGTTTGGTGGAGTCAAGTTATCCTCTTAGTTAAATATTTTTTATGCCATCACATCCTCTACCACCTTGCCTTTGTCTTGTTTGAGAGTGAAATGATCCTTCTTTGGTGGATATTTTTTGTTAGTGTAAGGTCATGTTAACCTATACTGATTAGAGGTGTTGTCGAGCTAGCATATGTTGCAAGTCTAAGAATAGAGATGGTGAATCACATTTTTGTTGATTGTAATGGTGTAACTTATTCACCAAACATTTCTCCACTACTTTGGAGGCAGTTATAATAGTTTTGGCAAGTCCTCTCACACTGGCCTGGGGTTTTTTGCTACTAAGAATTATGCCACATTCTGTCCTACGGGGAGGCATGGAAAGAGTGAAGATTGCATATAAGGAGACAAATTGGTCGTTGTTGGAAGAGAATGATGAGGATATATATTTGATTGCTAGAAGAGTTTGAGGAGTGAGCTACGAAGGTTTGCATAACAAACTGCAGTTTGTCATAGAAGGTATCAGTATAAGGGAGAGGCTTGGAGCATGTTGAGAGACCCCAATCAGTTGGAGGATTTAAGCTAATTTGTGGCCTTTGTGGGGCCTGCTGATGCAGGAAGAGGATTTGGTAAAGATTGATCCAAAATCACAAGGATCAGGTGGCCTGATGGATTCTTTGCCGTAGGTGTAAGTTATTTAATTGAGATGGAGGCTCATGCTCTTTCAAAGTGTTTCTTTCTGAACTCTTTAATTAAAGCCAAGGGTTTCTTAACGGGTTGCCTTCCAGTAGTGGTATATCAGGATGGCCATTTGTAATATTGATCCAAAATAATAAGGATAAGTTGGTGTGTTGTACTCTTGGCCTGAGCCATAAGGTATTTGTTTGAGGTGTATGTTCAAGCTTGTGCAAAGAGTTTCATTCTGAACTCACTTATGAGAACCAAGTTTTCTTAGTGGGTTCATTTCCAGTAGCAGTATCTCTGGGATATGAAATCATAAGAATCAGGTGGCATGGTGTACTCTTGATTGTAGGTATAAGTAATTTAGTTGAGGTGAATTTTTGGGCTCCTTCAAGAGTGTTTTGACATTTATAAGGAGTCAAGCATTACTTAGTAGTTTATGTTTCCAGTATTGGTACCTCTTCGCCTTGTAAATTGTGACCAGGCCTTTGAATGGGAAGATGGGAGTGTGTTCTTTGTGAGTTTTGGCATTTTCCTTGAATAGAGCTTATGTATGTTTGCATTTTCTGATGACAAATGAATGAGTTTTAGCTAGTGAAATTATACTTGATTATTTTGAACTTTGTATTGCCATGAGCAGCATCTTCTGTGATCTCCTTTCTTCACTCTAGAGAAAGTCATTATTGTTTAGTATTTATGGACCTCAGTTTTATTGAAATGTGTTTAGTTTCATTTAGATAATACTTATTTATGTTACCTGACTTTTTTATAAGAGAGATCTATTATCTGGAGAATGCTGAGTAGATATGTTATTATTTAATATTAAAGAGTGCAATTCTATTGAAGTAGTTGGGTTTCATGTACGTTAGGACTTGGATGTTATTTAACATTCCTCAAATGATAACTATTGACTGGGGAGAGTTCAGTAAGTCCTAAAATGATTGTTTATATGCATTTGCGAAATGAGAACCCTGCTTGATTCATTGACATCTCTCTGTTTCCCCAGTTTGCTTGCATGTATTGTTCCTTAACCTTACATGTTTCGTTTGCTGAACACTTACATGTTTCGTTTGCTGAACAGGTTTCATCCTTCTTGTATGGGCATGACTATCGAGCAAGCCAAAAAGTTGGATCACTTTTTATGCTCTGAATGTTCCTCTGACAATGATACGAAAAGATCTCTGAACAATTTTCCTGTTTCTCCACTTGGGGAACCTAAGGTGAGAATGCTGATTCTTTCATTCTTTTCTCTAACTTTGGCTTAATGGGACAGGTAAACTTGTTTCCCTTCCATATTCCTTCACTGATGTGTCACTAATTTCCATGTGTGATCACCATTGTATTTTGTTGCTTCTTGTGGTTATGCTGTTGACTCACCTGTATAGTGGAAGATAATGGTACATGTATTATTACCTACATGCTGGCATTATAGTTGCTTTTGCAGCATGTAATGATGGTGTAGTTTTATCTATATTATGTCTAAAGAGAACTACCTGGGACAATAAGCAAGATGAAGACAGACTTATATTTGTTGAAGGCAGTCTTAAAACAAAGGAAGAAGGTTTCTTCTTAAGAAATTCACAAAGTGAGGGATATTTTGTGTAGAAAAGATAATAAAGGGAGAAAGTTGGGGAAATGTGTCATTGATGGAAAAAAGTCGATCTTTTCAATATTCTTGCTTTTTTCCCTCTACCAACACTCCTAATTTTTACTCTCTCTCTCTCTCATACTCACACATATGTATGTGCTTGTGACTTTACTAGTTCATGATAACATGTTCACTAGATCATTACGTGTGCAAGTGAATTTTTTCTATTTGGTGAAGATAGTTATTTGGCAATCAGTATTCTGTTTTTAATTATTTTCACAAAGGAGAGGAGCTCATTATTGCTGGAAAAAGTGCTCTTACAAGTCCTGGAAAGGTTGCAAATTTGTGAAATTATAAAATCAGGTAACGTATTTGATGGTGCATAAACTGATCCAAAATGTTCACGTTCCTTCTTAGTTATGGAAGGAATGAAAAGAGGTCATGAGTTTAATCTCAATCCATTTAAAGGGAAAATTTGCAGATTAGCTGTCTTGGCAAAAGCAGAAGTAGCTGACTATTGCCAAGATTAGTGTGGTTGTCTTGTTGCCACCTGACAACTACTCCTTACTGGCTAATCTTGAGTTGCGATTTGCATGTGCTTCATGTTTCAGGAGTTACATTTTGATGTGAACTGCTAAGTTTGTCAAAATCTTTTCACTTGATTGGATTATTTATTTTTCCTAGTATATAATTACAGACTTTTCTGTACGCTATTGCATCTGTAGTCAAGAGCACTCCTTTCAGATTTCTAGTTAGTTATATGAATATGACGTACCTAGTGTCCACAAACTGTTTCTGAAATTCTCAAATAATTAGGGATCCTGTTTTTGTGTTCTGTGCTAGTTTTGGCTTTTCTTTCAAATGGGAACCACATTCTATACATCTGGAAGAGAGTTAGCAAGAAAGCGTCACTCATGTCGTACAGCATGTAATGGTCTCCCTTGAATACTTTCAATTCATTATGCAGTTTCCTGGATTTTACATAAAGGAGTCTGAGCTAGTTCGTATCAATTTCATAATAATTCAAGTGGAGAAACAAACAATATGACACCTTAAACGCTCAACTAGCTCATGAATGATACTGTGAGAATAGTTATTATTGGTGCTTCAAACCATTGTGCGATTCTCTATGTTGTCATGTATAATGTCAGGCTGTACACAATATAATAATTGTAATCTTCATGCATATGATGTCAAGTCTAATAGCTTTGTCTTTGTCATGTAAGACAAGGTTGGTGACTGACTGAAGTTTATATTCAGGCCTATCCGTTGTAAGGTGGGCCATATGTTACAACTAGAAGAAACCCTTCCAACTCTTTGCATTAATAATTATGATGCTGTTTTGCTTGTTAGTGTTGCAATGTATGCATTTGTATTTTCTTAATTGTGTCTTGTAGATCTTGTAATCAATATACTGATATTTCCTTTTTCCTAGTTAAATATAGTCTTGTGTTATCTAATGTTTACTTTAGAAATGGCCCGTCTCTTATCTGATTGTATCTGCTACTCATATTTGCGTCCTTGCTCTAGATTGACATGCCCAGTCAAATCTCTGTCCCATTGTCTGTGTCTCTATCTGTTTGTAGATGAGCTATGTCAGATTTGTTTTGGCACTAACAGGTTTTGTCATATCTGCCCGTGTCAGTTTGTTTCATTTGATTTCTTTTTACTATTTCACTAATATGACAGAGACATTTGTAGTTTCTAATTCTGTGTGAGTGCGTGCATTTGTATGTGTTTGCTTGTTGGTGACTGCCTTCATGGGCATGTGTGCGTGTCCGTGTGCTTCTGTTTGTTTTCTCGCGTGCATGTGCATGTGTCTGTTTTTGTGTGTGTGGGTGTGTGCATGTGCATGCAGGTAATGTTTTACCTGTGCGCGCGCATGTGCACACGTGCATGTGCATTCATGCAGGTACTATGTATTATAATGGACCAATCAGTAAATAGCAATTTGCGACCTGTTCCGTTCTAGTGCTAGTCTGTTCTGGAAAATACTCTATGGATGTGAACTTAGTATTTAGTTGATGAATATGCTTGCAATTTTCTGCTCGGAACTATTGAAATCTGGTCTTGTCTCTGTCCATACTATTCTCCTTGCTTTCCAGCACCTGGCTTCTGAAGTATTTCTGTATACTGCAGGCTGCAGCTGTCTGATTCTTTACTACCATCTGATAATATTTTTATTTTGTTTTTGTACTTTTGAGAGGAAGTATGTCCAAGCACCATGTATTTCTAACTGGAATGATCTAGGTAAATATTTACGGTTTTAATAGTGGCAAAGAATTTGTTTCTGGTGTTTGAGTTTGTTGAAAATCAATACTTTGTATCTTTTTTGTTTAGTGCCCACATATGAGTTCGCTAGAATGTTTGATAATCATGGAACTTGCTGGAGCTGATGACATTGACATAGTATTTGATGAATATGTATGCAATTACTGAAATCTGGTCTCTGCTCTGTCCATACTACATTCTCCTTGCTTTCCAGCAATTGGCTTCTGAAGTATTTTATGTACTATTTCATGTCTGCAGCTGTCTGATTCTTTACTATCATCTGATTATATTTGCATTTTGTTTTTGTACTTTAAAGAGGAAGTTTATCCAAGCACCATGTATTTCTTACTTGGAATGATCTAAGCAAATCTATGATTTGTGGATATGGACACGACATAGAAACTAGTGGCCGACACGGCAGCACCTCAAAATCCTGACATGGGGACATGGCAAATAATGAAATAAATAAATAGAAAAAAAGTTGGAAAATTGTAGACTTCTTTATCTGAACTGTTCATCTGGGTAATCTGGGAGATGGGCCCCAGATTTTGGGTAATCCAAACTATTCATCATGTTTGGCCTGTCCTATTTAGGCAGTTTGCCAAAAATCATGTCTGTCGGAGGCCTGTAGCTACTAGCATTTTTTGTTAGCATTTTCAATGGACATGATTTGAAATAAAAAAGGCCTGGCTTATACGATACTTCTTCTATACTGATGCTTAATAAGCAACCCATGAACAAAACAGACCACACTACACGAACAGAAGAAGAAGCAGGCCATATGATCAAACTCAAAACCCTGATGAAAAAACCATGAACAGAAGAACAAGAAGCAGCCATATGTTCAAACTCTAAACCCTGATGAAAAAACCCACGGGTGAAGAAAACCCAAAACCAAGATTGAAAAACCCAGGAACAGAGGAAACTAGATGAAAAAAATGGCACAAACAGAGAAAACCCATACCTATTGAGTAGAGTTTTTGCAGAGTTTTGTGAACTGCAATGACAAGACATGACGAAGCATATGTCAACATTCAAAAAACCAAAACATAACAGTGATGGTTGCCATTAAAGATCTAAAGCTGATAAGGGAAGGATGCATACTGTAACATCCTGGCCTTTGGAAATATTTATCGATTTTTAAGTTAGTAGCAGAAATTTTTTGGTTTTTGAAAATTGATCAGAGTCATAATATATAAGTGATTTGCGATATACATCCATCTTTGTACCAAGAGTTATTGCCAAAACTCCTCATATATATAAAATAATAACTTCTAACCTAAAGGCGGTTAGAGATACATGCCACATGATTACATACTGGCCACAAATAGAATCGCACATACCATTGAAATGATTTAAAACAGTCGATAATTTAAGTTTTATGTTCATCCCATGTGTTAGCAAAATTAAGTTATATACATACAACCCAAAATGGATTCCCTATACAAGGAATCTTTCCAGTAACATCACAAAAAAGGTATCGGATCTTACGTTTAGACAGATCCTGGTATTTTCACCTTCCCAGTATCCCTTGCGCTCGACTCTCTGGAATGTCACCCGAAATTTTGGTTGTAGGGGGTGAGAAAACCAACAGCTCATGATAGGAAGAAGAACTAGTATAAGCTGGCATGCCAAAAATAAGGCAATCAGTGCTATATATATGCATATATTGATTGAAATAAGAAATTTCGAGAAAAATGCAATAGATGGGCTTTTAGATGGGTAGGACTTATAACTTGTTTTGAAAGCCAATCAATCTATTATTCTTGATAATAGCCCAAAACAAAAGCCGAGGTGCATAGTCCTTAGTCCACAATGCAAAATCTGAACCCATATCAGCATTGAAAACTGATTGCTCTGAGCCACGATGGCATAGTCCTGCCATCTTGGACAATCATGGTCTAGACTCGAGAAATGACCGGCATGCGCAGCATGATAAAACTGGACAGACACCGATGCTCGTAAGGCCCTTCACCAATTGGCGACTATTGTAGTTTCTATGTGGGCTCGTGAATACTGCACGGCCACAACTCACTGGATCATATGGGGGCTACTCGGCTACTGCTTAGAGTACTTCCGCATGAGAAGTTACTCCTATTGCACGCCATCTCCATTGTAGGGATAGTATCAATATCATCTTGGAGGACATTGGCCAATTGCACTTGCTAGTATAGGGTCTCAGGACTTGCGGCACATGCATATAGTGCACCCACCGAATAGCGATCCGGGACTTGCAGCAACTCTATGAGTGCTTGTCGAAAGCCTTGATGAAAATCTATAAACTTAAGGCTCACCGCCACTCATGTAGCACTTGCTTAAGTATCAATGAAATATAATGTCCTTAGGCTCTTGGCCACTCATGGAGGCCTTGCCCGAGACATTGAAGAAAAACCTGAATATCTATGTCCAAAAACTTAGAGAAGTCCGAGTTGTGATGTGAAGATGTGACATACATTGGCATCCTGTTTTGAGATCTGTTATCCTTTTTGAGTTTGATAGTGTTAGATGCCTTGAGAATCCCATTGTTATATTGTAGTACATTCTTAGTTGATATTATCATTTTTATGAAATTCAACGGTTGGATATCTGTTTAGAATGAACATGAATCTCTATTTCCATCTCTAGTGTTATGACATTTAGTATTTTAGTGATCATTCCTTGGTTGGTAGCCTAATATTTAATGTTTTTTGCAACTACACAGGTTATTTTAATATAGTTAGTGCAAGTATGGGTCGATCCCATGAGGACTTGATGTAAAAAAAAGATGGAGTTTAAATAAAATTTAAATGACCACAAATTAATAAAAATAACAAAGATTAAATAACAATGAAATATAGACTTAGATCTATTGAAATAGTGAAAATTACACAATTTCAAATTCAAAAGATAGAAATTTAAACAAAATACAAGTGAAATCCACTTTCCTAGCTTGGTTGTATGAAGATTTTTCAATTTTGGCTACATTTGAGTCGATCAACCTTCATCAATCCATTTCTCAGGTCTTTGCTTAATAATTCAACGGTCGAATTATGTAGATCTCTCAGAAATTTGATGATTTGAACTAAAGAAAGAATGTGATTTTTTGGATTTCAAATTTAAGATCAGACCTGCTAGATTAACTAGGATGTGTACTAAGATGAAGGTCTGAAAATTGATTTGAAATCTTAGGAGAAAAAGATAAAGAGTTGAGTTAGTTAAAATAGAACTGGTATTTTTCAGCTTCTGTTTGGAAATAGAATAAAGCTTGAATAACACAAAACTGAAATAAGATAAGATAAAATAGGGATAAGACGAAAAGTACTTGAATGGAATTAAATAAATAGAACTAGGGGTAAAAATGGAATTTAAAAAAAATTCCTTTCTTCTTTAACCTGTAATTGTGAGGAAATGCAGGAACGCAGCTCCCTCTCTGTTTGAAACGTGAAAACAAAGGGAAAATGGGAGAGATCAAGGTGAAACCCAAAATGTATTATGCTCGAAATGAAGAAAGGTAGCTATAGGAGAGATGATAGGGAAAAAACACAGTTTGAACAAGAGCTTTCTCATGGTGCAAAACATGGGAATAAATGGTGAAACAGAGATGAAGAACAACAAAGTAAGCAGTGAAGAAATCAATGATGGTGGAAATCAAGAGGAAAACCGTGAGAAACTGAGATTAAAACTGTAATGGAGAAAAAAAATGGGGAAGAAAACTAGTAGTAGAAGAAATGTGCTGAAAGAAAAGATGAAAACAGAAGGGAAGATGATGATGAAGACTAGAGAGAGGGTCGGTGATGGCAGGAGGAAAACGACAATGGAAATAAAGGGGAGGAATGGTAAAGCAAGGACTGCTATGGGCAAGAAACAGAAGTTGCGATGATGATGGACTGGTAACATCGGTGATGAATGGTGGGAAAAAAAGGGGAAAATGGCAATGAAATAGTGAGAAGCCAACTGGTAATGGGGTACTTGTGATGGGTTCCAATAGGGAGATCTTCAGTCTTACTCTCTTTCTTGGTGAACTTCCATTCTCAATCCCTAAAGTGATCTATCTCCTTAGTATTCTTCTCTTTATATAGATTTTTTCCATAGAGATTGTTGTTGATTCTAAATCAATTTCTTTGTTTCTTATCCAAATTTAGAAATTGTTTCTTAATTATCTTCCAATCTCCTTTTTCTAGGCAATTTCCTTCTTGATCACATCTTGCATGATCTGATCTATTTAATTTGATCTGAGTCGTCCAATTCCTTTTTGGTTGATATGCAACGTATAAAACTCAATTACAATCATTCTAATTATGCTTTAATCATCTAATCAGCTTCAATGACCATTGGCCGTTAAATTTTCCAAAATGGCAGTTGGATGATCAAATGGAGCTAAAATGCTATTTAATCATAAATTTCAAAATTGATGGATTAGATGATCTAATTAGATGCTAAATTGAGGGAATTTTAGTTAAAACTAAACAAGTAACACCTAATTACTTCAGTCTAGGTTATACATTTCATGCACCATCCCTTTATTATTTTGAGTTTGCTTAGTCATGTCTCTAAGTTACTAAGTATCTCTAGTTTAAGATCCTAGTGCTCTTAACTTGATGACGTCCAACCCAAAGGATTCACGCTCTTATGACTTGGAGGAGCATGATCTTTTCTATAGTTCATAGGGTTATGATGCACCTAGTGCCTTATCAGTGATATACTCCATTAGTTTTGATTATAGTGTTAATCATGAAGCCTATGGTATTGGCAATTTCCTTAACTTAGATCCATGGCTTCGCCCCAGTTTATAGGTTCATAACCTTATAGTCTTATCACTCATTTGGTTGTTCTATTATAGTCTTGTAAGTAGGCCAAAAATTATGGCCAAGGGTAGCAACTAGTTCACTAAGAGAAATGAGGGGAGGGATTTCCTTACAACCATTCTTTATCAAGTACAAACAATTTTTTGTTCGCTCATCTAAGTCCTAACTCAAAATGGTTATGTTAGTATGTCCATTGGCAGGTGTTTAACAAGTGAGAACCTTCAAGTAATCTTCATGGGAAGGGCCATGGTGTTAGTTTTTCCTTGAATTCATAGGACTAAAAGTTTTGGAACACACCCACATACTTGTTACAATGGACTACTCTCCTTGAAAATTTAGGTTCACATAGGTAGTAATCCTTTTAGGTTGTTGGTAAGAATTTTAATGCTTTATTTCTTTTGGTCCTTAGCTAGATACTCAAGTATCATTCACTAATTGGAGCAGTAGCCTCTAGACACATAGCTCCCTAAGTGGTGATGATCAAGATTGGTCTTAGTTCTAGGTTGGTGCTTTACATTAACTACTAATAGAAACTTTACTTGCTAGATCACTAGGAAGGAGGGATTTCACCCCTCACTCCCCATTCTATTTCCCTCTAAGGGGCTCACCTGGAACCCTCTTATAAGTCCCCCCATATTCACTAGTGGAATTCATTGGGTGCCCCATTACATTCCACGTTCCACCCTCACCTTACATCCCTTCTGTCTAGGTACCCACAGTGAACCTGTAACTTGCTAAATTTCTAAGTTGTGAAGCTTCTTCCATTGAAACTCCTAATAGCTTAGTTTTCATGTTGATTGAACATCCCTCATTTCAGTAAAGACAACTATTTTAACTTACCTTACTGTTGTTTTGAATGGATTTTTCTGTAGAGTTTAAACAGGTTACTGGCGCCATTTTCCTGCAGAAACTGTGCAGGAAAATGGTGCTAATCTCCTAGTTTAAACTTAGTAATTTGTCAAGTTCCCAACTTAATTTCATTAGAAATTCATTCACCCACATTCTGAAGCTCGAATTAATCCTCATCTCTGCTTCTGAGTGGCCCTACATGTAGAGAAGTGATGCCATTTTCCTGCAGAAAATGGGCAGGAAAACATTGTTGTTTCTCCCTGCTTTAGCCCCTCAAACCAGTAAGGAGATGATATAATTCATGGAAAATTCTAGCACACATTTTGAGAGTAATGTTCTACCTTGAAGACCCATGACCTAGTTTTACAAATTTGGAGTTTAAGGTTTGTGGTTTCAGGCTGGTATTGGGTGCTATTTTCCTGCATCTGTGTGCAGGAAATTTTGGTGCTTTTCCTACTTGTTTAGCACCCTCTAGCATTGAGAAACTTGTTTGAGATTAAGGTGAACTCGCACTCACTTTTAAAGTTTAAACATTGGTCTTGAAGACGACCCATAAATTTGTTTTACATGATTTAAACTAAATTAGAGGTTTCAATTGAATGTCTGGGTGCCATGCAGGAAAATGGTGTGCACCAATCCTTCGAGTTTGGTGCACTGCAACAATCAAATGAGACACAGAAAGATTGCATGTAATTCTTTGAGTTTGGCGCACCCCAACAATCAAATGAGACAAAGAAAGATTGTTTGTAGTTCTTTGTGTTTGGTGCACCGCAACAATCATGTAATTCTCATGCTTAACCATCAACGAAGAGAAGCCAGAAAATAAATTCCAAAAAGAGGTGGATCACTGGTGTTCATGTGTGTGAATTACCCCTGTTTTCCCCTCTGCATGTAGATTCAAAACAGAGCATGAGAACAACAGTTAGAAGCTCAACGATTCCAGTAAAAAATGATGCATTCTGAATCACGCATTGCATCTACAACTGATATACAGCATGCGTTTGATTTGCAAGTTAAAATCATCATTAAGCAACAATGGGAGTGAAATCTATCAAGAATTCGATGCGTGATCCAGCAATGGCAGAAACGAGGTTCTTTTGCAAATTTTAAAGGAAAGCAAACACATTTGCATTGGCTAAACTATGCAAATATTAGTAATCCTTCCTCTAAACAAAACCTCTACCTGATTTGCTCTTGTGAAACTGGATTCTACAACTAGTTTTCCTGAGTTGCAGGAGCTTTCTTTTTCCTGCATAAATCTCCACTCAGGCAAGCTCTTCACTGCCTCTAGCTCGCCCAACACCTTCCTCTTCCAGCCTCCATCAAATCCTAGGTTCACCACGCTCCTTACTCTCTTCCCAGGTCAATTCCTCCACCTTCTTCCCCAAGTTTCCACCTTGATTTGCCTGCTACTGGTTTTCCTTCTTCATTGTGTATGGGCTGGAATTCATTCCAGCCCCTTAGTTAATTTCATTTTATACTTAGGTGCTATGTAAGTGGGGAAGGACAGGTGGCGTGGTAGAGAAAACCAGCTGACCACGAAGTGGGAACCCACGTGGCAGGCTGGATTTCCCCCCCTTGGTTGATCATCTCACATACCTTTTATTCAATAAAAACCCCATATTTTGTCCTGATTTTTCAATTATATCCTGTTCAGGGTTAATTTTGCCATTATACCCGGACCAGTAATGTAATTAATTTTTTCATACCTAACTTATTAGTTGGAATTTCTCCATGCTCTTTGAGTTGGCTTAGGCTAGGACCTTCCTTTCACAAGTGGCCTACTTATTCATTGTTTTAACACTTTTTTCACATTATAATTGTCTTTTAGAAGATCGCTTAATGGAATTTTTAATCTTTCATTTATCTCGGAAAATTGTTTCTAAACCCTCGGATCATCCCAACAATCTCTTCTTAATTGTAACCCTAACTTAATTTCCTGTCACGCTTATTCAATGTTGGTAAATACATCTCCTTTAATAGAGGAGATGTGTAAGGAAATAATTAAAAGAAAAATTACCCATTTTTTGTAAATGCTTTGATTTATTCACTGGAATTGTATATTTACATATATTACATGTACATAACGTATCAACACTTGTGTCATATTGTGTTGACACTTGTGTCATATATATCTTTGCCACCTCCCTGAATCATAGAGTAAAACAATTTATGGTGTTAATAGTGACAAAGTAGTGTTCTGCTGTTTGAGATTGTTGAATATCAATAATTTGTATCTTTATTTCCCTCCTGTTTCTTTTCCTGATGTCAACATATGAGATTGCTAGATTGATGATAATCATGGAACTTGGTATAGCTGATGATAAACTTGGAACTTGAATAAGTTGGGTTTGGCCATTCTGGCAAGATCCTATGATACTCTCTCATTTTAACAACAATGGAAGTTTTTTTGGCTTCATGTGCATGTGTGCATCTGTTTGTACCTCTGTTTGTGCTTATGTGCATTCATGCAAGTACTGTTTTACATGTTAGAATGGATCAATCAGTAAACAGCAATTTGCAACTTGTTCTGTTCTAGTACATGCCTATTCCTGGAAAATACTCTATGGTTGTGAACTGAGTATTTTATTTGATGAATATGTATGCAATTGTGTACTCAGAATTATTGAAATCTGGTCTCTGCTCTATCAATAGTACATTCTCCTTGCTTTCCAATACTTGGCTTCTGAAGTATTTTCTGTATTATTTCACGTGTGCAGCTGTCTGATTCATTCTACCGCCTGATGATATTTGCATTTTGTTTTGTACTTTTGAAAGGAAGTTGGTCCAAGCAGCATGTATTTCTAACTTGGAATGATCCAAGTAGAACAATTTTTGGTGTTTATATTGACAAAGAAGTCGTATGCTAGTGTTAGACAATGTTGAAAATCAATAATATATATATATGTATGTATATATGTATATGTATATATATATTTAATGTCCACATATGAGTTTGGTAGTTTGCTTGATAATTATGGAACTTGATATAGTTGATGATAAACTTGGAATTTGAAGAAGTTTATTCTTGCAAGATCCGTCTATACTCTTTCATTTTAATAACAACAGAAGTTTTTGACTTCATGGGCATGTGTGCAATCTGTTTGTATCTGTCTGTTTGTGTGCATTCATGCAGGTACTGTTTCACGTGTTAGAATGGAACAATCAGTAAATACCAATTTGCAACTTGTTCTGTTCTAGTATACGCCTATAACTGGAGAATACTCTATGGACGTGAATTTAGTATTTAGTTGATAAATATGAATGCAATTTAGTACGTGCTCTTTCCATACCATACATTCTTGGTGCTTTCCAGCACTTGGCTTCTGTAGTATTTTTCTGTATTACATCACTTGTGCAGCTGTCTGATTCTTTACTACTGCCTAATAATATTTGCATTTTGCTTTTGAACTTCTGAGAGGAAGTTTGTCCAAGCACCATGTATTTCTAACTTTGAATGATCGAAGTAAAAATATTTATGGTGATAGTGGTGACAAAGAAGTACTTTGGTGGTTGAGATTGTTGAAAATCAATAGTTTGATCATCATGTAACTTTCTGCAGCTGATGATTAACTTGGACCTTCAAGATTGGGTTTGGCCATTCTTGCAAGATCCTACTATACTCTCTCCTTTTAACAACAGAAGTTATTTGGATTTTAAACAGTACTTCTGCCATATTTTCATTCAGTACCTAGCAAACTAAAAACGGTTCGATCAAACACATATAGTCGTCCACATGGTGTAATGTTTGCACTTGTAATGGTATCATGAGTACTCAATAATAGTTTTGACAATCAATAACAGATGCAAAAAGTAGCCATTGTCATTTTTTGGAGTTGTCTGGAAATGTTGAGTGGAAAGGTCAATCCTAATTCTGTTAAAACATCTAGCCAATCTAAACTGCTTACTGCCGTTGATAGGGATGTCATTGATGATTAACTTTTTGTCCTTGTTTGTTACTGGTATGGATTCTAGGTAGAACCAAAGCGCCGCAAGAGATGACTACTGAAGCTGGCCATTGCGTCAGGTATGCTTTTTCTTGCATGTTAGCTCTTCATTATGTTGAATTGTACAGTGCAGAGAACAGACTGTGCTTGCACAAAGTACAGGCTTTTTGTTAATTTATGTTTTTAACTTGATGTGTTTTGGAAGTAGTTTGGAATGTTGTCTCATGTGTACAATCTGTGCAAAGTGGCGTCCTATGCTTAGGCATTGGATTTCTATTAGAGCACGTTTGGTCCCACATTAAGCAACAAACAGAAATAGAGAGTGCAGATTTTTGTACCTGTAATATGCTGCGTTGTCCTCTTATGTATTTCTACCTCAACATGATTACTATTAGAGGGCTGAGAAGTTAATATATGTCCCTAACCAATTTACTCTAAATCCTCCGAAGGCACATGGGGTAAAGATCCATTTTGGCCAAAGGACTTTTTATTGCATATTCACCATTTTCCACCTGCAACTGATCTCATATACAGGTGCAGCTGCAATCTTTGACTTGCCATTTGCGGACCTGCTGGAAGCAGCTAATATTACCCGTTTTACTGTCTTCCGAAGTGGAATTGCAGCAGACCTAAAGAATACTTGTCTTAACAGTCGGTGCTTGTTACACGAAGAATCCGTCTTAAAATCATGACCTGAATCCGGGCACGTCGCTCAATGGATATGGATAATTAACCATTACCTTATCTGTTATTGGAAAGGCACACTTTCGATTCCAGACCGGAAGTAGGAATTGGAACCAGCAATTTGAGTTGAAATGCGGGAGGAAGATCTCTTGACCATGTTGCTGCATTTTTCCACCACAATCTAAGGGAAAATTGCAAAATGAGTGTGGCAACATTTTTAGAAACTGTCATTTAAATTGCTAACTCAACATGATGGTGGTAATGATAATATGTGTAGGGTGGACTGGATAAGAGATCTCTTCGCATTTCATCCTTTGCCTTTTAGAGCATAGTTGCATGTGGAACTTTAGTATTCTTGTGTAGATGTAGATTTTATGGAGGTTGCTGCTACCCAAAATCACTCATGTTTCTTGGCCTTGCTTTGAGAAGTCCATGCATTGGATGACCATATTGCTGCTAAAATAGGACAGGGACAGTAATCATTTTCATTCGCTATTTGTAAACTACGAGAAGAAACGAGGCGTAGGATGAGAATATTTAAAGCTCGCCTACAAGGTCATCTGTCGGATAAATTTTTGGGTAGGGTGGACTGGATAAGAGATGTCTCTTCGCATTTCATCCTTCGCCTTTTAGGGCAAAGTTGCATGTGGAACTTCAGTATTATTGTGTAGATGAAGATTTTATGGTGGAGGTTGCTGCTACAAACCATATTCTCCCGAACCACAATCTAGCCTACCCCAAAAAATTATCCGACGGATGACCTTGTAGGCGAGCTTTAAACGTTCTCATCCAACGCCTCGTTTCTTCTCCTACTGTCCCTGTTTAATTTTAGCAGTAATAGGGTCATCCAATGCATGGACTTTTCAGAGCAAGGTCTAGAAACATGAGTGATTTTGACCGACCATAATCGCTTGTTGATAATCACGGAATCATGATTATAAATTGTTCTGTGATTCCAAAACTCATGCCGTCCAAGATAATTTTATGGGAAGTTTTGCCACGGACCATTTATACTCTTTTTCATTTGACTATCTTGTCTCATGTTTCATTCTTATTTTCACTTCCACATCTAAGGTAACTATGTTGCGAAGTTCACATGGTCAATCATTTTCTATATTTTTTTTGACTGATAAATAATTGTTTTTTCATTTAAGAGATCTGATCTAATGGCCCAATAATTTATTTGGTACCTTGCCTTAGATGATTCCGTAGTCTTCGTGGACTATCTTCTCTCTTATGTGTTTTTTTAGCAAAGAATTACAAAGCACATCCCTTTCACTCCCTTAAATCAAATTCCGGGCCAAGTGGTGACTTGAACTTGTGTCGAAGCATATATCTGGCGAGATGCCAGGTTGTTTGCTATTAATTGCATTAGACATTGTTGGCTCTAGGTTCTCCAATTTGGTACCTTTGATACGAGTGTGTAGGAAGTGGAAAAGCAAATTCTCAATTCATCAGGATTCCTTGACAGTATGGACTCCTAGTTATTTGTCATGAGATTAACAATTTGGATGCCTACTTATTAGGCATGTGGTTAACGTAGCTTAGCTAAGGTAAATAGCAGATCATTTGTTCGGCAATTGGCATTACGTGTTCCTGTTATGTTATCTAGTGCAGGCAAAATGGAACAAAATCTGTGGGTATGCGTTTAAGCGTTAAAAATGATCAAATTTGGATCTAAAAAGTTAGATCTGTTTAAATAAGACTTTTCTATTGAAAAATCCTTGAACTTGAGGGTTTTATTCAATTTATTTCTCAATTTGCGGACTTATCATTTCAATCCTGATATTTAATGTCTTTTGAGATTAATCCTGTATTAGATCAAATGACGGCGTTAGTTTCTTTCCTACCAGCCAAGATACGATGGAAGTTTGATGTTGGACTTGGGCTTTGTGTGAGTCAGGCTGGTAGTCCCACGTTTTCCAAACTTAATGAGGTTTTAACCCCTCTTCCTTGTCAATAAACCCCTTATTGTTTCAGAAATTGCAAAGAGAAAGACAGAACCCTAGAAGTTTCGCCCCTCAGGATTAGCTCAACGAATGGCTCAGGTTGTTAGAGCCTGTTGTTTACAACCCTTGTGGTAAAAATTTTCCTACTAGAAACGTAGACCTAGTCGGATTGAGGGATCTAAAAATGGCCTTAACTTCGGCAAGTTACTGGGCAGATGTGTACGAGGAATCGGCGTTCTCTTTCCCTGGCATCTGAGTCCTTTCACTCGTGCCTATCTTTTTCGGGACTCGTGCCCACTGGTAGTTTCTACCTACTAGTTTTCAATAATTTGCTCAGTTGAAAAGTCTAGTGTTCATAATTAAAATACATTTTAGCTGCTAGCTAGAAGCATTCAAAGCATATGAATTTTTGCAACTGGTCTAATTAGGATAGGACAAAGAAAATGAATGGATCAAATAATCCAAAGGTGAGATCTAGATGGATCAAATAACTCAGACAGCATTTCTCAAAAACAAAAAAAGGTCTTTGGTTGAGAGTTCGAACATTGCCACCTAGCAAAGCTTTGTGTATGGAAACAAGAAAATTGGGAATTTTCTAATAAGGGTGGCGGCTAGAGAGAGAGAGAGATGATGTTTCTTTCTTGTTTTTGTTTATGAAGGAGTTTGATTTTGAGGTTGAAACCTCTATTTCCGAAACTTCTTTTGATACTCAATGAGTTTTGGGCTTATTGATTTAAAACAAAGAAAACCATAAGAGGAAGTTCGAGAGAAATAGAGAGATTACCTAGGGTAGGTGACATGGGGGTTTCATGAGCTGGTTAGGATTAGGGTAGAGTTGAAAGAATAATGGACAAAGACTTGTTGGGATTTTTCTTTCCTTTTTCTTTTTTCTAGGATTTTGATCATGGTCTAGGTCTAGTTGAGGATTTTGTGCTTTGTTTTTTCTTCTTCTTGGATTACAAGAGAGAAGAAGGTTGGAGAGAGAGGGGAGAAGGCTTGTGTCTGTGTATGGGTTAGAGGGATGTGACCTCACCAGAGGGAATGGGGAAGGAACGAACGAGCCTAGGTCTTCGATGTGTTCTAACAAATATTTCTAATTTTTAAAAGGAAGATGGATCACTATGGAAAGTAATTGATCCACTACAAATTAAATTTTCTAGGTAAGATAGGAACCATTGTTGTTATTTGATCAACAGCTTAGGATTAACTTGAAAACTTTTCAAGATCAGGGTGAAATGATAATTCGATGAACCAGGGAATAAATTGAAAAAACCTAGCAAGTTTAGGGTTTGTCAATGAAAACGTCATTTGAATAATGGATAGAATCAATATGACCTATTAAATATGAAACTTGCATAGATTTATTTGCGGACATACACAGTTGCTTGTTTAAAAGGCAAAATGGGAAACACGTATATTGACATTCTTTTCCTCTTACTATCTCTCTTGAATCCAAGTCTTATGTAAATGTAATGCTTTTGTGAAGGTTATAGACTTGTTGTGTCCAAGGACGTTTGTACTTTAGAAAGTTCAATTGCTTGAGATTGTTAATTCTCATCTTGGTAGTTTTATGGGCCTCATCAATCGAGAGTTATAGCCAAAAAGTCAAATAGTCAAGGACTGTAATTATTAACCTATAGCATCATAATACTTGATTAAATGTTAAACCATTTATGGATGAAATAGCTACTAATCTTGCCATTCAAAGCAAAAGAAAATCAGAAGCCAGACATTTTGATACATAAATCCTAACATGTGAGCTCCATCTTGCTGTATACATATGTATATTTGTGAGAACTCTTGTTATATATGTACGCATATTTGTGAAGCAAAAATAAAAAATGTAGTCAAGAAAAATTGGAGTATTGCGAGTTTATTACCCAGACCCTAATCAATTATAGATTGGGGTTTTTTGATCCATTTAAAAAACAATATAATTTATCCAGTCTGTTTAGACATGGATCTGATTGGATTTGATATGCTTATATGTTTTGTCAATGTTATTGTTGTCAAACAATAGGAACTTTTGTGAAAGTTTTCTTGAAAATGTCATAAGAAACTCTTGTTACCCAATAGTCCCAATTGTTGATTACTGTAGGGCTTTGCCTTAGTGAGTCTTATCAAGCAATGTAAAGTCATCTCTTTTTTTTGTTGTATGTAAGTAGGGTTTTTTCAGAGACACTCGTAACCATTCTTTATTAATAATGATTGAAAGAATTATAGTCCTCCTCAATAACCCATCTTTTTTTGTTGAATATGATAATTATTAATTAAAAACATATTATGTCCCATCAAAAAATAAAAAACACAATAGTTTCAAACTTTTTGAACAGACCTTAGACCATGACAGCCGTACCTAAGGGCATCAATGCATCTTGGGGGAACATCAAACCAAAAGTTGCAAACTTTACTCTTAGAGGCCTTTGTTGCTAATATTTGCCATACTATTAGCCTCCCAATATACATGTCTAAACGTGGACGTATGGAAGAGTATTGAATATCAAGACCATTACATGGATACGAACTTTTAGATAAAAATCAACAACATAATTTGCATCTCTCCATATATGAGTCACTTTCCAATAAGGAATTGATTGAAACCATTTAGAATATCTTTCTTAATTCAAATGATTGTCCAAGGACATTTGAATTTACTTTTAATAATTCCAACAACAAGAGACGAATTAAATTCCACCCAAAGTTTGTTAATAATTTTAGGCATGGTGAATTTTGATCATAATAGCTTTAAGTTTGAGTGTTGTGTGTGTGAGCCACACTTGATAATAGGAATAAAATCTCTTAATTTGTCTAATTATCAATTTCCTTGCAGTTAATGTGATGACTCAAACAATATCTTGAATGATAATATCCAAAACACTCTTTTTGGGGAAAGGTTTACCTTCAAAATTTTTAAATATTTTTCTCTAACCAAATGTGGTAAATAGAGGAACAAAAAGCATGTTTAAGAGACGTGGTTACTTGTTGCATACCATTGAAATGATCAAGAAACTAGGATCCTTCTTCAAGAGAGGAGTGGGAAGCTTTTCAACTAGATCCAAATCTTCACAAAATAGATTTCCAAATTTAATCCATATATGAACAACCAAAGAAAAGGTGATTAACTATTTTAGACTCTAACGTGAATAGTTAGCATACAGGAAGACATCCTTCTTGATCTTGAATAAATTATCAACTCATGACAAATTTCCTTGAATTTCTTGCCAAGTTTTTAGGGAATGGTGTGGAATGTGCCCTTTAAACAATACAATGTTTGCCTATAAGCATCTTAGATCTTTGCTTACGATCGTATCCTATGCTAAATCAATTGTCAATTCACCACTTGTAGTAGGTTTCCACACTATTATATCTTGCACATGTCTTAAGAAAATGGCTTCACCAAGCAAATGCATGATTTTAGTTCCAAGTGATTAAACATTTGAACTATGAAAGTGCCTCAATGAATGTTGAGATTTGATTTTTCATTTTGTAAGAGAAGACAATCTATACTAGATAATAAAGAACTTCCCTCTCCTTTCATGAGCTTCAAATATATTTTCCACTGATCTTTATATATTTAAGCAAGAGGGTCAAACATCCCACTCTCCACTTATGAAAAGTGGCACTTTTGTTATCTATCTTTTTTCTCATTTTTTTTGGGATTTATTTTTTGAGATAATCTTTTTCTTAACAATATTTGAGTGTGATGTGGTGCAATGGTGTACTGTGGATATCAATTGTGTAGGTCACAAGTTCGAGTTCCCTCAATGTGTGTGTGTGTGTGTAATATCTTTAAATTTTTAAGACTTTGCTAGTCATGAGTAAATGAGGATTTTCTTTCATAAGTGTGATTCACGTTTAGTGTGAGGCCTCGAGTTTTTGAAATAGTTTTACGTAATTCTTTTTGAAAATTCCTAGAATTTTCTTTTTAAAACATTTAGAAAACATATTATATAGTAGATTTCAAAACCACTTGTCCAAGCCTAGTGTCGTATTCAAATATCCAAAAATATACATGTAAAATAACCACTGAATTAACGAGCACATAATCAGACCCTTTGACCACAACCCAAACAACTAAATAAAATTCATAACATGAAATAGAATTAAATCCTCATTGCATATCCATAGATTCCACATGCTTCACTCTTTTACATAGTTATTAAGTCTCTTTAGCCCTCAAAATTTTATGGCCCAACATCAAGCTTTCTAATTAAATTTTTAGATATTACAATTTACTTAGATTAGTAGGTACAAAGCAAAATTCTTATGATAAAACAGTCCATTTGAAAACGTTGATAACTTTCCAAAGTTTAGGATGAAAACAATTGTTTTAGATCAAATAACTTCTTATGAAAACAATGTGATTTTGAGTTCCTTATTTGATCAAGAGCAAGCTAAAGTATTCTTATTTGATGTATTAAACCATTAGGATAGAAACCAAAATCAATTCATATGCAAAACAAAGTAAAATAGTAGTTAAATCTTGGGTTTTCTTGAAAACACTACTTTTGCGTTTTAAGAACGTTCATGTAAAAAAACACCAATTTCAAAGATTTATTTTTAGTGACTATTTTCCTCAAGTTCTTTTACATTTAAAGATAATTGATTTAGCAAAAAACCCCCATTATAAAACTATGCAATCTCTTTTTAAATGTTGGGCACAAAACATAATACAAAACTGTCTGAAAATATCATTGAAAATGTCTAGTTAGAACTTAAGTAAAAACTCATATTTAACAACTTGTTTTCTCATGCCTATTGACTATTTTAATTAGTAATATTATAGTAATTTAAATTACCAATAGAATCCATGATAAATTTTATACAAATAGTACCCAAATCCATGAAGTTTTTAGGTCACCCAAAACATTTCCTGCCGTAAAAAGGAATACATGTTGAACATTGCTTCAAAACTCAAGGTGTTTGGACTTGAATTATTACTACTGGTATACATTATATTAGACATGATTTAATTATAGTTATATCATAAATAATTCATGTTAAAATTTAAAACGTTCCTTAACCACTTGCTAGGAGTAACTACTTCTGTAAGCTTTCGACACTGAATGACAGTTTGTTTAACCATAAAATTTCATGAATTTTCTTGCAGTAAATTCATAAAAATTATCAAATTTAGATCATGCTTGATGAAATCCTTTAATTTGCACATATAAATGATGAATAAAGAAAATATATTATCATGCCTTCTACAAAACTCTTTCTAAGCAGTGTATACTTCTCATGCCACATACAAATTCTTACTCAAACTTGGATCCATGAGTTATTTATGTATCAATTACTTAAAAATTCATCCAAGAATCATGGAAAACAAGCAACATAAGGTGGAGTTTTAAATCACACAAAACATGGTTATTACTACCATAAAGCTCAAAGTCAAGAGAATTCAACCCACTAAAACATGATGCAAACTTTGAAAAACCTAACCTAGGGAGTTCCACACCTCCCACCTATTTGCAACAACTACTTAATTGTATATTATCTTCTTTTACACAGTTGAGATGTGTGTTTGATCAAATACCCTTTCATGCTCAATGGATCTCCACTTTCCTCACCTTTCTTTATCTCTTTTTGTTTCTCTCCTAGTTCTCCAACCAATTTTCTCTCACTTTTCTTTCAGTTCCTCACTCTTTCTCATGTGGATCACCGGCCAAAAGAGTTTTCCTTTGTTGGGCATCCAACCCCTTTTATAGATTTGGACCAATTTCTAATTTGGTTGCATACCTTATTGCTTAAGGATGTCCACCACTTACTAATTAAGTTGCATTTGTAGATCACAATTTTAGAATGTATTGAAAAGCTTTATGAGCTCTTAATCTCTGGGTAAGATCCTCATCTTTATTAGGAAACCCCACTTCACTAGCTAGCCAACTTTGTTTCCAAGTGTCCACCCATCTAACTTTCTAACTATAAGACACCCAGAAAATAGATACCTTTTACCTTCCAATTTAACCATGTTCTTTGGCTCAATTTTGGAAAGTCCACTCTCAGATAAGATGCTTGCTTTGTTAAGAGTTTTCTTGCAAGTGCACAGTTAATCAATTGTAGTGTTGCAGGGTTGAATTTGGAGGGAGGATTTAGTATAATTTAAAGCACCAAATTATTCCACTATCATAATCCTAAGGAATTTATACTAGAAAGATTACAAGATGATGTGATAAAATAATCAAATGAATGAAATTGATTCAATAGAATAACTATGATTGAAAGTTAGGATTAGAGATCAACTAGACTAGCAATAGGGTCCTCCACTAGTTATTCCTCTTTATAACTCAAGAAGAAGATCGAAACTACAATTGTTTTCTTGAAATGTGGTTTCTTTGAAAATTTAACTTAAAATTATTTATCATTGGAAAATAGATATAATACCAAATCTTAATCATTCCATGTAAAACCTAACTATAATGAATTAATGATTAATTCCAAGTATTCATTATGAAAGGTAATGACATTGAATCAATGAATTGCACTAAGGGCAATTCTATCTTTTCATATTAAAATTTTGAAGACATTTAAGACATTAAGAATTAATGAGTGGTGTTCTTAATGTTATGCTAAGATCACTTTAATCCAATGAAAAAATAAAGTAGCCTAATATAATTTCTTATTTAATGTAAATTAATTAGATCTATCTTAAAGTAATTAAAATTTTGAATAAATAAAACTAATCTACAACTAAAGGAAAGAACTACTGTAAAAACTATGCAAATAGTATCTACTTTCCACTATTTTTTCACTTATTCATTATAATGATTGAGAAAATAAATTACAAGTAATAAAGATAAAAGAAACATATAACTTTATATATTTTTAAGTTATGATAAGGTTTTTTAACATGTCCTTATTTCATCATGTATCAAATATATTTAAGAACCTCCATCTCAAATCTCACTCAAATCCAATAAGAAATCAAAGAGAAACTTGTGCCTACAGTTAGTGCAACTATAACTTTGGAGAGTGTCACTAGCTCTTTCAAGAGAAAATAAACTATGAAAACCAATGACTACTAGCCATGGAATCACTTGCCAAATTGTTCCTTAGTTTACTAGGTTCAAAATGAGATATTATAGACTAAAATCAGTTGAGAATTGAATCAGATGTAAAGGCGCAAAAATTAGGTGTGAGTGTCATTAGCAATTTGTGGTTGTAGGAAATTTCCTGCACACACCCAATGAGTATGTTGAACAGGGGTACTTTGTCCAATGATTTCACCACCTTAGAGATCGAATTTTTTTTTTTTTTTCAAATCTTCAAATCTAGCTTAATTGTATGTGAAGGAATCTAATGATATGGTCAAATTGTGGGAAAACTAATAGATATAGAGATAATTGATCAGAAAGATGGCTGATTCATGAGCATAGTAAAAATCACCATGTACACCAGTGAGAACATGATGAAGTTGGTCACTTCTACCATTAAGTTCACTAACTTGTAAATCAATTTTTTAGTGAAATTTCTTATCTAACCTAATTGGATAATAGGAAATCCATCGGTATGGTTTGATTTTGTAGAAAACCAACATAGATGGACATATTCGATACAGAATATGACTTGTTCATCATAGATAGTAACAATGCAATAACAATACCTGTTACTATTTTCTTTGAGAGATCTTACCCAAAACACCATGAAATTACTAGAAAACTATGTGAACTTCTTCATAACACTTGGGAGAACATTCACAATGGCTTATATCATTAAAAAAATCAAACAAAGACACTATTGGAAAAAGAGAAATCCAACATTCTATTTTCTCTTGCAGCAATGGTAAAAAGAATAGATAGAGATGAAGGATCAACATCGAGTGGAAGTCGTACAAGGGAGAAATCCAAGGCTCTGCTACTACACAATTATAGGGGTAGTAGTAGTGAAATAGGGGTGGAAAACTTGGATTTCACCCTACTTTCTTGCTCTCCCCCAATGGACATCCTTTAGGGGAATGCTAGAGAACTTGTTTTTTACTTTTCCTTTGTTAGATTTATGGATTTAACCTCTTAATTGCTGGCATTCATGGCATTTAAAGGTTATGATGGCATTAGTAGTAGGTGATCTCTATGAACTAGTAGGAATCACACAATATGCTACGAATGAAGCTTTAAAGCAAGGTAACAGAGAGCGAAACTTTCCATAACAATTGCATTTGCCTAGCTCCAAGCTATTACAAAGAGAAAATCATACAAAACTACAAGCATCCACACCTTGCTCCTATCCTTTTTTTTTCTCTCTCCTTACTCCCCTCTCCACACACCCCTTTGGATGTCTTAGCCTCTTCCTCTTATAAAGAGTGAGGAGTAGCTAATGTTGGTAGCTACTCCCTATTTCCTTAAGCTCCTTACTAACCTACCATTGACTCTCTCCTTCAATCACACCATCCATTGATGAAAGTAGAATGGTTTTAAGTGCTTTCTTTCCATAATATCTATAGCTCCCTCATGTTTGCAAGAGGTCTAGCAACTCTCCTTGTGACACATGGCTGCATTATAGAGCGACCATCCTTAAGATCTCCACCTTTCATCCCTCAATCCATTTTCAATTACTTGTTTTTTACTTGATCTTCACTTTATGAAACCATCAAGTGAAATCCCTCATCATCACACGATGTCCTACACACTCCCTTCTATCCATATGTTGTACGTTCCTAACCTTGTGGGCCCTTGATGTGTGTAAGAATGAAGGAGTGAGTAGGACCCATTTATGATCTTCCACTTTGATATCATAGTGTGAATGATCTATGCTTTCATGAGCTTGGTGGTGAAATAGATGAAATGATCCTCAAAGACTTGGGCTTCTACTTATTAATTTATTTGGTTCATTAAAATTAGATCCATTTGAGCCTTCCATTTATATCTAAGCTTGATAGGTGAGATAAAATGTTGATAGGCTTGATCTATCCACTTCGATCTTAACATGCAACCTACAAAACATAGAAAAATCCTAATTACTACTATTTCACAAATAATTTTAAACATATTTACCTTATGATGGTGATCTAACCTTGCAAATCCATTGGATTATGATTTTAGTGCAAATCCATCACATGTGATATATCTAATGCATTAAAACAATACAAAACATAGGGTTTTTGAATAAAATAATGAGCACTCAACACACCCCTAACCAGCATTTTGCTAGGTAGTCTTGAGCAACATATGCAAAAACCATTTTATTGAAAGATTGTCACTTTTTGTAGGTACTCACAATTGCATTTAGCCTATACAACAAGCCTTTGAACCCTTAGGTTACCTCTAGTGGACAAGTTAAGTCTTGTGAGGGTTTGCTGTGAATTTACCCACAAAATTTGAAAAGTAGTCAATTCCTAAGTATAACTTAGAGAATTCTCATCTATTAGGTTTCAATAACTTTATCAAGCGAATTGAAATAGATGAAATTCTCATAACCCTACTCATATGCTAAAGATATTCCATTTAAACTTGTATATTGGAGTGCAGTGTGTGTTCAATCTACATGCACATTAGATTTTTACTTCTAAGTGGATTATGACTTAAAAATTTCCTTCAAAAATATGGTTTGACCTCGATTCTCACAGTTGAATGTACACTCATGAATAAAACTCTTAGAAAAAGGGTCAAAAGTATCTCTCAATTTTGTGAGTAGAGCTTTTGGAATTCTAATAGCTCACATTTTATCTATAAGAATGAAGATACTGAGGAATTATTATGATTCCTTCAGAAATTATGTCATTACCAAGAGAAAGTTAAGGAATATCACACCCTAATTTCTATTTGTTTATATCCCCATCAATACCATATCTAGCCTAAGATCAATAAGTCTTTAGCTAGGATGAAACGTAGGCTTAAGAAAGGATGATGAAAAGAATGGGTAGGGCATTCAAAGTCTCCAAAAATAAGTATAAGTCTTCTATTAAGGGTTGGCAATTCTTCTTCGTTGTACTAAAGTAAACATTCTTTTGTACTTTTCTTTTATTGTTATTGTTATTATTATTATCTTTTTTCTTTCTTTCTTCTTTCTTTTGCATCTCTTTGAATAACTTTCTTTTCTTGATATTCACTTCCTTTCTTGAATTGCAAGTGTAGATAATTGGGTTCACAAGAAAAAAGCCTCAAAAAAGCTAAGTAGTAGTAAAAGTATCATTGGGTATGCTTTATAGCTCTGGGTTTCAACAATGATGGCCTAAATCATTTCTTAGGTTTAATGTTTTCTATCAATTTGAACAAACTTCTAGAAGATTAAGGGTAATACTCTATAATTACTCTTGGTAATTGACCAAATCAAAGAATACTAGGATCAACTAGAATTTAAGTACGCTAAAGAAAATTTTGGAATTTCATCTATAACCCTGAAAAAAGATGAATGACTCAACTAATCACGTGGTTTATAGGTCTCCACTAGTTTTTTTTTAGGGTTTCAAAGTCATAAGCACTTACTAGTCTAAACTAAGTACATGTCATTGTATGCATATGAGTGTTCAAGATTAGTTGTCATGAAACACTTTAGAAAATGAGTAAAAGAAGGAATTAATTATGTATTATTCTATTAACAAGCTAAAGCAATGAGGAAGCACCAGACTTTAGAAAATCCAATTCTCATCACACTATAAGAATTGACCTTGGGATTGAAAAGTTTTCAAATTTTTTAAAGAAAAAGAATTGTAGGAAGACTAATTATAAAAAGATTAACTATAAAAAGACCTGAATTTGCTAGGATTCTACACCCCCAACCCAAGGGAAACACTGTTGTCAATGTTTGAATGATAAACTAAATGTTTATGAGACATTGAAAAAATAATGGACGATGGACAAATGTAGATGGCACAAATTTTGAAAACTACCTTGTTGCCTCCTATGAGCCTAACTTTAACATCTTCAGCCAGGTGCGTCTAAGGCTAGAACCCACTCAAACCTGATAGATAGGATCTTCTAGATTTTTGGACTCAACTTCTGGATTAACCATATCTAAGTATGGCTTTAGATGTTGTCCATTAACTTTGAATGTGGGGCTAGTCCTAGTATCTTCAATCTTGACGATCCCATACGAAAATGCCTCTTTAACAACATAGGGATTGGTCCATCGAGTTTTAAGCTTCCATAGGAAGAGATTATGCTTAGAGTTTTAAAGGAGTACCTATTGGGATGGAGTAAATGATTTTCTTAAAATATTTGATCATGAAAAACTTTCATCTTTTCCTTATAGATCCTATTACTTTCATAAGACTCTTGTCGGATCTCCTCTAACTCATAAGTTGAAGCTTGCAATGTGAGCCTACTCTACCCATTTCAAAATTTTGCCTATTAGGACCTATGCTTCAATTCCACAAGCAAGTGACAAGTTGTATCATAAACAATATAGTAAGGGGACATACCAATTGGGGTTTTAAATACAATCCAATATGCCTAAAACGCTTCAGTTAGACATTAACAGTCATCTAAAGAATCTATTTAATAGCCCAATTAGATATTTCAACTTGTCTTCTTGTTTATGTTGGACATAGTGTTGCAACCTTATGTGTGATGTTATATTTTTTCCTTAATGCTTCAAAAACACTATTGCAAAAATAAGTACCATTATCACTAATGAAGGCTTGAGGTTTTCCAAATCTAGAGAAGATATTTTCTTTTAAGAACTTAATTACTATTTTATTATCATTGACTCAATAGGAACAACCTTTATACATTTGGAAACATAGTCAATCGGACCCAAAATATAAAGATATCCAAAAGGAGGAAATGACCCCATGAAATTGATGCCCTAATCGTCAAATACCTTCACTATATGAATGGGGTCTAAAGGCATCATATTCATACGAGTTATTCCTCCTAATTTTTGGTAGTGTTCTAATGCCTTACAAAAGTTATGGTTGTCTTTAAAAAGAGTGGGCTAGTAGATATCACATTGCAAAATTTTTGCAGTTATTTTCTTGGCAAAAAAATGCCCATCGCATGCTTCTAAGTGGCAAAAAGAGATGATACTTAATTGCTCAACATTAGGCACACATCTCCTAGTAATTTGATTTAAGCAATAGTTAAACCAATACAGTCATACCAAAAATATTGTTTGACATTGGAGAAAGATTTAGACTTATCATTCTTGGTCTAATGTTCTAGTATTTTCCTTGTAGCAAGATAATTTGCAACGTCAAGAAGTCAGGGGATGTGAACATTAAAGAGTTGTTCATAAGGGTATGTATCCTTGATTGACAACATATAAAAAATATCAGCTAGGCCAGTCTCCAAAGGTGGTATACCACTATGTTTCTTACTCCTTTCTTGTCTTTAATCTCTAGATCGAATTCCTAGAGTAGAGGGATCCATCTAAGAAGTCGTGGCTTAGCATCCTTCTTTAAAAGAAGGTATTTTAGTACTGAATGATCAGTGTAAATGACTATCTTAGAGCTTATCAAGTAAGACCTAAACTTATGTAGTGCAAAGACTATGACAAGGATTTCTTTCTCCATGGTAGAATAATTCATTTGTGTATTGTTAAGCATCCTACTTGTATAACAGATGACATAGGGTTTTTTATCCTGTCATTATACTAAGACTGCCCCTACAGCATAGTCACTCTCATCACACATGATTTCAAAGGGCACTTTCTAGTCTGGTGGTTGCATTATAGAAGTAGAGGTCAACTTATCCTTTAGCTTAGTAAGAGCTTCTTGATAGTTAGCAGTCTATTCAAATGGGGTGTCCTTGGCTAGGAGGTTACACAGTGGTCTAGATATTACACTGAAATCTTTTATAAACCTCTTATAAAATCCTACATGTCCTAAGCAGGAGCATATGTCTCTAACTATTTAAGGGGTAGATAGATAGAAATTAGATCAATTTTTGCTTTATCTAACTCTATTCCTTTTGATGAGACAATATGGACAAGTATAATTCCCTTGAAAACCATGAAATAATACCTCCCAGTTTAATATTAGGTTTTTCTCTTCACAAAGATGTAGAACTTATCTTAAGTTTTGTAAACATGTATCAAACAAATCCCCAAAAACTATGCAATTGTTTATGAATACATCCAAAAAATGCTGTACAATATCACTAAAGATATTTAGCATGCATCTTTGAAATATTGCTGGAGCATTACATAAATTGAATGACATCCTTTTATAAGCAAAGGTGCCAAAAGGACAAGTGAATGTAGTCTTTTTCTAATCTTTGGGCTCAATTTCTATATGGTTATATCCAAAATAACCATCTAGGTAATAGTAGAACTTTGTCTTGCCACCCTTTTCAACATTTGATTGACAAAGCGCAATAGGAAGCGGTCCTTTCGAGTGACAACATTCAACTGTCTATATTTAGTACACATACACTAACTAGTCATAACTAGAGTCGGAATGAGTTCATTGTTGGCATTGGGGACAATTGTCACTTCAAATTTCTTGGGTACCACTTGGGTTGGACTCACCCGTTTTCTATCACTTATGAGGTAGATGATCCACACATCTAACAATTTAAGAACTTCTGCCCTAACCACCTCTTTCATATTTGGATTCAGCCTACACTACATTTGACGGGATGGCTTAGCATCATTTACCATGTAAATTTCATGGGTGCATATTAAAAGGGTTGATGCCTCTAATATTCTCTATGGTCTAAAGTATAGCATCTTGGTCACCCTTTAAAATATAAAATAACTTCTCCTCCTGGGATGTTTCTAATTGGGAAGAGATGATGATAGGAAAACCTCTTTTGATCCTAAGTAGGCATACTTGAGATTAGCTAGTAGAGTTTTTAACTCTAGTTTAGGGGGTTTAATTGAAAATGGAATGGGAATGGATTCCTTGGGTGGCAATTCCTCAAACCGAGGTTGTCATTTTCCTATGTCCATAATAGGCATAGAATCAAGGAGGAAATTAACTTTCTCTATTAATGCAACCTCTTGAAATTCATCAAAATGGGCCAAATAGGCCTCTAGTGGATCTGATAAGGAAGATTTAACAAACTAATCTTGCACAATTGAATTTACCATGTTGACAATGTGCAAGTCATCAATAGATTCTCTTGGCTAGTTACATATGTTAAAAATGTTCACTTCAAGTATCATATTTTCAAAGCATAGCTTCATCGCACCATTTCAACAATTGATTAAGGTATTGGATGTGGCTAAAAATGGTCACTCAAGAATTACTGGTATATGATTCCTTTCATTTAGCATTGGCTTTGTGTCTAGAACCAAAATGTCTATTAGAAAGTATAATTGTTCTATCCGGACGTGTATATCCTCTTGGTATTTTGATAAATCTATCGACTAGCTAGAGGGTAATGACAGTTGGTTTAAGTTTCCCTAGACTTAGTTGCTCATATATTGAATAGGATAGTAGATTCACACTAGATCCTAAATCAAGCAAAGCATGATTTATCTTGTAGTTGCCAATTACACAAGTGAGAGTTGGTCAACTTGGATCTTTATATTTAGGTGGTGTGCAATGCTAAAGGATCGAATTAACTTGTTTGGTTGAGAAAGCCTTCTTATGCACATTCAATTTTCATTTAACAGTGCAAAGGTCCTACAAAAACATAGTATATGATGGGAACATTTTGATAGAGTCCAAGATTGGAATGTTGATATTGAATTATTTAAAAATATCTAAGATCTCATCAATGGAAGCTACCTTGGGAACTTGGCGTAGTTGTTGTGAAAATATAAGTGGATGTGACATGGGTTAGTGGGAGGGTGAGGTTTCTCTACAATATCCTCAATGATAGGTCTTTCCTTAGCTTGAGGAGTCTCTTGAGTTTTATCAGCCTTAGTGGGACCATTCCTTTGAACCTTTCCATTTCAAAGAGTGGTGACTGAATTAGTTTGTTCCATGTTTGAGCTCAAATAATCCTTTGTCCTAGCCATAAGTGTACCTTTAGGGTTTTCTTATGGTTGGGCATGAAATTTCTTTTTTGTCAGGGTTTACATGAATTGTCTGAACATGTTTTTCATGTCACTCTTAGATGCTTCAATTTGGGCATTTTTCCTATCCTAGATTTGAATGAACTATTGAAGATTATCCTCCACTAACCACTTAGGTGGAGGCAGATATGGTCTAGAGGTGGTCCTTGGTGGGATTCGAGGATGCCTGGTGTAAGACACTAGCATTTGGTCCATTTTGCCAATTGAAATTGGGATGATTTTGCTAGGTTGGGTTGCATGTCTCAGAATATGAGGAAAATGGTCATTTATATGAATTTAAGACATTCACCTATTCATGTAACATATCTTGGAATATAGGATTGTAGGACATTCCTAAGTAGGGTGTGCAGTACTTCACAAATACCACACACCTGTTCAACCTTTTTAGAGGTAGCTTTTTCCATTTCTATGGCCTATACTTTTCTAGTTAGGGAAGCTATCTTCGCATGCATGTCATCTTTTTCATTCATGGCATAGATGCCTCCCTTAGCAGAAGTGGTGAGCTTTGTCTTATCTGGCTAATCTACTTTCTCTAAATCTACCCAAGTTTGAGCACTCTCAGCCAACCATTCTAAGTGCTCTTATGGCTCCTCTAGTTGTTTGTTAAAAAAGTTACCATTGTATATCATTTCTACAAACTAGACATTTCAAAACTAAGTCCTTCATAAAAAAAGCTAATAATACAACAAGGTTTGTATCCATGATGCAACACTTCAACAACAGGCCCTTGAATCTTTTGCAACATTGGTAGCCTCTTTATCCTTCTGAGTACATGATCTTTTGGTGAAGAGTATTAGTTTCATGGGTAAGGAAGAAATTTTTTAAGAACTCCCTTGTCATGTCCTTAGTACTTTCCTTCTTTCAGATATGTGTGAGTTATTAGAATTCCAAAACTCTACTCATATAATGGAGGCACTTTTAACCCTTTTTCTGAGAGTTTTATTATTGAGTGTACATCTAAACTTTGAGATTTGAAATCAAAATGTACTTCTGATAGAATTATGAGTCATTATCTACTTAGAAGTCAATAGTTATTTATATGTTTACTGTACACATACTACACTTTGAGATACAAGTTTAAATGAATATGTTTAACATATGAGTAGGGCTGTGAGCATGTCATTTATTCTTATTAGCTTGCTAAGGTTATTGAAGCCTAATAGATGAGAATTCTCTGAGAAAAACTTAGGAATTAACCTCTTTTTGAATTTTGTGGGTAAATTCAATGTAAACCCTCACAAGGGATAACTTGTTTGCTAAGGGTAACCTAAGGGTTCAAGCGCTTGTTGAACAAGCTAAATGCAACCTTGAGTACTTACAAATGGCAAATTTTCAACAAAATGGTTTTTGCATTTTTTGCTCCAGACTAGAAAAATGTTGGTTGAGGAGTGTGTTGAGTGCTTAATTTTGTATCCAAAACAACAAATTTTGTATTGGTTTAGTACATGAGATTGATCATTTTTACACTGATACGATGGATTTGTACTAATCTGATTAATCTCCATCTAATCATAATTCAATGTATTTTTAGGGTTGGATTGTCATCCAAAAGAAATAATTTTTAAAACCATTTGTAAAATTATACTAGTTAGGATTTTTCTATGTTTTATATGCTATATGCTAAGATCCAATTTTGAGAGATCAAACCGATCAACATTTTATCTCATTGATCAAGCTTAAATATAAATAGACAACTCAGATTGATCTAATTTTGATGAACTAGATAAATTGAAGAAGTAAAAGCCTAAGTACTTGAGGATCAATTCATCTATTACACCACCAAGCTCATGTAAGCCTAGATCACTAACACTACGGTTGAAAGTGGAAGCCCATACATGGGTCCCACTCATTCCTTCATTCTTTCACACATCAAGGTCCCACAAGGTTGGGAATGTATATGTGTAGCATATGGATGATAAGACAGCATATCAGATATCATGTGATGATGAGGGATTACACTTGATCGTCTCCTAAAGTAACGATCAAGTCAAAACAAGTAATTGGAATCAGACGGATGGATGACGGGTGGAGATTTTGAGGATGATAGCTCTATATTGTTGCCATATGTCACAAGGAGAGTGGCTAGTTGGAAGTAAACTAGTAGCTTGACTTTTTGCAAACAAGGGGGAGCTACTAATGCTATGAAGAGAAAGCACCTAGAACCATTCCACTTTCATAAAAATATGGTGATTGGAGGAGATACTTAATGGTAGTTGAATGGGGGGCTCAAGGAGATAGGAAGTAGCTAATAACATTAGCTACTCGTCACTCTATATAAGGAGGAGCAAGGAAGAAAAAAGGGAAAGCAAATAGAGAGGTGCAAGGAGAGGAAGAAGAAGAAGAAGAAGAATAAGAAGAAGAAGAAGAAGTGGAGTTGTAGGGACAAGAAAAACCTCTGTTTCCCTTCTTAATCCACTAGTGTAGTAAGCATTTTACTTCCCTATTTTTCATGTATTATCATGTAATTTCTCCTTTGTAAGAGCTTGAAGTAAAGAAAGAAAGTTTTCATTGAAAGTAACACACACACACACACACACACACACACACACACACACACACACACACACACACACACACACACACTCTCTCTCTCTCTCTCTCTCTCTCTCTCTCTCTCTCTCTCTCTCTCTCTCATATGTTTTGAACTTTCAACCATAGCATAGCATGAAAGTGTTATTGGTTTATTCCACCTACTGCTACTGACATTCTAACTTCCAAATGCTATGAATGATAGTGAGCTATAGGTTAAATCTAACAAAGGAGAAGCTAGAACTAAGTTCTCTAGCGTTCCTTTGAAAGATTCCTATTGGGAGAGTAAGAAATTAGTGAGAAATATAGGTTTTTCCAACTTTATTTTACTTCTGTTACCCTATAGGTGTGCAGTAATAGAGCTTTGGATTTCTCCGATGCTTGCATTTATTTTTGTATTGATTAATGATTTAAACCTTTGATAATGCTCTCATTTCACCTAAGAATATGAGAAATGAATTTTTTCTGAGGATCAGATTAGAGAAAGATATTTTCATCCCTGTCTTTTCTTTCTTACTCTTATTGCAAGAGACAACAGAGGGTTAGATTTTCCTTATTTTAGTTAGGTTTATGTTTATGTTTTAATTATCTAAATCATTGGAAATGTTCTCCTAAGCCATGGGAAGAATTTTCCATTCGTTTTCGTCAAGTTCATTGAGTTTTGAATGAGATTTCTTTAAGACAACAATAATAGGTACTGTTCTACGCTGTTATTATTTGTGATGAACAAGTCATATTATATATCAAATATCTCCATTTTGGTTAGTTTTCTTCATGATCTAACCATACCCATGGATTTCTTTACATCCAATTGCATAAGATAAGAAATTTCACTGACAAAGTCAATTTGGAAGATGGAGAATGTAATGACCGAAGTGACCAACTTTATCACATGCTCACTGGTTCATGTAGGTAGTAATGAATTGTTCTGTGTGTGATGAATTGGCCATATTTCTAATCAAATGTCTCTAGATCTATATGTCATATTGAAAATATAGCTAGACCATTGGGTTCTTTGATGTTCAATTATACTAGGTACCAAATTTCAGAAAAAAATTCATTCTCTAAGGGGGTGAAATACTTGGCTAAAGTACCTCGTTCACCATCCTCATTGGGTGTATGTAGGAAAAACCTACCACACCCAATCGCTATTGACACTCTCCTATAAATTTGTACTTTTTTTATATCATGACATTCTTAGTTGATATCTTGTTTTGAAGATAATTAAGTAGAGAACAATTTGGCATGTGACAATGTTGCCGATAATCATTGGAATTAAAAGTTTGCTTTTAGTGAAATGCTAGTGACAACCTTTGACATTACAGTTGCCCACTACAAGTGTAGGTTTCTCTTTGAATTCTTATTGAATTTGAGTGAAATTTGAGAAGGAGGTTTTTTGATACATTAAAACATGATAACCTAAGGGCATGTTGAAGAAACTTCTAAAAAAATAAAAATATTTAGTGTCATTTGTTTCTTTTATCTTTCCTTGTATATTTTTCTCTTTCTCTATGATTGTAACAAGCAAGTGAAAAAATGGTAGAAAGTAGATATTTTATCATAGTTTTAGATTTTTCTTGTCTTTAGTTGTAGTTTAGTTTAATTTATTGGAATTTATATTACTTTAATTTAGATTTAATTAATTTATGTTAAATTAGAAATTACGTTAGGCTAGTTTATTTTTCTTAAAATTAGAGTGATCCTAGAATAACATTGGGGAACACCACTCATTAATTCCTAATTTCTTAAGTGTCTTAGAAAATTTATTTAAAATTTATCTTAATTTTGAAAAGATAGAATTGCCCTTAGTACATACCTTTCATAATGAAAAGTACTTGGAATTAATCCTTGATTCATTATAGTTAGGTTTTACATAGAATACTTAGGATTTTGCAATCTATCTAGTTTCTAAAGATCAATAATTTTCATGTTAACGTTTTAAAGAAATCACATTCCAAGAAAATGATCATAGTTTCAGTCTACTGCTCGAGTTATAAGGAGGAATAACAAGTGATGGACCCTAATACTAGTCTAGGTGATCTCTAATCCTAACCTTCAAGTATAGTTTATTTTCTTGATTCAAAGAAATCTAATCCATTTGATCATTCATCACCTCATCTTGTAACCTTTCTAGGATAAATTTGTTAGGATAATTAGAGTAGAGTAATTTGGTGCTTTAAACTCACACTATATCCTCCCTGTAGATTTGACCCTGTAATACTACAATTGACTAATTGTGCATTTGCAGGAAAACTCTCAACAAGTTTTTGGCATTGTTGTTGGGGAGGTGATTTACATTAGTTGTTTTTCTTTTGAGTGGAATTGTAGTGAGGTTCACTTGCATTTTATTTTCAATTATAAATTCACTTTAAAGGTTGTAATAATATAGGTCAAGGGTAAACCATCATTGCTTGGAAGTGGAGGTGGTTTGTAAATGGTTTACCCTTGCACAAGAAGACTTAATTCCATGGCTCCACTATAAGATTTACTCAATCTTTTAATTTTCTTAGATTTAGGATTTGTATTGTTAAACTAGTTTTGCATAATTGTTGGATAGTATAATCTCATATAGATAGCATTCATCTTTAAATTGTTGCATAATTTTTTAGGTTGTTGCATTAGTTTATTATTTTTCTTGCATTTTGTAGGACATGTTTATCTACTTTAAGGTGATTTATTGTGCCATTATGAATGAAAAATTATTAGTAAGGGTATCCTACTTTATAAGATTAAGGGTGGATTTCATAAACACCTCTTGACCTAACTAGGCTAATCATCACCTATTGTGCACCTAGCCTTTCATCTTAATTTAAAAATAAATTAGAATGAGACCGATAGAAGCCTTCAAACTCATAGGACTCTCTTGGAAGGAGGTGAACTACTGTCACTCAAGTGGCCCCAAGCTTAATCACTATGTTGGTATTTAAACGACTAGCTCTACCAACACAACTAATGACATAGATTACATACAGCTAATGGAGGAGGATGTGAAGCAATTGATTTAGCAAGGCTCTAACTGGTAAGTAGTAGTACAAGTATGAAAGAGAGGAGGAGCTATCTATATTAGGTTAATCTAAAAGCTACTCCCCTTGTAGAAATCAAGATAATCAAAATAATTTTTAGCCTATTAGCAATGAGTTTCTTGATTGTCGCTTTTGTTTGTTCATCATCTTAACTTGTTGCATATAGTTTGGGTTTTAAAAAAATTAAATTATATTAAAAAATTTTAAAAATTTTCTGTATGCATTGGATATAGGATGAAACTAGAAGGTTAGTCCAACTAATCCAATGCAATATACAACCATATTAGTTACCCATAATGGCAGATCAAGTTGATCAAGGGGGAAATCCATCTCCTAGAAGTAATAGAGATGAAATTGATCCTCAAATTCTCTTTAACAATGGACCACCACCTCACATGGATGATGAAGATCTTCCAATGTGGAGGAATAATCCTCCACCATATAGAGATTTGAAAAGGAATCAACAAAGAGAATGGGATTTAAATAGTCAACACGAGGACAATTGGAATAGCCAACATCCTTATGGGAGAACATTATAGGATTACCTTTAGCCTACTCATACCAGCACATCATCATGTGTCATTCTACCTCAGAATGCTAGTGCAGCTAAGTTAAAGATGAGAGTAATTAAAGTACTTCTTAAATTTAGTGGGTTGGACAATGAGAGTCCTTACTTAAATTTAAAAGAATTCTATGAATTATGCACTACACAACACACAAAAAATGTTGGATTAGATACTATAAAGCTTAATCTATTTCCTTTTTACTAAAAGAAAAAGCTAAGATGTAGTTTAATGCACTACCAGCAAGTTCAATACGAACATGGCAAGACATGATAAGGGCATTTTTGAAAAAGTTCTTCCCAACCCATAAAACCAATACTCTTCCCTGAAAGATTATGAACTTTACCTAGAAGGATAAAGTGACTTTTTACCAATGTTGAGAAAGATTCAAGGATTGATTATTGACGTGTTTGCACAATGGATATGAACATTGGAACATATTAGCTTCTTTTATGAAGGAAACAATTCTTAAATGCACTAGTTTGTAGAAATGATGTGCAATGGTAACTTTTTAAACAAACAACCAGAAGAGGCACATGAGTATTTGGAATGGCTAGCCGAGAGTGTACAAACTTGGGAAGATTCAGAGAAAATGGAACACCTCGGTAGGACAAAGCCCACCACTTCTCCTATTGGAGATATATATGCCATGAATGAAAAAGATGACATGAATGCAAAGATGGTTTCCTTACCTAAAAAAGTACATGCCATAGAAATGTGGAAAGCTACCTTTAAGAAGGTCGAATGGGCATGTGGTATTCATGAAAGTACTACACACCCTACTGAGGAATGCCCTACAATCCTGGCATTCTAAGATGTGCTTCATGAACAGACAAATGACTTAAATTCATATAAACGACCATTTTCCCCATATTTTGAGACACACAACCTCAATTGGATAAATCATCCAAACTATAGTTGGCCAAATGGACCAAATGTCAAAGTCTTACACCAGGTCTCCTTCCAACTCCACTAAGGACCACCTGCTGCTGGACCATATATGCCTCTACCAAAGAGGTTAGTGGAGGATAATCTTAGCAGTTCATTCAAAACTAGGAAAGGAAAAATGCCCAACTTGAAACATCTATGAATGACATAAAAAACATGTTCACACAATTCATGCAAACTCTGAAAAAAGGAAAATTTCCTACACAACCACAAGAAAACCCTAAGGGTGCACATGTGGCTAGGACAAAGGGTTCTTCAAACTCGAGCATGGAACAAACTAATTTAGTCATCACTCTTCCAAAAGAAAAGGTTCTTCAAAAGAATGGCCCCCCTAAGGTTGAAAAACTTAGGAGACTCTTTAGGCCAAGGAAAAGCCTATCATTGAGGATACTTTAGAGAAATATCACCCTCCCACAGATCCATGTCCCATCCTACTTTTTTTTCCACATTGGATGTGTTAGGTTCCTAATTGCTTCCAATGATGAGATCTTACATATTTTTTTAACAAGTTAGGATCAATGTTCCAATCTTGGATGCCATCAAACAGATCCCCTCATATCTTAAGTCTTTGAAAGACTTTTGCACTGTCAAACGAAAGTTGAATGTGCATAAGAAGGCTTTCTTAACTGAATAAGTTAGTTCAATCCTTTAGTGTTTTACACCACCTAAATATAATGATCTTGGTTGCCCAACTCTCACTTGTATAATTGGTAACTACAAGAAAAATCAAGCTTTGCTTGATATGGGATCTAATTTGAATCTATTATCTTATTTGGTGTAATAGAAGCTAGGTCTAGGAGAACTTAAATGAACTTCGACTACCCTCCAGTTAGCTGACTAATCTATCCAAATACCAAGAGGGATAGTAGAAGATATACTTGCCTAGGTAGAACAATTCTACTTTCTAATAGACTTTTTAGTCATAGACATTGAGCCTATGTTGAATGAAAGGAATAAAATACTAGTAATTCTTGGGGTGACCTTTTTTAGCCACATCCAATTCTTAATCAATTATTGGAATGGTGTGATGAAGTTATCCCTTAGAAATATGACATTAGAACTGACCATTTTTAACATCTGCAAGTAGCAAGAGAATCTATTGATGAATTGCATAGTGTCAACATGATAAATTCAACCGTGCAAGATGAGTTTGTTAAATCTTCCTTATCAGATCCACTGGAGGCCTATTTGGCCCATTTTTATGAATTTCATAAGGATGCATTAATAGAAAAAGTTAATACCTCCTTGATTTTGTGCCTATTATGGACACATCAGAATCGCAACCTCAGTTCGATAAATTGCCACCCAGGGAATTCACTCTTGTTCCATTTTTAGTCGAACCTCCCAAATTAGAGCTAAAAACTCTACCAACTAATCTCAAGTATGCATACTTAGGAGAGCAAGAGACTTTTCTTGTCATTATCTCCTCCCAAATAGAAACATCCCAACAGTAGTTACTTTAGATTTTAAAGGAGTTTAAAGGCACGATAGGTTGGACCCTGGCAGATATATAAGGAATTAACCCTTTAATAGTACAAAGGCACTATAGGTTGGACCCTATAGATATTACAGGAATTAACCCTTCAATTAAGCTAAGATATTAGTGTGTATGTGTGTGTGTACAGTTTACATATAGAATAATCTTTATCTCTAAGTAGACTATAACTTTTGAACTCCATCTAAAATATGTTTTGACCTCAATCCTCCCCAATAGATATACACTCATAAGTAGAATTTCTAAATAAAGGGTTCAAATCATATATCTCTTTTAACTATGTGAGCAGAACCATTAAAAATAAATTTAGGAATACTACTCTTTAAATCATATCTTTTCATTTCCTCATCAAGACTATATTCATTTTAGAATCAATAGGTCTTCAACTGGGATGAAACATAGGCTTAGGGTAGGGTACAAAAGAAAGGGTATAAAGGGTATTCAAATTTTTTTCAAACATAAGTAGAGGTCTTCTACTAAAGTTGACACTTCTTTTTTACTTTGCTTGTTTGAAGTGAATATTTCTTTTTCCACTTTTCTATATTCTTCAAACTTTGTTTTTTTTTTCATCACCTTTTCTTTCCTTTCAACACTTTTGAATCTCTTCGAGGAACATTTCTTTTCTTGATATTCACTTTTTTACTTTTATTGCAACTAAAAAGTATTTCTTCATTCACTTCTAAATTATCTTTCAAAGAAAATAGGTAATGGATAATATATATTGGGTTAATATGGGTAAAGGTAATTTGGGTGAGAAAAGAAAATACTTATATAAAAGGCTCAAGTTGGCTTACGAGTGGTAAAAATATTTTTGGGGTTGCCTTTATGTCTCTAGGTTAACAACAAAGATGGCCTAAATTATTTTCTAGGTTTCCTATAATCTATTAGATTCAACGAACTTCTAGAATTTTAAAGGTAATACTCTAATGATTCAGGATAATTAGCCAAATTTAAGAATTGATGGGATGAAATTTTCTTTAAGCACACTGAAGAAAATTAGGAACACATTTATAACCTCTCAAAAAGAATGAATGGCTCTAAAACTCACTTAGGTTATAGGTATCCACTGAATTTCTTCAGATCTATAAGTTATACCTACTTACCAATCTAGACATTGTATACGCAACTATGTGTATAGATGTGATCTGAGACTTTGCTTTCATGGAATACTTTAAAAAAATGTATAAAATGATGAATTGATCATGTTTAATTCCATTAATAAGCCAAAATTATCTAAACTATACTTCAAAAAATCCAATTCTCATCATAACATAGGAATTAACATAAAATTTTCAAAAAAAAAAAAAAGCAAATTTTTTTTTTTTTCAAAATTAAGAGAAAAAAGTAACATAAATTAGAATTTTTTAGAATTCTGCACCCCCAATCTAAAATAAACATTGTTTTAAATGTTTAAAAAGTAGGATGATGATAATCCATTGAGAAATGAAGTAATGGGAGATGTAGAAAAGGAAAGTTCTAAGAAAGTAGGGTACATTGTTACATATGGGAAATTTATAGAGTAGAAACTTGCTTAGGTCCCATACAAAAGGAGTTGAATAGGCCTCTAAAAAGAAAAGGTGAGTAAATTTATCTTGCAATTTTGAATTTTTCTATATCTCTAAGCTACTTCTCATAATTATCCATATCAATAATGGTCCATCCTATAACACCTTTGTGTGCCTTTAAAGTGTCTATTAACTGTTGCTCCTGAGATGTTTCTAATTAGGAGAAAATTATAATAGTAAAAGTCTCTTTTTCTACTAAATAAGCATTTTTTAGATATGATGGTAGAGATTTCAATTCAAGCTTATGAGGTTCTACTGATGATGGAAGGGGGGTGGACTCCCTTGGTGGTAGTTCCTCAAGATGAGGTTTTCATTTTTCTATATCCATGATATAAATAGAATAAAGGAGGGAATTAATTTTCTTTATTAATGCATCCTCATTAAACTCATTAAAGAGGGCCAAACAGGCCTCAAGTGGGTTCGACAAGGAAGATGATTGAAAATGATCTTGCATAACTGCATTTATCATGTTGACACAGTGCAAGTCATCAGTGAGTTCACCAGGTTGCTTACAAATGTTGAAGAAATTTAGCTCTAATGTCATATTACCAAATGACAGTTTCACGAAACCATTTCTATAGTTAATTAACGCATTAGAAGTAGCCAAAAATGGTCATCCCAAGATGATTGGTATTTCATTCTTTTAATTCACCACTAGTTGTATATCAAGAGCTGAAAAATCTATAGGGAAGCAAAACTATTCTACCTGGACAAGCACATCTTCTATTCCCCTCTTGGTATCTTCATAGAATGATCAGCTAACTGGCTGGAGTGTAGTAGAAGTATGTTTTAGCTTATCTAGACCTAATTGTTCATATACCGAGTATGGTAGTAGGTTCACACTAAATCCCAAACAAAGAAAAGCTTGATTAATCTTTTAGTTACCAATAATGCAAGTAAGAGTGGGGCAGTCTAGATCCTTGTATTTTGGTGGTGTATGATGTTGAAGAATGGAACTAACTTATTCAATAAAAATGCCTTCTGTTTAACATTTAGTCTTCCTTTTGTGGTGTAAAAGTCTTTTAAGAATTTAGCATATGATGGAATTTGTTTGATTGGGTCTAAGATCGGTATATTGATCTTGATTTGCTTGAAAATCTCTAAAATCTCATCATTAGAGGCAAACTTTGGAGTTTGACGCAACCTTTGGGGAAATGTAGCAGGGATAGGACGTGGGTCAACTAGTGAAGTGGGGTCCTTCTCTTTAGATTTTTCTTTAACTATAGTCAATTTTTCTACCTATTCAGTCTCTTGTGGCTCATCCTTCTCAATTCTTTTACCAATCTTAAATATGGTAATAGCCTTAGTCTGTTCCATGGTAGAACTTGATGATGCATTAGATGCATTATTGCTAGCCTCATGCTCTCCCTTAGGGTTTGCTTGCTGTTGAGTTGGAAACTTTTTCTTTTTCCATATTTTGCATCCATTGACTCATCATATTTTTTATTTCATTCATAGATTGGTTGGTTTGTTTTAGTTAAACTTCTAATTGAGGTGTTTTTCTCTCCTGATTTTGAATGATTTGATGGATATTATCCTCTACATGCCTTTTGGGTTAGGGCAAGTAAAGTCCAGAAGAAGAAAGTTGATGAGTTTGATATGGCAGGGCAAGAAGCCTTTGGTTTTGTTGGTGAGGCTGGTATGGGCTTGGTTGTGAGAAATTGGCATTTGGTCCATTTCTGTAACAAAAATTTGGGTGGTTTCTCCAATTGGGATTATATCTTTGAGTATGGGGAGAAAGGTCTTTTATAAGTGCATTACCCTATTCATGAAGTGCCTCTTGAAATGTTGGAATAGTAGGACATTCCTGAGTTTTTCTTTTCCATTTCAATGGCTTCTACTTTTCTAGGTAGGAATGTTACTCTGAAATTAATTTCATCTTTGTTAGACATAGCATACATGCCTCCCCTAGCTTGGGTGGTGGTGGGCTTGGGTTCATCTAGATGTTCTACTCTTTCTGAGTTAGCCTATGTCTATGCACTCTCAGCTAGCCATTTCAAATACTATTCTGCCTCATTTGGTTGTTTATTTAAGAAGTTACCATTGCCCATCATCTCTACAAACTAGCACATGTCAAAATTAATTCCTTCATAAAAGAAGCTGATGATGCACCATGATTGATAGCCATGATGTGGGCATGTGAGTAACAGATCCTTGAACCTTTCCCAGCATTGATAGAATGATTATTTATCCTTACTATGGAGGGTATTTTCTTTATGCACAGGGAAAAACTTTTTCAAGAATTCCTTAGTCATTTCATTCGAAGTCCTTATGGAACCAGCTGGTAGTGCACTAAACCACATTTTAGCCTTTTCTTTTAAACAGAAAGGAAACAGTTTAAGCCTAACAGTATCTAAACTAATGTTTTATGTTTGTTGGGTACTACATACCTCATTAAACTCTTTAAGGTGCAAGTATGGACTTTCGCTATCTAACCCATGGAATTTGGGAAGTAAGCGGATTGCTCCCATTTTTAATTTTAAAGTAACAATATTCTGAGGAAGAATGACATAGGATGGGGTACTAGTGCATGTGGGTTGAAGATAGTCTTTTAAAGTTCTTCCACAAAAGTTTTGATAACTATTATTATCCCCATGTTTACTGTGTTGGTTCCACTCATTATTATTTCTTCTCCAATCTCTATTTGGTAAATGATTATTCCTTATTGGTGGAGGTTGATATTCATCATCCATTAGAAGTAGTGGGTCTTCAACCATGATGAGTAGAGGGCCTTGACTACCATGAGATGAGTTACCCCTTGATCATTGATTAGTCATTGGTGATGACTGATTTGGTTGTATGTCGTTTTGGCCATACTTAACTAACCCTTCAATTTTGTCGAGTCTTTAAAAGTGCATACAACAAAGCCTTTTTCCTCTTCCTTTTTTGTTGTTTTTTTTTATTTTTTAAACTACCCTAAATGATGAAAACTAAATATGTAGAATGATTCACAAACAAAGGGCACAATCAAATAATCCTTAAGGCTAACAATTAGAAATATTTTAATTTTTTTAAATTTGTGTGGGAGATGCTTTTAGATCAGCCTAATCTAATGCTCTTCCTCTCTTTTATATTTGACTACTTCTTACTAATTAAGTTCTATTCTAATGTAGTTAATACAATCCTCATGTCAAGAGGCATTTAGACTTCAACTCACGCTAATGGAAGGCGTGGGAAAATCACTTAGAATTCAAAACATCCACTATAACCACAATGCTTAAAAGCCACTAGAGTGACAAATGATTACGTCTTATTAAGAGGGTCCTACAAGCATGTGATGGCCTCTATAGGTCTCTTCTAATTAATTTGAAAGGTAGGGTTGCATGCTTGTGGTGATTATCATAGGTGGGTCAAGAGGTGGTGATTAAATCTACCCTTGATTTTGTGGGGTCGGGTGCCCTTATTAAATAATTTTCACACTCCATGGTAGTTTGATCAACACAGAAATCACCTTAAAGTAATAAACGTGCCCTAAGAATGTAATTAAAAATAATAAACTAATGCAAACCCTAAAAATGCAACAATTATAAAATATGTCCTCTATATGCAATTACCATACCAAACAATGCAAAATTATTTTAAATGCACTATCCTAAAAAAATAAAAAGAGTGAGAAAAATTTATAGTGGGGTTTCTAATGAAGATCAAGTGTGGGTCACCTTATCCTACACTTGTCAATTTCCTCCACTTTTGAATTTCTTGAAAAGTAAAAATAGTAATAAATATCAAAGTTAGGAAATTGAGTGATTATGCACTAAGAAAAATAAAAAAATTCACCTGAAAATTCTTAGAATGTTAAAACAATGGAATTCCTAATTTTTTTATTTTTATTTTTAAGATTATTTTTATTTTTTGAATTTTTGAATTTTTATTAAATTTTATGAAAACTCCATTGTGGGTCCCCATCAATGGTTCCAAAAACATGTTGATTGTTTAACATAAGTGCATGGGCTATTTAGTATAGTTGATGCAAGTACAGGTCGATCCCATAAGGACTTGACTTAAAAAGATGGAGTTTAAATAAAATTTAATTGTGCAAAAAATAAAAAATAAAAAATTAAATAACACTAAATGATAAATTCAAATCTATTTAACAAATGAAATTATATATATCCAAGTTCAAAAAGATAGTAAATTAACTAAAAAACAAATAAAATTCATTTCTATAACTTATGGCAAATTTCTTCAAATCTTATATCATCAAAGTTCATTGGACTTCATCAATCTCTCACCGATACTTCTAATTAATGATCCAATAGCTGGATTAAATAGATTCATCAAAATTTGTCCTAAGAACAAGATCTAGAAATTAATTAAAAATCTAATATGAAAAAGATCAAGAAATAAAGAAATCTTGTTTATTAAAGCTAGATCATTGATTTGGTTAAGCTTAAATAAAACAGGTTTAGATAACACAGTACTTGGATTAATCTAAGAATAACACAACCTAGATAGGCAGAACAGGGATAAAACAAAATAACGAAAAGAAAAGAAAAGGATGAAAATGGAATTAAATAAATCATGCTGAGGGCAATTCTGGAATTTGCCCTAAAACTTCCTTTTCTTCTACAACCCATAGGGGAGAAAATCATAAAATGCATAGAGCTACTCCCTGTAGCTATTTGAAGTTTAGAAATGAAGGGAAAAGAAAAGAATTAGGTGAAACCTGAAGTTAGGTTTGAATTGAAATGACAAAACTTTGTAAAAGGAAATGAAATTAGGGAATTTTGGTGAACAAATAGTCAAGGAAACGAAAAAAAACAGGGAAGAGAGATAGGGTGCTGGTAGAGATGGAAACAATGCAGCTAGATTTGAACTAGGCAAAGGAGGAGGAGGGGGGCGGTGCAGTGGTGTAGATGGAGGTGAGGAGGAGTCGGTAAGAAGGGAGTTGCCAGAGAGAGAGAGAGAGAGAGAGAGAGAGAGAGAGAGAGAGAGAGAGAGAGAGAGAGAGAGAGAGAGAGAGAGAGAGAGAGAGAGAGAGAGAAGGAGAGGAAAGGGGGGATTGTGGTGAAAGAGAGTAAAGGAATAAGAGAGAGGTGGGGCAGCAATGAGGAAGATAGAAAGATAGAGAGGGAGAGTGTGGTCCAATGTGGGGAAAAATTGGGGTGCATATAGAGGAGATGAGGAGGAGGGGTGATGGAGGTGAAAGAGAAGAGGAGAGGTGTGGTTGGGCCTCCTGCGGCTGCTATCCTTAGTCTACGGTGGACAAGTACGATAATAACGGTGGTTACAAAAGAGAAAAATAAGAGGGGGGATGAGAGGGAGAAGTTAAGAGAGAGTAGGGAGAGTGAAAGAGATAGAAGGAGGGAGAGATAAGGGTGAGAAGGAGATGCGTGCGACTATCTTCAACTGCCCTTATTAGTCAATGATGGAGAGGCCTCCTTCTCTTTTGCTTGCCTTCCTCCTTATAATTTTGTCTCCACACCTCCCCACTTTCCTTAAAGCAGCTTTCTTCTATGGATTCTCAACTTTAGAAACTCTTATCACTCCTCTTTCTATTTTGAAGCTTGCCATTCCCATGTTATTTCCCTTTTTATAAATTCTTCTTCATGATTTCCTTTTCTCCAATTAAAACCAAATTTATTTTTGGAAAGCATCCCATCTTGCCTTGTGATGTTCTTTACGATGATTTGGCAGCGTTGATTTTGATCTGAGCCATCCAAGCCTATTTTTGTTGATCTGCAAAACACAAGACTAGAGTAGAGTCATCTAAACTGTACATTACACATCTGATTGGCTCTGATGATCATCTAACTATTAAAATTTACAATCCAACGGTTAGATGATCAAATGAAGCTAAAATTCATATTTTATCTAAAAATTACAAAATTGATCAGTTGGATGATCTAATTAATGCTAGATTAAGGATATTTTGACCAAAATTAAACACTTAACAATATGTTGACTATGCACAGACCACACTCCAAGATACAAGTTTAAATGAATATCTTTAGCATATGATTGGGGTTGTGAGCATTTCATCTATTCTTATTAGCTTGCTAAAATTATTAAAGCCTAATAGATGAGAATTCTCTAAGATAAACTTAGGAATTGACCTCTTTTTGAATTTTCTAGGTAAATTCACTACAAACCCTCATTAGGGATAACTTGTCCAGTAAGGGTTAACTAAGGGTTCAAGGGCTTATTGCATAAGCTAAATGTAACCTTGAGTACATATGAAAATACCAAATTTTCAACAAAATGGTTTTTGCATTTTTTGCTCTGGACTAGCAAAATGCTGTTTGGGGGCTATTTGAGGTCTTAATTTTGCATCCAAAACAACAAATTTTGTATTGGTTTAGTACATGAGATTGATAATTTTCACACTCATACAATGGATTTGCACTAAACCAATTAATCTACATCTAATCATAATTCAGTGTATTTTCAGGGTTAAATCGTCATCCAAAGGCAATTATGTTTAAAACCATTTGTAAAATAATATTAATTAGGATTTTTCTATGTTTTATATGCTATATGTTAAGATTCAAGTGGAGAGATCAAGTCTATCAATATTTTATCTCACCGATCAAGCTTAAATATAAATGGAAGATTTAGATCAATCTAATTTTGATGAACCAAATAAATTGAAGAAGTAGAAGCCCAAGTATTTGAGGATCAATTCATCTATTCCACTACCAAGCTCATGCAAGCCTAGATCACTCACACTATGGTTTGAAAGTGGAAGATCACGCATGGGTCCCACTTAATCATTCATTCTTTTACACATCAAGGGCCCACAAGGTTGGGAATATATATGTATAACATATGGATGATAAGGGAGTGTATGGGATATCATGTGATGATGAGGGATTATGCTTGATGGTCTCCTAAAGCGAAGATCAGGTTAAAATAAGTAATTAAAATTAGATGGATGGATGAAGGGTGGAGATCTTAAAGATGATATCTCTATGTTGTTGCAATGTGTCATAGGAAGAGGCTAGCTAGAAGCAAGCTAGTAGCTTGACTTTTTACAAACAAGAGGGAGTTACTAATGATTGGAGGAGACAATTAATGGTAATTGAATAGGGGGCTCAAGGAGATAAGGAGTAATTGCTAGCATTAGCTACTCCTCACTCTATACAAGGAGGAGCAAGGACGAAAAAAGGGGAAAGTAGAGAGGAGCAAGGGGAGGAGGAGGAAGAAGAAGAAGCAGAGTTGGACAGAAAAGAAAAACTCCTTTCCCTTCTTGTCTTAGGAAAGTAGATATTTTATCATAGTTTTAGGATTTATCTTGTCTTTAGTTGCAGTTTAATTTAATTTATTTAAATATTTATTACTTCAATTTAGATTTAATTAATTTATGTTAAAATAGAAATTATGTTAGGCTAGTTTAGAGTGATCCTAAAATAACATTAGGGAACACCACTCATTAATTCCTAATGTCTTAAATGTCTTAGAAAATTTAATTGAAAATTTATCTTAATTTTAGAAAGATAAAATTGCCTTTAGTACAATTCTTTGATTTAATGTCATCACCTTTTATAATGAATACTTGGATTTAATCCTTGATTCATTATACTTAGGTTTTACATAGAATACCTAGGATTTGGTAATTTATCTAGTTTCTAAAGATAAATGATTTTCACATTAACTTTTCAAAGAAACCACATTCCGAGAAAATGATAGTAGTTTCAATCTACTTCTCGTGTTATAAGGAAGAAAAATAAGTGGTGGACCCTAATGTTAGTCTAGGTGATCTCTAATCCTAAACTTCAACCATAGTTTGTTTTCTTGATTCAAAGAAATCTAGTCCATTTGATCATTCATCACCTCATCTTGTAACCTTTTTAGGGTAAATCTTTTAGGATAATTAGAGTAGACTATTTCAGTGCTTTAAACTCATACTACATCCTCCTTGTGGATTTGGCCCTGCAATACTACATTGATTAACTGTCCCCTTGTCGGAAAACTCTCAACAACTGTGTATAGCATACTTCATCTAATTCTTTTAGGTGTAGGTAAGGAATCTCATTGTCCAACGCATGAAATTTAGGGAGCAATTGAATTGATCCTGTCTTTAACTCCACTACACCAACATTTTGAGTTAAAATGACACATGATGGTGTGCTTGGATGAGTAGGCTGAAGGTGCTATTTATTCTAGTATTCCTCATGTTGACTATTTAAGTCCCATTCCCTTTATTGGTTCCTTCTAAAATCTCTATATGGTGGCAGATATTCCTCCATGGTTATAGATCTTCATCATCCATGTGAGATTGTGGTCCATCATTAAAGAGAATTTGAGGATCAATTTCATCTTTGTTATTTTTGGGGAATAGATTTCCCCCTTGATTAGCTTGATCTGCCATTATGGAAAGTTGAGTATAGTTGTATGTTGTATTGGATTGGTTTGACTAATCTTCTAGTCTCATCATGTATCTAATGCATACAATGAAAGAATCTTTTTCTCTATTTTTAGAAAATTATATGAAGCAACTTAAGAAAATTCTACAAACCCTTTGCTAACAAGCTAAAAGATGTTTTGATTATCTTAATTTCTCCAAGGGGAGTAGCCTTTAGATCAACCTAATATAGATAACTCCTCTCTTTTAGACTTGTCCCACTACTTAATAGTTAGATCCTTTCTAAATTAACTACTTCACACCCTCCTCAATTAGCTATAAGTAATCTGAGTCATAGGATGCTTAAGCAGAGCTAGTCATTTAAATACCAACAAAGTGATTTAGTTTAGGGCCATTGGAGTGACAATAGTTTGCTCCTTTGTGATGATTAGCCTAGGTGGGCCAAGAGGTGGTGATGAGATCCACCCTTGGTCTTGTAGGGTATGCTTCTCTTACTAATCAATTCACATTCATCACTACACAATAAATCAACTTAAAGCATATAAACATGTCATAAAAATGCAAGAAAAGTAGTAAACTAATGCAACAACCTAGAAAATGTGCAATAATTAAAAAAATAAATGAAATCCACATGATACTATACTACTAAACAAATATGAAAATCTACTTTAATAATGCAAAACCTAAATCTAAAAAAAAATAAAAGAGTGATTAGATCTTATAATGGGGTCTTAGAATAAGTCTTCTCGTAAAAGGTTAAATCATTTATAAGCCATGTACACTTCCATGAAAGGATGGTTTACCCTTGACTTGTATTATTACAACCTTTAAATTGAATTTTTGATTATAAATGAAATACAGGTTGACCTCACAACAAATCTACTCAAAAGAAAAATAAACTAACCTAAACCTAATTTGATGGTGCTTTGGCCACACAATCACCTCTCTGGCAACGGCACCAAAAACTTGTTGAGTTTTCTACAAGGGCATAGTTAGTAATTTATAGTGTTGCAAGGTCAAATCCACAAGGAGAATTTATTGTGAATTTAAAGTACCAAATTATTCCACCATCATAATCCTAAGAGATTTACACTAAAAAGAATACAAGATGATGTGACCATATGATCAAATGGATGAGATTGATTTAAGAAAATTAACTACGATTGAAAGTTAAGATTATCACCCAGACTACAAGTAGGATTTGCCACTAGTTACTCCCTTTATAACTTGAGAAGCGGATTGAAGCTAGTATCTTTTTCTTGGAATGTGGTTTCTTTGAAAATTTAACTTTAAAGTCATTCATCGTTAGAAATTAGATAGATTACTAAATCTTAAGAATTCCCTATAAAACCCAGCTATAATGAATCGAGTATTAATTGTAAGTATTCTTTATGAAAAATAAACTAGCCTAACATCATTTCTCATTTAACATAAATTAACTAAATCTATCTAAAAGTAATGAATTTTTTTTTAAAAACTAATCTACAACTAAAGGAAAGAACCATCCTAAAAACTATGCTAAATAGTATACACTTTTCACTATTTTTCTAATTAATTGTTATAATTCTCAAGAAAGAAAATAAATTACGCATAATAAAGATAAAAATAAAAAATAAAAATAAATATTCCTAAGTTCCGAGATGATTTTCGAACATGTCCTTGACTCATGTGTCAAATGTATTCGAGAACCTCCATCTTGAATCTCACTAAAATTCAATAAGAAATCAAAGAGAAACATACGCTTGTAGTTAGTTTGACTAGAACTTTGAAAAGTATTGTTGTGATTTTTAAGTTAAACTTGCAAGCACACGAACAAATTATAGTAAATTCATGCGATGGAGGTTGATCCCACAAGGAACCTAACAGTCTGTGTGATTAGTGGGTCCTAACGTACGACTACTTAACCTAGCCAAGATGATGATTTTTTTTTTACCTAAATTAAGAATGGAAACTCAAGATAAATGTAAAGCATGGAAATATGTAAAGATGCTAAAAACAAGCTAAACTTAGAAACTTTCTTAAAAGCATACTTTCTAAGATTATAAATTTCATAGATTAAAAATTTTTAACAATGAATTTAGAAACTATCTATGCAATGCATAATAAACTAATGGAACTAATATAAGGAAATATGCAAAAATAATCAAGGAAATCAATCACTCACTATGCACAAAATCATCAATGTCTATGTGCATGCAGCCAAGGTGTGGTGCTCTTTGATTCCTAAATAAAATGTTTATGACAACTAAGATGAAAATCATGGAATATATAAAAAACACAATAGAAAAGTGCTTCTCAAAGAACCCTTAACACATTGGCATGATTTGTTAAACTAGGTGACAACCTTCATAATCATGTGCATGACTCCAAGGAGTGGTGCATATGATGTTGAAGAGCAAGTTGTGTGAGACTAGTGAAATATAACTCTAAACAAGTATGTATCATGACAGTAACTAGCAATGTAAACAAAGATTAAATTAATTGATATTCACAACAAGAAGGGAATAACATGAATAAAACTAGAATTTTATTAAATAAAATGATAATACAAGTAAAAGAGAACAATATAATTATTGTGCACACCATCCTTAAACCTAAAAGCCCTTTCAAACCACTTCAATCATCATTCAAATTCAAGGTAAGCACGCATGTGAACCCTCAAAGGAGTACAAATGAATAACCACCAATAAGAATAGGAAAGAAAGCTCCAAAATTAGATCTAAAGAAATGAAAGATTAAGGGGGAAAAAGGGAATGGAACAAATGGATTCTAGGTGACTTTTCCCTTAGTTGTCACTTCAAGGGAAGGAGAACCTTGAATGTTTGAAAGAACATGCAAGAAAGCTTAACTAATGGAAGGCATATAAAGAAGATCTTAAGCATGAAAAGGAAATCAAAGCATGGAAAAACAAGACCAAAAGCTGATGGAGACTAACCTTTAATGTAGAAAAACAAAGGAACAAGTGTTGAAGGGGGAGGTGTGTGACTCTTGGATGACAATTGCTCAAAGGAATAAAAATGTAGAAGGCTAGAATGGAGAAAGGTAAGATGGGGGGCGTCTCCTCTTCTGGAGTAGTCATTCCTCTCTTCCATAATTTCCATTCATGGAACTTCTTTTTGGTCCTCTATATATCTTTTCTATTAAGTTTTTCTTGGGCGACTTAAGGAAAAGGTAGGGTGGGAATGAGATGAGAGAAGAGTGAATGGTTAGGATTTGAATATGGGTGGCTGCCTAGGGTCTATTAAAGAGGCAACATGGTGGAAGAATTGGTGGAGATACCTACTTTTTAGGGTGGGGCATCTCCACCTCTCTTTCATGCATAGATTTCCTTAAAGATAGGATGAGGTAGTAGGTGAGATAAAAGAAGAAAAAGAGAGGAAAGTGAGGAAGGAAAGAAACATAAGAGGTGGGTTAGAAGGTGGTATAGGCAGCATAAAAAGATTGGACTCCTTGGACAGGTAAGAGGAAGGAGGCTCCTACTTTGTAGGATCTAGGCATGTAGCTCCTTCCCCTAAGGTACTTCATGTGGAAAGAAGTTAGAAAGAGGGGGAAATGTGAGAAAAAGGTGAGCTGGTGAGGGAGATAAGGTAAGATAGAGAGGGAAGCTCCTACTTTGTAGGAGTTGGGTGTAGTATTCCCTCTCTATAGAGATTTCACATGGAAATCATAAGAGGAATGGAAGGTGAAAGAAAAGAGAGGGAAAGAGAGATGAATAGATATGAAAGAAGATGAAAAATAGAAAGTGGGTTGATTAGTTGGCTAATAGGGATTTAGGAAGGTGAATGATGGATCCAAATTAGATGGTGAATGATGGAGCAACATGTGTGACATCAAGGAGGGAAGTGGGTCACTATTTTCTAAGGAGATTGGCATGGAACTCCCAACTCCATAAGTGTCTCACATGGAGGTTCTTGAGTGAGGTGGAGAATGAGAGAAAATAGGAGTATAAGTGGAAGAGATTGGAAATTAAGATGGCCTCTTCCTATTGCTCCACATGCTGCCATACCAAATTAGATTTGCACTCAAATAACCTCTCATTATCTTCCTAAAATCCCATGATATTTGCTTAGATTATCCTCCAATTATAGCTTGCCATGTAGCTTGGCTCAAGTGGCTTGATGGCTTAGTTTGAGAGCTTATTTGACTTGGTGTCATGACTGGCTTTGGGGACTCTTTTGGCTTGGCTTGGTGGTTGAACCTCCTCGGCTTTGATGCCTAGCTAGGCTCCTTAGCTTATCAACTTCTTCATGGCTTATATATGGCTAGGTGGCTTGAGTGAATCCCATACAATTTTGGACACATCACATCCCTCAACTAGCATTTTACTAGTCCTAAGAAAACATTCAAAAATCATGAAAAAGAAAATGGTTACCTTTTTCGTAAGTACTTACAATTGCATTTAGCACATGCAACAAGCCTTTAAACCTCCAGGTTACCCCTAGTGGATACCCACACAATTCCATAATGGTGAGTCCCTTATTTTATCTCAGACAATCCTCATCCATTAGTACTCTAATATTTTTAACACTTAATAGAGATAAATGACAATTCTAAATACTATCCACATTCTAAAATCATTTTATTATAGTTATCTCCAGAGTGCATGTGCGTGTTCAGCTACATAAGTAGGAATTCTAATTAGATATTCTCATATTCCATTGGAAATATGTTTTGACCTCAATTCTCACAGGTATAATCTCTAAAATGATGCTCTCAGAGAAAGGGGTTATACGTACTTCTCTCACACTATGTGATCAGATCCAAGAAGGCTAATGGTTCACAAAAAAATTTAGCACTAAAGAGACAAAGGAACATGATCCCTAAGAGTAGATGTTATTATCAAGACTAGTAGGGTAGTTCACCTTAATTCCTTCTATTTATATACTCATTAAGGCTATTTTCCATCTAAGATCCTTAGGTCTTTAATTAGGACGAAATGTAGGCTTGGGCTAGGTTCAGAAACGAAGGATATAAGGATTCAAAGTTTTAAAATTGAGTAGAGGAATTCTTTTGATTGTTGGACAACTTTGACTATTTTGTAGTGAATATCTTTTGTTCTCTTGTCTTCCTGATATTTCTTTCTTTTCACTTTTCTTTTGAACTCTTTGAAAGAAAGACTTTTTTGTTGTATGACTTTTGGTATTTTTTACTTCTTTAACTTTTTGTCCTTTTTTGAACACTTTGCATCAAATCTATTTGTTATTGAAAATAGGTGATGGATGTTTATCTTACTAGGTTTTCTGGGTTAAGGTAAATGGGGTTAATAAAGAAAAGGCTTAACAATAGGTTCAGCAGGCTAACTAGTGGTATAATGTATTGGGTAGGTTCTATGTCTCTAGGCTGAACAAGAATGGCCTCCATCATTTCCTAAGTTTCTTAAAGCTTATCAAATTCAATAAATGTTCTAGAAAGAAAGCTATTACTCCTATTTATTCTTGGCACTTAACTAAAACAAAGATACAGGATCACACAAAGTTTTGTATGCTAAAGAAAATGTGGAATTACTTATAAATCTTAGAAAGAAGATAATCTTTGGAACTCACTTGGTTATTGGTATACCCTAATTTTTCTAAGGGTCTATAAGTCATACCTCTGTATTAGTCTAGACTATGTATTGTGTGTAAGTATTTTCTAGGAATTAACCTTCGTAAGATGCCTCAGCACATGAACAACATGCAAAACTAACCATATGCATTTCCATTAACATGTTAAAGTAGTGGAAATATTAAGTTTTTGAAAATCCAATTCTCATCACAATAAAGGAAATCTACCTCAAAAACCTTTTTTTTTTTTTTAACAATACAAGAAATGTTGGAATCTCTCTATGTACATCTACACTCCTGAACCTGAACTAAACATTGTCCTCAATATTTGGAAAAGTAGGACCCTACATGATGATGGAATGAAGTAGAATACTGAGATTCAAAAATCTTTTAGGTTGCCTCCAGGGAGCAGTAAGTTTTACATCTTTAGGCATATCTAATGATGAGTGCAATGAATGTGATGTGCAAGGTGTTTCGGACCATGCTAAGGTAGATCATGGTATATTGGTACCTCTAATGCTGTTTCTTCTACCTTAGGGTTAATTAGTTCTAGGAAGGATTTAAGCCTTCGTCCATTGACCTTTGAGATTTCACCATCCTTTTCTATCTTGACAGCCCTATGAGGATATACGGTGCATACTACATAGGATCCGGTCCATCAAGACCTAAGTTTCCCTTGAAATAGATGCAAAATGGAACTATATAATAAAACCTTTTGTCATGGGGTTAAGGACTTCCTTAAGATTGTCTATCATAGTTAATCTTCACTCAATCTTTGTATAGATGTGCATATTTCATATGCGTCTTTTCTTAACTCTTCCAACTCATTAAGTTGGAATTTTCTATGGTTCCCAATATCATCTAACTCAAAATTGAGCTTTTTGATAGCCCAATATGCCTTATGCTCCAATTTTACTTGTAAGTCACAAGCCTTTCCATAGATCAGGCCGTAGGGTGACATGCCTATTACAGTCTTATAGATAGTATGATAGTCCCAAAAAGCATCGATAAGTTGCACATACCAATCTTTCCTACTTGGATTGACTGTCTTCTCTAGAATACGCTTGATTTCCTTATTCAACATCTCTACTTGCTCTCTGGTTTGAGGGTGATATGGGGTAGCCATTCTATGGTTGATACCATACTTTTTCATTAAATTTTCAAACACTTTAATGCAAAACTGCATGCCTCTATCACTAATTATGGCAAGTGGAGTACCAAACCTTGCAAATATATTTTCCTTTAAAAATTTGACTACCAACTTATGGTCATTGGTTTTGCAGGGTATGGCTTCTACCCACTTGAACAGGTAGTGCACTCTCACGAGGATGTACAAATACCCAAAAGAATTAGGAAATGACCTTGTGAAATCCTTGCCCCAAACATCAAAAGGTTCTACAACAAGCATGGGGTTTAAAGGCATCATATTTTCCCTCCTTATACTTCCTAACCTTTGGCACCTAGCACATGCTGTGTAGTAAGCATGTGAATCTTTAAAATTTGTGGCTAGTAAAAATCACACCGCAAAATCTGTACAGCTATCTTTCTAGAGCTAAAGTGGTCCCACAAGCATGATCATGATAGAAGGAGATGATTTCATTATGCTCATTATCGGGTATCCATCTTCTTATCACCTGATTGGGACAATACTTAAATAAATACATGCCATCCCAAGTAAAGTATCTAACCTCTGTCATAAATCTTTTTCTACCTTATTTGGTCCAATGATTGGGCATTTGTTCTGTAACAAGATAGTTAACTATATCTCCATACCAAGGAAACTAGGTAGTGTGCATTAACTATTCATTTGAAAAAGCTTTTGGTATAGGCACATTTTCACTAATGTGCTCCACCACTAACCTAAATAAGTGGTCCACTACAACATTTTTGGAACCTTTCTTATCCCAAAATTTTAGGTCGATTTCCTATAATAATAGTATCCAACGGATCAGCCTAGGTTTTGAATCCTTTTTAGAAGGGAGGTATTTCATAGTCACATGATATGATTATACTGTAACTTTAGATCCTAACAAGTAAGATATAAACTTATCCAATGCAAACACCACTACCAATAACACTTTTTATGTGGTAGAGTAGTTGAGTTGTGCATTGTTGAGTGTTTTGCTAATGTAGTATATCACATGGAAAAGTTTGTCAATGCACTGCCCCAAAATATCCCCGATCGTTAGTTTGAAGCATCAAACATTATCTCAAGTGGTGCCCTCGAGTCAGGCAATCAAATGATAGGTGCAAAGGTCAATTCATCCTTTAGACACTCGAATGTTTTTCTACAGTCTTGATTAAAGTCAAAAGAAGCCTCCTTTATAAGTGGGTTACAGAACTAAAATCCTTGATGAGTCTCCTGTAAAACCCAGCATGATGTAGAAACGAGTGGATTTCTTTTACCATCCTTGGTGGAGGAAGGTTGGCTATTAAATCCACCTTATCAACTTCTATACCATTGTATGATATTATGTGGCCTAGAACGATACCATTTTGTACCATAAAATGCCTCTTTTCCCAGTTTAATACTAGAATTTTCTCTTGACACCTTACAAATAGTAACTTCAAATAGTGCATGCACTCATCGAAAGAAGAACCAAAATTTGAGAAGTCATCCATGAACACCTCTAGAAAACTTTCTACCATGTTGGAAAATATGCTAGACATACACCTTTAGAAAGTGGCTAGAGCATCGCAAGTCCAAAAGGCATACATTAGTAAGCAAAGGTCCCAAAAGGGCAGGTGAAGGCGATCTTCTCCTGATCCTCATGTGCTATAGGAATCCGGTTATAGCTAGAATAACCATTAAGAAAACAATATTAACTATGATTGGCTAACCTCTCAAGCATTTGGTCGATAAAGCGAAGAGGAAAGTGGTCTTTCCTTGTGACTGCATTCAATTTCTGGTAATCAATACAAATTCTCCACCCAGTGATCATGTGAACACAGATTGGATTGATAAGACTAGATTTGGCCATAGGATTGACAAATTAACTATTAAAATGGGATTAGGACTAAAACTAAGGCAGAGATCAATGTGGATGATGTAAAACCAAGCAATTTAAACTGTAGATCTATGATCAACTAACAAAATTGGAAGATCAGACTAAGGAGTTTAGAAATCAGATTTACACTTAGGAATAGTTGAACATCAAATCATGCAGATTAAGAATGGATCATAGTCATGTGAGTAAGTGAACATGCACTTATATCACGCACCTGAATTACATGTTTGGTTTGGTCTCATAGTCTTTTAAATTTTGAAATGCTATGTAGATTTGTTTTATTGAGCGATTTTCTTATATTGCAGCTTTATGATGGATGTTTTTACCTAGTGGATGCTATGCTAGAAGGGTTGTAGGGTTGGCCACCCACCCTTTGATTTTGTTAGATGATTAGACACCCAGCCCATAGAAGTGTAAATGCTTAGGGAGTGGTATCATGGTTAGCCCACTCTACACATTCGGTCAGTTCCCCACGAATGATAGACACTTAGCCTTCTGTTCTGGTGTCGACAAGAAGTGGCAGTCAGTAGACCCAACAATTGGTTACTACTGTAGCATGGCAATCCATGGGAGAGTAGATTCATCCATTCACAGCTAGTCCTAATAGTCCAAGTTGAGCTGATAGTCTATGGCATCATAACAGTCCTAAATTATTGATTGATGAGGGTGGATTCTAAGGAAACTCACACCAGTTGTGTTCACTTTAGGCAGATGGCTCCTCGTAAGAGGAGAACTAGATATACATCATCCACTTTGGCTATTGTACCTGCTGAGTTTTCAAGGTTGGGTAGTCAAGTGGCAGAGATTGTGGCACAAGTGTTACAAGTCATGTTGCCACATCTGCAGCAACACCAACAGTAGACCCAGATACAACATGTGATTATACGTAGTAATACGGAAAGTGAAAGGACCACTGGTGATGTAGGGCAGTCTAATAAGTGTAAGGGGCCCTTCTCTTTTGCTAGGTCACAGAAACCTCACAGTTAGCAGTAAATTACCAAAAAGAGTAGAATCCTTATTCGTCCCAGGTGTAGGAAATCTCATCCTAACCAGCCTTGTCCCTAAGTAGGATGGCTCTTGTAGCAATCAAACAGAGTCAACCACGATGATGTTATGGATGTGGAATGGTTGGGCATTTCATTTGGAACTATCCTAAGAGAAAAGAGAATGGACAGATTGATAGTGCAACCCAGATAGATGTAGTTTCACATGGTCATGAGTGAGTCTAGCTATCATTTTGGCATAGGCACCAGTTAGAATATGTTATGGATGATGCATATGTGTTCTGAATGAGAATGAATGAACTCTTGAAAAGTGTTATGCGAATTTTGTAAGAATGTATAAAACTTTGGTATTGCTATAATAGAATGATCTAGTTTATGATATGCCAATTAGCTTAGTTGATGTGATTGGATAAGTGTAGGCTATTTCATACCTAAATATAAAGTAGAGTTACGAACAAATTAATGGGTGATTTGAGCATACTATCATAAGAGGATCATGAAACCATCATGTGGGAGTACATCTATTGTTTGAGATAGGAGTGTCAAATATTTTTGGACCCAAGTTCAATGTAATTGATTGCACATTGTGATTGCACCCTGTATAAATAATCCTAAACTAGTGCAAGGAGACACTCTTAGCATGTAATTAAGGAGAAAATATTCAAACCTCTAGAACATTTTTGTTACAATGTTAGGAGCACACCTAAATCATGGACAATTTGATTGTGAAAGGTAAGTAAGAATTTAATCAGAAGAGCAAACAAACTGGAAAGTAAATAAGTGGGAAAAGTGGGAGGAGGTACGTGTATGAATGTTGGATAGTTATAAAGTATTATCAACTTTGGCGCATAAGCAAAGATACAATATCGATGGCATGTTGTGAACTGAATGAGGTGGTTGACTAAAAAGGAGGACTATTAGTGAGAGTGACATATAATGAAAGTCATTGCATGTGATTAGTACAAATAGTGGAGCAGACGAGTGTTCTATAATGATTAGAACAAATTAAATCACATTTGATGAAGTGAGTTGGTTTAGAATCATAAATAAACTATGATAACAACTTTTGGCATTTGTGATCAAGGATGATATATATATATATATATATATGTAACTTAATGATGAGAATGTGAATGTATAAGATGATAGTGGAGATGCAATTGACCTAAATTGGCCATTATTTTCAAGTTGAAAGTGTTATGTGCTCTTATGAAGTCTTAAATGAGACTTTAGGAGGAGGGATAGAAGGTTAGTAAATGAAAATAGTGGGATCAAGTTTTAGAGATCTTATATCTGAGTCAAAGAAGATTGAATTAATAAATAGAATAAATTTTAAGATTTGAAGTGATTAGTGTTTGAAATGTTAGAATAAATAGAATGTTATAAATGATCCTTAGAATTAATTGGAAGGAAAAGTATTTATAATCGAAAGCTCTACCCTAAGAATTTCATGTCAATGATGCATGCAAAGTTAAGAAATCTATTAGGTATAACAAGTTGTTAAGGTGCATGAACAATTATAGTGAAGATAGTGAAAAGAATAGATAGTGATAATGTATAAGCATTGATTTGGAAGCCTTGGTATTACTTAGGGAATGAAAAGTAGTATTTCTATAAAGAAAAGCTTGTGAAAGTAATAAATCTCAAATTGAAACATGAATTCCTTATATGAACATATCAAGCACATTATGAGGATTCATTTAAGAGAAATAAAAAGTTTCAAATACTTGATATGGTTGTGTTGAGATGGTATAAATGAGATGAGGAAGTTTATGTAGTAATATTTGACATTTGAGCATTTGTCGTGAAGGTTTAGAGATATTACTGATGTAAAATAAAGGATGATATGGGATTATTTAAGAATGATGTTCAACAGAGTTGTTCAGAGGAGACTTTGATTTAGATTTAGTAAGAGTGTTACCATGGGAGTAGTAAAATTTCTAGATAAAAGAACTACAATGTAAGGGCCATCATAGTTGGTATACAGTGAATATTCTAATAGAAAAATTTAGACAAGCAGTTGAAAGTGTGAAGTTAGTTTGTACAAGGATGTGAAGTATAATTGTATAGATTTAATTGTGGAATTTGGTGATCTTTGAACTTTCTCCTGTAAGGAGATGTTTGACTTTAACTTGAAAAAATTATGTTGATGGTGAGAAAATTTGGTGGACAAAAGATTAGGAAATAACAGAACATTATGAAATATGAATGGAGTATGGAAAATAAGGGGGATCATACTTAATCAATTATGAGCAACTAGTGATTACGATACCTATTAATTGTTGAGGGAGCATGGAATAAATAAATGATAATTGTGATGTGGATATAAAAACCTAGAGACATACCTATGTGGTAATTACCATCAAAGCAAGAATGATTGATTAATAAGAGAGGGCAAAGTATCAAGTTAGTAGTGGAAGCGACTCCTATTGCATGAGAAATATAGAAAAATTACATTAATAAATAGAGTGTGCATTTAAGGTTAAATTTGAGAGTCCTATGAGTGCCAAGGAGTATGAGACTTAAACCTACAAGGAGAGGATGATGCATTTAGAATTAACTGAAAGAAGGCATGGAAAGAATTTCAAGAACTTGGACAAGCATTATAGCAAGATGAGATGAGTAAGACGCAAGCTAAGTTAACTATATTGAGATGCATTGAAGAAAATTTTCAAGGAAGAAATTTCTATAAGGAGGGAAGGATGTAACACCCCTATAATTTTAATTCACTTTATGTAAATAGCATAAATTGAAAAAGGAAAAATGAAAAATTCAATTTATAAGATTTTGGATTTTAAAGGATAACTAATGGAAGACATGAAATCAAGTATTGAAACATCAATATTATTGTTCTACTCGAGAAAATGAATCCAAGGACACTAAGTATGTTAAAATTAGAGGCCAAACAAAAATCTTGTAATTATTTTAAATAAATTATTTAATTTAAATTATTTACTAATTAAAGCAATGGAATTAATTGCAATTGGGATCCAACTGATGCAATCATGAGTAGTCATGTTAGGCTGAATTACACGAAATCAAGGGCAATAATTATATGCATTTATGGCATGTAATGATTTAAAAAAAAAAAAAAAAAAAAAAGAAGAAGAAAAGAAAAGAAAATTAAATTAGCACTTAAGGTTGATTTCCCTTTCTTCCACACCTGCAGCCTCTCCCCCCCATCAGGCTTCGCTCTGTTAGTGTGTCGGCCAACGACACCATACTGAACCACATGCAGTCAAACACATTGACCAATGTGTCGAGCCCTACCCCATCCGACTGGCACTACTAGCATGCTTCTCTTCTCCCATCTTCCTCTTCGACGTTGGTGCTCATTGCAATTTGCCGGTAGCGCCTTTCCTCCATCTCCATTTCTATCTCTGGCACCCTGGTCCGCCACTGGCCAGCCAACTTCAGCACTACTTCTCCCTCATCTCTTCTCCCCTCTCCTCCCTCCACCACTCCCATCCGGTCAACATGGCTATCGCAGCCCAACGACTGTCGGCCCTACTGCTACCACCAGCAACCTCCATTTTTCCCTCCCATAGGACATGCACCACTCCTACCCACTCCAACTGCTAGGTAAGCCCTCCTCCTTTTCTTTTCCTTCTCCTTCTTCTCCCTCTAGCATTTCCACTCCTTTTGCTTGCTAGACTAGTTTTTCTGCCCAAAGATTCGTTAGTGAATAGATCTGATTAGTATGGAAGAACCCATCACATAAATAGCTTCGATGGAATATCTGACCCATCCATTGTGTTTGTGGACCCCAAAAACCTATGAAACCATAAAACAGATGATAGATTTGAATGAGACAAGAACTGATGGTCATGATTGCACTGCCCAAACGGCTTGTTGAACTTTCGTTTCTAAGATGCACCGACAAATGTACCAGTAGAATGCACATGCGTGGCATGCCTTCACATATGCGAATGCCATGTGTGTCATTCACAGAATGTAAAGGATGTAGGTGCATCTTGGTCTCCGTGACACACCCAAATGCATCTTAGTGACTGTGATACACCCACGTGCGCCTTGGACACACATCACTGACACAATGTATTCTGATGACATTGTCTCGTCCTATTCTCGATCCAAATTTTGATCTAGACCATTAAAGATGATATGAAATAGTAATCTTGCAATTCAAAGGCTATGTAGGCCCAACTTTTGATCCTAGACATCCATTGGATTTGTATCAATGATGCAGGCCTTCTTTTATTATGAAATTTAAGATCTGACCTCACATTAATTAGATCAAAACATCAAAGATTATTAGATGACATAGATCGGCTTCACCAGGAGATGACGAGGGCTTAGAAATTGAGCAATTATATAATCTAATAGGTAAATTGATGGATCTGATAGTTAGATAATCTAAATAAACTGAGATTTCTGATCAAAACCATTGAACAAAAATAAACTATAGATTTAACTGATTGGAGATCGATCCAACCGTCAAATCAATGAATTAACTATTTATACACCTGTGAATCTTATCAAACATTGAAATTATGAAGGTTTGGGACATATGAGACCCAAATTAGATGATTAAGACACCCAAGGTAGACATTGAGAGCAATCCAACGATAGGATCGTCCAAGATACTTTGGATTGAGTAAGATCAAACCTTATACAGCCTAGATCTACTAATTATAAGTATCCCAACCTTAATAAATTACTAAATTGATGATCTAGTATGGAAAATTAAATGATCTAATGGATAGATTGTTCTGATGAACATAGATTCGAAGATTTGATGTTAGGAATACTCAGAACTATTGATTTGATGGATCTAAGTTTAATCTGACCGTTGGATCAATAGATCAAGCATTGAAATATGAAATGGACCATAAGTTAGTCTATGATTAATAGAATTTGAGAATGGATGGATGATTTGGATTTTTAATCATTAATCAATAGTAAGGATTTGAGGATATTACAAAATAAAGTGATATACATAAGATTAGAAGTCAATAAAGGGTAAGATCGACATATTTAATGATGATCAAAGACTAGATGAGTAATAAATGAGAAATTTATGGATTAGTGATTAACCTAAAATGTATGTATGACTTGATAGATTCATCCATTGATACGACTAAGATCATAGAACGTTTTGAGGATTTGGATAGCTTGTATTCGAGGTAGGTGGAATTTAAGATGCTAATTTTCATAAACTCCATCATTTTTTTATCTAGTTAGGATGTGATTTTGATAATTGCATAAGATTTGAGTTCCATGAACCATTTATGAAATGTGATTATTGTATGACATTATACATGCAGTATTTATGGTATGAATTATGAAATGAAAAGGCTACAGTTTTGTATATGGAGAATTGTTATATTATGATTATGTGTACATTTCAAATCCATGTAAACATAATAAAAAAACAAAACAATAGTAAAAATTTTCAATGAATTCCATTTTAAGGAAAACATTGAGTGTCAACCATCAACTCATTAATTAATTATTTATGGTTCAGTTTGATATTCAAAATTTGAAAACTCAAATAAAATTTTCATTTTTCAAGTAAACCTTTTTTAAAAACAAGTATACTTCTTCATGACCCATCCAATTGATAGCCACAATCCTTGCATGATTACGAATCAATTCCAAATAACACACATATACACGTACAATTTAAGTGAAATTAAAACATACCCTCAAGCAATGATATCTTGATCAACTACTTGTCTAATTCCTCACTAGTCCAGTCTATTGCTCAATATCTATGGCATTACAACAATAACGCAATGCCTCAGTATGCTATGCTTTGTAGGGGAAATAAGATGCCTACGAAAATGGCAGTAAAACATTTTCTTCCACAATATGATAATCATTTTGAGGCACCAAAACATTTGCATCAATAATAAATAATTTGCATTATTTTAACTTAAGAAAAACTCAAACTTTTGAACAGTAAATTCTAAAGCACTTTAATTTAATATCATAACTATATTCAACTGTGCAATATCATATTCAAATCAAAATCCAATCTTGAGTAAAATTTTTGAATATGCATAAACATCATGATTAGATCTAGTGATGTCATGCCATAAGCAAATCATAGTTAGAACATCGAATAGAATTTCTAAATAGCAATACAAGTTAAAGAACATTAAACTCATAAAATGATAATAAAAATATATAATGATAATCATCCAGCCATTGCTGGTCCACATACGCGCAGCCAATGCTGGCCCACATATCCATCTAGTCAACACTGGGTATCCATAATGGTCATGAGCTCATACCAGGCACTATCATTCAGTTGTGATCGCAACACCAAAATCTCCAAGGAAAACCAAGCACACATATTGTCATCCAGTCATGCTCACAACACCGAAATTGTGAAGGATTGAGGTATATGAGACCCAAATTACTATATTAAGACACCTAAAGAAGTATTTAAAATGATCTAATGGATAGATCATCCCCAAAACTCTAATTTAAGTGAAATTAGATCCCTAGGTGGTCAGGGAACATAGACTGGACTAATAAGACTAGATTTGATTATAGGATCGACAAATTAACTATTAAAATGGGATCAAGATTGAAACTAAGGAAACCATCAATGAGGATGGCATAAAACCAAACAATCTGAACCATAGATCTAGGATCAAATGCTAATATTGGAAGATTATAGTAAGGAGTTAAGAAATCATATTTACATTTGAAAGTAGATGAACATCAAACCATGTGGATTAAGAATGGATCGTAGTCTTGTGAGATAGTGATGATGCACTTATCATGGTAAGTTACGATGTGTAATGCATGTGACTTGATAGGTACTTTAGACACTATAAATTAGAGGGGTCGTACATCTTAGAGGATTGTTTCCATCATTGAGGTAGGTGACGACATTTAATATTTATATGATTTTACAATCCATGGGTGCTTATTGCAATGTTGCATGTGTATTAATGATTTGATGCATATCTATATGGTTTTATGCTTTCAATGAACCCCTTACTCATCATGAGTACTTGATGTATTATACTATTGCCTTAATTACTTGTTTTGTTTGGACACATGATCTTTTAAATTTTGAGATGTTATGCCAATTTGTTTTTCCAAGCAATTTTCATATTTCATAAATTTATGATAGGTGTTTTTGTCTGGTGGATGCTATGGTAGGAGGTGATTAGACAACCGTCTCATAGAAGGGGAAATGCATACAGAGTAGTATCATGGGTAGCCCACTCTACGGTTTGGTCAGTCCCCCATGCATGACGGACACTTAATCTCCCGTTCTAGTGTTGGAGGGAGCAGTAGTCTGTAGACCTGGGAGTTGGTTACCACTGCAGCATGGCGATCCATACTCTCGTTCTTTGTTTCACATGCATCATTATGAGCATACTAGGATTGGCGTATCCTGAAGTACCCACGGTGTGACAACGTGTGGAGGATGGTATGAGTACTCATGACTTAATGTGAAAGTGCGAGGTGTACTCGCAGGACCCATGTGTGTTGGGTGCCTTTTTATTTATAACATGTTCTGCATTTGACATGATGGAATTATATATTTTTAGCACTTTCAGTTTGTGAACCATGATCATACTATGACATGCATGCAATGTTGATTTGACATCATGGAACTATCATGATTTATTCGATATCTGATATTTTAGATTTTATTTGATATGGATCATTTGACTTATGTGGTACTTGAGTATATGACCTGCTTATTTAGTTTTCATGCCTCTACATTATCCATGGGATTTTATTAAGAGATTTTTCTATTACCTATTACACCACTTGCATATATAGTTAAATATTAAATTTTTATGTACCTACACAAGCAATAACTTGCTGAGGCATTGCTTTGTTTTGTAGTGCCTCAGATATTCAGCAAGATAGCAAAACGACAAATAGGTGGAAGGCCAGTGAAGGTAGTGGGGACCATCAGCATTAGGAGATATTGACATTTTGGTGTACACAGCCGACCAGATTTCACTTTGTGTTAAGTGTTCAATTTTGGCCAAAATACCTTAATCGAGCATCTAATTAGATCTTCTCATCAATCAACTTTGAAAATTTACTTAAAATTTTGCATTTTAGCTCCAATTGACCATCAAATCATTTATTTGTAAAGTTTAATGGTTAGATGATCATCAAAGCTAGTTAGATGTATAAATTATGGTTTAGATGATTCTAATTTAGTCATATGTTGTGTAGATCAACCAAATTGAAATTAGACAGACTAGATCAAGAAGGAGGAAATTGCTTGAAAAGAGACGAAATTGAAGATAATCAGGAAATCAAGTACAAAAGTTGGATAAGAGAGAAGAAAAGGAGTTTGAATCAAAATCAAACTCCTCTAAAAAATCTATAAAAAGAGGTATCAAGGTTGAAGAAAAATAAGGAAAAAAGGGTGATAGAGTCTGCACCACCTCCCACTTCTTCCTCTAACTCCACCTCTCTCACCTGCACCTTCTCCTTCTCCTCCCTCTCTCTCATTCGCCTCCTCCTTTCTCTGCAGCCTCTCTCTGGCGCCTCTTCCTTCATCACAGACTCTTCTCTCTTTCTCTTTTTTCCACATTCTCCTCTAGACCTATCTCTTTCCCCTCTATTTCTTCTATTTTCTGCTCTCTGTTCCTTTGTATCACCTGAACTACAATCCCCCCTTCTTCCCTTCTCTCTCCCTATTGTTCCCTCTTTCTCAAGTGAGACTTGAACTAGCACCCTCATCTCCATCATCGGCTCCTTCCTCTGCTCTCACACCAACACCCTTCTCACTCTCTCATTCTTTCTGTCAATATCAATGCTGGCTGCACCTCTCCTTTTGTTTTCTTTTCCCGCACCCCATCACTGCTCTCTCCTCTCTCATGGTCATAGCTGATGTCGTCCTACCTCCTTTCCCTCTTCCTAAATCCACCACACCACACCAAACTGCCCCCACTCTCTCTCTCTCTCTTGGTTTCCAGCAGGACATCAGATTTCACCTGGCGATCTCCCTTCTCCAGCTACCTATGTCCCTGTCCCTCACTTTAACTCTTCCCTCCCACCCGCACTTCTCTATTTCCTTCTTTTATCCCCTCCTCTCTTCTAGTTGGTTAGGGTTGCATAGCAATGCATAGCACCATCGCATCATGATCTCCATCTCGTCTCTTTCTCTTTGTTTGCTCAATGTCAGGCTAGCTCTTTCGTTCTCTCCCTTCCCTCTAGCCTGCTATCCATTGACATAGCCCACTTGAGCAAGCCGCACCACACCAACTAGCCTATTGCACCTGTTTTCTTTTTCTCCTTTGATAGCACCTCTATACTTCTCTCTCCTTAGCCATTATATCTCTCATTTTGCTCTATTTTCATTGTGCTAGACACCCAACCTGTATTAGATCCTATTAGTCAAATCCCAGTCATCCTTGACGTCCATTCTTGGCAATGTTCAACACCATTATTAATTATAAGAATGGTGTAATGAAACTCTCATTCAGCAACATGAAGGTTAAGCTTAATGTTTTTAATGCCGATCAACAACATTTAGACCTCAATGATCCCTGTGATGTCAACTTGATAGAGAGTCTAATTAATGAGATTCATTCAACATTGTCTATCTTGGACCCACTAGAGGCTTGTCTGATTCACTTTAATGGAGAATTTGATATAGACAAGTTTATTGAGGAGGTAAACAATCTTTTAGATGTTGCACCAATCATAAACACCTCTAAGTGGGGTCCTTATGTTGAACCACTGCCACCGTCTAAATCTATCCCCATACCCTCAATAGATCAACCACCATCTTTGAAGCAAAAACCCTTGCCTGGTAACTTGAAATATTCATACCTAGGCCCAGATAAAACCTTACCTGTAATAATAGCATCAATCTTAGATAAAGAACAAGAGGGTAAGCTTTTAGATGTTCTTAAGGAACATAAAACTACTCTAGGGTGAACAATAGTAGAGATAAAAGGGATAAGTCTAACCGTATGCATGCATAGGATACATCTAGAAGAAAATGCAAAACCTTCTAGGGAAACTCAAAGGTGACTAAACCCCCACATGAAGGACGTGGTTAGACATGAAGTCCTAAAGCTCTTAGATGTTGGTGTCATATACCCTATCTCTGATAGTACTTGGGTCAGCCCCATTCAAGTTGTACCTAAGAAATTTGGGGTCACGGTAGTAAAAAGTGATGATAACGAGCTAGTCTCCACTCGCATGACCATTGGGTAGAGAGTTTGTATTGACTATTGAAAGTTGAACGCGGTCATGAGGAAAGATCATTTTCCTCTACCTTTCATTGACCAAATGCTAAAGAGGTTAGCCAGACATAGCTATTACTATTTGCTGGATGGATATTCCAGTTACAACCAAATTCCTATAGCATCAGAGGATTAAGAGAAGACCACCTTCACCTGCCCTTTTGGAACCTTTGCCTACAGACGTATGCCTTTTGGGTTGTGTAATGCTCTAGCTACATTTCAAAGGTGTATGTTGAGCATTTTCTCAGACATGGTAAAAAGATTCCTTGAGGTGTTTATGGATGACTTCTCAGTATTTGGGTCATCATTTGATGAGTGCCTACACCACTTGAAGTTAGTCCTTGTAAAGTGTCAAGAGAAGAATCTGGTCTTAAATTGGGAAAAATGTCATTTTATGGTATGGAGTGGGATAGTATTAGGCCACATAATATCACCCAATGGGATAGAAGTCGATAAGGAAAAAGTAGATTTAATAGCCAACCTTCCTCCACCAAGGATGGTAAAAGGAATTCACTCTTTTTTAGGACATGATGGCTTTTATAGACGATTCATTAAAGATTTTAGCAAAATTGCCAAGCCCCTATGTAATTTACTTACAAAGGAGGCCACTTTTGACTTTGATGAGCACTGTAAGAAAGCATTTGAGTGACTTAAGGCTGAATTGACTTCTGCACCTATTATTCGACCACTAGATTGGAACACACCATTTGAAATAATGTGTGATGCGTCGGATTATTCCATTGGAGCTGTTTTGGGGCCTCGCATTGATAAACTTCCTCATGTGATATATTACGCTAGTAAAACACTAAATGATGCACAACTCAACTATTCCACTACTAAGAAAGAGTTGTTAGTTGTAGTGTTTGCTTTGGATAAGTTTAGATCTTACCTGTTAAGGTTTAAAGTTATAGTATACTCGGATCACGCAACCTTAAAGTACCTCCTTTGTAAAAAGGATGCAAAACCTAGGTTGATCCATTGGACACTACTACCATATGAGTTTGACTAAGAAATTAGGGACAAGAAAGGTTCAGAAAATGTAGTAGCAGATCACTTATCCAGATTAGTGGTGGAGCACACTAGCGATCAAGGGCCTATCACTGAGTCATTCCCAGATGAATAGTTATTGCATGTTTCCCAGTTACCTTGGTATGGAGATATTGTTAATTATCTTATTACAGGACAACTGCCTAATCATTGGACCAAACAAGATAAAAAGAAATTTTTAACTAAGGTTAGATATTTTACTTGGGATGACCCATACTTATTCAAGTACTATCCTGACCAAGTAATTAGGAGATGCATACCTGATAGTGAACATAATCAAATCATCTCCTTTTGTCATGATCATGCATGTGGGGGTCATTTCAGCTCTAGAAAGACAGTTGCAAACATTTTGCAGTGTGGATTTTATTGGCTTACCATATTTAAGGATGCACATGCTTATTGCAAGGCATGTGTAAGGTGTCAAATGTTAGGAAGTTTAGGAAGGAGACATATGATGCCCTTAAACCCAATCCTTGTCATAAAACCTTTTGATGTTTATGGCATATATTTTATGAGACCTTTTCCTAATTCTTTTGGAAATCTATACATCCTAATGGGAGTGGACTACGTGTCCAAGTGCGTGGAGGCTATACCTTGCAAAACCAATGACCACAAGGTTGTGGTAAAATTTTTAAAAGAAAATATTTTTGCATGGTTTGGTACTCCAAGGGCCATAATAAGTGATGGGGGGAAACACTTTTGTAATAAGGTGATTGAGAATTTAATGAAAAAGTGTGGTGTCAACCATAGGAAATCTACCCCATACCACCCTCAAACTAGTGGTCAAGTAGAGGTATCCAATAGGGAAATAAAGCAGATTCTAGAAAAGACAGTCAATCCAAATAGAAAAGACTGGTCTCTGAGGCTTATTGATGCTTTATGGGCTTATCGTATAGCATATAAAACCCCTATAAGAATGTCACCCTACTGCTTGGTCTATGTAAAGGCCTGCCACTTACCAATAGAGTTAGAGCACAATGCATATTGGGCTATTAAAAAGCTAAATTTTGACTTAGATTCCGCTGGAACCCACAAACAACTCCACCTCAATGAGACCGAATGAAGGATGCACATGATCAATGTATTCTAAGAAAATCCTTCACACTAGGTCAAAAGGTCTTACTATATAATTCTAGATTGCATATATTCCCAGGAAAACTTAGATCTAAATGGACCAGACCTTATATAGTACACACAATCTATCCTCATAGGGCCATCGAGATTGAAAAGGATGGTGAAATCCAAAAGGTCAATGGTTAAAGGTTAAAACCTTTCTTAGAACTATCTGATCTTGAAATTGATGAGACACTTTTAGAGACACCTGAGTATCATGATCCACCTTAGATTACCACTCCAAGAGCCTTGCAGCATATCATCATTGCACTCATCATTTTGTTTGGCTGAAGACATTAAACTTAGCGCTTATTGGGAGGCAATCCAAGGGTTTAGAGTCTACATCACTCAACTTCCATATAGAATCCTATGTTTTTCATACATTGGGGACAATGTTTCGTTCAAGTTGGGAGTGTAGATGCAGATAGAGATTTTAAATTTTCTTGAGTTAAAATTTTTTTTTTTGAAAATTTTGAAAAAGAAAAAGAGAAAAAGGTTTTTAAAGTGAGTTCCCTTATTTTAATGAGAACTGGATGTTCAGAATTTAGTAAATATACTATTTTCACCTCTTAATGGGAATGCTTATGATTAGTTTTGCATGTCATTCATGTGTTGAAGCATTTTATGAAAGTTAACTCTTAGAAACCATTTACATAGCATATAATCAAGACTAATATAGAGGTATGACTTAGAGACCCTGAGGAAAACCAATGGAGACCTATAACCTAGTGAGAGTTTAAGAATATCTTCTTCTAAAGAGTTATAAGTAATTCCATAATTTCGTCAGTGTACATACATTAGTGTGATCTTGTTATCCTTGTTTTGGTTAACCATCAAGAATAAAGAGGAGTAATAGCTTTAATTCCAGAAATTTATTGAATCTAATAGGCTTTAGGAAACCTAGGAAATGATATAAGCCTTTCTTGCTCAGCCCAGAGACATAAAGCCTTCCCAATATAGTATACCACTAGTTAGCCTTTTGATCCTATTATTAAGCCTTTTCTTTCTTAGCCCCATTCACATTAACGCATAATAACCCAGTAAAATAAATAATTACTACCCATCTTCAAAATGAGTAGCATAGAAAAAGTTCAAAAATAGGGAAAAAAAGAAGTGAGAAAAATTAGTTGTCTTTCTTACAAAGAAGAAAAAGAAAAGTGAAAAAAAGAAAAGAAAGACCAAAATTTGAAAGAGAAATTCACTTCAAGTACAAACCCAAAAGAAAAGTTATCCTAGCAGATATTCATTGAAGACATCTACCCAATTTTGAACATTTGAATTCTTTATACGTTCCTCTTCTAAACTTGTCCTAAGCTTACATTTTGTCCTAGTTAAAGACCTATTGATCTTAGGTGGACATAGCCTTAAAGAGGAGATAAAAAGAAAGAATTAAGGAAAAAAAAACCCCTAATATTCTTGGTGATAGCATCCACTCTTAAGGATCACTTTTCTTTGTCTCATGAGTGTTTAAAAGAATTATGTGAACCATCAACTTGTTGGATTCGTTCACATAATGAGAGAAATAATTTTCAACACCTTATCTAAGAGTTTTATTTATGAGTGTATACCTGTGCGGATTTGAGGTCAAGGCATATTTTCAGTGGAATGTAAGCATATCCAATTAGAAGTCAAGATTTATGTGGCTGTACACACACATATGCACTCTGAGGACTAGCTCAAATAAAATGTCTTTAATATGTGTATGGTGTGTATAATTGTCAAATCCTCTTTATTAAGTTGTAAAAAATTAGTAAACTTGCTTATGAATGAGGATTCTCAAAGATAAATAGGGGATTCGACCTTATTAAATTTTGTGGGTATATTCACTGTAAACCCTCACAAGGCCTAACTCATCCACTAGGGGACTTGACCTTGTTGCATGTGCTAAATGCAATCGTGAGTACCTACGAAAGTGGCACCTTGTACCAGTTGGTGTAAATAAGTTGTCTGCATGTTTTTCTCGAGATTAGCAAAATGCTGGTTGGAGTGTGTGTTAAGTGTTTAATTTTGGCTAAAAGAACCCTACTTTAGCATTCAATTAGATCATCTAACCATTCAAATTTGCAAAATTTGGATTGATTTTAAATTTAGCTCACATTGACCATCCAAACTTTAATTTTTCAAAATCAATAGTCAGATGATCATTAGAGCTTATTAGATGATTAATGTACGGTTTAGATGATTCTAATTTAGTCTTTTATTTTGCAGATCAAATAAAGAAGGGTCAGATGGCTCAGATCTATGTTCAATGGTGCAGGTTAGTTGAAGATCATAAATGTAAAGGAAAGAGGTTTCCTAATTGGAAGAGGACTCCTAATTGGAAAAGGAGTCCTAATTTGGGAGAGGAGAAAGTCCTAATAAGAATCTACCTCTTAAAGGAAGGAGGTGGAGGAAGATTAGGAAAGAAAAAAAAAAAATTATAAAGAGGGTAACCGTACAGGGAAGTGAGAGTTTTAGTTTTTTTTTTTTGGGTGTTCTAGTTGACCTTCTTTGTTTGCTTTACAATCTATTGAGTGTTTTTTTCCCTACTTTCCATTGCTTATCTCTATCTTACATTACAACCTAGCTTTCCTCCATTCACCACATAAACTAGTCCCTCCATTGTTTTCTTCCTCTTCAGCCCTGCATCCCATCTCACATCTGCACAAGCCCTTTCACGTTTCACTCCCTCTTTCACGTTCACACCCTAGAAACCAGATCTTCCTCCAACCATTACTACACCAATTTTTTTTTGTTCCAATTCCCATCTTTTTCATTCTTCTCTTTCCATTCTAGATCCCTATGCTCATATCTTCTCCATAATCCCATTAGTTCACCGCACCTCTGTCTCACAAACCCCATTTCTCTTTCATCTCCCTCATCTCCTTGTTTACCGCACAAGCCAGACTACTCAACCTGTCTGCACCTTTCCAGCACTGGTTGAAGACTGACCAGGTTGCCTCCACCTTCCCAATCCAAGGCACTCCTCTGCTTCTCATTGTTTCTCCCTCCATCCCATCTCACGCACAACTCCATCTTTATCCTCTTCACTATCTCTTACGAGCCCTCTCTTACCCCCATCCTCTAAACTAGATGATGCTTAGAAAAGGCATTGGCTTTTACCATTCCACTTCAGCTCATCGATGCCCAGACCAAAGCCACATCTTTTCACCGGCCTGGCACTCCCCTGCTCTTGTCTAGTACCATCACCAGTGTAATGACTCCAATTTTGTAATATTGAAATTCCAAGTTTAGCAATGAAAAGTTCAGTTTTTGAAGATAACAGCATTTTAGTCATTTCACTATTCACCTTGATTGAGCATAGGAATTTGGTCCTAAAATGGTGCCATTAGATGCGTCTCGGAAAAAGGAATCCAACAAGACCAAAATCACCCAAAACAGAGTTAAAATGAGTAAGTTATGGCCCTTTGAAGTTCAGGGGCAAAAATGTAATTTTATTAAAAAACGAATTTACCCTGCAAAAACACAGGGGCCCGTTTTGATACGGGCACCCCTTCATCTTCAACCTCTAGAGAGTTCTAGAACGGCGGTGATTGGAGGAGAAATCACTGCCATTCTAGAGGTTTCTCCACCACCATTCAAAGGCGGTGAGAGCCCCCTCCAAAACCCTCTCTTAGCTCTATAAATAGAGCTCTTGGGCGCCTCTAATGGCAGCCCAAAACATTGAAGAAAACTAGTTGAGGAGCAGTGACCTAGAGGAGAAAACAAGGAGAAAAACCCAGCAACGAGCCAGGTACGCCCAAGATCCCTCAAAACCCATCTCCACCATAGTTCCAAGATTAATTTCCCTAGGTTTTTGCATGAAAAACCATGCAAAATGGAGCCCAATAGAGCCACCAAGGACCCAGGGACGTTCCTTGGGCTGCACTGGTTCGACAGGGTTGAACCAGGGTGTCCTGAGGATGCCCCGATTCCCCAACGAGCAAGACGTTCCAGTCGGAACATCCCATGTCGACGCGGTTTGAAAAACCAAACGGGAGCGTCCAGGGACGTGCCAGCAAAAAAGAAAGTCGGGTTTTTCGTCCCTTAAGGAAGCCGGGGCGCACGTCGCAGACGCGCAGCGCCCTAGCATTCTGTCTTTTTATTTTTAAGACTCCTATATACGTACGACACTAAAACGCTTATAACTTGAGATCTAGAGCTCCGATTGAGGTGCCGCAAAAGGCGTTGTGTCTGTGTCGACGATGCGGACACATTAAAACTATAAAATCCCTAATCAAAGCCCAATTAAAGGTGGGCATGACCCTTAGAATAGGATGGTGGCGCGTGACCACTAGAACTTTGGAAAACTGAGGATACCAAGGCCCAATTAGGACCTTAGGACACTCATAGACATAGGGATGGACCCCTAATGCCTAAGTAATAAGACCAATTACTCTAAAACCCATAAAAGATAGGCCAAACTAACATTGATTCCCCAAACCATGATCAGGAGCGTCCGAGGACAAAAAGGTTAGCGCGACCTAGCCAAGTACGTGCTCTATCACTATTAGATTCTTTTAAAAGAACTATTATTATTTTAAGAACATATGTTTTAAGTATATGACTTGTTTAGCATGACTTAATTCAGCATGCATATGATAAATGCTTTGTACATAGACATGTTTTGTAAATGATTGCATATAGATTATGCACATATCTGTTTTGCAAACAAGTGCATATATTGCATGATTTAAGTACTTGCAAAGATTGCATGTCCTTGAGGGTTGCCAAACGATGCTGGAGTGCCGAGGGTCAGGCAGTTGTGAGGGACCCAAAGAGGACAGGTTTTGAAAAGAGGTTTTGGCTTATTTGACCTTATGTGATTTGGGCTAGTAAGCCCGTGGGTGCTATGCTGAGGGGTCTGGGTTGGCCACCCAGCCTCTACCACTACTAGGTGGAATGGGTACCACGCCCAAAAAAGGGCATGTCCCTACGTCGACTGCATGTGGTACAGGGGGCTACCACTGGTGTCACGGCATTGGGTCGATGTGTCATATGCCCCGTGGAGGCTATGACGCTGTGTCCTCAGGTACCTGGGGACCACACGACGGCGAGGTCGTGGGCATAGTTTGAACCCTATGGTTTGATGATTTATGTGCATTTCATATGGCATGATATGAGGTTGGTCGACCATACCATACTAGAGATCCATGAGTTGGACTCCATGAAGAATCTTATGCATATCGTGATGTTATGATACATATGTATATGATACTTTCGATTTTGGATTATATGATCCTTTAAGTCGTTAGTATTTCAGTTTAACAATGGATTTTAATATCGATATTGCACTTGAGTATTCAAACATACACATGTTTTGAATGAGCATATGATTTTAAAACATCTCATGCATTATAAAACTAGTAGTGATAGGCTCCTACTGAGTATAGTATATACTCACCCAATCCTCAACATTTTTCAGATACAAAGTAAATACTTAAGGCCAAGGAACGCTTGTGATAGGAAATACCCAGACTAAGTACGAGTAAGTAAAACCCCGACCTTATCTTTCAATGTTACTTGGTTGTAGTTACTCTCTAATAGCTGGGGCTGTGACTAACACTTTCCTGGGAATAATATTAATTTAAACTTTGCCATGGCTAAATAATTTGAGAATGTGTTTTGACACTCGGGGTTTTTATGAAAGATTGTTTTCCAAAACAAAAATATTTTCATGCATCTCATACTTATAAAACAAGAGATCTCGCCTTTTTATCAAAATTGCATCATATAATAACCCAGGTCGTGACAGTTGGTATCAGAGCACTGTTTAACATTACTCACAGCCCAGTTATGAGGAGAATAACTTATAATCAAGTTTCATCCATGAAAGAGTAAGGGGTAATAGGATAACACAAACTGAGATTTGGTGAATTGCCTTGTGATTACTGATGCCTAGGAAGAAAGGAAGTAATGCTCCCAAGACCTGAAGCCCCACCAGTGGACTCCACTGGGTCGGGCAATGGGATGGCTGAGTTGTTCCAACAATTCTTACAAAACATGGGACAATACATGAATAGTCAAAGCCAAACTCCTACCCCCCGAGATCCTTCCCCTGATAAAGCAATAGATAGGACTGAGGTTCAGTTAGAAAGGTTTCAAAAACTAGCTCCCTCATTCACAGGAGAAGATGAAGCATCTACAGCTGAAAAATGGTTAATTGATATTGAAAAGATATTAAGGCCATGAACATAACTAAAGAAAGAAAAGTACCCATGACCACATTTGTGTTTAGGGGAGAGGCTACCTTTTGGTGGGAAACAGTGGAAAGAACTTATTTTGATCAGCAAGAAACAATAGGATGGGAAGAGTTTAAAAAGGTCTTTAACGACAAATATTATCCTAAACATATAAGGAAACAGAAGGAAAAGGAATTTATGGACTTAGAACAAGGAAATATGACCGCCCAACAGTATGAAAGTAGATTCATCAGCCTTCGAAGATTTGCACCACGTGCTTGTGCTGATGAGGAAGATGCGGTCGAAAGATTTGTAAATGGACTCAACCCAGGACTTAGGAACAGAGTTCTAGGTTTCCAACCTTCCACCGTAGCCAAGGCACTAGAGATGGCCTCCCTATATGAAAAAGATTACCAAAGGAATCAGACGATGAAGGAAACTAAGAACATCAACACCATGAGAAACAAAGGAAAGAGACCATTTTAGTCATCTGGACCCAGGCCACCTTTCAAGAAGCTGTTTGAAAACAAGGGAAGACTAGACTAGAAAACATGCTCTAAGTGTAACAGGAGTTATTTAGGCAAAACATGTCCTATTTTCAACATCACTTGCTATCTTTGTGGAGAACTAGGACATTTTACTAGGGATTGTCCAAAAAGGAAAGTACAAGAGCGTAAAGAAGAACAAGTTCCAAAAAGCCAAGGACGTGTCTTTGCCCTCACTTCCAGTCAAACTCAAGCTTCAAATGCAGTCGTTGAAGGTATTCTTTCTATCTATGATACACCTACTAAAGTTCTATTTGATACAGGCTCCACTCATTCTTTCATATCCTGGGAATTTGCATCATCCTTGGACATTATACCACAGGACCTAGACTTCACTCTAGAAGTCATGACTCCTGTAGGCCAGGCACTTCCCACCTACTCTTATCTTCAGGATGTCCCCATTTTGATCAAGGACCATTTGCTACATGCCAATCTTATCCACTTAGATATGAATGACTTCGACATCATCCTAGGTATGGACTGGCTAGCCTTTCATCAAGCCTTTGTTGCTTGCCGCCAGAAACGTGTCACTTTTACCCTACCTAATGGAGACACTTTCACCCTCCAAGGAAGAAAGGATTATTCTGGAGCGTGTGTTATTTCTGCCATGAAAGCAGTTAAACACATTGCTCAAGGATGCCCCTTCTTCTTAGCCAAGATTGAATCCGTCGAGAGTCCCCAACCAAAGCTAGAGGATGTTGACGTAGTTCGAGAATTTCCTCACATATTCCTTGAGGACTTACCAGGTCTACCTCCACCAAGGGAAATTGAGTTCATCATTGACCTTATACTCGGTACTTCCCCCATTTCCAAAGCTCCTTACCGAATGGCTCCTGCAGAACTAAGAGAACTAAAGACCCAGTTACAGGAACTACTTGACAAAGGGTTCATACGACCTAGCGTATCTCCATGGGGAGCTCCAGTCCTTTTTTTTAAGAAAAAGGATGGCTCATGAGATTGTGCATAGACTATCGAATGTTGAATAGGGTCACCATTAAAAATAAGTACCTCTTCCCCGAATTGATGATCTTTTCGATCAACTTTAGTCAGCTAGAGTCTTCTCTAAGATTGATCTACGATCAGGGTACCATCAACTTCGAGTTAGAGAAGAAGATATCCCCAAGACAGCCTTCAGGACTCGATACGGCCATTATGAAATCAGAGTGATGTCCTTTGGTTTGACTAATGCTCCAGCTGCGTTTAAGGACCTCATGAATAGGGTGTTTAAGGAGTACTTAGATAAATTCATCATAGTGTTTGTGGATGATATCTTAATATATTCTGAAACTCCTGAAGACCATATGGAACATCTAAGGATAACATTAAGCACCCTACGAGCACACAAGTTATATGCAAAATTCAGTAAGTGTGAGTTTTGGCTGGAAAAGGTTAATTTCTTAGGACACATTATTTCTCAAGATGGCATACCAGTTGACCCCACTAAGGTTGAATCAGTACAGAACTAGGAAAGACCTAAGACAATCACAAAAATAAGAAGCTTCTTAGGACTTGCCGGATATTACAGGAGATTCATTGAAGGTTTTTCACAAATGGCTTTACCTCTAACTAAGCTGACCAGGAAAGACATAAGATTTGAATGGATTGATAAATGTGAGGAAAGCTTCCAAGAACTAAAAAGAAGGTTGACTACCGCACCTGTCCTTACCTTACCTTCAGGAAGTGGCGGATTTGAGATATACAGCGATGCCTCGCAACAAGGACTAGGCCGCTTACTTATGCAACATGGGAAGGTGATTGCTTATGCTTCTCGGCAACTCAAGAAGCATGAAGTCAATTACCCGACCCATGACTTGGAATTAGCGGCCATAGTCTTTGCCTTGCAAATATGGAGACATTATTTATATGGGGAAAAGTTTGAAGTGTTTACAGATCATAAGAGTCTTAAATATATCTTTTCCCAACAAGACTTAAACATGCGACAAAGAAGATGGATGGAATACTTAAAAGACTATGACTTCTCCATTCATTATCACCCTGGAAAAGCTAATGTGGTAGCTAATGCATTAAGCAGAAAAACCCAAGGGATGTGTGCAAGTTTATTAACTAAGAGATGGAAGCTATTACAAGAAGTAATCACATGGAAACCAGACATAAGTAAGCACAAGATCATTATGGCAGGTCTAAGAATTAAGTCGGCTGTTAATGAAAAGGTTAAACAAGAACATGAAGGGGATCCAGATATACAAGCTTTCATAGGGAAACCAGGGTTTACAAAAAGAGAAGATGGTAGTGTTTACATGCAAGGAAGATTAGTGGTACCGGCTAATGAAGAGTTAAGACAAGAAATCTTAAAAGTGGCTCATCGGTCTAAGTATACTATACACCCAGGAGGGACTAAGATGTATCAAGACTTAAAGAAACAATATTGGTGGGATGGTATGAAAAGAGACATAGGGAAATTTGTGGCAAAGTTTTTAACATGTCAACAAGTAAAGGCTGAACATCAAAGACCTGCGGGATTGTTACAACCCCTTGAGTTACCCAAATGGAAATGGGACCATATTACAATGGACTTCATCATAAGGCTACCCAAGACCTCTAAGGGTCATGACATGATCTGGGTAATTGTTGATAGATTAACTAAGACAGCCCATTTCCTTCCTATACGTCATACCCAATCCACTGACAGCCTAGCTCAGCTGTACATCAAAGAGATAGTAAGTCTACATGGTATACCCCTTAGTATCACTTCAAATAGGGATAGCTGCTTCACATCACCACTCTGGAAGTCTGTCCAAAAATCCTTAGGATCCTCCTTGAACTATAGCACAGCCTTCCATCCATAGACCGATGGACAGTCAGAGCGCACAATCCAGATAGTCGAAGATATGTTGTGGACTTGTGCCCTTGATTAGAAGCAGAGCTGGGATGAAAACCTACCTGTTGAATGTTTTACCGCAAGTGCACGGGCTATTGTAGGGTAGCTTATGCAAGTACGGGTCGATCCCACGAGGACTTGATTTAAAATAGAGTTTTCAATAAAATCTAATTATTTAAAATTAAAAATAAATCACTCAAAATTACTGGAATTATTAAAATGAGAATCAATGTTCAGATCTAATAAACTTCACAAAAATACAGAATTTCCAGTTCTTAAAGAAAACAAACAAAATCAAATAATGAGAAAAAACTACTTCCCTAGATCAATTTTCATCAAAATCTTCACTTTTGGTCTTCTAAAAGCTGATCCTCCTTTACAAATATTTTCAACCCATTCTTGATTAGTGATCCACCAGTCGGATTTGACAGATTCTTCAAAATGGTCAAGATCTGGGCTAAATTATGATTTCAGGATTTGGACAGCTCAGATTGATTTTTGGATTTCAGATCTAAGATCAGAAGCATTGGTTATGTTTAGGGATGTCCTAAGAATGAACCTGTAAAATTAATTTGAATTCCGTTAAGAAACAAAGGAGAAATCGAGGATTTTGTTTTGATTAAGGCTAAACTGTTGAGAGGTTAGGCCTTGATTGAACTGTCTGGAATTTGTCTGTTCCTGGATAAGAAAAATGCAGATAAAACAAAACTGGTATAGAATGGGACACAGATGGAATTAAACTGGGGACACAAATGGAATTAACGGGAATGAACAGATTTGTAATTTCTGTTAAAGAGAGAGGGCAAAATAGGAATTAAATGGGAAATCTTGTTTTTAAGAAAAACCAGACAAAGGAGGAGACGGTGATGGAGGGGAAACCGGAGGAGAAGGGAAAGGGAGAGGAGAAGAGAGGAAAGGAAAGGAAAGGAGGAGAGGGGGAAAAAAACCCGGAGCTGGGTTTTCTCCGGTGTTGGGTTGTGCCTTCCGGTGACTGGATCGATGCTATCCGGTCTGGCTTGGCTTGGGCAGATGGGGAGAAGAGGAGGTGCTAGTGTGTTGAAGCAAGACCCAACTGGAGATGTCGTCGGGTGGATAGGAGGCAGAAACGATCTGGGTTAAGCCTGGCTGGCAAATACGATGGGAGCAAGCCTATTGGAGAGACGGGATGGAGTGAAGCCGGTGATTTGGTAGAGAGAGAGAAGGGGGGTTTACGGGTTTGGGCGTGGAGGATAGGTTGAACGGTGAAGCAAGGGATCAGGTGGATAGTGACGATGAAGAGAAGTAGGGGATTGGTGCGATGTGGGGTGAGCAGATCGTACCAGTAATTGGTGGTGGAGATAATCAAACCTGGGCCGGTGAAGATGACACCTGGTGAATCAGAAACTGGTGTTGTAAAGAGAGATAGAGTAGAGGGTGAGTGCCGATGGGGAGAATGAGAAAATGCGAGACAAGGTGTGGATAGGGCATCAACCAGGGAAATGACGGTAGTGTTACGCCGTTGATCTGGCTATGACCAAGTAACGATAGCGAGAGAGACTGACTGGGAGAAACGAGAAAACTATAGAGAGATGGAAATTGAGAGAAGAAGGAGAGGGGCGTTGGGAGATAAGGGAGTAGAGAGAAACAAGAGAGAGGGAGGGAGAAGAGAGGAAGATGGGTGAAGAGAAGAGGCTGTGCTTTGTGCGTCAAGATGGGCCGAAGAGCCTAGAGGAGAAGAAGAAAAAAATATATGAAGAGAGAGTTGGGTACGGTTGGGAAAGAAGGCAAAAAGAAAAGAGGGAAAGTGGGTACGTGAGAATGAGGAAGGGAAAAAGAAAAAGGAAAGAAGGAAAAAGAAAGAAAAAGGAAAGAAGGAAAAAGGAAAAGGAAAGAAGGAAAAGAGAAAAAGGAAGGGAAAAAGGAAAAGGAAAAGGAAAGAAAGAAAAGAGAAAAGGAAAAAGAAAAGGGAAAAGGAGGAAAAAGAAAAGAAAGAAAAGAAGGAGTGGGAAAGGAAAGAGAGAATGAAGGAAAGAAAAAGAGAATAAGGAGGGAAAGAGAGGGGGAAGGGAAAGAGGAAGAAAAGGAAAGAGAAGTGGGGGAAAGAGTTGCCCTTTACATGTTCTTTCCATTTTGTCCATGATTTCTATTTCATCTATCTCCATGGGTGATCTGGTCCATCCATTGCCCTTTAAGATTATCTGCACCATTATCTTTTACTCGTATCCATCCGTGCGTCCTTTGGTTGATCTGCAAAAGAAAAGACTAAATTAGAATCATCTGAACCGCACATTAGTCATCTAATGAACTCTAATGATCATCTGACCGTTGATTTTGACAAATTAAGGTTTGGATGGTCAATTGGATTTATATTCAAAATCAAGCTAAGTTTTGTAAAATTGAACGGTTAGATGATCTAATTGAACGCTAAATTAGGGAAATTTTGACCAAAATTAAACACTTAACACTACCGCTAGTTGAGTTTTCGTACAACAATAGCTTTCAGTCAAGCATTGGCATGGCTACATATGAGGCGGTCTATGGGAGGCCCTGTCGATCACCCACCAGTTGGAGTGAAGTTGGAGAATCCAGGGTGCTCCAGTCCGAGCTGGTAGAGCAATGTGCCGAGAGGGTCAAACTCATAAGAAGACGCCTCCTCACAGCTCAAAGCCTCCAAAAGAGCTATGCGGATCGAAGGAGGAGACCATTGGAATTCGACATAGGAGAGCACATTTTCCTGAAGATATCTCCCACTAAAGGAGTTATGAGGTTCGGTATCGAAGGCAAGCTTAGTCCGCATTACATAGGTCCTTTCGAAATCCTGAAGAAAGTGGGAAAAGTGACCTACAGGATCGCACTACCCCCTCAGCTATCCGAAGTACATAACATATTCCACGTATCTATGCTAAGGAGGTACGTGCCTGACCCCGCTCATGTCATCAACCAGGTACCCATAGAGTTGACGGAGGATCTCAAGCTAGAGACAAGACCAGTTGAGATTCGGCATCGTAAGAATAAGAAGCTGCGGAACAAGGACATACCCTTAGTCAAAGTTTTGTGGAGAAATGTGCACATGGAAGAAGAGACTTGGGAACCGGAGTCAGAAATGCGAGAAAAGTAGCCCGAGATCTTTTGACTGTATATAGTAGAATTTCGGGGGCAAAATTCCCCTAAGGGGGTAAGAATGTAATGAGTCCAATTTTGTAATATTGAAATTCCAAGTTTAGCAATGAAAAGTTTAGTTTTTGAAGATAAGGGCATTTTAGTTATTTCACAATTTACCTTGACTAAACATAGGAATTTGGTCCTAAAAATGGTTCCATTAGATGCGTCTCGGAAAAAGGAATCCAACGAGACCAAAATCACCCAAAACAAAGTTAAAATGAGCAAGTTATGGCCCTTTGAAGTTCAGGGGCAAAAATGTAATTTTATTAAAAAACGAATTTACCCTGCAAAAACACAGGGGCCCGTTTTGATACGGGCCCCCCTTCATCTTCAACCTCTAGAGGGTTCTAGAACGGCCGTGATTGGAGGAGAAATCACCGCCATTCAAAGGCGGTGAGAGCCCCCTCTAGAACCCTCTCTTAGCTCTATAAATAGAGCTCTTGGGCGCCTCTAATGGCAGCCCAAAACGTTGAAGAAAACCAGTTGAGAGCAGTGACCTAAAGGAGAAAACAAGGAGAAAAACACAGCAACGAGCCAGGTATGCCCAAGATGCCTCAAAACCCATCTCCACCATAGTTTCAAGATTAATTTCCCTAGGTTTTTGCATGAAAAACCATGCAAAACGGAGCCCAGGAGAGCCACCAAGGACCCAGGGACGTTCCCTGGGCCGCACTGGTTCGACAGGGTCGAACCAGGATGTCCTGAGGACGCCCCGGTTCCCCAACGAGCAGGATGTTCCAGTCGGAATGTCCCACGTCGACGCGGTTTGAAAAACCAAACGGGCGCGTCCAAGGACGCGCCCGCAAAAGAGAAAGTCGGGCAGAAAACCCGGCACGTCTGCAAACGCGTCCGCTGGGGCGCACGCCATAGACGTGCAGTACACTAGTGGTACACGGGTTTTTCGTCCCTTAAGGAAGCCAGGGCGCACGTCGTAGATGCGTAGCGCCCTAGCATTCCGTCTTTTTATTTTTAAGACTCCTATATACGTACGACACTAAAACGCTTATAACTTGAGATCTAGAGCTCCGATTGAGGCGCCGCAAAAGGCGTTGTGTCCGTGTCGACGATGCGAAAACATTTAAACTATAAAATCCCTGATCAAGGCCCAATCAAAGGTGGGCATGACCCTTAGCGTGACAACCAGCCCCCAGCATCATCTCTTCCACTTCTCCGAAAGAACCAGACGATGCCCAGAAAAGGCATCGTTTTTTTTTTCGTTTCACTTCGGATCATCACTGACTAGGCGATTCCACACCAACCAGGCGACATCCATCTTCCACCAGTCTAGCATCACCCGACGCCATAACCATTCAGCCCAGGCATTTGCACTATCTCCGGTTGTCTTCTCTAGTGGATTTTCCTATTTACCGGAGTTTTTGGGAAGTTTTGGGCAAATTTCCAAATTTTCCCTTAGAAGAATAATTGAATTTACATTTACTGTCTTGTTCTTATTCTAGTTTTATGTTATTCCCATTCTAACTTATTCACGTTGTGTTATTTCATTACTGTTTAAATCAATTAACGGTTCTGGTTTAACTACGGAAACCCACTAAATTCTTGTCTATTTTACTTCAGAAGTTCACTTAAATTTTATGGCATGTTTGTAGGATATATTCTAGTTTAATTACTGCTCCTAATCTTCAAATTGTATTCTAAAAATAGATTTAAGCCATTAATCATTAAATTTCTTAATTTGATTAGATCTCTAACAATTTGATGAATTTGAAAAATTCATCCATTAGATCATTAATCCAGGAAATTTTGAATATATTGATGGAGTTTGATCAAGGTTTTCAATGCTAGAAGTGAGGAAATTGAATAGTATTTAAGCTAGGAAATTAGATTTTTCTTAATTTCTTCTAGTTTTAGTTTTAATTAAGGTTTTATTGTTTCTTTTTCTGTTCTTCCTAGAATTAGACTTCTGAAATTTCATTGGTAGACTAAAGATGAAGTCTGAATTTTTCTATTAATTTTTGTCAATTGATTTGAATTTTAAATAATTAAATTTTATTAAAAACTCTCAAATTTTAAAGTGAGTCCCTATGGGATTGACCTGTATTTGCATAGCTATACTATACTACAATAGCCCGTGCACTTGCAAAAAACATCAATAACTTAATTCAGATATGTGCTAGTTTGTAGAGATGATGTGCCATGGCAACTTTATGAATAAACAACCCAACGAGGTGGAAGAGTATTTGGAATGGCTAGCTGAAAGTGCACAGACCTGGGCTAAGTTAGAAAGAGTAGAAAATCCAGATATACCCTAGCCCACTACCACATCTAGTAGGGGAGGCATGTATGCCATGACTGAAAACGATGAACTTAATGCTAGAGCAGCAATCCTAGATAGAAAAGTAGAATCTTGAATAAGGATGAACAAGTGGGTAGCATTTGTGAAAGTACTACCCATCTTACTTAGGAATGTCCCATGATGCCAGCATTTCAAGAGGTACTTCATGATCAGGATAATGCACTTAATACTTATAAAAGTCCTTTCTCCCCATATTTAGTGACATATAATCCCAACTAGAGAAACCATCTAAATGTCAATTGGAGAAATGTACCAACTACTAATGTCTCACAACTAAGCCCTCACAAGCCTCACCAATGAAACCAAGGACTACTTGCTCTACCCCTATACCCAACTCATCAACCTCTTTCTTCTGGACTTTACTTGCTGCCACCCAAAAGACCTGTAAAGGATAATATCAATCAACTCATACAAAACTAGAAGAAGACAACTTCTTAATTAGAAGTTTAACTAAAACAAACCAACCAATCTATGAATGAGATAAAAAATATGATGAGTCAATGGATGCAAAATATGAAAGAAGAAAAGTTTCTAGCTCAACCATAAGCAAATCTCAAAGGTGTGCATGCAATTAGCAATAATACACTTAATGCATCATTATGCTCTACCATGGAAGAGACTAAGGCTGTCACCATTCTTAGGAGTGGTAAAATAATTGAGAAAGATGATCCCAAAAAGACTGAAAAGGTAGAAAGACCAACGAAAAATAAAGAAAAGTTTAGAGAAAGGGACCCCACTCCACTTGTTGAACCACGTCCAATCCCTGCCCTATTCATCAAACGTTGCGTTAAGGCACAAAGAGTTCCACTAATGATGAGATTATGGAGACATTTAGGAAAGTCAAGATTAACATACCGACCTTAGACCTCATAAAACATATCCCATCATATGCCAAATTCTTAAAAGATTTATGCAGAATCAAAAGGAAATTGAATGTGGAAAAGAAGGCATTTGTGACTAAACAAGTAAGTTCAATTCTTCAGCACGAAACACCCCATAAATACAAGGATCCAGGTTGCCCCACTCTCACTTGCATCATTGCCAAGCACAATATTAACTAAGCCTTATTATATCTTGGATCCAGTGTTAATTTGTTAGCATACACTATGTACATCCAGCTAGGACTAGGAGATCTCAAGCCAACATCCACTACACTCCAACCAACTGATAGATCAATGGTAATACCTAAGGGCATAATAGAGGATGTGTTAGTCCAAATAGAACAATTCTTTTTTCCAATAGATTTCTTAGTCTAGGACACACAACCAGTGCTGAATGAGTAGTATGAAATTCATGTCATCCTTGGACGTCCATTTTTGGTTACGTCCAATGCCTTAATAAACTGCAAAAATGGTGTCATGAAGCTTTCATTTGGCAACATGACATTAGAATTGAACATCTTTAATATTTGTAAGCAACTAGGAGAAATCTCAAATGACTTGCACTGTGTCAATATGATAAATTCAGTCGTGCAAGATCATTTTCAATCATCATCCTTGTTAGACCAACTTGAGGCTTGTTTGGCCCACTTTAATGAATTTAATAAGTATGAATTAATAGAGGAAGTTAGTGCCCTCCTTGATTCTATGCCCCCTATGGACACTGAAAGATGGAAACCTCATTTTGAGGAACTTCCATCAAGGGAGTCCACTCCAATTCCATCCTCAGTTGAACCTCCTAAGTTAGATTTGAAACCTCCACACAAAAGTGCAACAGGATGGACCCTAGTAGACATGTATTAGTCCTTTAATATGCACCCATAGAATCTACTTAGAGGATGATGCTAAACCATGTCATCAGTTGTAGCAAAGGTTGAATCCTAATATGAAAGATGTGGCTAGCACAGAAGTCCTTAAATTGCTTGATGTGGGAATCATCTATCCCATAAGTGATAGCAAATGGGTGAGTCCTACTTAAGTAGTTCCAAATAAGTCTAGAGTGACAGTGATCACTAATGCCAATAGTGAATAAATTTCTACTAGAGTTACCACTGTTGGCGTATGTGCATTGATTATAGAAAATTGAATGCTATCACTAGGAAAGACCATTTTCCTTTGCTTTTATTGATCAAATATTAGAAAGGGTTGCATAACACTAGTATTACTATTTTCTAGATGGTTATTCAGGGCATAACTAAATAGAAATTGCACCTGAGGATCAGGAAAAGACCACTTTTATATGTCCTTTTGGCACACTTTTGCTTATGAAAGAATTCCATTTGGATTATGTAATGCTCCTGCCATATTTCAATGCTGCATATTGAGCATTTTTAGTGATATCATAGGGAGAATTTTTGAGGTTTTCATGGACGACTTTTTTGTTTTTGGTGATTCTTTGTACACATGCATTGAAAATCTACAAAAAGTCTTAAATTGTTGTGTAGAAAAGAACCTAGTGCTTAATTGGGAGAAGTGTTAATGATGGTTCCAAAGGGAATTTTCCTTAGTCACATAGTGTCATCCAAAGGTATAGAGGTAGATAGAGCCAAAGTTGACCTAATTGCATATCTAACCATCCCCAAATCTGTTAGGGACATTGGCTAATTCTTAGGTCATGTAGGATTCTCTAGGATGTTTATTAAAGATTTTAGTGCTCTATCCAAACCTAACGACCCGAATTTTTAAAACACATTTTGGTTAATAATTTTTTTTTAAATACAAACAGCTGAAACATTTTTTCTTTGAAATTGTTTTGTCAAAAACTCGAGTGTCACCTCAAATTACTTATCATACACAGATTTTTTGTATAAAATAAAATTTTCATTGAATAACAATAGAAATACTTTTATTAAAATTAGGATCAATCCAGCAGTTCATATACAGAGCCCCAATAGTCATTACATACATTGTCCAAATATTACAATCCAAATTACAAAATAATCAATACAATCTTCCTCAAAGTAAATACCCTCAGTGTGTGTCTGGTTATAATAGGACATGCCTATAACTTATTTCCTTAAGATTTGGGGGTCCAACTTATGTAGTTTAAATCTTATCATTGTACCCATTAAGTAATTTCATAATTACTTAATCAATCACTTTGTATTCATTTCAACATCATTTGTTACCTTAAGTAATTTCATAATTACTTAATCAATCACTTTGTATTCATTTTAACATCATTTGTTGATTCATAAACAATTCTAAGGCAAGTATAATCAATCTATAGTTATCAGGATAAGATCATGTACAAAGTACCTATATCTTCTATATTGAATATATTCTTAAGGTCCACCTACCTTTACTTTCAACAATCCATATTACCATTGATCTTGATCATCGTATCCTTCATAGGATGACTTGGATCGTATTGATCAAGGATCTAATCTATTGATCTACATTTAAATCTAACATCTATACAAGATCAAACATTTAATCTAAATTATAATTCTGTTTGTTGTTCTTGATCATTCAAGATCTCATCATGGATCTTGTTTGATCATCCTCATCTTACTTACAATTTTTATTAGGATTAGATAATATGTTATCTTTTATGTTCTTATTATTATTCAACTAGTTAATGTCTTACTGGTTGAAGATAGTTTATTTCCTTCCTAATACTAGATAGCTCCTCCTTATTTCAAAATTTGCTAAGGCTTGCCAGTTAAAAGCTACTAACAAAGTGATTGATTCAATCGTCATGTAAGGAGGCATTTAGACCTCAAAAACATCACCAGAAGGTGGGGGAAGAGCGAGGCTCTATTAGAGAACCCCCTTAACCACCATGTCCAGCATTCACTGGAGTGACCTTAGCTCAACCTTTTATAAGGTTCCTATGAGCTCGTTTACCCTAAGTATTCTTGCTACTTGATTTTAATTAATGTCCATGAACATTTAAAATGTCATTCATGGGGTTTATTATTCTCCTAAATTGGGCCAAGGAAATGATATTCCTTATATTGTCCTACTAACTATAGCCCTTAATATCATTAAGTCCATGTCCTCTATTTATTGTAAATGTCCATCAATATCTATTTTTCAATTAATTACATTTTCTATGTAATTTACATAACATGACCATTAAAGGGTAAATAAATAAATTTAACAATTACACTTACTAAGCAATTAAAAGAACATCTAAAATATAATAATTCACATGCTCATTTGAATATATCACATTTGTCCATTTTGATCCAATGTTCATATTTTGATTTCTATTCATTTTTTATCCCATTAAGGGTTTTGATCTTGATCTTTTATTTTTATTCAGATCTATCATATCATCTTAATGTGATATCATCACTAGATCACTGATGCATCTCATCATATGATTTGATCTTTCTTGCTCCAACCGATCAATAAGATCTTTAGTCATTTTTTATCAAAATCAAAGGCATAGATCTCAATCTATCCCAAATTAAACATATCAGGCCATTCATTTCTCATGATCTTATCATTAGATCATCATCCATAGTAATTCATTATTATGTATTTTCAAGGATTTTGTTACTTTTAATGGTCAACATCTAAAGGTTTGCTAAATTAGTTACCTCTAATCCATTTATTCAAGTTATCACATCATTAAGTCACTAATGGATTAGAATTCTAAGGTCTGATCATGTCAGATTTGACTAATCTTGGGAATTAGTACCACTTTTTAGTGATTTATAGAAATTTACAGTGAATAAAACTTAAATTTTATGTTTCCATTAATTCTACTCTTTATCAAGAATTCAGAACTTCTTTCCGACCTTGATTTGGAGTTAAAATGAGCTCTGAATAAGAGTTTGAAATTTACAGTCAAAACAAGGGTCCAGATTCAATTTGGGTTATTCAAATCGACGGGTCGATTAGTGACCCGCCCCTGTTATCGGTGATTGTGGTATACAGGGAGGGGTGACCTGGGATAGGCGAGATGGTTCAATTTGGACCATCGGATTACCCTTTCCCCGATCCCCCTTGATCTGACTATGTTAAGTTATAGAATTGTGCCAAAATCAAAACATGCTAAACTTAACAACTTTCGTAAAACACACTTTTTAAAAATAATAATCTCCTAAATGAAAATTTTCTAAATTTATGACCTTCCTAGTTTGAAAACTTCCTAAGAATGAAATTTGGCAACTCTCCTAAATCATGCAATTCTAAGGAAGCTAAACAACAAATTCATTACTTTCTAAATAAGAAATTTAGCAACTGTAACAAAATTAATTACTTTCCTAAACTAAAAATTATAAAATAACTAAGATTCAAACTAATTAATGATGGAATCTAAACTATACTAGAACTAAACAATAAAACTAATGAAAGCAATCACTAATCAAGCAAAGAAAGGAGAACTACCTAAGTATCATGTGTGTGACCGTGGAATGGTACGCATGATTCATTGGGTAGGAATGGATTTAATTAACTACTTTGAAATACTAGAATTCTCAATCTTACTCAAGCATTAAATAAGCAATCTACAATATAATTAGGTCCTTGAAAAATAAAGTAAATATGAAGTGTATGGTGCTGGAAAATAAACATAACAATCCATGAAATTTTTTTTAGCAGCATGCTCTTTTGATCATTCACTTAAGAGGACATGTAAAACACATAATTAATCACTTCTAATGCAATTAAATATTCAATAATGAAGATCATTAACTGCTGGAAACAAGTATAAATTGAACACTCCAATTAACTTCATTGAATCACATTAAAATCCATCAACAATATACCCACAATATATGTAATCCAAATCTAAAAATTATGTCCTATTACAATGAATGCTACTTGATATTAATCAACTTAAAATGATAATCTAAGCCATTTTCAATGTTCCAACATCAATCACGAATAAGCATGCATTGAAATCAAGAGAAAATCCACTAAAAAGTAAAGGCAAACTTGAGGAACACTGAGAAAAGCAAGAAGGGATTTCAATGAAACTAAAGGAGTTCTAAAGGCAACGAAAATCAAAGAAAAGGATAGATTCATGGTGGCTTTCCCTTGGATGTCACTTCAAGGGAAAATACAACCTTGGATCTTGATCAATAAGCAAATAAGATCTAAGGAAATGGAAAAGCATTAAACTCAATAACAATGGAAGTTCAAAAAAAAGCAAAAAGAAGAAGATCACAAAGGAATCAACATAAGCTTGGAATCATGCATGGAACCCTTGGACAAGATGGCAGCCACCCAAGGAAGGCGAAAAGGTAAGGGAATAAGTATAGGAAAATGACGCATCCTCCCTTGAGGTAGGCATTCTTTTCTTCCCCTCAAAAGTTCGCTTCTTTTTTCCTTTCTCCTTATACTCTTTTTTGTTTTGTTTCCTAAGTTTTCTAGGGTGACCTAAGGTAAAGGTAGGGTGGGGATGAAAAAATAAAGAAATTGGATGGCTAAAGAGAGGGATAAGAAAAGATAAGAAAGAGAGGTAACATGGGCAAAAGTGATTGGCCAAGTAGTTTCCTAGGGAAGGCGGGATTGGTTGGATGGTTGGAATAGAGTTTAGGAAGGTGGGAAATTCTTGAAAAGAGAGGACAATGGAATGGAAAGTGAAATTTGAAATGATATTTAGTGGTGAGGTGGAAAGTAAAAAAAGAGTGAAAAACATGGAAAGCACTTAAATTGAAGAGGTATCGTTATATCGGTCCAAATTCTACTTGTCCTAATGGATTTTCCCTCTATTATCCTCATGAATCCCAAGGATAATGCTATGGACTCTCCTCCAATCATGGCCTTCAATGTAGCCTAGATTAAGTGGCTTGATGGCTTGCTTTGAGAGATCATTTTGCTTGGCTTCATGGCTAGCTCAGATGGCTTTCTTGGCTTAGCTTGATGGGTCAAATCCTTAGATTTGGTGGCTGGCTAGGCTCCTTAGCTTGTCTTCTTGTTCATGGCTTGAATATGGCTAAACAGCATGAGTGAAACCCATGCAAAGGTGGTGGACTTTGCATGGCTTGTGCATAGGGCCTACTTTGGCCACCTTCAACTCTTTCCATTCCATCCATTGCTTATCCTAAAGATATCTTCAACCTTGATCTCATGTTGGATTAATGAGTCTTAGGTCTGGACTTGATCATTCAATCTTGATCTTCCATTTTCCTAGCTTCCTACGATAAGTTAAAAACTCTAACTAAATCATAAAAAATTATGATTAATTACATACTTAACTCAAATTAGCCTCTAGACATACAAAATATCAAAATTTTGAGTTATTAAATAAAAAATGCATGTGTTATGAATTTTGGCTAAAAATTTACTTAGATAAGTTATAACATATGAGTAACTAATTGAGTCAATTTTATACAAAATTAGACACTTATCACACCCTCGCAACTAACATTTTGCTAGTTTCGAACAACACATGCTAAAAATAATTTTACAAAAACTAATACAAATTGCCACTTTCATAGGTATTCATGATTGCATTTAGCACATATAACAAGCCCTTGAACGCCTAGGTTACCCCAGTGGACGAGTTAGGCTTCATGAGGGTTTGTAGTGAATATACCCAAAAAATTCTCTAACATTGAGGCCCTTATTTTATGTTAGAGAATCCTCATTCATTAGCACTATACTATTTTTTCACAACTTAATGGAGATGATTGACAATTCTACAAATTATACACATACTAAAGAAATTTCATTCTAGTTATTTCTCGGAGTGTATCTGTGTGTACAACCATAGAAGTCACGATTGCTAATTAGATATGCTTAAATTCAATTGAAAATATGTTTTGACCTCAAATCCTCACTGATATACTCTCAAAAGGGAATCTCTCAGATAAGGGTTGAATATATTCCTCACATTATGTGATTGGATCCAGCATAGCTAATGGTCCACATAAATTTTTAAGTGTAAAGAGACAAAGAAAAGTTGTCCATGAGAGTGGATGTTATCACCAAGAATAGTAGGGGTAGTTGACCTTAATTCCTTGTTTTTATATGCTCCTTAAGGCTATGTTCCACCTAAGATCCATAGGTCATTAAATGGGATGAAATGTAGGCTTGGGACAGGTTTGGAAAAGAAGCGTATAAGGGTTTCAAAGGTTCAAATTAGGTAGAGGTCTTCTTTTGATTGTTTGACAATTCTTTCTTTAATTGAAGTGAATATATATTTTTTTCTCTTGTGTTTTTCTTTGAATTTTCCTCCTCTATTTCTAATATGTCTTTCTTTTCACTTTTCTTTTTCTTTTGACTTCTTTGAAAGAGAAATTTCCAGTGCTTTTTGTTTTGTTAATTTTTGTCCTCTTTGAACTTCTTCTAAACTTTACTCATTTTGAAAATGGGTAATGGATATTTATTTCTTGGTTTTTCTGGGTTAAAGTAAGTGAGGTTAAGAAAAAATGCTTAATAATAGGCTAAAGGGGCTAACTAGTGGTATACTATATTGGGTAGGTCTTATGTCTTTGGGTTGAACAAGGATGGCATAAATCATTCCCTAGGTTTCCTAAAGCTTATCAAATTCAATAAATTGTTTGGAAAGAAAGCCATTACTCCTATTTATCTTGGAAGTTAACCAAAACAAGGATAATAGGATCACACTAAATTCTATATGCTAAAGAAAATATGGAATTACTTATAACCCTCGAAAAGAAGATAGCCTCTAAAACTCACTAGGTTATAGGTCTCCATTGATTTTCCTCGAGGTCTCCAAGTCATATCTTTCTATTAGTCTTGACTATGTGTTGTGTGTAAATATTTTCCAAAAATTAACCATCATAAAATGCTTCAACATATGAGTAATTTGCAAAACTATCCAAATGCACTTCATTAAGAGGTTGAAATAGTAGAATTACTAAGCTCTACCTCAAAAACTTTTTTTTTTTTTTTTCCAAAATCTCTATGTACATCTACACCCCCAACTTGAATGAAATATTGTCCTCAATGTTTGAAAACATATGAACCTAAATGAAATGGAAAGGTGTAGAAGACTGATATTTGAAAAACAACTAGGTTGCCACCAAAGGAGCGGTAAGTTTTACATCTTCAGCCAGACACGATGATCTACAAGTTTCCTTAAAGTATTCTAAGGTGGGTCATGATAATGTGGTGCCTCTAATAGTGTCTCTTCAATTGTAGGGTTAGGCCATTCTAAGAAAGGTTTTAACCTCTGACCATTTACTTTTAGGATCTCACCATCCTTCTCAATCTCAGCCACCCCATGAGGATATACTGTGCATATTATGTAAGGTCCAGTCCATCAAGATCTAAGTTTTCTAAGAAAGAGATGCAATCATGAATTATACAACAAGACATTTTGTCGAGGTGTGAAGAATTTCCTTAAGATTTGGCTATTGTGGTTAACCTTCATTTGGTCTTTGTATAGACGTGCTGAATAATATGCATCCTTTCTCAATTCATTGAACTCATTGAGTTGGAGTTTTTGGTGGGTCCTAGTAGAATCTAATTTGAATCTAAGCTTTTTGATAGCCCAATATGTCTTGTGTTCTAGCTTTGCTAGTAAGTGGTAGACCTTTCCATAAACTAGATGGTAGGGTGGCATGCCTATTGTGGTTTTATAGGCAGTGCGATAGGCCCACAATGCATCATTGAGTCTCACAAATTAGTTCTTCCTACTTGGATTGACTGTCTTTTCTAGGATACACTATATTTCCCTATTGGAGACCTCTACTTACCCATTGGTCTGAGGGTGGTATGGGATAGCTATCCTACAGTTGACACCATATTTTTCATTAAATTTTGAAACACTTTATTACAAAAGTGTTTTCCCCCATCACTGATTATGGCATGTGGAGTACCAAACCTTGCAAAAATATTTTCCTATAAAAATTATACCACTACCTTGTGGTCATTGGTTTTACAAGGTATGGCTTCCATCCACTAGGACACATGGTCCACTCCCACTAGGTTGTATAGATTCCTAAAAAAATTAGGAAAAGGTCCCATGAAATCTATGCCCAAATATCAAATGGCTCTACAACAAGGATTGGGTTAAGGGCATCATGTGTCTCCTCCCTAGACTTCCTAACCTTTGGAACCACACACATGTTGTACATTAAGCATGTGAATCCTTAAAGATGGTGAGCGAACAAAAAGCACATTGCAAAATTTTTGCATCTATCGTTTTAAAGATAAAATGGCCCCACATGCATGATCATGATAGAGGGAGATGATCTTACTATGCTCACTGTCTAATACGCATCTCCTTATCACCTGATTGGGACAATACTTGAATCAGTATAGATCATCCCAGGTAAAGTATTTAACCTCGATTAAAAATCTCTTCCAATGCTATTTGGTCCAATGATTGGGAATTTGTCCCATAACAAGATAATTTACTATATCTCTATACTAAGGCAACTGGAAAGTGTGCATTAACTGTTCATCTAGAAAGAATTCAGTTATAAGCACATTATCACTAGTGTTCTCCACCACTAATCTAGATAAGTGGTCTACTACGACATTTTTTGGACTTTGCTTGTCCCAAATTTCTAAGTCAAATTCCTATAGTAGGAGTATCCAATGGATCAACCTAGGTTTTGCATCCTTTTTAGAAAGGAGGTACTTTAGATCTGCATGATCTGAGTACACTATGACTTTAGACCCTATCAAGTAAGACATAAACTTATCCAGTGCAAATACTATAGCCAACAATTCCATTTTGGTGGTTGAATAGTTGAGTTGGGCATCATTAAGTGTTTTACTAGAATAGTATATCATGCAGGGAAGTTTATCAATGTGCTGCCCCAAAATGGCACCAATTGCATAAATCGATGCGTCACACATTATCTCAAATGCTGCACTCCAATCAAGTGGTCAGATAATGGGTGCAGAGGTCAACTCAGCCTTTACCTACTCAAATACTTTCTTACAATCCTCATAAAAGTCAAAGGTAGCCTCCTTTATTAGTAAATTACAAAGGGGCTTGGCAATTTTATTGAAGTCTTTGATGAATCTTCTATAGACTCCAGCATGCCCTAAAAATGAGTGTATTTCTTTCACCATCCTTGGTGGAGGAAGGTTGGCTATTAAATATCCCTTGGCCTTATCTACCTCTATCCCATTGTGTTATATAATGTGGCCTAAAAATATACCACTTTGTATCAAAAAATAACACTTTTCCTAGTTCAATGCCAAAAAAAATTTTGATACCTTGCAAGAAAAAATTTCAAATGGTGTAGGCGCTCATTGTACATTAAGCTTTCACTTTGTTGTGCAAAGCTCTTTTAAGAATTTGGCATAGGTAGGGATGTCTTTAATTGCATTGAGCAAGGGTATATTGATTTGTACATGTTTAAACACTTGCATTAACTCATTGAAGTTTGATCCCTTCCTAGCTTTCTTCAATAATTGGGGAAAATGGGCTTTAGGCACATAGGGTGCCTCCACTATAGGTTCTACAAGGTTGTTCTATCTTTTCTCTTTTTCCTGTATTTTTGTTGACTCTTTTTCCTCTACAGTTTCCTTAGCCTGCCCTTCTTTATTATCGATTTGACGATCATTCCTAAGGGTGATTATGTACTTGGCATGCTCATGAGGGTTATGGTTTTGAGAACTTGACCCTATCTCAAATTGACCCTTCGGGTTAGGGATGGGTTGACTAGGAAACTAACCCATTCCTCTATTATGTAATTCATTAGACAATTGGCTTAATTGCACTCTAGCTTAGATATGGCTTGAGAGTTGACATTGGCTGAATGTCTACCATCATTTTGCAATTGGTGTAAGGCCTTTTTAGTGTAATCATTATCTTTTGCAAATTATTCCAAAATGGTGTGGATGTTTTCCTCTGAATACGGTTTCTTTTGTTGTAGAGGTTGTTAAAAGCTAGGTGGCTAATGGGGAACTGTAGTTCTAAGAGAAAAGTTTTGGACAAGGGATTTACAGATGACCCCCCTTTGTGGTTATTCTTTGACCAAGACAAATTGGGATGCCTAGCCCGTCTAGGGTTGTAGGTCTTAGAATATGGGTTGTCGCTAGGTTGGCAATATGCATTCAATGCATTCGCTTCATCTACAAGATATCCAAGGAATACTTTATTAGATGGACACGCTGAGGTTAAATGGGCCGGACTAGAACAAGTAGCGCATACCTCCTGTGGAGGTTTTTGGGATAATGTAACAGCCAGGAAAGATTGAAACATAGTTTCAAGCTTGTCCATTCTTCCATCTAATTTTTCAACGACAGAGTTGAGCTTATCAGATAGATCAATATGTGCTCCTTTCTTATAGATACCTCCTTTCTTAGTATGCTGGTTAGTTCTTTGTCTCCTATTTGAATAATCCCTTTGCTGAGAATTATTAGCTATAGTTTGAAAGAATTCCCAAGCTTCACTTTCATCTTTTAACATCAGGGTCCCTCAACTCGCTGCATCTATCATTTGTCTATTTTGAGGTGTCAATTCCTCATAGAAGTATTGAACTTACTGCCATTTCTCAAATCCATGGTGAGGGCATTTTTGCAGCAATTCATTCCACCATTCCTAACATTTGTAATATTGTTCATCATCCCTTTGTTGGAAATTTATAATTTCGCAACGCAGGGCATTTGTTTTATAAACAGGGAAGAACTTGTTCCAAAACTTTCTAGACAATTGGTCCCATGTATGTATGGAACCTACCTCCAAGGAATTAAGCCATGACTTGGCTTTGTCCTTAAGTGAGAATGGGAATAACCTTAGCCTAATCGAATCATCCGAAACATTTCGAAACCTAAATGTGGCACAAATATCAAGGAACTCCTTGATAAGTAGGTATGGGTCTTCTCGGTCTCGACCATAAAAATTAGGGAGTAATTGAATTACTCCCAGCTTTAACTTGAAGTGGTCGGCATTAGTGGGAGGTAAAGCTATGCAGGATGGGGTATTTAGTTGGAGCGAAGCATAAAAATCTCTAATGGTCTTACACTCAATCTTTGCTGGTGGTTCAGCCATAGGGATAGGAACTATGTTTCTTTCCCCTTAGTGTTGGATGCGTTGAATCTCTGGGTTTAACGGTAGTAGCTTAGGGTTCTGAGATCGATGCCCTGCATGAACTATTCCTAATCTAAAATGTCCTACTCTAAATGCTAATTCTAGCTCTATATGATGCAAACAAAAAGGCACAGTCAAACACCTTAGGCTAATAAGCAATATATTGATTTTCTTGAATTTGTGTGGGAACAATGCTTTTAATTAGCTTAATCTAGTGCTCATCCTCTCCTTTAGACTTGATTATTGCTTACCAGTTAGGTTCTTCACAAGGTGATTAAAACAACCCTCATATAAGGAGGCGTTTAGACCTCACAAATGTCAACAGGATGTGGGGGAAGAGCAAGGCTCTATTAGACAACCCTCAATAACCACAGTGCTCAAAAGCCACTAGAGTGACGATAAATCTCGTCTTGGTCTCCTCTGATTGATTTTAATTTGATTGAAGGTTAGGGTAGCAGGCTTGAGGTGATTATCCTAGGGGGGCCAAGGAGTGGTGATGAAATCCACCCTTGATCTATAAGAGTAGGGTGCCCTTACTAATTAATTCCACACTCCATGGCAGTTTGATCAACATATATATCACCTTAAAGCATTAACCATGTCCTAAGATACAATGAAAAGTAATAAACTAATTCAAAAACCTAAAAATGCAACAATTATAAGAAGATGCTTTCTATATGAGTTACACTACCAAACAATGCAAATTTACTCTAAATGCAAACCATAATCTAGGAATTAAATGAGAGAGGAAACTTATAATGGGGTTTCTAATGAAGATCAAATGTGGACCACCTTATCCCACACTTGCCCTGTATTATTACAATCCTTTAAAAATTGAAATTAAAAGAGAAAATTACAAAGGGGTCTCCTACAAGATTCACTAAAAAAAAAGAAAAATTTCTAATCTAAGAAAGCAAGAAAAATTTATTTAATTGATAATGCTCCACTTGATAATTTTCTGGAAAAAAAAACAATTAGTACCAAATTCAAGAAATAAAGTGGTTATGCACTAAAAAAATTAAATATACACCAAAAAATTCCTAATATTTTTTATTTTTTTGAATTTTTTGGATTTTTTTAAATTAAATTTTATAAAAATTCGTTGTGAGTTCCCGGCAACGACGTCAAAAACTTGTTGATGTTTTTCGCAAGTGCACGGGCTATTGTACTATATCCATGCAAATACGAGTCGATCCCACAAGGACTCGCTTTAGAATTTTAGAGTTTTTAATAAAATTTAATTATTTAAAATTCAATCAATTGACAACAATTAATAAAAAAAAATTTGAACTTCAAATTTAGTTTTGCAATGAAATTTCAGAAGTCTTTTTCCAAAAAAAATAGAAAAAGAATCACTAAAACCTTAATTAGAACTAAAACTAGAAAAATTAAGAAAATCTAATTCCCTAAATTAAGTAATGTCCAATTTCTTCACTTTAGGTATAAGAAACCTTGATCAGACTCCTTAACTATATTCAACATATCCTGGATTAGTGATATGATGGAGGAATTTGTTTGATCATCAAATTGATAGAGATCTAATCTAATTAAATAAATTAAGATTTAACGGCTTAGATCTATTTTCAGAATCCAAAATGAAGATCAAGAATAGTAATTAAAACTAAAAACGATCCTAAAAATATTCTAGAAAAATTAAATGAAATTTTGAATTAAAATAAACAAGAATTTAAAGATTATCCATGGTTAAACCAGTATCGTTAATTGCTAAACAGTAAGCAAAAAACACGAATAACTTAGAACGGAATAACATAAACCTGGAATAATAATAGGATAGTAAATGTAAATTGCATTATTCTTCAAAGGGAAAATCTGGAATTTTTCCCAAAACTTCCCAAAAACTCTCGTAAAAGAGGAATAGCTGGAGAAGACAACTTTTCCCAGAGATCGTGCAGACGCTTGGGCTGCTAGAAAACCACGCCTTTTGTGAGGAGGGGTCGTCCCACTGGACTGGTTGTGCTGGGCGGCCTTGATTTGAACTGGGCATCGTCTATCTTGAATGATGCGAATGGTGGAGACGCGTAGCTAGAGGGTGCTCTGGTTCTAGGCGTGAGACCAGTGGGCAAGTGGGCAAGTGGAGATTGGTAATAGGAGAAAGTGGAGGATTTGGGTGCATGAGAAGGGAAAAAATGACACCGTAGAGGAGCCTGGGCCAAAGACGCCTTGGATGATGGAGAGATGGGCGTCTTTGGTCTGGCTTGTGCGGTGCTACGGTGTGGAAGTGGAGATAGCCCAGAAGTGGTGTAGTGGATGATAGGTGCAAGGAAAGGGGTGATAAGCGGGATTGTCTAGTCGTGACAGAGGAGAGAAAAAAAATGATATGAAATAGAGAGGGTAAGAGGCAGAGAAGAGGAAGGGGGCTGATGTGGTGGGTGAGAGACTGGTAGATGTTTGCGAGGTTGCTGGGAAGAAGAAGTAACATGAAATAGCTGTGGAAGATGCGTTGAATGTAATTAGATGAATGGAGATTAAAAGAAAAGTATGACAGAAGAACTTAGGAAAGCAAGAAAAACTGAACAAAGAAGACCAAAGAAAACCCAACAACTCCAAGAACAACTTCACTCCTCCCCCATACGGTTTCCTCTTTATAGTCTTTGCACTTCCTTATTTTTCTCCACCTCCTTCCTTGAAGAGGTAGAATCCTATTAGGAAACCTCTTCCTTTAGGACTCTTGCCTTATTGATCTTCACTTATTTGCAAGATTGAGATTAAATCCGAGCCATCCAATTTCTTTTAGTTGATCTGCAAAATAAAAGACTAAATTAGAATCATCTAAACCACACATTAGTCATCTAATAAGCTCTAATGATCATCTGACTGTTGATTTTCAAAAATTAAAGTTTGGATTGTCAATTTGAGCTAAATTAAAAATCAACTAAATTTTACACTTTTGAACAATTAGATGATCTAATTGAATGCTAAACTAAGGGTCTTTTAGCCAAAATTAAACACTTAACAAAAGCCCTAACTATCCCCCTATCCTAACCATCCAAATTGAAAATATTTCATCCCCACCACACCTTGTTCTTAGAGTTATCTATAAAAAAAAATAGGAATATAAGTATAAAACTCCACAAAAACCTAAGTTGGGGACACACTTCTTCACTTAGGAAAAAGATGTCTCCTCCCTTTGAAGGAGACCCCTCTTCTTAAGCCCCTCTCTTCACTACTTTGGTTTGTTTTGTGGATCTCCTTTGAGTGCTACTTCTTTTCCTAGGGTGTGAGGCTTCTCTCCAAGCCATTTTACATCTGGTTTTACAGTGTTTGCTTTTGCTTTCAAGGTTGGTTCTCCTCACTTATTCACTTGTTTGATATTAGAGTTTTTATGCTAGCTTTTATCTTACTTTCTTTTGTTGTTTCCTTGCCTTAAGAAACTAAGATTCATGGCTGATTTCCCTTGAAGTGACAGCGAAGGGAAGTCATCTTGAAGCTAGTTTTCCCTTTACCTTTCATAGCTTTTGAGTTCTCTTTTAAGTTTCCATTGAATTCCAGCCTTGCTTCCTTGAGTTCACTTGAGTTTTGCCTTATTATTCCTTAAGATTACCTTTTAATATCAAGCTTTGTGGATGAGGAATCATCTTTATTGTTCAATTTTGGATTTGAGTGTGGAGAAAAGGTGGTATGTTTCCATCAAAAGTGGAACACACCCGTCATGTATTCACTTGTGTACAACTCATTGATGATTAATGGAATTTTATTTAGTTCATGAATGAAACTTATTTAATCCTTACTTGTTACATGTTGATGCTCTCTCGAGTTAGTGTTGTCTTAAGTTGAATTCATCAGTCAAGTGAATCAAAAGTCATAAGATACCATGCATCCACTCCAAAAGTGGAATGCATGGTTTTGAAAGACTTAAGGCCGAACTTGAATGAAGTTGTTAAATGATTATTCCTTCATCATTCATTGAATTCATTGCATATTTAATCTAGTATGAAAAACAAATTTCAATTCATGTTGAAATCATATATGCTGTCCATAAGTGGTGTGCATGTTTTGAATGAATTAAAGGAATGAAATCCAAGTTAATTGTTCTCTTTAGAGTAATCTAGTTAGTAGTTGTTTGTTTGATTTTCATGAGTCTGTTGCATGAAGTTGCCTACATTTTAGTTGTTAAAGTTTCCTTTCCCATAAGTTTTGTTTTCTTACTTTAGTAGCTACATGATTAGGAAAGTAGTTGTTAATGGATGTTTCCTTGGATTAGTTGTTAATTTCACATTTAGGAAAGTTCTCTTAAGAAAGTGTTTAATTGTAATTAGGAAAGGTTCACTTTAGGATAGTTTTATTTTATGAAAGTTATCAAATTAGAAAGTCTTCTATTTAGGAAAGTTTGATTTTAGAAAGTGCTTATTTTAGGAAAGTTTTCAATTTTAGTATGTTTCTAATTTTTCCTTAGTTTCCAATTTCATGTGTTAATTTCCAATTCTAGTTTAGGTTAAAAATCTCTCTTGAATTTAGGCTCGGTTGGATAGTTTACAGTGGGGGCCACTAGCATCATATTAGTTCAACTCCTCATGGGATCGACATCACTAGCGTGCTATGTTGCAAATGATTAGTGTTCTTGTGATTTTTATTTAAAACAACAATAGTCATGTCCATATTATTTAGATCTTGAAAACTAGATTTTTAAAGTTTGCTAGTTTTGTTAAATTGTAAATATGGTAGTAGAAAATATACAGGACATTATAGTGGCTACTCCCTTCAAAGAATTTCATCCTTGAAATTCATCATCTCTTAATCATCAAACAACTCAGGTTGCCTCACTTTCATATCTAACTCTTGGTCACATATTGCTTCTTCAATTGCTTGGTTCTGCCAAAGGACCTTAACTAGAGTAATTTCTTTGTTTCTCAATCTTAGATCCTTCCTATCCAAGATTTGGGTTGGCTTGGTCTAAAGAGTTAGATCTAGCCATATCTCATTCAGCACCTGCTCTAGTATGTGTGAGAGATCTAGCTTATACTTTTGTAGCATTAAGACATTGAACGCAATGTAGAATTATGACAGATGTGTTGGTAAGGCCAATCTGTATGCCACTGTATTGATACAATTCAAAATCTCGAAAGGGCTAATTTGTCGAGGACTCAACTTCCCTTTCAAATTGAATCTCATAACTCCTTTGGTTGGTGAAATTTTGAGCAATGCATGATCAGCAACCTCAAATGTCTAGATCTTAACGCCTCTTATCAGTGTGCTTCTTCTACTTGTTTGAGCAGCAAGGAGTTGCTTTCAAATGAGTTTTACCTTCACAACACACTATTCCACCTACTCAGATTTGATGATCTTGTTCTTGCCAACCTCATCCCAACAAGTCATTGAACCACAAGGTCTCCCATATAAAACCTCATAGGGGGCCATGACTATACTCGAGTGGAAACTACTATTATGGGAAAACTCAGGTAAGCTCTCATCATAACTCCCTTTCCAGTAGATCGTACCATGTCCTCTAAAGTATAGATCATCAACTCTGACTAACTATTAGTCTGTGGATAAAAAGTAGTACTAAATCTCAATGCCAATCCTAAGCACTCCTATAAGTTCCTCCAAAACTGGGAGGTGAAATGACTATCTTGGTCTGAAGTGATAGTCATGGGTAGTCTGAAGTGATAGTCATGGGTATACTATCTAGGCTTATTATCTCCTTGATGTATAGTTGATCCTAAACATTTGTATGCTGATTTTGTCAGATAGGGAGAAAATGCACTAACTTTGTTAGTCGATTGACAATCACCCATATCAACTCATGCCAGCTCAATGTCCTAGGCAACTCCACTATGAAGTCCATAATGACATGGTCACACTTCCACTTAGCAAGCTCAAGAGATAGTAATAATCTTACTAGACTCTGATGTTTGGCCTTAACTTACTAAAAAGTAAGGTACCTTTTCACAAATTCTTCCACAACCCTCTTTCATGTAATTCCACTAGAATTGTCTCTTTAGGTCTTGGTATATTTTTATCCTTCTTAGATGGATAGTGTATTGCAACTAGTACGCCTCTTTGAGGATTCATGCCTTGGCTTTGCATCTGTCGACACCATTGACCTTCTTTGAATTCTCACACTACAACAACCTCTCTAGTGAAACTTGTGCATAAAGGACTCTCTCAGAACTCACTGCTAAGTTAGCCATGAAGATTCTATCCTATTGTATCTCTAGTCTACACCTAGTCACCTCTTGGAGTAGTTTCCATCTCCTCAATAGCTAGCAAACATACATTGATTCTACCAATTCAAGGCATTGCCCTCTACATTGGCCTTTCTTAAATGGTACTGAATGATAAAATCAAAATCCTTTAGGTACTCCATCCACCTTCTTTGCCTCATGTTAGGTTCTGCTGCAAGAAAATGTATTTGAGGCTTTTTTGATTAGTGAATACATCATACTTTTTGTCATAAAGATAATGTATCCATATTTTCAAGGTAAAGACTACTGCTACTAGTTCTAAGTCATGGGTCAGATAACTTACCTCATGCTTCTTCAATTGTTTGGAGGCATAGGCAAGTACCTTCCCATTTTCATCAATAGACATCCCAATCCTTTGCCTAAAGCATCATTTTACACTACAAATCCTCCACAGCTTGATGGTAAAGTGAGTACTAGAGTATTGTTTAGCCTCCTCTTCAATTTATGGAAGCTCTCTTCACATGCATTGTCCCGAAAGAACCTCACATCCTTCTTGGTCAGCTTGATTAGTGGTAGGGCAATTCATGAGAATCCTTCTACGAACCTACAATACTATGTTGCAAGTCATAGGAAACTTCATATTTTTGCAACCATCTTTTGTGCTTCCCACTTTTCTATTGTCTCCACTTTTGTTGGGTCCATAACAACACCATCGTTAGAGATTATATGACCCTAGAAAGTTAGTCTCTTCAAGCTAGAATTCACACTTGTTGAGCTTCACATATAATTGATGTTCCCTGAGCATGTCCAAGACTTTGCATAAAGTGCTCATGGTGTGCCTCATAAAGTTTTGAATACACATAAATGTCATCCACAAACACTATGAAAATTTTTTCTAGAAAAGTTCTAAACACCCTACTAATTAAATCCATGAAAGTGGTTGGAGCATTCATCAACCCAAAGGGCATGACTTAGAACTCATAATGTCTGCACTTGGTTCAAAAAGCTATCTTCTGGATATCCTCTTCTCTCACCCACAGTGGGTGGTATGTAGACCTTAGATCAATCTTGGAAAACACCCTGGCCAATTGTAACTGGTCAAATAAATCATCAATGTGGGTAAAGAATATCACTCTTTTATGGTAACCCCATTCAACATCCTACATTCAATATAGAGTAGCACCAACCCATCTTGTTTCTTGATAAAGAGCACTAGTGCTCCCCATGGTGATACATTGGGCCAAATAAAGCCCATGTTCAATAATTTTTGTAATTCTTCCTTCAGCTTCTTTAATTCTATTAGAGTCATTCTATATAGTACTGTGCAGATCGGGGCTATGCTTGGAACCACATCAATAGTAAAGTCTATTTCTCGCTAGGGTGGTAGTCCTAGTAATTCATTAGGAAAGACATCTTGGAGTTCCTAAACTACTTCCACCTCTTTAGTTTGAACTTTTCAACCTCAGCAACCTCAACTTTGGCCAAGAAGGCCTAGCATCCTTTTGCAATGTATTTAGCCACCTTGGATGTTGAAATAACACATGCTCCTTTATAATTCTATATCCCAAGAAAGGAGATCACAAATTCTCCTAGCATGTTGAATGTATGACGACCCGGGTTTTCCCATGCATTTTTTAAATGCAATATCTAATTCCTAAGGCAGGATGCATCCCCTTTTGAAAACCATTTTATGAAAACAATGCAATGCAACGGAAAATCTTTTCATTTAAACTCATTTTGAAAACCCCGAGTGTCATTTGCTTTCACAACAACCAAAGTAGTTTTCGAAAAACTTCAGAAATCATAAACATTTTCCCAGGTCTAACCAGTCACAGCTCACAACCCAACTGTAAATAAATACAAATACATGTCCAAAGGGTAGAGTGTTTACTTACAAGTATGATTGTCTCTTTTTTATTTACTTGCACGTAGCACTAACATTTCCTGAGGCGTCTTCTACTTGTGAAAGGAGCTATCCTAAAAAATAATATATATTTGGGTGAGTATATACTATACCCAGTAGGAGTCTATCACTACTAGTTTTACAATGCATGCTATGTTTAAAATCATATGCTCTTTAAAACATGTGCATGTTTGAACACTCATGTTCAATATCGATATTAAAAACCATTGTCGAATTGGAATACTGACGACTTAAAGAATCGCATAATCCAAGTCGAAAGTATCATATATATCATAAACATAATGATATGCATAAGATGCTCAACTGAATCCAACTCATGGATATATGGTATGGTCGACCATCCTGATATCATGCCATATGCAATGCAAGTAAAACCTCAAAAACATAGGGACCACTATGCCCACGACCTCATCGCCGTGTGGTCCCCGGGTACCTGGGGACACTCAGTCATAGCCTCCTCGGGGCATATGACACTTCGACCTAGTGCTGTGACACCAGTGGTAGCCCCCTGTACTACATGCAGTCGAAGTAGGGACATGCCTTTTTGGCGTGGTACCCTTTCCACTTAATAGTGGTAGAGGCTGGGAGGCCACCCTAGACCTCTCGGCATAGTGCCCACGAGCTTACTAGCCCAAATCATATACGATCAAACAAGCAAAAACCTCTTTTTCAAAACCTGTCCTCTTTGGGTCCCTCACAACTGCCTGGCCCTCACAACTGCCTACCCAGCGTCTTTTGGGCACTCCAACGTCTTTTGGTAACCCTCAAGGATATGTAATTTTTCAAGACTCAATAATCACAAATCATGCAATATATGCAATCGTTTGCAAAACATATCTATGCATAATGTATTTGTCATATGCATGCTAAATTCATTTATAAAATTAAGTCATGCTAAACAAGTCATATAACATATACTTAAAACATGTATTTTCAAAACAATCATGGGCTCTTTTTAAAAGTCTAGTAGCGATAGAGCACCTACCTCGAAGTTTCTTGGAGTCGCGTCCTTCATTACTCAACCTGACCCTGGTCTCATTTACAAAATCCTAGATATGAATGGATAACAAGGAGTCCTTATCAATTTCGATCTATTTAGAAATTAGATCGCTAGATCTACCTTTTAGGGTCCATGGGTCCTTGCCTAATTCAGTGTCAGGCTAGATCCTATGATATGGATCTACTATTCAATAGTTAGACTCTATAAATTGTCCTATGATCATAATTTTATAGTCTTATTAGGTCCACGCATGATGGTTTCCAAGACATGTGCGCACCCTGGTCGAACCAGGACCCATGCCTGCACGTCGTGTGCGCCCAAAGGCCATGCCAGGGACCGTGTTTGCACACGCACATGCATGCCCAAGCAACGCGCTATGACGTGCGTCCTAGATGGCATCGCGCAGACGCTTCTTTGGCGTAGGCGCGGTGCACCTCAGCTCCCGGGGAGGTCGTGTGTCCCGGTCAAACCTGGGACTGTGCCCGCACGTGGCGTGCATGCGAGAGGACCGCCCCAAGGAGTGCCCTACCCCTAGCGTCCCTGGGTCGTCTTCTTCGATGGGTTATCAGACCCATCAGGAATCTAGCATTTTCAGGCTAGAAAAATGATCAGATCCGGCCTAGGTAAGGAGAAATGGAAAGAGGAGGGAAAAGGGCCTTACCTGGAAACCTTAAAGAGTGACATAGCCGGTGGGTGCGCCCTTTTTTCTTTCTTTTTTTTTCGCTCTGAATCCCTAGGTCGCCGGAAACCACGAGGAAGAGGAAAAAAGAAACCCCAATGTCGAGCAAGACTGGAGGTAGAAGGGGAGAAGAGAAGAGAGGGGAATGGGGAGATAGGTAAAAGGAATGGTTGGCCTAAATGACCTGGCCATTGCCATTCTTCACATGGAAAATCAAAGGAGGGTTTTCCGATTTTTGCTGGAAACCCCAGCCCCAATTAGTCGAAAAACCCCGATTCGAAGAGGAGGGAAATAGGGCTTTTTATAGCCTTGCTATAGCGGTGCCACCATTGGCAGTGGTGGAAACCTCTGGAAACTGGGGTTTCTGGAGAAATCGAGAGGAAGAAGAAGACGGGGTGCCGTTATCAAAACGGCCCCCTGTGTTTTCTGTCTTTTTCTTTTTTAATTTAAATTACAGAAATGCCCCTAATTGTTAAACGGCCATAACTTCTTCATTCGAACTCCATTTTCGGCGTTCTTTGAGGCATTGGATTCCATTTTTCGAGTAGAATATAATGGTACCAAGTTTTCTTACATTTCTTCATTTACTATTTTAAATAAAGTAAAACATTTAACACAGTTCATTTCCTATAGAATGTCCAATTTATTTTTGTTAAATAGCGTAAATTGCTCGGGGCATTACAGAATGTGACCTTCTTCTTTCGATAATCTACTATTTCCCAATGTCTAGCATGTTAAAGGAGATCATGTCAAAGTCTACCAGGTTGAGAAGGACTAAATTGACATCCATCTGCCTATTCTCTATTGCAATGGGTACATTTGGAAAGAATCTATGCATGTACAATGATTTTTCCAAAGGAGTAATTATTTCTAAACAAACCTCTAAGTTCTATACAAGACTATTCATTCATAATGCAAAATTACTTGAAATAAAGGAATGAGTAGAACCTAAGTCAAACAATACTTGAGCAAGGTTGTCATGGATAAGAATCATTCCTTATAACACTGCATTGGAAGCTTGTGTCTACCCACTAGTAATGGCGAAGACTTACCCTTGGCTTCTAGGAGTTGTTCTCCTTACTTCTTACTCTTAGGACAATTTTTTGGCTATATGCCCTGCCTCTCCATAGCTAAAGCATCAGAAGCCTAGACCAACACAAGGTTTTCCCAGATGATCCCTTCTGCATTTTGGGCAAGGTCAAGCTCTGGTGCTCTATTCTAATAGTAGTCTTAGCATTTTTGTGAGGGTTGAGACCTTGAAGGCTGCATGGGCCTCTTTTCTTTATTAAAACATCTATTGGAACGGGTACAATTTTCTTTTTCTTTCCTAGAAGCCACCTCCATTATCTCTGCCATCATGGTAGGTTGCACACCCAAGACTTTGCTCCTTAGTCCTGCTACAAGCCCATCAACAAACTTTTCTACTGCTTTCTAATCATTGGTGCATACATTGGGTGCAAATCTCTATAGCCAAGTAACTTGTTCTCATACTAGATGACATTCATGTCACCCTACTGCAAACTCATGAATTCTTTCTCCTTTCTTCTCTTCATATGGGGTGGGAAGTATTTGTTGAAAAATACAATCTTGAACCGTTCCCATGGTATAGCTTCAATATCCTCAAAGTGGGTCCTCTTTGCCATCTATCCCCAAAATGTTGCCTTGCCTGTCATTACAAAGGTAACTATGACAACCTTTTTCTCTTCTAGGACCTCCATTCCCTTAAGCATCTTTTCTACTTCAAAAATCCATGTCTTAGCTGCATCTAGCTCATTCTCACTTGAGAATGTTGGGGCCATCTTCTTAGATCGATCAAGTAGAGTTTCAGCCCTCCCTACATTTCCTCTTAGTATTTCTGCTCTAGTGCTCCCTGAGGTTAATTCTGCAAAAATAGCCCTAACTACTGCACTATTTTTCTAGATAATGTCTCCAATTGCATTCTCCTATGCCTTGGAAATGCCTCCTCTATATGTTCTAGGTGGTATATGTTTCAACATAGTGTAATCCTATGTAAGTACTTTCCTTAACTACTCATACTAGTGCCTAAGTTCTCATGTTGTTGACTATTCATGATTTCCCTCTAGTAAACAGTTGTGAGTGATTATAACTTGGGCACTAATACCAAACTATTATGACCCAAATTTTCAAACCACAATTTGATGAATTTTTTTTTCAAAGTTTTTCAAAGGAGAGATTGATCCTCATCTTTTAAAACCCTATTTTGAAAATACAAAAACGTTAGAATTTTTTTTTAATTGTTTACCCAAATTTTTTAAAGATCTTCTTCTTTAAAAACATTTATTTTCTCAAAAGTTGGCCCATGCTTGAGCCCATTACCAACTCACACAAATTATAAAAAAAATATTCACTCAAGGCAAATCAGTCACAACCATGCTACTAGGGTACCATCGATTTAAATAAATATTCAACAATATATGCCTTAAATACATGAATAGCCATATTAAAAGTCCTTCTATCTAAGTAAGATAGTTCCTCACTTTGGCTAGGGTGTAAGATCAGGTCCTCTACTCCTTGAACTTAACCATTGCATGAAGATATGCATTAATATCATAGGTTGAGTATACACTACACCCATTAGACAAACCTAAACCATAAAAATAAAAAACTATGGCACCCAACATACATATGCTCTAAAAATTAGTTCATTAATGCAATAAACATCAGGACTCTCTTACTTGAGTCATTCCATGTGGTGCATATTTCGTGCATCCATGATCTATGAACAATTCATTATGTTTCTAACAAATAAATATAATCATCAAAAGCCTTAGAGAAATATTTCTAAAAAAATCTCATCATCGGCATTCTAACTGATAAAAAATCCTATGCACTTTGGCATGACAAGTGTTCATGCCAATTAATTATAATCACTCATCCATCAACCATCCATAGCTCTAATTTAGAACCCAAACATGGTTCCTTAGGGACCAAGTAGAAAATAAAAATCTCATGGGACTCACTATGTGCGTGTTTAGATCACTGCATCGTATGCTTTCTGATATCTTGGAAGGACTTCAACTATATCCTCACGAGCCTACAAACTATCTCAAAAGGGTGCGTAAGTCACTTACTATTGTCTCTACCACCACTCAAGAAATATGCGCCTTTGGGGGCATTGGATATCATCCCACCCTGTGGTGCGTGGAGGCTGAGAGCCTAAACTCACACTATCTCATAACATAGTTCCCATTAGGCCTTTAGCCTATCAAAAGTCATTCATTGGGTATTTCATACCCATCACCTAAAGATAAGATCAAATATGTAATTTTAAATAATAATATGAGTTACATTTCAAATAATAAATCCAAGCCATTAATAACAACCCAAGTTTTTCAACACTTTTCAACATAACTTTTTAAAAGGCGGGAACCCAATTTTGAAAACAAAAACTACGAAAGACAATTTCAATGAACTTCATTCTAAGAAAAACCCCTAGTGTCAACCGCCGAGTCAAAACTCAAATAAATTTTTTTCATTTTTCATGTAAACCTTTTTAATACAAGTTTACTACTCCAGGACCCATCCAGTCAATAGCCACATTCCCAACAACGGGATAATCAAGTCCAATAATACAGATATACATATACAGTCCAGGTAGAATTAAAATCATACCTCCAAATGAGATATCTCAATCATTATTTGTCTAGCTCCCCATCAGTCATGTCTATCCCTTAATATCCGAGGCATTGCAACAATAACGCAATGCCTCCACAAGCAATGCTTGGTAGGGGAATAAGATGCTTATGCAATTCAAAATATAATATTTGCTTTCACAATATAATAGTCATTTCAATGCACAAAACCTTTGCATTAATAACCAATGATCAGCATGATTAACTGAGAAATCATCCAAGACTTTAGAATATAATTTATAAAGCATTTCATATGAATATCATGAATGATTCAAACCATGAAACATCATATCCAAATCCAAATTAATATCTCAAGTAAACTTTATGAATAGATGTAAACATCATGAATAGATCCAAAAAATATCAAATCATGTCTAACCACAATCCAAATCACAAATAAAGATACTAAATAAGTAAATGAGTTAAATAAGGTTAAACTCGTAAACTAGTGAATATAGTCATCAGTGGTCACACCCCTACTATGTGGGGCCCACAGTCCTTTAGTCAACATTGGCATATACATAATAATCATGAGCTCATACCAGGCATATCACCATGCCATATAGTCATCAGTGGTCATAGCACCCCGATCCCACAAGAAAACAAAGCACACATGCTGTCACTCCCTCGCAATCACAACACCCGTGTACGAGAATACAAGGAACTGCTACGTTGCAATGATAACCAACACATGATCTATCAATTCTTGCTCCCTACTGACACCAAAATAGGAGACTTATCATCTGTCCTCATGGGTGGAATTGGACTAGTAGTGTGGGCTACCCATGATACCATCCCCCACCGATGCCATCTATGGACTGGTGTCTATCATCTCATAATCTCAAAGGGTGGGTGGCCGACCTTATAACCCTCATAGCATAGCATCCCCTAGGTCACAAGCTTATCAAAAACAAACTCCTCAGGACTCCATGCCTGTCTCATATCAATCCACAAAAAATAATGTATCATATACGTAACTGATAGCCCTTACCAAATCAAACCTACATGGCTTTTACATCAAATCAAATGGTAGTAAAACATGTCATGCACCATCAAAAACATGCATTTTTAAATGAATTGCATACATTTAAAATCCATGGAAGTATAATCATGATATAATAATCCTCCATATACAAAACTATGTCTTTTTCATTTCATAATTCATGCCATAAATACAACATGTATCTTGCAACATAATAATCACATTTTATAAATAATTCATGCAATTCAAATCTCATGCATCTATCAAATCACATCATGAGTATATAAATAAATCATGCAGTTTATGAAATTTTAGCATCTTAAATTCCACCTCCTCTAATATGGCTGTCCAATCCTCAAAACAGTCCATCTCTATTGCACATCAATCAACGTATCTATCAAGTCATACATACATCTCAAGTCAATCACTTATTTACAATTCCTCATCCATTACTCATCTAGTCTTTGATCATCATCAATCATGATGATCTTGCTCTTACAAACCTTCCATCCTATGTATATTTCTTTATTTCCATAATATCCATCCATTTTGATTATTTATTAAAGGTCAATGATTCAGATCATTTGATCTAACCTTATTCATGTCAATATAAGCTATGATCAACTAAATATATGTATCCTGATCATTAAAAAGCTTAATCATTCCATCTCATTGGAATTTAAGGCGATCCAACAATTGGATCATTCTTTAAAGCCTCAATTCATGATTATATCACTAATTCCAACTTTAATTATCACAAATCAATTCAATTTCATGTTCGTCTAACCATTTTAGTGTATATCCATGATTTATGTCTTGATCTGACGATCCCATCGCTCTCAGATATACCAAATATAAAATCTTGGATAAAATTAAGGGTCTAGATCAATTTCTAAGATTAATATACATGATCGGATCATTAAATACATCAATCCATCTCTTGGTCATCTAATTGTTCAACTTTCAGGGCCTGATCATCCACTGATTGGCCCAAACTAAGTGATTGGATGACATTCCATAGGTTTGATTTGTCTAGATGTAACTGGATAAAGATTCTAATACTAAAATCATGTATGCATCATTGAGATGATTCCAACGAACAATTCGGATAAAAAAATTGCCCTTCTACATCCTCCAAAATCTCAATTTTACCATCTCAGGTCACTGTTCGATGGTTTGGATCAAAATTCAGGCTGCAACAGTAATAAAATCTAGCGTCACCAAGAAGCACTGCCTAGGACACATTGTGACGACCCGGGTTTTTATATGATGCAATTTTGATAAAAAGGCGAGATCTCTTGTTTTGTAAGTATGAAATGCATGAAAATCTTTTTCATTTGGAAAACAATCTTTCATAAAAACCCCGAGTGTCAAAATACATTCTCAATTTATCTAGCCATGGCAAAGTTTAAATCAATATTATTCCCAAGAAAGTGTTAGTCACAGCCCCAGCTATTAGAGAGTAACTACAATAAAGTAACATTGAAAGATAAGGTAGGGCTTTTACTTACTTGTACTTCGTCTGGGTGGTTCCTAGCACAAGCGTTCCTTGCCCTTAAGTATGTACTTGGTGTTTGAAAAATGTTGAGGATTTGGTGAGTATATACTATACTCAGTAGGAGCTTATCACTACTAGTTTTATAATGCATGAGATGTTTTTAAAATCATATGCTCATTCAAAACACGTGCATGTCTGAATACTCAAGTTCAATATTGATATTAAAATCTATTGTTATACTAAAATACTAACGACTTAAAGGATCACATAATCCAAAATCGAAAGTATTATATACATATATATCATAACATCATGATATGCATAAGATGCTTCATGGAATCCAACTCATGGATCTCTAGTATGGTATGGTCGACCAACCTCATATCATGCCATATGCAATGCACATAAATCCATGAAACCATAGGGTCCCACTATGCCCACGACCTCATTGCCATGTGGTCCCCGGGTACATAGGGACACAGGGTCATATGCCTCCACGGGACATATGACACTTCGACCGAGTGCCATGACACTAGTGGTAGCCCCCTGTACCACATGCAGTCGAAGCAGGGACATGCCCTTTTTGGGCGTGGTACCCATCCACCTAATAGTGGTAGAGGCTAGGTGGCCAAGCCACACCCTTCAACATAGCACCCACGAGCTTACTAGCCCAAATCATGTACGATCAAATAAGCCAAAAACCTCTTTTCAAAACTTGTCCTTTTTGGGTCCCTCACAACTGCCTGGCCCTTGGCACTCCAGCGACTTTTGGCAACCCTCAAGGACATGCAATCTTTGCAAGAACTTAATGCTCATAGATTATGCAATGTATGCAATAGTTTGCAAAACATATCTATGCATAATGTATATACAAAACATGTCTATGCATAAAGCCTTTGTCACATTCATGCTCAACAAGTCATATACTTAAATCATGTATTTGCAAAACAATCATAGTTCTTTTAAAAGAATCTAGTAGAGATAGAGCACCTACCTGGCTAGGTCGCGTTAACCCTTTTGTCCTCGTACGCTCCTGAACATGGTTTGGGGACTTAAGGTTAGTTTAGCCTATCTTTTATGGGTTTTAGAGTGGTTGGTCTTATTACTTAAGCATTAGGGGTCCATCCCTATGCCTATGGGTGTCCTAAGGTCCTAATTGGGCCTTGGTATCTTCAGTTTTCTAAAGGTTTATCGGTCACGCGCCACCATCCTATTCTAAGGGTCATACTCACCTTTGATTAAGCCTTGATCAAGGATTTTATAGTTTGAATGTGTCCGCATCATCGACATGGACACAACGCCTTTTGCGGCACCTCAATCGGAGCTCTAGATCTCAAGTTATAAGCATTTTAGTGTCGCACATACATAAGGGTTTCAAGAACGAAAAGACGGAATGCTAGGGCGCTGCGCATATGCGTCGTGCGCCCTGGCTTCCTTAAGGAACGAAGAAATCCCATAGCGCTAGCGTGCTGTGTGTCTGTGGCATGCGTCTTAGTGGCGCGTCTGCAGACACGCCGGGTTTTCCACCCAACTGTCTCTTTTGCAGACGCGTCCCCGGACGCGCCCGTTTGGTTTTTCAAACGCAGTCGATGTGGGACGTTCCGACTGGAACATCCTACTCGTTGGGGAATCAGGGCATCCTCATGACACCCTGGTTTGACCTTGTCGAACCTGTGCCACCCAAGGAACGTGCCTGGGTCCTTGGTGAGTCTCCAGGGCTCTATTTTGAATGGTTTTTCATGCAAAAACCTAGGGAAATTGATCTTAGAACTACGGTGGAGATGGGTTTTGAGGGATCTTGGGCATACCTGGCTCATTGCTGGGTTTTTCTCCTTGTTTCCCCTCTAGGTCACTACTCCTCAACTAGTTTTCTTCAACATTTTGGGCTGCCATTAGAGGAGCCCAAGAGCTCTATTTATAGAGCTATGAGAGGGTTCTGGAGGGGGCTCTCACCGCCTTTGAATGGCAGTGGAGAAACCTCTAGAATGGCCGTGATTTCTCCTCCAATCACCACCGTTCTAGAACTCTCTAGGAGGTGGAAGATGAAGGGTGCCCGTATCAAAACGGACCCCTGTGTTTTGCAGGCTAAAACCGTTTTTTGTAAAAATTACATTTTTGCCCCTGAACTTCAAACGGCCATAACTTGCTCATTTTAACTCCGTTTTGGGTGATTTTGGTCTTGTTGGATTCCTTTTTCTGAGATGCACCTAATGGTACCATTTTTAGGACCAAATTTCTGGGTTCAATCAAGGTGAATAGTGAAATGACTAAAATGCCCTTATCTTCAAAAACTGATCTTTTCATTGCTTAACTTTGAATTTTAATATTACAAAATTGGAGTCATTACACACACCGCCTGGATACATCCCTGTGTGTCCTAGGATCCAAGGCACACCCATGTGCGTAACAGTGCAATTTGATCGGACAGTCACTGTCGGTCTACATATGTCATTTTCCAAAGTCAATTTCCTTGACCAAAAGATGTTGAAATTTTTTTAAGCCATTTTCCTCCTCTCAAGATGGTGAACAAGGTGAACAACTTAAATTTTTAAAATTCATTTTTTGTTAAAATGTCCATCACCATACATTATTCTCGCTATTATTTGAAAATTTGCCTACTCAATTGACATCCCATCAAAAATACTTTTCAAGGGTTAGATTTTGTTACCTCTTTGGAGATGATGAATGGTTCAGATTATTAGTTCCATTCATCGTTTCCTCTAATCAACTAAAATCCTTGCCTTACTATTTTTCCCTCGATCTGTCATTGTTTCTTACCTAATCTTAACTTTTTTTAGGGTTTTGACTCCTCTTGTGATGGGGAACAAGTTGAATGGATCGAATCTTCAAAAACAATCCTTTTTTTCAATGTCAACATGCCACTACCTTCATCAGTGTCTGCTGTTTTCTATACCATTTTCTCTAGTGAAACATGGCTGAATCAGTAAAATGACTTATGGGTATTGATTGCCTTATAGCAATGAACAAGATGGTTAAGGGTCAAATCATTGATCGAGGCTACCGAGTTCTCTTGCTAGAGTTATTGGCTGTTTTCCATTAGCTATTGCTCTCTCTCTCTCTCTCTCTCTCTCTCTCTCTCTCTCTCTCTCTCTCTCTCTCTCTCTCTCTCTCTCTCTCTCTCTCTCTCTCCCCCCTCTTCTTCTTCTTCTTCTTCTTTTCTTCTTCTGCTTTCTCGCCAGCGTTGGATTCCTTTTTCTTCAAGTTTGGGTTCCCTCTGTTTTGGGAAATCACTTAAAAGCAGGGGGTGCTTTTATAAAAATGGGCCCCTCCTTTTACCTATTAGTTAATTTTCTATTTTTATTTAGATTAAAGCATTTTGTCATGATGATTTTTCACTTGTAGCATTATGATTCCAGTACAAAAGGTGATTCTACTAATCATGATGGTTTTCATGATGGTTTTTTGATGTCCCACTAGTGAAATTACCAAACTACCCTTCACTAGAAAAATACCAATTTATTCGTCCAAATTTTGATTTCAGCAAAATTTATGTCTTTGGACTCATCTTTCCAAGTACTATCCATTTATAGAGATCTCAATACTTGATTTGATGTCTCTCAAGTTTTTCACTCATAAAACTCCAAAAATATGATAATTTCATTATTTCCTTTCTATCCTAATTTAACATTTTTCAAAATTTACCCAAATTGGGATTTAAAAATTAGGGATGTTACACCATCAATCCACCAATTCAATAGTAGCAATACAAAGCCACAATATCCATGCACATGCATATTACATCTAGCCCGTAGATCTAAGAATTAAAATTACAATTTAAGAGTATATGATCCATGTGTATCATACTCAATTTCATCTATTGATCTAACACATATGATGATGTGATATCATTCATGCTTTTTTCTAAATCTAAACATCAGATCTAGTGATCAATAGGATTGTTCATAATTTATATATTGACAATATGTATGGATGTACAGATTACATACATCAGTCAGGATCATGGAAGATTGGGGGAAAGAGATCAATCCTTAAAGGTAGGAGGATTTGATGAATGCATTTACATGGGATATACATGATTGTACTCATGATCTTATGTTGACAAGAGTAATGTTAATACTTGTATTAAATCTCTTGAAAACCTTATGATCCAACCAAACACATATAAGATGATTAAGGACTAAACTATTAGTGAATAGGGAACTAGAAAATATTTCATCCCTAAGTAAACAGACACATGGTCTGATATATATGAAATCTATTTTACATATAAGCTTGGAGGCTTGTGAGTTTGTCTTAATAGGCATAAGCCTAGGGGATGCTATTGCTAGAGGAGTTATGAGGGTTTGGCCACCCGCTCCTTGAAATTTGATAATACGATGATACCTTGCCCAATGAGAGGCTAAAAGTCGGGTGGTGGCAATTATGGGAAGGCCACCACTGTGAAAGTCTTGCCCCCCCATACGGGCAGTGACATAATATTTTCCACCGTGGTATCAGTGGTGAATAGGGCAGTTATCTGAGGGCGCTAGTACGGATCAGACTGCAACATAGCAACCTTTCTGATTATTTTGCACTATGATGCATATGAGAATAGGCATAGTGAAATGCCTTATGTTATAGCATAATGAAATGCTAGGTAATTGTATATTACCAATATTTCCCAAGAAGAGAAATTTCCAGTATAAAATTAGTTGTAATACTAAATTCTCAAAATGAAGAGAATTGATCAGCTTAGTTGGGAATGATATTTGACTATTTTCACAAATTTAATTGGTTTACCCAAGAATGGGTATGTATGTATATAGATATACATAACTTACAAAGTAAAGAGTATGTTTAAGGATAATGAGATTATGAAGTATTGGAATTACATTGTCAATGTTATGTTTCTTGAATCCCTTACCAAGCATTGCTTGCTGAGATATTGTACTTGTTGCAATATCTCAGATCCAGGGAAGGAGAGTTAGGAGCTGAAGACTATAGAAGATTTGAAGAGAATAATCTTCAAGGTATACCCTTGAAGACATGTATTTTTCTTTGTTGAGAGTTTTATTGTATGGTGAGCTTGAGTTTTCGATTATGTAATTTGGACAAGTATTGTACTAGATTTGGCTGTACTGTGAACCACTAGATGGATCCTGGAGTTTAATAAAAGTATATTCCTTCAATGAAATTTTATTTTGTACACAAATTGTACTTATGTTATGTATGAAGTGGTGACTTGGGTTTTCAAAACAAGTTCTAAAGAAAAGAATTTCCGCTACTTTGTTTTGCGAAAAAAATTTACACTCTTAAGGGCCTTGCCTTTCAAAATACTTTACAAATCTTGTTTCAAAAACCCGGGTCGTCACAACTATTATCATGTGAAATAGACATTGTTTCACTAAGATCCCAACTATTGATCCTATGCTACTTGTCAACATCAATGACTACCACTTTATATCAATTATTTTCACGCATGATGGTCATGGATTCACTAAGATGTTGACTGTTAGTCCCATGTGACGTTTTAATGCCAACATCTATCAATTTATGTTGATTATGATCTTGCGCAGCTATCATCAATTTACTAAGATCCAAACCATTGGTTTCCAAGTGACTATTTATGTCTACTTTATCAATTGTAAGTGGTTATCATCATGCATAACATGCTAAATATAGTCTTTGATCCTTGTAATACAAAGATGACATACCACCAAGATGAACATGCATCGTGCGATACTTAGCTATGTATTAAAAACAAAGAAAATCATGTGCATAATATGGTACATAGTTATCAATCTAAAACAAAGAGGATCATAAGCATAGAATATATGCTAGTCATTGATCTCAAACAAGAATGATCATGCGCAGGGAATTATAGTTAGTCATAAAAAAAAGAAAAGGATGGTCATGCACATGGAGGATAGCTTAATCATTGATCAAAATCCAGAGATGATCATGCACTTATAAATATACTTAATCAATGATAAAAACTAAGATGGATTACATGCATATAAGCATACTTAATCAACAATCAACAACTAAGATGGATTATGAGCATAAAACAGACTCAACCATCAATGAAAAAACAAAAGGAGTAAGCACATATTAGCTAATCTATAATAGCATGACAAAAATGTAGAAAAACAAAGCTGTTCACATGCCGTGGAAATTGGAAAACATAGCAATCCAGATCTACCTACTTGGAAATAGATCTATAGTGTTTTTTCCTCCTTTCATCTCCTTCTTCTTTTCCTCTTTCCTCTCTCTAACACCACACCCCCCCCCCCCCCCATCTCTCTCTCTCTCTCTCTCTCTCTCTCTCTCTCTCTCTCTCTCTCTCTCTCTCTCTCTCTCTCTCTCTCTCTCTCTCTCTCTCTCTCTCTTTCTCTCTCTCTCTCTCTTTCATTCTTTTCTTCTTATTTTTCCCTTTTCCTCTCTCTTTCTTTACATCAGATTTTTCTTTCTTTCCTGCCCAATTCATGATGTCTATCTATAGGCATCGTGAGTCTCTTAAGTTTTAGGTTTTTGTCTTTCCTGTAATTGGCCATAATTCCTAGAAGATTTGTATCTCTTACTCAATTGTAGGAATCCAGATATTTTGGCATATCTCTAACCTAGTTCAACATACTTGGTCACTTTCTTTTATTGGCTTTTCTTGTTTGTTTAGAAAACATCTAATAGGGTAGGTTTGTTGCATCTAGACATTCACTGATTGGATGCCAAATGTGGGTGCCACATTCACATGTTTTTCTACTTAAATTTTAATAGTGGGATAGTGGGAGCCATTATCAATGTAAAATCTTTGTTTGCTAATAACTTTAATTGCCACATTGAATTTTTGCTATTCACAGTTGTTAGACAACTCTCTTTGAGTTTAATCCATTGATAGAGGTCTCATTGCCAAATTATTTAGCACTTGAAAAGTAGATTTTGACCCGTGAATAAGGTCCCAACTTTCATTTAATTGCAAATATAGTAGAAAATGTTTGGGACATTACAGTCCAAGCATGTTTTGGGATTATTGTTGAACCTATTTTCATTGCCTTGTACACACATTTTCACATCATGTGTTTCATGTGGATGATCTTGGTTTAAGTTTCATTGCTACCCAAGGACAATGTGCCTATTTATATCCTTACTTTGGCCTATCAATGACCTCACTTTTAGTTTATTTAGATTTATATATGTGCATCCCATTTATAGCTGCAAATTATCATGTTACAATAATGGTTTTCAATTTTGATTTTTGATTATGATTGTGTGTGTGTGTGTGTAGTTGTGTGTTATCTAAAGCATCCATCTTCCTAAAAAGTGATTGATTTCCTCAACTAAATCTTGTTATGTATCCATACATGTGCGCATGCACTACACACACACATATTGCACATGTCCTATTGATAAAGAAGGACGTTTTGACTATTAAGTGTGCAGACCACTGGGTACGATAATTATCCTACTAAAGTGTTATATTTCAAACTTGATTCCTACTAAATACATCCATAATTGATGCATTGGATGGTAGGTAGAAAATAATGCTTGGAAATGTATTTATGCATAGTAGTTATTGATGGAAAACTAAACTTCTCATAAACCACTATGCGCATGATCTTGTCCCATGGAACATCACAAAAATATGGAAATGTTTTTAGGGTAAGGGCTTTAAGAGTTGACATATGACACTAGAACTTTGTCTTAACAGAAGTCTTATAACTAATTTCACCCAAATTAGAGAATAGACATGAGTTCTAAGTAATTTTTGACATGTAGGGTGGATTGATCCAATGGATGAAATCCACATGGGTGGACCATTCACATGATCTATGAGTGTTATGCAACATGTTGTTTGATTTGTTCGAACATGATTTCATTGATGTAGAGAGTATCTAGTAGATATTCCCAAACAATGTCATATTATTACATATGAGAACTCTTAGATTTGAATAATAAATTAAGTTGAATGGTCGAATAGTAGGCATGAGTGCAACAATCTTAAAGAGTGATTTACACGTGTAAGAGAGAGGTTATAAAGGATCATGTACGTTGGTTCCTTGGATGATTGATGATATACACGTGAATATTATATATATATCCCTATATTTAGCAATTTCTAGCCCTGAACTTTCATAAATATCACTAATTAGGATTTATTTTATAATTTGCAAAATTAGGGTACAATTAAAAAAAAGCTATTTTTTGCAACAAAAATCCTAAAAAAGAGTAATAGCACTATCCAGGCAACATCGTGGGCCCATATTTCATAAACCATGAAGTTTGAAGGATCAAAATGTTATGGGGGTATTGTTATCAAAGTCAGAGTAGTTAGAAACCCTAAAGCATTACACAACCTTATCCGTACAAAATAAGGTGTTCTTATCAAAAGTAAAGATGAAAAGAACTTCCCATGCATGTATTCCACCACCTTAGGAAGCTTCTAAGGGAAGCTCAAATCATATATAATGGAGACACATACAATGAAAGCTTTTTATGAAACAAAATAAGGTAGAAGATCAAGGCCCGCATGAAGACACATTCCACTCTCTCTCTCTCCTACTTAACCAATAAAGAGAACCACCAAAAGAGTTGGACAACTTTTCCATGCAAGGTGGTGTATCCCCCTCTATTACATGTTTTCAAATGAGAGAATTAAGGAAGAAAGGTAGAGAAAATAAAGGAGGTGAGAGAGAGAGAGAATTTACGGGAAATCTATGGTCAACAATCATCTTTACTTTTGAAGTATTTAATGACCAAGATCTATCCTTGTTTATGAATATCCTAAGCAACTAATGAGAACTAACTCAAGTAAGGATGCAGTAATGAGAAGCAAGACTACAACAAAGACTAGACTAGAATCCCATTGGTGGAGATTTTTTCGGTGGGTTGCCCACCTTATTTTTAAGAGAAAAAACATCTTTTTTCAGAGGGTGAGACGTCCTCCATTAGTTGAAGCCCTTGGGCTGGAGTAAATAATGGTGGATTGTGAGAGAATTAAGAAGAGAAAGAGATTGGGATAGCAAAACCTCCAAGAATTCCAAGTCATATATGCTTAAACATATGGATGAAAGGAAGGGAGGAAGGAAACTTCCTCAAGCAACCAATCAAAATCCATAAATAAAAACATGGAACACCCCTCATGCATCTGTAAGTCATCATGTTTTACAAGGTGGGGATAAGAAGAAAAGGGAGATAATGAGATAGGAGGGAGTTTCCTTAAGGTGGTTGCCACCTCCCTCGCGGGGTGAGACGACCTGGGTTTTTGAAACATGATTTGTAAAGTATTTTGAAAGGCAGGGCCCTTAAGCGGAAATTCTTTTCTTTAGAACTTGTTTTGAAAACCCAAGTCACCACTTCATACATAACATAAGTACAATTTGTGTACAAAATAAAATTCCATTGAAGGCATATCCTTTTATTAAACTCCAGGATCCATCCAGTGGTTCACAGTACTGCCAAATCTATATTACAGTACTTGTCCAAATTACATAATCGAAAACTCAAGCTCACCATACAATAAAACTCTCAACAAAGAAAAATACATGTATTCAAGGGTATACCTTGAAGATTATTCTCTTTAAGTCTTCTATCGTCTTCAGCTCCTAACTCTCCTTCCCTGTATCTGAGATATTGCAACATTTACAATATCTCAGCAAGCAAGGCTTGGTAGGGGATTCAAGAAGCATAATAATTGACAATGTAATTCCAATACTTCATAATCTTATTATCCTTAAACATACTCTTTACTTTGTAAGTTATGTATATCTATATACATGCATACCCTTCATGGGTAAACCAGTTAAATTTGTGAAAGTAGTCAAATATCATTCCCAACTAAGCTGATCAATTCTCTTCATTTTGAGAATTTAGTATTATAACTAATCTTATACTGAGAATTTCCCTTTTTGGGAAATATTGGTAATATACAATTACCTAGCATTTCATTATGCTACAATATAAGGCATTTCACTATGCCTATTCTCATATGCATCATAGTGCAAAATAATCAGAAAGGTTGTTATGCTGCAGTCTAATCCGTACTAGTGCACTCGGATAACTGCCCTGTTCACCACTGATACCACGGTGGAAAATATTATGTCACTGCCCGTATGGGGGGCAAGACTTTCACAGTGGTGGCCTTCCCATAATTGCCATCACTCGACTTTTAGCCTCTCATAGGGCAAGGTATCATCATATCATCAATTTTCAAGGAGCGGGTGGCCAAACCCTCATAACTCCTCTAGCAATAGCATTCTCCTAGGCTTATGCCTATTAAAACAAACTCACAAGCCTCCAAGCTTGTATGTAAAATAGATTTCATATATATCAGACCATATATATGTTTACTTAGGGCTGAATATTTTCTAATTCCCTATTCACTAATAGTTTAGTCCTTAACCATTTATATGTGTTTGGTTGGATCATAAGGTTTTCAAGAGATTTAATACAAGTATTAACATTACTCGTGTCAACATAAGATCATGAGTACAATCATGTATATCTCATGTAAATGGATTCATCAAATCCTCCTACCTTTAAAGATTAATCTCTTTTCCCCAATCTTCCATGATCCTGACTAATGTATGTAATTTGTACATCCATACATATTGTCAATATATAAATTATGAACAATCCTATTAATCACTAGATCTGATGTTTAGAATGATCTTTAGATCATTCATATCTAAGTACTTTTCTATCTCTGAGTCTTTGTATGTCCATCTCCTTGATCTTGATCTTTCATAGATCCATTGATTGACAATCTACACATGTTGATAAAGATCAAGGTCTTAGATCTTCTATCATCTAGTTCTTCTTTGATCTAAGTTCAGTTATTGGATCATCCCTATGGAGGATGATCTTGGTTTTCTTCCTTGAATCATCTTTGATCAAAGGTTTGGATTATCTAATCCAATGAACTATAACAAGTATACTAATAAAAATGCATACTAAGTACAATATAGTGTTCTTATTCTTATTGTTCTTGATCATCCAAGATTTAATGGATCTTGTTTGATCATCCTTATCTTACTTACTATTTTTATTAGGGTTAGGTAATTTACTAACCTTTTATGCTCTTATTATTATTATTCAACCAGTTAATGTGCTGGTTGATGGTAGCTTATTCAAGCCTAAATCTAGACTGCTCCTCTTATTTCCAATTGGCTAAGGCTTACTAGCTGAATGGGTGAACACAAAGTGGTTACTTCAATCCTCATGTAAGGAGGCGTTTAGACCTCACAAACGTCAACGGAAGGTAGGGGAAGAGCGAGGTTCTATTAGATAACCCCCTTAACCACTATGTTCATCATTCACTAGAATGATCATAGCTCAACCTTTCATAAGGTTCCTATAAGCATGTTTACCCTAAGTACTCTTTCTAATGGATTTTAATTAAGTCCATGAATATTTATAATGTCATTCATGGGGTTTATTATTCTTTTTCTAATTTTGGCCAAGGATTTGATAATCCTTATATTGTCCTACTAACTATAGCCCTTACTAATTAAGTCCAAAGTACTCCATTCTTATTTGTGTCATGAAACTCTACTTTCTCATTAGATTACATTTTTGATGTTTTATGCTCTTTATCTCATAACAAGTAGATCTACTAATAACATTTAACCATAAATGAATTATAAATTCAAAGCATAAAACTACATAATTTAACATTTAATGATAATGAGGCAAGGTACTTAAAATAATTAAATTTAGCACCTTATGATAACAATGAAATCACATATCATGCTAAAGTCTAAATGTTATACTAGCATGCTTTATAAGATAATCATATTTAAGATGCTATTATATAAAATGAAACTAATTACATTAACATTTTTAGAAACCTTTACTTATGATCCAACCATTTGATCTTAGATCTTTTCCTTTGATTAAGGATTTTAGTTATATTTAGGGAATTTTCTTTATTAAGGTCAAAAGATCATATTGATCTATTTTTGTCATAATCCATCCATGATTTCCTTGGATTTCATCATATCAATATCCATTCTATCCATCCCAAGGATCTGATCACACTTGATCTCATTGATTAAGTGGGTCCCTTTGTATTTTTAGGGTTTTTCTACCATAATGAGTAGATCCCTTAATATATCTCATATATATCCAATTAAACCATAGATCTCACTTTATTTCAATAGTATATCATTATTAAAATATATTTTCAAGATCTAATCATCTCAGATCTTGAAGATCTAGGTAATTGGAAACTTATTTCTTTAATACAAATTTTTTTTACTAAATAGTATGTCCATTTTATCATTTTATCAGAAAATAGAGGTTTCAAGCTTTCCATAGCTTCTTTTTTATCTCAATTTGGAGTTCAGATGACTCCAGAATTGGATCTGGAAGTTCACAGTCTTTCCTAGGGCTTAAATTTGATCTGGGCCCAAGGAACAGACGGCCCAGATCTTTTGGGCGGAAAACCAAGCTGGGCGGACACGTTGGCTGGGATGAATGGAGGAAGTGCCCTTACGGGGCGTCCACAGACGTCCGCGCGCCCGTAAAGGGGACTCTCGTCTGACGCATTTGCTCGTGGGTTTGACAGATGCACCATCGTCTCACTTGGGATGACATCCCATGTGCAGCGCACGCTTGCGTCATGTGTGCATCTTGGGCGCCGTTAGATCCGGAGATCGGACAGTCCATTCTGGACCATCCAATCAATCCTCTCTAAATTAAGGGCCCAAAATGTCTCTGATCATTATGAAAATTCTACCCTAGGGGTTTCGGACCCTTCTGGATCGATTGGTAGAGTCAGAATTTTCATCTGAGCACTCTATCATCCAGAATTAAGGGTTCTGGTGTTTACTTTATTTTTACCTTTTTATTACCAAAATAAATTACAGTAAACAAAAAATTACATAAAACAGTATTAAACATCTATAGAAAGTATTCCCACCTACCTAATTGGAGAAAAAACCTTGGTTAGATGCCCAATTTAAAAAGAATACCTTGTTGATGAAGATATGGCCTAAGATCTACCTTTCTTACAAATTCCCGTTGTTTGAACCGTTGGATCTTGAAATTGCTTTGGGGGTTTTGTAGAATATATATGGTGAGAAGTTTTGGACGGAGAAATTGATGAAATTAGATCTGGAACAGAGTGCCTAATTGATTTTAGGTCTCTTGTTCCAATCTAAGAAAGAAAAAGAAATTGCAAAGAGAGATATCTCTTGGAAATTTTGGGTTTTTGGGGAGGGATCTAGGTCTAATTTTTCAGGGAGAGTGAAGAAAATTTTGTGGGGATTTTATGAGCATTTTTGGAGGGTTTTTGGGATTGTATTTATAGGCATTTTGGTCCTTTTTTCATGATTATAATATTAAATTTTTTATTATTAAATGGCATGAAGGTCTCCCATGCTCCATTATTTCTTCCCCATGCTCCATTTTTCTTCCCCAAGACCAATTGGTGGCTGTTGACCCATGACTTCATGTGAGTTGCTCATAAGATTCGTTTTTGGGTCCCTTGTGGGCCCCATGTGGGCCCCACATGGTATAAAAAGACTGTTTTGCCATTTATGTATAAAATTTTGGATTTTATTCCCATGATCTCGGATTTGAGTGTACTTAGTGGCGTTGGATTTGTATTTCTTAGTACATTCTATATTTTGATGTCTCATATTTTGATTTTTGGGAGATTTTGATTTTTGAGTAAAATTACTATTTTACCCTTTTGTCCAAGAAATGAAGAGACTTAAGGATTTTTCATCCGAATTCAGAATTTGTCGTGCTTACAGCCATTTTGAAGGGTTTACTAAGTTTAATTTCAATTTTACATGTCTTATTATTTGATTATACTTTTATAAAAAGTATATTCTAAATAACCCTAATATTTCAGCCCGAAATATCTGAAACTCAAACTTTATTGATTTTCTCAATCAATTACAAAAATTGGGGTTATTACAGGGTGGGTGTTATTAGTCCAAACCATGGAAGCCTCTCCTAAAGCCCTTGTGCAAAAAATGTCCACATATAAAGAGAGGGATGAACCTTGGATACTTGGAGAAGAATAGGAGAAAGGAATGTAAAGGAGTTATGTGTGTAAAGCATCCTAAGGAGGTGAGTTTTTCATTGTTTTCTTCCATTATTCCTTCCTTTACACATGCATTCTTCCATCTTTTTATTTCAATTTCTTTCCCTTACACCCATACCTGATTTTGACACCCTAGTATCTTCATCCCATACTCTATCATACCACCAAATATCTCTCTTAAATTCATATATGAGCTATTTCTTTCCATTTCTTATTTTCTATGCTCTTTTACTCACCCTTTTTCTTCCTTACACTGTTTTATTTTTATAAATTTTCTCCCATCTCATATCACTATGAAATTTGAATATCTACTACTTAATACTATATCCTATCACACCACAAAATATCATCTCAAAATTCCTATTCTAACTATTTCTGTCCAGCATCCATATGTACACCATATTCACCCTCTTTTGCATGACCTTTTCCATTCCCATCTTGTTTGATTTTTCTAAATTTTTTCACAAATCATATCAATTTTATTTTTTGTATCCCTACATCATCATCATCATCCTATCCTCTCATCCCATCTAATTATCTCACTAGGATCAACTCATTTACATGCCTTTTGAATATCCTTTCCCTCTCTTTATTTTACGCACATACTTTTGGGATTTTTTTGTTTAAAATTTCTCTTTTAGGTTTTGGCTATTGAAAAACATTCTATACTCTTTTAGAGAGACAACAAGAGTAATGTGTAATTTGGAGGAAGAAAGAACAGTGGTAGCGCGTTAAGGAAAGTTTGAAGCAGTTCTTGTCGAATGACATGATATCAACTCGGTTACATCTCTCCTTTTTATTGTGATTAATGAAAAGATTATAGTTATTTTGTTTTAGTTGTTTCTTATTAGATTTGAATTTTTAGTTAGTAGTTAATTCTTTAGAGTTGTGTAATTTTTACTCCAAAGCATAGAATAATTATTAGATTTAAAATTTTAATTATTTAATTTCTAAGAATGAGTAGGTAAATTTTCTTTCCTAGGGTTAGTAGGAAGTTATGGTGTAATTGAATGAATTTTTATTAAAAAAAAGTGGACTTGGAAGATGTGCTTAATATTATTTTAAGGAAATTAACAGTAATTCAAAATTAGTGATTTCTATATAAGAATTATCTTATACTTCCTATGGTAGAGATACTAATTATGTTGGATTAGTAAAGACTAACATGTGAAAATCTTTGATAGACTGTGCCCCAAAAAGACAGACTATACATTGAGTAAATTATTAACTTGTGTTAATTATTTAAAATAAGAAAATCCCTAAAATTGAGCTTTAAGAAAAATATTAAATGAATGAAAAAAATTCTAAATTTTTGGTCATAGACTTGTTTAATTGCATTATAATGGACTCTCAATCCAAGCCTCTCTTTTTTTAATGAGATTTTATTACTTTTAGAAGAAAAAAAATTCATTTTTAGCAATCTTTAGAATTAATTGAATTATTGGATAGGTTAAAGTAAATTAAAATAGGTCTTTAATTAAAATTCCTAAACTTGAAGTCCTCATGAGATCAACCCGTATTTGCCTTGTCTATACTATAGTGGACCTATGCACTTGTGGTTAAATGTAAAATACATCAAGTGAGATCTCCATGTATGGAGAGGATTTTCTAGCATGAGGATTACTAGAAGAGAGTGATTTCATACTTTCAAAAACCTGACATGATTTATAATGATTTTAGTTTAAAATTGTTTTGGAGATTACATAATCTACTTAAAGGTGATGTTTTAGCTTTTCAAAAGATAAATTGAAAAATTATTTTTTACATGTTAAACATGTTTATGAAAAGATTAGTTCTCCCATGTTTTCAAAAAGTACATGAAACAAAGATTTGATAGCATGAGCTTTTTAAGTAAAATGGTGCACATAAGCAGGCTTATATGATGCAAATACATGAGTAAAATTGTAATCTTTAGCAAGTTAAAGTTTACCTGCCAATGTGATCTTTGGAATCTCTAAAATGAAATGTTTTTCCAAATGTGTTTTTGGAAAGATTTAATATTCCATCTAAGATGACAATATTTTAGTTCTTGAAAAAGAATTTATTGTAAATCATGTTTGATGAGATATTGTGTATAGCAATACACTCTATATGTATTTTTTAGTAAGTTAAAGTGCTTGTGAGAACTATGCTAAGGGATTGTATGGGTTGGCCCCGCAACCCCTGACCTCCAAGCATGGAAGGTATCCAATGCTAAAAAAATGGTAATGTACTCGAATGGTGGTAGAGACCACTATAGGTGACTCATGGGCACCATTTCGAGGTTGTTGTAGGCCCCGCGAGAATGTGGTCAAAATCCATCTTGGATACTGTTGACACATGCATCAGTGATTTGGTCATGAGCATAGTGATCCTATAAGACTTCTATTTTGGCTCTTGGGGAGTTAGATGATGGTTCACGTAAGATTAACTAGGGCTATATAAGATGAACTTGAGATGATCGTTAGATGAGTACTTATGACCAATTGCAAATGTACTTGCCAAGGTGTTAAAGGGCACAAGATATCTTTCAGCTGGGGTGTTGATGTTGTAGTTTTTATGTGGTGATTATTTTAATATTTTGATAATTATAATTCACATGACTTATGGAATGTGAGTATCTGTTCATGTGAATTATTGATACATGAATACTTGTCAATGCCTATAAATGCATAGCATGGAACGATAAAGGTAAGATAGTCATTAGATTTTATTGCATTGAAAACATGATTTTCAAAGCATATACATGTTGGATGCTGTGGTTTTTTAGTTTGTGGTCTAGGTTTATCTACTAGGTATGATGTATACTTAACCTATAATAAAACATGCATATTCAATGTGAAAGGCATATGAGCTAGAAGAAGCGAACCTAGTCTACACTTTAAAAACAACGTGAGGAGTTGCCAAGTTAGAATTTACTTTTATTTATGAAAAGACTATTTATGTATTATGGCATGATATGTCAAGACATTCATTTCTATTGAAGAATACATTAGTAATGTAGTTGTGATTGATGTGTCTTGGGCAATTATGTTATCTAAGATTGTAATAGAATTAATATAGCTCAGATGTGGGCCAGTTTTTAAAAAAGGCAAGTGTTTTGAAAGAAAAGCATTTGAGATTTTAAAAAAGGGATCAACTTGACCTTTAGAAAAGGGTTTTGCCTTTTTTGGAGAAAATCTTGATTCAAAAAATTGGGTTGCCACATTGTTGTCAAGCCAGGAATGCCAAGTTTGAAGAGATGCTTATTTTGCATATGTTAGCTTCTATGCCACCTTTATTCAATGCTTTGGAAGCCTTCAATTGATATGAATCATCTTTAATTGGGTTGTGCACCATTGGGGTCCCTATTGCAGGGTCCTTAATCACAAAAAAGTTAAGAGTAGAACTCGAAGAAAACTTTATTGTCACTAGTAAGTTGACAAATAGAAATAAATTCTTTTGTGATTATAGGAACATGGAGAATGTTTGATAAGGTAAAATGAGAATAGTCACATAAAAGAGAGGAGGATCAAGTGTTTCTAATTTCCAAACCTGGTCCTTTTTCAATTATCAAATGATTAGATCCACCATAGGAAGATGCTAGACTGAGATTGTTGAAATTGTTAGCTACATGAAAGGTGGTCCTCGTGTTAGGAAACCAATCACCAAAGTTGCCTTATTCACAACCTTTTTACTATGACTATTTGAATTGTCTTTCTTATTGTAGTTGGGATTGGAATTAGATCATTCCCATAGCCTTTGAATGACTTTCTCATAGCATTTACTAATGGATGAACAAACAAGGACGTGGTGTTCCTTGTAACACGTAATGAGAACACTTGGCATATTGGCATAACATGGAGCAAGTGTTCTTGTGAAGTGTTGTTACAATGTTGCTAAAACTTGCGCTCATATTTCTGTAGATCATTGCATTAAACTCTTGTTGCTGAATAGATTGGCAGATAAATGTAAGGATATAACTGAAATTACACACATTGTAACAATATTAGAAGAACACTATAAGATTTTCAAAAGATATTTTATGCTTCCTTGGATGATTTAACACCAATTAGAATTGGGAAGACATCTTCAGGCATGATGCCTCTAAGAAATTAACTCCAAGTTGATTGGTAGTGATTAGATTTATCATCAAAGAGATACTTTGGTGGAGGATAAGCAAGCCTTCAATGTATATGAGCATGCCTTGATTTTGTAGGATAGGTAAAAGTTGCATTTTCTAGAGAGTGCAATTGTTTAAAGTTAGTTTGATGGTAAAATAGTGATGAATGGTGGCTACGTCGAATGGTGATTGGGTAGAGTAGAACGAATGACATATGAGGAATTGGTGGAATCGGCTCTGCTAAAGAAGCATTAGTGGCCATGATGTGAAAATGATAGATGAATAGTAAGTTCATTGTTAAATTTGTTAGATTAGATGAAAAACAGAAAGAACAAAGCTAGATCTGAGAAAGAAAAAGAAAGAATGGGATGAAGGGAAGAAGATTATGGTCTTTAAAGGAAGAAACATGGAGTGGAAAAAGGAAAGTAGGGTCATAAGCATCTACCTCATGATACCATGTTAAAATAAAGGGTTTTTTGCAGAAGTGCCATTATATTTTGGCATTTTAGCAAAAAAGTCCAACATTTTTTAGCTTTACAAATTTTCCATTATGTTTTTGTGAGCTTTGCAAAATTGTCATTCTATTAGTTTTCCATCCTCCTTCCCTCGTTAGTTTTTTGTTTCAAAATTTCAATATTACCCTTCTCTATTTCGAATTCAAGTTCTGTATTTTAGAACCTCAATCCCTGTAGTTACCCTATGGGGTTATCTTGATAGGTGTGGCGATCATCTATGCAATTAGTAACTCAACCCAATAGGTGACTAACTAATCCCTTATCTGTTCTTCTTGGGCATAACCTGTGATTAGGTTACCAACTTTGGCACTAAATTCAATGACTTCCTAATGGAAAGTTTCAGTAAAACTTGGTATCTAACAAAAATCAACAACAAGGAATGTAACAATGTGGTTAGATGTCAACAAAAATCAACCAATAACGATATATTCAATCACAAACATTCCAAGTGCACCAACCTACGCAACAATACCCGTTAATCTTCTTCAATAAAATTCAACAATTTAAACTTTGATTTCTTATTAACAACTGGTAAAAAACTCTTAACAACACAAATTATAAGATAATAAATGTTTTTGATCAATAAAAAAGATAATAAATTAAAGAAAGATTCAAGTTTAAATCATAAGCAAAATACTGCTATTGTTCATGTGAACAATAATAAGTAGAATATTTTAAGCTTTTCATTCAATGCTTGTTTGAATGAAAATTAAAAATCTAGGACTAGGGTATATTTTCTTCTCAATGTTTTCTATCTAGTATGATCAATGTAATAGTCAGGCTATGTAGTTAAAGGCGCGCCTAGGCGCTAGTCAACAGTTAAGCGCCTGGGAGGAGGCCAGGCACAGAGTAAATGAGGCGCGCTTGCCTAGGAGCGCGCCTGGGTGCACTTGGGTACCCCTTTCAGGCGCGCCTCCAACTCCAAGTGTAGACGACTCAACCCAGTAACTTATAAAACTCTTCTTCTTTTTTCGTTTTTCACCTTCCAACCCTAATTTCAATCTTCCAACCTCTTGAGAAGGTGAAAATGACCATTCCTCTTTGATCTTTCACAGATCTAAGCAGAAAAAGGTATGGATTTATGAATTTTACAATGTGTATACAGTTTCTATAAAAAAACGTAAAAACCAGTACTGTTTTTTCAAATTTTTTGTTTTTTGTTAACTATTTTCCATAGATCTTGATGGGTTTTAGTTCTCTATGTATAAGAAAACATTCCATTTGAGTTTTATACTTCTTTGCTCTAGATTTGAGTTTGTTTTTAGGTTTTTTACTGATTTTCCAAAAAATTCAGTTACAAAAAAAAAAAAAAAGTCATTGTTTTTTTTGTATTTCTTCATTGAAACGTATTTCTATCCACATATATAGCTTTCCCATGCTTGTGTCTTTGTGTGTGATAATTTTTTCATCCTTTTTTTGTAATTTAGGGTTATTTTTTGTAATTTTTTGAAAAAAAGTAACAAAAATTAGGAAAAAATTGTTCTTTTTTATATTTATTGGTTAATACCTATTCTTATCCACATATATAGCTTCCTCATGCTTGTATTTTCATGTATGATGTACTTTTCATGCTTTTTTTGTATTGTAGTGTTATTTTGTTCAATTTTTCCAAAAATAAAACTTACAAAAATTAGAAAAAAATTGTTTTATTTATATTTATTAGTTAATACCTATTCTTATATACATATATAGCTTTCCCATGCTTGTGTCTTCATGTATGCTGTATTTTTTATGCTTTTTAAGAATTTATTAATGATTTTTAGCTAATTTTTAATTATAAAAAATATAATTTTGCGCCTTAGGCTCTAGGTGCGCACCTAGGTGCCCCAGGCTCTAGGCGCACCCCTTTGTGCCTCGATGCGCCTTGCGCCTTTAACTACATAGTAGTCGGGAGGCCCACATAGTAACAATATGGTGTCTGCTGCGCACTCTGCCCATGGTACAAGGCCTCCTGAGGAGAGTTGCTCCGTAGGGAACAAAACCTTGAGGGTTGAGCCATTGCCAAGATGTCGAGGCACCGTGATGATGAGGAAGGATGAGGGATGGGCAAGATATCCAAAAAGGACAATATTGTGTCCGCTACATCACTCTAATACACAAAAGGGGGAGGCCCCAAGATAGGTTGAGGGACGAAGGCGGGAGGGACTGAGAGTTAATCTCACATCGCTAGGGGAAGAGTTGGGGGCGGTTGATAAGAGTCCGGGGTGACTCTACCAATAACGACACATTTTACCTGGGCAACTAAGTAAGAACAAAGCCATGACCACTGGCGGTGTATGGGTGCCGTCAGTAGAAAGCGAATAATATTGTTACTAGGTGGGCCTCCGGCTGTTACAATGGTATCAGAGCCTAACCCCGACCCGATGGTGGAAGGCTAGCCGCATGTGGGCGCTCGTGTGAACACGCGGGGACTCATGTCTCCTAAGGGGGAGAGGTGAACTATTATCGTTGCTAAGATGCTTTGAGGGGGAGGCTCCAAGATAGGTTGAGAGATGAAGGCGGGAAGGATTGAGAGTTAGTCCCACATCACTAGGGGGAAGAGTTGTGGGCAGTTGATAAGAGTCCAAGGTGACTTTACGAGTGACGATGCATTTTACCTGGGCAATTGGGTAAGAACAAAGCCGTGATCGGTGGTGGTGTATGGGCGCCATTAGTGGAAAGCAGACAATATTGTTACTGGGTAGGCCTCCTGGCTGTTACAATCAACTTTAGAGATTTTAGTTGATTAATGAAGTAGAAAATCACATGCAAAATCTTCCTGTTCATTGTTGTCCATTTGCTAGGAGGGTAATATTGGAATTAAAAAACTAATTGAGAAAGAGAATGGAAAACTAATAAAATGGTGATTTATCAAAGCTCACAAAAACTTAATGGCAAATTTGCAAAATTCAAAAAATGTTCGACTTTTTTGCAAAAAAAACCCTAAAATAAATAAGTATTGCCAATCACTACCTTAAGAAATCTCTCAAACGATGAGAGTTTTACTTATATTTATAGGCATTATACTCTAGGTTTATATGAACAATTACAATAATGATCCTGTGGTAATATCATATATGCATTACTATCTAATACTTCGAATCCAATAGGCCTAATTTTTCGTTTAGGAAGTATCAAAAGTTGGAGCCCTCATATGAACAGGTTCGATAATCAGGATGAGCCTTTGTTATGCAAAACTGGATAGCATTTCACATGACTATTCCTTCATTTTGTGGGTGCATTAGACCACAGAACCAACGAGCGTCTTAAGCACAAATAGAGTAATGAATGACGAAGCCTTAACCAGGCGAACCGTTATCATCTGGATGAACAATCAGAATAACAGAACACTCTTAAATCCTGAATATCTAAGGGACCAACGATCATTAGAGGCCATTGGTGGCTAGGATTCTCTAATCTGCATGATTTTTATGTTATTAAAGATCTGCACGTGAACTATAACTTGGACGGTTCAAATCAACCATAGTAGAGCCTACAGTCGAAGTGGGCGTCCCTCATTGCATTACAATGGTTGAGCCTACTGTTTGCCTTGGGCCTGGGATCATATCCAATAAAGGTGACGCCGGCACCCAGCAAGATTCACTAAGGTCTACCTGCAATTGGGTGTCCTAAAAAATGACCGCTGCAGGCGAACCGTTATCATCTGGATGAACAATCAGAATAACAGAACACTCTTAAATCCTGAATATCTAAGGGACCAACGATCATTAGAGGCCATTGGTGGCTAGGATTCTCTAATCTGCATGATTTTTATGTTATTAAAGATCTGCACGTGAACTATAACTTGGACGGTTCAAATCAACCATAGTAGAGCCTACAGTTGAAGTGGGCGTCCCTCATTGCATTACAATGATTGAGCCTACTGTTTGCCCTTGGGCCTGGGATCATATCCAATAAAGGTGACGCCTGCACCCAGCAAGATTCACTAAGGTCTACCTGCAATTGGGTGTCTTCAAAAATGACCGCTGCAGGCGAAAACTAATTGTCAATCTTTGTGGCATTTAACTGAGAGTGAAGAAGACTGTACGGAAGGCGTCCTTAATTCAAGGAATGCTAGGCCAAAGGCGCTATATGGAACTTAGCCACAAGCGGCCAACATTTATCACAAAAGAAGTCCACATTTGCATTGATCTGACCTGTTCATCTCATTACCTTAACTTTTGGATGAATGGTGGTTCAAACATTGTGTGGGTTGGATAATTCTTGCATCTAAACAAGTTTGCTTTCTATTATAAGAAATAAACAGTCGAAACTTTGTAGTACAAACCCAACTCCGAATCTAGAATCGCATAATTATTATGGTTTTAACCAGATGTGGAGGTCAGACCATGCAAATATGGGCACCTTTCATGACAAATGTGGGTCCATTTTGCTAAGATTCATTTTGGGCCTTTGACCTAGCTTTTCTTTTAATTTAATGGAATTTAAGACGAAAAAGGAGTGCTAAATGAACGCTCCTTGGATTAATTGGCCCCCAATACTTTACTTTTGCGAGGTGACCCACACAATTGCATGATCAATCTGCTCATCTTCATTTTAGTGGGTTTGCATATCTAGCAGCTTATAAGTTGTACGGATCAGACGACTTTGGCATGTGCAATGTTGTAATTTTTGTCACACGAAACGGACCGGTTATAAACACAGGCTAGAACAAGCTACATAGACAACCGTTTAATTCAAGTCCCCAAACTAGTCTTTTAGGACGCTAGAATTGTCCGATTATCATGATTTTTGTTTAGGATATCAACTCCGGAGCCATCAGATTAGCGGATAAGATCATTTAAGTGCTGGTTCCCGATGTACAAAAATGCGATGCGGTCAAGGGACGCTCCTGCTATGGTCCGTCGCTTACTGTTTCTTCGGACAAAACAGTCTACAGTAAACAACTCATGCCCGTCTGCAATCTTACCACCGCGCGACTCTCGTGCCCTTTGCCACGGCGTCTGTGGGATTCTTTTCCTTCTTCAAGATCGGAAAACAAAAAATCTGGAACAGACCGATCATCAATCTAACAAAACCTAGCTGGCTAATTTCTCACTCTCCCTACCTCGTCCCCCATCCATGATGAACCCTGATGAACATTGCCCGGGTGCAGATGTTGAAGAACATAGCCATTATGCATCAGAATATGGAGAAATCAAAGTCTCAGATCGATCAGAAACAAATGCTTGGTCAAGCGCCTTCCATGCCCGATCTCACTCCACAACTCCAAGAAGTAGGCCTGCTTCTCCAAGGAGTCCAAGCTCTGGAAAAATGTTTAGAGATTTCACTTTTGAGCCTACTCATGGTCCCACGTTTTCTTCATCTAGGAGTAGACTTTCCAACACTGGAACCTCTTCTTCTCAGCCTCCTTTTAGCTTCAATCAATGGTGGAAGTTTAAATGGGCAGGATTGTTTCTAGGTGTTGGAAATGTGGGGTCCAGACAGTCGTTAAGGGTGAAAAGAAGGGGAGTTTGGCCTAGGAAAAGAATTAGAGGTGTTTGGGTAGCAATTGCGGTGGTGGGTTTCTTTTTTCTGATGAATTGGTGGATGTTTTTCAGTCTTGAAGATCCTGCTTTTGATCACAAGGGGAACATTCTCAATGGGACATCCCCTTCTTCGTCATTCATTCGGGTATGTGCTTCTTTTAGATGGGTTTAAATAGGCCTACCCACGTGGAAATGTACATATGATCGAATGAACAAACAATGAGACAAGGTGAGGATAAAAATTTTTCAAACTAAAGGCTGAAGAACTTGTTATCAGCATTTTCACAATCTCATACCGTAGGCAGTACATCGTATTAGGAGACTGATTGATTTTGTTTTCCTTCTTTCCCGGATGCAAAACTTTCACTGAAAAATGTAGGCTTTATACATTCTAGGAACTGGCTGTCCATACGGCAACTAGTTTTTGTCGGCATTTTCATTTTCTATTAGACACCTTGTATTTTTTGCAAGTGGTATATAGAAATGTGGATATGATCGAATGACCAAGTAACAGTTGAGTGTGTAGGTTGAAGATTCTGAAAGTACAAGCTAAACCCGCATTTTCATAGACTAAACAGTACATTTGCTCTTCTGAGCTTCAAAAATTCTTATGAAGAAGTTGGTTTGTTGCTAATGGCGTGATAAAGTATTGGAATGATGCTTATGTATGCACATGAAGTGTATATAACTCATGTAGTTTTCTTATATACTCTTTGCCAGTAATCAGTTTTGCATACAACTAAAGGTCACGCTTATGTGAAGTTAAGAGAGATATTAATGATCTCTTAGTAAGAGGTGTCTCATTAATATGAGTATAATGTAGATACAAAGACATATACAGAGGGGAAATGTGGAGTTTGCTATGGTTTTGAACTGAGAACAAATGAGTGGAGGAAAAGAGACAAAAAAGAGATTTTTATCTCATGTTTCAGATTATGATGTTAAATGAATATTAACTGACCTAACATACATCCTTATATAACATCTTACAGATCTCCCCTTTAAGTTGGATGTTTATTTCATGTCTTCCAACTTGGATCAAGTCAAATCAATATGTACCTAACCCAAGTAAACCAGCTAGTTGATTTTCAAACTTCTGTCAAGTAGATACATCATATACAGCACCTAGCATGAAAACATAGGCAACATCAATACTCATTGTTACTTCATGAATCATTGAATAAAAAACAATGTATCATAGCCTAAATCGTGAAAGTGCTTCATAGGCTGCTTAGCCGCAAAATCCAACTCGACTCACTTGCAGATTCAACAATAATCCAACCTCAATTTTGGCTGTGTAGCAAGCTGCAATCATTTGCTCTCGTATTTTGCATTTCAATTATCATCTAGAAAGGTGCAATAGTGTGTAGTAGATGGTAGACCTTTGATCAGGAGGAGATCCAGCCCAATCCCATGTGGCATTATTTAATATTAGAATTTTAAATGGTACAGCATGAAGGCAACTTGTTAGATTTTGCTAGAAAACAATGAAGTTCATTCATTTGAACTTTGCTTGGTGTGAGGGTTCTTATCCAAATTTAATTGATGAATTGAGATCATGTTCTTCATAAACATGAATTATATGAATTGTCACAGCAATTTAATCGTATCTGGGCTATCTACCTAATGTCATTGAGCTGTATTTGTATTTACAGGATTTCGTGTGCCATTTGGACTTACTAGTTGATTTGGCAGAAGTGATGGTTGATTTATCTTAGATATGCTACTGTTAAATTTTAGGCATACCAAGTTTATCAGATGAAGTTGAACTTCTGATCTCGTATGACATTGCAGGGAGAGTGGAGTAAGTTTGGAAAAGGGAAAAGACCCCAGAGAGTCATGTATGCTAGGTTGCTGGCTTTGGCTGCACATGCCATGGCGGAGGTAGTCTCTTTTGATCATTGAATCTCATTGAGTAATGAACATGGCAGTGTAAATTTTAACTTTTGATAAGTCGACTGCAGTTATTCTTTCTGAATGCTGTTTCATCCAGGGGCAGGATAAACTTGAGCCTCGAGACTTGTGGGAGGAACCCCTAGTTCCTGCTTCTGCATGGACACCTTGTGCTGATAAGCACAAATGGGAAGCTTGTGGTAATAACAACTAGGAAATCTTGTAGTCATTATTTTCATCTTAATCTCCATTTTCTGCAAAATGGGTGGGTGGGCTTCTCCTTGTTAAATTTTCCTACCCCACATGTGACCCACGCTCTAATGTTTCATACACATCTTGTGAATTCATTTTCTGAGCATCATTGACCATATTTGTGAACTCTTGACTTTGCAGAGGGAAATAATGGATACATTTTAGTCAGTGCAAATGGTGGTATAAGCCAGCAGCGAGTAGCTGTAAGTAATGCTTCTCAAAGAAACTGTTTCTCTATAAATATATCATTCTAATAGATTCTTATTGTATGCTGCTAAGATTATTCGTTGTTGGTTCTTGAGGATATTCGTTGTTGTAAGTTGGAACTGTTATGATGAGCAATCGATCCTGCTCCTTACTGTATAGCTTGATGTTTAAGTTACAAGAAAGGATGATACTACTGTCATTATCAGAGTGAATAATCCTTTTGTGGACACTATATATTTCATTAGAAAAGCTACTCATCAGTGGAAAGAAGTAATGACACATTATCAGCTGCTGATGGAGGTTGCAGTTAAGGCAAATTGGCTCTTAATCAAGCATTTGAATTTCAGTCAATTACTTGATTTTAAACTAGACAATCTGTACTTGTTTTGGTTTGCACCTGATAAATGTAGACCCTGTTAACAGTAACTTAGGTGAGTTGGCTGGAGATTCAGCTATTGATTCTCTCACTTTCTGCTTGAAATTGCGTTCTCTTGTCCCTGATGCCAAACACAGAGAGAACCATCCAGTGATCCCATAAAACCTCTTTAAGGCCAACTTCCGTAGCGTCCTACCAAAGCCCGTATCCTGCAATTACCGCCAGCCACAACTTAACCAACCTAATCACTGACTTAGAATCTTTGTAAAGGATGTCTGGATTAGTTGTTTCTCTAAGATGTCTTCAGGGTTAATGTTGCAATGTTAAGCCTTTTACACGGATTTCTTGTGGATTGGGGGGAACAGTCCATGCACTTTGGCAACAACATTGATAGCAATTTCTCATTATGAACTCCCTTTATGTAAGGTGTCTAATGGATCCACCGTAGAGCATTCTTTTATCAATTAACAGATAGCAGATAATCTTGTTGTATCTAGAATTAGCTATGTGAGTTTCCCCATACTGCCAAACATTGACAGTGGATCTTAGAGACTTAAGAGTGCTATCTCACTAATTCCACCAAGATAGACTTAATTTTATCTTGGGATTTGCTTTCCCAACAACTTGGGAAGGGTAACCGGAAAGCAGAACTTTACACAGACATTTGGCAGAGCATTTGGTGTAAACTAACTGATATAGGAGAAGTCTAAAGACAAACTAATCACATTCAAAGTTAAGCGTAAATTTGAAACAAACCAAAACAAGGAAGCCCCCAGAGTAGCCTTGTAGTTACATAGAGATATGAATCTATACGAATCCTAAAGAGGGAATTTAACCAGACTGAAGTAGAAACTACATCAGGCATGGAGATGGATGCCAAGTGGTAATTTGAATTTGAATGTATGTGAATCTAAACTAGGTAAAAGATAAAAAGAATGCTGGCATTTTGCACTAGTTGAAGCCTTTGTCCTGTCCATTTGAGCTCTATCTATCAGATGGCTTGACATGGACCTGGGTCACTTATCCTCTTGTTTAGACTGTGATGGAGCTACGGTAGAAATTTCTGTGGAACAGATTTAAGAAATGGGAAATGGAACCTTGTTTATTGATGGAAAAGTTATTACAAGAAGTTCAGGACCAGGAAATGACAAGAATGATTGGACCAAGGGAGATAGGAACCGTAGTTCCTCCCAGAGCTTACTCCCTTCCACCTCCTTCTTCTTTTCTTCCTCCCTTTTTCTCTTCTGTACTTTCTCCCTTTTTAACCCTCCAAAGCTGTAACAGACTAAATATCCATAACAGATTGGATACTGTCTGTATATTTTCTTAACTGACTGATTATATTTGGATATCCTAGCAACTGATTGCATTACTTCCCAGCCAAATTGTAACCTCCTAATCAGATCTGCACACCTGGAAGATATCCTCTGTAACAGATTTGTAACCTCTTGATCTGTAACAGATTTGTATAGCTTCTCTGTAACTATCACTTCCTTCTAGAGTAGGTTTGAAATATTGGGGATGTAATATTACCCTCCGCTAGTAGTTTCACCTTGTCCTCAAGGTGAAAGGAGGGAAATTGAGTGTGCAAATCAGTATAGAGTTCCCACGTATTGTCACATTCAGGGAGGTGTTGCCACTTTACTAAAACTTCCGTGTGGCCATTGGGCATTTTTCTAATTTGCTTGATAGATTCCGGTTGCACCACCAACTCTAATTCCTCGGTCAGACCAGTAGGTAGGGGTTGAGGTTGGAAGGCATTGGACAAGGCGGCCTTGAGCTGGGAAACATGGAAAACGGGATGGATACGCGTTGTAGATGGTAAATCCAGGCGGTAAGCAACTTCGCCAATGCGTTCCAAGACTGGGTAGGGGCCATAAAACCTGGGGCTGAGCTTCTCATTAGGTCTTTTAGCCAGCTTCTTGAACTTAAAGGGCTGCAGCTTCAGGAAGACAAGGTCACCTGGCTGGAACTGGATGTCCCTACGATCCTTGTTAGCTTGGTATTTCATTCTGGCTTGGGCTAGTACCAAGTTACTTTTGAGCTCCTGTAGAATGATATTTCTGTCCCTAATCTGCTGGTTTACTGCCTCAACCACAGACCCTTCATCTGCAAGCCTTAATAACATGGGAGGGTCACGTCCATAAAGGGCTCTAAATGGAGACATACCCGCAGCTCCGTGAAAGGTAGTATTGTACCATAATTCTGCCCAAGGAATCCATTTGGGCCACTGCTTAGGGTGGTGTGAAGTGAAGCAGCGCAAGTAGGTTTCTAAGCAGCGGTTGACTACCTCCGTTTGCCCATCAGTTTGGGGATGGTAAGCAGTGCTCATTTTCAGCTCAGTTCCAGCCATCTTGAACAGTTCAGTCCAAAATTGACTAATAAAGAAGTGGTCCCTGTCAGAAACGATGGAGCGTGGGTACCCGTGGAGGCGAACGACTTCATGAAGGAAAAGAGTGGCAACCTCCTGAGCAGAAAAAGGGTGGCCTAGGGGAAGGAAATGGCTGTATTTTGAGAGGTGGTCTACTACTACTAGAAGGGTATCCTTCCCGTGAGATCTAGGTAAGCCTCCAATGAAGTCCATAGAGAGATCATCCCAAACTTGTTTCGGAATGGGCAAGGGCTGGAGAAGGCCTCCTGGTTTGAGTGATTGATACTTGTTCCTTTAGCAGACCACACAAGAGGCCACAAAATTCTGAACGTCTCTTTTCATTCCCTTCCAATACACAACATTGGATAGCTGTTTGAATGTTCGGAATGAGCCTGAGTGTCCCCCTGTTGGAGTGGAGTGAAACTCTTTGAGCAAGTTAGGGATTCTAGGAGAACCCTTAGGAAGAATCAACCTGCCATGGAAGAGCAAGCAACCATGTCTTAATGAATACCCCCTGTGACTATTTGCATCGACCAGCAGGTCTTGTCGGATGGAATGCAGAGTAGCATCTTGACTGATTTCAGTTTCCAACCCGTGAAAGCCAGGGTGCTGGATTGTGGAGAGGGTCAGTGAGTGGAAAGTGTTCTGCCGTGCTGCATGATCCTCAGGTGCAGAGTTTGTGCAGCCATCATAAGGGTCAATGTCAACCTTTCTAGAGAGTGCATTAGCTGCCCGATTCTGCCTTCCTGGTTTGTATTGGATGTCGAAATTGAACCCCAATAATTTAATGAGCCATTTCTGCTGCTCACTGCTGAGTAGTCGTTAATTCATGAGGAATTGGAGGCTCCTTTGATCTGTAAGAATAGTGAACCTCCTGCCTAGCAGATAATGACGCCATTTTTGGACCGCTAGTACCACTGCCATGAGCTCTCTTTCATATACAGACTTGGATTGGGCGCGTGGGGAGAGTGCCTGACTGAAGAAGGCAATTGGCCTGCCTTCCTGTATGAGAACTGCTCCAATACCTTTGCCGGAAGCATCAGTTTCCAGAATGAAGGCCTTACTAAAGTTAGGGATAGCTAGCACGGGAGCTGAAGTCATGGCCCTTTTAAGGTTGTTAAAGGCTACTTGGGCCTTCGGGGACCAATGGAAGTTATCTTTCTTGAGTAGAGAGGTGAGGGGAGCAGCAATAGTACCATAATTCTTGATGAATTTGCGATAGTAGCCAGTGAGACCCAAGAAACCCCTCAATGCTTTGACATCCCTTGGAGTAGGCCACTTGAGCATACACTCTATCTTAGAGTTCTCCGCTACTACACCCGTGGCGGATATTATATGGCCTAAATACTCCAATTGAGTTTGGGCAAAACAACATTTTTTTCTGTTGATGACTAATTTATGAGAGTGCAACAGGTGCAAGACAGTTGCTAAATGTTCTATATGTAGATGAAGGTTAGCACTATAAACAAGTATATCATAAAAAAAAAACTAGCACGAACTTATGAAGGTACGGGCGAAAGATGTCATTCATAAGGGCCTGAAACGTGGACGGAGCATTGGTCAGGCCGAAGGGCATGACCAAAAACTCATAGTGACCCTCATGTGTCCGGAACGCCGTCTTTGGAACATCCTCTTCCTTGATGCGAATTTGATAGTAGCCGGATTGAAGATCCAGCTTAGAAAAGACAGTAGCACCACCCAGTTCGTCTAATAGCTCATCAATTGTGGGAATGGGAAACTTATCCTGAATTGTGATCTTGTTGAGGGCACGGTAATCGATGCAAAAACGCCACCTCCCGTCCTTCTTCTTAACTAATAATACTGGGCTGGAATAGGGGCTGGTGCTGGGCCGGATGATGCCAGCGTCCCATAACTCCTTGATGATCCGCTCAATTTCATTCTTTTGACAGTGCGGATAACGGTATGGCCTGATATTAGGGGGTGCAGTGTGGTCCTGGACCCTAATGGCATGGCCATGTAGTTGGTTAACAGGCAGGCGTAACGGCTGGTCAAAGAGATGGGCGTCCAGTAGTTTTTGCAGTCGAGGATGGTCTACGATTTGTTTGGTTCCATCTCTAACTGCAGGCCTTGATACTCAATCATATATGATGCACCCGAACTGGGTATGGCACGTTGCAGGGCTTTGAAGGATAAGCTCGACTGCGACAAGGATGGGTCACCCTTCAGGGTTACCCTCTGGCCTTGCACGACGAACTCCATGGTGAGTTCACAGTAGTTGGCCGAAATGGCTCCCAGAGTGCGCAGCCAGGCCATTTCGAGGACCAGGTATGTGCCGCACAAGTCAAAGAGATGGAAGGGGTGCTTGATCACCAAGCCAGGGAGGCGCAGGACAAGATTCCGGCAGATCCCAGTGCCCCGGACGCAGAAGCCGTCTCCTACCTGTACTCCAAAGGGCTTGGTGTTGGTGACCGGAAGTTGCAAGTCGGTGACCAACCTCCTGGATATGAAATTGTGGGATGCCCCCATATCGATGAGGACAACCACTTCACGATGCTCCAGAACCCCGCGAATCTTCATCACATCTGCAACAGACATCCCGACTAGGGCTTGCATGGAGAGCTCGAGTCGGGTCGATTCCTCTTCGCACGGGATATCCTCAGCTCGATTCAGGTCGTCCGGATCGGCACTGTCATCGTCTTCCTTGCCTAGAAGCAGCACCTGTAGCTGGCCCTTCTTGCATCGATGCCCAAGCGAATATCTCTTGTTGCATCTGAAACAAAGCCCCAGAGCTCTCTTATGCTACAATTCCTTCTCGGAAAGTCGCCGGAAAGAGTCGCGCCGGTCCGGAGCTAACTCCCCATGGCGGGGAACCCGATCAATCCTAACGCCATCCTCCTTCGTCGTCTCCGGCGGCCTGGTGAGGGTTTGCTGAGGAAAGTGACGATGCTGCCCCTGCAACCTTGATTCGGACATGGGTATCTTCAGAGGAGGCCCAAGAGTTGTTGTTGTTCTGGGCCCAAGGCCGCTTCTTGGTCCATAGGCTCTCACCCGCTCGAGAGCCTCGTTCTTCTCCTCGATTTTCTGGGCCAGGTCCATAAGGCCAGTTAAAGACGCGGGTCTAAACATTTTCACTTCCGCTTTTAATTCTCCTCTGAGCCCATTAAGGAAGGCCCCTTTTAGGACCTCTTCGGGCAGATCCACCAAGGGCCCTGATAATAGCTCGAAGTCCTGCCTGAAGTTGGCGATGGAGGCGACCTGCCTGATCGACAGCAAGGCCTCACAATCGTCGTCGGACTGTGAGGGCCAGAACCGTTGAAGGAGGGCCGTCCGGAAAGTGGTCCATGACTGGAACGGCGATTTCGCATCTGACCACAAGAACCAATGGAGGGCTTCTCCCTCCAAGCACACGGATGCGGCGGTCACCTTCTCCGTCTCCGTCAAGTGGTTCAGTAGGAAGTAGCGCTCCGCCCTGCATAGCCACCCCAGTGGGTCCCGTCCATCAAATATGGGAAGATCCAGTCGGCGATGTTCCAACCTAGGGTTTTCTGATTCACGCAGCGAGCCGTGGAGGTCTCCGCCTGACGCCTCTCCTACTACGGATACCTTGGTTCTGCCTCGGTCTCCAGCTTGATTTGGTAAGGGTTCATTACTTTCGGGCCTTTGTCTCATCCAAACCCTGATCTCAGCCATAAATTCTCCAATCGCAGCTACATTTGTTTGCAACCTCCCAATATCTTCCTTCATGCTCCCTACCTCCACTCTCATGTTCTCCATCTCTTTCTCCATGTCTTCTGCTGTCTCTGACCTAGTTCTTACCATACCCCAAAATTGGATGGAGCTTTGATGCCATTGATGGAGCTATGTTAGAAATTTCTGTGGAACAGATTTAAGAAATGGGAAATGGAACCTTGTTTATTGATGGAAAAGTTATTACAAGAAGTTCAGGACCAGGAAATGACAAGAATGATTGGACCAAGGGAGATAGGAACCGTAGTTCCTCCCAGAACTTACTCCCTTCCACTTCCTTCTTCTTTTCTTCCTCCCTTTTTCTCTTCTGTACTTTCTCTCTTTTTAACCCTCCAAAGCTGTAACAGACTAAATATCCATAACAGATTGGATACTGTCTGTATATTTTCTTAACTGACTGATTATATTTGGATATCCTAGCAACTGATTGCATTACTTCCCAGCCAAATTGTAACCTCCTAATCAGATCTGCACACCTGGAAGATATCCTCTGTAACAGATTTGTAACCTCTTGATCTGTAACAGATTTGTATAGCTTCTCTGTAACTATCACTTCCTTCTAGAGTAGGTTCGAAATATTGGGGATGTAACAGACTGGAACTTGGGTATTTCTCTATTCTTGGTTTTCCTCTTTATCTCTGTTTTAAGTCTTATTGTTTGTATCAGCAACCAGGCATTTGATACTATGCGAGACCACAGAATTCTGTGCCCCCAAGAGGTGTACCTATTGACTTGCTGTTTGCACACTGGACTAGGTTTTCTTTCTAATTCACGCAGTTCAAGCCAATTAGGCTTGACTCCTTAATTTGTCGCTCAAGTAGAACATACAACAGACCTGTATCAGTATGTGTATGTAAAAGTAGCAGAAACCTCTTCTCTACTAATGCTGACTCAACTGATAGATAAGGTTTATAACAGAACTATACCATACACAAAAAGAAGGCTCCTGCTTTTTGAGGGTCATCAAAACTATTTCCTAACTAGGTGTCAGTGACTGTCCCATCTCATGAATTCATGCATATCTTCTATCTCAATTTCTAACAACTTTCCATCCTCAAAAGGCATAATCCTCACCCTAACCCCAATTCTCTGTGTGCATGCATGCTTGTGTCGCTCTCTCCCTGAGCAAGAATCATCAAATTCCACCCAGTTCTCTCCCTCTCTTAATCATTAATTTCAACCCTACTGCAATCTCTCTCTCTCCTACTCCCAAACTTCACTAAGTGGGCTGAGATGAAAAGCATGAGAGTTTGGAGTTGAAGGCACATCGGATGCAATTAGCTTTCTTCGATTGAGTGTAGGATTTACGCTTTCTATGCCCTTTTTCTAGCCCTTATCTCATAGTATGACTTATGGAAATGTGCAAAATGAGATAGCCACTACTGATATTCTTTCTGCATGTGTCAAGTTTCTAGTTGATGTCATTTTTCTAATGCGGTGACATGTTCCTCTTGCTTGGCAACAAATCTGCAAGTTGTTTCATACTTTGACTTATGGAAATGGAGCAAAATGAGATAACCACTACTTACATTCTTTTTGTATGTGTCAAGTTTCTTGTTGATATCATTTATATAATGTGGTGACATATTCCTCTTGCTTGACTACAGATCTGCAATGCTGTTGCAGTTGCTCGTTTACTTAATTCAACTCTTGTTCTGCCAAAATTTTTGTACAGTAGTGTTTGGAGAGATGGGAGGTACACTTCTTTCTTACTCAGTTGCATGTTTAAGTCCATCATTCCTTTTCTTTGAGTTATTTTTCTATTTTTTTCTTCTTAATAAAATTATGAAAAAGAGAATATGATTACGACCGTGATTATAGTTGCAATTGGCCTGTCCAAGATCTATAAGTGTCATATCATATTCACACTTAGATATTTTAGTGTAAAATAATGAATTATGCTTAATTGTAGAATATTTCCATCTGCAACCAAACAATGGTACTAGAGTATCTTAAAACCATAAGGAGCAGGTGAGATGCTTTCTTATGCCCTTGGAGTTTGGAGTTTTGATCTTTTCTTTATTGTATTGACCCTATTGTACAAGTTGGGAAATGAAATGGAACTGTGCATGTCGCGACCCCAATCCCCTCCTGTCCACAACCATAACAAATCTTACTGGCCATTCCAAGAGATAGAGAACGTGCTTGAGTGTTTTGCCTCGAGGAGGATACCCTTTCCTCCTCTTATCCTTGCTACCATGCGAGTAAGATTTTCCAAAACTTCTCTTCCTGAACTCAGATGCACTGGTTTCTCTGACTTGATCCTGCTCGATTAGTTGTGCTCTATCTACAGCCTCAGCATAGTCTTCCAACTTGAAGGGTACTAAGCATTGTCGAAGAAGATCTTAAGCCCTGGATGAAGCGATAGGCCTTATCCCTAGTAGTGGGGATCATCGATGATGCATAACGTGACAACTGATCAAACCTGGTAGTGTACTGTCCTACAGTCATGTCACGTTGCGTGAGCCTCAAGAATTGAGCCACTTTAGCATTTCTCTGAGCACTACGAAAATATTTTTCAAAATAGGCCTCTTTGAAAAGTTCCCAACTCCACTCCTCATCGGCTCTAACACCTCTTGCCACCCGCCACCAGTGAACTGAAACATGGCTACCCTTACCTTCATATTTTCGTCAATTCTCTATGCCTCGAAGATCCTTTGAATTTGCTCTAACCAGTCCTCTGCTTCAATGGGATCTGACATCTCATCAAACTTGGGTGGCCCCAACTTCCTAAACTCTCGTAAAGCAAGTGTTTCCCTGCTTACACCCTCTCTAGAAGCTCTAGGGACGAGGGTAACTGAGGGCTGACCTCTTGCTCCCCTGCCTATGGCGTTGGCAATTGCTTGGGCCATCTGTCCTATGGCGTCCTGGACTGGATCACGTGCATGCAATGCTGACCCTCCAGAACTCGAGCCATCACTCTTGGTCTCAACCATGACAATGCCCTTCACAACAACAAACAATAAGGGTTAGTCACATATCAAACATGTTGAAAGTAGTCAACAATCAACAAGGTTAACTCAGAAGATGCTAAACATTCACACCTTAACTATCATAGGCATCATCATCATCATCATCATGACCTTATCTCAATTAGGGGTCGGCCACATGAATCTTATTCCTCCATTCCTCTCTATTAAGTACCATGACTTTATTTAGTCCCAAAGTTTTTAAATCTTTCCTCACCACTTCTATCCACGTTCTTTTGGGCCTTCCCCTTGCCCTCTTAGAACCTTCTACATGTATTGCCTCACTCCTTCTAACCGGTGCAATTGTTGGTCTCCTTTGAACATGTCCAAACCATCTAAGTCTAATCTCCTTCATCTTGTTACCGATTGGTGCTACCCTTAAATTTCCTCTAATATTTTCATTTCTAATTCTATCCTTTCTTGCACTACCACTCATCCATGTCAACATCCTCATTTCTGCGACGCTCATCCCATGAGCATGATGTTCCTTAACTGCCCAATACTCTGATCCATAGAGCATGGCCGGCCTTATGGCCATCTTATAGAATTTTCCTTTTAGTTTGAGTGGCACCTGCCGATCACACAAAACTCCAAATGCACATCTCCATTTGTTCCAACCCGCTTGGATTCTCTGGGTAACCTCCCTCTCAATCTCTTCACTATCATGAATCATTGATCCTAAGTACCAAAAGTGGTCTTTTATGAGAACTTATTGGTTATCAATCTTGACTGGTGTTCCACTCCTACTCTCCTTGCTAAAATTGCATTCCATATATTCTGTCTTAGTTCGGCTAATTTTAAATCCTTTTGATTCTAATGCTTCTCTCCATAACTCTAGCTTTATGTTTACACCCCTTTGTCTCATCAATTAAGACTATATCATCTGCAAATAGCATGCACCAGTGAATCTCCTCGTGCAGATGTTTTGTTAACTCATCCATAACCAATGTGAAAAGGTATGGGCTCAATGCTGATCCTTCGTGCAATCCTATAGTGACAGGAAAATCAGTAGTCTCGCCACTAGTGGTCTTAACATTTGTTACTGCTTCCTCATACATATATTTAATTATGTCTATATACCCCTGCGAAACCCCTTTATCACCCAACACCCTCCATATTAACTCTCTAGGGACTATCATAAGCTTTCTGTAAGTCGATAAAGACCATGTGGAGGTCTTTCCTCCTCTCCCTATATTTCTCTACTAATTGTCTTACTAAGAAAATAGCTTCCATGGTAGACCTCCCAGCCATGAAACCAAATTGATTCTCTGATACACTTGTTTCATGTCATAGCTTCTTCTCAATTACTCTTTCAAAAAGTTTCATAGTGTGGCTCATAAGTTTGATCCCTCGATAATTAGTGCAAATCTGTATGTCTCATTTATTCTTATAAATTGGTACAATAGAGCTTTTCCTCCACTCATCAGGCATTTTCTTTGATTTATAATCTTGTTAAACAACTTGGTCAACCAAACTACCCCAATATCTCCCATATGCTCTCAAACCTCTATTGGTATACCATCGGGCCCCATGGCCTTTCTGAATTTCATCTTTTTCAAGGCCTCTTTCACTTCAGGTATTCTAATCCTACGCTCATATCTATAACATCCAATGTTATTTAGGTTTATAGTATTTTCAATCCCTATATTCTTAAAGCCATTGTCATTTAACAATTTTTGAAAGTACGTCTCCCACCTTTATTTAATCTCATGACCTTTGACTAATACCCTTTGATCATCACTTCTAATGCACCTAACATGATCTAAGTTCTTACCCTTTTGTTCTCTTACTTTTGCAAGTTTAAACACATCTTTCTCACGTTCTCTTGTTCCTAGTCTATTATATAGCTCATCATATGCCTTTTACCTTTAGATACTCCTAAGACATTTTTTGCCACTTTCTTAATGGACTCAGTAATATTAATCCACATGGTATTTTCTTCTGTTTCATAGTTCCAATTTCCTTATACCATCAACTTATTTGTGAATGAGGTTATTTTCTCTCCTTTTAAGTTCCACCACTTAATTTTTGGATACCTATTAAATTCATTTCCTTTCTTCCATCTTTTGATATGGATATCCATAACCATTAACTTATGTTGTGAGGTTAAACTCTCACCAGGTATCACCTTACAATCCTTACACATAAATTGTTCATTATTCCTAAGTAGAAAAAAGTCTATTTGGCTTTTTATGAAGTCCAATTTTAAAGGTTATTAAGTGTTCATCCGTCTTCTTAAATAGTGTATTTGCAATGACCAAGTTATATGACAAAGCAAAATCGAGGATACTCTCCCCCATCTCATTTCGTTCACCTATACCTTACCCTCCGTGTATTCTATCATATCCTTCCTTTTCTTTTCCTACATGGCCATTTAAGTCTTCTTTTATAAATATCTGCTCAGTGTTGGGAATTTCTTGCATGACTCCCTCCATATCTTCCCAAAACTGTCTCTTGATTATATCTTGTAACCCTACTTGTGGTGTGTATGCACTTATAACATTTATAATCTGCTCTCCTAGAACAAGTTTTATTATTACAATTCTAGCACTGAATCTTTTAACGTCTACAACTTTATCCTTTAATTTCTTATCCACTATTATTCCTACCCCATTTCTGTTATTATCCTTTCCTACATACCATAATTTATACCCATCTATTTCTCTAGCTTTAGCCCCTTTCCACTTGGTTTCTTGGCGACATTGACTCTCCTCCGTTTCATTGCTTCTACTAACTTCAAACTCTTACCTATCAATGTTCCTATTGTTCATGTGGCGATACGAATCTTATGCTTTGGAGATATCCTATTTACTATCGCCTTCTTGATCTCTATGGCATGAACCGATGTCCACTTTTCACTACACCTGGGTTCTGATGCAGTGCGTCGTTTCCGAGGGGATGCTCTAGCAGCCCTTGTCCATTTTTCACTTCACTCGGGATTCGATGTAGCGCGTTGCTTCTGGGAGAATGCCCTAGCAACTCTTGCCTGTTTTTCACCGCACCTAGGATCCGATGCAGCACATCACTTATGGGGAACGCCCTAGCTTGAGGGAATGCCAGTTTTCGATTCATGTTACGTTAGGGTTGTCATAATTTTAAGAAGTTGAAGATGATTTTCATTTCTTCCTTACAAATTAATATACAAATGCATATTTATTTGCAAGTAGAAAAGAAATAACAAAATCATCTTCAGCTTCACCTTTGCCGGTTAGCATGTGACGCAAGAGTTGCCATATTTTAAGAAGTTGGAAATGATTTTTATTTCTTCCTCACAAACTAATATACAAATGCATATTCATTTATAAGAAAGAAATAACAAAATAATCTCCAACTTCTCCTTGCCGGCTGGCACCTAATGTAAGACCCTCCTCCTTTTTCATCCGGGCTTGGGACTGGCATTGGTGGAGTTCTTAACTATCACAGATAATTATAAAAAATAAAAAAAATGTTCTTCCCAAGTGATTTACCGCCTTGCTCTGATACCAAGCTGTTGCGACCCCAATCCTCAAGGCCGCGATTTAAGATAATCAAGCGTAGTGATTGGGCCAAGAAAGGCCTACATGGCCTTCATTCTTTTTTTTTTTTTTTTTTCTTTTTTTAATCTATATCACAGCAGAAGTATTGAGAGAGCTAAGTGCTCTTGTCCTATGCACTTATGCATTTAACTAATAAAATCTTCTTCTCTTTTAACTACTGAGTTCTACCAAAATTTCGGCAGAGTCTCTCCTGTTTTTTGGTCTTATGCATTTAATGCATGCAATGCAGGTTACCTGATAGACAATATAACAATTACAAAGCCCCTAAAGGATACTCAATCTCCATACAATTCATCATCAAACATCACTAAAATCTGCTTGCTAGGTCAGAGTGTAAGTAAATCCCATACATGCCCTATCAACATAAGACACATAGAATGCACAAGGCTAGTTGTCAAATAACAGGGCATAGCTCATACTCAGTGTCAACATGCATATACAATACAAAAATTTTCATCTTCAGTTAGACTTCATTCAACAACCTTCCCCTTATCCACTTGAGTGGTACCTGCAAAATAATAAGGTGAGCTGCAAAGCCCAGTAAGGGAAAAGAACTAAACCCATGCATGTCCCACCATTCTTGTTGAGCTATGCTCAAATGCACATTCAAACCCAACCATGGAGCATTCATTTCCATTTTAACAGGTTATCTACAAGTAGCTAGCATGTATTATTAGGTATAACATATGGGTATTAGAACATAATTGTAGTTTATTCCAAATTCAAATATGAAGCAATAGCCATAGGATGCAAACAAACCCATACAATATCAATTCCCCATTCATGTCCAACCATAGGACATTCACTTTTATTTCAACAGATGAGTAACTAAGTTATGAACTTTATTCTAAATTAAAATACAAACCATAAGTACAACATTCAACAAAGCTGCATATTTATTTAGTGGTTTTCACAGCAGTAGTAAATAGGCATGGCATCATCACCATGGTCCAGTAGTCATCTCCCCCAAGGTTTACCATCTTGGGCGGCCCACTATGAGTATCATAAATAAGGCAACCAAACCCTTAAGGTTTACCATCTTGGGCAGCGGCAGCCCTTTCCCTCAGGGTTTACCATCTTGGGCGGCTCCACCATAGTTGCAATCAACCATGCAGCCCTTTCCGTCAGGGTTTACCATCTTGGGAGACTCAAGTTTACCAACTCATCCCTCAGGGTTAACCATCTTGGGCTACTCCACCGTGATCCCAAAAGACTAGGCATCCCTTTCCCTTAGGGTTTACCATCTTGGGAGGCTCAATACCTGATAGCTCATCCCTTAGGGTTTACCATCTTGGGCGACTCCACCTTAATTCCAATGAACTAGACAGTCCTTTCCTCCAGGGTTTACCATCTTGGAAGGCGTCATCATAGCTTACCAGGCAGCCCTCAGGGTTTACTGTCTTGGGGTTGACCATTTTATCACAATTTATACCATCATAACAGTTAAGCATAGTAAATGAGGATATCATAGAACAATTTCAATAAGTACTTGAAATTCATATCATCCATTCATCTAATATGATAATCTATTTATTATACATATTCATTGTGCTAATTTCAAGTGAACAAATCAATAAGAATTTAAGGACAAAGAAAGGTTTAGGATTCTTACCTGTGCTTAAGGTACAACTCAAAATTCAATTGTTAACGTCGTTTACACTGCACTCAAACCTCTGCGACGAATACAAGTTCTAAGTAAATTTCAGAATTCTATGCAATTTGCTATAATCACTTCTAGCTCTCTATTCATAATGTCATTGATCTAACCTCATATATCTACATCAACGATTTGTACACCAATTGGTCGCTATTTTATTAAATCAGCACCAGTGGTCTTAAATCCACAGTCTAGATCGAGCGTCTGCCTCTAGAAGTTTCAATTTTCAACATTTTAGGTAAGTTCGTCCAGAATTCAATGCTTTTTGACCATAATTCATTGTCTAATCTCCTTTCCTGACCTTCGATCCTCGCTGATCGAGTATTGGACGGTCAGATAGGATCTCCCATCAATTGTCCATAATTGGTTAGTCATTTTAGTAATAATTCATTACTAAGGGGTAATTGGAGTTACATTTTACCTAGATCTACCTTCTAATCGTATTTTTTAAGGTCGGATGTTAAGGTCTCTGTTTTTCCCTACGCGCTAACAAGTTTTTTATCACAATTTCAAGGACCAATTGATTCCTGATCGACGATTCGTCTTCGCCAGAAAATGTTGCCTTCGCAGGAGAAGGTGACTGGATTCCAGTTGTTGCCAGCAACACATGCAGTAACTTTTTTGTAAAATTTTTACATGGGAATGCTCAAAATTGCCTGAATTTTTGTTTTCTAGTGTTTTCCCCTTTCAATTTCTACTAAAACTATCATTTTGGCTGGATTTTTCAATAGTTTTTAAAATCACCATTTTTACTGTTTTTCTTAATTTCTGGAGACCGATTTTCATGAAATTAGAGGCGTTTTACTCCTAATCACTTAAGGAACACAATGAACGGTTCTGATCATTGATCAGACACCATTCTACTAGCTGTAATTTTCAAACCAGTTGGTTCTCTCCTTTTTTTTTCACCGTTCTTGTCACTGGAAACCGGTGATAGTAAAAACTAACAGTGATTGGGAATGGCCAAAAGGGAAAAAGACAATAGGAGAATAGCAAGGAGGAGGACTTACCTGATCTCTGTTTGTGTAAGACGTTGCCGGTGGAGTCCGTTGGGTCGTTTGTAGCTTGCTGGAGAGAATGGAGGGAGAGAGAACAAGAGATGGGGAGAAGTGTAAGGGTGAGGAGCTTGGTCGAGAGAGAGGTGACCGGAGAGAGTGATGATCCGTGCAGGGAGCTTGATAGGAAGAGGGGGAAACTGGGGAATGGGAGAACGGCAAGGAAGGGAGGAGTGAAAGGGGGGTTGCCCGGCTTTGACTTCTTCCTTTCCTGATTACAAACGCGTGGGAGGGGAAGGCTGGAAGCAGCTGAGCACACATGGCGAGTTGGACTCCCATGTGTCAACTCAGCCCTCACAAGCTATGGTGGAATAGTATGGACATGGCGGTGCCATTATCAATCTGGACCCCCCCTTTTCATTCGTAAAACTTTAGGACTTAAGGGTCCTGGTTTCAGTTTCATGCGTTCTTAGTGTCGTTGAAAAGCCCTCGTCGAGCATAGTCTAATGAATGACCTTTCATCATCAATTTTCAATTTTCAATGTTCTTGATTTTTACTTTTTAATTACTTTGAATTTTCATAAAATTTCCACTGATTGTCCTGTTTCACCGTATTTGGGAAGATTAATGCGCCAATTCACATTTTTAATCTACTCTTTAGGGCATGAGTGTGACAATGCTCTCACTCAAATTCATGCTTCAAAAATCAAAGAATGGTTAAAATATGTAGGAAGGATGGGTATTATTTGAATATGAAAGGGGTGACAGAGATACATAACCTGGACATGCTGAGAGCAGAAGTGCATAAAAGTAAAGCCTTGTTCAGAAACATCTGTAGTCCATTGGTTGTGTAGGTTTTTTGTGTTCTGCAACTAATTCATCCAAAATGGCAATTGTATTTAGCATCTTTCTTGGACAGAAGAGTTGCTGTCTACTTGCCTATTTGTCTTGACTGATATTTATGCCCCATAATCAAAGTTTTAAGGCCATTATCTTCTGTGAGTTGTCTCTCCTTTTCATTCATGTTTCTGTTATGTGCCTATCCTAATAATGACTGAGATGGTAATCAATCAACAAGAGTTCTGGTGCTAACTTCTTTGTTTTTCCTGGAGGAAGCCTCATATCCCAAAGAGCACAATCGATTTTTCAAGCTTGCAACATTACTAATGCATTGTCAATCATTGGACTTGAAATGTGCATGGAAGACGAGGGGACAAAGGAGAGAAAATAGTACTCTCCAGTGTCTCATAATGTATAATATACTAAACTGACCAAAGTACCTTCTATGTCATATTCTGTAACATGAATAATATTAGAATATGCTATATACTACGAATTACATGGTTGGTTTCTCTCCAATATTGCACTTTCTGATGTTACTATCCAATGCATTAGCTTCTTTGGAGAGTCTCATAGTGTAACTTGGCGCCAGTTTCTACTTCCTAATATCTTAGTGTCACAGAACGTTAATGAATTTGAGGGTCCATTTAACTTTTAATTTCTGATTTTGCATAGGAATAATAATGTATTTAGCCTCATTTTGGGAAAATAGGCATTCCAGTCCATGTCTTTGTAACTAATTGTAGTGATCTGTTTAACACTGCAAAGTTACTCCGTCTCCTTAATAGATGTTTCATCGAAGCAGTCCCTCTTCCATGTGAGAGTTAGATATAAGAGCTAAGTATATTGGATTATCAACGAAGTTTCTTCATAAAGTCATTTTGCACTATGCAAATCTCATGCAAGTGCTACCAGTTCGTGTTAAGGTATGAATTTACTCCATCACTCTTAGATTGGAACCCTTCTTTCAGTGGAACGTGGTGGGTAAGATTTGATGCAGTGGTTCATTTAGTAGCAGGCTAGTATCCTTGTTTTGGTTGATGATTGGACAGGGGAAGTATTACATGTGAAGATGAGATGATACTTACAGCTTATTCGTTTTGTTTCAGCAAATGCATGGCTTAACCGATTTCAAGAATGAAAATTCAAGATCTTTGAAGCAATGGAAGTAAGTCAACAATCAGATATGCATTTATGCAGTGGAAGGAAGTAGGAAGCTTCCCCAAGTTAAACTTGTGTAGAAGTTGACTAACCAATTGGGTCCTACAGAGGGGGTAGGGCGCCTCTTTATTTATTAAGGAGCTTTCTCTAGAAAAGATTAATGATATCCAGTTCTATACTTAGAAGGAATGTTATGGTAAAGGGTGGTTATCATTAAAAAAAATGGCTGTCAATTACCTATAGTTGGAAGATGGTGTACGTTGCTGATTAGATTAAGATATGCTAAGTGGCTTCTGTGTCTGTTTCATGCATTACAACTTTAATGTGGTCAATGAGTTGGCAAATGGTTTAGGTATAAAAGTTGTCTTACAGGAAGAAATACTCATCATCATCATCATCAAGACCTTATCCCAATTATGGGGTCGGCTACATGAATCTTATTCCTCCATTCCTCTCTATTAAGTACCATGGCTTCATTTAGTCCCAAAGTTTTTAAATCTATCCTCACCACTTCTATCTACGTTCTTTTGGGCCTTTCCCATGCCCTTTTAAAACCTTCTACTTGCATTGCCTCACTTCTTCTAATCGGTGCTATTTTTGATCTCCTTTGGACATGTCCAAACCATCTAAGTCTAGTTTACCTCATCTTGTTACCTATTGGTGTTACCCCTAGATTTCCTCTAATATTTTCATTCCTAATTCTATTCTTTCTTGTCTTACCACTCATCCATCTCAACATCCTCATTTCTGCGACGCTCATCCTATGGGCATGATGTTCCTTAACTGCCCAACACTCTGATCCATAGAGCATGGCCAGCCTTATGGCTATCCTATAAAATTTTCCTTTTAGTTTGAGTGGCACCCACTGATCACTCAAAACTCCAGATGCACATCTCCATTTGTTCCAACCCGCTTGGATTCTCTAAGTAACCTCCATCTCAATCTCTCCACTCTTATGAATCATTGATCCTAAGTACCGAAAGTGGTCTTTTACGGGGACTACTTGGTTATCAATCTTGATTGGTGTTCGACTCCTACTCTCCTTGCTAAAATTGCATTCCATATATTCTGTCTTAGTTCTACTGATTTTAAACCCTTAGATTCTAATGCTTCTCTCCATAACGCAAGCTTTGTGTTTACACCCTCCCTTGTCTCATCAATTAAGACTATATCATCTGCAAATAGCATGCACTAGGGAATCTCCTCGTGCAGATGTTTTGTTAACTCATCCATAACCAACGTGAAAAGGTATGGACTCAATGTTGATCCTTGGAGCAATCCTACAATGACAAGAAAATCACTGGTCTCGTCACTAGCGATCTTAACATTTGTTACCGCTCCCTTATACATATTTTTAATTATGTCTATATAACCCCGCAAAAGCCCTTTCTCGCCCAACACCCTCCATATTAACTTTCTAGGGACTTTATCATAAGCTTTCGCTAAGTCGATAAAGACCATGTGGAGGTCTTTCCTCCTCTCCCTATTTTTCTCTAACAATTGTCTTAATAAGAAAATAGCTTCCATGGTAGACCTCCTAGGCATGAAACCAAAGTAATTCTCCGATACACTTGTCTCATGCCGTAGCCTTTTCAAAAAGTTTCATAGTGTGGCTCATAAGTTTGATCCCTCGATAATTAGTGCAGATCTGTATGTCTCCTTTATTCTTATAAATTGGTACAATAGAGCTCTTCTGCCACTCATCCGGCATTTTCTTTGATTTTATAATCTTGTTAAACAACTTGTTCAACCAAACTACCCCAATATCTCCCATATGCTTCCAAATCTCTATTGGTATACCATCGGGCCCCATGGCCTTTCCGAATTTCATCTTTTTCAAGGCCTCTTTCACTTTAGGTATTTTAATTCTACGTTCATATCTATAACATTCAATGTTATTTAGGTTTATAGTATTTTCAATCCCTATATTCTTAGAGCCATTGTCATTTAACAAATTTTGAAAGTACGCCTCCCGCCTTTGTTTAATCTCATTATCTTTGACTAATACCCTTTGATCATCACTTCTAATGCACCTAACATGATCTAAGTCCTTACCCTTTTGTTCTCTTACTTTTGCAAGTTTAAACACATTTTTCTCACCTTCTCTTGTTCCTAGTCTATTATATAGCTCATCATATGCCTTAAGTTTAGCCTCACCTACTATTCTCTTAGCAGCCTTGTTAGCATTCTTATATTGTTCATAGTTTTCATTATTTTTAGTCTTCTGTCATGCTTTAAAACACATCCGTTTTTCTTTAATAACTTTTTGCACGGTTTCACTCCACCACAATGTTTCCTTTACTAATTGCCTTTTACCTTTAGATACTTTTAAGACATCTTTTGCCACTTTCATAGTGGTCCCAGCAATATTAATCCACATGGTATTTACTTCTGTTTCATAGTTCCAATTTCCTTTTACCATCAACTTATTTTTGAATGAGGTTATTCTCTCCTTTGAAGTTCTACCACTTAGTTTTTGTACACCTATTAAGTTTATTTCTTTTCATCCATCTTTTGATATGGATATCCATAACCATTAACCTATGTTGTGAGATTAAACTCTCACTGGGTATCACCTTACAATCCTTACACATTGATCGTTTAGTATTCCTAAATAGAAAGAAGTCTATTTGGCTTTTATAAAGTCCACTTTTAAAGGTTATTAAGTGTTTATCCCTCTTCTTAAAGAGTGTATTTGCAATGGCTAAGCTATATGACAAAGTAAAATTGAGTATTGTTTCCCCCATCTCATTTCGTTCACCTATACCATACCCTCCGTGTATTTTATCATATCTTTCCTTTTCTTTTCCTACATGGCCATTTAAGTTTCCTCCTATAAATATCCCCTCAGTGTTGGGAATTTCTTGCATGACTATCTCCATATCTTCCCAAAACTGTCTTTTGTGGTGCGTATGCACTTATAGCATTTATGATCTGCTCTCCTAGAACAAGTTTTATTATTATAATTCTATCACTAATTCTTTTAACGTCCACAAATTTATCCTTTAATTCTTTATCCACTATTATTCTTACGCCATTTCTGTTATTATCCTTTCCTACATACCATTATTTATACCCATCAATTTCCCTAGCTTTGGCCCCTTTCCACTTGGTTTCTTGGATACAAGCGATGTTGACTCTCCTACGTTTTATCGCGTCTACTAACTCCAAACTCTTACTTGTCAATGTCCCTATATTCCATGTGGCAATACGAATCTTATGCTTTGGAGATATCCTATTTACCAGAGCCCTTCTCGATCTCCATGGCATGAACCCATGTCCACTTGTCACTGCACTTGGGTTCTAATGCAGCATGTCGCTTCTGAGGGGACGCTTTAGCAGCCCTTGCCCATTTTTCACTACACCCGGGATCCGATGTAACACGTCGCTTCTAGGGGAATGCCCTAGCAACCCTTGCCCATTTTTCTCCGCACCCGGGTTCTAATGCACCGTGTCACTTATGGGGAATTCCCTAGCTTGAGGGAATATCAGTTTTCGATTCATGTCATATTAGGGTTGCCATAATTTTAAAAAGCTGAAGATGATTTTCATTTCTTCCTTACCAGCAGGAAAGAAATAATAAAATCATCTTTAGCTTCTCCCTTGCCGGTTGGCACCTGACGCAAGGCTTGCCATATTTTAAGAAGTTGGAGATGATTTTTATTTCTTCCTTGCAAACTAATATACAAATGCATATTCATTTGCAAGAAGGAAATAAATAACAAAATCATCTTCAACTTCTCCTTTGCCAGCTGGCACCTAACACAAGACCCTTGCCCTTTTTCATCCGGGCTTGGGACCGGCATTGGCAGAGTTACAGGAAGAAATATTCTTTTATTTATTTATTTGTGATGACACAGTTGATGGAGAAATGTTTGTGATGGCTCTGCCCTCTTGTGCATTTTCATTTTTCATTTTCTATCTTTGAATTAGCTTATTATCTTTCACAAGGAACAATAACAAAGGAATCCTTTATCACAGTGAAGAGTGGATTAATTAGCTTAGATTATGAGTTTGCTAGAAGTTAATGCATTCTTTCTAAACCAGGACTTGCTGCACAATGCCTAAAATGGTTGATGGCATCCAAGGGTTGGTGTCGTGGTTCTTTCAGTTGTAGGCCTACATTTTGAAAGTATGCTTGTTTTGCTTGATGGATTTGGATACATGAAATGTTAAACATGAAGATCAGATGATATTTACTGGAAGATTGCATGGAAAATTATTCATGATTTTTCAGCAATACATGTGAGAAATGAATATGAATCAAGATTCAAGGTCTTTGAAGCAATTAGAAGGAAGTCAACAATAAAAAATGCAATTTGTGCTGCAGAATGAACCACCACCAAATTCAATTTATGCAGAAGTTGACTAGGCAATCAGGTCCTATGGGGGTAGAGGCCTTCTCTTTTATTATGGAGGTTTCCCAGGAAAGATTAAGGCTATCCAGATCTATGCATAGCAGGAATATTGTGGGTTTAAGGTGATTGTCATTTAAAGAAAATGGTTGTCGATAAGGCCACATAGTGGCATATGTTGCTGAAGAGATTAAAGATATGCTTAGTTGCACGAGTGTCTCTTTTGTCATGACTACAACATTTTAAGTCAATGAGTTAGGTAAAAAAGTTGTGTTGCATGGGAAAATATTATTATTTTTATTTATTTGTGATGGCGCAGTTTATGGAGAAATGCTTGTTACTGCTCTGCCCTCTCTTCCGTAGTTTCCTTTTTCATGCTCACTTATGAATCAGCTTATTATCTCTAATAAGATATATAATGAAGTAATCCTTCTTCACAGTGAACTTTGGGTTGAGTAGCTCAGATTCCCTTGGAAAAATGTCCATGGTTAATGGCCTTGAATGTAATCGGGAGGTAATAGGACATGAGTCGCAACACATATTTATCCCTGATTTAAGAAAATAAAATAAAATTGTCATCATCATCAAAGCCTTATACCGATTAGGGTTTGGCTACACGAGTCTTGTTCCTCCATTCCCCTCTATCAAAGTGTATTTCTGGAAAAAAAGAAAAAAAGGAAAAAGAACCATTTTCAAATATAATTTGTATCCTGTTCAGCTAAACAAATTCGTGTTTATCATAATGTCTCTGAATCTGTCATTTTACAAATTACACCTTATGTTCTGTAGCTGGTTTTTCTTGTAGTTTCTGGACAACTAGTTTCAAGTCATGTTTTTATCACACTCACACATGGGACATGACGGGAAGATAAATGTGGACAATGATGTCTCTTTTGCCTTACCTTATGGTAAATTTGTAGGAGCTTAGTATTTCCACTGTTTTGTCATGTAATGTTTGTTTTACTTTCTAGTTTTGGTCATCATTCCAATACCTGAGTTGAGCTTGTTCATGTCTTCTCTTGTCCTTGTCTTCCACATCTGATTTGCATTTTAGAGATGGAAAAATAACTGTATTAGTTCTATGATTTCTTAGCCAATTCAGCAATATCTACCAGGAGGAGCTTTTTATAAGCTACTTGAAAGATGATATCCGGATAGTTAAGGAGCTTCCTATTGATCTGCAGTCATTAGATTTGGAGGCAATAGGTAGTCTTGTGAGTATCTTTCTCACTATCTATTTAAGAACTTTTGTAATTTGTAAAATCTAAAAGTCAATTATGGAAATTCTTGCTAGGTGACTGATGAAGAAATCATGAAAGAGGCCAAGCCAAGCTTCTACCTGAAAAATATTCTTCCAATCCTACTTCAGAATAGAGTTGTCCATTTCATTGGATTTGGAAACCGTTTGGCCTTTGACCCAATTCCATTTGACTTGCAGGTATGTTCGCCAAATAAATAGGGAAATAACATATTTGTCTAAGGATCAAGTTCCGTACTGGTTGAGCATCATTATGTTGAAAGGTCTTCAGGATACTTTTCTTGTTGAGCATCCACTCCATTTATATTTTATTGTAGTTAGCATAGATGTGAGGATTCTGCATATCATTTGCCTATTGGACCTCCTGTAATCACATGGTGCTAATGTTAAGTCTGTTACAATCACTTGTCATCCATGCACATGATCTGGCAAGTTTCTTCTCAGTCCATAATGGAGTTATGATTCGGTATGTGTTTTATGTGTATGCTAATCCAAAAGCTTAAATGAGCAAATCACGTAACTGCAATTTTGTGAAAAGACTCAGAGGCTTATTCACGTGTGAGGTATTACTTGGAATTACTAGGGGACCTTGTCTATTTTCAGGTGGAACAGATGCATATGCAGGGGAGAGGAAAGGCTCTTCCTTGTCTAATGTGGAATCTGTTGTGCCTTCTTATGTATGTTGTAAGACTATCAAGTTGCCTTTTAAGATGGTTAGCTACGTGGAAATCCTTCCCTGACTCCAGCACATCATTATATAGTTCACCATACTGGTAGTCGAAGTCTTTTCAGACATGGAGAGAATAGAATCAACTATAGCATTTCATCCTATCAACAAAGAGTCGTCATTATGTTACAAAAATTTAGAAATCATACAAAGATGGTGGATGTTTATTTCTCAATCCTGCAAATTCAAGGACAAGGTTATTGCTCGAAAACCAAAACAGAGGAATCTGGTACGAAGACAGCATGTCATATCCTATGGAAAGTTTTCAAATATTATACAAAAACTTTGTACTTCACTAAGTATTTCCTTGGGAAAGACTAGAAGACATAAAGCTTGAGATCTTTCTTTCTTTAATTATAACCACATAATTTGATAACACTCATCCAACAAAAATGAAAAAGAAGTAAAATTCATGACCAGGCATAGAGCATCCTAGTACGATTTTGGCTATCAGAAAAAAGTAAATAACAGAATGTTGCTCGTCAAGCTCCCAAACTTCACCACTTCATGTGGATACAAACACTGTGCAAGGTTAACTATTGAGAGAAGGATGGCCAAAATGATAGTGGACAAGTGTGATGAGACAATGGGTAAGCTAGGATCCAGTTAATAAGAACCTGATTCACATCCTCTACCATCTATGCAATTAGTCTTGAGATTCAAAAGCACAAAAATGTTATTTACATTCCAAAAACTTGGTTAATTTGGGAATAACTATGTTGAAAAGAAATTTTGAAAATAATAAAGCAGAAAGGGACCCTTCTTGACAAAGGAAAGATGGATTAAAGATCATCACAAAGTGGTTGCACAGTTGATTGAAATCCAGGTTCGGTGACTTGGAGACTTATTAATGCTTTCAATGAAATTGGAGAATCTCTGGCTGAAAGGTGCATCTCACATCCCGTGACCAGCCAAAGAAGAGGCTGATAAGTTAAGTAGAGAGGGTGGCAGGCTCACTGCTTGAGAAATTGCTGTTAGAATGGTAAATGTATAGTATATTTTGTGTTTCTCAGTTGGTTTCCTTTGAATCAAGGTTCTCTCTTGTCCATCTTTTTCTTGATCCTCACAGCTGATAGCACTTTTGATACATATGTTTCACTTTCCTTATCAAAGAAAAAAGAACAAAGAGACATGGAAAGTAACTAGGTACAACAAACTGGCTCTTGAGTAGACAAAAAGATTTAAAGAATTATCAGCTAGAGTAACTGAATAATTTTGAAAACACTTATTGAGCAGAAAAGATAGAAGCTCTGATATCCTATTGGAAGTTCAATGTCAATACCCAAGAAGAAGATTAGTGAGAAGTAGGGCATATAGCTCCATTTAATCAATGTGACAAGGAAGGAAGAAGCATAATTATCTACTTGCTGAACAATCTTTAGGGCTGTCAATTAGGACCCAAACCTTATAAATCATGATATGGATTTGGATTGGTTTTGGATCCTATTTGAGCGTCCTGTTTTCATTCAGTTTGGATATGAAGTCATGTGAAAAATCCATCATATAATCTGATATAGACTTATATAAAGACTAAACTAGCCCTCTTTTAATTTAAATTGGGTTTACATAAAGGAAAATTATAATTTTTGTATTTTCTTCTAAACATGGTAGAGCAAGTTTGATGACATTTCAGTTTTCCTTTTGTCTCCTCTCTCCCTGTAAGTAAAAGCAAGCTGCTGGCATGTCTTGACTATCCAATTTTTTTCACTTTTGAGTTATACAGTGGTTGATGTAAACTCTTTTTGGTGTGGGAAGAAGAAGGTTGTTTCTATTCATAACAATGGGTGAAAGAGGAAGAGACAAAAATCATATCTCTTACTTCTGCTGTAACCAAATGTGATTGTTGGTATGGGTTTCTCGTATGCATTTTAGCAGTGCTGCTGAAGGATGTAAACAAACTTGTATTTCAATTAGATATTGCTTATAATTTTTGCTTTTGGGATTTTTATGTATTTCTCAATGATCATCTCCACTGTGTTCATCTTCTTTGTTGCATCCAGTGTTACTTATTGGAAAGTTCAATGCAATTACTAAATGGTTGCGTACTCAGGTGATCAAATTGGAGTGGTACCTCTCATCCAGAAAATTTATCTTTTTTGACAAATTAGGAACCAAGTAACCCATCATTTTTCTCAGAATCTAAGATCAAAGGAATATTCAAATTCCAAACTAAATCTAAATTGGTAGGATTTTAATATCAAGGATAGGAGTTGAAGTAGAATCCAATTTGAATCTGAGCCAATTGGATCGTAAGGGTTTGGATAATGTAATGGGTGGATCTGATGCAACTCCGGCCCATTGACAGCCATAACATTTTCCATTTTTAACCAAGGGGACAGTGCTAAACAATCTCCATGCTACATATATTCCTTAACATAGAGCACGACTGAGTAACTAATAGAAGTACCCATTGTGTGTATTTTCTATTGGATCCTACGGGAGAACATCAGCACATTAATGCTTCTCATACATGTCATTCATTCTTCCATGATTGTGTATCTTTTTTATATGTCTAGTCCTCCCCCTTGAATTATCCCCATCTCCTGCTTAACCTAAGCCCATGTCCAATGGGCAGCCTCAGAACTATGTAAAAGTCAGCAATTGTTCCTTCTGTTAAGAGCTGAATGATTTGTTGAAATGAAGAACATGAAACCATGATGGATAAAAATTACAGAAAATGCTGCTTAAAGCCTTAGACTCACATTTATAAAATTTTGCTAAGAACTAAATATATGCTTGTTAAATCTTGTCAGCAGTGTCTGTTTCTATTATTCATTGCTGCTAGTTGGCTGTCGGATTTGTATACACCAGATTTATGACTGACAGTTTATCTTCCCTCATGTGACTGCTGATTCTGTCTTCTCAAGGAAAAAGGGGATCTTACTCTTGGTTTTTCAATTACTCATCTTTTATATCGTTTTCTCTTAGTTTTTGTGTTCATATTCTTTCTCTGGAGTTTTAAGTCCTAACTGAAGGTCATCGACCAGAAACTTCGATGCAGATGTAACTTTCATGCCCTGAAATTTGTTCCTAAAATTCAAGAAGCTGGTGCACTGATTGTTGAAAGATTGCGTCAGCATGTACCACGTTGGGGACCCCTGGACCACAATCTTGTTGGTTCATTTGCAGAGAAATCAAATATGAAGGGAAACAAGGATCTTCCTGGAGATATGTCCAGATATTTAGCACTGCACCTAAGATTTGAAATTGATATGGCAGCTCATTCTATGTGTGATTTTGGTGGGGGTGAAGATGAGCAGCAGGAATTGGAAGCATACCGTGAAATTCATTTTCCTGCTCTTGTGCTACTCAAGAAAACCATCAGGTGTGATCTTATGGTTTTTGCGTTTTTATTTTATTTTTGCTTGTTGCCAGATAGGCTTATGGTTATTTGGAACTGAACATTAATCATTTACTTAGTTCCTTTAAGTTTTTCAGATATTATTCTCTGTATGCTAGCTTCCATATAAATTTTGTTCATATGTTGAAGTTCATTTTCCATTGTTTTGATATGCATATGGATGTGTATAAATTCAAACCAAGCTACTTTTCACTTTTCTAGGCTTCCATCTGCTGCATATCTGCGATCAGAGGGAAAATGTCCTCTTACACCCGAAGAGGCTGTGCTTATGCTTGCTGCTCTTGGTTTCAACCGTAAGACACGGATATATCTTGCAGGTGCACATATATATGGGGGAAAGTCAAGAATGGCTGCTTTGACTAGCTTATTCCCTAATTTGGTTACAAAAGAAAATCTGTTGTCATCATCTGAGATCAGACCTTTCGTTAACTTTTCATCACAGGTAATTAAAATAACTTCTTTTAATGCAGATCTGTTCTAGTTCTGAACTTATGACTCTTGAAGTTTTTAGCCTAGGAAATCACATATTCACACCTTTCAGATACCATTTATATATTATTACTTTGAACAGGAAATAACAGGTCCATTGTAATCCCAGAACACTGACTGTTACTTATATGCACATTCTGGAGAGGCTATTTGGTTGTTTTTATATTACCTGTGCTGTGTATTTGATTTTCTTACCTCATTTCTGAAGTTGTTGAGAGTTACTTGGGAGCAGCTCTTGATTTGTGCTTCTGAAGGTGCTTTTACCTTTACCCTCTCTACCAGTTGGCACTGTACATGTTTTGTCTGAATTCAGACACTATTAACTCTTTATAAAATCTCTTTGTTCTTTCAGATATATGCTGTCACCATATTCTGCCCTATTAGTCAACTCCTTATGATTGTTTCTCAAGGCCTTTTTTACAATTTACAGCTCATTTCCTGCCCACTTTGCATATAAGGTTTTGGTAAATCAATGACCATCAAGTTCACATTTATTTGGTAATTTTTTTTGTAATACTTGTTAAAAGGAATACTGAGCAGAAGGTGAAAGACTTACATGCGGTTGAATGGACAGAACTATAATATTCTACATCAAGTTTCTCTTTAAGCTACAATATTCATGGGCTTCCTATGTGGTAGTGATCTATGCAAGGCATGCTGACTACTCATTGGAAAAGTAACACACACACACACACACACATGGGCTTCCTATGTGGTAGTGATCTATGCAAGGCATGCTGACTAATCACTCACTGGAAAAGTAACACACACACACACACACACACACACACACACACACACACACACACACACACACACTGTATGCGGGGTCCGGGAAGGTGCGGACCACACAGGGTCTCTCTCTCTCTCTCTCTCTCTCTCTCTCTCTATATATATATATATATATATATATATCATTCCCTTTGAATTCAAAATAAGTTATAAATTAATTTCAGGCCGCATGAGATTTTCTCTTCTTTCTCAACATGGATGTAAGTTGAGTATGAATTTGTTTTATGCAAATGAAGTCTTAACTTCATATGTTCGTTGCAATAGCATAGATTAAAAATACTTAAACATGCAAATACTGGAATAGCTTTCTGTTCAAGATTGAGATATTGAAATCATCTTCAGCTTTTTAAAACTATGGCAACCCCAACATGACATGAATCGAAAATTGACATTCTCTCAAGCTAGGGCGTTCCCCACAAGCGACGCGCTGCATCGGATCCCGGGTGCAGTAAAAAATAGGCAAGAGTTGCTAAGGCGTTCTCCCAGAAGCGACGTGCTACATCGGATTCCGGGTGTAGTGAAAAGTGGGCAAGGGCTGCTAGAGCGTCTCCTCGAAAGCGACACGCTGCATCAGAACCCAGGTGCAGTGAAAAGTGGACATGGGTTCATACTATGGAGGTCAATAAAGGTGATTGTAAATAGGGTATTTCCAGAAAATAAGATTCGCATCGCTACATGGAATATAGGGACACTGACAGGTAAGAGTTTGGAGTTAGTAGACGCGATGAAACGTAGGAGAGTCAACATCGCTTGTATCTAAGAAACCAAGTGGAAAGGGGATAAAGCTAGAGAAATAGATGGGTATAAATTATGGTACGTAGGAAAGGAAAATAACGGAAATGACTTAGGAATAATAGTGGATAAGGAATTAAAGGATAAAGTTGTGGATGTTAAAAGAATCAGTGATAGAATTATAATAATAAAAATTGTTCTAGGAGAGCAGATTATAAATGTTATAAGTGCATACACACCACAAGTAGGGTTACAAGATATAATCAAGAGATAGTGTTGGGAAGATATGGAGGGAGTCATGCAAGAAATTCCCAACACTGAGGGGATATTTATACGAGCAGACTTAAATGATTATGTAGGAAAAGATAAGGAAGGATATGATAGAATACACGGAGGGTATGGTATAGGTGAGCGAAATGAGATGGGGGAGAATATCCTCGATTTTGCTTTGTCATATAACCTACCCATTGCAAATACACTCTTTAAGAAGAGGGATGAACACTTAATAACCTTTAAAAGTGGACTTCATAAAAGCCAAATAGACTTTTTTCTACTTAGGAATAATGAACGATCTATATGTAAGGATTGTAAGGTGATACTTGGTAAGAGTTTAACCTCACAACATAGGTTAATGGTTATGTATATCCATATTAAAAGATGGATTAAAAGAACTGAACTTAATACACATCCTAAAATTAAGTGGTGGAACTTAAAAGGAGAGAAAATAACCTCATTCAAAAATAAGTTGATGGTAGAAGGAAATTGGAACTATGAAATAGAAGTAAATACCATGTGGACTAATATGGTTGAGTCCATTAAGAAAGTGGCAAAAGATGTCTTAGGAGTATCTAAAGGTAAAAGGCTTTTAGCAAAGGAAACATGGTGGTGGAGTGAAACAGTGCAAAAAGTTATTAAAGAAAAACGGATGCATTTTAAAGCGTGACAAAAGATTAGAAATAATGAAAACTATGAACAATATAAGAATGCTAAAAACCCTGCTACGAGAATAGTGAGGTTAAACTTAAAGCATATGATGAGCTCTATAATAGATTAGGAACAAGAGAAGGTGAGAAAGATCTGTTTAAACTTGCAAAAGTAAGAGAACAGAAGGGTAAGGACTTAGATCATATTAGGTGTATTAGAAGCGATGATCAAAGGGTATTAGTCAAAGAAGATGAGATCAAACAAAGGTGGGAAACATATTTTCAAAAATTGTTAAATGACAATGGCTCTGAGAATATAGGGATTGAAAATACTATAAATCTAAATAACATTGGATATTATAGATATGAACGTAGGATTAGAATACCTGAAGCAAAAAAGGCCTTGAAAAAGATGAAATCTGGAAAGGCCATGGGACCTGATGGTGTACTAATAGAGATTTGGAAGCATATGGGAGATATTGGGGTAGTTTGGTCGACCAAGTTGTTTAACAAGATTATAAAATCGAAGAAAATGCCTGATGAGTGGAGAAAAAGCTCTATTGTACCAATCTATAAGAATAAAGGAGACATTCAGAGCTGTACTAATTAGACATTCAGAGCTGTACTAATTATTAAGGAATCAAACTTATGAGCCACACCATGAAACTTTTTAAAAGAGTGATTGAGAAGAGGCTACGACATGAAACAAGTGTATCGGAGAATCAGTTTGGTTTCATGCCTGGGAGGTCGACCATGGAAGCTATTTTCTTACTAAGACAATTAGTAGAGAAATATGGGGAGAGGAGGAATGACCTACATATGGTCTTTATTGACTTAGAAAAAGCTTATGATAGTCTCTAGAGAGTTAATATGGAGGGTATTGGGTGGTAAAGGGGTTTCTCAGGGGTATATAGACATAATTAAAGATATGTATGAGGGAGCGGTAACAAATGTTAAGACCACTAGTGGTGTGACTGGTGATTTTCCTGTCACTATAGGATTGCACTAAGGATCGGCATTGAGTCCATACCTCTTCACATTAGTTATGGATGAGTTAACAAAACATTTGCATGAGGAGATTCTCTGGTGCATGCTGTTTGCAGATGATATAGTCCTACTTGATGAGACAAGGGAGGGTGTAAACATAAAGCTAGAGTTATGGAGAGAAGCATTAGAATCTGAAGGATTTAAAATTAGCCGAACTAAGACAGAATATATGGAATGTAATTTTAGCAAGGAGAGTAGGAGTGGAACACCAGTCAAGATTGATAACTAAGAAGTCCCCGTGAAAGACTACTTTCGATACTTAGGATCATTGATCCATGAGAGTGGAGAGATTGAGAGGGAGGTTACCCAGAGAATCCAAGCTGGTTAGAGCAAATGGACATGTGCATATGGAGTTTTATGTGATCGGCGGGTGCCACTCAAACTAAAAGGAAAATTCTATAGGATGGCTATAAGGCCGGCCATGCTCTATGGATCAGAGTGTTGGGCAGTTAAGGAACATTATACTCATAGGATGAGCGTCGCAGAAATGAGGATGTTGAGATGGATGACTGGTAAGACAAGAAAGGATAGAAATAGAAATGAAAATATTAGAGGAAATTTAGGGGTAGCACCAATAGGTAACAAGATGAGGGAGATTAGACTTAGATGGTTTGGACATGTCCAAAGGAGACCAACAACGGCACCAGTTAGAAGGAGTGATGCAATACAAGTAGAAGGTTCTAAAAGGGCAAGGGGAAGGCCCAAAAGAACGTGGATAGAAGTGGTGAGGAAATATTTAAAAACTTTGAGACTAAATGAAGACATGGTATTTAATAGAGTGGAATGGAGGAATAAGATTCATGTGGCCGACCCCTAATTGGGATAAGATCTTGATGATGATGATGATGATGATGATGATGATTGAGATATTGAAGAAACAGGTTGCTTGAAGGTGACAGTTGTTTGTAACTGTGTACTCATCAACCTGTGTAGATTTCAAAATAAACAATATTGATAAGATATTTAGCTTAGTAAAGCAGTTTTGGGATATATTTCTTCTATATGGATGTGATCTATTTTACTTGCCTTCTCTTGAGAAACTTTGACAGTAGTGCAGAATGATGTAAACTTTAATTTAATTGACTTTTCAATTTGATCACTATGAAGAATTAGGATAATCTGTTTGACATGCATTCTTAGAAAATGTGATGTAGGAGGCCACAGGACAGGAACATAGACAATATATTTAAGTTGACCAAAGAAAAAGAGAAACCCAAAATTATTAGCTCCCATGGACATATCAGAATTTTGTGAATAGAACTTGAATCTGGTCGCCTTCTGTCTATTTTGTTTTGCAGGTATGCCTCCTAGAACACGCTGTTATTGCCTGGAAAGAGTTATTTCATTTGCCTCAGCAATGGGGACCTCACTGTATGTAGGCAACTTTCTTTTCCCACAAAGTAAACAAACCTAATATAAAATTTAGAGGAATATTTTAGAGGTTTTGTCCAAGTGTTTCCCTAGGCCAGGCATCGTTATTATTACTTGTGCAAACTTCTGTAACCCATGATATCATATCATTTACAGAACTGTTTATCTTATTACCAAAACTAGATAGCCTGTATCCTGAAAAGAGCCAGCATTCTGACGTTAGTTGGACCTATGGGTATAGATTGTTTCAGAAAATTAATACCTCAAAGTTGCTGGTGCCATTTGAAGAACCCATTTTTAATGTACTTATGCTGGTGCTTTTTCCCACCCCACTTTTCTTAATTGTGAGCTGTGGTTGTTGGACTCTTCTATTTTCCTCTCATATCCGTTGCTCCAAGGGGAGGCTTGGCGCAACGGTAAAAGTTGTCGTCATCTGACCTTGTGGTCACGGGTTCAAGGCGTGAAATCAGCCTCTTGCAAAATGCAAGGTAAGGCTGCCTACTATAGGCCCTTGTTGTCCACCCTTTCCCCGGACCCCGCATAGGCTGGAGCTTCGTGCATCGGGGCTCCCCCCCCCGCCTTATCCGTGTCAGACATACATTGACATTTGATTCCCACGTAGACACTTCCAAGCATACTAACAAGCAACCAACTCAAACTTCATGGAGAACTTTTGACTTCCATTATAACATCCAGTGGATTCTGCATTGTCAAACCAGAACTTTATGGGATAATAGCAATGGTGGCCTTTGACGAAGCCATACCCTCTGGATGCCCCTCTTTGCTGTTAAAAAAATTATCCATGAAAAATCTTTTCAGATATTGTAATCTAGATTCATCTTTTGGTTCATCCCCCAAATAGCAAATGGTAATCCATTCCTTTCCAAAATTACTTTCACCTTCCATTTTTAGCTCCTTATTTCTATCTTTCTCACGTGGTCTTTTCTTAATTCTCCAATCTAAAAAAATATGGGAATTTTTTTTTTTTTAACTAAAAGAGAGTTTTGGATTTTAATTACTTTTTAGATTTATGCCAGAATAATTTTGTGTATTTAATAGCAAATAGGGGCATCTAGAGGCGTATGAATTGGCGAAGTCGCACCAATGTTATTATCCCATAAAGTTGAGGGTATGGGTGATTCTTTCTCTCTCTCTCTCTCTCTCTCTCTCTCTCTCTCACACACACACACACACATGCACACACACATACACACATGTGATGTGCACTGTTTAAAATAGGCGGGATACCATGTGTAGTGACTTGAGGTATAGAAAATGATTTTCAAATAAAGTTTGTAGAATAAAAGTTTTCCTCAAGAAATTTTCTTTCATTTTTTTTTTTTTTTAGTTTAAACATATAATACATAGTATTACTTTGGAAACCACCCTTCAACCCTTCATCACTGATTAAAACCTTCTCTCATATATATATATATATATATATATATATATATATATATATATATATATATATATATATATATATAAGCATCAAGAAAGATAATTGCTTTAGGAACTACTAGTCATAGCTCAAGTAATGGGAAGTAACCACAAATAGAGTGATAGGACTCCCTGTCTTATTACATCAATGTTCAAATAGTTTCAGGTAGCAATATAATTATTAACTGAAAAGTTTCTAAGTTTCTTCTCCATACATCTCCAGAAATGTCCTCTAAAGTTGCCTCGTGGTGTAGCTTTAATATTGGTCGCAAGTGCACGAATCAAAGTAGTAATTGCACACGAGAGAGGTCGATTCCACGAGAAATCTCATGGAATTTTCAATTGATTGGATCTTATTTAAGTTGCTTATTTTAGCCACAGAGAAACGGGGTTTGAATTAAAGTAGGAATTTAAACAGCATGGGATGAGAAACATGCACAAAATTAAAACTACAACTAAAGGAAACTTTCTAAAAAATAAGGACTTTTAATGAAATTAGAAATTTTCCTAACTAATATGCATTCAATTAAAGAAACTAATGTAAAACTAGAATGAATGAATTTAAGAAACTTAAACTGAGGATACTTACTAAAAGTGAAACTTTCCTAAACCTAAAACTTTCTAAAAGCCAATTAGGAAACTTTTTAAAACTAAACAAAGATGTAAACAACTAATTAACTACTGCTAAATTAAAACAAAAACTAAACAGAGCAATAATCACCCAAGTCCCATGCGCATGATCTATGGGATGGTGTGCATGGTTCATGGGATGCAAATTCCTCAAAATTCAGCAAGCAAAAGCTAACTAAAGTGTATTCTAATCAAAGCACTTAATAAGCAACCTAAAAGGCTAAATGGGTTCCTAAGGAATCAAGCAAATATGATGAATAAGGTGCTGGAAACTAAGCACGAAGATTGAATGGGAAAATTCCAGATTTCAAGCACTTAAGAACTTCAATTGAAGCCAAGCATAGAAAGCAATTGAACTAGGATTTTTTATGCGAGATAACACTCAAGATCTAAAGTACCTTACTACTGGAAACAAGCATCAACAAGGAACATCAAATAGCTTTATTGAATTAAGGGCAAAATACACCCAAAATGGTGCATGTAATACATGTGTAAATCTGGAAATTGCGCACTCTCCATGAACTAAAACTTGATTCAAATCAAAGCTGAAGCACCTTTCAATGCTCTCAAACTAAACTTAGATGTTATGTAAGTAAGACCTAAAAGAGAATCAAGAGAATAGATGGCTGGAATGATGGGACTAGTTAAGGCAAAAGACACCTAGAACTAGTTCCAAAATCAAATAAAAACGTGGAAATCAAGGAAGGGAAGCAAGGATTTGAGCTACTTTTCCTCTTGGCTGTCACTACCAAAGAAGAAATAACTTGGATCTTGAGATATTAAACAAGAAAAACTATGAAGATGGAAGCAAAGATTCAAGAAAAGACAAGGAAGATCTATGTGTGTGAAACTAGAGCAACAAAACAAGAACAAAACTGACTATGAAAGCAATGGATTGAAATCAAACTACTAACCTGGAATTGAAGTGCAAAAAGCAAAGAAAATACTTGAAGAATTCAAAGAAGAGCAGCCCAAAAGAAAGCCCAATTCCATAGCCCCAAGAATCACCAAGCAAGAGTGCAAACTTTCAAGGTTTTTGTCACTAAACCTTTACTTGGAACAAAAACATGGAATCCATGGAGCTTTATAGATGGCTGGGTTTCCATTGAATGATGCTTACTGTAGGATAGGAAAGTGGATCTAGATCTTGGGTTTCAATGAGGAAAGTTAGGTGGAGGAATGAGGTAAGTAAGGTGACATCTTGGTGGCTGCCATTTTTAGAAAGGGGAGAGGTGCCACTTTATTAGGAAGGTGGCGTGGTGCTCCTCCCCTTCTAATTACATGGTGTTTGGTTGTTGGAAAAGAGAGAAATGAGAAGAATAGAAGATAGAAAGATGGGAAAGCCTCTAGGTTTGAGGTGTTTTGAGTGTGACATAGTATTAGGAGTTTCCCATTTAGGAAACTACCTAAGATGACAACCAAGCAAGGGGGAGGCGTCACTTTTTTTATTTTTTAAGAAGATGCCTCCCTCAAGGAAAAATCGTGAAACTCTAATTGGGGTGGGGAAAAAGATGAAGAAATGGAAATGGAAAGTGGGGTTTTCTCTCTTGATAAGTCCGCCTATCATATTCATCTTACCAATTACAATTTTCCCTCAAAACCTTCTCATTATCCTTTGAAAATCACGTTTTTAACCTAGGATAATTGCTTGAATTGATCCTCCAAACATGTGACTCCATGTGACATGGCTCCCATGTGGCTTAATTGCTCATTCCTTACTAGCTTGAATGTCTAACTCCCTTGGCTTCAAAGCTTGAATGGCTTGGCTTCTTTAGATTTCCTTTTTATAGATTAGGAAACATCATGCATGGCTCCAATTCTCATGCAAAGTAGTAGAATTGCATGGCCTTTTGCATGGATTGTTGTAGTCACGTTTGATGCTTCTCATTGCCTTCTTTCTTTCCTTTGGCCCTCTTTTGATCTTGATCTTCAATTCTTATTTTACTTAATCTTGACCGTTGGATCATCTTCTTAACACCTACAAAAGAGAAAAAACCCTAGTTAAATCCTAGAAAATTATGATTATTCACATATGTACTATGGATTAGCTCCTAAACCTGCAAAATATTTTGAATTATTAGGTCAGAAATGTTTGTGTTATGAAAATCTAGAAAAACCCTAAAATTATGCCTATAATTTATAACACATGGGCTACCAATTGGATACTTTTTATACAAAATTGAATACTTATCACCTCGCCTTACATTCCTCACTTTCCAGAAGATTCACCTGAAATTGTTGGTGGGGTGAGTACAACTACTTAGAAAGGTCAAGTTGAAATTTCTAAAACACATGTATGCTCATTTAAAATTAATGCTTCCGTTAACATGTAAACAAGGTTCAAAACCTAGAACATGTTCATAAGTTAGATATAAACATCCAGAATTTAATTTATGTATCAAATACAATAATACTAATAAGCAGCAGCACTTTGCTGGGGCTACTGAGGCTATCACTAGTGGGGGCCACAAAGGCAATCTCATCAAAGCCAAATAGGCAAATTCAGTTGGGGCCACAAAGGCAATATAACTGAGCCACAAAGGCTATATAACTGAGCTACAAAGGCTATATAATTGGGGCCACATAGGCAATATAACTAAGCCACAATGGCTATATAACCGAGCCATAGGCAATATCACTCAGTCATAAAGGCTATATAATTGGGCCCACATAGGCCACATATCTGAGCCACAAAGGCTACATAACTAAGGCCACATGGGCAACCTATCTGAGCCACAAAGGCTATTCCACCAGTATGTGACTTGTACGAGTAATAATAATCCTCAAAAATCACATAGGCAAAAATTGTTCATCTCAAGTTTGCTTTCTTAGCAAATCTTACAGTAAGTAACACACATTTTTCTGATAAACTTCAGAAGATCTTTCCAATGTAAGTTGTAGAACATGTACTAAGAAGTGATAGGCATTCTTTCAAAATTCATCATATAGGTAACGCATATGGAATAGTGGATCATGGCAGTAACAGGTACTAAGAAGTGATGGGCATTCTTTCAAAATTCATCATATAGGCAACACATATGGAATAGTGGATCGTGACAGTAACTTAAACACGGTTAAAGTAGCAGTCCATAACATTGGCTAAAAACGTGTTGTATAGCAGTCCATGACATCACTAAAAGGGGTTGTATAGTAGTCTCAAAACAATGCTTAAACACATTGGATGGCTGTCAAAATTCAGTGACTAGACATTTTCCATGACAGTCCAATTTCAAATACTAAACATGTTAAGTAACAGTAAAAAAATTTCAGATATTAAACACAGGATGACAGTCAAACTTTCGTAACTAACCATGTTCCATGCCAGTCCAAATTCAGGTGTTGAATACATTTGGAGGGGAGCCTTGGCGCAACAGTAGTGTTGTCATTGTGTGACCTTGAGTTCATGGGTTCGAGGTGTGGAAATAACCTCTCGCAAAATACAAGGTAAGGCTGTGTACTATAGACCCTTGTGGTCCACCCCTTTCCCGGACTCCTCATATGCGGGAGCTTCATGCACCGAGCTGCCCTTTAATACATTGGATGACAGTCAAAATTCAAATGCTAAGCAAGATAAAGAAGAAAAGGTCCAAAACAGTAGCTAGGCATGTTGGAAATCAATCCTAAAGACTTTAAAGAAGAATATATTTTATATCAGTGGATTATGGACTATTTTCACTTGATTTTAAAGACCATTCTAATGGTGGAATACAGGAGCACTTCTAACAGGGAAAAACATGTTCGCAACTGATGCTAGATGGCTTTTTTCAACCAATTTCAAAGACTAATCAATAGTAGAATACAGAAGAACTTGTAAAAGTGAAAAACACGTTTACAACTGATGCTAAATGACTGTTTTCAGCCAATTTCAAAGAGTAATCAATAGTAGAATATAAGAGCACTTCTAACAGTGCAAAAACACGTTTACAACAGATGCTAGATGACTGCTTTTGATCAATTTCAAAGACTAATCAATAGTAGAATACAGGAGAACTTCTAACAGTGAAAAACATTTTTTTCAATAGATTCTAGATGATTGTTTTCAATCAATTGCGAAGACTAATCAATATTAGAATGCAGGAGTACTTAGAAGTGAAAATCAAATTTACAACAGATGTTAGATGATTGTTTTCGATCAATTTCGAAGACTAATCAATAGTAGAATGCAGGAAGACTTCTAACAGTGAAAAACATGTTTCCAACAGATGCTACATTACTGTTTTCAATCAATTTCAAAGACTAATCAATAGTAGAATGCAGGAGGACTTCTAACAGTGAAAAGCACGTTTCCAACAGATGCTAGATGACTGTTTTCGGTGGGTTATAAAAACCAAACGTCAATGAATCTAAGGTACATTTCCAGCATTAAACATAACCCAATCTCAGCAGTAAACCATTGGCTATTCCAATTGTTTTCTGAAGGCCAAACAGCAGTGAAACTAAAGTGCAAGATGGTGTGCCTAGTTCCTAATTAGATCTCAGTCATTCACAAGCGAAAAACAAAATTATGTGAGGTGGTGCACATAGATCTCAGTCATCCACAATAGAAATGGTGAGCATGGATCGTGGATCAAACTGTTAAGAACAAATAGAAGATACAAAACTCACAGGTTATCCTTTTTTTTTTTTTTTGGAAAACGAGATGCAGCCTAACCTAGGAGAGTTCCTACATCCCTTTACCTCTTTGTAGACCTAGTTGTTTGTAGCCTTCTTTCTCCTCAAATGAGTGAATTGGAGTGGTTGCCTCTCTCTCTCTCTCTCTCTCTCTCTCTCTCTCTCTCTCTCTCTCTCTCGTCTTCTCTTCTTTCTCTTTTAGCCCAAGATGTCCCATATAGGTAGGCATCTTGGCTTATTTCCATACAAACCTGAGGTCTTCTTTCCATGTTGTCTTGATTGCAGATTAGGGTCTGCCATTTCTTTTGCTATGGTGTAAAGTCTAATTCTGGATTTCAGCCTGATATCCTCTAGATTCCAAATTGTGGTTAGAAGTGGTGAGAAATGATTTAAAAACTTTGGGACTAACTGAAGCCATGACACTTAATAGAGGGGAATGGAGGAACGAGATTCATGTGGCCGACCCCTAATCGGGATAAGGTCTTGATGATGATGATTCTCTAGATTACAAATCAGTGAGAATGTCCATGTCTGGCCATTCGTTGACTTAAATTCAAAATTTTGTCTCAAAAAGTTAAAAATTCACAATTAGAGTGACTTGACTCTAGACCTAAGATATATCATTCCTCACTGTAACCAGTAAAACTAATTAGCTTTCTATTGTTAATCCTTTGTAAAATAAATACATATATTAAGAAAAGTCGAGTTGTTACACCATGCTATTACTTATTTCACCATTTATTCTCTATAGATGATAAAGCACCTAAAAGACCTTATATCATGCACCATTTTCTAGTTAACAAACCTCACATGGTATAGTTTGTAAATAGTGTGTATTTAGAGAACTTTCTCCAAGAAATTTCTTTCAGGGAAAAGAGAATAACACAAGCTGCAAATGGAATTAGTTTGTTGATCTCTTGACGATCCAAGCCATGGGCACATGTTTTAGAAGATCAAAACCATTCAAATGGTAGGCCATATAAGAGTTGGGTCCACATCTTAAAAGATCTAATCCATTCACGTCATAGGCCACATTAGAGTTTGGCTCACATTTTAGTAGATCTAAACATTTAAATCATAGACTGTGTGAGGATTGGGCCCACATTTTAGAATATCTTAAATCATTCAAATAATAGGTCATTAAGACTTGGGCCTTCATTTTAGAAGATTGTAACCATTCAAATCATAGGCCATGTAAGAGTTGGGTCCACATTTTGAAAGATTTAAGCCATTCAAATCATAAGTCATTTAAGAGTTGGGCTCACATTTTAGTATATCTATATGTTCAAATCATGGGCATATAAGAGTTAGGCTCGCCTTTTTAGAAGATCTATACCATTCAAATCATTATGTAAGAGTTGGGCCTACATTTGAGAAGATCTAAACCGTTCAAATCATTGACCATGTAATAGTTGAACCCATATTTTAGGAGATCTAAACTATTCAAGTAATAGGCAATGTAAGAGCTGGGCCCACATTTTAGAAGACCTAAACCATTCACATTGTTGGCCATGGCTTACATAACCTATGACCAAAAAATCTTATCCATTTTATTTCATCTATTTTGGATGAGGTTTTTGGGCCATTTCACAATTTGAGCTATGGTCATTGATGTGATTGGTTTAGATATTCTAATATGCAGTTGTAGTTTTAAGATTACCATATGACTTCAACAATTTATGCTCGTTGAATAGGTGGGCCTACATATGCCATGTGGCTTTTGTTACATGGAAATATCATGTGTTATAGTGGTCTTCTAAGTGATTTGTAGGTAGGAAACGAAGCTTTTAAGCTTTCTATATGCTTCATTTTCTCATGCATGGTTAAATGGTTATTTACATATTAGTCATTCATCAAGTTTGAGGTACCTTAGACAGGCTAGAGATGAAATTTCACGTCCATTGGATGCTTTTAGCCTATGTTTCTTTAGGTTGAAGATCATCTAAATGCATTGATTTCTTGTGGATTTCCTATTTTTGACACGTTGACATGATGAATGCTTAGATTTATAAAAACATTTCACTATGCATGAGTAAAAGAGTCTGACTTCTTCAGACAGTTTTACTCCTACCGGCTATATATATTGCCTCATGAAACACCCACATACTTGTCCTCCCTTGATACCCAAGTCCACATCCACAGATCATAGATGGTAAGCGAACTTGAACCACAACCTCTTGGTTTTGAATTGAGGCCCTTAACCAACTTGGCTAAATGCACGAACTCATCAATTTGCTGGTTGACTTGGCTTTTATTAACACAGTTGAGTTGAGTATGTTAAAGAAAATCTTTCAAAATAACAAAGAAAAGGAAATGCGGGAACTGTTGTTGTTTTATTTACCTATTTCAGGATTGACTTGTTGCTTTTTGAATCACTTGCCTATTTCTTCTTTTGAAACTTTGTAAACTTGCCAAGCTCTTGGTATGTCTGATTCTTAGGTTATTATGAACTATTCTCCTCTCATCAAGGGACAAAGTTATTATTTTTGTCATTTCTGCAATTAATCTCAATGATCTTGGTCTGTTAACCTTTTTACCAATGGGAATTTTAACATCTGTGATTGATAGTGGCAACTAATTAGTGCTTGCTGAGTATCCAATGGGGTGATGCTTATCATGATTTGTTAAACTTCTCATCGCCAACTATGATGATGGATAGGTCCATGTCCTTCACTGGTTCAATTGATGATCTAATCAATGCTTGAGTGTTAGTCACCTGAACATGTTAGTAAAAAGGGGGCTTTATAGCCATGTGGAACATGATCCTGTCTGAAGACTGCATGGATTAGATTTTTGTAAATGACCATGAAAGTGGATATTCTGAATAATTAAACTGATAACTTAGGCTGGACATGATAAAGTTAGTTTTGTTGGGAGTCTTCTTTCTTGGTCAGTTTCAGAATTTCTTTCTATAGTTTGAATCAGAATCCAGAATTTGCAAGGACTATTGGCAAATATCTTGACTGCATGGATTAGGTTTTTGTAAATGACCATGAAAGTGAATATTCTGAATAATTAAACTGATAACTTAGGCTGGACATGATAACGTTATTTTTGTTGGGAGTCTTCTTTCTTGGGGTTTCAGAATTTCTTTCTGTAGTTTGAATCAGAATCCAGAATTTGCAAGGACTCTTGGCAAATATCTTGAGTTGGTTACATCTCACGTATGGAGAGAAGCAACATGCTATTGCCCTTGACATTCATTCACTTACTGAACTCATTATGTGATCTTTATTGTTGCATCACAATGCAATCTCCATGGGACTAGACAGTATATCAAAGTCTATGCTGTCACTGTAGCTACAAATTATGCAACTTAGGCTTCTTAACAAGCAGTGATCTTATGCATACATGTTCTTTCACATTTCATTCTGTTTATTGTTAATGTTTGGCTTCATCTAAGTCATTTGGTTATTCTTCAAACTTATATCACTTTCTCCTGAGATTGGGTTGCTTTCTCAAGACCTTCCTCTAAATATCAATAATTTCGAGAATACATTCAAACATGGTCTAAATGAGTTGGTATAGAATCCAATGGAGTCTAACTGACTTCAATTGACTCACAAATATATCTGCTATAATGAAGCCCACATTATTGATCGACAAAGTTGGTTTGACATGGCTGAGTTGTAAGCAATTCTCTGAGTTTTATGTTTTTTTAAAAGTCATGTTGTTGAAGAAGTAAATTTGGTGGTCCTGAAGTTTGGAATTTGTGTCAGAAAAATCAGAACAACTTGATATTAACTAAATAGTTTCCGCAAAGTCCTCAGGTGTTTTGACCCTGGCTACTCACATATGTAACTAGAACTGTGTAACTGTTCCATACAAGTTGCTAGTATGCAGATGTATTCGCACATTATTCTAACAACACAAACCTAGAGAAAAAATCCATAAAGTAATACAAATGTGCAATGCATGAACTTTTGGAGATTCAATTTGGCATTTCCCAACTGTGCATGTACAAATACGGTTTAATTATTAGGACAAGAAAAGGGTGCAGCTTAATGTAAAGACAGAAGTAAAACGTTAGAAGTCCTATCATAAAAAAGTGAAAACTAAACCAAATTTAATCCTGGATAAGGAAGTTATATATGTCGGTTATAGGAGTACGACTACCAAGCAACACACTGAGAATTACAAACTGATGTATGCCATGTGGTACCTTTTCTTAAGACTCGTGTAATGGTTAAACTGCAAAATGTTACACTAACTCTATGATAATAACTAATTTGGGCATAGCCATTGTTTTAACAGCAAATACAAGTACTCATACAGTATGGATTGTCTTGTCATGTCGGACATTAGATACTAGGACCAAAGGAAACATCTGGCTTCACAGAATGCATTGTGGTTTGTTTGGTGATTATCTTCATATTGTATCTAATCGCTGGTGACTTAGGTAGGCAGTAATGTTTCTTTGTCTGTGTCTGAAGCCCACATTATTGATCAACAAATATTGGTATTAATATGTTTGACAATATTTCCTGATAAAACTACTTTGAACTTTGCTTGCTGCATCAAGTGAGAAACTAATTTTCTTCCAGGACAAGTTTCTGAATTGTAATATAATCCTTTTAATTTAGATCAAGCTTTTAATCGAGTTGGGAATGTAGATTATAGTTTTTTCCTTTTGAATGTTGAACAATACGCCCATGAGCAGCCTCAAACCCTGGCCACCCACAGCTAATCTTGTTTTATTTTAAATGCAAACAATGAAGTCTCTTTTATATTTGGTTTTGTTTGCAGTTAGCAGCATTGGACTTCATTGGGTGTGCAGCTGCTGATGCATTTGCGATGACAGATCCTGGGAGCCAGCTCTCATCACTAGTATCAGGTTGTCGGATATACTATGGAGGTGGGAGGATGCCTACAATACGTCCCAACAAGCGGCGGTTAGCTGGGATATTTTTGAAAAACACAACTATAGAGTGGGAGGAGTTACAAGAGAGAGTAAGAAAAGCAGTGAAGGAGAGTAAACAAGTCAAGGAAAGACCTATTGCAAGGAGTATTTACAGGCATCCACGCTGTCTTGAATGTATGTGCAATACAACACTCAACGATTAGCACACACTAGACATGATCATTACCAGTGCACTAACAGATTGAAATCGTAACGTTTCATTTGCTAATCAAAGAGAAAGAGTCTAAAATAGTTGTGGGACTGGAAAAGAAGTGGAGAAAATGCTTAGAGATGGCCACTGTCCTAATGAGAGGTTTGATATCAAGCAGAACATATGGTCAAAGTTGATCTCTTGGGTCAGCACACCTCGTGACCATTGCCAGAGCGCAACTCTGGCAAGACGAATCTTTCCTCTGTTAATTATTTTGCAAGTATTGCCAAAGCGAATGAGATCCCTCTTCGTACTACCACGTTGGCTTATCAAATCGACAATCTTAATCGCCGGAAGACATCCGACATTAAGGTATGCTATGTCGGTCCATGTTCGTTTGCAACAAACTCGTCTGAGTAACTCAGATCCAGAAGTGGTAAATATGATATTTTTATGAAATGGAAAAGGTGCTGAAAGCTCCTCCACCATATCAGTGAAAAGATATCACGATTTAGCATGATGAGCAAAATGATCACCACCCAATTTTTTTGCTTTTCATACTATCTTTGCCCTGCGCCTGCCCAATTTCTCATCTAGGCAGTATTTTTGAAATGGCCAATACCTGTGTGCACCACGAGGGCCCTGCTACGGAAAATGCTTCTTCTGAGTTGCCTAACAAATGGCGTTTTGATTCGGTCCAGAACATCATGAGCATAAGCATTTGGCAGTACAAAACTGCCCGCGATGGTTCAACGCTATTGGAGCGAATATGGAATCCATGACTAAGGGTTCAAGATGCGAAATCCCTCTAGTTGAACAGTTGAAAAAGAAAAATGGGAAAACTTCATCTTTCGGAGGCATGAATCTTTGACTGTTGGTGATTGGTCTAGCCAATGGCCAGAATTATGCATTTGAATGTAGAGGCAAACTAGGTTGCATTAATCTATACGTCTATAAAGAGAATACTTCTTAAGGGTTTGTCCTAAGTCCCTTTCCACGGGGATCCTATCATCTTCTAACCCTGGAACAAATACATATAATAGAGTAACAATGTCTACTGTTCGTTTTCAAATATTCCGTTATGCTTCATCTTATATCCTTGGATTTAGAACAACATTTGATTCCTCTTCTAGCAATTATCTTAAGGTGGATATAGACTACTAGAACTGGGAGGTTCTTGAGAACTGTTCAGCTCTACATACGAGTTCAAATGTAGAACTAGTTCTGTCATTTTTTTAGAACCCATGAGTTCTCATTTTAAGAACAGGCGAGTTCTAGCTCATTATATTTAATATTATTTCAGCACTCGTGGGCTAAATAGTAGGCTTTATGGTTGGACATGCAGTGTTGTCTCAGTACTGTGGGTCCTACCATAAATCCCACTAACTGCATTAAGCTCCACAACATAAACTAATTATGTTTAATATGTAATGGGTCCTACAAAACTGAAATGCACCTGTTTATAATGCCATTACAATCTATAACATATAAACGGGCCTCACAACATAAACTAATTATGTCTTGTTGGGCACCACATGAATCGCCTGCTTTTAAGGGCTCATGTATGTCCAATACGTTCAACCTGCTCTGTGCCAAAAATGAACCTAAATTTAGCATAACAAACAGCCAATTAAATCCATCCAATCTATTAATCTATTTTAAATGTTCACATCCATAATGTGACCAGCCTATCAACCTGTTTCAAGTCATCACATCCATAAAGTGTGCAATTTGAAATAAAAAAGAAACACCTAACCTCAATTTCAACCTACTAACAACCAATAAAATCCATCCAATCTATCAACCTGTTTTAAATGATCACGTCCATAATAAAGTTCAAAATAGCATCACACCAACCCTTCACATATCAAACATCCATTACAATAACATTGATAATAAGTTCATTTTTAAGAGACACACAATAATAATATATGAAGAACATCCAAACAACATTTTGAAGCAGAGACAAGACGTGTGAACAATAAAAATACAGTCCAGTACAAAAGCCAAATAAAAGCAACTTTAATGCAGAAAATAAACATCAATTGAGACATAAAGCTAGCTAATGGCTAGTCATGTAAACCGATCCATCACTTAACATCTTTGGAGCCTTTTGGTGTCACCACTCATTTGCTATTCTTGTAATTGTAATGCCCTTGGCATATCTTCCTCATCTTGAGTTTCCATGTTGGGTTCTAGTTCTTCATTTATGAAGTCTTCCACTTCTATTGTTTCTCTATCTCCAAAATCTTCAAACAAGTTCTTGTTCATTAGAAAATTATGCAATACACATAATTTATTAACAAGCTTAATTTGTATGGCAATTGAAAATGGGGATACAATAGTCAAGACAAGAAATCTAGGATTTAAAACTCCGGACGTATGTTCTATAACATTCCTCAAAGATGAATGTTGGCAATTGAAGGCTCCTTTTGTCTTAAGAAATACACATTGTGGTCCAAATTCATTGAGATGATATCTTACCCCATGACATGGCACTAAAAGCTAGTGCCTATTTGCAAACCTAGTGTCATAAGTAATATTTTTTGCATAGTTTTCGTAATACCTAATATTATCCTATCATTGTTGACAACATACACCAAGAGGAACTCAAAGTCCATAAGGATCATTCATAGCATCTGCCAATACATAATTGTCATTTGTGACACCTGCCCAACATGCAAACATGTAGGTAAATTGCATATCGAAATTACATGCATCCAATACATTTTGTACAGTGAATCCTTGCTGACATTGATAAGTGACTTGCTTTGATTTAAGAATTGTAATAGGGACTAGGCAACAATCAATTGCACCAAAGCCATCCTATTCATATAACATCCAATACTAAATGAGTTCATGGCCTCAATAAGAAAAACAACTAAATCTAATGAACAATTAATTAAACATACCTTAAAATGTGGCATGAAAAGAGCCTCACCCAATATCTTAGTAGGTGTTTCCATTGCATGCTCTGTGAATAGTAAAGGTCTAAATTTACCATGGTATTAACTATTTGGTTCAAACTTCTACTTACTATCCAATATGGCCCTTTGAACTTTCTCATTAAAACAATAAACCTTTGGCTTTGACCACATATGTGCAAAAACTTAGTGACCATTTCTTCCACATTACAAAACCTTATTTCCTTCATCAACATATGCTCTCTTAATATAACTAAAGATACATCCCATATGGCCTATGAAATTCCTTAATAAGTAGATTTTTATCTATTAAAATTTCTTGTCTTCACAGTTAGTAACAAATCTATTGACTCGATAAGGACAATGTATATTCAGGGTCAAATTCCTAGTAACTATCTTAGAATTACCTCTATGATACGTACAATTGTCACAAGCATGTGTTAGATGGCCTCTAATATGTTATTGGCTCATGTACATCCTTCTCTGCCAATGTGTCAAAATTTTCATTTAATACACCCAAAAGAATAATAAACCATACATAGCTAATGTAACAAAGTTGACCATCCAGAACAAACAATAACACAATCATCATTGACATTCACAACATAATAGCAATAACAAAAGAAGAAGAACTAGCCATAACAATAGACGGACTGTTCCAACAAAAGACAACACTTTACCATTATTGGCAATAGTTTCTTAACACAAGAATAACCAAAATAAAATATCATTTTTTTTAACACATCAAAAATGAAAAGCCAACAAAAAGCCATAACACCCTCCCCACATCTATTTAAAACTAGTTCCTAGAGATAATATAGTTTCTTAACATATCCAGAAAAACATCCCTAAAGTAATAAAGTCAACAAAAAGCCATAATGCACATGCATCATCAACTGTCTTTCAATCACTACACGACATTCCATCTAGTATCCCAATCATAAAACAATTCCAAGCAATTCATCCACCATATGCATTGCACTGTGCTTGTCAAAGCACCCCAATTTTCAAAAGTTCATATAACTTGTGCTGGCATTTGTGTATTTCTGCCACTACAATAGTTTCAATGACATTAGAAAACTTATTTAGGTGGAAAGCAATTTTGTCTTTGGTGTTCCCTTCTTTAGAATGTGCATGCTGTCTAGGTCCAATTATATTTTCCTCCCCTTCGTCTGAATGAACCAACAATAGTAGTCTCTAATGTTGGGAGTTGGTCTTCACCAATAGCATTATCTCCAACTAAATCCTCAAAAGGATGAATTTTTTACTACTGGTTAGCATTAAAACCTTCATTGTCATTTGTCAAGAGATTAGGCCTATGAAAAGGGGGTGTCACAATGGGGATGTCACCTTTATTTTGGGTGCCATGAAAGAAGCCCATACACCCCTCTCCAACAGAATCATTCCTTTTGAGAATGATTTATATGTTGTCATAATATCATCATGTCTTTCCTCTCAAGTTGATAGCATTCTTGTGTTTTTGAAAATAAGAATGACTGTAGTCAGATCATTGTCATTATTACTTAGCTACTAAAAGTAGTAAATAGTTTTAATAAAGGAAATATCCCTTCTTTGTAGGCATGTTGCACATTGTCACCACACCAAAGACAATCTTGGCCTATTCCATCCCCATTGGATGCAAACACCAATCTTCTAAACTCTTTGAAATGCCTCTTCACCCCCCCCCCCCCCCCCCCCCCCCTTTTTTTTAATCTTGTATAGTTTTTCTTTCCCCATATAGTTTAGAAAGGACTACATTCTCAAAAGTAGTATAGAAGGAAGTTCCTTTGATATTCAAAAGTATTCCATTGTTGGTAATCAATATTTCCTCTTCTTGAGCATTCTAAGCTACTAATGGACTTTGATTATTATTGTTCACCATTTGATTGCTATCACCCCTTCAAACCCTTCTCCTACCTTGGCCTGTTTAGTTGTCCCTACCTATTTGCTCACTTTGACCCCTTTGGCTTGTAGCAACCTCTTGGCTATCATGAACAACCTTAGTTTGTATCCAATGTCTTCTTGTTGGCTATCATCATGGTCCTTACTGTTTCATTGGTCTTCATCACTAAAGATAATGTATTTTCATAACACACTCATAACAAAGTAATAAAGTCAATAGAAAGCCATAAGGCCCCTTCATACAACAAGATAAACCAAAAAATAACAAAAAAATCTAACAATGGGATACCCTTGTAATGACTTGAATTTTTATAATGTAAATATTTATTTATGCAAGGATTTATCAACAAAATTAAGTTAGCTGAACTAGTTACATAGTGAAATTGTATACCTTTCGTCTAGAGTTCAAGTCTCTATGACAGCAAATAAAGGGTTAGGATCTAGAGGATAATAAGATAAAGGGTTAGAATTCTGAGAATTTTTTAGAATCTAGAGAGTGAATATGGGATAGCATAAGATCATGATCGGAGTAAGAACAAGCTAGGAAAGAAGAGACTTGGAGAATCTAAGAAATAACATAATGGAAAGGGAGGCCCAAATCCACATGGTACCTAGCCAAGACACCTCCTTATACTGTAGGACATCTTAGGCTAGGGGAAAAAGAAAAAGAAACAATGTGAAGAGAGAGAGAGAGAGAACAAGTGAAGGAGAAGGCTACACTGAGGATCCACTTGTAGATTGCATATTGGGAAAACAAGAAGGTAGAAGAAGGATTTTCTCCAACAAGGTAAGGGGTGTAGAAATTTCTTAATACTAGTCTTTAAAAAAAATAAAAAAAAATGTGAAATCATTACAACGTTTTCATCCATGTTTTCTCTTAGAAAAATAAACAATTGAGCTTTTGATATGTACACATGACTTATTATGTGAATAGCTTTATGTTTTGATTTTGTTTTATTTATAGATTTAGAATGCTTAATTTCAGTTCTATTAAAGCATGGTTGAATCACAATTTTGCTATGTATCTAAGCAAGGATGATTCAGGGTTTTATTATAGATCTAAGCATGTTGAAATATGGTATTACAAGAATCTAAGCATTGATGATTCACGATTTCATCATAGATTGCTTTTGACATGTGTGAATGAATTACTAAATGAATAGCTTGTAGTTCATTTGAGATGTTGTATGGTTTTAATTGAAAAATGGGGATGCTTTTGTCTATGGTATTTTTGTGTCACTTATAGCATGTTTTCATTAGGGTTTTACATTGTAGAGCCATGATCCATCTGCACAGCTACATGATAAATGTTGTTTGAGAGTTTAACATTTTTATGCATATGTTTAACATTGATTAATGATTGTCATTGGTCCCAAAGAGTTTGTAAGCAATCAGATTTAGTATTTTTGCATATACGTAAGATATCTTAGTGTGGCGATGTTTATTCTAAAATATACAAGTCATATGCACATGTTACAAGAAGATTGTTGTACTTGGATTTAAAGTTTTTGGATAATCATGGTTTTAGGGTAACTAAATAGAGCTTTATATGATAGTTTTAACATTTTCCAATAGCCCCTCCAATGTTACAGAAGTATTTTGAATTAGGTTTTGGATGTGGGCACCACTGCATTGCACACAGGCTAGGCATAATGCACACCCAACACTAGCCATAGTGCGCAGCACATAGGCATGCACACTAACCAGTGGCTACAGTGTGCACCACATAGACACTGGTTGTAATATAAGCAATTTTATAATTCTACTATATTATCCAAAAAATGGGGTAATTTTTTTTTCCTTTTTGATTGATACCTTTTATGGAATTATTTGGATTAAGTGATACATACCCATCATAAATTTAAGCTAGCTTGAAAGGCTAGAGATATACATAGGTTATATAGGATTTAAGTATTGAATAAAGATGGATAATAAATAACATGATCAACTTAGTAAGGATGGAAACCTATTCAACATAATGTATAGACTAAGATTAACGTTGTTGGTTGAGTAATCTATCTCCCTAGCTTGGTCAAGGTGTGAGATGGACCTATTACTAATTAGATGTAAGATAATGGTGAGACCAAAGTGGTCCATCTAAGCTTAGGGTAAGTGGATACCTAAGTATATGTATAGGTGAGTTAGAAAAGTAATAGTTAGTGCAAGGTCCATAGCATAGCATATGGACACCAGCATAGCATATGGACACTTAGATGGATATTCATAGATAGAAGGTGATCAACAAATGCTAGCAAGGCCTATTGTTGATTGTTTAACCTCAAGTGCACAGGCTATTGTAGTGTAGCTTATGCAAGTACGGGTCGATCCCACGAGGACTTGATTTAAAATGATGGAGTTTCAATAAAATTTAATTATGTAAAATTAAAAAGAAATCACTCAAAATTATTGAAATTATTAAAATGAGAATCAATGTTCAGATCTAATAAACTTCTCAAAAATACAGAATTTCCAGTTCCAAAAGAAAACAAACAAAATCAAATAATGAGAAAAAACTACTTCCCTAGATCAAACACTATCAAAATCTTCAACTCTGATGTCTTGAGAGATGATCACCCTATATTTATGTCTTCATCACATCCTTGATTAGTGATCCACCGGTCGGATTTGACAGATTCTTCAAAATGGTCAAGATCTGGGCTAAATTGTAATTTCAAGATTTGGACGGTTCAGATTGATTGTTGAGTTTTAGATAGAAGATCCAAGACGTTGATTATGTCTAGGGAAGTCCTGAGAATGAACCTGTAAAATTAATTTGAAATCTGAGAAGAAACGAATGAGAAATTGAAGATTTTGTTTTGATTAAGGCTAACTCGTTGATTAGGTTAAGCCTTAAATGATCTAGTAGAGATTAAGCAGTTCCTGGATGAGAAAAACGTAGATAAATCAAAACCGGAATAACTGGGATACAGATGTAAATAAACTAGGGACACAGATGGAATTAACAAAAAAGAACATATTTGTAATTTTGTTAAATGGGCAAGGGCAGAACTGGAATTAAACTAAAAAATCTATTTTTTAAGAAAAAACCAGACGAACCCGATGAAGAAGGGGAAGAAGGAGAGGAAAAGAGGAAGGGAAGAGAAGAGAAGGAGTGGGGACACGGGAGGAAAACCCAGTTCGGGTTTCCTTCTTCGGGATGTTCGGTGGCGAGCAAAAAGTCGGAGCTGGTGGGATGAGCCCGCGATTCAGGTGGTGAAGGCTTTGTTCTGGTTCCGACGACGCATAGACACTAGAGAATATTGGGATGCCGGAGATGTGCAGACGCCTGGGCTGGGACGCTTATGCTGGCTTGAATTCCTTCCGGATTAGGGAGCCTGGTCAGACTAGAATCGCCTGACCAGTAATGGATATCTGTGGTCTGGGCGTTGCACGTCTGGTCTGTGAAACAACGACGCCCTTTCTGGGCTACCTCTGGTTCAGGAACTGGAGGCTGTAGTGGAAGATTGGAGCACAGCGTGGTAGGCAAGGGATCTGAGTTCCGGTGTTGGAAAGAGAGCTGATAGAGAGGGAGAACGAAAGAGAGAAGGGAGTAGAAGAGATGGGATAAAGAGAAATGAGTTGGGGAAGAGAGAGCATGGGAGTGAGAGATTGAGCAAGATGGAAAGATAGAGGAAGAAGGGAAAAGGTGAGTACAGTAATGGGTTTGGAGAGAGAGAGAGAGAGAGAGAGAGAGAGAGAGAGAGAGAGAGAGAGAGAGAGAGAGAGAGAGAGAGAGAGAGAGAGAGAGAGAGAGAGAGAGGAGGAGGAGGAGGAGGAGGAGGAGAAGGGAGAAGTGGGGGAATGGGTACGTTGATGAAGAAGAGGGTGGTGTGTAGAGATGGGAAGAAGAGGAGAATGGGAAAAGGGGGAGAGGAAGAGGAATAGGACGTGGATGGAGGAGAATAGAAGAAGGGAAAAAATTGGAAACGTGGGAGAGAAAGAAAGGAAAGAGAAGAAATGAGGAAGGAAAAAGAAAAGGAAAAGGAAAGAAAGAAGCAAAAGAAAAAGGAAAGAAGGAAAAAGAAAAGGGAGGAAAGAAGGAAAAAGAAAAGAAAGGAAAAGTGGGGAAGGGGTTTCCTTTTTATCCATGATTCCAAATTTAGCTCCATTGTCTTTTAGGAAACTATCACATCCATCTTCATGGGTGATCTGGTCCATCCAATCCTCTTTAAGATCATCTACACCGTTAACTTTTAATCGTAGCCGTCCGTGCGTCCTTTGGTTGATCTACAAAATAAAAGACTAAATTAGAATCATCTGAACCATACATTAGTCATTTAATGAGCTCAATGATCATTTGATTGTTGATTTTGACAAATTAAGGTTTGGATGGTCAATTGGAGTTAAATTCAAAATCAAGCTAAGTTTTGCAAAATTGAATGGTTAGATGATCTAATTGAACGCTAAATTAGGGGTATTTTGACCAAAATTGAACACTTAACACACACCCAACTAGCATTTTGCTAGTCTCGAGCAAAACATGCGAAAACCCAAATTTCAAGATTTCAAAATTTATTTTTAAGTCAACTCCTCTTTTTCCTCAGAGAATTATCTTCAATAAATCACATCACTTTAGCACAGTAATAAAAATGACTGAAAAATTCAAAACCCTACCCATATGCCAAAGTAATTCCAATTAAGCTCAAATCTCAGAGAGAGAGAGAGAGAGAGAGAGAGAGTGTGTGTGTGTGTGTGTGTGTGTGTGTACAGTTTACATATAGAATCATCTTAATCTCTAAGTAAACTTCTAACTTTTGAACTCCATCCAAAATATGTTTTGACCTCAATCCGCACTAATGACATTTACTCAGAAATAACATCTTTCAGATAAAGGGTTCAAATCAAATCTCTCTTTTAATTATGTGAGAGAGTCAATAAAAGAAAAATTATCTCACATATAGTCATGAAAAACAGAAGTTACTAAGGAATTTCATTGTTTTGATCCCTTGGGAATGAATGCCATTACCTTTGAATATTTAGAAGTACCACTCTTTTAGATTCTATCCATTCATTTCCTCATCAAGGCTATATTTCTCCTAGAATCAATAGGTCTTTAACTGGGACGAAACGTAGGCTTAGGACAGGGTACCAAAGAAAGGGTATAAGGATATTCAAAGTTTCTTCAAAAATAAGTAGAGGTCTTCTAAAGTTGATAACTCTTTCTTTCTTTGATGAAGTGAATATTTCTTCTTTTTTTTCACTTTTCTTTGTATTCTTCAAACTTCTTTTTCTTTTCTTTTTTTCAGACTATTTCAGTACTTTTGAATCACTTTGAAGAATATTTGTTTTCTTGATATTCACTTTTCTACTTTTTTTACAACTAAAAGGGATTTCTTCATTGCTCTCTAACTTATTTTTCAAAGAAAATGGGTAATGGATAATTTATACTAGGTTAATATGGGTAAAGGATAATTTGGGTGGCAAAAGAAAAGGCTTTATAAAAGGCTCAATTTGGCTGACTAGCAATAAAAATACCTCTGGGTAGGCTTTATGTCTCTAGGTTAACAACAAGGATGGCCTAAATCATTTTCTAGGTTTCCTATAATCCATCAACTTCAATGAACTTCTAGAATTTTAAAGGTAATATTCTAATTATTCAGGTAATTAGCCAAAATTAAGAGTTTGGGATCAATTTTCTTTAAGCACGCTGAAGAAAATTAAGAATATTTATAACCTCTCAAAAGGATGAATGGTTCTAAAACTCACTTAGGTTATAGGTCTCCACTGAATTTCTTCAGAATCTCTAAGTTATAGCCACTTATCAATCTAGACTATCTATATGCAACTGTGTGTATAGATGTGATCTGAGACTTTACTTTCATAGAATTCTTTAGAAAATGAGTAAAAAGATGAATTAATCATATTCAATTCCATTAATAAGCTAAAGTTATCTAGATTATACTTTAGAAAATCCAATTCTCATCATAGTGTAGGAAATGACCTAAACTTTTTCATTTTTTTTTTTTAAACAAGGAAAGTACCTAAAAACCTAAAAAAACTAGAATTTGCTAGAATTCTACACCCCCCAACCTGACAAAAACATTGTCCTCAATGTTTAAAAAGTAGGACCTAAAATGAATATGAGTGATGTAGAAAACAACAAAAATGAAAAACTCTAGGTTGCCTCCCAGTGAATGCTAAGTTTAACGTCTTCGGCTAGACATATCCTCATTTATCTTTGAGTTTTCCTAAGTCCAATAATGAAATGGCAAGATTTCTCACGCCACTTCAAAATCTTACGATAGTCTATATATTTCATCCACCCTGAAATTTTTGGTGATGGTAGAATTATAACACAGTAGACTACCATGAATGTAAATTGAATGAGACCACTTTGATGATCTCCTATCTTCAAAATTTCACAGTAATCAATATAACTCCACCTTGAAAATTTGGGTGGTGGAATCTCTAGAACAATATGAACTACCGTGAATTTAAATTCTGATGGACCATATAGATATGAATGGTCCTCCTTTTCCCTTCCATTTTCCTGAAATTGAGGAATAAGCTGACTATGCCCTCTCTTAAAAGATTGTTCTAGTATTAATAGAGAGAGCATGGTTTTGCTTACATCCTGATTTTCTTCTAGTGTGCACCTTAAAGTTGGTTGATGTACGGACAGTATATCGATGGACTCTTTCTTTTCCTGTTCTATTGGCATATGCAAGGTTTTTGATGGACCTAAATTTGTATATAATGGTTGTTCAAATGAAGGCTTTAGGTCCCAATCAAGTACATATTCTATGTTAAAAGGCTTATTTGGGATTTCAGGCTCTATAATGGGTTCTACAGATGATGGGAGGGAAGTGATCTCACTTAATGGAAGCTCCTCAAAATGAGGTTTCCATTTACCTGTATCCATGATAGGAACAGAATCAAGGAGGGCATTAACTTCCTCTATTAATGCATCCTCATTAAACTCATTAAAATGGGCCAAATAGGCCTCCAGTGGGTCCGACAAGGAAGACGACTGAAACTGATCTTGCACAACTGAATTGATCATGTTAATACTATGCAAATCATCAGTAGTTTCACTCGGTTGGTTACAAATGTTAAAGATGTTTAGCTCTAATGTCAGCCAAAAATGGTCGTCCAGGATAACTGGTATTTCATTCTTCTCATTCACCACTGGTTGTGTATCTAGAACTAGAAAATTGACCGGGAAGCAAAATTGTTCTACCTGGACTAACACATCCTCTATTACCCCTCTCAGTATTTTTACAGAACAATCAGCTAGCTGGAGCATAGTAGATGTAGGTTTTAGTTCACCCAGACCTAACTGTTCGTATACTGAGTATGGTAATAGATTTACACTAGATCCTAAATCAAGAAGAGCTTGGTTAATCTTGTAGCTGCCAATAATGCAAGTAAGAGTAGGGCAACCAGGATCTTTGTACTTTGGTGGTGTATGGTGTTGAAGAATAGAACTAACCTGTTCAATCAAAAATGCCTTCTTCTGGACATTCAATTTCCTCTTTATGGTGCATAAGTCTTTTAAGAATTTAACATATGATTGGATTTGTTTTATAGCATCCAAGATCGGTATGTTGATCTTGACTTGCTTGAAAATCTCTAAAATCTCATCATTAGAGGCAGACTTTGGGCCTTGACGCAACCTTTGAGGAAATGGAGTAGGTATAGGACATGGATCAACAGGTGAAACAAGGTCCTTTTGTTTAGAGTTTTGTTTAAATTTTGTGGATTTTTCTACCTTTTCAGTCTTTTGAGGCTCATCTTTCTCAATTCTTTTACCACTCCTAAGAATGGTAACAGCCTTAGTCTGTTCCATGGTAGAGCTAGATGTTTCATCAGATGCATTAGTGCTAACAGCATGCACTCCCTTAGGGTTTGCTTGTGGTTGAGCTGGGAACTTTCCTTTTTCCATACTTTGTATCATTTGACTCATCATATTTTTTAATTCATTCATGGACTAGTTGGTTTGTTTTATTTGACTTTCTAATTGAGAAATTTTCCTTTCCTGGTTTTGAACACTTTGATTATCCTCAACATGCCTTTTAGGTGGGGGCAAGTAAGGTCCAAAAGGAGGTTGATGAGTTTGATAAGGTAAGGTAAGAAGTCCTTGGTTTTGCTGATGAGGTTGATATTGTCCTGGTTGTGGAACATTAGCAGTAGGACCATTTTTCCAACTAAAGCTTGGATGGTTTCTCCAGTTGGAATTATAAGTGTTTGAATATGGGGAGAAAGGTCTTTTATATGTGTTAAGTGCATTAGCTTGATCATGAAGTACATCTTGAAAAGCAGGGATTGTAGGACATTCCCGAGTAAGATGTGACGTACTTTCACAAATGCTACACACTTGTTCTTCTTTATTTGAGTTTTTCTTTCCCATTTCTATGGCTTTTAATTTTCTTGCTAGGGATGCTACTTTGGCATTGATATCATCTTTTTCTGACATGGCACACATGCCTCCCCTAGCCTGGGTGTTATTGGGCTTAGGTCTATCTGTATGTTTTATTCTTTCTGAGTCAGCCCAGGTTTGTGCACTTTCAGCTAGCCATTCCAAATACTCCTCCACCTCATCTGGTTGTTTGTTGAGAAAGTTACCATTACACATCATCTCTACAAACTGGCGCATGTCAGAATTTAGTCCTTCATAAAAGAAGCTGATGATGCGCCATGGTTCATAGCCATGATGTGGGCAAGTGAGTTGTAGTTCTTTGAACCTTTCCCAGCATTGATAGAATGATTCTTTATCCTTTTGGGTAAAGTTCATTATCTTGCGGGAAAGTGTATTTGTTTTATGGGTAGGGAAAAACTTCTTTAAGAATTCCCTAGTCATTTCATTCCAGGTTCTTATGGAACTTGATGGCAGTGCATTAAACCACATTTTTGCTTTTTCCTTTTAAGAGAAAGGAAAAAGTTTAAGCCTAATAGTATCAAGACCTACATTTTGTGTTCTTTGGGTACTACATACCTCATCAAATTCTTTAAGGTGCAAGTAAGGACTCTCACTATCTAAACCATGGAATTTGGGAAGTAATTGGATTACTCCCGTATTTAATTCTAATGCACCAGCATTCTGAGGAAGAATTACACAGGATGGTGTGTTGGTGCGTGTAGGCTGAAGGTAGTCTTTTAAAGTTCTACCACGAAAGTTTTGATAACCCTCAATATTATCATCCCCATGTTCACTATGCTGGTCCCACTCCCTATTGTTTCTTCTCCAATCTCTATTTGGTTGATGATTATTCCTCCTTGGTGGAGGTTGATATTCATCGTCCATCAAGGGTGGTGGGTCCTCATTCATGATGAGTGGAGCCCCTTGACTTCCATGGGGTGAATTACCCCTTGAGCATTGATCAGTCATAGATGTGGCCTGACCTTGTTGTATGTCTTTTTGGTTGTACTTGACTAACCTTCCGGTTTTGTCGCGTCTCCAAAAGTGCATGCAAGGGAAGCTTCTTTTTGTTTTTTTGTTGTTGTTGTTTTGTCTTTGAGAAAACTAACCTAAATGATGCAACCTAACTTCTAGAATGATGCGCAAACAAAAGGGCACACTCAAATAATCCTAAGGCTAATAAGCAGCAATATATTTGACTGTCTTGGATTTATGTGGGGACAACATTTTTTATTAGCCTAGACTAGCGCTCCTCCTCTCTTTAGGAGTTGACAACTGCTTACTAGTTAGGTTCTGTCCAAAGTGGTTAATACAACCCTCATGTAAGGAGGCGTTTAGACCTCAACAAACGTCAATAGGAGGTGGGGGAAGAGTGAGGCTCTATTAAGTAACCCCCAATAACCACAGTGATCAAAAGCCACTGGACTGACAGTAAATCGCGTCCTATTAAGAGGGTCATACAAGCATGTGATGGTCCTATAGGTCTCTTCTGATTGATTTTAAATTAATGTGAAAGGAAGGTTTGCGCGCTTGAGGTGATTATCCTAAGTGGGCTAAGCGGTGGTGATGAAATCCACCCTTGATCTTATGGGGATAGGGTGCCCTTACTAATTAATTTCACACACCATGGCAATTCGATCAGCATATAAATCACCTTAAAACATTAAACATGCCCTAAGAATGCAATTAAAAGCAGTAAACTAATGCAAAATCCTAAAATGCAACAATTATAAAAGATGCTTTTTATATGAATTACACTACCAAATAATGCAAATTATTCTAAATGCAAACCCTAATCTAGAAAATAAATGAGTGAGGAAACTCACAATGGGGTTTCTGATGAAGATCAAGTGTGGGCCACCTTATCCCACACTTGCCCTGTATTATACAACTCTTTAAAATTTAAAATGAAAATTGCAATTTACAAGGATTCTCACTACAAGATTCACTCAAAAGAAAAAAAAGTCCTATTCTAGGAAAGTAGGGAAGTTTCCATTTTGGTGAAGATTCACTCCACTTTCCAATTTCCTGAAAAATAAAATTAGAAATTAGTACCAAATTCAGGAAACAAGGTGATTATGCCCTAAAAATAATTGAAAAATGCACCTAAAATTTCCTAAAATGCTAAAAAATTGAAATTCCTAATTAATTTTTTTTTGGATTTTTTTTTAAATTTTATGAAAACTCCTTTGCAAGTCCCCGGCAACGGTGCCAAAAACTTGTTGATTGTTTAACCGCAAGTGCACAGGCTATTGTTGTGTAGCTTATGCAAGTATGGGTCGATCCCACGAGGACTTGATTTAAAATGATGGAGTTTCAATAAAAATTTAATTATGTAAAATTAAAAAGAAATCACTCAAAATTATTGGAATTATTAAAATGAGAATCAATGTTTAGATCTAATAAACTTCTCAAAAATACAGAATTTTCAGTTCCTAAAGAAAACAAACAAAATCAAATAATGAGAAAAAAACTACTTTCCTAGATCAAACACTATCAAAATCTTCAACTCTGATGTCCTGAGAGATGATCAGCCTACATATATGTCTTCATCACATCCTTGATTAGTGATCCACTAGTCGGATTTGACAGATTCTTCAAAATGGTCAAGATCTGGGCTAAATTATAATTTCAAGATTTGGACGGTTCAGATTGATTGCTGAGTTTCAGATAGAAGATCCGAGGTGTTGATTATGTCTAGGGATGTCCTAAGAATGAACTTGTAAAATTAATTTGAAATCTGAGAAGAAACGAATGAGAAATTGAAGATTTTGTTTTGATTAAGGCTGACCCGTTGATTGGGTTAAGCCTTAAATGATCTGGTAGAGATTAGGCAGTTCCTGGATAAGAAAAACGCAGATAAAACAAAATCGGAATAACTGGGACATAGATGTAAATAAACTGGGGACACATATGGAATTAATGTAAAAGAACAAATTTGTAATTTCGTTAAATGGGCAAGGGCAGAACTGGAATTAAATTAAAATTTTGGTTTTTAAGAAAAAACCAGACGAACCCAATGAAGAAGGGGAAGAAGGAGAGGAAAAGAGGAAGGAGAAAAGAGGAAGGGAAGAGAAGGAGTGGGGATGTGGGAGGAAAACCCAGTTCGGGTTTCCTTCTCCGGGATGTCCGGTGGCGAGCAAAAAGTCGGAGCTAGTGGGATGAGCCCGCGATCCGGATGGTGAAGCCTTTGTTCTGGTTCCGACGACACAGAGATGCCAGAGAATATTGGGATGCCAGAGATGTGCAGACGCTTGGGCTGGGACGTTTATGTTGGCCTGAATTCCTTTTGGATTAGGGAGCCTGGTCGGACTGCAATCGCCTGACCAGTAATGGACATCTGTGGTCTGGGCATTGCATGTCTGGTTTGTGAAACAACGGCGCCCTTTCTGGGCTACCTCTGGTTCTGGAAGTGGAGGCTGTAGTGGAAGATTGGAGCACAGTGCAGTAGGCAAGGGATCTGAGTTCCGGTGTTGGAAAGAGAGCTAATAGAGAGGGTGAACGAAAGAGAGAAGGGAGTAAAAGAGATGGGATAAAGAGAAACGAGTTGGGGAAGAGAGACCGTGGGAGTGAGAGATTGAGCAAGATGGAAAGATAGAGGAAGAAGGGAAAAGGTGAGTATGGTAATGGGTTTGGAGAGAGAGAGAGAGAGAGAGAGAGAGAGAGAGAGAGAGAGAGAGAGAGAGAGAGAGAGAGAGAGAGAGAGAGAGAGAGAGAGAGAATGGGTACATTGATGAAGAAGAGGGTGGTGTGTAGAGATGGGAAGAAGAGGAGAATGGGAAAAGGGGGAGAGGAAGAGGAAGAGGAAGAGGAAGAGGAATAGGATGTGGATGTGGATGGAGGAGAATAGAAGAAGTGAAAAAATTTGGAAACGTGGGAGAGAAAGAAAGGAAAGAGAAGAAATGAGGAAGGAAAAAGAAAAGGAAAGAAGGAAAGAAGGAAAAAGAAAAGAAAGAAAAAAAAGGAAGGAAAGAAGGAAAAAGAAAAGAAAGGAAAGAAGGAAAAAGAAAAGGAGGGAAAAAAGAAAAGGGAGGAAAGAAGGAAAAAGAAAAGAAAGGAAAAGTGGGGAAGGGGTTTCCTTTTTATCCATGATTCCAAATTTAGCTCCATTGTCTTTTAGAAAACTATCACATCCATCTTCATGGGTGATCTGGTCCATCCAATCCTCTTTAAGATCATTTGCACCGTTAACTTTTAATCGTAGCCGTCCGTGCGTCCTTTGGTTGATCTGTAAAAGAAAAGACTAAATTAGAATCATCTGAACCGTACATTAGTCATTTAATGAGCTCTAATGATCATCTGACCGTTGATTTTGACAAATTAAGGTTTGGAGGTTTAATTGGAGTTAAATTCAAAATCAAGCTAAGTTTTGCAAAATTGAACGGTTAGATGATCTAATTGAACGCTAAATGAGGGGTATTTTGACCAAAATTGAACACTTAACACCTATGAATACAAGATGGGGAAATACTAATATGCATGGTTCATAATCCTAAAACACATCCTAAAGAGAGTATAGTAAGAAGCTTAATGAGAACCATGCTTAGAAAAGGGAACAACATGTGTAAGGGCTAGCTTGATTGAAGAGCAGTTGGCTCAAACCAAGATGTTACCCACTATATAACAAATAGGATAATGTTAGAGTGAATGATTGTAGAGGAGTTTCCTAGGCTGCATGTTTTCTAAGGAGACCTACAAAACTACCTAAGACAATTGGATGGTTTTCCTTACAAGCTAGAATATGCTTGAGGGTTGGATCGTGCATGGGATAGTCACCAATTACATGTAAGGCAAGACAATAAATGAAAAAGGGAGGCCATGCAAGGGGACAGCCATTCAATATCATGATGAGCTGCTTGCATAGTTAATGAGAAAGGAAGAAAAGGGGCATTAAGAAGTCCTCCTAGGCTCGAATGATCTATGTGTACAGCATAGGAAGACTTGAGTAAAACCAATGAGGGAGAAAAAGAGGGACTAGAGGAAGAACCTGAGGAAGGAAGAGAAATTGGAGGAAAAAGGGAAAAAAAAGTTGGAGGAAACCATTGCTAGGAATGAGATGTGGGGCTGTTGGACAGTCCAAAGAAGGTGAAGATCCAGTGGTTTAGTAGTTGGAAATTTCTCCCTTAACTAGAGCATGCTTTACTTTGTATAGAAGAGGATTGAAAAAACATGTTTTTTCATGGACTATTGAATGTATGAATGAGTGATGCATGAATGGCTGAAACTACCTCTTTCTTTTGCAATTTTTGAACTAAGATTGTTGCTAAACATTTGGTATGTTATGGCATGATTTCATTTGGCTGAATGACTTTTGACTAAATTAATAAGATGATAGATTTCAGTTGTAGTAAGCTTAGGAACTAAATGCATGTATGATTAATTCTTCAAACCACATCGTATTGTTTTATTTTATGAATATTGGAAAGTAATGACAAGATTAAGGACTGGATTTTACATTCTAATCAGGTTCTAGTAATGTATTATTGGACTGATGCTTGGCTGATGATTTATGAAAAGCATACACGAGAGGCACCATTCCTAAGCTTGGACTGGGGCATGGAAATTGGACTAGTTTATGTGTTGAATTGGACAACCAATTGAAAGTATTTTCTTGAAATTTTTTCATGGTTGGAATCCTTGATGAGTTATTTTGAAAGTGAATGGGTTGAATGATGGAAATCCATGTGAAATCATCTTGTTATAGCCCAAAATAGGAACTATTTTCTATGCACTAGGCCTGGACTATGGTGTAAGAAATTAGACTAGATCATTCTTTGAAAGGAATAACCAATTGAAAGGGTTCTCTAGAAATTATTGTATAGTTTAAATCTTAATGAGTAAGATTCAAAATCAATGGGTTGGATAATGGAAATCTATGAGAAACTACCTTGGAATATAGCCATATACAAAAACTATTTTTCTGCACAATAGTGAAAAAATTCTAGAAATGAGAAGTTAAATTAAAATAGCTATGGGGAAAATTCAAACCTGTATTTCATACCTTGAATACCCTTAACAAATTAGTAATACACATAGTCAAATTTCCACCTAAAAGCTACCTTAATTTTGGACTTCTAAAACGTATTAGTTAGAGGTTAAACCATAACATCATGAGTCACTTCATGTGCCTAAGGTGCTACATGACTTCAAGGAAAGTTGCACTATGACTGAAAATCAAAACATAAGGAGACATTTGGGACTAAGCGTGTACAAGAACTATTAAGAATAATGAAAATCCTATGAAGTATAAATGAGGCACAAGTTTGCACCCCAAAGGGTACCATGGGAGTGTGCTACAAACCACAAACTATGAGATCAGTGTAGCACAACCCCATGGCTTGTTTTTTTATGTAAATTTGTATTGAGGGAATTGACTTAAGTAAATGTTAGTCTACAAGGAAAATAAGGGTATGGTTCTACTTGAAAAATAGAGGATTCATTCACCCTAGCAAAGCAAAGTTGAACATAGAATCATAGACTCAACCTAAGGTGAGACTTAAGTTACTTACCTTGTGAACTATACATTCTTTACCAAATGAACCTTGCTAGTACTAGAATATATTCAAGGGACCTTATCGCCTATGCTATGGGTGAAAGCAATGGAAGTGTAATAAGACTTGAATCCTAAGGAAAAGAAGTAACAAAAAAAGAAGAAGAAAATCTCTCATATAGCACATGTAGCGTAAAGAGTAGTTGCTTAAAGTGATAGGAGTGACTAAGATCATTGATCTATATGGAGAAAGCTATATTGACAGCATAGAAATGATATGAAATGTCTAAACTTAGAACATGCTTATGATATTTGAATGATATGTAATCAAAATTATGAGATTTCTACCTCATGATGGTGGGGTGAACTATTGTAAGTAATAGGAGATAATGACATGCCTAGTTAGCTTGTAATGCTATGCAACAGTAATGACATGTTGTTTGAATGCTTTATGAATGGAAATGGGATGCTATAAATGTAACTTGTACTTACCATGTCAACAAAACTATGGGAATGTTATGATGACAATACACAAGCATTTGACTAAGCCATGGATGGTTATAATAATAGTCATGTTATACATTAGTAACTAAGAAGTTTAAATGAGAAACGCCATGATAAGGATTATGGAAGTGAAAACTAAATGTACATGGTTGATTGGACAATCATCGAAATACATGAACTCGAACTAGTAAGAAAACATTTTGATGAATACCTAGCATGATTAGTTGGTGATTGATAGATCCATTAGGTGAAAACTCAATTGAAAACTATACTTTCACCATAGTTTAACTATGCTGCTTAAAGGATCCACACCTTTGAAAAAAAATAAATGAAATAGCATTCAAAAGTAAAACACTAAAAAGCAATGTAGAGAAGTGCGCTGAAAATATTTGAAAGATAATGATAAGAATAGGGGATGCATCTAGGATGCTCCCAATACAGACTACGAAATGTGAAAAAGAGAAAACTACATGTGTTGACCTTACTTAACATGGATAGAAGAAGACCTACATCTAAAAGATCAAAGGGTTTTGAAATGAATCTTATGTGATTTGACTAATATAGAAGTGAGTAGTCACATATTTAGATTTTATTTTGTTTTCTATTTTAGATTTTCTAGTAATAGTTCTTAAGCATTTGTAAGTCCTTAACTCATGAGGCTTTTGTAAGTCTTATGGCACTATGCTAGGAGGTTTAGATTGACCTCGACCTCTAATTAGATGCCTACCCTTACACATGGTTTTGATGTAGGGGTAGGCTTCATGGAGCTGCTCCTAGGATAAACTAGTAACCCCATGCGTGCCGGCTCAAAATTGGACCGTGTTGGTATCCACAGCTGTTGTAGTGGGTGGAAATAGTTGCTTGGGGCGACGATAGCCTTATTAGCATTGCATAGGCATTTGGATATGATTTATCGTAATTGTGTACATGAGCTAACGTGTTAGTCATTCTCAAGAGTCAGACTAGAGCCCTTAGTAGCATGGTTAGGCCACTTGACAGGAAGTTCGTACTTGCTTTGGTTATCGACTAATGAGTCAAACTAGGGTACACTGATATGATAGAAAATCGGGAGCTCCTATGAGTATATCTAGTCCCTTACACTGATTTGATACGACTGACATATCTATATTGTATTGATTAACAACATTTCCATTAACACAGATTTACGGTTGTAGATTCATCGATATTGATTTATCGATGCAAATTTTCCAATATAGATCTATTGATATAGTTTGATGAATTAGATTTCATCTAGTATTGCACTCGTATATGAGCAAAACCTTTAAGTGAAGTAACTAAGAAAGAAACCCAAAGTTAACTACTCTCATAAGTAATATGGTTTTATGATGACAACTATTTAAGAGGCTTCATAAAGAAAACAATTTCAAAAACCTAGTTCGCTATAAAAAGGTACTTATCTATATCAATTAGCTAGAATGTACTATATGTATTAATTACTGGGTTTTGAAACAAGCCTTGTTAAAGTTGTTCTAATTAAGTGGTTGTGCTCTTTACCACCAACATTTTTCAAGTGAGAGTTTGCTAAGACTAAGCAAACTCTCAAATTAGCATGCACCTAATGTTGAATATTTAATTTTAGCTAAAAAACCCTCAAATTAGCATCAAGATAAAGCATCTAGCTAATTAATTTTGCATTATTAGATTAAATGTGCATTTTAGCCCCAATTGATCATCTAACCCTTGCTTGACAAAATTTGATGACTAGATGATCATTGAAGCTGATTAGATGAATAAATCATAATTAAGATGACTCTAGTTGAATTTTATGTGTTACAGATCAACCAGAGTGGGATAGGATGATTCAAATAGAGTTAATTGGGACTAGATTATCCTAATGGATCAAAAGGCTACATGGGTCCCACAATGCAAGATGGACCCAGGAGATGACTAGTGAGAACAAAGTGCATATGAATAGGAGATGAGTAAAGAAATATGCGGTTTTCAACATGATTGGAAGGTTGCTTTGAAGATAAGGATTCTCTCTTATCTTTTGGGAAAGAGATAAAAGTGAGAAAGAAAAGATAGAATGCACATCATTCTTTGGGGGAAAAGCTTTATAGGATAATTGGAAAGAGAGCTAGGTGTGAAATCTTAGGAGGAGGGAGAATGTTCTATAAAGAGAGAAAGGAAGGCCATGTAGAGGGGGGGGGGGGGGGCGGGGGGGGGCCTTTTTCATTCTAGACATCTTGCACACCATTCTCTCATATAAGTTGAAGACATCTTTGGTTATTATTCTAAGGAGCTGCTAGTCAGGACAATTTTCTTGAGTTATTGTCTAGACTTTGACATCTTTTTATTAAAATTGGGGGAAACTCCCACTACCTTGGAAAGAAAAACACGTTAAGTACTATGGGTTACAGGTTATGGGAATGTCCCTTGGATGTAGTTGCTATTATAGACGTGTTGTGAAGGGCATATTTGGCTTGAAATGTTTTCTTTGAACTGTTGTGGTTACTATTTTTCAGCAGGAGTGGGATGTGTTGGAGATCCTCCTTCATCTCTTATTTTATTTCTTCTACAAGTAGCTTGGAACATCTCTCTCTTGCTGCTGTTGGGGAAAGTTTTCTTGGGTTTCTTGACATGTCTTGTGGTTGATTCCTAAAGGGATTGCTTAGGATATTTGTATTGGTCATTTTATGCCCAGACATGGTTGGAGCTTTTGGACAGCTTTTACACAATCCAACTTTTGTAGGAGAGAACCTTGCACCTCTACCATCTATGGGGCTTTGCATATTATATTCTTTGAAAGAGTCCTTGCCTATCATTTCTCATTTGCATCTTGCTTACCTATCTTCTCTAACATCTTTCCATAGCAACAATAGCTTAGCATCTTGTGAGCATTGAACTTTTGCTCTCTCTTTCTCACATGTGGTGCTTCAACGTGAAAATATTTTGGGTAAGTGAATGTTGGATGTGTGTGGTTTGTTGGGTGATCCATCTCTGTACTTGATGAGTGACTCATCAAGATAGAGAGGGTTGTATGGTTGTGGTTTGAAGGCCAGATTTGTATTTCTCCATTTGGCTTGGAGCAAACTCATAGGATCATTTTCATCACATGATAAGGTGATTGAGCTAGGGAAGTAAAATTAAGTTTATGTTTTGTTTAATTTATTGTCATTTAGTTTGAAAAGCATGTACTTTTCAATTAAGAAATAAATCTAAGTTTTTTAGTGCATTGTTATTTACTTGCTTTAATCTTTCTTAATTTTATTTATTAAATTTTATTTAAACTCCCACTTTCTAAGTCAAGTCCCTATGTGATTGACTTGTACTTGCACACACTATACTACAATAGCCTGTGCACTTGTAAAAAATATAACAAGTTTTTGTTGGTGATATTGGGGATCCACAAGGGAGTTTTTATAAAATTTAAATAAATAAATATAATCAAAATTTTATGAATTACATTCATTTAGTATTCTAAGCATTTTTATGTGCATTTTTCATTTTTATAGTAGATCATCACTTCATTTCCTAAAATTGGTACTTATTGCTATTTTTGATTTGTAGAAAATTGGAGAAGGAATTAAAGGAGAATCTCAATTAGGATAGCTAAATTTTTACTTTTACTGAATTGTAGTGGGGATGGATTATATTTTTTTTAATTTTAATTCATTAAAAAAGGTTGTAATAATATAGGCCAAGGGTGGACCATTATAACCTGAAAGTGGTGATGGAATGTAATGGACCCACCCTTGTATGAGAAGACTTTATCTAGGACCCCATAGTGTGCATTCCTAACTCTTTACAATTCCAAGATTAGGTTTTACATAGTTAGAATAATTTTGTTTGGTAGTGCAATTGCATATAGATAGCATACATTATACTTGTTGCATTTTAAAACTTGCATTAAAATCCAACCCTTAACATGGATGGCCCGAGCTCATCTATAACCCAAGGACATAGACTTTAGGGTTATAGTGTCCCATCTATTAGGGCTCTGAACCTTTGTTAAGTGACATATAGGTAGTTGCATTAGTTTATTACTTTTTAATTGCATTTTAGGGAGCATTTATCATTTAGGATAATTTATATGTTGATCGAACTACCATGAAGAGCGAAAATTAATTAGTAAGGGCACCTAACTCACAAGATCAAGGGTGGATTTTATCAGCACCTTTTGGCCCACCTAAGAAAATCACCATAACTACATAACCCATAATGACCTATAGAGGCCCTCATATGGTTGTAGGACCCTTTTGGAAGGAGGTGACCCATTGCCACTCCAGTGGCTCTTGTTTGATGGACTATGCTAGTATTTAAACAATTAGCTCTACCAATATACTTGATAACTCAAACTATCTATGGCTAGCTGAGTTGGTTAGGTTAGGATCTAACTAGTAAGCGATGGGGTAAGTCTAAAAGAGAAGAAGAATATTAGATTAAGCTAACCTAAAAGCTTCTCCCCCACACAAATTCATGACAATCAAACTGTCTGCTTGCTAGCCTTATGGTTGTTTAAATTATGTGCTTTGTCATTAGCATTTAGGTTGCATAATTTAGGGTAGTTTTTCCCATTCCAAAAAGAAGAGAAAAGGAACTTTCATTGTATGCACTTCTAGATACACAACAAAACTGAATGATTAATCAAGTATGAGCAAAATAACATACAACCATATTAATCATTATCAATGACTGATCAACAATCTAGTGGTAGCTCACCTCATGGAAGTAATAAAGGTGATCAAGCCCCTCCATTCATCTTGAATGAGAGGCCACCATCTCTAATGGATGATGACTATCAATCTCCACCAAGGAGTAACAATCATCGAATCCAAAGAGATTAGAGAAGTAAATGAAATAGAGAGTGGGACCAATAGAGTGATCATGGGGACTGATTTTTATTAGAATCATCATAGGAGAACTATCAAAGACTACCTACATCTAACAGGCACCAACACACCATCTTGTGTTGTTCTACCTCAGAATGCTAGTGCAATAGAGTTGAAAATAGGAGTGATCTAGTTACTTCCAAAGTTCCATGGGCTAGATAGTGAGAGTCATTACTTGTATCTTAAGGAATTTGATGAATAATGTACCACATAGTGCACAAAACATTGCCTTAGATGCAGTGAGGCTTAAACTTTTTCATTCTATTTAAAGGGAAAAGCTAAAATATGGTTTAATGCACTACCAATAGGTTCCATAAGGACCTAACATGAAGTGACTAAGAAATTCTTGAAAAAAATTTCCCTACACAAAACAAATACACTTCGTTGAAAGATAATGAACAAAGGGTCATTCTACCAATGCTAGGAAAGGTTCAAAGACTTATTACTTATATGCCCTGTCATGGCAATGAACCATGGCACACCATCAGTTTCTTCTATGAGGGGCTTAACTCCAACATGCACCAGTTCATAGAGATGATGTGCACTGGGAACTTCCTCGATCAACAATCAGAAGAGGTGAATGAGTATTTAGAATGGCTTGTTGAGAGTGCACAAACCTGGGATGACTCAGAAAGAGTTAAACATCCAAATAAGCCTAAGCCCACCACCCATGCTAGGGGAGGCATGTATGCCTTTTCTGAGAAAGATGAACTTAATGGAAAATTAGTATCTCTAGCTTGAAAAGTAGAGGCCATAGAAATATGGACTATTGCATCCAAAAAGGTTGAACAAGTGTGTAGCATCTGTGAATGTGCCACACATCCTACTATGAAAAGGCCCATCATTCTAGAATTCCAAGAGGTATTTCATCATCAAGCCAATGCCCTGAATGCATATAAAAGACCTTTCTCCCCATACTCTAAGACATATAATCCCAACTAAAGAAGCCATCCAAATTTTAGTGGGAGAAATGGACCAAACGGCAATATCTCACAACCCATCTCATACTAGCCTCATTAGTAAAATCAAGGACACCCTATTGTAGCCCCTACCAACACTAACAAATTCAAGGACCTCCTGTTCCTAGCCTTTACATGCTCGCACCCAAAAGGCCTGTAGAGTATAATCTACATCAACTTATCTAAAACTAGGAGAGGAAAACTTCTCAAATAGTAATCCAATTGGAATAGGATACACAATCCATGAATGAAGGAAAATATGATGAGTCAAATGATGCAAACTATGGGAAAAGAAAAGTTTCTAGCTACACCATAAGCAAACCCTAAGGGGGTGTATGCGGTAGGCAATAATGCATCTTCAAGCTCTACCATGGAATAGACTAAGACTATCACCATTCTTAGGAGTGCTAAAAGAATTGAGAAAGATGGTCCACAAAAGAATAATTAGGTAGAAAGGCCCACTAAAGATAAAGAGAAATCTAAAGAGAGGGATCCCACTCCACGTAGTGAACCATGTCCCATTCCTACTCCATTCCTCAGAGGTTGTGTCAAGTTACAAAGAGTACCCCCAATGATGAGATTATGGAGATATTCAAGTAAGTCAAGATCAACATATCGATCTTAGTAAAACAAATCCCATTGTATCTCAAGTTTTTAAAGGATCTATGCATAAGAAAGAGAAAATTGAATGTACAAAAGAAGGCAATTGTGAGTAAACAAGTAGGTTCAATTCTTTAGCACCATACACCCTCAAAATACAAGGATCCATGAGGCCCTACTCTCATCTGCATCATCATCAACTACAAGATTAACCAACCCCTCTTACATTTAGGATCCAATGTTAATCTATTATCATAAACAACCTATGTTCATTTAGGACTAGGAGAACTCAAGCCAACATCCACTATATTCTAGTTAGCTAATATGTCAGTGGTAATACCGGTGGGCCAATAGAAGATGTGCTAGTCCAAATAGAACAATTATTTCTTCCAGTCAATACTTTAGTCTTGGACACATAACCGATGTTGAATGAGTGGAGGAAATCCTTGTCATCCTTGGTAATCCATTTTTGGCTAGATCCAATGACTTAATAACTACAAAAATGGTGTAATGAAACTTTCATTTGACAATATGACACTAAAATTGAACATATTTTATATATGTAAGCAATCGGGAGAAATCTCTAATGACTTGCATTGTGTTAATATGATAAATTTAGTTGGGCAAAATCATTTCATAATCTCTTCCTTGTCAAACCCATTAAGGCCTATTTGGCTCACTTCAATGAGTTTAATAAGAATGCATTAACAAAGAAAGTTAATGCCCTCATTGATTCTATGCCCCTTCCATCCTCTGTAATATCTCCTAACTAAGAACTTCCAATGAGGGACTCCACAAGTGGCAATGGAAAATGATCCTTCCTAGTGATATTTGGACATAGAAAGATGGAAACCTCAAAACTAAGAACTTCTAACGAGGGACTCCACTCTCATTCCATCCTCTATAATATCTCCTAAGCTTAATTTGAAATATCCACCTTCTAAACTTAAATATGCCTGCTTAGGAGAGAAAAAAAAATTTCCTATCATAATTGCCACTCAGTTAGAAACATCTCAAGAGGATCATTTGCTCAAAACCCTTACGAATCTACTTTGAGGATGATGCTAAACCATGTCATCAATTACAAAGAAGGTTAAATCCTAATATGAAGGTTGCGGTTCGAGCAAAATTCCTTTACTTGATGTGGGGATCATTTACCTCATACATGATAGCAAATAGGTGAGTTCTACATAAGTAGTACCTAAGTGGTCATGTCAACTAATACTCAAAATAAACTCATACCTACAAGGGTTACCACTGGTTGGCATGTGTGCATATATTATAGAAAACTAAACACTATTACTAGGAAGGATCATTTTCCATTGCCATTTGTGGACCAATTGTTAGAATGAGTAGTTGGTCATCAATTCTATTATTTTCTAAATGGCTACTCAGGGTATAACCAGATACAGATAGCACCAGAGGACCAAGAAAAGACAACCATCACATGTCCTTTTGGGATTTTTTATTACAAAATAATGCCATTTGGATTATGTAATGCTCCTACCACATTGCAGCATTACATGTAGAACATCTTTAGTGATATGGTAAAGAGAATCTTAAAGGTTTTTATGAATAACTTTTCTATGTTTTGGGATTCATTTGAAACATGTCTTAATAACCTAAGGAAAGTTTGAGCTAGTGTGAAGAAAAGAACCTAGTGCTTAATTTGGAGAAGTGTCATTTCATCGTTCTTAAGAGGTAAATAGAGCCAAAGTTGACCTAATTACCAATCTACCCATCCCTAAATCTCTTAAGGACTTTTGCTAATTCTTAGGTCATGCAAGATTTTATAGGAGGTTCATTAAAGATTTTACTGCAATATCTAGATTGTTGTGTCATCTCCTCACAGAAGACACTCCTTTTGAGCTGGCGGATAGCTATCAAGAAGCTTTTACAAAGCTAAGAGACAAGTTGATCATTGTACTTGTGTTGCAGCCATCTGATTAGAGCTTACCCTTTGAAATAATGTTCAATAATATTGATTAATTAGTAGGACCCTCAATGGCACTCAAAGAAACTATTCCACTATGGAGAAAGAACTTTTAGCAGTTGTCTTCCCCTTGGATAAACTCATGTCTTATTTGGTTGGTTCTAAGATAGTCATATTCATTAATCACTCAGCCCTTAAGTACCTTCTACCCAAGAAGGATGCGAAGCCCAAACTAATTAAATAGATTCTTCTACTAAAAGAGTTTGACATTGAGATAAAATATAATAAAGGAGTAGAGAACGCCTTAGTTTCCCTCTTGTCTCGCCTATTCCTCTCAAAACCACTGGAGGAGTTGCCAATTACAAACACTTTCCCTAATGACAAACTCTTTTTTGTCTCACATTCTCCTTGGCTTGCTGATATAGCAAAGTATCTAGTCACAGGGAAAACACTAGTGGACAATGCCATAAAATAAATCATGCAAAAGACTATTAATTCTAATCGTAAGAATTGATCTCTTTGATGATCTAATGCACTTTGGGCTTATAGGACTGCACATCGATCCCCGATTGGTATGTCTCCATATCGTATCATATATAGTAAAGCTTACCATTTACAAGTGAATTTGGAACATAGAGCCTATTGGGCGATCATGACTTTTAATTTCAACATGGATAAAGTAGGATCACATAGAAAACTTTAGCTCAATGAGTTGCAGGAGATCACACTGGAAGCATATGAGAGTAATAGGATATACAAAGAAAAGATATAAGTCTTTCATGACAAGAATATCCTTAGGAAATCTTTTACTCCAACCCAGTAGGTTCTTCTTTATAATTCTAGGTTTCACGTCTTTCTAGGGAAGCTTAGCTCTCTATGGACCAGTGCACATATAGTCAAAGGAATTTTTCCTTATGTGACTATCGAGATTGAGGATGTTAGGAGTGGCCATGCTTTTAAAGTGAATGGTTAAAGTTTAAAGCCTTTTAGAATATAAGAATTCAAAAGTTAAGTCCACAAATCTGGATAATCTATCAAGATTAAGTGGATCTGATGCCTTTGTACCATTTTTTTAGTCTTTTAGATTTGTTGTTTTTTACATCACCCATATTCATTTTTGGTTCTATATTTCCATCATTATAAACAATGTTTCTTTCTGGTTGAAGGGGAGAGGGTGTAGAATTCTAGCAAATTCTATTTTTATAGTCAATTTTTTCATTTTTTTTAAAAATTAAAAGAATAAAGTATAGTCTAGCTGACTTTAACTTATTAATGAAAATGATTAGTTTATTTTACTCATTGTCTAAAGTATTGCATGAAAGCTAAGCCTCAAAACTCATCTGTACATAGTTGCATATACATGTTCTAAATTGATAAGTAGTTATGACTTAGAGGTCATGAAGAAATTCAGTGGAGATCTGTAACTTAAGTAAGTCTTAGAAAAATTTAATTCTTTTGAGGGGTTATAAATTTATACCAAAATTTTCTTCTGTACGCTTAATTTAAATTTGATCCCCTCAACTCTTACATTTGGCTAATTAGCTAAATTATTACAGTATTACCTTTAAAATTCTAGAAGTTCATTGAATCTGGTAGGTTATATGAAGCCTAGGAAATGATCTTGACCATCCTTGTTATAAAGTTAGAGACATAAAGCCTACATAGAAATTTTTTTACCATAGTTAACAATTTTGAGCCTTATTTGTTATTCAAATCACCTTTACCCTTATTACCTAGATAATATATCCACTACCACTCTTCTAAAATATGTTAGAGAGGATTGAAGAAATATTTTTAAGTTACAATACAAAAAACAAAAGAAGAGGTGAATATGAAGAAAAGGCTCTTCAATAGCGCTAAAAAGAAAGAAAAAGTTTGAAAAGAAAAGAGAAAAAATGAAGAATGCAAAAAAATAAAGTAATATTCACTTGGTACAAAGTAAAGAACAATGGTTTGCTAGTTAGAATACTATCTATTTTGATGACATTGAACCCTTTATATCCCTTTCTTTTGTACCTTATCTCAAGCCAATGTTTTGTCTTAACATAAGACCTAATGATTCTAAGATGAATATAGTCTTAATGAGGATATGAATGGATAGGATTTGAAGAGTAATATGTCTAGATTTTCAAAGGTAATGACATTCTTTTGAAAAGGATCAATCTAAATTTCTTAGTATAACTCCCATTCCTTCTCGAGTATATGAGAGCTAAATTTGATTTTATTGACTCTACTCACATATTCAAAAGAGAGATATGATTTTAACACTTTATCTGAGATTTTTTATTTCTGAGTGTATGTCTTTGAGAATTGAGGTCAAAACATATTTCAAATGGAGTTCAAAAGATGTAGTCTACTTAGAGATAAAGATTATTGTATATATAGACTGTACACACATACTCTAAGATCTGAGCTCAATTAGAATGTATGCATGAGTAGGGTTTTAATTTTTTTTATAAATTTTTTTAGTATACTAAAGTTGATAGATTTATTGAAGATGATTCTCTAAGACAAAAGTGGGAGTTGACTTGAAAATGATTTTTGATATTTTGTGAGTACCTACAAAAGTGGCAATTGATTTTTTACATGTTTTACTCAAGACTAGCAAAATGTTGTTTAGGGGGTATGTTGAGTGTTCAATTTTAGCTAAAAAACCCTCAAATTAACATCATGATAGAGCATTTAGCTAATTAATTATGCATTATTAGATTAAATGTGTGTTTTAGGCCCAATTAATCATCTAACCATTGCTTAGCAAAATTTAATGGCTAGATGATCATCAGAGCTGATTAGAATGATAAATCATGGTTGAGATGACTGTAATTGGATTTTTTGTGTTGTAGATCAATCATAGTGGGCTTGGATGGCTCAGATTGAGTTAACTAGGACCAAATCAACCTCATGAACGAAAAGGCTACATGGGTCCCACAACACAAGATGGACTAATGAGATGTCCAGTGAGAACAAGTGCAATGGGTAGAAGGAGGGCTAAGGGAATGAGAAAGAAAATCCCATAAGATAAAGTAAAGATGTAAGAGGTTTTCAACGTGATTAGGAGGTTTCTTTAAAGATAGGGATTCTCTCTTATCTTTTGACAAAGAGATCAAGAATCAGAAAGAAAAGATAAAACGCACATCATTCTTTGGGGGGAAAGATTTACATGATATTTGGAAAGAGAGTCAGGTGTGAAATCCTGGGAGGAGGGAGAATGTTCTATAAAGAGAGAAAGGAAGGCTACATAGAGGGGGGATTTTTCATCTTAGATGTCTTATGCACCATTCTCCCCTATAAGCTGAAGACGTCTTTGATTACTATTCTAAGGAACTACTGCTTGGGACAATTTTCTTGAGTTATTGTTTAAACTTAAATGTCTTTTTATTAAAATTGGGGAAAGCTCCCACTACCTTGGTAAGAAAAACACATTGAGTATTATGGGTTATAGGCTGTGGAAATGTCACTTAGCTGTAGTTACTATTATAAACATGCTATGCAAGGCATATTCTCTTGATTTCTTTTCTTCAGATTGTTGTGGTTACTATTTTTCAACAGGAGTGGGACGTCTTGGAGTTCCTCCACATTTTGTTTTATTTCTTCCACAAGCCACTTGGAACATATAATACCCGAGCAATTTACGCTATTTTTAACAAAAATTGGACATTTTATGGGAAATAAACTGTGTTAAATGTTTTACTTTATTTAAAATAGTAAACGAAAAAATTTGTAAGGAAACTTGGTACCATTAGATTCTACTCGAAAAATGGAATCCAAGTCAGGTCGGCCATTGCCATTTCCCCATACCCCTCTCTTCTTTCCCCCCTTTTCTTTCTCTAGTCACACCGGAATGGTGGGCTTTTACTCTTCACGATTTTCGGCGAGCAGGAGCTTCAGGGTGAAGAATAGGCGCACCCATCGGCGATGCGTACTCTCCTAGACCACCCAAGTATGCCCCCCACCCCTTCCTATTTAGTTTCCCTTCTTCCCTGCCCAGATCCACGCCGGATCTGGGTATTTTTCGGCTAGGGAGATGCTGTGGAAACCAAAGAAGACGGGTTTCCTCCGAAACCCGTCCAAAACCAGTTGTCACGGGACGCACCCCGTGGCACACACGAGTGACGCGTCCCCTAGGCCAGCATCGCGCGCACGCAAGCGTGCGGTAGGCTTTTGACTCATCCAGGATGCACAGGGCGTCTTGGGCACCAAGACGCGGCCTGCCTGCGACGAAGACACATTCACAGGACGTTGACTGGGACTCATGTTGTAGCACACTACTTGGGCATGCATGTGCGTGTGCGAACACTATCCTTGGTGCGGCCTTTGGGTGCGCGCGCGACATGGGGCACGGGTCCTGGCTTGCCTAGGATGCACGAGGTGCCCTGGGAGCTGAGACGCGCCATGCTACACCAAAGGTGCGTTCGTGCGATGCCATCCAGGATGAGCGTCATAGCGTATCGCTTGAGCATGCATGTGCGCGAACAAACCGCAGTCCCTGGCACGGCCTTTGGGCGCGCACACATGTGAGGCAGTCGCGGTTCAACCATGATGCACGGGTGTCCTGGGAACTGGGACACGCAGACCTAATGAGACTTTAAAGTTAGGATCATAGGACAATTTATAGAGTTTGACTATTGAATAGTAGGTCCATATCATAGGATCTAGCCTGACAATGAATTAGGCAAGGACCCATGGACCCTAAAAGGCAAATCTAGAGATCTAATTTCTAGATAGATCGAAATTGATAAAGACTCCTTGTATCCATTCATATCCAGGAGTTTATAAATGAGACCCAGGGACAGGTTGAGTGATGAAGGATGCGACTCCAAGAGACTTCAAGGTAGGTGCTCTATCACTACTAGACTTTTTAAAAGAAGCCATGACTATTTTGAGAATGCATGTTTTAAATTTAAGTTATATGACTTGTTTAGCATGACTTAATCTTATAAATGAATTCAGCATGCATATGACAAATACATTATGCATAGACATGTTTTGAAAACAATTGCATATATTGCATGAATTGTGAGCATTGAGTTTTTGAAAGATTGCATGCCCTTGAGGGTTACCAAAAGACGCTGGGTAGGCAGTTGTGAGGGACCCAAAGAGGACAGGTTTTGAAAAAGAGGTTTTTGGCTTGTTTGATCATATATGATTTGGGCTAATAAGCTCGTGGACGCTATGCTGAGAGGTCTGGGGTGGCCTCCCAGCCTCTACCACTATTAGGTGGATGGGTACCATGCCCAAAAAGGGCATGTCCCTACTTCGACTACATGTGGTACAGGGGGCTACCACTGGTATCACGGCACTGGGTCGAAGTGTCATATGTCCCATGGAGGCATATGACCCTATGTCCTTAGGTACCATGGACCACACAGCGGCGAGGTCGTGGGCATAGTTGGGCCCTATGGTTTGAGGATTTACTTGCATTGCATATGGCATGACATGAGGTTGGTCGACCATACCAGATATCCATGAGTTGGATTCAGTTGAGCATCTTATGCATATCATTATGTTTATGATATATATATGATACTTTCAACTTGGATTATGCAATTCTTTAAGTCGTCAGTATTCCGATTCGACAATGGTTTTTAATATCGATATTGAACATGAGTGTTTCAAACATGCACATGTTTTAAAGAGCATATGATTTTTAAACATAGCATGCATTGTAAAACTAGTAGTGATAGACTCCTACTAAGTATAGTATATACTCACCTCAAGAGATATTAGTGCTACGAGCAAGTGAATCAAAAAGGAGACAATTATACATGTAAGTAAACTCTCTACCCTTTGGACATGTATTTGTATTTGTTTACAGTTGGGCTGTGTGTTGTGACTGGATAGACCTAGGGGAAAACATTTATGATTTCTGAAGATTTTCAAAAACTACTTTGAATGTTGTGATAGCAAATGACACTCGGGGTTTTCAAAATGAGTTTAAAACAAAAGATTTTCCACTGCATTGCATGGTTTTTATAAAATGGTTTTCAAATAGGGATGCATCCCGCCTTAGGAAATTTAGATCTTGCATTTAAAAATGCATGGAAAAACCCGGGTTGTCACAGTTGGCATCAAAGCCTAGGTTTTATCCTTTCACAGCCAGTCCAGCATGTCCAAGGGTCCTAGACAATAGAGAAAATCAAGAAGAAGTATTATAAATAGAAGTAGTAAAGATGACTACTTCTATTTGAGGATTACAATATTAATGCTCAAGGCATTTCACCATAAATAAATAGGTGAAAACACAGCTTGGTTTAACAAATAATTAAGCAGAGGATAGTGCAACCCTTATCCAAAATCTAGTCTAAGACAACTTAAGGATTAAGGATTGTTGTGTGGTGCAAAATATAAAAACTCATATATGGATCATATTCTGAGAATGATGAATGAGGATGTTAGTGAACTTGTTAGTAGATAGTTCTGACCTACAATAAAGTAATCTCATCAAAGGTGAGAAAATCAAGAACCTAGATGGCTATTTTACCCTTCTAAAGAATATCAGAATATGAGTACACTATCATATGATATGAGTATAATAGGGGATGTAAAAGACAGACTTTGAGAAGATTTTGATGATAATCTAAGAGGGATGAGAATGCAAGATAATGTTAGGAAATAACTATGACTTGTACTAGATCACAAAGGTATGGATCCTGAAAGACTTAGCTCAATTTTGGATACCTTAATTGGAGTCTCATGAAGAGTGAAGTGATATTGAATAACAACTACCTGAGTATTATGGAGCAAAACAGAAGATGTATACAAGTGACATATTATGTGAATAAGACGAATATGATAGGGAAATGAATTCGACCGAGTTATCAAAACATTTTGATGATCATACTAAGGATGATAATAGATTGATCCTAACATGAACTTGTAAGAAAAGTATAGCATGATCAAAACGTCATTGCTGTTATTAAGACATTGTATGAATTTTATTGAGGCTATAGGCAATTAAGGATTTTAATGATATTAGAAAACTTCAACATTTCCTGGAAGTGTTAAGTTTCTCTTGACTGCCGCATAGATCAAATATATGCAACCACTCAAATGAAAGCATTGATCTAGGTAGACAAAAATGAGGATTTTGAAGAAAAGAGAGAAAGAGATAGAGATGTAACTACCAGTATTCAATGAATATTGATTATTCAAAAGAAGAAGATCATGACTTTATGGAGATACATACAATTCTATCATCTTGAATCCTATAGGAAAGTAGATCGAACAAATGCAAAGGAATAATACTAGATGAGTTGGTGATCTTATTGTAAAAGAGTATAAAAGAGAGAAAGCATATGGGGTTTAAGACTTTGAGTAGAGTATCAAATTTCAAGAGATTATGCGACAAGAAATTTTCAAAGAGGAATGGTGACCAACTAGAAATTAAATGCTACAAATGGTTTAATATCAATTATTACAATTAGATTCTTATCGGATCCATTAGCTTATGGGAACACCAATGGATATAATCCATAAAAAGGAAAATTTGGTGATATCCCACCTTGCCAATAAAGTATATTAAGCCGAGAACAATGACTTGTCCATTTAGCAAGTAGGGTACCATCAAGGATCAAATTGAGGCCTTACTATCATAGATTGGAAGAGAAAAAAATCTTAAGACCATTATTTAGTCATTACCTTTAGAGTACTGTTGACTAAATAAAGGTATCCCACCCTAATTAATCAAGTATGTTAGTGTTTATAAGTTAGTAGTCGAAGTTATATACTCAAAGGGATATTATAAGTATTTAGACTTGATTTTTCCTTGAAAGAAGTACTTGTTAAACTAAGTCATTTGTGGGTATGAGGTCAGTTGATGAGAACAATTGCAACTAAGACAGAAGCAAAAATAAGGAGCAATCTCCACCAATGAGACAGATTTTTCCAAACGTGAATAGATACCATGACAAACCATAGAATTAACTGTGGGTCTGAAAGATGCTGCTAACTTGGATTGAAAATAAAGGTAGATAATTACCAATCACTTTAGAGGCCCTTGAGCTTATGACATAGATATATCTGGGAAGAGATTAACAGGTAATCGAATAAAGTCTTTCTATGTCTAAGAAAATGTTTTATGCTCACCTGAGTGTTTTTCAAATTTGATGATTTAATAGCTTCAGCATAACTTGATGTAGTAGCTATTGAACGAGAACTGCTATTATAAGCTAAGTATGAGGAGGCACTTGAAAGATAAAATAAGGAGGTACTTGAAAGATAAAATTTGAGGAATTAAGAAAATCACTACTTATGAGGATACCTCTTGACAATACAGACTGCATGGTTGACAATAAAGCCTTGATAAAAGATTGAACAATATATTGACATAGGGGATGGAAGGAGAAAAGGTGAGATGGCTAGCACACTATAAGGTGAAGATTTAATGTTACGTTGCCTTTAGACAAATAGTTAGTTGTTATGAGCATATACCAAGTACGAAAAATCAATTGAAGGAATTTCCTAAGGACTAACCCTACTGGATTGAGTATAGAACTTTTGGACTGAAAGGTTACGAAGAAAACTATCAATCAAAGAAAGGACAAAGAGGATGATGACAAAGGATTCAACCATAACCTAGTAAGGGTACTCGGTTATGAATAAGAGAGCTTTTGCTTTGCATAAATGGGAACATTATTGGGAATCCTAATGACAAATTGATGTGAATAGTGAGATAGGCCTTTGGACGAGAACATTTGACCCATGATGATGAATCGACCATTAACATTTGACATGAGTTTGGATAAAATCTTCACAGAGAAAAGCGGTTAATGAATTCAATAATTATGAAACTGGATATGGAGTTAGGACATTTTACTTTCAGTATATGATAAGGTCCTCGATGGAAGAAGCTACTAATTGGCTTTCATGAGTTTATTTTGAATGTAATTTTGGTCGAGGAATCAAGTCACATATGGAAAACGACAGACATTTGAAATTCGAAGTTAATTAAGAGTTTGGCTATAGAGCACATGATACCATATCAGTTACTGAAGTATCTTGGGGACAAATATAAAAGATAAGAAGCAAAGTTAGACACAAAAGAAAGAAGGTAATTTTTTTTTTGGACTCTTACTAATGACATATAACCAACCATTAGAAGGAGATATGGATGATGAAGAGATCACCAGATGAACGACAAGAAGAAAAAGGGATTATCCTATGATATTCAAAATGAAATAAGAGAAATAAGATAATATGATCTCAAAGAAGTATGGAGTAATTTATACATGAATGAAGAAGCATCATCCTACGAGGAGACTATCCTATACACAATGCTAAAAGTATAGGCATCTAAGGACTTCGAGATAGATGAATTACTGCTAGAAACCAGCATTGTTAAACTGGCACGTATGAGAGTATGCATCAGAGTATGCAGCGAAAGCGGCCCTTAAAGGTAAGGCCTTGTAGAAGGAACAATAAAAATGATAAATTGAGGTTGAGCCTAGATTTGATTCCTAAGGGGGGAATGAATTCACCAAGAAGTTATCTAAAAGACAAAATACCTTGAAGATGATAATTTATGGAATTTCGAGGACGAAATTCTTTTAAGGGGGTAATAATGTAATACCCGAGCAATTTACGCTATTTTTAACAAAAATTGGACATTTTATGGGAAATAAACTGTGTTAAATGTTTTACTTTATTTAAAATAGTAAACGAAGAAATTTGTAAGGAAACTTAGTACCATTATATTCTACTCGAAAAATGGAATCCAACACCTCAAAGAACGCCGAAAATGGAGTTCGTATGAAGAAGTTATGGTCGTTTAAAGATGAGGGGTATTTCTGTAGTTTGAATTAAAAACAAAAAATTTGAAGCAAGGACATACCCTTTTTGGGTGTGGTACCCATCCACCTAATAGTGGTAGAGGCTGGGAGGCCACCCCAGACCTCTCGGCATAGTGCCCATAAGCTTATTAGCCCAAATCATATACGATCAAACAAGCCAAAAACCTCTTTTTCAAAACCTGTCCTCTTTGGGTCCCTCACAACTGCTTGGCCCTCACAACTGCCTACCCAGCTTCTTTTGGGCACTCCAGCGTCTTTTGGTAATCCTCAAGGACATGCAATCTTTCAAAAACTCAACCCGTGCCCCATGTCGCGTGCGCACCCTAAGGCCGCACCAGGGACAATGTTCGCATGCGCACATGCATGCCCAAGTAGCGCTACAGCACGCGTCCTAGTCAACATCCTACAAATGCGTCTTCGATGCAGGCGGGCAGTGCCTTGGTGCCCAAGACGCCCTGCGCATCCTAGACGAGTCAAAAGCCTACCGCACGCTTGCATGTGCACGATGCTGGCCCCAGGGGACGCGTCACTCATGTGCGTCACGGGGTGCATCCCATGACAACTGGTTTTGGATGGGTTTCAGAGGAAACCTGTCTTCTCCGGTTTCCACAACATCTCCCAAGCCGAAAAACACCCAGATCCGGCATGGATCTAGCCAAGGAAGAAGGAAAACTAAATAGGAAGGGGTGGGGGGCTTACCTGGGTGGTCTGGGAGAGTACCCATTGCCGGTGGGTGCGCCTATTCTTCACCCTGAAGCTCCTGCTTGCCGGAAATCGTGAAGAGGAAAAGCCCATCGTTCCGGTGCTACCAGAGGAAGAAAAGGGTGGAAAGAAGAGAGGGGTATGGGGAAATGGCAATGGCCGAGCTGACTTGGGCCTGGCCGTTGCTGGAAAATGAAGGGAAGCTGCGTTGAGACGGGTTTCCAATTTTTTCCAGAAACCCTAGTCCCAAAATGGCCGGAAAACTCATGATTTGGAGAGGGGGAGATAGGGCTTTTTATAGCCCTACTATGGCGGTGCTGCCAATGGCGGTGCCACCATTGGAAGTGGTAGATTTCTCTGGAAACTAGATCTGGAGGAAGAAGATGATGGGGTGCCGTTATCAAAACGGCCCCTGTGTTTTTTGCCTTTTTCATTTTTAATTCAAATTATAGAAATACCCCTAATCTTTAAATGGCCGTAACTTCTTCATACGAACTCCGTTTTCGGAGTTCTTTGAGGCGTTGGATTCCATTTTTCGAGTAAAATCTAATGGTACCACATTTCCTTAAAATTTTCTTCATTTACTATTTTAAATAAAGTAAAATATTTAACATAGTTTATTTCCCATAAAATGTCCAATTTTTGTTAAAAATAGCGTAAATTGCTCAGGTATTACAGAACATCCCTCTCTTATTGCTGTTGGGGAAGGTTTTCTTGGGTTTCTTGACATGTCTTATGGCTGATTCTTGAAGGGATTGCTTGGGATATTTTCTCTTGGCCATTATATGCTTGGACTTGGGTGGAGTTGCTTTTACGTGATCCAACTTTTGGCAGAGAGCACCTTGTGCCTCTACTATCCATGGGGCTTAGCATGTTATTTTCTTTGAGAGAGTCCTTGCCTATTTTATCTAACATCGTTCCATAGCAAAATACCTTAGCATCTTGCGCACGTTGCACTTTTGCTCTCTCTGTCTCACATGCAATGCTTCAATGTGCAAATATTTTGGGTAAGTGAATGTTGAAGGTGTGTGGCTTGTTGGGAGACATATATCTCTACTTGATGAGTGACTCACCAAGATATAGAGTATTGCATGGTTGTGGTTTGAAGGTGAGATTTGTATTTGTCCATTTGGCTTGGAGCAAACTTCTAGAAAGCCTTTCATCATGTGACCCAAGAATTGAGCTAAGGAAGTGAAATCAGTTTGTGTTTTGTTTATTTTATTGTCATTTAGATTCAGATTTGTGTACTTTTTAGTTAATTAATAAATTTGAGATTTTGAATGCATTATTATTTACTTTCTTTAATTTATTTTAATTTTAGTAAACTTTTATTTAAACTCCCACTTTCCAAGTCAAGTCCCTGTGGGATTGACCCATACCTAGATACACTATACAATAATAGCCCTAGAACTTGCAAAAAACATAACACTTGACATAGACATAGGTTCAATGACAAGGTTACTTTGCTTCTTTGGATTTTCTAATAGACTAGTGGATGACTCTGATCATATGTTATGTTGACACTTTAAGTTTGAATGGGATTATGCATATGGACCTTTAAGATTGAATATTCTAATGGTATATCTAGTTGTGACCAATGGATCTCGTGGCATGTTGACTTTTGCACCCACTCATGTGTGCAATATATTTTGACTAAATTTGAAGTTTTAACAGGTGACCAGAGTATGGAGTGTGGATTTGTAAAACTATTTATCTATGTCATGGATTTCCAAACACTTCACTGTACAAAACTTTTTCTAGGATATTCACTGCATTGTTCATGATTTTCAAAAATAGTTTTAGAAAAACCAGGATGTCATAGATTTGGTATTAGAGTGCATGTCCTACTACTCACAACTAGATTCACCAATCATAAGTGTCAACTACTATAGAGTCGTCTAGAAAACCTAATGAAGTAGTTGAACTAGAACTTATAGGTGCTTGTTGATTTTTAGATACCTCCCATGAGAAGTATATTAGACCATTCACCTCCTATAGACAAATCTACTACTGAGGGACCTAGGCTGGTGCTAAGGCCCAGGGAGATGAGGTAGAGGATATTGTTGAGCTACTACTTCAGAGAGTTAAGCAGCATTTGCAGGCCGCCAGGGGGACATGGGAGCTAGCCTTAAATGCACTAGTTAACAATGAGGGCCTTAGAGGGGACTATCTTTTGAAGAGATTTAGGAGGACTGATCTCAAGTAGGGATGGAACAGAGGTGGCTGAGACCTGGCTGTACGATGTAGAGAGGATTGTTGTAGCCATGCTATACTAGTAGAGTGACAGGTGGCGGTGGCTGCTTTTTGTCTTAACTGGAGAGGCATCAATATGGTGTTTTACTACCCAAAACTACAACTTTAAGGGCGGCAATGTTATAGCATTGAATGATTTTAAGATCGTCTTTTTAATCTTTCCTCCTCATGTGTAGGGTACCTAGATAAATGCTCAATACAAGGTAGACTTCGCACATCTATGATGATTTCAATTGATCTCTATAGTTCTAAGCAAAAGGCAACCTAGAAGTTTGTTAGGGGACTGAACTTCAATTCGAAGAGCCGGATACTTATGTCCTAGCCTACCATCATAGCTAGAACAGTGGAGCTTGCCTCCATACTAGAGAGAGAGCTGTAATACCCTTTGAGGGATAGGAGCATGTTTAGTGGCCCTACCCCTAGGATAGTCATAAGTACGAAGAGGAAATTTGCGATAAGGAAGACATCTGCTCTGCTTGCAAAGTTGACAAATACTCAATTTAGGAGAAGAAACAACATTTAGGGGAAGTGCTAGACATGTTGGCATTTCCACCCAAGCAAATCTTGTTACATTGCTATAAGTAGAAGCTTTGGGTGTGGTCAGTAGGGCCATTAGATCAAAGATTGCCCACAAACCTAGAGGGTTCATCCTCAGTGATAGGACATAGTCCTCAGGCATTAGGGGAGAGTCTTCACAATTACCATTGATTAGGCCCATACCTCTAGTGCTGTTGTGGAAGGTACTCTTCTGATTTGTGATAGACATGCTCATGTTTTGATTGGCCCTAGTGCTACACATTCTTTGATATCTAGCACATTTTGCATCCACCATCAATATTCCTACTATTGGACTAGGTTTTCACTTAGATAATGGCAATTTAGTGGGTAAGTTAGTGGGCACACAAGAGTTTTTGTATGATGTCCCCATAGTTATGGATGACAGGAAGCTCACTACTAATCTAATCATCCTAGAGATGACTGACTTCGATATCATCCTAAATATGGACTGGTTGGCAAAACATAGATTGATTATGGATTGTAGGGGGAAACATGTGATGCTTTATGGTTATAGATACAAAAAACTTTGTATTTTAGGAATGATTTGAGACTTCTATCATTAGGATTATCTCAATTATGCAGGCGTCGCACTTGGTGACTCATGGTTGTCGTGCGTACTTGGCCTGTGTAGTGGCTTAGTAGAAGGAGCCTAGATCTTAGATAAAGGAGATTGAGATAGTGTAGAACTTTCATGACGTATTCCTTGAGAAGTTGCCTGGTTTACCACCTAGGCGAGAGATGGACTTTGTGATTGAGTTGTTGCCTAGAGTAGCTCCCATTACTAAGGTTCCATACTATATGGCACTTGCAACGTTGAAGGGGCTAAAGATTCAAGATAAGGGTTTTATCTGGCCAAGTGTATTGCCATGGGGAACCCGGTGCTGTTTGTGAAGAAGAAAGATGGTTCCTTGTGGCTTTGTATCAACTACAAGCAATTTAATGGAGAGACAATGAAGAATAAATACCCCTTAGATCATATTAATGACTTGTTTGCCAGTTATAGTTAGCCAAAGTGTTCTCCAAGGTCAATTTGAGGACTAGCTATGACCAGCTTCAGACATGGGATGAGATGTCCCTAAGACTACCATTTGGATTGATTAATGCACCAGCAGCCTTCACGGACCTGATGATTCGAGTGTTCAAGGATTGTCTCAACAAGTTCATCATTGTGTTTGTCAATGATATCCTTGTCTACTCTAGTGGTATATAGGAGCACACAGGACACTTTAGAGTGGTGATGGGTATTCTATGAGTGCCTCAGTTGTATGCTAAGTTCTCAAAGTGCAAATTCTGGTTAGATATTGTATATCCTGTGAAGATTGAAGTAGTTTACCATTGGGAAAGACCTAAGACCATGATGGAGGTGCGTAGTCTTCTCGATCTAGCAAGCTATTACAGAACATTTATAGAGGGTTTCTCTCATATTACATAAGCCTTGACCTCTTTGATGAAGAAGGATTAGAAGTTTATTTGGATAGATGAGAATTGAAGGAAGGACTCATATGTGCACCCATCTTATTATTGTTAGAAGGAAATGGTGACTTTGTAGTATACAATGGTACATCTAGTAAGGGACCAGGGTGTGTCCTTATGCAGAATATGCAGAATAAGATAGTGATTGCCTAGGCCTCTAGGTAGTTCAAGAAAACATGAGCTGAACTACCCTACCCATGACTTAGAACTAACCATTGTTGTATTCACACTAAAGATATGGGTGAACTACTTATATGGTGAGAGATCTGATGTCTTCACTAACCATAATAACATGAAGTATCTTTTCTCGTAGAATGACCTCAACCCTAGACAAAGGCATTGGTTGGAGCACCTTAAGGACTTCAACTTCACTATTCAAAATCAATTGGTCAAGGCAAATATTGTAGCAAATGCCCTAAGCAAGAAGTCAATTGGACTTTATAGGGGCAACAGCGACGCTTGATACATAGGAACTTGGTGATAAAGATGGGTTTGAGAAGGGACTAGATGGTGGAGTTAGGTTCCAAGGAAGATTGGTTGTGACAAATAGTGTAGGGTTTAGGTAAGAGCTGCTAAAGGAGGTGCATCATTCCAAGTTCACCATACATCTAGGGGTACAAAGATGTACCAAGACTTGAAGAGACACTTCTGGTGGTAGGGAATGAAGAAGGACATAGGAGATTGTGTGGCGAGGTGCATCACTTGTCATAAGGTGAAGACAGAGCACCAAAGACTCCTGGGGTTATTATAGATTTTAGAGCTCCCGAAGTGGTAGTGGACCATGTAACCTTGGAGTTCATGGTTGGATTGCCCAGGACCTTTGGTGGGCATGATGTTATTTGGGTTATTGTAGACCAACTAACTAAGTTAGCTCATTTTCTACCAATCAAATAGAAATAGTCACTTGAGAGTCTAGCCAAGTTATACATCAGGGAGATCATGAGCCTATACAGTGTACCACTTGCCCTCATATTAGATTGGGATAGTAAGTTTGCATCCCATTTTTGGTAGAGTTGTAATATCAGTGATTATGTAAAATCCCTTCTAATATATGTGTAAACTATAAAAAAAATTGGGGAATTTTTTTTTTTCAATTTTACACTCTTTCTCCCTACTCCAACTGATTAAATTCCTTTTATACTCTTAATCATAATAAGGGGATTCTTGATATAGTGAAAAAGATCCAAGGGATTAATCAAGAAGAAGGCAATTCTTATCAAAGCAATTAAGGTATAGGTGATAGAAATGAAATTGAAGAGGTAGGGCACATTTGCAAATGAGGTGAAGCTTATAGGTTTAATTGAAAGGCTAAATGAAATTGATGCGTACTCTATTGTCTTAAAACCTATAGAATGAATTAAAGGGGGAAGGATAAAGAATACCTTGTTTCTAAGTTTATAAAGAACAAAAGGGAAAGGATATAAATAACATTAGGTATAAGATTAAATAATGCAATGACCCAAGGCAAATTGGTAATTACAGGTTACTTGAGGAGTAGCTTTAAGAAGGGCATGCATTGTAAATCTTAGCTGCATGGGGGTAGGTTGTTTTGGAGCTAGCATTATGACCTGGGCGATTGGCAGTGCAGGCAGGCAACCAGACCAAATTTTGCAATGGTGGAGGGACCGTTGCCTGCATGTATGACAAGCAGCTCGCCCAAAAGTGAGATGACCTTGCTTTTAAATTGGGTAGTCATCCTGTCTTTTTCTGCTCTCCCACGACCAACATCAAAACAATATAGAGGGGAATTCCATTAAACCTTTTAAAGCCTAAGCAAAACCAGAGGGGAGTGAGGTAATCTTAGTGGAGAAGCTGTTGGTAGGGTGAAGCTACATGCACCTTGTAGGAAAACCCTTCTATGTTAGTAGGCTTGTAATTTTTCAAATGGGGAGTTTTAATTTAGACATTTTAATTACGTAAGAAAGGGTATAACTTTGGGAGGAAACTCAGTTCAATTGGGACTGCCCATTGAAGCTAAAACTCGGGAGGTTCCTATAGGAAATGCCTCTATGTTTCCCCTGTGATGGACAATCCACTCCCTCGGATCCATGCGAAAATGTGAAGATCATTGTATGACATGAGTTTACTTAAATCAGGGGTGGAAACACCTTGTACTAGCAGGTGAAAGACGGGTTGGGACAAGATGAAACTTCATGCCTAATTGGGCAGAAACTAACGTCTTGTCCTCCCCTGTTTTGCCATTCGATCCTCCTGCCATGACGACCCTATAAAGAGAGAGATGGTAGTATTATTGCGGGGAATGATAGCGGGTTAGCTACAGAGGAAATTGTCATAAAACTTTTGGCGAGAAAATGGCCTTGGATATTCACTGAATGTGCTACTAATCCTCCATTAGTTTCAAGCATGACTGATCTGATTTTTGCTAATGATTGATGGTGTCATAAATGATCTTCAGAAAATTGATTGGAACTTTGTTTAAATAGAAGGGAAACAAGCTGAAATTGCAAGATAGCAAAGCACGCCGAGCTGGATTGGCAGGAATTTGTGTAATGAATTTGAGGGTTGGACGGTGAAGATCACTACTGGATCCTAGAGGTTTCTACTCTAAGCTTCTTTGTACCACATTAGTAATGTTTGTGGCTTATAAATTAGGAAGGCTCAATGAATTGGGTCATGTTGTGACCCTGATTTCACCTTGGACCCTGACACGTCTCCTACTAGAACAGCCTGGGCTTATTTAGAAACAACAGGTCCTTACCGAACTCATGGGATGTCTTCTTGCTTAAAATAGTAAACTTAAATACTCTATCACCTACCTTAGCTAAAGACATTATAGTTTTGTACCTGAAAGCCTTACGGAAGGATTTAAAATGTTCTCAATGAGGAGTGGTACAAACCATCCTTGCTGGACCAGCAGAAAAGTGTTCTAGGAAACCAATTTATTTCCGTACTGTAACATAATTTTTTTAATCTAGAGGTTTAGGTTCTAGAACTCTCATATACTAATAACAATAAGGAAATTGAAGTGGTGGACTAGTTACAGGTGTGTTGGGGCAGTGTTTGGTCCGCCCTTAAGTTTTACAATTAAGAGTATCCTACTAAACTAGCAAGGGTACCCTTGAAAAGTATGGTCCTTGTGCGAACCATGGCTAATGTTTTGGAGTTAAAACCAACTTAGATTATACATTCCTGACTTTACCACCAACTACACATATTGTTACTCATCTGAACCACCTAACTATGCCAAGATATGGAGTCATGCATTAAAATGTGGATTGTTCTTCTATTAAACAGCATGGACATATTAATACTCGAAGATAGTACATTTGTTTGGATTTCGTGTTGTATCCTCATCTTTCTTGATTTGTCTTAACTGTTTGTATGCCTAAATCTGGTTTGCTTGGGAATGGATAAGAAATACAATTGCATGGCTAGAAAACATGTATAACTAGTTGTAGATGGACACATATTTCATTAGCTCATGCTATGTATCTTGTGCAACATAAAGTGTTGAGCTATTCGTAAGATAGAAGGATAAACTAACAATATGAATAACTTGAGAATAAGTAAACTCCATTGCACTTAGCCCCACTCAAGACAATAGATGAAACAAAAGTACATCATGAAAGAAGAGTTGAATAACAAGCTGAGAATTTAGACCTTGCACTATTGAAGGACATTCGCTAAAGTAGAACTTGGATAAACACGTTCATTTCACATCTATGTCACTCTACTACCATTACTTAATGATAATTAGGAGAATATTGAACAAATGCTCTAAGCCATGAATATCATTACAACAGGATGAAGGAAAACTTCAAAAATCATGCTTTAAAAATTTATGCTATTTCATGGGTGACTAAGAATTTTCAGACTTTTGCAATGGTTTGCAAAACATTTAATTTTCAAGCATGATGTTTGCTTGAGATTTAGGCAAGCACTTACATGCGATTGTAAGTCTTGAGCCTTATGCTAGGAAGAGTAGTTGGCCTCTATCCTTTGATATTGTATTAGATATCAGCTCAGTGAGGAACTTTGTGAGGAATGGGGTTTCATGGGAACCTCTCTTGACATTCCTAGTAACTGCCCATGCAGGCTGGTGTTTGAGTGCACGTGATTTTGTGGCAATATACAATGACGGTAGTTACTTGAAGGTGATGTTAGGGCCCTGTGAGCATAGAAGTCAGATATTATGATGCATGTTGATCATGCCAGGTCACTCTCAAGAGTTAGACTATCTACTTTGTCTGGGCAAAGTGAAATTGTCCCTAATTGGTAGGACGAGGAATGTAGGCATACTTATTGGAGGACCAAATTGTCACCTTGTATATCACCGTATGGATTTTCTCTATGCTTTGATGCGCATATGTAGTTCACAACATTAGATATCTTTACTTAATAGTTGACTTACGCACAAATGGTTGATTTGAAACTGTTTTATATTAAAAATCCATAAGCATCATTCAGTATGTTGTAGAGAAATTGAAGCATTCATGTTTGCATGCATAAGTCATAACATCTTTTAGCAATCTTATTTTAATTGAGTAAATTCTGATCTATCCATGCGAGCTGAGTTAATATCTAAATTCTACATAGTTAACCATTGGCACACTCTAATATATATATATATATATATATATATATATATATATATATATATATATATAGTTATACCACTGGCTGCCGTGTATTTTGGGGGCACTTGTGGGTATTAGCCTTATTCCTTGGTGAGTGTTTTATGCTTACGTTTCTACAAAATATTCTAGGAAAGACACTAGCAAGGTATAGTGTAGGATACAAGGTGACGGAGCAGCTTAGTGACATGTTCAATCCATGATTAATGTGACTGTTAGATAGTATTTTGATGGACCTTTTTATTCGTAATAGACTATGTTTAGAAACTTAGTAAGTTTTAAGGTTGATATTTTGGACATTTGTAAACTAAAAGGACTATTCATGGATATGTGTTTATCTTATAGTATTTTAGATTGTGACCAGCAAATCTTGTGGCATGATTCCTAAAATTGTGCACTTTTGATTATTGTATTGTTGTGAGAAGATTTACGTATAGTAGCACCTGGTAAGAAGATCAGCATTTTTAAATATATGTATATTATGTGTTTTCCAACTCTTTTTACAACAAAGGAAATTTTTGCCGCTTTCAAAAACAATTTTCACATAAGATTTAGAGAAACTGGGATCAAACAAATTTTAGTGTTAGATCTCATGCCTTGTTGGTCACAACTAGACTACCATGAAAAACAACAATATCAACTTTTAGGGCATCAAGTCTTAGGATGAAGTAGGAAGTAGTTAATTAGGAACTTCGTAGCATTTTGATGGTTTTAGATGGCTCCTAGGAGACATAGAGTGACTTGCCTTCCTCCAGCAGACTGTAGACTACCAATGGAACCTAGAGTGATATTGGGGACCTAATAGACACTGCATATGAGGTGGTTGAGCTCCTTTTTTAGAGGATGAGGAAGCACTTACAGACCCCTAGGGGAGGGGGTGAGCCAATTGAAGATATGGACGAAGAGGCTAGTGGTCCCAAGGGGACAGTCTGCTAGAGAGATTTAGGCAGATCGTGCCTAAGTTCTCCGACAAGGATGGACCATAGATGGCAAAGATGTGGCCATACGATGTAGAGCAGATCTTAGTGACCATGGCTATGCTTGAGGAGAGATAGGTGGCTGTGGCTACATTTGTTTTGACCAGTAAGGCTACACTTTGGTGGCTTACAACTGAGCATAAGTACTTTGAGGGTGGAGATATTATATCATGTCAGGACTTCAACGATGTTTTCATGGATAAGTTTTTCCCTCCACATGTCCAAGAGTGATTGGAGTTAAAAAAATTTAGCCTCATGTAGGGCATGAGGATGGTTGCGTAGTATGAGGTGAAGTTCATCCATTTGAGGAGAATTGCTCTTGAGGTCTATAGTTTAGAGTTGGAGGTCATGTAAAAGCTCATTAGGTGACTCAATTTAGACCTAAAGAGTAGAACTTTGATGTCTTAGCCCACTATTGTAGCAAAGATAGTGGAGCTAGCATCTATACTTGAGAGGGAGTTGAGAGGCCCATCTAGTGATGCGAGCAGATAGTTTGGTCAGACCAACTAGAGAACCAATTGAAAGCGGAAAAAGAAGATCGCTATAGAAGGGAACCACCCCACTCAATAGATGAGGCAGTATGGGGGTCAGCCCAGGAGGAGTGGGGTTGCATTGGGGATGTGTTGGAGTTGCCACTAATTCCGTCTGGGCAAACATTGTTATAGCAAAGGTAGTAGATGTTTTCATTATGGTCAGCTAGGCTACCTTGGTCGTGACTATGCCAAGATGAGGATAGCACCACCACCTTAGTGGCCTAGCATCATAGTACGATTAGGCCCACAAGTTGGCCAGTAACCATGGCAAGAGCTGATGCATCATCAAGATCTTGCACAGTGACGAGGTTAGGCCCCCAGGAGTCAAGGTTGAGTTTTCACCATCACTACCGACTAGGCCCTTGCATCTAGCACCATTGTGGAAGGTACTCTCTTAGTGTATGATAGATTGGCACATGTATTGATTGACTCAAATGCTACCCATTCCTTTATATCTACTAAGTTTATGTCATGTTTAGGCACATCTTCGTGTAGACTAAGTTTCCAATTAGAGGTCAGCATGCTGGTTGGGTAACTGGTAATGGTATAGGAGCTCATGCAGGATGTACCTTTATCTATATCAGGTCAGGAACTGAGGGCTGATTTGATCATCTTAAGCATGATAGATTTTGTTGTTATCTTATGCATGGATTTGCTAGCCGAGCATGGGGCCTTGATGTCCTACAAGAAGAAGCATGTGACTCTATGTATACCAGAGGGAGATACTCTCATGTCCCAAGGGTGACTAAATACATTTGGTGTCAGCATCATTTTAGCTAGTCGAGATGCACACCTTGTATCCAGTGAATGTTAGGCACACCTAGTATATGTTGATGTTTAGGAGGTGTTGAGTCTTCACCTTGAGGAGATTGATGTAGTGTGAGTGTTTGTTGATGTGTTCTCATAAGAGCTGCCAGGATTACCTCCAAGGCATGAGATGGAGTTTACCATCGAGCTATTATCAAGGGTGACTCCTATCTTGAAGGCTCCCCATTGCATGGCTCTTGTAGAGCTCAAGGAGCTGAAGATATAGTTATTGGAGTTCGTGGATCAGGGGTATATCCAACTTAGTGTATCTCCATGGGGAGTTCTAGTTTTGTTTGTCAAGAAGAAGGACGTCCCCTTGCATCATTGTGTGGATTATATGGCACTAAATGGAGTCATAGAAGAACAAGTACCCCTTACCCCACATTGATGACCTCTTCCACTAGTTACAATTGTCCAAAGTGTTCTCTATGATTGACTTGGGAACTGGTTAGCACCTGCTAAGAATACGGGATGAGGATGCCCTGAAGACTACATTCTACACTCAATAAGGCCACTACAAGTTCTTAGTGATGCCATTCGGGCTGATAAATGTGCTAGCGGTATTTATGAACTTGATGAATCGGGTGTTCATGGATTTTCTAGACATGTTTGTTATTATATTTGCAGATGACATCCTCATCTATTCTAATAGTGTAGAGGAACATAGGGAGCACACAAGGATTGTGTTGCACCTTGTGAGCACATCAGTTATATGTCAAGTTCTCTAAGTGTGAGTTTTGGTTAGACCAGATTCACTTCCTTGGGCACATCATATACAAGGACGGAGTAGCAGTTGATCTGCAGAAAGTAAAGGCACGGTCAGTTGGCAGTGGCCCAAGACTATAACAATGGTGCGCAATTTTCTAGGTCTTGCGGTTATTACATGCACTTTATTGAGGGGTTCTCTATCATCACACAATCGTTGACCACTCTAACTAAGAAAGATCAAAAGTTTGAAAGGATATAGGATTGTGAGAGAAGATTCTAAGAGTTGCAGGAGAGGCTTACATTAGCATCAGTTGTATCCCTACCTGATGTTAGTGGTAGCTTCTTAGTTTATATTGGCACTTCAAGAAATTGATTACAGTGATTTCTCATGTATAATGACAAGGTGAATGCAAATGCCTTCAGAAAACTAAAGAAGCATGAGCAGAATTACCCCACACATAATCTGGAACTTATTGTCACTATATTTGCTTTGAAGATTTGGCTACATGATCTTTATAGGGAGAAGTTTGATGTGTTTACAAATCACAAGAGCCTCAAGTACATTTTCAACCTGAGTGACCTTAACTTGAGATAGAGGCAATGGTTGGAGTACTTAAAGGACTTCAACTTTACCATTTAGTATCATTTGGGCAAAGCCAACATGGTCACAAATGCACTTAGTAGGAAGTCAGATGTTCCGATTGCTACCATCACTATCCACTTCGCTTACATGGACTAGATCCTACAAGTTCAATAGTCATGTGCAGAGACAGAGTTTATGAAAAAAAGATGGGTTTAAGAAGGTGACTGATGAGGGAGTGCGGTTCCATCGCAAGCTAGTCATACCAGACATAGTAAGGTTTTGAGGCAGGAGTTGCTAGAGGTAGTTCACTATTCTAAGTTTGTTATGCATCCAGTAGGTATCAAGATATGCATGACATGAGGAGGTAGTTTTGGTTCCCAAGGATGAGGAATGATATAAGGGATTGTGTCGCTTGATGTATGATGTGTTAGAGTCTAAAGCTGCAGGATTATTGCAAACTTTTGAGCTTTTAATTTGGAAGTGGGACCATGTGACTATGGACTTTATGGTTGAACTACCCAAGACTTCCATTGGTCATGACGCTATATGCCTCCTTGTGGATTGACTGACTAAGTTTCCTCACTTTTTGTTGATTTGAAAAAGGGGATTAGTAGAGTCTTTCCAGGCTACATATCAAGGAGATCGTGAGCCTACACGAGGAACCACTAATGATTATCTTAGATAGAGATAGCAAGTTCACATCACAGTTTTGGCAAAGTGTACATGAAGAGTTAGGCACTTCTACATGTTTCAGTATAGCTTTTCATCCTCAGACCAATGGTTAGTTGGAGAGGACCATTTAGATGCTAGAAAATATACTGAGATCTTGCACAGTAGACTAGAAGGGTTGTTGGGATGAGCATCTTCCTTTGGTAGAGTTTGCCTATAGCAATAGCCACCACTCCAAACATCAGCATAGCACCGTATGAGCTGCTTTATCATAGACTGTGCTACATGCTGATATGTTAGAGGATGTTGGGATGAGGCAGTTTGCTAAGTTTGAGCATATAGAGTAGTGTGTTAAGAAGGTGAGATTCATCTAGAGCCATTTGACAGTAGCACATAGCAGGACAAAGAGCTATGCTAACCTGAGAAGGAGAGACCTCGAGTTCCAGGTGGGTGACTAGGCCTTTTTGAAGGTGTCTCTGACCAAAGGGGTCATGAGATTTGGCGTAGAAGGCAAGTTAAGCCCTAGATTTGTCTATCTATTTGAGAGATTTTGGAGAGGATAGGAAGGGTTTCTCATAAATTACCATTATCACCTACACTATTAGAAGTGCACGGCGTATTTCATGTATCCATGTTAAGGAAATACGTGCTGAACCCTACTCATGTCTTGGATTAGATACTAGTCGAGCTACAACAGATCTCACATTTTAAGAGTGGCTGGTACAGATTCTAGACAAGAAAAAGAAGACCATGTGAACCAAGATGATCTCCATTATCAACGTTCAGTGGAAGCACCACTCTTTTGAGAAATCCACTTGGGAGCTAGAGAGTGAGATGAGACTAAAGTTCCCGAAATTGATTTTATTGCACACATTATGACGCAATTTTGAGGACAAATTTTTTGTAAGGGGCAAAGAATATAATATTAGTGATTATATAAAATGCCTTCTAATATATATGTAAACTACAAAAAAAAAAAATTGGGGGAATTTTTATTTTATTTTTTCAATTTTACACTCTCTCTTCCTCACTCCAATTGATTAAATTCCTTTTATACTCATAATCATAACAAGGGTATTCTAAAAATAGTGAAATGTAACTAAGGAAAAAAGACCAAAGAGATTAATCAAGAAGAAGGCAATTCTTAGTAAAGTAATTAAGGTATAGGGGATACAAATGAGATTGAAGAGGTAGGGTACAATTGCAAATGAGGTAAAGGCTTAGGGGTTTAATTGAAAGGCTAAATGTAGTTGAAGGGATGATGTATTGCATTGAGATGTGTACTCTATTGTCTTAAAGCCTATATAATGAAGTAAAGGTGGAAGGACAAAGAATATCTTGCTCCTAAGTTTATAATGAACAAAAGGGTAAGGACATACATAACTATCAGGAAGAAGTTTGAAAATGCAATGACCTAACGTAAATTGGTAATTGTAGGTTGCTTGAGGGGTAGCTTGAGGGTATGAATTGTAAATCCTAGCTGCATGGGGGGTAAGTTTGAAGCCTACATTATGGCTTGGATGGTTGGCAGTGCATGCATACAACTAGGCCAGAATTTGCAATGATGGAGAAGGACAAGAGATTACATGCATGACAAGTAGTTGGCTTAAAAGTGAGATGTCCTTGCTTTTAATTTGGGCAGTCATCCTGCCTTTTTCTAATGTCCCACGACCAGCATTAAAACAATAGAGGGGAATTCCATTAAGCCTTATTACAGCTTGAACAAAACTAGAGGGAAGTGAGGTAATCATAGTAGAGAAGTTGTTGGTAGGGTGAAGCTACATGCACCTGGAGAAAAATCAGAGAAGCTTGACCTAAAAATTAGAGAGAAAACTAAGAGGGAGTGACTCCTTTTAGCTGGAAAGAAAAAGAGAAAGGAAGAGTAGGAGAGGAGGGGGGAGGAGTTACTTAAGAGTTGAAATAAAATCCCTGTTGCTGGACATCCTCAGGACCTATTGGAACTGCATCTATTGGAGTAGGAAAAATGGTTGCAATAACTAGGAATAGAGTGACTTCTCAAAAGGTAGGGGCTTTCTATGGAATTTGATTAATGCCATCCATGTCATAGCATTGAAACTCTAGGAGATTAGGGTGTTTTGGAAGAAGTGGTGTTCTACCCCGATTTATACTAATTTCCTTTTTATAATTACAAGTTTGAGTGAATGCATGTATTCCTAAAATTCCCTGTAGGAAAGCCCCATCCATGTTAGTAAGCTTATAATTTTTCAAATGAGGAGTTTTAATTTAAACATTTTAATTACTTAAGATGGGTATAACTTTGGGAGGAAACTCATTTCAATTGGGGTTGGCCATTGAAGCTAAATGCTCATGGGAGATTCTACAAGTAATGCCACTATTTTTCCCTTGTGAAGGATAGTCCACTCCATCTGGTCTATGAGAAAAATGAGAAGAACATTGTATGTCATGACTATATGTAAATTAGGGGTTAAAGCACCTTGTACTTGTAACATCACTGATTTTTAACTAGCAATTTACAAAAAATTTGAATTATGTAAAATCAGAGTGAAAAGAGAATATTGAAATTTTCAAATTTTAGAGTTCTAGAAAATAAAACTTTTTATGGACATCAAATCAAGTATTGGAACCTCAATATTTTGTTGTACTCGGAGAAACAATTCAAATGACACTAAGTTTGATGAAATCAAAATTTGGACAAATAAGTTGGGATTTTCTTCGCGAAGAGCAATTTGATAATTTCACTGAGTAGGTCCCACTTGCAGAAATTCAAGATTTGACAATCAAGAGACGTTGAAACACCATCATGAGTAGCATTCGTCTCTTTTTTACTGTAACTATGATGTACAAAATAGTAAAAACATTATAATTGTAATTTTAAAATTTTAATAAAAGAAACTATTAAATAACTAAAAGGTGGGGTCATTTTGATAATGGCAAGTCCCTCCCACTTAAGTAGAGGAAGAAGAAGAAGGAGGAGAAGGAGAGGAAGAGAGGAAGAGAAAGGAGGATAAGAGAGGTGGAGAAACTGAGCTCGCCAGAGGAGCACATCAAGTTAGCTAGAAAGGAGGAAAAATGTTGTGGGTGGCTGAAGTTCGCAGGCCATCATTGAAGAAGATGATACCTTAGATATGAGATCTAAGCCAAACATCTCACTCAGCACAAAGAGCCTAACAGAAGCCCTTTGTTTGTTGGGTGATCAAGGAGAAGTAGACGTTGGATTTTGGGAAAAGTAGTATGCACGACTATTATAACAGTCTGTCATTTGATTTAGGCAAAAACCCATCATCTTTGATGATGCTTGGGAGTTAGAAATCATGTTACAGGTGAGATCTATCAAAACCTAGTTCTTGATTTGAAGTTTTGAGCTAGATTTGTATGGTTCTTACTAGGATTAAGTTTTTGTGATAATCTAACCATCCATTTCTTAATCCATGTTTAGAAATGGGTAAATATATGCTTAATGTAGCTCATATCTAACTGAGATTGTCAATCTAGGCTTAAAATTGATCAAAAAAATTTAGTCATCCAAGCTGTTATTGTGTAAATGGTATCTGGTAATGCCTGATTGATTATCAAATGCTACCAATAGGTTTCCCATCCTAAATTGATAGAATGAATCAAAATTTTCAATTATCCAGAAGTGAACAGATCAAACGATCTAAGCCTTCCAATCTATCACTATTCAAACAGTGACCTTGTTACATCTGATCGATGATCAAACACCACACATGAATTCTTAAACTTGAATTAACTCAAATATGACATAATTTGTAGAATTTGGACAAAGATTGATAGGATGATCTCTATTGTTCGATCATACATTACTGAAATAGGGGCCCAGGTGATGTCAGATCGATGATTAGATGTCATCATTAAGTTCCCTGACCTTCAATTAGTATAGATACTCTAACAATTTAATGATTAGAGTATCGATCATCAGAAAGGATAGGAAAACCAACAGTTTCGATCGAGAATAGCTAGAAAAATGGGGAATTTGGATGACATATACCATCCATGGTAATCCTTATGTTAATTTGATTTAAAGACACTATAAATTCCTAAAAACTCAAATAGGTTCAAGGTCAACAACTGGGAAAATTTGGCAGACTAAATGTGGATAATTGATTTGTAACTATGCATACTGATTGGTTAATAATAAAAAATCCAACAACCTTGCCAGAGTTTTGATAAATGAGTTTTAACCCTAAATAACAAATCCTATTACTCAAAAAGTGATGGATCATGAACAAAATTATCAAATAAAAATCTTTGATTATCTTATCATGATCTTAAGCTTAAACATGAACACTTTGAGTATAAGATCAGACTCTAAAATACTAAGACCAACAACCTAAATAGTTGAGATCATTCAGTTATGAAGTAAAATACAAAAATGAAAATATTGTTAAAAAATGATTTTTATATGTTGTCTAAATTCAAGCACGATTTAGATGCTGATATGATTTTGTGTTGAGGTGGGAATTTGGATGTGGGATGTATTGCATAGTCTCAAGTGTGATTTGACAAAATTGATGTTAAGTTTAAAGCTAAACATAAAAGGGAAGAACTTGTGGGAAATCGTCGAGGTAGGTAGTTTTAACATCGATATGCTTTTGTGAGACATGAAAACTATTAATGACTATTCTATCATGTTTGAAAATAATTAGAATTGAGATTTTAAAATTTTTTAATTTATATAGTGAGTATATTGTATTTCACACAACTTATTAATTTGGAATGCCATGTTGATTTATTATTAAATTGAAAAAACTTATGCATGAAAATGTATTTGAAATTACATGGAGTTTGTGACTTATGAAATGATGATGAGTGAGGAATCCTCAGACTCAACCCTTGTGAGAGTTGCTTTTACATGGCTATATCGTATCATGAGATTTGATTTACATGATTTCACTAGTGCATAGATTTCTATAGTTTCATTAGTTATATCAGCATGGGATGATGCTTAGTATTATTATGTTATGGAGGGCATATGGTTGCCCGATGGATACTTTGTAAGGAAGGTTGAGGATTGATCATCCCCTTTTTGAAATTTCATATATTTGATATATGGCTGCAATAGGCCAAATCAAGTTACGATGATATCATGTGCAAGTCATGGCCTGCATGCCATGTCTCCCATGCACATGACATGATTAGTTGCACACAGATCCATTTATTTTGAGATTTGGATGTATATAGTATAGTAGCACACAAGGTGTGTGGCACCTTGAGATTTCATATCAGTAATGAGTACTCATGACCAACAGCTAATAACTCGATTTCGAATGGTTCTACACTCGTGAGACCTCGAGGAGGTTCAGATGGTGATATATATATATGCTTATTGAGATACATTGATTGTATTTAAACATTTCATGATTTAAATGCTTTTTTTTATTGATTTTGACAATGATTCACTATTCTGCTTGGATGAGTATACTTTTGAGATGATGCATGACATGAGTTGTGGTGACTCCTCATATTTTGTAAAATACCTTGCAAGATTATTATTATTGCCCTTGAAACAATATGCATGGATATTGAAATTGATAAATTGAATTAGTTTGGCATGACATTGATCTGTAAAGTATGATTGAGATTTTCTATATTTATTATACTACTCATTATGCATCATATTTGAAGAACTGCATAACATGTGATTATGAATTTCTTTTGGATTTAAAATTATATAAACTTTCATATTTCGATGATTAAACTACCTACATCATAAATTTTTTACAATGTCTCAGGTTTGAAGAAATAAGGCAGAGGAGTAGAAGACTGTGCTAGAGATCTCAAGAGAAAGACATAGAAGGTATATCAAACAGGTTTACAATATAGTTGATAATTTTGTGAACTGATGTAATACTTTGATTATTATGACTTTACTTTATGGACATGTGGACAAGTAAATTGAAATTATGGTTGTGTGGCTATGACTAGATTGATCCTGGTAATGAATTGTTCTTTTTGTTTAGCTAAAACTTAATTTTTAAAAATTTCCCCATTTAAATTATGTATTCATGTGAATGGATGGAGATAGAGTCTCCTTTATTATTTATTTGATTTAAACCATGTTTATTAGGGACATTGCATCACATATGTAAAATGTGTAAGTGTAAAAAAAAGATAAGACTGTGCCGCATTTTTGGCAGAAATGTAATGCCCATTTCTCTGAAAATTCTTATATTTATTAAAAGAAAAATGACACTTAGGATTTTTAAAGGTCTTCTCATGAAAAATGTTTTCCACTATTTGTTTTCTAAATACCTTTCTAAAATTGGGGCCCCACATTTGTAAAAGGTTTTATGAAAAAAGTGTTATGAAAAAGGGGTCATGATAGTTGGTATCAAAGCCTAGTCAATCCTTTCATAGCAAGTCCAACACATCCAAAAGTCATATATAGTAAAACAAATGAGAATGAGTTATCTAGATATGAGTTATATGAATAACTCGTATAAGCAATGTTTATGATTGTGAAACAAACACCGCCAACTAAGGATGACAAATTTTAAGAAAACAAGGAGACTTTTTATCCTTGTATGAGTACAAAAAAGTGTACCTTCTTGGAATGTGTATGATTTTTAGAGTAAAAAGTCAGGATGTTCAAGAATAATGACTCGGTGAGAAGTCACAAAAAGATAAGAAGATAAAGAAACTATTAAACCTTGTATCAGTGAGGGAAAAGTGACCCCATGAGATAAATATGATTTTTAGGGTAAAGAAGATGAGTGTAATTTGATAGTGATGATGTTTTGGTAGATGAAATTGACATACGATAGATCTATTAAAATGGTAATTTTGTGGAATTTGTCTCAAATTTGGATGAAATATAAGAAACTTTGTAAGATGTATTTGCAATTCTACAACAATACTAAGAAAATAATGGGAAAGGATCTAAACATGAGTACAGTAAATGAACTCTTATGCGGATAAGAGAATTATGACATGAGTTATGAACATGCTGGTGAATTTTAATGGAAATTTTTTGAAAGTATTGATACTAGAAGGTTAATGCAACTTTAAATGAGAATGTTCGATCTATGATGATAATTTGATCATAAGTTTTAGACATGATTATGAATGAATTCTTAAAGGAGAGAATTATTTGATGAAATTAGAATCCATGAAACTTGATATATTGTCATGAGACCTTATGTGTATCAAAATACCCTAGTATGTGTGCCAAATATAATTGAGAGAAGATGCTTCCTTTTGATAGTTCTATTTCTAATTTGAATGTGAATATTGTTTGAGGACATAACAACTATTTTATAAAATAGTTCAGAAATAACAATGAGGATAAATAGATAGATAGAGAATTAAAGCATGAATATAATCAATAAATTCAAATGATATTGAAAAGATTTGTGAAAATGTTGCATCAGAGAATTCCAACATTTTTTTACGTAGACCATAAGTGTAGTGTCTATTATGTATAACAAATTATGTGGAGAGATTAATCGAAGATTATAAAGAAAAATGATTTTATAATAAGAATCTTATGCTATCTACAACGATCAAGAAGAGGATAATTTTGAAATATTAATACTGTATGAAATGAGTTCTTTAAAATTTGAAACATACATTATTAATGTCGAAATGAATTCTAGTGAATGTGATCATGAGATAAATCATGACTGAAATGAAACATGACGAACAAGATGATGATGTGTAAATATATAGGGTCAATTACTGCTGATCTAAAAGTGTTGGAAGTGTTATATATACAAACTATAATGACTCCAATTTTGTAATATTGAAATTCCAAGTTAAGCAATGAAAAGATCAGTTTTTGAAGATAAGGGCATTTTAGTCATTTCACTATTTACTTTGACTGAACCCAAGAATTTGGTCCCAAAAAAATTCCATTAGATGCGTCTCGGAAAAAGGAATTCAACGAGACCAAAATCATGCAAAACGGAGTTAAAATGAGCAAGTTATGGCCCTTTGAAGTTCAGGGGCAAAAATGTAATTTTATTAAAAAACGAATTTACCCTGCAAAAACACAGGGACCCGTTTTGATACGGGCACCCCTTCATCTTCAACCTCTAGAGGGTTCTAGAATGGCGGTGATTGGAGGAGAAATCACCGCCATTCTGGAGGTTTCTCCACCGCCATTCAAAGGCAGTGAGAGCCCCCTCCAGAACCATCTCTTAGCTCTATAAATAGAGCTCTTGGGCGCCTCTAATGGCAGCCCAAAACGTTGAAGAAAACCAGTCGTGGAGCAGTGACCTAGAGGGGAAAACAAGGAGAAAAACCCAACAACGAGCCAGGTATGTCCGAGATCGCTCAAAACCCATCTCCACCATAGTTCCAAGATTAATTTCCCTAGGTTTTTGCATGAAAAACCATGCAAAACGGAGCCCAAGAGAGCCACCATGGACCCAGGGACATTCCCTGGGTTGCACTGGTTCGACTCGAACCAGGGTGTCCTGAGGATGCCCCGGTTCCCCAACGAACAAGATGATCCAATAGGAACGTCACACGTCGTCCCACGTCGACTGCGGTTTGAAAAGCCAAACAGGCGCGTCTAGGGACGCGCCCGCAAAAGGGATAGTTGGGCGGAAAACCCAGCGCGTCTGCAGACGCGCCTGCTGAGGTGCATGCTGTAGACATGCAGTGTGTTAGCGCTGCAAGTTTTTCGTTCCTTAAGGAAGCCAGGGCGCACGACGCAGTCGCGCAGCACCCTAGCATTCCGTTTTTTTCATTCTTAAGACTCTATGTACGTGCGACACTAAAACGCTTATAACTTGAGATCTAGAGCTCCGATTGAGGTGCCGCAAAAGGCGTTGTGTCTGTGTCGACGACGCGGACACATCCAAACTATAAAATCCCTTATCAAGGCCCAATCAAAGGTGGGCATGACCCTTAGAATAGGATGGTAGCGCGTAACCACTAGAACTTTGGAAAACTGAGGATACCAAGGCCCAATTAGGACCTTAGGACACCCATAGGCATAGGGATGGACCCCCTAATGCCTAAATAATAAGACCAATTACTCTAAAACCCATAAAAGCTAGGCCAACCTAACCTTGATTCCCAAAACCATGATTAGGAGCGTCCGAGGACAAAAGGGTTAGCGCGACCTAGCCAGGTAGGTGCTCTATCGCTATTAGATTCTTTTAAAAGAACCATTATTGTTTTGAGAACATATGTTTTAAATATATGACTTGTTTAGCATGACTTAATTCAGCATGCATGATAAATGCTTTGTACATAGACATGTATTTGTATTTAATTACAGTTGGGCTATGTGCTGTGACTGAATAGACATGGGGAAAAACATTTATGATTTCTGAAGTTTTTCAAAAACCACTTTGGTTGTTGTGAAGGCAAATGACACTCAGGGTTTTCAAAATGAGTTTAAAACTAAAAGGTTTTCCATTGCATTGCATGGTTTCTATAAAATGGTTTTCAAATAGGGATGCATCCCGCCTTAGAAAATTAAATATTGCATTTAAAAATGCATGAGAAAACTCGGGTCGTCACACAAACTAAGTCCTAAGTTGAGTGAATAAAGTTTTTTTTACATTATCAACCATAGTGGCTTGAGCAGTAGAGATAACATATATAGTTGAACGAGACCTTCTCTTGAGTTGAGTAGAGAGAAATGATAGTAAGTGTAGCAATAGCCTTGAACAATCTAGTGAGGGCAAGAGACCCTTCTCTTTGACAAGGTCATAGAAAATCCATAACTAGCAACGATCTACTAGATGTGGTGGTGATTATAAGCAAAGGCAATGCCTAAGGTGTAGGAGCACCTATTCTGGTTAGCATTGTTCTCAAGTAGGACAACATCAACATCAACGGAAGCAACAACAACCACGACAGAGACGGCCATCACGATGTTATGGATGTTGAGTATTTGGACATTTCATGAGAAACTATCATAAAAGACAAGACAAACCGACATACAATGGAGGCCAAACAAATGTGATTCTGTGTAATTAGAAGCTACTATTCGTCATTACTTCAAGGTAGGCGCAGACTTCAAATACAGTTGTGGAAGTACACTTAAGATTACAGATATGTATGTTAGAGTTTCATTGGACCCAATTTCCACACACTCGTTCATGTTCATTGTTTTTACATCTTGTGTGGACTTGCTGTACATGCCTCAGTTTTGAGTTGGATGTGATAAGACTAGTAGGAAAACTAATTTTGACTAGAGAGTTTCTTCTAGGTATGCATTTTGATCATGGGTGAAAGGATGGATACTAACCTTATCCTCCTTTATATAGATAATTTCAATGTTATACTAAAGATAAATTGATTGATAGTACACTGGCGATAATGGATTGTCACAGGTAGATCATGTTTGGTGTCTCATGATAACTAGTGATCTCATTCAAGGTAAGAAGAGTATCATAGGAGATGATGTTATTTCTACCATAAAGGCAACACAACACTTCTCTGAGGGATGTCAAGTTTTCCTAGTAAGTGTAATTATGGTAGAGGTGAGAAGCTAGATATTGAAAAAGTAAATGTGGTCTGAGAGTTTCATGAAATTTCTCCAAAGGAGTTTCCTAAATTATTGTTGCAAAGAGAGATTTATTTTATGCTTGAGCTTATACTCAGCACAGCCTTAAATTTAAGGCACTAATCCTCTTCATGAAGAAAGATGGATCGTTGCAGCTATTATTGTTTTAGGGTTTTCAAGGATTGTGTTACCCCTAATCTCATTGACGAGAAGACATGTAAAGGGTGATGTTTACAAGGTGAGCCTTCAAGAGCTAAAGAGGAGATTCACCTTTGCTCCTGTTTCAATACTATCTTGAGTTGTGGTAGATATATGGGTTGTCATGATGCCTTTAACAAGGGGTTTGGAGAGTTGCTGATGTAGCATGGATAGCATTGGCATGGTGTGTTGTAATTATCCTCACTTGTATTATACATATGCAATACTTGGGACTGATTTGTTATTGGATTTGAGGTATAATAGTGACTTGTATTTTAATATGGGCGTCCTAAGAAGGTGATTGATGAGGGTGCCCAATGAGGGAGGTTGCATGAGACATTGGCAGGTTTTTAGGTGGTGGGCTTCTAGGTATTGTATGGTCATGTTTTGGACTGAGATGACAAGCAAAATGTTTTTACATACATGATATGACTCATGATTTTGGTTTTGGTTTTTGGCATGGCTTTGCCTATGTTGAGATGATATGCTCTATTATGGATTTGGCTATGGTGAGATGATGTGCCTCTTTATGAATTTGGCATTAAATTACTGACCTTTTTAGCTAATATGCTTTAAGTAAGTTTGGCATACGTATGCCTGTTTTATTGATTAATACACTCTAAGTTAATGTGACATGGATATACTTGTTTTAAGAGTTGGTACACTCTAAATTGACTTACCATAGAATTACCTATTTTACAAGCTAGCATGCTCCAATATATATTGGACATGTATTTGATGTTTCTAGAAATGTTTGAAAGATATCATCAAAAGAATTTTGAGAATGAAATTTTCCTAAGGGGAGAAGGATGTAACATCTCTGGTTTTTAGCTAGCAATTTAGAAAAAGTTTGAATTATGTAAAATTGGAGTGAAAAGAGTATATTGAAAATTTCAATTATTGGAGTTTTAGAAAGTGAAAATTTATAGACATCAAATCAAGTAATGAAATTTCAATATGTAGATTACAATTGGAAAAATGATTCCAATGACACTCAGTTTACTTTTTCAAAATTTGTACTAATAAGTTGTAATTTTCTCGCAAAGGGCAATTTGGTAATTTCACTAAGTGGGCCCTACTTGCAAAAATTTGAGATTTGATAGTCAAGAGATGTTGGAAGACCATCACAGGTAGCATTCATCTCTTTTTTACTATAATTATGATATACAAAATAGTAAAACTACTATAATTGCAATTTTAAAATTTTAACAAAAGAAACTATTGAATAACTAAAAGGAGGGGACCATTTTCATAATGGCACGCCCCTCCCACTTAAGTGGATCCAAGAACAGACTTAGGTCTATTCTTAAACTTTACAGAAGGAGAGAAAACCCGAAGGAAGAGAAGAAAGGAGAGAAGAAAGAGGAAGAATAAGAAGAAGGGGAAGAATGAGAGGAAGAGAAAGGAAGGGAAAGGAGGAGAAGAGGGGGAGAAACCGGGCTCAATGGAGGAGCTCGTCAAGCCAGCAACAAAGGAGGAGAAACATTGTGGTTGGTTGGAATTCGCAGGCCATCGCCAGAGAGCCTAACTAAGCCCTTTGTTTGCTGGGTGATCGGTGAGAAGTTGATGCCAAATTTTAGGGAAAATAGAACACTTGATGACTATAACAATCTAGAATTCAACTTATGCAAAAACCCATCACCTCCAACGATGTCTGAGAGTTAGAATTTGTGTTACAAGAAAGATCCATGAAAACCCAGTCCGTCATTATTACTATCCATTCTTACTAGGATTAGGTTTCTATTATAATCTAGCTATTCATTCTTAATCCAAGTTTAGAAATGGGTAAATATATGCCTGATGTAGCTCGTATCTAACTAAGATTGTTGATCTAAGATTAAAACCTATCAAACAATTTTAGTTGTCCAATCTATTATTGTGTAAATCGTATCTGGTAGGTTCCCCATAACTAAATTGATAAAATGAATCAAAATTTTCAATGATCCAAAAGTGAACAAATTAGACTATCTAGGCCTTCCAATATGTCATTATTGAAACAGTGACACAGGGTCATCTAATCAATGATCAAACACCACAGATGAATTCTTAAACTTGAATTAAGTCAAATGTAACATAATTTGTAGAATTTGGACATAGATTGATAGGGTGATCTTAGTCGTCTGATCATAAAGTATTGAAATTGGGGCCTGGTGACAACAGATCGATGATCAAATGTCACCATTAAATTCCCTAACCTTCAATTAGTAGAGATACTCTAAAATTTTAATGATTAGAGCATTGATCATCAGAAAGGATAGGAAAACCAACAGTTCCATTAAAAAATAGTTAGAAAAAACTAAGAATTTGGATGACCTATACCATCCATGGAAATCCTTGTGTTAATCTAATTTAAAGACGCTAAAAAATCTTAAAAAATTAGATAGGTTTAGGGTCAAAGGCAGGGAAAATCTAACTAATTAAATGAGGATCATTGATATGTAACTATGCATACTGATAGGTCAATGATCAGAACTTGAACAACCTTGCCAGAGTTCTAATGATTGAGCTTTAAGCCTAAATAACAAATCCTATTACTAAAAAATTGATGGATCATGAACGAAATTATCAAATCAAGATCTTTGATTGTCTGATCATGATCTTAAGCTTAGAGCTGAACACTTTGAGTATAAGATTAGACTTTAAAATACTAAGTCAGACCGAGAACCTAAATAGTTGAGATCATGCAGTTATGACGTGAAATACAAAAAAGAAAATATTGTTAAAAGAGAAATTTTTTATACATTGTCTAAATTCAAGCACGATTTAGATGCTAATATGATTCTATGTTGATGTGGGAATTTTGATTTTGGACATGCTACACAATTTCAGGTGCAATTTGAAAAAATTGAAGTTTAAAGCTAAACTTAAAAGGGAAGAACTTGTGGGAAATTGCCTAGGAGGTAAGTAGTTTTAACATCGATATACTTTTGTAAAACATGAATTCTATCATGTTTGAAATAATTAGAATTGAGATTTTTGAGCTTTTTGATTTATACAATGAGTATACTTGTATTTCAAGCAACGTATCAGTTTGGATGAGGGTTACTTTTACATGGGTATATCGTATCATGAGATTTGATTTGCATGCTTACACTAGTGCATGGATTTATATAGTTTCATTAGTTATATTAGCATATGATGATGCCTTGTATTATTATGCTATAAAAGGAATATAGCTGCCCAATGGACGTTGTGCTAGGAAAGATGAGGATTGATCATCCCCCTTTTGAAATTTGATATATTTGATACCTAGCCATAATAGGCCGAATCAGGTTGTGATGGCATCATGGGTAGGTAATGGCCTCCATGCCGTGTCTCCCATGCACAAGGTGCGATTTGTTACGCATTTTGGTATCAACAAGTATTGCAGACTTGACGTTGTCTTGTCCACAACATAGAGGGTTCATTTATTTTGATATTTGGATGCATATAGCACGATAGCACAAGAGGTACACAACACCTTAAGATTTCAAGTCAATAATGAGGAGTCATGACCAATGGTAAACAATTGAATTTCAAGTGGTTCTATACTCGCGAGACCTCAAGGCGATTAAGATAGTGTTATACACGCATACTTATTGAGATACATTGATTGTATTTAAGCATTTCATTATTAAAAAGCTTTTTGTCTATTGATTTTGATGATGATTCATTATTCAACTTGCATGAGTATACTTTAGTTGATACATGACATGAGTTGTGGTTGCTACTCATATTTTGTAAAATACCTTACAAACGTTATTATTATTTCCCTTGAAGCAACATGTATGGATATAGAAATTGATAAATTGAATTGGTTTGTCATGACATTGATCTGTAAAGCATGATTGAGATTTCATAGATTTATTATACTAATTATGCATCATATTTTAAGGACTATGCAACATGTGATTATGAATTCCTTTTTGGATTTAAAAATGTATAAACTTTCATATTTGGATGATTAAACTACCTACACATGCGCAAGCTTACTGAGACATTGTAAATTGTTTACAATGTCCCAGGTTTCAAGAAATAAGACAGAACAACAAAAGACTGTTTTAGAGATCTCAAGAGAAAGAGATAGAAGGTATACCAAATAGGTTTATAATAGTTGATAATTTTGTGAACTGATGTATTACTTTGATTATTATTACTTTACTTTATGGACATGTTGACATGTAAATTGAAATTATGGTTGTGTGGTTGTGATTGGATTGATCCTAATCATGAACTGTTCCTTTTGTTTAGTTAAAAACTTGATTTTTAAAACTATACACATTTAAATTATGTATTCATGTGAATGGAAGGAGACATAGTCTTCTTTATTATTTATTTGTATTAAACTGTGTTTATTAGGACATCGAATCACATGCGTAAAATGTGTAAGTTCAAAAAATAAAGGAGACTGCTGAACTTTAGGTAGAAATATAGCACTCATTTATATGAAAATCCTCATTTTTTTTAAAAGAAAATTAACACTTGGGATTTTTAAAGGTCTTCTCATGAAAAATGTTTTTGCTATTTATTTTCTAAATAGTTTTCCAAAATCGGGGCCCATATTTGTAAAAGGTTTTATGAAAAAGTGTTATAGAAAATGGGGTCGTCACAATACTGACAGGTGAAAGAAGGGGTGGGACAAGATGAAACTTCATGCCAAACAGGGCAAAAATTAATATCCTATTCTCCCCTGTTTTTCCATTTGACCCACTTGCCATGAAGGGCTATAAAGAGAGAGATGGTAGCATTATTGTGGGGAATGACAGGGGGTTAGCTACAGAGGAACTTGTCATAAAATTTTGCTAGAAAATGGGTTGAGATTATTATTATGCAGGATTGGTACCTTGAAGAATCAATAGGGGTAACTTCTTGGATTTACATTGAATGTGCTAGTAATCCTATATTAGTTTCAAGAACAATTGATCTTATTTTTTGCTTATGATTGATGGTGTCACAAATGACATTCAAAAAATTGATTGGAACTTCCTTTAAATATAAGGGAAACAGATAGGAATTGTAAGATAGCAAAGCACACCTAGAATTTGAGGGTTGGACAGACAAGATCCCTACCAAATCCTAGAGGTTTATACTCCAAGCTTCTTTGTAACACATTAGTAATGTTCATGACCTTAGCAATAGGTATGCACACAATGCACAGGCATTGCATACATCACACAAGCATAGACCAATGCATATAGCACTAGGCATGCACACAGTGCATAGCCCACAATGTTGCAATACTGGCCACTGGACATAGGCACAGGTCATAGTGCGCACAACACTTGGCATGGTACACAGACACAAACCATAGTGCACATAGCAGCGAACATGTACATAGGGTTTTGATGGGTTTGATATCTCATGATTTTTAAAAATTTTCACGGATGCACATACATACATACACGTGTGTGTGTGTGTGTGTGTGTGTGTGTGTGTGTGTGTGTGTGTGTGTGTGTGTGTGTGTGTGTGTGTGTGTGTGTGTGTGTGTGTGTGTGTGTGATAGCATTCAATTAACATCAAACATGTACATGTATTAAGATTGGAATCTATTACTTGATGATATGTACTATTTGAAATGAGGCATATGTAATGCACTAGTAAAATTATAGTTTTGTAAATGATTTAATATGATACAAAGCGGGGTGTAAACCCATGATTCCATATGAATTTCTATGAGCAACATCAAATGATTTACTGAGAATGGTATTTTATATTTCTGTGAATGATTGAGTAAGCATTGATTTATAGTACAAAAATATGCACATGTATGAAAAACATATTTAATTGTTTTTACATTACAAAACATTAATTATAGTGTTTTTTATTTTTGATACTGGGCCGATGGTGCAATATATGGTTTTGATATTTTAGTAGCATACAAATAGTGTGGATGTATCAATATATTATAGATGACTCTTGTAGTGGATATAGATAGACAACTCTTGTAGTCGATATAGATATATAACTCTTGTGGTCAGTATAGGAGGGTTATAATACCCTAATGGCTCTATGCTAGGAGAATCAGATTGGCCCTTGACCTCCAAAATAGATACCTACTCTAAGAGGCCTATAGACAAGAGTACATGTCATGGGAGAATACATCTGCAACTGATCTAGTGCCCCTATGAGGCTTGGTGGAGATCACGATCATGGGAGACTACATCTGTAAGCGATCTAATGCCCCTATGAGGCCTGATGGAGATCGCAGTCATGGGAGATTACATCTGTAAGCAATCTAGTGCCCCTATGAGGCCTGGTGGAGATCGCGGTCATGGGAGACTACATCTGTAAGCTATCTAGTGCCCCTATGAGGCCTGGAGGAGATCGCGTGATATCTGTGATTAAGTGTAGTGAGACGTCAGTTCTCTACGTGTATAGTAGACCATATAGTATAGGACATGGACTGACTTGTTGGCCATTTCAAGGATATTGACCAATTCCTATTTAGGCATGTAATAGGATGCTACCACTCAGTGATATGACTGGATACGATATGATAGAATTTCATATGTCATTGTACATTTATAGTTTATAAGATTCTCAAACTAATTTGGAAACTATGAGATTTGATATCGAGTATTTAATTGATTCAATTGCTTATCTTATGTGTACATGTAATGACCCCAATTTTTGTAATATTAAAATCCCATGAAAAGTTCAGTTTTAAAGGTAAGGGCATTTTGGTTATTTCACTAGTCGCATTGACTAAACCCAGAAATTTGGTCCTAAAAGTGGTTCCATTATATGCGTCTTGGAAAAAGGAATCGAACGAGACCAAAATCACCCAAAACGGAGTTAAAATGAGCAAGATATGGCCCTTTGAAGATCAGGGGCAAAATTGTAAATTTTACATAAACGACTTAACCTGAAAAACACAGGTGCCCGTTTTGATACGGGCACCCTTCATCTTCAACCTCCTAGAGGTTTCTGGAACGGCGGTGTTTCAAGAAGAAACCACTGCCATTCTGGAGGTTTTTCCACCGCTATTCAAAGGCGGTTAGAACCCCTCCAGAACCCTCTTTAAAAGCCCTATAAATAGAGCTCTTGGGTGCCTCTAATGGGAGCCCAAAACCTTGGAGAAAACCCATCGTGGAGCAATAACCTAGAGGGAAAAATGAGGAGAAAAACCCAGCAACGAGCCAGGTACGTCCGAGATCGCCCAAAACCCATCTCCCCCATAGTTCCAAGGTCAATTTTCCTAAGTTTTTGCATGGAAAACCATGCAAAACGGAGCCCAGGAGAGCCACCAAGGACCCAGGGACATTCCCTGGGTCGCACTGGTTCGATAGGGGTCGAACCAGGGTATCCTGAGGACGCCCTGGTTCCCCAACAAGCGGGACGTTCCAGTCGGAACGTCCCACATCGACTCCCATTTGAAAAAACCAACGGGCGCGTCCAGGGACGCGCCCGCAAAAGAGAGAGAGAGGTGGGAAGTTTTGTGCATCTGCAGAAGCGCCCGCTGAGGCAAACATCACAGGCGCGCAGTACGCTAGCGTCGCACTTTGTTTTGGTTCCTTAAGGAAGCCAAGGCGCACGTCGCAGACGCGCAGCGCCCTGGCATTCCGTCTTTTTATTTTTAAAATTTTTAAGACTCTTATGTATGTGCGACACTAAAATACTTATAACTTGAGATCTAGAGCTCCGATTGAGGTGCCGCAAAAGAAGTTGTGTCCGTATCGACAACACGGACACATTCAAACATAAAATCCCTGATCAAGGCCCAATCAAAGGTGGGCATGACCCTTAGAATAGGATGGTGGCGCGTGACCACTAGAACTTTGGAAAACTGAGGATACCAAGGCTCAATTAGGACCTTAGGACACCCATAGGCATAGGGATGGACCCCTAATGCCTAAGTAATAAGACCCAACTGCTCTAAACCCATAAAAGATAGGTTAAACTAACCTTGAGTCCCCAAACCATGTTCAGGGGCGTACGAGGACAAAAGGGTTAACGCGACCTAGTCAGGTAGGTGCTCTATCACTATTAGATTCTTTTAAAAGATCTATTATTGTTTTGAGAACATATGTTATAAGTATATGACTTATTTAGCATGACTTGATTCAGCATGCATGTGATAAACGTTTTGTACATAGACATGTTTCATAAATGATTGCATATACATTATGCACATATATGTTTTGCAAACAAGTGCATACATTTCATGATTTAAGTACTTGCAAAGATTGCATGTCCTTAAGGGTTGCCAAAAGACGCTGGAGTGCCGAGGGCCAGGCAGTTGTGAGGGACGCAAAGAGGACAGGTTTTGAACAAAGGTTTTTGGCTTATTTGATCGAACATGATTTGGGCTAGTAAGCTTGTGGGTGCTATGCCAAGGGGTGTGGGTTGGCCACCCAGCCCCTACCATTATTAGGTGGATGGGTACCACGCCCAAAAAGGGCATGTCCCTGCTTCGACTGCATGTGGTACAGGGGGCTACCACTGGTGTCACGGCACTGGGTCGAAGTGTCATATGCCCCGTGGAGGTATATGATCCTGTGTCCTTAGGTACCCGGGGACCACACGGCGGTGAGGTCGTGGGCATAGTGGGACCCTATGGTTTCGTGGATTTATGTGCATTGCATATAGCATGATATAAGGTTGGTCGACCATACCATGATAGATATCCATGAGTTGGATTTAGTAGAGCATCTGATGCATATTTTTACGATTATGATATATGATTACTTTCGACTTGGATTATGATATTTCTTTAAGTCGTCAGTATCCTGGTTTGACAGTAGCTTTTAATGTCGATATTGAACATGATTATTCGAACAACATGCATATGTTTTTATGAGCACATGATTATAAAGATCGCATGCATTATAAAACTAGTAGTGATAGACTCCTACTGAGTATAGTATATACTCACCCTATCCTTAACATTTTTCAGGATGATTCCATCCACAAGTAGAGGACATCTATGTTAGTGCTACGAGCAAGTGAATGAAAAAGGAAACACTTATATATGTAAGTAAACTCTCTACCCTTTAGACATGTATTTAATTACAGTTGGGCTGTGTTTTGTGACTGGATAGACCTGGGGAAAAATGTTTATGATTTCTAAAGCTTTTCAAAAACTACCTTGAATGTTGTGAAAGCATATGACACTCGGGGTTTTCAAATTGGATTTCAAATAAAAGATTTTTCCGCTGCATTGCATTATTTTTCAGCTAGGGATCCTGCCTTAGGAATTTATATTTTTCATTTAAAAATGCAAGAGAAAACCCGGGTCATCACAGTACATGATTGCCGTAGTTTTCAATTGATTGGCTTAGGTATTTTCTAAGTGAGTGGTTGTACACACACACACCAACAATTTCAGTTGAAGCTTCTATGAAATAGACAGGATAGGGCAAGGAGGATAGTAAAGGCTTGATTTGAAAGTATGAAGAAGAATAAAAGTAGTTTTAGTGGTTATTTTAAACTCTATTGACATTCTTGTAATAAGAGAGGGAATTTCTACTATATGAATTTATGATGGAAATAGTGGTTTGGGTTGTGACTAGTAGTTCTTAGTAGTGTTTATTTTTTATTTCTATATGTGAAGTTTCAAAGTGACATTAGGCTAGAAGTCAGTTTTCAAATAGTAATAGATAGCACTCATTTCAAAATGTTTTTTAAAAAAAAAACTCAAGGAAACTTATTTTAAAGGTTTTATTAGAAAATCATGTCAAAAATCTTGAGTCACCACAACTTTGTTCTCTCTTGAGAGCTCCTTAGTTAGATTGAATAAAATAAGGAACCAAGATTGGATGCTTTATCCTTGCTTGAAAGCAAAAGAAATGTAAGGGCCCGTTCCAATAAAAAAAGAAACATAAGCACTCATATGCTTTTTATTATTTTCCAAGAACAGAAAAGAAAACATAAGCACTAGGAAAATTAGTAAGTACAATGGCAAAACAATATATTAAAATAGGACCAAGGGCAATGAATAAAAAATAGTTAAAATCACTAGCTACAATAGCAAACAATAGCTACCCTTAGGACATGTAAGCTACAAGGATAAATTAAAAGAAAAGAAGCATAAACACAAGTTAAAAATACTAACTACAAGGAAAAAGTGTTAACACAAACATGAGAAAAGAGCATAAGCACCCATTACAACAAAAGCAAAGAAGATCCATTAATCGGTAGCATATGCAGCCATTTGATCAGATGAAAGATAATAATACTGTACAAAAACTATGACAATATGAAAATCAACGAGCCAATATGACATTATGAACATGGCCATTCATCCAAAAGATAGACGACTATACAAAGGAGTAGCTCCAGTGCACGAAGCTCCCGCCTATGCAGGTCTGGGGAAGGGGCGGACCACAAGGGCCTAAAGTACATAAGGGCTTCAAGCATGAGAACCACTTTTGAAATTGTTTAGAGAGAAATCATGAGACAGATATATATATATATATATATATAACCAATCTGAATTAAACCAACATGAATGAACTTATATTTTCCTGAGTTCATATAATGTTTTAAATCATTTTCAGAGAACAGATTTATTATCTTTTCCGCATTATCAAGACTAATGGTTTGTTCCATATTTTTTATTATTTTGTTTGAAGAAAAATCAAATTTTCCAATATTATAAACTTCTTTCAGTTTTACCAAGGGGAGAGTCCAGTTATATAAAGATTCAAAGTCTGTAGGATATTCCATCATACTAGAATTCTTAACATGAAAATCAGAATTATTAGCCATAACAACAAGGCCGAGAGATGAGCTAGTAGTATAGAGCAAATAGACATAAAGCAAGACATATGTAAAGTATAAACTTAGACATGATTCATGCAAATCTACAAAGATTATACTAAAATAAAATCATCCGCAAATTACAGCAAGATCCTACCACATGCTACTACTGCTAAACAAGCATGCCTGTCAACCATAGCCACAAAAGACTCCAAATGCAACACTCACAGCTAACGGGGAAAAAACGCCCAGGCGACATAGCAGAAAATTTAACAGAATAACACATAGTAAGATACGAACAACCGCAACAATTAAATCTTAGCACAAACTAATAGATTAAACATGAAACAAACTAAGTAATACTTTAAACATACAAGATCTTCATTCTAAGGAGGACTGATACCCCAAAGGGATGCCGTTACGGCCAGAGCAGGGACAACCAAGTCCAAGATAAGGCCAGCCTTGAGCGAACTAAAGATCAAATCCTGATTCATGCTAATAGCCTATACTATTGGCTCAAGAAAGTTTAGCCTAGCATGGCTCTAATAACATTTGAAGCGTGCATTGACAATAAAATTAAAGCAGAGTTGAAAAACTTACAGAACGACACTCATCCAAAGCAAGAATTAAAACTTAATATTATAGAAAGGACCCCGAAGGGATTTTATTACTAAGAACTGGGAAGATTACAGAGAGTGGAAGGCATCATAGAGTAATAAACCCTATGAACGACATTTTAAATGTTCATAGACTTAATTAAAATTAATTAGAAAGAGTACTTAGGGTTAAATTGCTTATAGAAACCTTATGAAAGGTTGAGCTAAGGTCACTCTAGTGAATGCTGAACATAGTGGTTAAGGGGTTTTTCTAATAGAGCCTTGCTCTTCCCCTACCTTTCGTTGACGTTTGTGAGGTCTAAACACCTCCTTACTTGAAGATTGAAGTAACCACTTTATGTTCAGCTATTTAACTAGTAAGCCTTAGTCAATTAGAAATAAGAAGAGCAATTTAGACTTAGGATGAAATAAGCTATCTTCAACTAGTAAAACATTAATTGGTAAGTAAGATAATCAAGATTAAACAAGATCCATGGGATCTTGGATGAATAAGAACAATAAGAATCCTAGTGATGTATTTTCTTATGTATCCATGTATATATGTTGTAGACAAATCTAGATTATTAGATTAGATAATCCAAACCCTTGATCAAATATGATTTAAGGAAGAGAACTTTCATCCTCCTCCTTAGGGATGATCAAATAAATGAACTTAGATCAAAGAAGAACTAAATGATAGAAGATCTAGGCCCTTGATCTTTATCAACAAGTATAAATTATTGATCAAAGGATCTATGAAAGATCAAGATCAAAGAGATGGACATACAAAGACTTAGAGATAAAAAATACTTAGATCTGAAAGATTAGAAGATCATTCTAACCGTCAAATCTATTGATCAATAGGATAAATACTATCTGAGGAAGACATATTATATGGATGATAGGAACACAAGACATATATTGATCCTTTATATCAAAGGACAAGATTAGATAAGGAAGATAAATAAGAGATTATCCAAAATTGTACAGATAATAACAGTATGTATGTATTTACAGATTACATACATAAATCATGGAAGATCTGAAGGGATGGATCACTACATGAAGGTAGGCGGAACTTTAAGAATACAAGACCTATGGTCTATGGAATTGTTGTTATACATAGACATTATAGCGCTTAAGAATAATAATATGCTAAGTTATATTTGAATCATAATTCATGTATATGAGATAGAAATAACTGTTGAAATTATATGGAATACATAATAAATACATGGGAATAATTTATAATTACCCTTAAACTTAGATAAGAACATAATAATAATAGATATTATTTGTATCAAATGAGTATCCTCACACTTAATAACATTTGGGATCATCATCATCATCATCATCAAGACCTTATCCCAATTAGGGGTTGGCCACATGAATCTTATTCCTCCATTCCACTCTATTAAATACCATGGTTTCATTTAGTCCCAAAGTTTTTAAATCTTTCCTCACCACTTCTATCCATGTTCTTTTGGGCCTTCCCCTTACCCTTTTAGAGCCTTCTACTTGTATTGCCTCACTCCTTTGAACTAGTGCCGTTGTTGGTCTCCTTTGGACATGTCCAAACCATCTAAGTCTAATCTCCCTCATCTTATTACCTATTAGTGCTACCCTTAAATTTTCTCTAATATTTTCATTTCTAATTCTGTCATTTCTTTTCTTACCACTCATCCATCTCAACATCCTCATTTCTGCGATGCTCATCCTATGAGAATGATGTTCCTTAACTGGCCAACACTCTGATCCATAAAGCATGGTCGGCCTTATAGCCATCCTATAGAATTTTTCTTTTAGTTTGAGTGGTACCCGCTGATCACATAAAACTCCAGATGCACATCTCCATTTGTTCCAACCCGCTTGGATTCTCTAGGTGACCTCCCTCTCAATCTCTCCACTCTCATGGATCAATGATCCTAAGTACCGAAAGAGGTCTTTCACGGGGACTTCTTGGTTATCAATCTTGACTAGTGTTCCACTCCTACTCTCCTTGCAAAAATTACATTCCATATATTCTATCTTAGTTCGGCTAATTTTAAATCCTTCAGATTCTAATGCTTCTCTTCACAACTCTAGCTTTATGTTTACACCCTCCCTTGTCTCATCAATTAAGACTATATCATCTACAAATAGCATGCACCAGGGGATCTTCTCATGCAAATGTTTTGTTAACTCGTCCATAACTAATGTGAAGAGGTATGGACTCAATGCCGATCTTTGGTGCAATCCTATAGTGACAGGAAAATCACCAATCATGCCACTAGTGGTCTTAACATTTGTTACCACTCCCTCATACATATTTTTAATTATGTCTATATACCCCTGAGAAACCCCCTTACCACCCAACACCCTCCATATTAACTCTCTAGGGACTCTATCATAAGCTTTCTCTAAATCGATAAAGACCATATGTAGGTCTTTCTTCCTCTCCCTATATTTCTCTATTAATTGTCTTAGCAATAAAATAGCTTTCATGGTAGACCTCCCAAGCATGAAACCAAATTGATTCTCTGATACACTTGTTTCATGTCGTAGCCTCTTCTCAATCACTCTTTCAAAAAGTTTCATGGTGTGGCTCATAAGTTTGATCCCTCGATAATTAGTGCAACTCTGAATGTCACCTTTATTCTTATAGATTAGTACAATAGAGCATTTCCTCCACTCATCAAGCATTTTCTTTGATTTTATAATCTTAATAAACAACTTGGTGAACCAAACTACCCCAATATCTCCCATATGCTTCCAAACCTCTATTGGTACACCATCAGGCCCCATGGCCTTTCCTGATTTCATCTTTTTCAAGGCCTCTTTTACTTCATGTATTCTAATCCTACGTTCATATCTATAATATCCAATGTTATTTAGATTTATATTATTTTCGATCCCTATATTCTCAGAGCCATTATCATTTAATAATTTTTGAAAGTATATTTCCCACCTTTGTTTGATCTCATCTTCTTTGACTAATACCTTTTGATCATCGCTTCTAATACACCTAACATGATCTAAGTCCTTACCCTTTTGTTCTCTTACTTTTGCAAGTTTAAACACATCTTTCTCACCTTTTCTTGTTCTTAATTTATTATAGAGCTCATCATATGCTTTAAGTTTAGCCTCACTTACTATTCTCTTAGCAGCGTTTTTAGCATTCTTATATTGTTCATAGTTTTCTTTATTTTTAATCTTCTGCCAAGCTTTAAAATGCATCCGTTTTTCTTTAATAACTTTTTGCACTATTTCACTCCGCCACCATGTTTTCTTTGCTAATAGCTTTTTACCTTTAGATACTCCTAAGATATCTTTTGCCACTTTCTTAATAAACTTAGCCATATTAGTCCACATAGTATTTACTTCTATTTCATAGTTCCAATTTCCTTCTACCATCAACTTATTCTTGAATGAGGTTATTTTCTCTCCTTTTAAGTTTTACCACTTAGTTTTTGGATGTGTATTAAGTTCAGTTCTTTTACTCCATCTTTTAATATGGATATCCATAACCATTAACCTATGTTGTAAGGTTAGACTCTCACCAGGTATCACCTTACAATCCTTGCATATAGATCGTTCATTATTCCTAAGTAGAAAAAAGTCTATTTGGCTTTTATGAAGTTCACTTTTAAAGGTTATTAAGTGTTCATCCCTCTTCTTAAATAGTGTATTTGCAATGGACAAGTTATATGACAAAGCAAAATTTGAGGATATTCTCCCCCATCTCATTTTGTTCACCTATACCATACCCTCTGTGTATTCTATCATATCTTTCCTTATCTTTTCATAAATGGGCATTTAAGTCTGCTCATATAAATATCCCCTCAGTATTAGAAATTTCTTGTATGACTCCCTCCATATCTTTCCAGAACTGTCTCTTGATTATATCTTGTAACCCTACTTGTGGTGCGTATGCACTTATAACATTTATAATCTGCTCTCCTAGAACAATTTGGGATATGAATACCAAATTAAAGGAAATGAGGATCATTTACAATAAATGATTAATCCCTAAACTTAAATGAACATGGGTATCATTCATTGTACATGAGGATCCCTAAATCTAAGGTTACCAAGATAAACGATTCAGATCATACAAATAGGGCCTATATTTCGTCCTTTTCAGCCTCCTTTTTTTCATATTCTATTTTTGTTTCTCCCTTTCAAGAAAGAGTGCATACCTACGGCTAAGAGGTTTATGGCATCAATATTTCGTTGAACTTAAGGGGCATTTGCGGGAGCAGATTTCCTTTCAAGGTGTATTTCTTCGAGATTTGGTTTTGATTTTGTGTCTCATTTGTTCATCGTTTCCTTCGCCATCTGCAATTTTCTTCGTTCGTTTTCCTTGCTTTCCTGCAAGGCCTCTTCCGTTCATGGCTTCAACTGCTAGTCGTTGGGTTAGGCCCGAGGTAACTCAGCCGCCCCACCCAACTCCCCCCCCACAACACCTCTCTCTCTCTCTCTCTCCAACTGTTTTCCCTTTGTGGATACTATCGGAAATCTTTCTTTGTCTCTCTATGTTTAGTTCCTGGGGGTTTTCGCTATTTCTCTCTCTATTTTTAGGGTTCTAGTTTATTTAGTTATTTATTTTTTGGAAATTGCAGGTTTACCCGCTATTTGCTGCCACCGGAGTTGCTGTGGGGATCTGCGTGTTTCAGTTGGTACGCAACATCACTTCAAATCCAGAAGTCAGGTTAGTGGGTTACTTATTTATGTATCTATAGAATAGTTGATGAGTTTGTTATGATTTTCAATTTCATGCTTGGATCTTCTGATTCTCTCTCGATCAATCTGGTTTTATCTCATATTCTTCCGGTTTCCTGTATGAGATCTCATTCGTGGATGCGCATATTTCCCCTTGGTAAACAGTAGCGGCAAATATGATTGGGTGCGACCCAGGGTATGAATGATCCATACCGTTTATCTAATAGAGCTTGCTATGAATGAGTCCGGAATAAAAGTTCTCCCCCATGAGATGTTTCTAAACCTTTCATTGCAGAGTGTGACATCCTTTCCTTTTCTGCCATCCATCTGGAGGCTGGAAAATAGAGGCTTTTCAATATGCAGTTGCTTCAAAATTTGGTGCCTTGGGCTCATTGGTACCATGATCTATGAGATTGACGTTTTAGATAATTGCAAAGAATGTTAACTCATACTCAGTACTATTTTTTCAAGTAAAAATATGAGCCAGTACAATATAAAAACTATTTCAGTATTCAGTTTTTATGGTTTGGATGCCATAATGGAAATTTATATTTTGTTTGCATGTGTAGCCCGTTCAATTTTTATTACACAGTTATAGTGGTTGGGATCATCGAGGGAGGAATTTTATTTTTGCATGATCTATCTAAGATGCATTATCAAAAGTTAATGGTTTTATGCCAAACTTTGGGGGCCAATATTAAGCTTTTTCATATGTACTGCTTTTACATGTGTGGAGACTAGACAAGTTCTTGGTATATGAGTTCAGTAGAATTTTTTGATTAGGGAGGGGCTTTTTGTGTAATCAAGTATAATGACTATGTGTGGGTTGCTCCCTTGGATATTCAATGGGAATTCCTATCATGTAGAATCTCGCTCAAACTAGAAATGTGGAATTTTTGTTGGAGTCAGGTTGTATAATACCTAATTCAATCCAATTTTCTACTATTATTTTCATTTTCATGGATAGTTTCTACAGAGAAACATGGATGGTAGAACTTTTCCTTTCCCAAGTATTGGGTTCTTAAAATAATGGTATTGCTGGGTTTTCCAAACGATCCACAATAGTAAACTTATTGGACCTCACTGGTCAATTATAATCTATGACATAGGGTTCTCGGTATGATGCATTCAGTAGAATTTTTTGATTAGGGAGGGGTTTTTTCTGTAATCAAGTATAATTGCTATGTGTGGGTTGCTCGGCTGGATGTTCAATGGGAATTGCTATCATGTAGAATCTGGCTTGAACTAGAAATGTAGAATTTTCCTTGAAGTCAGATTGTATAATACCTAATTCAATCCGATTTTCTACTATTACTTTCATTTTCTTGGATAGTTTCTATGGAGAAACATGGATGGTAGAACTTTTTCCTTTCCCAAGTATTGGGTTCTGATAGGGACAGTAATAGGCAAGGAAAGCAACAAGGACGTGGATGTTTTGGGCGGATATATTCTAGGATAAGTGGTCCCAGGCCAGGTAGTTAACTACCTTAGCTAATTCGGTTACGGGGAGGAGGAAGAGTGAGATAGGGAGGGAAATTCTATTAGGGAAAAGGAATAAAGGAGGGGGAGGAAGGAGGAGAAGGGGGGAGGAAAAGAAAATGGAAGGAGGTAGACAGCGCTTGGGCAGGGAATTACCCTGAATGTTAACTTCCTTTGTAGAGCTTGGTGTTCATCAATGGTTACAATACTCGTCATCTGGGAATACATATACTGAATCATCCCTGATCTCTACTGTCAACTGTCTATTTGGGAGTTCTTTCTTTTTTTCTTTTGCAAACCTATCAATTGGTATCAGAGCCAGCTGTCTTGGGGTATGGTTAGAACTTGAATGGAGAGAACTAAGAGCATGGAGAAAGAGATGGAGGGTATGCGTGTGGAATTTGGTGTCTTGAGGGGGGATCTAGGGCGGATGCAGGATAATGTCACCGCCATGGGGGAGTATTTGCTAGAGATAAGGAATTTGATGCGTCAGAGGGAGGGCATCGCAGGTACTCCACCTCGCCGAGAAGCAGGAGGGAAGGCACGAGTATCAGAGATAGGGGTAAACTTGAACAGTGGAGATTGACGTCGGCCGGTACTGCAAGAGTTTCCGGCAGCTGAAACCCTTCTTAGGCGATTCCAACCAATACAAACCGACGATGACTACAAGACACTCCTCGCTCTCTGGCAAGATGGAATTGTCGCTAATTATCACCGGAGCTTCGAGCTTTTGTTGGATCCTTTGGTAGACCTATCCGACGAGCTCCTCAAGAAGGTCTTGGTGAACGGGCTGAAAGAAGAGATCAAGGCCGAAGTAAAGGTGTTCAGGCCCGAGACCCTCACTGAGCTTATGGATATGGCCCATAAAGTTGAAGAAAGGAATGCTGCTCTGGACCGATTTACAGCCCAAGGCAGCAGATCTGTAAGTGGGCCTAAGCTCTCAAGATCCACATCCTTCCCTTGGACAGGCTTGAGTCTGAAACAGGCTTCTAGGGGCAGAATAGGAATTTCGCCCAAACCCTAACTCGGGCGCTGGACATGATCAAGGAGACGATGGGAGGAAGGGGGGATCAGGAATCTCGAACCAGCGATGCTGGGAATGGCTGCCAGGACTCCTTCCGGAATCTCAGCAATCGTGAATTTCAACAGAAACAAGCCTTACGGCTTTGTTATTGGGGTGACGAGCGTTTCACCCCCGGCCATCGTTGCAAGAGCCAGCAGTTGTAGATCCTTCTCCTGGCTGATGACGACAGTGGAGGCGACCTCGACGAAGCCCTAATGCGGATGAAATAGGAGCAGAGGGCGCAACCCGAAGAGGACAACCCTCCGATGGAGCCGTCCATGCAAACCATCGTGGAGATTAACTAGGACTTCCACCTTTTCAAGTTGCACAGTGTCGACATCGTTCTTGGAGTGGCGTCGTTGCAGACCCTTGGTTAGTTTTCGGCCAACTACAGGAACCTCACTAAGAAGTTTTCCGTATAGGGCAAGAAGATCTCCCTCTTCAGCCAGGCTTTGTCGATTAAAGCCAAGTCCAAATCTGCATACGAAAGAAAACTTATGGCCATTGTGTTGTCAGTCCAGAAATGGCGTCACTATCTATTAGGTCGGCACTTCAATATACGGACAGATCAGAAATGCCTTCATTTCCTCATGGATCAATGCATCTTGAACAGTGACCAGCAGAAGTGGTTAATCGAGTTAGTGGGATTCGACTTTGAAATTCAGTACAAGTCGGGTTTGGACAACCGTGTGACAGACGCTCTATCCAGACGGCAAGAGTTCTATACGTTGGACTGTCTTGAGTCCATTCCTCTGCTGAGCCCCTCTACCATGGCCAACCAGCCTAATCTTTTCGCCCTCATGGTTGCTAGAAGTGAAGGCTTGGAACAAATTTCTGACGAGATCCAGGCAGACCTAAAACTTAGAGCTATCAGCCAACAGGGGTACACGTTAAGGCAAGGGAAGTTATATTTCCAGGGCAAACTAGTACTGCCCAGACAATCTCCCCGCATCCCTCTACTACTACAAGAGTTCCATTCCACTCCAACCGGGGAACACTCGCGTTTCTTTCGCACCTACAAGCGCATTTCACAAGACTTGCACTGCGAAGGGATAAAAGGCGATGTCCAAAAGTTTGTAGCAGCCTGCAATGAATGTCAACGGAATAAATATGCTTTCACTAAACCGGCAGGTTTGTTGCAGCTGCTCCCAATTCCTTTACCTTCATGGGAAGATATTACCATGGATTTCCTAGGCGGACTGCCCAAGGCTAAGAGCGACGACACGGTTCTGGTTGTGGCAGATCGCCTCACCAAATATGCCCATTTTATACCTCTCATCCACCCTTACACCGCCAAAGATGTGGCTCTTCTTTTCGCCAAGGAAGTGGTCATATTACACAGCTATCCTCGCTCCATCATTACGGATAGGGATTGCATCTTCGTTAGTCATTTCTAGAAGGAACTATTCAGGATGGCTGGCACCACATTAAAGATGAGATCAACATGCCACCCTCAAACAGATGGGCAGTTGGAAGTGGTTAAGTGCTGCCTGCAAACCTATCTTCGTTGCTTCATCGGAGGCAAACCTAAGACCTGGCCAGTTTGGCTATGTTGGGCTGAATATTGGTACAATCGCATGTACAGACTTAATTCCCTGGCCACTCATGTCAATGATAAGCTATCTCCTCGTTATTATGGTCCTTACAGGATGAACCGTCGAATTAGAGAAGTGGCTTACCAACTGGAGTTTCCTCCCACTGCCAGAATCCACCCATTATTCCATGTTTCCCAATTGAAACACGCGGCTTCGCCATCTCTCAATTCTCAACCTTTGCCCACCAATCTTGTAGAGGATCTGGAATTGCAAATATATCCCGTGAACATTAGGAATACTCGAGTGACCATGACAGTACGTGGGAGTTGCTTGACACCATTCAGTCCCAATTCCCTGACTCCACCTTGAGGACAAGGTGGTTAAATTGTGGGCGGGGGTATAAATAGGGACAGTAATAAGCAAGGAAAGCAACAAGGACGTGGACATTTTGGGCGGATATATTCCAGGATAAGTGGTCCCAGGCCAGGCAGTTAACTACCTTAGCTTATGCGGTTACGGGGAGGGGGAAGAGTGAGATAGGGAGGGAAATTCTGTTAGGGAAAAGGAATAAAGGAGGGGGAGGAAGGAGGAGAAGGGGTGAGGAAAAGAAAACGGAAGGAGGCAGACAGCGCCTGGGCAGGGAATTTCCTTGAATGTTAACTTCCTCTGTAGAGCTTGGTGTTCATCAATGGTTGTAATACTTATCATCTGGGAATACATATACTGAATCATCCCTGATCTGTACTGTCGACTGTCTATTTGGGAGTTCTTCTTTTCTTTTGCAGACCCATCAGGTTCTTAAAATAATGGTATCACTGGGTCTTCCAAACAATCCACAATAGTAAACTTATTGGACCTCACTGGTCAATTATAATCTATGACATAGGGTATTCAGAGAAAACAAAAGCCCAATTGATATACTTAAGGTGTTGCAGTGATTGTATTGCCCTGCCTATCTGATTGGCGGAATGTTTCCTACAGAAAATTTGACTTTAGTTTTCTCTATTTGTCTACCGTCAAGTCTGTTGCTTTTCATGTTATGGAACATTCACAGTAGGCCTAAATGTGTTTGTTTGGATTAGGTTGGACCAATCAGCCTTAGATGCAAATATGTTGGATAAGTGAACATCATATGTTTGCTCAACATGTCATATGACTTTCCCATCTCTGTCTCTCATAATATGTGCTTGCATGTATCTATGCTTGTAATTGCGTGCATGATTATAAAATTTTTATCTTCTCTTGCGCTGCACTTTTGTAAGTCCTGGTATGGGAAAGGACTAGCTCTGTTTTTTTTTATGTTCCCAAAGCTCTCCCTTCACTTACCATAAGCCTGATTGAAACTTAGTGAACAAGTAAAGCGTGTAAGTATGGCCTATAAAAGTAATAGTGTGTAGCTCTGTGCCCTTCCTTTGACAGTCTGGCCTTAAAGCAGTGATTGACCATTTGATATTCGTCAGTTTGGTCAGGCTGTGTTTTAAGGTTAGTAAGGTCTTTCAGTCTGGAGATTGCTGATGCAAATCTGTAAGGCAGTACTCCTGTGGGTATCACACATAGATGATAAACTGATGAAACCGCTCAGACATAATCTGCTTTAGGATTAGAAACTGTTTGCCCTCCACTTATTTTCTATTTTGTGAAGATTCATTATTTTCGTATCATTTGAAGATAAAGAAAAACTGTCTGTGTAATAATTTTAAATGTCCCTACACATGAAATGGACAGCCCTGTTAGCAATGAACTTGAAAACTAGCAGTTCTTCCTTTTACTGGTTCTTGGTGATACATTCCTATTCTTTTTTGGTAGGCAAACACACCTATCCTGATTTAGGATTCACCTGGTTTTTTATGTTCTACTTGATATGTATTTGCAATTAGCTTCAAGACACTAAATGCAAAATCTAATCAAACATAGTTTGGCAGAAAACTTTCCTATGATGCTAGAAATAGCTAATATTTACTATGTGATATTCAGAATTAAGTAATCTAGCCTAGCATGCTTTGTAAACCTAAGGCAACAAAGCTTGCTGACCTCTCATTTGGAAGCACATCAAGAGAGAATTGGAAAGGTTTTGTATTTCATGGCATGAATGTTTCTAGAGATCTTAGCTTTTCAATTTCAAGCAATCTATCAATGAAGAGCTATAACTGTTTGGCATAATATACTCTATACAAATGGTCTAAGCTATGATTGGTCTATGACCAGTATACAGTGCCAGTATCTTTCATTAGGAATCTCTGCCACACATAACTTCCATATTTACTCTGAAGTACAAACTACCCAGCATATCTTAACAAGTTCGTGAATATCTACACAATTCCTAGATTCTAGAGGTCTCATAAAAGTTTGAACATTTTAGGGTTTTTTTTTTTTTTTCTTTTTTTCTGTCCACTTGATTACTCATTGATGGTTGTGTACTTTCCACCTTTTGTTTATAACATCCAGGCGAACTAAGCTGTGTCCAGTCATGCGAGGATTTGAGACATCAATTATTGCAGAAAATGAGTTAGAGGTTACTTGAAACTGTGACCTCCAGCTTACACTATAATATTTACTGTGATAAATTAGAACAACTTGCCATATTTATTATTTTAAATGACTTGGGTGCATTCTCCACATTCTCCCTCGCATTAAGCTGCATTGACTCTGTTGTCCATACTGAGTCTGTATTGAGTTTTGCTAGTATGGTATAGAGCTCTTTCCTGCACATTGGAGTTCAAAAGGATTTGGTCAAGTAGGAGTAACTCTCAACTCCTGACAATGCAGAGATCTAGTGCCATTAAGGAGAGAGACATGTTTTTCTCATATCTGCCTGTTTAGAATTATTCATAGAAAGCATGTAACTTTAAAGATATAAGCATTGAATAACTGAACCTCTGTTATGTAAATTGGAGGTTGGTTGACTGTGAACCTAGGTTTGGAATCAGCTGTTTCTTGATCTTGAGCAGATCAAAGAGGCTGAACAAGATTGTCTGATCTCTATCTTTCTAGATGATCCGCCATTAATGCTGTGATCATTGGTCAGAGGTGCTGATGAGAACTCCCCTTGTGATGATAGATTCTTATCTAGTTGCTGAGGCAAGAGGAACTAGATGTAACACTCTTCCTAATCGGAGATAACACTCTCTCCAACTCAAACTTTCAACTATTTTTATGCAAAATACCAGAAGGGGTGAATCAGTAAAGAGGAAGGAAAAAAGAGAAAATAAATAAACTCAGAATTTCATTAGTAAAACTGATGTAAAATGTCCCATTATAGTGCTTTTACAGTCTTTCTCAACTCTCCCAATCACAAAAAAACTAAAAGACTTTGATTGAAAGTAAGAAACTAGACTTTGATTGCAGGTGGGAATCCCCTAAAGAACTTCTAAAAGAAAAACTACGCGACTAATCCTTACTCAAACTTGAAAACTTTCTATAACTAAACCAATAGGAAACTTTCTGTACTTGACAAATAGAAACTCCAATTTCAGCGAAGTATTTGCCATATGAAGTCCAACTGAAAATAGGAAACCCTATTCAATTTCCAAAAACCCTGGATTACTGTTCCCTTTATGTTCGCATCAATAGTGGCAAGTAATAGTAATTTTTGTTCGTCTTCTTCTTGTATACTCTTTAGTCAAGATGCTCTTGCATCATACACCCTTCCTTGAAAAGAACACATCCTCAATTTTTGTGATTTGATGTGTTCATCCCTAAAAACGTTTTGCAGTGGTAACACTTTGGCATGAGTTCCTCCAAAAAATTGACTGCTGGAACTTCCTTGTATTGAAAGATGTCAGAGAAAATTCCAATCCAATTGAGAAAATCTGTGGTCAAGACCATTAGAACATTCAGGCCAACAAGGTTGTTGTGGGTCTAGTTGAACTCCATTTCCTGGATTTGGTGGCAGCTAATGCACATGGGCATCTCTCCCCATATTCACAAGATCTTCTTGGGTTGGTGCGTGTTGAATGATTGGATCTTTGTGGGCATGTTCACCATGTTGTGCTTCACAACTTCTAATAGATATGGATGGTTTTGGATGCCGGGTTGTTGAAGATTGACTGCCTGAAACTGGGTTGTAATGGCTATTTGATTTTTCTTTGCAATTCAGCTCATAATTGCTCTAATACTGATTTAGAGGCTGCTTTTGTGGGCACGTTATTTTTCTAACTGAGCCTCAAATAGTTGTGCCTTCTATTGCGAAACTCTAACAGTGATTGCTGTGATTTCTTCTTAAAATCTTATGAGTCTTGGGAGGGATCTTTACCTTGCTATGGTAGTCAAATGATAGGACTTTGTGGGCATGTTCACCTAGTTGTTTTTCACGCCTTCTTCTTATAGATATAGATGGTTTTGCATGCTGGGTTGTTGGAGCTTGACTGCCTGAAACTTAGTAATGGCTGTTTGAATTTGCTTTGTGATTCAGCGCATAAATTGCTCTAGAAACTCATTTAGAGGTTGCTTTTGTCATCGCACTATTTCTTCTAATCGAGCCTCATATAGTTGTGCCTTGTCTTCCAAAACTCTAACAGTGATTGCTGTCATGTCTTCCTCGTTAAAATCTTATGAGCCTTGGGAGGGATCTTTACCTCACTATGGTGGTCGAATTTGGGTTTTGTAAAGGTGCTGTAAAATAGGGGGGAAAAATGGGAACGGGTGAGGGTTTTGGGACTCGTATGGAATATTGGGGTAAGCCTTGACCTTTGGGGCTGGAAAGGAGTATTGAGTACTGAAAACATCGGGTTTTATGGGTGTCAGAAATATGGATGTTAAGCTAAAACATGGGAATTTTGGCTAAACACATGATGGATGACAAAGTAGGACTGGTAGTGAAGGTTAATGGCAGCTTTTAGGACTTACAAAGGGGTAGATTTACAGCTAAAAGTACAAAGGTATCTATAATCTAAGCTTTTGGAGAGTTAATTTGATGCAAACCAGTGCATCAAGAAGTATTAATAAAGCTGAAATTCGAATTTCCTAGGAGATAGAAACCGTAAAAAATTATAGAGTTATCCAAAAATCAGAAATAACACTCTATAACTCAAATTTCAATTATTTTGATTCGAATTTCTGAAGGCATGAATTAGTAAAGAAGGAGAAATGAGAAGAAATAAACTCTTCATGAAAACTGATGTAAAATGACTCTTTACTGTGATTTTATAGACTAACTTAACTCAATGAGAAACAAACTAAAAGACTTTGATTGCCTGTACGAACTCTTAGGAAACTTCTAAAAGGAAAACTAGTAGACTAATCTTTCTCAAACTAGCAAACTCTCTGAAATAAACCTATAGGAAACTTTCTAAATCGAAGACTTCTCAAAGTAGAAACTATTGTTCATATGAATAGCATGCACAATATTTTCTATTCCTCCTGTTTATGTTAGCAGTATCTTGCATAAAAGTATTAGAAATGATATCTGGGTCTAGCTCAAGGAATTCTGAAGAAGTGTTTGAACAGTGGGTTTCTTGGGAAGTTCAAGAATTGGTGTTGGTGTAGAGAGATTTTTGAGAAAGCTTTCAATGTGACTAGGTTTCTAAAGGAAAAACATTTCTGTCGGTTGAGGTTTTGAGGTGCCTATTATATGATTAAGAGGATTTGGTGGAGGTGTTGGTGAAGGTGCTTTGGTAGAGGATGATGGAACATATGTTTTTCTTTTGTTTTTGTGGGTTTGGTTTAAGATTAGTTTGTGCATCAGTATGAATATATCTTCTCTTGGAGGGTTGAAAGAGCTTTGTAGTTGGAGTGGTTGGTATTTTTGTAAAGAAGTGAATTGGGTTTCTTGGAGTGGTTGTAACATGTGTGGATAGCTTGATTGGGTGATGAACGGGGAAAGAGGTTATTGTGGAGTAGGGTAAATTTTCTGTGGTAGAACGAAGATTGAGTCATTTTATACCTAAGATACTTCTTTTTTCTAGGATGTTTCTATAGATTTGAGTTGAGCTTGTAAGGACCTTTTTTTTGCTTTTGTTTTTTTTTTTCAATTGGGCAATCTACTTTAAAGAGAGAAATCTTTAGTGATAGGGCGATGGTGTAACATTTTTTGGAAAGAGCTTTTATCTTTCCTTTCAATTCAAGGATAAGGGTGTCTGTGAAAGTAGCTTTTGAGAAACAATTGCTGGTAAAGCCTTTTGATTTTCTAGAATTTCTTGAAGGGCTTTGTTCTGTGCTCTTGCATTCTTTGCTTGCCAATTGAGAGATGTTTTTGCCATTGAAATTTTCTTTGTGTGATCTTTTGCATTTCTTTCTATAGGATTTTTTATTTTCCAAGCATGAGTTTTGTCTTGTTGTGTATAATCAAAACTTTGAAAATGGAGGAAATTTTGATGATGTCATTATAGTGATTTTTGGAGCTTTTGATGATTGTAGATTTTTTACTTTCTAGGCTTGAGAAGGTTTTAATGATGGATAAAGATTTTTTAGATTACCAATAACGGATAGTGCCTTTTGATAATATTTGGTAAAGGTTGATGAGGCTTAGAATGTGGGATTTGTAGGTGGAAGATGACTTTGACATGGTTTGTTTGGAGAAGGTTTTTTGTCCAGAGAGCCATTGCTGGGATATATGATATAATAATCAAACTTGCCTGAAGGTTCTCCAACAGTTCCAACAATGGGATCTCCTGCTTTCATATTTCTTTGGTTTTTGCCAAAAGAATTTTTTCTCTATTTTTTATCCTTCGTAATTTGTGTCAACAAGTGGTTCTTCTTGACATCCTAGATAATCACAAATATCCCACCGTATATGACCTTTTCTAGATCTTTGCCTGGAAACATTGACTTGCCTTCTTTGTCAAAGTAGACAATAGGCATTAGCCTAAAGGACAGCCCCAGTGCACCAAGCTCCTGCCTATGCAGGGGTCCAGGGAAGGGGCAGACCACAAGGGCTTATAGTAGGTAGCTTTACTTTGCATTTTGCAAGAAGCTGATTCCACGCCGTGAACTCGTGACCTCAAGGTCACATGATGACAACTTTTACTGTTGCGCCAAGGCTCCCCTTCTAATAGGTATTAGCCTCTTTTGGTGGAAAGGGATTTACCAACTACTATCTTGTGGACCAGTAGTACTTGTCATGGTCCATGGAGATATGGCTGATTTCATCTTGCATATGTGAGGCTTGTCCATTTGCCTATCCATTCATTCTCTCATGTTACCCATTTTTGAATCTGATGATGAATGGACTTGCCAGGGGCAATAATAGTAGGGAGCTATTTAGTTAGAGGCGCAAAGCGCACCTAGGCGCAAGGGGGGAGCCTAGAGGGCCTAGGCACGCCTAGGCGCTTGCCTAAATCATGAGGCACAAAAATAATTATTTAACAATTATAAAAATAACTAAAAAATTCTAAAGCTTAAAATAAAAACATAACACATGCACTCACAAGCAATAGGAAACTATATATGTGGATGGAAATATGTTTCAACAAATAAAGACAAATTTATTTTTTATTTTTTTCAATTTCTATACTTGTTATTTTTGAAAAAAAAATTAACATTAAAATATGAAAAAGCATGAAAAGAGGCATCACACGTCCTCACAAGGGGAAGCTATATATGTGGATGGAAACGTGCTTTATCGAATAAAGACAAAAAAGCTTTTTTTTTCAATTTCTATAACTGTTACTTTCAAAAAAATTGAAAAAAATAATATTAAAATACAAAAAACCATGAAAAGAGACATCACAAATGTACTCACAAGGAAGGAGAAGCTATATATATGGATGGAAATAAGTTTCAATGAATAAAGACAAAAAAAAAAAAGAAATTTTTTGCCCAATTTCTGGAATTGTTATTTTCAGAAAAAAAATGAGAAAAATTACCCTAAAATACAAAAAAGAATGAAAAAAACATCACAGGTGCACTCACAAGCAAGGGAAAGCTGTATATGTGGATAGAAATGTGTTTCAATGAAGAAAAAAAAAAAAAAGCAGAAAGTTTTTTCTATTTCCATAACTCTTATTTTCAAAAAAGAGAAAAAACACAAAAAAACCTATAAGGAACTTCAATCTATGGCAAAGAAACATAAAAATCAAATGTAATATTGGTTTATACATATAGAATAAGAACCCATCAAGATTTGTCTAAAAGAGTAAACAAAAAACATAGAAATTGAAAAAAAAAAGTATTGCTTCTTTACATTTTTTAACAGAAAATGGTGCTTGAAGTGAAGATTCATGAATCTGTACCTTTTTTTGCTTAGATCTGTGAAAGATTGAAGAGGAATGGTCGTTTTCACCTTATGAGCTCTTAGGAGAAGAGAAGATAGGGTTGGAGGATGAGAAAAAAAAAATAAAAAAAAATGAAGTTAATATTTTAACCAGTTGTCAACTGTGCAAGGGAGTCAAAAGTGCGCCTGAACTAAGGCTCCAGGCACTCGCCTAAGTGCCGGGGCCTTGACTCTCTTGATATTCTTTCCCACCCAGGCAATAAACTTGCAATTAGGAGCACCTCTAACTACATAGGTAGAGAGTTTGTTCTTGCATGGGTACTCCCTCAATGCGCAATTGTGGACCTAGCCTCTTGCTTTTTTCACTTTTGCCTTTCCTGGGTGCTCAACCAGCTTTGCTGCCTGGTCATTTCTCTTTCTTTATGTAAGCAATGTTTAATCCTGTGTATCTTTTATAGGACAACTTATGCAGACTATTCCCCATGCATCATGGATCCTAAGCGAAACAAAAAGAGGAGATGGTTGACTGGTTTCTTCTTCAAAAGAATTAGAGTTTCTACCTTACGCAGAACGATTTTGTGTAGAAGTGAAAACGTTGATGGGAATGTATTTAACAAAATTGTATCTGCCTTTCCGAACAAAATTCTGTACCTGTTCTGGTAAAGTCATCATGGATTTGACAAAATAAACCTCTCAAAATAAAAATGCAAAAGAAAGTTGCAAACATACAAGGCAACTCATGTGATTATGTATTTACCAGTTTGGTGCTTGTACCAATCTATTGAACTTTGTTTACATACTTTTAGAAGATCTAGGTCTACAATGTCACCTGAAGGTTGGTTCCTTACGACTCGCAATAACATGATACACGATGTTCACTATGTTGCCACATAGCTGTCCCTGAAAAAGAGGTAATGCAGCTGCACCTTCAATTGACAAGTGAAGAGCTGCCGACTGACTGAGATCCACTTTTTATTCAGGTTTAGTTACTGATTCTGGGATTTTTATCTTTTCTGCACTCAACTCTGTTTAGGAATAATAGAAGGGTTCTCTTATTAGTTATTTCACCAACTCAGCAACTATATCTTCTAATGGCTTCCGACGAATATGAAAGTTACATTAGTCTGATACTTGATACTTTTGATGAGTGATTGAAACAACGGATAGTGGTCTAGTCGGGTTTCTAGATGAGATAATTGGGTGCAACGTTGTGAATCATCGATCTAGTTCTTTGACATGATTGCGGCATTTAATGCGAGGTTATTATTTAGTTTAAACTGTATATTAAATGGCTATTGCATGCGTCCCATTTTCGGGGTCATACGGGTAACTTGCGACATGGATTTAAATAAAAATTGGCTATTTTATTTTGTGTATTGCTATTGGTTTTATGCAAATCCAGGGTGACCAAGGAAAACAGGGCTGCGGGTGTGCTGGAGAACCATGCTGAGGGGGGAAAGTATTCTCAACATGGTCTGAGGAAGTTTGTTCGCAACAGATCCCCTGAGATCATGCCCTCTGTCAACAAGTTCTTTACCGACCCAAAATGATAAGCATTTGGTTTATATGAAGAGTACATTTGTGTTATGCAACTTGCTCTATTGTGATTCAAAGCCAGATGTGGTTTTTGCATTAAGTACTTGCATAAATTTCGAAGAAATAAGATTCGGGAACAAACAGTTTGTATTTTTATCACGTATGTTCCCCATTTTACTTTCCTGAACATTCTAGATTTCATTAATAGGGGGCGGTTAAATGATTTTCCATTACATTCTTTTCTTAATTGCCACAATTATTGCTGGACACTACCTTACTAAAGATACTGATCTACAGCGTTGTCGAGATGCCGAACCGGATTTGAGTCTACAATGGTACGTACCAGCTGCATATACCATACTGGCAGTATTTGTGTTGTCTAAATTTAAAAAATTCCATTGATAATATAATGATTAAATTTTAAATAATCCTAAAAGTGGAAAGAATCAGAAGAAACAAGTTTATATTAATTTGCGTGAAAATTTTAAATCTAGCCATTTTTTTAAATATATTTCCGGTCTTCAAATTGAAGAAATAAAAAGAGAGCAAACGGAGTCTTATTATCAAAATTAAGGTATGTGGTGTCATTTTCATAAAATGAGAAAGCGGGGGTGTCTTTAACTAAAGAATGAAAAAAGGCAGTAAGATTATTAGACGAGAACAGGGTGCTTTAATGCGTACATAATCCTATTTAGAAGATAAGACTGTTTTGAGAAGGATCATCATGTTCGTCCTCCCTTAGATGGACAACAAAGTTTCTTGATAATTGGATGATTTGAGCCATGCCCTTAATTGCCTTTAAATCATGTTCACTGAAACTTTTATGCATAAACTCTTGTAGCTAGAAGCCTCCAATACGCATGATTTTTGGTACATAGCCTAAATAGGGCACATTGAGCATGATGAATGGTTCAAATTACTCAACTATGGAGATATCCAGGTTGTCTGCTTTTTAGCTTTCTTTTCTAGCGCTCGGTTAGAAAAACTCCAAAAGGACAATAAGGTGACTTAAACAAAACAACTGCGATGCCCCTGCTTTTTAAATGCATTTTGAAGTTATTTTTTCAAAAGTTGGGATTTTTTATTTGAAAATTGCTTTTCAAAAAAGAAAAAGTAGAAATATTTTTCTTACAAAAACATTTTTGTAAACTCCAAGTGTCATATACTTCAAAAAGATGTGTATTTAACAGCGAAATGGACATCCCGTTTCTACTTAAAATTGGGCAGTTTTGTTTGTTTTACGAATGATCACATATAATGTATACGATGCGGCAAATTTGATAATTATATAGATGACCATCAAAATATATTTGAAGATTGTCTCCATATTAAGACATTTAGTCTTTGAGACAATTTAAAAGAAACAAAATTTTCAAGATAAATAATTTAAAAACACTCACAATTTACATTAGAATTTTTTCCAATCACAGTTCACAATTCAAAGTGTACATATTTTATATACATGTTTAAGTCATAATAAGCAAAACATAATTTTATAGTCAATTCACTACTTTCATAGGGTATTAATAAATATTTACTTATCTCTTCTTAATGATGACTTGCACATATTGCTAGTATTTTTGTATACATAGGGACTTACTTGATAAGGTCAGGAATTCTAGATAGAACTTTTTTGTTCTGTACTGGACTATCCACACGCAAAGTTACGAATTTTGCAAAGGATTTTGACCGGTTTGTTGTAGACAAGAGGCATGTTTGCAATTATTATTTAGAACACTTCGATAACATGGAAGTCTAGAAGTTAATCTATTCACTAAATAGATTTACTCATTTTCACCTCGTAGATCAAATAATTCATCCATAGTAGCATTAAAGTCTTATGATGTCAATTTTTTTTCACTAATTTTTATAATACTACAAAATTATCCATCCAAAACAAATTGTTGGAAAACAAGTGGCAAATCTAGTACCTTTGTATCAATGCAACTCATTAGTTGCACACAAATCAACCATGAAATCATGGCCCAAATCACAAATCTATACTATGCATAAGTACCATCTACGTGTCATCATAAAACATGTCAAATTTTTATATTTCAAAATTATGCCATGCTGTGGATTAAGGAAAGCCATATATAAATTAGTGACAAGCATTTCAATTCAATTCAACTGCGATGCCCAGGTTTTTAAACACATTTAAAAGTTATTTTTCAAAAGTTGAGATTCTTGATTTGAAAAACAAACAACACAAACATTTTTCTTTGAAAAACACTTTTCTAGAACTCTTGGTATCATATTCTGCACAAAAGCTTGGATTTAGTAGCAAAATAGACATTCCCTTTCTACTGAAAATATGTTAGTCTCCTCTATTTTATGGATGTCTGCGTTTAATGCATGAGATTCGACAAACGTGATAATTGCATAGATGGCCATCAAAATATATTTATTGACTCTATCTCCACATCAAGACATTCAAAGACTTTGAGATAATTTAAAAGAAGAAACATTTTCAAGACGAGTTAATTTAAAAATCATCTTACTATTTACCTCAGGACTTCCTCCAATCACAATCCAAAGTTCCCAATATACATCATTTATACTTGTCAACTCATAATAAGCAAAATACAATTATACAAACCATTCACTACTTGCATAAGGCAATAATAAATGCTTACATATCTCTTCTCAATGATGAATAGTATATACTACCACTATTTGTGTATACATAAGGACTCACTCGATTGAGTCATCAATTCAAGATAGAACTTTGGGTTTTCTACCAGACTATCCACATACAACACAAAACTGCAAGATATAGTGCGTATAATCCAAAAAGGAAACAATTTTGACAAGTTTGTCGCAGATAAGAGGTGTGATTTCGATTATTATTCAAAACACTTTCATATAAGAGGAAGTCAAGAAGTTAGTCTAATTCACTAACTAGACTTACTCATTTTCATCTTGTAAATCAAATAATTCACCCACAGTGTCTTTAAAGTCTTCTAGTGTCAATTTTTTCCCTAATTTCACAAAATTATCCATCGAATATATCCACTACATCTATAGACTAATGTTGTAGTTCTCTTAACTTCCTTGAGTTCTCTTTTATTGGGACTATTTTCTAATCCTTTCTCATTATTATCCGACTAATGTTGTACAATAGTTGTTATGTTCTCCAAAGGTTTATACACACCGTCCATGTTAAAACTTGAACTCTTAAAAGGTCAATCATGTCAATAGATCTTCTATCATATGTCAAAGTTATTTGGAGATGCTACTCATATACTCTTATACTTTCGTTCTTTACTCTAGGAGCCATATTAGTCCCATAAGAGTACTCCTTCTCTAAGTCATCCAAGGACCAAAAGTCTCTTTGTTTTCTTAAAACCTGCCAATGGTAACATGTGACATCTATTTTCACATTCTTCAACATTCACCACATGTATCATCTCTATAACTCGTATTTAGATAGTTATCTCTATAAATGACTTTTGGACATGTAGGATTGGCTGTGAATGGTGTAAACCTAGCCTTGATATTAACAATGAGACCCTGGGCTTTAAACAAAAAATTTAAAGTCATTTTTCAAAAGTAGATATCCTTGATGTGAAAATTTCTTTTTGAAAAAACAAATAATGAAAACATTTTTCTTTGGAAAATACTTTTCAAAAACTTTGGGTGTCATATATTTCACAAAAGGATTTATAAACGAAATGGAGATCCCATTTCTTTAAAATGTCCTACAGAGTGTCATCTATTTTGTAGACATTTGCATTTAATACATGCAATGCGATAAACCTCATAATTACATAGATGGCCATCAAAATATATTTGGAGACTTTATCTCCACATCAAGACATTCAATGAATTTGAGAAAATTTAAAAGAAACAACATTTTCAAGACAAGTAATTTAAAAACAATCTCACTCGGTCATGATCGCAGCAGCACCGTGTCTCCTCAAAATCAACACAAGTGCTATCACTTGGTGGTGATTGTAGCACCAAGTCTCCTCTATACATATGAACCACTATACATTTGCAACTTGAACCCCGTTCACCTGTGTGAACTCCTAGGGGTGTATCATGCCCATGATATACACAACGAGTTAAGCCTATCATGACAACATCAAGTATCTAATCTCGGAAGGCAGGTGTCCAACCCTACAACCCTCCTACCATAGTATCCATCATGTAAAAGTTCTCGTCTAAAACAAATCCACAGAAAACAAGCTACAAATTTGGTACCTCCATATCCAATGTGATTCATTTATTGGGTACAAGTCATTCGTGAAATCACGACACGAATCACAAATGCATGCTATGCATAAGTATCATATATGCATCTTTCTAAATCATGTAAAATTGTTGTATTTCGAAATCATGCCATATTGTGGATTAAACAAAGCCATGTATAAATCAAAGATAAGCATTTCAATGCAATTCAACTATGATGTCCTTGGTTTCTAAACACATCTTAATGTCTATTTTCAAAAGTTAGGATCCCTAATTTGAACATTCCTTTCTGAAAAACAAACAACGAAAACATTTTTCTTTGAAAATTAATTTTCTAAAACTTAGGGTGTCATATAATTCACAAAAGCTTGGATTTAATGGAGAAATGGACATCCCATTTATACTAAAAATATGATAGAGTCTCCTTCGCTTTATGGATGTCTACATTCAATGCATGCATTCTAACAAATTTGATGATTACATAGATGACCATTAAAATATATTTTGGAGACTCTATCTCCATATCAAGTCATTCAAATACTTTGAGATAGTTTAAAAGAAATAACATTATCAAGATGAGTAATTTATAAACAATCTCACCATTTTCCTCAAGATTTCCTCATCTCATAGTCCAAAAATCCAATATATACATCATTGTATGCATGTCCAAGTCATAATAAACAAAACACAATTATATAGTCCATTCAATACTTGCATAAGGTAATAATAAAATTTACTTATCTCTTCTCAATGATGACTTGAACATACTGTTAATATTTCTCTATTCATAAAGACTCACTTGATAAAGTCATCAATTCTAGACAAAAGTTTAAGTTTTGTACTAGACTATCCACACATAATGCAAAACCTCAAGGTATAGTGTGTATAATCTGAATTGGAAAGGACATTGATGGGTTTTTTGTAAACAAGAGGTATGCTTTTGATTATTGTTCAAAACACTTTCATACAACATGAAGTTTAGAAGTTAATCTAATTCACTAAATAGATTTACTCATTTTCACCTCATAGATCAAATAATTCATCCACAGCAGCGTTAAAATCTTATAATGTCAACATTTTTATAATACTACAAAATTATCCATCAAATATATCCACTACATGTACAAAATAATGTTGTAATTCTCTTAACTTCACAGAGTTCTCCTTTATTGTGATTATTTCCTAATCCTTTCTCATTATTATCAGACTATTGTTGTATAATAATTGTTATGTGCTCCAAAGGTTTATACACATCATACATGCTAAAACTTGAACACTCAGAAGGTTGCCCATGTCAGTGGATCTTCTATCATATGACAAAGTTCTTATTTGGAGATACTACTTATACTCTGGTTCTTTACTCTAAGAACCATACTAATCCCATAAGAGTACTCCTTCTCTAACCATAAAAGGACCAAAAATCTCTTTGTTTTCTTAAAACTTGCCAACGGTAATGTGTGACATCTATTTTCACATTCTTCAACATCCCTAGATGTGTCATCTCTATAACTCATATTTGGATAATCATATCTGTGAATGAATTTTGGAGATGAAGGACTGGTTGTGAATGGTGTAAATCTGGCCTTGATATCAACTATGATTCCTTGGGTTTTAAAACAAAATTTAAAGTCATTTTTCAAAATTCGATATCCCTGATGTGAAAATTTCTTTATGAAAAACAAACAATGAAAACATTTTTCTTTGGAAAGCACTTTTCAAAAACTTCAAGTATCATATATTTTACAAATGGAATTTATAAGTGAATGGGAGATCTCATTTCTACCAAAAATCCTACAGTGTCATCTATTTTACTAACATTTGCTTTCAACACATGCGATGTGACAAACCTAATAATTACATAGATGGCCATCAAAATATATTTGGACATTTTATCTCCACATCAAGACAATCAATGAATTTGAGACAATTTAAAAGAAACAACATTTTCAAGATAAGTAATTTAAAAACAATCTCACTCGGTCATGATCACAGCACCGTGTCTCCTCAAAATCAACACAAGTGCTATCACTTGGTGGTGATGTAGCACCAAGTCTCCTCTAAACATGTGAACCACTATGCATTTGCAACTCAAACCCCGTTCTCCTGTGTGAACCCCCAGGGGCGTATCATTCCCATGATATACACAATGGGATAAGACTATCATGACAATATCAAGTATCTAATCTCGGAAGGTAGGTGTCCAACCCTACAACCCTCCTACCATAGTATCCTTCGTGTGAAAGTTTTCATCTAAAACGAATCCACAAAAAACAAGCAACAAATTTGATACCTCTATATCTAATCTGACTCATTAATTGCATAAAAATCATCCATGAAATCACGGCACGGATGACAAATCCGTGCTGTGCATAAGTTCCATCTATGAATCTTTATGAATCATGTAAAATTGTTGTATTTCAAAATCATGCCATACTGTTGATTAAACAAAGCCGTGCATAAATTAGAGATAAGCATTTCAATGAAACTCAATTGTGATGCCCTTGGCTTCTATACACATATTAATGTCTTCTTTCAAAAGTCAGGATCCCTAATTCGAAAATTGATTTTTGAAAAAGAAACAGTGGAAACAGTTGTTGTTGAAAAATAATTTTCTCAAACTCAAGGTGTCATATACTTCACAAAACTTAGATTTAGCAGTGATATGAACTTCCCATTTATATTGAAAATATGACCAAGTCTCCTTTGTTTTACAGATGTCTACATTTAACTCATGTGATGTGACAAACTTGATAATTATATAGGTGGTCAGAAAAATATATTTGGAGACTCTATCTCCACATTAAGTCATTCAAAGACTTTGAGACAATTAAAAAAAAAAAAAAACATTTTCAAGTGAGTAATTTATAAACAATCTCACTATTTACCTCAGGATTTCCTCCAATCAGAGTCAACAATCCACTATATACATCAGCTATATACATGTCCAAGTCATAATAAGCAAAACATAATTATATAGTCCATTCATTACTTGCATAAGGCTATAATAAATATTTACTTATCTATTTTCAATGATGACTAGTACAAACAACTAGTATTTTTCTGTTCATAAAGACTCACTTGAAAAAGTCATTAATTTTAGGCAAAGTTTACGTTTTGTATCACACAATGCAAAATTGTAAGATACAGGGTGTGTAGAATCTGAATTGAAAAGGATTTTGAAAGGTTTGTTGTAGACAAGAGGTGGCTTTCGATTAATGTTTGAAACACTTTCATACAATGGGAAGTCTAGAAGTTATTCCAATTTAGTAAATAGATTCACTAATTTTCACCTCATAGATCAAATAATTCATCCACAGTGGCATTAAAGTCTTCTGATGTCAAATTTTCTTTTTTTTACTAATTTTTATAATTTTGCAAAAATTATCCGTTAATATATCCACTATATGTATAGACTAATGTTGTAATTCTCTTAACTTCCTAGAGTTCTCCTTTATTATGACTATTTCCTAACCCTTTCTTATTATTGCTAGACTATTATTGTACAATAATTGTTATGTTCTCCAAAGGTTTATACACACCGTTTATGCTAAAACTTGAACACAAAAGTTTTCCCATGTTAATAGATCTTCTATTATATTACAAAGTTCTTATTTGGAGATTGTACTTATATACTTTTATACTCTGGTTCTTTGCTTTAAGAACCATACTAATCCCATAAGAGTACTCCTTCTCTAACTCATACAAAGAGTAAAAGTCTCTTTGTTTTCTTAAACTTGGCAACGGTAATGAGTGACATCTATTTTCACATTCATCAACATTTCTATAATGACTCCAATTTTGTAACATTAAAATCCCAAGTTAGCAATGAAAAGTTCACTTTTTGGAAATAAGGGTATTTTGGTCATTTCACTATTTACCTTGACTGAACCCAGAAATTTGGTCCTGAAAATGGTACCATTAGGTGCGTCTTAGAAAAAGGAATCCAACAAGACCAAAATCACCCAAAACGGAGTTAAAATGAGCAAGTTATGGCCCTTTGAAGTTCAGGGGCAAAAATGTAATTTTCACTAAAAAACGGATTTAGCTTGCAAAACATAGGGGCCCATTTTGATACGGGCACCCCTCTTCTTCAACCTCCTAGAGGGTTCTAGAACGGTGGTGATTGGAGGAGAAATCACCACCATTCTGGAGGTTTCTCCATCGCCATTCAAGGGCGATGAGAGCCCCCTCCAGAACCGTCTTATAGCTCTATAAATAGAGCTCATGGGCGCCTCTAATGACAGCTCAAAAGCTTGGAAAAAACCCATTTTGGAGAAGCAACCAAGAGGAGAAACGTGGAGAAAAACCCAACAATGAGCCAGGTATGCCCAAAATCCCTCCAAACCCGTCTTCCCATTAGTCCTAGGCTAAGTTTCCCTAAGTTTTTGCATAAAAATTCATGCAAAAATGGGCCCTGGAGAGTCACAAAGGACCCAGGGACGATCCCTAGGCCGCACTGGTTCGACAGGGTCGAACCAGGGCGTCCCGAGGATGCCTCGGTCCCCCAACGAACAAAATGCGTTCTATGCATTGAGAGAACTAGACGGGCGTGTCTGTGGACGCGCCCGCAAAGGAGAATGTCGGACGGAAGCTGGATGCGTCTGTAGATGCGCCCACTGAGGAGCCTGCCGCTGATGTGGGACGCGTTAGCATCCCAGGCTTCCACCTTGCTTTGTTTGACCCTTTTATGTACATGTGATACTAAAAAGCTTATAACTTGAGATCTAGAGCTCCGATTGAGGCGTCGTGAAAGGCATTGTGTTCGTGTCGACGACGCGGACACACCCAAACTATAAAATCCCTAATCAAGGCTCAATCTAAGGTGGGCACGACCCTTAGAATAGGATGGTGACGTGTGGCCACTAGACCTTTGGAAAACTGATGATACCAAGGCCCAATTAGGACCTTAGGACACCCATAGGCATGGGGATGAACCCTTAATGCCTAAGTAGTAAGACTAACCACTCCAAAACCTAATAAAAGATAGGCCAAACTAACCTTGATTCCCCAAACCATGTTCAGGAGTGTACGAGGACAAAGGCGTTAGCAGGACCTAGCCATGTAGGTGCTCTATTGCTATTAGACTTTTTAAAAGAGCCATGATTGTTTTGAGAATACATGTTTTAAGTATATGACTTGTTTAGCATGACTTAATTCATCATACATATGATAAATGCTTTATGCATATATATGTTTTGCAAATAATTGCATATACATGTTGCATAGATATGTTTTGCAAATAATTGCATACATTGTATGATTTGTGAGCATTGAGTTTTTGAAAGATTGCATGTCCTTGAGGGTTACCAAAAAGATGCTAGAGTGCCCAAAAGACGCTGGGTAGGCAGTTGTGAGGGCCAGGCAGTTGTGAGGGACCCAAAGAGGATAGGTTTTGAAAAAGAGGTTTTTGCTTGTTTGATTTGATATAATTTGGGCTAATAACCTCGTGGGCTCTATGCCGAGAGGTTTGGGTTGGCCTCCAGCTTCTACCACTATTAGGTGGATGGGTACCACGCCCAAAATGGGCAACGTCCCTACGTTGACTACATGTGGTACAGGGGGCTACCACTGGTGTCACGGCACTGGGTCGACGTGTCATAGGCCCCGTTGAGGCTATGACCGAGTGTCCTCAAGTACCCGGGGACCACACGGCAGCGAGGTCGTGGGCATAGTTGGACCTTATGGTTTCGTGGACTTATTTGCATTGGATATAGCATGATATGAGGTTGGTCGACCATACCATACCATATATCCATGAGTTGGATTCAGTGGAGCATCTTATGCACATCATTATGTTATGATATATATATATATATGATACTTTCGACTTGGATTATGTGATTTCTTTAAGTTGTCAGTATTCCAATTTGACAATGGTTTTTAATCTCGATATTGAACTTGAGTGTTCAAACATGCACATGTTTTGAAAGAGCATATGATTTTAAACATCGCATGCATTATAAAACTAGTAGTGATGGACTCCTACTGAGTATAGTATATACTCACCCAATCCTCAACATTTTTTAGACACAAAGTAAACACTTAAGGGCAAGGAATCCTTGTGACAAAAGATACCCAGACTAAGTGTAAGTAAGTAAACCCCTACCTTATCTTTCAATGTTACTTGATTGTAGTTACTCTCTATTCTTGAAATTTGTGACTAACACTTTCTTGGGAATAGATTCAATTTAAAACTATGCCATGGCTAGATAATTGAAAAGTGTGTTTTGAGACTCGGGGTTTTATACAAAAGATTTTTTTCCAAAACAAAAAGATTTTCATGCATTTCATATTTATAAAACAAGAGATCTCGCCTTTTTTTTATCAAATTTGCATCATATAAAACCCGGTTCGTCATAGTTGGTATCAGAGCGCGGTTTGACGTTACTCACAGCCCAGTTATGAGGAGAATAACTTATAATCAAGTTTCATCCATGAAAGAGTAAGGGGTAATAGGATAACACATACTAAGGTTTGGTGAATTACCTTGTGTAATGCCCGAGCAATTTACACTATTTTTAACAAAAATTGAACATTCTATAGGAAATAAACTGAGTTAAATGTTTCACTTTATTTAAAATATTAAATTAAGGAATTTTTATGGAAACTTGGTACCATTAGATTCTACTCGAAAAATGGAATCCAACGCCTCAAAAATCACCCAAAACGGAGTCCGTATGAAGAAGTTACGGACATTTAAAGATCAGGGGTATATCTGTAATTTAAATAGAACACTTTTAAAACGAACAAAGGAAGAAAAACGCAGGGGGCCATTTTGATAACAGCACCCCCTGTTGTCTTCAACCTCAAGAACCCTCAAGAAACCCTAAATCCTGATTTTTCTAGAGGGATCTGCCACCGCCATGGCGGCACCATCATTGAGGGGCACCGCCTTCTCCCCCTATAAAAGGCCCCAACCCCCTCTCCAAAAAACGTGATTTTTCAGCGTTTTTGGATTGGGTTTCCAGCAAAAACCGGAAACCTGTCTTTTTGCATTTTTCAGAAATGGCTAGGCCCAAGTCAGGCCGGCCATCCCGTTCCCATTTACCTCTCTTCCCTTTCCGATCTTGGCATGGGGGTTTCCTCTTCACGAAATTTTGGTGGCATGAGGTTTTCAGAACTGGAACGGAGGAAGACCCAGCGCGGGGAGCACCATCACCGGCTGCCCACGTAAGCTGTCCTTCCCTTCCACTTCCCCAGGTAAAAACCAGGCCGGACTTAGCATTTTTCGGCCGAAAATTGCAGAACCCAGGACCGGACCGACGAGGGAGATGGTCCTGGGCATGGTGCGTGATGCACACTCGACTGAGCCCATGGACGGACCCCAGGCACGCCACTGTGCACGAGGGCACGCGACTGTGTATGGGTGTGGCCTCGGTGCGTCCTAGGCACAGTCCAGGCTCGACTGGGATGCATGGGCGGCCCGTGAGCCAAGGCACATTTCGACTACGCCAAGGTGTGTTCGCACGAGGTCATCTAGGACCGCGTCATAGCGCGTCGCTTAGGCATGCTTGTGCGAACACTGTCCCAGGTGCAGCCTTCGGGTATGTGCACGACATGGGGCACGGGTCCTAGCTCGACCAGGATGCACGGAGTGCCTTGGGAGCTTAGACGAGCCATGCTACAAGGTGTGTCCGTGTGATGATGCACGTCATAGCGCGTCACTTGAGCATGCATGTGCGTGTGCAAAACGCGGTCTCTGGCATGGCCTTTAGGCGCACACGCATGTGAGGCGGTCGCGGTTCAACCAGGATGCACGGGTGTCTTGGGAACCGGGACACGCGGACCTAATGAGACTTTAAAATAAGGATCATAGGACCATTTATAGAATTTAACTATTGAATAAGTAGGTCCATATTATAGGAGCTAGCCTGACAATGAATTAGGCAAGGACCCTTGACCCTAAACAATAGATTTAGCGGTCTAATGTCTAAATAGATTAAAATTAATGAGGACTCCTTGTATCCATTTATACCCAGGAGTTATAAATGAGACCCATGAACGGGTTGAGTACTAAAGGACGCGACTTCAGGAGACTTTGAGGTAGGTGCTCTATCGCTACTAGACTTTTTAAAAGAGCCATGATTGTTTTATGCATGTTTTAAGTATAAGTTATATAACTTGCTTAGCATGACTTAATTCAGCATACATATGATAAATGCTTTATGCATAGATATGTTTTGGCATAGATATGTTTTGCAAATAATTGCATATACCTTATGCATAGATATGTTTTGCAAACAAATGCATATATTGCATGATTTGTGAGCATTGAGTTTTTGAAAGATTGCATGTCCTTGAGGGTTACCAAAAGACGCTGGAGTGCTCAAAAGACACTGGGTAGGCAGTTGTGAGGGACCCAAAGAGGACAGGTTTTGAAAAAGAGGTTTTCGCTTGTTTGATCTGATATGATTTGGGCTGATAAGCTCGTGGGTGCTATGCCGAGAGGTTTGGGTTGGCCTCCAGCCTCTACCACTATTAGGTGGATGGGTACCACGCCCAAAAAGGGCAACGTCCCTGCTTCGACTGCATGTGGTACAGGGGGCTACCACTGGTATCACGGCACTGGGTCGAAGTGTCATATGTCCCGTGGAGGCATATGACCCTGTGTCCTCAGGTACTCGGGGACCACATAGCGGTGAGGTCGTGGGCATAGTTGGACCTTATGGTTTTGAGGATTTATTTGCATTGCATATGGCATGACATGAGGGTGGTCGACCATACCAAATATCCATGAGTTGGATTCAGTGGAGCATCTTATGCATATCATTATGTTTATGATATATGATACTTTTGACTTGGACTATGCTATTCTTTAAGTCGTCAGTATTTCAATTCGACAGTGGTTTTTAATATCGATATTGAACGTGATTGTTCGAACATGCACATGTTTTTAAGAGCATATGATTTTAAACATAGCATGCATTGCAAAACTAGTGCTGATAGACTCCTACTGAGTATAGTATGTAATAACTCCAATTTTTGTAAATTGATTGAGAAAAATCAATAAAGTTTGAGTTTCAGATATTTCGGGTTGAAATATTAGGGTTATTTAAAATATACTTTTTATAAAAGTATAATCAAATCATAAGATATGTAAAATTGAAATTAAACTTAGAAAACCCTTCAAAATGACTATAAGCATGACAAATTTCGAATTCGGATGAGAAATCTTTAAGTTTCTTCATTTCTTGGACAAAAGGGGTAAAATAGTAATTTTACCCAAAAAGCAAAATCTCCCAAAAATCAAAATATGAATCATCAACATTTAGAATGTATTGAGAAATACGAATCCAACGCCACTAAGTACACTCAAATCCGAGATCATAGGAATAAAACCCAAAATTTTATGCATAAAGGGTAAAACGGTCTTTTTACACCATGTGGGACCCACATGGGGCCCACAAGGGACCCAACAACCAATTTTATTAGCAGCCCATGTGAAACATGGGTCAACAAACATCAGTTGGTCTTGGAGAAGAAAAATTAGGCATGGGAGCATTGAAGACTTTCATGCCATTTTATAATAAAAAAATAAAATATTATAATCATGAAAAAAGACCCAAAATGCCTATAAATACAACCCCAAAAATCTTCCAAAAATATTCATAAAATCCCCACAAAATTCTCTTCACTTTCCTTGAAAAATTAGATCTAGATCCGTCCCCAAAAACCCAAAAATTTCAAGAGATAGATCTCTTTTCAACTTGTTTTTCTTTTTAGATTGGAACAAGAGACCTAAAATCAATTAGGCACTCTATTCCAGATCTAATTTGATCAATTCTACCATCCAAAACTTCCCAACATATCTATTCTACAAAACCCCTAAGAAATTTCAAGATCCAACGGTTCAAACAACGGATATTTACAAGAAAGGTGGATTTTAGGCCATATCTTCATCAACAAGGTATTTTTTTAAATTGGGCATATAACTGAGGTTTTCTCTCCAATCAGGTAGGTGGAAATCCTTTTCATAGATGTTTAATACTGTTTTATGTAATTTTTATTTTTCTGTAATTTATTTTGGTAATAAAAAGGTAAAAATCAAGTAAACAACAGAACCCTTAATTCATGATGATGGAGTGCTCAGGTGAAAAATCTTACTTCACCAATCAATCCAAAAGGGTCCAAAACCCCTAGGGTAGAATTTTCAGAAAGATCTGAGAAGTTTTGGTCCCTCAATTGAGAAGGGATTGATTGGACGGTCCAAACAGACTATCCAATCTCCAAATCGGACGGCCGACGTCCCGCGCGCTTCCATGGATGCCCCGTGCGGGCGCTTCGACATTTCAGCGTAGCAGACACGCCTGACTCAGTCCACCCGGCTTGGTTTTCCGCTCAAACGATTTGGGCCGTCCGTTCCTGGGCCCAGATCAAATACAGGCCCTAGGAAGACTGTAAACTTCCAGATTCAATTTTGGAGTTATCTGAACTCCAAATTGAGATTGGAAAGAAGCTATGGAAAGCTTGAAACCTCTATTTTCTTATGAAATGATAAAATAGACATATTCTTTAGTAAAAAATTTCTGTATTAAAGAAATAAGTTTCCAAGTACCTAGATTTTCAAGATTTGAGATGATCATATCTTAGAAACATGTTTTAATAATGATGTAATATTGAAATAAAGTGAGATCTAGGGTTTAATTGGATATATATGAGATATATTAAGGGATCGACCCTTTATGGTAGAAAAACCCTAAAAATACAAAGGGACTCACTTGATCAATGAGATCAAGTGTGATCACATCTTTGGGATGGAAAGAATAAATGTTTATATGATGAAATCTAAGAAAATCATGAATGAATTATGAAAAAAATAGATCAATATGATCTTTTCACCTTAATAGAGAAAATTCCCTAAATACACTTAAAATCCTTAATTAAAGGAAAAGATCTAAGATCAAATGGTTGGATCATAAGTAAAGGTTTCTAAAAATGTAAATGTAATTAGTTTTATTTTATATTATTATGTTATAAAGCATGCTAGTATAACATTTAGAGTTTAGCATGATATGTGTTTCATTGTTATCATAAGGTGCTAGATTTAATTTAAGTACCTTGCCTCATTTTCATTGAATGTTAGATTATGTAGTTTTATGCTTTGAATTTATAATTGATTTATGGTTAAATGTTATTAGTAGATTTACTTGTTATGAGATAAAGAGCATAAAACATCAAAAATGTATTCTAATGAGAAAGTAGAGTTTTATGACACAAATAAGAATGGAGTACTTTGGACTTAATTAGTAAGGGCTATAGTTAGTAGGACAATATAAGGATTATCAAATCCTTGGCCCAAATTAAGAAAAGAATAATAAACCCCATGAATGACATTATAAATATTCATGGACTTAATTAATATCCATTAGAAAGAGTACTTAGGGTAAACATGCTTATAAGAACCTTATGAAAGGTTGAGCTATGGTCATTCCAGTGAATGATGAACATAGTGGTTAAGGGGGTTATCTAATAGAGCTTCGCTATTCCCCTACCTTCTGTTGAGATTTGTGAGGTCTAAACGCCTCCTTACATGAGGATTGAAGTAACCACTTTGTGTTCACCCATTCAGCTAGTAAGCCTTAGCCAATTGGAAATAAGAGGAGCAGTCTAGATTTAGGCATGAATAAGCTACCTTCAACCAGCACATTAACTGGTTGAATAATAATAATAAGAGCATAAAAGGTTAGTAAATTACCTAACCCTAATAAAAATAGTAAGTAAGATAAGGATGATCAAACAAGATCCATTAGATCTTGGATGATCAAGAACAATAAGAATAAGAACACTATATTGTATTTAGTATGCATGTTTAGTAGTATACTTGTTATAGTTCATTAGATTAGATAATCCAAACCCTTAATCAAAGATGATTCAAGGAAGAAAACCAAGATCATCCTCCATAGGGATGATCTAAGAACTAAACTTAGATCAAAGAAGAACTAGATGATAGAAGATCTAGGACCTTGATCTTTATCAACATGTGTAGATTGTCAATCAAAGGATCAATGAAAGATTGAGATCAAGGAGATGGACATACAAAGACCTAGAGATAGAAAAATACTTAGATATGAATGATCTAAAGATCATTCTAAACATCAAATCTAGTGATCAATAGGATTTTTCATAATTTATATATTGACAATATGTATGGATGTACAGATTGCATACATCAGTCAAGATCATGGAAGATTGGGGAAAAGAGATCAATCCTTAAAGGTAGGAGGATTTGATGAATGCATTTACATGAGATATACATGATTGTACTCATGATCTTATGTTGACAAGAGTAATGATAATAGTTGTATTAAATCTCTTGAATACCTTGTGATTCAACCAAACACCTATAAGATGGTTAAGGACTAAACTATAAGTGAATAGGGAATTAGAAAATATTTTAGCCCTAAGTAAACAGACATATGGTTTGATATATATGACATCTATTTTACATACAAGCTTGGAGGCTTGTGAGTTTGTTTTAATAGGCATAAGCCTAGGGGATGCTATTGCTAGAGGAGTTATGAGGGTTTGGCCACCCGCTCCTTGAAATTTGATGATATGATGATACCTTGCCCAATGAGAGGCTAAAAGTCGGGTGGTGGCAATTATGGGAAGGCCAGCACTGTGAAAGTCTTACCCCCCCATATGGGCAGTGACATAATATTTTTCACCGTGGTATCAGTGGTGAACAGGGCAGTTATCCGAGCACGCTAGTACAGATCAGATTGTAGCATAGCAACCTTTCTGATTATTTTGCACTATGATGCATATGAGAATAGGCATAGTGAAATGCTTTATGTTATAGCATAATGAAATGCTAGGTAATTGTATATTACCAATATTGCCCAAGAAGGGAAATTCCCAGTATAAGATTAGCTGTAATACTAAATTCTCAAAATGAAGAGAATTGATCAGCTTAGTTGGGAATGATATTTGACTATTTTCACAAATTTAACTGGTTTACCCAAGAATGGGTATGTATGTATATAGATATACATAACTTACAAAGTAAAGAGTATGTTTAAGGGTAATGAGATTATGAAGTATTGGAATTACATTGTCAATGTTATGTTTCTTGAACCCCCTACCAAGCATTGCTTGCTGAGATATTGTACTTGTTGCAATATCTTAGATACAGGGAAGGAGAGTTAGGAGCTGAAGACTATAGAAGACTTGAAGAGAATAATCTTCAAGGTATACCCTTGAAGACATGTATTTTTCTTTGTTGAGAGTTTTATTGTATGGTGAGCTTGAGTTTTGGATTATGTAATTTGGACAAGTATTGTACTAAATTTGGCTGTACTGTGAACCACTGGATGGATCTTGGAGTTTAATAAAAGTATATTCCTTCAATGGAATTTTATTTTGTACACAAATTGTACTTATGTTATGTATGAAGTGGTGACTTGGGTTTTCAAAACAAGTTCTAAAGAAAAGAATTTCCGTTGCTTTGTTTTGTGAAATTTTTTTACGCTCTTAAGGGCCCAGCCTTTCAAAATACTTTACAAATCATGTTTTCAAAAACCCGGGTCATCACATAGTATATACTCACCCTATCCTTAACATTTTTTAGGATAGTTCCACTTACAAATAGAAGACGCCTCAGGAGATATTAGTGCTACGAGCAAGTGAATAAACAAAGGAGACAACTAAACAGGTAAGTAAACTCTCAACCCTTTGGACATGTATTTGTATTAATTTACAGTTGGGCTGTGTGCTGTGACTGGAAAGACCTGGGGAAAAATATTTATGATTTCTGAAGTTTTTCAAAAACTACTTTGGTTGTTATGAAAGCAAATGACAGTCGGGGTTTCCAAAACGAGTTTAAAACTAAAGATTTTCCACTGCATTGCATGGTTTTTGTAAAATGGTTTTCAAATAGGGATGCATCCTGCCTTAGGAATTAGATATTGCATTTAAAAATGCATGGGAAAACCCGGGTCGTCACACCTTGTGATTACAGATGCCTAAGAAGAAAGGAAGCAATGTTCCAAGACCTGAAGCCCCACCAGTGGACTCCACTGGGTTGGGCAATGGGATGGCTGAATTGTTCCAACAATTCCTATAGAATATGGGCCAATACATGACCAGTCGAAGCCAAACCCCTACGACACGAGATAGATATGACTGAGGTTCAGTTAGAAAGGTTTCAGAAATTAGCTCCCTCATTCACAGGAGAAGATGTAGCATCTATAGCTGAAAAATGGTTAATTGATATTGAAAAGATATTTAAAGCCATGAACATAGTTGAAGAAAGAAAAGTACCCATGGCCACATTTGTGTTTAGAGGAGAGGCTACCTTTTGGTGGGAAACAGCAGAAAGGACTTATTTTGACCAGCGAGAAACAATAGGATGGGAAGAGTTTAAAAAGGTCTTTAATGACAAATATTATCCTAAACACATAAGAAAACAGAAGGAAAAGGAATTTATGGACTTAGAACAAGGAAATATGACTGTCAAATAATATGAAAGTAGATTCATCAGCCTCCGAAGATTTGCACCACGTGCTTGTGCTGATGAGGAAGATGTGGTAGAATGATTTGTAGATGGGCTTAACCCAGGACTCAGGAACAGAGTTCTAGGTTTCCAACCTTCCATAGTAGCCAAAGCTGTAGAGATGGTCTCCCTATACGAAAAAGATTATCAAAGGAACCAGGCAATAAAGGAAACTAAGAACATCAACACCATGAGAAATAAAGGAAAGAGACCATTTCATTCATCTGGACCCAGGCGACCTTTCAAGAAGCTGTTTGAAAACAAAGGTAGAAGACCAGACTAGAAGGCATGCCCTAGGTGTAACAGAAATCATTCAGGCAAACCATGTCCCACTTTCAACATCACTTGCTATAGTTGTGGAGAATTAGGACATTTTGCTAGTAATTGTCCAAAAAGGAAAGTACAAGAGCATAAAGAAGATCAAATTCCAAAAAGCTAAGGACGTGTCTTTGCCCTCACTTCCAGTCAAGCCCAGGCTTCAAATCCAGTAGTTGAAGGTATTCTTTCTATCTATGATACACCTATTAAAGTTCTATTTGATACAAGCTCCACTCATTCTTTCATATCCTGGGAGTTTGCATCATTATTGGATATTATACCACAGGACCTGGACTTCACTCTAGAAGTCATGACTCTTGTAGGCCAGGCACTTCCCACCTATTCTTATCTCCAGGATGTCCCCATTTTGATCAAGGACCATTTGCTACATGCCAATCTTATTTACTTAGATATGAATGACTTCGACATCATCCTAGGTATGGACTAGCTAGCCTTTCATCAAGCCTTTGTTGATTGCCGCCAGAAACATGTCACTTTTACCCTACCTAATGGAGACACTTTCACCCTCCAAGGAAGAAAGGATTATTCTAGAGCGTGTGTTATTTCTGCCATGAAAGCTGTTAAGCACATTGCTCAGGGATGCCCCTTCTTCTTGGCCAAGATTGAATCTGTCGAGAGTCCTCAACCAAAGCTAGAGGATGTCGAGGTAGTCCGAGAATTTCCTGACGTATTCTCTGAGGAATTACTAGGTCTACCTCCACCAAGAAAAATTGAGTTTATCATTGACCTTATACCCGGTACTTCCCTCATTTCCAAAGCTCCTTACCGAATGGCTCTTGCAGAACTAAAAGAACTGAAGACCCAGTTACAGGAACTACTTGACAAAGGGTTCATACGACCTAGTGTATCTCCGTGGGGAGCTCCAGTCCTTTTTGTTAAGAAAAAGGATGGCTCCATGAGATTATGCGTAGACTATTGGATGCTAAATAGGGTCACCATTAAGAATAAGTACCCCCTTCCCCGAATTGATGATCTTTTGAATCAACTTTAGTCAGCCAGAGTCTTCTCTAAGATTGATCTACGATCCGGATACCATCAACTTTGACTCAGAGAAGAAGATATCCCCAAGACAGCCTTCAGGACTCGATACAGCCATTATGAATTCAGAGTGATGTCCTTTGGTTTAACTAATGCTCCAACCGCGTTTATGGACCTCATGAATAGGGTGTTCAAGGAGTACTTAGATAAATTCATCATAGTGTTTGTGGATGATATCTTAATATATTCTGAAACTCCTGAAGACCATAAGGAACATCTAAGGATAACATTAAGCACCCTACGAGCACACAAGTTATATGCAAAATTCAGTAAGTGTGAGTTTTGGCTGGAAAGGGTTAATTTCTTAGGACACATTATTTCTCAAGATGGCATAGCAGTCGACCCCGCTAAGGTTGAATCAGTACAGAAATGGGAAAGACCCAAGACAGTCACAGAAATAAGAAGCTTCTTAGGACTTGTCGGATATTACAGGAGATTCATTGAAGGTTTTTCACAAATTGCTTTACCTTTAACTAAGTAGACCAGGAAAGACACAAGATTTGAATGGACTGATAAATGTGAGGAAAGCTTCCAGGAACTAAAGAGAAGGTTAACTACAACATCTATCCTTACCTTACCTTCAGGAAGTGGCGGTTTTGAGATATATAGTGATGCCTCACAACAAGGACTAGGCTGCGTACTTATGCAATATGGGAAGGTAATTGCTTATGCTTCTCAGCAACTCAAGAAGCATGAAGTCAATTACTTGACCCATGACTTGGAATTAGCGGCCATAGTCTTTGCCTTGCGAATCTGGAGACATTATTTATATGGGGAAAAGTTTGATGTTTTTACAGATCATAAGAGTCTTAAATATATCTTTTCCCAACAAGACTTAAACATGCGACAAAGAAGATGGATGGAATACTTAAAAGACTATGACTTCTCCATTCATTATCACCTTGGAAAAGCTAATGTGGTAGCTGATGCATTAAGTAGAAAAACCCAAGGGATGTGTGCAAGTTTATTAACTAAGAGATGGAAGCTATTACAAGAAGTAATCACATGGAAACCAAATATAAGTAAGCACAAGATCGTTATGGCAGGTCTAACAATAAAGTTTGCTGTTAATGAAAAGGTTAAGCAAGAACAGAAAGGAGATCCGGATCTACAAGCTTTCATAGGAAAACCAGGGTTTACTAAAGGGGAAGATGGTAGCATCTACATGCAAGGAAGATTAGTGGTACCGACTAATGAATAGTTAAAACAAGAAATCTTAAAAGAGGCTCATCGGTCTAAGTATACTATACACTCGGGAGGAACTAAGATGTATCAAGACTTAAAGAGACAATATTGGTGGGATGGTATGAAAAGAGACATAGGGGAATTTGTGGCAAAGTGTCTAACATGTCAACAAGTAAAGGCTGAACATCAAAGACCTGCGGGATTGTTACAACCCCTTAAGTTACCTGAATGGAAATGGGACCATATTACCATGGACTTCATCGTAGGGTTACCCAGGACCTCTAAGGGTCATGACATGATCTGGGTAATTGTTGATAGATTAACTAAGACAGTCCATTTCCTTCCTATGCGCCATACCCAATCCATCGACAACCTATCGCAGCTATACATCAAAGAGATAGTATCTTTACATGGCATACCCCTTATTATCACTTTAGATAGGGATAGCCGCTTCACTTCACAACTCTGGAAGTCCGTCCAAAAATCATTAGGATCTTCCTTGAACTATAGCACAGCCTTCCATCCACAGACCGATGGACAGTTAGAGCGCAAGATCCAGATAGTCGAAGATATGTTGCGAGCCTGTGCCCTCGATTGGAAGCAGAGCTGGGATGAAAACCTACCGCTAGTAGAGTTCGCGTACAACAACAACTTTCAGTCAAGCATTGGCATGGCTCCGTACGAGGCGCTCTATGGGAGACCATATCGATCACCCACCATATATCCATGAGTTGGATTCAGTGGAGCATCTTATGCACATCATTATGTTATGATATATATATATATATATATATATGATACTTTCGACTTGGATTTTGTGATTTCTTTAAGTCGTCAATATTCCAATTAGACAATAGTTTTTAATCTCGATATTGAACTTGAGTGTTCAAACATGCACATGTTTTGAAGGGGCATATGATTTTAAACATCGCATGCATTATAAAACTAGTAGTGATGGACTCCTACTGAGTATAGTATATACTCACCCAATCCTCAACATTTTTCAGACACAAAGTAAACACTTAAGGGCAAGGAACGCTTGTGACAAAAGACACTTAGACTAAGTGCAAGTAAGTAAACCCCAATATCTTTCAATGTTACTTGATTGTAGTTACTCTCTATAGCTGAGGCTGTGACTAACACTTTCTTGGGAATAGATTCAATTTAAAACTATGCCATGGCTAGATAATTGAAAAATGTGTTTTGACACTCGAGGGTTTTATACAAAAGATTGTTTTTGAAAACAAAAATATTTTCATGCATTTCATATTTATAAAATAAGAGATCTCGCCTTTTTATCAAATTTGCATTATATAAAACCCGGGTCATCACAATTCCTCACATGTATCATCCCTGTAAGTCATATTTAGATAATCATATCAGTGAATGACATTTGGACATGTAGGACTGGCTGTGAATGGATAGAATTGGCGTTGATACCAACTATGATGCCCTAAGTTTCAAAACAAAATTTAAATAATTTTCAAAAGTCTAAATCCTTGTTTTGAAAATTTCTTTTTGAAAAATAAATAAAAAAAAAGTTTTTTTTTGAAAACACCTTTCAAAAACTCTTGGTGTCATATATTTCACAAAAACTATGATTTATAAGCGAAATGGGTATCCCATTTCCAATGAAAATCTAGTAGAGTATCCTACATTTTATAGACATTCACATTTAACACATGCGATGTGACAAACTTGATAATTACATATATAACAATGAAAACTTGTTTGGAGACTCTATCTCCACTTCAAGGCATTCAAGGCTTCTAGAGAATTTAAAAGAAACAACATTTTCAAGACAAGTAATTTAAAAACAATCTCAATATTTACCTCAGAATTTCCTCTAGTCACAGGTCAAATACTGTAATGCCCGAGCAATTTACGCTATTTAACAAAAATGAATTGGACATTATATAGGAAATGAACTGTGTTAAATATTTTACTTTATTTAAAATAGTAAAAAAATGAATTTGAAAGAAAACTTGGTACCATTAGATTCTACTCAAAAAATGGAATCCAACACCTCAAAGAACGCCAAAAACGGAGTTCGTATGAAGTTACAGCCGTTTAAAGATTAGAGGCATTTATGTAATTTAAATTAAAAACGAAAAAGACAAAAAACGCAGGGGGCCGTTTTGATAATGGCACCCTATCTTCTTCTTCCTCTAGATTTCTCCATAAACCCTAGTTTCCAGAGGTTTCCACCACCGCCAATGGCGGCACCGCCATTGGTAGCACCGCCATAGTAAGGCTATAAAAAAGCCCCTATTCCCTCCTCTTCGATTCCGGTTTTTCGACTAATTGGGGCTGGGGTTTCTGGCAAAAATCGAAAAAGCCTCCTTCGATTTTCCATGAAGAACGGCAATGGCCAGGTCATTCAGGTCGGCCATTCCTTTTACTTCTCTCCCCATTCTCCTCTCTTCTCTTTTCCCCTTCTACCTCCAATCTTGCTCGACATTGGGGTTTTTTTTTCCCTCTTCCTCATGATTTTTGGTGACATGGGGTTTTCAGATGAAAAAGAGGGAGCTGCACCACCCAAATGAGGGCGTCCCGGCTACTCAGGTAGGTTTTCTCCCCCTCTATCTCTGTTTTTCCTTCTTCCAGGCTAGATCCGTGCCAGATCTAGCATTTTCGGCCGGAAAACACGCCGGGGAAAGCCAGTTCCAGGCGGCTCTATGCGAACAAGGTGTCCCAGGGACGCCATGCTTCACGTGCGCCTGGGACAGGTTCTAGGCATGTGATAGTGCGTACACGGTCCCTGGTGGGGCCTTCGGGTGCGCGCGTGACGTGGGGCACGGTTCCTGGCTCGACCTGGATGCACGGGGTGCCCTGGGAGCTGACACATGCCATGCTATGCCAAAGACGCGTTCGCACGATGCCATCCAGGACGCGCATCATAGCGCGTCGCTTAGGCATGCATGTGCGTGTGCAAACACGGTCCCTGGCATGGCCTTTGGGCGCGCACGACGTGCAGGCATGGGTCCTGGTTAGACCAGGGCACGCACACGTCTTGGAAACCATGATGCGCGGACCTAATAAGACTATAAAATTAGGATCATAGGACCATTTATAGAGTCTAACCATTGAAAAGTAGATCCATATCATAGGATCTAGCCGGACAATGAATTAGGCAAGGACCCATGGACCCTAAAAGGCAGATCTAGTGATCTAATTTCTAAATAGATCGAAATTGATAAGGACTCCTTGTTATCGATTCATATCTAGGAGTTTATAAATGAGACCCAGGGTCGGGTTGAGTGATGAAGGACGTGACTCCAGGAGACTTCGAGGTAGGTGCTCTATCACTACTAGACTTTTAAAAAGAGCCATGATTGTTTTGAGAATGCATGTTTTAAGTATAAGTTGTATGACTTGTTTAGCATGACTTAATTTTATAAATGAATTCAGCATGCATATGATAAATACATTATGCATAGACATGTTTTGCAAATGATTGCATAAATTGCATGATTTGTGGTTATTGAGTTTTGAAAATTTGCATGTCCTTGAGGGTTACCAAAAGATGCTGGAGTGCCCAAAAGACATTGGGTAGGCAGTTGTGAGGACCAGGCAGTTGTGAGGGACCCAAAGAGGACATGTTTTGAAAAAGAGGTTTTTACTTGCTTGATCGTATATGATTTGGGCTAGTAAGCTCGTGGGAGCTATGCCGAGAGGTCTGGGGTGGCCTCCCAGCCTCTACCATTATTAGGTGGAAAGGGTACCACGCCGAAAAAAGGCATGTCCCTACGTCAACTACATGTGGTACAGGGGGCTACCACTGGTGTCACGGCACTGGGTCGAGGTGTCATATGCCCCGTGGAGGCTATGACCGAGTGTCCCTAGGTACCCGGGGACCACACGATGGGGAGGTCGTGGGCATAGTGGGCCCTATGTTTTGAGGATTTACTTGCATTGCATATGGCATGACATGAGGTTGGTTGACCATACCATATATCCATGAGTTGGATTCAATTGAGCATCTTATGCATATCATTGTGTTTATGATATATATGATACTTTCGACTTGGATTATGCGATTCTTTAAGTCGTCAGTATTCTATTTCAACAATGGTTTTTAATATCGATATTGAACATGAGTGTTCAAACGTGCACATGTTTTAAAGAGCATATGATTTTAAACATGGCATGCATTATAAAATTAGTAGTGATAGACTCCTACTGAGTATAGTATATACTCACCCAAATACTCACCGAAATATATATCATTTTTCAGGACAGCTCCACTCACGAGTAGAGGACGCCTCAGGAAATGTTAGTGTTACGAGCAAGTAAATAAAAAAGAGACAATTATAAATGTAAGTAAACAATCTACCCTTTGGACATGTATTTGTATTTATTTACAGTTGGGCTGTGAGCTGTGACTGGATAGACCTCGGAAGACATTTATGATTTCTGAAGTTTTTCAAAAACTAGTTTGGTTGTTGTGAAAGCAAATGACACTCGGGGTTTTCAAAATGAGTTTAAAACAAAATATTTTCCGCTGCATTGCATTGTTTTCATAAAATGGTTTTCAAAAAGGGATGCATCCCGCCTTAGGAATTAGATATTGCATTTAAAAATGCATGGGAAAACCCGGGTCTTCACAAATACAATATGTACATCACATGTATAATTGTCTAAGAAATAAGCAAAACACAATTATACAGTCCATTCACGATTTCATAATGAAATAACAAATATTTACATAACATACTTATATAGCACAGTTGTGCTTCTGTAATCCACATATAGGAATCCTTCTTCAACTCTAACTACCTTTCATTCATGTCACTTCTTAAAGTTTAAGATATTGTAAACAATTACAATATCTAAGCAAGCTATGGCTTGTGTAGGTTTCCAACATCACATTTAAAACTTTTTATAATTTTAAATGGAAATAGAGTTTCCTACCAAAATGCAATTACAAGATCATGATTCATTCATAAAATCATTTCTAAACAACATGACTCTTTTAAGAGATTATGAACAAGTGGGCATGTCAATATAATCAATTCTTATCAAGGTGCAAATACATCAAGATATGATTTAAGTGGAAAATTACAAAAAATTCATGTCAATGCTATCCGTGCTCTTTATAAAACCAACTATGATAAGCAATGAAGCATCCAAGGAGTCAAAATCTTATAAAGCACTTAAATAAGTGTAAAACTATAATCATCACTAGGGATACCCTTTGTCATAGGGTCCCATGAGTGCCTTAACCACTCATGATTTGGTCATGAGTACTTTTACCAATATCTAAGCATTGTCATGCCATATCAGCACATATGCTATCACTCGGTCATGATTTTAGCACCATGTTCCCTCAAAATACGTGAACCACTATGCATCCACAACTCAGACCCCTTTTGTCTGCATGCTCAGCTGTCAATACCATAGCAAAGAGACTTTGGTCTGCCTTCATGGGATAGAGTGAAACCCTAGGGTGTGCCACTTTGATGTTGCCCACATTGGGATAAGCCTACCATGGCAACATCAGGTATCTAATCTCGAAAGGTGGGTGGCCAACCCACAACCCTCGTAGTATTGTTTCCATGGAGTGAAAGCACTAATTGGAAACAAATCCATGAAATACAAGTAGCAAATCTGGTACCTACATACCCAACGTAACTCATTAATCACATGCAAATCATCCATGAAAACACGATGTAGATCACAAATCCATGCTATGCATAAGTACTATCTTGCATCATTCTAAATCATGTACAATTGTTGTGTTTCAGAATCATGGAATACGATAAATTAGCCAAAGCCATGTATAAATTAGAGATAAGCATTTCAATGCAATTCAACTTTGATGCTGTGAGTTTTTGAACACATTTTTTAAAAGTCAAAATTCCTAATTGCTTTTTGAAAAACAAACAATGAAAACATTTTTCTATGAAAAACACTTCTCTAAAACCTCTTGTGTTATGATTCACAGAAACTTAAACTTAACATTGCAATGGAAATCCCATTTGTATTGAAAATACTGTAGAGTCTCCACTTTTTTATGGACATCTGCACTGAATGCATGTGATGCGACAAACCTAATAATTACATATATGGCCATCAAAATATATTTGGATACGCTATCTCTGCATCAAAACGTTCAAAGAATTAGAGACAATTTAAAAAAATAACATTTTCAAGATGAGTAATTTAAAAACAATCTTATTATTTACCTCAGGATTTCCTCCAATCACTGTCCACGCACAACTCAAAGAACTGCAAGATGTAGAGTGCATAGAATCCAAATAGGAAGCGATTTTGATAGGTTTGTTGTAGATAAGAGGTATACTTTCAATTATTATTTAGAACACTTTTATACAACAGGAAGCCTAGAAGTTAATCTAATTCACTAGCTAGACTTACTCATTTTCACCTCATAAATCAAATAATTCATCACAGCAGCATTAAAGTCTTGTGATATTAAATTCCTTTTTATTACTAATTTCATAATACTACAATATTGTTCATCAACTATATCCACTACATATATAGACAAAAGCTATAATTCTCTTAATTTCCTAGAGTTCTCTTTTATTATAACTATTTCCTGATCCTTTCTTGTTATTACCAGACTATTGTTGTACAATAATTGTTATGTTCTCCAAAGGTTTATACGCATCGTCGAAGTCAAAACTTGAACTCTTAGAAGGTATCCCATGCCATAGACCTTCTATCATATTACAAAGCTCTCATTTAGAGATACCAATTATATGCTCTTATACTCCGGTGCTTTACTCTAAAAGCCATACTAATCCCATAAGTCTCTTGTTTCCTTAAAACTTGCCAACCCTCAGGGTGACATTTGTTTTCACATTCATCAACATTTCCCATATGAGTCATCTTTGTAACTCATATTTAGATAATCATCTCTATAAATGACTTTTGTACATGTAGACTTGGTTGTGAATGGAGTAAACCTGGCTCTAATACTAACTATGATGCCTCAGGTTGTTAAATGTCTTTCATGTCATTTTTCAATAGTTGGGATCCTTGATTTGAAAATTTCTTTTTGAAAAACAAACAATGGAAACATTTTTATTTGCAAAAACACTAATTTGAAACTCCATGTGTCATATATTTCACATAAACTTAGGTTTATAAGTGAAATGGACATCCCATTTCTACTGAAAATCTTGTAGAGCCTCCTTCATTTTTTAAACATTTGTATTTAACACATGCGTTGCGACAAAACTGGAAATCACATATATGGCCATATTTGGAGACTCTGTCTCCACATCAAGACATTCAAAGACTTGGAGATAATTTAAAAGAAACAACATTTTCAAGACAAGTAATTTAAAAACAATCTTACTATGTACCTTAGAATTTCTTCCAATTATAATTCATAGTCCAATTTGTCATGGGTATAGATGTCAAAATCATAATAGCAAACACAATTATACACTACATTTTCTACTTCGATAAGGCAATAATAAATATTTGCATAACATACTCAGATAACATAGTTATGCTTTTGTAATTCATGCTAAGGAATCCGTCTTCTATTCAAATCACCTTTCTTTCATGCTACTTCTTCAAGTTTAAGATATTGTAAACAATTACAATATCTTAGCAAACTATCACTTGTGTAGGTGTGTAAAATCACATTTAATAGTTTTCAAGATTTGAAATGGAAAAGGAATTTGAAATCAAAATGGAGTCATTCATAAAATCATTTCTATAGAGCATGATTCTGTAAAGAGATTTTAAACAAGTGAGATGTCAATATAATCAAGTCTTATCAAGGAGCAGATATATCTAAATACAATTTAAGTGACAAATTACAACAAAACCATGTCCATGCTATCCATGCTCTTTAAAAAACCATCTATGATAAGTAATGATGCTTCTAAAGAGTCAAAATCTTGTAAAACATTTAAATAAGTGTGAAACTCTAATCATCATGGGGGATACCCTATATCACAGGGTTCAACAAGTGCCTTAACCACTCATAATTTGGTCATGTGTACTCATATCTAGGCAATTTCATACCATATTAGCACATGTGCTATCACTTGGTCGTGATTGCAGCATCGTGTCTCGTCAAAATCAGCACTAAGTGCTATACTAAGTCATGGTAGTAGCATCACATTTCCTCAAAACACATAAAAAACTATGCATCCGCAACCCAGACCATGACTATCTACATGCTCAACCATTGATATCGTAGCAGGGAGACTTTGGTCCACCTCCATGGGAGAGCATGAGTGCCTGGGTGTATTGTTCCCACGCTGCCCACACTGGGCTAAGCCTACCATAGAAACATCAGGTAGCTAATCTCGTGGGTGGCCATCCCTACAACCCTCCTAGTATAGTGTCTAATGGGTGAAAGCAGTTGTCTAAAACAAATCATTCAAAAATCGCTGGAAAATATGGTACCTTTGTATCAATGTGACTCATTAATTGCACAGATATCAACCATGAAATTATAGCACAGATCGCCAATCTATGCTATGCATAAGTACCATCTATGTGTTATCATAAATCACATAAAATTTGTGTATTTTGAAATCAAGCCATGTCGTGGATTAACCAAAGCCAAGTATAAATAAGAGACAAGCATATCAATGCAATTCAACTGTGATGCCCTAGATTTTAAGACACATTTCAAAGTCATTTTTCAAAAGTTGGGAATCTTGATTTGAAAATTGCTCTTTGAAAAATAAACAACGGGAACATTTTTCTTTGAAAAACACTTTTCTAAAACTTTGGGTGTCATATACTTCCCAAAAACTTTGATTTAATGGCAAAATGGACATGCCATTTCTACTGAAAATATGTCAGTCTCCTCTGTTTTATGGATGTCTATATTAAATGCATGCGATCCAATAAACCTGATAATTACATAGATGATGGTCAAAATATATTTGTTGACTGTATCTCCACATCAAGACATTCAAATACTTAGAGACAATTTAAAGGAAATAACATTTCTAAGATGAGTAATTTAAAAATAATCTCACTATTTACCTCACAATCACAGTCCATGGTTCCCTATATACATCATTTGTATACATGTCCAAGTCATAATAAGCAAAACACAATTATATAGTCCATTCACTACTTGCATAAGGCAATAATAAATTCTTACATATCTCTTCTCAATGATGATTAGTACATACTACTGGTATTTCTATATACATGAAGACTCGCTTGATAAAGTCATCAATTCAAGATAGAATTTTGATTTTTGTACTGGACTATCCACACACAACACAAATATATAAGATATAGAGTGTAGAATCCAAATAGTAAATGATTTTGATAGGTTTGTTGTATATAAGAGGTATGATTTCGATTATTGCTCAGAACACTTTCATACAACCAGAAGTGTAGAAGTTAATCTGATTCGGTAACTAGACTTAATCATTTTCACCTCATAAATTAAATAATTCATCCATAGTGGCATCAAAGTCTTATGGTATCAAAATTTTCCCCTAATTTCATAATTTTGCAAAATTATACATTGAATATATCCACTACACGTATAGACTAATGCTGTGATTCTCTTCACTTCCCTGAGTTCTCTTTTAATGGGTCTATTTCATAATCCTTTCTCATATTATCAGACTATTGTTGTACAACAGTTGTTATGTTTTCTGAATGTTCGTACACACTGTCCATGTTTTGAAAGTCAGGATCGCAGATTTGAAAATTTCTTTTTGAAAAATAGACACTGGAAACAATTTTCAATGGAAAACATTTTCCTAAAACTTTCAATATCATATATTTTACAAAAAATGGGTTTATAAGCGAATGGATATCCCATTTCTACAAAAAACTTGATAGAGTCTCCTCTATTGTACATACATCCACATTTAACACATGTGATATGACAAACTTGATAATCATGGTAGTGCTAGATGAATCAAAGTAGTGTTGCATGAGAAAGAGGTCGATCCCATGAGGAATATCATAGATTATCAATAGATTGAATCTTATTTAAATCACCTCACTTTAGCCATAGAGAGAGTTGATGAATTAACGAGGAATTTAAAGTTAACAAGAATGGAAATATGCATGAAATTAAAAACTATGCCTAAAGGAAACTTTATAAGAACAAACCTAAACAATGAAAATGGAAACTTAACTAACTAAAAAGCATTCAACTAAAGGAAACTGCAAAAAAATTAGGATGAACTAACTAAGCAACTAAACTTAAGGAAACTACTGAAAAGGAAACTTTCCTAATCTGACACTTTCCTAAACAAGATACATTCTAAAATGGAACCTTCTAAAACTCAAAAAGGAAACTTTTTAAACCTAAACTAAGATGCAAACAACTAAATAGAAAATGAAAAGAATAAGATTAAGCAACTAAATTAAGCAAGATCCAGAGAGGAAATTAATGTAGAACCATGTGCCTAATCCACGGATTGTACGCATGGTTCATATGTTGAAAAATGGCTAGATTTGATGCTTTAAATGCAAACTAATATGCAACCTAAGCTATTTAAATATTAAAAAAATTAAAAATATAAATTTATTTCTAAGGATTCAAGCAAATAAGATGTTTTGATTTCTGGAAACAAAGCATAAAGATTGAAGAAAGAAATTTCTAGATTTTAAGCACTAAGAACTTTAAATTAAATCAAACATATAAAGCAACTGAAACAATAACTTTTATGCATGATAACAACCCAAATCTAAAGTACTTTGATCATAGCAATGTTCAATAACAATAATCCTCAAAGAATTTTATTGAATCACTGCCACAATACATCAAGAATTGTGCACATAATAAATGTATGAAAATCTGGAAATTGTGCACAAAACTAAGCACTAAAACTTGAACTAAACTACAACAACAACTCAATCTAAAGCTTCCAACATAAATTATGATGAATATAACGAAAATTTAGAAAGGTGTAACACCCCTAATTTTTGTAAGGAGATTGAACAAATAATAAAATTGAAAATTCCAAGGAAAATCAGGCTGAAATATTAGGGTTATTAAAAATGCACTTCTTATATAAGTGGAATCAATATTGGAAGCCTAGATATTTGATATGTACATGGAAAATTGGCTTGGATGGACTATAAGTTTGTCCGATTTCGAGTTTGGGAGAAAAATCTATATTTTTCTTAATTTTTAACCTAAATAGGGCAAAAATGTAATTCCACCTCACAATCAAGGTATAAGACACGTATAATTGAAAACATACTCAACGAACAAATTAACTTGACGCTAAGTATGTCAAAATTTGAGTTCGTATGAAAATTTTGTATTTTTCTACATTTTTCAACAAAAAGGGCAAAATGGTCATTTCACATTAATGTGGGGCAATGGTATGGAAACATCAATAATTGGTCAAATCACTATCATTTGGTAGTGGAGACAGAGGTTTAATGGGGGAATTCTTTTTAATATAAAATTCAAGAGAGAAAAACATAATTATTAGGGGAAATTGATTAAATTTTTTAGAAAATGCCTATCAATACCTCAGAAAAATTCCCAAAAATGTTCATAAAATTCATTACTAAATTCAATAACTCCTCCTATAATTCCAGAATCAAATTCCCTCTCCTTCTCTAGTTTCTGCCTCTTTTTCTCTCTTTCTTTTCTTATTTCCAGTTTTACCCCTAAGTGGAAAACTTATAAAAATCTAGTGATCTAACCCTCATACCAGAAATCCAAACCGTTAGATTAATTTGCAAGCTTATCCACAAAACCCCTATGCTAATTGCACGATCCACCAGCTATTTCATTGGAAGATCACAAATTATGTCATCTCCAGCATAGTTCACTTTTTAGTGAGGATTTTCTTAATTTTGGCAAGATCTTCTCTTCTGGACACTTCCATGTAGGTTTCCTATCTCTTTATTTTTATTTTTCAATATATTTTTTCTAAAATTGGGTCACCGGACTAGTTTTGCAGCCAAATTTCTAGAAAAAACTAGTACCAGTGATGTAGGCCTAGAATACCATGAAAGACACCTAAGATGAAAAATTTGAGCCATCCAATGGATTTAGAAGGCCCAAAAACCTTAAGAACCATGATCATAGTAAGTCTTATTTTTCATCTATACCCTTAATTTTAAGAAATAAGATTTTTAATAAATAAGATTTGACAGTCCAGAATCAATTTAAACCGTTGAAATTGATGGAAATTTGAAAATTCAATTCCAAACTCAATTTAAATCCCAATCTAGATCAGAAAGAAGCTATAGATTCCTTGTATTGTGTATAATATAATGAAATAATTATATTGAGGTTTTTTATTTTATTTATATGAAATAAATTTTAAAGTTAGTTCTAACAGTGGTGGATCATGATCAAATTGGCGTTAAAATAGAAATATGATCTGATGGATGGATCCAAGACATGTCAAAAACCTTAGGATCAAAGATCATAATAGAATTTCCAAGCCTTTAGATTAGTTAAATTGATCAAAACATTATAGATTAAGATCAGCTGTTGAAAATGGCTGAAAACTTAAAAATGAAAATTTTCACTCATTTTAACTTCAATTTTTTATTAGGAAGATTCTATGAATAGATATTGATGAGGCGAACCTATTGAACTCATAAAAACAATATTTCAATCATTAAAAATTTCTATTAATTAAAAATACACCTACTAATACCCGTGATCAAGTAGATCTGGGGTGATCAGAAGTGAGGGTTTGGATCCATTAAGAATATAATGATGATAAATCATCATGGGTATGATTGGAGAAGACTGACATGAACTGAATTAAAGTTTAGACCATTGAAAGTAAAAATGATCATGGAAAATCCCAATGGATCCTCTTGATCTGGTAGATCAAGAATGATCAGACCAGATAGACCTATAAAAGTGATGATCTAAGGCTAATATCATGTTACTAGAGATGTCGGATCAATCAAAAACATGAAAGATCAAGGGTTGTATTCTTGATGGAATATTAACCCTAGATCTAAAAGATTGACAAATTGGATGGTTGGATGATAAGGATAAATTGATCATATGCTTAGTTAATGCTCTTTAATAGTAGATTTGATTTAATTGTGATTCATGTCAAGTTTCCAATTTTAGTATAATTTTCTTTAATTTCTAAGATTAAAATGTTGTTAATATTCTAGTTAATTGTTTTATTGGCAAATTTAATTCATGTCAAATTTTCAATTACAGCATGATTGTCTTGAAATTCCTTAGATTTAGATTTATTATTGTAATTTATTTTAATTTTCTTTACATTAGTAGAGTTATGAAAAATACCTTAAAAGGGGTAATTAATGAAATATAGTTGGACTTCACAAAATACACATGTACATCATAAGAAATAATCATAGTAAGGGCTATAGTTAGTAGGACAATGTAAGGAGTGCATTTTTCATTTCCTTGGCCCAAAATAGGTGCATAATCCATGAATGATATAGTATATGTTCATGGAATTAATTAACATCAAGTAGAAATAAAACTTAGGGTTATGAGCTCATAAGACCTTATTAAAGGTTGAGCTAAGGTTATACCTTTGCATGTTATTCATTGTGGTTAAGGGGGTTTGTAATGAGGCTCGCTGTCCCTCCACCTTCTGTTAACGTTTGTTGAGGTCTAACTCAGAATTTAAAGATTTTACATTGTAATAACTCTAATTTTTCTAAAGATTTGAGAAAATCAATAAAAGTTTGAAATTTTAGAAGACTCGGGCTAGAATATTAGGTTAAAAGAAAATATATTTTCATAGAGATTAAATCATGAGTGGAAACTTAGAAATTAAGAATGTATACAAAAAATCGAATCAAATGACACTAATTTTGTTAAATTCTGAGTTAGAATGAAAAATCTCAACTTTTAACATAAAAGGATAAAATGATCATTTTCACCCATAATCAAGATTTAAAATTTGAATATTTGGAATGTACTAAAAAAACTGGAAGGTACTTGAAAAATCAATTCGGGCACCATTGAGTATACTAAAATCCGAGTTTGGATGAATAATATCCATTTTTCTCCATTTTTATGAATAAAAGGGCAAAACAATCTTTTTACATGAAAGTGGGGCCTACAAAGTAGGCCAATGTTCTAGAAGCAATAATAATTGAACAATGCACTATCAGATTGTAGTGCAGGAAAAGGTGGAGGTGGAAACTCCACCCATATATAAAATAATAAAAGGAAAGAAGGAGATTTTTATGAAAGATTAATTTAAAATTCAAAAACTTGCCTATAAATAATATGAAAAATTCACAAAAATTTCCACAACTTCACCACACAATTCCCTAGACTCCCCTAGAAAATCAGAGTAAAACTCCTCCCCCAATCTCTCTCTTTTTCCCTCTTTCTCTCTCCTCTATTAGCTACTCTCATCTACCTCAAATTTCACACATCCCACCATCTATATTGTTCTAAATTCTCTGATCTACATAACCCCCAAAATAATTTTAAGATCCAACGGTTCAATAAATAGAAAAAGACAAATCAAGATTTATTTGGTGTGTTATGGCATACGATGAGGATTTATTTATTTTGGCTTCAATTCTGAGCAAATCAGGTAGGAGGATATCATCCAATATTCAGTTTATGTCATTTTTGATATTTTTAATTTCATTGGATTAGATTTTCTATAAATATTTTGGAAAATCAAGTTCTAGTGAAAAACCCTCCAGATATGCATCTTGGAGGGCTCAGATGAAAATTATGATCCATCCAATAGATTCAAAAGTGTTCAAAACGCCTACGTGTGAAATAACAGCCAATTTCGTAGAGATATGATGGCCCATTTTGAAGGAAAAAGGGGGATGATGATTTGACGGTCCAATTTGGATTGTCTCACCATTTATAGGTTACCACCCCATTTCCACTGATGGTCACTGGTAAAACAGGGCGGGACGATTGGTTCTACCTCTTTTGTCCTGTTCTAATGGTCAGATCAAATTTGGATTGTTAAAACAACTGTGAACTTCAAACTTGAATTTCAAAGTCATTTGAGCTCCAAATCATTAGTGGAAAGAAGCTATGGAAAGCTTATGATGCCTAATTTCATATGAAATAATAAAATTTAGAAAATATTGCAAGAAACTTTCTGTTTAAAGAAAATAAGAATCCTAATTCCATGATCTTGAAGATATGAGATGATCAGACTTCAAAGATCTGATCTATTTATGTTATAATGATAAGGATATGTGAAATTGAGGGTTTAATATGACAGATCTATGATAAAGTAAGAAAACTACCCTTTATGGTAGAAGTAACCTAAAATTTGTAAAGGAACTTTCTTGATCAGCAAGATTAACCATGATCAAATCCTATGGATGGGTTGGATAGAGTTAATAATTATGAGATCTAGTAAGATCATTGATTAGTTATGACAAAAATATGTGAAGATGATCTTTGAACCTATAATGAAGTAAAAACCCTAGATTTAAGAAAAGAAAAATCAATCAGGGTATATCCATCAAAGACATGTATTTTATTTGAGAGAATTGTATGTATTAAGAGTTTTTATTGTATGTGAGCTTTAAAAATTGTATTATGTAATTTGGACAAGTATTGTAATGATATCGGGCTGTATTGTGAACCACTGGATGGATCCTGAAGTTTAATAAAGTTGAATCCTTCAATGGAATTTTATCTTGTACAAAACTCTACTTATGTTATGAAGTGATGACTTGGGTTTTACAAAACAAGTTCTAAAGAAAAGAATTTTCGCTGCTTTGTTTTGTGAAATTTTTTTACTACTAAAGGCCCTGCCTTTGCAAAATGTATTACAAAATGTGTTATAAAATCCTGGGTCGTCACATACATGAGGATTGAATTAATCATGTTGGGAATGGCATGTAATGGGTAAACCTTGGTCAATTGAAAATAAGAGGAGCTGTCTAGAATTAAGAATGAATAAGTTACCCTCAATCTTGTAAAATACTAATTGATTGAGAAATAATAATAAGATAATCAAGGTTAGCAAATTATCTAACCCTAATAAAAATTGTAAGTAAGATAAGGATGATCTGGTAAGATCCAAGAGAGATATTAAATGATCAAAAACAACAAAAGAAAATAAATACAACGTAGAGTATATTATTGTTGCGTAATTTTACTTATTGTATAGATTTGTTAGCTTACAAGGTTTGAAACCTTGATCATATATGATTCAAGGAAAATTAGGGCATCCTTCATAGGATAACCCAAATACATGTAGAAAGAATACTTGTATAAAGGAATAACTTTATATGTATGGTTTGATATATGTTTGACTCAAGACCATGATGGACAATATGGAGTGAATACCACTTTGAGGTAGGTGGATGTACAAGAATGCATGAAAGATTCATGTGTATATATACATGATCTTTTGTCTGGAATTATAGACCTTCATGATATAAGTATACCTATTGCCATGGACTTGCACACCTTAGAACAATAATGATCCAAGCAAATGATCCCACTAAGTGATCCAACCCCATGATCTAATTTAATGATTCAATCAAACGATGAGAAATTAGTGAGATGTGTGGACTAGGGAAACCCTAAAAATAGGGCATAGAAAATATTTCAACCTTAGTTAAACAGACACATCGTCTAGTATGTACAATATATTTTACATACAAGTGTGGTGGCTCTTGATTTTGTTTTATATAGGCCTGGGCCTGGGGATGTTATGCTAGGGCAGTTATGAAGGTTTGGCCACTCACTTCCTGAAATGTATGATATGATGGGTACCATGCCCAAAGAGAGGCCAAAAGTTGGGAGGGGTAATCGTGGGAAGGCTGCATTATGACAACCATGGTCCTCGCCCATGCGGACATGGATTTTGTTATTTTCATAGTTGGTATCCGTAGATTATTATGTAGTTATCCAGGCATGCTAAACAGATTTAGACTGCGTCATAGTAGTCCTTGATGATTTTGCATTATGATGCACATATGATAGGCTTAGTGAAATGCCATGGCATGATGAGATGCCAAGTATGATGAAATACATGAGTTCCTGGCGAGAAAATCCCCATATGAGATTTGACTGAATATTGAACTCCTAAGTGAGAGTATAGCCAGGGGAAGGAACAAATTTCGAGTATTTTCACTATTTTAATAGGTTTACCCTATTCTATATAAATGATGTATGTACTCTCTGATGAGATGGTCCATGAATGGGTAAATATGATAGAATGATGAATGAGATATCATATTCTTGTATTAATGAAGTATTATATTCTTATATCCCCCACCAAGCATAGCTTGCTGAGATATTGCAATGTTTGAATGTTTACAATATTTCAAATATAGGGAAGGAGACTTGAGGACATATAGCTTGAAGAGCCCAGACGCTACCAGACTGATCAGGGTATCTTCTTTGAAGATTGTGAAACTAAACTATGTACTTTGTATTTGGACAATGGATTGTAATTGTAATACAGGGGCTATGTAAAGTGAACTACTAGATGATTCCTGGTATTCAATAAAATTTTATTTTGATACAAAAATCTTTACGTGTATTATGTATGTTGAGGTGAGACTTGGGTTGTGTTACAAATTGATTTAAAAGAAAAGAATTTCTGCTGCATTGTTTGCGAAATTTTTTTACTACTAAGGGCCTTGCCTTTGAAAAATGTATTACAAAAATCCAGGTTATTACAAAAGGAATTCTGGAGAGAAAATGGCTAGGATGATGAACTAACTATGAATAAAAACAATGCCTAAAACTAAAGTGGAATTGAAGGAGAAAAACATGAAATTCCTAAGGGGGAAGGGATGGTGGCAAGCTATTTCTTCTCTTAGCTGTCACTAATAGAGAAGAACTAACTTGAATTTTGAGTGAATGAGCAAGAAAAACTAATGAGAGTGAAGCAAAGAAAAGAGGAAAAGCTAAGTGGAAAGATGAGTGAAACTAAAATAATAAAAGCAAATGTCTGACTTGAATTGGAGAGCAAATAACCAAAGAAATAATAAGAAATTCAAAGGAAGAATTGCACCAAAGAAAACCAAGTTCAAGCTATAATAAGATTGTAATGTTTCAAGGTTCTCACTCAACCTCTACTTAGGTAAAAAATGTGGAAGGCCTTTGAATTTATAGATGAATAGTTTCCACTTTGGTGAAGGCTTACTCTAGGAAAGGTGGATCTACATCTAGGAATTCAATTAGGCAAGTTAGTAGAGATTTAGTTGGAGTGATGATGTAATCAAAGATGATATGGGCTGGTTTTATTGTTGTTTTAAATAAAACTTACAAGCATGTGAATTGTTTGCAATATAGCATGCTAGTGAGGTCCATCCCATGAGGAGTTGAACTAATATAATTCTATTGGTGCATACTTTAAACAATCTAACCTAGACAAGATAATGGGATTTTAATCTAAAGTAATGATGGAAATAACAAATGTATGAAATCAGAAACTTTCTAAGTTAGAACTTTCTAAACCTAAACATGGATTCTTTCTTAACTACCCTAGCATTGAAATTAAACCTAAACAATGATCTAACAATGAAATCAAAATATGTAATACTTATGAAAACATCTAAACAAATAGTATGCATGAAAAAATCCATGAAACAAACTAGTATCATGCATTGTATGATCATAACAATATGCATCAACAATGATGCAAAACTAATCTAACATGGGATGCAAGAATAGAGCCATAATTTGACCATGAGAATCTAATCTAAATTAAGCAATTTCTCTAAGGGAAAACACCTTGAAACCATACACATGAACTGTGGGTTTAAGTGCATGATTTATGGGGTAAACATAGATTGAAATCAATGGACCTCTAACTAACTATGATACAATCTAATTAAGAACTAAACATACAACTTAAAATATTAATAAATTTACTAAATAATAACTCAGACCAACAATATCTAATATGAAGAATTAAGCATAAACAAGATGATATTTCTATGTTGCTGGCACTTCTAGCACCATGATGTTTCCAATTTCCAAGTAATCAACACAAAGCATGACTTTATATGCATTAAAACTTTCAATTCAATAGTTCTTCATTACTAGAAACAAATGTAAACATGAATTTCAATTGATTTCATTGAATTAGTAGCATTTACATCCAAAAAGTTGAAAGCATAAAACATATACATGATATTAGAAATTGCGTTCAATTTAAGAACATGAAATCTACTCTAAATATCCACTTCAACACAATGTCATGCTTCTAACCTCAAGTATATTGGCATGCGAAAATATTCCCAGAAAGAATCTAGGGGAAAAGATGCTAGATGTGTTGAACTATGAATGAGAAATAACTCTTAACATAATGGATCTAAAGAAGTAACAAATTATGAATCAAAGATGAAGGTTAATGTTCCAAGTTTCCTCTTCTCTTGGTTGTAACTACCAGAGAAGAACAAGCTTGGATCCTTGATAAGGATCAAGAAAATAGCGGCAAGATCTTAAGGCAAAAACAAAGAAAGATAAAGCAAAGTGAAAGCAAAGAAAAGCAAAGTGGAGAACAATGTATTAACCTAATCTTCTTGAAACCAAGGCATGGAAAACAAGTCCAAGTAAGAGATGTAGGGCTGCAAAAAATAAGGGAAAAGAGATACCATCTAGAGGGAGGCATGGAAGGGTGGAGAAGATGGGCTCCCCAAAGGAGGAAACATTGAGGTGCTATGGAGGGGAGAAGGGGTGGAGATGCCTCCTTGCATGGAGGGTGCGTTCTTCCCCTTTCCAATTGTCCTTTCACATTGAAAACCCTTGAGTTTTTATACCATTTGGATACTTTCCTAAGGTGGCTTTAAGAGAAGGTGTGGTGGAGATCAAATGCTGGGATCTAAGGGTTAAGATAAAAGAGGAACCTAGGGCAATATAATGTGGAATCAAGGTGGGAGGCGCCATCTATTTAGGAGGGGGTGTCTCCCCCTTGTAAAAATCATTGAGACCCATTGAAAATTGAAAGATGTGGAAAGGTGAGAGAGAGAGAGAGAGAGAGAGAGAGAGAGAGAGAGAGAGAGAGAGAGAGAGAGAGAGAGAGAGAGAGAGAGAGAGAGAGAGAGAGAGAGAGAGAGAGAGAGAGAGAGAGAGAGAGAGAGAGAGAGAGAGAGAGAGTGAGGTGGCAAGTAGATTGGGTGATGATTGGTTAGCATAGAGAGAATTAAGGATATTGGTGGAGTGAAAGAGGCGAGATGGGGAAAGAAACTCCTAATTTATAGGAATTTCATGTGGAACTCCACTCCTTGAAGTGTGTCACAATGAATTACCATGGAGTGATAGAGATATGGATAGATGAAGATGATGGCAGCCTTTGGATTAAAATTGGATGGTGAAGATGATGATATGAATAAGAAAGAGGGGTTAAGGTGGAAAAAGGTGATATGTTAGTTTAGGATGGAGTTGGGATTGGTTGGATGGTTGGAATGGAAGGTGGGAGAGTCTTAGAAAGGTAGGATTCTTGGATGGAATGTGAAAATCGTAGTACATCATAGGGGTGAGTTGGAAAGTGATAAAAAATGGGCAATTAATGAAAAAACATGAAAAATGGAAGGCTCCTAATAAGATATTCCTTAATTATCTTCAAACCATCCCTTAAAATCTCAAGGATAATCCTCTTGAATTTCATCCAATCCTAGCCTTCCATTTAGCTTAGCTTGATAGCTTAGATAGCTAACTTTGAAGGCTCCATTGACTAGGCTTTATGGCTGGCTTTGGAAGCTTTATTAGCTTGACTTTATGGCTCAATCCATTAGCTTGAGTGGCTTGAATGGTTTGGCCTGAATTCCTTAGCTTGCCACATTCTATCATGACTTATATGGCTAAGGTGGTTTAAGTGGGTTCCACGTAAAGGTGGTGGGAATGCATGACTTACTCTATGGGCCTACTTTGGCCATCTTTAGCCTCTTTAATCGAATCCATTATTGGTCCACAATATATCTTGCCCTTTGATTTCATGTTGGATTGATGATTCTTAGGTTTTACTCTATCTTATGATCTTGATCTTCAATTTCATCTTGATTGATCTCTACCATCGAATCATCTTATCTCTTCCTAAAAAAGATAAAAAAAAATTCTAATTAGACCCTAGAAAAATATGATTAATCACATACTTGGCCTCTAATTAACCTCTGGACCTACAAAATAACAAACTATTTCTTCATTAGTTCAAAAGAGCATGTGCTATGAATTTTGATCTAAAACCCCTAATTTACACTTATAAGTTGTAATATATGGGTAACTAATTAGGTGGTTTTTATGCAAAATTAAACACTTATCACACCCCCGACCAACATTTTGTTAGTCCCAAGAAAAATCTATAAAAAATTATTTAAAAAAATAAATACAAGGTGCCACTTTGATAGGTACTCACGATTGTATTTACCACATGCAACATGCCCTTAAATCCCTAGGTACCCCTAGTGGATGAGTTATGCCTTGTGAGGGTTTGCAATGAATATACTCACAAAATTGTCAAATTTTTTTTATGAAAGTCCTTTATTCATTCATTCATTTTTTTCTCTTATTCAGCTTAAATACTTAACTTTAGCCTACTAATAAAGATGAACAAAAAGGCTCAAAATCCTACCCTTATGCTTAAGATATCCTATTATTTCATTGAACATTGGAAGGTGAATGTGTGTTATAGCTAATATATAATTATAGTCTCTAAGAATATAACCAAAATTACCATCCACATGTATGTTTTAACATCAATTCTTATAGGATATACTTATCACTTGGAGAGATGTCACTTGGAAAGGTGTTAATCTCTCATTAATATGTGAGTAGAATGTTGTTCATCAAGTCCAAAAGTCTCACATATTTCAAAAAATAATAATGATAACTTAGAAGAAATGGTAAACATGGTCTCATGAAAGGATCTCAACTACTAAGAATTTTACACTCTACTAAATTTCCTATTTATTTATAACCATATCTAAGCCATACTACCCTTAAGATCAAGTTAGGACTTTTATTATGACAAAATGTAGGCTTGGTTAGGGGTTATAAAAAAAATTGATATAAAGGTAAACAAAGGTTGTCTGGAAAATATGTAGAGGTCTTCTATCACTGTATTCACAACTTTTCCATTTTTCCTTGTAAGAGTGAATGTTCTTCTTTTTAATTGGCTATCTTTTTCTTCCTCTTCTTATATGTATATATATTCAATTAATTTGATATATAACCTTTTTGACTCTATCTTCTTTTTCACCCTTTTTAATGTTCATCTCTTGAATTATATTGTCATACATTTTCCAAGATGTTCTTCAATCTTCTCTATGTATTTCCAAAAAAATGGATAATGGAAATATATTCAGGGTTCAATATAGGTAAAGGTTGTTTGGCTAACAAAGAAAAGGTTGATATCTAAAGGTTCTGGGTTTTAATAAGGATGGCCTCTATCATTTCCTAAGTACCATAGGACTTAAAGATGATCATAAACTTAAAAGATATATGGTATAGTTTTTTTTTTTGTTTGTGATTTCTCAATGGTTGACCAAGACGAATAATGAGATCAATTAAGCAGTAATGTCCGCTGAAGAAAATTTTGAATTTATGTATAACCCTCAGAAAAGGAAGAATGACTCAAAATTCACTCGGGTTATAAGTCTCCACAAGTCTTCTCCAGGATCTCTAAGTTATATTTTTCTCTTCTACTTAAACTATATAGCTATTTTGTGCAATTAATAATTTAGGTTTAATTTTTAATGAAATACTTTAGAAAAAGAATTAAATAGTGAACTAACTATATGTAGCTCTATTAATAAGCTAAATTTCAAAAATTTAACTGAATAGTCAGAAAATCTAACTTCTCATCTTTATGAAGGACTTAAAACTTTTTTTTATTAATTTTCAAAACTACAAGAAAAGTTGGAAATCTCATGTATATCTACAGCCCCAACTTGAATTAACATTGTCCTCAATGTTTTGAAGTATAGGACACCTAAATGATGAATGGGTAATGCAGACTAATGAGACTTTCTAAAAAAATTCTAGTTTGCCTCCTAGTTACAGCAAAGTTTAACGCTTTTAGCCAGATATGGCCTATAACTAATCTACCCATCTAAACTTGGACCTAGCTAGTTAAACTACTTTTTCCTAATCCTAAGAATAAAATTGCAAGATTTCTCATGCCACTTAAGAATCTCACTGTAGTCTATATATTCCCTCCAACTTGAAATTTTAGGTGATGGTAACAATATGACACAGTAGACCACCATAATTTTAAATGTTGTGGACCCATATTGATGATCCCCCTTTTTTAGTATTTCATGGTAGTCAATATAATTCCTCCTCCACCTTGAAAATTGAGGTGGTGTGGTAATTCAATGACATCTTGACTATAATAACCCCAATTTTTATAAATACAATTGAATTATTAAAAATTAAAAGTTGAAATTTTAAAAGTGGAATTGGAACTTTGAGTTCCAGAAAAATTCATTTTTATAAAAATAAAATCAACACTTAAAACTTAGATATTTGTAATATACTAAAAAATCGATCAGAATGATTGTAAGTACGTCAAATTCTAAGTCCGGATGAAAAATCCTTATTTTTTCCTATTTTTATGAATAAAAGGGTAAAATAGTAATTTTACTCATAACCGAGACCTAAGAGATCAAAATTTGGAATGTACTTGAAGGATCGATCAAAAGGACACTAAGTATGCTCAATTCTGAGTTCATAGGAATAAACCCTATTTTTCTCCATTTTTGGTATTTAAAAGGGCAAATTGGTATTTTCACAACTATGTGGGGCCCACAAGGTGGGCCAACGGTCTAGAAGACCACCATCATGAGTAAAACCACTACCACTTGCTAGTGGGAATCTAATGACAATTTAATAATAATAAAAAATGAAACATAATTATGACATGTAATCATGGAAAATTCAAAAATCCCTATAACTAGCCTATAGAATTTCCCAAAATTTCTCCCTAAAAATCCCCCACAAGGTGTCCTAGACTCCCCTAGAATTGCAGCTCAAAACTCCCCCTCAATCTCTCCCAATTTCTCCCTCTTTCTCTCTTTCTCTGTGGGCATGTCCCTAGATGCACCCAGGTAGACGACCTCGTGTCTGCATTGGGATCGTCTAGGGATGCGTCATCCCCATTGCACCTAGGGTTTTTCCTCGAAACCTTCAATGAATTAGCCATCTAATTTCAGCCATTAATTTTCATTCTCCATCATTGGATCTAGTCAGATAGGGCTGATCTACAAAAGCCCTAAGTTTCCATGATGATCCACATCCTGGATCTTTAGGAAACTCAAAATGAAGACAAGCACGGTACTGGGTACCGTCTCCAATGATTAATCCCTATTATTCTGGCCAATCTGGCTGTTAAAAGTTGATATGGAACCATTGAATCACTTCAGTGCGTGGTGATCTACAAAAGCCCCATGGTCTCCGATCTTCTCCGGCTACGGCACTGAAGAAATCATGGGCTGAATGTATCTTCTAGTGTCTTGGATTATTTTTGGCTTTCTTTATTTCTCTGGCATTATTTTTCCTTCTCTGATGAATATCTTTCACTGGCAGGCACAGGCAAGTGGTTCCCTCCTTCCTATGTTCATTTCAGCAACTTACCTTAAGTTCTCCGACCTTAGGAGGATCTCCCTAGCTGTTGATCCGTCAGGAATGATGGACCAGCAACAGGGTAGAGATCCCTACCGTGGATGGCTCTGATTGAAATTTTGAGCCGTTGGATGATTTTCTAGGACCTAACAAACCCAGGGGATGAAATCTTGGGCGTAGATCGTGTAAGATGAGGGAGATCAGGGGATGAGTGATCCGACGGTCTAGATCTGGACTGTCTCACCTATCACTGGTCACCCATCCTTGGTGATAGGTAACCCTAGGTAACAACCATCAGCCGACCTTCTGTTTGACTTTTTCTATTGGAATGATCTCAGCCATCCAATTTTTGAACTAAAATCTTGTTTCTTCAATTGATAGCTTAATTTAGCTCAGACTTTAGATCTAAAAGTTTCTATAGATTCCTTGTTACTTGTATAGGGTACTGAACTCAGAAAATTTATGTTTTGATGCATGTAAAATTCTGTTAATAAAGAAAAGTGTTACTAATTCCTATGGTTAGTGAAATTTGGAATGATTAGACTTTATAATTCTGATCCACTAATGATCTTATGATTTGGAACATGGAATCAATTGGTAGAAGTGACTAATCTATGTTTAATTAAGAAACCTAGCCTTAAAAGAAGAAAAATCATAAAAATGAGCATGGATCTTAATGATTTGATTAATCAAGCATGATCAGACCTTTTCAAATAGTTTATATGATGATCTAAATGTATAATTACAATAATTAAATGGTTGGATGTAATTTATTTTCCAGATCTTAAGATCTTGACCCTTAAAAGTAGTAAAATCCATAAAAGTGAATGGTAATCTCTTTAATCAGTTTGATCAAGGATGATTGGATAGTTTGGATGTATTTGGATGATGATATAAAGTTAAGGTCATATAGATTGATGGGTTTGATGATGATAATTTGGGATAGATTAAGATCTATGCCCTTAAATTGATAAAATGGCTTGAGATCTTCTTGACCTGTTAGATCAAGAAGGATCAGATCATGTGATAAGATGATATCAATGATCTAGTGATGAGATCACTTTGAGAAAATGAGTAGGTCTGATAAAAATAAAAGATCAAGATCTAAAACCCTTAATAGGATGAAAGATGATTGGAAATGAAAGATGATCATTGGATAATGATGATATGTTAAATGTGTTTATTTGAATTATTAATGTTATTGTATATGTCTTTTATTACTTAGTAGATTTAATTGTTAGATTTATTTATTTATTTATGGTTTAATGCTTATGTTATGTAAATTGCATTGAAAATATAATTAAATGAAAATTAGAGTTAAAGGACATTTACATGGAATGAATGACATGGACTTAATGATAGTAAGTGCTATAGTTAGTAGGACAATCTAAGGATTATCAAATCCTTGGCTGAAACTAGGAGAATAATAAACCCCATAAATGATATTTTAAATGTTCATGGATTTAATTCAAATCAATTAGAAAGTGTACTTAGGGTTAAAATGCTCATAGGAACCTTATGAAAGGTTGAGCTAATATCACTCTAGTGAATGCTGAACATAATCAATACCTGGGTATCATTTATGATTACCCCTAAACTCATATAAGAACATAATAATAATGGATATCATTTGTATCAAATGAGTATTCTTACACTTAATAACATTTGGTATATGAATACCAAATTAATGACGTGGAATGAATGACATGGACTTAATGATAGTATGTGCTATAGTTAGTAGGACAATATAAGGATTATCAAATCCTTGGCCCAAACTAGGAGAATAATAAACCCCATAAATGATATTTTAAATGTTTATGGATTTAATTAAAATAAATTAGAAAGTGTACTTAGGGTTAAAATGCTCATAGGAACCTTATGAAAGGTTGAGTTAATGTCACTCTAGTGAATGCTGAACATAATCAATACCTGGGTATCATTTATGATTACCCCTAAACTTAAATAAGAACATAATAATAATGGATATCATTTGTATCAAATGAGTATTCTTATACTTAATAACATTTGGTATATGAATGCCAAATTAATGACATGGACTTAATGATAGTAAGTGCTATAGTTAGTAGGACAATATAAGGATTATCAAATCCTTGGCCCAAACTAGGAGAATAATAAACCCCATAAATAATATTTTAAATGTTCATGGATTTAATTCAAATCAATTAGAAAGTGTACTTAGGGTTAGATGCTCATAGGAACCTTATGAAAGGTTGAGCTAATGTCACTCTAGTGAATGCTGAACATAATCAATACCTGAGTATCATTTATGAGTACCCCTAAACTTAGATAAGAACATAATAATAATGGATATCGTTTGTTTCAAATGAGTATTCTTACACTTAATAACATTTGGTATATGAATACTAAATTAAAGGAATTGAGGATCATTTACAATAAATGATTAATCCCTAAACTTATACGAACATGGGTATCATTCATTGTAAATGAGGATCCCTAAATCTAGAAATGAAATTAAATCCTTAGTATGAGGATATTGAATATGAGGACGATAATATAAATAGATAGATCATTTGAGAAGTAAAAGAACTATTTTAGATACAAGCATGGAGGCTTGTGGTTTTGTTTTAAATAGGCATAAGCCTGGGGATGCTATGCTAGGGAAGTTATGAGGGTTTGGCCACCCGCTTCCCGAAATTTGATGATATTATGATACCTTGCCGAAAGAGAGGCTAAAAGTTGGGTGGGGGCAATTATGGGAAGGCCCTGCTATGAAAGTCCTATCTCCCCATACGGGTAGTGACACAATATTTTCCACCATGGTATCAGTGGTGAACAGGGCAGTTATTCAAACGCGTTAGTACGGATTAGATTGCACCATGGTAGTCCTTGAGTATTTTGTATTATGATGCATGGCATAGTGAGATTCCAATACTACCCTAATGAGGGAGTATTTTTCCAGCAAAAGGTTGGTTCATTTATCAGCTCAGTATATTTGAGTATGATTATTGATGTTTGAGATATTGACTATTTTTCATGGTTTTTGACCGTATACACACACACACATTATAGTGGTGAGTGATTTACAATTATCATAGTAGATGTTACATGATAAATTATATGATAGAATGATCATATATGGCATGGTTCATGGAAATTGAATTATGTGATTCATATGGAATATGATGATTATGAATACTATACTTTTGAATTATATGATTCCATATGTTCTTGAATCCCCTACCAAGCATAGCTTGCTGAGATATTGTAAATGTTTGAATATTTACAATATCTCAGATACAGAAAGAAAAGAATGGAGGTATATGACATGGGAAGACGAAGACCATAATGTTGATCAAGACTATGCAATTGTAATAACCCTAATTTTTATAGATTGATTAAGAAAATCAATGTAGTTTCAATTTTCAAAAAATTCAAGTTAGAATATTAGGTTATTAGAAATTCTCTTTTTATAGAGATTAAAACATAATTTAAAACTTAAAATTTTTGAATGTACTCGAAAAACCAATCGAAATGACACTAAGTACGTTTAATTCCGAGTTAAAATGAAAAATCCCTAAATTTCTCCATTTTTATGAATAAAGGGGTAAAATAAATTTTTTTACCCATAATCAAGATTTGGGACTTCAATATTCATAATGTATTCAGAAATATGATTCCAACACCACTAAGTACGCTCAATTATGAGTTCAGGAGAATAAAACATATTTTTCCTCCATAAAAGGGCAAAATGGTCTTTTCACACACCTGTGGGGCCCACAAACGAATTCAATGGCCCGAAAACATGTAATGAGTCATCAAACCACTACCATCTGATAGTGGAGAAGGAGGCGGTAGTGGAGGATCCAATGTTAATTTAATATTCAAAAGAATTAAAACATAATTATTACATGTAATTATGAAAAATGCAAAACACCTATAAATACTCTTCCCCCCCCCCCCAAAAAAAAAAATTCTCCAAAAATGTTCATAAAATTTACCACAAAATTATCTTGCTTCCCCTGCAAAAGCAAATCTAGATTCATATCCAATTTAAAAAACTCCCAAAAGTCTCTTTTCTTTCATTTTCTCTCTCCTCTCTCTAATTGGAATAAGAGACCTAAATTCAATTAGGCACTCTGTTTCAAATCAAATCTCATAAAGCCCACCATCTATATGTTCATATACTACCTTATCTACAAAATCCCAAAATCAATTTCATGATCCAACGGTGTAATAAAGGCAAGCGGTTATCAGGCTATCTTATCATCAAGAGGATAATTCTTTAAATTGTGCTATAAAACCTATGTTTTTCTCCAATCAAGTAGTTGGAAACTCTTTCCAAAATTATTTCATGTCATTTTATGTAATTTTTATATTTCTAAAATTAGTTTTAGGTTAAAAATTATAAAAATCAAGTAAGGATAAGAACCCTTCATTTCTTGATGATGTAGGGCTCAGATGGAAAATCTGAGCTGTCCATTCGATCCCAAAGGCTCCAAAACCCTAGGGTAAGAAATATTAGCCCTTCAATGTTTTAGATTGGGAGATCTAGAGAAGGGTTGATCCGACGATCCAGATCGGACCGTCTCAACCAATCTCCCAGATCAAGCATTGATGTGAGCCTGATCTAGCTCAGATCGTTTAGCCGCATTTTGGGATCTCTAGTTACATTCCAGATCATCTTGCATGTTCCATGTAGTTTAAAACACGTTCTAATGGCCAGATCAAATATGCGCCGTTAATTTTTTAACTAAAATCTTTTTTCTTCAATTGAGAGCTCATTTTAGCTCTGATTTTAGTTTGGAAAGTTGATATGAATTTCTAATGGTGTGTAAAATCTAATGGAGAAGTTATATTTATTTTTTTAATTGTATTTATGTATGATAATTACTAAAATCCTTTCCAACAGTAATGGATCATGATCAAAATGATGTCAAATTGAAAATCTAATCCGATAGATGGATCTTGAAGGTGTAAAAAACTTAATATTGATGATCATAGTAGGATTTATAATCCTCTATATAGGTTCATTTGATATAATATAGACTAAAATCAGCCGTTGAAAATGATTGAAAATTTAAAAATGCAATTACTCACTCAATTTAAGTCTGATTTTCAATATATAAGATGCTATGAATAGATCTTGATGATGGAAATATACTAAACCCATAAAAGCAAGATTTTAATCATCAAAACATTCTGTTAATTAAAAGAACTCTTACTTACACCCTTGATCAAGTAGATCTAGGGTGATCAGAATTGAAAATCTAGATCCATTAATGATATAATGATGATAAAATACAATAGGGATGGTTGGATTCGATTGATATGAAATAAATCAAGGTGTAGGCCCTTAAATGAGAAAATGATCATGGAAAATCTCAATGGATCTCCTTGATCGGATGGATCAAGAATGATTAGGAAAATTGGTCCTATAATTTGAATGATTTAAGGTTAGGATCATGTTATTATGATGTTGGATCAAATAGAAACATAAAAGATCAAGGGTTGCATTCTTAATGGAATATCAACCCTAGATCTAAATGATGGACAAATCAGATGGTTGGATCATAAGGACAGCTTGATCACATGCTTAATTAATTGTATTTTATAGTAAATTTGATTTAATTATGATCCATGTTTATTTTCCAATTTTAGTATAATTATCTTTAATTTCCTAGAATAAGATGTTGTAATATTATTAGTTATTTTCTTTTAAATAGCAAATTTAAATTTAGGACAATACTTTCAATTTTAGCATGATTGTCTTTAAATTTCTTAGAATTATTGGTGTAATTTCTTTTAATTGTAGAATTATGGAAAATACCTTAAAAGAGGTAATTGATAACATATAGATAGACTTCACTAAATACACATACATCATGAAGTATAATCATAGTAAGGGTTATAGTTAGTGGGACAATATAAGGATTATCAAATCCTTGGCCCAAACTAGAAGAATAATAAATCTCATGAATGACATTTTAAATGTTCATGGATTTAATTAAAATCAACTAGAAAGGGTACATAGGTTAAAATGCTCATAGGAATCTTATGAAATGTTGAGCTAAAGTCACTTTAGTGAATGCTAAACATGGTGGTTAATGGGGTTTTCTAATAGAGCCTCGCTCTTCCCCTACCTTCTATTGACGTTTGTGAGGTCTAACCTCCTCCTTATAAGAGGATTGAAGTAACCACTTTATGTTCAACCATTCAGCTAGTAAGCCTTAGCCAATTGGAAATAAGAGGAGCTGTCTAGACTGAAGATGGAATAAGCTATCTTCAATCAGTAACATATTAATTGGTTGAATAATAATAATAAGAGCATAAAAGGTTAGTATATTATTTAATCCTAATAAAAATTGTAAGTAAGATAAGGATGATCAAACAAGATCCATAGGATCTTGAATGATCAAGAACAATAAGAATCCTAATGTTGTATTTTATTATGTATCCATGTATGTATGTTGTAGATAATTCTAGATAGAGAATCCAAACCCTTGATCAAATATGATTCAAGGAAGAGAACTAGGATCATCCTTCTTAAGGATGATCAAATAACTAAACTTCGATCAAAGAAGAACTAGATGATAGAAGATTTAGGCCCTTGATCTTCATCAACAAGTATAAATTGTTGATCAAAGGATCTATGAAAGATCAAGATCAAAGAGATGGACACTCAAAGACTTTGAGATAGAAAATACTTAGATATGAAAGATTAGAAGATCATTCTAACCATCAGATCTATTGATCTATACTATTTGAGGAAGATAGATCATAATAGGACACAAGATCTAGATCCTTTATATCAAAGGACAAGATTAAACAAAGAAAGAAGATGGGATAAAAAGTATAGGATGATTCAAATTGTAAACATATTGACAATATGTATGGATTTATAGATTTCATACATTAATCAAGATCATGGAAGATTTGAAGAGATGAATCACTACTTGAAGGTAAGAGGATTTTATGAATGCATCCACATGAGAAATACATGTTGAATACATGATCTTATATCTGGAAATGTTGACAAGTATAATGTAAATACTTGTATTAAATCCATTAAAAACCCTTATCATCCAATAAAAACATATGAAAGGGTTAAGTTAGAATTGAGGAAAACCCTAAGTGAATAAGGAACTAGAAGGTATTCTAGCCCTAGATAAACAGATAAATTATCTGATAAGTATAAAATCAATATCGGGGAATCATTCATATAGAGTGGTGATCCCTTAACTTATGTGAACATGGGTATCATTCATTGTAAATGATGATCCCTAAGTTTGAAGTTAAATCCTATCCTCGGTATAAGAATACCAAAATACGAGGATGATGATATAAACAGACAAGACATCTGGTAAGTAAAGGAATACTTTATATACAAGCAAGGAGGCTTGTGGTTTTTGTTTTAAGCATGCATAGGCTTGGGGATGCTATGCTAGGAGGGTTACGATGGTTTGACCACTTACTCTCTGAAATGTGATATATGTGATGATACTGTGCCCAAAGAGAGGCAAAATGTCGAGTGGGGCAATTATGGGAAGGCCACCGCTGTGATGGTTTGTCTCCCCATATAGACATGACATAGATGTTTTTCCACATTTGGTATCCGTGGAGTGTGAAAGTAGTTATCCAAGCACCTTGGTACGTATTAGACTACAACATAGTAGTCCTTTGAGTATTTTTGCATTATGATGCATAGTGAAATGCCTTATGATATAGCATGATGAGATGCCTGGTAATCGTGGATTACCGATACTACCCAAATGAGGGAGTATGTCCAGTAGAGTTTGGATGATCTATCAACTCAGTATAAACTGGTATGATTATGCTTTGAGATATTAACTATTTTTCATGATTTTGATCATATATATATATATACACACACAAAGTATACAGTATGTATGTGTAAGGATGTATATATATGACAAAATAAAGAGATTGATCCATGAGTATGAATAATGGGATTATAAAGTATTAGGATTATACTGTCAAATTATTATGCTTCTTAAATCCCCTACCAAGCATAGCTTGTTGAGATATTGTAAATGTTTGAATGTTTACAATATCTCAGATACAAAGAAGGAGAATTAGGAGCTCAAGACTTAAGAAGATTTGGAAGAATAATCAATCAGGGTATATCTCTTGAAGACATGTATTTTTATTTGAGAGCATTGTATTGTATTGTATTGAGAGTTTTTAATGGATGGTGAAGTTTGCAATTTGGATTATGTAATTTGGACAAGTATTGTACTGATACTCGGGCTGCTAGATGGATTTTATAATTTAATAAAAGTATATTCCTTCAATGGAATTTTATCTTGTACAAAATTCTACTTATGTTATGTGTGAAGTGATGACTTGGGTTTTACAAAACAAGTTCTAAAGAAAAGAATTTACTCTACTTTTTTTTGCAAAATTTTTTTACTACTAAGGGTGACCCTGCCTTTGAAAAAATGTATTACAAAATATATTACAAAAACCTGAGTTGTCACAGTACTATTGTGGAAAGGATTGGATTGTATTTTGATTTGTGTATTTTGGACATAAGATGTAATAAAGGGGCTGTGTATGTGAACCACTGGATCAATCCTGCAATTTTAATAAAATGAGTTTCTTTGGAAACATATGTTGTATGGAAAGTTATGCATGTATATGTGAGTGAAATGTGGCATTCAGGTTTGCTGAAAAGAATTTCAAAGAAAAAATAATTTTTACTGCTTAAGTTTTCAAAATGTTTGCAAAATTGGTCAACCACAATTTGATAATAAATAACGAAAATGTATTTCAAAACCCGGGTCACCACATTGACTTAGCATGAATTTCTTGGGATCAATTTGAGATAAATTGTCCATTGCTGACCAATTTTGGGAAGAACAATAACCATTTTATTTAGTTTATCTTTTTCCTCCATTTCCCTTACATTGTCCTGCTGACTTAGCTCGTCCCAAAAAGGTTGTTCTTGTATTATTAGAGGTGCAGACATGGTGTGGCTTAAACCCTGATTATCTTTTGGGGTGTACCTTAGAGTAGGTTGATGTAGGGCTAGTATATCAATTAACTCTTTTTCTTCCTGTTCAACTGCCACAAGTAAGGCTTCATATGGACCTAGATTACTATCTAGTTTTTGTTCAAACAGGGTATGCAGGCCCAATCAGGTACATCTTTTACATTGGAATGCTTATTTTGAATTTTGGAATATGTAGGGGGTCCTACTCTAGCTGGCCATTGAGAAGTGTCCATTAATGGTGCAATATCTAATAAATCATTTACTTCATCAATGCGTGTGCCTTCATAAAAAAAAGAATGAGTGGGCCATGATTTGAGTGGATTTGGAGTGGTGGAGGATTATAAGAATGGTTGTTGTCTTTGTGGCTCATAATGATCATTAGACATGTCCATCCTATTATCGGTAGTAATGGTCAAGGATGGTGAAAAACTTTGGGGCTCAGAAGATTCACAAGAAATTTCCATCCTATCATCATTATCAATGGGTAGGGATGTTTGAAAACTCTGTTGCTTAAAAGGATCATAAGATAAGCCCATCCTATTATCAGTAATAAATGACTCTTCATTATTCCCAATTGGTTCAAATTCCTTAACCTTTTCTATAAATGCAGCATGGAAAGGATGCCTCACTTCACGATATTGTTTAGTCGATTCCATGTATAACTTAGAAGTCTCTTGTTCCTAGTACTTATATGCTATAGTAGTATGATATTCATGATAATCATGGTAAGGTTGATCCGAGTAGGATCATGATGGTCTTCTTGATATTGGTAATTCTAAGAGCATGGTTGTTCATGATGCCTAGCCCATTCATTATAGTCATGGTAACTTGTCTCGGGATAATAATTGTTAGGTGTGTGAATGCATTAGGTGCATCCACTAGATCCTGATAGTATTTGTTATAGTTAGAGCTCGATGGCCATGAAGAAGGGGTGTAATGCCTAAGCAATTTACGCTATTTTTAACAAAAATTGAACATTCTATAGGAAATGAACTGAGTTAAATGTTTCACTTTATTTAAAATAGTAAACAAAGGAATTTGTGAGGAAACTTAGTACCATTAGATTCTACTTGAAAAGTTGAATCCAACGCCTCAAAGAACACTGAAAATGGAGTTCACGTATGAAGAAGTTATGGCTGTTTAAAGATCAGGGGCAGTTCTGGAATTTAAACAGAAAAACGAAAAAGACGAAAAACAGAGGGGGCCGTTTTGATAACGGCACCCCCTGTCGTCTTCCTCCTCTAGACTTCTCCAGAAACCCTGTTTCCAAAGGTTTTTGCCACCGCCATTGGCAGCACCACCATAGCAAGGCTATAAAAAGCCCCATCTCCCCCTCTCCAAAAACGTGATTTTTCAGTCATTTAGGACTGGGGTTTCCAACAAAAATCGAAAACCCAATTCCCTGAGTCTTTTCGGCAACGGCCAGGCCTAAGTTAGGCCGGCCATCCCTTTTCCCGTCTCCCCATTTCCTCTCTTTCCTTTTCCCAGCCTTGCACGACGTTGGGATTTTCTTCTTCATAACTTTCGGCGACGAAGGGTTTTCAGGCAGAAAGGAGGAGCCGCACCACCCGGAAAAGGGCGTCCCCAGGCTACCCAGGTAAGCCCCTCCTTCCCTTTCCTCCATTTCACTTCCCCCAGACCTAGATCCATGCCGGATCTGGCCTTTTTCCAGCCGAATTTCCTGGCCGGAAGACGTTCCCAAGCTAGTTCAAATGGCCCTGCACGAACAAGGAGTCCCAGGGACGCCATGCTTCACCTGCGCCTGGGATGGGTTCCAGGTGTACGACAATGCCTACACTATCCCAAGTGCGGCCTTCGGGTGTGCGCGCGACATGGGGCACGGGTCCTGGCTCGACCAGGAAGCACGGGGTGCCTTGGGAGCTGAGACGCGCCATGCTACAATGTGTGTCCATGCGATGATGCGCATCATAGCGCGTCACTTGAGCATGCATGTACGCATGCAAAAGGCAGTCCCTGGCACGACCTTTGGGCACGCACGCATGTGAGGCAGTCGCGTTCCAACCAGGATGCACGGGTGTCCTGGGAACTGGGACACGCAGACCTAACGAGACTATAAGGATAGGATTAGAGGACAATTTACAGAGTTTGACTATTGAATAGGAGATCCATACTATATGATCTATCCTGACAATAAATTAGGCAAGGACCATGGACCCTAAAAGGCAGATCTAGCAATCTAATGTCTAAATAGAATGAAATTAATAAGGACTCCTTGTATCCATTCATACCCAGGAGTTTATAAATGAGACCCAGGGACGGGTTGAAGTGATAAAGGACGCGACTCCAAGAGACTTTGAGGTAGGTGCTCTATCGCTACTAGACTTTTTAAAAGTGCCATAATCGTTTTGAAAATGCATGTTTTAAGTATAAGTATATGACTTGTTAGCATATAAATGAATTCAGCATGCATATGATAAATACATTATGCATAGACATGTTTTGCAAACAATTGCATATATTGCATGATTTGTGAGCATTGAGTTCTTGAAAAATTGCATGTCCTTGAGGGTTACCAAAAGAAGCTGGGTAGGCAGTTGTGAGGGACCCAAAGAGGACATGTTTTGAAAAAGAGGTTTTTGCTTGTTTGATCGTATGTGATTTGGGCTGGTAAGCTCGTGGGCACTATGCCGAGAGGTCTGGATTGGCCTCCAGCCTCTACCACTATTAGGTGGATGGGTACCACGCCCAAAAAGGCATGTCCCTGCTTCGACTGCAAGTGATACAGGGGGCTACTACTGGTGTCACGACACTGGGTCAAAGTGTCATATGTCCTGTGGAGGCATATGACCCTGTGTCCCTAGGTACTCGGGGACCACACAATGGTGAGGTCGTGGGCATAGTTGGACCCTATGGTTTGAGGGTTTACTTGCATTGCATATGGCATGACATGAGGTTGGTTGACCATACCAGATATCCATGAGTTGGATTCAGCTGAGCATCTAATGCATATCATTATGTTTATGATATATATATATATATATATATGATACTTTCGACTTGGATTTATGCGATTCTTTAAGTCGTTAGTATTCCAATTTGACAGTGGTTTTTAATATCGATATTGAACAGGGTTGTTCAAACATGCACATGTTTTAAAGAGCATATGATTTTTAAACATAGCATGCATTGCAAAACTAGTAGTGATAGACTCCTACTGAGTATAGTATATACTCACCCTATCCTTAACATTTTTCAAGATAGTTCCATTCACGAGTAGAGGACGCCTATGTTAGTGCTACGAGCAAATAAATCAAAAGGAGGCAATCATACAAGTAAGTAAACACTCTACTCTTTGGACATGTGTTTGTATTTATTCTGATTGGGCTGTGTCTTTGGATTTGGATAGACCTGGGGAAAAACATTTATGATTTCTGAAGTTTTTCAAAAACTACTTTGATTGTTGTGAAAGCAAATGACACTCAGGGTTTTCAAAATGAGTTTAAAACTAAACATTTCCTCTGCATTGCATGGTTTTCATAAAATGGTTTTCAAAAAGGGATGCATCCCGCCTTAGGAATTATATCTTGCATTTAAAAATGCATGGGAAAACCCGGGTCATCACAAGGGGGATATTTTAGGTTAGAATAGGTACAATCATTATTGTACTGAGTCTAGTGATATGACTCAGTATTACAATTCCTGTACTGAGGTTGTTGATATAACTTAGCGTAGGACTTATCATACATGGGTTGTTGATATGCCTCACTATTTGCTTAAGGAACTTATCCATTTTACTATTCATTCCATCCATCCTAACTATTATCTTATCCCACTTACCAATTATATTATCCAATTTATTGGGCATATCGAGAGTATCTCTTGCTTTGGTCTAATGAGGTAATGGTGTAGGACTAAAATAGTAGCATAATGGTTTTTTTTATCCCCTTCTTGATAGGCCATTGTACCCAAGTTTATATACAACAAAACTAATTGTTATATATAATCAACAAGTTTTTTTTTTTAAGTATGAATTGAAAAACCCTAACAATATGAAACCTAAATGCTAGTACTAAACCAAATGATGAACAATCAAATCCTAGTAACCAATAATCGAGCAATTCTTGATTATCTTTTGTTAGTTCATAGGTGATAGGTGCTTAGACCTAGATTTAAATAGCTCCTCCTTTTATCCATATTTTACTATAGCTCGCCAGTTAGGTTTTGCACTAAAGTGGTTAATACAATCCTCATGTCAGGAGGTGTTTAGACCTCAACTAACATCAATAGAAAGTGCAGGAAAATCACTTAAATTTTAAGACACTAGTATAACCACAGTGCTCAAAAGACATTGGAGTGACAATAGATCATGTCCTTCTAAAAGGGTCCTTTGAGCTTGATACCCTAAGTCTCTTTCTATTTGATTTTAATTAGCATTCAAGGGTGGGGATCATGACATACAAGGATGTTGATTGATTCCTAGGTGGGCCAAGTCACTTATGATGAAATCTCGTCCTTATCTTATAAGGGTTCCTGTGGGGACCTTACTAGCATTAATTCTATTCCACCATAAAGTTGTAAATATGCAACACAGAATAGAAAGAAAACTAATGCCTACCTATATACTACTTAACAAAGGGTCAGGCACCTTAATATATGGGACATTATAACCATGTAGCCTATGCTTTGGTTATAGCCAATCTCAGGCTAAGCTTTATTAAATAGGTGCATAACTACTGCAACAATTCTAAGTATTATGCAACAATTATCAATGTATGACCCTAACTATAAGAATTATACTACCATTCAAATGAAAAACTATACTAAATGCAATAGATCCTAGGAAATTAAAATTTGGGTGAGGATTGCTCACAGTGAGGGATCTGATGATGATCAAGTGTGGGCCACCATACCCTACACTTGCCCTGTATTATTTTAATCCATTTAAAAATTGAATAATAAAAAAATTAAAATTACACATGGGCCTCACTACAATTTCATTCATATCCTATTCTAAGAAAGTGATAAAAACCCTAATTTAATATGATGACACTGTGGCCTGTAGGATCGCTGTTGCTCCTTTGCAGATTTTCATCACACAAAAATCAAGGAAATTGGTTAGGAAGAGGAAAATAGAAAATATATGCATCCTAAACCTAGACTAAAGGAAATTAATCTAAAGTATGGAACACAAAACGTTGCGACTCCCTAGTAATGGTGTGAAAAACTTGTTGTTGTTTTAAATAAAACTTAAAAGTGCAAGAATCGTTTGCACTATATCATGTTAGTGAGGTCAATTCCATGAGGAGTTTAACTAATGTGATGCTATTGGTCCCTACTTTAAAATATCTAACCTGGCTAAGATAATGAGATTTTAATCTAAACTAATGATGGAAATAAAAAATGTATGAAACTAGAAACTTTCTAGAGTTAGAACTTTCTAAATCTAAACATGAAAACTTTCTTAACTAACCTAGCATAGAAACTAAACCTAAACAATGATCTAACTAAGAAATCAAAATATGTAATACTTATGGAAATAACTAAACAAATGGTATGCATGGATTTAATCTAGAAAAAATCCATGAAAAAAAAGTATGATGCATTATTGTATGATCATAACAATATGCATGAACTATGATGCAAAAATAATATAACATGGGATGCATGAATAGAACCAGAATTTGAGCATGAGAATCTAATTTAAATTACTCAATTTTTCTAAGGGAAAACACCTTGAAACCATGTACATGAACCATGCATTTAAGTGCATGATTTATGGGGTAAATATAGACTGAAATCAATGGACCTCTAACTAACTATCATGCAATCTAATCGAAGAACTAGACACACAACTTAAAAGCTTAATTAATTTTCTAAAGAATAACTCAGACCAGTGATAAATAATGTGAAGAATTAAGCATAAACAAGATATTTCTGTGTTGCTAAAAATTCTAGAACCATGCTGTTTCATATTTCCAAGTAATCTGCACATAAAAACATGAATTTTTATGCATTAAAACATTCAATTCAATAGTTATTCGCTACTGGAAACAAGTGTAAGCAAGAACTTCAATTGATGTCATTCAAACAGTACCAATTGCATAAAAAAATTGAACACAAAACATATACATGATTCTGGAAATTGCGTTCAATTTAAGAACATAAAATCTTCTTTAAATATCCACTTCAACACACTCTTATGCTTGTGAAATCAAGTATATTGGCATGCCAAGAGATCCCAAGAAACAATCTAGGAGAAAAGATGCTAGATGTGTTGAACTATGCATGGGAAATAACCTTAACAAAATGGATCTAAAGAAGTAACAAATTGTGAATCAAAGAGGAAGGTCAATGATCCAAGTTTCCTCTTCTTTTGGCTGTAACTACCATAGAAGAATAAGCTAGGATCCTTGATAAAGGATTATGAAAATAGTATTAAGATCTTAAGGTAAAAACAAAGAAAGATAAAGCAAAGAAAAGTAAAGTGGAGAACAATGTACCTAATCTTCTTGAAACCAAGGCAAGGAAAAAAAATGTAAGGAAGAGATCTAGGGCTGGAAAAAACAAGGAAAAAGGCATACCTTCAAGAGGGAGGCATGGAAGGGTGGAGAAGATGGGCTGCCCAAAGGAGGAAACGTTGAGGTGCTTTGGAGGGGATAAGGGGTGGAGACGCCTCCTTCCATAGAGGGTGCATTCTCCACCTTTCCAATTGTCCTTTCACTTTGAAAACCCTTCAATTTTTATATCATTTGGGTACTTTCCTATGGTGGCTTTAAGAGAAGCTGTGGTGGAGATCAAATGGATGGGATCTAAGGGTTAAGATAAAAGAGGAACCTAGGGCAACATAATGTGGAATCAAGGTGGAAGGTGCCACCTTTTTAGGAAGGGGTGTCTCCCCCTTGCAAAAATCATTGAGACACCCTTGAAAATAGAAATATGAGTGGAAAGGTGAAGTAAGAGAGAGAGAGAGAGAGTAAGGTGGAGAGTAGAATGCATGATGATGGGTTAGCATAGAGAGAATAAAGGATATTAGTGGAGTGGAAGAGGCAAGGAGGGGAAAGAAACTCCTAATTTGTAGTCGTTTCACATGGAAATCCTCTCCTTGAAATATTTCATGTTGAATTGCTGTGGAGTGAGAGAGATATGGATAGATGAAGATGATGGGAGCCTTTGGATTAAAATTGAATGCTGAAGATGATGAGATGAATAAGAAAGAGGGGTTAAGGTGGAAGAGGTGATTGGCTAGTTTAAGATGGAGTTGGGGTTGGTTGGATGGTTGGAATGGAAGGTGGGAGAGTCTTAGAAAGGTAGGACTCTTGAATGGAAAGTAAAAATCGTAGTGCATCTTAGGGGTGAGGTAAAAAGTGATAAAAATGTGGGAAATTAATGAAAAACATGAAAAATGAAAGGCTCTCATCCTATTGGTCCATATACCAACTTATCCTAATAAAATTTACCTTAATTATATTCAAAATATCCTTTAAAATCTCATGGATAATCCTCCTGAATTTTATCCAATCCTAGCCGTCCATTTGACTTAGCTTGATGGCTTAGATGGATAACTTTGAATGTTCCATTGGCTAGCCTTCATGGCAAGATTTGGAAGCTTTCTTAGCTTGAATTTATGGCTCAATGCATTGTCTTTAGTGGCTTAAATGGTTTGTCTTGAATTTCTTATCTTGCCACCTTCTCTCATGGCTTATATAGCTATGGCAGCTTAAGTGGCTCTGTGTAAAGGTGGTAGGAATGCATGGCTTACTTCATGGGCCTACTTTGGCCATCTTTAGCTACTTTAATAGCATCCATTTCTAGTCCACAATATGATATTGCCCTTTGGTTTCATGTTGGATTAATGATTCTTAGGTTTTGCCTTGATCTTTTGATCTTGATATTCAATGCTCATCTCGATTAATCTTGGCCATTGGATCATCATCTCCTTTCCTACAAAAGAATAAAAATTCTAATTAAATATTAGAAAAATATAATTAATCACTTACTTACTTGGATTAACCTCTGGACCTACAAAATAACAAACTTTTGCTTTTTTAGGTTAAAAATGCACGTGTTACGAATTTTTGTCTAAAAGCCCTAATTTACCCATATAGTTATAACACATGGCTAACTAATTGGGTGGTCTTTGTATAAAATTAAACACTTATTAGTTTCCATGTTTAGAAGAGGGAAGCATCATTTTCTTTGAAAGGTAAGTGGAACTCTCTCCCTTCTAATTGGATGATGATTGGTTTATGGAAAAAAAGGGGAAAAAAGAAGAAAAGTAGTAATGAAAGGTAGGAAAAAATCTAGGGTCTTTATATGCTTTGAATGGACATAGACCTAGGGGTTTTCTTATTAGAAAACTTCCAAAATTGACAACTAAGCAAGGGAGAAGGTGTCACCTTCTAGGAAGGTGGCTCTCTCCTTATGTCAAAAAACACAGAAACCCTAGGGCATGGTGGAGAAAAGGGTGGAAAATGTGAAAGGAAAGTAAGATTTTCTCTCTTAATGGGTCCATTATTGCATGATCATCTTACCTTTTAAAAATATCATCAAAACCTTCTATTTGTCCCTTGAAAATCACACTTTTGAATATAGGTTAGTTGCTTAAATTGGTGCTCCAATAGTATCACTCCATGAGGCATGGCTCCCATGTGGCTTGATGTATCACTTTGATGGCCCATTCCTTGGTGGCTTGAATGGCTAACTCCCTTGGCTTCAATTCTTGAATGGCTTGGCTTCTTTAGATTTCCTAGTGAGACTAGGAAAGCCTCATGAATGTCTCCAATTCTCATGCAAATGATGGAAATGCATGATTAGTTGTCATGGATCATTTGAGTCACCTTTGATGCCTCCCACTTCCTTATTTTGCTTGCCATAGGATAGTCTTAAACCTTGATCACACTTTGAAATGGTGCAATTTTGGCTTTTGACTCAATCTTTTGCTCTTGATCATCAATTCTCATCTTGATCATTCTCGGCCTTTGGATCACTTTTTTAGCACCTAAAAAAGATGAAAACTCCTAATTATATCCTAGAAAATTATAACAATTCACATACTTACTCTAGATTAGATTTTGAACTAAAAGATAACAAACTTTTGAACTATTAGGTTACAAATGCATGTGTTATAAATTTTCCAAAAAATCCTAGAAATAACACTATATTTTGTAACGAATGGCCTGCTAATTAGGTACTTTTTATACAAATTTGAACACTTATCACACCCCCAACTACCATTTTTCTAATTCTTAGGCAAACATGTTAAAAATCATGAAACAAAAATAGTTGTCATTTTTGTAGGTACCCATGATTGCATTTAGCATATGCAACAATCCCTTAAACCCCTAAGTTACAGCTAGTGAACGAGTTAAGCTTCATGAGGGTTTGCTATGAATATACCCACACAATTCCATAAGGATAAGTCCTCTATTTCATCACAGAGAATTATCATATAATAGTACTTATTAGCTTTAACAACTTAATAAAGATGGATGAAATTTTTTACAAGTTATTGACATACCAAAGTCGTATTTGATTCTAGTTCAATCTTGGAGTGCATGTGTGTGTAGTTACATAGGTTAGGATTTCTAAACAGAAATGCTTATTGCTTCTTTGGAAAGATGTCTTGGCCTTAATTTCTCACTAGTATACACTTAGAAATAAAGATCTAAGAGATATGCATCAAACACATTTCTCTCTTTATGTGATCAGATCCAACAAGAGTGATGGTTCGCATAATTTTAAGCACAAATGAGACAAAGGAATATGATCCCTTAGAATAGATGTCATTACCACGACTAGTAGGGTTATTTCACCTTTATTCCTCCCTATTTATATTCCCATCAAGGCTATCTTCCAGCTTAAGATCAATAGGTCTTTAGATAGGACGAAACACAAGCTTAGGATAGGTTTTGAAAAGATTGGTATAAGGATTCAAAGTTTCAAATTTGAGTAGTGGTCTTTAATGTATATTTTTTGGACAACTTTTTCTTTTGAGTACATTTGAAGTGAATATCTTTTCTATTTTTCCTTTTCTCTTAATTCAACTTTTCTTTCCTTTTTTTTTTTCCTGCCACTTTTTTTTGATTTGTTTTGTTTTTTTGTATGTTTGTGAAGGAACACTTTTCTTCGTACTTTTGATATTTTTCACTTCCTAGACTATTGTCATTTTTTCTAATTTTTCAATCATCCCTACTCATTTTTGAAAAATGGGTAATGGATAATTTAACTGAGGATTTTGGGTTAAGGTGTACGAGGTTTTGAAAAGAAAAATCTTACCAAGAGGCTTAAAGGGTCTAACTAGTGGTATAATGTACTCGGTAGGCTATATATTTCTAGGATAAACAAGGATGGCCTATATCATTTCTTAGGTTTCCTAAAGCCTATCTAAGTCAATAAATATTCAAGAAAGAAAATTAGCACTCCTTTATGATTCTTGGAAATTTACCAAAACAAGGATATTTGGATCTTCAAAGTCATGTTCATTGAAGAAAATAGGGAATTATATATAACCCTAAAAAAGATGATAGTCTCTAAGACTCACTCAGGTATATAGGTTTGTAATGACTCCAATTTTGTAACATTAAAATCCCAAGTTAGCAATGAAAAGTTCACTTTTTGGAGATAAGGGTATTTTGGTCATTTCACTATTCACCCTAAATGAACCCTAAAATTTGGTATTGAGAATGGTAGCATTAGGTGCGTCTTGGAACAAGGAATCCAACAAGACTAAAATCACCCAAAATGGAGTTAAAATGAGCAAGTTATGGCCCTTTGAAGTTCAGGGGCAAAAATGTAATTTTTACTAAAAAACGGATTTAACCTGAGAAACACAGGGGCCCATTTTGATATGGGCACCCCTCTTCTTCAACCTCCTAGAGGGTTCCAGAACGGCAGTGTTTGGAGGAGAAATCACCTCCATTCTGGAGGTTTCTCCACCACCATTCAAGGGCGATGAGAGCCCCATCCAGAGCCCTCTTATAGCTCTATAAATAGAGCTCTTGGGCCCCTCTAATGGCAGCCCAAAAGCTTGGGAAAAACTCATTTTTGAGGAGTAACCAAGAGGAGAAACATGGAGAAAAACTCGACAATGAACCAGGTATGCCCAAAATCCCTCAAAGCCCGTCTTCCCCTTAGTCCTAGGCTAATTTTTCCTAAGTTTTTGCATGAAAATTCATGCAAAACAAAGCCCTAGAGAGTCACAAAGGACCCAGGGACGATCCCTGGGCGGTGCTAGTTCGACAGGGTCGAACTAGGGCGTCTCGAGGATGCCCCGGTCCCTCAACGAACGAAACGCGTCGTCCGCATTCGAGAGAAACCAGCGGGCGCGTCCACGGACGTGCCCACAAATGGAAATACCGGGCGAAAGCCAGGGTGTGTCTGTAGACGTGCTTGCTGAGGTGCTTGCCGCTGACGTGGGACGCGTTAGCGTCCTAGGCTTCCACCTTGCTTCTTTTGACCTTTTCTGTACACTCGGCACTAAAGAGGCTATAACTTGAGATCTAGGGCTTCGATTGAGGTGTCGCGAAAGGTGTTGTGTCCGTGTCGACGACGCAGACACACCCAAACTATAAAATACCTAATCAAGGCCCAATATAAGGTGGGCACGACCCTTAGACTATGATAGTGGCGCGGGGCCACTAAATCCTTGAAAACTTGATGATACCAAGGCCCAATTAGAAGAGATTTAGGCTTCCCTTGTTGAAGTCAGGGCAAATGGTCTGATTCGAGATTTCATAAGAATTGACTTAGTGAAGTCCCCTACTTTGTATATCGGAAAAAGGAATGATATGGCAGGTTCAGGATTGATCCCCAATAATGGATCAGATCACTCCAATATGAATTCTTCTTATTCCAAGGCGAGGATTCAATCACTTACCCAACATTAAGGAACTATTCATACATTGATGAATAGAAATAAGGAATACCAATCTTTTCTAATTTTGTCATCATCCAATTGTTTTCGAATTGGTCCATTGAATGGTTCTAAATTTTACAATGTAGCAAAAGAATCAATTCAAATGAAAGAGTATCCTATGATTCCCATAAGGAATTTGTTGGGTCCCTTAGGGATTGTACACCCATAGGCATGGGGATGAACCCTTAATACCTAAGTAGTAAGACCAATCACTCTAAAACCTATAAAAGATAGGCCAAACTAACCTTGATTCCCCAAACCATGTTCAGGAGCATACGAGGACAAGGGGATTAGCGCGACTCAGCCAGGAAGGTGCTCTATCGCTACTTGACTTTTAAAAAAGAGCCATGATTGTTTTGAATGCATGTTTTAAGTATAAGTTATATGATTTGTTTAGCATAACTTAATCTTATAAATGAATTCAGCATACATATGATAAATACATTATGCATGGACATGTTTTGCAAACAATTGCATATATTGCATGATTTGTGAGCATTGAGTTCTTGAAAAATTGTATGTCCTTGAGGGTTACCAAAAGATACTGGAGTGCCCAAAAGACGCTGGGTAGGCAGTTGTGAGGGCCAGGCAGTTGTGACAGACCCAAAGAGGACAGGTTTTGAAAAAAGAGGTTTTCGCTTGTTTGGTCTTATAAGCTCGTGGGACCTATGCCGAGAGGTCTGGGTTGGCCTCCAGCCTCTACCACTACTAGGTGGAATGGGTATCACGCCCAAAAAGGGCAACGTCCCTACGTCAACTGCATGTGGTACAGGGGGCTACCACTGGTGTCACGGCACTGGGTCGATGTGTCATATGCTCCATTGAGGCTATGTCTGAGTGTCCTCAGGTACCCGGGGACCACACGGCGGTGAGGTCATGGGTATAGTTTGGGCCCTATGGTTTCGTGGATTTACTTGCATTGCATATGGCATGATATGAGGTTGGTCGACCATACCATACCATACCATATATCCATGAGATGGATTCAGTTGAGCATCTTATGCATATCATTATGTTATAATATATATGATACTTTCGATTTGGATTATGTGATCCTTTCGACAATGGTTTTTAATCCCGATATTGAACATGAGTATTCAAACATGCACATGTTTTGAAAGACCATTTGATTTTAAACATAGCATGCATTGTAAAACTAGTAGTGATGGGCTCCTATTGAGTATAGTATATACTCACCCAATCCTCAACATTTTTCAGACACAAAGTAAACATTTAAGGACAAGGTACGCCTGTGACAAAAGACACCCAGACTAAGTGCAAGTAAGTAAACCCCTACTACCTTATCTTTCAATGTTACTTGATTGTAGTTACTCTCTATAGCTGAGGCTGTGACTAACACTTTCTTGGGAATAATGTTGATTTAAAACTATGCCATGGCTAGAAAATTTGAAAATGCGTTTTGACACTCGGGGTTTTTATGAAAGATTGTTTTCCAAAACGAAAAAGATTTTCATGCATTTCATATTTATAAAACAAGAGATCTCACCTTTTTATCAATTGCATCATATAAAACCCGGGTTGTCACAGTTGGTATCAGAGCCAGGTTTAACGTTACTCACAGCCCAGTTATGAGGAGGATAACTTATGATCAAGTTTCATCCATGAAAGAGTAAGGGGTAATAGGATAACACCTACTAAGGTCTGGTAAATTACCTTGTGATTACAAATGCCTAAGAAGAAAGGAAGCAATGCTCCAAGACCTGAAGCCCCACCAGTGGACTCCACTAGGTCGGGAATGGGATGGCTGAATTATTCCAGCAATTTCTACAACATATGGGACAATACATGAGTAGTCAAAGCCAAACTCCTATCACCTGAGATCCTTCCCCTGATAAAGTAATAGATAGGACTAAGGTTCAGTTAGAAAGGTTTCAAAAACTAGCTCCCTCATTCACAGGAACAGATGAAGCATCTACAGCTGAAAAATGGTTAATTGATATTGAAAAGATATTTAAAGCCATGAACATAGCTGAAGAAAGAAAAGTACCCATGGCCACATTTGTGTTTAGGGGAGAGGCTACCTTTTGGTGGGAAACAGCAGAAAGAACTTATTTTGACCAGCGAGAAACAATAGGATGGGAAGAGTTTAAAAAGGTCTTTAATGACAAATATTATCCTAAACACGCAATAAAACAGAAGGAAAAGGAATTTATGGACTTAGAACAAGGAAATATGACTGTCCAACAGTATGAAAATAGATTCATCAGCCTCCAAAGATTTGCACCACGTCCTTGTGCTGATGAGGAAGATGCGGCAAAAAGATTTGTAGATGGGCTCAACCCAGGACTCAGGAGCAGAGTTCTAGGTTTCCAACCTTCCACCGTAGCTAAGGCAGTAGAGATGGCCTCCCTATACGAAAAAGATTATTAAAGGAATCATGCGATGAAGGAAACTAAGAACATCAACACCATGAGAAATAAAGGAAAGAGACCATTTCAGTCATCTGGACCCAGGCCACCTTTCAAGAAGCCGGTTGAAAACAAAGGAAAAAGGCCAGATTGGAAGACATGCCCTAGGTGTAACAGGAATCATTCAGGCAAAACATGTCCCACTTTCAACATCACTTGCTATAGTTGTGGAGAATTAGGACATTTTGCTAGTAATTGTCCTACAAAGAAAGTTGAAGAGCATAAAGGAGACCAAGTTCCAAAAAGCAAAGGACTTGTCTTTGCCCTCACTTCCAGTCAAGCCCAGGCTTCAAATGCAGTAGTTGAAGCTATTCTTTCTATCTATGATACACCTGCTAAAGTCCTATTCGATACAGGCTCCACTCATTCTTTCATATCCCGGGAGTTTGCATCATTCTTGGACATTATACCCCAGGACCTGGACTTCACTCTAGAAGTCATGACTCCTGTAGGCCAGGCACTTCCCACCTATTCTTATCTCCAAGATGTCCCCATTTTGATCAAGGATCATTTGCTACATGCCAATCTCATTCACTTAGATATGAATGACTTCGACATCATCTTAGGTGTGGACTGGCTAGCCTTTCATCAAGCCTTTGTTGATTGCCGCCAGAAATGTGTCACTTTTACCCTACCTAATGGAGACACTTTCACCCTCCAAGGAAGAAAGGATTATTCTGGAGCGTGTGTTATTTCTGCCATGAAAGCAGTTAAGCACATTGCTCAGGGATGCCCCTTCTTCTTAGCCAAGATTGAATCTGTCAAGAGTCCCCAACCAAAGCTAGAGGATGTCGAGGTAGTTCAAGAATTTCCTGACATATTCCCTGAGGAATTACTAGGTCTACCTCCACTAAGAGAAATTGAGTTTATCATTGACCTTATACTCGGTACTTCCCTCATTTCCAAAGCTCCTTACCAAATGGCTCCTGCAGAACTAAAAGAATTGAAGACCCAGTTACAGGAACTACTTGACAAAGGGTTCATACGACCTAGCGTATCTCCGTGGGGAGCTCCAGTCCTTTTTGTTAAGAAAAAGGATGGCTCCATGAGATTATGCGTAGACTATCGGATGCTAAATAGGGTCACCATTAAGAATAAGTACCCCCTTCCCCGAATTGATGATCTTTTCAATCAACTTTAGTCAGCCAGAGTCTTCTCTAAGATTGATCTATGATCCGGGTACCATCAACTTCGAGTTAGAGAAGAAGATATTCCTAAAACAGCCTTCAGGACTCGATATGGCCATTATGAATTCAGAGTGATGTCCTTTGGTTTAACTAATGCTCCAGCCACGTTTATGGACCTCATGAATAGGGTGTTTAAGGAGTACTTAGATAAATTCATCATAGTGTTTGTTGATGATATCTTGATATATTCAGAAACTCCTGAAGACCATAAGGAACATCTAAGGATAACATTAAGCACCCTACGAGCACACAAGTTATATGCAAAATTCAGTAAGTGTGAGTTTTGGTTGGAAAAGGTTAATTTCTTAGGACAAATTATTTCTCAGGATGGCATAGCAGTTGACCCCGGTAAGGTTGAATCAGTACAGAAATGGGAAAGACCTAAGACAATCACAGAAATAAGAAGCTTCTTAGGACTTGCCGGATATTACAAGAGATTCATTGAGGGTTTTTCACAAATTGCTTTACCTCTAACTAAGCTAACCAGGAAAGACACAAGATTTGAATGGACTGATAAATGTGAGGAAAGCTTCTAGTAACTAAAAAGAAGGTTAACTACAGCACCTGTTCTTACCTTACCTTCAGGAAGTGGCGGATTTGAGATATACAGCGATGCCTCGCAACAAGGACTAGGCTGCATACTTATCCAACATGGGAAGGTAATTGCTTATGCCTCTCAGCAACTCAAGAAGCATGAAGTCAATTACCCGACCCATGACTTGGAATTAGTAGCCATAGTCTTTGCCTTGCGAATCTGGAGACATTATTTACATGGGGAAAAGTTTGAAGTTTTTATAGATCATAAGAGTCTTAAATACATCTTTTCCCAACAAGACTTAAAACATGCGACAAAGAAGATGGATGGAATACTTAAAAGACTATGACTTCTCCATTCATTATCACCTTGGAAAGGCTAATGTGGTAGCTGATGCATTAAGTAGAAAAAACCAAGGGATGTGTGCAAGTTTATTAACTAAGAGATGGAAACTATTACAAGAAGTAATCACATGGAAACCAGATATAAGTAAGCACAAGATCGTTATGGCAGGTCTAACAATAAAGTCAGCTGTTAATGAAAAGGTTAAGCAAGAACAGAAAGGAGATCCAGATATACAAGCTTTCATAGGAAAACTAGGGTTTACTAAAGGGGAAGATGGTAGCATCTACATGCAAGGAAGATTAGTGGTACCGACTAATGAAGAGTTAAAACAAGAAATCATAAAAGAGGGTCATCGGTCTAAGTATACTATACACCCGGGAGGAACTAAGATGTATCAAGACTTAAAGAGACAATATTGGTGGGATGGTATGAAAAGAGACATAGGGGAATTTGTGGCAAAGTGTCTTACAAGTAAAGGCTGAACATCAAAGACCTGCGGGATTGTTACAACCCCTTGAGTTACCCGAATGGAAATGGGACCATATTACCATGGACTTCATCGTAGGGTTACCCAGGACCTCTAAGGGTCATGACATGATCTGGGTCATTGTTGATAGATTGACTAAGACAGCCCATTTCCTTCCTATACGCCATACCCAATCTACTGACAGCCTATCTCAGCTATACATCAAAGAGATAGTGAGTTTACATGGCAAACCCCTTAGTATCACTTAAGATAGGGATAGCCGCTTCACTTCACAACTCTGGAAGTCCGTCCAAAAATCCTTAGGATCTTCCTTGAACTTTAGCATATCCTTCCATCTACAGATCGATGGACAGTCAGAGCGCACAATCCAGATAGTCGAAGATATGTTGCGAACCTGTGCCCTTGATTGGAAGCAGAGCTGGGATGAAAACCTACTGCTAGTCGAGTCTGCATACAACAATAGCTTTCAGTCGAGCATTGGCATGGCTCCGTACGAGGCGCTCTATGGGAGACCCTGTCGATCACCCACCAGTTGGAGTGAAGTTGGAGAGTCCAGGGTGCTCCAGTTCGAGCTGGTGGAGCAATGCGCCGAGAAGGTCAAACTCATAAGAAGACGCCTCCTCACAGCTCAAAGTCGCTAAGAGAGCTATGTTCATCGAAGGAGGATACCATTGGAATTCGACATAGGAGAGCATGTTTTCCTGAAGATATCTCCCACTAAAGGAGTTATGCAGTTCGGTATCAAAGGCAAGCTTAGTCCGCGTTACATAGGACCTTTTGAAATCCTGGAGAAAGCGGGAAAAGTGGCCTACAGGATCGCACTACCCCCTCAGCTATCTGAAGTGCATAACGTATTCCATATATCTATGCTAAGGAGGTACGTGCCTGACCCTGCTCATGTCATCAACCAGGTACCCATAGAGTTGATGGAGGATCTCAAGCTAGAGACGAGACCAGTTGAGATCTGGGATCATAAGAGTAAGAAGCTGCGGAACAAGGACATACACTTAGTCAAAGTCTTGTGGAGAAATGCGCACATGGAAGAAGAGACTTGGGAACTAGAGTCAGAAATGCGAGAAAAGTACCCCGAGATCTTTTGACTGTATATATTGTAGAATTTCAAGGGAAAAATTTCCCCAAGGGGGTAAGAATGTAATGACTCCAATTTTGTAACATTAAAATCCCAAGTTAGCAATGAAAAGTTCACTTTTTGGAGATAAGGGTATTTTGGTCATTTCACTATTTACCCCTATTGAACCCTGAAATTTTGTCCTGAGAATGGTACCATTAGGTGCATCTCGGAACAAGGAATCCAACAAGACCAAAATCACCCAAAACGGAGTTAAAATGAGCAAGTTATGACCCTTCGAAGTTCAGGGCCAAAAGTGTAATTTTCACTAAAAACGGATTTAGCCTGAGAAACATAGGGGCCCATTTTGATATGGGCACCCCTCCTTTTCAACCTCCTAGAGGGTTCTAGAACGGCTGTGTTTGGAGGAAAAATCACCGCCATTCTGGAGGTTTCTCCACCGCCATTCAAGGGCGGTGAGAGCCCCTCTAGAACCCTATTATAGCTCTATAAATAGAGCTCTTTGGTGCCTCTAATGGCAGCCCAAAAGCTTGGGAAAAACTCGTTTTGGAGAAGCAACCAAGAGGAGAAACGTGGAGAAAAACCCGACAACGAACCAGGTATGCCCAAAATCCCTCAAAACCCGTCTTCCCCTTAGTCTTAGGCTAAGTTTCCTTCAGTTTTTGCATGAAAATTCATGCAAAATAGAGCCTTAGAGAGTCACAAAGGACCCAGGGACGATCCCTGGGCCGCACTGGTTCGACAAGGTCGAACCAGGGCGTCCCGAGGATGCCCAGTCCCCCAACGAACAAAACGCGTCGTCCGCATTCGAGAGAAACCAGCGGGTGTGTCCACAGACGTGGTCGCAAATGGAAATACCGGGTGGAAGCCAAGGTGCGTCTGCAGACGTTCCTGCTGAGGCGCCTGCCGCTGAGGCAGGACGCGTTAGCGTCCTAGGCTTCCACCTTGCTTCGTTTGACCTTTTCTGTACACTCGGCACTAAAAAGGTTATAACTTGAGATCTAGGGATTCGATTGAGGCGTGATGCGGACACACCCAAACTATAAAATACCTGATCAAGGACTAATCTAAGGTGGGTACGACCCTTAGACTATGATAGTGGCGCGGGGCACTAAATCCTTGAAAACTTGATGATACCAAGGCCCAATTAGGACCTTAGGATACCCATAGGCTTGGGGATGAACCCTTAATGCCTAAGTAGTAAGACCGACCACTCTAAAACCTATAAAAGATAGGCCAAACTAACCTTGATTCCCCAAACCATGTTCAGGAGCATACGAGGACAAGGGGATTAGCAAGACCCAGCCAGGTAGGTGCTCTATCGCTACTAGACTTTTAAAAAAGAGCCATGATTGTTTTGAAATCATGTTTTAAGTATAAGTTATATGATTTGATTAGCATAACTTAATCTTATAAATGAATTCAGCATACATATGATAAATACATTATGCATGGACATGTTTTGCAAACAATTGCATATATTGCATGATTTGTGAGCATTGAGTTCTTGAAAAATTGCATGTCCTTGAGGGTTACCAAAAGACGTTGGAGTGCCCAAAAGACACTGGGTAGGCAGTTGTGAGGGCCAGGAAGTTGCGAGGGACCCAAAAAGGACAGGTTTTGAAAAAAGAGGTTTTCGCTTGTTTGGTCTTATATGATTTCGGCTAATAAGCTCGTGAGCACTATGTCGAGATGTCTGGGTTGGCCTCTAGCCTCTACCACTACTAGGTGGAATGGGTACCACGCCCAAAAAGGGCAACGTCCCTACGTCGACTGCATGTGGTACAGGGGGCTACCACTGGTGTCACGGCATTGGGTCGATGTGTCATATGCCCCGTTGAGGCTATGACCGAGTGTCCTCAGGTACCTAGGGACCATATGGCGGCGAGGTCATGGGCATAGTTTGGGCCCTATGGTTTCGTGGATTTACTTGCATTGCATATATCATGACATGAGGTTGGTCGACCATACCATACCATATATCCATGAGATGGATTCATTTGAGCATCTTATGCATATCATTATGTTATAATATATATGATACTTTTGATTTGGATTATGTGATCCTTTAAGTCGTTAGTATTCTAATTCGACAATGGTTTTTAATCTCGATATTGAACATGAGTGTTCAAACATGCACATGTTTTGAAAGACCATATGATTTTAAACATAGCATGCATTGTAAAACTAGTAGTGATGGACTCCTACTGAGTATAGTATATACTCACCCAATCCTCACCATTTTTCAGACACAGAGTAAACATTTAAGGACAAGGTACACCTGTGACAGAAGACACCCAGATTAAGTGCACGTAAGTAAACCCACACCTTATCTTTCAATGTTACTTGATTGTAGTTACTCTCTATAGCTGAGGCTATGACTAACACTTTCTTAGGAATAATGTTGATTTAAAACTATGCCATGGCTAGAAAATTTGAAAATGTGTTTTGACACTCGGGGTTTTTATGAAAGATTGTTTTCCAAAACGAAAAAGATTTTCATGCATTTCATATTTTTAAAACAAGAGATCTTGCCTTTTTATCAATTGCATCATATAAAACCCGGGTCGTCACAAGGTCTCCACTAATTTTTCTTAGGGCCTCTAAGTCATTACTATCTACTAGTCTAGACTTATGCACTGTGTATTAGTGTATTCCGAGATTTAACTTTTATAAAATACTTTAGGACATAAATAAAATGTAGAATTAAAAATATGCATTTCTACTAAGAAATTAGAGTAGAAGAAATACTAATTTCACACAATCCAATTCTCATTATATTAAAGAAACTCCATTTCAAAACTTTTGAAAATTCATTTTTTATTTTAAATATGAAGAGAACTAGACATCATGTTTACACCCTCCAACCTAAATTAAACATTGTCCTTAATTTTTTGAAATATAGGATTCCTACATGCTAAATTGGTAACATAGAATAATAAGACTCCTTAAAAACCTTGGGTTTGCTTCTCAATGAGCGCTAAGTTTAATGTATTCAGCTAGACATGCAATGCTATGATAATGATAATGATGAATGTAGCTAACATATGTAGGTGTCAGGGAACATGCTAGGGTGGGTCTTGGTAGACTGGTTCCTCTAATAAGATCTACTCTTCTTCAAGGTTGACCAACTCTAAATAGGGCTTCAACCTTTGCTCATTGACTTTGAAAATCTCACCATCCTTTTCTATCTCAACCTTGCCGTAAGGATATATAGTATGTACAACATAAGGTCTAGTCCATTGAGATCTAAGTTTTCTTAGAAATAGATGCAATCTAGAATTGTATAAGAGGACCTTCTATCCTAGGGTCAAGGACTTCCTTAAGATATCTCTATCATGATTGTTTTTCATGTGGCCTTTGTATAGCTTTGCTAACTCATATGGATCCTTCCTAATCTCTTTCAACTCATTGAGTTGGAGTTTTCTATGGGTTCCAGTAGTTTTTGAGCCATAAATAAGCTTTTAATAGCCCAATATACTCTATGCTCTAATTCTACGCATAGGTGGCAGTCCTTTTGTAACAACCCCAAATTTGTAAATATTATTCTGGACGTTATTTAGTGAAATTGGAATTTTGGAATATAATTATAATTTTTGACCTAGAGACAATAAATTTTTATATAGAAGGAAACATGAATTTTGGAATGTACTAGAAAAAATTAGTCCAACAATATAAAGAATATTGAAATCGGATTATGGATGAATTTCACCCTAAAATTTCACTATTTTATGATCAAATTATGAGTTTTTAAGAAGTATATCTTTTAATAGGATTATAATTTGGAACTAAAACTAAAACCATTAGATAGTACTCAAAACATGGAATCCAACGAGCTAAAGATGCTGAAAATGGAGTCCGGATGAAGAAGTTCTGGGACTTTGAAGTTAGGGCTATTTTAGTAATTAAAAGTTAAAAATAAATAACTAAGAACATGAAATGGAAGTTATAGAATCTGGATTCTACTTGTCGATACAAATCCAATGAGACTAATTGTGCTAAAATCAGAGATTGGACGAATAAATAGTAATTTGCTTACAAAAAGGTATTTTTGTAATTTTGCTAAGTGGGCCCCACTTGCAGGAGATGGAATGTGACAGTCAATGGAGTTGAAAAACACCATTAGTAGGGCCTACCATCTGCATTGAATGGCATCATGGTTTTCAGAATAGTTGGGACATCATTATTAAACTTTAAAATAAATAAATAAAACAAAATAGATTAAAATAACAAAATGAGGGGCTAGATTTGATAGTGGCACCCCCCCACCCCCCACTTAAACGAAAACAAAATAAGCAAGGTCTATTTCCCAAAACTTGATGCAACCTGATGGGGAGGAAGAGAAAACGGGAAAGAAGAGAGGGGGAAGAGCAAGAAGAGGGAAGAGGAAGGAGAAAGGAAAGGAAGGGGAAAGGCGACCTGCACGCCGGAGAAGTGTAGGCCCGCCGGAGAAGAAGAAGGAAAAAAAAGGGTTTTGGGGTTTTTCATGTCGCCAGAGAAGTAGGACTACGTCGGCAACAATGGCGGCTCAGATTGTTAATCTGGCCATCCATTTTACTTTGCACAAAGAGGGGAACAAAACCCTTTTGGTTTTGCCATGATCGAAGGAGGAACAACCATGGATTGGAGCAAGATCAGTGCGCACAAAGCTGTTGTCAGAAAGTTTGGACGACTCACTCCTTCTCTGACAGTGGTGGGAAGTTGGGGAACGTTGTAAAGGTAAGATCCTTACTTATATCCATTATTTTGTCTTGATTGTTTATTGTTTTTAGGAATTTCATGTAGATCTAGGGTTATGGAGATAGATTTGAACTCTGGCGATCTTTACCTGAGTTCTAATTATCAAATCCACTGTGATATGCATTGATCCGACCAACTTTAGCTATCGGATCATCTGTAATAGGCAGAATCGACCAACCCTAGATGTCAGATCATTTGTAGAAGATAGATCCAACGTTCTAAAAGGGGTTGCGACCGTCAAATCATTTGTGACTGACAGATCCAAGCCCTAATTTCTGGTAAAATGCAAATCTTTACTGATTTCCCCATTTGTTGTGAGGATTAGACCTCTAGCCACTCTGTTAATTCTCTGATCATCGATCCAAGCTGGAGAGTGGTCCATCCAACCGCTGTGCACTCTTAAAATAGCTAGATCTAACCAATTATAGTGGATCTTAACCATCAGATCATCTAGGGAAGGTAGATCTGACCACCCTTAGTAAATATGGGCCATCGGATTGCTTGAAAAAGGTAGATTCGACCATCTTCAGCTAATCTTAATAGGTGGATCATTTATAAATGATTGATTCGACACTATAATCTTGTGGAAAACACTAAACTTAGAGGCTCACATAAATCCATTTGTCGATCTCAACCCTAATCTAAGGACAGAGATCGACAGAAGCTTAATCAACTCATATGAGTTTTGATCTTATCTAAAGATCCAACATTGTGATCAAAGGCTTATAATTTTAAAAAAATTATGACTACCCAAGATTGATTAGAACCCCGAGCAAACGTTGGATCTTCGATTAGAGTTGCTAGTCCTAATCAGGGAAAAATTATAGGAAAGTATTGATCCATGGTTGAGTATTAATTAATTAGGCTTGAAAGGAAATGAATAGAATGAGAAACATGGACCTCGACTATATGATCACGACCTAAAGTTTATAATCAAATACTGAGGACATAGGATCACATCATTAGATCATAATTAAATCAAAATTTCTATACGTATGTGAATGTATTAAGAAAAGATTTTTTATGCCTTGTATAGATTGAAGTGTATGGGGTAGATTGTGGAAAAGAGGGCGATTAAAGCTAGTGGAATTTGATGAATACGTCACATGAGGTAGGTGAAAATTTAAGCCAACATTCTAAATCATAAGATGCATGTTCTAAACATAATCTTATTTATGCTTATAGATGTTATGAAACTCAAATGGTATGATTTATATTCTACATGTTTTAAATTGTAATGATGAAAATAATGTAACTAAGCAAATTGCATGTTATAATTGATGCTTATGACTTGTACATCATGTATGTGAATTGTGAAATTATGTTTATGGTACATGGGTACTATGTCAGTATTGATGATGTATGACTCTAGGTTTATAGGATACATCCTTGGTGGGCGATCACCTAATAAGTGAGGATGTTAGGATTATGATAAGATATTCATATATATATTATGAATAGGCAAGATGCCTATGTGTTATTATTTTACATCCAGGTGTGGTGGCCCAAGAGTTTTGATTTAGATAGGTATAGGCCTGGAGATGCTATGCTAAGAGAGTTGTAGGGTTTGGCCACCTACTCTCCTAAATTTATTATATGATGGATACCATGTTCGATGAGAGGTTAAATGTAGGGTGGGGCATTCATGGGAAAGCCACCACTGTGGTAGCCATGTTCCCCCCCATGAGGACATGTGTTTTGCTATTTCCATAGTTGGTATCAATGAATTATTATGCAGTTATCAGAGCGCTATATGGATTTAGACTGCGGCATATTAGTCCTTATATTTGATGCACTATGGTGCATGTCCTTGAGGGTTGCCACAAGATTCTGGAGTGCCCAAAAGATGCTGGTTAGGCAGTTGTGAGGGCTAGGCAGTTGTGAGGGACTCAAAGAGGACAATATTGTATCCGTTGTGCACTCAACCCACAGAACTTGTGTATATGATGACATTATGAGATGCCTTATATAATATGGCATGATGATATGCCTTATATTTTTTTTCTGGCGATGGATAGAGGATCGTGGACCCTGTATAGTGAGGGGCATGAGGATTATATTTATATACCAGCAGAGGCTGAATAATTGTGAACCCCACATGATGAGGGGTATGATTCTGAAACCAAGTATAGTCTAATAATGCAAATTAGATGACATTGATTATATTCATAATTTTGTATGTCCTTTAACAATTTCCATATATGTGTATTATTGCTATATGAATATGATTGAGGGAGTAGTTTCATATATGTTTTCATATGGGTTAATGAATGGGTAGATTTGTATGCACAGTATGATTCATGTAATTGGAGTATTTATTTTGATGATAAATAATAAGTTAGGATATTTGATTTATCAATGAAATTATTAATAATTACAAAAACAAGTAGATATTTTGCTTACAAATGCATTATTAAGATATGGAACATATTGTAAATTCAATTTAACATAATTGTTATGGAAATGAATATTCTAATTACTATTGAATAAGTTATGTATCTTAACATATTCTTAAACTCCCCTACCAAGCATAGCTTACTGAGATATTGTAAATGTTATATGTTTACAATATCTCAGATACAGATAGACATGAGAAGATGAACATAAGAAGAGGAATCCAACAACCATACTCCTACGTTCAGGTATATATTTTATTAAAGCTTTCGTATTGCGTAGTTAGTCATTTGAATTATGATATTGCACATTTAATATAATTATATAGGGCCTATACAAGTGAACCACTGGATGGGTCCTTTTTTAAGAAATGAATGTCTATCTTTTAGGAAACTATATATACATGTGTGTGTGTGTGTGTGTGTAGTGTGAGTGTAAAGGTGACATCCGGGTTTTTGGAAAAATGAATTTCAAAGAAAAATCTTTTGCTATTTTTGTATTTTAAAAATGTAGAGGCGCACCATCTTTTAAAACAAATGCAAAATTTTTTGCATGAAAAACCCCCAGTGTCACACCTTTCTATAGACCAAGTGGTAAGGTGACATGCCTATAGGAGTTTTAAATATTGTATGATAGGCCCATGAAGCATCACTAAGTCCCAAAGACTAGTCTTACATATTTGAATTGAATGTCCTTTCTGAAATATACTTTATTTCTCTATTAGAAACTTGTACCTGTCCACTGGTTTGAGGATGATAATGGGTAGCAATTTTATGTGTAGAACCATATTTCCTCATTAAATTCTTAAATATCTTATCGCAAAAATGTTTACTGCCTTTACTAATTATGGCCCTAGTGTACCAAAACATACAAATATATTTTCTTTATGAACACAACCACGACGTTGTAGTGATTGGTTTTACAAGAAATGACTTCTACTGATTTTTTAACACATAATCCACCCCCACAAGGACATACAATAACCAAAGAAATTAGAAAAAGGTCCCATAAAATCAATGCCCCTAACATCAAATGGCTCAATGATCAAAATAGAATTCAAGGGCATCATATTTCTTTTTCTTATACTCCCTAATTATTGGCATCTATCACGTGCTAAGCAATAAGCATGTGAATCCCTAAAAATGGTGCTCCAATAAGAACCATAGTGCAAAATCTTTATAACTGTCTTTCTGGAACTAAAATGGCCTCCACAAGCATGGTCATGACAAAAGGGAATGATCTTATGATATTCAATATTTGGTACACATCTTCAAATGACCTAATTGGGATAGTACCTAAACTAGTATGTGTCATGAAGTAGAATGTTTAACCTCATTAATGAACCTTTTTCTATCTTGTTTAGACCAATGACTAGACATTTGTCCAATGATAAGATAATTGATTATATCAGCATACCAAGGCAATTGGGCAATGTGCAATAATTGTTCATCAAGAAATGTCTTTGTTATAGGCACATTCTCTCTAGTAGACTCCACAGCTAGTTGGATAAGTGGTCAGTTATGACATTCTCGGAACCTTTCTTATGCCAAATTTCAAGATCAAATTCCTGTAGCAATAGTATCCCTTAGATCAGCCTAGGTTTTGCATCTTTCTTTGTAAGCAGATATTTAAATGCCACATGATCTGAGTATACTAAGACCTTAGATCCTAACAAGTAAGATCTAAACTTATCCAACACAAATATAATTGCTAACAACTCTTTTTTTGTAGTTGAATAATTGACTTGGGCATCATTGAGCATCTTACTAGCATAATATATGATGTGGGGAAGTTTATCAATACGCCACCCCTACATAGCCTCGATTGCGTAGTATGAAGTGTCACACATTATTTCAAATGGTGCATTCTAGTCTGGTGGTCAATTAATAGGTGTAGAAGTTAATTCAACCTTTAAGGGCTCAAATTCATTGATGCAATCATCATCAAAGTCAAAAGTGGCCTCCTTCATAAGTAAATTACATAGGGGCTTAACAATTTTACTAATGTCCTTGATGAATCTTCTATAGATACCAGCATGGCTTAAAAATGAGAGGATTTCCTTCACTATCCTTAGAGGAGGAAGGTTAGATATTAAATCCACTTTGCTTTGTCTATTCTATATGATTGTATGAAATAATGTGGCCTAAAATAATCCATTTTGAACCACAAAAATAAATTTTTACCAATTTAACACTAAGTTCTTTTCTTAACACCTAGCAAGAACAAGTTTTAAATGGTGCAGGCATTCATCAAAAGAAAAACCAAATAATGAGAAATCATTCATAAACGCCTCTAAAAATCTCTTTACCATATATGAAAATAACCTAAACATACACCTTTGAAAAGTAGGTGGACCATTCCAAAGCCCAAAAGGCATACGACATTAGGCAAAGGTTTCAAAAGGGCAAGTGAAGGTAGTCTCCTCCTGATCCTCAGGTGGCATTGGGATTTGGTTAGTATCCATCATGAAAGTAGTAGTACTTATGTCCAACTAACCTTTCTAGCATTTGGTCTATGAATGGTAGAGGAAAGTGGCCATTCCTCATGACCGAGTTCAATTTCCAGTAATCTACACAAACTATCCACCCCGTGGTCATGCGAGTGGGGATTAACTTATTCTCCTCATTTTTAATTACTATGACTCCGAATTTCTTTGGGACAACTTGAACTAGGATGGGCTAAGTATTGTTAGATATGGGGTAAATGACTCCAACATCTAAGAGCTTAAGCACTTTGTCTCTTACTACCTCCTTCATGGTGGTGTTTGATCTCCTCTGTGTTTTCCTAGATAGTCAGTAAGATTAGTTAACTTAATATCTGCTATGGTCCATGTTGTTGTTTAAATAAAACTCGCAAGCGCATGAATCATTTGCAATATAGTATGCTAGTGAGGTCAATCTCACAAGGAGTTGAACTAATGTGATGCTAGTGGCCTGTACTTTAAACTATCTAACCTCGCCAAAATTCAAGTGATTTTTGTCCCAAACTAAGAATGGAAAATAAGACATGAAATTGGAAACTAGGCAAAAACAAGAGACATGCTAAATTGAAAACTTTCAAATATGCACAAAAAAATGAAAAAATACCACTAACAAACAATGAAAGGAAAACTACCCAAGCATCATGCGTGTAACTGTGGAATGGTATGCGCGATTCATTGGATATGAGTGGATTTGAACAACTACTTTGGAAACTTAAGCATTCAACCTATTTCTAACATTAAATAAGCTATCTAATAATCTCATTGGGCTCTTGAAAAATCAAGTGAACATGATTGTATGGTGCTGGAAATTAACATCAACGATTCATGCAAAGAAATTCCAGCAGTAACGTAATTGAAACATTCAATGAATAGAACATGTAAAACATGGAATTAATCACTTTTAATGCTATCAAACATTCAACAGAAAAGATAATTAACTCCTAGACACAAACATGAATTGAACATTCCAACTAACTTTATTGAATCAAATAAAGAATTCATTAGCATAATAACCCATACATGTAATCCAAATTTGAAATTTAAATTCTATTACAAAGATGTTCACTTAATCTTAATCACTCCTTAATTACAAGACAATTTCTTCTTCAATTGTTCCAACAATCGCTCATGAACTAACATGCTTGAAATCAAGGGAAATCCTATGGAAAACTAAGGCAACAACCAATGGAACTTAAGCAACCAAAGCTGGAAAATCAAGAGGGCTAGAAGAAAACAAAGATGAAATGAAAGGTAAAGAGAAAAACTAGATTCAAGATGAATTTCCTAGGTTGAAACTCCAAGGGAAAACCAGTCTTGAATATTATTTTTAAAAGCGAGGAAAGATAAAGGAAAACAAGGCAAACTAGCATGAAAAGAAGTAAATTTTAGCAAAGAGAACAAAGAAGCTAACCAACCTTTAAAGATGAATTAGAAACCGCAAAAATCCTAGTTTGAACACTTTAGGAAGAAGCACACACCTTGGAAGGAAGTGGCAGCACCCAAAGAGCCCACAAAACAAAACAAAAAAGAGTTAAAAGTGGGCTGTAGGAAGAGGTGTCCTCCAATTGGAGGAGGCATCTTTTTCCTAAGAAGGAAAAGTCCTCTTGCTTGGATTTTTTGCTGGGTTTTTATGTTTTGTCTCCTTTTTTTTCTAGGATTCCCTAATGCTAAGTGTGGTGGGGAATAAAATATGTCAAATTGAATGACTGGGATGGGCAAATGGTAAGGTATCAAATAGGAAGGTGTGTGGAAGGAGGTGGCTGCCTTAAGGAGGGGAGTAGGTGGGAGACGCCACCTTTTTAGGAAGGGGCGTCTCCCCCTTCCAAAGACGTTGAGACCTCTATTAAAATAAGAAAGTGTGTGGGGATCGGTTGGGAAAGAGATGGAGGGTATTAGGTGGAGGATTTTGGTTGGTTGGGAAGTGTCTTAAGAGGTGGAATGAGATAGAGTTTTGGAAAGATGCAACTCTACAATAGAAATTCGTAGTGCATCTTAAGGGTGAGGTGAAAATTAAGGAAAAATTGGGAAAAAGTGAGAAAAACACTAAAAATAGAAGGATCTTATCCCGTTGGTCCACATGCTATCTTATTCTAATAGATTGCCTTAATTATCTTCAAAATATCTCATGGATAACTCTCTTGAATCTCCTCTAATCCTAGCCTTCCATTTAGATTTGCTTGATGGCTAACTTTGAAGGCTCCATTGGCTAGCTTTAGAAGGTTTCTTGGCTCAATCCATTGGCTTGAGTGGCTTGAATTTCTTTTCCACCTTCTCTCATGGCTTATGTGGCTAAGGTGGCTTAAGTGGCTTCCATGCAGAGGTGGTGGAAATGCATGACTTACTTCATGGGCCCACATTGGTCATCTTTAAATCCTTTAATCACATACATTACTGGTTAATAAGATGATCTTGGCCTTTAGTTTATGTTGAAGTGATGAATTTGAGGCTTTGACTCGATCTTTTGATCTTGATCTTCAATTTCATCTTGATAGATCTTGGCCATTGGATCACTATCTTACTTCCTATAAAAAGTGAAAAAACCTTAATTAAATCTTAGAAAAATATGATTAATCACATACTTAACTTGTACTTGCTTCTAGACCTACAAAATAACAAACTTTTGGGTTATTAGGTAAAAAATGCATGTGTTAAGAATTTTGGTCTAAAAGCCCTAATTTACCCTATAAGTTGTAACACATGGGTGGTTTTTATGAAAAGTTAAACACTTATCAGTCCACCCTAAACACATCAAGAAGATTACCCTCCTTTTCCTTATTTAGATCTGAGGTTATGATGATAGGCAATGTTTCATCAGGTCCTAAGTAGGAGTAGTTTAGATTTTCAGGTAAAGGTTTACGGATCATGGTGGGTGGTTTTTCTATAAATGGCACTAGGTGCAGCATCGAAAGATTATTTACCTCGTCTATGGTGTCTATATTAAATTCGTAGTTAAAATGTGCTAGACAAAGTTCTAGTGGATCTAAGGTAGATGAAGGTGTATTGGCATCTTAAAGTAGACCTTTAATTAATTTTACCACACAGGAATCATCTAAGTCTAGGAGTTGATGATCGGCATTAAAAACATTAAGCTTGACTTTAATATTGCCAGAAGATAACTTCATTACACCATTTCTGTAGTTGATGATGGCACTGGACATGGCAAAAAATGGAAATCTAAGAATCACTAGGATCTGACTTCTAGGGTTTGATACTAGTCGGGTATCCAACACAATAAAATCTATAGGAAAGTAAAACTAGTCTACCTGTATTAGAACATCTTCAACCATATCATGCGGATCCTTAATTGATCTATCTGCTAACTATAATGGGGTAATGGTTGGCTTAAGGTCACCAAGCCCTAGTTGCTCATAGATAGAATAAGGCAATAAGTTTACACTAGTCCCTAAATCAAGTAGTGCCCTATTAATGACATAATTCCTTGTAATCCAAGAGATGGTAGGACACCCTATGTCTTTAAACTTAGGTGGGGTTTGGTGTTGTATTAAAGAGCTCACCTGCTTGGTGATCAAGGTTTTTTTTTTTTTTGTACATTGAACTTACGCATTGTTGTGCAGAGCTCTTTAAGAAACTTAGCATAAGCAAGAATATCCTTAATAGCGTTGAGTATTGGGATATTAATTTGCACATGTTTAAATGCTTCTATTATCTCATTGAAATTTGTTCCTTTCTTAACCTTGTTGAGTAACTGAGGCAATAGGGCTTTAAGCACATAAGGTGCCTCTAGTATAGGCTCAAATGTAGTAAGACATTTTTATGTTTTCACTTTCTCTTGGGTTTTATCTAGTTCATTCGCCTCTATATTTTTCTCAATATGCCCTACCTTATTATCAATTTGAAGGCCACCCCAAATGGTTGTGATAGACTTTGCTTGTTCATGGGGTCTGTGGTTATGAGAACTAGGCCCTATTTTTAATTGGCTCTTAGGGTCTGAGATTGGCTGACTAGGAAGAAAACGTCCTTTTTCTCTATCACTCAAAATAGCTGATAACCAACCAATTTGCATTTCTATCTACTATCATCGATTTCCTATCTAGTTTCAACCTGGTGTTTAAAGTTTCTACATGAATAACTACATAGTTTCCTCAAAGGTTGGTTTTTTTAGTTGCTGAGGAAACTGAAAACCATGTAAGAGGGTTCACATAGCATCCTCCCTAGTAATTATTCTTCAACCATGATGAGTTAAGATGCTAGCCCATCCTGAATTATAGGTCTCAGTGTAAAGGTTATTGATAAGTTCTAATTTTGTACTAAAACCACCCAATTAGTTACCCATGTATCATAACTTATAGGGGTAACTTAAGGCTTTGGCGAAAATTTGTAACACATGCATTTATGACATAATGACTCAAAAATTTGATATTTTGTAGGTTCAGAGGCCATTCTAAGTCAAGTATGTGATTAACCATATTTTTTTAGGATTTAATTAGTGTTTTTCACTTTTTGTAGGAAGCAAGATGATGATTCAACGATTAAGATCGACTGAGATGAAAATTGATGATCAAGATCAAAATATTGAGTCAAAGCCTCAAAGTCATCACTTCAACATGAGATGAAGGGTCTAGATCATCTTAATATCACTTGAAGATGAAATGGGGTTAAATGTGGCCAAAGTGGGCCCATGCATGAGCCATGCAAAGTCCACCACCAACCACTTAGCCATATTCAAGCCATGAACAAGGTGAAAAGATAAGGAGCCTAACCAGCCACCAAAGCCAAGGATTTGAGCCATCAAGCTAAGTGAAGAAAGCCATCAAAGCCAACCATGAAGCCAAGCCAATGGAGCTCTCAAAGTTAGCCATCAAGCCACATGAACGAAGCTACATGGAAGGCAATGATTGGAGGAGAATCCAAAGAAATATCCTTGGGTTTTCTAGGTTTATTTTGAAGATAATTAAGGAAAAATCTACTAGGATAAGGTAGCATGTGGACCAATAGGAAGATATCTCTCTATTTTTATTATCTATTCATGATTTTTTCATTTTTTTCTCACTTTTCACTTCACCACTAAGGGGCATTACGAATTTCACTTTTCATCCAAGAGTCCTATCCTTCTAAGACTCTACCACCTTTCTAAACCTCCATTTCAACTAGCCAACCAATCCCCACCTTCCTAAGAAACTACCTAGCCAATCATCTTCTTCCACTTCATTCCTCTTCCTCATCTCTTCTTATCCCTCTCTTTCCTCTCATCTTCCCTTCCTTATGAGGCATTCCACATGAATAACATTCAAGGAGGGAGTTCCACATGAAACTCCTTCAAAGTAGGAGCCTCCCTACCCTCCTTGCTTCATTCACTCCACCACCCTCCTTATTTCCCTCTAGCCTAAACAATCAACATGATTTCTACTCTCCACCTCACCCTCTCTCTCTTACCTCATCCTTCTAACCACCTTTCTAATTCCCAAAAGCCTTCCACGATTTCTACAAAGGGGAGATGCCCCCTCTTAAAAAAATGGCATCTCCCACCTTATGTCCCACCAAAACCTCCTACTTGTTTCCTTCTTTGATAAACCCTAGGAAGCCCTCCACATCTTAATACTATCCATCCAATCCTCTTCCCATTTCATCCCCACCCTACCTTTACCTTACTTCACTCTAGAAAACTTAGGAAATAAAGTATAAAGTGGTCCCCAAAAAGAATTTAAGCATCCCAATTTTTGAAGGAAAGGAACACCTATTCCGAGGAGAGGAGGCGTCCCTTTTCTTCCCTTCTTTCCTTTCCTTCTAGCATTCAATGTATTTTTCCTTGCGTGGCTGCTCTTCTTCCTAGTGTTCCATGCATGGTTCCAAGATTTGTTCATTTACTTTTCACCTTTTCATCTTCTTTGTTTTGAATCCTTCTTATTTTCATACTTAGGAAGTTATTATCTTGCATTTCTATTCCTTAACTTTTCTTGCTTAGATCCATGGTTATTTTTCCCTTGAAGTGATAGCTAAGGGAAAGTCACCTCGAATCTATTGATTCAACTCTCTTTTCTTTTCTTTTCATAACCACTAGATCTCCCTTTGATTCCATTGATCTCTTTATTGATTTCCTTAGTGTTCCTCATGATTTACCTTTACTTTCTAGTGGATTTTCCATTGATCTCAATGCATGATTACTTATGATTGATGTTGGATGATTGAAAAAGGTTTAACATGTATTTTTGGGTTGATTAAGTTCAAGTATCATTCATTGTAATAGGATGCATTTTTCAGATTTGGAATACATGTATTATGCGCACTATGTTGATTATTTTTTATGTTGATTCAATGAAGTTACTTAGAATTCCTATTTCATACTAATTTGTAGTAGTTCATGATCTCAATATTTGAATGGTTTATTATATAAAAAGTGCTTATTACAATGTTTACCATGTCCCATTGATTGGATGTTCAAAATAGTATGCGATTAGAATTTTTTAATGGAATGTTTATTTTTAACATCCAGCTCCTTATACTTCATGTTTGCCTATTTATTTAAGGTCCCAATTAGAGTATTAGATTGTTTAGTCAATTCTTAAATGAGATTGCATGTGGTAAGTTTTAATATTAATTATTTTAGCCACTTCCTAACCCATGAATCATGTGCACCATTTCATGGTCATGCACATGATACTTGGGTAGTTCCTTTTTACTTGCCTGATTAATTGTTGTTCTCCTTTAGTTTCTTGTTTATTTGTAGTTGATCTTAGTTTAGATTGCATTATATACTAGTTACATCTTAGTTTAGCTTCTAATTTTAGTTTACGAAAGTGATTGAATTGTTTCTTTATAATATTTGTAAAATTTCATGTTTAGAAAGTTTGATTTAAGAAAGTTTCTAAATTTCATTTTTAGGAAGCTCTCAATTTAGGAAAATTTTATTTTAGAAAGTGTGTTATAGGAAATTTGTTAAGATTACCATATTTCATGTGTTAATTTTTTATTCTTACTTTAGGATTAAATAATCTTTTCCTACATTAGATAATTTTAGCAAGGACGACTAATAACACAACCGTTCAAGTCCTCGTGGGATTGACCTCCATTGTGTGAATTACTATGATTGATTTGTGCACTTGCAAGTTAAGACTTAAAATCACAATAGTAATTACTAGGATTGAGTTATGCATTCATTGCATTCACCTATTCTAAAATATTTTCAATATACACACTATTGGATGGGACAAGTTGAGTGTAAATGTGCCAAGCTGGAACAAATGGAAACCTCCTATGAAGGTTTTGTAGATACTTGGGAGGCCATGAAGGCAACAAGTTTGGTAGTCATTGTCTGGAACATATTTTCCACCTTGTCCATTCTTCCATTAAAGGAGTTGAGCTTATATGACATATCTGAGGTCACTCCTATTTCATACATGCCTCCTTCCTTTTGAGGTTGGGTATTTCTCTCTCTTCTATTAGAATAGTCACATTGCTAGGAATTGTTAGCTAAAATTTGAAAAAATTTCCACGCCTCAATTTCACTATCACGAGGGCCCCTCCACTAGCTGCATCTTCATTTGTCTATTTTGAGGTATTAATGCCTCATAGAAGTATTGAACCTACTGCCATTTTTCAAATCTATGGAGGGGACACTTTTGCACCAATTAATTCCACCTTTTCTAGCATTCATAATATTGCTCATCATCTTTTTACTAGAAACTAATGATCTCCCTATGAAGAGCATTAGTCTTATGAATAGGGAAGAATTTGTTAAGAAACTTTGTAGATAATTGGTCCCATGTGGAAATGAAACTGACCTCTAAAGAATTCAACCATGATTTGCCCTTATCTTTCAATGAGAAGGTAAACAACCTAAGTTTGATAGAATCATCTATAACATAATGGTATTTGAGTGTAGCACAAATATCAAGGAATTCCTTGATATGTAGGTATGGATCCTCTCTCTCTCTCTCTCTCTCTCTCTCTTGATCATAACATGTTAGGAGTAACTATATGACTCTAAGTTCAAGTTCAAATTGGTCTGCATTTGTGGGTGGCAATGTGATGCATGATGGAGTATTTAATTGAAGTGGGACAACTAATTGGAGGATTTTTTGTGGGGTTAGGGATTTGATTTCTCACCCCTTGCCTTTGAGCATGTTGAATCTCAAGATCTAAAAGTACTAATTCATTATTCTGAGATTGATGACCTTGTATGCACTAAAGTAAAAACCTATTTAATTAATGCAATCTAAATATAAATGACTCTTAACTCTATGATATGCAAACAAATAATCCTTAATTCTAGCAAGATGATTTGATGATCTTTGTCAATATGTGAGGTTGTAGCTATTAAACCTATACTAGATAGCTCCTCCTTTAATCTATACTTGACTATTGCTTACCAATTAGGTCTAGCCTGAGGTGGCTAATACAATTCTCATAGAAGGAGGCATTTAAACCTCAACAATTATCAACAAAAGGTGTGGGAAAATCACTTGGATTTTGGATACCCACTATAACCATAAAGCTCAAGAACCATTGGAGTGGGAATAGATCACCTCTCTCAAAAGGGTCCTATGAGCTCAAAACCCTATGTCTACGGCTACTTGATTTTAAATTAAGATTAATGGCCAGGATCACAAACATACAAGAAATTGATTTGATTTCCTAGGTGGGCTAAGGATTTGGTGATGAAATCTAATCCTTATCTTATAAGGGTTCATGTGGGGCCCTTACTAACATTATGTTCCATACACCATAAAGCAACAAACGTGCAATGCAAGTACAAGAAAACAAACTAATTCAACCTATATGCTATCATTCCAAGATGCAATAACCCTAAATAAGATGCAACAATTGAGATGAATGACCCTAAACTACATCAATTACTCTACCAACCAAGATTCAAATTACATTAAATGTAGCTATACTAGATAAGAAAAGGAGGATTGAAGAATTCTTACAGTGGGATCTTTGATGAAGATCAAGTGTGGGTCACCATATCCCACAATTGCCTTAGATTAATACAAATCATTTAAATTTTTAATAAAGAAATTGCAAGTTACAATGGTGTCTTATTATAAGTTTACTCAAAAGGAAAAACCTTAATCTAAGAAATCAAACTGGATGAAGCTTTGGCCCACAAGATCATCATTGCTCCTTTGGTAAATTTCCCTCACACAAAACAAGTAAGATGGATCAGTTTATGAGGAATTAGCAAGATATGTTAATGCAATTACAGAAATCCTAATATAATGCAACCTAAGACTACAACTATTGATAAAAAATTTAAATAAAGATTCAACCACAAATATTTTGTGATTCCCCTACAACGGGGCTAAAAACTTAGTGTAGCTTCAAGATTACTTACGAGTGCACTAATCAAAGTAGTATTGCACGTGAGAGAGGTTGATCCCATGAGGAATCTCATGGATTATCAATAGATGAAATCACTTAACTTTAGCCAGAGAGAGAGAGAGAGAGTTGATGATTAAACTAGGAATTTAAAGTTAAGAAGAATGAAAATATGCATGAAATTAGAAACTATGACTAAAGGAAACTTGCTAAAAAAAAAGATAAACAATGAAAATGAAAACTTACCTAACTAACATGCATTCAATTAAAGGAAACTATAGCAAAATTAGAATGAACTAACTAAGTAACTTAACTTAAGAAAACTAGTAAAAAGGAAACTTTTCTAATCTGACACTTTCCTAAATAATAAACTTTCTAAAAATCAAAAAGGAAACTTTATAAACCTAAACTAAGATGTAAAAAAATAAATATAAAATGCTAAAACAAGATTAAGCAACTAAATTAAGCAAGATTCAAAGAGGAAAGTGACCTAGTACCTTGCCTAAGATCCATGGATTGTTCACATGTTCATAGGTTGAAAAATGGCCAGATTTGATGCTTTAAATGCAAACTAACCTGAAGTGTAAGCTATTTACTTATTAAAAAACTAAAAAATATAAATGGGCTCCTAAGTATTCAAGAATAATATGTTTTGAATGATGGAAACAAAGCATAAAGATTGAGGAGAGAAATTTTTAGATTTTAAGCACTGAGAACTTCAACTTAAATAAAGCATATAAAGCAACTAAAATAATAACTTTTATGCAAGATAACAATCCATATCTAAAGTAATTTGATAATAGAAACATTCAGTAACAACAATCCTTCAATAATTTTATTGAATCAATGCCAAAATACATCAAGAATGGTGCACAAAATACATGTATGAAAATCTAGAAGTTATGAGCAAAACTAAGTACTAAAACTTGATCTAAACTACAACAAAAAATCAATCTAAAGATTCCAATATAAAGTATGATGATGGAAAAGAAAATAAAAGAATAATTTCAAGAGAGAAGATGGTTAGGATGATGAACCAACTATGAAAAAAAACACACTTAAAACTAAGTGGAAGTGAAGGAGAAAAACATGAAATTCCTAAGGGGAAAAGGAAGATTGCAAACTATTTCTTCTCTTAGCTGTCACTACCAGAGAAGAAATAACTTGAATTTTGAGCGAATGAGCAAGAAAAATTACTAAGAGTGAAGCAAAGAAAAGAGGTAAAGCTAAGTGGAAAGATGAGTATGGAACTAGTAAGCAAAACAATGAGAAACTAAGGCAGTGAAACTAAAATAATAAAAGCAAACTACTAACCTGAATTATAGAGAAAATAACCAATAAAATGACTAGAAATCCAAAGTAAGAATTGCACCAAAGAAAACTAAGTTCAAGCTTTAAGAAGATTTCCATGTTTCAAGGTTGTCTCACCCAAACTCTACTCAGGTTAAAAACATGGAAGGCCTTTGAATTTATAGATGAATTTTTTCCACTTTGGTGAAGTCTTACTCTAGGAAAAGGAGGTCGATCCAGATCTAGGAATTCAATTAGGCAAGTTAGGTGCAATGATGATGTAATCAAGGATGATATTGGCTAGTTTCCATGTTTAGAAGGGGAAAGGCATCTATTTCTTTGGAAGGTAAGTCGAGCTCCCTCCCTTCTAATTGGATGATGAGTGGTTGATGGAAAAGAAGGGGAAAAAAAGAAGGAAAATAGTAAGGAAATATGGAGAAAGTTTTAGTGTTTTTATATGCTTTGTATGGACTTAGATTTAGGGGCTTTCTAATTAGAAAACTGCCGAAATTGACAACTAAGCATGGGGGGAGGCGTCACCTTCTAGGAAGGTGGCTCCTTCCTTAAGTCAAAAAACATGGAAACCCTAGGGTATGGTGGAGAAAAGGGTTGAAAATTCTAAAGGAATGTGATGACCCGGGTTTTTGTAATACATTTTTCAAAGGAAGAGTGCCCTTAGTAAAAATTTTTTTGCAAAACAAAACAGCCAAAATTCTTTTTGTTAAAACTTGTTTTGAAAAACCCAAGTCATCACCTCATATATAACATAAGTAGAATTTTTATACAAGATAAAATTCCATTAAAGGAATATATATTTATTAAATTCCAGAATCCATCCAGTGGTTCACAGTACAGCCCAGTATCAGTACAATATTTGTACAAATTACATAATCCAAATTTCAAACCTTACCATACATTAAAAACTTTTAATAAAATATAATGCTCTCAAATAAAAATACATGTCTTCAAGGGATATACCCTGATTGATTATTTTTCCAAATCTTCTTAAGTCTTCTATAGTCTTGAGCTCCTAACCCTCCTTTATATCTGAGATATTGTAAACATTGAAACATTTATAATATCTCAGCAAGCTATGCTTAGTAGGAGATACAAAAATATACTACTTCACTGATATAAGAATACATACCTTAGACATTATTCCATCATGGTTACCTATTCATGAGTTATCTCAACATAGAGTATATATATGTTATTTATTTAGTATAGGATAAATTAATTAAAATAGTGAAGATTGGTTAAAACTTATTCCTTCCCCTGGCTATACTTCCACTTAGGAAATCAGTATTTAGCCAATCTTCATACAAGGATTTTCTTTCCAAGAACCCATGTAGGGCATCTCATCATGCCATGGCATTACATTTTGCTTACCATATGTGCATCATAAAGCAAAATACATTAGGAATACTATGCCACAGTCTCAATTAGCACGGTGTACCCAGATAACTATATAATAATCCATTGATACCAACTGTGAAAATAACAAATCCAGGTTCACATAGGGTGACCTTCACATGATTTCCCAACCTAACATTTAGCCTCTCTTTGGGCATGGTATCCATCATATAAGTTTCCAGAAGAGGGTAGCCAAACCCTTATAACTTCCCTAGCATGACATCCCCAGTCCTAGCACTGTGTAAAACAAAATCACAAGCCACCATGCATGTATGTAAAATACATTATACATATCAGATGATGTGTCTGTTTAACTTAGGCTGGAATTTTTTATATGCCTTATTCTTAGGGTTTCCTTAGTTTTCACATCTCATTACCTTCACCTCATTTGATTTCATCATTAGATTGGATCAATTGAATTAGATTATGAAGTTGGATCACTTAGTTGAATCATATAGTTGGATCACTTAGATCATATGGTTGGATCACTTAGTTGGATCATATGGTTGGATCATTATCATGCTAAGGTACCAAGTATACTTATATCATGAAGGTCTATAATTCTAGACAAAAGATCATGTATGTATACACATGAATCCTTAATACATTCTTATACATCCACCTACATCAAAGTATTATCTTGATTCATACATCTGAAGTGGTATTCTTCCACATTGCCCATCATGTTTTGGAGTCATACATCTGTCAAACCATACATATATAGTTATTTCTCTATACAAGTATGTATTCCTATAAGGGATGCCCTAAGTTTTCCTTGAATAATGTTTGATCAAGGGTTTGGGTTCTCTATTTATATTTTTCTGCATATACATAATACAATATGGCATTAGTATTCTTATTGTTTTTGACCATTCAAGATCCTCCAGATCTTGTCTGATCATCCTTATCTTAATGACAATTTTTATTAGGATTAGATGATTTACTAACCTTTTATGCTCTTATTATTATTACTCAACCAATTAATGTTTTATTGGTTGAGTGTAGCTTATTTCATCCTAAGTCTAGATAGCTTTTCTTATGTCAAATTGGCTAATGCTTACTAGTTGAATGGTTGAACAAAAAGTGGTTACTTCAATCCTTGTGTAAGAAGGCTTTTAGACCTCACAAACATCAACGGAAGGTCAGGGAAGAGTGTGGCTCTATTAGAGAACCCCCTTAACCACCATATTCATCATCCACTAGGGTGATCTTTCATAAGGTTCCTATGAGTATGTTAACCCTAAGTACTCTTTCTAATTGATTTTAATTAAATCCATGAACATTAAAATGTCATTCGTGCAGTTTCATTATTCTCCTAATTTGGACCAAGTAATTTATATTCCCTATATTATCCTACTAACTATGGTCCTCACCATCATTAAGTCCCCATCATACATTCCATGTAAATGTCCTTCTATTCTAATTTTATTTAATAACATTTTCAATGTAATTTTCATTACATAAGCATTAAAGCATAAATAAATAAATAAATATACAATTAAATCTACTAAACAATAAAAGACAATTATAATAACATTCAACAATTTAAATGAAAATATAATATGCCATAACTATCCATCATGATCCAATGATCTTAGTTGATTCTTATTCATTTTTCATCTCTTTTAGGGTTTAGATCTTGATATTTCATTTTCCTTTAGATCTCACACAACTTCTTGATGTGATTTCATTATTAGATCATTGATGCATCTCATCAAATGATTTGATCTTTCATGATCCAATCGATCAAGAAGATCTTAAGTTATTTTTTCCAATTTAAGGGCATAGATCTTGACCTATCCCAAATCATCATCATCCAGTCCATAAATCCATATAATCTTAACTTAATATCTTCATCCAAACATATCCATACTATCCAATCATCTTTGATCAACTTGATCATGGAGATTTCCATTCATTTTTATGATTTTTACTACTTTTAAGGCTAGATCTCTTAATTAAACATAGATCAATCACTTCTAACCACTGATTCCATATTCCACAATTACAAGATCATCAATAGATCAGATTTATATAGTTTGATCATTCCAAATTTCACTAATCATAAGAATTATTAACACTTTTCTTTATTAATAGAATTTTACATGCGTCAAAATATAAATTTTCTAAGTTCAGTAGGTTCTACTCATCATAAGGAATCCATCTCAACTTTTCAATCACAATTAGGAATTAAATTGAGATTAGAATTGGGATTTTAAGATTTCAACCCATTTTAAGGGCTGAATTTTAATCTTACTATTTTTGTTGATTTACTTGATCTAGAAACCTATAAAGTTTACTGTGATCATGGTCCCATTTTGGGACCTCCTGAACCCATCCATCAGTTTAGATCTCCAATTTGAGATCATCCTAATACTATCCAACACTATTGGAATGGATTTTAGTAATTTTCATAATTAATTTCAATTAAAAACACGAATATTATGAGTTTAGTATCTAATACACATGACAAGGATTCCATAGAAACTTTTTTTATTATCTAAAACCAGAGTTATATCAAGCTCTTAATTGAAGATCTAAGATTTTAGTTCAAAACTGGACAACTCAGATCAAATCTAGGTTTACGGGTGTGGGACAACCACTGGCCCGCTCCCATTACTGCTTATTCCAAGTGGTCGGGCAAAGGTGATCGGTTACAAGCGAGACGGTCCAGATCTGGACCGTCGGATCACCTATGGTTGGATCTCCTCCATCCTGGACTATTAGTGGCCCAGATTTCATCTCCTGGGGTTTTGGGGCCCTAGGAATCCATCCAATGGCTAAGAAGTTGCATTTGAGTTGCGGATGGATGGGATCTCAACCACTCAAGATGGATCCATCATCTTCGATGGATTAATGGTCGAGGAGATCCCTTGGAGGCCAAAAAACCCATGATACATACTGAAAATGAAAGAGATGAGTGAGGTGCACTTAATTGGGCCGGTCTAATGAGGAGAAGGTCATCGGAGAAGAAGAAATTATGCTGGAATTAGAGACAAGAAACCATAGCACCAGAAATACATTCAATCGTAAAATTTACACTTGCTGTTGCCAGAGAAAGTGGGAGACCATAGGGCTTTGGTAGATCACCATGTGCTGAAGGCATTCAATGGTGCAAGATCATCGTTTAATGGCCAAATTGGCCAAAATAGCTTGAAGAACATGCTGGAGGTAGTAACTAGTACCGAAGTGGTTTTCGTTTTAAAATTTTTGACTATCCATGAGGTGCATCATCATGGAACCAAAGGGCTTTTGTAGATCACCTTAGCCCGAACACATCTGATGGTCAAGATCAAGTTTGAACGGCTGGAATGTGGTGGCTAATTCAAATAGGGTTTCTAGGTGAAGGCCCTGGTTCATCGAGGATGACGCATCCCTAGACATGCCCAACATTTGCAATGAGTCTGGAGTGCTGGGTGCGTCTGCAGACGCTCTTATAGAGAATAAGAGAAAAGGAGAGAAAGAAAAGAAAATTGGAGGAGATTAGGGAGGTTTTTGGACTTGGGATTTTGTGGCATTCTAGGGAAACTCATGACAAACATTAGGAGAATTTTTGGGAATTTTATGAGCTATTTATAGCAGTGTTTTGAATTTTCCATGATTACTTGTAATTATCATCTTGATTTCTTTTCATTATTAAATTACCTTAGGATTCCCACTACCACCTCCTTCTTCACTAGCAGGAGGTGGTAGTGGTTTGACTCATGATGACCTATTTTCTGGCCGTTGGATCCCTTTGTGGGTCCGTTGGGCCCCACGGACGCATGGAAAGGCCATTTTGCCCTTTTGTGGAGAAAAACCCATTTATTCTCTCGGGCTTAGAATTGAGCGTACTTAGTGGCATTGGATTTGTATTTCTGAGTACATTCCAATTTTTGATGTCTTAGGTCTTAATTATTTTTAAAATTACCATTTTACCCTTTTATTCTTAAAATTTGGAAAAAAAATAAAGATTTTTCATTCGAACTCAAAATCTGTCGTGCTTATAGTCATTTTGAAGGGTTCGTTAAATATATTTTAAATTATACATATCTTATACCTTGATTCAACTTCCATGAGAAATGCATTTTTAGTAACTCTAATATTCCAGCCTGATTTTTCCTTGAAAATTTTAATTTCATTATTTATTCAATCCCCTTACAAAAGTTAGGGGTGTTACAACGAAAGTGGGATTTTCTCTCTTGAAAATCACACTTTTTAACATAGGATAATTGCTTAAATTGGTGCTTTAATAGTATCGCTCCATGTGGCATGGCTCCCATCACTACTAAAATTGTGGCTTTATAAGACGGTTTTACCACAATGGTCTTATATAAAATTTATATAAGACGGTTATGGATATGCATCTTATATACTATAAACATATAAGACAGGTTTCACACAACTGTCTTATATAAAATTATATAAGACCATTTTGGAAAACCGTCTTATATTATTAGCTTAATATAAGATGGTTCAATAGAACCGTCCTATATTATTGAAGGAACATAAGATTGTTATCCAAAATAGTCTTATATTACTTTACTAATATAAGACGATTTTCTAGAATGGTCTTATATAAAATCACATAAGACAGGTCTTAGTAACTGTCTGATATTTTTTATATCTTAAAAATTTGTAATGAATCTGGGCTTCTTCGACCAAAACTCAAACATTGTGTTACATGCACTTTGTCCCAAACTTGTATTTTCTCGGTTGATATTATTTGGGTAGTATTCCTTCTTGTACTTTTTCATGATATATGTTTACTTTATTTGATGTTTATGGCTATAAAATTCCTTTTCTTTTTCTTCTTGCATTTTGTATATATGATAGATATATTTTATGTATGTGCGTGATGTTGCTGAGGAGGGTGAGTGGGTGGAATCTGAATGTAAAGGGCTTTAATTTTTATGTCAGACTATTGATTTTATCCACTTTATCTTAGCATATGAGTCTAGAGTGGTCCCTATCTCATATATACAGCCTTTTTTAAAAGGTTGCAAATTTCTCTCCATCTAAGTAGAATAATCCCATTGCTGAGAATTTTCAACTAATCTCTAAAAGAAATTCCATGCCTCTATATCACTCTTAGTCGTAAATGCTCCTCCATTAGTGGGATCAATCATACATTGGTTTTGACAAGTCAATCCTTCGTAAAAACAATGCACTTGTTGCCACTTTTCAAAACTATGACTGGGACATTTGAGCAATAAATGCTTCAATTGTTCCCAACATTCATAGAAAATTTCACCCTCATTTTGATGGAAATTTAAAATCTTTCTTCTAAGGGCATTGGTTTTGTGAACATAAAAGAATTAATTTAATATTTTTTTTTATTGAGCCTACCTCTAAAGAATTAAGCCATGCCTTCGCTTTATCTTTTAAAGAGAAGGAGAATAATTTAATCTTATAGAATCATTGGAAAAATTTCTATATTTAAAGGTAACTCATATTTTGAGATACTCTTTCACATGATGATATGGATCTTCCTTATCTAGACCATAGAATGTAGGAAAAAGTTGGATTACTCTTAGTTTCAACTCAAAATGATCAGCATCAATTGCAAGCAACATTATACATGAGGGTGAATTGAATTAAATTAGAGTGGAGTAGTCCCTCACAGCCTTAACATCTACTACTTGGTCATCCATTGGAGGATTATCTAGATTGATGTGATTTTGTAATATTTGTCTAATAATTCGTTTGATTTCAAAATCTAAAGGTGTTAAATTGGGGTGTAGGTGTTGATGACCTTGCATCCACTAATGAATCTTAAATTATATGCAAAATCAACATGGTTGAATAAGAAGCAATAAAAAAAGGCAAGTAAATGTGACCTAAAATGCAAAGAATAAGGAAACTAATGGAACTACTTATATGCTACTTACGCAAAGGGTCAAAGCCTCAATAGGTAGAACACTATAACTTAGATAGCTTATGTCTTGGTGGTTATAGCCGAGCTTAGGATATCCTTTGTTAAGTAGGTGCTCCTAATGCAAACAATCTTAGAAAGTATGAAATAAGTAAATATAAATGAAATCTATATGACTTATACTACAACTGAAATATGCAAATCTAATTTAACAATGCAAACCTACAGTTAGGAGATAGGACTTATAGTAGGTCTCAGATAAAAGTCTTCTTGTACAAGAGCGAATCCATTTACATACCAACTCCACTTCCAAGTTAGGATGGTTCACCATTAACCTATACTATTACAAAAATTTTGAATTAAATTGTGATTTATAATTAATATTACAATGCAACCTCACTACAATCCTGCTCAAAATAAAAATAAGCAATTATCCTCATTTTAGAAACTCCAAATCCCATGCCAAATTGCAGTAAAAACAAAAATAGTAGTGAGAATCAAACCAATCATATGAATTGGGAGTAGTAAGGAAAAATACTACAAATGACTAAATTTTAAATGCATGTAGCTCCTAAACTTTGACTAGTGGCAAAATAATCTAACCTAGATTTGATCAAAATTCCATTACTAGTCCTCAGTAACAGATTATTTTAAAATTATAGCAAGCACACAAGTTTATTGTAGTATAGATGTGCTAGTATAGGTCAATCCAACAAGTACTCAATTTAATATTAAAAATGATAATTAGAATCCAAATTAAATTATGTTAACCTAGCCAAGCAATGAAAAATAATTAAGAAGATCTAGTTAACTATCAATAATACTAAAAAGGATTAAACTTAGCAAATTATGAAACCTAGGGTTTTGGAATCCACTATTTTACTAATTAAGAACATTCATATACAAGCATCATTCATTTGATTATCACATGTTAATATAACAAAATGAAATATCAACATGGAAGATGTGTGTGTTAAAAGTCCAAATTCTTATATTTTCTCAATTCTAATGATTTGCTTAGTTTAATGAGTAAGTATTCAAAGCATAACTTGTATTTTTTATGATCATAAACTACTAAAGAATTATACTAATTAGTTTTCAAACATAAATTAGTCTCTAAACTATAAAAAACCCATCATAATTTCCATTAACAGAGTGCCAACCATGTATGTTAAATTGTGTAGAATATCATTGGAATTGATAATTCAAAATACTTAAATCTAACAATCACTTATACATGAATTAAGTTATTGATTTCATACTCACAGTAAGTGGATGATTTATCTACTAAAGATTAGCATGAAAAATGAATTCAAATCTAATGAGAAAAACATCTCAAAACTAACTAAAAATTAAAGGAAAGATGATCCTAGAAACAATGAAAACCAAGCATGAAAATAACATGAATGAAAGTGCACAACTTATTTCTAACTTATCTATGATTAACATGTACTCTACCAATCCATAAAATCTATGAAAAAATTACTAAAATTATTAGAAAACATTACTTAATCATAGGCTAGAATTAGAACAAACTAAGTCCTAAACTAGCTAGAATCAAGCATGGAAAATGTATGTTAAAACCATGAATAGAAACTACCACAACAATCTTAAATTAAAGAATGAGAAATAACTTTATACCATGAATGAAATTGTAACTAACATCAAAGTAAAAATTCAGGAAACATTCATTGAATCCACCTTTGACTATTACAATAGCATGAGAAAAGTAAAGGAAAAGAACATGAAACTTCCCCAGATGGAAGATCTATGCCTAGTAGTCCTCAATGTGTCACACATCAACAACCTTTTAGTACATACTCCAACCCCAAGTCTTACTAAGAGAGGAGCCAAGGACCTAACTTCTAAACATGTCCAAACAATCCAAAAAAGAAGAGAAAACTTCAAGTAGTCAAGAGAGAAACACCCAGCCTTTAGTGAAATATCCTAAAGCAACAACCCTTCCAAGTGAGAAACATCAAAGAGAAAGAGCTACTTCCCATCTATACAATGTCCAATCGAAGAGAACCTCCAACAAAAACCATCAAAGTCGTCCAAGTGAAATGAGTTTCAAGAGTCAAGAGAGAAGAGAATTACCTTGTCCCTAAAAGAACATGAAAAAACTCTCCCCTACCAGCTGTTACCACCTCTACACGTCTCCTTTTATATATCAGCTCCCACCTTCTATTATTAGAAACCATCTATAGATCAACTTTCCAAAACCGTTCTTCCAAACCAAGGTAGTGGGAGAATTGTTCAACAAACACGTCCATGCTATCTCTCTTGAACTCCTTTCCTAAACAAATAAGATGTTTTTGTCTCTTATTAAGTCTCTCGTACCCTATGTAAAACACGTTTCACCAACCCCCCATATATAAAGCAAGTCCCTTCTCAAGCTCCTCTCCACCTTCCTAAAGTTTTGGATGCTTCCCAAGAGGAAACATCTTTTTTTGCAGCCCTCTTAGAAACATCCAAAAACTCCCTTTTAAAAATACCACATACAAGACATCTTAACCAACTAAAATATCCTAAAATTAAAAGAAAAAAGTCTTTACCTTCTTAATTGAAGTATAATTCTTCAGAAGCCCACAAATAAAAACCTCTCTTCAAGAAACACGTATCCTACTTCATTAAGTAAAACACATTATTTCCCCCATCCAACACTAGAATATCCAAGTGAAGTGCTATATTCAAAAAATTTTGACTAGTGCTTCCTTAAACACCAAGGCATAAATTTGCAACATCCAAGCCATAATTTCCAACATAATCATCTGATTAATCTAAAACATCCAATAAAGGCTGAAATACACATCTTTTGATCATGACTGAAAATTGATGATTTTGAGTGATCTAAACAATTTAACATTTTCATATTGATCATATCTTCTCATCCATCATCATTCATTCTTAAGATGCCATGCTTCAAGAGATTTTTAAAGAGAACTTGACCATTCATGGCTAAATATCAATTGATTTACTTCAATCCACCATTAGTCTTGGGAACTTTAAATTCTTCTAATCTTGGCACTCAATTGAAGATTTGGGAAATTACTTGGATAATGGATGATGTGTCTTAAATAATAATGCAAGTGTGCAGCTCTATTGGTGTATAGAATTAGAAAATATGAGTCAATACCATGAACACTCTTCCATAAATGTGGTTAGTTAAATCTTAGGTCATCTTACTTTAACCTAGCGAAGCATTCAAGTGAAGGAAAATTTCTACTTAAACTAAATTAGAAAGCATCTAATTAAAGAAACTAAGAAATTATCTAAATGAGCAAGGAACTAAACTAGGAAACTTTCTAAAACTACAACTAACTCGAACAAGGAAACTCTCCCTAAAATTACCATTAACCAGAAAAGAAACAATCTAAAACTCCAATTAACTAAGAATTAGGAAAATTATCTAACTACGCATTAAAGTAACTTTCTAAAATTACACTAACTAGAAAAGGAAAGTAAGGAATAAATTAACTAAGAAAAGGTATAAGAACTTTTTTTTAATGGCCAAATTACAAGGAATTGTTATATGAAAAGAAAGCATGCAAATAAAGCAAGTAAATGTCCTCCAAATCCTGTCTTGAATTTGACTATAGGGCCCACATATTGTGTCACTAAATAAGAGCTTGTACACTTCTCTTAAATCCAAAATACACTAAATTACCACCAAGCATTTCATCCTCTATATCCCAACTTGCCACAAATAGACATATGCCAGCCAATGATAATTAGTAATGAAGTATTACTGTAACTAAGAAAAGATGAGCCCTAACACTCTTTCCTAAACAATCACCACCTAAGAAAAAAATAAGAATGATGAAAAAGGAAATAGAAAAAGTTATGACATTTTCCCTAAGTCGAAAACTCTTAAAATAAAGAGGGTAACTTTGGAAAGTTAGATAAGGAGGGGATTAAAGGTCATTCATATTTAAGGAAGTTGAGCCATAGAAGAGGCTTCCTTAAACATGAAATAGAATAAAAGAAAAAGAAAAAATGGAGACAACAGCCCTTGTTTTAGGACTCACCCATTTTGAGCTTTAGGAGATGAAACGATAAGTAGGTACATGGTGTATCCCTACAACCACCAACCCTCTCCCACCCCCTCCCCCCCTTCTCCTAACATGAAGGCCTTTAGCTAGGAAATTAGGTGGCTTATGGATAGATTTGCATGTTTTTTTCAACCTTAATTAAGAAATGAGATAGTTTCTTTATTTCTAAGAATCCTTTCATTTTTTTTATTTATTTCTAAGTATTTTGATCATGGAATCTTGAAGAGAATTTGGGTGAGGTTGATCTTCCTCCCTCTATTCAATTGATTTGGATTAGCATGGTGTAGCTTTAAAATTACTTGCAACCACATGAATCAATGTAGTAAATTCATGTAAGCAAGGTCAATTAAACAAGGAATCTCATAGATTTGTAATGGATTGGATTTTATTTAGATCAATTAACTTCATCCAAAAATATAGAGTTGTGATTAAACTAGGAATTTAAAGTAACATGAAATGGAAATATGCATGGAATTAGAAACTAAACTTAAAACAAACTAACTAAAAACTAAAACTAAACAATGAAATTGAAAACTAACATAACTAACATGCAAGAAACTAAAGGAAACTAATCCTAAATTAGCATGAATCAAATTATGAAACTTAAACTAAAGAAAACTATTAAAAATGACGCTTTCACAAATTAACACTTTCCTAAACTAGAATTAGAAACTTTCTAAAACCAATTTATGGAACTTTGTAACACTAAAATAAACATGTAAAAAAAAGTAACTAATAAGATCTAACTAACTTTAATAAGAAATTAGACAAGTGAATGGAAATTATAATTAAAGAGACTTTCTAAATTTTAACACTTTCTAAATTTTAAAACTTCCTAAAGATGGTACTTTTCAAAAATAAAAATGAAAATTTTTTAAATCTTAAAAAAGATACAAAAATTGAATTAAATACCACTAGAACTAAATTAAGCAACTAAAATAAGAAAAAATGGAATGGGATTTAGAACCATGCACATTGTTTTGGGACTATATTAATGATTTTGGAGCCCTAAAGATGGTAAACATAATGCACCTATGATGAGTTACTATGAAAATTAACTATGGGATCTAATAAACAACATGAAAATCTAAATGAGTACCTACATATTTAGGAAAATAAGCCATTTTGATAGCTGGAATTGAAGCACAAAGTTAAGGAAAAACCAATTTCTAGATTTCATACTTAAGAATAGCCAATAAATCTTCAATCAAGAAGCTATTGAAACCATAAATCTTATGCTAGGAAATAACCCAAATCTATATTACATTGATGAAAGAAACTTTCCATAACAAGAATTCCCACAAAAATTTATTGAATCATGCCCAATTTACATCAAGATTATGAGCATAAAATTGTCTATAAAATATGAAAATTGTGCACTTTTCTAAAGCCTAAAATACTATCTAAAAAACAAAAAATTATAATCTAATTCCCACACTCTAATCTATAATTACATGCAAAGAAAACATAGAAAGGAATTCAACAGAAACAAAGTCTAAGTGGGTGAACTAAATAAGGAAAAACTGCCAAAACTAAGGGAAAAAGAGGTTTGGAGAAATTAAGGATTTAAGCTAGATCTTCTCTTAGCTGTCACTACTAGAGAATAAGACTTTCTTTAAATTTCTTTAAAATATCCCTTAAAATGTCATGGATAATCTTCTTGATTTTCTTCCAATCCTAGCCTTCCACTTAGCTTAGCTTAATGGCTTTGAGGGCTCCATTTGCTATGCTTCATGGTTGGCTTAGATGGCTTTCTTAGCTTGACTTCATGGCTCCATCCCTTGGCTTGAGTGGCTTAAATAGTTGGCCTTGACATCCTTAGCTTGTCATCTTCTCTCATGGCTTATATGGATAAGGTGGCTTGAATGACTCCCATGTAAAAGGTGGTGGAAATGCATAGTTTGCTTTTTGGGTCTACTTTGGCTCCATTGCTTGTATTAAAGATGATATTAACCTTTTGTTTCATGTTGAAGGGATTATTTTGAGGCTTTGACTCGATCTTATGATCTTGATCTTCAATGTTCATCTCAATCAATCTCGACCGTCGGATCACCATCTCGCTCCCTACTAAAAGTAAAAAATTCTGATTAAATCCTAAAAATATATGATTAGTCACATACTTAAATAACAAACTTTTGTATCATTAGGTTAAAAAATGCATGTGTTATGAATTTTGATCTAAAATCCTAATTTACCACTATATTTATAACACATGGATAACTAATTAGTAGTTTTTATGAAAAATTAAACATTTATTACACCTGCAACCAGCATTTTTTTAGTCCTAAGAAAAACATACAAAAAATTATTTTACAAAAACTAACATAAAGTGCCACTTTCATAGGCACTCATGATTGCATTTAGCACATGTAACAAGCTCTATACCCCTAGGTTACTCCTAGCGGACGAGTTAGGCCTCATGAGAGTTTGCAATGAATATACCCACAAAATTCTTAAATTTTTTATAAAAGTTCTTTATCCATTTGAGAACATTTTTTTGTTTATTTAGTTCATTTTAATTCTTAACTTTAGCTTACTAATAAAGATATATAAAAAGTTTTAGAATCCTATTATTATGCTAAAGATATCGCAGTATGTGCTATGGCTGATATATAATTATAGTAACCAAGTCAAATATAACCAAAATTACCATACAGATATATGTTTTGACTTCAATTCTCATAAGATATACTTGACACTCAAAAAGGTGTACATCTCTCATTAATATGTGAATAGAATGTTGTTCAATAAATCCAAAAGTCTCACATGTTTCATATAGAAGAACGATAACTTAGAATGAATGATAATGGTCTCATGAAAGGATATCGATTACTAAAAATGTTATACTCTACCAAAGTTCCTATTCATTCATAACCATTTCCAAGCCATACTACTTCTAATATCAAGTTCAGACTTCTATTAGGATGAAACATAGGCTTAGGTAAGGGTTATCAAAAGAATGGATATAAAGGTAAACAAAAGTTGTCTAAAAAATATATAAAGGTCTTCTATTAGTGTATTCACAACTCCATTTTTTCTCGTAAGAGTGAACATGCTTCTTTTTCATTGGCCATTTCTTTTATTTATTTTTTAAAATGATTTTATATATAGCCTCTTTTAATTTTTCTTCTTTTTCACCCTTTTTGATGATCATCTCTTGAATTGTATTATTCATACTTTTTCCCAAGTTGTTCTTCAATCTATATATATATATATTAAGGGTTTAATATAGGTAAAGGTTGTTTGACTAATAAAGAAAAGGCTGATATTTGAAAGGCTCAAGGGGTTAACTAATAGAAAATAATATAGGGAAGGTTAAAGGCTCCAGGTTTTACTAAGGATGGCCTCTATCATTTCCTAGGTTTCATATGACTTAAGAATGATCATAAACCTAAGAGATATATGGTATAGTCTTTTATGACTTCTCAATAGTTGACCAAGATGAAGAATAGTGAGACTGATTAAGAACTAATGTTCGCTGAAGAAAATTTTGAATTTATGTCTAACCTTTAAAAAAATGAGTGGCTCTAAACTCACTTTAGTTCTAAGTCTCAACAGATCTTCTTCATGATTTCTAAGTTATGTCTTATCTTCAACTTAAACTATATATAGCTATTTTGTGCAATTAATGTTTTGAGTTTAATTTTTCATGAGATATTTTAGAAAAATAATAAAATAGTGAGCTAATTGTGTACAACTATATTAAGAAGCTAAAGATTAAAAGTTACCTGGATATTCAAATATTTTAATCTCATCCTTATAATGAACTTATCAAATTTTTTTTTCAAAAATTTTCAAAAATGCAAGAAAAAAACTCAAAGTCTCAATTCTACACCCACAACTAGAACAAAACATTGTCCTTGATCTTTTGAAATATAGGACACCTAATTGATGTATAGGTGATGCAATCTCCTAAAGCCTTCTAAAAAATTCCTGCGTTACCTCCCAGTTAGGATTAAGTTTAACATCTTCAGCAAGATAAGGCCCACCTAATTTTTCCTGGATCTAACTAGTCAAACTAATTTTTCCTAATCCTAATCAAAAGAATGGAATGGCAGGATTTCTCATGCTATATCCTAAAATCTTGTGATAGTCTATAAATTTCCTCCACTCCATATTGATGATCCCCCATTTTTAATGTTTCATAGTAGTCAATATAATTCCTCCACCTTGAAAATTGACGTGGTGGTAATACAATGACAATGTGAACTATAGTGAAATTGCAATGTGTTGGCCCATATAGAAGCGAAGGGTCCTCTTCTTAACCAAATTGAGGGATAACATTGACCATTGTATTCAATTTATGTTTTTCCTCGTTTTCCCTTACATTGTCCTAAAATAGGATAATAAGCTGATTTTGCCCTTCCTTAAAAGGTTGTTCATGTATTACTAGAGGTAGGGACATGGCTTGGGTTAAACCTTTATTCTCTTATGATGTGTACCCTAAAGTAGGTTAATGTACATCAACTGACTCTTTTTCTTCCTGTTTTATAGGCACATGTAAGTTGTCAAATGGTCCTACATGACTGTCTTATGATTGTTCAAATACCATTAGTTAGTCCCAATCAGGTATATCTTTTACATTACAAGGTTCAATATGAATTTTAGGCTTTATTGGGGGATCTACTCTAGCTTACCATTGAGAAGTGCTCATTAAAGGTACACTATCCAATAGCTCGTTCACCTCCCTAATGGATGTGTCATCATCAATGTCATAAAAATAAGAGAGATATGAATTTACAAGTTTTGGGTTGGATGTTTTGACAGTGTCATCTTCTTCATCAATGGATGTCGCTTCTTCATAATCATAAGGAGTATGACATGTTTCGAGTAAATACAAGTTAGAGGGTTCTATAGATGGTTTTCAACTTTGTAGCCCAGAATGAACATACGAGATTTCAATCCTATTATCAATAACAAATGGCTCTTCACTATCCCTAATTTGTTTTATTTCCTCAGCCCTTTTTATACATTTAGCAATGTATCTATCAGTATTTTCCCATATTGGTTTCATTTCCTCAATGCATTCCTCCCTCTTTCATTTCATTTCCTCACTCTCCTTTTCAATGGCAGCCATGGTTTGTTCTATTCTCTCAAAAAATTGCTACATATCCTCTTTTAATGGTTATTTTTCATAATGTGGAGGAAACAACTTGTAGAGCTGGTATTAATGTGGCATTTGGGTATTGAAAAGTAGTTGAGTAGGCTGAACCCACGATGGTTGACCCTGATAATTTGAATAATCATGGTAGTGTTGATTAGGATGGGACCATTGTGTTTCTTCCTGATATTAGTAATTTTAAGACAATGGTTGTTTATGATGCCTAACCCATAGATTATAATTTGTCCTAGGATAGTAATCATTGTTAGGGTATGTGAATGCATTAGGTGCATCCACTGGTTCATGATAGTAACCATTTTATGTGGAGCTTGCTGGCCATGAAGGAGTGAGTTGGAGATGCTTAGAATAGGTATAATTATTATGGTACTAAGGTTGTGGTACAGCTTGCCTAGAAGCTATTATCCTAAGCAATTGACTATTTATAATATGTAGCCCATCCATCAATGTATCTATGAAATCTATACCCTTCTTAATAGGCCCATATTCTTGACTTTGTATACAATGAAACAAATCCTTATATAAAATGAATGAGTTTTCTTCTTTTTTCTTTTTTAAGTATGAATCGAAAAACCTTAACTATATGAAACTTAAGTGCTAGTCCTAAGCTAAAGCACAATCAATCTTGGTATCCACTAATCGAGTTGTGTCTTGATTATTTTTGCTTAGTGCATAGGTAGTAGTTTCTTAGACCTAGATCTAAATAGCTCCTCCTTGTATCCAAATTTGACTATGTGACGACCCGGGTTTTTGAAAACATGATTTGTAAAGTATTTTGAAAGGCAGGGCCCTTAAGAGTGTAAAAATTTTTCGCAAAACAAAACAGCGAAAATTCTTTTCTTTAGAACTTGTTTTGAAAACCCAAGTCACCACTTCATACATAACATAAGTACAATTTGTGTACAAAATAAAATTCCATTGAAGGAATATACTTTTATTAAACTCCAGGATCCATCCAGTGGTTCACAGTACAGCCAAATTTAGTACAATACTTGTCCAAATTACATAATCCAAAACTCAAGCTCACCATACAATAAAACTCTCAACAAAGAAAAATACATGTCTTCAAGGGTATACCTTGAAGATTATTCTCTTCAAGTCTTCTATAGTCTTCAGCTCCTAACTCTCCTTCCCTGGATCTGAGATATTGCAACAAGTACAATATCTCAGCAAGCAATGCTTGGTAGGGGATTCAAGAAACATAATAATTGACAATGTAAATCCAATCCTTCATAATCTCATTATCCTCAAACATACTCTTTACTTTGTAAGTTATGTATATCTATATACATACATACCCTTCATGGGTAAACCAGTTAAATTCGTGAAAATAGTCAAATATCATTCCCAACTAAGCTGATCAATTCAATTATCATTCCCAAGGATCTTCCAAAAATCCTCATACAATCCCCACGAAATTATCTTCAATCTCCTTGAAAAATTAGATCTAGAATCCCTCTCAAAACCCCAAAATTTCCAAGAGCTAAATCTCTTTCCAATTTGTTTTTCTTTTTAGATTAGAACAAGAGACCTAAATTCAATTAGGCACTCTGTTCTAGATCTAATTTGATCAATTCCACCGTCCAAAACATCCCAACACATCTATTCTACAAAACCCCCAAAGGAATTTCAAGATCCAACGGTTCAAACAACAGTATTTACGCGAAAGGTGGATTTTAGGCTATATCTTCATCAACAAGGTATTTTTTTTAATTGGGCATGTAAATCAGGTTTTCTCCCCAATCAAGTAAGTGGAAATCCTTTTCATATATTTTTAGTATTGTTTTATGTAAATTTTATTTTACTGTAATTAATTTTGGTAATAAAAAGATAAAAATAAAGTAAACAACAGAACCCTTAATTAGGGATGATGGAGTGCTCAGATGAGAAATCTGACTGTACCAATCGATCCAGAAGGGTCCAAAACCCCTAGGGTAGAAGTTTCATCAAAATCAGAGACCTTTTGGGCCCTCAATTGCAAGAGGATTGATTGGACAGTCTAGAAGGGACTGTCCGATCTCCAGATCAGACGACGCCCAAGTCGCCCGCGTGACGCACCGTCGGAACGGCGCGTGCGATACGCGTGGGGCGTCGGCTCAAGTGCGATGAAGGCGCGTTCATAAAAATGACGAGTGGACGCGCCCAGCGACAGCCCGGTTTGCGGGCGCGCGGACGACGGGCGTTCCGCTCGTCCCGTTCGCGTCTGTGGACGTCCTGCAGTCACGCTTAGGCGTTTCTTCCTAGTGGACGCGCCCGACGACCCCTGGTTCGTCCGCTCGGTTCGTTCCACCTGCCGTTCCGCCCGACTAATCTGGGCCGTCCCTTCCTTGGGCCCAGATCAAATCTAGGCCCTAGGAAGGACTGTGAACTTCCAGGATCAATTCTGGAGTCATCTGAACTCCAAATTGAGATCGAAAAGAAGCTATGGAAAGCTTGAGACCTCTATTTTCTTATGGAATAATAAAAATGACATGTTATTCAATAAAAACTTTCTGTATTTAAGAATTAAGTTTCCAATTACATAGATTTTCAAGATCTGAGATGATCAGATCTTAGAAACATGTTTTAATAATGATCTACTACTTAAATAAAGTTATATCTATGTTGAAATTGGATATATATGAGATATATTAAGGGATCTACCCTTTATGGTAGAAAAACCCAAAAACAAATACAAAGGGACCCACTTGATCAATGAGATCAAGTGTGATCGAATCCTTGGGATGGAAAGAATATATGATGAAATCCAAGGAAATCATGGATGGATTATGATAAAAATAGATCAATGTGATCTTTTGACCTTAATAGAGAAAATTCTCTAAATATAACTAAAGTCCTTAATCAAAGGAAAAGATCTAAGATCAAATGGTTGGATCATAAGTAAAGGTTTCTAAAAATGTAAATATAATTAGTTTCATTTTATGTTATTATGTTATAAAGCATGCTAGTATAACATTTAGAGTTTAGTATGATATGTGTTCATTCTTATCATAAGGTGCTAGATTTAATTTAAGTACCTTGCCTCATTTTCATTGAATGTTAAATTAGGTAGTTTTATGCTTTAAATTTATAATTCATTTATGGTTGAATGTTAGTAGTAGATTTACTTGTTATGAGATAAAGAGCATAAAACATCAAAAATGTATTCTAATGAGAAAGTAGAGTTTCATGACACAAATAAGAATGAAGTACTTTGGACTTAATTAGTAAGGGCTATAGTTAGTAGGACAATATAAGGATCATCAAATCCTTGGCCCAAATTAGGAAAAGAATAATAAACCCCATGAATGACATTATAAATATTCATGGACTTAATTAAAATCCATTAGAAAGAGTACTTAGGGTAAACATGCTTATAGGAACCTTATGAAAGGTTGAGCTATGGTCCTTCTAGTGAATGATGAACATAGTGGTTAAGGGGGTTATCTAATAGAGCCTCGCTCTTCCCCTACCTTCTGTTGACGTTTGTGAGGTCTAAACGCCTCCTTACATGAGGATTGAAGTAATCACTTTGTGTTCACCCATTCAACTAATAAGCCTTAGCCAATTGGAAATAAGAGGAGCAGTCTAGATTTAGGCTTGAATAAGCTACCTTCAACCATGCACATTAACTGGTTGAATAATAATCATAAGAGCATAAAAGGTTAGTAAATTACCTAACCCTAATAAAAACAGTAAGTAAGATAAGGATGATCAAACAAGATCCATTAGATCTTGGATGATCAAGAACAATAAGAATAAGAACACTATATTGTACTTAGTATGAATGTTTAGTAGTATACTTGTTATAGTTCATTAGATTAGATAATCCAAACCCTTGATCAAAGGTGATTCAAGGAAGAAAACCAAGATCATCCTCCATAGGCATGATCCAAGAACTGAACTTAGATCAAAGAAGAACTAGATGATAGAAGATCTAGGACCTTGATCTTTATCAACATGAGTAGATTGTCAATCAAAGGATCTATGAAAGATCAAGATCAAGGAGATGAACATACAAAGACTTAGAGATAGAAAAATACTTAGATATGAATGATCTAAAGATCATTCTAAACATCAGATCTAGTGATCAATAGGATTGTTCATAATTTATATATTGACAATATGTATGGATGTACAGATTACATACATCGGTCAAGATCATGGAAGATTGGGAAAAAGAGATCAATCCTTAAAGGTAGGAGGATTTTATGAATGCATTTACATGAGATATTCATGATTGTACTCATGATCTTATGTTGACAAGAGTAATGATAATACTTGTAGTATATCTCTTGAAAACCTTATGATCCAACCAAACACCTATAAGATGGTTAAGGACTAAACTATAAGTGAATAGGGAACTAGAAAATATTTCAGCCCTAAGTAAACAGACGTATGGTCTGATTTATATGGAATCTATTTTACATACAAGCTTGGAGGCTTGTGAGTTTGTTTTAATAGGCATGAGCCTAGGGGATGCTATTGCTAGAGGAGTTATGAGGGTTTGGCCACCCGCTCCTTGAAATTTGATGATATGATGATACCTTGCCCAATGAGAGGCTAAAAGTCGGGTGGTGGCAATTATGGGAAGGCCACCACTGTGAAAGTCTTGCCCCCCCATACGGGTAGTGACATAATATTTTCCACCGTGGTATCAGTGGTGAATAGGGCAGTTATCCAAGCGCGCTAGTACGGATCAGACTGCAGCATAACAACCTTTATGATTATTTTGCACTATGATGCATATGGGATTAGGCATAGTGAAATGCCTTATGTTATAGCATTATGAAATGCTAGGTAATTGTATATTACCAATGTTTCCCAAGAAGGGAAATTCCCAGTATGAGATTAGCTGTAATACTAAATTCAATTTTACATATCTTATTACTATTTCGCTGTTTTGTTTTGCGAAAATTTTTTACACTCTTAAGGGCCCTGCCTTTCAAAATACTTTACAAATCATGTTTTCAAAAACCCGGGTCATCACAGTTGGTATCAAAGCGATTCATCCAGTCACAGTACAGTACAAATATGTCCAAAAGAGAGATTATAATCCATGTCTAGATTAAGATAGAAATAGTTGTATAGAGGACTGATAGAATTTTGGTTTATGAGCAGATGCCACCAAAGAGAGTCACAAGGCAGACAGCTCAAACCACTCCAGAAGACAATATGGAGAGAGTAACCATGAGTAATATGGAAGAGATGATGACAAGGATGTTAAGGAACCTCCTTCCTCACCTTCAACAGCCCCAGAGTTCATCACCTCCTGTAGAAATACCAAGTACGCAGGCTCAGGCTCAGCCTGAGGTGAGACATACTACACCAACACCACCACCAGCTACTCCCACACCTGGACAAGGGCAATCTTCCCTTGTACCAAGTGATGAAGTCGGAAAATTCCCATTAGGACCAGAAAAGATTGACAAAATGCTGGAGAGATTTCAAAAGAGGGTTTCAATGTATGATGGTAAGGGTGAAGCTGAAAAAGCTGAAGAATGGATATATGAAGTTGAAAAGACTTTTAGTGCACTACGTACTCCTTCAGAGTTGAAAGTGAAATTTGCCACATATTTATTCAAACAAGAAGCTGCATTTTGGTGGAGATCAGCTAAAAACACCTTCTTCTCGAATTCTGAAGATACTACATGGGAAGAATTTAAGGAAGTATTCAACCATAAATATTTTCCTTCTCATGTACAACAAAGGAAATTGATAGAGTTCTTGAACCTAAGGCAAGGGGATATGTCAGTAGTGGACTATGATAACAAGTTCACACAACTAAGGAGATTCGCGCCTCATGTGTGTGACACAGAAACACACACTGTGGATCGATTCATTGAAGGTCTTCACTCAGGGCTGAAAGTAAAGGTGCTAGGTACTAAACCCACTACCTTGACAGATTGTGTAGAAATGGCTTCCAAGTTTGAAGATGAGTACAAAAAGGGTCAAAATACCAAGTTCAGTGGAGGAGGACACAATAACCCAAGGCCTTTCCCGGAAGAATAAAAGACCTTGGAACAATTTTAAGCCTCAAAGAAATCAAAGGAACAATGCACCAAGGCCAAATAGACAGCCATGTCCAAGATGTAGAAAATTTCACCAAGGCAATATCTCGTCCACGACCTATACAACAACAACCACAACGATTTCCAATCAAGTGCCACAATTGTGGGGAGTATGGACATATCGCCGCCCACTGTACCAAACCATTGGCAGTCAAGGAAGCAAAATTAGAAATTGCTCCTCGACACCCAGGAAGGGTTTTCGCTATCACTAACGGCCAAGCTGGACCATCTAATGCGGTAATTGAAGGTACACTACTTGTAGCAGACAACTACGCCAAAGTATTGTTTGATTCTGGATCTACGCATTCCTTTATATCTTGTGAATTTGCATCTAGTATACAACTATCAGTGAAAAACTTGGGATTTGATTTAGATGTAACAACTCCAGTTGGAAAAATAATTAAACTACAAGAATACTTGCATAATGTACCCCTAGAAGTATTGGGCAAAAGAATGGACATAGACCTCATTTTGTTGAACATGGAGGATTTTGACATCATATTGGGTATGGACTGGTTAGCAAAATACTGGGTAGTTATGGACTGTCACAAGAAGAAACTCACATTTAGTATACCAGGAGAGCAAGTATTAACACTGTATGGGAAATACAATGACTTAGACAAATCCATCATCTCAGCTATGAAGGCAGTCAAACATATGACCAAGGGGTGTCAGGCATTTTTAGCAACAGTGGTTTCTTTAGATGTTGAACAGCCCAGGATAACAGAAATTGAAGTGGTCAAGGAATTCCAAGATGTTTTTCCTGAAGAACTACCAGGGTTACCCCCACACCGAGAAATTGAGTTTACCATTGAAGTAATTCCTGGTACAACTCCAATTTCTAAAGCACCTTATAGGATGGCCCCAGCAGAGTTGAAAGAGTTGAAAGGACAATTGCAAGACTTGTTAGAAAAAGGGTTTGTTAGACCAAGTAGTTCACCATGGGGAGCACCAGTAATATTTGTCAAGAAGAAGGATGGGTCAATGAGATTATGCATTGATTATAGAATGTTGAACAGTGTCACAGTGAAAAATAGATATCCCTTACCACGCATTGATGATCTCTTTGATCAACTCCAATCTGCTAAGGTCTTTTCTAAAATTGATCTTAGATCAGGATATCATCAATTGCGTATTAAGGATGAAGACATATCCAAGTCAGCATTCAGAACTCGATATGGGCATTATGAGTTTTTAGTCATGTCTTTTGGGTTGACTAATGCACCAGCAGTGTTTATGGATTTGATGAATAGAATCTTCAAAGAATTTTTGGATAAATTTGTGATAGTATTTAAACTTAGCAAACCCTTCAAAATGACTGCACGCACGACAAATTTCGAATTCGGATGAGAAATCCTTAAGTTTCTCATTTTTTGGACAAAAGGGGTAAAATAGTAATTTTACCCAAAAATCAAAATATTCCAAAAATCAAATTATGAAACATCAAAATTTAGAATGTATTGAGAAATACGAATCCAACACCACTAAGTACACTCAAATCCGAGATCATGGGAATAAAACCCAAAGTTTTATGCATAAAGGGCAAAACGGATTTTTTACACCATGTGGAGCCCACATGGGGCCCACATGGACCACCACGTCCCCAACAACCAATTTGATTAGCAGCCCATGTGAAACATGGGTCAACAAAGATCAGCTAGTCATGGGGAAGAAAAGTTAGGCATCGGAGCATTAAAGACTTTCATGCCATTTTATATTAAAAAAATAACATATTATAATCATGAAAAAGACCCAAAATGCCTATAAATACAACCCCAAAAATCTTCCAAAAATCCTCATACAATCCCCACGAAATTATCTTCAATCTCCTTGAAAAATTAGATCTAGAATCCCTCTCAAAACCCCAAAATTTCCAAGAGCTAAATCTCTTTCCAATTTGTTTTTCTTTTTAGATTAGAACAAGAGACCTAAATTCAATTAGGCACTCTGTTCTAGATCTAATTTGATCAATTCCACCGTCCAAAACATCCCAACACATCTATTCTACAAAACCCCCAAAGGAATTTCAAGATCCAACGGTTCAAACAACAGTATTTACGCGAAAGGTGGATTTTAGGCTATATCTTCATCAACAAGGTATTTTTTTAATTGGGCATGTAAATCAGGTTTTCTCCCCAATCAAGTAAGTGGAAATCCTTTTCATATATTTTTAGTATTGTTTTATGTAAATTTTATTTTACTGTAATTAATTTTGGTAATAAAAAGATAAAAATAAAGTAAACAACAGAACCCTTAATTAGGGATGATGGAGTGCTCAGATGAGAAATCTGACTGTACCAATCGATCCAGAAGGGTCCAAAACCCCTAGGGTAGAAGTTTCATCAAAATCAGAGACCTTTTGGGCCCTCAATTGCAAGAGGATTGTTTGGACAGTCCGAAGGGACTGTCCGATCTCCAGATCAGACGACGCCCAAGACGCCCGCGTGACGCACCGTCGGAACGGCGCGTGCGATACGCGTGGGGCGTCGGCTCAAGTGCGACGAAGGTGCGTTCATAAAAATGACGAGCGGACGCGCCCAGCGACAGCCCGGTTTGCGGGCGCGCGGACGACGGGCGTTCCGCTCGTCCCGTCCGCGTTTGTGGACGTCCTGCAGTCACGCTTAGGCGTTTCTTCCCAGCGGACGCGCCCGACAACCCCTGGTTCGTCCGCTCGGTTCGTTCCGCCTGCCGTTCCGCCCGACTAATCTGGGCCGTCCCTTCCTTGGGCCCAGATCAAATCTAGGCCCTAGGAAGGACTGTGAACTTCCAGGATCAATTCTGGAGTCATCTGAACTCCAAATTGAGATCGGAAAGAAGCTATGGAAAGCTTGAGACCTCTATTTTCCTATGGAATAATAAAAATGACATGTTATTCAATAAAAACTTTCTGTAATTAAGAATTAAGTTTCCAGGGCTGTGGATCGATTCATTGAAGGTCTTCACTCAGGGCTGAAAGTAAAGGTGCTAGGTACTAAACCCACTACCTTGACAGATTGTGTAGAAATGGCTTCCAAGTTTGAAGATGAGTACAAAAAGGGTCAAATTACCAAGTTCAGTGGAGGAGGACACAATAACCCAAGGCCTTTCCAGAAGAATAAAAGACCTTGGAACAATTTTAAGCCTCAAAGAAATCAAAGGAACAATGCACCAAGGCCAAATAGACAGCCATGTCCAAGATGTAGAAAATTTCACCAAGGCAATATCTGTCCACGACCTATACAACAACAACCACAATGTATAGACAAGGTCAGATTGATACAGAAGAGGTTGTTAACAGCACACAGTCGACAAAAGAGTTACGCAGATAAAAGACGTAGAAACCTGGAATTTGATGTTGGGGAGCACGTATTTCTAAAAGTATCACCTATCAAAGGGGTAATGAGGTTTGGAAGCAAAGGAAAACTTAGTCCTAGATTCATTGGTCCATTTGAAATCTTAGAAAGGGTTGGTCAAGTGGCATACAAATTAGCCTTACCACCCCAACTCTCAGAAATACATAGTGTCTTCCATGTGTCTATGCTAAGGAAGTACCTCCAAGACGACACTCATGTACTTCAAAGGGTGCCAGAAGAGCTAAAGCCTGACCTAACCTTCGAAGAAAAGGCAATACGAATTCTAGATCGCAAGGAACAGAAGTTAAGAACCAAAAGCATTCCGTTAGTCAAGGTCCTGTGGCAACATCACTCTATTGAGGAAGCCACGTGGGAAACGGAAGTAGAAATGAGGAAGACACACCCTAGTTTGTTTGAGTAAGTACTGTATTACAAATTTCGAGGGCGAAATTGTTGTAAGGGGGGAAGATTGTAATAACCCCAATTTTTGTAAATTGATTGAGAAAAATCAATAAAGTTTGAATTTCAGATATTTTGGGCTGAAATATTAGGGTTATTTAAAATATACTGTTATAAAAGTATAATCAAATAATAAGATATGTAAAATTGAAATTTAAACTTAGCAAACCCTTCAAAATGACTGTAAGCACGACAAATTTCGAATTCGGATGAGAAATCCTTAAGTTTTTCATTTTTTGGACGAAAGGGGTAAAATAGTAATTTCAATTTTACATATCTTATTATTTGATTATACTTTTATAACAGTATATTTTAAATAACCCTAATATTTCAGCCCAAAATATCTGAAATTCAAACTTTATTGATTTTTCTCAATCAATTTACAAAAATTGGGGTTATTACAATCTTCCCCCCTTACAACAATTTCGTCCTCGAAATTTGTAATACAGTACTTACTCAAACAAACTAGGGTGTGTCTTCCTCATTTCTACTTCCGTTTCCCACGTGGCTTCCTCAATAGAGTGATGTTGCCACAGGACCTTGACTAACGGAATGCTTTTGGTTCTTAACTTCTGTTCTTAACTTCGAAGGTTAGGTCAGGCTTTAGCTCTTCTGGCACCCTTTGAAGTACATGAGTGTCGTCTTGGAGGTACTTCCTTAGCATAGACACATGAAAGACACTATGTATTTCTGAGAGTTGGGGTGGTAAGGCTAATTTGTATGCCACTTGACCAACCCTTTCTAAGATTTCAAATGGACCAATGAATCTAGGACTAAGTTTTCCTTTGCTTCCAAACCTCATTACTCCTTTGACAGGTGATACTTTTAGAAATACGTGCTCCCCAACATCAAATTCCAGATTTCTACGTCTTTTATCTGCGTAACTCTTTTGTCGACTGTGTGCTGTTAACAACCTCTTTTGTATCAATCTGACCTTGTCTATACATTGTTCCACTAGTTCTGACTTTATCAGCCTTCTTTCTCCAACTTCACTCCAACAGGTTGGTGATCGACATGGCCGTCCATACAATGCTTCATATGGTGCCATACCAATACTTGCTTGAAAACTATTGTTATATGCAAATTCTACTAAAGGAAGATGTTCATCCCAACTCCCTTTCCAATCTAATGCACATGCTCTCAACATATCTTCTAAGGTTTGAATAGTCCTTTCTGATTGACCATCTGTTTGAGGGTGAAATGTCAGTCTTGAGTTTAATTGAGGTTCCCAAGGCTTGTTGTACACTCTTCCAACATCTTGAAGTAAATCTTCCATCCCTATCCGAGATAATGGATAGTGGAATCCCATGAAGTCTTACTATTTCTTTGATGTATAACTTAGCAAGACTGTCAACTGATTGGTTTTGTCTAATTGGTAGGAAATGTGCTGACTTTGTTAACCTATCCACCACCACCCAAATCATGTCATGGCCTGCTCTAGTCCTTGGCAATCCCACTACAAAATCCATAGTGATATTGTCCCATTTCCATTCTGGAAGTTCCAATGTTTGTAACATTCCAGCTGGTCTTTGGTGTTCAGCCTTTACTTGTTGACAATTTAGACATTTAGCCACAAATTCTCCTATTTCTCTCTTCATGCCTTCCCACCAAAAGTTTCTTTTTAAATCTTGATACATCTTCGTACTTCCAGGGTGTATAGAAAACTTTGACTGATGGGCTTCTTGTATCAATTCCTTTCTCAGACATGTATTTGAAGGAACCACCAATCTCTCTTGAAAACATATGCCCCCATCTGTCCCCTTAACAAATCCTTTCTTTTCACATAATTCCTGAGTTGCTGTATCTTCTTCTTGGGCTTTAAGGACTCTTTCTACAAAAGCTGATTTAATTGTGATGTTTGTCAGTAGAGCTCTTGGTTGTCTACTTAATGCATCAGCTACTACATTTGCCTTTCCAGGATGTACAGGTTAAGGATTGATCTCTTTTTCCCAATCTTCCATGATCTTGACCGATGTATGTAATCTGTACATCCATACATATTGTCAATATATAAATTATGAACAATCCTAATGATCACTAGATCTGATGTTTAGAATGATCTTTAGATCATTCATATCTAAGTATTTTTCTATCTCTAAGTCTTTGTATGTTCATCTCCTTGATCTTGATCTTTCATAGATCCTTTGATTGACAATCTACTCATGTTGATAAAGATCAAGGTCCTAGATCTTCTATCATCTAGTTCTTCTTTGATCTAAGTTCAGTTCTTGGATCATCCCTATGGAGGATGATCTTGGTTTTCTTCCTTGAATCACCTTTGATCAAGGGTTTGGATTATCTAATCTAATGAACTATAACAAGTATACTACTAAACATTCATACTAAGTACAATATAGTGTTCTTATTCTTATTGTTCTTGATCATCCAAGATCTAATGGATCTTGTTTGATCATCCTTATCTTACTTACTATTTTTATTAGGGTTAGGTAATTTACTAACCTTTTATGCTCTTATGATTATTATTCAACCAGTTAATGTGCATGGTTGAAGGTAGCTTATTCAAGCCTAAATCTAGACTGCTCCTCTTATTTCCAATTGGCTAAGGCTTATTAGTTGAATGGGTGAACACAAAGTGATTACTTCAATCCTCATGTAAGGAGGCGTTTAGACCTCACAAACGTCAACAGAAGGTAGGGGAAGAGCGAGGCTCTATTAGATAACCCCTTAACCACTATGTTCATCATTCACTAGAAGGACCATAGCTCAACCTTTCATAAGGTTCCTATAAGCATGTTTACCCTAAGTACTCTTTCTAATGGATTTTAATTAAGTCCATGAATATTTATAATGTCATTCATGGGGTTTATTATTCTTTTCCTAATTTGGGCCAAGGATTTGATGATCCTTATATTGTCCTACTAACTATAGCCCTTACTAATTAAGTCCAAAGTACTTCATTCTTATTTGTGTCATGAAACTCTACTTTCTCATTAGAATACATTTTTGATGTTTTATGCTCTTTATCTCATAACAAGTAAATCTACTACTAACATTCAACCATAAATGAATTATAAATTTAAAGCATAAAACTACCTAATTTAACATTCAATGAAAATGAGGCAAGGTACTTAAATTAAATCTAGCACCTTATGATAAGAATGAACACATATCATACTAAACTCTAAATGTTATACTAGCATGCTTTATAACATAATAACATAAAATGAAACTAATTATATTTACATTTTTAGAAACCTTTACTTATGATCCAACCATTTGATCTTAGATCTTTTCCTTTGATTAAGGACTTTAGTTATATTTAGAGAATTTTCTCTATTAAGGTCAAAAGATCACATTGATCTATTTTTATCATAATCCATCCATGATTTCCTTGGATTTCATCATATATTCTTTCCATCCCAAGGATCTGATCACACTTGATCTCATTGATCAAGTGGGTCCCTTTGTATTTGTTTTTGGGTTTTTCTACCATAAAGGGTAGATCCCTTAATATATCTCATATATATCCAATTTAAACATAGATATAACTTTATTTAAGTAGTAGATCATTATTAAAACATGTTTCTAAGATCTGATCATCTCAGATCTTGAAAATCTATGTAATTGGAAACTTAATTCTTAAATACAGAAAGTTTTTATTGAATAACATGTCATTTTTATTATTCCATAAGAAAATAGAGGTCTCAAGCTTTCCATAGCTTCTTTCCAATCTCAATTTGGAGTTCAGATGACTCCAGAATTGATCCTGGAAGTTCACAGTCCTTCCTAGGGCCTAGATTTGATCTGGGCCCAAGGAAGGGACGGCCCAGATTAGTCGGGCGGAACGGCAGGCGGAACGAACCGAGCGGACGAACCAGGGGTCGTCGGGCGCGTCCGCTGGGAAGAAACGCCTAAGCGTGACTGCGGGACGTCCACAGACGCGGACGGGACGAGCGGAACGCCCGTCGTCCGCGCGCCCGCAAACCGGGCTGTCGCTGGGCGCGTCCGCTCGTCATTTTTATGAACGCACCTTCGTCGCACTTGAGCCGACGCCCCACGCGTATCGCACGCGCCGTTCCGACGGTGCGTCACGTGGGCGTCTTGGGCGTCGTCTGATCTGGAGATCGGACAGTCCCTTCTGGACTGTCCAATCAATTCTCTTGCAATTGAGGGCCCAAAAGGTCTCTGATTTTGATGAAACTTCTACCCTAGGGGTTTTGGACCCTTTTGGATCGATTGGTACAGTCAGATTTCTCATCTGAGCACTCCATCATCCCTAATTAAGGGTTCTGTTGTTTACTTTATTTTTATCTTTTTATTACCAAAATTAATTACAGTAAAATAAAATTTACATAAAACAATACTAAAAATATATGAAAAGGATTTCCACTTACTTGATTGGGGAGAAAACCTGATTTACATGCCCAATTAAAAAAAATACCTTGTTGATGAAGATATAGCCTAAAATCCACCTTTCGCGTAAATACCGTTGTTTGAACCATTGGATCTTGAAATTCCTTTGGGGGTTTTGTAGAATAGATGTGTTGGGATGTTTTGGACGGAGAAATTGATCAAATTAGATCTAGAACAGAGTGCCTAATTGAATTTAGGTCTCTTGTTCTAATCTAAAAAGAAAAACAAATTGGAAAGAGATTTAGCTCTTGGAAATTTTGGGGTTTTGAGAGGGATTCTAGATCTAATTTTTCAAGGAGATTGAAGATAATTTCGTGGGGATTGTATGAGGATTTTTGGAAGATTTTTGGGGTTGTATTTATAGGCATTTTGGGTCTTTTTCATGATTATAATATGTTATTTTTTTAATATAAAATGGCATGAAAGTCTTTAATGCTCCGATGCCTAACTTTTCTTCCCCATGACTAGCTGATCTTTGTTGACCCATGTTTCACATGGGCTGCTAATCAAATTGGTTGTTGGGGACGTGGTGGTCCATGTGGGCCCCATGTGGGCCCCACATGGTGTAAAAAAATCCATTTTGCCCTTTATGCATAAAACTTTGGGTTTTATTCCCATGATCTCGGATTTGAGTGTACTTAGTGGCGTTGGATTCGTATTTCTCAATACATTCTAAATTTTGATGTTTCATAATTTGATTTTTGGGTAAAATTACTATTTTACCCCTTTTGTCCAAAAAATGAAAAACTTAAGGATTTCTCATCCGAATTCGAAATTTGTCCTGCGTGCAGTCATTTTGAAGGGTTTGCTAAGTTGAAATTTCAATTTTACATATCTTATTATTTGATTATACTTTTATAACAGTATATTTTAAATAACCCTAATATTTCAGCCCAAAATATCTGAAATTCAAACTTTATTGATTTTTCTCAATCAATTTACAAAAATTGGGGTTATTACAGACTACTGCTTACTAGTTAGGTTCTACTTGAAAGTGGTTAATACATTTCTCAAGTTAGGAGGCATTTAGACCTCCACTAATGTTAATCGAAGGTGTGGGAAAATCACTTGAATTTTAAGACACCCACTATAACCACTATGCTTAGAAGCCACTTGAGTGACAATAGATTGCATCCTTCTAAAATGGTCCTACGAGCTTGATAGCCTAAGTCTCTTTCTACTTGATTTTAAATTAAAGTTCAAGGGTTAGGATCACAAATTACAAGGATGTTGATTGAATCCTATGTGGGCCAAAGAGATAGTGATCAAATCTAGTCCTTATCTTATAAGGGTTCTTGTGGGGCCCTTACTAGCATTAATTCCATTCCACCATCAAGCACTTAAATATGCAATGCAAAACAAAAGATAACTAATGCAACCTATATGCTATCCAACCAAGGTTAGACAGGTGCTCTAATGCAACAACCCTAATTAAAGATGCAATAAATATGATGAATGATCCTAAGCTATATGAATTATTCTACCAACCAAATGCAAATTACATTGAATGAAACCTGAACTAGGAAATTAAATTAAAGTGAGAGATACTTACATTGGGGTTTTTTGATAAAGATCAAGTGTGGGCCTCCATACCACACACTTGGCTTATTTCAATACAACATATTTAAAATTGAAATTGAAATTGCAAGTTATAATAGGCCTCACTACAAGTTTCACTCAAAAATAAAAATCCTAATCTAGGAAAACAAATAAACCCTAAGTGATGAACTCCCTCCTTTGTCGAATTCTCCTTGCACAAAACATGTAAGATGAATTAATTCTATGAGAAATTAAGAAAATAAACTACTATGACGCAAAACCCTAAGCTAATGCAACCTAAAACTATGACAAAAGATACACAATCTAAATAAAGATCTAACCACAAATCTATTGTGATTCTCCAGCAATGGTGCCAAAAGCATTGCGTAGCTTTAAAATTACTCATAAGCACATGAATCAATGTAGTAAATTCACATGAGCAAGGCCGATCCCATGAGAAATCTCACAGATTTGCAATGGATTGGATTTTATTTAGATCAATTGACTTCAGCCAAAGAGATAGAGATGTAATTAAACTAGGAATTTAAAGTAACGTGAAATTGAAACATGCATGGAATTAGAAAATAAACTTAAAAGAAACTTACTAAAAACTAAAAGTAAACAATGAAATTAGAAACTAAACTAAACATGCAAGCAACTAAAGGACACTAATGCCAAATTAGCATGAATCAAATTAAGAAACTTAAACTAGAAAAAACTACTAAATATGACCCTTTCATAAATTAACACTTTCCTAAACTAGAATTAAAAACTTTCTAAACTAATTTAGGAAACTTTCTAATGCTAAAATAACATGCAAAAATAAGTAACTAATGACATCTAACTAACTTTAATAAGAAATTAGAAATATGCATGAGAATGGAAATTACAATCAAAGAGACTTTCTAAATTTTAAAACTTCCTATGGATGGAACTTTTCAAAAATAAAAAATGAAACCTTGTACACCTAAAATAAGACTAAAAAATTGAATTAAATACTACTAAAAATAAATTAAGCAACTAACTAAGAAAAAATAAAAAAGGAATGGGATTTAGAACCATGCACATGGTTTTTGGACTATGTGCATGATTCTAGAGCCTTAAAGATAATGAAATTTAATGCACCCACAGTGAGTTAGTATGAAAAATAAATATGAGATCTTATAAAAAATATGAAAATATAAATGCGTACATAAGGATTTAGGAAAATAAGATGTTTTGATGGCTAGAATTAAAGCACAAATTTAAGAAAAAACCAATTTATAGATTTCGATACTTAAGAATAGTCAATAAATCTTGCATTAGAAATATATTGAAAATATAACTTTTATGCAAGGAAACAACCCAAATCCAAAGTAAATTGATGAAAAAAATATTCCATAACAAGAATTATGACAAAACTTTATTGAATCATATCCAATTTATATCAAAATTATGAGCATAAATCTGTCCACAAAATATGAAAATTGCACTCTTCTGAAGCTTGAAATTCCATCTAAACAACAAAAAAAATTTCAGTATAATTTTCAAAATCTAAATTATAATACCATGCACATAAAACCTAGAATGGAATTTAAGAGAAACAAAGGCTAAGTGGGTAAACTAACTATATCAAAACTACCAAAAGCTAAGGGAAAATAAGGGTAGAAAACATGAAATTCAAGAGGGGAAATCAAGGATTTAAGCTAGATCTTCTCTTGGCTGTAACTATCAAAGAATAACTATATTGAATCTTGATTGAATGAGGTAAAGAAGGAAGAAGACAGCTAGATGGAAAGAATGGTGTAAAACTAGAAAGAAAAACAATGAAAACTAAACCAAAGTAAGCAATCTACTAACCTAAATTGTGGAACAAATAACCTAGACAATAACTAAAAAACCAAAAGAAGTAAAGAATCTAAGAAATCCAAAAGTCCAACGGCAAATAACACCAAAAGAAAGCTTGATTCCAAGGTGTGTCACCCACCTCTACTTAGAAAATTCGTATGGAACATGGGACTATATATAGATGAGTGAGTTCCTAACTAAGTAAAAACATAAGAAAAGTGGATTGAAGATTAGGATAGTGAATGAGGAAGATTAGGTGAAATATAAATTAATAGGATGATGTCATAAACATGACATAAGAGAGAGCGGAAGCATGGCTGGCCGGTTTCGAATTTTGAAAAGGATATAGACATATTTTTCCTAGAAGGAAAGTGGAGCTCTTTTCCTTCTAATTTTGTAATGTTTGGTTGATGGAAAGTTAAGGAATTAGGTAAGGAATAAGGTTTAGGAAATATGTGAAAAGATCTATGGTTTTGAAGTTGCTTGAATTGAAGTAGACCTAAGGTTTCCTGTTTAGGAAACCTTTGATCCCCAAACAGGAAAGTGGGGTGAGGTGGGGAAATTTGATTGACTAAGTTGTTTCCTAAAAAGTGGGGATTGGTTGCATGGTTTGTATGAAGTTTAGGATGGCAGAGAAGTCTTAAAAAGGTAGGACTCTTGAATGGAAAATGAAATTTGTGGTGATATTTGGTGGTGAGGTGGAAAGTGAGGAAAAAGTGGGAAAAACATCCAAAATAAAAGGGTCTCATCCTATTGGTTCACATACAACCTTATCCTAATAATATTTCCCTTAAATTCCTTCATCTCATGGATAATCCTCTTGATTTTCCTCCAATCCTAACCTTCCATTTAGTTTAGCTTAATGGCTTTGATACTAACTTTGAGGGCTCTATTAGCTAGGTTTCATGGTTGGCTTAGATGGCTCTTTTAGCTTGGATTCATGGTTCTATCCCTTAGTTTGAGTGCTTAAATTGTTTGGATTCACTTCCTTAGCTTGTTACTGTGATGACCCGGTTTTTATATGATGCAAATTTGATAAAAAGGCGAGATCTCTTGTTTTATAAATATGAAATGCATGAAAATCTTTTTTGTTTTGGAAAACAATCTTTCATAAAAACCCCGACTGTCAAAACACATTTCAAATTATCTAGCCATGGCATAGTTTTAAATCAACATTATTCCCAAGAAAGTGTTAGTCACAGCCTCAGCTATAGAGAGTAACTACAATCAAGTAACTTTGAAAGATAAGGTAGGGGTTTACTTACTTGCACTTCATCTGGGTGTCTTCTGTCACAGGTGTACCTTGTCCTTAAGTGTTTACTTTATGTCTAAAAAATATTGAGGATTGGGTGAGTATATACTATACTCAGTAGGAGTCCATCACTACTAGTTTTACAATGCATGCTATGTTTAAAATCATATGCTCTTTCAAAACATGTGCATGTTTGAACACTCATGTTCAATATCAGGATTAAAGACCATTGTCGAATTAGAATACTAACGACTTAAAGAATCACATAATCCAAATCGAAAGTATCATATATATCATAATATAATGATATGCATAAGATGCTCAACTGAATCCATCTCATGGATATATGGTATGGTATGGTCGACTGACCTCATGTCATGCCATATGCAATGCAAGTAAATCCACGAAAACATAGGACCCAACTATGCCCACAACCTTGCCACTGTGTGGTCCCCGGGTACCTAGGGACACAATGTCACAGCTTCCACAGGGCAGATGACACATCGACCCAGTGCCGTGACACCAGTGGTAGCCCCCTGTACCACATGTAGTCGACATAGGGACATGCCCTTTTTGGGCATGGTACCCATTCCACCTAGTAGTGGTAGAGGCTAGGAGGCCACCCCAACCTCTCGGCATAGCGCCCATGAGCTTACTAGCCCAAATCATATACAATCAAACAAGCAAAAACATCTCTTTTCAAAACCTGTCCTCTTTGGGTCCCTCACAACTGCCTACCTAGTGTCTTTTGGGCACTCTAGCGTCTTTTGGTAACCCTTAAGGACATGCAATTTTTTTCAAGAACTCAATGCTCACAAATCATGCAATATATGCAATTGTTTACAAAACACATCTATGCATAATGTATTTGTCATATGCATGCTGAATTCGTTTATAAGATTAAACAAGTCATATAACTTATACTTAAAACATGCAGTCTCAAAACAATCATGGCTCTTTTTAAAAGTCTAGTTGCGATAGAGCACCTACTTGGTTTGGTCACGCAAGCCCCTTTGTCCTCGTACGCTCCTAAACATGGTTTAGGGAAACAAGGTTAGTTTGGCCTATTTCTATAGGTTTTAGAGTGGTTGATCTCACTACTTAGGAATTAAGGGTTCATCCTCATGCCTATGGGTGTCCTATGGTCCTAACTAGCCCTTGGTATCATCAGCTTTACAAAGGTTTAGTGGACCCACAACACTATCATAGTCTAAGGGTCGTGCCCACCTTATATTGGGCTTTGATCAGGTATTTTATGGCTTGGGTGTGTTCGTGTTGTCGACACGGACACAACGCCTTTTGCGGATTCCCCCCCCCCCCCCCCGTCGTTCTCTGTTGCGGGCGCATCCACGGACTTGCCCGTCCAGTTTTCTCAACGCACAACGTGCGTTTTAGTTTGACGGAGACCCGGGCGACCTAAGGACGCCCTGGGTCCTTTGAGCCCTCTAGAGCTCTGTTTTGCATGATTTTTCATGCAAAAACTTAGGGAAACTTAGCCTAGGACTAAGGGGAAGACGGGTTTGGAGGGATTTTGGGCATACCTGGTTTGTTGCAGGGTTTTTCTCCACGTTTTCTCCTCTTGGTTGCTTCTCCATAACAAGTTTTTCCCAAGCTTTTGGGCTTCCATTAAAGGTGCCCAAGAGCTCTATTTATAGAGCTATAAGAGGGTTCTGGAGGGGGCTCTCACCGCTATTGAATGGCGGTGGAGAAACCTCCAGAATGGTGGTGATTTCTCCTCCAAACACTGCCATTCTAGAACCCTCTAGGAGGTTGAAGAAGAGGGGTGCCCGTATCAAAACGGGCCCCTGTGTTTCTCAGGCTAAATCCGTTTTTTAATAAAAATTACATTTTTGCCCCTAAACTTCAAAGGGCCATAACTTGCTCATTTTAACTCCGTTTTGGGTGATTTTGGTCTTGTTGGATTCCTTTTTCCAAGACACACCTAATGGTGCCATTTTTAGTACCAAATTTATGGGTCTACTTAGGGTGAATAGTGAAATGACCAAAATACCCTTATTTCCAAAAAGTGAACTTTTCATTGCTAACTTAGGATTTTAATGTTACAAAATTGGAGTCATTATAGTTACCTTCTCTCATGGCTTATATGGCTAAGGTGGCTTGAATGGCTCCCATGCAAAAGGTGGTAAAAATGTATGGCTTGTTTCATGGGTCCACTTTGGGCACCTTTAGCTCCTTTGATTGCATCCATTATTTTTATTAAAGATGATCTTGACCTTTTATTTCATGTTGAAGCGATGATTTTGAGGCTTTGACTTGATCTTGTAATCTTGATTGTCAATGTTCATCTCAATCGATCTCGGCTGTTGAATCACCATCTTGCTTTCTACAAAAAGTAAAAAATTAAAATTAAGTCCTAAAAAATATTATTAATGACATACTTTCCTCATATTAGCTTTTAAACCCACAAAATAACAAAAATTTTCTTCATTAGGTAAAAAATGCATGTGTTTCAAATTTTGGTCTAAAAATCTTAATTTACCCCTATAAGTTATAACTCATGGATAACTAATTGGGTGGTTTTTATGAAAAATTGGATACTTATCAGTGCACTCTAGAGAAATTTGAAAGATGTTTAAGCCATGTAAAGAACCATTATTTATCGATTACTAGCTTAAAGGTTGAGGGAATTCAGGGGTTGAGATCAAGCCACTTAGGTTGATTTTGAACCAATCGAAAAATGTGGTGTGGAATTCAAATATAGGAATGAGAGATGAGAATGTAAGAAATAAGATAGGATTGGAGGGAGAAAATAAAGAAGAAAGTCTAAGAGAAGAAGAGAATAAGTGGGGAAAAGAAACAATTAAAATGGGGGACCAAGGAGATAAAGAGGGGAGGGAAGGGGTGAAACCAAATTAGAAGTGGATTTTGAGGGGGGAGGTGTGATTTTCATTATTGGAAAGTGAAGGTGGAAAAATAAAGGAATAATTAACACTAGATAAGGAATTAGTAGTATGAGAAATTAGGGGGAAAAAATGAACGAAATGGTAAATTGGTAGGAAAATCTAAGGATTTTCATATTTAGAAAGCCCTAAGGAGAGTGGGCATGAAATGCACATGGATGTGTGCATGAGTGATTTAGAAACCATACGGAGTATGGACCCTTGGATGATATTTGAGATCTTCTTTACCTTAGGGTTTTGGTTTGAGTTTTCAACATAGTAAAGGTGGCTAGGGTTTTGGTTTGAGTTTTCAACATAGTAAAGGTGGCTAGGGTTTTGATCTTGTCAATACTTCATTCCTAGGCCTTAGATCATACCTACGCTTACTTGAATGGATGTAATCCATTTATGGCCTATAAACCCTCTTTAAACTTCATCTCTTCTTCACTGTTGGATTAGATTGCCCTAGGATGAATGACCTTGATTCTTGAATATCTTCATATGCTCATGTAGAACTTGATAAGTATTCAATTTTTTTTTATAAAAACTACCCAATTAGTAGTCCATGTGTTAAAATTATAGGCATTATTCTAGGGTTTTTGAAATTTTATAGCACATGCATTTCTGACCTAATAATTCAAAAGTTTGATCTTTTGCACATTTAGAAGCTAATCTAGGTAAGTATGTGAATAATCATAATTTTTTAGGCTTTAATTAGGATTTATACTCTTTTGTAGGTAACTCCGCCAATGCCGGTCCCAAGCCCGGATAAAAAAGGAGGAGGGTCTTGCGTCAGGTGCCAGCCGGCAAGGGGGAAGTTGAAGATGATTCTATTATTTCTTTCTTACAAATTAATATGCATTTGTATATTAGTTTGTAAGAAAGAAATGAAAATCATCTTCAGCTTCTTAAAATATGGCCACGCTTGCGTCAGGTAGCCAGCCGGCAAGGGTGAAGCTGAAGATGATTTTAATGATTTTAATGAAAATCATCTTCAGCTTTTAAAACTATGGCAACCCCAACATGACATGAATCGAAATATGAAATTCGCTCAAGCTACGGCGTTCCCCATAAGCGACGCGCTGCATCGGATCCCGGATGCGGTGAAAAATAGGCAAGGGTTTCTAGGGCATTCTCCCAGAAGCGACGCGCTACATCGGATCCCGGGTGTAGTGAAAAATGGGCAAGGGCTGCTAGAGCGTCCCCTCGGAAGCGACGCGCTGCATCAGAACCCAGGTGCAGTGAAAAGTGGACATGGGTTCATACCATGGAGGTCGAGAAAGGCGATAGTAAATAAGGAATCTCCAAATCATAAGATTCGCATCGCTACATGGAATATAGGAACGTTGACAGGTAAGAGTTTGGAGTTAGTAGACACGATAAAACGTAGGAGAGTCAACATTGCTTGTATCCAAGAAACCAAGTGGAAAGGGGCTAAAGCTAGAGAAATAGATGGGTATAAATTATGGTACGTAGGAAAGGAAAATAATAGAAATGGCGTGGGAATAATAGTGGATAAGGAATTAAAGGATAAAGTTGTGGACGTTAAAAGAATCAGTGATAGAATTATAATAATAAAAATGATTCTAGGAGAGCAGATTATAAATATTATAAGTGCATATGCACCACAAGTAGGGCTACAAGATATAATTAAGAGACAGTTTTGGGAAGATATGGAGGGAGTCATGCAAGAAATTCCCAATACTGAGGGAATATTTATAGGAGCAGACTTAAATGGCCATGTAGGAAAAGATAAGGAAGGATATGATAGAATACATGGAGGGTATGGTATAGGTGAACGAAACGAGATGGGGGAGAATATCCTCGATTTTGCTTTGTCATATAACCTATCCATTGCAAACACACTCTTTAAGAAGAGGGATGAACACTTAATAACCTTTAAAAGTGGACTTCATAAAAGCCAAATAAACTTTTTTCTACTTAGGAATAATGAACGATCTATATGTAAGGATTGTAAGGTGATACCCGGTGAGAGTTTAACCTCACAACATAGGTTAATGGTTATGGATATTCATATCAAAAGATGGAGTAAAAGAACTGAACTTAATACACATCTAAAAACTAAGTGGTGGAACTTAAAAGGAGAGAAAATAACCTCATTAAAAAATAAGTTGATGGTAGAAGGAAATTGGAATTATGAAACAGAAGTAAATACCATGTGGACTAATATGGCTGAGTCCATTAAGAAAGTGGCAAAAGATGTCTTAGGAGTATCTAAAGGTAAAAGGCTATTAGCAAAGGAAACATGGTGGTGGAATGAAACAGTGCAAAAAGCTATTAAAGAAAAACGAATGCATTTTAAAGCATGGCAGAAGATTAGAAATAATGAAAACTATGAACAATATAAGAATGCTAAAAACGTTGCTAAGAGAATAGTAAGTGAGGCTAAACTTAAAGCATATGATGAGCTCTATAATAGACTAGGAACAAGAGAAGGTGAGAAAGATGTGTTTAAACTTGCAAAGGTAAGAGAACAGAAGAGTAAGGACTTAGAGCATGTTAGGTGCATTAGAAGCGATGATCAAAGGGTATTAGTCAAAGACGCTGAGATCAAACAAAGGTGGGAAATATACTTCCAAAAATTGTTAAATGACAATAGCCCTGAGAATATAGGAATTGAAAATACTATAAATCTAAATAACACTGGATATTATAGATATGAACGTAGGATTAGAATGCTTGAAGTAAAAGAGGCCTTGAGAAAGATGAAATCAGGAAAGGCCATGGGGCCTGATAGTATACTAATAGAGGTTTGGAAGCACATGGGAGATATTGGGGTAGTTTGGTTGACCAAGTTGTTTAACAAGATTATAAAATCAAAGAAAATGCCTGATGAGTGGAGGAAAAGCTCTATTGTACCAATCTATAAGAATAAAGGAGACATTCAGAGCTGCACTAATTATCGAGGGATCAAACTTATGAGCCACACCATGAAACTTTTTGAAAGAGTGATTGAGAAGAGGCTACGACATGAAACAAGTGTATCGGAGAATCAGTTTGGTTTCATGCCTGGGAGGTCTACCATGGAAGCTATTTTCTTATTAAGACAATTAGTAGAGAAATATAGGGAGAGGAGAAAAGACCTACACATGGTCTTTATTGACTTAGAGAAGGCTTATGATAGAGTCCCTAGAGAGTTAATATGGAGGGTGTTAGGTGTTAAAGGGGTTTCTCATGGGAATATAGACATAATTAAAGATATGTATGAGGGAGCAATAACAAATGTTAAGACCACTAGTGGCGTGACTGGTGATTTTCCTGTCACTGTCGGATTGCACCAAGGATTGACATTGAGTCCATACCTTTTCACATTAGTTATGGATGAGTTAACAAAACATCTGCATGAGGAGATTCCCTGGTGCATGCTATTTGCAGATGATATAGTCCTACTTGATGAGACAAGGGAGGGTGTCAACATAAAGCTAGAGCTATGGAGAGAAGCATTAGAATCGAAAGGATTTAAAATTAGCCGAACTAAGACAGAATATATGGAATGTAATTTTAGCAAGGAGAGTAGGAGTGGAGCACCAGTCAAGATTGATAACCAAGAGGTCCCCATGAGAGACCACTTCCGATACTTAGGATCATTGATCCATGAGAGTGGAGAGATTGAGAGGGAGGTTACCCAGAGAATCCAAGTGGGTTGGAACAAATGGAGATGTGCATCAGGGGTTTTATGTGATCGGCGGGTGCCACTCAAACTAAAGGGAAAATTCTATAGGATGGCTATAAGGCCGGCCATGCTCTATGGATCGAGTGTTGGGCGGTTAAGGAACAGCATACTCATAGGCTGAGTGTTGGAGAAATGAGGATGTTGAGATGGATGAGTGGTAAGACAAGAAAGGATAGAATTAGAAATGAAAATATTAGAAGAAATTTAGGGATAGCACCAATAGGTAACAAGATGAGGGAGATTAGACTTAGATGGTTTGGACATGTTCAAAGGAGGCCAACAACGGCACCAGTTAGAAGGAGTGAGGCAATACAAGTTGAAGGTTCTAAAAGGGCAAGGGGAAGGCCTAAAAGAACGTGGATAGAAGTGGTGAGGAAAGATTTAAAAACTTTGGGACTAAATGAAGCCATGGTATTTAATAGAGTGGAATGGAGGAATAAGATTCATGTGGCCGACCCCTAATTGGGATAAGGTCTTGATGATGATGATGATGATGACTCTTTTGTAGGTGTTGAGAAGATCATCTTAAGGTGAGCAAGAAAGCAAGAAAGCAATTAAGGCTCAAGATCATCTTAAGGTGACAAAGAAAGCAATTGAAAGGTCAAAGGTGACTAAAATGGGCTGGTGCAAAAAGCCTCGCAATTCCACCACTTTTGCATGAGAATTGGAGCTGTACATGAAGTTTCCTAGTTTAACAAGGAAACCTAAGGAAGCCAAGCCATTCAAGCCTTGAAGCCAAAAGACTTAGCCACTCAAGCCATTAGGCATTAAGTCATCAAAGAGAGCCACCAAGCCACATGAGAGCCATGTCACATGGAGTCACACTATTAGAGGAGATTTTTCAAGCAATTATCCATGCTAAAATTGGATTATTCAAGTGACAATTAGAAAAGAATTTGAGTGATAATCAACATGATAAGATATGCATAGGTGGCCAATCAAGAGAGAGATCAAGTCTAATTTCTTTATTTTCTCTCTCTTTTCCCCCTTCTTCTCTCTCTTTCCTATTCAATGTGTTACCTAATTAGAAAGGGAGGAATTTCGTGCCACCTTCTTTGAAAGGTGATGCCTCCCCTTTTTAATTCCACCCACTCCACAACTCCACTTTCTAATTTCATTCCTCCGTCAACTACCTCACCTTCCTATCTCTTTCCTCCATTTTTCTTACCCTTTTTCATTTTGTTTCCATCCCAACATGCAAGATACCTTAAGGAAAAGGATTTCACAACTCATCCCTTGAAATTCAATGCCTCCCTCTTTCCTTTACTTATAATTAGAAAGTCGACTCACCTACCCTTCTAATCTTCTATCTCTAATCACCACCTGACTTTCCTACCTTGATTCTAGTTCTAATTCTCCGTCTTCTTCCTAGGATAGGATCTTAGCATATTGGAAACCCAAAACTCTATATATAGCCAAGGAATTCGATGCCTAAGTCAAGTAAGGGAGTTGATTCTAACTCCTTGAAATTAAGCACATCTACTTGGAGATCTTCTTAGGGTTTTGGACTTCAGCACTTAGCTGCCTTTCCTTGTAAACCACAAATTTTTCTTACTTGTTTCTTTGGTTTTTGTACTTCAATTTCAGGTTGGTCCCTTACTTTAATTCCTTGCATTGTTTTCTTTGTTCCCTTACTTTATTTTCATGTGCATAGAGCTAGCTTGTCTTTCCATGAATCTTACTTCTACTTCTTTTGTTTCTCTTGCTTAATTCTTCAAGGTCCAAGTTACCTTTTCTTTGGTAGTGATAGTGAAGAGAAATAGTAGTTTGAATCTCTTTTGTTTTCCTCATAATGTTCTCCTTTTTCTTTCTTTGGTCATCCTTTTTTTCCCTTGTTTGCTTATTCTTTTCTTCTTTCTTACATCTCTCTCTTGAATTCACATGCATGATATCTAAGTTTAGATTGGGATCATTGGAGTATGTTTAATCTTTAATTTGAAGTTGGGATCTTGCTTAAGAAGAGTGCACAATTTTTAGCCCTGTTCTTTATGTACCCGTGCACAACTTTTTTATGTAATTTCAAGTTAATGAATAAACTTGTTTGATGAGCATTATTACTGACTAATTCTAGTAGTAAAGTACTTCAATTCTTGAGTATTTTATTTCATGAAAAGTGCTTGCTAATTTGTTTTCCATGCCTTACTTGATTTAAATTTCATATACACCATGTTGCTGGAATTTTTCATCTCATGTTTCATGTGCAACGTCCACCAGTCCAAATACTTTGTTTGCTTTAAATCTTAGGAACCTATTTAGCTTTTTAATTAGTTTAGTGAGTGCTTTTATTATTTTATGTGTTGTTTAGCATTTAATTCATAAATTGTAGCTGTCTTTCACTTTGTGAACCATGTGCACGCTTTCATGGCCATGCGCATGGTGATTGAAGTTCATTTCTAAATTATTGATTGATTCTTTGCATAGGTTAGGTTTAGATTTTAGTAGCTACTTGTTTTGCATCTTAGGTTAGTTTAGAAAGTTTCTAGTTTAGTTTTAAAAAAATTTATTTTTAGAAAGTTTTAGGTTTAGGAGTGTTAGTTTAGGAAGTTGTCACTTTAAGCAAGTTTCCAAAAGTAAAGTTTCTTAGATTCATTCATTCTAGTTTTGCATTAGTTTATGTTATTGAGTGCATGTTAGTTAGAAAAGTTTCTAAATCATTTGAAAATCATTATTTTTAGAAAATTTTCTTTAGTTCATGTTTCTAATTTTATGCACGTTTTTGATTCCATGTTGTTTAAATTCCTAACTTAATCAAAACCCATCTCTCCTTAGCTAAGATAAGAAACTTAAATAAGAGCTAATAAATTGAAAATTGGTGAGTTTTTATCATGGGATCGACCTCTCTTATATGCAATTAATATTTTGATTCGTGCACTTGCAAGTAATTTTTAAAGCTACACCAGACCAATTGTGCTTCAATATCTTGTTTGGATAAGATATCTTCTCATTGGTTGATTCTTCATCCTTTTGGTTGGGTAGGAGAGAGAAAATAAGTGAAAACTCTTCATGCAATCCCATTCTTCCTTTTCTTTTAAAAGCTTTCATTGTATGTGATTTTATTGTGTATGTATTGAGCTTCTTCTGTAAGCTCCATAGGTGGTGACATGTGTCCAATTGTGCTTGAATTTGAAAATTACAACCTTTTCATGCTCATTTGAGTTGGAGTTGAATATAGGGTTTTGGATCATTCTAACTTTAATAGTGACATCCAGTGATCCTTTTAAACCTCTAAGACTTCGTTTATGGCATGTGTGACCCTTCATGTAGGTTGGAATTTGAAATTTCTCTTTCTGGCTAAAATTGGTAATTTTATGATTTTTTACATTTGTAACATGAACAAGTAAAAGAGTAGAATTAACCTTAATTAGTGATAATTAAGTAATTTCTAAGGTTAAAACTTTTTAGATATGGAGGTATGTATGTAATATTCATGTACCCATTAAATACCCCTAACTTATAATTTGCTAGTCCTTGAAAAAAACTACATAAAACAAAATAGAAGAAGTATTAAAACAAATCCTAACCACTTTTGTAGGTGCTATCATCTGCATTTAGCATATGTAGAAACCCTTTAAACCCCTAGTGGACAAGTTGTAGTCTCTAAGGGTTTTCAGAAATCTTACCCACAAATATTTTAAAAAATCTTAGGAAAGTCCTTCATTTGTCTAAGAGAATCTTCATCTATCCAATTTATATTAAAATTTCAATTTTAGCATGCTAGTAAAAATTAACAGTTCAGAATCCTATCATTGTGCTAATGTTTTTCCATTAATTCATCAATCCTTAGAAGGTGAGTGTGTGAATAAATAGCCAACATATATACAATTTTAGATCTCTAAGGAAATTATAACCTAAATTACCATCCAAATGTATGCCTTGATTTCAAATCTCATAAGATATACTTTAACACTTAGAAAGAAGTCATTTAGAAGATGGGTAAATGTCTCATTAATATGTGAGTAGAATTGTGTTCATCAAATTCAAATTCTCACATATTCCATAGAAAAACAATGACTTTTAAAGAATTATAATGGTTTCATGAAATGATATAAGCTATTATGAATGTTATACTTTACCCATATTCTCTACTTATTCATAACCATATTCAAGTCATACTTCTCCTAAGATCAAGTTAATACTTCTATTAAGATGAAACATAGGTTGAGGATTGGGTTAGCAAAACAATGGGTATAAGAGTACACACAGGTTATTTGGAAAATATTAGAGGTCTTCTTCTAATGTATTCTTGACTTTCTTCTCAACCCATAAGAGTGAACAAATCCTTGACTAATTTTTTCTTGAATTTTCTTATTTTTCTTTATTTTGACTTTTGGCATTGCAACAACTGAGGTTTTTATAACACTTTTTAAATACAAAATACATTTACATAGTGAGATCAATCTCCACAAAAATTAATTTTTGATGAACAAATAGCAGTGAAAGAATCTTTTCTTTTCTCAAAACAAGGATTCTCAATGAAATGAGCACTCATTTCTACAAAAAATCTGGCAAAGTTTACTTTATTTTTTGGACATACGACATTTAATGCATGTCATTGCGAAGTACCTGATAAACATTCATTGATATTTTTAAAACATAATTGCAGACTCTATCTCCTTTTCTTACATCTAACATAATAAAAACAATATATTCAAGCAAAATAGACACCCAAAACTTCCACACCACAACTTAGTTACATAAGTTATCAAAAATCCCATAATTACATACAATGGATTCTCTTTCTCTTTTTTGGTACAATAACTTCAAACAAAAACCAATTCTTACCTGTCCTAGTCAAAAGCTTCCATTAGCACACTCATGTCAGTAAACAGCTCCTATTGCTTGGGAATCCTCTGCTCTGAGGTATTGTAAATAAGTACAATATCTCAGCAAGCTTGTACTTGTGTAGGTGGAAAAAGATGCAATTTTACATAGACAAAATCATGATATTTCCATATAGATCAATTTTTCCATGTTGAATCATGCAAACTACAATTTGTTTATCATTTAACTTGAAATAATTCAACATTTATAAAAATCATGAATTCGCACTACAAATGAAGAAATATCGATGCGTCAATACTAAATCACATTCCTTAAAATACAAAGTATGTAATCACATGCCAAACTCACAAGTCATTTACATTTCCCAATACTAATCTTCACTCTTACGAGCCATTTCACATTTTCTAATACCAATCTTCACTCCTACGAGCCATTTCATATTCACTTGACACCAGTCTTCCCTCTTACAAGCCATTTGACATTCACCTGACACCAATCTTCACTCTTACAAGCCATTCACATTTACCTAACACCAGTCTTCGCTCTTACGAGTCATTTCACATTTGCCTAATACTAGTCTTTGCTCTTACAGCCCCTTTCACATTTACTTGGTGTCAATCTTCACTCTTATGATCCATTTCACAATTACCTAGTATCAATCTTCGCTCTTATGAGCCATTTCAAAATTACCTAGTGTCAGTCTTCGCTCTTACAAGTCATTTCATAATTACCTAGTGTTAATGTTCACTCTTACGAGCCATTTCACAATTTCTTGGTATCAATCTTCACTCTTATGAGCCATTTCACATTTACCTAGTATCAGTGTTATATTTTTCTCACAGGGTTCACAATGATAACATAGCTTATGCATGAACAGTTTAATCATGATTAAATATTATCATGCAAATTCATCTTATTTTTCACATAAACTGAAAAAACTTGTTTTAGTGATTGAAATTCATATACATACATACATATATATATATATATATATACAGTGAAAATCTTAGACAATCTTAATTCCAACTACCTCAAATGAAGATCTTCAGGTTCACTAACTGGAATAATTTATTCATTTTGCATACGCTTTCCCGATCCGCACACCTTTATAACAATACAAACACACATTCAGATATACAATTCTAGGACTTCTCTTAGCTTTTCCCATATGAAAGCTTCCTATAAGTTAGTCCCTGGCACTAGTCATAGCAAGGCAAGGTGACAGTGCTTATTATTATACTATGGGCATTTCATTAGCTATTGATTGATTGTCCACTGAATGATAAATGATTACTGGAAATCTAATCCATACCATTGGCCTTGGATTGGCTATCCACCATTCATCTTAAGTAACTACAAGTTACTTTCATAGTTTAGTGGCCTTATCTTAAATTTTTTAGAGTATCTTCACTTAATAAAGGTCAGGGTACACAATGGTGGTGTTCGATCACCAATCAGAAATGGCCAGGTCCTTATTACTCTATTGTACAATCAGATGGTTAAGGTTTCTTGATCAATTTCAATCTAGACTTTTCAATTTGTGCCATATACTAGTAAATTCAATACTCTAGAACTCATCTGTGCTGTCTGATCATCGATCAGACATCACGATGTTACTGTGCAAATAGTACTCAATCGAACGACTGAGATTGTTCGATTGGTTTCTAGCCTAGATTGATGATCTTGGTTGAATTCAAGCTTTATCAAGTACTTATTTACCTATTCCTAGCTTTGGATTAAGAAATAAATGGTTAGATCGTCTCTAAATCTAGATCTAGCATAAAATTGCATGGATTTACCAAAATTCTTCAAATCAAAATTTGGGTTTTGTATATCTTACCTTCTGGGAGTGTTACTATGCTTTTTCCACCCTTGGATGAGCTAGACCAACTTCAGTTTTTGGTTCTGATCATGACGCGTGCACTATCTTGTCTCCATTTAATGGTCCAAATATGTAACAACCCCAAAATTTCACTATTCTATGATCAAGTTATGAGTTTTCAAGAGGTATATATTTATATAGAAGTATAATTTGGATCTAAACTTGAAACCATTAGATAGTGCTCAAAAAATGGAATCCAACAAGCCAAAGAATGCTGAAAACAGAACTCGTATGAAGAAGTTATGGGCCTTTGATATTGGCACGCCCTTCGTGTTGCAAACACGAAGAAATGTCGGGTCTCTCTCTCTCTCTCTCTCTCTCTCTCTCTCTCTCTCTCTCTCTCTCTCTCTCTCTCTCTCTCTCTCTCTCTCTCTCTCTCTCTCTCTCTCTCTCTCTCTCTCTCTCTCTCTCTCTCTCTCTCTCTCTCTCTCCTCCAACGAGCACAAAACCTAGGACTTTTGCCCTGCTTAGATCTTCCATCGGCATGGCAATTTTCCCCTTGCTCAGATCTCCCACCGGCGAGCTTCCTTGCACTCCCCACTACTTCTTTCTCCTCAAATCTGGCCGACCACTGATCGTGCCCAGAAAACCCCTTCTCCCCCTTTCTTCCATTGGCATTTTTCACTTTAGTCAACCATAAAAAAATGCCACCTAGTTGACCACCTCTTCTACTCTCAGATTTCTCTTCCCCACCTCCGGCCGGCACTGGCCAATGTGGCGGCTTGAGCACGGCTCACCGGTGATACCTAACCCTTGAGCTTATTCCTTGATCTCCTTCCCCGTTTCTCCGATCTCTCTTCCCATGGGCAAAAACCCCTTTCCCTTAGGAACAACCATGGTCTCAGGATTATTAATATCAAGAAGAACCACAATGGTCATCACTACCATGATTATCAAGAATATCAAGGTCAACTATCATGGGTTCAACCTACTCAACCCTTTTTCAGTAACCAATGTCACAACAATACTAACCCTACGAGTCATTTCCTTTACACATGAAGAACCACAATTAGAAGAGAATATGCAGCAAATTTGTGAGAGAATAGATCAAACCCTAGTTGTCATTAAAAAGGAAAATGAGGAAATGAAATGTGAGAGGGCAGAATGTGAATAGAAAATCAAACTAATCAGGGAATCTACTGAAAGAAACATTGTTGCATTTATTAAAAGGACTAAGGAATTCAAACAAATTAGGGATAATGATGAGTCACTTATTACTAATAATAGGATGGAAATCTCTTATGATCATTCTAAGCCATATAGTCCACAATCATGCATAGAAACCTACCACTTAGATGTACTCCAACCATGTTCTAATCCTTGTTATGATTATGATGAAGAGACTTCCATTGCTAAAGGAAATGAATATTTAGAAACATCTAACCCAAATCCTCTAAATTCGTGCCCCACTTATTTTGTTGACTTTGATGAAGACACATCCATTGAGGAGGTGAACGAGCTGTCAGATACTATGCTTTTAATGGACACTTTTCCATGGAAAGCTAGAGTAGATCCTCTATAGTTCTTGAAATTCATATTGAGCCTTGCAATGTAGAAGATGTACTTGATTGGGACCTACAATCCTTATTTGAAAATTCATAAGATAGTTATATAGACCCATTTGACACCTTACCTATGCATATAAAATAGGAAGAAAAAGAGCCAATTGATGTAAATCAACCTACTTTAAGGTACGCATCAAAAGAGAATAAGAGTTTAAACAAAACCTTATCATTGTCTATAATAATACTAGAACAACCTTTTTGAGAAGGGGAGAGTTAGCTTATACCCCTAGTTCAGGACAATGTAAGGGAAATGGAGGAAAAAGATAAACTGAGTAGAATGGTCAATGCTAGCCCTCAATTTGTTCAAGACGAGGACCATTCGGCTCCATATGGTCCAACAAAATTCAAGGTAGCATATGAAATTATCATGTTAACACCACCTTAAAATCCTAGGTGGAGGAATTATATTGATTATTGTGAAATACTGAATATAGGGGATCATCAATATGGTCCCACAACATTCAAAATTGCAGTGGTCTATTATGTCATAATGATACCACCACCTAAAATTTTGGGATGGATGCAAATTAGGATTAGAAACAATTAGTTTAACTAGTTAGATCTAGGACAAATTAGGTTAGTTATTGGCCTTGTTTGGTTGACGATGTTAAACTTAGTGCTTACTAGGAGGCAACCAAAGAATTGTTTAGAAAGTCTCACTAGACTAAATTACTCATTCATCAATTAGGTGTCCTATATTTCAAAACATGAAGCACAATATTTCATTCAGGTTGGGTGGTGTTGAAGTGAGATTTCTAAGTTTTTTCTTACATATTTGAAAATTTTTAGATAATTTTTTAAAATAAATTTGGTAAGCTCCTTTATAAGGATGAGCTTAAATTTTATTAATATCCAGTTAACTTTTAAACTATAGCTTACTAATAGAGTTTGTATATAATTAATTCATTATTTTATTCTTTTTCTAAAATATCTCATGAAAAATTAAACTCTAAACATTAATTGCACAAAATAACTATATATAGTTAAGTTGAAGAGAAGATATAACTTAGAGATCCCAAAGAAGATCTATGGAGACTTATAACCCAAGTGAGTTTAGAGCCATTTGTTATTTTTTGAGGGTTATACATAAATTCAAAATTTTCTTCATCAAACATTATTTCTTAGTTGGTCTCATTATTCTTCGTCTTGGTCAACTATTGAGAAATCACAAAAGACTATACCATATATCTCTTAAGTTTATGATTATTCTTAAATTATATGAAACTTAGGAAATGATAGAGGCCATCTTTGGTAAAACTTAGAACCTTTAGCCTTCCCTATATTATTTTCTATTAGTTAGCCCCTTGACCCTTTGAAATATCAGGATTTCCTTTGTTAGCCAAACAACCTTTACCTATATTAAACCCCTAATATATATCTATTACCCATTTGTTTTGGATATATGTAGATAAGATTGAAGAATATTTTGAGAAAAATTACGAACAAACCAATTTAAGAGATGAACACTAAAAAGGGTGATAAAAGAAGAAAAATTCAAGGGGCTATATATAAAGTCAAGTGAAAAAAAGTAAAGAAAAGAAATACCCAATGAAGAAGAAGAATGTTCGTTCTTGAGATGAAAAACAGAAAAGTTGTGAATACATTAATAGAAGACCTTTATATATTTTCCAGAAAACCTTTATGTACCTTTATATTCATTCTTTTGATAACCCTTACCTAAGCCTATGTTTTGTCCTAATAGAAATCTTAACTTGATCTTAGTAGTATGGCTTGGAAATGGTTATGAATGAATAGGGACTTTGATACAATGTAACTTTCTTAGTAGTCGATATCCTTTCATGAGACCATTATCATTCTTTCTAAGTTATCATTCTTTTGTATGAAATTTGTGAGACTTTTGGATTTATTGAACAACCTTCTACTCACAAATTAATGAGAGATGTACACCTATTTGTGTAACTTCTTTATGAGTGTCAAGTATATCTTGTGAGAATTAAAGTCAAAGCATATATTTGGATGGTAATTTAGGTTATATATGACTTGGAGGATATAATTATATATCAGCTTCAGCACATACTTATCTTTTGAAGTTTAATGAAATAATGAGATATCTTTAGCATAAGGGTAGGATTTTGAACCTTTTTGTTCATCTTTACTAGTAAACTAAAGTTAGGAATTAGGATGAGTTGAATAATAAATAATAAAAAAAATCTTAGATGAATAAAGGACTTTCATAAAAATTTTGAAAATTATGTGGGAATATTCTCTGTAAACCCTCACGAGGCCTAACTTGTCCATTAGGGATAACCTAGGGGTTTAAGGGCTTGTTGCATGTGCTAAATGCAATTATGAGTACCTACAAAAGTAGCACTTTGTATTTGTTTTTATAAAATTATTTTTTTCATATTTCGCTCAGGATTAGCAAAATACTAGTTGGGCATGTGATAAGTATTTAATTTTGCATAAAAACTATCCAATTAGTATGTGTGTGTTACAACTTATAGGGGTAAATTAGGGTTTTTAGACCAAATTTTGTAATACATGTATTTTTTACCTAATATCCTAAAAGTTTGATATTTTGTAGGTCCAGGGCCTAATTCGAGGTATGAGTGTGATTAATCATGTTTTTCTAGGATTTAATTAGAAATTTCATTTTTTTCTAGGAACAATGATGATGATCCAATGGATGAGATAGATCAAGATGAAATTGAAGATCATGATCAAAAGATAGAGTCAAAACCTAAGAATCAATAATGCAACCTGAAACCAAAAATTAAGATCATCTTGTGGACCAACAATGGATGTGATTAAAGGAGGAAAAGATAGCCAAAGTGGGTCCATGAGGTGAGTCATGCATTCCGACCACTTTACATGGGTTGCATGTGAGCCACCAAGCCAAGGACAAGGTGACAAGTTAAAGAGTGAATCCAACCTTCAAGTCAAGACAAGAAAGCTTCCAAAAGTAGCCATGAAGCCTTGCTAATGGAGCCTTCAAATTTATCCATTTAAGCCATCAAGCTAATCTAAATGGAAGACTAGGATTGGAAGAGATTCAAGAAGATAATCTATGAGATATTTTGAATATAATTAAGGGATGTCTATTAGATAAGATGCCATGTAGACCAATGGGATAAGAGCCTTCCAATTTTTGTGTTTTTCTCATTTTTTCCCGCCTTTTTCTCAATTTGCATCTCACCCTTGAGATGCACTACGAATTTTCATTGTAGAGTTGCATCTTTCCAAAACTCTATCACATTCCACCTCTTAGGAAACTTCCCAACCAACCAAAATTCTCCACCTCACAACCTCCATCTCCTTCCCATCTCATTCCCACCAACTTTCCTAAACTATAGGAAGTTCAACATCTTTGGAAGGGGGGAGACACCCCTTCATAAAAGGGTGGCATCTCCCACCTACTCCCCTTTCTTAAGTCAACCACCTTCCACCCACTTACTCTTTTGAACATCATAAGCTTGCCCCCATCCTTGCCTTTCAAATTGACATACTTTAACCCCACCACACCTTAGCATTGGGGCATCCTAGAAAAAATAGGAGAACAATAATAAAAACGCTGCAAAAATCCTAGTAAGAGAGAACTTTTCCCACTTAGGAAAAAGATGCCTCCTCCACTTGGAGGAGGACGTCCTCTTCCTACTTCTCTTTCCCCTCCTATTTTTCTTGCATTTTAATTATATTTGGGTGGCTGCCACTGCCTTCCAAGGTGTGTGCTTCTTCTTCAAGTGTTCAACCAACGATTTTTGGGGCTTTTTTATTCGTCTTTGAAGGTTGGTTTGCTTCCTTGTTCTCTTTGTTTGAATTTACTTCTTTTCATGCTAGTTTGCCTTGTTTTCCTTTATATTTCCTTGCTTTTAAAATTAATATTCAAGGCTGGTTTTCATTTAAAGTGATAGCCAAGGGAAGTATCTTGAATATAGTTTTGTCTTTTAGCTTTCACTGCATCTTGTTCTCTTTTAGCCCTTTCGATTTCTAGCTTTGTTTGTTTGAGTTTCTATTTGTTGTTGCCTTATTATCCCATAGGATTTGCCCTTGATTTCAAGCATACTTGTTCATAAGTGATTGTTGGAACAATTGAAGAAGGATTGGTTTGTAAGTAAGGATTGATTAAGATTAAGTGAACATCATTGTAATAGAATTTAAATTTCAGATTTGGATTACATGTATGGGGTCTTATGTTGATGAAATTTTTATGTGATTCAATGAAGTTAGTTGGAATTTTCAATTCATGTTTATCTCCAACAGTTAATTATCTTTGTTAGTGAATGTTTGATTGCATTAGAAGTCATTAATTCCATGTTTTACATGTTTTATTTATTGAATGATTCAATGACCGTGCTACTGGAATTTCTTTTCATGAATGGTTTATGTTAATTTTCAGCACTATAAAACTCATGTTCACTTGATTTTTCAAAAGCCCAACTAGATTGTTAGAGAGCTTAGTTAATGTTGAAATAAGATTGCATGTATAGGTTTCCAAAGTAGTTGATTAAATCCACTCCTATCCAATGAATCATGCATACCATTCCATGGTTTCATGCATAATGCTTAGGTAGTTTTCCTTTCCTTGTTGGTTTGTGGTAATTTTTCCTTTATTGCTCATGTTTAGTGTAATGCCCCAGGTCTAGGCTCCATCAGTAACAATATTGTTTGCTTTGGGCTACGGCCCACACGGTTTTAAAAGGCCTCATATTGGTAAAGCCCACCCAGACCATTATCAGCCTCCCAGGAACTTTCCTCATGGCGATGTGGGACTAACTCTCAGTGCATCCCACCTTCGTCCCCTCAGACCATCTTCGTCTATTGCCTCAGACTATCTTGGGGCCTCCCCCTCAAGTCATCATGGCTCACCCTCAGGCCATCTTAGAAGACGGCAACGGTAGCCCTCTCCCCCTTAGGGGACACTCTTCCGCGCGTGGACTCCCACGCTTTCGCTTGTGTACAGTTAGCCATCCACACCGAGTCGGGGGTTGGCTTTGATACCACTGTAACGCCCCAGGTCTGGGCTCCTTCAGTAATGATATTGTCTGATTTGGGCCATGGGCTTGTACGGTTTTAAAAGGCCTCATTACTGACCATTGTAACGCCCCGGGTCTAGGCTCCCTCAGTAACGATAGTATTTGCTTTGGGCCACGAGCCTACATGATTTTAAAAGTCCTAGTTATTGGTAAAGCCCACCTAGACCCTTATCAACCGCCCAGGAACTTTCCTCTTGGCGATGTGGGACACACCAGGTCGAGGGTTGGCTCTGATACCACTGTAACGCCCCAGGTCTAGGCTCCCTTAGTAACGATATTGTCTGCTTTGGACCACTGCCCACACGGTTTTAAAAGGCCTCGTTCCGTGTATCAGAGTGACATAGTAGAGCCAATATTGTCCTCTCCGGGTCCCTTAGACTTCTTGGGGCCTCCCCCTCAAGCCATCTTGGTCAACCCTCAAGGTATCTTGGTCCACCCTTAAGGTTTTGTTCCCTATGAAGAACATCTCCTCAAGAGGCCTCGTTACTGGTAAAGCCCATCCAGGAACTTTCCTCCTAGCAAAAGTGTAAATTAATTCAAAAACGGATTTGGCCTGAGAAAACGGGGACCCGTTTGGATACGGGCAGCCCTCTTCTTCCCAAACCTCCTGGAGGGTTCTAAAATGGTGGTGTGCAGGGGAGAAACCACCGCCATTCCATGGAGGTAAGAACCCCCTCCAGAACCCTTTTTGAGCTCTATAAATAGAGCTCTTGGGTGCCTCCAATGGCAGTACAAAAGCTTGGGAAAAACCCATCGTCGAGAGGCGAGCAAGAGGAGAAAATGTGGAAAAAACTCGGCCACGAACCAGGTATGCCCAAAACCCCTCGAAACCCATCTCCCCCTTAGTCTTAGGATGAGTTTCCCCAAGTTTCTACATGAAAAACCATGCAAAACGGGCCTCTTGGGAGCCACAAAGGACCCAGGGACGGTGCTTGGGGTGCATTGGTTTGACAGGGTTGAACCAGGGCATCCCAAGGACATCTCGCTCACCATGGGACGAAAACGCGTTGACCGCGTTAGAGAGAAACCAGCGGGCACATCCACGCAAACGAAAAAGATGGGCAGAAGCCCGGTGCATTTGCAGACGTGCCCGCTGGGGTGCTCGCCGCTAACGCGGGACACGTTAGCGTCCCGGGCTTCCACCTTGTATGGCCTTCTATGTACACTTGATATTAAAATGGCCATAACTTGGGTTTTAGGGCTCCAATTGAGGCGTTGGGAAAGGCATTGTGTCCGTATCGACGATGCGAACACACTCATACTATAAAATACCTGATCAAGGCCCTATCTAAGGTGGGCATGACCCTTAAACCTAAAGATACCAAGGCCCAGTTAGGACCTTAGGAGACCCATAGGCATGTGAATGAATCCTTAATGCCTAAGTAGTAAGATCAACCATTCTAAAACCTATAGAAATAGGCCAAGCTAACCTTGTTCCCCTAAACTATGAGCAGGAGCATACGAGGACAAGAGGGCTAGCGTGACCATACCAGGTAGGTGCTCTATCGCTACTAGACTTTTAAAAAGAGCCCATGATTGTTTTGAGAATGCATGTTTTAAGTATAAGTTGTATGACTTGTTTAACATGACTTAATGAATTCAACATGCATATGATAAATACATTATGTATAGACATGTTTTGCAAATGATTGCATAAATTGCATGATTTGTGGTTATTGAGTTTTGAAAAATTGCATGTCCTTGAGGGTTACCAAAAGACGCTGGAGTGCCCAAAAGACGCTGGGTAGGCAGTTGTGAGGGACCCAAAGAGGACAGGTTTTTAAAAAGTGGTTTTTGCTTGATTGATCGTATATGATTTGGGCTAGTAAGATTGTGGGCACTCCCCAAACCTCTCAGCCTCTACCACTATTAGGTGGAAAGGGTACCACGACAAAAAAAAAGGCATGTCCCTACATCGACTACATGTGGTACAGGGGGCTACCACTGGTGTCACAGCACTAGGTCGAGGTGTCATATGCCCCGTGGAGGCTATGACCGAGTGTCCCTAAGTACCTGGGGACCACACGGCGAGGAGGTTGTGGGCATAGTGGGCCCTATGTTTTGAGGATTTACTTGCATTGCATATGGCATGACATGAGGTTGGTCGACCATACCATATATCTATGAGTTGGATTCAGTTGAGCATCTTATGCATATCATATATGTTTATGATATCTATGTTACTTTCGACTTGGATTATGTGATTCTTTAAGTCGTCAGTATTCTAATTCGACAATGGCTTTTAATATTGATATTGAGCATGAGTGTTCAAACATGCGCCTGTTTTAAAGAACATATGTTTGAAAACATAGCATGCATTGTAAAACTAGTAGTGATAGACTCCTACTGAGTATAGTGTATACTCAACCAAATATATCATTTTTCAGGACAGCTCCACTCACGAGTAGAAGATGCCTCAGGAAATGTTAGTGCTATGAGCAAGTAAATCAAAAGGAGACAATTATACATGTAAGTAAACACTTTACCCTTTGGACATGTATTTGTATTTATTTATAATTGGGCTGTGACCTGTGACTGGATGACCTGGGAAAAACATTTATGATTTCTGAAGTTTTTCAAAAACTACTTTGGTTGTTGTGAAAGCAAATGACACTTGGGGTTTTCAAAATGAGTTTAAAACTAAAGATTTTCCTCTGCATTGCATTGTTTTTATAAGAATGGTTTTCAAATAGGGATGCATCCCGCCTTAGGAATTAGATCTTGCATTTAAAAATGCTTGGGAAAATCCGGGTCGTCACAGTTGGTATCAAAGCCCAGGTTTTATCCTTTCACAGCCAGTCCAGCATGTCCAAGGGTCATAGACAATGGAGAAAATTCAGAAGGAGTAGTCTAAAGAGAAGTAGAGAACTATAAAAATGACTAGCCTATTAATGCTCAAGACATTTCACCATAAACAAATAGGTGAAAAAGGAGATGGGTCTAGCAAATACTTAGATATTGGATGGCTTAAATCTTATTGTTGTGCAGTGGTGCAAACAGGAAAACTCATATATGGATCAGATTATGATGAGAATGATGAATGAAGATGTTAGTGAACTTGTTAGTAAATAGTTCTGACCTGTAATAGAGTAATCTCACCAAAGGTGAGAAAATCGAAGAACCTAGATGGCTATCTTACCCTTCTAAAGAATATCATATTATGAATATGATAGGGGATGGAAAAGACGGACTTTGAGAAGATTTTGATGATAATCTAAGAGGGATGAGAATGCAAGATGATATTAGGAAAGAACTGTGACTCGTACTAGATCACAAAGGTATGGATACTGAAAGACTTAGCTCAATTTTGGATACCTTAATTGGAGTCTTATGAAAAGTGAAGTGAACGCGAATATGATAAGGAACTATATTCGCCAGAGTTACCAAAAGACTTTGACGATAATATTGGGGATGATAGATCTATGATAATAGATTGATCCTAACATGAACTTGTAAGAAAAGTATAGCATGATCAAAACGTCAATGTCATTATTAAGACATTGTATGAATTTTATTGAGGCTACAAGCAACTGAGGATTTCAATGATCTTAAGACAGTTTAGAATTTCTGAGAAGCATTTAGTTTATCATATCTGTTAAGTAAAGGAGTAGATGTAGTATAGATTATATGCAACAAAAGACATTGATCTAGGTAGACAAAAATGAGGATTTTGAAGAAAAGAGAGAAAGAGATAGAGATGTAACTACCAGTATTCAATGAATATTGAATATTCAAAAGAAGAAGATCATGACTTTATGGAGATACATACAAATCTTTCATCTAGAATCCAATGGGAAGACAAGCCAATCAAATTTGAAGGAAGAATACTAGTGGGGTTGGTGATTTTATAGTAAAAGAGTATAATAGAGATAAAGCAGATGGGATTTAAGACTTTGAGTAGAGTATCAAATTTAAGGACATTATGCTACCGAAAATTTTCAAAGTAGAATGGTGACCAACTAGAAATTAAATTCTACAAGTAGTTTGATGGCTATATTTACTATTCCATTAACATATAAGAAACACTGGTGGTTGTAGTCCAGAAAAAGGAAAATTTGGTGATATCCTACCTTGCCACTACATGAGTAAATAAAGTATATTGAAAAAGGAATTAAGCCAGGACAGTGACTTGTCCATTTGTCTTTCTTCAGCAAGTAGGGTGCCATCAAGGATCGAATTGAGGCCTTGCTATTATAGATTCGGAAGAGCAAATATCTTAAGACCATTATTTAGTCATTACCTTTAGAGTACTGTTGACTAAATAAAGGTATCCCACCCTATTTAATCAAATATGTTAGTAGTCAAAGTTATATACTCAGAGGGATATTATAAGTATTTGGACATGAGTTTTACCTAAAAGAACTTACTTGTTAGACTAAGTCATTTGAGGGTATGAGGTCAGTTGATTAGGCCACGTCATGAAGGAGCTACGAGTACAATGAGTATAATAGCAACTGAGATAGGAGCAAAAAGGAAGAATCGATCTAAACCAATGTGAAAGATTTTCCAAACCTTAATAGCTACCATGACAAGGTGAAGAAATTACTTTGGGTCTGAAAAATACTGCTGACTTGGATTGAAAAGAAAGACAAATAAGCACTGATCGCTTTAGAGAAACTGTTGAGCTTATAACCTATACATCTGGATAGAGATCAACAGGTAATCGAATAAATTTCTCTTTCTATATGTCTATGAAAATGGTCCGTGCTTACCTGAGTGTTTTTCAAATTTGATGATTTAACAACTTCAGCGTAACTTGATGTAGTATTTATAGAATGAAAACTGCTATTATAAGCTAAGTATGAGGAGGCACTTGAAAGATAAAATTTGAGGAATTGAGAAAACCACTACTTATGATACCCCCTGACGATTAAGACTGAATGGTTGACAATAATGTAGTAATAAAAGATTGAACAACATATTGATATAGGGAATGGAAGGAGAAAAGTTGAGGTGGCCAGCACATTATAAGGTGAGATTTGATGTTACGTTGCCTTTAGACACAAAGTTAGTTGTTATGTGCATATGCCAAGTACGAAAAATAAATTGAAGGAATTTCCTGAGAACTAACCTTACTAGATTGAGTATAGAACTTTTGGACTGAAACATTACGAAGAAAACCATCAAGCAAAGAAAGGACAAAGAGGATGATGACAAAGGATTCAACCATGACCTAGTAAGGGTACTCGGTTATGAATAAGAGACTTTTTGCTTTGCATAAATGGGAACATTATTGGAAATCCTAATGACAAATTGATGTGAATAATGAGATAGGCCTCTAGACGAGAACATTTGACCCATGATGATGAATTAACCATAAAACATTTGACATGAGTTTGCATAAACTCTTCAGGAAGAAAAGCATTTGATGGCTTCAACATCTATGAAACTTGATGTACAGTTTGGATATCCTAATCGTAATATGAGATAGTATTAGTGATGGAGGATGCTACTTGAATTATTTTGAATATAATATGGGTTAAGGACCCAAGTTATAGTAGAAAACCGACAGACAGTTGAAATTCGAAGTTAATCAAGGGATTGGCTGTAGAGCACATGATACCATGTCAATTATTGAAGTATCTTGGGGACAAATATAAAAGATAGGAAGCAAAGTTAGACACAATAGAAAGAATGTAACTTCTTTTTTTTTTGTTGGACACTTACTAATGACATACAACCAACCATTAAAAGGAGATGTGGATGATGAAGAGATTACTAGATGAAAGACAAGAAGAAAAAGGGATTATCCTATGATATTCAAAATGAAATAGGAGGAATAAGATCATATGATCTCAAAGAAGTATGAAATAATTTATATGAGTAGGAGAGTATGGTCATCTAAGGAGACTATCCTATTCATGATCAAAAGGAATATGAGCATCTAAGGATGAGTAATACAGATAGAAACCTGTAATGATAAACTGGCACGCATGGGACTATGTATCAGAGTACGCAGCGAAAGCAGCCCATATATACTTAAAGAAAACGGATGAGATATATTGACGCGATATATATGTAAGGCCTTGTGGACGGAATTGTAACAAGGATAAATTGAGAATGTGCCTAGGATTGGGTACAAGATAGTATGATTAGCATTTTAAGGACAACATTACTCCAAGTATTAACCCAATTAGAGTATTGGATAACGAAATAATGGATTCGTCGACAACAGAAGTATGGGAATTTTCTTAGTTTGAGGGAGTCCTGAATATGTCTTATCAAGAAGACAGCTGACTTGAAGAAGAGGATTTGTGGAATTTTGAGGACGAAATTCTTTTAAGGGGGTAATAATGTAATGTGCGAGCAATTTACGCTATTTTTAACAAAAATGAATTGGACATTCTATAGGAAATAAAAAGTTCCCTTTTTGGAAATAAGGGTATTTTGGTCATTTCACCATTCACCCTGACTAGACCCAAAAATTTGAGAACAGTAGCCTTAGGTGCGTCTCAGAAAAAGGAATCTAACAAGACTAAAATCACCCAAAACGGAGTTAAAATGAGCAAGATATGGCCCTTTGAAGTTCAGGGGCAAAAGTGTAAATTAATTAAAAAACGGATTTAGCCTGAGAAAATGGGGACCCGTTTTGATACGGGCACCCCTCTTCTTCCCTAACCTCTTGGAGGGTTCTAGAACGGCGGTGTGCAGGGGAGAAACCACCGCCATTCCATGGCGGTAAGAACCCCCTCCAAAACCCTCTTCGAGCTCTATAAATAGAGCTCTTGGGCGCCTCCAATGGCAGCCCAAAAGCGTGGGAAAAACCCATCGTGGAGAGGCAAGCAAGAGGAGAAAACATGAAAAAAACTCATCCATGAACCAGGTATGCCCAAAACCCCTCCAAACCCATCTGCCCCTTAGTCTTAGGATGAGTTTCCCTAAGTTTTTACATGAAAAACCATACAAAATGGGCCTCTTGGGAGCCACAAAGGACCCAAGGACGGTGCCTGGGGCACACTGGTTCGACAGGGTTGAACCACGGCGTCCCAAGGATGCCCCGATCACCATGGGATGAAAATGCATTGACCACGTTAGAGAGGAACAAGCGGGCGCGTCCACGCAAATGAAAAAACGGGTGGAAGCCCGGTACGTTTGCAGATGCGCCCGCTGGGACGCTCGCTGCTAACGCGAGACGCGTTAGCGTCCCGGGCTTCCACCTCGTATGGCCTTCTATGTACACTTGATACTAAAATGCCCATAACTTGGGTTCTAGGGCTCCAATTGAAACGCCGCGAAAGGCGTTGTGTCCGTATCGACGACGTGGACACACCTAGACTATAAAATACCTGATCAAGGCCCTATCTAAGGTGGTCATGACATTTAAACTATGGTAGTGGCACGGGGCCACTAAACCTTTGTAAACCTAAAGATACTAAGGCCCAGTTAGGACCTTAGGAGACCCATAGGCATGGGAATGAACCCTTAATGCCTAAGTAGTGAGATCAACCATTCTAAAACCTATAGAAATAGGTCAAGCTAACCTTGTTCCCCTAAACTATGAGCAGGAGCGTACGAGGACAAGGGAGCTAGCGTGACCAAACCAGGTAGGTGCTCTATCGCTACTAGACTTTTAAAAGGAGCCCATGATTCTTTTGAGAATGCATGTTTTAAGTATAAGTTATATGACTTATTTAGCATGACTTAATGAATTCAGCATGCATATGATAAATACATTGTGCATAGACATGTCTTACAAATGATTGCATAAATTGCATGATTTGTGGTTATTGATTTTTGAAAAATTGCATGTCCTTGAGGGTTACCAAAAGACGCTGGAGTGCCCAAAAGACGCTGGGTAGGCAGTTGTGAGAGACCCAAAGAGGATAGGTTTTGAAAAAGAGGTTTTTGCTTGACTGATCGTATATGATTTGGGCTAGTAATCTCGTGGGCGCTATGCCGAGAGGTCTGGGGTGGCCTCCCAACCTCTACCACTATTAGGTGGAAAGAGTACCACGCCAAAAAAAAAGGCATGTCCCTTCGTTGACTGCATGTAGTACAGAGGACTACCACTGGTGTCACGGCACTGGGTCGAGGTGTCATATGCCCCGTGGAGGCTATGACCGAGTGTCCCCAGGTACCCGAGGACGACACGGCGAGGAGGTCGTGGGCATAGTGGGCCCTATGTTTTGAGAATTTACTTGCATTGCATATGGCATGACATGAGGTTGGTCGACCATACCATATATCCATGAGTTGGATTCAATTGAGCATCTTATGCATATCATATATGTTTATGATATCTATGTTACTTTCGACTTGGATTATGCGATTCTTTAAGTTGTCAGTATTCTAATTCGACAATGGCTTTTAATATCGATATTGAGCATGAGTGTTCAAACATGCACCTGTTTTAAGGAACATATGTTTTAAAACATAGCATGCATTCTAAAACTAGTAGTGATAGACTCCTACTGAGTATAGTGTATACTCAACCAAATATATCATTTTTCAGGACAACTCCACTCACGAGTAGAAGATGCCTCAGGAAATGTTAGTGCTACGAGCAAGTAAATCAAAAGGAGACAATTATACATGTAAGTAAACACTCTACCCTTTGGACATGTATTTGTATTTATTTATAGTTGGGCTGTGAGCTATGACTGGATAGACCTAGGAAAAACATTTATGATTTTTGAAGTTTTTCAAAAACTACTTTGGTTTTTGTGAAAGCAAATGACACTCGGGGTTTTCAAAATGAGTTTAAAACTAAAGATTTTCTGCTGCATTGCATTGTTTTTATAAAAATGGTTTTCAAATAGGGATTCATCCCGTCTTAGGAATTAGATCTTGCATTTAAAAATGCATGGGAAAACCCGGGTCGTCATAGTTAGTTTGAAAAGTAATTAATTTTGTCACACTTGTTAAAGTAGTTGATTTGGTTGCTTACTTTTCTTAATTTTGCATGATTAAGAATGCACTTTGTTAAAGCATGTTTTCCTTAGAATAGTTGTTAATTTCATGTTTAGAAAAGTTAGTTTAGGAAATTTGCTAAATAGCACTTTAGATTCTTGTGCAATTTTATTAAGCTTTATATGCTCTATTTTTGTTATTTCATGCACAAAGCCATGCTTCATATACACCATTCAGTTCATCTTTTGTGTCTTAGTTCCCTTAAGTTCCATGCATAGTTCTTGATTAGGTTTCATCAAGTTTCCCTTTATTTTTATGCCCAAATTTCATGTATCATTCATGCTAATTTAGTTATTTAATGCATTGTTTTAGGATAGATTTCATGCATAGTCTTCTTTATTCCATTTAGGTAGTTTTCCCTTTTAGAATCATATGTACAATTCTTTATTTCAAGCATTCCATGCCAACTTAGTTTGCATCATAAATTAATGTGTAACTTATTTAGTTCTTAATACTCATCTTGTATTGTAGTTTATGTTGTACTTTCCTGAGATAGCAATTGCATAATGTTAGGACTCATGCACTCCATACCCATGTCCATTCATGCATCATATGTTTATTTAGGTTCCATTCAACTTGCTTTGTTTCATGCGCACTCTTTTGTGTGGTAATTCCTCAGTTTTGCATGTTTTCTAGATTAGCTTATGTTTGGGTTTCCTTAGTTATTGATTAAGTTATTGCAACCTTAGATTACTTTATTAGTTTCTATTTTCAATGTTTAGAAAAGTTTCTAAGCGTAGCTTGTTTACTTTTAGTATTGTTCCTTTTTTCATGTTCCTTTTCATGCATGTTTTAGCTTCCATGTTAATTCAATTTTTAGATTAGAATAAACACCAACCCTTTTGACCAGGTTAGATAATTTAAATAAAGATCCACCCAATTTACAAAACTGTGAGATTCCTCATGGAATTGACCTCTCTTGTGTACATCTACTACACTTGATTCATTCCCTTGCAAGTAAACTAAAACATACACCAAGTTTTTTTGTGCCATTTCAAGGAAATCACAATAGATTTGTTGTTGGATCATTGTTTAGATTGTTTATCTCTAGTCGTCGTCTTAGGTTGCATTAGATTAGGTTTTTTTGCATCATTCTTCCATATTTTGCTAATTTCTCACAAATTGAATGTCTTTCTTTATTTTTGTGTGAGGGGAATTTGCAAAAGGAGTTGTAGCTATCTTGTGGGCCAAAGCTTCATCAACTTAATTAGGATTTTCTTGCTTTATTAGATTAAGATTTTGAGTGAACTTATAGTGAGGCCCCATAGTAATTTGGAATTTATTATTCAGTTTTAATTGGGTTGTAATAATGCTAGGCAAGGGTATGGTATGGTGACCCACACTTGATATTCATCAAAAACCCCACTCTAAGCTTCCCTCGCTTTCTTTTATTTTCCTAGTGTAGTTGCATTAGTATAAATTGTATCCTTGATGGTAGTGTAACTCATCTAGTTTAAGATCATTCATTATACTTTTTAAATTTTATTTAGGTTGTTGCATTAGTTGTACACCTATTTAACAAAGGTTAGCCTGAGCTAGGCTATAACCAAGGCATAGCCTACATGGTTATAATGTTCTGTCTGTTAAGGGTTTTGACCCTTTTTTAAATAACATATGGGTAGACATTAGTTTTCTTTCTTTTCATTGCATGTTTAAGTGCTTTATGGTGGAATAGATCACACTAATAATAAGGGTCTAACAAGAACCCTCATAAGATATGGACTAGATTTCATCATGAAATCCTTATCCCACCTAGGTAAATCAATAAATTCCTTGTATTTTTGTGATCCCAACCCTTGAACTATTAATTTAAAATCAAGTAGCAAGAGACTTAGGGTATTGAGCTCATAAGAACCTCTTAGAAGGAGGAGATCTATTGTCACTCTAGTGGCTTCTAAGAATCGTGGTTATAGTGGGTATCCAAAATCCAATTAATTTTTCCAACGTCTTTCATCAGTGATGGTTGAGGTCTAAATGCCTCTTGACATGAGAATTTTATTAATTAGTTTAGAGTAGAACCTAACTAGAAAGCAATAGTCGAACTTGGATAAAAGGAGTTTTCTAGATTTAGGTTTAAAAAGTTACCACCTTACACATTAACAAAGATCATCAAATCAACTCAATTTGCAAACCATTAGGATTGGTTATGAACAAATAGAGTTAGGTTTATTTTAGTGCACACAAGGATGCTAATCTTACAACATTGAACTAGTACCATTAGAATTAGAGATTGAATGCATCCATAGGCTAGGGGTAAGAAACCAAGTTCTTGACCCCATGATTGAACCACCAGTAGAAGTTGAGCATAAGGTTATTAGAGATTTCTATGTTCCAATCTAGCTAAATACTTCTCCATGCATTACATTGCCTCTCACAAATACAGACCATTTTGAGCTTAAACCTAGAGTCATTCATGACTCCCACATTTTATTGTCGAGAAAGAGAGGATCCATACCCACATATTAAGGAATTCCTTGATATTTGTACAACATTCAAGTTCTAAAATGCTTCAAATGACTCAATTAAGCATAGGTTGTTTCCATTCTTATTGAAAGATAAGACCAAGCCATGGATAAATTCTTTAGAAGTTGGTTCCATCTACCCATGGAACCAGTTGTCTAGAAAGTGTTTGAACAAATCTTCCCCGTCCATAAGCGTAATGCCCTTTGTAGGGATATTATCAACTTCTAGCAAAGAGATGATGAACAATACTATGGATGCTAGAAAAGGTGGAATGAATTGCTGCAGAGATGTCCCCATCATGGATTTGAAAAATGCCAAGAAGGTCAATACTTTTATGAGGCCTTAACACCTAAAAATAAACAAATGGTTGATGCAGATTGTGGAGGGACCCTTATGTTGAAAGATGAGAGAGAAGCCAAGAAATTTTTTCCAAACTTTAGCTAATAATTCACAATAATGGGATTATTCTAATAGGAAAGAGAGAAATACCCAACCTCCAAAGAAAGGACTCGTATATAAAATAGGAGTGACCATAAATATAGCTTAAAATCTTGACACTATAATTGAGAGAATGGACAAGTTTTATTCCTTGGGTGGAAGAGTGGACAAACTTTAAAATATGTTTCAAACCTTCAAAACTACTACTACATCAACTAAGCCTCCAAAGGAGGTTGGTGCTTGCTTAGACCATTTAATCACTATCTGTCCATCAAATAAACTGAATATCTTCTAGAATAAGTGAATGCATGAATGCATATATTAACCCTAGCAATAATTTCTACTCTAAGACCTATAATCCAAGATGGGCTAGGCATTCTAACTTTTCATGTTCAAAGAACAATTACCAAAGAGGGTCATCTATGAACTCCCCACATAGAACCTTGCTAGAGCTTCAGTTCCCAAGTAGCCACCTAGTTTCTAGCTCCCTTAGCAACAAAAGAAACCAACATTTGAGAAGAAGATTCAGTTACTCATAGAAATATTCTAAAATAAAATGTGGAGACTAGCAAGGCCCTACATCAACTATAGAATGATAGTCGACATTCAACCAATGTCAACTCCCAAGCTACTACCAAGTTACAAATGCAAATGAGCTAGTTGTCAGTTGGTTTAAATGATAGAGAAAAGGGACAGTTTCTTAGTCAGCCAATTCCAAACCCTAAGGGACAATTTAAGATAGGGTCTTGTTAACATGCCCAAAATTCTCATGCACAAACAAAGTCCATGACTACCCTTAAGAGTGGCCATTAGTTGATTATAAAGTTTGACAAACTAAGGAAACTATGAAGGAGAATGAAATAGCTGATACATAGGAGAATGAGAAGACAAAATTCTCATAATCCATCTAGGCATGTAGTGGAGGCACTTTATGTGCCTTAAGGTCCATTCCCTCAATTACTCTACAAGGCTAAGAAAGGAACAAATTTCAATGCAATTATGGATATCCCTACTTATCCTAAATTCCTTAAAGTGCTCTCCACAAAAAAATCCAAAAGCTTAATGTACAAGAAAAAGCCTTCCTCATAGAGCAAGTGAGCTATTTAATCCAGCCCCAAAAACCTCCTAAGTTTAGAGGCCTAAGATATCCTACCATTTCATGTGTTATTGGAGATCATGTCATCGATAGGGCATTACTTGATTTAGAGGTTAGTCTCAATCTGTTGCCATATTCTATCTATGAGCAACTAAGACTTAGTGACCTTAAACTAACTAATACCATGTTACAGTTGGCAGATAGATCTATAAAGATACCACATGGTATGGTCAAGGATGTATTAATACAAATGGACTAGTTTTACTATCTTGTCGATTTCATTGTACTAGATATGCAACTTGTGTTAGACCCTAGTAGTCAGATTGGGGTCATACTTTGACGTCCATTTTAGCAATGTCCAAGGCCATCATAAATTGTAGAAATGGTTTGACAAAATTATCTATCAACAATATGAAAGTCATGCTCAATGTTTTTAATGCCAACCATCAGCATTTACACCTTGATGGTTCCTACATAGTAAATTTAATTGAAGGTCTAATTCAAGATACTAATCCCTATTGTCCATCTCATATCCACTTGAGGACCATTCCAGAGGTAAATAATCTATTAGATGCAACACCACTCATGGATACCTCCAAATGGAGGCCTGAAGTGGAACCACTTCCTCCATCAGATTCTGTCCCTGTAACTTCTGTAGAAAAACCACCTACCTTGGTCCTCAAGCCCTTACTAAAAAATCTAAAATATTCTTATTTAGGACTATATGAAACATTGCATGTAATCATAGCCTCAAATCTAGATAAAGAATAAGAAGGGAAGCTTCTTAATGTTCTCTATGGGCTAGTTTAATTGTGATGGATGTACCCATTTGAGAGGTACATGAAAATTTTAAATGGGTATATATGTAATCACAACTGACCAGAAGGGTGTATAGCCAAATGTTATATTGCAAAAGAAGTAGTGGATTTTTTCTCATAGTACTTATCAAGAGTGGATGTGATTGGAATCCCAATAAAGAAACAATCTGTTGCATTTAATGATCCTAAGGTTGGCAAACCTTTATTGAGTGGTCATGTACTGACCATTGACTATAAAGAATGAGACCAGGCACAACTTTATGTGTTGTAAAATGTTGATAAACTCCAACCATATATTGAGTAAGTTGATTATGCACTTTTAAAAATGTTGATGTCCTCAAGACAAAGAATCCAAGCTATGCAAACAAACAAAAGTGGCTACAATTTGAGCATTGTGGCATTTTTAGTACTTGGCTACATAAGAAGATAAGTAAAAAATTCTCACTTAATATTAATAAACTACATACGGTATATATGCGTATATATATAATCTTACTTAATTGCAATAATCACATGTCTTACTTAACATATGTATACATAGATTCAAGATATCGAGAAGTAGCAGGCAATGGAATATCCGAAACCTTAGGCTAGATGGCGATGGGACCACAACCAAAAGTAATAAAATATGTCAAATATGCCATCAATGGTTATCACTTTTACACAAAAGAACATGATAACTCAAGAGTGCAATAGTAGTGGAGTTAGCTTAGTTGCCAATGCTACATTCTTTTCTAGTTCAAAACATAATAGGCTAATAATGGCAATGATATTTATTACGAGGTTATAAGAGAGATATGGCCCGTGGATTATACTTTCAAAACTATAGTTGTGTTTACGTGCAATTGGGTTAGACACAACAAAGACAATATCAAAACTGATGCCCTTATATTGACATTGGTTGACCTCAGTAGGATCGATTGTAAAAATAATCTATTTATTTTGGCACCTCAAGCAAAATAAGTAGTTTACATGCAAAACAAAAGTGATAAGAGATGGTCAACTATTTATCATTCTGTCCGAGGGATTTTTATGATGAAGATGACCTAGGAGATACTAAAATAGATTACCCTTCTATTAACCAAACAATCCCATCAATCAAAGTAGTACTTGGTAAGAATGAGGATTATATGCATGACAATGTTGAGCAGGGTACCTAGGTTTGAAAACTATAGGTAGTTGGGGGTATGTGGATTGTGTTAGTGAGTTGCAATATAATTTCATATTTATATATAATTAGATCTTTTGCCATAAGCTATATGTGTGTACAAAGAATGCATGAATCAATGTTGACTATCATAAAATATTAGTTTCAATGTGTATTAATTGTTAGATATTGTAATGTACTAACATAAAATATATATAATTTGAATTAAAAATAATTTATAAAGTTGTTTAGTGTATGATTTTAAAAGTCTGTTACTTTAAAGTCATTTAGATGTAAACAACTTTAGAAATATATACTTTTAAAGTCATTTATCACTAAACAACTTTAAAAGTAGACATTGTTAAAGTCGTTTACATTAAATGACTTCATTATGTACAACCAAATTTAGTACCGAAAACGATCAACCAAATTTACACTAATCATTATGTAACATCTTTGATTTTTAAATAACAATTTACAAAAATTTAGAATTATTTGAAATTGGAGTCAAAATAGAATAATTTTGAAATGAAAAGATTATACTAAAAGAATGTCCTTATAGTATGTTACACAATCAATAAGAGATAAATTTTTCTAATTGTCATGGTCATTAGTATCATCTTCCATCTTTGTTGGATCAACTTCCATATCATTCTTAACATTTACATGACCCTCAACTTTACTTCCTTAAATCAACATGTACACTTACCATATAGTTGACAAGTATTGTAAGTGTCTTAACATATTCTCCAATTGGTCATGATTTTCTCATAATAATTTCATATATCATCACCATTTATCCAATAACTCTCATTTTCATCAAACTTAAAACTCAAAATTTGCTTTGATATCTCACTATAAATTTTCATTTCTAGCTCCCCATTGATGATAATATGTTGGGAATATCTCATCCATGTGAAGCAAAGGATACTTAATATCATTTATGCATAATCTCATTGATCCCTTCCTTTTTCTTTTTCTAAAGAAACTTATTAATTCCCAATATAAACTTATTACTATAATCACTCCTTTGTTTACTAATCCTTAAAATTTGTCCTTTCCACTTATTCAGATCAGTTGATGTCATTTTCCTCAATACTATTGATATTTCCTCATTCAATCTTATGTTAGATTGAAAATCTCCAAAATATGTTGAAATTCCTAGCCACATATTTCTCCAAAATATGGATTCATACCTCATTCATAATCATCTCATTTGTCCAAAATTTACACTTAAGTTTAGTTGCCTATATTTGTTTATAGTTCTTCATTTCTCATGTTCATTTCACCATTCCTTCAAAATGTATTTTTTCGTCATTATATTCCATAATTCATTCAATTTCACTAAATCTATCATATAAATAGAATCAATATCTCTAAATTCATCATATTAATATCCCTATTCATTTATAGGTCTTCACTTTCCATTCTATCATCAATGCAAATTATAGTCCATAATTACTTCCATATTTCATTTCTATCATATAGTTGAATCAATATTCCTCTAAATTTTATCTCCTTATTTATCTCTATTAAAATTCTTTTTCATTCACCAATTTTGAAAATATTTACCTATCTCCTTAAATTCTTCTCTATTTTGATGATTAAATCCTTTAGCTAATTGTCATAATACTATATCTATGTAGTAATTGTAACTCTTATGTTTATATTTATTATTTATTATTCTTGATTTCAAATTTTGCAATAATTCTAAGGTTTTATCTTTAATATCTATTTCTCATGCATTTCTATTTCACCTTTCCTATAAAGGTTGAATTTTATCCTTCTTCATCCTTTCCACCATATTTTTCCAATTGATATCATTAACTTACTAAGTAGTACTCCTAGTTATTTCACTAAGTAATATCTACTTATACTCCACTAGTACTTCATGAGTTAATATGAACTCCTCACCTAATGAGTCAATCACATAACTCTTCCTATACTCGTTCTTAACAGATGAGTTAATCACATAACTCATTCTCATCAAATACTATCTTATTTCTTATTCACTCACTATTGCTCATCTTCTAATTGGATTGTCATCTTCATATTGGACATAAGGATACTGTACTATGACAAGATGAATGGTTCTGATACCAACTGTGGCGACTAGGGTTTTTGTAACATATTTTGTAATACATTTTTCAAAGGCAAGGCACCTTTAGTAGTAAAAAAAATTTCACAAAACAAAGTAGCATAAATTCTTTTCTTTAGAACTTGTTTTGTAAAACCCAAGTCATCACTTCATACATAACGTACGTAGAATTTTGTACGAGATAAAATTCCATCAAAGGAATATACTTTTATTAAATTCCAGAATCCATCCAGTGGTTCACGATATAGCCCAAGTATCAGTACAATACTTGTCCAAATTACATAATCCAAATTTCAAACCTCACCATACATTAAAAACTCTCAATACAATACAATGCTCTCAAATAAAAATATATGTCTTCAAGGATATACCCTGATTGGTTATTCTTCCAAATCTTCTTAAGTCTTGAGCTCCTAATTCTCCTTCTTTGCATCTAAGGTATTGTAAAATTCAAACATTTACAATATCTTAGCATGCTATGCTTGGTAGGGGATTCAAGAAGCATAATAATTTGACAATATAATCCAAATACTTCATAATCCCATTATTCATACTCATAGATCAATCTCTTTACTTTGTCATATATGTACATCCTTACACATACATCCTCTATATGTCATATATATATATATATATATATATATATACGGTCACAACCATGAAAAATAGTTAATATCTCAAAACATCAATAGTCACACTCAGACTCACTGAGTTGATCAATCATCGAGACTCTGTTGGAAAATACTCCCTCATTTGGGCAGTATCATCACACTCAGCCATATTGAGTTGATAAAACATCCAGACTATGCTGGAAAAATACTCCTTTATTTGGGCAGTATCAGCATCTCATTATGCCATGCATCATAATGCAAAATACTCAAAGGACTACTATGCTGCAGTCTGATTCGTACTAGTGCACTTGGATAACTGCTTTCATACTCCACGGATACCAAGTGTGGAAAATCATCTATGTCATGTCTACATGGGGAGACAAACCGTCATAGTGGTGGCCTTCCCATAATTGCCCCACCCGACATGTTGCCTCTTTTGGGCACATTATCATCATATATATCACATTTCAGAGAGCGGGTGGCTAAACCCTTGTAATCCTCCTAGCAAAGCATCCCCATGCATATGCCTATTTAAAACAAAACCACAAGCCTCCATGCTTGTATTTAAAGTAATCTTTTACTTATCAAACGTCTTGTCTGTTTATATCATCATCCTCGTATTTTGGTATTCTTATACTGAGGATAGGATTTCACTTCAAACTTAGAGATCATCATTTACAATGAATGATGCCCATGTTGGTATAAGTTTAGGGATCACCATTCTATATGAATAATTCCCATGTTTTAATTTTATACCTATCAGACAATTTGTCTATTTATCTAGGGCTGGAATACCTTCTAGTTTCCTATTCACTTAGGGTTTTCCTCAATTCTAACTTAACCATTTCATATGTGTTTTGGTTGGATCATAAGGGTTTTCAATGGATTTAATACAAGTATTTACATTATACTTGTCAACATTTCTAGACATAAGATCATGTATTCAACATGTATTTCTCATGTAGATGCATTCATAAAATCCTCCTACCTTCAAGTAGTGATCCATCTCTTTAGATCTGCCATAATCCTGACTGACGTATGTAATTTATAAATCCATACATACTGTCAATATTTATACAATCTAAATAATCCTATAGTTTTGATCCTATGTATATTCTTTGTTTAATCATGTCCTTTGATATAAAGGATCTAGATCTTTTGTCCTATCATGATCTATCTTCCTCAGATAGTGTCTATCCTATTGATCAATAGATCTGATGGTTAGAATGATCTTCTAATCTTTCAGATCTAAGTATTTTCTATTCTAAGTCTTTGTGTATTCCTTTCTTTGATCTTGATCTTTCAAAGATCCTTTGAGCAACAATTTATACTTATTGATTAAGATCAAGGGCTTAGATCTTCTAGCATCTAGTTCTTCTTTGATCTAAGTTCAGTTGTTTGATCATTCCTAAGGAGGATGATCTTGGTTCTCTTCCTTGAATCATATTTGATCAAGGGTTTGAATTCTCTATCTACAACATACATACTTAGATACATAATAAAATACAACATTAGGATTCTTATTGTTCTTGATCATTCAAGATCCTATGGATCTTGTTCGATCATCCTTATCTTACTTACAATTTTTATTAGGGTTAGATAATTTACTAATCTTTTAAGCTCTTATTCTTATTATGCAACCAGTTAATGTTTTAATAGAAATTTCTTAGGTAAGAAGTAATCCCTTGCTTTTTACCATATATCTGGCTTACCTAATAACAGAGTATTAAATGCTAAACCGTCAAAAATACCCGGAGTTCAGTCTGGTCTATATGGAATTTCGTTGGACATTCAAAGAAGGCCCAACCCCTTCTTCTTCTTGGCAGCAAACGAGCGCGTGGTTTCTTGGTCTTCCGCCGGTACTTGTGGATTCAGAGGCACAAGAAGAGGGACACCATTTGCTACTCAAACCACAGTAGGAAATGCAATTCGTACAGTATCGTAAGTCTAGACTACTCCTCTTATTCCCAATTGGCTAAGTCTTACTAGTTGAATGGTTGAACACAAAGTGGTTACTTCAATCCTCAGGTAAGGAGGTGTTTAGACCTCACAAACATCAACGAAAGGTAGGGGAAGAGCGAGGCTCTATTAGAGAACCCCCTTAACCACCATGTTCAGCATTCACTAGAGTGACCTTAGCTCAACCTTTCATAAGGTTCCTATGAGCATTTTAACCCTAAATACTCTTTCTAATTGATTTTAATTAAATCCATGAACATTTAAAATGTCATTCATGATATTTATTATTCTCCTATTTTGGGCCAAGGATTTGATAATCCTTATATTGTCTTACTAACTATAGCCCTTACTATGATTATATTTCATGATGTATATGTATTTAGTGAAGTCCATCTATATGTCATCAATTACCTCTTTTAAGGTATTTTTCATAATTCTATGTTTAAAATAAATTACACCAATAATTCTAAGGAATTTAAAGACAATCATGCTAAAATTGAAAGTATTGACCTGAATTTAAATTTTCTATTTAAAAGAAATTAACTAATAATATTACAACATCTTATTCTAGGAAATTAAAGATAATTACACTAAAATTGGAAAATACACATGGATCATAATTAAATCAAATTTATTGTAAAATACAATTAATTAAGCATGTGATCAAGCTATCCTTATGATCGAACCATCCGATTTGTCCATCTTTTAGATTTAGGGTTGATATTCCATTAAGAATGCAACCCTTGATCCTTTATTTTTCTATTTGATCCAACATCATAATAACATAATCCTAACCTTAGATAATTCATTTATAGGTCTAATTGTCCTAATCATTCTTGACCCATCCTATCAAGCAGATCCACTAAGATTTTCTATGATCATTTTCTCATTTAAGGGCCTACACCTTGATTTATTTCATATAAATCTAATCCACCCATCACCATGCTATTTTATCATCATTAGATCCTTATTATACCTAAATTTTCAATTCTGATCACCCTATATCTACTTTATCAAAGGTGTAAGTAAGAGTATTTTTAATTAATAGAAATTTTTTATACTTAAAATCTTATTTTTATGGGTTCAGTATGTTCCAATCATCAAGATCTATTCATAGCATCTTACAGATTGAAAATCAGAGTTAAATTGAGTGAGTAATTGCATTTTTAAATTTTTAGCTGTTAATAGCTGATTTTAGTTTGTACTATTTTTTATCACATAAACCTATATATAGGATTAGAAATCCTACTGTGATCATCAATCTTAGTGTTTTGACACCTTATGGATGCATCCATTAGATTAAATTTTCAATTTGACATCAATTTGATCATGATCCATTACTAGTGGAATGAATTTTAGAAATTATTATATGTAAATACATTTAAAAACATAATTCTAACATCTCCATTAGATTCTACACACCGTTATAAATTCATAGCAACTTTCTGATTTAAAATCGGAGCAAAAATGAGCTCTCAATTGAAGAAACAAGATTTTAGTTAAAAAAATCAACGACCCATATTTGATCTAGCCATTAGAACATGTTTTAGATTATTTGGAGCATGGAAAGATGATCTGGAAAGTAAGTAGACAATGATAGAATATGGTTAAACGATCTGACCCTGGTCAGACTCAGATCAACGCTTGATCTAAGAGATTGGTTGCGACGGTCCGATCTGGCCTGTCTTATCAACCCTTCTCAGATCTCCCAAATCTTAAACATCCAAGGGCTAATATTTCTTACCCTAGGGTTTGCACCCTTCTAGATCAATTGGACAGCTCATATTTTCCATCTGAGCCCTCTGTCCTCCAAAAATGAAGGGTTCTTATCCTCACTTGATTCATGTAGAAGCACATATTTTATATTATGATGCTTTAGTTCATTTGTTTGTTCATCACTTGTTATTTGAAATTCTTGAGGCATGTGTTTTATGTGTTATTGTGATCTATTGTAATGTGTTTAGTACTTCATGTTTGATATCGTGACATTTGATTTCAAGATTATCCATGTTTTGATATGTGAGGCATTACACCTTAACATGGACCTTGATTGAGACCATTGGGTGAAGCAGGGTAAGTTGAGTCTTGTACTGATTTGAGGGTAGGCCAGTAGTTTTGGCTGACAAGCTTTTGTAGGGAAATAGACTGATGCGGGTTGCACGTGAGGGACCTAGGGTCGGATAGTATTGTGTGAAGTGGGGTAAGCCAGGTCTTGTACCTATTTGAGGGCGGGCCAGTAGTTTTGGTTGACAAGCTTCTGTCTGGAAATGGACTGATGTGGGCTGCACGTGAGGGACCCAGGGTCAGATTGTATTTAGTGAAGTGGGGTAAGCGAGGTCTTGTACCGATTTGAGGGCAGGCCAGTAGTTTTGGCTGACAGGCTTCCATCGGGAAATAGACTGATGTGTGCTGCACGTGAGGGACCCAGGGTTGGAATGAGTACTCATTACTATCTTTGTGAGTGTAGTAGAGGCACTTGTAGGTCTTGATTGTGCATGACATTTCTAGATCATGACATGCATTATATTGTTCTGTGGACACGGAGTTTTGTTATTTTGATGGATGTTTATCCATGCATTTTTTATGCCTTGTGTGCCATGATGCTCAGGTTGATATCAATTTGTTTATATTATGATTTTCTTGTATTATGCATTATGGATGCCTGAAGTTTTGCATGAGGCAGTATGGACCATTGATCTATATAGTAAATTATGAATTGTTTATATATAATTACATCTTATTTCACCTACATAAGTGATTGCTTGCTTAGGCATTGCTTTGGTTTGTAATACCTCATATACAGAGAATGGTAGCAGGATTGGCATGTTGACATTATTTTAGAACAGAGGACTCCCAAGGATTAGGAGCTGTTTATTGACAGGGCATGCCAATGGGAACTTTGGAAAAGGACGAGTAAGAATTAGTTTTTAAATTGAAGTTGTGGTATTCATTGAGAAAGAGACTGCATTGTATATAATAATGTGAAATTAGAAGACTTATGTGACTAGGCTATGCTGTGGAGGTTCTGGGTGTGTTTTATTGATATAAGTTATTTTTATTTTGTTAGATGTATGAAAAGGAGACAAAGTCTCCATTTATGTTTTAAAATGTCAACGAATGTTTATTAGGTACTTCGCAATGACATGCGTTAAATGTCATATGTCCAAAAAATAGAGAAAACTTTGCTGGATTTTCAGTAGAAATGAGCACTCATTTTATCAAAAATCCTTGTTTTTGAGAAAGAAAAATGGCACTCAAGGATTTTCAAAGTGAATTTAAACGAAAAGATTCTTCCACTATTGTTTACTCTTTAAAAAATGATTTTATTAGAGATCGAGCTTGCTAAGTCACTGTCTTTTGAATTTAAAAAGTATTATGAAAATCCAGGTCGTCACAGTTATAGTGGTATGAGATTTGTAGTACACTAGTATATATGACCAACTTAGTTGTTGATGAGGTGATTAATGATTACAATGGTCACAAAAAGAAATAACGAGGGTTCAGGTGTAGGGCCCCCAAGAAGTGGGGTTTGGGGCAGTAGCCTCGGTGGGGGTCCCAGGGGGCAACACCCCCTGGCGACCAAAGAGAATATTCATATAGGAGGGTATGGAAACTTCCTTTATTCATAATAGTATAGGACATGTTTGCTAAACCCATCCTTTATTCATAACAATATAGTACTGTTATGTGCAATAGACCAATATTTAAGTGTATAGGATAGTTCTCATACCCATCCTTTAATGAAAATAATATAGGATGGGTCTATAGAACCATCCTTTATTCAAAAGAATAAAGGATCCTTTATTCAAAAGAATAAAGGATGGTTCTATTGAACTGTCCTTTATTTGTTTCTAAATATAAGCTCTTTTCTCCCCATTTTGAATTTTACATACCCCAAACCCCCAAAACACTTTAGAAGAACAAGAAGAAGAGGAGAGGAGAAAGAGAAAGAAGAGAGGAGGAGGAGAGAAATCATGCCCTCCCTCCCACCCCTTCCCCCACAATCTTCTAAAACCTTTGCATGGAGAAGAAGATAGGAGAGGATAATGAGAGAGGAGTAGAAGAGCGGAGAGGAGAGGGGAGAAATCAGGTCTCCCCTTCCCCCTGAATATGATTTCCTCCATTTGAATTTTTCAAACACAAACCCATAAAACCCTCGAGGAGAAGAAGAAGAAGAAGAAAGAGGTAAAAAATTTTCATTGGATCTCTCTAATTTCTTGATTTTGTAGTTCTCTAATCCTTATAAATGCATTTTTTACTATGCATTTTCTGCTGTACATCATGCTGATTTTGGGCTTCTTTAATGCTTCTAAATTCTTGATTATGATCATGTTAGATAGCCTCCATTGAGTTTAAGAAGACCCATGTCTTAGATTTTGATGTTTCATTCAAAAAGGAATGCAAAATATAGCTTGAATATGTTTTTTTACCATGTGTTTTCTACTATATATGATGCTAATTTTGGGCTTCTATAATGCTTCTAAATGCTGGATTATGATCATTCTAGATAGCCTCAATTGAGTTTATTAAGATCCATGTCTTAGATTTTGATGTTTCATTCAAAAGTCATGTGAAATGTAGCTTGAATCTGCATTTTACCATGGGTTTTATGCTGTATATGATGCTGATTTTGGGCTTCTGTAATACTTCTAAATGTTCGATTATGATCATTTTAGATAGCCTCAATTGAGTTTATTAAGACCCCTGTCTTAGATTTTGATGTTTTATTCAAAAACCATGCAAAATGTAGCTTGAATTATGATCATTCTAATCAAGAGTGTGGGTATTATGTTCCCAGATATATGAGAACTCTCATTCGAAAAGGATTTACCATCTCCTAATTGAGAAAGGTACATATAATTACCTGACCATCATTCTTACAGTTTTTTACATGTCTTAAATTGTAATGCCCAAGCTATTTACACTGTTATTAACGAAAATTGGACATTCTATAGGAAATAAATTGAGTTAAATGTTTCACTTTATTTAAAATAGTAAACAAAGGAATTTGTGAGGAAACTTGGTACCATTGGATTCTACTCGAAAAATGGAATCCAACACCTCAAAAATCACCCAAAACGGAGTTCGTATGAAAAAGTTATGGTCATTTAAAGATCAGGGGTATTTTTGTAAATTAAACAGAAAAACGAAAAAGGACAAAAAACGCAGGGGGCCGTTTTGATAACGGCACCCCCTGTTGTCTTCAACCTCTAGACCCCTCCAGAAACTAGTTTTTCATGATTTCTCTAGAAAACCCCAGGGGAAAGGGCGGCACCGCCATTGAGGGGCACCGCCTTCTCCCCTCTATAAAAAACCCCATCTCCCCTTCTCCAAAAACATGGTTTCCAGTCATTGGGGCTGGGGTTTCTAGCTAGAAACAGAAACCCAGTTCCCTGCAATTTCCAGCAACAGTCAGGCCCTAGTTGGGCCGGCCATTCTTCCATTCCCCTCTCTCCTCTTGTTCCGGTCTGACATTGGCGTTTTCCCCTTCGTGGGTTTGGACAAACACAAAATTCCGGCAAGATGGGGTTCCAGACGGAAATGGAGTTCCACCACCAGCAATGGGCGTCCCTAAGCTGCCCAGGTAAGCCTATTATTCTCTCTCTCTCTTGGTTCTTCCCCTTTCAGGCTAGAACCATGCTGGATCTAGCATTCTCAGACGTTTTCCAGCCGGATTTCTTGGCCGGAAAACGTCCACAAACCGGCTTAGACGACCTTGCTCCATGTGCGCCTGGGACAAGGTCCCAAGGATGGGCTCCGGGTGTACGACAGCGCGTACACTGTCCTAGGTGCGGCCTTCGGATGTGTGTGCGACATGGGGCATGGGTCCTGGCTCGACTAGGGTGCACAGGGTGCCCTGGGAGCTGAGCCGTGCCATGCTACAAGGTGCGTCCGTGCAATGATGCGCGTCACTTGAGCATGCATATGTGCGTGCAAAACGCGGTCCCTGGCATGGCCTTTGGGCGCGCACGCACGTAAGGTGGTCGCGGTTCAACCAGGATACACGGGTATCCTGGGAACTGGGGCACGCGGACCTACTAAGACTTTTAAGTTAGGATTAGAGGATAAATTACAGAATCTAACTATTGGAAAGTAGATCCACACCATAGGATCTAGCCTGACGAATGAATTAGGCAAGGACCATGGACCCAATAGGCAGATCTAGCGATCTAAATAGAATGAAACTAATAAGGATTCCTTGTATCCATTCATACCCTGGAGATTATAAATGAGACCCAAGTACAGGTTAAAGTGATAAAGGATTGGAAAGTAGATCCACACCATAGGATCTAGCCTGACGAATGAATTAGGCAAGGACCATGGACCCAATAGGTAGATCTAACGATCTATATAGAATGAAACTAATAAGGACTCCTTGTATCCATTCATACCCTGGAGATTATAAATGAGACCTAGGGACGGGTTGAAGTGATAAAGGATGCAACTCCAGGAGACTTTGAGGTAGGTGCTCTATCGCTACTAGACTTTTTTAAAAGAGCCATGATTGTTTTATGCATGTTTCAAGTATAAGTTATATAACTTGTTTAGAATGAGTTAATTCAGCATACATATGATGAATGCTATATGCATAGATATGTTTTGCAAATAATTGCATATACATTATGCACAGATATGTTTTGCAAACAAATGCATATATTGTATGATTTGTGAGCATTGAGTTTTTGAAAGATTGCATGTCCTTAAGGGTTACCGAAAGATGCTAGAGTGCCCAAAAGACGCTGGGTAGGCAGTTGTGAGGGCCAGGCAGTAGTGAGGGACCCAAAGAGGACAGGTTTTGAAAAGAGGTTTTCACTTGTTTGATCTGATATGATTTGGGATGATAAGCTCCTGAGAGGTTTGGGTTGGCCTCCAGCCTCTACCATTATTAGGTGCATGGGTACCATGCCCAAAAAGGGCAACGTCCTTACGTCAACTGCATGTGGTACAGGGGGTTACCACTGGTGTCACGGCACTGGGTTGACGTGTCATATGCCCTGGTGAGGCTATGATAGAGTGTCCTCAGGCACCTGGGGTACCTGAGGGTGACGAGGTCGTGGGCATAGTTGGACCCTATGGTTTTGTGGATTTACTTGCATTGCATATGGCATGACATGAGGTTGGTCGACTATACCATACCAGATATCCATGAGTTGGATTTAGTTGAGCATATTATGCATATCATTATGTTTATGATATATGATACTTTTGACTTGGACTATGCTATTCTTTAAGTCGTCAGTATTTCTGTGACGACCCAGGTTTTTGAAACATGATTTGTAAAGTATTTTGAAAGGCTAGGCCCTTAAGAGTGTAAATTTTTTTTCGCAAAACAAAGCAGCGGAAATTCTTTTCTTTAGAACTTGTTTTGAAAACCCAAGTCACCACTTCATACATAACATAAGTACAATTTGTGTACAAAATAAAATTCCATTGAAGGAATATACTTTTATTAAACTCCAGGATCCATCCAGTGGTTCACAGTACAGCCAAATCTAGTACAATACTTGTCCAAATTACATAATCCAAAACTCAAGCTCACCATACAATAAAAATCTCAGCAAAAAAAATACATGTCTTCAAGGGTATACCTTGAAGATTATTCTCTTCAAGTCTTCTATAGTCTTCAGCTCCTAACTCTCCTTCCCTGGATCTGAGATATTGCAACAAGTACAATATCTCAGCAAGCAATGCTTGGTAGGGGATTCAAGAAACATAACATTGACAATGTAATTCCAATACTTCATAATCTCATTATTCTTAAACATACTCTTTACTTTGTAAGCTATGTATATCTATATACATACCCTTCATGGGTAAACCAGTTAAATTTGTGAAAGTAGTCAAATATCATTCCCAATTAAGCTGATCAATTCTCTTCATTTTGAGAATTGAGTATTACAGCTAATCTTATACTGGGAATCTCCCTTCTTGGGAAGTATTGGTAATATACAATTACCTAGCATTTCTTTATGTTATAACATAAGGCATTTCACTATGCCTATTCTCATATGCATCATAGTGCAAAATAATCAGAAAGGTTGCTATGCTGCAGTCTGATCCGTATTAGCGCGATCGGATAACTATCCTGTTCACCATTGATACCACGGTGGAAAATATTATATCACTGCCCGTATGGGGGGGCAAGACTTTCACAGTGGTGGCCTTCCCATAATTGCCAACACCCGACTTTTAGCCTCTCATTGGGCAAGGTATCATTATATCATCAAATTTCAAGGAGCGGGTGGCCAAACCCTCATAACTCCACTAGCAATAGCATCCCCTAGGCTCATGCCTATTAAAACAAACTCACAAGCCTCCAAGCTTGTATGTAAAATAGATTTCATATATATTAGACCATATGTCTGTTTACTTAGGGCTGAAATATTTTCTAGTTCCCTATTCACTTATAGTTTAGTCTTTAACCATCTTATAGGTGCTTGGTTGGATCATAAGGTTTCCAAGAGATTTAGTACAAGTATTATCATTACTCTTGTCAACATAAGATCATGAGTACAATCATGTATGCATTCATCAAATCCTCCTACCTTTAAGGATTGATCACTTTTCCCCAAATCTTCCATGATCCTGACTAATGTATGTAATCTGTACATCCATACATATTGTCAATATATAAATTATGAACAATCCTATTGATCACTAGATATGATGTTTAGAATGATCTTTAGAGCATTCATATCTAAGTATTTTTCTATCTCTAAGTCTTTGTATGTTCATCCCCTTGATCTTGATCTTTCATAGTCCTTTGATTGACAATCTATACATGTTGATAAAGATCAAGGTCCTAGATCTTCTATCATCTAGTTCTTCTTTGATCTAAGTTTAGTTCTTGGATCATCCCTATGGAGAATGATCTTAGTTTTCTTCCTTGAATCATCTTTGATCAAGGGTTTGGATTATCTAATCTAATGAACTATAACAAGTATACTACTAAACATATATACTAAGCACAATATAGTGTTCTTATTCTTATTGTTCTTGATCATCCAAGATCTAATGGATCTTGTTTGATCATCCTTATCTTACTTACTATTTTTATTAGGGTTAGGTACTTTACTAACCTTTTATGCTCTTATTATTATTATTCAACCAGTTAATGTGCTAGTTGAAGGTAGCTTATTCAAGCCTAAATTTAGACTGCTCCTCTTATTTCCAATTGGCTAAGGCTTACTAGCTGAATGGGTGAACACAAAGTGGTTACTTCAATCCTCATGTAAAGAGGCGTTTAGACCTCACAAACGTCAACAGAAGGTAGGGGAAGAGCAACGCTCTATTAGATAACCCCCTTAACCACTATGTTCATCATTCACTAGAATGACCATAACTCAACCTTTCATAAGGTTCCTATAAGCATGTGTACCCTAAGTACTCTTTCTAATGGATTTTAATTAAGTCCATGAATATTTATAATGTAATTCATGGGGTTTATTATTCTTTTCCTAATTTGGGCTAAGGACTTGATAATCCTTATATTGTCCTACTAACTATAGCCCTTACTAATTAAGTCCAAAGTACTCCATTCTTATTTGTGTAATGAAACTCTACTTTCTCCTTAGAATATATTTTTGATGTTTTATGCTCTTTATCTCATAACAAGTAAATCTACTACTAACATTCAACCATAAATGAATTATAAATTCAAAGCATAAAACTACATAATTTAAATTCAATGAAAATGAGGCAAGGTACTTAAATTAAATATAGCACCTTATGATAACAATGAAACACATATCATGCTAAACTCTAAATGTTATACTAGCATGCTTTATAACATAATAATATAAAATGAAACTAATTACATTTACATTTTTAAAAACCTTTACTTATGATCCAACCATTTAATCTTAGATCTTTTCCTTTGATTAAGGATTTTAGTTGTATTTAGGGAATTTTCTCTATTAAGGTCAAAAGATCATATTGATCTATTTTTTTCATAATCCATTCATGATTCATTTGGATTTCATCATATAAACATTTATTCTTTCCATCCCAAGGGTCTGATCACACTTGATCTCATTGATCAAGTGGGTCCCTTTGTATTTTTAGGGTTTTTCTACCATAAAGGGTAGATCCCTTAATATATCTCATATTTATCCAATTTAAACATAGATCTCACTTTATTTAAGTAGTATATCATTATTAAAACATGTTTCTAAGATCTCATCATCTCAGATCTTAAAAATCTATGTAATTGGAATCTTATTTCTTTAATACAGAAATTTTCTACTGAATAACATGTCTATTTTATCATTTCATAAGAAAATAGAGGTTTCAAGCTTTCCATAGCTTCTTTCCAATCTCAATTTGGAGTTCAGATAACTTCAGAATTGAATCTGGAAGTTCACAGTCCTTCTTGGGGCCTGGATTTGATCTGGGCCCAAGGAATGGACGACCTAGATTAGTTGGGCAGAATGACAGGCAGAATGAACCGAGCATGTCCACTCAGATGAGTGGACAAAGTGCTCTGGAGCGGCGTCTACGGACGCCGACGGGACACGCAGAACTCCCGTCGTCCGCGCACCTGCAAACCAGGCTGTCGCTGGGCACGTCCGCTCGTGGATTTGAGGGACGCACCGTTGTCTCTCTTGGGACAACGCTCCACGTGCAGCGAACGCACCTTTCTGATGGTGCGTCACGTGCGCGTCTTGGGCGCCATCTAATATGGAGATGAAACAATCCATTCTGGACCGTCCAATCTATCCTCTTTCAATTGGGAGCCCAAAACGTCTCTGATTTTTATGGAAATTCTACCTTAGGGGTTTTAGGGAGGGATCTAAATCTAATTTTTCAAGGAGATTGAAGAGAATTTCGTGGGGATTTTATGAGGATTTTTGGGGTTGTATTTATAGGCATTTTGGGTCTTTTTCCATGATTATAATATGTTAATTTTTTATTATTAAAAGGTATGAAAGTCTTTAATGCTCCCATGCCTAATTTTCCTTCCCCAAGACCAGCTGATATTTGTTGACCCATGTTTCGCATGGGCTGCTAATAAAATTGGTTGTTGGGGACGTGGTGGACCCCATGTGGGCCCCACATGGTGTAAAAAGACTGTTTTGCCCTTTATGCATAAAATTTTGGGTTTTATTCCTATGATCTCGGATTTGAGTGTACTTAGTGGCGTTGGATTTGTATTTCTTAATAAATTCTAAATTTTGATGTTTCATATTTTGATTTTTGGGAGATTTTGCTTTTTGGGTCAAATTACTATTTTACCCGTTTTGTCCAAGAAATGAAGAAACTTAAGGATTTCTCATCCGAATTTGAAATTTGTCGTGCTTACAGTCATTTTGAAGGGTTTGCTAAGTTTAATTTCAATTTTACATATCTTATGATTTGATTATACTTTTATAAAACGTATATTTTAAATAACCCTAATATTTCAGCCCGAAATATCTGAAACTCAAACTTTATTGATTTTTCTCAATCAATTACAAAAATTGGGGTTATTACAATTTCAATTCGACAGTGGGTTTTAATATCGATATTGAACGTGATTGTTCAAACATGCACATGTTTTTAAGAGCATATGATTTTAAACATAGCATGCATTGCAAAACTAGTAGTGATAGACTCCTACTGAGTATAATATATACTCACCCTATCCTTAACATTTTTCAGGATAGTTCCACTCACAAATAGACGACGCCTCAGGAGATATTAGTGCTATGAGCAAGTGAATCAAAAAGGAGATAATTATACATGTAAGTAAACTCTCAACCCTTTGGACATGTATTTGTATTTATTTATAGTTGGGATGTGTGCTGTGACTGGATAGACTTGGGGAAAAACACTTATGATTTCTGAAGTTTTTCAACAACTACTTTGATTGTTGTGAAAGAAAATGACACTCGAGGTTTTCAAAATGAGTTTAAAACAAAAGATTTTTCGCTGCATTGCATGGTTTTCATAAAACAAATTTTCAAATAGGGATGCATCCCGCCTTAGGAATTTAGATCTAGCATTTAAAAATGTATGAGAAAACCCGGGTCATCACAGTTGGTATCAGAGCCCAAGTTCTATCCTTTCACAGCCAGTCCAGCATGTCCAAGGGTCATAGACAATAGAGAAAATCAAGAAGAAGTAGTATAAATAGGAGTAGTAGAGATGACTACTTCTATTTGAGGATTACAATATTAATGCTCAAGGCATTTCACCATAAACAAATAGGTGAAAAAGAACTATGATTGTTTTGCAAATACATGATTTAAGTATATGACTTGTTTAGCATGCATGTGACAAATGCTTTATGCATAGACATGTTTTGTACATACATTATGCATAGATATATTTTGCAAACTATTATATACATTGCATGATCTATGAGCATTAAGTTCTTGCAAAGATTGCATGTCCTTGAGGGTTGCCAAAAGACGTTGGAGTGTCGAGGGCCAGGCAGTTGTGAGGGACCCAAAGAGGATAGGTTTTGAAAAGAGGTTTTGGCTTATTTGATCTTATGTGATTTGGGCTAGTAAGCTCGTGGGTGCTATGCCGAGGGGTCTGGGTTGGCCACTTGGCCCCTACCACTGTTAGGTGGATGGATACCACGCCCAAAAAGAGGCAACGTACCTACGTCGACTGCATGTGGTACAGGGGGCTACCACTAGTGCCACGGCACTGGGTCGACGTGTCATAGGCCTCGTCGAGGCTATGGCCAAGTGTCCTCAGGTACTCGGGGACCACACGGCGAGGAGGTCATGGGCATAGTTGGACCCTATGGTTTATGGACTTATTTGCATTGCATATGGCATGATATGAGGTTGGTCGACCATACCGTACTAGACATCCATGAGTTGGATTCAATGAAGCATCTTATGCATATCATCATGTTATGATATTTATATGATACTTTCAATTTTGGATTATGTGATCCTTTAAATCGTTAGTGTTTTAGTTTGACAACGGATTTTTATATTGATATTGAACTTGAGTATTCGGACATGCACATATTTTGAAAGAGCACATGATTTTAAAACATCTCATGCATTATAAAACTAGTAGTGATAGACTCCTACTGAGTATAGTATATACTCACCCTATCCTTAACATTTTTCAGGATAATTCCATCCACGAGTAGAGGACATCTATATTAGTGCTACGAGCAAGTGAATAAACAAAGGAGACAACTATACATGTGAGTAAACTCTCTACCCTTTGGACATGTATTTATTATAGTTGGGCTGTGTGCTATGACTGGATAGATCTGGGGAAAAGAACTTATGATTTCTGAAGCTTTTCAAAAACTACTTTGGTTGTTGTGAAAGCAAATGACACTCGAGGTTTTCAAAACGAGTTTAAAACTAAAGATTTTCTGCTGCATTGCATGGTTTTTGTAAAATGGTTTTCAAATAGGGATGCATCCCACCTTAGGAATTAGATATTGCATTTAAAAATGCATGGGAAAACCCAGGTCGTCACAGTTGGTATCAGAGCCAGGTTTTATCCTTTCACAGCCAGTCTAGCATGTCCAAGGGTTATAGGCAATAGAGAAAATCAAGAATAAGTAGTATAAAAAGGAGTAGTAGAGATGACTACTTCTATTTGAAGATTACAATATTAATGCTCAAGGCATTTCACCATAAACACATAGGTGAAGAAGGAGATAGTCTTAGCAAATACTTAGGTATTGGATTGCTTGAATCCTATCAGAATCATAGGAAATAAGAATTGTTGTAAAGATGAAATCTCATATAAGGATCATATTATGATGAGAATGAATGAATGAAGATGATTAATGGACTTGTTAGTAGATAGTGTTGACCTGCAATAATGTAATCTCATCAAAGGTGAGAAAATTGAAGAACCTAGGTGGCTATCTTTTCATCATAAAGAATATCAGAATATGAGTACACTATCACAAGGGATATGATATAAGTATGATAAGGGATTTAAAAGACAGACTTTGAGAAGATTTTGATGATAATCTAAGAAGGATAAGAATGCAAGATAATATTAGGAAATAACTGTGACTCATGCTAGATCACAAAGGTATGGATCCTAAAGGACTTAGCTCAATTTTGGATACCTTAATTGGAGTCTTATGAAGAGTGAAGTGCTATCGAATAATAACTACCTGAATATTATGAAGTAAATCAGAAGATGCATACAAGTGACATATTATGTGATAGGGAAATGAATTCGACCGAGTTATCAAAGGATCTTGACGATAATATTGGGGATGATAGATCTGTGATAATAGATTGATCCTAACATGAACTTGTAAGAAAAGTATAGTATGATCAAAAACGTCAATGTCGTTATTAAGACATGGTATGAATTTTATTAAGGATACAGACAATTGAGGATTTCAATGATCTTAAGACAGTTTAGAATTTCTGAGAAGCATTCAGTTTATCATATATGTTACTTAAAATAAATAGATGAAGTATCAAATATATGCAACAATGCATATAGAGACATTGATCCAGGTAGACCAAATGGATATGGAAGAAAAGAGAGAAAGAGATAGAGATGTAACTATAAGTATTTGATGAATATTGAATATTCAAAAGAAGGAAATCATGACCTTATGAAGATACATACAAATCTTTCATCTTGAAGATAACCAATCAACTTCAAAGGAATAATAGTTGAGTTGGCAATGATATGTATAATAGAGAGAAAGCATATGGGATTTAAGACTTTGAGTAAAGTATCAAATTTCAGGAGATTATGTGACAAGAAATTTTCAAAGAAGAATGGCGACCAACTAGAAATTAAATTCTACAAATGGTTTGATATCAATTAGATTATTATCAGATCCATTAGCTTATGGGGAACACCAATGGATATAATCCATAAAAAGTAAAATTTGGTGATATCTCACCTTGCCACTACATGCGTAAATAAAGTTATATTGAAAAAGGAATTAGGCCAGGACAGTGACTTGTCCATCTATCTATCTTCAGCAAGAAGGGTACCATCAAGGATCAAATGAAGGTCTTGCTATCATAAATTGAAAGACCAAATATTTTAAGACCATTATTGAGTACTGTTAACTAAATAAAGGTATCCCACCCTAATTAATCAAGTATGTTAGTGTCTATGAGTTAGTAGTCAGAGTTATATACTCAGAAGGATGTCATAAGTCCTTAGACTTGAGTTTTCTTGAAAGAAGTACTTGTTAAACTAAGACATTTGATGCTATGAGGTCAGTTGATTAGGCCATATCATGGAGTTAATTAGGCCACATCATGAAGGAGCTATAAGTACAATAAATACAGTAACGACTGAGATAAGAGCAAAAAATAAGAAGTGATCTAAACCAATGTGAAAGATTTTTCAAACCTCAGTGGCTACCATGACAAGGTGAAGAAATTATTTTGAGTCTAAAAAATACTGCTGACTTGAATCGAAAAGGAAGGAAAATAAGTATTGATCACTTTAGAGACCCTTGAGCTTATGACAAAGAGATATCTAGAAAGAGATCAACAGGTAATCAAATAAAGTCTTTCTATATGTCTACAAAAATGTTCCATGCTTACCTGAGTGATTTTCAAATTTGATGATTTAATAGCTTCAGCATAACTTGATGAAGTAGTTATTGAACGAGAACTGCTTTTATAAGCCAAGTATGAGGAGGCACTTGAAGTATAAAATTTGAGGAATTGAGAAAATCACTACTTATACCTCCTGACACTATAGATTGCATGATTGACAATAAAGCCCTGACAAAATATTGACATAGGGGATGGAAGGAGAAAAGGTGAGATGGCTAGCACACTATAAGGTGAGATTTGATGTTACATTGCCTATAGACAAATAGTTAGTTGTTATGAACATATACCAAGTACTAAAAAACAATTGAAGGAATTTCCTAAGGACTAACCCTACAGAATTGAGTATAGAACTTTTGAACTAGAAGGTAACGAAGAAAACCATCAAGCAAAGAAAGGATAAAAAGGATGATGACAAAGGATTCAACCATGACCTATGATATTCAAAATAGGAGAAATAAGATAATATGATCTTGAAAGAAGTATATACATGAACAAAAAAGCATGATCTTACGAGGAGACTATCTTATACATAATGAGATAAGTATAGGAATCTAAGGAATTCGAGATAGATAAAGTACCACTAGAAATCGATATTGTTAAACTGGCACGTATGAGATTATGCATCAGAGTATGTAGCAAAAGCGGCCCTTATAGGTGAGGCCTTGTAGGAGGAACAATAGGAATGATAAGTTGAGGATGAGCCAAGATTTGATTCCCAAGGGGGAGAATGCATTCACCAAGAAGTTATCTAAGAGACAAATACCAAGAAGATGATAATTTATGGAATTTCGAGGATGAAATTCTTTTAAGGGGGTAATAATATAATGACTCTAATTTTTTAACATTAAAATCCCAAGATAGCCATGAAAAGATCAGTTTTTGAAGAAAAGGGCATTTTGGTCATTTCACTATTCACCTTGACTGAACCCAAAAATTTTGTCCTGAAAGTGGTACCATTAGGTGCGTATCGGAAAAACAAATCCAACAAGACCAAAATCACCCAAAACGGAGTTAAAATGAGCAAGTTATGGCCCTTTGAAGTTTAGGGGAAAAACTGTAATTTTTACAAAAACGGATTTAGCTGCAAAACATAGGGACCCGTTTTGATACAGGCACCCTTCATCTTCAACCTCCTAGAGGGTTTTAGAATGGCGGTGATTGGAGGAGAAATCAACACCATTCTGGAGGTTTCTCCACCGCCATTCAAAGGCAGTGAGAGCCCCCTCCAGAACCCTCTCATAGCTCTATAAATAGAGCTCTTGGGCGCCTCTAATAGCAGCCCAAAACGTTGAAGAAAACCCGTTGTAGAGGGGTGACCTAGAGGGGAAACAAGGACAAAAATCGAGCAACGAGCCAAGTATGCCCAAGATCCCTCAAAACCCATCTTCACAGTAGTTCTATGATCAATTTCCTTAGGTTTTTGCATGAAAAACCATGCAAAATGGAGCCCTGGAGACTCACAAAGGACCCAGGGATGTTCCCTGGGCCGCACTGGTTCGACCCTGTCGAACCAGGGTGTCCTGAGGATGCCCCGGTGCCCCAGACGAACGGAACGTTCCAGTCGGAACATAACACGTCGTTTCCGTTTGAAAAACCAAACGGGCGTGTCCAGGGAGGCGCCCGCAAAAGAGAGAGATGGGCAAGAAGTTCAGCGCATCTACAGACGCGCCCGCTGAGGTACCCGCTGCAGACACGTAGCGTGCTAGCGACACAGGGTTTTCTCATTTCTTAAGGAAGCCGGTGCACATGCCACTGGCGCGCAGCACCCTAGCATTCCGTCTTTTCACTTTTAAGACCCCTATGTACGTGCGACACTAAAACGCTTATCACTTGAGATCTAAAGCTCCGATTGAGGTGCCACAAAAGGTGTTGTGTCCGTGTCGACAACGCGGACACATCTAAACTATAAAATCCCTAATCAAGGCCTAATCAAAGGTAGGCATGACTCTTAGAATATGATGGTGGCGCATGGCCGCTAGACCTTTGGAAAACTGAGGATACCAAGGCCCAATTAGGACCTTAGGACACCCATAGGCATAGGGATGGACCCCTAATGCCTAAGTAATAAGACCAACCACTCTAAAACCCATAAAAGATAGGCCAAACTAACCCTGATTCCCCAAACCATGTTCAGGAGTATACGAGGACAGAGGGGTTAGCGCGACCTAGCCAGGTAGGTGCTCTATCGCTACTAGATTCTTTTAAGGGAACTATGATTGTTTTGCAAATACATGATTTAAGTATATGACTTGTTTAGCATGCATGTGACAAATGCTTTATGCATGACATGTTTTGTACATACATTATGCATAGATATGTTTTGCAAACTATTGCATACATTACATGATCTATGAGCATTAAGTTCTTGCAAAGATTGCATCTCCTTGAGGGTTGCCAAAAGAAGCTAGAGTGCTGAGGGCTAGGCAGTTGTGAGGGACCCAAAGAGGACAGGTTTTGAAAAGAGGTTTTGGCTTATTTGATCTTATGTGATTTGGGCTAGTAAACTCGTGGGTGCTATGCCGAGGGGTTTGGGTTGGCGACCCGGCCTCTACCACTATTAGGTGGAGGGGTACCACGCCCAAAAAGAGGCAACGTGCCTACGTCGACTGCATGTGGTACAGGGGGTTACCACTGGTGTCACAACACTGGGTCGACGTGTCATAGGCCTCGTGGAGGCTATGACTGAGTGTCCTCAGGTACCCAGGGACCACACGGCGAGGAGGTCGTGGGCAGAGTTGGACCCTATGGTTTATGGACTTATTTGCATTGCATATGGCATGATATGAGGTTGGTTGACCATACCGTACTAGGCATCCATGAGTTGGATTCAATGAAGAATCTTATGCATATCATCATGTTATGATATATATAATACTTTCAATTTTGGATTATGTGATCCTTTAAATCGTTAGTGTTTTAGTTTGACAACTGATTTTTATATCGATATTGAACTTGAGTATTCGGACATGCACATGTTTTGAAAGAATGCATGATTTTAAAACATCTCATGCATTATAAAACTAGTAGTGATAAACTCCTACTGAGTATAGTATATACTCACCCTATCCTTAACATTTTTCAGGATAATTCCATCCACGAGTAGAGGACATCTATATTAGTGCTACGAGCAAGTGAATAAACAAAGGAGACAACTATACATGTGAGTAAACTCTCTACCCTTTGGACATGTATTTATTACAGTTGGGCTGTGTGCTGTGACTGGATAGATCTGGGGAAAAACACTTATGATTTTTGAAGCTTTTCAAAAACTACTTTGGTTGTTGTGAAAGCAAATGACACTCGGGGTTTTCAAAATAAGTTTAAAACTAAAGATTTTCTGCTGCATTGCATGGTTTTTGTAAAATGGTTTTCAAATAGGGATGCATCCTGCCTTAGGAATTAGATATTGCATTTAAAAATGCATGGGAAAACCCAGGTCGTCACAGTATCCCACCCTAATTAATCAAGTATGTTAGTATCTATGAGTTCGTAGTCGAAATTATATACTCAGAAGGATGTTATAAGTCTTTAGAGTTGAGTTTTCTTGGAAAGAAGTACTTGTTAAACTAAGTCAATTAAGGGTATGAGGTTAGTTGATGAGGACAATAGCAATTGAGATAGGAGCAAAAAGAAGAAGTGATCTAAACCAATGTGAAAGATTTTCCAAACCTTAATGGCTACCATGACAAGGTGTAGAAATTACTTTGGGTTTGAAAGATGCCGCTAACTTGGATTGAAAAGAAAGGTAGATAAGTACCGATCAACTTAGAGAACCTTGAGCTTATGACAAAGATATATCTGGAAAGAGATCAATAGGTAATCAAATAAAGTCTTTCTATATGTCTACGAAAATGTTTATGCTTACCTGAGTATTGTTAAACTTGTTGAGTTAACAACTTTAGTACAATTTGATATAATCGCTATTGAAGGAGAGTTATTGCTATTATAAGCTAAGTATGAGAAGGCACTTGACAAGTGTTCCCTTAGTGGAGGTTTTACTAATGACAAGTGTTCAATTTTGTATAAAAAGTACTCGATTAGTAGCCCATGTTTTACAAAATGTAGTGTTATTTCTAAGGTCTTTCCAGAAATTTGTAACACATACATTTCTGATCTAACAATTCAAAATTTTGATATTTTATAGGTTTAGAAGCCAATCCAAAGTAATTATATAAATTATCATAATTTTTTAGGATCTAATAGAAATTTTTGTCTTTTGTAGGAATCAAGATAATGATCCAATGGTCGAGATTGATCAAGATGAGAATAGAAGATCAAGATTAAATGATCAAGTCAAAGGCCTATATCTCAACATTCTAATGCTAAATGAGGAGTCACGATCATCCTAAGTTAAGCAAAGAAGCAATTGAAGAAGCCAAAGGTGAAAAAAATGGGACCATGCATAAGCTATGTATTTCCACCACCTTTGCATGGGAGCATGAAAGCCACTTAGCCATATAAGCCATGAGAGAAGGTGACAAGCTAAGGAAGTCAAGCCAAATCATTAGAAGCTAGGGTGTGAGCCATGTGCCTAAGCCTTCAAGGTAACCCATTCAATCCAAGCCTATGCTACATGGAGTAATACTATTGGAGGACAATTTCACTCAATTATCCTAAGTTAAAAGTGGGCTTTAAAGAGGATAATTAGAACATATTTGGGTGAAAATGAAAACAAGTTAGCATACACATGTGGACCAATGAGAAGGAACCCTTTCTATTTTTCTTTCCCACCTCATCTCTCTCTATGCTCCACCCTTAATTTCTTTCCATGATTTTTACAAGGGGAAGATGCCTCTTCCTAAAAAGGTGCCACCACCCACCTTCCAAAAACTCCCATGTAACTCCACCTTCTAATTCAACATTTGTTTCTTTCTCCATCTCTCTTTCATATCTTTTCTCCCTCTTTTCTCTCTCTCTTCTTACCATTCGACATGAAACACCTTAAGAAAGGGAGTTCCAAGCCTAACTCCTAGAAAATAGGCACCTTCCCCTCACTTAAGTTTTCCTATGTTTTCACATCATTTCCTCACTCACATCATTTCCAATTTCCACTTTCTTATCATAACCATACATCTTTTTCTAATCTCATCCTCACCTTGCCTTTCCCTTAGGTCACCCCTCAATAAAAACTATACATATCACCTAGAGTTCCACACAAAATACATTAGAGGGGGGGAGATGCCTTTATAATAACCCCAATTTTAGTAATTGATTGAGAAAATCAATAAAGATTGAGTTTTAGATATTTCGGGCTGAAATATTAGGATTATTTGGAATATACCTTTTATAAAAGTAAAATCAAATAATAAGACATATAAAATTGAAATTAAACTTAGCAAACCCTTCAAAATGACTGTAAGCATGACAAATTCTGAATTCGAATGAGAAATCCTTAAGTTTCATCATTTCTTGGACAAAAGGGTAAAATAGTAATTTTACCCAAAAATTAAAATATGAGACATCAAAATTTAGAATGTACTGAGAAATATGAATCCAACACCACTAAGTACACTCAAATCCGAGATCATGGGAATAAAACCAAAAATTTTATACATAAATGGCAAAACGACCTTTTTACACCATGTGGGGCCCACAAGGGACCCAAAAGCAAATCTTATGAGCAGCCCACATGATGTCATGGCTCAAAAAACACCAACTGCTCTTGGGGAAGAAAAATGGAGCATGGGGAAGAAAAAAATGGAGCATGGGAGACTTTCATGTCATTTAATAATAATAAATTAAATATTATAATCATGAAAAAAAGATCAAAATGCCTATAAATACAACCCCAAAAACCCTCCAAAAATTCTCATAAAATCCCCAAAAAAATTTCTTCACTCTCCTTGAAAAATTAGACCTAGATCCCTCCCCAAAAACCCAAAATTTCCATGAGATATCTCTCTTTTCAATTTTTTTTTTCTTTTTAGATTGGAACAAGAGACCTAAAATCAATTACGCCCTCTGTTCCAGATCTAATTTCATCAATTTCACCATTCAAAACTTCCCACCATATCTATTCTACGAAACCCCCAAAGCAATTTCAAGATCCAACAGTTCAAACAACGGGAATTTGCAAGAAAGGTGGATCTTAGGCCATATCTTCATCAACAAGGTATTCTTTTTAAATTGGGCATATAACCAAGGTTTTTTCTCCAATCAGGTAGGTGGAAATACTTTATATAGATGTTTAATACTGGTTTATGTAATTTTTAGTTTCCTGTAATTTATTTTGATGATAAAAAATGTAAAAATAAAGTAATAACAAAACCCTTAATTCAGGATTACATAGTGCTCAGATGAAAATTCTGACTGCACCAATACATCCAGAAGTGTCCAAAACCCCTAGGGCAGAATTTTCACAATGATCGGAGACGTTTTGGGCCCTCAATTGAGAGAGGATTGATTGGACGATCCAGAATAGACTGTTCGATCTCTAGATCTAACAGTGCCCAAGACACACACCGAGCGCGTTCCTCCCAACTAATCTGGGCCGTCCGTTCCTTGGGCCCAGATCAAATCCAGGCCCTAGGAAGGACTGTGAACTTTCAGATCACATTCTAGAGTCATCTGAACTCCAAATTGAGATTGGAAAGAAGCTATGGAAAGCTTAAAACCTCTATTTTCTGGTGAAATGATAAAATGAACATAAAATTCAGTAAAAATTTTTGTATTAAAGAAACAAGTTTCCAATTACCTAGATTTTCAAGATCTAAGATGATCAGATCTTGAAAATATGTTTTAATAATTATATACTATGGAAATAAAGTAATATGTATAGTTTATTTGGACATATCTGAGATATATTAAGGGATCTACCCATTATGGTAGAAAAACCCTAAAAATACAAAGGGACCCACTTGATCAATGAGATCAAGTGTGATCAGATCCTTGGGATGGATAAAATGAATGTTGATATAATGAAATCCAAGAAATTATGGATGGATTATGACAAAAATGGATCAATATGATCTTTGGGCCTTAATAAAGAAAATCCCCTAAATATAACTAATACTCTTAATCAAAGGAAAAGATCTAAGATCTAATGGTTGGATCATAAGTAAAGGTTTCTAAAAATGTTAACGTAATTAGTTTCATTTTATATAATAGCATTTTAAATATGATTATGTTATAAAGCATGCTAGTATAACATTTAGATTTCATTGTGATCATAAGGTGCTAGATTTAATTATCTTAGGGGCACTTTAGTATGATTTCATGCCATTCTAACTTAGGGCCATGTTAGAATTTCATATAAGTTTATACTATAGTATGAGATTATACATTAAGTCCATGTTAGTTTAAACTGAGTTATTAAGGTATATTAGTTGGAAATCATGTTAGAGTAATTTTAAGTACCTTGTCTCATTATCATTAAGTGTTAAATTATGTAGTTTTATGCTTTGAATTTATAATTCATTTATGGTTAAATGTTATTAGTATATCTACTTGTTATGAGATAAAGAGCATAAAACATCAAAAATGTAATCTAATGAGAAAGTGGAGTTTCATGACACAAATAAGAATGGAGTACTTTGGACTTAATTAGTAAGGGCTATAGTTAGTAGGACAATATAAGGATTATCAAATCCTTGGCCCAAACTAGGAAAAGAATAATAAACCCCATGAATGACATTATAAATATTCATGGACTTAATTAAAATCCATTAGAAAGAGTACTTAGGGTAAACATGCTTATAGGAACCTTATGGAAGGTTGAGCTATGGTCATTCTAGTGAATGATGAACATAGTGGTTAAGGGGGTTATCTAATAGAGCCTTGCTCTTCCCCTACCTTCCGTTGACGTTTATGAGGTCTAAATGCCTCCTTACATGAGGATTGAAGTAACCACTTTGTATTCACCCATTCAGCTAGTGAGCCTTAGCCAATTGAAAATAAGAGCAGTCTAGATTTAGGCTTGAATAAGTTACCTTCAACCAGCACATTAACTGGTTGAATAATAATAATAAGAGCATAAAAGGTTAGTAAATTACCTAACCTTAATAAAAACAGTAAGTAAGATAAGGATGATCTAACAAGATCCATTAGATCTTGGATGATCAAGAACAATAAGAATAAGAATACTATATTGTACTTAGTATGCATGTTTATTAGTATGCTTGTTATAGTTCATTAGATTAGATAATCCAAACCCTTGATCAAAGATGATTCAAGGAAGAAAACCAAGATCATCCTCTATAGGGATGATCCAATAACTGAACTTAGATCAAAGAAGAACTAGATGATAGAAGATCTAGGACCGTGATCTTTATCAACATGTGTGGATTGTCAATCAATGGATCTATGAAAGATCAAGATCAAGGAGATGGACATACAAAGACTTAGAGATAGAAAAAAATACTTAGATATGAATGATCTAAAGATCATTCTAAACATCAGATCTAGTGATCAATAGGATTGTTCATAATTTATATATTGACAATATGTATGGATGTACAGATTACATACATCAATCAGGATCATAGAAGATTGGGGAAAAGAGATCAATCCTTAAAGGTAGGAGGATTTGATGAATGCATTTACATGAGATATACATGATTGTACTCATGATCTTATCTTGACAAGAGTAATGTTAATACTTGTATTAAATCTCTTGAAAACCTTATGATCCAACCAAACACATATAAGATGGTTAAGGACTAAACTATAAGTCAATAGGTAACTAAAAAATATTTCAGCCCTAAGTAAACAGACATATGGTCTGATATATATGAAATCTATTTTACATACCAGCTTGGAGGCTTGTGAGTTTGTTTGAATAGGCATAAGCCTAGGGGAATGCTATTGCTAGAGGAGTTATGAGGGTTTGGCCACCCGCTCCTTGAAATTTAATGATATGATGATACCTTGTCCAAAGAGAGGCTAAAAGTCGGGCTGTGGCAATTATGGGAAGGCCACCACTATGAATGTCTTGCCCCCCATACGGGCAGTGGCATAATATTTTCCACCGTGGTATTAGTGGTGAATAGGGCAGTTATCCGAGGGTGCTAGTACGGATCAGACTGCAGCATAGCACCCTTTCTGATTATTTTGCACTATGATACATATGAGAATAGGCATAGTGAAATGCCTTATGTTGTAGCATAATGAAATGCTAGGTAATTGTATATTACCAATATTTCCCAAGAAGGGAAATTCCCAGTATAAGATTAGCTGTAATACTAAATTCTCAAAAAGAAGAGAATTGATCAGCTTAGTTGGGAATGATATTTGACTACTTTCACAAATTTAACTGGTTTACCCTTGAAGGGTATGTATGTATGTATATAGAAATACATAACTTACAAAGTAAAGAGTATGCATAAGGATAATGAGATTATGAAGTATTGGAATTACCTTGTCAATTATTATGTTTCTTGAATCCCCTACCAAGCATTGCTTGCTAAGATATTGTACTTGTTGTAATATCTCAGATACAGGGAAGGAGAGTTAGGAGCTGAAGACGATAGAAGACTTGAAGAGAATAATCTTCAAGGTATACCCTTGAAGACATGTATTTTTCGTTGTTGAGAGTTTTATTGTATGATGAGCTTGAGTTTTGGATTATGTAATTTGGACAAGTACTGTAATAGATTTGGTCACATCTTGTGAACCACTAGATGGATCCTGGAATTTAATAAAAGTATATTCCTTCAATGGAATTTTATTTTGTACACAAATTGTACTTATGTTATGTATGAAGTGGTGACTTGGATTTTCAAAACAAGTTCTAAAGAAAAGAATTTCCACTGCTTTGTTTTGCAAAAAAATTTTACGCTCTTAAGGGCCCTGCCTTTCAAAATACATTACAAAATGTGTTACAAAAACCCAGGTCGTCACAGCCTCTCTCCTAAAAAAGTAGGCATCTACCACCTTTCCCCCTCCTCAAGTCTTCAACAATTTCTCCTTTGGTAGCAGCTCTCTTCCTCTTGAAGTTCATGCCTAACTATTGATCCCTTCCTTTGGCTTTGCACTTATAATTTCTAGGCTAGATTCCTTTTCTAGTTCTTTAAATGGTTACTTTGTTTTGTCTCTTAGTTGATATGTTTTCTTCTTGCTTTAAGTTTCTTGATTTCCTTGCTATTTTCCTTATTGATTCAGTCCTATATCCTTGATCCTATGCATCACTAATCTCTTGTAGTGATAGCCAAGAGTTAGTGATCAACAGATCAAGTTATTTGGGTACCTTAGATTCCTTGATTCCATTATCCTCACTCTCTTCTTTTCACCCTTTTCCTTGGCTATTCTTTGGGTTCCCATGCATGCTACCTTAGGATTGTATTGTTGGATTACATAAAAGAAGATTGAAAGTATTTATTTTTGTTGCATTTTGATCTTTGAATGATGTGTACATTCCTTGGATGGTGCACATCATACTTGTAACCATTTTCCAGCCAAGTAAATAAAAATCGTTTCATGTTATTGTTTTGGATTATATGCAATGTCCATGAATGATTTACTTGTATAATCTTATTTTCATGGTTGTGACTTACACTATCTATATTAAATCTTCTATGCACCCTTGCTTACTATCTCACATGCATACCATCATGGATTAGTATCACTCTAGTTGCATGTGAATCACATTGAAGAACCATGTGCACATCCCATGGGTGATGCAAAGGCCTTGAATGGTGTTTCATTGGATTAATTACTTATTTCATTTATATTCCTCTCTTAGTTCATGTTCCATTCATGTTTTGTGCATGCATTCTACTATAGTTGTTACATTCATACACTTAGAAGCTACATGCATTACACCATGCTTCATGCATTATTTCCATCATTAAATCATGCAAACCATGTCTCCTTTCATCGATGGTCCTATATGCACACTTCTTGTTCCATACACTTCATGTTATCTTAGTTTCTGTGCATTGCATTAGATTAGAGTTCACATGTACAATTCATTAGCCAATACACACCACTTTGTTCTAGCTTTGCATATTAGTTGAGATCATGCTTAGGTTCATGTTATCATTGACTAAGTTTGGTTGCATTTTAGAATAGTTTTAGGAAGTTTCTAACTTCAATTTTTTGAAAGTTTCTAATTGTAATTTTAGGAAAGTTCTATTTTTAGAAAGGGTGTTTTAGGAAGGATTTTAGTTTAGTTTGTTTACTTTTAGCATGTTTCATTATTCCATGTTTCTAATTTATGTTATATTTTCATGTTAATTCAATCTTTATATTTTGTTAAAACTAACTCTTTTGGTTAGGTTAGATAGTCTAAATAAGGATCCACCTAACACACAAACCATTAGATTACTCGTGGATCAATCTCACTCTCATACATCTACTACAACTGATTCGTGCGCCTATGAGTAAATTAAAACATATACCTCCTGAATGGAAAACTGACGGTACACTTAGAATCCATCAATCAGTGATACATGGTCATGTCCTCATTATACACTCAAAGTGACAGGTTAAGGGAGCCAAAGGCTTCCTTAGTGAAGGTTTTATTGAATCTCATGGATGGCATTTAAGGTACGCTTTAATCATCTCAAGGTCCAAGGTGATGATCACTTTGTCAAAGATGATGGAATATCTGTATGAAGGATGCAACAATGTTGTCTCAAGTATCTACCCTTTCTCTTTCAACACTCATGGTCCATTATAAAGCCTCTCCTATCAAGGATCTTGTGGGAAGAGGTTTCTTAGTTGCATGCCGTCAAGCTTGAAAGTTGACATGTAAGAGATATAGACATTGATGTCAAGTTAGGGCATTTACTTTTGTCATACCACACCATGTTAGGCATTTTGAAGTCTTTGGATGTGACTACCTCAACTAAGACTTCCAAGCTTTTGAGGTCAACTACTGGGGCTTCTTGATAGAGGGTTTAGTTTCCCTCAGCTTGTTTGCTAGTTCATTAGTGAGGGTGTGACTATAACATCCCCATTTTTCTAAATTATATTTGAAATTTCCTTTATTTTGAAAAAAAAAGAGTTGGAAAATGTATAATATATATTTAAAATACGTACATATTTGAAGTAGTTGTCACTGTCAAAAACCTTCTCACATAATTTCAATTGGAAAGAGCACACTAAATTAAATTCTCATGCCACAGGATCTGCCAGTCACAATATAGACTACTATTGAAAACACACATACATTAACAATCCATGAAATTTACAATGTATATCAACCTTAAACTTACAACCAAACTCGTAAACATAATTATTACAAAATCATACCGTTAAGTGTTCAATTTTGGTCAAAATATCCATAATTTAGTGTTCAATTAAAGCATCTAGGCCATCAATTTCAAGATTTTGCATAAAATATCTCATTTTAACTTTATTTGGCCATCCAACCATTGAATTGCAAGGTTTAGTGGTCAGATGATCATCAAAGCTAATTAGAAGAATAATGAATGGTTTAGTTGATGCTAATTGGGTCCTGTGGATTGTAGATCAATCAACACAGCTTGGATGAACCTAATGATCCAAATCAAATCAAGATGAGGATGATGAAGTTTCCTAAAAAGAGAAGAATTTGAAGACTCATAGGACAGAAGAAATTTGAAGACTCTAGAGTTCTAGCAAGACTGGAATATTGGTGGACCCCACCCCTCTTTATCCCTCTATCCTCTCTCTCCATCTCTCTCTTACCTCTTTTCCCTCTCTCACATGTCACCCTTTTTCTCTCATCTCACATATCCCTCTCTTATCTCTCTTCTATCTCCACCTTTCTCATGTTTCTCATCTCCCACGATTTTCTCTCTATCTCTCATGTCTCTCACTCTCTCACACGTCTCTCTCTTTCTTCATATACCCCTCTATTCCTCTCCACTCTCTTTTTAACTCTTATTGTGGCTGGCCGTAAGAGGCATCCCGGTAAAACCTTCTTGGGCCGGTGGACTTTCCCCTTCTTCTCTGCACTCTCTTCTCTTCTCTACACTCTCGTTTTCTCTCTCCTTGGCCTCCTCTTCTCTTACATACAATCTTCTCTTCCCCTTACCTTCCTTCTTCTCTTTCCCATAACTCTCTCTCAAATCTGTATCACTCTCTCTCTCTCTCTCTCTCTCTCTCTCTCTCTCTCTCTCTCTCTCTCTCTCTCTCTCTCTCTCATGATCTCCTCATCACCTTCCCCTGCACGCACAAACCCAGCACCAGCTCTCCCTCTCTTGGATTCCCTTCCTCTCTCAACCTCTTCTCTTCTACTCATTCTCTCTCTCTCTGCTTCCCTGCTTCGTTCAGGCCAGCCAAGAGGAGAAGGAAACCCAAACTGGGTTTCCATTATTCTTTTTCTCCCTTTCTCTCCTCTCCTCTCCTTTTCTCTCTCTCAACTCTCTTCCATGTCTTCTTCCCCATCCTCTCCTCTGGTTCCCCTTTCCTCATCAGTTTTTCTCTTCATCGAATTGTTCAGAGATGAAATCCAAAAAATTTCCAATTCTGCCCTTGGCAGATCTGAGGAATTCCAACTCTGTCCTCATTTTAATACCGTCTGAGTCCTCATTTTATTTCCATCTATGTCCCTGACTATTCTGGGTTTTACCTTATCCACATTCTACCTATTCAGGGATAGTGTTATCAAGACTGCCTGTTTACTTTTATTTTCTTTTTTTTTTTTTTTGGAATAAGAAATTCTGTAAATTGCAGCAGCTAAATAAATTGAGAATTTTTATTTTATTGTTAGTTTATTTCTGTTATATTCTTTATTTTTATTTTTATTAATTGATTTTTATTTAAAACTCCAATTTTTAAAGTGAGTCCTTATGGGATCGACCCATATTTGCATAGATATACTACAATAGCCTGTGCACTTGCAGTTAAACATAAGCACATACATCCAACATAAGTAATCAATCCATCACACACATACATTCAAAAAGCAATGCGAGTCACTCATCTACTAAAGCCCCTCCTCCCCCACTTTGAACCTTGTTGACATCTCTATTGGAATGTTTTGTAGGAGGGTGAGCATAAAATGCTCACCATGGAATAAGGCTAAGTGCATGAATTCATATATTCCAAGTTACCTACAAGCTTCTTCTCATATATCCATGAGCATACATAAGAAATTGCTTACCAAATTGAAATAATCAAGTAACCAGAGCACAATTCTTAGAGTAGATTATATATTGAGTTGAAGTATGCATTTGTTTGTTTTACCCACACTCCTCTACAAGGAATGCTCTAGAAGATTTTACTACAATGTGGTCCTATCTTGAGACTTAGTATGTAGCTTGCTTGGTTAGTAACTTAGGGCCTCGATCTAGCCTTTGCTCCTTGTTATGCCACTCATAGTGTAATGGTGTTGGAGTTGGATTTCCTTAACTTTGATTTAACATGTGTTTACTTTTTTTTTTCTTGTGAAGGTGGTTAAATGTCTCTAACCTACAATAGTTTTGGATTACATTTTATACATCTTCAATCAGCAATTAGTCCATCCCACTTAAGCTACAGTCTAAGTTCTTACTAGTATTTCTTGCTACCTTGCAGGAATTTGTAGCAGAATTCAATGTGGTGTTGAATTACACATGATCCAACACACTTATTCTTTCCTTGTTCTATTTGTCCCCCATTCTCCTAGCTTGAATGTAGAAGGATCTAAAGTATTTCCTTAATTTCCAAGGTACTTAAGATAGTTTTCCAAGCATGGTTTCACACACACCCCTGCAGTTTCCAAACTAGCCATTTACATGTGAATGGGGTGAGTTTACTTGACCCAATTAAGATGCTACTTACCTAATTGTCCTGAGTCAACTAAAGTGTGTTGTCTAGGTCTTGATATAATCAAGTTCCCTACTTCCAAGAATCTCCTACCTCTTAGGAGGAATCCCTTGTTCCTCATCTCAATTGGTGATCTTTCCAGCTCCAACCGAACCCAACACAAGGAGTTGTGAAGAGCCTCCTAGCAGGGTGCGTGCTCGTCATTGTAGTGCTTCTACTCCACCACTTCAAGCCCAAATATCCTCCTTACTTCCTCCTTGTTGAAGCACTTTCTCAAAAGTTCTTCATTATTAATCACCTAGATGATCAAGTTCAAGAAAACCCAAAATCAAAGCTACTATTGTAGCCTAATTCATGCAAGGGTGTAGTGTGGAGTTCCACCTTGCTGCACCTCCTTCCTTCCTAATTTTAGACTACTTCTTTCTCTTCCACTACTCTCACCTCTAGTTCCCTTTCTTTAGGTCAAGTTCCACCTCGATTCTCCACCAATTTCCTTCCCTTTCACATGTTTTCCTTAGCTCAACTTCACTCTTTTATTCAGCACTCAAAGGACCATACATTAGGTCCTCTTCTCCAGCCCATCCTCCATCATTTTGGATTAGATTTCTCCTTGCTTCTTAGTTGTTTTACCTTGAAATTTCCTAAGTTCTTCTTAGCTCCAATGAATCATACATAGGAGGTACGATTCAAGGGGCTTTTCTTCCTCATTATATCATCATTTGAGTAGGCTTTTGGGTGGCATGTGTTTGGAATGCATGCAACTAACATAACCCCTCATGTATCACACAAAATGGGGCTGGTTGCATGCATGCATGCCACACCTCCTGATCAAAAATCCCAACTCTACCCTTGTCCATGTTACCTATATTGCACTTACACTCCCATTTTACATTGTTTGTTCAATTGTACCCTACCAATTCCTCTACCTTACTTCCTAGGCCCCCAAGTCTTCCTTCTACTTAATATTTTGAACTAATCCTCTCCTTAGTTGTATGTTACTACTCTACTAACTACAATCCTACCATCTGGAAATGAAATCATGCATTACATTTTTTAAGCAATTAAGGAAGAAAGGAAAGGAAGAAGAAACAAAGAAAAAAAACCTCCATTTCTTTTGTAACTTCAACATATATTATAAGGGATTTACATGATTCTAGTTATTACAATTACCAACATGTGATTGAGGAACTTTAGATTGTTTGAAGGAACTGTTGACTGAGGTTGGGATTTGACATATTTTGTCTACTTGATTGCTTTTTTTAACTGGCCAAGTGATTGATGCAAGCAAGCGCATCATGGAGGTTGGCAAGAAGGACAAGGAGTTCAACATTTGGCGGATTAGAATTGTTGTCTTCCATGGTTTTAGATGAAAATTAGTGATATGAGGATGGTAGCGAGGTGGGTAAAGAGACATGAGCTTGAAAGATCAAATAGGGAAAACCTAGGATTCTTGCAAATGTTCGAACAAGAAAATAGGCCTCCTTCAAGGAGCAATGGTTACTTAAAGCACAAAGAATGAAAGATAGTTCAAAATCATGATGGACATTCGATCAGAGAGAAATCAAGTGTAATACTCAATAGATGAGAATAGAAGAGAAAAATCTTACATTGAAAATATGACTTTGAAAATGATACTGATGCTTGGACATGATAGATGAAAATTTGAACATGAGAAATGAAAATGAAGTTTACAACTTGACGAGAAGAGAATGAGAATGAGAGAGTTGAATGAAAATTTCTAAAATAAAACCTTTTAAAATGGGAGACAACAAAGTGAGAAAACATATCTTTTCTTTTGAAAGTTGAAAATTTGGTAGTAAAACGAGAAATTTTGGAAAGGCTAAAAATAAGATTTAAAACTTTGTGAACATGATTTAGATTTTGATAGTGCAAGTTAAGTTTGAAAATGGGATTTTAAGATAAAAAATTGAAATGTTGGAAATGATTGGAAAGGGATTTTGGCAATGGAGATGGAGCTTGGAAGATAAGAACTTTTGTAAAAGGCGTTTTCCTTTGACATGAAAATGGAAGAATGAATCTTTTTCTTTTTTGTCCCCCTAGAAGATAAGAGGAAATTAAAAAAATTTGAAGATTGAAAAGAAGAAAATAAAAAAATGAGACCTTAAAATGAAGTTGGAATTTTGAAATTGAAATTTGGAACTTGAAGTTTGGAGATGAAGTTTGAAGACATTCCGCAAATTGAGAATGGAGGTAAGAATGATATTGGAACATAGAATTTTTTTATTTTATTTTTTTAAAAGAAGTTTTAAAAATTGATCCTAGAATTTGAAATGGAACTTTTAAACTAGAAAGTTTGACGATTAAGTTGAGAATGGAAAGAGGGAAGCTTGCAAACATTGAAAATCTAGGGATGAAATTTTGAAAAAAATAAGATTTTGAAATTGGAGCTTAAAATTGAAAGACAAAATATTGAAATTAGAAGTTGGAGTCATAAACTGAGGTCTAAAATGTAGATTTAGAACAAGATGAGAAAGGGTTGAATGGTTTTGAGATTTTCAATGGAGATGAAAAATTGGAAGATGGAAACTTTTATGAAAACGATTCTCTTTGAAATGGGAATTCGAAATTAAATGGAAATGGGAAAATGATGTTTTCTTTAAAAAGTGGATATGAGATTTGAAATTGGGAAAGCTTTCGGGGTGGAGGGAAAATGTGAAAGTCCTTTTTCTTTTATGAAGATGAAATGAGAGAAAGTGGACTCAGAACTGGTAAATGCATTATAATTTAAAATTGGAAATTGAAATTAGAAAACTAAGAGTTGGAAAGTTGGAAATTTGAAATTCAGAGTTTAATATGTTTTTTTGAGAAAATTAAAGAGTTAAAATTGGAAAATGCATCGAGATTGCAAATGGGAATGTGACTTAGAAATCAAAAAGCTTGGAAAGGGATTTGAAAATTTAAAATGAGATGGTGGTGTTTGGAAAAAGAGAAAGAAATTAAATTGGATATTGGGAATTAGAAGTTGGAAAATGAATTATTATTAGAAAAGTGTGAGTTGGGAAATGGGATAAAACTTGAAAAATAAAATTTTTGAGGTTTGAAAGTGGCAGGAAAGAGATAAAAATTTGAATTTGGGATTGGGATTGGAATTAGGAATTCTAGAATGAGCTTCAACTTTTAAGAAGATTGAAGGGTTTTAAAAGATGTTAGGAGAAAATCAAAAGATTGTAATTGGAAGATGGATTTTAAAGATTAGAACACATAATGGAAATTGAAATGAATTTTTTTTAGAAAGGAAATAAATTTGAAAATGGGAATGAAATGAAGAACTCTAAAATTAGAGATTTGAAGGGTAAGATAAAAATTGGAATTTGGAAATGGAAACTAGAAAGCGGAGAATTGGAATGACTTTGAACAATTTTATTTTTAAAAATGGACTTCTTTTAGAGAATGTGGGAATTGGAAATGAGAATACTTTTTTAAAATGAGATTTGAAATTTGATATTTTGATTTAGCAAATTTAGAATTGGACAAGTCTTTTTATTTTTTATTTTAAAAACTTGGATGCAATTTATGTGATGGTCATTGTTGAAGAGCATAGCCTAATCACTAATGTATCTATCCTGGACCTTTGTGAGACAACCTAAGGCTTTTCTAGTGTTGACTACATGTATGTGATGTTAGTGTGGGGTATGCAAGGCTTACAGCTTAGCTTCCCTTAGCAAAGGTTTTACGGATATACCTCGTGATGGCAGAATAAGGATTGTTTAGATGCCATTTGTCAATGGTACATGGTTATTTCCTCTTTGATACACTCAAGGTGCAACACTAGGTGTTGAATCTTCAATCCACCTTTTTGATACTCTATATGAGTATTTGGGGCTCCATTTAGTGATTACTAAGTTTGTAGGGCGAGGACATGCAATATGAATCTCATGAGAATGCAATGCATAATTGATGTGCATAAAGGGAGAGTGCTCTTCCAATATTTAAATAGAACATGAACACATAAGAAAGAAAACATTCAATTATTTCAAGCAAGAAACATAGATGATGATATATTTGTTTCTTGATTATCTTTCTGATTTCCTAAGTATAGAGTTGTAAACTTTTCAAAGGTTAACTGAAACTAGGGTACTCCCAATGGAGTCACCAAAATATTTGTACCCATTTTTCAGGTTCCCGCAAAATCAGAAATTATAGAATATTTTTAAGTGGAAAATTATTATGAGTTGTAAATATTATTAAGTTATTTATGAAGGATGAGTATTGCATTTTGAGTTGAAATAGGCTAACTAGTATGGCAAGTGTAATATTGGTGATTCTGTAAAATTCCTACTAAAAAATAGATAAGATGATATAGTCATGGTCATAAGAGTCACGAAAGAAAACCCTAGGTATACGAAGTGGGACTATGGGATCAAATTCGAAACCTACATGATAAGGATACTAATCAAGAAAAATATGAAAAATATCTAACTAAGAAAAGAGACTTAGTAACTAAGCCAAATGAAGACTTATGCTAAGAACAAAGTAGAATGGAGTAACAGAGATAGGAGGATTGGGTGGAATTGAGAAGTAGAGTGAAATCGACGGTGGAATTAAAAGTGTGAGTTAGTGTCTGGTTTATGCATGCATGCAAACCAGCTCCAAGACGTATGAATCATTGCAATTGTGCTGGCTGCATGCATGCATAGCAGCTGGCCATGAAATGGGAAGCGAAAATGAGTATTTTGAGGGTGGCTGATGCATTCTTCATTCCACGCATAAACCACCTACCATCTTTACCTTGCAAAAACCTGTTGGAATTTGGAGGAAAAACCATGAATGATCAAGTAAGAAGGAAGCGGATGTGGAAGAAAGTGGGAACAAGAGTAAGAGGGAGGGTGAAGAGGAAGGGTGCGTTGAATGGTCTGTGAAAGCAGCGGGACAGTCAATGCGTTGAAGCTTGATAACTCCTTCGTCAATTTGGAGTTGACAAAAGAAATAGCTTGAGGATCATCAAAAGAGGTAGGGGAAATTGGAAGTGGATTAATACATGCCTAGTAAACCTTGAAAAAAGAAAAAAAAATCTTTGCAGTTAGAGGATTTCAAATGGTGTTTTATATGTTAAGATCATGCTCAGATTTAAGTTAGTTGCACGGTGTCAATTTTAGCAGGTCTTGAAATATTTTTAAGTAGGACTTTCCATGTTTAATTTTCATCATATGGAATCTGAAACGGATGTGTTGGATTAAGAAATTGTTGTGTTCTTTAGGGTTAAACGAAAGGGAAATGGACTGCTCTACAAGGCCGAGGTGCATGGGAAATTCCTACTGGAAACTGCCCCTGCGTTCCCCTATGGAGTAATACCTATCCCTATTGGACAGGTACTGCTGACATGGAATTTGGGAGATTAAATAAGAAGAGTTGGTCACCAATTGAGAGTGAAAATGGTGCAACATTAGGTTGCCATTTCCCTGTCCAAAGGAGCAGGAACTTGAGTCTTTATTACACCACGATTTTGCCACACGATTTTTTCCTTGTAAAATTTGGGGTAAATGAAAGGCTGAAATGATGTTAAAGAAATGTGGATAGGTAAGGGTTAATCACAGTAGAGATTTCTTGATAAGGAGGAAGGGAATTGTTGATATTTTGGGCCGAGTATTAATGCCTCTGCTAAGGAAGGGGAGCCTTGGCCAACGGTAAGGATGTTGTCACGCGTCCTTGAGGTCACGGGTTCAAGGTGTGCAAACAGCCTCTTGCAAAAATATAAGCTAATGCTATCTACTATAGACCCTTGTGGTCCGTTCCTTCCCTGGACTCCGTATACACGGGAGCTTTGTGCACGGTGTTGCCCCTTTTATTGATGCCTCTGCTTGAAGAAATTCCAGCAAAACCAGCAGGTATATTACCTGGTAAACTTCAACTTAGGCAACTGTTTTTCCTCATTGCTTTCCAGAAGGCTAGTCAATACTCATTAGACAACCTCATGACCACAAAATTCCATGTGAAAATTTAGTAGAAATGACTGAATTAAGAACAAATGAGTGGGAATAGAGACCAAAAATCACGCCCCTGCTTGACCAGCTAGAACGTGAGTGGACTGACCCAAGGCTACTTAAATTCATGTATAAAATTTGGGGAAATCAACTTAGATGGTACTCTGGGACTTGTGGAATTGTTAGTAGACATAACTGAAGAGACCAAGCTACCAAGGTCATAGTTGACCTTGGACTTACCTCAACGCAAGGGAGTGCCCTGCTGAATTTGCAGGAACACAACCTTAAAAAACTTTGGATTCTATATACAATCAAAACACATTAAGTAGAATACTACTGCTTCGAACTTGTGGTACTTTAGTATGAAGAAGATTCCCATCGAAATTGGATTCCTAGAATTAAGTTCAGGCAGTGTGGAACTGCCCTTAACTTTCCCAACCTTAGAGTACCTTGCTTAACGAGCATGTGCACCCTTGTGATGTACAGTTAAGAAGCTGCGATAGAGACATTATTTTTTAATAATTTGAAAGCACCTTAAAATGTATATCCTTGATATTAAAAAGGAGAAATATACTTTATTGTGTTTCAGAATTCATTGAGTGGCCTTTGGACTGAATTAAGTACTAGAAAGTGAGTCGTGTAGGATAGTAGATCATAATCACTAGAATGGGGTATTGGGTGTACTACAAGAGAAGCCTCATCATCTCTTCACAATCATCTTGTTTTTAAGTATGTTCAAAGTAGTTAGTGAGAATGATACGAAGGATTTTTAGTTAATAGCACTGCACCAACAGTTAGATATTTAACGGAATAGGCATGAGTTAATGGACACACACTACACAACCGCATAAACCATTAAGTTCTAGTTGGGTTATGAGAAACACTACTAATATAACAATTTAGGGGTAATGAATTCATTCCCTTTGTCATCCTAATGAGACAAGTAAAATTAGGTGATAATGATCAGAAGAAGGATCTAACTAGGCGGTCAAATACTTAAACATTCACTACTTGGAGATATAACTCAGATGACATTAAAAAGATCTTCACCTTCACAAAACTGAAAATTTTAGTAAGACATGCATGAATCATAAACGTAAAATTAAGAACCACCAAATTTCCCAATTTCACCAAGAAATTACAATCTTATGCTACTGGATATTGCATTTTAGCCTTTAAGTGTTCATAGGATTAAAAGAGACATATGTCACTAAAGCATAAAATGTACGATGACAAACACACTGAAAACCTCTTAGATAGTGGATTGGTGTTCATGCAATACATGAATTAGCGAGAAATTGCATGTTTTGTGCTCACTTAGATTATCAATCAAAGTTTTGGAATGAGATTTGGGGCAAACGCTCTACTTGCAGTGATAAGTCCTGGAGGCACCACTTGATTTGCATGTAGGCAAGCACTCAAGGTGTAGCTGTAAGTCTTGAGAATGCCATTTGATACGTGTTTTTAGGCCAATTAGCTAGAGGAGCTATAAGACGTTCGTGTGCCATTTGATCGATGTTTTAGCCAAGTGCTCTACGAGCAGCTGTAAGTACTTGGAGCAAGCTCGATACACCTGGCTGTAAAACCCAAGACCCTATGTTAGGAGGTGCAATTGGTCACTCCCTATGATATCTTATACATTTCATGGTACAAGCTCGATGTGATATGCAGGAAAGTCCATCACGGGGACTGCTCTTAGATTGCTAGTAACCACCATGAGGCCCGGTGAAGAGACCACGCGGTACCCAAAACAACATATGGCGGTGGTAGTTACATATTAGTGATGGTAGTGCCTACAAGCATAGGAGTAGATATGTGGGCATGACGAGCACAGTAGTTGCTCTCAAGGGGTTGGACTATTGAGATTGTATGTTGATGTCCTGATGGGAGGACTATATTACATTCTAGTGGTAGCTACCCAATGCAGCCATGAGATTTTCTCCACTATGCGATTTCTATTGTGATTTCAATTTCATATCGATGATTTGATGGGCATCCTTAGAAACTACATGCATCCTTATTTCTATTGAGCATAGAAACATAGGTTATTACATTGATGAATTAAACCTTATGTACAAGAATGATAGTAAGTTCATCTTTATCGCATGAATATCATTTTTATTTTCGCTTTGAATTTCAATAATTACAATTTTAATCAATTAACCAAAAATAAGAGTACACATATAATGTTATAAAGAGTTCTACTCTAACTTGAAATTACTTGTAATACATTGTTATGGTGTGATATATGCAAATATCCATTTACAATGAACAATTATGATTACAAAAAAAATAGGGTAATTTTTTTATTTCCTTTTACCTGTCATTTGTTATCACAAATAAAATTATTACAAGTTGAATGATAGTGTCAGGAAAATGAGCTAGAGTGCAGCTTAGGTATAATCCATTATGTAAGGATTGATGCTAAGTATAGAATGGTTAGATGGACTATCCATGGGATTGTAAAAATATTTTCTTAGTTAAGGAAAGAGTCTCGCATTTTAAGTTCCATGCAATTGACCTTTTGAAAAATATTTATTTGACCTTCAAAACCTCAATATTTGAGACGTACACATTGAAACGATCCAACAACACTAATTTTGCAAAAAATGGAGATTGGGGAGAAAAATTCCCATATTTTTACTAATTTAAAGGGGTTCAAATTGATAACAGCACCCTCACCTTGTTTGGTTTCTGACGATGTAGACCAACCCGAGATGCATGGAGCTAGGCTTGGCATGAGTCATCTAGCTGTCTCACATTATGTGGTGACCCAAAAACAAAAAAGAACAGGGGATGTGGGGGAAGGCGAAAATCAGCGTCTACCCCCTGCTCGTACTTCCTCACCACTGTCCAACCCCTTCGACCAGATCAACGGCGAGCTCCCCTCCATTAGGATCTCCCACCGGTGCGCACCCATTTTCTTTGGCAACTTGTTTCTTATCTGGTGAAACCCCTTTTCTCTAATCGGCACAATGGAAACTCAAAAGACCCCTTTCCCCTGTAATCCCTTTTTCTCTAGCCAGATGTGCATTCCTTTTTCTGAGTAATGATCCTAATCGTTCTTCTCGGATTGCTCCAGTACGATGGATCGAGGGGGTGCGGCTATGCCGCCAGAGGAAATGCAACACAATAGAAGAGTTTGCTCCACCGCGTAAGATCCTTGAACCTACCACGGCCACCATCTGCGGCCTATTTTCATTCTCTTCCCTGCCCGGGAAGGTTGATCAAAGAAAGGTAGCTTGCTTCTCTCCTGGACTGATGGCGGCTTATGTAGTGGTCGGCCTTCCTACCACAATGCCTCCTTCTCCTTGGTTGAAGAGCCAAGCCAGCGCAGGAAGCAAAAAAACTTGCGCGAAGGACGTTTTCTTCTCTGTCCTCTCCTCTCCAAAGGCCAAGGGAGAGACTGCATCCCTTTCCTTCAGTAGCTCTTTTGGTTTTCCAAGGATAGTGGTAGCTGGGGCAAAGCCCGCTTTCTTCACTCCGCGAATGAGAGAGAAACTAAGAGGAAAAAACACGTTCTCTCTTTGTGAGGTCCGAAAGTGGAGAACACATTGTGTTCTCTGGGCACATAGGATCAAATGTAGAGCAGCACTTTCTTGGCAGAGTTTTAGGCGGCAAGAAACTTTAGGGCTTGTTGGAGCTGCTGAGCATAACGAATCGAAGCCGAAGGCGGATCAAGGTAGCTTGCCTGCCAAGTCGATAGGAGAAAGGCCAAAGGATGGAGCGTGCAAAGTCGATCGTGCACCTATCGTGTGACCCGTTGGTCCTAAGCAATGTCTTTCGCGAAGCGACCCACCTAGAAACAGCTCTCCTTTATGTTAAGGGGGGCACTCAAATGGAACTTCGATCGGATGCGGGTATCCAATCCCGCCGCTGCGATGTCTAGCGGATTCCTGGGCCTTGACGAATGGCCGGCCACCTTTTACGTTAGAAGAGCAAAATGCCCTGGGCATAGCAGGATGAACCAATGTGAATGAGTGTAAGCTTCGTTGCCCAAACACGATTGGTGCTGACCACACTAGGTGCTACCGTGGTAGCAAGAGAGGTCAGGTGGTGACAATTGAGAAGTTGTCACTGAGCATTCCTAGTCACACGGGAAGAGAGGTCAAATGGCAAGGCAAGGCCATACGCCCGTGTGGCTCCTCGAGGAGTATAGCTCACATCCAAACATCTGATTGGGGAACGGGGCAATGCCCATGAAGCTCCGACAAAAAGGTAAGGCCTACCAGGCCATATGCCCATGGGTGCAGGATTCTTCGAAAAAGCACGGGCTAACTCGGAGACCTGGGACCTTGGCTTTGCAACAAATGAAGGGAAGCTCTTCGAGCTTTCTTCGCCAGCGGCTTATGTAGTGGTCAGCCTTATAAAGCTTTCTAAGCTTCACTTCCCCCCCTTACTAAACTTCACTTAGTAGTTAGCATTCTATAAGCGACTTGTCGAGTCCCCTTACTCTATAAGGCTTTGCTTCTTGTAGTCGTAGTCTTGTAGTCGGCCTGTAATGCCTCCCTTCATTTGCTTGCCTCCTTCCAGCCCAGAATGCCTACAAGAGAGCTAATGATGGCATCCCCTATGCTTCTCCTCCTTCTCTTCCCTTCTCAGTCTAGTCCTAGGCGACAACTGAGCTAGGGACTATCGGCCATCATCGGAACCCCCTTATCCTTTTCACTACTTCTCTTCCTCCCTCTCCCTCTCTATCTCTCTCTTTTGGCCCACGAGCGAACCCCGTTTTGTCCTTCCTCCCTTCTTCCTTGCTCCACCAGCAATCCCCAACAAACTACAATCAAATACCCATCTCGTTGTTCTCCTCCATTGATGCCCCCTTCCTTCCTTCCCTCCTCCTTTTATCCCTGTCTTCCCTTTTTGCCATCTCTTGACCTACCAGAAACCCCATCGCCCTCCATATCTCTTTTTCCTTGTCAAGTTCAGGTGGTGACCATGGCAGAGCCATCGACCACCACACCACTGTCTCCCACCTTTCCCACTCACTCCCACTCTGCTGAGTTGGCATGGGTGGGCCCCACTACTAGCACCACCCTTGAGCCTTAAACATTGACCCCTTTTATTGACCAATCTAGGAAAGGTTTCATAGATTCGAGATAGCCATTGCAACCCTTACAATGCAAGAAATAAAACCCATCTTTCCATTCATTGATCAGAGAAGATCCAATCATTGATCATGATCAAACCATCGATTGAAGATAGGTCATTTAATTTATGATTGATCGAACCATCCATCATGATTTGAGCTATTCATTGTGCTCCTCTCAACACTATGAACAAAACCCCCCAAGAAATTCAACTATCAAATTTCTCCAATGGAGATCCAAATCTAATAATGTTGTAAGGCCATGATTGCCAGATTCATGACCATCTAGCAACTATCCAATGCGTGTAATGATCTGTTAGATGAGGATCAACATGATTTTAGGTAAGATTACTTTTGATCTTTCCCAATTTAATTTGTATTTCAATTCTAGTATAATGTACATTTTGAATCATAAAATTTCTAGTAATTTCATAGATAATTTAACATGAATAAGCTATTGTTGATAGATTTAGCATCCTATAATCTCTGATTTTCAAATATAGTCATTAAAAACTAGATCTAACAATCGACCAAGTACTTGAGTATTAGATGATTGTGAACCATCCGATTACTATTAGATGTATAGACATTGCACAAGTAAGTTGGTGAACCATTATTCAATGGTTGAATTGACTGAAAATCTGAAATTTAAAAACTTACAAAAAAAAGAAAAAGAAGCATGAACCCTAAATCTGACCATCCAAGATTGGATCAAGTAGTTGATTAAGAGTTTATGGCTCCTAATCTATGAAATTAACTTGCAATCCTACAGGTTAGTAATTTTAGATGTATAAAAAGGACATGTTGACTACCAATCAATGATCAATAGTGCATATTTGGTAATCTAGTAAACATTGATCATTAGATTAAAAACAAATAGTTAGTGAAACATGATCAATGCTATGGATGAGTGTGATATCATTTCCCTATGCTCAACAATGCCAAAGACTAACCTAGGGTAAATTCTAAACCTTAGAAAATTAAAGAAAACCTAGATCATATATCTAAATGTGTAATTATGTTGTTATACATGCATGATTGGCTGTTAGTGCATGCTGGTTGATGAGTGTTCAATTTTTTTATAAAAGTACCCAATAAGTAGTCCATGCATTATAAGTTATAGTGTTAATGGTAGGGTTTTCTTTGAAAATTTGTAACACATGTATTTTTTATCTAATAATTCAAAATTTTGATACTGTGTATGTTTAGAGGCTAATTTATAGTAAGTATGTGAATTGTCATAATTTTTTAGGATTAATTAGAATTTTTAATCTTTTGTATATGTTGAGAAGATGATTCAACAATCGGAATGCTTCAGATGAGAATTGAAGATCAAGATTAAAAGAGAGAGAGCTAAGGCCTAATCTCCAACATTTTCAAGCTTAATCAAGGTTCAAGATCATCCTAGGGCAAGTAAGAAAGCAATTGAAAAAAAATTAAAGGTGTATAAAATGGGCCCTTGTACAATCTTAGCATTCAAGATCCTTTCCCTTTCTTTTCTTCTTCCTATCTCATTCCTACCTCAACCAACCACCCACTTTTCTAATTTTAAGGGCATTCCTCCCTTCCAAAATCATGGAATGCCCATAAAAATAGGAAAGTGGGTGGTTGGTTGAGGTAGGAATGAGATAGGAAGAAGAAAACAAGGTGAGAGGAAAGTGATGCATAGGAAATAGAGATGAGATGAAAATTTTTTATTGACTAAAGGATTTCCTAAGAGGTGGGGATTTGTTGGGTGGTTGGGAGAGGAATTCAAGAAGATGGAGGAGTCTTGGAATGGTAGGACTCTTGAATGGAAAGTCAAATTCATGGTGCTATTTGGTGGTGAAATAGAAAGTGAGAAAAAAATGAAAAAAAAATGAAAAATAGAAGGGTCTCATCCTATTGGTCCACATGCCAACTTATCCTAGCGAATTTTCCCTTAATTCTCTTCAAAATATCTCCATAAATCTCAATGATAATTCTTCAAATTCTCCACCAATCATGGCCTTTCATTTAGCTTAGCTTAGTTAGCTTTGATGGCTAACTTTGAGGGCTTCATTGCCAACTTGGATGGATTTCTTAACTTGGCTTGATAACTCAATTCCTTGGCTTGAATTTTTTAGCTTGTCACCTTCTTTCATAGCTTATATGGCTAAGGTGGCTTGACTGGCTCCCATGCAAAGGTGGTGGAAATGCATAGCTTACTTTGTAGGCTCACTTTGACCTCCTTTAACTCCTTTTATTGCATCCATTGCATGTTCTAAGGATGATCTTGACCTTTGGATTGATGACTTTTAGGCTTTGCCTTGATCTTTTGATTTCATTCTGATTGATCTCAGCCATTGGATCACCATCTTGTTTCCTACAAAAAATAAAAACTCTAATTAAATCTTCAAAAATATCAAAATTTTAAGTCATCAGGTAAAAAATCCATGTGTTACAAATCTTGGTCTAAAATCCTAATTTAACCCTATATGTACACATGAGTAACTAATTGGGTTGTTCTTATGCAAAATTAATACTTAGTAGTAGTATACTTTGTGATATTTTTACCACGATAAAAAATTTCATGGTGGAGAATATATATATATATACATATTATCTCTCTCTCTCTCTATATATATATATATGGACTAGTGTGAGATTTTGAAGTGGCATGAAATTTTTTCTCATTTTATTGTTAGAGTTAGGGCCAATTAGGTTAACTAGTTAGGTTTAGGACTACAGTAGAGAAGAGTACTTATAGGATATGTTTAGCTGAAGAAGTAAAATTTAGCACTCACTCAGAGGCAACCCAGGATTTTTAGAGTCTCATGGTTTTGCATCACTCATTCATTATATAAGTAGCCTATGTTTCAAAACATTAAAGAAACTGTTTAATTTTAGTTGGGGTGTAGACATGCATGAGATGTTTAATTTGCTTCATACTTTTGAGAGAGAAAAAAATTCAAATGTTTTTTGAGTTTAAGGTTAAGTTACTTGATTGTGATGAGAATTGAATTGTTTGAAGCTTAGTATTTACACTATAAGGTTAATTTTTCACTTTATTCATGTCTTGAAGTGTTTTCTAAAATTTAAATATCAGAACACACTTACACATAGTACATAAGTCTGGACTAATAAAAGGTTGTCTAAAGCTTAGTATTTCCACTACTTTAACTTCTCAATAGAAATGCATACTGTTAATTCTGCATTTTATTCATGTCTTAAAGTATTTTATGAAAGTTAAATCTCAAAATACATTTATAGATAGTATATAAGTCTAGACTAATAGATGATTATGACTTAGAGAGCTTAAAGGAAATCAATGGAGACCTATATGCCTTGTGAGTATTAGAGACTGTCATTTTTCTGAGGGTTACTTATAATTCCATATTTTCTTTATTGTATATCAATTTTGAAGGATCCTAGTATCTTTATTTTTGTCAAAATGCCAAGGGCCAAATAGGAATACTAACTTTTGTTCATGAATATATTGAATCTAATAGGTTTTAAGAAACATAGGGAATGATATAGGCCATCCTTGTTTTAGCCCAAAGACATAAAGCCTAACCAATACATTATGCGACTAGTTAGACCCTTTGTGACTCTTAGTAAGACTTTTTCTTTTCAAAACCCCATTTACCTTAACCCAAAATCCCAATAAAAAGAATATCCTTTACCTATTTTCAAAAATGAGTAGAAATGGTTGAAAAAGTTTAAAGAAGACAACAGTCAAAGAAGTGAAGAATATCAAAAGGTTAAAGAAAAGTATTCCTTCTTAGAAATACAAAGATTAGTAAAAAAGAAGTATTACAAAAAAAGAAAAGAAAAGAAAAGTTACAAAGAAAATAGAAAGGAAAATACATAAGAGATAGCCACTTCAATATAGTCAAGAAAAGAAAATTTTTCCTACATAGTTGAAGACCTTTACTTAGATTTGAAACTTTAAATCCTTTACCCTTCTTTTAAGAACCTGTCCTATGCCTATGTTTTGTTATATTTGAAGACCTATTGATCTTAGTTACACATAGCCTTGATGAGAATATAAATAGGAAGGAATTAACATGAACTATTTCTATTGATCTTAGTAATGACATTCATTTTGAGGAATCACATTTCTTTGTCTCATTTGTGCTTAAGAAATTATGTGAACCATCACTCTTATTGGATTCGGTTACATAGTGAGAGAATATTGTTTAACCCCTTTCTAAGTGTATACTAATGAGAAATTGAGGTTAAGAAATCATTCCAACAAAATGGCTTTAGTATGTGGATAACTTGTAGAATTTTCCATCCATCTTCATTGAGTTGTTAACTCCAGTAAAGTGCTAATGGATGAGAATTATATGAGATAAAATAAAACACTTAGCCTTATGGAATTTTGTGTGTATATTTATTGCAAACCTTCACAAGGCTTAACTCGTCCACTAATGGTAACCTAGGGGTTTGAGGGCTTGTTGCATACGCTAAATACAATCCTGAGTACCTATGAAAATAGCAACCATTTTTGTTTTCATGATGTTTTGCATGTTTTTCTCAGGACTAGGAAGGGGTGTGATAAGTGTTCAATTTTGTACAAAAAGTACATAATTAGTAGCCCACGTGTTATAAAACATAGTATTAATTCTAGATTTTTTCAAAATTTTGTAACACATGCATTTTGATCTAATAGTTCAAAAGTTTGATATGTTTAGGAGCCAATTCAAAGTAATTGTGTGAATGATCATAATTTTTTAGGACTTAATAAAGGTTTTTCATCTTTTGTAGGTATTGAGAAGGTAATCCAAAGGCTGAGCTTAATGGAGATAAGAATTGAAGTCATTCATGAGGTTTCCTAGTCCAACTAGGAAACGTAAGAAATCCAAATCCTAAATGTCATCAATTAAAGGTGTGATGAAGGTTCAAGACTATCCGAGGGAAAGTAAAGAAGAAATTGGAGAAGAAAAAGGTAAGTAGAAATGGACCTAAGCCCAAGCTATGAATTTCCACTACCTTTGCATGGGAGTCATTCAAGCTACCTTAGCCATTGAAGCCATGAAAAAGGCGGATAAGCCATATGAGTTACTGAAGCCTTAAAGTCAAGCATTCAAGCCACTTAAGCCACCAAGGAATGAGCCATCAAGACAAGACAAGGAGAAGTTTCACATAGGGGCACATGATTGGAGCATCAATTCAAAGAACTTTCTCGTATTAAAAGTGTGATTTTTAAAGATAATTTGTAAAAGGAAAGATGATCATGCCTTAAGGGACCCATTAAGAGAGAAAAATCCATTTTCCTAACCTATTTCCCATACATAATCCACAATTCATCCTAGTTTTCAATGTTTTTAAGTCAAAGAAGGAGGCACCATCTAAGAGGAGGAGACCCCCTACTTAGTTGGCAAAATTAAGTGGTTTTCTAATTAAGAAACCCTAGATCTACATCCATACAAATATGTATAAACCTTAGGTTGTATTCTAGGTTTTCCTCTTTAGTTTTTATTCTTAATTTCCACTCTCCCCAACAATCAATCACCATTCAATTAGGAGGATGGAGACCCACTTTCCTTCCATGGAAAATGACGCCTTCCCCCTTTCCAAAATTAGTAACCAGTCATCCCATGCTTACTTATCTCTCCTATGTTATCTTTATGAAATCATTTCTACCTAAATTTCCTCCTCCAAAACTCTTCCTAAACATCTTAATCCAATACCCTACATCTAGATACACTTTCCTCATGTAAGTTAGGAACCCACTAATTTATGTATAGACCATGGTTCATACGAATTTTCCAAGTAGAGGTGGGCAAGACACCTTGAAACATAGCTTTGCTTTAGTGTTATTTGCTACTAGACTTTGGAATTTCTTTAATGATTTTGTTACTTTGGATTTTTAGTTATTCTTGTTATTATTTACTCTCCAATTCAGGTTAATAGTTTGCTTGTGTTTGGTTTAGTTATCATTGCTTTACTTTCACTTGTTTTACTTTCTAGTTTTGTACCCTTCTTTGCATCTAGCTTTCCCTTTCTTCTTTACCTCAATTCCACTAGTTTTTTTTTTTTTTTTTTGTTATTCATTAAATATTTAAGTTAACTCTTCTCTATTAGTGACAGCCAAGAGAAATTCTAGCTTAGCACCTTGAATTCCTCATTAGCAAATCATGTTTTTCACCTTATTCCCACCTTAGTTTTAGGTCAATGTTCTTGCCTTAGTTCACCCATTTAGCTTTATTTTCTCTTGAATTACTTTATGGGTTTTCTTTGCATGTCATCATGCTCTAAATTATGAGCATTATATTACATTATTGGTGTTGTTTAGATAGGATTTTATGCTTAGGAATTCAATGCAATTTCTAGCTTTTGAGCATATATTATGTGTCCAGCTTTTGGGTGTAATTTGATGTTGATTTAATGAAATTCATCGAGGTTTCTTATTATGTAATGATCCTCTTATCAAACCACTTTGGATCTAGGTTGTTTTCTTGCATAAAAGTTTTGGTTTCAATTGTTTTCTTATGCTTGACTTGTTTAATATTCTTAAGTAGTGGAAATATGGAAATTTTCTCTCCTTTTCCAGCCATCAAAACACTTTATTTACTTAAATCCTTAGGAACTCATTTAGATTTTTAGGTTGTTTGTTTAGTATCTCACTTAGGTTGCATGTTTGTTTGCATTTAGATGGTCAAATCTAGTCATTTTTGCACTTATGAACCATGCACATAGTCCATGGATCATGCCCATGGTATGTATGATGATTCACCTTTGATTCTTCCTTCATTCACTTGTTTAATTTAGTTTTAGCAGAAGTGTATTCATTGTTTGAACCTCAATTTAGGTTTACAAAGTTTTCTTTTTGATTTTTGCTTGAACATACCACATTGATTCATGTGCTTGGGAGTATTTTTAAAGTTATACTGTGACGACCTAGGTTTTCCCATGCATTTTTAAATGCAATATCTAATTCCTAAGGCGGGATGCATCCCTATTTGAAAACCATTTTATAAAAATAATGCAATGCAGCGGAAAATCTTTTCTTTTAAACTCATTTTGAAAACCCTGAGTGTCCTTTGCTTTCACAACAACCAAAGTAGTTTTTGAAAATTTCAAAAATCATAAATGTCTTCCCAGGTCTATCCAGTCACAGCTCACAGCCCAACTGTAAATAAATACAAATACATGTCCAAAAGGTAGAGTGTTTACTTACATTCATGCTTGCCTTCTCATCAGTCACTTGCTCGTGGCACTAACATGTTCCTGATGCTTCTTCTAATTCTGTGTGGAGCTAATCTAGAAAAAATAATATATTAGGGTGAGTATTTATCATACTCAGTAGGTCATCTGATACTACTATTTTGAAAACACGATATGCTTCATGCATGGTTCCAAGAGCTTTTTATGTAAAACATCAATGATTTATTTTGCGTAAGGATGCATAGTTATGCATAAAACATAAGCTTATTAATGCAATTTTAATCATGGAATCCGTATACAAATCACGTCATATGAATACGACTAAAATAAAAATCAATAGGTCCATATACAAAGATTTCGGCAAATGCATCAAACCAGTGAGTCACATAGAATACTCATGAAAATCTTAAAATAGTCATCATTCAAACATATGCTGGTATCATGCACATGAGTCTCTCGGCGTACATGTCACGCCAACTGGTCACGAGTACTCGTATACGACCATCTCAATGCTATATGCATATCAATCACACTGAAATCATAAGGCCACTACGCTCATACTCAGCATACAGCTGGAATCCACCATAGCCTCCACAGGGACTATGGATGTCCCCAAAAGGGTGCCATGAACACCTTTAGTGGTTCTCCCTGTTTACCACAACAATCAGGGAAGGGACGATGCCTTTTTGGCAATGATACCATCCACCCTTTTGGTGGTAGAGGCCGGGAGGCCAACCCCGTACCTCCTCTCAGCATATGCCCACCAGGCTTATCAACCTGTAAAATATAAAAATCATGTCCTTGTTGGGTTCCTCACACTTCCTGGCCCTCACACTACCTCACCAGTGTCTTTTGGGCACTCCAGCATCTTTTGGTAACCCTCAAGGATATGCATTTATCCAAAACTCAATAATCGAAAATCATGCCATTTATGCACTTATTCGTCGTAAATCATGCAATTTATGCAATCGGTTGCAAAACATGCATGCAATGCATAAAATCTACTCATGCTAGTATCGCATTCAAAGTCATAACCCTGCTTAGAAGCCTGCCAGCCTAGAAGCCTGCTAGCTCTCTCTGGCCCTCCCTCATCAGCCCATCCTCATCGGCCAAGGCTACACTTCTCAAAACATGCTTGTATAAGAACATCATAAAAGCATACTAAATGCAATGATAGGTTCAAGTGCTTCAATGTTATAAATCATGCAGACAATTTTGTTTGCTCATATAAGAATATCACATTTCAAAAGCATCATAAAGGCAAGTAAATCACTTAGTGTTTGGGATATATTTAAAAACATAGCAATATCAGATTACCTATAAATCAAGTATCTTTGAAAATGCATGAAAATGTAGCAGCATCAGACTACCTACAAATTAAGTATATTTAGAAAAACATAGCAGCATCAGACAACCTACCTCAAAGTTTCCTAGAGTCGCGTCCTTCATTACTCAACTCGACCCTGGGTCTCATTTACAAAATCCTAGATATGAATGGATAACAAGGAGTCCTTATCAATTTCGATCTATATATAAATTACTAGTTAGATCGCTAGATTAATGGCTAGATCTGCCTTTTAGGGTCCATAGGTCCTTGCCTAATACAGTGTCGGGCTAGATCCTATGATATCGATCTACTATTCAATGGTTAGACTTTATAATTTATCCTCTGATCCTAATTTATAGTCTCATTAGGTCTGTGTCATTCATACAGATGCGATGGTTCTTTTGGATCGTCAATCGGAATCCTAGAGCTCCTGAAATTGCAATTTTAGCATTGCACGATCACAGACAAACCAGATTCGTCTATGCAGCCCTACGTGTCACGGTTCCCAAGATGCCCGCGCGTCCTGGTCAAACCGCGACAGCCTCACGCATGCATGCGCATGCCCAAGCTACGCACTGCAGCGCATGTTCTAGAGAATGTTGCGAGAGAGCGTCCTCAGCTCTAGGCGTGTGCATCTCGGCTCTCGGAACGCCCCGTGCATCCTGGTCGAGCCAGGACCTGTGCCCCACATCACGCGCACTTGAAGGCTGCACTAGGGACCGTGCATGCACTGTCGCACTCCCGAAACCTGTCCTTGGGATGCCTCTAGTTCGCACAGAGCCGGATGGAACCCGGCTTTCCCCGGTGTGTCTTCCAGCCGGGAAACGCCAGATCCGGCACGAATCTAGCCTGGAAGAAGGGAAAAATAGAGAGGGGGAAAGAGGAGCTTACCTGGGTCTTCTAGGAGGGGACCCCTCGCCAGAGGTGCTCCCTTTTCCGCTTTGAAACTCCATGTCACCGGAAACCACGAAGAAGGGGGGAAAAACCCCAACTTCCGATGAGACCAGAGGAAGAAGAGGGGAGGTGAAGAGAGGGGAATGGCCGACTTGTAGGGATGACTCGGGCCTGGCCAGAATTTGCAAGGAAAACCAAATGAGGGTTTTTCAATTTTCTATAAACCCTAGCTCGATAGCCGGAGACAGGGAAGAGGAGATGATCGGAGGAAGAGGGAGAAGGGGTTTTTATAGAGGGTGAAAGGTGGTGCTGCCAATGGCAGTGCCGCTATTTCCCTAGCATCGCCTTGCAGAGGCGGTGCTGGTGTTTCTGGAAAAATTGGGAGAGGGGGGGTTTCTGGAGAAATCAGGAGGAGGAAGAAGACAGGGGGTGCTGTTATCAAAACGGCCCCCTGCATTTTTCATCTTTTTCATTTTTTAAAGATAAATTATATAATTGCCCCTAATCTTTAAACGGCCGTAACTTCTTCATACGAACTCCGTTTTAGATGTTCTTTGAGGCGTTGGATTCCATTTTTTGAGTAGAATCTAATGGTACCAGGTTTCTTACAAATTCCTTTGTATAATATTTTAAATAAAGTAAAACATTTAACACAGTTCATTTCCTATAGAATGTCCAATTCATTTTTGTCAAATGGATGCAAAAATAGCGTAAATTGCTCGGGGCATTACATATACCATAATACCAGTGTTTATCATCATCCATGTAAGTTTTAGCATGTTTTGAGTCCATTTATTAAGTCAATTAGGTGTAGGTTTAAGCATGGTTCCTACAGAAATTTTTGCAGAACATTTTCCACTCACCATTCCCTTCACCTCCATCCTCATTCAAATGCTTATTCAAGCATGGTAAAGCTACCATGGTTTAGGTACCGATGTCCACACTCCATTTCCAAGATTTTTAATATTCATTTCACTGCCAATTGTCATATGGTTTATCATCTCATCATAGGTCAAGTTGTTTGACTTGGCTTATGTCCATTTGAGGTTTACCATTTCAAGTAGTGATAACCCTAGCTTAGGCTACTATTTTGTGTTGAGTTACACTTCAAATTGTTAATAGACATCTTTATAAGGCTTAGGAGCACACAACCATGTCTAGTTTTATCCATTTAGCCACCTGAAACTTAGTTAATTTAGTTCCACAAAGAAGTGTATCCCTGCTGGCAATTCCTATAGGGATGCTTCATTACAACCTCGATATCTCACTGACTTCACTAACAAATCCTTCCATTCCAGTTTTCCCCAAGAAAAGTGTGATGCCCCAAGTTTTCATAACACTCTTTAAATCTAAAAGACATTGACTTAGCGAGCTCAATTTCTAATAAATTCATTTCTAAAGTGTAAACAAATGCGGAAGAGTCTTTTCTTTTAAATTCACTTTGAAAAACCTCGAGTGTCATTTTTCTTTTATCAAAAACAAGGATTCTCGGTGAAATGAGAGCTCATTTCTATTGAAAATCTGGCAGGGTTTCCTCTGTTTTTCGGACATATGACATTTAATGCATGTCATTGCGAAGTACCTGATAAACTTTTTTGGCAATTTTAAAATATAAATGGAGACTCTATCTCCTTTTGATACATCTGCCCAAATAGAGACAAATCAAATCCAACAAAAACACAATTAGGAACTCCTCACCACAACCAAATCACATAAGTTATCCAACTCTCCAAAATTACACACACACACACACACATATATAACAGTCTCTTTCCCATGTCAGATAAAATGACTTCAAACATAAACCAATCATTACCTGTCTAAGTTAAGAGCTTTTCATCGGTGTACTCCTATCAATAAGCTCTACTTCTTAGGAATCCTCTGCTATGAGATATTGTAAACAAATACAATATCTCAGCAAACTTGCGTTTGTGTAGGTGAAATAAGAAGCAATTATATATAAACAAAATCATGATATTCTATATAATTTAATTTGTCCATGTTGAACCATGCAACTAGTATTCAATTATCATTTAGCTTGAAATAATTCAACATTCATCAACATCATAAATTCATACCAAGATGAAAAAAAAACATCAATGCATTAGTACTAAAACATTCTTGAAATGCAAGTATGTAGTCACATGTTAAACTCTCTAATCATTTTCATTTCTTGATACCAGTTTTTGCTCATATGAGCCATTTCACATTTCTAAACACCAACGCGTTGTCGTGTGTATCAAGTACACAACAAATGATATTATCCTCTTTGGCGCAGTGAGTCAGCGCAATGGGTTAAACCCAAAGACACACCTCAAGGCTTTATTCCTGAGAGACCGGTAGCTCGTCCAGCCCGAAGGCCCGCCCACATCATAACGACTTCGTGGCCCACCCACATCATAACGACCCCTCAGGACGTGTCAAACTCCCCAAACAATGAGGCTAAATCTCAGGGACCGGTAGCTTGTCCAGCCAAGAACTAGTAGCTCGTCCAGCCCGAAGGCCCGCCTACATCATAATGACTCCGTGGCCGGCCCACATCATAACGACCCCTTTTGCTCTTATGAGCCAACTCACAATTTTTTTATATCAGTCTTATATTTTATCACATAATTCACAATAATGTATAGCTTATGCATGAACAGTTTAATCATGGTTAAATTTTATCATGCACATTCATCTTGCCTTTCATATAAATTAAAAGGACTTGTTTTAATGCTCAAATTTCATATACAAATACATATATAGCAAAAATCTTAGCCATCTCAATTCCACCTACCCCAAATGGTGCTCTTCTAGTTCACTGATGCAAATACTTTCCTCAGTTCACGTACGAGCTCCCAAATCAATCACGCCTCTGTAAAGTATAAGAAAACATATTCAGATATACGACTTTGGGACTTCTCCTAGCTTTTCCAGTATGAAAGCTCCTTCAAAGCTAGTCACTCACACTAGTCGTCATAAGGCAAAGTGACAGTGCTTATTTCCATGCTAATGGTGTTTCATTAACTATTGATTGATAGCTAGACTGGCTATTCACCACTTTTCGTGGCTATAAATTGTTTTCATCGTTAAATGGTCTCATCTTGAATTTTCCAAGTATCTTAACTTATTAAAGGTTAGGGTACACCATGGTAGCGTCCAACCACCAATCAAAAGTGTCAGGTTCTTTTTTTCTACTGTTCAATCAAACGATTTAGATTTTTAGATCAAGTTTAGTCTAAAATTTTTAATTTGTGCCATATCCTAACAATTTCAATGCTCTAGAACTTGTTTGTGGTGTCTGATCGTCAATCAAACGTCAAAAGGTTACTGTGTGAACAGTACTCAATCGGACGGCTGAGATCGTTCGATCAATTTTCAGCCTAGATCTGACGTTTCTGTGTGATCAGAGCTACATCATGCACTAACTTACCTATCCCTACACTTGGATTGGAGATTGGACGATTGGATTATCCAAAATTCTAGATTTAGGGTGAAAAAACACGAATTTAGCAAAACACCACAAATCAAAAGTTGGGTTTTGTAGATCTTACCTTCAAAGTTCCTTTCAAGTGCTTTTATCTCTCTAGAATGGGCTAGATGGGCTCCTATCTGTCGAAAAACCCTCCAACATACGCGTGCAACATTTTCCCTTTCAATCCAATGTTCAGCAATGGTCGGATCATTCCAAAACCTTAGGGTTTTGGTTCCTGCTAGCTTGTTGAGGAGATTGGTTGGCTCGATTGATGATTGGAGCCGTCGTCTTCTCCAGCTAGGTATGTAAACCCCGCCACCCGAAAACCCTAACCCCCATTTCCCTACTCACCGGCATGGCAAACTTCCTCAACGGCTCTCTCCTTCCCCTTCTTTCTCTTCTCTCTTCTCTCTCTCCCCTTTCCTTCTTTCCTTTTTTCTCTTCTTCTCTTCCTGTTTCTCCCTATCGTCGGTTCCTGGTCTATTGGGTTTTTGGGAAAAGATAGACCCAATGGGTCCTCTTATGTGGGGGGTACCAGTATCAATTCTGACCCCCCTTCGTTTAAGTGTTTTTTATTTTTGTTGCTGTTGTTACAAAATGGCAACAATTATTCCACTCTACCATGTGCCAATAAGTTACAACACAAAGTACCTCCTTGCTAGAGATTCTAGCCAAGGCGTTCCACCATGTCCACTCAGCTTGGTCAGAACCTCACCAAATCCAACCATTTCTTTCATGTTCCCTTAACCGACCATGTCCACTCAACATGGTCAGAAACTCACCAAATCCAACCATTTCTTTCATGTTCCCTTAACCTACTGATATCATGATCAGTAAGTAGCAAAACCCCTAAAAATTTCCATTTAACTGCCAATGCACCAAAGGCCAAAGCCATCAACACAAAATATCATCATGCTGGAAATTCCACAGGGTACTCCATCTCACCATGTTCCCAACCAAACTTCCACCAAAATCAAACGTATTTCCAACAGGGTACTCCACCATCTCACTGTGTTCTGAACCAAACCTCCGCCAAAATCAAACGTTCCAGCTATGGAACATTAAATAACTCACAATGATATCAGTGAACATAAAATCTCCTCATCTGATTATCCATTCAAAGGACTTATAGCCTCCAATAGTAACTGCATCTCTTCCAGTTTTTCCAACAGTGAGCATCCCAGCCACCATTGCATTTCACTCTGTTTTTTACGTTAATCTTAAGTCCAAAGAAAGCATCAAAGAAGGCATCAAAGTACTATTTTAACTGTAAAATTCTTGATTTAAAAGATGGATTATGATAATGGTTTACTGCCACAAGTCTAGCACAAATCCCTACCCATATGGCAGTCCAATTATAGTAGTTCAAACTCAATTCAAAACATGATTCCTTGAATCCAATTTTGGGATTCTCAGGAAGGAAATAATGTAGCCACTGGCATGTAATAAAACATTAATAAGCATGAAAATCAATATGAATTACACTCCTAACAGTAGGCAAAATCCAGACGTATATAACATATAGCAGCATGCTAATGAGTTCAAGCTTTGAAAACATGGCATTTCTTTTGCGCTAAAGCACAAGCCTATATTAAAAATCTTCCTGTGCTTCCCATCTAGAAATTGAGGCTTCAAGACCCTACTCCACTGGCTTCAGGAGAGCTCCCCACTGCTACACGTCTTCAACCATGGGTGCGCCTCTCTTCTTGCTTCAAATGCAGCACAATACACCCAGCTTCCACCTCCTTCACTCCTTTTCTTCCACCTTAAATCTCACCCGAATTCAGTGGTTCTCCACTCTTCGCAGCACACTCACTGCTGGTTTTCTAGCTCCCCCAGCAGTGGCACCACTACTATTCACGTTTTGCCCAAGAAACGCCTCCTACGTTTCTACCTTCTCTAGATGGAACTTCTCTCAAACTCTAGCTCAATATCACCCATTATCTCCCACACTGCTTAAACTCTTCTTCCTCTCATGATTACCTCCTCTCCTACTAGTTTTCTTGGGATTTCTCAGGTCCTTCTCAAGCAATTACTGCAGCATGAGCTGCAACAGCTCTCATGGCAAGGGTATCCTGCTCCCTACTTCAAATCTCAGTTGGAATCTCCACAAAAATCTCCTAAATTCACTTGCCTTCACTCCATCTCTCTCCCAGTATCAGTTTTCCTCAGATTCCCAAAGCTTTCCTTTGCTTTTCTTTAGCTTTTCTCAGCTGTGCTCATCTTCTCTTGGAGTTAATTGTACGGGCTGGGGAGAAGTTCTACCCCTCCCTCCTTTGCTTCTTACACTGAAGCATTTACATGAGGGGTGGCCAGCTGTCCCCATGCATGAGACCAGCTGCCCCACTTCCATTGGATAATGTAGTGGCTGGTTTTTCATGCGTGGGATGGCCAACCACCTTAAGTCTTCAATTAAACCTTCTTTTACGTTCTCTCTTTGTAATCATACCCTCAACCAAATGTTACAATTCAATTCCATTGTGGATGGGTCTCTATGGCTCCAATTACCAGCAGTCCCCACATTCCTATCCCATGTGGTGGCCTGGTGCCTAATCATCCAACAGTAGATCTCCTTTTTGATCCATCCAACCCTACACTTACATCAATGTTTCATGTACATCCTCCCATAGGTTGGTGCACTTAGCATGTTAGTACACCACCTAAGGTGTCTTTTCCATTCCTCACTCAACCCTTAATGAAAACCAACATTCTCTTTGTATGAAAATATATCAATGGGGCCTAGATGATCCAATCCGTCTATCAACTAATTAGAATTCACACATAGGTGATACTCCATCCTTAAACATCATTCATTCTTTCTCACCCGCTCATCCATCTTTCAAATGGATTGTTGTTTATGATCATTATAAAGAGTGTTAAGAAAGTGAGCATTTGACATCAGATAAAAAGAAAAAGAAAAAACCCCTATTTCTTGTAATTTGAATTTATTATTCATGTAATTTGATATTTACATATATTACAGTTGTATAACTGTCTTCTATATATGTTTTTAACAGATTTTAAAATCCTCCCGTCTAGTAGTGCTCTTTCCTCAATTTCCCATGTCCTCTTCCTCTTATTCTCCTTTTTTTTCCGCCTTTTTGCATCACGTCCTTTGCCAATCACCACTCCCTTTCCTTTTTCTCCCACCGTTCTCTCTCACTTATAGAAATCCAATGATATCTTCCTCTTGAGTTCAATGAACATAATGAGTTTTCTAGGATTTTATAAGCAAGGGATCACAATTTTAAGTTTCAATGGGGATCGTAGTTTCTTTCGATTTAGAATAATTGATAAGGCATGGTTTTCAAAATTTCAAACTTAAATCATAGTGGTAGCTGAATTATGATTTTGAAAAGTCAAGACTGTTGTGTTATGCTAGTAGTTTAGCGTAACGATTCTCGACTTTCACATAAAGTTCTATGCAGAAATCTTCATTTCGCTATAAAGGAACACTATTTTAAATAGTGTAATGCTCTATATGTTCCTTACATAATGAAATCTGGAAATCTAAAAAGGGATTTTATGTCGAAGAGCTTCGCAAGGCTAAATCGGTAGTTTTAAAGGCTACGTATTCAAAGTCAACACTCCTCTCGTAGTGCTATTTTTTTAATGTTACGCTTTCTTCCCTATGTAGAAAAGTCCACTCCTTTTATCTTTATTTTAGAATAACATTGTACAATGCTTTGCTACTATTTTTAGCACTATGCCAACATTTTGCTCTAGAAGATCTTGATTTATTTCCATTTCTTCTAATAATTTTTTGCGTGTCTAGAGTTTTCTTTGTAATGAGTGACTCCTCTTTCCTCACTTGTTACATTTTTCTTCTTACAAAATCCATTTGTTTCACATCAAAATCATAATAATAAGGAAATATAATAACAACCACAATTATGAATCAAAATTTTCATCATTTCTTTTCAAAACAATAATTTTTCATACATTTCTTCCATTCTATCTTCTTAAAAAATAAAAAAAATAAAAAGACTTTTTTTATGTTGAGCAATTTCCAATCACTTGATCTCTTCATTTATAATGTCTTCAAATATTCTGCTCCTCTTTCCACCCCTACCAACACCCAATGTTATGTCTCCTTTTGGAGTGACTATGGAATTAGAACCACTAGTCAGCTTTATGATTTCTTCCATCATCTATTGAATTACTTAATGCATTTTATCCTCTAACAAAAGAACTTTAGTAACCCCCTCTTTTTCCACTACTTCATCTTTATCCTTTTCACATCCTCTTCCTCAGATCCATACATCTTTCTTTCTTTGAACCAATTTTTGAACAGTTTCAATAATTTCTCAACTTTCATCTAGAGGTCCAACACTACTTTCTTCTCTTCTGCTTCTAGTAACTCCTTGAACATCATTACTAGCTCTTAAATTCTTTTAATATTTATTCTCAATCACATTTTCTTGATCATCTATTTCAACTAAAAGCACTGATTTCCCATTAAATGTGTTGTCACTTGCCATTATATACCTAACTCTCTTACTTCCTTTTAAATGTGCTCTCAAACTGAAAGGATCTACAACTACTCTTTTCTGCATCCCAATGGACTCTCCTTGTTTCTTACTCTCAAGGTTTAAAGTGATGCCACATTAATCATTATGTTGACCATTCATTTCTTCTTCCATATCCACATTCTATGATGAAACAATATCAAGTATTCAAAAATTGATCACTGTCATGAAATAAGAGAGTAAGTGGAAGAATAATTTCAAATCAAAGATATTTTTGTTCCATTTATTTTTCAAACAAAGAAGATAAAAAGAAAACTAATTCATAAATTCACAAATTTTTTGTTAGTTCATTCTCTTTTCTTAAAAATAAAGTCATCTAGATCATTCTAACTATTAGAGCCAATGTAGTAGACCTTCCCTTTACTCCCACTAGTCTTATTTAGCATCCTTCTCTTTCCCTCCTTTGTTATTTTCGCGTTCTCTAACTTCGTTCTTTACATGTTCCTTGGCCAATCCAATACCCTCTACTAAAGTAATGGAAACTAATTCTTCATCTCCTTTAACTTTAACTTCTCTTTCAACAAAACAATCACTTCCTAATACTTCTCCAACATCTCTAGCTCATGACCAAGCATCAAAGCAAACACCCCTTCCTGTGCCTTATCCATTCATAACTCATCCTCTCCTTTAATTCAATTACCTATAAAATAAAGGAAGTAGTGTTAGGTTTGAACACCCTTTTATAAATATCAAATTTCTTGCAACATATAATTATATCTTTCTTTTGACACTGTAACCTCTTCAATGAGAGATGGATACATCACTTCTTGTTCATTTCCTTATTATATTTTCACTATGTTTTTATTTTTCTTCATCAATGGCTCATTTGCCAAAGGAACATTTACATTCAAGTGGGTCCATAAGTCAACACAAAGCTGAAAAGCACTGACACCCAGCATGGGAGAAAACTTGATCATTTCAATTAGTTCATCTTTGAACAACACATGTACTAAGACTAATTGAGTTTGAGTTAATTACAAGAGCAATAAGAGGTCCCATGAGTTCCCTCAAGTCATACTCTTTTTTTTTCCTTCATTCGTCAAAAATCTTGAATAAATGATTCCTTCACCATCTAGTAATTCCTTTTCTACTCTTAACAAACTTTGCCAATTGTAGATGAGAGTTTGAGGAACCTTGGCACTCCAATTTTCTCAATATGTCTTACTACCCTTTCAAGGTAGGAAAAATGCTCTACTCCAGGTCCATATGTATGGATCCTTCTCTTTCCCCTATCTCTTGCCACTTGCCTATGGGCATCACTTCCATTGCCATCTTTCCATGGCCTACATGTCACATCTTCAATCCTCAAATCATCAATATTACTCTTGGCACCCTCCAATTTTCATTTCTTGAAGCTTTTGATGTCTTTGCTCTCCCACTTCAGTAAAGCAAGATAGGCAGGCCTTGTTGGTGGCACTTAGAGGCAAAACCTCTCATATACTCAAAAGCCCAATACTCCATAGGCAAGAAAGAAAAATTAATAAACAATTCAAATATTTGAAGATCTTTTTTAATTTAAACAACTTTAAGGCCATATTTGTATCAAAACTAACACGTCATCCAATGAATTACTAGCCTTTGTTGAAATTTTACTAGAAATCTATAGCATGGAGGCATAAAACCTTTCCCTAGTCATATCAATCAATCTTCCCTAAACCAGCTAAGTATTCTAACATCCTAAAGTTTGCTACATAGTTGTGTGAAAATAGAATCCTAGTAAACATCTAAAGTAAATAGATTCTTACTAACTACATCTCCACATTTTCCTTTTCCTTTTCCTTTTTTTGTTTTGTTTTGTTTTTTTTTTTTTATCAATTCTTTGAGGATTACTGGTAGTATTAACCTTCTACTCTTCCTTTTAATTGCTTCCCCCCCTTCCACCTTTGTCAATGCCAATTTCATCACTTGCTCACTTGTTGTGTCCCTCTTATAACCATATCACACCAGCATTTCAGAAGACACCATCTCAAGATTCAAATGCATTAACCCTCCCTCTTCTCCATTAATCCATATTCCTAGTTGCTCCCTTACCCTTCCTATATCAAATTTCATCACAGAATGGTCTAATCTTTTTCCCACAAACCCCATTCTAGCCAATCCTTGAAAATGTCTACAAGTAACTATTATCCCCACACCATTTATGTGCAATCTCTTAGAAACACTACATCACCATTTAAACAAGATACAAAATAAGTCCTTGTCTATATAATAAAAAATCACCTTGGACAAACCCTCAACTTTGGTCTCTTCAATCATCTCCATACACCTTTGTGGCCATTTTTCATACATGATGCAATTGGTGTGGCCCATATATCATATTCAAAACATACTTCTACATCACCAAAACAATTACGCTTAAAATTTTAGTTCTACATTGTGGCAATAATTTTTACCTTGCATAGTGCTACCTTTTGGATTATGCGTCAAGATCAGCAAAAACTCTTAAGTGTTACATGATAAATTTGGCACAACACTTATTGGGTCATCTTGTACCTCGAGACTTTGCCATTTGCAGACCTTCTAATTCTCTCTTTCATTGCTCCCATCTACATGATTCTACTCATTGTATGTTTTATAGTTTCTTGAAAAGAAAATATTAGCATTTAGAATCGTACCTCACCCTTCCTTTCATAGTTTAAAAGATGGATCTCATGTGCTTTGTGCAACAGATTCCCTTTGTACTAGCTTAAGTGCAACACTATCATGGTTTCTTTTTCTTCCCTCATCTTTGAAATTTCCTCCATTTCCTCCTTCCCACTCTTTATCACCACAAACATAGTCATTTCTTCACATTTTCTCGTTTTATTATGACCTTTCATTTGTTTGTTCTTTCCCATCCCCACAAAAATTTTAAAATCACACAAATTTTCTCAATTTCCCTTCCAAAATCTCATTCTCTATCCTTCCCATGAGCTTCTCATTTAAAATTCACCTAAAAACCTTAACAAGAACCTACTTTTGCATTTCCTTCTTCACCCACTACTATTTCACAATTTGTAGACCATCTTACCCCTAGTATTATGCCATATGCTCTAACATTATGCTTCTTCCTCATAATAGAATTTCTATTGACATGTCACTTGGTGTTATTCATTTCCAAGTTGTGTAGAGTTTTACACTTTTTCTTAGCACTATGTCACACTTCCAATTTAATTCTTCAAGTATTTTAGACTTGCAATCACCTTCAGCCCTCCTTTCTTGCAATATTCTCTCAAGCCACTTGGCTTGCAATACTTTTCAAGCGTTAGAGCCTATAATCACTTTAAGATTTTTAAACTTACTTTATCTCAAGTTGTTTTTAAGTCCTCACTTTCAAGGTTTTCACACTTTCATTCGCTCAAAATTTTCTTAGTCCACTTAGCATGCAATAATTTTCAAGCCTTAGTGATTGCAATCACTTTCAAGCTTACATTATCTTGAGTGCAACACTATCAGGGTTTCTTTACCGCATCTTTGAAATTTCTTCCATTTCCTCTTTCTCACTCTTTAGCACCACGAACATAGCCATTTCTTCACTTTTTCTCTTTCTATTATGACCTTTCATCTATTTGTTCTTTCCCATCCCCACAAATTTTGAAAACTACACAAATTCACTCAATTTCCCTTCTAAAATCTCATTCTCTCTCTTGCCCATAAGCTTCTTGGGCCCTTGGGAGTTGCAATATTTTTTCAAGCCACTTGGCTTGCAATACTTTTCAAGCCTTAGGGCTTGCAATCGCTTTCAAGCTTGCATCATCTCATCTTTTATACCTACAATATCCTCAAGATCTCTAGATTTGAAATATTTTCTCAAGCCACTTGGCTTGCAACAATTGTCAAGCCTTAGGGCTTGCAATCACTTCCAATCTTTTTAACCTTACTTTATCTCAAGCCTTTTTAACTTGCAATCACCTCAAGTCCTATGGACTTGCAATATTTTATAAGCCATTATCTTACAATACTTTTCAAGCCCTAGGACTCGCAACTACTTTCTTACAAGATTTGCATTTGTTCTTATTACATTCCTTTCATACTCTTGTTACAGATATTCAAATAACAAATTCATCAATTCTCCATCATCATCATTTTTTCATTGTTTTTCTTTTCATTAATCTCTCTCCCAAGTCTTTTGATTAGCAAGCACACTTAAAGCTTTTTGATATTGCAATCACTTTCTTTTAACTTTGAATCTTTTAGTTTGCCATCATTTTTTTAGTTCTTAGCTTGCGGTCAATTAAAAAAAAAAAAGACTTTATCAAATATCTTTTGTAACTCTTCCTCTACACAACCATCACATCATTCACATCTTAAATCACATTTCTCATATTAGTAGTTTCACTTCTTTTATGGCCTTCTTTTGTTGGGTATCTCACATTTCTTTCAAAATATTTTCACCTAAATAAGGATCATTCCAGGCCCTCATTTGGTTGCCTTCACTAATTTGGAGTCTACTACTTTGATTGTTGGACTTTATTAGTCCAACACTCAAAGTGCAACATCTATAAAAACCCGTATTTGTTTTACAAACAATTAAATTAGTGCCAATCTTGCTTTATTTTGTTCCCAAAGCTTGGAAAAGAAGTCAGATACTTAATCAAAATCATCTCAAAAACCATCACTCTATACCACATTTGTTAATTGATTTCTTAGCACAACACAACTTTATGATCTTATATTTAGCACTTTCCTATTGTAAAACTTGATGAAATCATCAAAAATCTATTTTAACAATCATGTCTTTCTAAGAAATTTAAACCCATATCAACCTAGTATCTCAAACTTCATTAATTTTAGTAATATAAAAGGAAAGTGCCCAACAATAACAAGGAAAACATAAACATGCTAAGGTAATTGCACTTTGTGGCAAGTACTTTTAGCTCTAGACTTGGGTTAGAATACTTCATGGGAGGTGATTAACTCTTTAATCAAGCTTTAATCAGTTGATTAATTGGTTTGGACTTTTAGGGAAAAATTAAAGGCATTTCTAGCTAAGAGTAGAAATTCATATGTAACTATTGAGGTAATTTCCTTTCTACTTGGTTGAGTTTTATTGACTTTAGTTTAACTAGTTTCAATTTTGTTTTAGTTGGTTATAATTAAATTTAGTTTAGTTTAGTTTAATCAAGTTATAACATAGTTCTTTTCTCTTGTTTTCATATGTTTGAATTTTGGATACTAGGCTAATATTAGATTGTATAATTCCTAGATGAGGGACTTAGTGTGCACTAATGTATCTACTTCTCCAAAATGACTTATTTTGAAAAGCTCTAGAAATTTTATCTTTATTTACCAAAGCTCATTCAGTGGCCTTAGGGATATACTTAATTGATACATTTCTATGAAGATGAGAACTTAGATCTTTGGTTATTTTTTCCTTAGGAAGGCTAGGTTTTGTAATAAAAAACTACAAATGGTGACTCAATCATGTTTTCAATACAATAGCTCAAGGTTTTCTATTATATTTTAGTACCCAAAGTATTGATTGGAAAGCACGTATCATTCCTTACAATTATAACCTAATATCTTGACAATTTTATGGCAACAAACAACCCCTTATATCACTATATCTACCCAAAAAAGGTTATGATAGAGGCAGAGTAGTTATTGATTTTCCTTTTTTCATAAATAGAGAGAACTTCATCATCTAACTCTAGGAACTACTTGACCAAAATATTTTGCCCAAAGCAATTAAATACTACAATATGGTGGACGATTTTATCCATTTATTGTAAGATTTTCTTTAATGGCTTCTAGTTTCAAATTGTTTCCCCCAAACACAAGCAATCTTGCAGGTACTTCCTTTTTTTTCTAAATAGTTTATCCTACCATTGTATGGCTATAATTATAGCCTAAAAATTGCTAATGATTCATAAATTCAATGTCCTCAATTTAATTGGAAGGCTAAATCCCTATAACTAAGCCTCCCAATCCATTACATTATTGACAAATGGAGAGAATTTTTTTTTTTTTTTTCTTTTTTCATAAATAGAGAGCCCTCCATCATCTAAGTCTTGCAACTGCTTGATCAAAATTGTCATCATAAAGCAATTGAATGATACAAAGTTGTGGATGATTTACGCGTTCCTTATCGACTTTTCTTCTAATGGCTTCTAGTTCAAATTGTTTTCAACAACTACAAGCAATCTTACAGTTTGTTTTTTCTTTTGTATTTCCAAATAGTTTGTCTCGCCACTATTTAATGCTACAATTACAACCAAAGAATTGCTTATGAATTGTAAATTTAATGTCGTTAATTTAACTATAAGGCTTATCCCTAAAGTAGAGCCCCCTACTCTCTCACATTGTAGGCAAAATGTTACAAAACTTTTACAAAAGCCTACTAAGACCACCATGTTGTCATCTTTTAAAACCCTTCTAGCTCCTGTCATTCTAGGACTCCCTTTTGCAATTCTGTCAAAGTTTAGGATCCATCATCCTGTTGGTGGAGGATGCCATATTTTCATGAAGTTCTTTATTATTTTTCTTTTTCTTATATATGTTTAGTTCCACCTCTTCAAAAGATTTATGTTTGGTTTTTAGTAATGAGGGATTTTGTTCAAATTCATGACTTCTATCATTCTTTGTCTTATTTTCTACCATAACAAATCTTTGGGAGAGAAGGCATAGAACAAAAGGTTTGATTTCTCCACCAAGCCATGTATGCAAGTATAGCAAGAAAAGGAGTTCTAGCTCTTCCATTTTTAAGAACCAAAGTAAGCCATTCTTCAATTTACTCAATAGATGCTTATTTCTTAGAGAATTTAACACTCAATACTTTTTCTACAAGCCTTCATAGTGCCCTAGCATAATCACATTGAAACACAATATGCTGAGCTATTTCAGAGTTACAAAAGCACTTTAGTCATTTCAAATCATCTAGAGAAGTTAACTAGTGGATGTTATCCAACAAAGGAAATTTGTTTTTGCACACTGGCCAAAGGGACACCTCTAATTTTGTGCAAACCTTTTAAATCCAATTCTTTAACAAGAAACCTGACTTGATTTCCATTATTTAGCTTCTAATCTGTAGGTTGGTTTAATAAAAAATTTACCTAATTTATTAGGGGCCAAAAAGACTTCATCATCTTGTGACATACTTACCTTAAAACTTTCATTTGAAAATTCTAAATAACACTAAATGATCAAGTCAATGTTCCATTCCTTCATGTTTTCCTCGAAGAGAAGAAATACTTAGCACAAAGGAAAGGCCTTGAAGTAATAACAAAGTTTGGGAATCAATCATCCAAAGTTAAGTCTCCTAACTAGAAGAGAGTAGTTTACAAAGGTGAGAGGAAAATAATTAAAGATATCTTCAAGATATATACATATATACACACACATATGTGTGTGTGTGTGAGAGAGAGAGAGAGAGAGAGAGAGAGAGAGAGAGAGAGAGAGAGAGAGAGAGAGAGAGAGAGAGAGAGAGAGAGAGAGAGAGAATTAGGAGCATGCATTGTTTTTTATAAAAAAAAGGAAGAAATTCTAATAAGATTTACAAAACATTTCACTTTAGTACTATATAATTATCTTTTCATCCATAAGATGTTATGTGTTCTTAAGTTGCTCATAGAAGGGCCTAAACTTGCAAAGATGTTCTAGCATAGGACGTTATGTCACCTATCATTAATTTTCCTAATGCAAGTCATGTCACATGTCATTTGCATTGTTTACTTACTTGTAAGTGAGGCTAAAATGGATATTTCCCCAATTTTGGGTGTCTAACTCAAAGATCAAAGCATGTGCCCTTCATGTGACCACTTAAAGGGACTAGTTTGCTTGATTTGAGGATTTTTTAGAGCCCTAGTCGAAGACTAAAAGGGAAAGTGTGGTAGCTGCCACTTCCATTGCCAAAACCATGGGAGCATTCCACGATGAAGGATTATTTGAGACATTTTCTAGGTTTTTTGCCTTATAAAAGTTGGGTTGGATTGTTAGAGCTAGGTCATATGTAGCCTTAGGAACACCAAAATATAGTAATGTAGTACTTAAGTTGATTGAACCAGAAGACTTAAATAATGCATCTCATTGTAATTTTGTATGTCTTATTGTGATATCCATTCAACTTGTGTTTTATCATCTATCATTCTATTTTATTTGGTCATGCTTTTCCTCTACAATAAAAAATAAAAAAAACAAATTATATGAAATGACTAATTGGACAAGAAACTGTGTTTTGCATTTTTTTGTTGATTTTTCCTTTTGAGATGCATGATTATGACCACCAAGTTGAGAAACTACATTTGACCATGCTTGAAATGATATTTGCCTCTTATAAGTGGCTTTAACTAATGTCCTTGATCATTGATCTATAATCATTGCCTTTTGATTAGTGGCTTTGATCATCAATCATTGATTTTTTATCATTAGTTTTTATTAGGGATCATCACCTTTGGTCAAAGACTTTGGTTAGGGATCAGTGCCTTTGATCTTTATTATCATGATTTAGTGAAGACAAGGCTATAAGTACCAATTATTGGACCAGTATTTAGGTTATTTATTTTTTTCTTCTCACAGTGAAGCACTAGTAAAGATTGATAACCAAGAAGTCCCCCAAAAAGATCACTTTCAATAATTAGGATTGGTAATTGATGACACTAGAGAGATTGAGAGGGATGTTACCCAGAGAATCCACGTGGATTGGAACAAACAAAAATGTGCTTTTGGAGTTTTGTGTGATTGGTTAGTGACACTCAAAGTGAAAGGAAAATTCTATAGGATGGTTGTAAGGCTAGCTAGATCAAAGTATTGCGTAGTTAAGGAATAACATGTACATAGGACAAGTGTAGCCTAAATGTGGATGCTAAGATGGATGAGTGGGAAGAAAAGAAAGGATAGTATTAGAAGAAGAATATTAGAGGAAACTTAGAAATAGCACCAATAGGTAATAAGATGAGGGAGGGTAGACTTAGATGGTTTGGGCATGTCCAATGGAGACCAAAAATGACACTGGCTAGAAGGAGTGAGTTGATCCAAGTTGAAGGCTCTAAAAGGGCAATGCAAAGGCCTAAAAGGATGTGGATAGAAGTGGTTACAAGAGATTTAAAAACTTTTAGACTAAATGAGGTTATGACTGTTGATAGAGGAGAATGGAGGAATAAAATTCATGTTGTTGACCCCTAATTAGGATAAGGCTCTGATGATGAAGAGTATAGTGTCTATTTGCATCATTTCTTTATCAAGGATTTTGTGAATCTTTTCTTACTCTAAGACTCAGTGCATTATGTGACATTGAAAGGTGTGCATTTTAGGTTGCTACTTTTCAAATGAGCAACCTAATCTATTTGTAATCAAATTGTATAATGCGAGCCAATTTTGGCATTCTCCATAGAGACCTTTGGCCCATATATTGTGTCTTATGTTGATGGAGTGGAATCTAATCTCATATCAATGATGGAACTTAGTCATATGGCCAAGGAGGTTGGGCATAGTGTTTTATTAACTTGAACCATAAGATATCAAGGAAGACATTGGGTGAGGGACTAGTTCACATGAAAATTAATGTGGATGCTATAACCATGTGCAACTACATAACAAAAGATCCTACTAGTAAAAGTCCACATGAAATTAATCCGTGAAGGTGAAATAGTGAGTCAAATTCCATATTTACTACACCGTGTTGAGATTCAAGTGCTTCAATTGGGTATGAAGATTAGGTAGAAGGATTGGACATAGATGGCAATAGAGTGAGCCAAAGAATGTACTCATTAATGAAAAGAACTTAGCTACATAAGCAACCCATGTGGAAGGAGGATGTGATAGGCTTAGTGAGTTAGTTGAGGCTATGAAGGTAGAGGAACAAGGGATTTGGAAGAAGAGAATGGCTAAGAAGAGGGTTGAGAAGAAGAGAATTGTGAAGAAAAGGGTCGGAAAGAAGACCTAGGGGAAGAAAGTGATGGATCCAACACTTGTTCAATCTTTCATAATAGTGACTATGATCTTGATTGACAATAGGATGAGAGATTGTATGAAGATAATATTGATAAGGAAGTAGTAGGAAGGGCAAGGAAGGAGCAACAAAAAGACAAACATATGTGCAAGTGAGATAAAGGAAAAGAGCCAACGGAGATGGAGTGAGAGAATGAATTTCATGCGAAGTATATTTCATCAAACTTTGAAAGTGCAGTTGAGAGAATGATTAGTTTTCTTTAATTTAGACTTGGTGACGATAGAAATGTGCCACATTTTGAATTGGGAATTGTATTTGAAAGAAATTGTCATGTTCAAGAATATAGTAAAGCTACATTCTATAAAGATAGGCAAAACAATAGTGTTTATAAAGAATGTGATATACAGAGTCCATCAAAATGCAAGGAAAGAGGGTGTAAGTGAATGATTCATACTCATACAATGCAACATGAATCAAACTTTGCAAGTGAATAATTATGTTGATGAGAATACATGTAGTATGAACTAGACAAATAATTATTTAAGCTCCACTTGGCTTTTGAAAAAGTATTTAGACACTTCATATTGAATCCTGAGACCAATTTTAAGGATTTGAGAACAACTGTGATGAGTGATTTTTCCTTGAATGTCTGTAAAAGTGCAGCTAATAGTGCAAAGTTAGGAATAATTCAAATTCTTCATGGGAATATAACCACAATGTATAGTAGATTCAGTCATTGCTTGGTCAAGCCAAAGAGGGTTAGTCTAGGAAGCATAATGGTGTTAAATGTGATGTACAAAGCATTTTAGTTAGTAAGCCAAGGTTCTTAAGAGTGTAGATTTTTCTAGTGCAATGAAGGAAGGTCTAAAGTGGTGTAAAAAGGTTGTTGGACTAGTTGGCATTAATGGCAACGATGGCCATTTTCCCATTGCATGGGCAATGGTGGACAGTGACTGTTAGGATTCTTATGGTTGGTTCCTTAATAATCATATGGTATCTAAAGTTGGAGATATAGTTAACTAGTACAAATGGACTTTCACTTCTGATCAACAAAAGGGGCTAGTGAATAACATTTATATGATAATTCCAAAATTAGAGCATATGACTCATGTTATGCATTTATATGCAAACTTTAGGGATTTTGTGTAACAACCCCAATTTTTGTAAATTGATTGAGAAAATCAATTTAGTTTGAATTTTTAGAAATTTTGGGCTGGAATATTAGGGTTATTCAAAATACACTTCTCATAGAAGTACAATCAAAGTATAATACATGTATAATTAAAAACATACTCAACGAACCCTTCAGAATGATAGTAAGCACAACAAATTCTGAATTCGGATGAAAAATCCTTATTTTGTACATTTTTCTGAATAAAAGGGTAAAATGGTAATTTTACCCATAGCCAAAAACTAAGATCTCAATATTCATGATGTACTCATAAATAAAAATCCAACGCCACTAAGTACTCTCTTTCTCTCTCCTCTCTCTAGATTGGAACAAGAAACCTAAATTCAATTAAGCACTCTGTTCTAAACAAATCTCACAAATCCCATCTTCCAAATTGTCCTAAACTACCTTATCTACAAAACCCCCAAATCAATTTCAAGATCCAATGGTGAAATCAACAAAAAATCACAGAACAAGGAATTATCGGGCTATATTATAATCAATGGGTATTTTTCTCAAATTGGGCATCAAATCTAAGTTGTTACTCCAATTAGGTTGGTGAAACTACTTCCTAAACTTATTTATTGTTGTTTTATAAAAAAATTATTTTTTTGTAATTAGGTTTGGGTTAAAATTGTGGACTTAGATGGAAAATCTAATCCATCCAATAGATCCATAATGGTTCAAAACACCTAGGTTAGAAATTTCATAGCATTTAAGTCCCCCCATTATAGTGGGATTGATTGCATGGTCCAAACGGACTGTTTGATCTCCCAATTGGATCGAATTTTCGAAACATAGCGTGAAAAGTAGTGTGGAAATGCGCTGTTCGACGGCATTTCCACAAGCACAACGCAAGTCTTGGAAGCAGTGCGCACGCGGACATCCCAGTGATAAGCGCGCACAGCCAAATCGCCGGCAGTTGTCCACCCGACTACTACCCGACTAATTTGTTCCACCCAGCCCGTTCTGCCTGAACAAATCTGGGTCGTCTGTTCCAATGGGTCCAGATCAAATTGGACCCTAGAATGACTATGAACTTCAAATCTCAATTAAGGAGTCATATGAACTCCAAATTGAGATCGAAAGAAGCTATGGAAACCCTATTTCATCTATTTTCTTCTGAAATCATAAAATATAGAAAATTCCTTATGAAACTATCTGTATTTATAAAATAAGTTTTCAACTTTCAAGATCTTTGAGATTTGAGATGATCAGATCTTGGGAATTTGTTTTAATGATGATATAATATTGAAATTAAGTAATATCCACTATTTATTTTTATAGATCTAGCATAAAATGAGAGATCTACCCTTTATGGTAGAAAAACCTAAAAATGCAAAGGCACTCACTTGGTCAATAAGATCAAGTGTGGTCAAACCTTTGGGATGGATTGAATGAGGGATAATATGATGTAATCCATGGAGATCATGGATTAATTATAACAAAAACAAAGAAATATGATCTTTGGACTTTAATGATGTAAAAACCCTAAATGTAATTAAAATTCTTGATTAAAAGGAAAAAAATCTAAGATCTAATGGTTGGATCATAAGTAAAGGTTTCTAATAATTTTAATCTAATTAGTTTCATATATTTTATTTGATAATAGTATTAAATGTTATTCATATTATAAAGCATGATAATTCTTAGATTTTAGCATGCTATGTGATTAGATTGTTATATTAGGTTGATAGGTTTAATTGTATTAGGGCCATGTAAGTTTACATTTGAAGTTTAAGCATAATTCCATTAGATTAGAAGTAAAATTTAATGTAATTTATAACTTAGGGGCATGTTAGTTTAAGAATAGTTTCAATTCATTAAGCTAAGTTACATAGGAAGCATGTTAGTGTAAAATGTTATGTAGTTTTATTCTTTAAAGTTCATTTATGGTTAAATTTTATTAGTAGATTTAATTGTTAAAGTAGTTATGAGATGAAGAGCATAAAACATCAAAAATGGAATCTATTGAGAAAGTAGAGTTTCTTGGACAATTGAGATGAATTATTTGACTTTGACTTAATTAGTAAGGGTTATAGTTAGTAGGACAATGTGAGGATTATCAAATCCTTGGCCCAAACTAGGAGAATAATAAACCCCATGAATGACATTGTAAATGTTTATGGACATAATTAAAATTAATTAGAAAGAGTACTTAGGGTTAACATGCTTATAGGAACCTTATGAAAGGTTGAGCTAAGGTCACTCTCGTGAATGTTGAACATAGTGTTTAAGGGGGGTGTCTAATAGAGCCTCGCTCTTCCCCTACCTTTCATTAACGTTTGTGAGGTCTAAACACCTCCTTACATGAGGATTGAAGTAACCACTTTGTGTTCATCCATTCAGCTAGTAAGCTTTAGCCAGTTGGAAATAAGAGGAGCAGTCTAGACTTAGGCTTAAATAAGTTATCTTCAACTAGTAAAACTTTAACTGGTTGAATAATGATAATAAGAGCATAAAAGGTTAGCAAATTATCTAACCCTAATAATAACTATAAGTAAGATAAGGATGATCAAACAAGATCCATTGGATCTTGAATGATCAAGAACCATAAGAATAATAACATTGTATTGTACTTAGTATGCATGTTTATTAGTATGTATGCTATAGATCAAATCTAGATCATTAGATTAGATAATCCAAACCCTTGATCATATATGATTCAAGAAAAAGAACCAGGATCATTCTCCTTAGGGATGATCAAATAACTGAACTTAGATCAAAGAAGAACTAGATGATAGAAGATCTAGGCCCTTGATCCTTATCAATAAGAATAGATTGTTGATCAAAGGATCTATGAAAGATCAAGATCAAAGAGATGGATACACAAAGACTTAGAAAATAATTAGATCTGAAAGATTAGAAGATCATTCTAACCATCAAATCTATTGATTAAGAGGATAAAATACTATCTGAGGAAGATAGATTATATAGATGATAGGAATGCAAGACAGATCTAAATCCTTTATATCAAAGGACAAGATTAGATAAAGAATATAGATAGGAGATTATCCACAATTGTACAAATATTGACAGTATGTATGGATTTATAGATTTCATACATCAGTCAGGATCATGGAAGATTTGAAGAGATGAATCACCACTTGAAGGTAGGAGGATTTTGTGAATGCATCTACATGAGAAGTACATGTTGTATACATGATCTTATCTTTGAAAATGTTGACAAGTATAATGTAAATACTTGTATTAGACCCATTGAAAACCCTTATGATCCAACCAAAACACATGTGAAATGGTTATGTTAGAAATGAGGAAAACCCTAAGTGAATAGGAAACTAGAAAGTATTCCAGCCCCTAGTAAACAAACAGATCATCTAATACGTATAAGAATTATTTTACATACAAGCATAGAGGCTTGTGGTTTTGTTTTAAACAGGCATATACCTAGGGATGCTATGCTAAGAGAGTTAGTAGGGTTTGGCCACCCGCTCTCCAAAACTTGTTATTATATGTATACTAAGCCTAACTGAGGCTAAAAGTCAGGTGGGGAAATTATGGGAAGGCCTCCACTATGATAGCCACGGTCCTCCCCTTACTGACATGGATATTGTGATTTCCACCAAGGGTGGTATAGGTGGATTATTGAGCAGTTATCCGAGCGCGCTGGTACGGATTCTTACTGCATGCATAGTAGTCCTTTGAGTATTTTTGCATTATGATGCATGGCATAGTGATGTGCCTTAGGGTATGGCATGATGAGATGTTGGGTAATTGTGGATTACCAATGAATATTTCCAGCAGAGTTTGGATTATTTATCAACTCAACATAAGCTGGATATGATTATGTTTTGAGATATTAACTATTTTTCATGGTTTTGACCGTATGTATATATCTATGCACAGTAGACCATATGTATGTGTAAGGATGTACATATATGACAAAGTAAAGAGATTGCTCCATGAGTATGAATAATGGGATTATGAAGTATTAGGATTATATTGTCAAAGTTTTATGCTTCTTGAAATCCCCTACCAAGCATAGCTTGCTGAGATATTGTAAATGTTTCAATGTTTACATTATCTCAGATACAGAGAAGGAGAATTAGGAGCTCAAGACTTAAGAAGACTTGAAAGAATAATCAATCAGGGTATACCCCTTGAAGACATGTATTTTATTTGAGAGTATTGTATTGTATTGAGAGTTTTTCATGTATGGTGAGGTTTGAAGTTTGGATTATGTAATTTGGACAAGTATTGTACTGATACCGGGCTGTCTTGTGAACCACTGGATGGATTCTAGAATTTAATAAAAGTATATTCCTTTAATGGAATTTTATCTTGTACAAAACTTCTACTTATGTTTATGTATGAAGTGATGACTTAGGTTTTCAAACAAGTTTTAAAGAAAAGAATTTTCGCTGCTTTGTTTTGTGATTTTTTTTTACCACCAAGGGCCCTACCTTTGAAAAATGTATTACAAAATGTGTTTCAAAAACCTGGGTTTCACATTTTGGCTTCCCTAGAAATAAGTTTAAAGAACTTTCGTGTAATGTAGCTATAGGAACCAGTGTAGCATTCTTCAATCATGCAATGAAGGAACTAGGGAAGAAGAATGAGAAGGCTATGAATGGCTCCTAGATAAGCCCCACTTTAGTGTAGAAGTCATTTTACTACTCAGCCCAATTGTGACATGTTGGGTAATAATCTATTTGAGACCTTTAATAATGTCATTAGGGAAGAAATAAGCAAACCTATCTTGTCCCTTCTTAGATGAACTAGAAAACTAGTTATGACACAATTCTACTACAAAAAGAAATAGAGCAAGGGAAAAGTGGTATGGCCAAGTATGTCCTTGAGTTTTGGGAATCACAGAGAAAATAAGAATGTAAGTGTTGCATATACTCCACAAGATGTAGGGTCCTAATAATTCCATCTTAGATGCACATCGGGAGACCAATACAGTGTGAATTTGCCTCAATAAACGTGCTCTTGTAGGAAATGGGATTGAGTAGCATGCTAAACTACTTTTGAAATGTTAAAAACTTTTCTCGTTGTTAAACTAGAACTCAAAAACTAGTTTTTGGATCAACGTCGAATCATGTGATCAGCACTGTTAATTAACATGAATTAATTAAAGACCTTGTAAGATCAAAATTTCAATCCCTCTAGGTAGTCCATCGCTAGTTAAGAATTTGCACTTGTAGGCATCTTCTAGCTCCAATTATTGTGAATTGTAGTGTGGAAGAGAGTTCTAGGATTTCCCTAATTAGAGAGGACACTTAGGGGAATTTGTTTTTAATCAATCATTGTCTCTCTCTAAATTATTACTTAAATAGAAGAGATCTTCCCTAGCCATTCTCAGGTAGGAAACTTAAAATCCTAGTTAGACTTTAACTAGCTGAATTGTTGTGATATCTCTCTAGCTTTCTCAATATGGAAACACTTTTCCAATTGAATTATAACTCTCCTAGTATCACCAAGAGATAAGGTGGCATCAATTAGTCCAACCATGAATAACCACATTTATTCCCCATTAACTATCATTATGAGTAAACTATTGTGATATGCTCCCATTATTCTATATTCACTCTATGGAGCATGAATACATGGTTTCCCTCAAGCATGTCACATAAGCATAACTAAGTACAATGACTCCATCCTTACATGAACTTGAAAATGCTTTTCCAAAAGTCTAATTAAAATATCTTATTGAAAATACATAAAATAAAATAAATTTATTAAACATTTAATCAAACATCACCAAGGAGAGTGCGTCCCAGGATGGTCATTGTACATTCTCTATGAGTTAATAAATAGAATTAATCACAAATATACTTCTTCTTGTATGTCCAAGGGTCTTGATGGTTATGTTCATCTAGTAACACTTCATATATATGTTGAAAAACATGTGGAAGGTTGAGATCTTTTCTTGATTTGCAACTACAACTTTCAAACTAGTTTCTAATCAATCTTGAATCATGTGAATTAGCATCATTTAGAACTAAATTGATTAAAAAGCATATGTTGTTGTGTTTTTTGCAAGTGCACGGGCTATTATGGTATAGCATATGCAAGTACGGGTTGATCTCACATGGACTCGCTTTAAAAAGTGGGAGTTTAAACAAAATTTAATTGCAAAAAGTTAGAAATAAATAACAAAAAATTACTTAAAATGGAATAAAGATTCATATCTACTCAACTGCCAAAAGTTACAGAATTTTCATTTCAAAAGGAAAGAAAATAAAGTAAATAACATAAAAAAATCTACATCCTTAGCTTAATCACTATCAATTTCATCAAATCTAGTAGTTTTGGAGTTGATCAACCTTCATAAACATCTTCAAATGTCCTTGATTAAAGATCTGCCAGTTGGATTAATCAGATTCCTCAAAATCTTAAAGATCTAGAGTAAATGGTAATTTTGGAATTTGGAAAGTCTAGATCACTTTCTCGATTTCATATTAAAGATTAGAGACATTAATTAAGTTTAGGGATGACCTAAGAAAGAAATCTAAAAGTTAATTGAAAATTAGAGAAAATAGAGGAGAAATTTATAGTTCTTGTCTATTAAGTCTAACCCATTGATTGGGTTATGCCTTAATTGATCTGGTTCAGATTGGATAGTTCCTAAAAGGAAAAAACAAACAGAAAGGGGAAACCTAATGGAGGAGGGAGTCAGAGGAGGAGGAGAAGATGGAGAAAGAAGATGAGTGGGAGAGGGAAGATAGAGGAAAACCCATGTTAGGTTTCTTCGTTTGAGTCGTCTGATGCTAAAAATGACAACACCGGTGGTTGGGGCTAGTGAACAGAGATGAGCATCGTCTGGGAGGTGGAGGATTGCCAATCATGGAAGAACAGGCAGACTGGGCTGGCAAATGATGGGAATTCTATGCTTTCCCAACTGGGCAGAGATTGGGACGATTGTGCATGCCTAGGCTTTACTAGGAAGAGTGGTTGGCAACCAGCGAGGTGCAGATAGAGGGGCTGGATGATAGAGCAAGGGATAAGGATCGGGTAGAGAGAGAGAGAGAGAGAGAGAGAGAGAGAGAGAGAGAGAGAGAGAGAGAGAGGATATTGAAAGAAAGGGGGTGTTGTGAATCTATCAAACTTGATCAACCATTAATGAGTAATCCTAACATGGGTAGATTTGGTCAGGGAGATGCAGAAATAGTAATTCAAGATCCATCACGGGTGCAAGGTTTGTTATTCTTTTTGGCATTTGTTATTCCAGCACAAATCTTTTTTGTTCTTAAAAAGAAATAGTTTGACAAGGTTCAATTGCCTAAAATGAATTCCTAGATCCATGATGGAAATTCTAATGTTTTCCCACCCTAAGAACAATGGGATTGTTGAGAGCGAAATGAATAGAGGGCAGCTTTGTGACGACTCAGGTTTTCCCATGCATTTTTAAATGCAATATCTAATTCCTAAGGCGGGATGCATCCCTATTTGAAAACCATTTTATAAAAACCATGCAATGCAGCAATAAATCTTTTCATTTAAACTCATTTTGAAAACCCCAAGTGTCATTTGTTTTCACAACAACCAAAGTAGTTTTTGAAATTTTCAGAAATCATAAATGTCTTCCCAGGTCTATCCAGTCATAGCTCACAGCCCAACTGTAAACAAATACAAATACATGTCCAAAGGGTAGAGTGTTTACTTACATGTATAATTGCCTCTTTTTGATTTACTTGCTCATAGCACCAACATTTCCTGAGGCGTCTTCTACGCGTGAGTGGAACTGTCCTGAAAAATGATATATATTTGGGTGAGTATATATTATACTCAGTAGGAGTCTATCACTACTAGTTTTATAATGCATGCTATGTTTAAAATCATATGCTCTTTAAAACATGTGCATGTTTGAACACTCATGTTCAATGTCGATATTAAAAGCCATTATCGAATTGGAATACTGACGACTTAAAGAATCGCAAAATCCAAGTCAAAAGTATCATATATATCATAAACATAATAATATGCATAAGATGCTCAACTGAATCCAACTCATGGATATATGGTATGGTCGACCAACCTCATGCAATGCCATATGCATGCAAGTAAATCCTCAAAACATAGGGCCCACTATGCCCACGACCTCCTCGCCGTGTGGTCCCCGGGTACCTGGGGACACTCGGTCATAGCCTCCACGGGGCATATGACACATCGACTCAGTGATGTGACACCAGTGGTAGCCCTGTGTACCACATGCAGTCGACGTAAGGACATGCCTTTTTTGGCGTAGTACCCTTTCCACCTAATAGTGGTAGAGGCTGAGAGGCCACCCCAGACCTCTCAGCATAGTGCCCACGAGCTTACTAGCCCAAATCATATACAATCAATCAAGCAAAAACCTCTTTTTCAAAACATATCCTCTTTAGGTCCCTCACAACTGCCTACCCAGTGTCTTTTGGGCACTCCAACATCTTTTGGTAACCCTCAAGGGCAGGCAATTTTTCAAAACTCAATAACCACAAATCATGCAATTTATGCAATCATTTGCAAAACATGTCTATGCATAATATATTTATCATATGCATGCTGAATTCATTTATAAAATTAAGTCATGCTAAACAAGTCATATAACTTATAACTTAAAACATGCAATCTCAAAGCAATCGTGGGTTCTTTTTAAAAGTCTAGTAGTGATAGAGCACCTACCTCGAAGTCTCCTGGAGTTGTGTCCTTCATCACTCAACCCGACCTTGGGTCTCATTTATAAACTCCTGGATACGTATGGATAACAAGGAGTCCTTATCAATTTGATCTATTTAGAAATTTGATCACTAGATCTTCCTTTTAGGGTCCATGGGTCCTTGCCTAATTCATTGTCAGGCTAGATCCTATGATCCCAATTTTATAGTCTTATTAGGTCCGCGCATCATGGTTTCCAAGACGTGTGCGCGCCTTGGTCGAACCAGGACCCATGCCTGTACGTCGTGCGCGCCCAAAGGTTGTGCCAGGGACCGCGTTTGCACGCGCACATGCATGCCCAAGTGACGTGCTATGATGCGCGTCCTGGATGGCATCGCGCTAATGCGCCCATGCGTCCCGCTCGAACCAGGACTGCGCCTGGGACGCACCGAGGCCACGCCCATACACAGTCGCGCACACCCGTGCACAGTCGCGTGCCTGAGGTCCATCCATGGGGCTCAGTCGGGTGTGCATCATGCACCACGCCCTGGATCGTCTCCTTTGTTGGTCCGGTCCTAGGTCCTGCGATTTCCAACCAAAAAATGCCAGATCCGCCCTGGATCTGACCTGGGGAAGTGGAAGGGAAGAGGAGGGGGAACCTGGGTGATGTTTGGCTCTATGGGTCGGCAGACCCATCTAGTCTGGGTTTACTTCGTGCTTCCCAGCTGGAAAATTCCCTAATTTGGCATGGATCTGGACAGGGAAGAAGGGAAAACAGAGGGGAGTTGTGAGTGGCTTACCTGGGCAGGTCTGGCACGATGCCCATTGCCGGAGGTGGGGTTTCTTCACACTGAAAACCTAGCTGCTGGAATCCTCCCTTGAACCATCGGAGAAGGTGGAGGATAAAGGGATGGCTGAGGAGGAGGGAAAAGGGCTTTTTATAGCCCGCCCAAGGCGGTGCCGCCATTGTTGCCGCTTTACAGAGGCAGTGGTGGAAACCTCTGGAAAAATCGAGAGAGAGGGCTGGAGAAGGAAGAAGACGAAGGGTGCCGTTATCAAAATAGCCCCCTATGTTTTTCGTCCTTTTTCGTTTTACATATAAATTACACAATTGCCCCTCATTTTTAACTGCCCGTAACTTCTTTATACGAACTCCATTTTCAGTGTTCTTTGAGGCGTTGGATTCCATTTTTCAACTAGAATCTAATGGTACCAAGTTTTCTTTCAAATTCCTTCATTTAATATTTTATTTAAAATAAAACATCCACCTACCTCTTGAGACTGGTAAACATATATTAATTTCCAAAAGAGATAAGTTCCAACATCAGTGGTAAGTGGTAAATGTTCTATTTGTTCTTCAAAAAAATTATCTTCAAAATTTGGGTCATTACATCATTACCCCCTTAAAAGAATTTTGTCCTCGAAATTCCACAAATTTTTGCTTTCAAATCAGCCATTTTCTTGATAGACATATTCTTCCTGAGGACTCCCTTAGAACTCGAACTAAGGAAATTCTTTTGCTTCATTCCCATACTTCTTTTGTTGACTAATCCATTATTCCGTTATCCAATACTCTAATTGGGTTAATACTTGGAGTAATGTTGTCTTTAAAATGCTATTCGTACTATCTTGTAACCAATCCTAGGCACGTTCTCAATTTATCCTCATTATAATTCCTTCCACAAGGCCTTACTTATCCGTTTACTTTAAGTATATATGGGTCGCTTTCGCTGCGTACTCTGATACATAGTCCCATGCATGCCAATTTATCATTACTGGTTTCTAGCTATGGGATAATCCCTTTTTCCTCTTGTCTTCCATCGAGTGATCTCTTCATCATCCACGTCTCCTTCTAATGATTGGTTGTATGTCATTAGCAAGAGTCTCAAAAAGCTACATTCTTTCCTGTATGTTTAATTTTTCTTCTTATCTTCTTCGCTTTATATTTTCCCCCAAGATACTTCAATAGTTGATATGGTATCATGTGCCCTACAACCAAACCCTTGATTAACTTCAAATTGTAACTATCTGTTTCTTTTCTACTATAACTTGGGTCCTTAACCCATATTATATTCAAAATAAAATAATTCAAGTAGCATCCTCCATCACTAATACTATCTCATAGTATGATTAGGATATTTGAACTGTACATCAAGTTTCTGAAGTCATCAAATGCTTTTCTCCTTGAATAATTTATCCAAACTCATGTGAAATGTTAATGATTGATTCATCATCATGGGTCAAATGTTCTCGTACAGAGGCCTATCTTACTATTCACATCAATTTGTCATTAGGATTTCCAACAATGTTCCCATTCATGCTACAAGTCTCTTATTCATAACTGAGTACCATTACTAGGTCATGATGAAATCCTTTGTCATTAGCCTTTTTATCATTTCCTTGTTTGATGATTTTCTTCATAACCTTTCAGTCCAAAAGTTCTATACTCAATCCAGTAGGGTTAGTCCTTAGGAAATTCCTTCAATTGATTTTTCATACTTGGTATATGCACATAACAACTAACTATTTGTCTAAAGGCAACGTAACATCAAATCTTCACGTTATAATGTGCTGGTCACCTCACCTTTTCTCCTTCCATTCCTTATGTCAATATATTGTTCAATCTTTTCTCAAGGCTTTATCATCAACCATGCAGTCTGTATTGTCAGGAGGTATCCTCATAAGTAGTGATTTTCAAGTGTTCCCTCATACTTAGCTTATAACAATAATTCTCATTCAATAGCGATTATATCAAATTGTGCTGGAGCTTTTAAATCAACAAGTTTAACAATACTCAGCTAAGCATAAAAAAATTTCTTAGACATGGAAAGACTTTATTTGATTACCTGTTGATCTCTTTCCAGATATATCTATGTCATAAGCTTCAAGGGTCTTTAAAGTGATCGATACATATCTACCTTTCTTTTCAATCCAAGTCAGTAGTATTTTTTAGACCCAAAGTAATTTCTACATCTTGTCATGGTAGCCATTAAGGTTTGGAAAATCTTTCGCATTGGTTTAGATCGCTTCGTATTTGTTTGCTTCTGTCTCAGCTACTACTGTATTTCATCGTACTCGTAGTTCTTCCATGACGTAGTTTAATTAACTAACCTCAGACTCTCAAATATCTTAGTCTAACAAATAACTTCTTTTAGGTAAAACTCATGTCTAAATATTTATAATATCCCTCTGAGTATATAACTTCGACTACTAACATATTTGATTAAATAGGGTGGGATACCTTTATTTAGTCAACAGTACTCTAAAGGTTATGACTAAATAATGGTCTTAAAATATTTGGTCTTCCACTCTATGATAGCAAGACCTCAATTCAATTCTTGATGGTACCCTACTTGCTGAAGAAAGACAAATGAACATGTCATTGTCCCAGCTTAAGTCCTTTTTAATATACTTTATTTTCTCATGTAGTGGCAAGGTAGGATATCACCAAAATTTCCTTTTTATGGACTATATCCATTGGCGTTCTTCATAAGCTAATGGATCCGATAAGATTCTAATTGCAATAATTGATATCGACATCAAACCACTTGTAGAATTTAATTTCTAGTTGTTCATCATTCTTCTTTGGAATCTTCTTGCAACATAATGTCCTTAAATTCATTACTCTACTCAAAGTCTTAAACCCCATATGCTTTCTCTCTTTTATACTCTTTTACAATAGAATCACCAACTCCACTAGTATTATTCCTTCAAATTTGATTGGTTTACCTTCCTATTGGATTCAAGATGAAAGATTTGTATATATCTCCATAAAGTCATGATCTTCTTCTTTTGAATATTCAATATTCATCGAATACTTATAGTTACATTTATTTATTTATTTATTTTTCAAAATCCTCATTTTGTTGTCTACCTAGATCAATGCTTTCATTTGAGTGGTTGCATATACTTGATCTACGCGTCAGTCAAGAGAAACTTAATACTTGCAGGAAATGTTGAAGTTTTCTAATATCATCGAAATCCTTAATTGCCTATAGCCTCACTAAAATTCATACAATGTCTTAATAATGACATTGACATTTTGGTCATGCTATGTGACGACCCGGGTTTTTGAAAACATGATTTGCAAAGTATTTTGAAAGGCAGGGCCCTTAAGAGTGTAAAATTTTTTCGCAAAACAAAGCAGCGGAAATTCTTTTCTTTAGAACTTGTTTTGAAAACCCAAGTCACCACTTCATACATAACATAAGTACAATTTGTATACAAAATAAAATTCCATTGTGGGAATATACTTTTATTAAACTCCAGGATCCATCCAGTGGTTCACAGTACAGCCAAATCTAGTACAATACTTATCCAAATTACATAATCCAAAACTCAAGCTCACCATACAATAAAACTCTCAACAAAGAAAAATACATATCTTCAAGGGTATACCTTAAAGATTATTCTCTTCTAGTCTTCTATAGTCTTCAGCTCCTAACTCTCCTTCCCTAGTTCTGAGATATTGCAACAAGTACAATATCTCAGCAAGCAATGCTTGGTAGGGGATTCAAGAAACATAATAATTGACAGTGTAATTCCAATACTTCATAATCTCATTATCCTTAAACATACTCTGTACTTTGTAAGTTATGTATATCTATATATATATACATACCCTTCATGGGTAAACTAGTTAAATTCATAAAAATAATCAAATATCATTCCCAACTAAGCTGATCAATTCTCTTCATTTTGAGAACTTAGTATTACAGCTAATCTCATAATGGGAATTTCCCTTCTTGGGAAACATTGGTAATATACAATTACCTAGCATTTCATTATGCTATAACATAAGGCATTTCACTATGCCTATTCCCATATGCATCATAGTGCAAAATAATCAGAAAGGTTGCTATGCTGCAGTCTGATCCATACTAACGCGCTTGGATAATTGCCCTGTTCACCACTGATACCACAGTGGAAAATATTATGTCACTGCCCGTATGGGGGGGCAAGACTTTCACAGTGGCCTGACTTTTAGCCTCTCATTGGGCAAGGTATCATCATATCATCAAATTTCAAGGAGTGGGTGGCCAAACCCTCATAACTCCTCTAGCAATAGCATCCCCTAGGCTCATGCCTATTAAAACAAACTCACAAGTCTCCAAGCTTGTATGTAAAATAGATTTCATATATATCAGACCATATGCCTGTTTACTTAGGGCTGAAATATTTTCTAGTTCCCTATTCACTTATAGTTTAGTCCTTAACCATCTTATAGGTGTTTGGTTGGATCATAAGGTTTTCAAGAGATTTACTACAAGTATTATCATTACTCTTGTCAACATAAGATCATGAGTACAATCATGAATATCTCATGTAAATGCATTCATCAAATCCTCCTACCTTTAAGGATTGATATCTTTTTCCCAATCTTCCATGATCCTGACCGATGTATGTAATCTGTACATCCATACATATTGTCAATATATAAATTATGAACAATCATATTGATCACTAGATCTGATGTTTAGAATGATTTTTAGATCATTCATATCTAAGTATTTTTCTATCTCTAAGTCTTTGTATGTTCATCTCCTTGATCTTGATCTTTCATAGATCCTTTGATTGACAATCTACACATGTTGATAAAGATCAAGGTCCTAGATCTTCTATCATGTAGTTCTTCTTTGATGTAAGTTCAGTTCTTAGATCATCCCTGTGGAGGATGATCTTGGTTTTCTTCCTTGAATCATCTTTGATCAAGGGTGTGGATTATCTAATCTAATGAACTATAACAAGTATACTACTAAACACACATACTAAGTACAATATAGTGGTCTTATTCTTATTGTTCTTGATCATCCAAGATCTAATGGATCTTGTTTGATCATCCTTATCTTACTTACTGTTTTTATTAGGGTTAGGTAATTTACTAACCTTTTATCCTCTTATTATTATTATTCAACTAGTTAATGTGCTAGTTGAAGGTAGCTTATTCAAGTCTAAATCTAGACTGCTCCTCTTATTTCCAATTGGCTAAGGCTTACTAGTTGAATGGGTGAACACAAAGTGGTTACTTCAATCCTCATGTAAGGAGGCGTTTAGACCTCACAAACGTCAACAGAAGGTAGGGGAAGAGCGAGGCTCTATTAGATAACCCCCTCAACCACTATGTTCATCATTCACTAGAATGACCATAGCTCAACCTTTCATAAGGTTCCTATAAGCATGTTTACCCTAAGTACTCTTTTAATGGATTTTAATTAAGTCCATGAATATTTATAATGTCATTCATGGGGTTTATTATTCTTTTCCTAATTTGGGCCAAGGATTTGATAATCCTTATATTGTCCTACTAACTATAGCCCTTACTAATTAAGTCCAAAGTCTTCCATTCTTATTTGTGTAATGAAACTCTACTTTCTCATTAGAATACATTTTTGATGTTTTATGCTCTTTATCTCATAACAAGTAAATCTACTACTAACATTCAACCATAAATGAATTATAAATTTAAAGCATAAAACTACCTAATTTAATATTCAATGAAAATGAGGCAAGGTACTTAAATTAAATCTAGCACCTTATGATAAGAATGAACACATATCATACTAAACTCTAAATGTTATACTAGCATGCTTTATAACATAATAATATAAAATGAAACTAATTATATTTACATTTTTAGAAACCTTTACTTATGATCCAACCATTTGATCTTAGATCTTTTCCTTTGATTAAGGACTTTAGTTATATGTAGAGAATTTTCTCTATTAAGGTCAAAAGATCACATTGATCTATTTTTATCATAATCCATCCATGATTTCCTTGGATTTCATCATATAAACATTTATTCTTTCCATCCCAAGGATCTGATCACACTTGATCTCATTGATCAAGTGGGTCCCTTTGTATTTTTAGGGTTTTTCTACCATAAAGGGTAGATCCCTTAATATATCTCATATCCAAGTCAAAGTATCATATATATCATAAACATAATAATATGCATAAGATTCTCAACTGAATCCAACTCATGGATATATGGTATGGTCGACCAACCTCGTCATGCCATATGCATGCAAGTAAATCCTCCAAACATAGGGCCCACTATACCCATGACCTCCTCGCCGTGTGGTCCCCGAGTACCTGGGGACACTCGGTCATAGCCTCCACAGGGCATATGACACATCGACCGAGTGATGTGATATCAGTAGTAGCCCCCTATACCACATGCAGTCGACGTAGGGACGTGCCGTTTTTGGCGTGGTACCCTTTCCACATAATAGTGGTAGAGGCTGAGAGGCCACCCCAGACCTCTCGGCATAGTGCCCATGAGCTTACTAGCCCAAATCATATACAATCAATCAAGCAAAAACATATTTTTCAAAACCTATCCTCTTTAGGTCCCTCACAACCGCCTGGCCCTCACAACTGCCTACCCAGCATCTTTTGGGCACTCCAACGTCTTTTGGTAACCCTCAAGGACATGCAATTTTTCAAAACTCAATAACCACAAATCATGCAATTTATGCAATCGTTTGCAAAACTTGTCTATGCATAATGTATTTATCATATGCATGCTGAATTCATTTATAAAATTAAGTCATGCTAAACAAGTCATATAACTTATAACTTAAAACATGCAATCTCAAAGCAATCGTGGGTTCTTTTTAAAAGTCTAATAACGATAGAGCACCTACCTCGAAGTCTCCTGGAGTCGCGTCCTTCATCACTCAACTTGACCCTAGGTCTCATTTATAAACTCCTGGATATGTATGGATAACAAGGAGTCCTTATCAATTTTGATCTATTTAGAAATTTGATCGCTAGATCTTCCTTTTAAGGTCCATGGGTCCTTCCCTAATTCATTGTCAGGCTAGATCCTATGATCCTAATTTTATAGTCTTATTAGGTCCGGGCATCATGGTTTCCAAGACGTGTGCGCATCCTGGTCGAACCAGGACCCATGCCTGTACGTCGTGCGTGCCCAAAGGCTGTGCCAGGGACTGCGTTTGCACGCACACATGCATGCCCAAGTGACGCACTATGACGCGCGTCCCAGATGGCATCGCGCGAGCGCGCCTTTGGCATAGGCGAAATGCACCTTGGCTCCCGGCCCACCCATGCGTCCTGGTCGAACCAAGACTGGGCCTGGAAAGCACCAAGGCCATGCCCATACACAGTCGCGCACGCCCATACACAGTCACGCACCACGCTTAGGATCGTCTCCTTCGTTGGTCCAGTCCTGGGTCCTATGATTTCTAGCTGAAAAATGCTAGATCTAGCCTAGATCTGACCTAGGGAAGTGGAAGGGAAGAGGAGGGGGAACCTGGGCGATGTCTGGCTCGATGGGTCAGCATACCCATCGAGTCTGGGTTTACTTCGTGCTTCCCAGCTGGAAAATTCCCACATCCAGTGTGGATCTAGACAGGGAAGAAGGGAAACACAGAGGGGAGTTGTGAGGGGCTTACCTGGGCAGGTTTGGAGCGATGCCCAATGTCGGAGGTGGGGTTTCTTCATGCTGAAACCCGAGTTGCCGAAATCCTCCCTTGAACCATCGAAGAAGGTGGAGGATAAAGGGATGGCTGAGGAGGGGAAAAGGGCTTTTTATAGCCCGCCCAAGGCGGTGCTACCTATGGCGGTGCCGCCATTGTTGCCGCCTTATAAAGGCGATGGTGGAAACCTCTGGAAAAATTGGGAGAGAGGGTTGGAGAAGGGAGAAGACGAGGGGTGTCGTTATCAAAACGCCCCTACATTTTTTGTCCGTTTTCGCTTTACATATAAATTACACAATTGCCCCTAATCTTTAACTGGTCGTAACTTCTTCATACAAACTCCATTTTCGGCGTTCTTTGAGGTGTTAGATTCCATTTTTCAAGTAGAATCTAATGGTACCAAGTTTTCTTTCAAATTCTTTTATTTAATATTTTATTTAAAATAAAACATCCACCTACCTCTTGAGACTAGTAAACATATATTAATTTCCAAAAGAGATAAGTTCCAGCATCAGTGGTAAGTGGTAAATGTTCTATTTGTTCGTCAAAAAAATTGTCTTCAAAATTTCGGTCATTACAATCGTTGAAGTTTCATATTCGAAGCAACTTCCAAGAAATTGCTCGAGTTTTAGCAAAAGCAACTCTACGAGGCCTTATTGATTGGTTGAAAGGCCTAAAAGAGAATGTTGTTCTAGTGGAGATGATACCTATTGGCATATTCAAAGGATTAGACAAGACAACAAAATTCCTTTGGAAATCAAAAGAAAAATCTATTCAAGGGGGAAATGAGAGATATTTTGTTCCCCAATAGAGAATTATTTGGTTCTTGCATCCCAAATAATTTGCATGATATGCCAGAACTATCATTTATGGGATTTCATTACTCCTAAGAGCATATTTCTTCTTTTAACTTATGGTTCGGTCTTTTTATTTGGTAATAAAGATAATAACAAATAGAAAGGAACTAATGACTTGGACTGCATATCAAGGGTCAATCTTTGGTAGAAGGTTTCATCAAAACAATTATTTATTTGATTGAGGGCACCTCATCTCCTATAAAAGAAAAAAGAGAGAAAGTGTGAGCGAAAATGACAAGAAGATATTGGAACATCAATTTAGAAGAGATGATGGAAGCAAGAGTTGATTTTGGTCATGGTACTAGGAAATGGAATCCCAGAAAGGAACCTTACATCTTTGTAAAGAGTAAAGGTATTCATATTGTAAATCTTGCAAGAACTGATCATTTTTTGTCAGAAGCATGTGATTTAGTTTTTGATGCAGCAAGTAGAGGAAAACATTTCTTAATAGTTAGCACCAAGAACAAAGCAACTGATTCAGTAGCATCAGCTACAATAAGGGCTCATTTTCATTATGTTAATAAAAAAATGGCTTGGTTGTAAGTCAACAAATTGTTCCACTATAGAAACAAGACTTCAGAAGTTCAAGGACTTAAGAGCAAAATAGAAAGCAGGGAAACTCAACCATCACCCGAAAAGAGATGTAGCAATCTTGAAGAGACAATTATCCCACCTTCAAAAATATCTGGGTAGGATCAAAGGTAAGGAGACTCTTGGGAGCTACTTTCTTTTGGGAAATTTCCTAAAGAAAGTAGGTTTTAGTTTTTATATAATAAGAGAAGGATACATAAAGGGAGGTTAGGAAATAGGGCTCCTTAACTACATGTCCTACTACAAAGTTATGTAGAAACATGCTCTGTTTTGGCGTAGCCTACTATTTTGGGTGTGTTTATATTGATTTTGTGAGTTATGCTGTTGGTTATTGGTTCTTTGTTGAGATTAGATCCTTGAGAAGCTATTGAAGTAAAGAGATGTGTAAATGATTCATCTAGGAACCTTAACTATCATTCACTACCGAAGTTGCTCTGTTATGGATTTCATCAAAAAGACACAGTTTTACTTCAATTCTTCAACCCTTCTTGTTATCTTTGCTTCAGTTTTTTATTGATCCAGACCATTTTTAAGATTCTTAACTATCTTAGGAAGAAGTTTAGATAGATTTATTGTAAGAATTCAAAGTTTAATTCATTGTCTTCCATTGAAAAGGTCTATAAGGAACTGATATGTGTATGCAAAAACATGGTTACTTTTTTATATTAAAAAAAGGTCCATTTTTTTTGTTTATTTGAAATATGATGGTTCCATTGGATGCCTAGATATGTAATTGTGTTAGCTACAAAGTTTCACTAAAAAAATATAACTTAGAAGTGTTATAAATCATCATACCAAAGTCTCCCTGTTCATCATATAACTTATTGGTTTGGTTGGTGTGCAGGGAATTTTTCTAAAGCATCAAAATGCCACTATCACTCTCCAATGGAATTTGCACCTTTATATCCTTTTCAATTCATATATGTTTTTTGTATTTGATATGTGGTCTTAAAGTAAATTAATTAGGGAACTTATCATAGTGTGAATTTCTAGAAGATAACTATAGTTTCATCTTATTTATATAAATAAAAAAAAATTGTCAAATATGCTAACGTCACTCTTCTATTACTATTTTGCTATTGCAAATGCAAGTTGTACTTCTATTTTCCTTCTAATTTACTAAATTTTGGAGTGGAGATTCTTGGCTATAAGATGATGAATGAGACAATAAGAGATTACTGAGGGAGGTCCTTGGATTTGAAGAATTTTTAATATGATTTTGTTTGTAATTTATTCCTTTTTAATCATTGTAATGATCAATCAAGTGAAAGCTAGTGGAAATTTAGTAATTGATTTAGCATATATTTAGGATTATTCTTTTCTTTAGTTTTAAATTAATTTAGGATATTTAGATTCCATTATTTTAGTTTAGTTGATTTGAATAATGTCATGCTTAACTTAGTAATCATGCTAGGCTAGTTTTCTTGTTTAGGATTAGAGTGATCCCAAAAAATGTTAGAACCACCACCTAAGTACATTCTAATGTTTTAACTGTCTAAAAAAATTAATTTTGAAAAGGTTAGATTTATTATTAGAATAATTCTTTGATTTTGTGCCATTACCTTCCATAGTGGATGCTTGGATAGAGAATTCTTGATCCATTATAGTTAGGTTTTACATATAATGATTAGAATTTTATGATCTATCTAGTTTTGTATAGATTAAAAATTTCTAAATTATTATTTTAAAGAAACCATCTTCTAAGAAGGTAATCATTGTCTTGATTAGATTCTTGAGTTATAAGAGAAATAGTAAGTGGTGGGACTAATTTTGGATAGGAGATCTTTACCCCTAGCAATTCAATTTTAGTTAAAATTTTATTTTCATCTCATCCAAACATTGGATAAAATTCACATCCTTAGCTTATTAGTTTAGTATTGCATGATTATTTTAAATAAACTTTGGTGCTTTATTTTCTCATTATATCCTCCATGTGGATTCAACCCTGTAAATACTACAACTGATAAACTACGTACTTAAAGGAAAACTACAAACAACTCTCTCACCCAATAGTATTCTTTTGCTTCAGGTTGAACAATGCTATGATAGAAACCTTTATTTTTTTTATCATACTATTTGTAGTTAGGTGGGTTGTTTTACATTATGGTTGGAAGCATGAAAAATATAGGTGGTTCTTGAGGTAACTGAGTTTAGGTTTTACAAAATGCTTAGTGTTTACTATGATGCTATTGAAGAATGGACTAAAGTAATATGGTTATGATCCTTGTGTATAGGGCAAGTTTATATAGAGTCTTAAGAATATGTATTAGAAAATTGGAAGATTATGTACTAGAGTTTCATGACGTAATTGAGGCTTAATATGAGCTCATTCAAAGTTTCTTCTCGTATACTACCATGGAGAGAGCTTTTGTCCCCCAATTAATAAAATCTGTCTTTTTTTCTATAAAAAAGGTCATTAAAAAAAGAGCCTAGGATCATCATATTACAGCCCATTTTACAACTAAAAAATACGAATGCATGGTAGGACCACCTGGTAAACAGATGAGAGTTTCAAGACATGAATTAAGAAAGGGCTAAGAGATGAATTGGGTTACTAAATGTCTAAGCATACCTATCCTTATATTTGTGCCATACATGCTATCCAATATATTGCCTCAGAACATGATTAGAGGGAAGTATGTAGTATACTTCTTGAAAGCATTATATTTTTTGGTGTGAATAAAAGTGGCATTATTACCTCAATTAGAATCATCTTACCAAAAGATTACTCAAAATTTGCATGAGCTAAGTGCCATTCCACAACGATTTACTTTTAATGGGAAGTAATAGTTAGTTAGTTGGATGTTAGGATCACATCTTTGGCCATGACATTCAAATGAACCTAATTAATCAATCTGTACTCAAAAGTCATGCCACTTGTAGTATAGGTAGAGACTATACTACAAGCAACATATTTATACCTCATATTAAAGCCCTGTCAATTAAGAGGCCTGATCTTCCTTGGTCTGATAAGACAAAGACATGTAGTGAACATTTGGATTTTGTAAAAAGAACCTCTAACATATTTGTAAAAGAGATCTATTTTTCTAAATTTTGTGAAAAGGGGGTTTCTATTTGTTGTTGAATTCAATAAATCATTATTTAAAAAAATATTACATCCAACCAATGAACTAAAAACATGATAGTTTTAAACTTTCCTAGCAAACCCAAGACCTTGACAGTTTAACCTAAGTGCATCAACCAAGTAAGTAGGGAGAACATCAACCAAAACTTGCAAACTTTATCCATGGAGGCCATTTTTGCTAAACTATTCATTGTACTATTAGCCTCGTGATATACATGTTTAAACAGAAAACCAATGAAATTACCAAGGGTCAAAGAACATAGATATCTAATCCTCTTGTTTTTCCATATCTAACTCAATATCCTTCCATTAGCCATTTCTTCCACCACCAGCTATGAATTTCCTATGATTTACAAGCGAAGGATATTGAGGTTGGCTGCCAAGGGGAGGCCATGAACACGGACTATTGTTCAGACCCATTATGAGATTGGTGATCTAGATATATGTTGTATGTCACTAAAAATTTCCCTTGAGCATCCCTATTGATACTGGTTGCTCCCGCTTCACTTGAGTTGTCCAAAGCCAATTCGTCAAATTCTAATTGAAAATGATCTTCTCGAGGAGGCATCCAAGTAACTGTGATTTGCTTAGGAGTGGTTTTCCTAATACTTTTTTACTTATATCTATAAAGTTAACACTTACAAGCCTTAGAATACTAAGGTCAATCCCTGCATGAGTTCAAAAATTCACTAACCCTTGCTATCCAAAAGAGAATAACACCATCCTCATTCTAGGTTTCATTTAGATGGATGATTCTATTTCTAGCATTCCAACCTTCCCTACAAGGAAACCATGTGCCACTAGAATTAAGATCGAATCATAATACCTATGGTTGTCTGGATAATTCAATCACTTAAGGCTTACTTAATAAAGTTGTAAACTGGATACTGCATGTCACAAAGTTTAGCAAGAATAATCCAAAGAGGCTTAAGTTTAGAGCATGTGTAAATCAAATGATAATCTGAGTCATCCTCATGTCCAAAGAGCAAATAGGTAGTACTAGCCAAGTGGAAAATGTAGTATAAATAGAGATGTGGTGGAAGATGATGATGAGCCAATAGCCAGAGGAACATCTTAACTCACGAAATGTAATAAAGTTTTTGGATCTCTTTCCAAATATCTTGTTGGAAGTTAAGGAAAGAGGATTAGATTAACAAATTAGAACAAGATTTGGTACAGAATGAGAGGGTTTAGTACTCAAGTAAAAAAAAAGGTTGTTCGGCAAGATATTTGACCTTCACAAAATTGGATTGAAAGTGAGCTAGAATTAGTAAGAATTATACAACCCAACTTGGCCTTAAAGCATTTCATCTTGTAAAGATCTAGACTACCCATATCACGAGTAGATTTGTGTGAGTATACATGGTCCTAGCTAACCAAATTAATTCCTCTTCTATCTTTGGTGTGATTCCACATAAATTATAATGTTATCTTCTCATATTGCTTGAGGGCACTCTAAGGCATCGGTAATGTTGCAAGGAAAAATAGGACATACATGAGGTAGCTACTTTGATTAATGTAGTTTGCCTTGCATGAGGCAGAATCTATGCATGTCATCCTATTAGTCTCCTTTGGACACAATCAACTACAAATTTGAATTTATTAGCATTGGGTTGTTTGGAGAAAAGAGGAATACCCAAATATCTATCTCCAATCTTGTTTCTATGGATATCAAAAGCCCTTCAAAATGCTTTAAGAGCTTTTTAATGAATCCTTGTAATGAAAATCATGGCTGACTTGGCTAGGAAAATAGATAAACCTAGTTCATTAACAATAGTATGTAGAAGGTTGCAAAGAGCTCTACAATTATCAAAGAATGCTTTTGCAAAAATAGGAGATCATCAGAATAAAGTAAATGAGTAATTGGCAACTGATTTCTATATAGGAACACAAAAGAGATGGTACCCTCCTACACTGCAAGATCAATAGAAGTAGAAAGTACTTCCACATATAGCACAAAGAGATACAGAGGTAGGGGGTTATCCCTGGCATAAGCCGCATGAGGGATGAAACCAAGATGTTGGTGTACCACTAATTGTGAAAAATGGCTTGTTTATAGGGATAATATTAAGTGCTCACCATGAATATTTGAGAGGTGAGTTAGTTTCTTAATCTAAAATACAAACTACCCTTATATTTGAGAAAACAATGGTAAAAATTGATATATGCACCCTTTCATTTTAAACAAAGGTTGGCTAGAGTTATTGCCTCTCTTAGATTAACCATATGCAACAATTCCTTTATTACAATTTACAAAAGAAAAAATCTAATTTAAGGGACTAAATATACATGGGGTAGTCGATCATGAGACTAAATATACATAATCTCATATAATATCAATATCCAAAATTCATTTATATACATCTAGTAGAGAATAAACATACTATTAAAGGACATTCAATAAACTATGTCTACCAACTAAACCTTCTTGAAGTACTAAAATTGTTTCAACTATATGAGATTAAATTTATTAGAAAATCCTCAATAAACAAAAACCATTTCCTTGAACATAATATATACCTCAAATACAACTCAATAAAAAAACGGTGCACCCTAAATCCTTTGAGGCTTTAACATGTCCTTAGCCCATCAATCTTTCCTTTACTAGAAGGTCTTCTCTTTCTCTATCAATCCTTCTAATATGAGATATTTTAACAATATCTATGTGAACTTATGTTCAGTAAGTACATAAAACATCAATCACAAAATTTAATATTCTTTTAAGAAAAAATATGCAGTTAACATAAATCAACATCATTTGTTAATTTTAGCAAACAAGAACTTATACAAAACTAACAAAATGAATCAATATACACATTTCCCTACTCAATAATCATTTATCAATCTTTTAAAATAGAAATTGTATTTTAATTCATATGAGATGATAAAATTCTAAACGACTCATTTTTGACAAATACCTTCTCAAATTTGAAAAATCCTATTCTAATCAATAAAATCTAGCTCATGTATTCATATATGATCACACAATTAGTGATCCTCCCTAAAAAATCAAGAGAGTCCACTACCCCATTGATTAGCTGAGGTTCTCACTATTCCAACTGCTAGGAGGTTCACCATATCCTCTTTGGTACTATATCAATAGAGTCCACTTGCCAAGATCTGATCAACACTAGACCAAAAATACCTAAGCCAGAGGTCCATATAAGTCCTCACTAATGTCTCATCCAAGGCCTCTACAAGCACAGTGGATTAGATGCCTCTAGATACAATATCTCCACCAATGTCTTGAATAGAGCTAGAAACCCATATGACATCTCATTAAGGTCCAAAAATGGACTTTTGTCTGGCCAAATTCACTTAAAAACCAATGAATGCATCAATACATTGAAATTCATAATTGCTTTCTATATTTTTGTTCATAATGTAGAACATTTCATTTGAAACAAAAATCACCTCTCAATTCAATAATAGTTCAAAACTTCATTTCTTTTCATTCTAAAATACAAAAATCTAGGTAATAGGTCATAAAACCATATTCTTTTCTACTTCATAATTCACTTTAAAAGAGTCACTATCAACTTATACAAGTTGATAAATCAAATTCATATAGTATAGATCTAATAGTAATGAATCATGAAAATTTAGATTTGATAAAACCAACACATGAAATCATCCATATGCTAAAATCTATATCTAAAATGCATAGGAGTCAGTTAACTAGATGGCAAGGTCATTTTAAAATATTTAGATTGCTTAAATCCTTAGGTCTAATACAATAAAAATGTATAATCAAAAGAGTCTAGGCCATATATCTCATACCAAAATGTACAACTATAGGTAAGGGAAATCTGGATCAAGATGGTGCAACTATATATTTTTTGGACATAAATTGTACAATTATATATTTTTAGATTGAAAAACTAAGCAATTATATATCTTTAGATTAGAACTATGAAATTACACATCTTTGGATTCGAAACTATGCCTATATATCTTTATATCATAACTGTGCAATTGTAGGTCATATATTTTAAAATTGAAACCATGTAAGTATAGCCAATGTATCTTTAGATCAAAACTTGCAATTATATCTCAAACACTACTAAGCCACATATCTTTAGATATTTCCAAACTGTGCAACTAAAGGCCATGTATCCTTAGATGAAAACATGCAATTATAGATCAAACACTACTAAGCTATATATTTTTAGATCAAAACATATTGTTATAGATTCAATAATACTAAGCCCTACACCTTTAGATCAAAATGTGCAACTCAATAATACTAAGCCATATATCTTTAGATCAAAAAATGCAACTATCAATCTAACATAGCATGATGTCATTTGAGATCTATGGATGTCTACTTAAATCATAGCACTTATAAATTAAACAAACACATGATATAGATCAATTCATGGCTGGATTCAACTTAAAATCTAGAGTAGGATTGATGTACTTACTTAAATTTGTACATTTTCTAGAGTTGATCATCTCCCTCTTACTCTCATAATCTTAATTATCCTCTTGCATATCTCGATGGTGGAACATGCTTCCTGGGTTTCTCCCCTTGCAAATCTAGATGGTAGGACATGTTTTAGTTCTCCATTTTTCTTATGTAGATGGTGGGACATATCTTGCTCTCTCTTAAAGATCTAAATGGTAGAAAAAAATTGGGAGAGAGAAAGAGACAGGGAGACGTGTGATCTAGTATGGAATTGGAGTAAGACTTGAGAGAAAAATGAAATTTGAATTGGACATTTTCTTCCCCTCCTAAACTAGCCTCCTAATCATTTAAAATTCATCTAGGTTGCTCTGTGTAGTCTAAGTCATCTCTAATTTGTATTGGCTTGAAGTTCTAAAAATGTGATGGATCTAGCTTGAATTGTACTTTATGAGCATTAACATATGCAAAAAGTTGTGTTACTAATAGCTTTGAAGTTAAAGCTATCCTATGTGCTGCATCTTTAATCTTTTCCAAGATTTTGTTAAGGTCCAAAAATCTTAGGTGAAGTTTTCCTCATTTTTCAAATCTAATTATGGCTTTGGTAAGATATACATTAAGAAATACATGATTACTCACTTGGAATTCCAATTCCGTTCAGCTCTTATCTACATAACTCTTCTATTTACTGTATGCTATCTCAAGCCACTTGTGAAGCATATTAATTTTATGAATTATTTTCTCAACTAATTCTAGGACAAGCAAATTCATTTCTCTAACATCCTAACAAACTAGTGATCTACATTTCCTTTCATACAAAGCTTTGCAAGGTGCCATTTGAATGGTGGACTGATAGCTTGTCTTATAGGCAAATTCAACCAACGGTAAGTAATCATCTTCCTTTCAAGTCCATGACACATGCTCTCAACATATCTTTCAATATTTGAGTGGTCCTTTTCTATTGTCCATTAGTTTGAACATGAAATGGCCTACTAAAATTCATTTGTGTAACCATGGCTTCATGTAACATTCTCTAGATGAGAGAAGTAAATTGTGAATCTCTAGCAGATACAATGTTATTAAAATTCCATACAATCTCACAATTTCTTGAATGTAGAGCTTGGCCAAATGATCCAATAATTATATCATTTGAATAGCCAAAAAGTAAGAGGAATTAGTCAATCTATCTACAAAAACCTAAAGATTGTCATGATTGTTTTGGGTTTTTGATAATCTAATAACAAAATCCATTATGATGTGTTTTATTTCCATTCAAGAATAGGCAATGGTTGTAATGCACCTACAAGATTTTGATGTTCTAATTAATCTTTTGGCACAATAAACACTTAGACACAAAATAAGCAATTTACCTCTTTATATTGTTCCACCAATATCCACTTTTTAGATTATAATACATCTTATTACTACAAGAACACACAGTATATTTAAATCGATGAGCCTCTTCCAGTAATTCTTTCTTCATATTTGAGTTTCTAAGAATACACAACCCTCCTTTAAATCTCACAGCACCATCATTCTTAATTTCAAAATCTTGTTTCCTTGTTTCACTTTTGCTATGATATCTGATAACTAAGAATCTCTTACTTGAGCATCTTTGATCTTTTGGATTATAAACTATTCTACTTTAAAGTGGTGCAAAATAATGCAAGGTTTCTCTTCTATGATGCTTGGATCTTGTCCTTGACTTTCTCTAACAATTATCATTCTTGTATCATTAAATGAGCTAAATGTCCTATAGACTTTCTGTTAAGATCCTCTGCCAAAACATTAGCCTTATCTAGATGGTAATGGATGGAGAAATCATAATCTTTCAGAAAATCTATCCATTTCCTTTGTCTCATATTCAACTCCTTTTGAAAAAATAGATACTTCAAGCTTTCGTGATCTATATACTCCTTGAATTGCTCACTATACAAGTAATGTCTCCAAATTATTAATGCAAACACTACTGCATCCTATTACAAATCATGAGTTAGTGATAATTCTACTCATAACTTTTTAACTCTCTCGATACATATCCTACTATCTTTGCATGATGCATTATTAGACATCCTACTCCTTTCTTGAATTGTCATAGTAAATGACAAACCCTCCATTTCCATTAGGGAGAGAAAGAATAACGGTTGACATCAATTGTGGCTTTAATACTCAAAAGATCTTTTCAAATTCTTTGTTCCATGTAAATATGGCATTCTTTTGAATCAATGTTGTCAATAGTTTTGCAACATAGAATAATTTCAACAAATATTTTATAAATACCCACTAACATTAAGAAACTTCAAATTTCTATTACATCGGTTTGTCTTTTCCACTTGGTCATACCCTTGACCTTGGGAGCATCAACCAACATGCCTACTTTTCAAATCACATGACCTAGGTATGCTACTTGTTCCAAACAAAACTCATATTTACTCAACTTGGCATATAATTTATGTTCTCTTAGCACTTGCAAAATAGTTCATAAGTGTTGCACATGATCCTTTTGGTTTTGAGAATTGACTAAGATGTCATCAATGAATGTAATGACTAAGGTTTTTAGAAATGGTTTGAAAATTCTATTCATCAAATCCATTAAAGTTGTTGGTGTGTTTGTTAATAAAAAAGGCATTAATAAGAACTTCTAATAGTCATGCCTTGTTCAAAATGTTGTTTTAGCAATATCCTCATCTTTGATCTTTAGTTGATGATAACTTGATCTAAGGTCAATCTTTGAAAACATTGATAGGGTCAATTGTTAGAAGTCACTTCAAGCATTAACCACGAGTGTTTCCTGTCACTTCAAAATTTAGTCATTGATAATATGATTCTAATCGATAAAATTTGGTTCATGTATTCAAGCACAATCACACAATTAGTGATTCTCCCTTATGAATCAGAAGAGTCTAGTACCCCATTGATCAGATGAGATTATCACTATACCAACTGAGGAGAGGTCCACCTAATCCTCTTTAATACCATATCAGCAAAGTCCACCTACCAGCCCCAATCAATGCTAGTCTAGAAATATCTAAATCAATAGATGATGTCCAGAAACAATATCTCCACTAACATCTTGAAGGAGCAAGAAACGCCTTATGATTTCTCCAAAATCCAAAAACAGAACCTTTGTCTGGCCATATTTCACTCAAAATTTGAAGAATAGATTGATATTTTGAAATTCGTATTTCTTTTTCAATATTTCTATGTGAAACATTTCATTTGAAACATAATCACTTCTCACTTCATGCATAGTTCCAAACTTCATTTATTTTCATCCTGGAATACAAAAATCTCAATAACAGGTAGTAAAGCCATATTTCTTTTCAACTTCATAATTCACTTTAAAAGAGACACTATTAAGTTGTTATAGTTAATAATTCCAAATTCGTATAATTTAGTTATAATAGAAATGCATAATGAAAATTTAGATTTGATAAAGCCAACACATGAAATTGTTGATATGCTATAATCTATCTTTTAAAATTCTTAGGCTTGAATTAATTAGATGGCAAGGTCATTTTTAAATACTTGGATGACTTAAATCCTTAGATATAATACAATAAAAACATATAATCAAAAGAGTCTAGGCCACATATCACATATTAAAACTGAACAATTATAGGTTAGGCAAATCCTGATCAAGACGGTACAACTTATATCTTTAGATTGAAATCATGCAACATCATATTTTAGAATCAAAATGATGAAATTATATATCTTTACATCAAAAACTTACAACTATAGGTCATACAGTTTTTTATCAAAGCCTTGCAACTATAGCCCATGTATCTTTATATCAAAATGTGTAATTATAGATCAAACATTACTAAACCATATATCATTAGATCAAAATGAAACTATAGGTCACGTATCCTTAGATCAAGATGTATAATTATGGATCAAATGCTTCAAAGCCTATATCATTATATCAAAATGTTTAATAATAAAATCCAATAATACTAGGTCCTATATCTTTAGATCAAAATGTGCAACTATAGATTCAACAATACTAAACCATATTTCTTTAGATCAAAACATGTAATTAGATGTCATTTTAGATCTATGGAAGTTTATTTAAATCATAGATACTCTAAATTTAAAAAAAATGTGATCTAAGTCAATTGATGGCTAGATTCAACTTGGAATCCATGTTAGGATTGATGTATGTACTTGAATTTTCACATTTTCTAAAGTTGATTATCGTCCCCTTGCTCTTTAATTCAATCTTGATTCTCCTCTTACAGATCTAGATGGTAGAACACGTTTCCTAGGTTTCTCATCTTATAGATCTAGGTGGTAGGACCTATTTTGGTTCTCTTCTTTGTAGATCTAAATGGTGGATGCATTCTAATTCTCTCTTATAGATCTTGATGGTAGAGAGAGAGAGAGAGAGAGAGAGAGAGAGAGAGAGAGAGAGAGAGAGAGAGAGAGAGAGAGAGAGAGAGAGAGAGAGAGAGAGAGAGAGAGAGAGAGATTGGGAGACATGTGAGTTAGTGTTGAAATGGTGTAAGATTGAGAGGGAGAGGAAATGAAATTTGAATTGGATATTTTTTTCCAATCTTAAACCAGCTTATTAATTGTCATTTAGTGTATTTTATTTATAAGAGTGTAACATTTCCATTCGGTATTGGGTGTAACATCAATTTCATAATATTTGGTATAATGTAGTGTTAAGTGTGTAACATTTTTCATTTACATCATTTCGTGTGTAATGTTCCACTAATATAAAATTTTGTAATTGGTATTCAATATGTAATGTTTATTTAAATACAAAATGAGTGTAACTATTATATTCATTTCTTTAAAATTGCGCTCAATTCTTAAATACTTGTATTCATTTCTCTTAAATTAAACATAGTTTAACTTAACTTAATTTCTAGTTAAGTGTTTCACATTTTATCCTAAAGGCTTTTCATCTTATTTGGTGGTCATATGAACATTCACCAAATAAGACCAACTAGCAAGTGGCAAAAATTCCCTTGATTTCAAGAAAACATTTCCTATGTATATTTTTAGGGTATTATGCTAATAAAGTGAAGAGTGCATTAGGAGCAAACTAGTGTTGATATCATTTATGTTTCTTCAAAATATTTTAGTAGAAATTAGTATGATAAGTGAGGCAGGTGCCACAAGTCTACTTTGAGGAATTTCGTGATATAATCTTAGCTAAAACCATGCATTGAATTTTCTCCAAACAAAAAGCAAAAGTATACCAAGATTTTTGGATGATACAAACCATTCAAATTCTATCTAGAACACAATAAATTGTCTAAAGGAAAAGCTTCATCAAACATACTAGAGGAATCAATTTCTAGATGAGTAGCACATTGGGTGTCAAATCCAACCAGATTTTAAAAGCTACTTGATAAACAGCATAATTAGGAATTGGATGGAAATTGCAAGTGGAGGAAAGAAAGGAAAGGAGCTTTCTAACAAGCTAAATTGTGATGGTACATGCTTTGGACATCCACGTTCTCTGAGGTAGAAGCTATATTTAGGAATAGTTTTAGATAGCTTTTTTCTTTCTTTTTTATTTTCTTTTTTTTTATGCAAGATCTATTGGCCTTGCAGATTTAAATGAATAAGAGGATCAAGTCAACTTTGAGTAGTTTAAGGATTCAGAGTGCTCAACTTTTGACTCCATTGGAAGTGGAGGATGATTCAACAAATGCAAACCCATGGTTAAAAGGTAATTAGTTAGCAGTATGGAGGTTTTGGTCATATCATTACCAAATTAGGATCTATTTTTTGTGCACTCTTAGATCAATAAACAATCTTGTAGGTGGCTTAGCAAAAAGTGTGCATCTACAAGAGTTCTGAATTCATCGAAGAGACAAAGATCAAGCCTTCCTACATGAGTTTCTAGCACCTTTTCTTGTAGTGTATTGCTAGATTGTCTCCATCTGTTTGTACTACTATATGAAGAGATTTTCTCCCTCTAATCAATAAAATTACTAGCTTTTCCTCGAGAAAAAACAATTGTAGGGCATGACTTAGATTGGTCACGTTAAAAATCTCATCCATCCAATAATTCTAGCTAATGTATTTTGAGTAACAAATATGCAAACAGTCTTACTGACCATTTCAACTAAAACAAGCATAGGCTATGATTGCTCAGTGGATGAGATTTAGGTTTTGAGGCCAATTTAAGTTGTGGCCTAGAACATGAATGCTTTGGATTACCCACCATATTTAATTTTAGTTTTCCATATATATAATCTTAGACTATTATATAATTCTTTTGAAAAGGGAGTGTCCCAAAATTCCAAAATCAAAAGTGGATAAGAAACAATCAAGCTATGAACGGACAATATCATCATAAAAACCTCTTATATCAAAGTATTTTGAACGTATTTGGTCATGGAGGAGTGGACAAATTTAAACCTTGAAAGATTGAAATGTTTAGATTGACTACAGAAGACGTCTTGGGACTTAGATGAAAGATGCCTAAAATTATAATTAAATGGAAGTCTTGGATTAATTCATGGAGGACATCTTGAACCATCTCAAATCAATGTCCTAGATCAATTAGGTGGAAAATGTCCCATGGCCTAGGCAATGTTTCCTAACTCTATATGGTCAACAACATCTCTTACAAGTCTTCCTTGGTTAAGGAGTATTGATTAGTCAAAGATTTGAAAGCTGTTAAGATTAAGATTAAGGAAAGTTTTTTCTTAAGAAGTAAGGGAGTTTAGAAACTTATGTAATATATATATATATATATATATATATATATATATAGAAGTTACTTAAGTGTATTAGGCGACTATCCAATGTCTAGAAAGATGTTATTTGAAAAACACCCAAGTTTAAGAAAGTCTTATTGGGCAAGTACCTCATATTTAGAAAGTATTACCTAGCATAGGAAACTATTATAATTAAATAGTTAGTTAGTAGTTTTGTATATATTGCTTGTATGGGATGGCCGTTCCCATCTACATATACCTTTCTTTTGAATCAAAGAAGTAGCTCAGATTGATTATTCAAGTGAAGATGTTTTCCATTGTTAAGAGTATGTGTCACATATCAGCTTATTGCATTTTTTGTATCTCTTGGAGGGGTCCAAGGGTGGTGAGGTGCTTAGTTTTGCATCTTTAAGTTGGTGAGAAATTTGTCCCCATAATATAGTGAGCTAATTTCTACCCATAATCCTGCATCTCTTTAGTGGTATTTCTATATCTAAGTAGTGGTGAGCTATTATTGTCTTTAATTTTGTATCTCTACAAGGGTGATTATTCTGTATCCGTGAAGTAAGTGAGTTAATTCTTACTTGAAGTTCTATAGCTCAGTGGTGGTGACATTCTGTATCCATAGAGTGTTGAACGACTTATTCTATTTATTCAATAATCTTTTGTTTTAATCATTTATCTGATGTCATCTTTGTCCAATTTTATAGTTGTTGTATGTTCTTTCTTTAATAGAAATGTTTAGATTGACTACAGAAGATGTCTTGGGACTTAGATGAAAGACATATAAAATTCTAATTAAATAGAAGTTTTGGATTAATTCATGGAGGACATGTTGAATCATCTCAAATGAACGTCCTAGATCAATCAGGTGGAAAATGTCCCATGGCCTAGTCAAAGTTCCTAACTCTATATGGTAAAAAATGTCTCTTACAAGTCTTCCTTGGTTAAGGTGCATTGACTAGTCAAAGATTCCAAAGCTACTAAGATTAAGAAAGTTCTTGCTTAAGAAGTAAGGGACTTTAGAAACTTGTCAACTTGTAATATATATATATATATATATATATATATATTTAGAAGTTACTTAAATGTATTAGGCGACTACCCAATGTTTAGAAAGGTGTTATTTGAAAAACACCCAAGTTTAAGAAAGTCTCATTGGGCATTGGGCAAGTACCTCATATTTAGAAAGTATTGCCTAGCATAGGAAACTATTATAATGAAATAGTTACTTAGTAGTTTTATATACATTGCTTATATGGGAGGGTTGATCCCATCTATATGTACCTTTCTTTTGAATAAAAAAAGTACCTCAGATTGATTATTCAAGTGAATGTATTTTCTATTGTTGAGAGTGTGTCACATATCATCTTATTGCATTTTCTGTGTCTCTTGGAGGGGTCTAAGGGTGATGAGGCACTTAGTTCTGTATCTTTAAGGTGGTGAGTAATCTGTCTCATTAATACAACGAGCTAGTTTCTACCCATAATCCTGTATCTCTTTAGTGGTGTTTCTATATCCAAGTAGTAGTAAGCTATTATTATCTTTAATTTTGTATCTCTACAAGGGTGATTATTTTGTATCAATGAAGTAAGTGAGCTAATTCTTACTTGAAGTTCTATAGCTCAACGGTGGTGACATTTTGTATCCATAGAGTGTTGAACGACTTATTCTATTTATTCAATTATCTTTTATTTTAATCATTTATCTGATGTCATCTTTGTCCAATTTTATAGTTGTTGTATATTCTTGCTTCAATAGAGAGGTTGTACGCAATTTCACCAACATTTGAAAACTAAAGCAAACCATAGGCTATGATTGCCTAATGGATAAGATTTTTGCTGTGTGGCAATTTGTAGGCGATGGGTAGATTTTCAATGGCTAAGATCACCTATAATTAATCTAGCCTAACTTCAAATTTTACCTTTCCAAATATACAGATCTAGATTATCATATCATATTAGTGACTCTTCATAGTTTCGACAATCAAAACAGTCAATCAGCAACCACAGTGACTAACAAAGGAGTAGTGTTATGAAGGAAGGGAATGTCGATATCAATTGTCTCTCTGGAAAACATTTTAACATGCAATAGTATGTTTGGTTCGAAAGTCTACTTCCACTTTAACAGTGGCAGCTCCATAAAAGTAGAAGAGCATAACACCCGAAAAGTAATAAATAGCTTTTGTTATTTCCACCCCGTCAGTTTATATAATTGTATATGTAGGGCAAATATGGCCAAAAATGTTGTATTGGCCCCACGTAATGCCAAAGGTTGGAAAAGTAGACAGGTATATTTAGGTTTTCTTCACTTCAAGCCAGCAAGCAATATAATTTGCTGGTAGAGCTTCTCATTCAGTGAGTATAGCATGAAGCTTCTTATCCTTTGTCACCACAAAGTGTAACATTTCCTTCTCATTGGTGGCGGATCAGGAAATATCATAAAGCTCGTACAAAGATTTCCGGTAAGCCTACGTGCTCAAGAGGAGAGGGAGTAACACTCATTTTTCTATGTAAGATAGAACTTTGTTGGTAGATCTCAATAATTTATCATGTTCGTAATGCCAAAAATTGGTAACTCATGAGAAATTAATTGTGTATCTTAATGACTTTGTTCTGGATCTTGGAAAAATTAAAAAAAAAAAAAAAGGATGCCCATGATTTTTAGGTACGATACAACATTCAATAGGTGAAATTTAAGTTCTACATTATCTTTATCATTTCTAATATTATGAACAACTTAAGACCTGCAATAAAGTTCTACCTTGCATTGGAAAAAAAGGGGCATGTACACCTCTCTGCTCTTGAGGATGTACGCTTAAGAGGCGTGGTCTACAAAATTTCCAAACCTAATTGCAACTATTTATTTGCAATTCTGAAGATGAGTATGACGTTGGCTACATTTTATTATTAATGAATCGTCCACCAAAACGGTGAAGAAAAAGAGGAAATATTCAGTTACAAGCACAGGAAAGATCAGTCATGCATCTCTTAAGGAAATTATGTTACAATCAGTGCAGGAAATCTTTATTATGGAATGGTTGTGCTGGCGGGAGTGGCCTTGCTCACAAAAGGGGTTTTCCAAGGCTGGGATTGAATCTGTTGCTTATCATGCTGTTATAAATAGTCGACAATGATATCAGATGTCCATAGAGCGCAATCAATTTGGACCGCCATACCTGAAAAGATCCTAAACATGGGCATGCGAATGCCGATTATCTTTTGTTGTTTGATTTTGGGAAATGGTATTACCCGAAAGGTTTTGCGGTGCTATGAATACTCGACGGCAGATTTGGTAAAGAAGTTTCTTTTATCCGGTTCCATCGCATGGTCCCCAAGAGGCAGCCCGGTGCACGAGGCTCCCGCACGCGGGGTCCGGGGAAGGGGAGGACCATAAGTTGCAGCTAAATCAGAGACGAAGAGGTCTGTCGGCAGAACTTTCAAAGCCGCTGAGAAAAATCATTTTATTTGGACGTACTGTGATCAGCGAGAGACGGTTTGATCGATAGGCTTTCAGATTTACTCTTTAGCGGTCATCAAACTGCTGAAGTTCGTTGGTTGGCAACGAGTCTTGAGTTTAAAGCATGGCGAGCTTGGTAGGGTTGATTCTCCATAAAATCCAGCCATTGGATGTTGTGGAAGGGCGCAGAATGAGAGATCAAGGGTGGACTTTGTGGACCGGAGGATAAGGATATGCTTGGAAAATAGCTGCAACAGTTTGTTGTTTGAGAACGTTTGGGAAGAAGAAGTTGCAGAAATGAAGGGTTACTATGAGCATGAACAAAAAGCGAATTGTTAGTATATGGCAGAAGAAAATGATAAAGAAGAAGCCATTTATAATCTTCATCAGACGTAGGTTCTGAAACCTCTTTGGAAAATGTGTCGTGAGCTGTAAGTTCGATAGAGAGAGTTGGGCCCCGTCTGCAGTGGAGGAAGAGAAGCGCGCAGAAAGAGAGAGAGAGAGAGAGAGTATGCAGCGGAGCAAGAGAAACAATAAAAGGAAAAAAGGCTGTGCTTTCTCGAGAAACCCGTCTGCCATGGAGGAAGATCAATTTGGTAAGGAGAAAAGAGACAAAACACCATCTACGAACCGAGAGAGAGTGTGTCTCCTCACCTTTTCCGAATCCCCTGATTAAGTGCTTATCATTTCAGATGATTAATGTGATGTAAGGTAATATATTCAGATGTAATTCCTATTAAATGACTTTGGTCTGGACTGAGCCTTAAAATAGGGTTAGGTATGGGCAAGTATTAGTTATATTGGAAAGCTGGTTGCTATCAAGATGATGCACTGATCAAGGAGCATTGTTATATTGGGAAGCTGTGTAGTATAGTATCAGTGGTATTGGTAAGAAGGTTGTGGAACCATGGCTTCTGAATAACATAGCATACAAATAATACTACTACACGAGGTTTTTAAAGTTGATAAAAAATACTAGTAGAAGTTGTTCAAAAAATGACTGCTATCTAGACGAATTTGAAGTCTATGAATTTTGAAGTCTTTTAAGTCTCAACAGCTTCAAGAGTTGGGCAATAAATGACTCAAAAGTTCTATCACTTTTCAAGTAGTTTAGCCTCAACAACTTCAAAAGTACCCATCTTTTGAAGTCGTTTTGGACTAGACGACTTCAAAAGTCATACACTTTTGAAGTCATTAGCCCTAAACAACTTCAAAAATAGGCACTTTTGAAGTCATTTAGGATAAACGACTTGAAAAATACCTTCTTCTTTCTTTTTTTTTCACATTTCTATCACTAACACCTGTATACATATAACACCCCTTGTATACATGTCACTACCACCTGTTACATTCAATATAACATATTTCTTACAATCTTTATACACATGAAAATACAAACATATATTTATTTCCACATTGAGTACAAGACATTCAAATTCGTTATTATCCATCCACATCTATCTTGAAAATACTCCATAAAAGAAACCACAAGATATGCATTCACTACAACATTCACATTCACATTTAGATACAAGACATCTAAATTTATCATTATCTTATCCACATAAAAAAGGGCATCCCCAATGCATGAAGCTCCTACCTATGCAGGGTCTCGGGAAGGGGCGAATAATAAGGGTCTAAAGTACACAGCCTTACCTTGCATTTGCAAGAGGCTGTTTCCACTCCTTGAACCCGTGACCTCAAGGTCACTCGACGACAATTTTTACCGTTGCGCCAAGGCTTCCCTTCATTATCTTATCCTCATCTATCTTAAAAATACTTCATGAAAGTAGCTACAACACATGCAATCACTACGACCTCCAAATTAACTTCATCCATATTCATTTACTCTCACACCCTTCACTCATTCATCCCTTAAATAAATATATATATATATTGAAGAAAATATTAAAAAATAAAAGAACACATACAAGTGAATGAAAAAAATACTTATTTATATATTTTACATATGTAGTTACTCCAAGTGTTCTAATTAAAACTCAGTGCATAATCAGCCCATTTGTTTTGTATGTTGTTGAGGTTTACTCTAGTAGGCGTTCTTGTTTGCCCACTCAGAAAGCATAGCAACCTATAATACAACATATTTAATTCAAGTCACGTTCATTTAGTTGGATCCATAAAAAACTGTGAAAAAAATATAAGATTATGAAAAGTAGAAAGTGACTTACCCTTCTTAATTGGGAGACAGCAATACTATCAAATATTAGGGTCCTCATGTATCTCAACATAGTACTGGTACTCTCAATCAGACTATTGTCTAAGGCAGTATACAATAAGGACAACAAAAAGAAATCATACATATCATTTGTAATATTGTAAGTTTAATTAGTAGTAACATGCATTAATTAACTATTTTCTATACTTGACATTCTTCTAAGCGAGTTTTGGTGATTTCATATTCTCGGTCTTATTAAGCCATTCATATTATACTCTACAAATTTAAATTTCAAAATGCATTATAGATGAGTAACAAATTATTTATCTACACATACTACATGAAAAGAATAAAAGCTTACTTATTTATAATTTCTAAGAGGGCAGAATGGATGTGCGATCTACAAAAATAAAAAGAGAAAGCATGCCAACAATACACATCCAAAATGAGTAACATTCAATGAGCCTTATATAGATAGTCATACAAATTGTAATTAAAATTGACAATCCCTAAGTATAGAATAAGTTGGCAAGAAAACAAGAAAATTAAAACTTACCCACTATTGTAGGAAATCATTCAGCCTTATCCCTTAGAGCATTGAAAGAAGCCTAGTAAAATATCATTAGCACACCACTCTATCGGCCATTGCTCCACAGCTCCACAAATGATGCGGTTAAGGAATTGGTAAAGGGTGCTCTCACACTCAAGAAGGCTAGTTGCATCATTCAAGAAGCTGCATAAAAGAATAATTATTACCTATACGATGAAAATATAACATGTAATGTCAAATATTTTACAAGCTGTGTATATACCCCATGTAGAAGACAATGTGAGGGTGCTCAAGTTGATCCTGTAAGCAAACTTGTAATAGGTCCTCTATCATAAGTAGCACTTCAACAACATCCTCGATAAGCACTCCCTCCTTGATTGGTAGGGGGTTGATTGCCCTATATTTGTTGATGAGACTGTAAATTAACCTTAGGGATTGAGGCATGTTAGTTGGGACATCCACACAATCATTAAGTGGCTATTGTAAAAGATGTAAAAAAAATTAGCTAATTAATATTAATCAATCATGAGGATCAAATTTATGATGATAAAAAAAACAAATATATATACAAGTACCTATTCCATTGGTGCAACATTAGCTAATGTTGCAACAGCAGACAAGCTCAATGGCACATGTTGTTGTTGATTAATCTCATAAAGTTAATAAACAATTAAATAGAGGTCTCTAGCTAAAAATAATTGATGAGGAAGATAGTATGATAAGGTACATATCGTGGACTCTATGGGAATGACTATTGCTTTTCGCTAAGTGATGTAGTATACAATTGCCAGCCCATGGTTATAATATTTTTCATTTCTAAAGTGTATGGTAGGCTGACATTAGCATCCAAAGCCATGGTAATGGACACTCACTTAGTATGTGGTGGCATACAAATTTCATGCAAAATGGTTGATTCAACTCATAGCATGAACCAACTACCATGATATTTTGACAGGAATCCAAGGCCCATAAGCTTTGAACCACATGCAAATCAGATATATAATAGAGAGGTTGAGATAGAGAATTATTACATAAGGATAATGAAAAGTTTCAATTTTGTCTAAATATTTGTGTGTGTGTGTGTGTGTGTGTGTGTGTGTGTGTGTGTACACATGCCTCCTTAGCTAAAATTTCTGTTGTGAGAGCTACCGGTTGACCTTCTTGAACTTCTTCAGTTGGAGAATTGTAGTTAGCATTTGATGGAGGTACAGGGGCATTACGAGAATTATGTGCAGGAGATTGAGTCCTTCATGCAATTTATTTAAATATATCTATTTTTATTTTCTTAACAAAATCATTGTAGGTGTCTTGATCTTCAACTGTAGGTAAACGTTTATCGAAGAATTTATAAGGAACAATACGTTATGCATGCCCCAAACTCGACTAGGGCAGTCCTTTTTAATGCCCATAGCCATATACAGGATGTTCTCACTAGCAGAAGTGCTTCTTAGAGTTCTTATACTTGTGCTTACTTAAGTATGATTGTCTTGCAAAATTTAATTAGAAAGACATGATCATGTTATCTAATTAATTGTATTAAATTGATAGACAAGTGGAACCACTTACAATGCGAGAAACAATTTGTGAACTAGTCTCATATGTTAACATTTGGCCCATATGGATCACAAAACAGGCCATCTTCCAAATGATGGAGCGATGAATGGGTTCCATAGTCCTAGCTTTCTTTTGTTGTCAAGCAAGACACTATAGTTAGAGAACAAAATGTATATAACTATAATAGCATTAATTTAAAAGGGATAAATTATCACAAATGCTTACTTTGCAATTTTCTAAACAAGCATAGCCCAACCTCAACAGGTGCTGCTGCATATTAGTTTCATGCAGCTTTTTTTTCTGTGAAGACTTGGTTTTTGTAACACATTTTATAATACATTTTTCAAAGGCAAGGCACCCTTAGTAAAAAAATTTGGCAAAACAAAATAGCAAAAATTCTTTTCTTTGAAACTTGTTTTGAAAAACACAAGTGACCACTTCATACATAACATAAGTAGAATTTTTGTACAAAATAAAATTCCATTGAAGGAATATACTTTTATCAAATTCTAGAATTCATCTAGTGGTTCATAGTACAGCCCGATATTAGTACAATACTTGTCCAAATTATATAATCTAAAGTTCAACCTCATCATGCATTAAAAAATCTCAATACAAAACAATGCTCTCAAATAAACATACATGTCTTAAAAAAAAAATACTTTGATTGATTATTCTTCCAAATCTTCTACAGTCTTGAGCTTCTAACTCTCCTTCTTTGTATCTAAGGTATTGTAAACATTGAAACATTTACAATACCTCAGCAAGCTATGCTTGGCAGGGGATACAAAAATATACTACTTCTTTAATATGAGAATACATATCTCAGTCATTAATCCATCATGGTTATCCACTCATGAGTTATCTCAACATAGAGTATATACGTTATTTATGTGGTATAGGACAAATTAGTTAAAATAGTGAAGATTGCTCAAAACTTATTCCTTCCCCTAGCTATACTTCCACTTAGGAAATCAGTATTTAGCCAATCTTCATATGGGGATTTTCCTTCCAGGAAGTCATGTAGTGGCATCTCACCATGCCATGGCATTACATTATGCCTATCATATGTGCATCATAATGCAAAATACATTAAGACTACTATGCCGCAGTCTCAATCAGTACAGCGCACCCGGATAACTACAATAAGCCACTGATACCAACTGTGGAAATATCATATCCATGTCCTCATGGGGTTGAGCATTGCTGTCACAGTGGTGGCCTTCCCATTATTGCCCCACCTGACATTTAGCCTCTCTTTGGGCATGGTATCCATCATATAAGTTTCAGGAAGCGGGTGGGCAAACCCTCATAACTTCCCTAGCATAGCATCCCCAATCTCTATCTCTGTGTAAAACAAAATCACAAGCCACCATGCTTGTAGGTAAAATACATTGTACATATCAGACGATGTGTCTGTTTAACTAAGGCTGGAGTATTTTCTATGCCCTATTCTTAGGGTTTCCTTAGTCTTCACATCTCATTACCTTCACCTCATTTGATTTGAGCCTTAGATTGGATCACTTGCATTAGATTATGAGGTTGGATCACTTACTTAGATCATATGGTTGGATCACTTAGTTAGATCATATGGTTAGATAACTTAGTTGGATCATAGGGTTGGATCATATGGTTGGTTTATTTAGTTGGATCATGACTATGATAAGGTACTAAGCATACTTATATAAGAAGGTCTATAATTACAGCAAAGATCATGTATGTATGCACATGAATCCTTAATACATTCTTTTACATCCATAAACTTCAAAGTAGTATCTTCATTCATACATCTCAAGTGGTATTCTTCCACATTGCCTATCATGGTCTGGATTTATACATCTGTCAAACCATACATATAAAGTTATTTCTCTATCCAAGTATGTATTCCTATAAGGGGTGCCCTAATTTTTCCTCGAATCATGTTTGATTAAGGGTTTGGGTTATATATTTACATTTTTCTACATATACATACATAATTTCTACATATACATAATACAATACAACATTAGTATTCTTATTGTTTTTTATCATTCAAGATCCTCTAGATCTTGTCTGACCATCCTTATCTTGATTACAATTTTTCTTAGGATTTGATGATTTACTAACCTTTTATACTCTTATTATTATTACTCAACCAGTTAATGTTTTACTAGTTGGGGGTAGCTTATTTCATCCTAAGTCTAGACAGCTCCTCTTATGTCAAATTGGCTAAGGCTTACTAATTGAATGGTTGAACACAAAATGGTTACTTCAATCCTCATGTAAGGAGGCGTTTAGACCTCAGAAACATCAACAAAAGGTGGGGGAAGAGCGAGGCTTTATTAGAGAACCCCCATAACCATCGTGTTCATCATCCACTAAAGTGACCCTAGCTCAACCTTTCATAAGGTTCCTATGAGCATTTCAACCCTAAGTACTCTTTCTAATTGATTTTAATTAAATCCATGAACATTAAAATGTCATTCATGGAGTTTCATTATTCTCCTAATTTGGACCAAGGAATTTATATTCCTTATATTATCCTACTAACTATGGTCCTTACTATCATTAAGTCCATGTCATACATTCCATGTAAATGTCCTTCTATTCTAATTACATTTTCAATATAATTTCCATTACATAAGCATTAATGCATAAACAATTATATAAATAAATCTACAATTAAATCTACTAAACAATAAAAGACAATTATAATAACATTTAACAATTTAAATGCAATCTAATATGTCATAGCTAACCATCATGATGCAACGGTCTTAGTTAATCCTTATTCATTTTTCATCTCTTTTAGGGTTTTGTGACGTCCTGGGTTTTTAACAACAATATAATAGCAATTTATAAAAACAGTTGGGATCCCTGTTTTAAAACTTTGATTTTTAAAATGACCAAAATAAAAACTTAAATAAAAGCATTTCTTTCAAAATCTAGGGAGTCATACTCCTCTGTATTTTGGACCATTGCACATGACTGGTGTAATACCACATAGCCTGATAAACATAACATAAGACCTGACATATGGGAGACTCAGTCTCCACACCCATCCACATTATCAAATACTATTTTCCATAAAGTATATACTCCAATGAACAAGAAAATCAAGTCATGACAAAATACCTAGGGTCCCTCCATACATCATTGAACATAAATTCATATTCTTACATCTAGGTCACATTGTAATTTTATTTAAAGTACAGTCCATACTCAAAACCAAGAGTGAGGTCTTGAACAAACCTGATCATCTCTGAACATCCTTAATGCATCATTGGAAAATTGCCCTCACTTTTACCTGCTCTGTCAGCGCATCAACTTGTTGTCACTCCCTATATATGAGACATTACAAACAAAGCAATGCCTCAGCAAGCTATGACTGTGTAGGTGATTCACATTTGATAATAAATATTATAAAATCATACGACATGAAGGATCATGATCATGATGAAATCTCATAAGATAAATGTATATAAGGCATGTGAAACATCAACCATTCATGATGGATAAATTGAGAAATCATGTGCTAAGCAAATTGTCATCAAATCTAAATATCATAGCGCGCAAAGCATGAAACTGATGGATACTCATAAATCACTATAACCAAAAGTCCATATTCATAGAACAAAAAATGTATGTCGTGATCATAGAAAGTCGTGCACAAATAAGTCCTGTGAGTGCCTCAACTTCATTCACAGCAATGGCAATGAATACTCATTCCAACCCTAGGTACCTCACATGCAACCCGCATTGGTTTATTTCCCAATGGAAGCCTGTCAGCCAAAACTACTAGCCCGCCCTCAAATTGGTACAAGACCTAGCTTACCCCGCTTCACCCGATACAATCTGACCCTGGGTCCCTCACTTGCAGCCTGCATTAGTCTATTTCCCAACAAAAGCCTATCAGCCTAAACTACTGGCTTGCCCTCAAATTGGTACAAGACCTGGCTTACCCCGCTTCACCCGGTATAATGCAAACCTGGGCCCCTCACGTACAGTATGCATTAGTCTATTTTCCAACAGAAGCCTGTTAGGCCAAACTACTAGCCCACCCTCAAATAGGTACAAGACTCGACTTACCCCGCTTCACTCGATGGTCTCAATCCAGGTCCATGATAGGGTGTAATCCATCACATATCAAAATCATGGATAATTATGTAATCAAATATCACGATAACAAATATGGAGTATTAAACACATACAACAAAACATGGTAGTGCATAAGACATATGCCTCAAGAATTTTAGATAAGTCACAATCAATGAAATCAAGAGTGAAATCCCAAATGTGATCACCTACCTCGACAAATGCAATACTCCAATTAGGTGTGTAAGCTTTATCACGTCATGCCCTGACGTACTTGTCACATCATAAGTCATTGATCACTTGGTGTTATCACATCTCAAATAACATGTCCAAGTGATAACCTCCCTGATTTGGTAGTTAATCCTAGATTAACGGCCCAGATCCTTTGATTAACCCTCCATCAAGGCAATCCTAGCTAGATGTTTGTCTTGCTAACATCTAAACTCTCATATGTCATTTTTTTATATTTCAATTCTATTCATTTTCATCATGATCCATTAAATTTCTATGTCCGTTCAGTGATTCATATGTATCTTTATGATTACAAGTCGATTTGACGGTCAGATCACTCTCTGATTAGCATATCCTAAGGCACCTGCTCAGATTGACGGTCAAGATCATTTTTTCTTGACAATTCAATGAGATTTACTCTTCTAATCCCTTAGATCATCTAATCAACATGTATACAATCAAAGTTTAAGGCATGATCATACATTAATCGGCTTGATCTATGTCATCTAATAGTATTTATTGGTTTAAACATTAAAAAGGAGCTCAAAGCTAGGTTTTTATCTTGAATCTAGTTCCGTATTATTGAGACAATTGCAACACTTCTTTTGGATAGCGATTTGGACCTCTATAGTTCCTAAAATCACATTTTTCGTGAATGGAACGTCAAAAAAACCCAAAATCAAGAAAAAGAACTAGCTGCGTGTGCCACACGTGCACTGCACACTTGTACCATCTGCGTGCGCGTACAACTTGCGTGGCGCATGTGCGCTACACATGTGGTGCATTGCGTGGCGTGGGCGTGGCAATCTACATGTCATGCACGTGGCGAACCACATGTGTCGCACTGTGTCATGCGCGTGTCCCGCGTGTCAACGTGTCTCACGCATTTGTTGTGCCATGCATCACACTGCGGTCGCATGGCATGCCACGCTGCCTATCGCACATGCGCATGCCGTTGCCGGGGACGGTGACCGTACTGGTCTGCCATTGTTGGAGATGACCACCGACATCTTGTCGCCAATGATCCCCATTTTCAAACGCCATTTCAACAAATTCCCTCATTATCTGCCATTTTTATGCAATTTTTACCACATTCCTAAAAATACTCATCTTACTATTTTCTTAGGTTTTCAGCGTCCCTAGCTGTTTGATCACCATGAAAATTCATGGGTTTGTTCATTGTATCATCATGCACAAGATGAATGGTTTAGATCATCATATGATATAGTTTCATCAATTTATTTTTGCAAAAATAGTAACTCCTGCAATCATCGAAAAAAAGACATTCCACGTCGTTTTTTGGCATTAAAAAAAATAGAGGAACTTAGTGTAAGAAGGGAAATAGAGGGTGGTGGCTTACCTTGGTTAGGCTAGGTAGAACATGAGTTTCCCGTTCGCATGCACCTGGGAGGAGAATGTTTGCATCATTGCCAGCGATAAGCGTCGTCGCCATTGTTGGTGACACAAGAACTGACGGGGGGAGTTATGGTTGTGTGGGAAATGAGATAAGCTTTTAAAGCCTTATTTTTGTGGGTTCCCGTGCCCAGTCCATGGGCCCCATGTGCATTTACTATTTTTCCCTTCTGCCATTTAATTAGTTACAAAAATTAAAATAATTAGCTGTTTTTACTCTGATCTCCGATTTTAGCATTTTTAGTGGCGTTGGATTCTATTTTTCGAGTACATTCCAATTATTAAGGTTTCAACTCATTAAATCTCTAAAATTCTCAATTTCGCAATTACCTCAATTTTTGCAAAATTCCACACATTTTGCATTCTCAAAATTAAAAAATGGCAGATATTAGGGTTTAGATCTTGATCTTTCATTTTATTTTAGATCTAACACATATTCTTAATGTGATTTCATTAGTAGATCATTGATGCACCTTATCAATTGATTTGATCATCCTTGATCTACCCGATCAAGGAGATCTTAAGTTATTTTATCCAATTTAAGGGAATAGATCTTGATGTATCCCAAATCCTCATCATCCAGTCCATAAAGCCATATAATATTAACTTAATATTTTCATCAAAACTATCCATGTTGTAAAATCATCCTTGATCAACTTGATCAAGGAGATTTGCCTTGATTTTTATAGATTTTACTACTTATAAGGCTAGATCTCTTAAGATCTGCCTATTCAATTACATCTAACCTATTGATTTAAGTTAGTACATTATTATATCATCATTAAATAAGGTTTGATTGGTTTGATCATCCTAGATCTTGTAGATCAAGGATGTTAGTACACTTATCTACTTAATTTCAGAAATTTAATGAATTAAAATTATCATTTTATTTGTTTAGTAGGTTCCACTCATCACAAGTAATCCATTCCAACTTTCAGATCTCAATTTGGAGTTAAATTGAGATCAAAATTGAGATTTTAAGATTTTAGCCCGTTGTAAGGGCTGAATTTCAATCTTACTATTTTTGTTAATTTTCTTGATCTAGAAACCCAGTAATTCTATTATGATGATGATCCTTAAAGTATTGAGATCCTTTGGACACATCCATCGGTTCAAATTTCTATTTTGGGATCATCTTGATCATGATCCACTACTATTACTATGAATTTTAGTAATTTTCACAATTAATTTTAATTCAAAACATGGATATTATGACTTCAGTAGCTAAATCAAGTAATAAGGAATCTATAGCAATTTCAGATTTAAAATCAGAGCTATATCAACCTTTGAATTGCGAAAGCAATCTTTCAGTTCAACACTAGACAACCCACATCAGATCTGAGCTTACAGGTGCGGGGACGATCAGTAGCCCATGCTCGTTAGTGTCTACTGCAGGTAGTTGGGCAGAGGTGACTGGCTATGGCGAGACGGTCCAAACCTGGACCGTTGAATCACCCACGGCTAGATCTCCTCCATCCTTAACTTTAGCGGCCCAGATTTCATCTCCTAGGGTTTTTGGGCCCCGAAAAATCATCCAACTGCTCAGAAGATTCATTTGAGTCGTCTGTGATTAGATCTCCACCACCCAAGCTACATCCATTGTCTCCGACGGATCCATGGCTGGGGGAGACCTCTTGGTGGTCGGAAAATGCCCAAGAGATATTGAAAGGAAGTTCCTGATTTGGGATGATCAACTCTCACCTTTATCTCATCGGCGAGTTTATCAAGGCATTGAAAGACGTTGCTTTCTCAATCCAATGACAATGATGATTACCACCTACACATGATCGAACGTCTTCCCTTTCCCTTAGTAAGTTGAACAAAAGAAACTAAATCTCACGCCCCTATTTGAGTAAGCCCTCAGTTGATTAGCAATCAATGCTAACTAAAGAAAAAGGACAAGAACACCTTTTTAACAAGCTTCTAGTTGCTAAGTTGACATGAACAGTGCATGAACGATGCTCTGAGTTAGCCTAAGCCTTAGGTTACCCCTTTTTTTTTCTGGTCGGCTTGCTCATGTAAGTCTTAAAAGAAGTCTCGTGCAGCTACACTGCTCTCGCGCTCCCCTCATACGATGGGATCACGAGTTTGTTACGCTATAAGAAGAGAGCCCTAAGAGTTCTTCTCTGCATCTTTTCTTAAGAATTTCTTTGATTTTAATACCAATACTCAGAAGGACATAAACTACAACAGATAAGTGCATCGGATATATAGTTGCAGCTGCCGCTGTTAGTCCTATAGCCTAGCAGAACATTAATCTATTATAACCTCTGTCCTTGCCCACTATCTGACTGCCAAAGAGAAGAGAGCAAGAGCTGACGATCTTTAAGACGAAAAAGAGTCTGTATGATCGTCTACTCAACCCAAGTAAACCCGAATGGGCTAACTTCATAGCCCAGTCACTCTAACTGAGGCTTTCTACTTGATCATAGTTACGCAACTCCAACGCTAGGCCTCATCCATTTAGATTGAGTGAGTCATTGGGTGATCTCCTGCCTCTAGATTGCCTAGCAAATGCAACTGGGGACATAGAAACGACCAGGCCCCTTTCCTTCTATTCTTTCTATTGTACATACCTATCTATTAGTCTTATTCAGTACTTTCCCCTTTCTTAGCCCCCCGGTCACTCCTAGATTTGCTACTAGGCTTGCTCTATTAGGATCGGCCTTTTGGTACAAAAAAGAGGACGTAGTCGGGGCACAGAAGAGTACGTCTTTCTATATGCCCAATAAAGGATCTCTCCCCGAAGGGCCTCTCAATAGAAGTTATAGTGGTTGCACAAATATGAAATAGAATTTAGTAAGAGTAAAGGTCCGCCCCCCTCTGATCCAAGCTTAGCTCCCAAGTCAGGATTTCTTCCTAAACCTAAAGTGAGGACTTTGCCTCGTATAGGTAGATGGTTATAAAGTGGGTCACTCTGCCAAGATTCAATCTTTCCCCTGATCTTTCTTTTCTTTGAGTCAGTCCGTCCTAGGGTGCACCTCTGTTCCCTACTTATTGTATAAGAGAGTCGTGCTTCTCTTCCTCATCCACAGGTCTCTCGAACCTGCAGGTTACTGCTGTCCCCCAAAGAGAATAGATGAAGAGGTTCTTCCCATTATGGAATGCAAGAGCAAAAGCGAAAATCCCAGTATTGTAAGAGAAGGGTCAACTCATCCAAGCAGAGCTAAGAGGTGGTGCATTTCTGAGTCACTGAGGAACCAAGTCTATCCACGAGTGGTCAACCCTGTTGTTTACTTGAATTACCTCGTGGATGTCAATCCAGGTCTTGTTTTGTCCAATCGGGTGGGTATTGGTGTTGTCCCCTTAAGCTATAAGGTAGGCCACTTATTCCCATCCAAAAACCGGATCCCTAGGCCAACCCTATAGGAAAGCTACTTAAGAAGATAGAACCTCGAGGGAAATAGTGAATCTTTTCATAGGTACTTACCTTCCTTACTAAGATGGGTGTATCAGGGTTTATAGGATAGGACCCTACTTCCTAATAGCTAGGCAGACTCGCATGAAGATGCTCCTGATAGTGCACATTTGTATTAGTACAAAAATGGATCTATGCCCGAGTGCATTACCAAGCCAAGAGCTGGGTTGCTGCAAAGTGCACCTACTTGTGCTAGTCTAGTGAGGAGGAGATCACCGGAGAAGGAGAAATCCCTCCAGATATGGAGAAGAAACCCGAAATAACCCTAGACGCATATAGTGTTAAAATTCTCCATTACCATTGTTGGATAAAGTGGGCGAACATGGGGCTTTGGTATATCATGCCGTGTTGAAGATCTTCAATGGTGCAAGATCACCATCTACCATCTAGATTGGCCAAAATAACATGAGACATATGCCGAACACAGTGATTCACTAGGGCTTTTACTTCGTTTGGGATTTTTTGACGATCCACGAGGTGGATCATCATGGGATCAAAAGGCTTTTGTAGATTACCCCTATCCGAACACATCTAATGGTGGAGATTGAAAATTAATAGTTATAATTTGATGCCTAATTCAAATAGGGTTTCCAGGTGGAAACCCAGTCTCATTGGGGATGATGCGTCCCTGGATGCACCAAATGCAGACATGGGATCGTCAACCCAGGTGTGTCTGGGGACACGCCAACAGAGAAAAAAAATGAAAGAGATGAAAAAATGAAAATTGGGGGAGATCGGGAGGTTTCTAGAGCTAGGATTTTGACGCATTCTCGGGTACCTCATGAGGAACATTAGGAGAATTTTTGGGATTTTTATGAGCTATTTATAGAGGTGTTTTGAATTTTCTATCATGACTTCTAATTATCACCTTGATTTCTTTTCATTATTAAATTATCTTAGGATTCCCACTACATCCTCCTTCTTCACTAACAGGTAGTAGTGGTTTGACTCATGATGACCTATTTTTTGGCCATTGGATACCTTTGTGGGTCCCTTGTGGGCCCCACAAAGATGTAAAAAGACCAATTTGCCCTTTTGTGGAGAAAAATTGGTTTTATTCTCCCAGACTCAAAATTGAGCGTACTCAGTGGCATTGGATTTGTATTTCTGAGTACATTCCAAAATTTGAGGTCTTATGTCTCGATTATTTGTAAAATTACCATTTTACCCTTTTATACTTGAAAATGAAGAAAATTAAAGTTTTTTCACCCAAACTTAGAATTTATCATGCTTACAGTCATTCTAAAAGGTTTGTTGAGTATGTTTTCAATTATACCTATCTTATACCTTGATTCCACTTCTATGAGAAGTGCATTTTTAGTAACCCTAATATTCCAGCCTAAATTTTCTTGAAAATTTTAATTTCATTATTTATTGAATATCTTTATAAAAATTAGGGGTGTTACAATCTACCCCCCTTACAAAAATTTCGTCCTTGAAATTTGCATATCAACTCACTTATGAGTTTTTACAACTCTTTCATCGCTTTACTCATGTGGCCTTGCTACTTAAGGAAATCCTATTTCCTTTCATTCATTTCTCATACTACCTCCTCCTTAGAGTATAAATCACATTGTTAATTCATATTAAAATGCTCACACATGACTAACCTTGCTTATGCACTATTCGCTTAAGTTGATTCTTGATAAACCTTCCAAAAGGATTACTAACTCTTAACAGAGTTATCCTTTTGTCTCAAAACCTTCTATTTCACTTGACTGGTATGCTAAATTTCTACTCCTCATTTTCACCAATCTTTCAATACTTCATATCTTTCCATTCTAACTTCTATTGCTCATCATCATTCCTTTTCAACATATATATAGTTTTGGCATATCTTCCATAATATGTATACTCCTTAGACTATCTATCAAAATAACATATTGATTTGACTTTATAATTTCAACTATTGTTCTTTGTAATAATCTTCTAATATTTGGAAGTAATTATCTCTTTCCTTATTCTTCCATTATTTGGAAGTGATCATTTCATTCCTACTCTACAATTTGTACTTCTTTATTATTTCCTTCTATTGACAATTTCTTTCCAAATTTCCTTATAATGAGTCTTTCCTCATTCTCATCCCATCCTTTGTTTTTGTAACACCCTTTGAGTGCCATTTTATTCATAATATTTTACTTTCTACGTTTTTTCCTCCAAGATAGTGTCATTTAAATCTTCATATATATTCCTTATCCTCTTTTGTTATCTCTTTCTCATATTCAGAACAATATTCTAAATATTCTTACAATTCATGATAATATTTATCTCTCTCATATATATATATCATTGGCTTCAAAATTTCTAGATTAAGCATTTTCTCATGCTTCTTTCAAGCATACCTCATAGCCTTTTTCATATCATACTAACCCTTTATTTGAAGTATTCTCGATAGAGTCCATATTAACTTTGTAGTCATCCCTTCTAAAGCCTTGAAAAACTCCATAATCCCTCATATATTCTTCACTCCTCAACAATCTATCATAACTCTTTAGGATTTACGTAACCAATGGCAAAATTGCCCTAAAAGAATGTCCTTATGTTATAAAATCAGTAAGAGATAAATTTTTCTAATTGTCATTGTCATTTCATATTTTAGTATCATATTCCACCTTTGTTGGGTCAAATTCCATACTATCCTTAAACTTTATATAACCCTAAACTTTGCTTTCTTCAATCAACGTGTACACTTACCAGATAATTGAAAAGTTTTGTAAGTGTCTAACTTATATTCCATAAATGTTCTTGATTTACTTAGATCCATTTCCATATATCATCACCACTTCATCCAATATATTTCATTCTCCTCAAATTCATGAATATCCCTTGTCCCTCTCCTATAACTTAAATTTTTTTTTTTTTTCATACTACGATGTTTCATTTCCATTTCCCAATTGATGATAATAAATTTAGAAATGTTCATCCTTATAGAGAAAAAAAAGGGTACTAGTTTCCTCAATAACATCATTTATGTTCAATGCATCCTCACACTAATCCTTCCTTTTTCTTTTCGTAAGGAAATTTGTTCTTTCAACTCAGTCAAATAATTTGATGTTCTTTTCCTCAACTATTATAGATATTTCCTCATTCAATCTCATGTAAGATTGAAGATCTTCAAAATATCTTAAAATTTCTAACCACTTATTTCTCCAAAATTTTGGATCCACACTTCATTCATAATCATCTCTATACTTAACTTTAACAACCAATATGTTTATAGGCCTTCATTTCTCATGTTTTATTTCACCATTCCTCCAAAATATATTTCTCCTTACTATATTTCTTAAACCTTTCAATATCACCAACTCTGTCATGTAAGTGGAATTAATATCTCTATTCATATATAGCTCTTCATTTGCCATGATCAATAAGATGTACTCCTCTTATATAATAATCAAGAACCATATTTTCCCAATTCATCATATCAATTTTTCTCTTTTATTTTCCAAAATTGTTTCCCCATCTATGCCAAATGTACTTCTCTTTACTATAGTCCCAAAATTATTTTCAATATCACCAAGGTTATCATATCAATAGCCCTCTCATCCTTGATAATCCTTTTGTGCTAATTTCCACAGTTGATTTATCATACCAATATAATTTCTAACTTAGTGATTTCATATTTCTTGTACCATATATAGGGCTACAATTTCTTTGTTAACCATATATTATCATGGTTCAATTATCTTTCTTAATAAGTTTGAGATTATATTTTTGTCCTTTCAACATATCTAACTCTCTTCTTCCTTTTCATGTTATTCTAATTTTAAAGATCATCTCTTCATGTTCTAAACTTTTATCGTCTCTTTATTAAATCCTTTGCCCTTACTAATTTTGGAGAGAAAATACTTACCTATCTCCTCATTCATCTTTATTTAAAACTATCCTCATTTACAATTTTTGAAAATTCTCACTTATCTCCTCAAATTCCTTTCAAGTAATATCATCTCTATTTTGATGAGTAATTCCATTTAACTAATTGCCATTATACTATATATGTAGCAATTATAACTCTTACATTTATTTTTATTTTTATTTTTATTTTAAATTTTGAATTTTATACTAATTCTAAGGTTTCCTCTTTAGCCCCAATTTCTCATAAATCTCTATTTCACCTTTCCTATAAGGTTGGACTATTTCCATTGTATTTTTCAATTTATCACTTCTTTCTCTTAACCTCCATTCTTTCACTTAATGATGGTTATATACATACTAGTATTGGTGTACTTTATTTCTACCTATGTATGTTTACTCAGGACTTTAAGTTAGACCTAAATATTATATAATACATCTTTATCTATTGTAATGTTTTCCTTATTGATTTATATATCTTAGTATTCCCTCTATTGGGATTCTTACTTACTAAGTAGTATTTCTAGTCCTTTCACTAAGTAATATCTACTTGTACTATACTATTCCTTTATTACACTAACTCTTTCTATACTCATTCTCAACTTATGAGTTTAACTCTTTCTATACTCATCCTTCACTAATGAGTTAACTCTTTCTATACTCATCCTTAACTAATGAGTTTAAACTCTTTCTATGCTCATCCTTCACTAATGAGTTGATCACATAACTCATTCTCATCAAATAATGACTCATTTCTTATTCAGTCACTATTTCTCATCCTCTAATTGGATTGTCATCTTCATATTGGACATGAGGGTACTGTATTGTGACTGGATGAATAGGTTTGATACCAACTAAGACGGCACGATTTTTGTAACACATTTTATAATATATTTTTCAAAGGCAGGTTGCCCTTAGTAAAAAAATTTTGCAAAACAAAATAGTGAAAATTCTTTTCTTTGAAACTTGTTTTGAAAAACCCAAGTCACCACGTCATACATAACATAAGTAGAATTTTTATACAAAATAAAATTTAATTGAAGGAATATACTTTTATTAAATTCCAGAATCCATCTAGTGCTTCATAGTACAACCCAGTATTAGTACAATACTTGTCCAAATTACATAATCCAAAGTTCAACCTCATCATCCATTAAAAAATCTCAATACGATATAATGCTCTCAAATAAAAATACATGTCTTCAAAGAAAATACTCTGATTGATTATACTTCCAAATATTCTTAAGTCTTCTATAGTCTTGAGCTTCTAACCCTCCTAGTATTGTAAACATTGAAACATTTACAATATCTCAACAAGCCATGCTTGGTAGGGGATACAAAAATGTACTACTTCTCTAATATAGGAATACATATCTCAGTCATTAATCCATCATGGTTATCCACTCATGAGTTATCTCAACATAGAGTATATACCTTATTTATGTGGTATAGGACAAATTAGTTAAAATAGTGAAGATTGCTCAAAACTTATTCCTTCCCCTAGCTATACTTCCACTTAGGAAATCAGTATTTAGCCAATCTTCATATGGGGATTTTCTTTCCAGGAAGTCATGTAGTGGCATCTCACCATGCCATGGCATTACATTATGCCTATCATATGTGTATCATAATGCAAAATACATTAAGACTACTATGCCGCAGTCTCAATTCCTACAGCGCACCCGGATAACTGCAATAAGCTACTGATACGAACTGTGGAAATATCATATCCATGTCCTCATGGGGTTGATCATTGCTGTCACAGTGGTGGCCTTCCCATTATTGCCCCACCCGACATTTAGCCTCCCTTTGGGCATGGTATCCATCATATAAGTTTCAAGAAGCAAGTGGCCAAACCCTCATAACCTCCCTCGCATAGCATCCCCAATCTCTATCTCTGTGTAAAACAAAATCACGAGCCACCATGCTTGTAGGGAAAATACATTGTACATATCAGACGATGTGTCTGTTTAACTAAGGTTGGAATATTTTCTATGCCCTATTCTTAGGGTTTCCTTAGTCTTCACATCTCATTACCTTCACCTCATTTGATTTGATACTTAGATTAGATTAATTGAATTAGATTATGAAGTTGGATCACTTACTTCAATCATATGGTTAGATCACTTAGTTAGATCATATGGTTGGATCACTTAGTTGGATCATATGGTTGGTTTGCTTAGTTGGATCATGTGATTGGATCATGACTATGATAAGGTACTAAGCATACTTATATCATGAAGAACTATAATTATAGCAAAGATCATGTATGTATGCACATGAATCCTTAATACATTCTTGTACATCCACCAACTTCAAACTAGTATCTTGATTCATGCATCTCAAGTGGTATTCTTCTACATTGCCCATCATGGTCTGGATTCATACATCTGTCAAACCATACGTATAAAGTTATTTGTCTATACACGTATGTATTCCTATAAGGGATGCCCTAATTTTTCCTTAAATCATGTTTGATTAAGGGTTTGGGTTATCTTACTACATTTTTCTACATATACATACATAATTTCTACATATACATAATACAATACAACATTAGTATTCTTATTGTTTTTGATCATTCAAGATCCTCTAGATCTTGTCTAATCATCCTTATCTTGATTACAATTTTTATTACGATATGATGATTTACTAACCTTTTATGCTCTTATTATTATTACTCAACCATGTAATGTTTTACTGGTTGAGGGCAGATTATTTCATCCTAAGTCTAGACAGCTCCTGTTGTATCAAATTGGCTAAGGCTTACTAGTTGAATGGTTGAACACAAAATGGTTACTTCAATCCTCATATAAGGAGGCATTTAGACGTCACAAACGTCAATGGAAGGTGAGGGAAGAGCGAGGCTCTATTAGAAAACCCCCTTAACCATCATGTTCATCATCCACTAGATTGACCCTAGCTCAACCTTTCATAAGGTTCCTACGAGCATTATAACCCTAAATACTCTTTCTAATTAATTTTAGTTAAATCCATGAACATTAAAATGTCATTCATGGAGTTTCATTATTCTCCTAATTTGGATCAAGGAATTTATATTCCTCATATTATTCTACTAACTATGGTCCTTACTATCATTAAGCTCATGTCATACATTCCATGTAAATGTCCTTCCATTCTAATTTCATTTAATTACATTTTCCATCTAATTTCCATTACATAAGCATTAAAGCATAAATAAATAAAGAAATAAATAAATCTACAATTAAATCTACTAAACAATAAAGGACAATTATAATAACATTCAACAATTTAAATGCAATCTAATCTGCCATAACCAACCATCATGATCCAACAGTCTTAGTTGATCCTTATTCATTTTGCATCTCTTTTAGGGTTTAGATCTTGATCTTTTATTTTATTTTAGATCTAACATATAGACTTAATGTGATTTCATTAGTAGATCATTGATGCACCTCATCAATTAATTTGATCATCCTTGATCTATTCGATCAAAGAGATCTTAAGTTATTTTATCCAATTTAAGGGCATAGATCTTGATCTATCCCAAATCCTCATCATCCAGTCCATAAATCCCTATAATATTAACTTAATATCTTCATCAAAACTCATCCATGTTGTAAAATCATCCTTGATCAAGGAGATTTCCCTTAATATTTATATATTTTACTACTTTTAAGGCTAGATCTCCAAAGATATGCCTATTCAATTACATCTAACCCATTGATTTAACTTATTACATTATTATATCATCATCAAAGAAGGTTTTATTTGTCTGATCATCCTAGATCTTGTAGATCAAGGATGTTAGTACACTTATCTACTTAATTTTAGAAATTTAATGAATTAAAATTAAAATTTTATTTGTTCAATAGGTTATACTCATCACAAGAAATCCATTCGAACTTTTGGATCTCAATTTGGAGTTAAATTGAGATCAGAATTGAGATTTTAAGATTTCTGCTTGTGTTTAAGGGTTGAATTTCAATCTTACTGTTTTTGTTAATTTTCTTGATCTAGAAACCCAATAATTCTACTATGATGATGAACCTTAGGGTTTTGGGACCCTCTGAACACCTCCTTCGGTTCAAATTTCTATTTTGGGATCATCTTGATCATGATCCACTATTGTTACTATGGATTTTTGTAATTTTCACAGTTAATTTCAATTCAAGATATGGATATTATGACTTCAATAGTTAAATCAAGTAATAAGCAATCTACAAAAATTTTAGATCTAAAATTAGAGCTATATGGAGCTCTAACTTGCCAAAATAATCTTTTAGTTCAACACTGGATGGCCTAAATCAGATTTGGGCTTACGGGTCCGGGGATGATCAGCAGCCCGTGCTCGTTATGGGTGAGACGGTCCAAATCTGGACTGTCGAATCACCCATTGCTAGATCTCCTCCATCGTTAACTTTTAGCGGCCCAGATTTCATCTCTTGGGGTTTTTGGGCTCCAGGAAATCATTTAACGACTTAAAAGATTCATCTAAGCCATCTGTGATTAGATCTCCACCACCCAAGCCTGATCCATCATCTCCAATGGATCCACGGCTGGGGGAGACCACTTGGTGGCCGAAAAATGCCCAAGAGATGCTGGAATTGAAGAGGTAGTGCAAAGTGCACCTACCTGTGCCGGTTCGGTGAGGAGTAGATTACTGGAGAAGGAAAAATCCTACCAGAGATGGAGAAGAAACCCAGAATAATCCTAGACGCATATAGTGATAAAATTCTCAATTACCATTGCTAGAAAAAGTGGGGGAACATGGGGCTTTGGTATATCACACCGTACTAAAGATCTTCAATGCTGCAAGATCACCGTTTACCGGCTAGATTGGCCAGAATAACATGAAACATATGTCGGAGACGGTAATTTACTTGGGCTTATACTTTGTTTGGGATTTTCGACAATCCATGAGGTGGATCATCATGGGATCAAAGGGCTTTTGTAGATTACCCCTGTCCGAACACATCTGACGGTGGAGATTGAAAATTAACAGTTGTAATTTGATGCCTAATCAAATAGGGTTTCCAGGTGGAAACCCAGTCTCATCGGGGATGACACGTCCTTGGACACGCTTGATGCAGACATGGGATCACCTGCCCAGCTGTGTCTGGGGACACACCCACAGAGAAAAAAAATGAAGAGAAGAAAAAATGAAAATTGGGGGAGATTGGGGAGGTTTCTAGAGCTGGGATTTTGGAGCACTCTAGAGGACCTTGTGATGAACATTAGGAGATTTTTTGGTATTTTTATGAGCTATTTATAGAGGTGTTTTGATTTTTCCATGATTACTTGTAATTATCACCTTGATTTCTTTTCATTATTAAATTGTCTTAGGATTCCCACTACCACCTCCTTCTCCACTAGCTGGTGGTAGTGGTTTGAATTATCATGGCCTGTTTTCTGGCCATTGGATACCTTTGTGGGTCCCTCGTGGGCCCCATAGAGGTGTAAAAAGACCAATTTGCCCTTTTATGGAGAAAAATCAATTTTATTCTCCTAGACTCAGAATTGAGCATACTTAGTGGCGTTGGATTCATATTTATGAGTAAATTCCAAATTTTGATGTCTTAGGTCTTGATTATTTGTAAAATTACCATTTTACCCTTTTATACTTAAAAATGAAGAAAAATAAAAGGTTTTCACCCGAACTCAGAATTTGTCGTGCTTACAGTCATTTTGAAGGGTTCGTCGAGTGTGTTTTCAATTATACCTATCTTATACTTGATTCCATTTCTATGAGAAGTGCATTTTTAGTAGCCTAAATATTCTAGCCTAAATTTTCTTGAAATTTTCTATTTCATTATTTATTCAATCTCTTTATAAAAATTAGGGGTGTTACATTTCCTCTTGCACTCTTTGCCTACACATTTGTGCATATGTAATCAAGTACAATAATTGGACGCTAGCTGCAATTAATTGAACAAAACATTGTTTCCACACATCCTGGTCAATGACATTAGAGTAAATGGCAGATACTGTGTATAGCCTTGACCAATCATTGATTTATGGAGCTATGTAATTATAAACAAGGTAGTTCTTCCAATTTCTCCATTGCTCATCAGCTCCTTAGAAAGCATGTGTCTTCTTCTGCTTAGGCACGTCAAAGGCAATCTACAAAGTACACAAAAAATTTCTATATTTGAAAATAAGGTATATTATAAATTATATAATACATGTTATTAATGTTTACCTACCTTCACCATTCCCATATTGAATCTTTTGTTGAGAATGGTACAAGTCTCCAACCATCAATTGTGATAAAAATCATGCTTCTTACTATGGAGCAGAGAAAACTGCTATAAGAGGCTACATTTCTCACCTATCTCTTACTCTTACTATTGTATTGGATAGTTTATTTAATTCCCTTTTGGGTATTGTTAATATTGTCCTCTTGTTCATGCTCTTCACTTTGATATTGTTCTTGATCCATCAGTACAACAAATAAGAGCTTGTACAATGATATTAAAATAATGACATAAAAAAAGGCTATGTAATCCATTTAAAGAAAACGAAAGTGCGAAACAAATCAAAAGAAAATTAGGTAAAACATGCATGAAAATAAAAACTTTCTAAATATAGATATTTATAAAAATTAAACTTTCCTAAAACTAAACCAAGAAACAAAATAAACTATTCTGATGATACAACAATGTTCAGCATTGTTAACTTGTATGATTCTAGCCATCACATCACATGTATATACACATTTATTTGCACTAATATAAACATAACTAGAACAATTTCTCTTTATATAAGGAACTACTAGCATTCGACAATCAAAAGATACATCTTAAAGCATTCATTAGTAAACTTCCATGTATGTCTTGTTGTGTCTTGTTCATGCCCATTTCAAAAAATGTGTTACAAGTCATTCTTATCAAAGTGATCGAGCATGTATTAGGACTACCTATTGATTAGTTTTGGGAGTTTTAGGTAAATTGGCTGATGCTTCTAGTCTACTTTAGGCGAAGTGTAACATGGCTTCTATTTGGGTTTATATTGCTTTAGGTGTAGTATTGTTTCACTCATTTTCTTTAGTATGTAATACCTTTAGCTAAGGGTGTAAAGACACATTTTTAATATATTTTCTTTCTAAGTTATCTAAATGTTTTCTATAATGTCTTCATGTTTCTCTTTCAAGTTCTTGTTATGATTAGTTAGTTGATTAAAGGTTCAATTACATATGAATATTCTAATTTGTAGTGGACTTGAAGGATTAATTGTTTTCCTGAGACTAACAGTCTCTGTATGTTACAAAGACAACTTATGAGAGCTACTTAAATGCGGATTTAACTTTAGAAAACTATAGTTGATGGTTGCTAGAGACATGGATCTAATGAGATACAAATTCCTACAATTCAGATAAATGTGTGTCTTCTCATACAATAACTAAATTTGCTTAGATAATGTGCATAAGATTAGTTAAATAGTGCAATTATCATTCTAACATATTTATAAAAATTTTCCTTATTTTATTTCCTTGTTTCTTTATTTAGATAGTTGCTTAGTGTATTAAATTATTTTTATTTTAATTTAGGGTTTACTTTCTAGTTGCTTAGCTTAGTTATTTCTTTCTTTGTTAATTGTTTCCTTTTAGTTAGTCCTTCACTTCTTTCCACTATTTAAATTGCTTTGGCCTATTAATCACATTCACCAGTAACTCATACCCATCATCATAAACAAAAATTAACAATGAGATTTCTAAATATAAATTAGAATACATCCATATCACAATTAACATAGTATGGATGTGTAAAGGGCAGCCCTGGTACATGAAGCTCCCGCCGATGCGCGGTCTGAAGAAGGGTTGGACCACAAGGGCCTATAGTAGGGAGCCTTACCTTGCATTTTTTACAAGAGGCTATTTCCACGCCTTGAACTCGTGACCTCAAGGTCACATGACGAAAACTTTTACCATTGCAAAAATAATCATCCATACCTAATGGATTTAACTTTACATGGAATTAGCCATAAATTCCAAAAAATAGCTTAATAGCTTACAAGTCATCAATAATAATGATGAAATCACAACCATCATGACAAGTATTTTTTAACAAAGTCATACACTATCAAATCAAGAATAGAATTTTGTAGAAACTTACTTCTAGGTGCTTTTCCATGCTTTTGTGTTGATTTCCTCTTCCATTTGCAGCTGATAAGGGCACAAATTGCTTTAATACCTCGAGGTTTTGATTCATGCTTGTGTGCTAAGTGAGATGATGGGCTCAGATCAATGATTTGAGTCAGTGTCATGTCTAGTGATAGGTGTGGAATGTTGATTTCCTCTCCTCATTAGTTTTCTCCTCCTTTCTCTTCCTCCCCTTCTCCCTCCTCTTATTCTTTCTCTTTTTTCTTCCCTTGCTTCTCTCCTCGTTGGTTTTTCCCTCTCCTATGGGTTTGGGTGTCATTGGCATACAATGTTGCCATCGTCCTAGCTGCCCCAATCTTCTCCTTCTTTATCTTCCTCTCTTTCTCCCCTTTCTTCTTTCTCCTCCTTTTTCTTCCTCTCCTCTCTCTTCTCTCTCCTTTCTTCTCTTCGACCCTATAGTCAAGTTTGAGAATAGACCTAGGTTCTTTTCATCCATTCACTCAAGTGGAAGGGAGGTGCCATTAGCAAAATCGTCCCCTCCTTTAATTATTTAATGATTTCTTTTTCAAAAATTTTAAACTTAAAAATTATAATTTTGTACATTATATGTAATTAATTATAGTAAAAAGAGATGAATGCTACTTAAATATCAAATTTCTACAACTGGGGCCCACTATGTGAAATTACCAAATTGTTCTTTTTAAGAAAAGTTAACTTATTTGTCCGAATTCTAATTTCACCAACCTTAGTATCGTTACAATTGCTTTTCTGAGTACAATCCCAATATTGAGGTTTTAACATTTGATTTGATGTTTATACAATTTTCACTTTCTAGAACTCCAAAAATTGAGAATTTTACATAATCCCAATATTGAGGTTTTAACATTTGATTTGATGTTTATAAAATTTTCACTTTCTAGAACTCTAAAAATTGAGAATTTTAAAATTATTCTCTTTTCACACTAATCTTACATAATTTAAAATTTTTATAAGTTGCTACTTAAAAATCAAAGATGTTACATTATGATTAGTGAAAATTTGGTTGGATCGTTCTTGGTTGTTAAATCCATACTTTTCTTACCATCCAAGGTTACTATTTTAACTATGATATGGGAACCACGAAGATTATCTGATCGGTTTCATTATTGGATCAAAAATTTTTCATCCATTATATAGCAATTTTGGGTTTAGGAATTTATTGTTACCATTTGATCATTGATTAGGCATCACCAATCCTATTTTCACAATTTTTACATCACCATAATCATGTAAATTTTTTTCAAACATGCATATATAATAATTACAAAGACTTAAAAATCAATCTTGATTGCAAAACTGTAAATGTAGTTCCAATTCACAATTGGATTTGGTTGAAGATAGGTACAACTCATCATAGAAAATTTAAAGTCATTTAGTGCAAATGACTTTAAATGTCATAAATTTATACAGTTGTTTGCTCTAAATGACTTTTAAAGTCATTTGCAGTAAACGGCTTTACAAACTAATATATTTTTTAATTCAAGCACTTTGCAATAACTCAAACAAATACACAATGAAATTGATGCCTTATTATAATCAATTCACTCATTCTTTGTACTCACACACACACACACACACGAACAAAAATATTCAAAAGAATTTACTTTCCAAATAAGTTTTCAAATACATACATATGTATATATATAGTCACTTCATCTCACTTCAATTCACATAGCTAATGATAAAAGAGCTAATTATGAATTTAGAATTATATTGCAACTTACTAATACAATCCATATACTCCCACATATATTGATTTCATGCCAAGCACGCTCCTCACCATTATCACGCACATAATCTTCATTCTCACAAAGTACTACTTTGATTGATGTGATTGTTTTGGTAATACAAGGGTAATCTATTTCAGTATCTCTTGGGTCATCTTCATCATAAAAACCCCTCAGATAAGATTACAAAATAGTTCGCCATCTCTTATCATGTCCATCTTATACGTAAAATACTTGTTTTGCTTAAGATGATAAAATAAATTGATCATTTTTATAGCGACCTTGTTGAGATCAACCAAAGTTAATCCAAGGGTATTAGTTTTGATGCTGTCTTTGTTGTGTTCTACATAATTACACCTAAACAAAACAATAATTCTGCAAGTATAATCTAAGGCCCATATTTCTCTCATAACCCAGTATAAATATCATCCGCCATTATTGGCTTGCTATCCTTTGAACTAGAAAAGAATGTAGCATTAGCAACTAAGCTAACCCCACAATCTTATTGAACTCATGAGTTATCATAGTCTTTCATGTAAAAGTGATAACCATTGATGGAATATTCATCATATTTTATTACTTCTGATCGTGGTCCCATCTCCCTATGGCCCAACAATTTGGATATATCATTGCCTGCTACTCTCACTGATCTTGAATCTGTGTATACATATATTAAGTAGGATATATGATTGTTGCATATAAGATTTATATATATACATACATATATATATACACATATAATGTAATTCATTAATTAAGCATAAATTCTTTCATTTTACCGTTTGACAGAGCCAAGTATTGAAAGTGCAAGAATGCTCAAATTGTGGCCACTTATGTTTCTTTGCATAACTTGGATTCTTTGCCTTGAGGACATCCATGTTCTCACTATACATACACACAAATTAATGGAGTGATCAAAGAAAATATAACCATTAATAATTAACTTTTACTTAAATGCATGATCAACTTAATGTACCATTGGAGTTCATTAACATTTTGCAACACATAAAGATGTGCTTGGTCCTTTTCTTTAAAGTCGACGGTTGATACACGACAACTCCATAGAGGTTTGCTAACCTTGGGATTATGAAATACAACTGATTGTTTCTTTCTTAGGATTCAATTGTATCCACTGTTGATAAGTACTCTGTGCAAAAGGTCATTGCTTCCTCTGCAATATAACATTTGGCTATAAACCCCTTTGGCCGGTTATATTTTTGTACAGGTCCATCCATTACAAGTAGACTGGCCTATAGAGTTGGACCTCATCAATGAGGTGCACTATTAAGTGTACCATGATGTCAAAGAAGGATGGTTGGAGGATTGTTTCAAGCTCATATAAAGTTGTCACTAGATGTCCTTGAATTTCTTATAATTTTAAAACATCTGCCACCTTCTTGCACAAAGCATTAAAGAAGTAGCAAAATTTTGTATTAGCTCTCCTAACTTTGTTCGGTAACGTAGAACATATTACTACAGGTAGGAATCATTACATCAATGCATGGCAATTGTGGGACTTCATCCCCAACAATTTTTTCTCTTCCATAAAGACAATATTTTTAAAGTTTGAGGAGTAGCCATCTGGGACTTTGAACTCAGATAAGGTTTCACACACTATTCTCATTTTCTCTTTATCGTGTGTATAATTTTTCCTAGGTAGGTATGCTCCTCGATTGCCCCTATCATGTGGATGTAACCTCCTCTTCAAACCCATCTTCATAAGATCCATTTGAGTTGTAAGTTCATCCTTTTTTTTTCCTGGGATATCAAGCAAGGTACAAGTCAAGCTTTAACACACACATTCTTCTCAATGTGTATGGCATCAAGTACATGGTGTAGATATAATGATTTTTAGTATGTGAGCCAAGTACATGCTAATGTCATTCCGTAGCTGCTTTGGACCTAATATCAGCATAGTTAACATCATGAACTTCCTCTTCATGCTTAGAAAGGGTGGGATGTTGTAAGAAACTAATATAGTGAACCAACAACTATACTTGTTGCCCATAGAACCATGAAGATTAATCCTATTTGCAAATAATGCAAGTTGTAGGTTCCTAAGTTCTTTACCAAAATTAAGCCACATGAATTTTGTGAGCTTCCATGCTGGGCTATCTATTGGATGGCATGAAAAACTATCAACTACTCTATCCTTGGCATGCCATACTAATTTATTTTCTATTTTTGTTATACAAAACATTCTTTTGAACCTTGGAATGGGAGGAAGTACTATAGAACTTTTGCAAAAATGTCTATAATGCTCTCAATTTATTGTCTTTCAGTAGAATCTTACCCATTACCTTCAAGACTTTTATAAAATCTTGATTCCATGATGTAATGTTGTACACAACTTAGAATAATCTTTACATTCAAGGTACAATGGCTCATCGGCTACCTCTAATATCATAGTATGAAATTGTTTAGCGTCATCTTGGAAGTCATCACATGCATTTCGAAACATTGGTATAGCTATACTATCTTCAACACTTCCTACAGTGTCTTGACGATATTTTCCAGGCCTTGTTGAGGGCCTATGCGAAAGTTCTTCTCCATGCCAATTCCATGGGTGATAGCTTTCATTGATTCCATTGAAGCATAAGTGTTCTCTCAACACCCCTACAATTACTTTTTTCAATTTCCCACATTTTGAGCATGTACAAAGCATGCATTACAATCAACACTGCCCCAAGTGCGAACTCTATGAAATTTTTTGTTCCCTCATATTCTTTCGATGTTTTTGTCACATTCATCCAAGCACATTTTTCCATTATGTCATGAAATTGAGGCAAATCTGCATGTAGAGACCTATTAGACATGAAAGATTAGGTTAGGCATTTTACTAAACACTAGGTATACAAGAATTATATGTATTTAAAATAACTAAATTACATGCATGCACACATGGGGAGCTTCGTGCACCGGGGCTGCCCTTTTACACATGGGGAAATTTTCAATTAACAATGAAAAAAGAAGCAGAATATGATAGATACTTTCAAAAAGAAATTTAACTTTAAAAAGTCAAGTTTCTAACCATAACCATGTAAAAATTCTTCAAATATGAATATATATATATATATATATAAGACAAACAAGAAATACTAACGAACACTTAAAAATCAATATCGATCCAAATATGTGAATGTAGATCCAACTCACAGTTGAGATTTCCATACTGAAATCTGGCTTATATTTTGTGTACAGATGAAGACAATTGGAAAAAGCAAAGTTGATGATAAAATAACTCTTAAAATAGACTAGTAAATTTAAAGTTGTTTGCTATAAATGACTTTAAAAGTCATCCTTTTAAAGTCATTCACTATAAACAACTTTAAAAGTACTAACTTTTAAAGTCGTTTACATCAAACGACTTTAAAAGTCAATACTTTTAAAGTCATTTAAATCAAATGACTTTAAAAACTAATATCTTTTCACTTCAAATATATATATATATTTGATATTAGTACTTTACAAAATATTACATAAATACGTGAAGAAGGAAATCATGTATTCTTCACTCCCCTCTCCTCTACCCGCCCTACGCACACACACATACACATATCAACAAACACATGAAGAAGGAAATCAAAGTATTTTTTGGAATAACTCATTTATCATCCTTTTATTACATACATTAAGCATTACATATTATTAGATCTTATTAATACAATATCATGATCAAAGTGCTAATCTAAAATGATTTCATCAAAATCTGGCTCCTAGTATTTAGCTGACACCACTCCATGGGGTGAGAGGGTAAAGCTTTAAGCTGCAACTTCCTTGGCCAATATGATGGTAGCATTTATCTTCATCAAACCCTAATTTTGGATCAGAATCACAAATTGTAATGTTCTCCCTTTCTCTAATAGTGAGGGTTAGAGAGAGAAGCTATCAGTTCTTGTTTACAATGAAATCACACGACTTGTGCCAAGAGCACAATGACTTAACACACTTCTTAACCCCATCATCTATAGTGATAAAACTAACTTGATCTATAAAATGCAAACACACAGAGAGAGAGAGAGAGAGAGAGAGAGAGAGAGAGAAGAAGAAGAAGAAGAAGAAGAAGAAGCAATGCGTGATAAAAAGAGGTTTTTGGTTTCCTTAGTGCTTTTCATGCCACAAACAATCAAAATATCCAAAATGCAAAGTAAGAAGGGAAAAAGTATAGAGAGACAGAAGGACTAGAGGAGGAGCCCATCATGCCACCTATGAGATGCAGAACATTAGCAGGGAATAAAGGAAAAAATGAGATGACTTTGGCATTTTATAGACTAACAAGGACTTTTGAAAATTTATAGTCCTAAATGACTTTAAAAGTATACACGTTTTAGTTATTTGAGTCAAATGACTTCAAAAGTATATACTTTGGTCTAGTGTAATGATGAATTTTATGTGGGAAAGGACTTTTAAAGCTACGTGAAAAGTCATTTAGGACAACGAACTCAATAGGCTATGACTTTTAAAGTGTTTTAAGACTAAATAACTTGAAAAGTCAATGACTTTTGAAGTCATTTAGTCATATACCACTTTAAAATTCAATGCCTTTTCAAGTTGTTTGAATCAAATGACTTTAAAAGTCGTTTCCTAAGTAAAATTCCTCTTCGTGCCAAAACAAACTATATACTTCAAAAGTCAATCACCTTTAAAGTTGTTTATAAATAAATGACATTAAAAGTTTAGGCTTTTGAAGTCATTTGTGTCAAACAACATTAAAGGTCCTTTCCCACAAAAATTCCTCTTCTCACTAGACTAAAGAAGTTGTTTTTGATTAAACGACTTCTTAAGTCTATACTTTTAAAGTCATTTTTTTTTCTAAACGACTTGTGAAATATTTACAAAGTTGATAGTCAAAGTAATGACTTCTTTGTATCGACTATAAAAGCATCATGTGTAGTACTGTGAGTGGAGGTGTCTCGTCTAACTTGATTCCATATTTGTTAGGTTACACTTGTACTCAAGGAAGTGTGAATCAAAAGTGAGATAAAATTAATCTTAATTTGTTTAGGTGTGCTATGTATACAACATACTTAATAATACTTGCATGCTCCCAAGATCCTAAAGATTAATTAGGAAACTGTCAGGCTTTTTGTTCAAAAAAGCACCATTATCACAATAAGAATCTCTTATTAAAGCAATTATGTTGGATATGTATTTCAAGTTTTCAAATGTTACCTTAGTGAAGTCTTTCAAAGAGAAACAAAAGTGTTAAATCCACAATTATTTTGATTATCTTATGGGGAATTTTTCTTAGAAGCTATTGAAGAGTGTTCTCAAGTATTAGGCTCATCTATTGTGTATCGCTACAAGGTCTGTCGCATATTTCAAGCCAAAGGAAAATTTTGGATTGCTAAGATTACTTTCTTACCTTACCCCTTACCCCATAAACTGGACTGCATAAGAGAAACACAAATTAAAGAAAAACTAGCAAGAAATAGGAAAAAAAAAGAAAGAAAAAATTTACATGCCCTATTCAACCCTTATTGAATTGCTTTGTTTGATCATACACTTGCATGGCTATTCTTTTTCTTTTTAAATATGACATAAAGATAATATAGGAATTAGCATAAAGGATAATCAAGGTGATCATAGAACAATATGAACTATCAAAACATAAAAGAAAGTAGAACAAATTCCTTTCTAAGGTTAGCTTTCCTAGACTTAAGAGTTTGAAGGGGGATTCTGAGATGGGGATCTAGATTTGGAGAAGTTACAAGCTTTGCTGTGAGATTGGAAGAAAAATGCCTTGTCACAAAGAATTTTTCTTTTATTTTTTCTAAATTTTTTTCCTATGTTTCTTTAATTTACATTTCTCTTATACAATTGGAAATAAGTGATAGACCCTTTCTAGGGTCTATTGTATGTTTTATTAAACAGATTAGGAATATGCCCTTTTTTATATATACCATCATATTCAAGGGGTTGTGGAATAAAAAAGTGCCATAATGGCTTTCTTTTCTCTATTTTGTTAGCCATGTCTAAGGTAGGGTGATTGATATCTACTTGATTCCTTAACCCTTGCCTTGTCGGTCATTTGATCTCTAGATCAAAAAGCATTAAGTCGGGTTTCTATGATCGACAGCCTAACATAAATCAATTCTTGGTGTAGTGGACTCTATATACAATGGAAACAACTCGTTGCATATAATGAAAGAGTTTTTTGTTTTTTAACTAAGGGAAACCTGAGCTATATGATGCACATACAAGGACACAGAATTAATCCTAACCCTAATACAAAGAACTTGAAAGGTTTGATTTTTCTTTATTTTGTTTGAGGACTGGCTTTTAGGTTACATCTAACCTAGGTAGCTTCTCATCCCTTCCAAACTTGCCCTACTGCTTGCTAGTTAGATCCTACCTTGATCAACCACTTCACACCCTCCTCAGTTAGCCATAGATGATCTGAGTCATTAAATATATTGCTAGAGCTAATCATTTAAATACCATTGTAGCTGATCAAGTAAGGACCACTTGAGTGGCAATAGGCTGCTTCCTTCCAAGAGGGTCCTATGAGATTGTAAGCTATTAAGGTCTTTGCTAGATTGATTTTAATTTAATTGTTGAGGCTAGGGTCATGTTAGGTGTTGATTATCCTAGGTGGGCCAAGGGATGGCAATGAAATCCACACTTGATCTTGTAGGAATGATTGCCCTTATTAATCGTTTAATCACATTTCCATGATAGATTAATCAACATATATAGCACCTTAAAGCAATTAAATATGCACTAATTATGCAAGAAAAAGTAGTAAATCTAATGCAACTATCCATATGCTATGTAGCAAGGGTTCAAGGCCTCAAAAGATGGGGCACTATAACCCTAACAACATATGTCCTTCATTATAGCCAAGCTTAGGCAATCCTTGTTAAATAGGTGCTAACTAATGCAAGGTCCTAGGTGTAATGCAACGAGTAGTATAATGGAAGCACACTATATGAATTACACTATCAAACATATAATACAAACTAAATTATATGTAATTCATAATCTAAGAAATGTAAGGTGATTAAAAAAGCTTAAAGTGGGGTCTTGCATAAAGTCTTATTGTACAAGGGTGGATCCATGTACATGCCACCTCCTCTTTCGAGTGAGGATGGCCCACTCTTTACCTGTATTATTACAACCCCTTTAAATTGAATAAATTGTGATTAAATACATTTGCATCCTGACTACAACTCACTCAAAATAGAAATTTATGAACCATCCTAATTTGCTTCAATTTCAACTCCAAATTCTTACAAAAATAAATATAAAAGTGAGAACCCAAAAATTCACAAGAAAAATTGAAATGAAGTGCAAAATGCAACTAAAATGAATGCAATCCTAAAATATATGACTAGTGGTAAAGCATTTAACCTAGATTTTAACTAAATATCCATTACAAGTCCCCAGTAATGGTGCCTAATACTTGATGTGTTTTAAATATAATACCGCAAGTGCACTGCTCTATTGTAACATAGAATGCACAAGTGTGGTCAATCCAAGAGATTCTATTAATAAACCAATTTAATTAATGTCTATTTCAATCACTTTAACCTAACCAAATGATTGGTTAACTAATTAATTAATTGTAAAAATGCTAAAAATAACAAAAGCAAATAAAATCTCTAGGAAGTAAATCTAAGCCTAGGGTTTAGAAATCCAATCTATTAGAATTAAGTATCCTTAGGATCAAACTATCTTGATGATTACCTACAAATGTTAATAGAATTACAATTAACTCTAAAATCATGAAAAATATATCTTTTAAGGCTCTCTTTTTATGATTTTCTTAATATTAATTTTCTATCCTAGTAATACAATTATTCAAAGCATAACCCATCTTCTTAGGGCACAAGCTATCAAAGAAATTACTAAGCATGTAACAAGAGTGCTAAAAATCTCATATTAATGTTTATGCACTTTTGAACCTAGAATTATTTAATCTTAAAAGTACTTATTCTAACATCTCTTTATTATATTCCCTAGGTGAAAGAATTAATAAAGAAACAATTATAAAACTACTTCTAACGATTAATAAAACCAACATAAACATAAGCATAAAAGAGAATAAGAACACATTAATAAGGAAAGGAAACTTTAATTTGATCAATACATTGAGCGAAATAAACAAAAGCAATTAAACTAAGCCTATGAGTTACAATAGGATCACTGTTGCTCCAAGTTGTGTGACTCAGTGATTAAGCTCTCGACAAAGTTATCTAACCCACACACTACCACCAAATCATTTTCATTGTCTACTTATGACATAACTTTGTTGTGTCACTCAAGAAAGATTAGTGGTCATCCACCACTTGAGCCACTAGCTTAGGTAAAGATCTTAGCAACTTTCATCCAAGGGCCATATGAAGGATGGATAAGAAGATGAAGGATGGTTGTATGAAGGGAACAAGGACACAAATATGCATTGGATTTAGAAGAAGATGGATCCTTGTGGCATTCATGGTTAAATAATAATGAGGCATGAATGGTTGATGATTTTATTGAGCCATGATGCATTTGGGTTATGGGAAGAGATGGGGGAAATAAAAGAGGATCATGCATTGAAGATGGTAAAGGGAGAAAGTTTGATGAGTAAGGTGCTTGAAAAAGAAAAAAGAGACGAGTGAGGTGCTTAAAAAGACAAAAGTGAGGGGAAAGAAGGTGGTATGGTGTGTGGTTTAAAAAAGGGAATGGGAGAGAGGTGCTCAAAAAATACAAGGAAAAGATGTTGAGGTGCTTGAAAAAGAAAACAAGATGTGTGATGAGGAGGTATGAGTTGATGATTAAGGAGTGAATGATGGGGTTTGGATGTGAATGAAGTTGATCTTATCTTAGGATGGCTCTCTCCTTTGGGTGATTGCTTCTTGTGGTCCTTGAGGATAGAGAACTCCTTCAAGAGCTTCTACTCTCTCTTCTCTGAGAGCTCAATCTAGTGGAAAAAAGGAGTGGGAATCCCCCTATCATGTATAGAAAATCTTCTTATGTAGTTTCATGTATTTTGGGGGGAGCGGGAGGATTGTGGAATTTTCCTATTGGAAACTCCCTTCCATCCTCATCTTTCCTCTTCTCTATCCCTTATCTTATCTACTTATCACATGTAGGAAGATTCCCTTGAAAATAGTCATGTAGCATTTCTTTTTGAAGTGTACTGGAGTATAACTTAGTATGGATGGTTGAGATCTAGTGAGATGCTTGGATTGGATGGCGAGGTGGGATGGTATGACAGCTAGGGTTTTCATATTTTCCCTTCTTGATTTCCTTCCATTGGATCATGTTTCAACCCTAGGATGAACAGTTGTGAATTCCATGAAGCTCCCACCAAAAAGGATTTGTTTTATAGCTCATTCCTTCTCATCCGTCAGATTTGTATGTGTTATGAGGGATGGTTAGGCTTTTGTAGTGATTTTCATATCCATAATAATTTCCCTCCTTTATTTTCTCCTCAGCTTACCATTTTTGTCTCCAACCAATCAAACTTATGTGAAAAACATGGTTTCTCCTATAGAGAACACATTTTGGTCTCCATGAAAAAATGATGGTAGCCTACGAAATTCTCCACCAATCATGGCTTAGTCTTCTCTCTCTTACATGGCTACTTTATACTGGTCCATCCTAACTCAATTAGATTCTTATTAGTTTTTTAGGATGATCTTTGATGCGGAATGATTGTAACCACTCTTTCTTAAATTTCTCATATGAAAACTGACTGTAGATTTCTGATTTTTTATCTCTTTCCTCCCTCCTTATTTTTCTCCACCAATCTTACTCATCCCTCCATGTACTCTACATGGATTTAAGTGGGATGCACCACATTTGGTCCTCATTCTAATGTTTAGAGAGAGAAATTTAGCATTTTTAGTCTCCAACATACCCTTGCTTGAGTGGACTTGACATGCGTACTTCCTTTGAGGTATGTGGCTCTCAAGCTTCACTTAGAAGCTCTCCAGAGGTGGTGGAATGTATACAAGCAGGGAAAGAAGTTTTGCACCTTAGCTTAGATGGTGGAATGGAATGGTATGATAATAAGGGTTTTCATATTTTCTCTTTCATTCTCTTTCATTAATGCCGCCAATGTCGTTCCCAAGCCCGGATGAAAAAGGAGGAGGGTCTTGCGTCAAGTGCCAGCCAGCAAGGGGGAAGTTGAAGATGATTTTGTTACTTCTTTCTTACAAATGAATATGCATTTGTATATTGGTTTGTGAGGAAGAAATGAAAATCATCTCCAGCTTCTTAAAATACAACCACCCTTGTGTCAGGTTGCCAGCCGTCAAAGGTTTAGGTGAAGAAGATTTTTGTTATTTCTTTTATTCTTGCAAATGAATATGCATTTGTATTTTAGTTTGTAAGGAAGAAATGAAAATCATCTTCATCTTTTTAAAACTATGACAACCCAATCATGACATGAATCGAAAACAGAAATTCCCTCAAGCTAGGGCGTTCCCCATAAGCGACGCGCTGCATCAGATCTCGAGTGCGATGAAAAATAGCAAGGGTTGCTAGGGAGTTCTCCCAGAAGCAACGCGTTACATCGAATCCCGTGTGTAGTGAAAAGTGGGCAAGGGCTACCAGAGCGTCCCCTCGGAAGCGACGCACTGCATCAAAACCCAGGTGAAGTGAAAAGTGGACATGAGTTCATACCATGGAGGTTGAGAAAGGTGGTAGTAAATAGGGTATCTCAAGAACATAAGATTCGCATCGCTACATGGAATATAGGGACATTGACAGGTAAGAGTTTGGAGTTAGTAGACGCAATGAAACGTAGGAGGGTCAACATCACTTGTATCCAAGAAACTAAGTGGAAAGGGGCTAAAGCTAGAAAAATAGATGGGTATAAATTATGGTACGTAGGAAAGGAAAATAGCAAAAATGGCGTAGGAATAATGGTGGATAAGGAATTAAAGGATAAAGTTATGAACATTAAAAGAATTAGTGATAGAATTATAATAATAATAATTATTCTAGCAGAGCAGATTGTAAATGTTATAAGTGCATACGCACCACAAGGAGGGTTACAAGATATAATCAAGAGACAGTTTTGGGAAGATATGGAGGGAGTCATACAAGAAATTCTCAACATTAAGGGGATATTTATAGGAGCAGACTTAAATGGACATGTAGGAAAAGATAATGAAGGATATGATAGAATACACGGAGGGTATGGTATAGGTGAACAAAATGAGATGGGGGAGAATATCCTCGATTTTGATTTGTCACATAACCTATCCATTGCAAATACACTCTTTAAGAAGAGGGATGAACACATAATAACCTTTAAAAGTGGACTTCATAAAAGCTAAATAGACTTTTTTCTACTTAGAAATAATGAACGATCTATATGCCAAGATTATAAGGTGATACCTGGTGAGAGTTTAACCTCACAAGATAGGTCAATGGTTATGGATATCCATATTAAAACATGGAGTAAAAGAATTGAACTTAATGCACATCCAAAAACTAAGTGGTGGAACTTAAAAGGAGAGAAAATAACCTCATTCAAAAATAAGTTGAAGGAAATTGGAACTATGAAACATAAGTAAATACCATGTGGACTAATATGGCTGAGTCCACTAAGAAAGTGGCAAAAGATGTCTTAGGAGTGTCTAAAGGTAAAAGGCTATTAGCAAAGGAAACATGGTGGTGGAGTGAAATAGTGCAAAAAGTTATTAAAGAAAAATGAATATGTTTTAAAGCTTGGCAGAAGATTAGAAATAATGAAAACTATGAACAATATAAGAATGCTAAAAAACCTGCTAAGAGAATAGTAAGTGAGGCTAAACTTAAAGCATATGATGAGCTCTATAATAAATTAGGAACAAGAGAAGGTGAGAAAGATGTGTTTAAACTTGCAAAAGTAAGAGAATAGAAGGGTAAGGACTTAGATCATGCTAGGTGTATTAGAAGCGATGATCAAAGGGTATTAGTCAAAGAAGATGAGATCAAACAAAGGTAGGAAGCATACTTTCAAAAATTATTAAATGACAATGGCTCTTAGAATATAGGGATTGAAAATAATATTAATGTAAATAACATTGGATATTATAAATATGAACGTAGGATTAGAATACCTGAAGTAAAAGAGGTCTTGAAAAAGATGAAATTAGGAAAGGCCATGGGGCTTGATGGTGTACCAATAGAGGTTTGGAAGCATATGGGAGATATTGGGGTAGTTTGGTTGACCAAGTTGTTTAACAAGATTATAAAATCAAAGAAAATGCCTAATGAGTGGAGGAAAAGCTCTATTGTACCAATCAATAAGAATAAAGGTGACATCAGAGCTGCACTAATTACCGAGGGATCAAATTTATGATCCACACCATGAAACTTTTTGAAGGAGTGATTGAGAAGAGGCTACGACATGAAACAAGTGCATCGGAGAATCAGTTTGGTTTCATGCCTAGGAGATCTACCATAGACGCTATTTTCTTGTTAAGACAATTAGTAGAGAAATATAGGGAGAGGAGGAAAGACCTACATATGGTCTTTATCGATTTAGAGAAAGCTCATGATAGGGTCCCTATAGAGTTAATATGGAGGGTGTTGGGTAGTAAGGGCATTTCTCAAGGGTATATAGACATAATTAAGGATATGTATGAGAGAGCGGTAACAAATCTTAAGACCACTAATGGCGTGACTGGTGATTTTCCTGTCACTGTAGGATTGCACGAAGGATCGACATTGAGTCCATACCTCTTTACATTAGTTATGGATGAGTTAACAAAACATTTGCATGAGGAGATCCCCTGGTGCATGCTATTTGCAGATGATATAATCTTACTTGATGAGACAAGGGAGGTTGTAAATATAAAGCTAGAGTTATGGATAGAAGCATTAGAATCTAAAGGATTTAAAATTAGCTGAACTAAGACAGAATATATGGAATGTAATTTTAGCAAGGAGAGTAGGAGTGGAACACCAGTCAAGATTGATAACCAAGAAGTCCCCGTGAAAGAACTCTTTCGGTACTTAGGATCATTGATCCATGAGAGTGGAGAGATTGAGAGGGAGGTTACCTATAGAATCCAAATGGGTTGGAACAAATGGAGATGTGCATCTGGAGTTTTATGTGATTGACGAGTGCCACTCAAACTAAAAGGAAAATTCTATAGTATGGCTATAAGGCCGACCATGCTTTATGGATCAGAGTGTTGGCTAGTTAAGGAACATGATACTCATAGGATGAGCATCGCAGAAATGAGGATGTTGAGATGGATGAGTGGTAAGACAAGAAAGGATAGAATTAGAAATGAAGATATTAGAGAAAATTTAGGGGTAGCACCAATAGGTAATAAGATGAGGGAGATTAGACTTAGATGGTTTGGACATGTCCAAAGGAGACCAACAATGGCACCAGTTAGAAGGAGTGAGGCAATACAAGTAGAAGGTTTTAAAAGGGCAAGGGGAAGGCCCAAAAGAACGTGGATAGAAGTGGTGAGGAAAGATTTAAAAACTTTGCTACTAAATGAAACCATAGTATTTAAGAGAGTAGAATGGAGGACTAAGATTCATGTGGTCGACCCCTAATTGGGATAAGGACTTGATAATGATGATGATGATTCTCTTTCATTACATCATTTTTCAACCCTAAGATGAATAGTTGATATTTCAACCCACCAAAAAGGCATTTTTTTATGTCTGACTTCTTCTCATATGTAGGATCAGTATGCCTTATGGTAGTTGGCTAGGATTCTGTAGGGCTTTTCTTATCTCTTGCATGGCTACTTTCTATTGGTCAATCTTAACTCAAATAGCTTGTCATTAGTTTCTTTAGGATGGTCTTGGATGTGAAATGATCTTAACCACTCTTTCTTAAATTTTCGAATGAAAACTTAGCATAGATTTCCCATTTTTATCTCTCTCCCCCTCCTTATTTTTCTCTACTAATCGTACTTATCCCTTTATGTACTACACGTGGATTTAAGTGGGATGCACTACCTTTTGTGTTGATCTTTATAGCCACTTTTGTGCATATAAGGTTCAATAATGCTTCTAGGGTTTGTTACAGTGTTGAAAATGGTAAGAACACCTATTCTGCATTATGAACTTCTGGAACTTATTAAATTTGATAGGTGGGTCCATGCTGATGCTCATACTACATTATCCATCTTTTAGGGTTTGGAATGTAAAATACCCTTTTTTTTTACAATTGTACCCTAACCTTGCAAAATGTGAAAATAATCATAAGTAATAATCTTTATCATAAAACAATGGCTAAAACCTACTAAACATAGAAGTACTCTATGTAATAATTTTATACTTATCACACAACATTAGCAATCTCATGTTGACGGTAATTTCTCATGCACTTTGGCACCTTGGCAACTACATTTGCCAATTGGTCATGAGTACTCATCCAGTGACTATCTCAAGTTCCATCTTAGAACTAATATCCATCTCCCTAGGAGTCAAAACAAAAATTTCATGGGATTCCACAATGCTCACAAATAGCTTGGCTGAACAATGTGCCCACTGGTACCTAAGAGGGACTTTCGCCCTACGAATATCCATCAAAAGGATGTTGTGATCACCGCAATGGAAACATGCCTTCTTTAGGAATTGGGTGCCTACCACTTCTTATGGTTGGAGGCTAGGCACAACCTATACAACCTCCTAGCATAGCTACCATTAGGCTTATTCACTTACCTTAAATATAAATCTTTATACCCTATATGTTTTCTCTTAAGATCTCATCAAAACATATAACATATTTAGAAAACTACTTCAAAATGTCAATTTTTAAGGCATTATCTCATGCACACACACACACACACACACACACTTTATTTCCTTTTTGAAGTTTAACTATCTCCATTGAGTAGGCATAACTTTTACAAAAATCAATTTGCTAAACATCTCTTTTTGATATTTCTAAAACCATGAGTTACAAGTATAATAACTTGTTAAAATCACCTTTTGAATATGCACTTTGAGTCATCTAAAAATTGTATTTTTTCAATTCATGGTTCATAACATCAAAATCACATTTTATAGAGTATTGTTTGAACTGTAAAAATTATGATTTGAAATTATCAAATTGAACTAACAATTCATGCCAAAAAGAATGTTGGTTTCATGCATCTTTCAAAACATAGAAAAGCCATCCTTTTCATGGACATATCTAGCATGCTAAAATCGTCCACCTAAGTACTCTTTTGAGTACCAAAACTCATGTTTTACAAGTTTATAGTCAAATGCTAAAACATAAATTTTCATGCATGTTTTGAAAATCAAAATCTCATGAAGTACCTAGAAAACCATCATATATCAAAACCCTGAATTTCATGAACATTTTGCAACCCAAATCTATCTTTTATGAGAACATCATTTCATGTTAAACCATTCAATCATAACTTGAACAAAACATCAATCCCAAGTCATGAAATGATATCAAAACTAACACATCAATTACACATGTTGTGAGATTAAAATGATGAATATAGCATACATTTAAAGATCAAATGTTTTGAACATGTATCTCACATGATTAAAACTGTACATTCTAGGGCATGAAATCCACCCAAAACTAGACTAAATCAAAGTATGTATCTTGATAGCATTTGACCATTTAATTATTAATCATAGATCTAATCCAAATATGTCAATTTAAAGATAAACAGTATACATTAAATCACATTATCAGCATGAATTAAAACTAAATGCAAAAACATATTACATTTATCAATCATAAAATGCCAAAAACTATATTTATGATAATATGAAACTATGATTAACCAACCTGCTTTTAGAGGAGTCAAAATGTTAATTGAAATAAAATCAAGCAAGATTTCCAAATTTCACATATCAATTCAAAAACTTAGTAGTCCTAACTAATTACTTCAATGACGAACTAAAGTTTTGTTGCATTTTTCTCCACTCCTTTTTCTCCTTCCTTTCTCTTTCTATTTCTCTACCACATTTTCCATCTTGTTTCCCTCTTTCTTTCCACATTTTGTTTTATTTTCTTCCACCTTTAAACATCCTTTTATATAGATGCTTTTGCTTTCCAAAGTTTGCTCCACCACTTTCCTAAGTAAGCCTGCAATGAATCTCTACAGAGAAGAACAGCTGAAGGGGACTTGGAGAGAACTCTACTTTTATATCTCTAAAGATGATTACAACTCTTGGATGAATTTTGAGATTGTTGAATGCGTCTTACAAATGAGGGAGCTTCTCTATTTATAGGTGCTCACCCTCCTAAGCTATCATGTGGTCTTCTCCTTATTCTTTAGACCCTTACTTATTTTGTCTAGTCTAAGTTGCTTCAGGATCCACCTTTTGTTGTGTGCTTCCCTATACACCTATGCACTATTGCACATTTGTGTGTTGTCATGTGTCCTACGTGTCTTGGTAACTACAATTTGTTTAGCCATTATAAGTCTCTGTGCCTCCTACATGTTCAAGCTTGGCCATTCTCTTCATGCTTTTGATCATAGTAACACCCTTGTTGTGTACTAGTTTCTCCCGAGGTTCTTTAGGTGTGATGTTTTTGAACTCTTCTAACACACTCTTGCTAGCTTCTGATTTCTTAATTGCTTTCCCCCTCATTGGTGTACTCATAAAACCTAGTTGCAACATCTCTTCACTTGGTATTCTTCCTGTTGTAGCACATCTCCTTCCATGCTCTCTTGTTTATTGTTGTCCATGGGCTTTTCAAGTTCAACTTTGACCGCACAATTTGGTGGCATACCTGATTGTGCTAGAATCTCTAGTTGTTCCTCCTCTTACTCCTTGTGAATCTCCATGTTGTGTAAATCCTTTCTCATTGGAAAATCTCGTATGAGGTGATGTTCGACACAAAAATAGCATAGCCTTGATGGAATAACCTGCCATCTACTAGCATAGCTCCTTAGTTTTGAAATGTTGATCTCAGAGGTTTCAAGAAGGCATTCCTCGTGGAGCTCAATTTGTCCTCCCCCTCACCCTTAAGCTTTATCATCACAGCTTCAAGGGATCCATACCTTGGGTGCTCTTCCTCTTGCTGATTGGAGATGTCAATCACAATTGCCTCCATCTTTGCATTCCTTCCCCTCAACCCTACTCTGATACCAAATGTCACGGGCTTAGCTCCGCAGACTCTCGTGCAGCACTTCGCTTGGCTTCTCATTGTACGCCAATTAAGTAAGCCTGACTAGAATCTCTAAGGAGAAAAATAACTAAAGAAGACTTAGTGAGAACTCCAACTTTATTACTCTGAAGATGTTATAACTCTTGGATGAATTCTACGATTATTAATTGATGTCTTACTAATAAGGAAGCTTCTCTATTTATAGGTGCTCACCTCCTTTCCACCTCCTCAATGAATGGTGGAGATTGTTACATATGTATGTTCTAGATTATTCTCTAGAACATTCCTACAAAATATCTAAAGTCTACTACATGTTAGATTCTAGATATTTACAAGGATAGTTCTAAAATATGGGTCTTCCAAAAATGGGCCTTCATCCATAGGTCTTCACTTATAGAACTAAGTCTCTCAGGCCAAGTCCACTGATCAAAAGGGTCTCTCTTAAAGCCTATAGGCCTTGATTATAGACTACGTAACAATAGTCCATGACATTCTCAACCACCTGATAATGTTGATGCCCTCATCGATACATCTTTCCTGGTATCGAAAAATTCATTGGGTAACTCATTTTGTGTTTGTGTGACCTGCACCTCCCAAGCTATGATGTGGTTTTCTCCTTATTCTATAGGCCCTTACTTATTTTGCCTGGTCTCAATTGCTTCAAGATCCACCTTTTGTTGTGTGCTTCCCTATACACTTATGCGCTATTGCACAATTGTGTGTAGTCATGTGTCTTGCGTGTCTGTGTAACTACAATTCTTTGTTGTCTCTTGCCAATTCGTTTGGCCACTACAAGTTTATGTGCCACCTACATGTTCAAGCTTGGCCATTATCCTCATGCTTTCAATCATAGTAACACCCTTGCTGTGTACTAGTTTCTCATAAGGTTCTTTAGGTGTGATGTTTTTGAACTCTTCTAACACATCCTTGCTAGCTTCTAATTTCTTAGTTGTTTTCCCCCTCATTGGTGTACTCCTGAAACTTAGTTGCAACATCTCTTCACTTGTTATAACTTCTTCCTGTTATAGTGTAACAGCCCGAAGGCCCACCCAGTAACGATATTGTCCGCTTTGGCATAGAGTGCCGTACGGCTTTAAAACACGTCCTTACTGATAGAATCTACCGCGACTCTTCTCAACAGCCTAGTTTTCCCTTCCCAGGCAATGTGGGACTAACTCTTGGTACCTCCCCGCCTTCGTTACCTCAGCCTATCTTTGGCCCACCCTCAAGGCATCTTGGCCAACACAACGGGTTCACCTTTCCCCCCAGGGGACATGCGTCCTCGCGTGTTTTCACATGAGCGCCCATGTACAGTTAGCCACCCACCATCATAAGGGAACTGGATCTGATACCATTGTAATAGCCCGAAGGCCCACCCAGTAACGATATTGTCCGCTTTGGAACAGAGTGCTGCATGGCTTTAAAACGCGTCCACGCCTACGACTAGCCCTCCCCATCACGAGGGAACTAGCCCTGATACCATTTGTAGTAGCCTGGGCCCAACGATAACAATATTGTTTGCTCTGGGCCCAAACCTCACGATTTTGTTCTTCCTTGGTTTCCTAGGGAAAATGCTTTGTTCCAATATCAGAGTGACACAGTGAAAACAATATTGTCCTCTTTGGGTCCCTCAAACTATCTTGGGGTTTCTCCCTCAAGCCATCTTGGTCAACCCTCAAGGTATCCTGGTGACCTGAAGGATTTGCTCCTGGCCCCAGGATGCGTTAATATCGTTAGAGTTCCTCGAACTCTTATCAACAGCCCACAACTCTTCCCCCTAGTGATGTGGGACTAACTCTCGGTACCTCCCACCTTCGTCCCTCAACCTATCTTGAGGTGTCCCCCTCAAGGCATCTTAGCACCGGCAATGGGTCACCTCTCCCCCTTAGGGGACATGCGTCCCTGCGTGTTCATGTGAGCGCCCACGTGCTATTAAGAGTTCGGAGAACTCTAACGGTAACAATGCATTTTTCCTAGGAAACTAAGGAAGAACAAAATCGTGAAGGCTATGTCCAGAGCGGACAATATTGTTACCATTGGACCCGAGCTGTTACAAATGGTATCAAAGCTAGTTCCCTCGTGATGGGGAGGGCTAGCCACACGCGTGAATGCTTGTCCCTAAAGGGGGAAAGGTGAACCTGCGGTGTTCGCCAAGATGGCTTGAGGGTGGGCCAAGATGGCTTGAGGAGGATGCCCCATGATAGTCTCAGGTCAAGACCCAAGATAGTGTGAGGGAACAAGGGCAGGGAGGTAATGAGAGTTAGTCCCACATCACCTAGAGAGGGAGACTTGGGCTGATTATAAGAGTTCAGAGAACTCTAACGGTAACAACGCATTTTCCCTGGGAAACCAGGGAAGAACAAAACAGTGAGGGCTATGCCCAGAGTGGACAATATTGTTACCGTTGGACTCGGGCTATTACAAATGGTATCAGAGTCATTTCCCTCATGATGGTGGGTGGCTAATCGCATGTGGGAGCTCGCATGAAAACACGTGGAGACACGTGTCCCCTAAGGGGGAGAGGTGAACCCATTGTCATTGGCCAAGATGCCTTGAGGGTGGGTCAAGATGGCTTGAGGGGTGTATGGGAGCCCCAAGATAGTTTGAGGTCAGGCCCAAGATAGGCTGAGGGAACAAGGGTAGGGAGGTATTGAGAGTTAGTCCCACATCGCCTGGGAAGGGAGATCTGGGCTGATTATAAGAGTTTAGAGAACTCTAATGGTAACGATGCGTTTTACCTGGGCAACTGGGTAAGAACAAAGCCGTGATTGCTGGTGGTGTATGGGCGCCATTAGTGAAAAGCGGACAATATTGTTACTGGGTGGGTCTCCTGGTTGTTACATGTAGCACATCTCCTTCCATGCTCTCTTGTTTATTGTTGTCCATGGTCTTTTCAAGTTCAACTATGACTGCAAAATTTGGTGGCATCCCTGATAGTGCTAGAATCTCTGGTTGTTCCTCCTCTTCCCCCTTGTGCATCACCATGTCATGTAAAGCCTTTCTCATTGGAAAATCTCGCATGAGGTGAGGTCCAACACAAAAATTGCATGGCCTTAATGGGATAACCTTCCATCTACTAGCATAGCTCCTTGGTTTTGAAATGTTGATCTCAGAGGTTTCATGAAGGCTTACATTCCTCGTGGAGCTCAATTTGTCCTCCCCCTCACCCTTAAGCTCTATCATCGCAGCTTCAATGGATCTAGACCCTGGGTGCTCTTCCTCTTGCCAATTGGAGATGTCTATCACACCTGCCTCCATCTTTGCAAACCTTCCCTTCAAACCTACTGTGCTACCAAATGTCATAGGCTTAGCGTTGTAGACTCTCGTGCAACACTTAGCTTGGCTTCTCACTATGCACGAATTAAGTAAGCCCGACTAAAATCTCTAAGGAGAAAAACAACTAAAGAAGACTTAGAGAGAACTCTAGCTTTATTGATGTCATACAAATGAGGGAGCTTCTCTATTTATAGGTGCTCACCAACTTTCCACCTCCTAAATGAATGGTGGAGATTGTTACATATGTATGTTCTAGACTATTCTCTAGAACATTCCTACAAAATATCTAAAATCTACTACATTTTAGATTCTAAATATTTATAGGGATAGTTCTAGAATATGGGTCTTCCAAAAATGGGCCTTCATCCAGATATCTTCAATTGTAGACCAAAGTCTCTCAGGCCAAGTCCACTAACCAAAAAAGTCTCTGTTAAAGCCGATAGGCGTTGGTCATAGAGTGCATAACAATAGTCCATGGCATTCTCCCCCACCTGATAACACTGACGCCCTCGTCGATACATCTTTCCTAGCATTGAAAAATTCATTGGGTAACAAGTTTCATGTTTGTGTGACCTGCACCTCCTAAGCTATCATGTGGTTTTCTCCTTGTTCTTTTGACCCTTACTTATTTTGCCCAGTCTCAGTTGCTTCAAGATCCACCTTTTGTTGTGGGCTTCCCTATACACCTGTGCACTATTGCACAGTTGTGTGTTGTCATGTGTCCTGCGTGTCTAACTCCAATTCATTGTTGTCTCCTACCAATTCATTTTGGCCACTACAAGTCTCTATGCCTCCTACATGTTCAAGCTTGGCCATTCTCCTCATGCTTTTGATCATAGTAACCCTTGTTGTGTACTAGTTTCCCCTCAGGTTCTTTAGTTGTGATATTTTTGAACTCTTCTAACACACCCTTGCTAGCTTCTGATATCTTAGTTGTTTTCCCCCTCATTGGTGTACTCATGAAACCTAGTTGCAACATCTCTTCCCTTGTTATAACTTCTTCCTATTGTAGCACATCTCCTTCCATGCTCTCTTGTTTATTGTTGTCCATGGTCTTTTCAAGTTCAACTCTAACCGCACAACTTGGTGGCATACCTGATTGTGTTAGAATTTCTGGTTGTTCCTCCTCTTCCTCCTTGTGCATCAGCAAGTTGTGTAAAGCCTTTCTCATTAGAAAATCTCGCATGAGGTGAGGTTCAACACAAAAATAGCATGGCCTTGATGGGATAACCTTCCATCTACTAGCATAGCTCCTTGGTTTTGAAATGTTGATCTCAAAGGTTTCATGAAGGCTTACCTTCCTGCTAGAGCTCAATTTGTCCTCCCCCTCACCCTTAAGCTCTATCATCTCTACTTCAAGGGATGCAAACCTTGGGTGCTCTTCCTCTTGCCGATTGGAGATGTCATTCACAACTGCCTCCATCTTTGTAAACCTTCCCTTCAAACCTACTCTGATACCAAATGTCACAGGCTTAGCTTTGCAGACTCTCATGCGATGTTGATGTTTTTTGCAGGTGCACAGGCTATTGTAGTATAACTATGCAAATACGAGTGGTTCCCACAGGGACTAGCTTTAAAATTTTGGAGTTTTTAAAAAAATTTAATTATTTCAAATTCAATTTAATTGACAAAAATTAATAGAAAATTTTAGGCTTCATCTTTAGTTTACTAATGAAATTTCAAAAGTCTAATTCCAAGAAGAATAGAAAAAGAAACTATAAAACCTTAATTAAACTAAAACTAGAAAAATTAAGAAAATCTAATTCCCTAGCTTTAGTACTATCCAATTTCTTCACTTCAGGTATAAGAAACCTTGATCAGACTCCTTAAATATAGTCAACATGTCCTAGATTAGTGATCTGACATATGAATTTGTCAGATTCATCAATTTGTTATAGATCTCATCAAATTAAGGAATTTCATTATTAATGGCTTAGATCTGTTTTTAGAATCCACAATGGAGATCAAGAATAGTAATTAAACTAGAAACTATCCTAAAAGCATGCCATAAAATTTAATTGAATCTCTAAAGTAAAATAGACTAGAAATTAAAGATTATCTGTGGTTAAACCAGAACTGTTAATTGAATTAAACAGTAACAGAATAGCACAGAACACTAATAACTTAGAATGGAATAACATAAACGCAAATAAGCACAGTATCAGGACATGAAATGTAATTTGAAATAATCTTGCAAGGGTAAATTTGGATTTTTTCTCGAAACTCCCATAAAAGAGAGTTTGCTTCGCCGGACACAATGGAGGACTCTGCTAGAGAAGATCCCTGAATTGATGAGATGGGCAAATAGTTGGGCGTGCACCTGTTTGGGTTTGGCATCTGGTACCATCCTGAGTAGATGGGTTGCTGGCCGAAGTGGGGAGGTTCGTCTAAAGAGGGAAAAAAATGATGCTTTTTCTTAGCGTCGGATGAACAGAGCCAGATGATCTGGGCGATGGGTGAAAAGGGTGATGAAGCCAGGGGAGCCTAGGCTGGTGGTGAGCTCGGCATCCTGGCTGGTGGTGTAATCCAAAAAAAAAAAACGATGCCTAGGAAGAGTGTCGCCTAGTGCCAACGTGAAGAGAAGATGGTTTGGAAGGGTGGAAGATGATAGGAATAGAGGAATGTCAGGTCGGTGGTGAGATGCTGTGTGGAGAGGAGGAATGAAAGGAGAGGTGTACTGATTTGTGCAGTGAATGGAGGAAAACAAGAGAGATGGGTTTGGTGGGTGATATGGTGTGCAGAGGATGCTTGGCGATTCGTTGTGGCTTGGGAAGAATGATGATGGGTGGAGTTAGGATGATGTGGACAATAGGGAAGGTGGTTGGGTAATAGAGATAGATTCGGTAGATCGGGTAAGTAAGAGGAAAAAGCTGAGAGAGGGAAAGAGGATAAGAAGAGAAAGGAAAAGGAGCAAGCAGGGTAAGAGAGGAGGGACGTGAGGAAAGTTTGAACGTGAAGAGAGGGATGGTGAGAGATAGGAGAAGAGAAGAGAGAATGGTTGTTAATGTGAAATAGATGCGTAAACAAGAGAACTCCAAATCAAAAAAGGAAGAGGAAAGTAGCAAGACAACTAAAAAACTCAAAAACTCCCAAAACTCCTCTATGGTTCCTCTCTTTATACACTTTTTTCTTTCCTAATCTTTCTCTGACGCTTTCCTTGAAGAGGTAGATTCCTATTAGGAAACTCCTCTTCTTCTCATTTAGGACTCTTCTTCCTTTTAGGACTCCTCTTCCTTTTAGGACGCTTGCCTTATTGATCTTCACTTGATATGCACCGTTGAATATAGATATGAGCCATCCAACCCTCCTTTAGTTGATCTGCAAAACCAAAGACTAGGATAGAATCATCTGAACCACACATTAATTATTTAATAAGCTCTAATGATCATCTGATAGTTGATTTTAAAAAATTAAGGTTTGAATGGTGAATTTGAGCTAAATTTAAAAATCAAGCTAAGTTTTGAAATTATGAATGGTTAGATGATATAATTGAATGCTAAACTAAGGGTCTTTTAGCCAAAATTAAACACTTAACATGCGACATTTAGCTTGTCTTCTCACTGTACACCAATTAAGTAAGCCTGACTAGAATCTCTAAGGAGAAAAACAACTAAAGAAGACTTAGAGAGAACTCTAGCTTTATTGCTCTGAAGATGTTTATAACTATTGGATGAATTTTAAGATTGTTGATTGTAGATACATCTAAAGTTTATGTTCTAGATTATTCTCTGGAACATTTCTGCAGAATATCTAAAGTTTACTGCATTTTAGATTCTAGATATTTACAGGTATAGTTCTAGAATATGGGCCTTCCAAAAAAGGGCCTTCATCCATAGATATTCAATTGTAGACCATAGTCTCTTAGGCCAAGTCCACTAACCAAAAGGGTCTCTCTTAAAGCCTATAGGCCTTGGTCATAGACCTGATAACGTTGATGCCCTTGTCGATACATCTTTCCTAGCGTTAAAAAATTCATTGGGTAACACGTTTTGTGTTTGTGTGACCTACACCTCCCAAGCTATCATGTGGTTTTCTCCTTGTTCTTTAGACCCTTACTTATTTTGTCTAGTCTCAATTGCTTTTTAGGATCCACCTATTGTTGTGTGCTTCCCCATGTACATGTGCACTATTGCACAGTTGTGTGTTGTCATGTGTCTTGTGTGTTTGTGTAACTACAATTCGTTGTTGTCTCTTACCAATTCATTTCCCCACTACAAGTCTCTGTGCCTCCTACATGTTCAAGCTTGGCCATTCTCCTAATGCTTTCGATCATAGTAGCACCCTTGTTGTGTAATAGTTTCTCCTCAGGTTCTTTGAGTGTGATGCTTTTGAGCTCTTCTAACACACCCTTGCAAACTTCTAATTTCTTAGTTGTTTCCCCCCTCATTGGTGTACTCATGAAACCTAGTTCCAACATCTCTTCACTTGTTATAACTTCTTCCTATTGTAGCATAGCTCCTTCCATGCTCTCTTGTTTATTGTTGTCCATGGTCTTTTCAAGTTCAACTCTGACTACACAATGTGGTGGCATGCCTGATTGTGCTAAAATCTTTGGTTGTTCCTCCTCTTCCTCCTTGTGCATCACCATGTCGTGTAAAGACTTTCTCATTTGAAAATCTCTCATGAGGTGAGGTCTGACACAAAAATAACATGGCCTTGATGGGATAACTTTCCATCTACTAGAATAGCTCCTTGGTTTTGAAATGTTGATCTTAGAGGTTTAATGAAGGCTTACCTTCCTCATGGAGCTCAATTTGTCCTCCCCTTCACCCCTAAGCTCTATCATCATAGTGTCAAGGGATCCAGACCTTGGGTCCTCTTCCTCTTGCCGATGATGTCAATCACAATTGCCTCCATCTTTGCAAAACTACTCTAATACCAAATGTCACGGGCTTTGCTTCGTAGACTCTCATGTGGCACCTAGCTTGGCTTCTCACTATACACCAATTAAGTAAGCCTAACTAGAATCTCTAAGGAAAAAAATAATTAAAGAATACTTAGAGAGAACACTAGCTTTATTGCTCTGAAGATGTTTATAACTCATAGATGAATTCTAAGATTGTTGATTGATGTCTTACAAATGAGGGAGCTTCTCTATTTATAGGTGCTCACCCACTTTCCACCTCCTCAATGAATGGTGGAGATTGTTACGTATGTATGTTCTAGATTATTATCTGGAACATTCCTACAAAATATCTAAAGTCTACTGCATTTTAGATTATAGATATTTGCAAGGATAGTTCCAGAATATGGGCCTTCTAAAAAAGGGCCTTCATCCATAGATCTTCAATTGTAGACCAAAGTCTCTCAGGCCAAGTCCACTGACCAAAAGGGTCTCTCTTAAAGCTTATACACCTTGGTCACAGACTGCGTAACAATAGTCCATGACATTCTCCCTCACCTGATAACATTGACGTCCTCATCGATACATCTTTCCTGGCATCGAAAAATTCATTGGGTAACACGATTCATGTTTATGCGACCTACACCTCCCAAGCTATCATGTGGTTTTCTCCTTGTTCTTTAGACCCTTACTTATTTTGTCTAGTCTCAATTGCTTTAGGATCCACCTTTTGTTGTGTGCTTCCCTATACACTTGTGCACTATTGCATAGTTGTGTGTTGTCATGTGTCCTACATGTCTGTGTAACTATAATTCGTTGTTGTCTCCTGCCAATTCGTTTGACCACTACAAGTCATTATGCCTCCTACATGTTCAAGCTTGGCCATTCTCCTCATGCTTTCGATCATAGTAAGACCCTTGTTGTGTACTAGTTTCTCCTGAGGTTCTTTAGGTGTGATGAGGTTCTGATTTCTTAGTTGTTTTCTATTACACCCTGGGTTTTTCATGAAAAATTTTCACATTTATATTCAAAAGGTGGCATGCCTCTAATTTTAAAATTAAAAAATAGCGGAAGATAGTTTTCTTTGAAATTCATTTATTTAAGAACCTGGATGTCACCTCAACTCCCATACTATACATAATATAGTTTTTATAGAAGATAAACATGCATTTTATGAAACAATAGAACCCATCCAGTGGTTCACATACACAGCCCCTATATTCATTATATTAAATGTCCAACTAGCATAATCCAATAACTAGCTACACAATACAAAAAATTTAACAAAATATGTACCTGAGTGCAGAAGTATGACTATTGATCTCCTCTTGTGTATGTCTTTTCCTCTCTGTCTGTATTTAAGATATTGTAAACATAAAACATTTACAATATCTCAGCAAGCTATGCTTGGTAGGGGAGATTTTGGAAAACATGTTAATTATATATGAATTAAGCATTTTACATTAATTAAAATATTCAATTATCTGCAAGCCATTGATACAATAACTATTTATAATTCTTTTTCATCTTATGAATATAATAGTTCCACTTTAGAGATTCAACTTTACATGATATATATAATCCACTAATATTTAAACATTTATCATTATCATTTTCCAGATGATACCATAATTCGCCTAATATATCTACCCATTCACTTTCCGATACAAAAACTTTTATAAAACAACGCCCTCCAAATATATACATATAGGACAATATCATATATATTTAAATCATTAAAAGTCATACAAAGTTATGAACATGGTCCATAGTTTTTATAATTTCCATTCCCAGACTATACTAGGTCCCATACATATACCCCTTACCATATGGGGTTCACAAAACTCCAGTGGCTGCTGGTAACATCATCAAAGGCATCTCATCATGTCATGGCACTACACTGCCTATCATATGTGCATAATAATGCAAAATACACAAGGACTACTATGTTGTAGTCTCAACCCATACAACGCGCCCAGATAATTGCATAATAATCCACTATTACCAACTGTGGAAATAACAAATCCATGCCCTCATGGGGTGAACCATGGCTATCACAGTGGTCGCCTTCCCATTATTGTCCCACCCGATGTTTAGCCTCTCATTGGGCTTGGTATCCATCATATAAATTTCAGGAAGTGGGTGGCCAAACCCTCATAACTTCCCTAGCATAGCATCCCCAGTCCTAAGGCTGTGGAAAACAAAATCCCAAGCCACCATGCTTGTATGTAAAATACTAATATACAGGCATCTTGCCTATCCATAATATATATATATATATATGAATATTTCATAATAATAATAATAACATCCTCACTTATTAGGTGATCGCCCACTAAGGATGTAATATAAATCCTAAACTCATACATCGCATATGATGTAGTGGCACCCATGCACCATAAATATCTTTTTATTACAATAACATCTATGATATTTTTAAGAATAGATCGTGTGTATCCAATAATTTCACAAGTACGTATTAATTATCAACATGTCATCCATATAGCATTTCAAGTTACTAATTTTTTTCATTCACAAGTAATCATTATCATAATCACATATATATGAAATGCACAATTTAAATGGCATAATATTTATCATAAGGAATAAGATCATATTTAAAGCATGCATCTTACTATTAAGACATGCTTTCTTAATTCTCCACCTACCTTGTGTGGCAAGTTCATCCATTGTCCACTAGCTAATCGACGATGTTCACGAAGTCTCCAAGATCCATGTTTTTCTCCTTGAATAGGTGATGAGGAAGACATATTCTTCTCATCTTGTTCGCTTTCTTTTGGTGCCTCAGCAATGATTGTAACCGTGTTCGATGCTTGCAAATTCTGCCATGTTTCACCTCTAGCTTGAATTGGCAGCTCAGCCTTCCTCTTATTCTTACTCAAACTCTTCTTGTAATTGGTCACATACCCATCAAGCTCCCACAGTGCCTCAGCATCAAAGCTATTAATATCCACCTCAATCTCATCATCATGCTTACTAAGGTATAATCCTATGGAATGCTTCTCTCACTTCGCATTCAAGGGGATCAAATCCTTCCTTCACAACATCACATGCCTGACCCAACTCTTGTACTCCCCACTTCAGCTCCAACTCCCGGTCTTCTGTCAGTGGCAAATGAACCGCATCAACCAATTCTGTCATATGGCAGGCACACTTCTCAATCTAGTGGATCTCCCTCCATAACCCACTTGAATTCTTCCTCTCTCTCTTCTTTGATTCTTTCAAAATTCGTTCATGAAACGATAGTATTGATGATGCCCATGAGAAGTGGTGGGGAATAGAGAAATGCACCTGCAGACCACAATCTTGACATCGTAGCAACAAGAGCCCACATTACAAACAAAAGGACTGTATTCATTGTGAAAATAGGGACCCAAAAGCTCCTTTGTTGTTGGTATGTCATTGTTACGTGGCGGGGTGAGGTTGCTTGCAATGGCTTGGAGCTGTCTTGCAGCTGACCACATGCTAGAAACGCTCTAGGAGAGGGAGCAAAAATGCCCAGTAGCACAATGATCCTTGCTGGTGGTGTTACAGCCAAAAGATTGATTTCTCTACACATGAACAAATAAGAATCCTTCTTATCTAGTATCCCAATAGGTAAATCTATCAATGCTTTCTTCACCCAATGGAATTGCCCCTCTCCAAGCGTCCTCTAGCAAGGATCCAAAGCCAACAAGACTATCTCCAAATGCTTCTTCCATTGCCGGATCTACTTAATTGCATCGTGGATAGCTTTACAGACATCTAGCGCCTTGATGCTCCTCTCGAAGAATTTGGCAATTAAGCAGTCCACAGGTGTCCTCGAGAGAATTTGCTTGTTGTTAAATAAGATAACTCTCAAAACCCAAACCATCACCAATCACTTCCCCCAAAAATCACATCCTAAAAGTAATGATACTATCAAGAAACAAAGAAAAGAGATCCATTACAGGTAAAATGCCCTTCTTGCAAAGAAAAGTCCCTAGATTTTAAAAGATCCAATAATTTTCCACACATAAAACCCTAGAATTCAACAGATCCAACGATTTCTATCTCAATTCCAACAAAAACAAATCAAAACTAGAAATCGAGTAAGAATACAAAAGCAATTGTGAGGAAATAAGAATCAAGGGTTTGGACAATAGATACCTCCAAGGAGCAATTCAGTTTCGCCTCTATAACCCTCTTCTTCATTAAAAACTGTAAGAGTACCGCATAAGATAGGAAGGTGCTGAGGCAATCAAAGTAACCAAAGAAGAGAGAGGATATTTGCGGGGTCGACTGGATCAGGCTACGTAGGAGAGATTCGATGTTGGGAAACCTACTTGGAAAGGGATTTCTAGCCATGGAGAAAGAGATCGAAGACACGGAGAAGGAGAACAGGGAGTAGGCTCCAGGGTTAGGTGTCATTGGTGAGCCATGCTCAAGCCGTCGCATCGAGCAATGCTGGCTGGAGGTTGGGGAAGCGAGAGAGAGAGAGAGAGAGAGAGAGAGAGAGAGAGCAAACCCAACATTTCATTGGGTTTGCAACATGACGGGGGGGGTGCCAATATCAATTTGGCCCCTCCCGTTAAGTTGTGTGTTTTGTTTTGTTTCTTTATCTTTTAATTATCGTATTGCCTCTGAATTCAAGGGCCCATAACTTCTTCTTATGCACTGTGCTTTTAGTGTTCTTTAACTTGTTGGATTCCATTTTCCTAGCACTATCTAATGGTTTTAGTTTTAGTTCCAAATTATACCTCTATAAAAGAATATACCTCTTGAAAACTCATAATCTGATCATAGAATAGTGAATTTTTGGGGTGAAATTCATCCATAATCCGATTTCACTATTCTTGATGTCGTTGGACTAAAATTTTCGAGTACATTCCTAACATTCAAGTTTTCACTCGAAATTATATTTCTATATAAAATTTATTTTCTTCAGATAAAAAATTCCAATTATATTTCAAAATTTTCAATTTCACATATTAACACCCAGAATAGTATTTACAAAATTTGGGGTTGTTACATTTTTCCCCTCATTGGTGTACTCATGAAACCTAGTTGCAACAACTCTTCACTTGTTATAACTTCTTCCTATTGTAGCACATCTCCTTCCATGCTCTCTTGTTTATTATTGTCCATGGTCTTTTCAAGTTCAACTCTAACCGCATAATTTGGTAGCATACCTGATTGTGCTAGAATCTTTGGTTGTTCCTCCTCTTCCTCATGCATCACCATGTTGTGTAAAGCCTTTCTCAATGGAAAATCTCACATGAGGTGAGGTCTGACACAAAAATAGCATGGCCTTGATGGAATAACCTTCCATCTACTAGCATAGCTCCTTGGTTTTGAAATGTTGATCTCAGAGGTTTAATGAAGGCTGACCTTCCTCGTGGAGTTCAATTTGTCCTCCTCCTCACTCTTAAGATCTATCATCGCAACTTCAGGGGATTCAGACTATGGGTGCTCTTCCTCTTGCCGATTGGAGATGCCCATCACACTTGCCTCCATCTTTGCAAACCTACTCTAATACCAAATGTCACTGGCTTAGCTTTGCAGACTCTCATGTGGCACTTAGCTTGGCTTCTCACTATACACCAATTAAGTAAGCTTGACTAGAATCTCTAAGGAGAAAAATAACTAAAGAAGACTTGGAGAGAACACTAGCTTTATTGCTCTGAAGATGTTTATAGCTCTTGGATGAATTCTAAGATTGTTGATTGATGTCTTACAAATGAGGGAGCTTCTCTATTTATAGGTGCTCATCAACTTTCCACCTCCTCAATGAATGGTGGAGATTGTTACATATGTATGTTCTAGATTATTCTGAAACATTCCTACAAAATATCTAAAGTCTATTGGATTTTATATTCTAGGTATTTACAGGGATAGTTCTAGAATATGGGCCTTCCAAAAATGGGCCTTCATCCGTAGATCTTCAATCGTAGACCAAAGTCTCTCAGGCCAAGTCCATGTGATGACCAGGTTTTTATTACACATCTTATAATACACTTTTCAAAGGAAGGCCGCCCTTAGTAAAAAAATTTCACAAAACAAAATAGCAAAAATTCTTTTCTTTAAAACTTGTTTTGGAAAACCCAAGTCATCACCTCATACATAACATATGTATAACTTTTATACAAGATAAAATTCCATTGAAGTAATATTGTTTATTAAATTGCAGAATCCATCCAGTGGTTCACAGTACAACCCGGCATCAGTACAATACTTGTCCAAATTACATAATCTAAATTTCAAACCTCACATTACAATGCTCTTAAATAAAAATACATGTCTTCATAGAATATACTTTGATTGATTATTCTTCCAAATCTTCGTAAGTCTTCTACAATCTTGAGCTTCTAACCCTCCTTCTCTGTTTCTGATGTATTGTAAACATGGAAACATTTACTATACCTCAGCAAATTATGCTTGGTAGGGGATACAAAAATATACTACTTCACTAATACAAGAATACATACCCCAATCATTAATCCATCATGGTTATCCATTCATGAGTTATCTCATACTCATGCTTAGAGTATATACGTTATTTAAGTATTATAGGACAAATTAGTTAATATAGTGAAGATTACTAAAAACTTGTTCCTTCCCTTGGCTATACTTCCACTTAGAAAATCAGTATTCAGCCAATCTATATACGAGGATTTTCTTTCTAGAAACTCATGTAGTGGCATCTCATCATACCATGGCATTACATTATGCCTATCATATGTGCATCATAATGCAAAATACATTAGTTTTACTATGCCGTAGTCTCAATCCATACAGCGAGTTTGGATAACTACAATCCTCCACTGATACTAATTGTGGAATAACAAAACCATGTCCTCATGGGGTGCATCATGGCTGTTATAGTGGTGGCCTTCCCATTATTGCCCCACCTAACATTTAGCCTCTCCTTGGGCATAGTATCAATCATATAAGTTTCAGGAAGCGGGTGGCCAAACCCTCATAACTTCCCTAGCATAGCATCGCCAGTCTCTATCTCTGTGTAATACAAAATCACAGGCCTCCATACTTGTATGTAAAATACATTGTACATATCAGACAACATGTCTGTTTAACTAAGGTTGGAATATTTTCTATGCCCTATTCTTAGGGTTTCCTTAGTCTTCACATCTCATTACCTTCACTTCATTTGATTTGATCCTTAGATTGGATCAATTGAATTACATTATGAGGTTAGATCACTTAGTTGAATCATATGGTTGGATCACTTAGTTGGATCACATGGTTGGATCACTTAGTTAGATCTTATGGTTGGTTTACTTAGTTGGATCATGACTCTACTAAGGTACTAAGCATACTTATATCATGAAGGTCTATAAATACAAACAAAGATCATGTATGTATACGCATGAATCCTTAATACATTCTTATACATCTACCTACCTCAAAGTACTATCTTGATTTATACATCTCAAGTTGTATTCTTCCACATTGATCATCATGGTATGGATTCATCCATCTGTCAAGCTATACGTATAAGGTTATTTCTCTACACAAGTGTGTATTCCTGTAAGGGATGCCCTAATTTTTCCTTGAATCATATTTGTTCAAGGGTTTGAGTTCTCTATTTACATTTTCAAGGGTCTCATCTACCTTATCTTGATTAAAATTTTTATTAGGATTAGATGGTTTACTAACCTTTTATGCTCTTATTATTATTACTCAACCAGTTAATGTTTTACTAGTTGAGGGTAGCTTATTTCATCCTAAGTCTAGACAGCTCCTCTTATGTCAAATTGGCAAAGGCTTTCTAGTTGAATGGTTAACACAAAGTTGTTACTTCAATCCTCATGTAAGGAGGAGTTTAGACCTCACAAACGTCAACGGAAGGTGGGGGAAGAGTGAGGCTCTATTAGTGAACCCCCTTCACCATTATGTCCATCATCCACTAGAGTGACCCTAGTTCAACCTTTCATAAGGTTCCTACGAGCATTTCAACCCTAAGTACTCTTTCTAATTGATTTTAATTAAATCCATGAACATTAAAATGTCATTCATGGAGTTTCATTATTCTCCTAATTTGGACCAAGGTATTTATATTCCTTATATTATCCTACTAACTATGGTCTTTACTATCATTAAGTCCATGTCATTATTCTTTCAATTCTAATTTCATTTAATTACATTTTCAATGTAATTTTCCTTACATAAACATTAAAACATAAATAAATAAATATACAATTAGATCTAATAAAAAATAAAAGGAAATTATAATTACATTTAGTAATTTAAGTGCAAATCTTTTATGCCATAACTAGCCATCATGATCCAACGGTCTTTTTGATCATTATTTATTTTTCATCTCTTTTAGGGTTTAGATCTTGATGTTTCATTTTATTTTAGATATAACACATCTAATTGATGTAATTTCATTCTTAGATCATTGATGCATCTAATCCATTGATTTGATCTTCCTTGATCTACCTGATCGAGGAGATCTTAAGTTACTTTATCCAATTTAAGGGTATAGATCTTGATCTATCCCAAATTCTCATCATCCATTCCGTAAATCCATATAATATTAACTTATTATATTCATCAAAACTCATCCATGCTGTAAACTTATCCTTGATCCACTTGATCAAGGAGATTTCCCTTGATTTTTATAGATTTTATTACTTTTAAGGCTAGATCTATCAAGATATGCCTATTCAATTACATCTAACCCATTGATTTAAGTTAGTACATTATTATATCATCATCCAACAAGGTCTAATTAATCTGATCATTCTAGACCTTGTAGATCAAGGATGTTAGTATATTTGTCTACTTAATTTTAGAAAATTTAATGAATTAAAATTGTAATTTTATTGGTTTAGTAGGTTCTTGTCATCGCAAGGAATCCATCCCAACTTTTTTATCTCAATTTGGAGTTCAATTGAGATCAGAATTCAGATTTAAAGATTTCAGCCTGTTTTAAGGGCTGAATTTCACTCTTACTGTTTTTGTTTATTTGATTGATCTAGAAACACATAAATTCTACTGTGATGATGATCCTTAAGGTTTTGGGACACTCTGAACATATCCATCAGTTCAAACTTCCTATTTAAGGTCATCTGGACAATGATCCAACATCATTGGTATGGATTTTACTAAATATCTCATGTAAATACAATTTAAAACATGGATCTAATAAGTTCAGTGAATTCTAGAAGAGGTAAGGAATCCACAAAAAGTTTCAAATCTAAATTCTAAGTTATATAGAGCTCTTAATTAAAGAATTTAGGTTTTTAATTCAAACAACAGATGGCCCAGATCAATTTTGGGCAGTGCAGTTGCGGGGACAAGCAACAGCCCTCGTCCCCATCACAGAGAGGCAAGCGGCGTTGTTCCTATGCCACTTATCATGTTGCATGCAAGCGCCCACGGGGAGCGTCCCTGCTTGCGTTCAGCTCTAGCATGTTTGGATCCCGATCTATTAAGATTGGTTGAGACAGTCTGATTTGGACCGTTAGATCAACTTATCTTTAGATCTCTGAAATCTGAACACATCAAGGGCCATAATTTTAAACGCTAAAATTTATGGGCCTCAAAAACTCATCCAACAGCTCAAAATTTGGGTTTGACCCATAAAATGAGGAGATATCCCTAATTTTATGCTCATTTTAACATGAATATGTTTGAATTATATTCTAAATTATGTGTGGATGAAGCCCAAGTCATGAAACTAATTAGGATGAGTCCACATGTGACATCCTAGACCCTAGTGTACTTAGAATAAGTGGCCATGATGGGAGGGCCTTAAACATGGGGTGATAAGGCTAATTGCCTAAGGTTAACTAATTAAGGAGTTTAACATGTAAAGCATGCAAATATGCATGCAAAGCTGATTGGATGATAGGTGTGATTTTCATATTAGTTTGGAGGGCCAAGATTACTTATTGCATACACCGTGTGGGGTGATAAGGCTAATTTCCAAAGTTTAACACATTAAGAACTTTAGTGTGTAAAGCATGCAACGGTGGTGAGATGATGGTTGTAAATTTTCAATTAGTTTAGAGGGCTAAGATGGCTTATTGCGTACACCACGTGGGGTGATAAGGCTAATTGCCTAAGGTTAACACATTAAATAGTTTAATATGTAAAGCATAAAAAAATGCATGCAAGGGGGTGAGATGATAGGCACAATTTTCATACTAGTTTGGACGGCTAAGATGGCTTATTGCATACGCCATGTGGGGTGATAAGGCTAATTGGCTAAGGTTAACACATGAAGGAGTCTAACGTGTAAAGCATACAAAAATTGCAAGCAAAGGTGGTGAGATGATAGGCATGATTTTTAGACTAATTTAGAGGGCCAATATAGCTTATTGCATACACCATGTGGGGTGATAAGGCTGTTGCCTAAGGTTAACAAATTAAGAAGTTTAATATGTAAAGCATGTGAAGATGATGAGATGATAGGCATGATTTTCATTCTAGTTTGGAGGGCAAAGATGGCTATTGCATACACCACTTGCAAGCTTAGATGAGTGGCTAAAATTTGCATCAAAATGATGCAAATATTTACCGAAGATCAGTTGCCAAGATTCATAATCATCATCATCAAGACCTTATCCCAATTAGGAGTTAGCCACATGAATCATATTCCTCCATTCCTCTCTATTAAGTACCATGGCTCCATTTAGTCCCAAAGTTTTAAAATCTTTTCTCACCACTTCTATCCATGTTCTTTTAGGCCTTTCCCTTGCCCTTTTAGAACCTTCTACTTTCATTGCTTCACTCCTTGTAACATGTGTTGTTTCCCTATCTCCTTTGGACATCTCCAAACCATATAAGTCTAATCTTCCTCATCTTGTTACAAATTGGTGTTACACCTAAGTTTCCTCTAATATTTTCATTCGTAATTCTATCCTTTCTTGTCTTGCTACACATCCATCTCAACATCCTCATTTTTGTGACGTTCATGATATGAACATGATGTTCCTTAATTGCCCAACACTCTGATCCATAGATCGTGCCCGGCCTTAAGTCCATCCTCCTATAGATTTTTCCTTTTATTTTGAATTACACTCACTAATCACACAAAACTCTAGATGCACATCTCCATTTGTTCCAACCAGCTTAGATTCTTCGGGCAATCTCTCTCTCAATCTCACTACTCTCATGAATCATTGATCCTAAGTACCAAAAGTGGTCTTTTACAGGCACTTCTTGGTTATCAATCTTAACTGGTGTTCCACTATTATTGCTCTCCTTATTAAAATTGCATTCAATATATTCTGTTCTAGTTAGGCTAATTTTGAATCCTTTAGATTCTAATGATTCTCTCCATAACTTTAGCTTTGTGTTTATGTCCTTCATTGTCAGATCAAGTAAGACTATATCATCTACAAATAGCATGCACCATAAAATCTCCTTATGTAGATGTTTTGTGAACTCATCCATAACCAACATTAAAAGGTATGGGTTCAATGCCGATCCATGGTGCAATCCTACAGTAATAGGAAAATCATTGGTCTCGTAACTAATGGTCATGACATTTGTTACCGCTCTGTCATTCATATCTTTAATTATGCCTATATACCCCCTGAAAGCCCTTTATAGCCAAACACCCTCCATATTAACTCTTTAAGGACTCTATATTAAGCTTTCTCTAAGTCGATAAAAATCATGCGAAGGTCTTTCATTCTCTCCTTATATTTCTCTATCAATTGTCTAAGTAAGAAAATAGATTCCATGGTAGACCTCGAAGGCATAAAACCAAACTAGTTCTTTGATACACTTATCTCATTGCATAGCCTCTTCTTAATCACTCTTTCAAAAAGTTTCATAGTGTGGCTCTTAATTTTGATCTCTCGATAATTAGTACAGCTATGTATGTCTCCTTTACTCTTATAAATTGGTACAATAGAGCTCTTCCTTTATTCATCTAGCATTTTCCTTGATTTTATAATCTTGTTAAACAACTTGGTCAACCAAACTACTCCAATATCTGTCATATGCTTCCATACCTCTATTGGTATACCATCAAACCCTATGGCCTTTCCCTATTTCATCTTTTTCAAGGCCTCTTTTACTTTTAGTATTCTAATCCTACGTTCATATCTTTAATGTCCAATGTTATTTAGGTTTATAGTATTTTCAATCACTATATTCTCAAAGCCATTGTCATTTAATAATTTTTAAAATTAAGTTTCCCACCTTTGTTTGATCTCATCATCTTTGACTAGTACCATTTGATCATCACTTCTAATGCACCTAGCATGATTTAAGTCCTTACCCTTCTGTTATCTTATTTTGCAAGTTTAAACACATTTTTTTCACATTCTCTTGTTCCTAGTCTATTATAGAGGTCATAATATGCCTTATGTTTAGCCTCACTTACTATTCTCTTAGCAACCTTTTTAGCATTCTTATACTATTCATAGTTTTTATTATTTCTAGTTTCTCCCACACTTTAAAACATACCCTTTTTTCTTTAATAACTTTTGCATTGTTTCACTCCACCACCATGTTGCCTTTACTAGTTGCCTTTTACCTTTAGACACTCCTAAGACATCCTTTGCCAGTTTCTTAATGGACTTAGCCATATTAGTCCACATGATGTTTACTTTTGTTTCATATTCGAGTTTCCTTCTACTGTCAACTTATTTGAGAATGAGATTATTTTCTCTCCTTTTAAGTTCCACCACTTAGTTTTTGGATACCAATTAAGTTCATTTCCTTTCTTCCATCTTTTAATATAGATATCCATAACCATTAACCTATGTTGTGAGGTTAAACTCTCACAAGTTATCAACTTACAATCCTTACACATTGATATTTTAGTATTCTTAAGTAGAAAAAAGTCTATTTGGCTTTTATGAAGTCTACTTTTAAAGGTTATTAAGTGTTCATCCCTCTTCTTAAAGAATGTATTTGGAATGGCCAGGTTATATGACAAATTAAAATTGAGGATAGTTTCCTCCATCTCATTTCATTCTCCTAGACCATACCCTCCATGTATCCTATCATATCCTTCCTTTTCTTTTCCTACATGGCCATTTAAATCTGTTCCTATAAATATCCCCTTAGTGTTGGGAATTTCTTGCATGACTCCCTCCATATCTTCCCAAAATCGTCTCTCGATTATATCCTCTAACCCCAGTTGTAGTGTGTATATACTTATAACATTTATGATTTTCTCTCCTAGAACAAGTTTTATTATGATAATTCTATCATTCATTCTTTTAACATCCACAACTTTATCCTTTAATTCTTTATCCACTATTATTCTTACGCCATTTCTATTATTATCCTTTCCTATGTAATAGAGTTTATAACCATCGATATCTCTAGTTTTAGCTCCTTTCCATTTGGTTTTTTAGATACAAGCAATGCTAACTCTCCTACATTTCATCATATTTACTAACTCCAAACTCTTATCTATTAATGTTCCTATATTCCATGTGGCAATACGAATCTTTTGCTCTTGAGATATCCTCTTTACCTGTGCACTTGTCAATCTCCATGGCATGAACCCATGTCCACTTTTCACTACACCTGGGTCTCAATGTAGTGCATCACTTCTAAGGGGCTACTTTGGCAGTCCTTGCCCATTTTTCACAACACACAAGAGCTGATGTAGCACGTTGCTTCTAGGGGAATGCCTTAGCAACCCTTGCCCATTTTTCACTGCACTTGGGATCCGATATAGTGTGTTGCTTATGGGGGACACCCTAGCTTGAGGGAATGTCAGTTTTCGATTCATGTCATGTTAGGGTTGCCCTACTTTTAAGAAGATGAAGATGCTTTTCTTTTCTTACTTACAAACTAATATGCAAATGCATATTCATTTGCAAGTAGGAAAGAAATATCAAAATCATCTTCAACTTCTTCCTCGTTGGTTAGAACATGATGCAAGACCTTCCTCCCTTTTCATTCCTAGCTTGGGACCAACATTGAAGGAGTTTTAGTCGCCAAGATTCTTGCAAAAAAAGATGTTCAAAAACCATACCATTTAATGATGAAAACATGATTTTTCTTGATGAGATTAAGGGCCAAGATGCAATCCAAACTTGAAACCTTAAACAAGGATTAGAGCATTCTTGGATTGGAAAAAATTAGATGTGATTTGCTATGGAATTAGTAGCTAGAATAAGATGTCCAAACCTATATGAACATTAGAAAAAATTGTTGTTGTTTTTAGGATGGAATTAGCATGAGAACAACACTTGCTAAATCACATAAGATTCCTCTATTAATCTGGCATTATAGGACTTGCTAAAGAATAAATAAAGAGACTGGGAATTAGAAAGAGTTTGAGTTTTCCCACAAGTGCACAATAGTCAATTGTAATATTATATAGGGTCGAACCCCATGGAGGATATAGTATGAATCCACATGAAGGATATAGCATGAAACTAACACACCAAAGTTGATCGAGAATAATTATCCTAAAACTAATGTAAAATTAATGGCAGATACTAGGTATCCAGTTTAATGGATGAGAGTGGAAATGAATTTGTAATCTAAATTGGACTTGCTAGGATTAAAGATAACTTATTTTAAATTAGATCCACCACTTATTGTTTTCTATAACTGAAGAATCTAATTGAAACGATAATTACTATCTCAGAAAATATCTCTTTGAAAAAATAATTTAGAAAATTTTAAACTTTAAAAACTAGATAATTCATCAAATTCTAAGCAATCTATGTAAAACCTAACTATAATAGATAAAAGATATATTCTAATAATTTACTATAAAAAGTAATAACACAACATCAAATAATTATACCAAGGATGAAATTATATTTTCTAATTTAATTTAATTTTTAAAATTTAATTTTAAGATAATTAAGATATTGAAAATAAACAAGTGGTGTTTTCTAACCTAAGAATAAAATCACTTTAATCCTAGGCAAAAGAAAACTACTCTAGCATGATTTCAAAATTAATTATAGAATTTTATGAAAAGTAAATAGGAATATCTTTAAAATTTTAATTAACTACTTTCTAAACAATTAAACATGAATTAAAATTGGTCAATAATAATGTAAAATAGACCCTATTAACAAAATTTCTCAATTTTTTCATTCAAATACCAAAGCAACTCCTCTCACTGTGTCTGGAGGTGAGAGAGTCACTAGAAAAATAGTATAATTGAAACAATTATGCAATTATGTACTATCATGTGCGTGTGACATTAGCTAACTAAGTTTCTTATTCTTGTTTATAATCCACATATAGTTCAGAATCTATTTACTATAAAGTATAGTAAGAATTTGTGAATCTTTCACCAATTTTGGTTACTGATTTCATTTACTTTACAATAAAAATTTTCAGTGAAACTTGTACCCAAATAATTTGATAGTAAGAAATTTAATTGTATGATTGGATTTCAACCTCCAAATTTCTCGATTTTTATTGCTCATTTTGCTAGATTTCTCTTCCCTTTATAGAAATAGGTCTCCAATCACCTTATTCCATGTTTTATGATAATCTCTATCTCTAATGGCTTCTATATTCAACAACTTTCTCATTTATCTTTAGAAAGCTTCTTGGATGATGAAGGGATACATCTACAACATTCAATATTCTAATATTCTATCAATTCTCAAATTTTAATCTCAAACATCGAAAATGTTTGAAATTTAGAATTATATATATATATTTTTGCATGAAAGCAATAAATTTGGGCAATCCAATCCATTAAACTCTTCCAGAATGATGAAAACATGACATCTTTGACTATTCAAGTTTAAAACATCACATCCCAAAGTGGGTAAAAAGTGAACTTGACATCTATATATAGATCGTTTAGATTACCATTGTCAATCGACTTCAAATCTTAGAATCCTTGGACAATTTGCAATTGGAAAACATTGGATCATCCAAATTCATCTTGAATTGCTCTTAGCTATCCATTTTAATCTAAGCTTGATCTATGACCTAGAATGTCGATCAGCATGATCTAATCACATGGATCTTGATCTACAACCTTATAAGTAGTTTTATACATACTTACCTCAGATCGTCATCTAACCTTGAAAATTCATCAATTTATGATTAGATTATAAACATTTTGAATGATATATCTTTCAATTAAAATTTTAAATAATGCCCTAACAATATATCAAATGCCATGCCAAATGAGAGTAATTTACATAAAAAATGGACACTTAACACACACCCCAACCAGCATTTTGCTACTCTTAAGAAAAACAAGCAAAAAACTATTTTACAAATTATTATTTTTGTAGGTACTCATAGTTACATTTAGCATATGCAATAGGCCCTTAAACGATTATGTTACCCTTAGTGGATGAGTTTAGCCTCATGAGGGTTTGTAAAGAATTTACCCACAAAATTCATAACAGACAATTCGTAAATTTATATATGAGAATTTTCTTCTATTGAAACTCAATCTACCACTTTAGCATGTTAATAGAAATGAATGAAATATTCAAAACCTTATTCGTACTTCACAAAATATTTCATTTAGGCTCGTATCTCAGAGTGCAGTTGTGTTTATAGTCTACATATACAATAAATCTTAATTTTTAATTGATTACAACTCTAAGAACTCCATCTAAAATATGTTTTGAACTCAATCCTAACTAATAGCAAAACACTTAGAAATGAAGCACTCATAAAAAGGTAAAACATAATCGTTCTTTAATATGTGAGTGGAATCAACAAGATGAAAATATCTCACATATACCCATGAAAGAATGGGAGTTACTAAGGAACTATTTTTAAAGACCCCTTTAGAAAAGATGCCATTATCAAGAGATTTACTATTATTACTCCTTAATTTCTATTTGTTCATATCCTCATCAATTGACAACCCTTAGAGGTTCCAACTAGGGAGCGTAGAGATCCCCAAAATGTATAGTTTCTTCCATCATTCACCCCTTCATTTCCAATCCCCAACTCCCATCGGGAAACTTTGAGGGGCAGACTAGCCCTATTAGTAAGGGAGAATGTCTCAAGGTCCAACCTACTACATTTACTTTCCAGTAGTTGCTTCTTCTATTAGTAAGGGCCATGTTGTACAAATCATCCAGTCGAAAAAAATAATAAAGAGACTATGGTCTTTTATTGAGTTCAATAGATACGAGTGTTATTCTATGAAATAACGTGAATTTCAAATCATTCACTTGTTACTCTCAGCCTCTCCACTAAGTAGTTGCTAAATTGCTCTTTGCCCATGATGCTCTGCTCCGTGTTTGATTGATGAGCCCGCCCTTTACTGTTGATCATTGGTCCAAAATCCTACCTTATAAAGTGAATAAGGAGAGGCCTATTGATGATCGAGCTAGTCCAAAATATGATATTTGAAGATGGTGGAAGTGCAAATACATTTCATGATTTTAACCTAACTCAAGCCGAAGAGACTTATTCGATGGTCAATCAAACCAATTTTGATCCCAACTATATGGGGTTGCTTTTTCCAATAAATGTTGATTACATTCTAGGCTATATTGAACGTAAAATCAATAGGTCTTCAACTAGGATAGAATGTAGGCTTAGGGTAAAGTTATGAAAAGAAAGGGTATATAGGCTATTCAAAATTCTCCAAAAACAAGTGGACGTCTTCTACAACAAAGTTGACGCTTCTTGTTTTATTTGCATTTAAGTGAACACTTTTTCACTGTTCATCTTTTCTTCTCTTTTTCCTTTTCATAACTTTTGAATCTCTTTTGAAGAACATTTATTTTCTTGATATTCACTTCTCTACTTATATTGTAACTTGAAGATATTTCTTCAACCATCTCTATATTATTTTGGAATAAAATAAGTAATGGATACTTTATATTTAGTTAATATGGGTAAAATATTTATTTTTGTAATTTGGGTTTAAGAAAGAAATGACTTATATATAAAAGGCTCAAAAGGGCTAACTAGTAGTAAAAATATCATTGGGTAGGCTTTATGTCTCTAGGATAAAAACAAAGATGGCCTAAATCATTTCCTGGGTTTCAGATAACCTATCAGATTCAATAAACTTCTAGGAAATTAGGTTTAACACTCCAATAATTCTTAGGTAACTAGCCAAATCAAATGAAATTATATAATCACTTATAAATTGAGCATACTAAAGAAAATTGGAATTTATTTATAACACTCAAAAGAATAAATGGTTCAAAAACTCACCTAGGTTATAAGTCTCCATTGAATTTATTTAGGATCTCTAAAGTCACAAATACTTTTCAATCTAAACTACATACATGTAATTGTGTGTAAAATGTGATATGAGATTAGCTTCCATGAAATACTTTAGAAAATAAGTAAATTAATGAACTAATCATATACAATTCTATTAATAAGCTAAATATGAAAAGAAATATTTGACTTCAAAAAGTCCAATTCTCATCATTGTATAGGATTTGACCTAAAAACTTAAAATAATTTTCAAAATAGTTAAAAAAATGTTAATTTTAAATTTTCATTATTTTTAAACAAGGGAAACAAGTAAAAAAGACAAGAATTCACTAAAATTCTACACCCCCAAGTTAAGTGAAACATTTTCATCACTATTTTAAAAAAGTACGTTGATGATAATGCATTGTGAAATAAAGAAATGAGAGACGTATAAAAGGAAAGTTCTGAAAAACAATGATACAATTTTTTTTAACAAAAGGACAAATCATAAAGGAAAAAAAATCACAGAGTTCTACGCTTCCCTAAGTCCCATACCAAAATAGCCGAACCTATCTGTGAAAAGGAAGGGTAAGTAAATTTATATTGCACTTTTGAATTTTTCATTTTAATGCCAGGCAAGGTATCAAATATATCTCTAGGCGGTCATAATTGGAGACAATTTCAAGAGATTGATCCAGCCTTTCTAGAAATGGGGCAAGCATGTGATATGACATAGTGGGTGGGATGTTTTCCTCATTAACAAAATTTTCTTGTATCTTAAGTGGTTTTGGTACTATTTCAGCCTTTTTAGGGCCACATTTCTCAATTATTTTACCATTATAAAGAATGGTAACTGCCTTTGTTAAATCCAGATTTGGAGTTGAAGAACTAACCATTCCTACCATATGCATAACATTAAAATTTACATTTGGTGGGATAGCAAATTACCCTTTTTCAAGGGTTTGCACGAGTTGAGTCATCATGTTCTTCATTTCATTCTTGGATTGTTCAAATTGAGCATTTTTCTTCTCCTGGTTTTGAATAAATTGATGAAAGTGATCCTCCACTTGCCTCGTAGGTGGGACATGTATGGTCTAGGAGTAGATGGTCCTTGATTTGGTCGGTAGGGTTGGTATGTGCTAGTTGTGAGATATTAGCAGTTAGTCTATTTCTCCAACTAAATTTTGATGAGTTCTCTACTTGGGGTTGTATGTCTCAAAGGATGGAGAAAAATATCACTCATAAGAATGGGCTTGTTCATGAAGCACATCCTGCATTGCTAGAATTTGGAGCATTCTTGAGTGAGGTGTGTGGTACTTTCACAAATACCATGCACCTGTTCGACCTTTTGAAAGCTAGTTTTCCCTATTTTTGTTGCCTCTACTTTTCTTATTAGGGATGATATCATTACATTAAGGTTATCTTGTTCAATTTCAGCATAGATGCCTCCCCTAGTGGATGTGGTGGGAGACTTGGGTTTATCAAAATATTCGATTCCATCTGAATTGGCACATGTCTGTGCACTTTTTGCTAGCCATTCCAAATACTCATGCCTCATTTGGTTGTTTATTCAAGAAATTACTATTGCACATCATTTCTACAGACTGGTGTATACTGGAATTAAGTACTTCATAAAATAAGAAAATGATATACCGAGGTTTATATCCATGATTTGGCCAAGTTAACAAGAGATCTTTGAACCTCTCCCAACATTGATAAAAAGTCTCTTTATCCTTTTGAGTAAATTTCATGGTTTTCAATGTAGAGTATTAGTTTTATGCATAGGGAAGACTTTTTTCAAAAACTCCCTAGTCATTTCTTACAAAGTTCTTATTGAATGTACTGACAGTGAATGAAACCACATTTTAGCTTTTCTAATTTAGAGGTTTGCCTATATTAAGTAGTGCACACTTCATCAAACTCCTTTAAATGTAGATAAGGACTCTCACTATCTAAGACATGAAACTTAGGAAGTAATTCAATTACTCTTATTTTTAATTCCATCATACTACCATTTTAAGTTAAAATTATACATGAAGATGTACTAGCATAAGTATACTGTAAATAGCCTCTTGATGTTCCCCTATGAGGATTTTAGTTATGCCAATCATTCTCATGTGCTGTCTATTGGTCCCATTACCAATTGTATTTCCTTCTCCAATTTCCAGGTGGTGGGGAGTAATTCCACCATGGATGAATGTTGTTACTAAAGAGTGGTGGAGTGTTACCAACATCAAAGAGAGGTTTGTTCATCCCTGAGCATGTGGATTATCCCTTTGATTAGTATGTTGATTATTTAATGAGTGCAACTGATCACAGTGTATGGTATGTTGGCTTACTTTGACTAACCTTCTTATTTTGTGGCATATCCAGATTTGCATACAATGAAAGGGTGTGTTTTTAAAAAAAAAAAAGTTGTGAAGAAAACTAAACTAAATGATGCAACCTAGTGTCTAGAATGATGCACAAACAAAGGATACAATCGAACAATTGCATGGCTAACAAACTAAAAGTTTTTTATTTTCTTAAAATTTTGTAGGCGAGTAACATTTGTAGTAACCTAATCTACAGAGCTCGTCCTCTTTTTCAACTTTTTTTATTTCCTACTAGTTATCATTATCATCAAGACCTTATCCCAATTAGGGGTTGTCCACTTGAATCATGTTTCTCCATTCCCCTTTTTGAAGTATCATGGTTTCATTTAGTCCCAAAGTCTTTAAATCTTTTCTCACAACTTCTATCCATATTCTTTTAGGCTTTCCCCTTCAACTTTAGAACCTTTGATTTGCATTGATTCACTCCTAATCTATGTTATTTTTTATCTTTGTTGGACATGTCCAAACCATCTAAGTCTAATCTCCCTTATCTTGTTACCCATTGGTGTTACTCCTACGTTTGCTCTAATGTTTTCATTCCTAATTCTATCCTTTCTTATCATACCCCTCATCCATCTCAACATCCTTATTTCCCCATGCTCATCCTATGAACATGATGTTCCTTAACTTGATCCATAGAGCATGACGGGCCTTATAGCCATCCTATAGAATTTCCTTTTAATTTGACTAGCACCCATCGATCACACAAAAATCTAGATGCGTGTCTCCATTTGTTCCATCTCGCTTGGATTCTCTGGATAAACTCCCTCTTAATCTCTACACTCTCATGAATCATTGATCCTAAGTATTGAAAATATTCTTATAAGGAGACTTCTTGGTTATCAATCTTTACTGATGCTCCACTTCTACTGCTTTTCTTGCTAAAATTTCATTCTATATACTCCATCTTAGTCCAAGTGATTATAAATCCTTTAGGTCCTAATGATTCTCTTCATTACTCTAGCTTTGTGTTTGCTTTCTCCCTTGTCTCATCAATTAAAACTATATCATCTATAATTAGCATGCACCATGGAATCTCCTCATACAGATGTTTTGTTAACTCATCCATAACTAATGTGAAAAGGTTTCAGCTCAATGCTAATTATTGGTGTAATCCTATAGTAATAGGAAAATCACCAGTCTCTCCATTAATGGCCTTAATATTTGTTACCACTCCCTCATACATATCACTAATTATATATATATATATACTCCCATGAGATCCCTTTCTCACCCAACACACAATATTAACTCTTTATGGATCCTATCATATGCTTTTTCTAAGTCAATAAAGATCATGTGGAGGTCCTTCCTCCTCTCGTTATATTTCCCTATCAATTATCTTAGTAAGAAAACATCTTCCATGGTAGACCTCTTAGACATGAAACCAAACTGGTTCTCTGACACACTTGTCCCATGTCATAGCCTCTTCTCAATCACTCTTTCAAAAAGTTTCATAGTGTGGCTCATAAGTTTGATCCTTCGATAATTAGTGCAACTTTGTGCATCTCCTTTATTCTTATAAATTGGTATAATGTATCTCTTCCTCCATTCATTTGACATTTTCTTTGATTTCATAATCTTGTTAAACAACTTTGTCAACCACATTACTCTATTATCTCCCACATGCTTCCAAACCTCTATTGGTATACTATCAGGCATCAAGGCCTTTCCTGATTTCATCTTTTTCAATGCTTCTTTTGCTTTAGGTATTCTAATCATATAGTCATATCTATAATGTCCAATTTTGTTGAGGTTTATAGTACTTTCAATCCCTATATTCTCAAGGCAATTGTCATTTAGTAATTTTTGAAAGTAACTCTCCCACCTTTGTTTGATCTCATTATCTTTTACTAGTACCCTTTGATCATCACTTCAAATGCATTTAAAGTGATCTAAGTCCTTACCCTTCTATTCTCTTATTTTTGTAAGTTTAATTGCATCTTATGTTCTCTTGATCCTAGTCTATTATAGGGATTAACTTATGCCTTGAGTTTGGTTCACTTACTATTCTCTTAGCAACTGTTTTAGCATTGTTATACTATTCATAGTTTTCATTATTTCTAGTCTTCTTCCATGCTTTAAAACACCCATTTTTCTCTAATAACATTTTGCACTATTTCATTCCACCATAAAGTTTCCTTTACTAATTGCCTTTTACATTTAAATACTTCTAAGGCATCTCTTGCCACTTTCTTAATTGACTAGGCCATATTAATCGGCATGTGTTTACTTTTGTTTCATTGTTCCAGTTTCATTCTACCATCAACTTATTTGTGAGTCAGGTTATTTTGTACCCTTTTAAGTTCCACCACTTAGATTTTGGATACCTATTAAGTTCATTTCCTTTCTTCCATCCTTTAATGTAGATATCCATAACCATTAACGTATGTTGTGAGGTTAAAATCTCACCAAGAATCACCTTACAATCCTTACACATTGATCTTTTAGTATTCCTAAATAAATAAAGGTCAATTTGGCTTTTATGGGGTTCACTTTTAAATGTTATTAAGTGTTCATCCATCTTCTTAAAGAATGTGTTTGCAAGGGACATGTTACATGCCAAATCAAAATCAAGGATAGTTTCTCCCATTTCATTTTGTTCTCTGATACATACCCTCAATGTACCCTATCATATCCTTCCTTTCCTTTTCTGACATGGCCATATAGGTTTGCTCCTATAAATATTCCCTTTGTATTGGAAATTTCTTACATGACTCCCTCTATATTTTCCCAAAACTATCTCTTGATTATATCTTCTAGCCCTACATGTAGTGCATACACACACACACACACAACATTTATGATCTTCTCTCCTAGAACATGTTTTATTATTATTATAATTCTATCACTAGTTCTTTTAACGTCTACAACTTTATCCTTTAATTCTTCTTCTACTATGGCATTTCTATTACCATCCTTTCTTATGTACTAGAGCTTATACCCATCCAGTTCTCTAATTTTAGCCCTTTTCCACTTGGTTTCTTGGATACAAGGGATGTTTGCTCTCTTACCTTTCATCATATCTACTAGCTTGAAACATTACCTGTCAATGTTCCTATATTCCATGTAATACAAATCTTATGCTCTTGAACTAGACTATTAACCCACACACTTCTCAACCCCATAATATAAACTCATGCTCACTTTCCACTGCAGTTGGGTTTTGATGAAGCATGTTTCTTTTGAGGGGACCCTCTATCATTTTCCATTACATGAGGGATTTGGTGTAGTTCATTACTTTTGGGGAAATGCCTTAGCAACCCTTGCCCATTTTTTCGTACACCCAAGATCCAATGCAACACATCGCTTACATGGGACTCCCTAGCTTGAGAGAATGTTAGTGATCACTTCATGTCATGTTAGGGTTGCCATACTTTGAAGAAGTTGAAGATGATTTTCATTATTTTCTCTTCTTACTTACAAACTAGTATATGTATGCATATTCATTTGTAAGTAAGAAGAAAAATAACGAAATCATCTTCAACTTCTTCGAAAAGGTTAACTTGTAGGTTGGCACCTAATGCAAAACCCTGCTGCTTTTTATCTGGGCTTGGGATTAGAATTGACATCTGCAAAGTTGCTTATCAGTTATCTTTGCTAAATCAACTGCTTCACACCCTCCTCAGTTAGACATAGATAGTATAAATACCAGAATGTGTTGGCAAAGCTAGTTGTTTAAAACCAAGCAATGATTAAGCGCAAGGCCACTATAGTGATGATAGATTGCCTCCTTCTGAGAGGCTCCTATGTGTGTGAAGGCTTCTATAGGTCTCTTCTAATTGATTTTAGTTAAAATTTTGGAAGGTTAGGATATGGAAAAGTTGATGACTAACCTAGGAGGCTAAGAGATGGTGATGAAATTCACTCTTGATCACATGCAATTATACTATAGAAACAATTATTCAAAACTAAATTAATATGTAAAACCTACAATTAAGGAAAATAAAAGAGTGAGGTAGATCTTATAGTGGGGTCCTGAATTTAATTCTTCTTGTACAAGAGTAAACCATTTATTAACTGCATCCACTTCCACAAAAAGATGGTGTTCTTTACCTGTATTATTACAACTCTTTTTAATTGTGATTAAAGTTCAAATACAAGTCATCCTTGCTATAATTCATGTAAAAAATAAATATAAGAAAGAAAAAAATTGATCCTAATTTGATAGTGCTTTAGCCACATGATTATTGCCTCAGCAACAATGCCAAAAACTTGTTTGTTTTTTCTTGCAAGTGCATAGTAGTTAGTTGTAATATTACTCACAGTCAAGTTCACAGGGAGGATATAGCATAAAATTAAAGCACCAAAGTTGATCTAGACTATTTATCCTAGAACGAATGCAAAATTCAATAAATATTATGGGTGTCTAATTTAATGGATGAGAGAGAAAATGAATTTTTAATCTAAACTTGAATTGTCAAGATTAAAGATCACTTATTTTAAATTAAATCTACCACTTTTTATTTTTTATAACTCAAGAATCAAAGTGAAAGCAATTACCATCTCAAAAAGTATTTCGTTGAAAATTATTTTAAAATTTTTGAAAATTTAAAAAATAGATAATTCATCAAATTCTATGCATTATATGCAAAAACCTAACTTCAATGAATCAAAGATCAATTTGAAGCATTCATTATGAAAAGTAATAACACAAAATCAAAGAATTCTGTTGAGGATGAAATTATTTTTTCCAAATCAATTTAATTTTTAAAATCATTTTCTTAAGTCAATTAACACATTGAAAATATCATTAAGTGTTGCTGCTGAGCTAAAAATAAGATCACTTTAATCATGAGAAAAATAAAACTAAACTAGCATGATTTTTTAAATTACTCTCAAAATTTGATAAAAAACATATAAGATATTTTGAAAATATTCTAATTAACTAGTTTTTAAATACTTAAACATCAATTAAAATTGACCATTGATAATCTAAAATAGATCTTATTCATGGATTTTCTCAAATTTTTTCCAAAATAAAATAATAAACAACACCCCTCACTACATCTGCAAGTGAGAGAATGTCACTTAAAAAGCATTATATAATTGAAACAATCATGCACTTTCATGCATGTGTGGCATTAGGTAACCATATTTTCTTATCCTTGTTTACAATCCACAATAGTCTAATCTCTATTTATAATACATGGATAGTTAGAATCTATAAATATTTCACCAACTTTGGCCATTAAATTCTCCTACTTTTAGATGGAAATTTTCAATGATACATGTACCTAAAACAATTTGATAGCAAAATATTTATTTGTAAGGTTAGATTTCAAATAAAAATAATAGAAATTAAGATGTTTAATTGCAAACATCAACTGTTCACCAATCTACACAATAGTGCTTTCAAGATTTTTAATGAGATTAAACTAATCAAATGGTAATTTATCAATAAAAATAAAACCAAATTATTTTTTACTTAAATTAAAACATTATAAACAATTTTGATAAATAAAAATACAAAATTTAACTAAATTGAAGGTGCAAAACATAAGCAAAATACTTTCAATCTTATGCGAACAATCACTACTAACTATATTTGATCACATTGAGCTTCAAAATTTTAAATTAAAATTGAAAATCAAACACAATTCTTCATCTCGTAGATGTCTTCTATCCAATGGAACAAATTTGAGAGAATTTTTGCTAGTATCGAAGCCAAAATGATACTAGCCAAAATTGACGCATGAAATAGCCCTATTCACCAGCTCATGTGCGCACTGTTCATCATATTCAACTTCAGGATTTCTCCAAATTTTCACTTGATTTTCACTCCTCTTTTTTGCTAGATTTATCTTTCCTCTATAGAAATAGGGCTCCAATCACCTTCTTCCATTTTTTTTAATGATAATCTCTATCTTCAATAGCTTTCTTATCTTTGTCTTTAGGAAGCTTCCTTGATCATTATGGGATACATCTACAATGTTCAATCTTCTAATCTTCAATCAATTCTCAAGTTCTAATCTCAATGTGCAAAATGGGTGAAATTGAGCATCTTTTTTATTTTGCATAAAAGCAATGAATTTGGTCTATCCAATCCAATAAACTACTCAAAGATGATGAAAACCTCACATCTTTGACAAGTGAAGTTTAAAACATCACATTTCAAAATGGTCTTAAAGGGATCTTGATCATTCAAATATAGGTTGTTTAGATTATAGTTGATCTTCACCAATCCAAAACAATTCTTGGAATCCTTAGACCATTTGCAATTCAAACATGTAAGAACTTGAGCCAGTTTTCATTGATTCTATTTGGATCATCCAAATTCATCTTGGATTGCTCTTTCCCATCTGTTTCAATCTAAGCTTGATCTACAATTTGAAATGTCGATCGGCATGATCTAACCACATAGATCTTGATCTACAATCTAAAAAACATGGAAAAGGACCTAAGTAGTACTATTTTATAACTAATTTTACACATACTTATCTCAAACCATCATCTAATCCTTAAAATTCATCAATTTATGGTTACATTATAAAAATTTTGAATGATATATATGAAATTTCATGCTAAATGAGGGCAATTTATATAAAAATGGACACTTAACATGCAACCAACTAGCATTTTGCTGGTCTAGAGCAAAACATTCAAAAAATCATTTTACAAGTTATTGTTTTTATAGGTACACATGATTGCATTTAGCATATTCAACAAGCCTATAAACCCCTAGATTACCCTTCATGGATGAGTTTAGCCTCATGATGGATTGTAAAGAATTTACCCATAAAATTCATAAAAGATAATTCCTAAATTTATCTCTATGAATTTTCTTCTATTCATACTCAATGTACCACTTTAGCATATTAATAAAATAAATGAAAAATTCTAAACCTTACTCACTAAAAATGTTTCATTTAGCCTCATATCTTAGTGTAGTGTATGTGTAGTCTACATATACAATAGATGTTGATTTTTTAAGTAGACTATAATTCCAAGAACTCCATTTGAAATATGTTTTGACCTTAATCCTCAATAATATACATACACTCAAAAATGAAACTCTCAGAAATAGGTAAAACATATCTCTATTTAATATGTGAGTAGAATCAACAAAACTAAAAATATCTACGTATACTCATGAAAGAACCAGAGCTGCTAAGGAACTATTTTTAATGATCCCTTTAGAAAAGATGTCATTACCAAGAATGTTATAATTATTACTCCATAATTTCTATCTATTCATATCCTCCTTAAGATTATATTTCTCCTAAAATCAATAGTCTTCAACCAGATTGAAATTTAGGCTTAGGATAGGGTTATGAAAAGAAAAGGTATATACAATATTTGAAAATCTTCAAAAATAAGTAGAGGTCTTGTACTACTAAGTTGACATTTCTTTTTTACTTGTACTGAAGTGAACATTCTTTTTTCACTTTTCTTATTATTTTTCTCTCCTTTTCATAACATTTGAATCTCTTTTGAAGAACATTTCTTTTCTTGATATTCACTTCTCTACATATATATAAGACTCATATAAAAGAACAATTTGTGTTTAAGAAAGAAATGGCTTATATAAAAAAGGCTCAAAAGGGTTAAATAGTGGTAAAAATATCATCGGGCAGGCTTTATGTCTCTAGTTAAAAACAAAGATGCACTAAATCATTTCCTATGCTTCATATAACCTATCAGTTTCAATATACTTCTAGGAAATTAAGTTTAATACAATTATTCTTTGGTAACTATGCCAAATGTCTTTGAGCTATGTTCACAGCTTGCTCTTTGTCTTAACCTTTCCTCGCGAATTTACAGGGTTTGTGGTGTCTTGATTATGCAAAGATACCTAGTAGATAAAACTAAAACTACAATTTTGAAAATAGCATTGCAATGTGCAATCACTCAAATAAGTTGAAATTAGGTTTTCACGTAATAAAACCTCATGACTACATTCTTATTAGTCAATCCATGCAATGCATCCATCACATGCATACATGCACATATATCTTAGTATCTATCAAGAATAATAATATAATTTGATAATTCAAATAACCTTACATTGCATCCACATGCAAGTATATAACTGAACCTATGGAGAATATACAAATCAACTCAACAAATCAAGGATAAGCATAATGCAATAAAATCACTAAAGTCATGATATAAAAAAAATCATCTAGTCATACTCTAGTGCTTATAAAGTTCCGCTAAACTCTTATCGGCATGTTTGACAACATAATCTTGAGCACTCATTCAGCTTCATCTATCAAACCGTAATAACACTCCCAAGGAAGACACAAAAGTAAGAAATCACATGGGTCATCCATGCTCGTGAACATCTCTGCTAAATTATGTTCCCTTAGGTATCGCATAGAGGGACTACAAGAGCACCCTCACTTAGCCTGCAATAATCTTAGAAGGTTGCCATGAGTCACCTATAGTGGAATCTATTGATGTTTTATTCAAGTGCACGAGCTATTGTGGTATAGCTAAATCTAAGTATGGGTCGATCCCACAGGGACACGCTTTAAGATTTTGGAGTTTTTAATAAAATTTAATTATTTAAAATTCAAATTAATTGACAAAAATTAACAATAAAAAAATAATTAAAACTTCATCTTTAGTTTAACATTGAAATTCCGAAGGCCTGATTCCAGAAAGAACAGAAAAAGAAACAATTAAACCTTAACTAAACTAAAACTAGAAAAAATTAAGAAAAATCTAATTCCCTATCTCAAGTGTTGTCTAATTCTTCACTTTCGGTATCCCAAACTTTGATCAAACTCCATCAATATATTCAATATGTCCTAGATTAATGATCTGACGGATGAATTTGTCAGATTCATCAAATTTTTAGAGATATAATCTAATTAAAGAATTTAAGAATTAATGGCTTAGATCTGTTTTTAGAACCCAAATTGAAGATTGGGAATATCAATTAAACAAGAAACTATCCTAAAAACATGTTATAAAATTTAATTAAAATTTTGAATTAAAACAAACAAGAAATAAGAGTTTTCCATTGGTTAAACTAGAACCCTTGATTTGGTTAAATGGGAACAGATAAGATACTTCCTGAATTAACTACAGAATAACACAAAACATAAATAACCTAAAATAAGAATAACATAAAACAAAAATAGTAACAGTAACAAGATAGAACATGTAATTTGAAATATTCTAATAAGGGCAAAAAGGGAATTTTTCCCAAAACTTCCTTAAAAATTCCTAGAGCATACTTTGTCGTAGAAGATGGTAGATGCCTGGAGAACTGTGGCATTGTAATCTTGGCTGGGCATCATCTTGTTCTAATTTGGGCAAACTTCTGCTATCATGCAGTGGTGGAGAAGTAGGGGTAGATGACGTTGCATGGTCCTAGAAAGATCTAGGCAAGGCACGACCAAGAAGATGAGGAGAGGTTGGCCAGTCTATGTCAGGTTGCCAGAAGCAGGTTGGTTTTGTGCTTTCCATAGTGAGCTAGACAGAGGCTGGTGCCATCTAGTGAATAAAAAGAAAACAAAAAAGAGAAGGTGCAGAGAGAAGGGGGATGGTGTGGTGATCTCGGTTGAGGAAATGGCAAGGAAAGGGAAAGGTGCATTAGATGGGGTTGGTCAAAGAGAGTGAAAGGAGATGGCTGGGAGAGAGTTGGGTTGTGGTGATTTACAGACATGGGGTAGTAGCGATGCAAGTATTGGAATGAAAGGTTGATGGAGAAAAAGAAGGTCTGGGCAGAGGAGGATTGTGTGTGAGGTAAACGAGAGAGATGGAGAGTAGTGGGAAAGAATGGTGAGGCTGAGAGAAGAAGTAACGTCAGAGAGAGAGAGAGAGAGAGAGAGAGAGAGAGAGAGAGAGAGAGAGAGAGAGAGAGAGAGAGAGAGAGAGAGAGAGAGAGAGAGAGAGAGAGAGAGAGAGAGACTAAATGAACAAAGGATAGAAAGTGGTAGACAATAAGAGACACGAAGAAAGCAACCCAATTGGAAATATAGAAAAGGAAGAATACAAAAGCAAGCAAAGGAGAAACAACCCAAAACTCCCAAAATCCTACTTTCCAACTCCCAAAGTTCCCTCTTTATAAGTTTTCATCCCTCCTAATTCTCTGAACCTCTTTCCTTTAAGATTTAGTTTCCTATTAGGAAACTTTCTCCTCTTCTATTAAGAAACCTTCTTCTTTTAGGAACCCTTCATCCCTTGCCTTATTGATCTTCAAACTGATTTGTACTATTGAAATTAAATCTAAGCCATTTAACCCTCCTTTAGTTGATCTACAAGACCAAAGACTAGATTAGAGTCATCTAGACCATACATTAAGCATCCACTTAGCTCAATTGATCATCTGACTATTAATTTTGACAATTTATGGTTGGATGGTCAATTTGAGCTAATTTTTATATTTTATCCAAAAATTACCAAATTAATCAGTCAAATGGTCTAATTAAATGCTAAACTAGGGGTCTTTTAGCAAAAATTAAACACTTAACACACCCCCCAACCAGCATTTCGCTAGTCCCAAGCAAAACATGAAGAAACTTATTTTACACAAAATTAGTACAAGGTGCCACTTTCGTAGGTACTCACAATTGCACTTAGCAAATGCAACAAGCCCTTGAACCCCTAGGTTGCCCCTAGTGGATGAGTTAGGCCTCGTGAGGGTTTGTAGTGAATATACCCACAAAATTTAATAAGGTCGAGTCCCCTATTTTATCTTAGAGAATCCTCATTCATTAGCAATTTTACTAGTTTTTCACAACTTAATGAAGAGGATTTGACAATTTTACATATCATATATATACATATATATTAAAGGAATTTTATTTGAGTTATTTCTCAAAGTGCATGTGTGTGTGTACAACCACATAAATCTTGACTTTTAACTGGATATGCGTACATTCCATTGGAAATATGCCTTGACCTCAAATCCTCATAGGTATATGCTCAGAAATAAAACTATCAGATAAGGGTTTTAAATATATTTCTCTCATTATGTGACCAAATCCAACAAGATGATGGTTCACATAATTCTTTTAAATGTTCATGAGACAAAGGAAAGTGATCCCTAAGAGTGGATGTTATCACCAACAATATTACGGGTCTTTTACTTAATTCTTTCCTTTTATCTCCTCTTTGAGGCTATGTCCACCTAAGATCAATATTTCTTTAACTAGGAAAAAATGTAGGCTTAGGACAGGTTTAGAAAAGAAAGGTATAAAAATTTCATAGGTTAAAAATTGAGTAGATGTCTTCAATGAATATCTGCTAGGACAACTTTTCTTTTGGGTTTATACTAATTTCTCTTTCAAATTTTGGTCTTTCTTTTTCATTTAAAAAAAAAATCACTTTTTTTTTCTTCTTTGGAAGAAAGATAGCTAATTTTTCTCACTTCTTTGACTTTTTGTCCTATTTTTTAAACTTTTTCTACTCTACTCATTCTGAAGATGGGTAGCAGTTATTTATTTTACTGAGTTATTCTGGGTTAAGGGGAATGGGGTTAAGAAAGATGGCCTAACTAGTGGTATACTATATTAGGTAGGCTTTATGTCTCTAGGCTGAACAAGGATGGCCAATATCATTTCTTAGGTTTCTTAAAGCCTATCAGATTCAATAAATTTTTAGAATTAAAGCATTACTCCTATTTGTTCATGATGTTTAACAAAAACAACCATAACATGATCACATTAATGTATGTACACCAAAGAATTTATGGAATTGCTTATAACTCTCTAAAAGAAGATAGTCTCAAACTCTCACTAGGTTATATGTCTCCATTGATTTTCCTTAGGGTCTCTAAGTCATACCTCTATATTAGTCTTGATTATGTGCTGTGTGTAAATTGTTTCTGAGAATTAACTTTCATAAAATATGAATGATAGGCAAAACTAATCATATGCATTCCCATTAAGAGGTGAAAACATAATATTTACTAAATTCTGAACATCTAGTTCTCATCACAGTAAGGGAACTCTACTTAATTAAAAAAAAATTTCTCTTCTTCTTTTTTTTTTTTCAAAAAAATTTCAAAACTTTTTTTCAATTAAAACAAATTGGGATGCCTAGCCCATCCAGGGTTGCAAGTCTCAGAATATGGGTTGTCACTAGGATGGCGAATTGCATTCATTTGGTCTAGAAGATATTCAGGGAATACTTATTAGATGGACCCGCTAAGGTTAAATGGGCTGGACTAGAATAGGTAGCGCATACCTCTTGTGGAGGTTTTTAGGATAATATAGCAGTCATGAAAGATTGAAACATAGTTTCAAGCTTGTCCATTCTTCCACCTAATTTTTCAGCTATAGAGTCGAGCTTATAGGATAGATTAGTATGCGCTCCTATCTCATAGATACCTCCTTTCTTAGTGGGCTAGTTAGTTCTTTCTCTCCTATATGAATAATCCCATTGCAGAGAATTATCGGCTACAGTTTGAGAGAATTCACATGCCTCACTTTCATCTTTTAACATGAGGGTCCCTCCACTTGCTGCTTCTATCATTTGCCTATTTTGAGGCATCAATGCCTCATAGAAGTATTGAACTTGCTGTCATTTCTCAAATCCATGATGATGGCATTTTTGTAGAAGTTCATTCCATCCTTCCCAACATTCGTAATATTGTTCATCATCCCTTTGTTGGAAATTTATAATTTCATGCCTTAGGGCATTTGTTTTGTGAACATGGAAGAACTTGTTCATAAACTTCTTAGACAATTGATCCCATGTGCGTATGGAACCTACCTCCAAGGAATTGAGCCATGACTTGGCTTTGCCCTTAAGTGAGAACAGGAATAACCTAAGCCTAATCGAATCATCCGAAAAAAATTTGAACCTAAATGTAGCACAAATATCAAGGAACTCCTTGATATGTTGGTATGGGTCTTCTCGGTCTCGACCATAAAAAGTAGAGAGTAATTGAATTACTCCCAACTTTAACTCTAAGTGGTCGGCATTAGTGGGGGGTAAAGCTATGTAGGATGGGGTATTAAGTTGGAGTGGTGCATAAAAATCTCTAATCATCTTGCGCTCAATCTCTGCTAGTGGTTTAGCCATAGGGATAGGAACTATGTTTCTTTCCCCTTGGTGTTAGGTGCATTGAATCTTTGGTTTAAAAGGTAGTAACTTTGCGTTCTGAGATTGATGCCCTTGCATGAACTATTCTTAATCTAAAATGTCCTACTCTAAATGCTAACTCTAACTCTATGTGATGCAAGCAAAAGGCACAATAAAAAACCTTAGGCTAATAAGCAATATATTGATTTTCTTGAATTTGTGTGGGGACAATGCTTTTAATTAGCCCAATCTACCACTCCTCCTCTCCTTTAGATTTGGCTATTGCTTACCAATTAGGTTTTGTGCAATGTGGTTAATACTACCCTCATGTAAGGAGGTGTTTAGACCTCACAAATGTCAACAGGAGGTGAGGGAAGAGTGAGGCTCTATTAGACAAACCCTAATAACCACAGTGCTCAAAAGCCACTAGAGTGACAATAAATTACATCTTAGTAAGAGGGTCCTATGAGCATGTGATGGCCCTATAGGTCGCTTCTGATTGATTTTAATTTGATTTGAAGGGTAGGGTAGCACGCTTGAGGTGATTATCCTACGTGGGCCAAGGAGTGGTGATGAAATCCACCCATGATCTTATCAGGGTAGGGTGACCTTACTAATTAAATTCCACACTCCATGGCAGTTCAATCAGCATATATATATCACCTTAAAGCATTAACCATTTCCTAAGAATGCAATTAAAACAGTAAACTAATGCAAAACCCTAAAAATGCAACAATTATAAAAGTTTCTTTCTATATGAGTTACACTACCAAATAATGCAAATTTACTCTAGATGCAAGCCCTAATCTAAGAAATAAATGAGTGAGGAAACTTACAGTGGGGTTTCTGATGAAGATCAAGTGTGGGCCACCTTACCCTACACTTGCCCTATATTATACAATCCTTTAAAATTAAAATGAAAATTGCAATTTACAGGGATCCTCACTACAAGATTCACTCAGAAGAAAAAAAAAATCCTAGTCTAGGAAAGCAGGAAAAGTTCCATTTTGATGAAGATTTCCTTGCCAATTTCCTCCACTTTCCTATTTCCTTCCTAGAAAAGAAAATTAGAAATAAGTACCAATTTCAGGAAATTAGGTGGTTATCCACTAAAAGAAATTGAAAAATGCACCTAAAATGCTAAAACTTTGCAAATCCTATAATTTTCTATTTTTTTATTTTTATTTTTTATTTTAATTAAATTTTATAAAAACTTTATTGCGGGTCCCCAGCAATGATGCCAAAAACATGTTGATAATTTTTGCAAGTGCATGGGCTATTGTGGTATAGCTAATGCAAGTACGGGTCGATCCCACAAGGACGTGCTTTAAGATTTTGGAGTTTTTAATAAAATTTAATTATTTAAAATTCAAATTAATTGACAAAAATTAACAGAAAAAAATGAAACTTCATCTTTAGTTTAATATTGAAATTTTAGAGTTCTAATTCCAAAAAGAACAGAAAAAGAAACAATAAAACCTTAACTAAACTAAAACTAGAAAAAATTAAGAAAAGTCTAATTCCCTATCTTTAGTGCTATCTAATTTCTTCACTTCTGGTATCCCAAACTTTGATTAAAATCCATCAATATATTCAACATGTCCTGGATTAATGATTTGATGATGAATTTGTCAGATTCATCAAATTTTTATAGATCTAATCTAATTAAAGAATTTAAGAACTAATGGCTTAGATCTATTTTTAGCACCCAAATTGAAGATCAGGAACAACAATTAAACTAGAAACTATCCTAAAAACATGTTATTAAAATTTAATTAAAATTTTGAATTAAAATAGAGAAGAAATAAGAGTTTTCCCGTGGTTAAACTATAACTCTTGATTTGGTTAAACAAGAACAAATAAGATAGTTACTGGATTAATTGCAGAATAACACAAAACATGAATAACCCAAAATAAGAATAACATAAAACACGAATAGTAATTGTAACAAGATAGAACATGTAATTTGAAATATCCTAATAAGGGCAAAAAGGAAAATTTTCCCAAAACTTCCTTAAAAATTCCTAGTGAAAACTTTGCTAGAGAAGATGGAAGAAGCCTGGAGAACTATGGCATTGCACTATCCTAGATGATGCCTGGTTGTGCAATCTTAGCTGGGCATCATCTCGTTCTGATCTGGGCAAACATCTACTGCCATGCTGTGGTGGAGAAGCAGGGGTAGACGACATCGCATGGTCCTGGAAAGATTTAGGCAGGGCACAATTGGGAAGATGAGGAGGGGTTGGCCAGTCTATGTTGGATTACCAGAGGCAGTTTGGTTCTGCGCTTTTCACAATGAGCCAGACGGAGGCCGGTGATGTAATGCCCAAGCAAATTACCCTATTTTTAATAAAAATGAATTGGACATTCTATAGGAAATGAAAAGTTCCCTTTTTGGAGATAAGGGTATTTTGGTCATTTTACGGTTCACCCTAACTAGACCCAGAAATTTGGTCTTGAGAATAGTATCCTTAGGTGCGTCTCAAAAAAAGGAATCCAACAAGACCAAAATCACTCAAAATGGAGTTAAAATGAGCAAGTTATGGCCCTTTGAAGTTCAAGGGCAAAAGTGTAATTTAAATTAAAAACGGATTTGGCCTGAGAAAAACAGGGACCCGTTTTGATACGAGCACCCCTCTTCTTCAACCTCCTAGAGGGTTCTAGAACGGTGGTGTGCAGGGGAGAATCCACCGCCATTCTGGAGGTTTCTCCACCGCCATTCCATGGCGGTAAGAACCCCCTCAAGAACCCTCTTCGAGCTCTATAAATGGAGCTCTTAAGCGCCTCCAATGGCAGCCCAAAAGCTTGGGAAAAACCCATCGTGGAGAGGCAGGAAAGAGGAGAAAATGTGGGAAAAACCTGGCCACGAACCAGGTATGCCCAAAACCCCTCCAAACCCATCTCCCCCTTAGACTTAGGGTGGGTTTTCCCAAGTTTCTGCATGAAAAACCATGCAAAACGGGCCTCCAAGGAGCCACAAAGGACCCAGGGACGGTGCCTGGGGGGCACTAGTTCGACAGGGTCGAACCAGGGCGTTCCCCACAGGACAAAAACGCATCAACCGCGTTAGAGAGAAACCGTGGACATGCCCGCAAACTAAAAAGTCAGGCGGAAGCCCGGTGCTGTAACACGTCCTGGGCTTCCACCTCGTATGGCCTTCTATGTACACTTGATATTAAAATGCTAATAACTTGGGTTCTAGGGCTCCAATTGAGGAGCTGCGAAAGGCGTTGTGTCCGTATCGACGATGCGGACACACCCAGACCATAAAATACCTGATCAAGGCCCTATCTAAGGTGGGCATGACCCTTAAACTATGATAGTGGGGCGGGGCCACTAAACCTTTGTAAACCTGACTATACCAAGGCTCAGTTAGGACCTTAGGAGACCCATAGGCATGGGAATGAACCCTTAATGCCTAAGTAGTGAGATCAACCATTCTAAAACCTATAGAAATAGGCCAAGCTAACCTTGTTCCCCTAAACTATGTGCAGGAGCGTACAAGAAAAAGGGGACTAGCATGATCAAACCAGGTAGGTGCCCTATCACTACTAGACTTTTAAAAAGAGCTAATGATTGTTTTGAGAATGCATGTTTTAAGTATAAGTTATATGACTTGTTTAACATTACTTAATTTTATAAATGAATTCAGCATGCATATGACAAATACATTATGCATAGACATGTTTTGAAAAAAAAAAATTCTTGTCTACATGATAAGTGTAGCCTTGGCTGATGAGGGTGGGCCAGAGAGAACTGACAGGCTTTTAGGCAGGGTTATGACTTTGAATGCGAGACTAGCATGAGTAGATTTTATGCATTGCATGCATGTTTTGCAACCGATTGCATAAATTGCATGATTTATGACAAATAAGTGTCATATGCACCATGGAGGCTATGACCGCGTTTCCCCAAGTACCCGGGGACCACACGGCAAGGGGGTTGTGGGCATAATGGGCCCTATATTTTGAGGATTTGCTTGCATTGCATATGGCATGACATGAGGTTGGTCAACCATACCATATATCCATGAGTTGGATTCAGTTGAGCATCTTATGCATATCATTATGTTTATGATATATATGATACTTTCAACTTGAATTATGCGAATCTTTAAGTCGTCAGTATTCCAATTCGACAATGGTTTTTAATATCAATAATGAACATGAGTGTTCAAACATGCACATCTTTTAAAGAGCGTATGATTTTAAACAAAGCATGCATTGTAAAACTAGTAGTGGTAGACTCCTACTAAGTATAGTATATACTCACCCAATCCTTAACATTTTTTAGGACAGCTCCATTCACGAGTAGAAGACGCCTCAGGAAATGTTAGTGCTACGTGCAAGTAAATAAAAAAGAGACAATCATACTTGTAAGTAAACACTCTACCCTTTGGACATGTATTTGTATTTATTTACAGTTGGGCTGTGAGCTGTGATTGGATAGACCTGGGAAGACATTTATGATCTCTAAAGTTTTTCAAAAACTACTTTGGTTGTTGTGAAAGCAAATGACACTTGGGGTTTTCAAAATGAGTTTAAAACAAAATATTTTTTGCTACATTACACATGGTTTTCAAATAGGGATGCATCCCACCTTAGGAATTAGATATTGCATTTAAAAATGCATACGAAAACCCAGGTCGTCATAGGTGAAGAGGGTGGAGTGCTGGTTCGTTTAGACGTCGTCTGGAGCAAAGTCAGATGATTTGGGGCTTTTGTACGTCGTCAACTGGCTGATGAAGATGATGCATGGAGCAGAGGAGGAGAAGGGAGGTTGGTGCTATCAAGTGAAGAAAAAGAAACAAAAAGGAGAAGGTGTAAAGAGAAGGGGGAAGGTGTGGTGATCTTGGCTGAGGAAATGGCAAGGAAAGGGAAAGGTGCGTGAGATGGGGTTGGTTGAAGAGAGTGAAAGGAGATGGTTTGGAGAGAGTTGGGTTGTGGTGATTTACAGAGATAGGGCAGTAGCGATGCAAGTATTGGAATGAAAGGTTGATGGAGAAAAAGAAGGTCTGGCCAGAGGAGGATTGTGTGTGAGGTAAATGAGAGAGATGGAGAGTAGTGGGAAAGAATAGTGAGGTTGAGAGAAGAAGTAACGTCAGAGAGAGAGAGAGAGAAATAAGAGACTAAATGAACAAAGGAGAGAAAGTGGTAGATGGTAAGAGACACAATGAAGGCAACCCAATTAAAAATATAGAAAAGGAAGCAAAGGAAAAACAACCCAATACTCCCAAAAACCTCCTTTCCAACTCCCACAGTTCCCTCTTTATAAGTTTTCATCCCTCCTAATTGTACTCCACCTCTTTCCTTTAAGATTTAGTCTCCTATTAGGAAACCTCCTCCTCTTCCAAATTTTAAGAAACCTTCTTCTTTTAGGAACCCTTCATCCCTTGCCTTATTGATCTTCAAACTGATCTGCATCGTTGAAATTAAATCTGAGCCATCCAACCCTCCTTTAGTTGATCTGCAAGACCAAAGACTAGATTAGAGTCATCTAAACCATACATTAAGAATCCACTTAGCTCAATTGATCATCTGACTATTAATTTTGACAATTTACAGTTGGATGGTCAATTTGAGCTAATTTTTATATTTTATCCAAAAATTACCAAATTAATGAGTTTGATGGTCTAATTAAATGCTAAATTAGGGATCTTTTAGCCATAATTAAACACTTAACAGAATCCAGCACCGCCTGAGAAAAATGCCACTCCTGGCATTTGATACCATTCCACCTCTAGTGATTAGAAGCCAAGAAGCTGGCAAGGAGACTGCATTCCAATCCTGATTGAACAATCTGGTTATTCTAGTCATACTCATTCATATATAGTGATGTGCTTCGTTATAGTATGTAGGAAATGTCCCCTAAAAACACATATAATTTCTTAGCATAGTGCATGATTAGCACATAATCCTATTCTTTTCAAAGACATTATTTTCATGCACTCATAAACTTTCAAGTAAAATACCTCCTTCTAAGCTTATTTTTGGCCAAAACATTGGAATTTATACTCAAACAAAGTTCAATGAGATATTAGTAAACTAAATTATAAAACCATGTGTGCACTATATCATTCATCATATAATCCACATGTGCATAAGCACATCTTACATTTGAGGTAAAACAAGTGATAATATCTGGTATTTGTAGTACATAATTCTCCAGGGTGAAAATTAGCATGTAGATATAGAAAAATAGTCAATTCATAAAAAAATTTCAAATTTTTATGTTTGATCTTCATTGCTCATATAGTGGATTTTTGTGCTGCCTAATACTTTATCCATAAAATCATTAGAACCTAATTTGGTTATGAAACTATTGTTAGTTTTAAAATTAAGATAAGTGTATGGGTCTATTGAAATATGAATGTGCTAGTATAGGTTAATCCTATGAGGATTCAATCTAAAAATTAGGAACATTAACCTGAATCCAAATTAAACTATCTTAACCTACCCAAGTAATGAGAAACAAATAAGAAGTTCTAATTAACTATCAATTGTACTAAAAAGAAATAAAACTTGCCAAATTATGTAATTTAGGGTTTTAGAGTCCACCACATTACTAATTAAGAACATTCATATATAAGCATCATTGATTTCATTGTCACATGTTAAAGTAACAATTATAGAATATCAACACTGAATATGTTTGCACTAAGAGTAATTCTTATATTTTCTTAATTCTAATGATTTGCTAGCTTAATTAGTATGCATTCAAAGCATAACTCGTATTTTTTTATGATCATAGGCTATCTAAAAACTATACTAATTGTCATTCAAACTTAGATGAGTCCTTAAACTATAGAAAATGCATCATAAGTCTCATGAAAAGAGTACTAGCCACATATCTTAAATTGTATGGCATACCATTGGAATTGATAATTGAAATCCCTAAATCTAACGATCATTTACACAAGGATAAAATTACTGAATTAATGTGGTTTCATCCTCACATTAGATGGATAACTTTGTCACTCACACCTATGGAAAATAACATCCTAAACTTAGCTAGAGACAATCACCAAATAGTTTGAAAAATAACATCCTAAACTTAGCCAAAGACTATCACCAAATAGTTTGAAAAATAAGCCCTAAACTAATTGAAAAATAAAACATATAAGCTAGAACTATAACTTTAGATTAAATCCTAAGCTAAACTAAAGTAAAAAACATTAGATCTAACCATTAAATATAAGCAAGAAACTAAGTACTTCATTGAATTTGAACTTTGAATCAAATTACAAGAATAAAAAGAATAAGAGTACATGACTTCCCAAGGTTAGAAATAGATTCATAAGATCATGGCATGACACTCATCAACCCCTAGGTCCTCTCCAAACCAAAGCAATACTATAGCTTCTCCTTCCTTGGTGTGTGACTCACTGTGATGACCTGGGTTTTTGTAACATATTTTGTAATACATTTTTCAAAGGCAGGGCCCTTAGTAGAAAAAAAAATTCACAAAACAAAGCAGTAAAAATTCCTTTCTTTAGAACTTGTTTTGAAAAACCCAAGTCATCACTTCATATATAACATATGTAGAATTTTTGTACAACATAAAATTCTATTGAAGGAATATACTTTTATTAAATTCCAGAATCCATCAAGTGGTTCATAGTATAGCCTAGGTATCAATACAATACTTGTCCAAATTACATAATCCATATTTCAAAGCTCACCATACAATAAAAATCCTCAATATTTAAACATTGAAACATTTAAATATCTTAGCAAGCTCTGCTTGGTAGGATCGAGAAGCATAATAATTTGATAGTATAATCCTAATACTTCATAATCCCATTATTCATACTCATGGACCAATCTCTTTACTTTGTCATATATGTACATCTTTATACACAGTGTATACTTTGTCATATATGTACATCTTTATACATAGTGTATACTTTATATATATATGGTCAAAATCGTAAAAAATAGTTAATATCTCAAAACATAATCATACCCAGTTTATACTGAGTTAATAGATCGTTTAGAATCTGCTAGACATATCGCTCATTTAGGCAGTGTCAGTAATCCACAATTACCCAGCTTCTCATCATGCCATATCATAAGGCATTTCATTATGTAATGACTCCAATTTTGTAATATTGAAATTCCAAGTTTAGCAATGAAAAGTTCAGTTTTTAAAGAAAAGGGCATTTTAGTCATTTCACTATTCACCTTGACTGAACCCAGAAATTTGGTCCTAAAAATGGTGGCATTAGATGCGTCTCGGAAAAACGAATCCAACGAGACCAAAATCACCCAAAACAGAGTTAAAATGAGCAAGATATGGCCCTTTGAAGTTCAGGGGCAAAACTATAAATTTTACAAAAACGATTTAACCTGCAAAACACAAGGGCCTATTTTGATACGGGCACCCCTTCATCTTCAACCTCTAGAGGGTTCTAGAACGGCGGTGATTGGAGGAGAAATCACCGCCATTCTGGAGGTTTCTCCACCGCCATTCAAAGGCGGTGAGAGCCCCCTCCAGAACCCTCTCTTAGCTCTATAAATAGAGCTCTTGGGTGCCTCTAATGCCAGCCCAAAACGTTGGAGAAAACCCATCGTGGAGCAGTAACCTAGAGGAGAAAATATGGAGAGAAAACTAGCCACGAAGCAGGTATGCCCAAAAACTCCCCAAACCCATCTCACCCATAGTCCTAGGCTTAGTTTCCCTAGGTTTTTGCATGAAAATCCATGGGGAATAGGCCTCTAGGGAGTCACCAAGGACCCTAGGACGTCCCCAGGGCCGCACTGGTTCGACAGGGTTGAACCAGGGTGACCTGAGGACGACCCAGGTCCCTAACGAGCAGGACGATCCAATAGGAACATCCCACATCGACCTGCGTCGACCCCCGTTTGAAAAACCAAACGGGCATGTCCAGGGACGCGCCCGCAAAAGAGACCGTCGGGTAGAAAACTCAGCGCGTCTGCAGATGCACCCGCTGAGGTGCACGCTGCAGACGCGCAGTGCGTCATTTTTTGGTTCCTTAAGGAAGCCAGGGCGCAGACGCGCAGCGCCCTAGCATTCCGTCTTTTTATTTTTAAGACTCCTATGTACGTACGACACTAAAATGCTTATAACTTGAGATCTAGAGCTCCGATTGAGGCACCGCAAAAGGCGTTGTGTCCGTGTTGACGACGCGGACACATCCAAACTATAAAATCCCTGATCAAGGCCCAATAAAAGGTAGGCATGACCCTTAGAATAGGATGGTGGCGCGTGGCCACTCGAACTTTGGAAAACTAAGGATACCAAGGCCCAATTAGGACCTTAGGACACCCATAGGCATGGGGATGGACCCCTAATGCCTAAGTAATAAGACCAATTACTCTAAAACCCATAAAAGATAGGCCAAACTAACCTTGATTCCGCAAACCATGATCAAGAGCGTCCGAGGACAAGAGGGTTAGCACGACCTAGCCAGGTAGGTGCTCTATCACTATTAGATTATTTTAAAAGAACTATTATTGTTTTGAGAACATATGTTTTAAATATATGACTTGATTTGCATGACTTAATTCAGCATGCATGATAAATGCTTTGTACATAGCCATGTTTTGTAAATGATTGCATATACATTATGCACATATGTGTTTTTGCAAACAAGTGCAGACATTGCATGATTTAAGTACTTGCAAAGATTGCATGTCCTTGAGGGTTGCCAAAAAGAGGCTGGAGTGCCAAGGGCCAGGCAGTTGTAAGGGATCCAAAGAGGACATGTTTTAAAAAGAGGTTTTGGCTTATTAAATCTTATGTGATTTGGGCAAGTAAGCCCATGGGAGCTATGCCGAGAGGTCTGGGTTGGCCACCCGGCCTCTACCACTAATAGGTGGATGGGTACCACGCCCAAAAAGAGGCAAGTCCCTACGTCGACTGCATGTGGTACAGGGGGCTACCACTGGTGTCATGGCACTGGGTCAACGTGTCATAGGCCCCGTGGAGGCTATGACCGAGTGTCCTCAGGTACCCGGGGACCACATGGCGAGGAGGTCGTGGGCATAGTGGACCCTATGGTTTGATGATTTATGTGCATTTCATATAGCATGATATGAGGTTGGTCGACCATACCATACTAGAGATCCATGAGTTGGACTCCATGAAGCATCTATTGCATATCATGATGTTATCATATATATATGATACTTTCAATTTTGGATTATGTGATCTTTTAAGTCATTAGTATTTCAGTTTGATAATGGATTCTTATACTGACATTGAACTCGAGTATTCAAACATACACATGTTTTGAATGAGCATATGATTTTAAAACATCTCATGCATTATAAAACTAGTAGTGATAGGCTCCTACTGAGTATAGTATATACTCACCCAATCCTCAACATTTTTCAGATACAGAGCAAATTCTTAAGGGCAAGGAATGTTTGTACTAGGAGACACAGACTAAGTACAAGTAAGTAAACCCCTCTCTTATCTTTCAATGTTACTTGATTGTAGTTACTCTCTAATAGCTGGGGCTGTGACTAACACTTTCTTGGGAATAATATTGATTTAAACTTTGCCATGGCTAAATAAATTGTGAATGTGTTTTGACACTCGCGGTTTTTATGAAAGATTGTTTTCCAAAAGTAAAAGATTTTCATGCATCTCATACTTATAAAACAAGAGATCTCTCCTTTTTATCAAAATTGCATCATATAAAAACCCGGGCCGTGACACATTATGCCATGCATCATAATGCAAAAATACTCAAAGGACTACTATGCATGTAGTCAAAATCCTTACCAGCATGCCCATATAACTGCCCAATAATCCACCTATACCATCCATGGTGGAAATCACAATATCAATGTCCGTATGGGGGGACCATGGCTGCCATAGTGGCAGCTTTTCCATAATTGTCGTACCTGACTTCTAGCCTCACTTAGGCTTGGTATTCGTATTATAACAAGTTTTGGAGAGCGAGTGGCCAAACCCTAGTAACTCTCCTAGCATGGCATCCCCAGGCATATGCTTATTTAAAATAAAACTACAAGCCTCCATGCTTGTATGTAAAGTAATTCTCATATATATCAGACAATCTATCTGTTTACTTAGGGCTAGAATATCTTCTAGTTCCTTATTCACTTAGAGTTTTTCTTTTCAATTCTAACTTGACCATTTCATATGTGTTTTGGTTGGATCATAAGGGGTTTCAAGGGATTTAATATAAGTATTTATATTACACTTGTCAACATATCCAGACGTAAGATCATGTATTCAACATGTATATCTCATGTAGATGCATTCATAAAATCCTCCTACCTTCAAGTAGTGATCCATCTATTCAAATCTTCTATGATCCTGACTGACGAATATAATCAGTAAATCCATACATAATGTCAATATTTATACAATCTAAATAATCCTATATATTTTTTATCCTATCTATATTCTTTTCTTTTTTAATCTTGTCCTTTGATATAAAGGATCTAGATCTTTTGTCCTATCAAGATCTATCTTCCTCAGATAGTGTCTATCCTATTGATCAATAGATCTGATGGTTAGAATGAACTTCTAATCTTTAAGATCTAAGTATTTTCTATTCTAAGTCTTTGTGTATTCCTTTTCTTTGATATTGATCTTTCATAGATCCTTTGATCAACAATTTATACTTGTTGATAAAGATCAAGGGCTTAGATATTCTATTACTTAGTTCTTCTTTAATCTAAGTTCAGTTCTTTGATCATCCCTAAGGAGGATGATCTTAGTTCTCTTCCTTGAATCATATTTGATTAAGGGTTTGGAGTCTCTATCTAGATTTGTCCACAACATACATGCATAGATACATAATAAAATATGACATTAGGATTCTTATTGTTCTTGATCATTCAAGATCCTATGGATCTTGTTTGATCATTCTTATCTTACTTATAAATTTTATTAGGATTAGATAATTTACTAACCATTTATGCTCTTATTATTATTATTATTGTTATTATTATTATTATTCAACTAGTTAATGTATTACTGGTAGAAGTTAACTTATTTCATCCTAAGTCTAGATTGCTCCTCTTATTTCCAATTGGCTAAGGCTTACTAGCTGAATGGTTGAATACAAAGTGGTTACTTCAATCCTCATGCAAGGAGGCGTTTAGACCTTTCAAACGTAAAAAAAAGGTAGGGAAAGAGTGAGGCTCTATTAGAAAACCCCCTTAACCACCATGTTCAGCATTCACTAGAGTGACCTTAGCTCAACCTTTCATAAGGTTTCTATGAGCATTTTAACCCTAAGTTCTCATTCTAATTGATTTTAATTAAATCCATGAACATTTAAAATGTCATTCATGGGGCTTATTATTCTTCTAGCTTGGACCAAAGATTTGATAGTCCTTATATTGTCCTACTAACTATAGCCCTTACTAATATTAAGTCAAAGTCATTCACTAATCATAATTGTCCATCAATCTCTATATTCCATTAGTTTAATTTTTGGTGATTTATGCTTATTATATCTTAACAACTACCTAACATTTGAATCTACTAATAAAATTTGACAATAATTAAATCATAAACTTCAAAGCCTAAATCCAGTATAAGTTTAACAACCATTTATACTAACATGCTTCCTCTGAATGTGACTTAACCTAATGAAGTAAAACTATACTTAAACTAGCATGATCCTAAATTATGAAATACATGAAAATTTACTAGTAATCTAATGGAATCATGCTAAAATATTAAATTTAAACTAACATGACCCTAAGATAATTAAATTACCAACCTATTATAAAAATCTAATAACATATAGAGCATAGCATGCTAAAATTTAAGAACTACACTATCATGCTTCCTAATTTATAACATAAATCACATTTATAATTCTATTATCAAATAAAAGACAAGTAAACTAATTAGATTAATATTATGAGAAACTTTTACTTATGATCCAACCATTAGATTTTTTATCTTTTCCTTTAGATCAAGGGTTTTAATTACATTTAGGGCCTTTACTTCATTAAGGTTCAAAGATCATATCCATTTGTTTTTGTCATATTTAATCCATGATCTCACTATATTTCATCATAATCCCATTCATTCAATTCATCCCAAGGGTCTGATCATGCTTGATCTCATTGATCAAGTGAGTCCCTATGTATTTTAGGTTATTTCTACCATAAATGGTAGATTTCTCAATTTATGTTAGATCTATTAAAATAATTCATAGATATTACTTTATTTCAATATTATTCCATCATTACATTAGATCCCCAAGATTTGATGATCACAGATCATAAAGATCATGAAATTAGAATCTTAATTCCTCAAAACAGAAAGTTTCTTGAAGAGTTTTATCAATTTTATGATTTCATAAGAAACTAGACATTACAAGCTTTTCATAGCTTCTTTCTAATCTTAATATGGAGTTTAGATTACTCTACAATTGAAGATTGAAGTTCACAATCATTCTGAGGGTCTAGATTTGATCTGGGCCTATTAGAACGGACAGCCCAGATTATTCGGGCGAAGTGGGTCCGGTTAGGTAGAGCAGTCGACGTGCTTTTGTTACTGGGATGCAAGTCAAAAAGCTTCAACCAAAACATCATTGCACGCATAGCACGTGCGCAGAGACGCTCCCACAGGGCACATTTTTGTGCAGTGTTTCGCTACGGTGTCCCGAGAGCCAATCTTATAAGGAAGATTGGATAGTCCGTTTTGGACCTTCCAATCAATTCCTCCTCAATCAAAGGCTCAAGAATTGATTAAATTTCATGAAATTTCTACCCTAGGGTTTTGGGTCCTTCTGAATAGATTGGACGACTTAGATTTTCCATCTGAGCCCTCTATCATACAAAAAATGAAGGGTTCTTGTGTTTGCTTGATTTTTATAATTTTTAACCTAAAAATAATTTTATAAAAATAAAAATTATATAAACTAACATGAAATAAGTATGGGAAGAGTTTCCACTCACTTGATTAGAGAAAACTTAGGTTTTGAAGCCCAATTTTAAAGAAATATCCCATTGATGATAAGATGGCCTGATAATTGCATGCTTTGTGATTTTCTGTTGACTGCACCATTGGATCTTGAAATTTATTTGAGATTTTATAGATAAGATAATGTAAGATCATATGGATGGTGGGATTGGTGAGATTTGAATTGGAACAAAGTACCTAATTGAATTTAGGTCTCTTGTTCCGATCTAGAGAGAGGAGAGAGAAAGTGAAAGATAGAGATTTTTGGAAATTTTGGAAATGAGTTTGGATTTGATTTTTTAGGGGATGCAAGATAATTTTCTGGTAATTTTTGTGAATATTTTTGGATGATTTTTTTGGGGCTATATTTATAGATGTTTTTGAAATTTTCATAATTACTTGTAATAATTATGTTTTAATTCTTTTGAATATTAAATTAACATTAGATCCTCCACTACCACCTCCTTTTCCACTATCAGATGGTAGTATTTTAACCACTCATTACATGTTTTCTGGCAGTTAGATTCATTTGTGGGCCCCATAGAGGTGTGAAAAGACCATTTTGTCCCTTTATGGAGAAAAATCTATTTTATTCTTCCGAACTCAGAATTGAACTCACTTAGTGACATTGGAATTGTATTTCTGTGTAGACTCTAAATATTGAAGTCTTAGATCTCAATTATGAGTAAAATTACTATTTTACCCTTTTATTCATAAAAATAGAGAAAATTAGAGATTTTTCATTTTAAGTCGGATTTGAACGTACTTAGTGTCATTTCGATCGGTTTTTCAAGTACATTCATAGTTTAGAAGTTTTAAATCATGTTTTAATCTCTCTAAAAATAGAATTTCTAATAACCTAATATTCCAACCTAGAATTTCTAAAAATTCAAACTAATTTTATTTTCTCAATCAATTTACAAAAATTGGGGTTATTTCACTCACCATAAAAAAGGGAATAGCCAAGGTATAATAATAGTCGATCAAGAGTCCAAGAGAGGCGAGAACAAGACAAAACTTCAAGCTTTGTTGCTGGAAATGTTGTACATTAGTCGAACTCAGCAGCAAATACTTGTTTATCGCCTTGAATTCATTAAGTAGTAGGCGACGCTATGCTCTCTTGAAAACAAGTTGAGATAGTAGCTCCAATAGAATTACACTAGGTGTCTTGCTTCTCTCCTGCTGAAAACATTGCGCATAGTGTAATGCCCGAGCAATTTACAAAAATTGGACATTCTATACGAAAGAACTGTGTTGAATGTTTTACCTTATTTAAAATAGTAAATGAAGGAATTTTTGAGAAAACTTGGTATCATTAGATTCTACTCGAAAAATGGAATCCAACGCCTCAAAGAACGCCGAAACGGAGTTCGTATGAAGAAGTTACGGCCGTTTAAAGATTAGGGGTATTTCTATAATTTAAACTGAAAAACAAAAAAGAACAAAAACGCAAGGGGCCGTTTTGATAACGGCACCCCCTGTCGTCTTCCTCCTCAAATTTCTCCAGAAACCCTCAAATCCCGATTTTTCCAGAGAAATCTGCCACCGCTAAGGGCGGCACAGCCATTGGCAGCACCACCATAGCAGGGCTATAAAAAGCCCCATCTCCCCCTCTCCAAAACACAGTTTTTCGGCTAGTTTGGGATTGGGGTTTCCGGCAAAAACCGGAAACCCGTCTCAAACCTGTTTCTCTGCATTTTTCTGGCAATAACCAGGCCCTAGTCAGGCTGGCCATTCCGTTCCCGTCTCCCCATTTCCCCTCTCTTCTCTTTTCTGATCTGGGCATTGGGGTTTTTTCCCCTTCATCGAGATTTTTGATGATAAAGGATTTCCAGAATGGGAACGGGCTCTACCACTGGCGATAGGTGCTCCCTAGCTGCCCAGGTAAGTCATCTTTCCTTGGTTCTTCCCCTTTCTAGGCTAGATCCATGCTGGATCTAGCGTTCCCAGACGTATTCTAGCCGGATTCCCTGGCCGAAAAACGACCCAGCCTATCCCAACTAGCTCTGCCCGAACAAGGCATCCCAGGGACACCATGCTCCACGTACGCCTAGGACAGGATCCCTGGGATGGGTTAAAAGGCGTACGACAGTGCGTACACTGTCCCAGGTGCGGCCTTTAGGTGCTCGCGCGACATGGGGCACGGGTCCTCGCTCGACCAGGATGCACGGGGTGCCCTGGGAGCTGAGATGCGCCATGCTACACCAAAGGTGCGTCCGTGCGATGCCATCCAGGATGCGCGTCATAGCGCGTCGCTTGAGCATGCATGTGCATGTGCAAAATGCGGGCCCTGGCACGGCCTTTAGGGACGCACGCACGTGAGGCGGTCGCAGTTCAACTAGGATGCACGGGTGTCCTAGAAACTGGGGCACGCGGACCTAACAAGACTATAAAGATAGGATCAAGAGGATAATTTATAGAGTTAACCATTGAATAGTAGATCCACATCATAGGATCTAGCCTGACAAATGAATTAGGCAAGGACTGTGGACACTAAAGGCAGATCTAGCGATCTAATGTCTAAATAGATTGAAATTGATAAGGACTCCTTGTATCCATTCATATCTAGGAGTTTATAAATGAGACCCAGGGAAGGGTTGAGTGATGAAGGACACGACTCCAAGAGACTTTGAGGTAGGTGCTCTATTGCTACTAGACTTTTAAAAAGAGCCATGATTGTTTTGAATGCATGTTTTAAGTATAAATTATATGACTTGTTTAGCATGACTTATTTTATGACTTGTTTAGCATATAAATGAATTCAGCATGCATATGATAAATACATTATGCATAGACATGCTTTGCAAACAATTGCATATATTGCATGATTTGTGAGCATTGAGTTCTTGAAAAATTGCATGTCCTTGAGGGTTACCAAAAGATGCTGGAGTGCCCAAAAGACGCTGGCTAGGCAATTGTGAGGGTCAGGCAGTTGTGAGTGACCCAAAGAGGACAGGTTTTGAAAAATACATTGCGCATATATTGCCAAGACATGTGCTACATGCATAGATTGCATGACCCTTGACCGATGAGGGAGGGCCGATGAGGGTGGGCCGATGAGGGTGGGCCGATGAGGGCAGGCCAGAGAGAGCTGACAGGCTTCTAGGCTGTTAGGCTTCTAGGCAGGGTTATGACTTTGAATGCGATACTAGCATGAGCAGATTTTATGCATTGCATGCATGTTTTGCAACCGACTGCATAAATTGCATGATTTATGACGAATAAGTGTCATATGTCCCATGGAGGCATATGATCCTGTGTCCCTAGGTACCTGGAGACCACACGGCAGCGAGGTCGTGGGCATAGTTGGGCCCTATAGTTTGAGGATTTACTTGCATTGCATATGGCATGACATGAGGTTGGTCAACCATACCATATATCCATGAGTTGGATTCAGTGGAGCATCTTATGCATATCATTATGTTTATGATATATATGATACTTTTGATTTGGATTATGTGATTCTTTAAGTCGTCAGTATTCCAATTCGATAGTGGTTTTTAATATCGATATTAAACATGATTGTTTGAACATGCACATGTTTTAAAGAGCATATGCTTTTAAACATAGCATGCATTGTAAAACTAGTAGTGATAGACTCCTACTGAGTATAGTATATACTCACCCTATCCTTAACATTTTATAAGATAGTTCCATCCACGAGTAGAGGATGCCTGTGTGTGTTACGAACAAGTAGATCAAAAGGAAACAATCATACATGTAAGTAAACACTCTACCCTTTGGACATGTAATTGTATTTATTTACAGTTGGGCCGTGAGCTGTGTATCGATAGACCTAGGAAAATATTTATGATTTCTAAATTTTTTCAAAAACTACTTTGGTGGTTGTGAAAGCAAATGACACTCGGGGTTTTCAAAATGAGTTTAAAACGAAAGATTTTCCGCTACATTGCATGGTTTTCATAAAATGGTTTTCAAATAGGGATGCATCCCGCCTTAGGAATTAGATATTGCATTTAAAAATGCATGAGAAAACCCAGGTCGTCACACATAGTAATCTTAGCATAGTAGATAATGCAGTAGCTAGCTCTCATGTTCTCTACTAGGAAACATTGAAAATCTCCCTAAAACATGAGGTAGTTGCCGCCCAAAACACGGCCTGTTATGTATTTACAAGTATGCAATCATCCTTCTCAAATTGGAAACCCAGCTGAGAGGACAATCCAAGAAGGATACGTTGTATATTCTCTTGAAAGTTCATGATGAGTTGCTTAAAGAATCCAAAAAACCCCAAAATTTGATGCTCTTATATATAATCAAGGAAAAACAAGCAGTTGGTTTCTATTTAGGGTTACTTAAAACTAAGTAACCCTAAATAGAAACCAACTGCTTGTTTTTCCTTGATTTAATTTCACATGTCTCTTTCTCATCTTCTTTCCCCATTAGAACACACCTAGCAACCTCTATATATAGAATTTATCACTTTGTCATATTTCCTCCTATTGAAAACATTGTAATGTTTTTTCATTTTCTAGCCATCAGCTTGACAAAGATTTAAGATCTGTTGCATGGCTCCTTAGAGAAACACACTACAACTCTTGTATTTGGAGATTTTCCCAACCAACATGCAACATTCTTTCCAATTGTTTTGTAAATATGTTATTCATCCCTTAGGAAACTTCTAAAACTAGCCTACTTTGTAGCTTTTGTTGACATTGAACATGGCAAGAAAGTAGCCACCCAACGTATTTGGAAACCATGTTGCTTTTAAACCATGAAAAAATAACAATATCTCTTTCTAATTTGACTATGCAACCCTTTGTTTGACCATTGAAACCATCCAATCACATCAAGTGTAACCTCCCTTTGCATCATTAATTATGTTTTCCTCTTTAATTTCATGGTGAATATGTGTATGTTGAATATGATGCATATGTCTATCATGATGAAAAAACTAATGCAACCAAATCATGATGCAAAATAATGTATAATAATGAATGCAAGAATTTATATGCAAATGTAAGACTCACTACTGACTCAACTAGACCCTCAACTAAACTATTACTATACAACATACTTGCATGTGTCAATATTGATAAATAGGATTCTATAGGAGAATTTCCTCCACTTCAAGGTTCTTCAATTCTAAAAATGGTTTCAACCAATGACCATTAACTTTGGAAACTTCCCTGTCTTTCTCAGTTTTGACTAGCCAATGAGGATAAATAGTATAAACTATGTAAGGATCAGTCCATCGAGATCTTAACTTTCCTATAAAGAAAAGTAATCAAGTGTTATAAAGAAGGACCTTTTGACCAAATGTAAAAAATTGTCATCAAATATGCCTATCATGAGCCACCTTCATATGATCCTTATACTTTTTCACCCTCATATGCATCTCTCCTATTCTCCTCCAACTTTGTGAGTTGAAGTATCATGTGGGTTCCTACTTTGTCTACATCAAAGTTGAGTTTTTTAATGGCCCAATATTCTTTATGCTTTAACTCAACTAGTAAATGACAGGATTTCCATATACTAAGTGGTAGGTTGAGATTCTAATTGGAGTCTCAAATACTGCATAGTAAGCGCATAACATCACTATGTCATAAAGACCAATCTTTTCTATTAGAATTTATCTTCTCTAATCTATGCTTGATGTCCCTATTGGATACATCTACTTGCCTTCTAGTTTGTGGATGGTAGGAAGTTACAACTCTATGGGTAATACCATATTTTTATGTTAAACCTTCAAAAACTTGTTGCAAAAATGGTTTCCACCATCATTAATAATAGCATGCGGGATACCAAAATGTGCAAAAGTATTTTCTTTATGGAACTAGACCACCACTTATGGTCATTGTTTTGGAATGATCAAATATCCTTCACTGTCCATGGTGGCAAATGGTTGGAGATGAGATCCACTTTAGCCTTATCAACTTTAGTCCCATTCTCTTATACAATGTGCATAAGTACTATACCTCTTTTCATCATAAAATGACACTTCTCCCAGTTAAGTACTACATTATTTTCCTAACATCGAGGCAACAATAACACTAAGTGGTCTAAGCAATGATCAAATGAGGAGCCAAATATAGAGAAATCATCTATAAACACCTCTGTGAAATGCTCTACCATGTTAGAAAATATGCTCATCATACACCTTTGAAATGTTGCAAGTGCATTGCATAATTCGAAAGGCATGTGATAGTAGAAAAAGGTTCCAAAAGGACAAGTGAAAGTAGTTCTTTTGATCCTCTTGTGTGACAGGAATCTGGCTATAATCAGAATATCCATCAAGGAAATAGTAATATGCATGTTCAGCTAACCTCTTTAGCACTTTGTCAGTAAAAGAAATAGAAAATTGATCTTTCCTCGGTTTTGAGTTCAATTTGTGGTAGTGGATACATACTTGCCACTTGGTGGCATGTGGGTAGGCAATAACTCATTATCATCATTCCTAATTGATGTGTTTTAATATTTATCTGCAAGTGGGACTAATATAATATAGTTTTTTACAAGAAGAAGTATATCCTAAGTGGACTCTAATTTTTAAATTTATGGAATTTAAATTAAAATCTATTTTAGACCACTTTAACATAACCAACAAATTAATCAATTTATTATAAAAATAACAAAAGAGATAGAAATCACAAAAAATATAAACCTAAGGTTTTAGAAACCACTATAATAAAGTTAGATATTTCTACAATCAAATAAATTAGAATTCTTACTATGCATGTCATTAAAATCTTAATTACTCACAAAACAATAAAAATTTCATCTTTAAAATCTCACTTTCTATATTTTTTTAATTCTAGGATTTAGCCTAATTTAGTATATTTACTCAATGTATAATCTATCTTTTAGCGAACATAGGTTTTCATATACTAAACTAATCTAATCTAAATATATAGTATCTAAAATATAGGAAATACATGATATTTCCTATGAAAAAATTACTAGACATATAAATTAGATTGCTAAATCTAAGAATTAATATTTAAGAGCAATTTAAATCTAAAGTTATTTAATCCCAAAATTATTCAACTCATTGTAATTTCATCTTAAACCTGGGATGGAAATTTAGTTACACAAGTTCTAAAGTTAAAATTGAGTCTTAACTTCACTAAATTGCTTCTAAGCACTTAAAATTAAACATTACACAACTATAACTATCACTAACTAATAAAAATTGACATACACAAAAAATAAACATAAACAACATACTACTTAACAAACAATGAAGTAAACAACTTTTATTAATTAAAACTTAGAGTGAATTACAGGGAATAAAATCCTTAAACAAAAATAAAACTAAGCAAGATCTCATATGAAATGGAAAAGAGATCATTGATTTTTTCCATGTCACTTAGCAAAAGTCATCTTCAAACTTTCTCAAATTGCACTACCACGTTCAAACTTCAACTAAACAATGTCTTATACTTGTTATGTCACTCATCAAGTATAAAGGACGTCACCCAACTGTTGACAACCCAAAGGAGAAAACAACTCACCAACCAATCATCCAAGGAATGTGGTAAATGCATAGGAAAAAAAAGATGATGAGGTGTGGGAGACTGAGATAGTGGGAGAATGGGGTGGTGTGTGGATAACAAGGAGAAATTGTGAGATTAAGATATGTTGGAGACTAAGGAGAGTGGAAGGATGGTGACAAAAAAGATGAAAGAGAAATGGGTTGAAACATCAAGTAGTAGAGAAAGATGGAAAAGAGTAGATGGAGTTTGTGAGAACATAAGGAAGATGTAAGGAGTGTTGCATGAATGGGATAGGAGAGAGGAATGGGTTCTGAACTAAATGAATATGGATGAAAGAGAGAGATGGAGGAAAACAAATGGAGTTAAAAGAGAGGGGGAAAGGGATGAGGCGGAAGATGATAGAGAAGGGAAGATGGGGATGGATGGATGGACAGGATGAGGTTGACCTCCTTGGATTCATCTTCTTCTACTTAGTATTTGATCATGTTGTAGATGGTGGGAAATCCTTCACTTTTTCCTCCCTTATTTTCTTTGTGTTTCTATGTCAAACTCTAAGGTGGGGGGAGAATGAATTTGAATGTCCCACTCCTCTTAATACCTCACTTTCTTCTCTTCAGATGACAACAAATCTGCTTTATTGCCTATCCTTTTCCTTGACCAATCACTCATCCAAGAAACCTCTAGATCATCCCTATCTTCCTTTATTTTCTCCCCTCTATTTCTCCCTTCCTATTTTAACTGCCCAGTGGATCCCATCTACAACAATATTGTCCACTTTGGGAAATTGGCCACTAATACAACCAGCCCCCTCACAGTTTTGTTCTTCCCCAGTTTCCCAGGGAAAAGGCCTTGTTGTAAGGAGAGTCACACTCCCCTCTTATCAATAGCCTGACAACTTTTCCCTTAGTGATGTGGGACTAACTCTCCATCCCTCAGCCATCTCCCATCAATGGGTACCTAGGCCTTCACATCTTCCCTCCTTAGGGAACGCGCGTCCTCGCATGTTAACCACGAAACCAGGCCCCCACATGCAGCTAGCCACACACCGAGTCAGGGGTTGGCTCTGATACCATCTTTAACAGCCTAGTGGCTCCCACCTACAACAATATTGTCTACTTTGGAAAATTGGCCACCCATACAACCAGCGCCCTCACGGTTTTGTTCTTCCCTGATTTCCCGGGGAAAAGGCCTTGTTGTACAAAGTGTCACACACCACTCTTATCAATAGCCTAGCAACTTTTTCCTTAGTGATGTGGGACTAACTCTGTGTCCCTCAACCGTCTCCCATTTACAGGTACCTAGGCCTTCACATTATTTATGGGAAGGCTCCACTGTGAAAGTATTGTCTCCCCCTACGGGCAGTGACAAAATATTTTTCATAGTGGTATCAGTGGTGAATAGGGCAATTATCCGAGTGCTAGTATGGATCAGACTACAACATGGTAGTCCTTGAGTATTTTGCATTATGATGCATGGCATTGTGAGATCCCAATACTTCCCTAATGAGGGAGTATTTTTTCAGCAAAAGTCTGGAAGATTTATCAACTCAGTATATCTAAGTATGATTATTGATGTTTAAGATATTGACTATTTTTCACTATTTTTTATCATACATACATACATACAATACAGTGGTGAGTGGTTTGGAATTATCATAGTAGATGATACATGATAAATTATATGATAGATCATATATGGAATGGTTCATGAAAATTAAATGATGTTACTCATATGGAATATGATCAATGTGAATATTGTACTTTTGAATTATATGATTCTATATGTTCTTGTATCCCCTACCAAACATAGCTTGCTGAGATATTGTAAATGTTTGAATGTTTAAAATATCTCAGATACAGAAAAGAATGGAGGGATGCGACATGGTAAGACGAAGACCATACTATTGATCAAGACTATGTACTATTGTGGAAAGGATTGGATTGTATTTTGATTTGTGTATTTTGGACATAAAATGTAATAAAGGGGCTATGTATGTGACCCACGAGATTGATCTAGCAATTTTAATAAAATGAGTTTCTTTGGAAACATATGTTGTGTACAAAATTATGTATGTATATGTGAGTGAAATGTGGCATTTGGGTTTTCTGAAAATAATTTCAAAGAAATTTTTTTTTGCTGCTTAAGTTTTTGAAATGTTTACAAAATTGGGTGACCACCATTTGAAAATAAATAACAAAAATGTATTTCAAAAACTCGGGTCATCGCAGTTGGTATTAGAGTAGGTTCATCCAGTCGCTTACAGCCCCTTAAGTCCAATATGATTATAATAATCCAAGTTGAAGATGAGAAATAGTGAGTGAATTGAGAAATAGAAGAGTTTAGGGTTCAGGGTTAGATTAGAGTAGGTTCATCCAGTCACTTACAGCCCCTTAAGTCCAATATGATTATAATAATCCAAGTTGAAGATGAGAAATAGTGAGTGAATTGAGAAATAGGAGAGACTTATTAGTTGAGAATGAGTATAGAGAGTGTTAACTCATTAGTTAATGATGAGTATAGAAAGAGTAGCCTTATTAGTTGAGAATGAGTATAGAAAGAGTTGAATCATTAGTGAAGGATGAGTATAGAAAGAGTTAAACTCATTAGTTGAAGATGAGTATAGAAAGAGTTAGTGTAATGAAGGAATAGTATAGTATAAGTAGATATTACTTAGTAAAAGGACTAGAATACTACTTAGTAAGTAAGAATCCTAATAGAGGGAATAGTAAGATATATAAATCAATAAGGAAAACATTACAATAGATAAAGATGTAATGTATGATATTCAGGTCTAACCTAAAGTCTTGAGTAAACATACATATGTAGAAATAAAATACACCAATACTAGTATGTATATAATCATTATTAAGTGAAATAATGAAGATTAAGAGAAACAAGTGATAAATTAAAATAATATGATGGAAATGGTGTAGAAAAACTTCAACCTTTATAGGAAAGGTGAAATATAAATTTATGAGAAATATGTGATAAAGATGAAACCTTAGAATTATTATAAAATTCAAAATTAATAATAAATATAAATGTAAGAGTTATAATTGCTACACATATAGTATTATGGAAATTAGTTAAATGGATTTAATCATCAAAATAGAGATGATATTACATGAAAGGAATTTAAGGAGATAAGTGAGAAATTTCAAAATTAGCAAATGAGAATAGTTTTAAAAAAGATGAATAAGGAGATAAGTAAGTATTTTCTCTCCAAAATTAGTAAAGGAAAAGGGTTTAATAAAGAGATGATAAAATTTTAGAACATGAAGAGATGATCTTTAAAATTAGAATAAAATGATAAGGAAGAAGAGAGTTAGATATGTTGAAATGGCAAAAGCATAATCCCAAACTTATTAAGAAAGATAATTAAGCCATGCTAATATTAGGTTAACAGAGAAATTATAGTCCATACCTATGGTATGACAAATATGAAATCGCTATGTTAGAAATTATATTGGTATGTTAAATCAATTGTGGAAATTAACACAAAAGGATTATCGAGAATTAGAGGGATATTGATATGATAACTTTGGTGATATTGAAAATAATTTTGGGACTATAGTAAAGAGAAGTACATTTGGTATAGATAGTGAAATGATCATGGAAAATAAAAACAAAGAGAAATATTGATATGATGATTTGGGAAAATATAGTTATTGATTATCACAAAGAGGAGTACATCGTATTGATCATGGCAAATAAAGAGCTATATAAAGAATGGAGATATTGATTTCAATTATATGATAGATTTGGTGATATTAAAAGATTGGAGATATATAGTAAGGGGAAATATATTTTGAAGGAATGGTGAAATAAACATGAAAAATGAAGACCTATAAACAAATATTGGTAGCTAAACTTAAGTTTAAAGTTTGGAAAAATGAGATGATTATAAATAAGGTATGAGTCAAGATTTTTGAGAGAAATACGTGGCTAGAAATTTTAAGATATTTTGAAGATTTTCAATCTAACATAAGATTGAATGAGGAAATATCTATAGTAGTTGAGGAAAATGACATCAACTTATTTGAATGAGTTGAAAGAACAAATTTTAAGGATTAGGAGTGAGTATAGAAATTTACATTAAGGAAGTTACAAATTTCCTTAGATAAAGAAAAAGGAAGGATCAATGTGAGTATGCATTGAACATAAATGATATTATTAAGGAAATTAAGTACCCTTTTACTCTATAAGGATGAGAATTTCCAAATTTATTATTATCAATTGGGAATTGGAAATGAAACATCATAGTATGAAATCAAAACAAATTTTGAGTTATATGAGTTGGATAAATGATATTCATGTATTTGAGGAGAATGAAATATATTAGTTGAATTGGTAATGATACATGGAAATGAGATAAGAAAATGATGAGCATTTATAGAATATATGTTAGACACTTACAAAACTTGTCAACTATCTGGTAAGTGTACATGTTGATTGAAGAAAGTAAAGTTTAGGGTCATATAAATTTTAAGGATGATATGGAATCTAACCCAACAAAGGTGGAAGATGATACTCAAATATGAAACGACTATGACAATTAGAGAAATTTATCTCTTACTGATTGTATAACATACTATAAGGACATTCTTTTAGTATAATCTTGCCATTGATTACATAAACCCTAAGGAGTTTATGGTAGATTGTCGAGAATTGAAGAATATATGGTAAATTATGGAGTTTTTAAAGGCTTAAGAGTGGAAGACTGCAAAGTCAATATGGACTCTTTTAATAGGAATTATCGAGAATTCTTCAATTAAAGAGTTAGTATGATATGAAAAAGTTATGAGGTATGCTTGAATGAAGCATGAGGAAATACATAATCTAGAAATTTTGAAACCAATGATATATATATATATATATGAAAGGGAAAGAGATAAATATTATCGTGGATTGTAAGAATTTTCAGAATATTGTTCTGAATATGAGAAAGAGATAACAAAAGAGGACAAGGAATATATATGAAGATTTAAACAACACTATCTTGGAAGGAAAAATGTAGAAACTCAAGTATTATTAATAAAATGGCACACAAAGAGTGTTACAAAAACAATAGATGGGATGAGAATAAGGAAAGAATCATTACAAGGAAATTATTATTCAATGATAGAATTTAAAAAGAAATTATCAATAGAAAGAAATAGTAAAGAAGTATGAATTTTTAGAATAGAAATGAAGCAATCACTTCCAAATAATGGAAGAACAAGTAAAGAGATGATTACTTCCAATATTTTGGAAGATTATTATAAAGAATATTATTGAATTTTTCTTTTTGAATGAAATCAAGATGTGAATCTTGATAAATAGCTTAAGGATGAGAAAATATGAAGTATTACAGTTAGGATCGGTGAAGTATTATACCAGTCAAGTGAAATAAAAGGTTTCAAAATAGATGGATAACTCAATTAAGAGTTATTAATCCTTTTGGAAAGTCTAGTAGGAATCAACTTAAGTGAATAATGCATTAGCAAGGTTAGTCATGTGTGAGCATTTTAATATGTCAATAGATGAACCAACCATATGATTTATACCTTTGAGGAGAAGGTAATATGAGAAATGAATGAAAGGAAGTAGAGATTTCCTTAAGTAGCAAAGCCACATGTGTAAAGCTATGGAAGAGCTATGAAAAACTTCTGAATGAGTTGATATGTGAATTTTGAGGATGAAATTATTATAAGGGAGGAAGATTGTAATAACCTCAATTTTTATAAATATAATTGAATTATAAAAAAATTAAAAGTTGAAAATTTTAAAGTGGAACTAGAACTTTGAGTTCTAGGAAAATTCTTTTTTATAAAAATAAAATCAAGACTTAAAACTTGGATATTTGTAGTGTACTCAAAAAATCAATTAGAATGACTACAAGTACATCAAATTCTGAGTTCAGATGAAAAATCTTTATTTTTCTCTAGTTTTATGAATAAAAGGATAAAAAAGTGATTTTAGTCATAAACGAGACCCAAATATCAAAATTTGGAATGTACTCAGAAAATTGATTGAAACGACACTAAGTACACTCAATTCCAAGTTCATAGGAATAAACCCTATTTCTCTCCATTTTTGGAATTAAAAGGGTAAATCGATCTTTTCACAACTATGTGGAGCCCACAAGGTGGGCCAACGGTCTTGAAGACCACCATCATGAGTCAAACCACTACTAGCTACTAGTGGAGAAGGAGGTGGTAATGGGAATCCAATGCCAATTTAATAATAAAAAGAATTGAAACATGATAATTACATGTAATCATAAAAAAATTCAAATTCACCTATAAATACCCCATAAAAATTCCCAAAATTTTTCCTAACATCCCTCACGAGGTCTCCTACAATGCCTTGAAATCTCAGCTTTAGAATCCTCCCCCATTTTTTCCTTCTTTCCTTCTTTTTCTCTCTTTTCTTGGGAGTGTGTCCCCAGATGCACCTGACAGACAATTCATGTCTGTTATTGGGGCGCGTCCAGGGACGTGTCATCCACGATGAACTAGGGTTTCTGCCAGGAAACCTTATTCAATTAGCTATCAACTTCCAGCCATTATTTTTCAATCTTAACCATTAGATGTGTTCGGATAGGGTTCATCTACAAAAGCCCTAAGAAATTTGGATGATCCACCATCTGGATCGTCAGTAATTTCCAAACGAAGAACAAGCTCAGCATCATAACTGTCTCCGACAAGTTCTCCATCTATTTCTGGCCAATCAAACTAAATATACTTGATCTTAAACCATTGGATAGCTTCCTAGCATTGAGATACAATTGCCCCATGATTCCCGATATTTTTCAACAACAACGATGGAGAAAGCTCTATCTATATATGTTTCCTACCAAGCTAGGATTTTGGTGATATTTCTAATCTTCGGTGAAGTTTTCTTCACCGGCCAGCTCTCCTCTTTCTAATCTGGTGTTTAATTGAGGTTTTTCAACCTCCAAGTGATCTCCCTGGCCATTGATCTATTGGGAACGATGGATCCAGTAACAGGGTTGAGATCCTCATCTTAGACTGCTCAGATGAAACTTCTAACTTGTTGGATGATTTCCTGGGGGCCAGAAACCCCAAGAGATGAGATATCAACCCTTGATGTTTAGAGATGGATGGTGATCCATGGCAGGGTGATCTGACGGTCCAGATTGGATTGTCTCGTCGATAGCTGGTCACCCCTCTTAGATCACCAGTAAAAGGCAATAATAGGCACGGGCCACTGGTTGTCTCTGAACCTAGCATGCCCAGATTAGATTTGAGCCGTCCAATATTTGTACTGAAACCTTGTTTCTTCAATTACGAGCTCAATTTAGCTCCAATTTTAGATCTAAAAGTTGCTATAGATTTATTGTTACATGTATAAGATACTGAACTCAGAAAATTCATGTTTTGAAGCATGTAAAATTTTGTTAATAAAGAAAAGTATTACTAATTCTTATGATCAGACTTTATAATTCTTATTCACTAATGATCTTGTGATTCTAGAACATGGAATCAATGGTTAGAAGTATCTGATTTATGTTTAATTAAGAAACCTAGCCTTAAAAGAAGAAAAATCATAAAAATGAGCATGGATCTTCATGATCTGATCAATCAAGCATGATTATACCTTCTACAATAGTGTATATGATGATCTAAATGTATAATTACAATAATTAAATGGTTGGATGTAATTTATTTTCCAAATCTTAAGATCTTAACCCTTAAAAGTAGTAAAATCCATAAAAATGAATGGTAATCTCCTTGATCAATTTGATCAAGGATGATTGGATAGTGTGGATGTATTTGGATGATGATATAAAGTTAAGATCATATGGATTGATGGGCTTGATGATGATAATTTGGCGTAGATTAAGATCTATGCCCTTAAATTGGATAAAATAGCTTATGGTCTTCTTGATCAGTTGGATCAAGAAGGATTAGATCATTTGATAAGATGCATCAATGATCTAGTGATAAAATCACACTAATAAAATGTATTAAATCTAAAGGAAAATGCAAGATTAAGATCCAAACCCTAAGTGGGATGAAAAATGAATAGAAATCAAATATGACCATTGGATCATGATGAACAGTTATGGCATGTTAAATTTTCATTTGAATTAATGAATGATATTGTAAATGTCTTTTATTGCTTAATAGATTTAATTGTTAGATTTATTTATTTATTTATGCTTTAATGCTTATGTTATGTAAATTACATTGAAAATGTAATTAAATGAAAAATAGAGTTGAAGGACATTTACATGGAATGAATGACATGGACTTAATGATAGTAAGGGCTATAGTTAGTAGGACAATATAAGGACTATCAAATCCTTGGTCCAAACTAGGAGAATAATAAACCCCATGAATGGCATTTTAAATGTTCATGGACTTAATTAAAATCAATTAGAAAGAGAACTTAAGGTTAAAATGCTCATAGGAACCTTATGAAAGGTCACTCTAGTGAATGCTGAACATGATTGTTAAGGGGGTTTCCTAATAGAGCCTCCTCTTCCCCTACCTTCTATTGACGTTTGTGAGGTCTAAACACCTTCTTACATGAGGATTGAAGTAACCACTTCGTGTTCAGCCATTCAACTAGTAAGCCTTAGTTAATGGGAAATAAGAGGAGCAGTCTAGACTTAGGATGAAATAAGCTGTAATAACCCCAATTTTTGTAAATTGATTGAGAAAAATCAATAAAGTTTGAATTTCAGATATTTTGGGCTGAAATATTAGGGTTATTATTTTGTACACAAATTGTACTTATGTTATGTATGAAGTGGTGACTTGGGTTTTCAAAACAAGTTCTAAAGAAAAGAATTTCCGCTGTTTTGTTTTGCGAAAAAATTTTACACTCTTAAGGGCCCTGCCTTTCAAAATACTTTACAAATCATGTTTTCAAAAACCCAGGTCGTCACATAAGCTATCTTCAACTAGTAAAACATTAACTGGTTGATTAATAATAATAAGATTATAAAAGGTTAGTAAAATATCTAATCTTAATTAAAATGGTAAGTATGATAATCAAGATCAAACAAGATCCATAGGATCTTGAATGATCAAGAACAATAAGAATCCTAATGTTGTATTTTATGTATCCATGTATGTATGTTGTAGACAAATCTAGATCATTAGATTAGATAATCCAAACCCTTGATCAAATATGATTCAAGGAAGAGAATCAGGATCATCCTCCTTAAGGATGATCAAATAATTAAACTTAGATCAAAGAAGAACTAGATGATAGAAGATCTAGGCCCTTAATCTTTATCAACAAGTATAGATTGTTGATCAAAGGATCTATGAAATATCAAGATCAAAGAGATGGACACACAAAGACTTAGAGATTGAAAATACTTAGATCTAAAAGATTAGAAGATCATTCTAACCATTAGATCTATTGATCAATAGGATAAATACTATTTGAGGGAGATAGATTATATGGATGATATGAATATAAGACAAATCTAGATCCTTTAAATCAAAGGACAATATTAGATAAGGAATATAGATAGGAGATTATCCAAAATTGTATAGATAATGATAGTTTGTATGTATTTATAAATTACATACGTCAATCATGGAAGATCTGAAGGGATGGATCCCTACATAAAGGTAGGTGGAACTTTAAGAATATAAGACCTATGGTCTATGGAATTGTTGTTATATATGCATTATAATGTTTAAGAATGATAATATGCTTAGTTACATTTGAATCATAATTCATGCATATGAGATAGAGATAATTGTTAAAATTAGATGGAATACATAATAAATACATGAGTATCATTTACGATTACCCCTAGACTTAGATAAGAACATAATAATAATGGATATCATTTGTATCAAATGAGTATCCTTACACTTAATAACATTTGGTATATGAATACCAAATTAAAGGAAATGGGGATCATTTACAGTAAATGATTAATCCCTAAACTTATATGAACATGGGTATCATTCATTGTAAATGAGGATCCCTAAATGTAGAAATAAGATTATATCCTTAGTATGAGGATATTGAATATGAGGATAATAATATAAACAAACAGATTATCTAAGATGTACAAGAAGCATTTTAGATACAAGCATGGAGGCTTGTGGTTTTGTTTTAAATAAGCATAACCCTGGGGATGCTATGCTAGGGAAGTTATGAGGGTTTGGCCACCTGCTTCCCAAAATTTGATGATATTATGATACCTTGCCCAAAGAGAGGCTAAAAGTCGGGTGGGGCAATTATGGGAAGACCCCACTATGAAAGTCCTATCTCCCCATACAGGTAGTGACGCAATATTTTCCACTGTGGTATCAGTGGTGAACAAGGCAGTTATTTGAGTGCACTAGTATAGATCAGACTATAGCATGGTAGTCCTTGAGTATTTTGCATTATGATGCATGGCATAGTGAGATGCCAATACTGCCCTAATGAGGGAGTATTTTTCCAGCAAAAGTTTGGATGATTTATCAACTCAATATATCTGAGTATGATTATTGACGTTTGAGATATTGACTACTTTTCAATGTTTTTGACTGTGTATATATATATATATATATATATGTACAATATAGTGGTGAGTGATTTGGAATTATCATAGTAGATGATACATGATAAATTATATGATAGATCATATATGGTATGGTTCATGGAGATTGAATGATGTTACTCATATGGAATATGATGAACTTGAATATTGTACTTTTGAACTATATGATTCCATATGTTCTTGAATCCCCTACCAAGCATAGCTTGTTGGGATATTATAAATGTTTGAATGTTTATAAAATCTCAAATACAAAAAAGAATGGAGGGATACAACATGGGAAGATGAAGACCATACTATTGATCAAGATTATGTACTATTGTGGAAAGGATTGGATTGTATTTTGATTTGTGTATTTTGGACATAAGATGTAATAAAGGGGTTGTGTAAGTGAACCACTAGATTGATCCTGCAATTTTAATAAAATGAGTTTCTTTGGAAACATATGTTGTATACAAAATTATGTATGTATATGTGAGTGAAATGTGGCATTCAAGTTTTTTGAAAAGAATTTTAAAAAAAGAATTTATTTTTCTGCTTAAGTTTTCACAATGTTTGCAAACTTGGTCAACCACCATTTGAAAATAAATAACAAAATTGTATTTCAAAAGCCCGGGTCGCCACACCTATCCCATCTTTCCTACTTGAAAAATCATCCATAAAACTTTGACAATTATGTACATTATATCTTACTCCTTCATTCCTCTTTTCTCATCTCTTATTCTACCTATAGGGTGATGCACAACCTTAGAATAGATGGCTAAGATTTCATTGAAGTCTCCTCATGTGTGAAAAAGAATATTTTCTAGCTTAAAACTTCCCTTGTTTTCTTCCCTTAAATCTCTCCTTAGCCCATGAATATTTCATCCATCAAATCATAGGTCAAGCTACACTCTTTCCTACCTATAATATCACCTTTAAAACACATTTTTACCCCTTAGGATTTAACATGTCACTTCCTTGAAAAATGGTGGGCAGCCCACCAAAAAAATTGGCACCAATCACCTTCAATTGTGGTATTCTTACATGTTTAATTCTCATTGGTCCACCTTAGTATTCCATGGAATATCTCTTGTGTATTAATACTTACTAGATGTCTCCTAGGATAGCCCTAATGCAAAGTAGATCTTACCCTTTATTTCTTTAAAATTCTAGATAAACTATGATAGTAGATTTCCCATAAATGCAACTCTTCATGACACGATTTTTTTGTTTTTCTTTTGTCCTTATTTTTATTGGATCACACATAAGAGAGGTGGTGACATGTCCTCTCTTGTAGTGAAATCATGGATTCCTGTGGTGGGTCCCTCTATTGAGTTGAGTGAGAGAGTATGTGAGTGGAAGTAGTCTTCATGCAAGGCTTAGCTCTGACTTGTTTTGAATTGGAAATAAATCATATACAGGTGTATCCATTGTATGTGAATTTAGCTTCTCTTAGAAGCTCCCCAAGGTGGTGGAATCGTTACATGCATGCATGAGAATTTTTTCACCCTCACTTTTGATAAATGTACCTTCTCTTGAGTGGATAAGGTTAATCATTTACTTGGGTTTTCTAACATTGTTGAATGTGATAAGGACTCTAATATATAGAAATGTTACATACAGACCTCCATATTTAGCATGTTTTAGCCCTAGAAATCACTTAATTATACTATATTGTAGGTGTAAGGTACAAATGAAAAAAATACAAAAAATTGCTAATTTTACCCTAGAAAGATCAATTTCACATTCCAAGCTACATTGAGCAGCCATAGATGGTAAATGAAGTCCTGGAGGTTTAGAATGATCATTGGGTGTCACTATCAAATTTAGAATGGTCACATTACCCTATTCTCAACTCCTACTCATATGAGGGTGAGAAGGTGGCGAAATTCTAAGTCATGCTCTTTTGCATACATTTCACAACCTTAAGAAATTTATGGAAGAAGTTCAATTTACATACAATGGAATCATATACAATGAAAGCTTCTTAGAAGAAAAAGAAGAATGAGGTCAACATGATAGATTTTTTTACTTATTTTCTCTCTCCTACTCAATCAAAGGGAGAAGGTAAACAAATGATTGGAAGTATTATCCATACAAGGTATTGAACCACACTTGGTCCACATGAAGAATATGAAGATCTACAAGAATCAAGATCATTCATCACTGGGCAATCCAATCTAGCAGTGAAGTGAAAATGAAACAAAGGTAAGTATGATCTAAAGGCTAGACCTTAACTGAACCAAAGAAGGAAACTTAGCCATCTTTCCTATATTCAAAAGATAACCAAAAACCCTAAAGAAAGGAAGATGTCAACAATACATTCTCATCCAAAGGTCTGTCTCATCTTAGTTCTAAAATCACACACTTTCCCCCTCCACCCTTAACAACCACCTTCTAATTTTATTTCACTCCCTTCCCTTCACCCACAAGTTATCTCATTAGTCTACCTTCCTATTTCCTTCCTTTCCTGATTCATTCCCTTCATCCCTTAACCTTTCCTTGTTCTTTCCCCCATCCATTCCTATCTTATTTCTTCCATTCTCATCTCTCATTCCCTTATTTGAATTCCACACTGTCCCATCTTACTCTTGCTTGATTTCTAATTAAAATGGATTGATCTCCACCATTGAATCTTCTTAACAATCATGCTAGAAATCTATAAATAAGGGTGTTTTGATTAGATTAAGGATCTTTCAATGTTTCCTAGTGCTCATGGCCAAAGCTAGGAAAAACAGAGGGAGGAAGATCACCCTCACCCAAGCTCCCTTCAAGCTTTCATGGTGCAAATCCTTTGAAGATAAAGGTAGGAACTCAACCTAAGTTGCAACTTCTTTCTTTCTTATTTTCCTTTTCTGTCTCTTCCATCTCTCTTCTCTTGCATACAAACATGTTAGATTATTCATTGTTCTTGTTTATATTTGCATTACATCCTAGGAGCATCTCATGAATTACATGCAACCCCCCTCTAGTTACATACATGATAGTTTTGTAGTTTTTCCTTAAATTTTACAAGTAATTTTCATTCTTTCCTTGCTTTGTAGTTCATGTTTAACATAGTTTTTTGCTTTATCTTGGAGTTATTTAGATGCATATCATGTTTCTCTTCAATTCCATTAAGATTTGAATGCATATAGGTTTAAGATTTTCAAGACATTCCATCAAAATTTGGTGGATGCGTCTTTTTCTCTTTTACATGTATGGTTGTTTTCTAGCTTGTTTTAGCTATTTTCATTGTAGAGTAGTTACTAATTTTTGTTTGCTTAGGTTAGGTTTTACTTTGTAGATCTAGTTTGTAGCATAGTTTTCCATTTAGTTCCTTTTCTTTCCATGTTTTAAGCACTTTCCTATTTTACAAGTAGGCTAGTTTCTAACTTTGGATTCAATTTTAAGATCTTAGATTCCCTGCTTTGTAGTTTTAGGAACTTTCTAAGTTACTTTTCATTCATCTTAGAAAGTTTTAGGATTAGTTAACCATTTTAGCAAGTAGTTGCATGGTAGATTTTTAGATCAAGCAATTTCCTTATTTAGAAACTCATGTTTGACTTTCTATTTTTTTTATTTACTTTCTAAGATTATTTTAAAAAATTCATGCATGTTAGATTCATAGATTTAGAAAGCAGTCCTAGACTAGAATTCCAGCATATCATTGTAGATTCATGAATGCTAGTTACATATGTTGTAAGTATCCCACTTTCCTTCTATAATCATACACACGCGCACACACCCAATTATAGTTGCATGCACGGATCTTTCCATGGTAGGTCTTGCATTCATCATTCATTCCATATCATAATCTATCATTGTTACACCTTCTTTTACTCACACACTCTTACTATATTTCTATCTTTCCTTGTCCTCCACTTTCTATTTACATCTAGTCTCTTATTGTGGAATTCATGTATAATTCTTGTTAGTGAGTTAATGCATCATTTCTCTTTCTCTCTTCTAATTTCTTTTCATGGAGTTGGATTGAGGAAAAGGATATGATTATCTTGTCTTTCTAAGGCATTAATGAACTTTTTAATTTCTTAAGTAAGGTTGAGGAAGCATGCAAATCCATCCATAAAGCCACCTAGGTTCCTAGTTAATGGTTTCATGTTGAAGGGTATGATCACACCATGTCCCTACTCCATACTTAATCTTCGAAGGCTAGGAATTGGTGAGTCCAAACACAAGGGCCATTGTCTCCACTTTGTTTTATTTTTCTTCTACTTTATGTTTAAAGTAGAAAAATTCTTATATGGCTGAATGACTGCTAATCCCCTCTTTATTTAAACTCCAAGAAGTCACCCTCTTTCTTTTTAGAGTTTTCAGCATAGGGAAAAGTAGCCACTTTTTCTACTTCCATTTCCACAATATTCTTTTCTTTCTTGGGTGGTGATTATTTAGGAAAGGTGTTAAGTATCCTCTTTTCTTGGCTGCCCTAATACATCATTCCTAAGGATCATTGAATGGGATTTGTTGGGTTTGTGGCATGTTAGGTTAAGGAGATGAGAAAAGCTTAGTGGTAATTGTAGTGTATTTTGGGTTGAAGAGGAGTGCACAAGTTCCCATTGAGTGACACAACATGAGGGCCCCTACAAAAAATTTCTAACCCACATTTGAAGGACATTTATTTCTTTTATTTGTTTTCTTTTCATTGATTATGTAACAATTCCTTGTAATTTGGCCATTAATGAAATGGATTTTTTTTTCTTAGTTAATTTGTTCCTTACTTTAATTGTTAAGTAATGGTAGTTTTAGAAAGTTTCCTCTACTTTTAATTAGTTGTAGTTTTAGAAAGTTTCCTAGTTTATTTCCATATTCATTTAGATAGTTTCCTAATTTGCTTGCTTTCTAATTTAAGGTTTACTTTCTAGTTGCTTACTTTGGTTGTTTAGATTAATGATTGCTTCTTAGCTTATCTGTTTCCTTTTTAGTTACTTGCTTTATTCTTTACTTTCTTTACTTTCATTATATTAAGTTTTAGTTCAAAATTGTCCTCCTTTTGAATGCTTGACTAGATTAAAGTAAGATGATCTAAATTCTAATAATTTTTGTTTATTAAGGAGTCTTCATGAATCACTTGTATTATCGATTCTATACTCCAATAGAGCTGTTCACATGTAGTAATTATTAAGATACATTAGACACTCCCTTAGTATTTTGATCTTCTAGGCTTCTTGTTGCTGGGCATGTGGCTTCATGACTTAGCTTGAATGGCAGAACAACTTTCTTTTAGGGTTTTGAGTTACTAAAATTAGCATTTTGTCAACTATACCATAGTCCTCCAAAATCCAAAATAACCCTTAATTGATATTTAAAGTAAATAGAGAAGACTATTAAATCTAGGGATATTATATTAATTTTTATATGTATGTCAAATACCCCAGACTTACATATTGCTAGTCCTTCAGCAAAACTACTAAGTTAAAAACATCTAAAAATCCTAACCACTTAAGTAGGTGCTATTGTCCGTATTTAGTGTATGAAATCCTTTTAACTCCTTAGGTAGGTTACCCCTAGTGGATGAGTATAGTCTTGTAAGCGTTGCAAAAATTGATACCCATAAACTTTTCAAAAACACACATGGAAATTCCTTCATTTTTCTCAGAGAATATTCTTCCATTCAGTATTTAATAAATATCAAACTCTAGCATGTCATTAAAAATGAATAATAGTTCAAAATCCTACCCTTATGCTAAAGATATTCATTACTAAACAAACCTCAGAATGTGTGTATGTGTGAATATAATCATCATATACACAATTGGCAATATCTAAGTAAAGGATAATGTAAATTGCCTTCCAAAAGTAATCATTGACTTCAAATCTCACAAGATATACGTAACACTCATAAAGAAGTCACTCAGTAGTGGATTAAACTCTCATCAATAAGTTAGCAAATTAATTTTTATCAAAGCCAAATTATCTCACATATTTCATAAAGTATAATGTTAATTCAAGAAAATAAGAAATGGTCTCATGAAAAAGATACCAACTATTTAAGAATGTTTATAGTCTACCAAAATCCCTACTCATTCATAACCATATCCAAGTCATACTACTTCTAGATCAAACATGACTTTTACTAGTATGAAGCATAAGGCTTAGGACAAGGTTATCAAAGAAATTGTATAAGGGTAAACAAAATTGTTTTGAAAAATATGTGAAGGTCTTCTACTAAAGTATTCACAATATTCTTTTCTACACATGAGAATAAACATTCTTCTTTTCTTTTCATTGGCTATCTTTTTCATTTCATTTCTTTTCTTTTGACTTGAATTTGGAACATGGCTTTATTTCAATTTTGAAATTTTTTTCTTAGAAGCATTTTGGTGTTCACCTTTTGAATTATATTGTTCATACTAATTCATCAAAATATTTCTCTAACCATCTGTACATATTTCCAAAAAAAACTAGGTAATGGATATAATATAGGTTAAAGTATGGTAATAGTAAATTGAATCACAAGAAAAGGCTATAATATATAGGCTCAAAAGGGGTAACTAGTGAAAAATAACTTAGGGTAGGCTAAAGGGTCTAGGTTAAATAAGGATGACGTCTATCATTTTCTAGGTTCCATATGAGTTAAATATGTCTATAAACTCAAGAGATATCTAGTATAGTCTTGAATATGAAGGGTCTAGGTTAAACAAGGATGACCTCTATCATTTTCTAGGTTCCATATGACTTAAATATGTTTATAAACTCAAGAGATATCTGGTATAGTCTTGAATATGATCTCTTAATAGTTGAAGAAAACAAAGAATAATAAGACCAACTATAAATTCATATCTATTGAAGAAAACTTGAAATTTATGTATAATCCTCACAAAGAAAGAATGGCTGTAATCTCACATGGATTATAAGTCTTTACAAATTTTCTCATGATCTCTAAGTTATACATACATTTCCACTTAAACTGTGTATATATAGCTAAGGTGCAATAAGTATTCCAAGTTCAGTTTTCATGGAAATTTTTAGAAAAAAGAATAAAATGAACTAATTGTATACAAATCTATTAATAAGCTAAAATTCAAAGATAACACTAAATTTTTAAAAATCTAGATTCCCATCCTAGTGAAGGAGCTTTAGTGTAGCTTTGACTAAAAAACTAACAAAAACTTATGATGAACATGTCAACTTTGAAAATACCCCACCCTTTGACTTAAATTAAGAATTTGTCCTTAATGTTAAGAATTAAAATCATGGACAAATAAAATAATAATGAAATGCAAACTTCTAAACCTGCACTAATGTAAAACAGAATTTCCATGGACTTAATCCTGATAAACAACATCTTCAAGGGAGATTTCCTACTGCACAATAGGGTTCCTAAGTTCTAAGAAAGGCTTTAGCCTTTGACCATTGACTTTGGAGATGACTCCCTCTTTCTCAATCTCAACTACCCCATGAGGATAAACAGTGCATGCAATGAAGGTGCCTATACATCAAGATCTCAATTTCCTTAGATAGAAACGTAAGAAAGAGTTATATAAAAGGATCTTTCTTCCAACTCTTGAATTTGGAGTTTCCTTTGGGCACTTGCTTTTTTGAAATCAAAGATGAGTTGTTTGATAACCCAGTAAGCTTTGTTCTCTAACTCAGCTAGGAGATGACATGCCTTGCCACAAACTAGACAATAGGGGGACATGCCAATGGGAGTCATGAAAGAAGTAGGGTAACCCCACAATGCATCATTGAGTCATAAAGACCAATCCTTCTAATTAGATTTTACCATCTTGTCTAATATGTGCTTTATCTACATATTGGATACCTCTACTTGTCCACTAGTTTTGGAATTGTAGGGCATTGCAACTCTATTAGTTACTTCATATATTTTCATTAAACTCTTGAAAACCTTATTGCAAAAACCTTTTCCACCATCACAAATAATAGCATGTGGAATTCCAAAACATGCAAAGGTATTATCCTTTAAAAACTGGAACACCACTTTGTGGTTATTTGTTTTACATGCTACAACCTCTACCCATTTAGACGCATAGTCCCCTACCACAAGAATATATAAATATCCAAAAGAGTTAGGAAAAGTGTGACGACCAGGGTTTTTGTAACACATTTTGTAATATATTTTTCAAAGGCAAGGCCCTTAGTAGCAACGTTTTTTTAACAAAACAAAGCAGTGAAAATTCTTTTCTTTAGAACTTGTTTTGAAAAACCCAACTCATCACTTCATACATAACATAAGTAGAATTTTTGACAAGATAAAATTCTTTTGAAGGAATATACTTTTATTAAATTCCAAAATCCATCCAATGTTCACAGTCTAACTCGGGTATCAGTATAGTACTTGCCCAAATTACATAATCCAAATTTCAAGGCTTACCATACAATAAAAATTCTCAATACAATACAATACTCTCAAATAAAAATACATGTCTTTAAGGGGTATACCCTGATGATTATTCTTCCAAGTCTCCTTAAGTCTTGAGCTTCTAATTCTCCTTCTCTATATCTAAGATATTGTAAACATTAAAACATTTACAATATCTCAGTAAGCTATGCTTGGTAGGGGATTCAAGAAGCATAATAATTTGACAGTATAATCCTAATACTTCATAATCCCATACTCATGGAGCAATCTCTTTACTTTGTCATATATGTACATTCTTACACATACATACATCATACTGTGTATAGATATATACATACAATAAAAAACATGAAAAATAGTTAATATCTCAAAACATAATCATACTCAGCTTATGCTGAGTTGATAAATCATCCAGACTCTACTAGAAATACTCCCTCATTTGAGTAGCATTGGTAATCCACGATTACCCGGCATCTCATCATGCCATGTCATAAGGCATTTTACTATGACATGCATCATAATGCAAAAATACTCAAAGGACTACTATGCATGCAGTCAGAATTTGTACCAGCATCCTTGGATAATTGACCAATAATCCACCTATACCATCCTTGGTGGAAATCACAATATCCATGTCCATATGGGGAGGACCATGGTTTTCACAATGGTAGCCTTCCCATAATTGCCTCACCAGAATTTTAGCCTCATTTAGGCTTGGTATCCATATAATAACAAGTTTCGAAGAGCAGGTGGCCAAACCCTACTAATTCTCCTAGCATAGCATCCCCAGGCCTATGCCTATTTAAAACAAAACCACAAGCCTCCATGCTTGTATGTAAATCAATTCACATATGTATCAGACAATCTGTCTGTTTACTTAGGGCTGAAATATCTTCTAGTTCCATATTCACTTAAAGTCTATTCCTCAATTCTAAATTAATTATTTCATATGTATTTGGTTGGATCATATGGGTTTCAGGGATTTAATACAAGTATTAACATTACACTTGCCAACATTTCTGGACACAAGATCATGTATTCAACATGTACATCCCATGTAGATGCATTCATAAAATCCTCCTACCTTGATGTAGTGATCCATCTCTTCAAACCTTCCATGATCCAAACTGACGTATGTAATTTGTAAATCCATACATACTATCAATATTTATACAATCTGACTAATCCTATTTATATTCTTTGTTTAATCTTATCATTTGATATAAAGGATCTAGACCTTTTATCTTATCATGATCTATCTTCCACAGATAGTGTCTATCCTATTGATCAATAGATTTGATGGTTACAACGATCTTCTAATCTTTCAGATCTAAGTATTTTCTATCCTACATCTTTGTGTATTCCTTTCTTTGATCTTAATCTTTCATAGATCCTTTGATCAACAATTTATACTTGTTGATAAAGATTAAGGGCTTAGATCTTCTATCTTCTAATTTTTCTTTGATCCAAGTTTAGTTGTTCGATCATCCCTAATGAGGATGATCTTAATTCTCTTTGTCGGATCATATTTGATCAAGGGTTCAGATCTTTTATTCTATTTGATCTAAGATCTTCTATTTTATTTGATCTAAATTGCAAGCAATATATATTTATCATAATCAAGAAGTATTTACTTCTTTTTATTGTTCTTGATCATTCAAGATCCCATGGATAATTTTTATTAGGATTAGATAATTTACAACCTTTTATGCTCTTATTATTATTATTCAACTAGTAAATGTTCTACTAGTTGAAGTTAACTTATTTTAGCCTAAGTCTAGACTGCTCCTCTTATTTCCAATTGGCTAAGGCTTACTAGCGGAATGTGTGACGACCCGGGTTTTCACATGCATTTTTAATGCAATATCTAATTCCTAAAGCGGGATGCATCCCTATTTGAAAACTATTTGATAAAAACCATGTAATGCAGCAGAAAATCTTTGGTTTTAAACTCATTTTGAAAACCCTGAGTGTCATTTGCTTTCACAACAATCAAAGTAGTTTTTGAAAAACTTCAAAAATCATAAATGTTTTTCCCCAGGTCTATCTAGTCACAGCAAACAGCCCAACTGTAATTAAATACAAATACATGTCTAAAGGGTAGAGAGTTTACTTACATGTATAATTGGCTCCTATTTGATTCACTTGCTCGTACCACTAATATCTCCTGAGACGTCTTCTATTTGTGAGTGGAACTATCCTAAAAAATGTTAAGGATAGGGTGAGTACATACTATACTCAGTAGGAGTCTATCACTACTAGTTTTGCAATGCATGCTATGTTTAAAATCATATGATCTTTCAAAACATGTGCATGTCTGAACACTCAACTTCAATATCGAGATTAAAAACCATCATCGAATTGGAATATTGACGACTTAAGGAAATCACATAATCCAAGTCGAAAGTATCATATGTATATCATAACATAATGGTGTGCACAAGATGCTCCACTGAATCCAACTCATGGATATATGGTATGGTCGACCAACCTCATGTCATGCCACATGCAATGCACATAAATCCTCAAACCGTAGGGTCCAACTATGCCCACGACCTCACCGCTGTGTGGTCCCCGGGTACCTAGGGAAATAGGATCATATACCTCCACGGGGCATATGACACTTCGACCCAGTGCCGTGACACCAGTCGTAGCCCCCTGTACCACATGCAGTCGAAGTAGGGACATGCCCTTTTTCGGCGTGGTACCCATCCACCTAATAGTGGTAGAGGTTGGGAGGCCACCCCAAACCTCTCGGCATAGTGCCCATGAGCTTATCAGCCCAAATCATATCAAGTCAAATAAGCAAAAACCTCTTTTTCAAAACCTGTCCTCTTTGGGTCCCTCACAACTGCCTGGCCCTCACAACTGCCTACCCAGCATCTTTTGGGCACTCTAGCGTCTTTTGGTAACCCTCAAGGACATGCAATCTCTTAAAAACTCAATGCTCACAAATCATGTAATATATACATTTGTTTGCAAAACATATCTATGCATAATGTATATGCAATTATTTGCAAAACATATCTATGCATAATGTATCTGCAATTATTTGCAAAACATATCTATGCATAGAGCATTTATCATATGTATGCTGAATTAAGTCATGCTAAACAAGTTATATAACTTATACTTGAAACATGCATAAAACAATCATGGCTCTTTCAAAAAGTCTAGTAGCGATAGAGCACCTACCTCAAAGTCTCCTGGAGTCGTGTCCTTTAGCACTCAACCTGTCCCTAGGTCTCATTTATAAACTCCTGGGTACAAGGAGTCCTTATTAATTTTAATCTATTTAGACATTAGACCGCTAAATCTATAGTTTAGGGTCAAGGGTCCTCGCCTAATTCATTGCCAGGCTAGCTCCTATAATATGGACCTACTTATTCAATAGTTAAATTCTATGAATAGTTCTATGATCCTAATTTTAAGTCTCATTAGGTCTACGTGTCCCAGTTTCCAGGACACCCATGCATCCTGGTTGAACCGTGACCGCCTCACGTGTGTGTGTGCCTAAAGGCCGTGCCAGAGACCGCGTTCTGCACACGCACATGCATGCTCAAGTGATGCGCTATGACGTGCATCATCACATGGACGCACCTTGTAGCATGGCGTGTCTCAGCTCCCAGGGCACCCCATGCATCCTGGTCGAGCTAGGACCCGTGCCCCATGTCACGCACTTACCCGAAGGCCGCACCTGGGACAGTGTTCGCACGTGCACAAGCATGCCTAAGCGACGCGCTATGATGCGCATCATCGCATGGACACACCTTGTAGCATGGCACGTCTCAGCTCTCAGGGCACCCCGTGCACCCTGGTCGAGCCAGGACCCGTGCCCCATATCGCGCATGCACCTGAAGGCCGTACGTGGGGCAGTGTACGCACTGTCGTACACCTGGAATCCATCCCAGGGACCCAGTCCTAGGTGCACGTGTTTCTTGGTATCCTTGGGATGCCTAGCTCATGCAGGTCCGGCCCAAGCCTTTGTGGGGTGTTTTTTTGACCAAGAACCCAGCTGAAAATGACCAGAAAGGACCAGATCCGGCATGGATCTGGCCTGGGGAAGCAAACGGAAAGGAAAAGAAGGAGGGACGGCTTACCTTGCAGCCGGAGATGGTGCTCTTCCCGCCTGTCCAAACCCTTGTTGCTGGAAAAAAACTTGATGAAGGTGGAAACTCCTATTGCCAGACCGGAACGGAGAAGGGCACGGAGAAAATTGGCAACGGCCGGCCCGCCGGCCTAACTTGGGCCTGGCCATTGCCGAAAAATGCTTTAAGATGGGTTTCCGGTTTTTGTCGGAAACCTCAGTCTCAAACGACTGGAAAAACGCGATTTGAAGAGGGGGGAAGATGGGGTTTTTATAGAGGAGTGAAAGGCGGTGCCCCTCAATGGCGGTGCCGCCATTTCCCCTAGTGTATTCTAGAGAAATCATCAGAAAACGGGTTTCTAGGAGGGTCTAGATGTTGAAGACGACAGGGGGTGCCGTTATCAAAACGGCACCCTACTTTTTTCGTCCTTTTTCGTTTTTTCGTTTTTCTGTTTAATTTTGAGAAATACCCCTATCTTTAAATGGCTATAACTTCTTCATATGAACTCCGTTTTGGGTGATTTTTGAGGTGTTGGATTCCATTTTTTGAGTAGAATCTAATGGTACTAAGTTCCCTTACAAATTCCTTTGTTTACTATTTTAAATAAAGTGAAACATTTAACTTAGTTGATTTCCTATAGAATATTCAATTTTCGTTAAAAATAGTGTAAATTGCTCGGGCATTACATTATTACCCCCTTAAAAGAATTTCGTCCTCGAAATTCCATAAATTATCATCTTCAAGGTATTTTGTCTCTTAGATAACTTCTTGGTGAATGCATTCTCCCCTTAGGAATCAAATCTAGGCTCAACCTCAATTTACCATTTTTATTGTTCCTTCTACAAGGTCTTACCTATAAGGGCCGCTTTCACTACATGCTCCGATGCACACTCTTATACGTGCCAGTTTAACCATAGTGGTTTCTAGTTGTAATTCATCTATCTCGAAATCCTTAGATGCCCATACTTTTCTCATCGTGTATAGGATAGTCTCCTCATAGGATCATGCTTCTATATTCATGGATAAATTACTCCATACTTCTTTGAGATCGTATGATCTTATTTCTTTTATTTTATTTTGAATATCATAGGATAATCCTTTTTCTTCTTATCTTTCATCTAATGATCTGTTCATCATCCGCATCTCCTTCTAATGGTTGGTTATATGTCATTCTATTGTGTCTAACTTTGCTTCTTATCTTTTACCTTTGTCCCTAAGATGCTCCACTAGTAATTATGGTATTATGTGCTCTACAGCCAAACCCTTGATTAACTTCGAATGACATTATTCCTCGACCACAATTACATTCAAAATAAAATCATGAAAGCCAATTAGTAGTATCTTCCATCGAGGGCCTTATCATATACTGAAAGTAAAATGTCCTAACTCTATATCCAATTGAATTCATTAAACGCTTTTCTCATGTCAAATGTTAATGGTTGATTCATTATCATGGGTCACATGTTCTCATCCAAAAGCCTGTCTCACTATTCACATCAATTTGTCATTAGGATTTTCAATAATGTTCCCATTTATGTAAAACAAAAAGTCTCTTATTCATAACCGAGTACCCTTACTAGGTGATGGTTGAATCCTTTGTCATCATCCTCTTTGTCCTTTCTTTGCTTGATGGTTTTCTTCGTAACCATTCAATCCAAAAGTTCTATACTTAATCTAGTAGGGTTAGTCCTTAGAAAATTCCTTCAATTCATTTTTTGTACTTGGTATATGCACATAACAACTATCTTTTTGTCTAAAGGCCACGTAACATCGAATCTTACCTTATAATGTGCTAGCCACCTTAACTTTCTCCTTCCATTCCCTATATCAATATGTTGTTCAATCTTGTATCAAGGCTTTATCGTCAACCATGCAGTCTGTATTGTCAGGAGGTATAAGTAGTGATTTTCTCAATTCCTTAAATTTTATCCTTCAAGTGCCTCCTCATACTTAGCTTATAATAGCAGTTCTTGTTCAATAACTACTTCATCAAGTTATGCTGAAGCCATTAAATCATCAAATTTGGAAAACACTCAGGTAAGCATGGAACATTTTTGTAGACATATAGAAAGACTTTATTTGATTACCTATTGATCTCTTTTTAGATATATCTTTATCATAAGCTCAAGGGTCTCTAAAGTGATCAATACTTATTTGCCTTCCTTTTCAATCCAAGTCAGCAATATTTTTCAGACTCAAAGTAATTTCTTCACCTTGTCACAGTAGCCATTAAGGTCTAAAAATATCCTTCACATTGGTTTCGATTACTTCTTATTTTTGCTCTTATCTCAGTCGTACTATCCTCCTCAACTGACCTCATACCCTCAATTGACTTAGTCTAACAAGTACTTTTCTTTTCAAGGAAAACTCAAGTCTAAAGACTTATAACAACCCTCTGAGTATATAACTTCGGCTACTAACATATTTGATCAAATAGGGTGGGATACCTTTAGTCAATAGTGCTCTAAAGGTAACGGCTAAATAATGGTCTTAAGATATTGCTCTTCCAATCTATGATAGTAAGATCTCAATTTGATCCTTGATGGTACCCTACTTGCTAAATGGATAAGTCCCTGTCCCAGCTTAATTCCTTTTTCAATATACTTTATTGGCCAGGTGGAATATCACCAATTTTTCCTTTTTTATGGATTATATCCATTGGTGTTCCCCATAAGCTAATGAATCCGATAAGAATCTAATTGTAATAATTGATATTAAACCATTTGTAGAATTTAATTTTTTAATTGGTCACCATTCTTCTTTGAAAATTTCTTGTCACATAATCTCCTGAAATTCGATACTCTACTCAAAGTCTTAGACCCCATATGCTTCCTCTCTTTTATACTCTTTTACAATAAGATCATCAACTCACCTAGTATTATTCCTTTGCATTTGTTTGATCTTCCTTCCTATAGGATTCAAGATGTTAGAATTGTATGTATCTTCATAGAGTCATGATCTTCTTCTTTTGATTATTCAATATTCATCGAATACTTATAGTTACATCTCTATCTCTTTCTCTCTTTTCTTCAACATCCTCATTTGGTCTACCTAGATCAATGTCTCCACATGCTTTGTTGCATATAATTGATACTTCATCATAAACTGAATGCTTCTCAGAAATTCTAAACCGTCTTACGATCATTGAAATCCTCAATTGCCTATAGCCTCAATAAAATTCATACAATGTCTTAATAAAGGTATTAACGTTTTGGTCATGCTATATTTTTCTTACAAGTTCATGTTAGGATCAATCTATTATCATAGATCTATCATCCCCAATATTATCATCAAAAATCATTTGATAATTCGGTTGAATTCATTTCCTTATCATATTCGTGTTATGTTCCTCTTATTCACATAATCTGTCACTTGTATACCTCTTCTAATTTGCTCCATAATTCTTAGGTAATTATTTTTCAATAGCATTTTACTCTCCTGAATAGTATCCAAAATTGAGCTAAGTGTAATGACACTGAATTTTTGTAACTTATTAAGGCAAATTAATAAAGTTTGAATTTTTAGAAATTCTGGGCTTGAATATTAGGTTATTGAAAATTCTCTTTTTATGGAGATTATATCATGAATTAAAACATAGAAATTATGGATATACTTGGAAAACTGATCGAAACAACATTAAGTACGTTCAATTCTAAGTTAAAATGAAAATTCCTTAATTTTCTCCATTTGGGGGTAAAATGGTAATTTTACCCATATTCCATATCCAAGAAATAAGACCTCAATATTCATGAAGTACTTAGAAATATGATTCCAATGCCACTAAGTATGCTCGATTCTGAGTTCAGACAAATATTACCTATTATTCTCCAATTTTGGAGTTCAAAGGGCAAAAACGTCTTTTTACATAAAAGTGGGGCCCACAAAGTGGCCCAATGTTCTACAAGCAACAATAATTGCTCAGTGCATTATTTCTAGTAGTGGAGAATGTAGTGGAGATTGTAGTGGAGAATGGAGAATGCACTTGTAATAAAAAATTCTAAAGTAATAAAATATCTTATTAAAAGAAATGATAAAAAATTCAAATTTGGCTATAAATATGTCCCAAAATTTTTCAAAATTTTTCACAACCTTAACCACAAAATTTCAAAATCTACCCTGGAGTTTCAGCTCCAAATTCTCATTCGTCCCTCCCCAATCTCTATTTTTCTTATTTCTCTCTCCTCTTTTTAAGTGGAACAAGGGACCTAAATTCAATTAGGCACTTCGTTCTAGGTAGAATCTGATAAATTTCACCATCCATAACCTCCTATATAACAGTATATACAAAAGCCCCAAATCAATTTCAGGATCCAACGGTTCTAACAACAGGAAATCACAAAAACGGGGACAATTGGGCTATATTATCTTCAACCGGTAATTCTCTCAAATTGAGTATCAAATATATGTTTTTTCTCCAATCAGGTTGATGGAACTACTTTCCATACATATTTATTATGGTTTAGTGTAATTTTTATATTTCTATAATTTAATTTGAATGAAAAATGGTAAAAATAAAGTAAATACTAGAGCCCTCAATTCATGGTGATAGAGAGCTCAAATTGAAATTCTGAGCTTTCCAATCAATCCAGGATACAATTTTCAAGAAAATCTAATAAGGTTTGGACCCTCAATTGAGAGAGATTAGTTCTGCTGGGCCCATATCAAATCTGGACCCTAGGAACAGTTGTAAAATTCAATTTAAGATTGTGGTGTCATATGAACTCCAAATTGAGATTGGAAAGAAGCTATGGAAAGCTTATAAAGTCTAGTTTCTAATGAAGTAGTAATATTTCTAAAAATTATTTCTGTATTTTTCTGTATTTTGGAAATAAGTGTCCAATTTCTAAGATCTTCAAGATCTGAGGTGATCAGATCTTGGAAATTTATTTTAATGATTATATAATAATGTAATAAAGTAATATCTATGGTTAATTTGGACATATCTTGGATAAATTAGGGGATCTGCCCTTTATGGTAGAAAAACCCTAAAATAAAAATAAAAAAATACAAAGGGACACACTTGATCAATGAGATCAAGTATGATCAGATCCTTGGGATGGATTAAATGGATGATATTATGATGAAATCAAGTTAGATCATGGATGAAATGTGACAAAATCAAGTGGATATGATTTTTGGATCTTAATAGATTAAAAGCCTTAAAGGTAATTAAAACCCTTGATCTAAAGGAAAACACCTAAGATCTAATGGTTGGATCATATTTAAAGGCTTATAATAATCTTAATATAATTACTTTAATTGTCTTTTATTGGATATAGAAGTGTAAATGTGATTTATGTTCTAAGTTAGAAAGCATGAGTGTAATCTTTAATTTTTAGTATGATATGCCCTAAATGAGTAATTTTTTAGTAGATTTGATTATCTTAGGATCATGTTAGTATAAATTAGATATTTAAACATGATTCCATTAAGATAGAAGTACAATTTTATATATTTCATAACTTAGGATCATGTTAGTTTTATTTCACTAGCTTAAGTTACATTCATAGGAAGAATGTTAGAATATAGTTGTTAAAAATATATTTGATTTATGCTTTCAAGTTTATGATTTACTTATTGTCAAATTTTATTCAATTGTTAAGTAGTTGTTAAGATATAAGGAGCATAAATCACCAAAAATGTAAACTAATGAAATATAGAGATTCATGGACAACTAAGTTAAATGAATGATTTTGACTTAATAGGGGCTATAGTTAGTAGGACAATATAAGGAATGGTTTACCAATTCCTTGGCCCAAAGTAGAAAAATAATGAACATCCATGGATGACATTATGCATATCCATGGAAATTAATTAAAATCAATTAGAGAAGGGACTTAAGGTAAAGAGCTCATAGGAACTTTATCAAAGGTTGAGCTAGTACCACTTCAGTGGACTCTGAACATTGTGGTTATAGGGGGTATACAAGAGCCAAGTGCTTTTCCCTCGCCTCCCATTGACGTAAGAGAGGTCTAAATGCCTCCTTACATGAGGGTTGTATTAACCACTTTTTGAGCAGACTTTAACTGGTAAGTACTAGTCATCCTAAACTAAGGAGGAGTTGTCTAGTGATAGAAAGGAATAAATTATCTTCAACCAAGTAAGACACTAACTGGTTGAATAATAATAAGAACATAAAAAGTTAACAAATTATCTAACCCTAATAAAAATAGTAAGTGAGATAAGGATGATCAAACAAGATGAGATCTTGTATGATCAAAAACAATAAGGAAAAAGAAACATCAATGTAAATTAGATTGTTATGTATGATATAGATAGTATTTGTATAGATGATATTAAACCCATAGATATATGATATTCAAGGAAGAAAGATTCAGATCATCCTACACAAGGATAATCAAAAGACCATGTAGTATGTACCCTTGATTAAAAAATGACATTATACATATGATTTGACAGATATATGTTGATCGAGACTATGGTAGATTTCAAGGAGTAAGAATATCTCATTGAGGTAGGTGGATTATTAAGAATACCTTTACATGAAGATACATGTCTAATACATGATCTTATGTTTTGAAGTATTGACATGTATGATACCAATATATTAAGGAAAATACCTCAAATTGAAATATGATCCAACCAAATGATGAGGAAAATAAGTATTAAATGGTTAAGTTGAGAATTGAGAACAACCCTAAGTGAATAGGAAAGTAGAAAATATTTCAGCCTTAGATAAAGCATGTGATAGTCTGATATGTATAAGTATTATTTTACATACAAGCTTGGAGGCTTGTGGTTTTGTTTTAAATAGGCATAGGCCTGGGGATGCTATGCTAGGAGAGTTAAGAGGGTTTGGCCACCCACTCTCTGAAACTTGATGATATTGAATACCAAGCCTAAGAAAGGCTAAAAGTTGGGTGGGGCATTTATGGGAAGGCCACCACTGTGACAGCCATGGTCCTCCCATATGGACATGGATATTGTAATTTCCACTGAGAATGGTATAAGTGGATTATTGAACAGTTATCTGGGCACTGTACGGATCAGACTGCAAGCATAGTAGTCCTTGATTATTTTGCATTATGATGCATATGAAATTGGCATAATGAAATGCCTTAAGGGATGGCATGATGAAATGCCAGGTAATTGTATATTACCAATATTTTTCCCAAGAAGGGAAAATCCCAAAGATAGTAACTGGCTGAAATACAAATCTCCTATAATGAAAGGAGTTGATCAGTTTTGTATGGAAATGATTATTGATTATTTTTACAATTTTAATGGATTTGTTCTTATATAATATATATGTATAAAGGTGAACACAAATGATAAGGAAATGAGATGTTCATATCAAAAATAGTGGTATGTGAATGTGTTTATGATAGAATGAATTATGGGATAGTTGAATATTGAGATTTTACTGTCAATAACTTACATTCTTATCCCCTACCAAGCATAGCTTGCTGAGATATTATAAATGTTCCAATGTTTACAATATCTCAGATACAGAGAAGGAGACTTAGGAGCTCAAGACTTGAAGAACTAGTGAAGAATAAGTAATAAGGGTATATCCCTTGAAACATTGTATAAAGAGCATGTATTGTATTTAGAACTTTGTAATTTGAATTGTGTATTTGGACAAGTATTGTAAGGATACAATGGGTTGTGTACTGGATGGATCCTGGAAGTTTAATAAAATCATATTCCTTCAATGGAATTTTATTTTGTACACAAATTGTACTTATGTTATGTATGAAGTGGTGACTTGGGTTTTCAAAACAAGTTTTAAAATAAAAAAATTTCCGCTGCTTTGTTTTGCAAAATTTTTTTACTGAGGGGACGCCCTTGCCTTTGAAAAATATATTATAAAATGTGTTTCAAAAACCTGGGTTGTCACACTAAGTCCTTCAAGATCCATACCTTTGTGACCTAGTTCGAGTCACTGTTATTTCCTAATATCATCTTGCATTCTCATCCCTCTTAGATTATCATCAAAATCATCTCAAAGTCTGCCTTTTAAATCCCTTATCATACTCATATCATATCCCTTGTGATAGTGCACTCATATTCTGATATTCTTTATGATGGAAAGATAGCCACCCAGGTTCTTCAATTTTCTCACCTTTGATGAGATTACTTTATTGCAGGTCAACACTATCTACTAACAAGTCCATTAATCATCTTCATTCATTCATTCTCATCATAATATGATCCTTATATGAGATTTCATCTTTGCACCACTGCACAAATATTCTTATTTCCTATGATATTGATAGGATTCAAGCAATCCAATATCTAAGTATTTGCTAGGACTGTCTACTTTTTCACCTATGTGTTTATGGTGAAATGCCTTGAGCATTAATATTGTAATCTTCAAATAGAAGTAGTCATCTCTACTACAATTTTTTCTACTTCTTCTTGATTTTCTCTATTGTCTATGACCCTTGGACATGTTGGACTGGCTGAGAAAGGATAAAACTGGGCTCTGATACCAACTATGACGACCCGGGTTTTCTCATGCATTTTTAATGCAATATCTAATTCCTAAAGTAGGATGCATCCCTATTTGAAAACCATTTGATAAAAACCATGCAATGCAGCAGAAAATCTTTGGTTTTAAACTCATTTTGAAAACCCTGAGTGTCATTTACTTTCACAACAATCAAAGTAGTTTTTGAAAAACTTCAAAAATCATAAATGTTTTTCCCCACGTCTATCCAGTCACAGCACACAGCCCAACTATAATTAAATACAAATACATGTCCAAAGGGTAGAGAGTTTACTTACATGTATAATTGGCTCCTATTTGATTCACTTGCTCGTAGCACTAATATCTCCTGAGACGTCTTTTATTTGTGAGTGGAACTATCCTGAAAAATGTTAAGGATAGCGTGAGTACATACTATACTCAGTAGGAGTCTATCACTACTAGTTTTACAATGCATGCTATGTTTAAAATCATATGCTCTTTTAAAACATGTGCATGTCTGAACACTCAACTTCAATATCGAGATTAAAAACCATCATCGAATTGGAATATTGACGACTTAAGGAAATCACATAATCCAAGTCGAAAGTATCATATGTATATCATAACATAATGGTGTGCACAAGATGCTCCACTGAATCCAACTCATGGATATATGGTATGGTCGACCAACCTCATGTCATGCCACATGCAATGCACATAAATCCTCAAACCATAGGGTCCAACTATGCCCACGACCTCACCGCCGTGTGGTCCCCAGGTACCTAGGGACACAGGATCATATACCTCCACGGGGCATATGACACTTTGACCCAGTGTCGTGACACCAGTCGTAGCCCCCTGTACCACATGCAGTCGAAGCAGGGACATGCCCTTTTTGGGCATGGTACCCATCCACCTAATAGTGCTAGAGGCTAGGAGGCCACCCCAAACCTCTCGACATAGCGCCCACGAGCTTATCAGCCCAAATCATATCAGGTCAAACAAGCGAAAACCTCTTTTTCAAAACCTGTCCTCTTTGGGTCCCTCACAACTGCCTACCCAGTGTTTTTTGGGCACTCCAGCATCTTTTGGTAACCCTTAAGGACATGCAATCTCTTAAAAACTCAATGCTCACAAATCATGCAATATATGCATTTGTTTGCAAAACATATCTATGCATAATGTATATGCAATTATTTGCAAAACATATCCATGCATAAAGCATTTATCATATGTATGCTGAATTAAGTCATGCTAAACAAGTTATATAACTTATACTTGAAACATGCATAAAACAATCATGGCTCTTTCAAAAAGTCTAGTAGCGATAGAGCACCTACCTCAAAGTCTCCTAGAGTTGCGTCCTTCATCACTCAACCCATCCCTGGGTCTCATTTATAAACTCCTGGTACAAGGAGTCCTTATTAATTTTAATCTATTTAGACATTAGACCGCTAAATCTGCAGTTTAGGGTTAAGGGTCCTTGCCTAATTCATTGCCAGGCTAGCTCCTATAATATGGACCTACTTATTCAATAGTTGAATTCTGTGAATGGTCCTATGATCCTAATTTTTAAGTCTCATTAGGTCTGCGTGTCCCGGTTCCCTGGACACCCGTGCATCCTAGTTGAACCGCGACTGCCTCATGTGCGTGTGCCCCTAAAGGCCGTGCCAGAGACTGCGCTTTGCACACGCACATGCATGCTCAAGTGACGCGTTATGACGTGCATCATCACACAGACGCACCTTGTAGCATGGCGCGTCTCAGCTCCCAGGGTGCCCCGTGCATCCTGGTCGAGCTAGGACCCGTGCCCCATGTCGCGTACGTACCCGAAGGCCGCACTTGGGACAGTGTTTGCACGTGCACAAGCATGCTTAAGCGTCGCGCTATGATGTGTATCATCGCATGGACGTACCTTGTAGCATGCGCGTCTCAGCTCTCAGGGCACCCCATGCACCCTGGTCGAGCCAGGACCTGTGCCCCATATCGCGCGCGCTCCTGAAGGCTGTACCTGGGGCAGTGTATGTATTGTCATACACCTGGAACCCGTCCCAGGTGCACGTCGTGGGGTGTTTTTCCGGCCAAGAAGCCGGTTGAAAATTACCAGAAAGGACCAGATCTGGCATGGATCTAGCCTAGGGAAGCAAACGAAAAGGAAAAGAAGGAGGGACGGCTTACCTTGCAGCTGAAGATTGTGCTCTTCCCGCTTGTCCAAACCCTTATTGTCGGAAAAAAACTCGATGAAGGTGGAAACTCCTTTTGCCAGACCAGAACGGAGAAGGGCATGGAGAAAAATGGCAATGGCTGGCCTGACTTGGGCCTGGCCGTTGTTGGAAAATGCAAAAAGATGGGTTTTCGGTTTTTTCCAGAAACCTCAATCTCAAACGACTAGAAAAACGCGATTTGAAGAGGGGGGAAGTTGGGGTTTTTATAAAAGAGTGAAAGGCGGTGCCCCTCAATGGCGGTGCCGCCATTTCCCCTGGTGTATTCTGGAGAAATGATGAAAAGACGGGTTTCTGGGAGAGTCTAGAGGTTGAAGAAGATAGGGGGTGCCGTTATCAAAACGGCCTCGTGTGTTTTTCGTCCTTTTTCTTTTTTTCGTTTTTCTGTTTAATTTCCAAAAATACCCTTATCTTTAAATGGTTGTAACTTCTTCATACGAACTTCGTTTTAGGTGATTCTTGAGGCGTTGGATTCCATTTTTCGAGTAGAATCTAATGGTACTAAGTTCTCTCACAAATTTCTTTGTTTAATATTTTAAATAAAGTGAAACATTTAACGCAGTTTATTTCCTATAGAATGTTCAATTTTCATTAAAAATAGTGTAAATTGCTCGGGCATTACAGAATGGTTGAACACAAAGTGGTTACTTCAATCCTCATGTAAGAAGGCATTTAGATCTCACAAACTTCAATGGAAGGCAGGGGAAGAGCGACGCTCTATTAGAAAATCCTCTTAACCACCATGTTCAACATTCACTAGAGTATTTTAACCGTAAGTAGTCTTTCTAATTGATTTTAATTAAATCCATGAACATTTAAAATGTCATTCATGGGGTTTATTAATTTTCTAGTTTGGGCCAAGGATTTGATAATCCTTACATTGTCCTACTAACTATAACTCATACTAATATTAAGTCAAAGTCATTCACCCATCTGAATTGTCCATGAATCTCTATATTCTATTAGTTTATATTTTTGGTGATTTATGCTCATCATATCTTAACAGCTACTTAACAATTGAATCTACCAATAAATTTTTACAACAATTAAATCATCAACTTTAAGTATAAATCAAATATAAGTTTAACAACCATATACTAACATGCTTCCTATGAATGTAACTTAACCTAATGGAATAAAACTATACTTAAAATAGCATGATCCTAAGTTATCAAATACATTAAATTTTACTACTAATCTAGTGGAATCATGCTAAAATTTCAAATTTAAACTAACATGGCCCTAAGATAATCCAACCTAATAACAAACTAATAACATATAGAACATAGCATGCTAACATTTAAGAATTATACTATCATGCTTCCTAATTTACAACATAAAGCACATTTACATTTCTATTACCAAATAAAAGACAATTAAACTAATTAAATTAAGATTATTAAAAACTTTTACTTATGATCCAACTATTAGATTTTACATCTTTTCTTTTAGATCAAGGGTTTTAGTTACTTTTAGGGTTTTTACTCCATTAAGATCCAAAGATCATATCCACTTGTTTTTGTTATATTTAATATATGATCTAACTGTATTCCATCATAATATCATTCATTCAATCCATCCCAAGGTTCTGATCATACTTGATCTTATTGATCAAGTGGGTCCCTTTGCATTTTTAGGGTTTCTCTACCATAAAAGGTAGATTCCTTATTTTATATTAGATCTGTCAAAATAAATCTTGGATATTACTTGATTTCAATATTATATCATCATTAAAATAGATCCCCAAATCTGATCATCTATGATCATGAAGATCTTGGAAATTGGAAGCTTATTTCCTAAATACAGAAAGTTTCATGAAGAATTTTCTAAATATTATGATTTTAGAAGAAAATAGATGTTACAATCTTTCCATAGCTTCTTTCTTGTCTCAATTTGGAGCTCAGATGACTCCACAATTGATGACTGAAGTTCACAGTCGTTCCTAGGGTCCAGATTTGATCTGGGCCCAGTAGAACAGACGCCTAGGATCAGTTAGGAGGATCCAGTCAGGCGAAAGTGTCGTCGCTCTCCCGTCACCGAGGCACATGTGGTAATGCACTCCTTGAGACAAGCATTGGCGCACGATCATTTCGTCTGGATGGCATTGCACACGGAGTGTACGTGCAGAGAAGCTCCCACAGGGTCCCAGGATCCCGATCTTCTTAGGAAGATTGGACAGTCTGTTTTGGACTATTCAATCAATTCCTCTTCAATTATAGGCTCAAAACTTGATAATTTTTTTTGAAATTTCTACCCTAGTGGTTTTGGACCCTTTTAGATCTATTGGATGGCTCAAATTTTCCATCTAAGACCTCCATCATTTAGAATTGAAGGGTTCATACCCTTTCTTGATTTTTATTATTTTTAACCTAAACTTAATTTTAGAAAAATAAAAATTACATAAAATAACATGAAACAAGTTGGGAAAGGGTTTACACCTACTTAATTGGAGAAAAGCTTTGGTTTTGTAGTCCAAATTAAAAGAATACCCACTTGATGATAAGATAGCCCAAGAACTGTTTGTCTGTGATTTCTCATTGTTTGAACCGTTAGATCTTAAAATTGATTTTGGTGCTTTGTATATAAGGCAGTCTAGGGTTGTTGGATGGTGGGATTTGTGAGTTTTGATTTAGAGTAGAGTGCCTAATTGAATTTAGGTCTCTTGTTCCAATCTTGAGAGAGGAGAGAGAAAGTGAAAGAAGAGAGATTTTGGGGAGTTTTGGAAATTTAGGAAGGAATCTAAATTTGATTTTTCAAAGGAAGCAAGATAATTTTGTGGGAAATTTAATGAATTTGGAGGATTTTTGGGGGTGTATTTATAGATGTTTTTGAATTCTTCCTAATTACTTGTAATAATTATGTTTTAATTATTTTGAATATTAAATTAACATTGGATCCTCCACTAGTAGCTAGTAGTATTTTGACCACTCATTACATGCGGGTGTGAAAGGATCATTTTGCCCTTTTATGGAGAAAAATTCATTTTATTCTCATGAACTCGGAATTGAGCATACTTAGTGGAGTTGGAATTGTATTTTTGAGTAAATTCTAAATATTGATGTCTTAAATCTCAATTATAGGTAAGATTACCATTTTAGCCTTTTATTCATAAAAATAAAGAAAATTAGGAATTTTTCATTTTAACTTAGAAATGAACGTACTTAGTATCATTTAGATTGGTTTTTTTAGTACATTCATAATTTGTAAGTTTTAAATCATGTTTTAATCTCTATAAAAAGAGAATTTCCAATAACCTAATATTCTAGCCCTGATTTTTTGAAAATTCGAACTACAATGATTTTCTCAATCAATTTTAAAAAATTGGGGTTATTAGAAAAGGGGCCCATAAAATTAAAGCCCAAACATCAAAATATTCAAAAATCAATATGGGATTTAAGAGCATCATGTTTTGACATCCAATAGTCCCTAAATTTTTGTAATGGTCACATGTGATACAATAGACATGAGAATCCCTAAAAAAAGTGGGCAAATAAAATCTAGGCTAGAAAAACTTTGTGGTGATCTCTTTTGCACTGAATTGGCCTCCACAAGCATGATCATGACAAAAGGAGACGATACTATATGGTCACTATCAATAACACACTTCCTAATGATTTGGTTGAGACACTACTTCAATAAGTACAGATCATGCCAAAAGAGGAACTTAGCCTCAACTAAAAATTTAGACTTGTAACAAGATAAATTACCAATGTCTACAAACCAAGGAAATTGAGAAACTTGCAATAGTTGTTTATTCAGAAAAGACTCAGTTATGGGCAATTATTTACTAGTAGACTATATATTTAACATAGATAAATAGTCTGCTACTACATTTTTTAAACTTTTTTTATCACGAATCTTGATGTTGAACTTTTATAGCTCTAAAATTCAACAGATCAACTAAGGCATAGTATTGATTTTAGAAAAAAGATACTTCAATGTAGAATGGTCTAAATAGATGCCACCTTATATACTAATAGATAAGATCAAAATTTATCTAGTGCACTAGCCAACAACTTATTTTTTCCTGATGGAATGGTTAAGTTGGATATCATTCGTAGTCATTTTAGCATAGTATATTACATGGGATAATTTTGCAATACGCTACCGTAGTACAACATTGATTGCATAATCAAAAGTGTCACACATTATTTCAAAGCACTCAAATTTGGTGGTTGAATGATACGTGTAGAGGTTAGGTCAACCTTCAAGTACTCAAATACTTTCATACAATTTTCATCAAAGTCAAAAGTTGCCTCCTTTGCAAGTAAATTACAAAGAGGTTTGGAGATTTTACTAAAATCTTTGATGAATCTTCCATAAAACCTAGCATGGCAAAAAAAGAAAAGAAAAAAGAAGCATAAATCTCTGCCCCATCCTTGGAGGAGAGAGATTAGAAATGAGATCCACTTTTACTTTTATGAACCTTAATTCCATTTTGTGATGTAATGTGCCCAAGTACTATTCCACTTTTTACCATGAAATGTCATTTTTTCTAGCTTGACACTAAATATTTCTCTTGACACTTGCCTACTACTAAAGCTAGTTGGGCAAAGCACTCATCAAATGATGAACAAAACTTTTCAACATACACTAGTACATCCTCTACCACACCATGTGGAATTTTGACTGATCGATTTGCGAATTGCATTATGGTGGTAGTCGATTTCATCTCACCCAACCCAAACCAAGTTGCACGTAGGCAGAGTGAGGCAATAGGTTTACACTATCCCCTAAATCAAGTAATTCCCTATCAATTGTGTGTTTCCATATCATACATGATATAGTAGGACACTTAGGATCTCTATACTTCATCGGGGTGTTGTGATATATAATTGAGCTCACTTGCTCGCTAAGAAATCCTTTCTTTTGTATATTACGCTTTCGCTTTTGTGTATGAAGATCCTTGACAAATTTATCATAAGAAGGTATTTTTTTAGTGGAATCAAGTAATGGAGTGTTGATATTACTTGTTTGAACACATCTATTATCTCATGAAAATTTCCTCTCTTCCTTGCAATGTTGAACCTTTGAGGATAGGGATCCTTGGGAATATATGGTATATCATGAAGGATTTCAAAGGAAGAGAGATGGTTGAGCCTTCTCTTTATCCTTCTATGATTTTATGGGCTTCCCTTTTTCCTAAATTACTAGGGATCCTTAGTCAGGAGTACATGATAGTTGATTTGCTTTCCACTCCTAAGCGTAGTAATCGATTTGGCTTGTTGTTCAAACTTTTGATCTTAAAGTGAATTGTGAATCTTGAATTACCTCTTAGGATGTAATATCAACTAACTAGGGAATTTGTGTTTTTCCATCTCATTTTAATATAACAGACAATTGACCCCTTTGATATTTCAACTTCACAATAGATTGTGAGTTGGTTTGCAAAGTTTGCTTTGTATCATTCTACAATTGCAATGAACTTTTCATAAACAAATTAAGGGTTTCCGTAATAGGTAGTTTCCATGGTTGTTGTGGAAAATGTTGAGGAGGTTGCTATTACTGTGACATTGTGGCACTAGGAAAAGGTTGGGAAGGGGGAATTCTAGGTGGACCCCTTTGGTGATTATTCTTAGACCATCAAAATTTTGGATGCCTAGCCCATACAGGGTTGTAGGTCTTAGAATACAAGTTGCAGCTAGGATTTCTAAATGCATTCACTTACTTTGAGAAATATTCAAGGAATGTAAAGATTGATGGGCTTGAGTAGGAGGATTCACATGACTAGAACAAATTGAATAAACCTTAAATTAATGTTGCATAGAAGATCTTTTGATCATCCTGAATGCATCTAACTATTGTCCACGACTATCTATCTTATCAACTTTATAGGCCAACATATCTATTTTACTGTATAAATATAGAGTGGCCCCTATTTCATACAAATTGCCCTGTTTTTGAGTTATTGAGTTTCTTTCTGTCCTTGTAGAGTAAACCCATTGCTAAGAATTTTAGAAAGAGTTTCGAAGAAATTTCAGACCTCCACATCGCTTTTGTCATGAATGCCCCATCACTAGTGGCATCCATTATAGGTTGCTTCTTAGTGTTAGATCTTTGTAGAAATATTGTACCTACTATCACTTTTTGAAGCTGTGGTGTAGATATTTCAATAATAAGTACTTCCACCTTTCTTAGCATTTGCAAAAAAGCTCACCCACCTTTTGTTGAAAGTTTATTATTCCCCTCCAAAGGGCATTGGTTTTGTCAATTGGAAAAACTTATTCATGAATTTTTTGGATTGTTGTTCTCATTATGTGATGGACCCTACCTCTAAGGAGTTGAGCTATGCCTTCACTTTATCCTTTAAAGGGAAGGAGAATAATCTCAACCTAATAAAATCATCTAAATAGTTGTGGCATTTGAATGTAGATAGGTGTCAAGAAATTCCTTGACACGGTGATATGGGTCCTCCTTGTCTAATTGGTAGAAATTTTGTAGAAGTTTTATAACTCCTAGCGTTAACTTAAAGTGGTCTACATTAGTCATAGTTAGTATTATACAAGACCATGAGTTAAACTGGATAGGGGTAGAGTAGTCTCTCAACGGCTTGAATTTTACTACCTTGTTGGCCATGTTTAGTGTAAAGTTATTGAAATTGACTTGATTCCTTAACCCTTTCTTGGCTTTCCATTTGATCTTAGGATCTAAAATCCTTTCTTAGTGGTATGTTTGGTCTCAAGATCTAAAAATACTACATTTAGATTCAACGATCGACTGGTGTGCATACATCAATTGTTTGGTGCAATTTACTCAACTTTTTATGCAATGACAGAGATTCATTATGTCCAATGAATGAGTACTCTTTTATTTTTTCTCAAACGAAAATATGGAGATCTTAAAGTAAATACTGTAACCTATATGTAGATATGATTCACAATCAAGGATACACAATAAATCTAACCTTAAGGTAAACAAGTTGAAATTTTATTTTCTAGAATTTCTATATGGGGAGTGGCTTTTAGATTAATCCTAACCAAAATAGCTCCTCCTCTCTTTCAAACTTGTCATACTGCATACCAGTGAGATTCTCACATAATCAATCACTTCACACCTTCCTCAATTTGTCATAACTAATTTGAGTCATGAGTGTGTTGGTAAAGCTAGTCATTTAAATACCAATTTAGTGATTAGCTTGGGCCACTAGAGTGACAGTAATCAGCCTCCTTCCAAAAGGGTCCTACAAGCTTGTGGGAAGCTATAGGTCTCTTGTAATTGATTTTAAATTAATTTTAAAAGGCTAGGATGTGTCTGGTGATGATTAGCCTATTTGGGCCAAGGGATGGTGATTGAAATCCACCCTTGATCTTGTAGGGGTGATTACCCTTATTAATTTTCATTCACATGGCATTTCGGTCATTGATGGGTATAAATATATTACACATGTATCCCTATATTTAGAATGTTTTAGCCATATAAATCACTTAACTATGACTAATTAGGGTTAATTCTACTATTTTGTAGGTCTAATGAATAAATGTAAAAAATACATAAAATTACCAAGTTTACCCCAAAAAGAGCAATTTCATATTTTAGGATACATGAAGGGTCACACTTGTCATAAATGAAGTCTTGGAGGTTTAAAAGTATAAGTGGTTATCACTGTTGAAGTCAGAATAGGCAAAAACCTTATTTTCAACTCCAACTCCAATGAGGGTGAAAAGGTGGCAATTTTCAAATTCAAGTACAAGTGCACACATGTCACTACCTTTGGAATCTTATGAAAGAAGCTTAATTCATATACATTGAAATCATATAGAAAGAAAGCTTCTTAGAAGAAAAAGAAGAATGGGACTACATGTGGACTTTTCACTTATTTTCTCTCTCCTACTCAACCAAAAGGATGAAGAATCAACCAATGAGAAGATGTCTTATCCAAACAAGATATTGAATCACAATTGGTCCACATAAGAATATGAAGATCTTCAAGAATCAAGGCCATTTATCCTAGGGAAATCCAATCCAACGGTGGATAAGGAATGAAGTTTAAAGAAGGTTTATATGCCATAAATGGATCGCATTCATTCAAGTAAAGGTAAGTATGATTAAGGGTTGGATTGAAGTGAAGCAAAGAAGGAAATCCTAGTCAACTTTCCTATGTTGAAAAGTCAATCCAAAACATTGAGGAAAGGGAGATTTCAACCATCCAATCTCATCCAAGGGTCCACACATCTTAGGATTTCTAAATCACTCACAAACACATCCATATGCATTCCATCCCTCATCCTCCTTAGGACTTTCTAAATATGAAAAACCCTAGATTCCTCCACCAACTTTCCATTTCTTTCAGTTTTCTCCCCAACAATTTCTTTTCCTTCCTTTTCCATTGTTTTCCTTTTTATTTTCTGCCATTTTCTTCCTCTACTTTCTAGTAATGAAAATCATGTATCCTCCCCCCTTCCGACAGCCACTTCCCTATTTGATTTCATTTCCTTCATTCCTAAGCCAGCTCCTTAGTCTCCCTTTCTAATTCTTTCTTTTTCCCACATAGTCCTTTCTTCCCTTAGGCTTTCTCATCTCCCATTCTTATATTTGAATCCCACACACCCCATCTAGCCCTTGGTTTTGTTCTAATTAAAATGGGTTGACCTCCACCCTTGAATTCCCTTAACTCTTATGTTAAGAAATCTATAAATAGAGGTGTTATGAATAGGGTTTTCATCTCTTAACTTTCTAGAGCCCAAGGCCAAATTAAAGGAGAAACAAAGGGAGGAAGATCACCCTCACCCTAGCTCCCTTCAATCTTCCATGGTCAAATTACTTTAAGATAAAGGTAGAGTCTCAACCTAAGTTCAGCTTCTTTCTTTCTTATTTTCCTTTCTTTCTCTTCCATCTCCCTTCTCTTGCATGCATGCATGCTAGCTCATTCATTTTCATTGTTTAATCTTTTGATTCCATCTTAGAATCAATCCATAAATTGCACTCATATTTCCTATAGTTACACACATGGTCTTTAGTATAGTTTCCCTTAAGTTTTGCATGTTAATTCCTTACTTTTCCATGCTTTTAGTTCATGTAAAGCATAGTAGTTTGTTTTATTCTAGGATAGCATAAATGCATTACCATATTTCCCTTCCACTAGATTAGGAATTATCTTCATCAAGATAGTATGTTTATGCATTCCACCAAATTTTGGTGCATGTGTCTTTTTCATGATTAGTTGCATTACATCTTTGCTAACATGTTTAGTTTTGTAACAACCCTTAATTTTGAGTTATTAAAGAGATTACTTCCACAAAACTCAAATTTTGGCAGAAGTCAATTCCTAATTCCATTCCAAATTAAAAATATGACATAAATGAATAGATTGATATAAATATATTATATAGATAAATAAGTGACCAATTGATATAATCTATACACATGCATAATAATCCAAGTAGAATTATGTGCATGGATTCATGACTAGGAAACCCATACACACCTTACATTCTTTCATGATATTCAGTGCACATGAAACATGACCCAAAAAGATCATTTGTACACATGGATATATCATACAATCAAGTGAATTATATATATATATATATTATTTTTGTTTGAATATCCCAATCCATGCACAGATTAATGGTTCGCAAAAAAGAAAAAAACATATTTTGTGTACATTGATTCAACTCCCAGCCAAGTTGAATCTATTTGCAAGGTTCATTGACCCAATAGGCTAACCCATGCAAATAGATTTAATTAGATTCGTGCATATGAACCTGCAAAGTAAAGAATAAAGCATATAGATCTATTCTAGTATGGGGAAGTACAAATCAAAATCTGATGGAAAAACTTAGATCAAGCATAAAAGCAAGGATTGCATTAATTGATTTAAACCCAATAAAGCATTCTGCTTATTGATTTTGAATAATTTGAAGATGGCCAGATCTACCTACCTCATTGTAAATTAGTCATCCTCCTTAAGCTTTTCCCTCTTTCCTCTTATTACTCCTCTCTCTCTCTCTCTCTCTCTCTCTCTCTCTCTCTCTCTCTCTCTCTCTCTCTCTCTCTCTCTCTCTCTCTCTCTCTCTCTCTCTCTCTCTCTCTCTCTCTCTCTCTCTCTCTCTCTCTCTACCTATAAAGTATCTTATATAGGACCTTGGATCCATGCGCAAGATCTATTTCCTTAAGGTCATGATCCATGCACATAGTTGTTCTCCAATTAAGACACATATTATATGCATATGGAACCTTCTTTTTCCTTTCTTGTTAGGCCTTTTGATCTAGCACACAAGATCTAGCATTTCGCTATGTTGATCAATGCTCATGGATCTCATTATTTAAACTAGAATCTACATGCAAAGAAACCCTTTCCTTGCCATTGAATTATGTAATAGGCTCAGTAGTTTGGCCATTGTTCTTGCGTACAAATCCACTCCATGGACCATTGATCTATGCACACAAGATCCAGTGTTTTATGCCATTGATATGTATGCATAGATCTAGTTAATTGAACTAGAATTTATAGGCATAGGCTGGATGTTGATCCATGCACACAAGACTTGGTTTTGCGCCATTTATCTGTGTGCATAAATATGGTCATTTGTATATGGATCCATGCACTTAGATCTATCATCTAGGATTTTGATCTAAGCCTACAAATCTAACATTTTGAACCATTTATCCAAGGGTGTGGATATATCACCATAGATCCTTCATCCGTACACACTTATTTGACCATCTGGAATATGGATCTAAGAACTTAGATCATTGAAATAAACCTTCAATTTATGCACACTGAACTGCCTTTGGATTCTAAGTTTCTACACACTGACCTGCCTCTGGATTCTAAGTTTGTGCACATAGATCTGCTACTTTAGGACTATTAATTCTTACGTATGGATACCTTCTATATGATCTTCTAATATGGGATTGATTGATTATTTCCATTGATTGTATATTCTATGATCTTTTGATATAGGATTGACTGATTGTTTGCTTTGATCATATAATCCATGATCTTTAGAAATAAGATTGATTGATTGTTTGCCTTAATCATATGATCACATGTTCCATGATCATCTGATATATGATGGAGCAATTTTTATCTCTTTGATCACATGAATACATGATTGGTTGGTTGATCTATAATGTTGAATACATAATCTATGAATATGTTGATTGATAATTCATTAAACTTTATAGACCATGATCTTACATGCCTTGACACTTAGTCATGAGAAAAAGACCTAGTATAGAAAAGGAATTACTATATATACTTATTATTAGTGAAGAACCAACGATGCATACTTTGTACAATGTGTATGATATAATGAATGAAAATTATCCCCTAAGTGAGTTCAACTAATTGGTATAGATGTGATGGGTATGAAATACCTAATATATGATTTTTCATGGGCTCAAGGCATAATGTGAACTAAGCTAGGGTGTAGTGTAGGTTTGGCCATCTAGCCCCTGACCACCTAAAAGGTGGGATGATATCCAACGCCCAAAAATGGCATAATTCTCAACTAGTGGTAGGGATTATAGTAGTTGACTCATGACACCCTATCGAGTGATGTAGTTTTAAAATTACTTGCAAGCGCACAAATCAAAGTAGTAATTGCATGTGAGAGAGGTTGATCCTACAAGGAATCTCACGGAATTTTCAACTAATTGGATCTTATCTGAGTTGCTTATCTTAGTCAAAAAAGAGGCTTTTGACTAAACTAGAAATTTAAGCAACATTGAGCAGGAAATATGCACTAAATTAGAAGCTACTACTAAAGCAAATTTTCTTAAAGTAAAGGTATTCAATGAAACTTTTCTAAACTAAGATGAGGAACTTACTAAAAGTAAAACTTTCTAAAACTAAATTAATTTTTTTTTAAACTAAGATGCAAATAACTAAACAAATAGCACTATACTATCATAAAATAAGAGAACAACAATTTAACTAAAGGAAATTCACCCACTTACCATGTACATGACTCATGGAGTTGTACACATGGTTCACGAGTGAGAGATGGCCATAAATTATGAATTAAAAAGCTAAATAATATGAAAAATAATGAAAGCAATCACTTAACTAACTACAAATATAAATGGAATCCTAAGATTTCAAGCAAACAAGGAGTATGGACTGCTGGATATTGCACATGAAACATGAGATGAAAATTTCGAGCAACATAGTCTATATGAAACTCAATTCAAATAAGGCATTGAAAGAAACTTAACAAGCACTTTTCATGGAATATAACACTCAAGAATTGAAGTACTTGACTATTGCAACAAAGCAGTAACCATGTTCCTCAAATAAGTTTATTGGCTAACTGAAAACTACATCAAAATTGGTGCACATGTACATAGATAACAAGGCTAGAAATTTTGTACTTTTCTAATATCTAGAACTTGATTCAAAGAAAGAAATAAATACCCTATAATACTATCAAATTACTCTTAGAGATGATGCATGTAGAACCAAAATGGAATTCAAGAGAACGAAAGCATGAAAGAACACGAAGATGGAAGTAAAGAACAAGCAAAATAAACCTAGATCTAAGCTAGAAACAAGGGAAACAAGAAGGGTCAAAGTTACTACTCTCTTGGATGTCAACACAAGAGAAAATATAACTTAGATCTTGAATAACTAAGCAAGAATGCCTACAAATATGGAAGCAAAGATTCAAAGGAAAAACAAAGAAGATTTATAAGTATGAAATTAAGGAACAAAACAAGAGCAAATTAAGCAATGGAAGTAAGGAATGGAAGCATGATACTAGCCTAGAATTGAAGTACAAAATCAAAGGAAAAAATATTTGAAGAATGCAAAGAAGAATAGCCACAAGAAAACGAAAGTCCAAAAGGTCCAAATATCACTCAAAGTAGTGTGCTTCTTTCAAGGTTTTTCACCAAAACCTATACTTGAATTTCACATGAAAAACCTTCATAGATTTATAGAGTTTTGGGTTTCTAGATTAATGGGAACTTATTCTGAGAAGGTAATATGCAATTGGATGTAGGACTTCAAGATATGAAAGTTAGGTGGAGATTGGAGATAAGAAAGTGGAAAGTGAGGTGGTTGAATCAAATTCCTAAAAGAGCTCTACACTGGAATGAGAAAGCTAAATGTACAGAAGAAAGCTTTCTTCACCAAGTAGGTGAGCTTTTTTATTCAAAACAAGACCCCACCCAAGTTTAGAGATTAGTGTGTCCTACAATTTCTTGTATTATTGGATGCAATGTCATAAATAGGGCACTGCTTGACTAAAGGGCGAGTGTTAACTTGTTGCCATACTCTGTTTATGAGCAACTAAGGATTGGTAAGTTGAAACCACCCACTACCATGCTACAATTAGTAGATAGATGAGTGAAGATACCCATGGTTTGGTTGAATATATTTTGATACAGGTGGACTAGTTTTACCACCTAGTCGATTTTATTGTATTGAACACCCAGCCTATATTAGATCTAAACAGTTAGATTCCGGTTATACTTGGATGTCTATTCTTAACGAAGTCCAACATCATTATAACCTATATGAATAGTGTAATGAAATTGTCATTCAGCAATATGAAAGTTAAACTTAATGTCTTTAATGTCAACAAACAACATTTAGACCTCAATGATTCATGTGAGGTGAATTTGATTGAGAACTTGATGAACAACATTCATCCACCATCTTCCATCTATGACCCACTAGAGGCCTATCTCATGCATTTTAATGGAGATTTTGATTTAGACAAGTCCACTGAGGATGTGAACAACCTTTTAGATGCTGCTCCAATCATGGATACCTCCAAGTGGGGACACCATTCCCTCCTTCAGTGCCTGTTCCCCAACTGTCTAGAGAGCAACCACCTTCTTTGGCCCTAAACCCCCTACCTAATAACCCCAAGTATTCAAATCTAGAACCAAGTGAATCCTCACATGTAATAATTGCATCTCACTTAGACAAGAAATTAGAAGGAAAAATGCTTGATGTTCTTAAGGAACATACGACTGCTTTGGGATCGACCATAGCAAAAATCAATGGGGTTAGTCTAGCTGCGTGTATGCATAGGATCCACTTGCAAAAAAATGCTAAATTCTCCAAGGAAACCCAAAGATGACTCAATCCCCTCATGAAGGATGTTGTTAGAGATGAAGTCCTTAAGCTTTTAGATGTCCACATCACATACCCCATCTATGACAGCACTTAGGTCACCCCCATTTAGGTTGTATCCAAGAAATCTGGGGTCACAGTAATGAAGAACGTGGAGAATGAGTTGGTACCCACCCGCATGACCAATGGGTGGAGAGTATGTATTGATTAGACAAAAATTGAATGCAGTCATGACGAAAGACCACTTTCCTCTTTGTTTTATTGACCAAATGCAGTGATTGGTCAAACATAGTTATTACTATCTTTTGGATGGTTATTTTGGTTATAACTAGATTCCTATGACAACCGAGGGTCAGGAGAAGACCACCTTCACCTACCTTTTGGGAGCTTTACATACCTATGCATGCCTTTTGGGCTTTACAATGCTCCAGCCACTTTTCAAAGGTGTATATTGAGCATATTTTTTGATATGGTAGAAATTTTTCTTGAGGTATTCATGGATGGATTCTTTGTATTTGGGTCTTCATTTGATAAGTGCCTACACCATTTGAAGTTAGTTCTTGTAAGTTGTCAAGAGAAAAGCTCAGTATTAAACTGGAAAAAGTAAATTTTATAGTACAAAGTGGTATAGTTCTAGGCCACATTATATCATATAATGGGAATGAGGTAGATAAGGCCAAGGTGGATCTAATAGCTAACCTTCCTCCACCAAGGACAATTAAAGAAATCCACTCCTTTCTAGGGCATGATGGATTCTATAGAAGATTCATCAAGGACATTAGCAAGATTGCGAAGCCCCTTTGTAATTTACTGATAAATGAGACTACTTTTCACTCTGATGAGGACTATAGGAAAAAAATTGAGTGGTTAAAGGCCATGTTGACATCTACACTGATTATTCGACCACCTAATTGGAGCACACCATTTAATATAATTTATGACATGTCAGACTATGCAATTAGATTTGTTTTACAGCTACACATCGATGAATTTCCTCATGTGATATACTACACTATCAAAACTAAATGATGCATAACTTAACTATCCAACCAAAGAAAAAGAGTTATTATCTATCATGTTTACTTTGGATAAGTTTAAATCTTACTTGTTAGGGTCTAAAGTCATAGTATACTTAGATCATGCAGCTCTAGAGTACTTCCTTTTTGAAAAGGATGCAAAACCTAGGTTAATTAGTTGGATACTACTACTACAGAAATTTGCTTTGAAAATTTGAGACAGGAAAGGTTTCAAAAATATTGTAGCAGACCACCTATCCAGATTAGTGGTGGATCACAGTAGCGATAATGTGCCTATAACTGAATCATTTCTAGATAAATAGTTAATGCACATTTCCTAGTTATCTTGGTATGGAGATACAGTGAATTATCTTGTTATAGGAAAAACACCCAATCATTGGGCCAAACCAGATAGGAAAAGGTTTATGACCAAGTTAAATACTTTACTTGGGATGACCCATACTTGTTCAAGTATTATCCTACTTAGGTGATTAGGAGATGCATACCTAGCAGTGAGAACATTAAGATCATCTCCATTTGTCATGATCATGCATGTGGGGGCTATTTTAGCTCTAGGAATACTACTATGAAAGTTTTACAGTGCAAATTTTATTGGCCCACCATTTTTATAGATTCACATGCATACTGCACACCATGTATGAGGCTCCAAAGGTTAGGAAGTCTAGGGAGGAGACACATGATACCCTTAAAATCCAATCCTTGTTGTAGTGACTTTCAATGTTTGGGGCATAGATTTCATGGGACCCTTTCTTAATTCTATTTGAAAATTGTACATCCTAGTGGTATTGGGCTACGTGTCCAAATGGGTGAAGGTCATATCCTATAAAACCAATGACCATAGGGGGTGGTAAAAGTTTTAAAAGAAAATATTTTTGCACCGTTTGGTTCCCCATGTGCCATAAGTGATGGGGAAAACACCTTTGTAATAAAGTGTATGAAAATCTAATGAAGAAGTATGATGTCCACCATAGAGTAGCTACCTTGTATCAGTGGGCAAGTAGATGTGTCCAATAGCAAAATTAAGCATATCCTAGAGAAGACAATCAATCCAAGTAGGAAATGTTGCAACTCGGGTTTTGGAAATGTATTTTTGTTATTTATTTTCAAATGGTGGTCGACCAATTTTTAAAAAATTTTAAAACTTAAGCAGCGAAAATATTTTCTTTGAAATTCTTTTCAGAAAACTCAAATTCCACATTCCACTCACATATACGTACAAATCTTGTATACAACATATGTTTCCAAATAAACTCATTTTATTAAAATTGCAGGATCGATCTAGTGGTTCACATACACAGCCCTTTATTACATCTTATGTCCAAAATACACAAATCAATATACAATCCAATCCTTTCCACAATAATACATAGTCTTGATCAGCAGTATGGTCTTTGTCTTCCCATGTTGAATCCGTCCATTCTTTTCTTTCTGTATCTAAGATATTGTAAACATTCAAACATTTATAATATCTCAGCAAACTATGCTTAGTAGGGGATTCAAGAACATATGGAATCATATAATTCAAAAGTGCAGTATGAATCACATAATTCAATTTCCATGAACCATACCATATATGATCATTCTATCATATAATTTATCATATAACATCTACCATGATAATTCCAAACCACTCACCACTATATAGTATGTATATACATATATACATACATACATATATATATATATGCATATACTATCAAAAACTGTGAAAAATAGTTAATATCTCAAACATCAATAATCATACTAAGAGATACTAAGTTGATAAGTCATCTAGACTTTTGTTGTAAAAATGCTCCCTCATTAGGGCAATATTGGCATCTCACTATGCCATGCATCACATGCAAAATACTCAAGGACTACCATGCTGCAGTCTAATCCATATTAGAGCGCTTAGATAACTGCCCTGTTCACCACTGATACCACGATGAAAAATATTGTGTCATTGCTTCTATGGGGAGAAAAGACTTTCACAATGGGGCCTTTCCATAATTTCCTCACCCAACTTTTAGCCTCTCTTTAGGCAAGGTATCATAATATCATCAAATTTTGGGAAGCAAGTAGCCAAGCCCTCATAACTTCCTTAGCATTGCATCCCCATGCATATGCCCATTTAAAACAAAACCACAAGCCTCCATGATTGTATCTAAAATGCTTCTTGTACATCTTAGACGATCTATCTATTTATATTATCATCCTCATATTCAATATCCTCATACTAAGGATATAATTTCATTTCTAGATTTAGGGATCCTCATTTACAATGAATGATACCCACGTTCATATAAGTTTAGGGATTAATCATTTATTGTAAATGATCTCCATTTCATTAATTCCTTATCTAATCTTGTCCTTTGATATAAAGGATCTAGATTTGTCTTGTGTTCCTATCATCCATACAATCTATCTTCCTCAGATATTATTTTATCCTATTGATCAATAGATCTGATTCTTAGAATGATCTTCTAATCTTTCAGATCAAAATATTTTCTATCTTCAAGTCTTTTTGTATCCATCTCTTTGATCTTGATCTTTTATAGATCATTTAATCAACAATCTATACTTGTTGATAAAGATCGTGGACCTAGATATTCTATCATCTAGTTCTTCTTTGATCTAACTTTAGTTATTTGATCGTCCCTAACGAGCATGATCCTAGTTCTCTTCCTTGAATCATTTTTTATCAAGGGTTTGGATTATCTAATCTAATGATCTAGATTTGTCTACAACATACATACATGGATACATAATAAAATACAACATTAGGATTCTTATTATTCTTGATCATTCAAGATCCTATGGATTTTGTTTCATTATCCTTATCTTACTTACAATTTATATTAGGATTAGATAATTTACTAACCTTTTATGCTCTTATCATTATTAGTCAACTAGTTAATGAATTTTTATTAGGATTAGATAATTTTACTAATATTTTATGCTCTTATTATTATTAGTCAACTAGTTAATGTTTTACTGGTTGAAGATAGCTTATTTCATCCTAAGTCTAGCCTACTCCTCTTATTTCCAATTGACTAAGGCTTACTAGTTGAATGGTTGAACATAAAGTGGTTACTTCAATCCTCATGTAAGGAGGCGTTCAGACCTCACAAACGTCAACGGAAGGTAGGAGAAGAGCGAGGCTCTATTAGAAAACCCTCTTAGCCACCATGTTCAGCATTCACTAGAGTGACCTTAGCTCAACCTTTCATAAGGTTCTTATGAGCATTTTAAACCTAAGTACTCTTTCTCATTGATTTTAATTTAAGTCCATGAACATTTAAAATGTCATTCATGGGGTCTATTATTCTCCTAGTTTCAGCCAAGGATTTGATAATCCTTATATTGTCCTACTAACTATAGCCCTTACAATCATTAAGTCCATGTCATTCATTCCATGTAAATGTCCTTCAACTCTATTTTTCATTTAATTACATTTTCAACGTAATTTACATAACAGAAGCATTAAAGTATAAATAAATAAATAAATAAGAAAGTCTAACAATTAAATATACTAAGCAATAAAATACATTTACAATATCATTCAATAATTCAAAAGAAATTTAACATGCCATAACTATTCATCATGATCCGATGGTCATATTTGATTTCTATTCATTTTTCATCCCATTTAGGGTTTAGATCTTGATCTTTCATTTTCGTTTAGATCTAATACATTTTCTTAATATGATTTTATCACTAGATCATTGATGCATCTCATCAAATGATCTGATCCTTCTTGATCCAACCGATCAAGAAGATCTTACGCCATTTGGTCCAATTTAAGGCATGATCTTAATCTATCCCAAATTATCACCCTCAAGCCCATCAATCCATATGATCTTAAATTTATATCATCATCCAAATACATCTACACTATCCAATCATCCTTGATCAAACTGATCAAGGAGATTACCATTCACTTTTATGGAGTTTACTACTTTTAAGGGTTAAGATCTTAAGATTGGGAAAATAAATTACATCCAATCGTTTAATTATTGTAATTATACAATTAAATCATCATATAAACTATTTTAAAGGGTCAAATCATGCTTAATTAATCAGATCATGAAGATCCATGCTCATTTTTATGATTTTTCTTCTTTTAAGGCTATATCTCTTAATTAAGCATAGATTAGTCACTTCTAACCATTGATTTCATGTTCTAGAATCACAAGATCATCAGTGGATCAGAATTATAAAGTTTGATCATTCCAAATTTCACTGATCATAGGAATTAGTAATACTTTTCTTTATTAACAAAATTTTACATGCATTAAAAGATAAATTTTCTGAGTTCAGTTCCTTATACAAGTAACAAAGAATATATAGGAAACTTTCAAATCTAAAATCGGAGCAAAATTGAGCTCTCAATTGAAGAAACAAGGTTTCAATTCAATAAATGGATGGCTTAGATCTAATCTAGGTATAATGGGTGTGAGGATGACCGGCGGCACACGCCTGTTACTAGGATTATTGGTCGCTAGGGATGGGTGACCGGTGATAGGCCAGATGGTCCAGATCCGGACCGTCAATTCACTCATCTCCTGATCTCCCTCATCTTACAATATCTATGCCTAGGATTTCATCCCCTGGGTTTGTTGGGTCCCAGAAACTCATCCAATGGCTCAAAAGTTGGATATGAGTTGTCCAAGGATGAGATCTCAACCCTCCTTATTGGATCCATCATTTCCAATGGATCAACGGCAAGGAGAGATCATAGATGGGCGGAAACCTTGAATGACATGCCAGAATGAAAGGGGAATGAAGTGGGTGGCCTACATGTGCTGGTCCAGTGAAGTAATTTCACCAGAAGATATTTACTGGTGAAAGAAAACCTAACTTGAAAAATGCATAAAGTCGAGAAAATCGCCATTGCTGTTGCCAAAGGTGGGGGACCATGGGGGAAAAACATACCACCCCATGTAAACAACATTTAACTATGCAAAATCACCATTTAACAGCCAAATTGGCCAAAATAACTTGAAAATTCCACCGGATATGGTACCCAGTACTATGTTTGTCTTCGTTTTGAGTTTCTTGCCGATCCAAGACGTGGATCATCATGAAAACTTAAGGCTTTTGTAGATCAGCCCTGTTCGACCAGATCCAATGGTGGAGATTGAAAAATAATGGCTGGAAGTGGATGGCTAATTGAATTAGGGTTTCTTGGGCATAAACCCTCGTTGATTAGGGATGACACGTCCTTGGACACTCCTAATGCAGACACGAGGTTGTCTGCCCGGGTGCGTCTGGGGACACGCCCACAGAGAATGAGAGAGAAGGAGAGAAAGGAGGAAATGGGGGAGATGGGGGAGAATTCTAGAGCTAGGATTTGAGCGCATTGTAGGGACCTTGTGATGACATTAGGAAAATTTTTGGGAATTTTTATGGGGTATTTATAGGTGTTTTTGAATTTTTTTATGATTACATGTAATTATCATGTTTCAATTCTTTTTATTATTAAATTGGCATTGATTCCCACTACCACCTCCTTCTCCACTAGCAGTTGGTAGTGGCTTGACTCATGATGGTGGTCTTCCAGACAGTTGACCCACGTTGTGGGCCCCACATAGTTGTGGAAAGGCCGATTTGCTCTTTTAATTCCAAAATTGGAGAAAAATAGGGTTTATTCCTACGACCTCAGAATTAAGCATACTTAGGGTTGTTTCAATTGCTTTTCTGAGTACATTCCAAATTTTCATGTCTTAGGTCTCAATTATGAGTAAAATTACTATTTTACCCTTTTATTCATAAAAATAGAGAAAAATAAGGATTTTTCATCCGGCCTCAAAATTTGACATACTAACAATCATTCTAGTTAGTTTTTTTTAGTAAATTACAAATATTCAAGTTTTAAGTCTTGATTTTATTTTTATAAAAATGAATTTTCCTGGAACTCAAAGTTCCACTTCCACTTGTAGAATTTCAAATTTTAATTTTTTTATAATTTAATTATATTCATAAAAATTGGGGTTATTATAGGAAAGACTAATTTGTGAGACTTATTGACACCTTGTGGGCCTATTGCATTGCTTATAAAACCTCTATAGGCACGTCCATACAAAGATTGGATGAAGGTTAACCATGATTGCTAAATCTCAAGGAAATCCTCACATGTAAGGTTTTGTTATTTAATTCAAGATTGCATCTCTTTCCAAGCAAACTTTGATCTCGATGGACTAGACCTTACATAGTATACATAATGTATCCTCATGGGGCTATCAAGATTGAGAAGGATGGTGAAATCCTAAAGGTTAATGGATAGTGGTTAAAACCTTTCTTAGAGCTGATTAGACTTGAGATAGAAGAGACACAATTAGAGAAACCACATTATCATGACCCAACTTAGAATAGTCCATGGAACCTTGCAGTTCATCATCCTTGTGTATTAAGCCTTTTCTTTCTTAACCCCATCTACCTTAACCCAAAAAAATATAGAAATAAAAAGAAATAAATATCCATTACCCATTTTCAAAATGAGTAGAGATAGTAGAAAGAGTTCAAAAAGGACAAAAAGAGATGAGAGAAGTGAAAAATATTAGTACTAAAAAAGAAAAATATAGGTTTCTTTTCAAAGAGTTCAAAAGAAAAGTGAAAAGAATAAATATTAGGAAAGGGCAAGAATATAATAAATATTCACTTTAGTACATTCAAAGATAAATTGTCCAACATTCAAAATAAGATCTTTACTCAATTTTGAATTTTTGAACCCTTATAGCCTTCTTTTTTTAACTTGTTCAAAGCCTACATTTCGTTCTATTTAAAGACTTGTGGATCTTAGGTGGAACATAGCCTTAAAGAGGATATAAAAAGAAGGAATTAAGGTAAACTACTCCTACTATTCTTAGTTATAATATCCACTCTTAAGGATCACTTTCCTTTGTCTCTTTGGCACTTACAAATTTATGTGAACCATTCAACTTGTTGGATCCAGTCACTTTACTGAGAGAGATGTTTAACCCCTTCTCTGAGAGCTTCACTTTTGAGAGTATACCCATGAGGATTTGAAGTCAAAACATATTTTCAATTGAATTTAAGCATATCTAATTAGAAGTCTTGAGTTGTGTAGCTATATACACACATGCACTCTGAGAAATAACTATAATAAAATAACCTTAGTATGTGGTTAATTTGTGCAATTATCATTCATCTCCATTAAGTTGTTAAAAACAAGTAGAGTGCTAAATGGATGAAGATTCTTTGAGATAAAATAGGGGACTAAAGCTTAGGGAATTTTGTGGGTGTATTCATTGCAAACCCTTATGAGGCCTAACTCATCTACAAGGGGGTAACCTAAGGGTTTAAGGGCTTGTTGTATGTGCTAAAAGCAATCATGAGTACCTATGAAAAGGCAACCATTTGTTTTCATGATTTTCTACGTGTTTCTTCAGGACTAGGAAAATGCTGGTTGGGGGGTATCATAAATGTTTAATTTTTATTAGGATTTTAGCCGAAAATTATGACACATGCAATTTTTATCCAAAAGACCAAAAATTTGATAATTTGTAGATTTAGAGGCTAATCTGAGGTAAGTATGTGAATAATTCTATTTTCTAGTATTTAATGAGAGTTTTTCATTTTTGTAGGAAGTAAGGTGATGATCTGACTACCGAGATTGAAGGAGATGAAAATTGCAGATCAAGATTGAAAGATTGAACAAAGCCCAAAGTCATCATCCAACATGAGATCAAGGATCCAAATCACCTTAAGATCTTTTGAAGATGGAATTGAAGAAGTCAAAGGTGTCTAAAGTGAGCACATGTATAAACCATGCAAAGTCCACGCCCTTTACATGAGATTCACTCAAGCCACCAAGCCATGTACAAGCTATGAAGAAGGTGACAAGCTAAGGAGCCTAGCCAGATACTAAAGCCAAGGATTTGAATGACCAAGCCAAGTCAAGAAAGCCCTTAAACCAGCCATGAAGACAAGCTAATGGAGCACTCAAAGTGAGCTCTCAAGCCACATAAGCCAAGCAACACAAAAAGATAGGGTTGGAGGAAAATCTAGAGAAATATCCTTAAGATTTTTAGGGTTATTTTGAAGGTAATTGAGAGAAAATCCACTAGGATAAGGTAGCATGTGGGCCAATAGGAAGATTGCACTCCATTTTTATTATTTTTTCATGATTTTTTCATTTTTTTCTCTCTCTCCACCTCACACTAAAGGAGCACTACAAACTTCACTTTCCCACTAAAGTGTCCTACCTATCTAAAAATTCTCCCACCTTCCTAAACTTCTATTTCAATGAGCCAACCAATCCTCGAGTACCACCTAACCCATTCAACCAATCGCCACCATCTTAGAAAGTCACCTTAGTCCCCTCATCATCTTATCCTCACCATTCATTCTTCATCCAAGGTCTGCTACTATCCCTATCTTTTCTTTCCATACCTCTCTCACTCCCATAGGTATTTCATATGGAAACCAAAGGGGGAGATGCATATTTCCTTGGAAAATGGCACCTCCCACCATTGGTTGGGTCAATCCTTAGATGCCACATCGACATTTCCACTTCATCTCTTATTCTATATCTGTCTTACCATCCAATTCATCTCCACATTTTTTTCCCTTACCTAAACTTTTCTCCATGTGAAAATCTTTGTGGAGACAAGTACCAACGCATAGATCCAAAAAAAATACTACTCCTCCCCCTTCTTATCTCAATCTCCCACCATGTTTCCTTTTTTAATAAACCCTATGCAGTCACCCATATCCTAATCCTAGCCATCCAATCTTCTTCTCATCTATCCCCATCCTACCTTTTATTTAAGTTACCTTAGAAAATTCCATAAAAAAAATTATATATAGACACCAAAGAAAAAAAGGAGTTGAAGATATAGGGTTTTGGGAAGAAAAGAATGCTCACTCAAAAAGTGGAGGCGTCCCTTTCTACCATTCTCCTCTCCTCAATGCATCATCCCTTCCATTGAAGACTTTCACATTTTTATCATCGGGGGCAGCCATTATTCCTTGAAGGTACAACATGTCTTCTCCCTTAGATGCTCTTCTCCAAATGTTTCATGCCAAGGCCAAGATCTATTTCCCAATTCCTCCATTAAAGGATGGTTTTTCCTCTTTTAATCTTATTCTATTCCATTGTTGTTTTGTTCCTTGATCTCATCCTTTTTTTAAGGTATTCATTTCATTGTTCTTTTTGTTTTGTTCTCCTTAGTATTACCTATGCTTTACCTTGTTGCCATTGGAATTTCCCTTTGATCTTTAGTCTAGTTGGAGTAGGAGAACTAGAGAAGTTTTGGACTGAAATTATATTGTAAAGCATGGTGCGCACACATCAAGAATGGTGCCCACCATTGTTCTTCTTTTATTTGAGATCAATGAAACTTTGATTAACATCTCCTTCTCTTGATTGGTTGTGGTAATTTTTTTTTTTATGTTATTTGCTGGTTCTGTAGTTTATTGGTCAAACATGGCTTTATTGCAATTTCATAAGCATTCAAATCAACCAAAAAAATCATTGGAACCATGTGCACCACTCTAGGTGATATTTGCATGGTTTTGAGGGGTTTTAATTGGCTGATTTCAAGAGTTGAATGGATGATTGTGGATGTATTAGAATGTTGATTAATTCAAGTCATCATTTTATTTCTGTCCATTACCATTTACATGTTTTACATCATATTTGTGAGATTTCATAAGTAGGAATTACACTAAAATCATGCATCCCACTCTAGGGTCATGCCCATGTTTCTAGATGCTTTTCCCTTAGATTCATTGTTTAATTTGTCTCTTGAATTCATTGCCTCATAAGTGATTGGATCATTGCTTAGTTTTGCATAGTAGTATCTATTATTTTTTGTTGCATTATTTTGGAAGTTTCCAAATTTCATGCTTAGAAAGTTAATTTAGGCAAGTTCTAAACTTAGAAGGTCTAATCTTAGGATTTTTTTTTTTTAGAAAGTGTGTTTTTTGGAAAGTTTCATATTAAGTTCCTTTCTTAATCTAGGACAAAAATTCTCATTATTCTAGATAGGTTTAATAATTTGAGTAAGAACCACTAATCTCACACAAACATTTGATCCCTTAAATTATTTCCCATCACAAATGCCCTTCTTTGGATAATAATAAAATTCCAACAAAGGAATGATGATCTATGAATGTGGGGAATGGTGGAATAAACTGCTATAGGAATGCCCACATCATGGATTTGAGAAAAGGCTTCAGTTGCAATACTTCTATGAGGCATAGATGCCTCAGAATAGGCAAATGATAAATGCAATGAGTGGACGGACCCTCATGCTAAAAGATGAGACAAAGGCCTAGAGTTATTTCACACATTAGAAAATAATTCCCAGCAATGGGATTATTTGAGTAGAAGAGAGAGAAACAACCAGCCTCCAATGAAAGTGGTCTATATGAGATTGGAGTGCATATAGATCTAGCTTATAAGCTAGAGTCTCTATTAGAATGAATGGATAAGTATGATAGTAGAGCTAACAAACTTGAAATTATGTTTTAGTCCTCATAGCTTTATGAAGCTTGATGGTTCACTTTGAAGGCTCATTGCTTGATGACATGAGTGGATTAGTTTCTTGGCTTGGCCTAAATAGATTTCCATGTTAGACTAGGAACCTCATTCATGGCTCTAATTCTAATTCAAAGGTGCCAAAATTGCATGGCATTTTGCGTGGCCCATTTTAATCACCTTTGATGCTTCTAATTGATTCTTTGAACTTCATTTACTTGCCTTAAGATGATCTTGAATCTTGATTTAGATTTGAAAATTTGAAATTTAAGTCTTTGGCCTTCTTTTGATCTTCATCTTTAAATCTTATCTTACTTAATCTCGACTGTTGGATCATCTTCTCAACACCTACAAAAGAGTAAAAACCCTAATTAAGTCCTATAAAATTATGATTATTTACATAATTACTTTGGATTAGCCTCTAAACCTGCAAAATATAAACTTTTGAATTATTAGGTCAGAAATGCATGTGTTATGAAATTTTGAGAAAACCCTAGATATAACACTATATTTTATATCACATGTGCTACTAATTGGGTGCTTTTAATAGAAAATTGAACACTTATCAGAGATAGTCAGTAGGCTCCTTGAGGATGCGGTTGAAGTCTTTATAAGATATAAGAAAGCACACAATGTACTGATCTAGTCATGAGCATATTGAGTCCTAGGTGATTTTATGAGATTTTAATTTGGTTCCTAAGGAACCTAGGTTTTGATTCTAAAATAAAGCCTTGGATGAGTGGTGGATGATCACTCATAAGTTTTCTTACATGAACTATTTCTCTTATATGCTATAGTGCATTACATTTATTGATTGGAGACAATAGTGATGAGATTTTGCTTACTCTTCTTTTAATCATATTACTTCTGAGAAGTATGATTTTATGAATGCTATAAGTGAATGATATTTGAAAATGATTATATAGTGTGAAAGTAACCTAGGAGAGGGGATTTTAAATTTAGATGCACTTGAAATATGATTTCAGAACATGTGCATGCTAGATGCTACTATTTTTTGTGTTTTAGGCAATTTAGATTTATTTATTGCGTACATGCAAATACTCAACCTACAACATAAACACAGATCCTCAAGGAAAGATAAAGATCTAGGAGTAGAGAGTTTTGACGAGCATTCAACATAAAGAAAAGTGAGGAGACAACTAACTTGTTTTATTTAGGTGATCATGATCATTCACAACAGGAATATTTTTGTTTTCAATTGAGATACTCTACTAACATAGTTGTAACAAATGATTGTCCCTTCTTTTTGTAGATTTTCACCCCATTTTAAAACTTAGATGCATTTTATCCAAAATCACACACACACACACACGCACACACACATATAGTGGTGACCCATGCCTGAGCCCATATAATTGTACTTGAAAACAAATCAATCCTAAGGATAATCATTTATCTCAACCATGTAACTAGAGTATCTCAAATGAATATAAAAAATATTCCTATCATGAATGATCATAATCACATAGTCCTTAAATAAAATAAGTGAGATGTCTCCTCACTTTTTCTTTAGATAAATTCTTGTCCAAACACTCCACTCTTCGATCTTTACCTTTTCTCGAGGATCGACATTTATGTTGTAGGTTGAGTATACACATATCTAGTAGACAAATCTAAACCTCCTAAAACACAAAAAACAATAGCATCCAATGTGCACATGTTTTGAAATCATCTTCCAAGTACAACTAAAATAAATAACTTTTCACCTAGGTTACTTCCACACTATATTCATATGGTGGTCTTTATAATGCATGTTAAAATGTCATTCACACATAGAACTCATAAAATCATACTTCCTATAAGTAATATGATTAGAAGAAGAGTTAGTAAGATCTAATCATTAGTGTCTCCAATTGATAAATGTAACACACTATATCATAAAAGAGAAATAATTCAAGTAGTAAAACTCACGATTGATTATCTAATACTCATCCAAGGCTCTATTTTAGAACCAAAACATAGGTCCCTTTGGAACCAAATCAAAACCTCATAAAACCACTTAAGACTCATTATGCTCATGACCAGATCACTACATAGTGTTCTTTTTTACATATAGTAAGACTTTGACGACATCCTTACAGGGCCTACAAATTGTTTGGACAAGGTCCTATGGTCAGCTATTGTTGTTCCTACCCCTAGTTGAGAATTGAGCCCTTTTTAGGCATTGGATATCATCCTAGTTTTTAAGCTGTCAAGGGCCATGTGACCAAACTCACACTACCCTTAGAATAGTTCCCATTGGTCCTTGAGCCCATCAAAATTCATATATTGTGTATTTTATACCCATCACATCTATACAAATTAACTGAACTCTCTTAAGGGAAAATTTTCATTCATTAGATCATACACATTGTACAAAAGTTTGAACCATTAATTCTTCACTATTAATAAGAATCAATAGCAATTCCTGCCAAGAGGTAACTATGCGTGTAAATAGTGGTTCAATTACCCAGTTCTATGTGCATAGCTCAACGACGTAAAATGCTAGATCTTGTGTGTTAAGATCAAGTATCCTTGGAATGGATTCATATGCAAGAGCAATGGCCAAACTACTGAGTCTATTGCACAATTCACGGACAAGGAAAGGGGTTCAATGCAAGTAGATTTTGGCTTAAATAACAAGATCTATGCACACAAATCAACAATGTGGAAAGCTAGATTTTGTGTGTTAGATCAAAAGGCCCAACAAGAAAGGAAAAAAGAAGGTTTTGTACGCATATAATATGTGTCCTAATTGGAGAACAACAATGGGCATGGATGAAGACCCTAAGGAAATAGGTCCTACGCATGGATCCAAGATCGTATCTAAGATATGTTATAGGTAGAGATTTATAAAGCCAACTATAATATATTATATAGATAAATATAAGTGACCAATTGAAATAATCTACACACATGAGTAATAATTTGTGTAGAATTATGAGCATTGATTCATGAGTCAGAAACCCATAAGTACCTTGCATTCTATCATAATACTCCATGCACATGGATCATGACCCAAGAAGTTAGACCATACGCATGGATACATCCTTCAACCAAGTGTTTTTTTTTTTGGGTTTGAATATCCCGATCAATGCGCAGATCAATGGCAAATAGAAAGAAAAATAATAATAATTGTACGCAAGGACTCATCGCCCAGCAAAGATGAATCCCACACATGAATCCAATGGTTCAAATGGACTAACCATGCACAAGGTTTGTTGACCAATAGGCTAACCCATGAGCAAAAATTGAAATAGATTTGTGCATGTGAACCCAAAGAGTAAATAATAGACCATATAGATCTGCTCTAATATGGGAGAGTAGGAATCAAAATCTCATGGAAACACTTAGATCAAGCATATAAACAAGGAATACGTGATGGCTAGATCTACCTACTCGTTGTAGATCAGTTATCTCCCCTTTAGCTTTTTTTTTTTTTTTCTTCCTCCTACCTTCTCTCACTCTCTTTTCTTCCCTTCTTTTGGATGTTCCCACACCTCTATTAAGGGATCATGAGTTTCCTATTTTCTCTCCAACTGCCTTTCTTCTAATTGGTTTATGTTTGTAAGTGACATAGATCTCTTCTCGAAAGCATGGGGATCATCCTTATCCTTATTCGTTATATCCTTATATTCATTTACTTGGACATGCTTCCTGGAAATCTTTACGTGATCTACATGAAAAGATTTAATCCATAAAGATCATGTTGGGATCTATACTAATTGGACCTATGATGGTGGGGACCACTCCTAACATGCTTCTAATTAATTTTACTGTGATTGCCAATATAAATGAAAAATATCATTTTGCTAATAATTTAAATCCCTGCCTTTAGAGGTTTCAAAATCTAAGTTTTAGATTTTGTAACATGAAATTTTGAATGTTGGATCAATTGTGACTTTTCACTAATATTAGAAAAATTGATCAAAATTTTAAGTTGTTGCATTGGTTACCCCCTTCTAAGAAATTCGTCCTTGAAATTCCTCATCTCATGATTATCAAATGAGTCTAGATATCTTGTTCTCAACTCTAACTCATTTTCATGCTAATCCTGGGACAATTAGAAAAGGACTTTTGATCATAATCAACATGTTAAGATATGCATGCATAGGTGGACCAATCGAGAGAGAAACCAAGTCAATTTTCCTTATCTTTCCCTCTCTTTTTCCCCTTCTTTTCTCTCTTTTTCCTACCTACCATATCACATACATAGAAGGGAAGGGTCCCACACCACATTCCTTGAAAAGTGGCACCTCTCTGCTTCTAAATCCATCAGCTCCACCTACTCCACTTTCTTTCCATCCCAACATGAAAGACACCTCAAGGAAAGAAATTTTAGAATCCATCCTAGGCTAGAATTCAATGCCTCCCTCTTCCTTTTCTTATATTTAGAAATTCCATCTCACCCACCTCACTTCACCTTCTGATCTCTCTATTTCCATTCAACCACCTAACTATCCTACCTAGAGTTCTAGTTCAAATTCTTTCCTTTCTTCCTAGGATAGGATCTTATAAACTAGAAAGCAAAACTCTATAAAAACCCCATGGAATTCCTTGCCTAAGCCAAGTAGAGGGGTTGCTTCTAACTCATTGAAATCAAGCACAATAACATAGGAGGAATTCTTACCTCTTTGGACTTCAACATCTTGGATGCTTTTCCTTGTATTCCACACCTTTTACTTGCTTTGTTTCATTGGTTTTCACACTTCAATTCTAGCTTGGTGCCTTGCTTTTATTTCTTGTTTATGTTTACTACACAGTTCCTTTTTGTTCTACTTTCACTCTTTCTTTGACTTCTCTCACTTTTCTTACTTAATTCTTCAAGATTAAAGTTATCTCATTTCTTGTAGTGACATCCAAGATGATAATAGCTTTGAATATATTTTATTTCCCATTAATCTTTTCCGTATTTCTCACTTAGATTTAGACTAGTTTTTGTTGATTCCTTTCCTATCTTCATGTCCTTACTCTCTTGATTTTTTTTTTTTGGTTCCACGTGCATCATATTAAAGATTAGTTTTAGATTGTTGGACTGTGTTTAAGCTTTTCTCTAAAACAAGTTCTAGGAATTAGAATAGTGCACAATTTTCAGCTTTGTTCTCTATGTACATGTGCACAATTCATGTATTGAATTCCAATTAATAAAGTTTATGATTCATGAAAAGTTTCTCTTGGTTATTTCCATGCTTGAAGTTCATTAATTTTCTAGTTTTATGCCTTGAATCACTCTCACAATATATCAGTTCATGCCTTATTTCATTTTAGTTTCATGAGCATCTTATTTCTAGAATTTTACCTTTCATGATTCACACATAATTTTAGCAGTTCATACACTTTATTTGCTTGATTCCTTAAGAACCAATTTATCTTTTTAGATAGTTTAGTTACTTTTTTTGTTAGATCCCATGTTATCAAGATTTTAGTTCATGCATTGTAGCCATTTTCTCACTCATGAATCATGCGCACAACTCCATGGATCATGTGCGTGGTGATTGGATGATTTTTTTATTGTTTATATATATCATGTTAGTTTACCAATACTTGTTTAGTTATTTGCATCTTAATTTGGATTTTGAAAGTTTCTTAATTTACTTTTAGAAATTTTTAGGATTAGGAATGTGTTACTCTAGAAAGGTTCCATTTTTAGCAAGTTTCCTTAAGTAAAGTTTCCCAAATTCATTCATTCTAGTTCTGCATTAGTTTATTTTATTAAATGCATATTAGTTAGGAAAGTTTCTAATGCTATTAAAAATCTTTATTTTTAGAAAGTTTTCTTTTGTTCATGTTTCTAATTTTATGTTTCTCATTCCATGTTGTTTAAATTCCTAATTTAATCAAAAACCATCCATCTCTCTTTGAGTAGGGTAAGTAATCTAAATAAGATACAATCAAATGAAAATTCATGAGATTCCTCATGGGATCAACCTCTCTTGTATGCAATTACTACATTGATTTGTGTGCTTGCAAGTAATTTTAAAGCTATACCATTAAGGCAGGCATCAGAGGCCTACAAGTTAAGGCTCCGATGTAATGTCGTTTGAGTGTACACACATACCCAGTAAATAGATCTAAACCACCAAAAACACAGAAAACAATGGTATCTAGCATGCACATATTTTGAAATTATATTTCAAGTGCAACTAAAATAAATAACCCCTCACCTCGATCCACACTATTTTTATATGGAGGTATTCATAATGCATTTCCAAATATCATTCACATATAGAACTCATAAAATCAATATTCCCAAAAGTAATATGATCAGAAGAAGAGTAGGTAACATAGTGGGAATCTTGCACATGGATGCTATAGAGGAGTGATGGATCCATGTGGAGGAATCCATGTTAATTGGGTTCATGCGCATGGTCCATTGCAATTAAGATGTTCAACCAATGCACAGGGTTGCTTTACTAGGATTAATGATCCAATTTGCATGGCTTAACTAATTGACCTTAAAATTCATATGCATGGCATAACCATCCACCCATGTACATGATTCATTCTAAAAGTTTGTTAATTTCTTGGCTGGTTAAACACTTGTAGCATGACCTATTAGATTGACCTCTAAATCCATGAGCATGGAGTACCATAACTAGAATGCACGGTCTATGTGTATGGGTTTCTACGTCATGAATCCATGAACATGATTTGACTTGGATTGTTAGTAATACAATTAGATTGTCTTAATTGGGTCATATACATTTTATCGGTATAATCTATTTATATCAATCCATATAATTTGTTGCAGTTGTAAATTATTTTATATAGAACATTGGATCCGTGTGCATGATGTATTTCCTTTGGATCCTAATCCATTTGCATGTTTGTTCTCCATTCAAAACACATGTTACATGTGTACAAAACTTTTCTTTTTCCTTCATTGTTGGCTATTGTTCTAGGTTCACAAGGTCTAGTGTTTTGCACCATTGATTTATGCATAGAGGTTTGGTCAATTTAACCAGGATTTACACACATAGATCCATCTTGATGAGATGTTGATCCATGTGCACAAGACTTGGTTTTGCACTATTGATCTATGGACATAGATCTGGTCATTTGGATATGGATCCATGTGCATAGGTCCATCATCTTGGGTGTGATCTAAGCCTGCAAGTCATCGATCTGAAGGTGAGGATTTATCACCATGGATCATTGTTCCATGCACACTAGATCACATGTTCCATGATCATATAATATATGAGTAAGAAATTTTTATCCTTTTGATCGCATAAATTATGACCATTTGATACATGCTCGGTTGATCTATATTGTTGAACACATGATCTATGACTTTATTGATTTATAATTTATTAGAATTTACAAACCATGACCTTACGAGCCTTGACACTTGTCATGAGAAGAAAAAGACTAGTATAAAAATAATTGATAGAGATTCTTAATAATAATGAAAAACTAATAGTTCAAGCTTTGCGCGATGTGCATGATCTAATAAATGAATATTTCGACCTGGGTTTTAAAAACACAAATGGTTTTAATTTTAAATTTTCAAATTTTCCAAAGGTGGGATCGATCCCTAAATTTCTTAAAAAATAAAAATAAAACCAAAATGTGAGTCATTCTTTCCTTTTATTTGTATAGCTTCACATATACCTAGTGTAGAGTCTAAACTACCTAAAATACGGAGAAGAATGGCATCCAACATGCACATGTTTTGAGATCATCTTTCAAGTGCAACTAAAATAAATAATTCCTCCCCTAGGTTACTTCCAAACTATATTCATATGGAGTATTCATAATGCATTTTAAAATATCATTCACACATAGAACTCATAAAATCATTCTTCCTAGAAGCAATATGGTTAGAAGAAGAGTAAGTAAGATCTAACCATTAGTGTCTCCAACCCATAAATGTAATGCACTATAGCATTAAAGAGAAATAATTCAAGTAATAAAACTCACAAATGATTATCTAATACTCATCCATGGCTCTATTTTAGAACCAAAACATAGGTTTCATAGGAACCAAATCAAAACTTCATGAAATCACCCGAGACTCATTATGCTCAAGACTAGATCGCAACATAGCGTGCTTTCTGATGTCCTAGAAAGACGTCGACTACATCCTCATAGGGCCTACAAATTGTCTCAACAGGGACTTATGAGTCACCTATTGTCGTCCCTACCACCAATCAAGAATTGAGCCCCCTTTTTGGGTGTTGGATATCATCCTACTTTTTAGGTGGCCAAACTCACACTACCCTAAAATAGTTTCCATTGGGTCTTGAGCCTATAAAAATTCATATATTGGGAATTTCACGCCCATCACATCTATACAAATTAACTGAACTCACTCAAGGTATAATTTTCATTCATCAGGTCATACTCATTGTACAAAGTGTGAACCATCAATTATTCACTATTAATAAGAATCAATAGCAATTCCTTTTTTATACTAGGTCTTTTAATCATGACTAAGTGTCAAGGCTTGTAAGATCATGGTATATAAATTCAAACCAATTTTCATTCAATGAATTCAAAGAGATAAAAATTGCTCAATCATACATCAAATGATCATGGAATATGTGATATAGCAATAATTTAATCGATCTTATATCATAAGATCTTAGGTCATACGATCAAGGAAAATAATCAATCAATCAATCTTATATCTAAAGATCATGGATTATAAGATCAAAGTAAACAATTACTCAATCCAATATAAAAAATAATAGATTATACAATCAAGGAAAATAATCAATCAATTCCATATGAAAAGATCATATAGAAGGTATCCATATGCAGAGATCAATAGTCTTGAAGTGGTAGATCTATTTGCATAGACTCAGAATCTAGAGGCGGTTCAGTGCACACAGATTGAAGGTTTGTTTCAATGATCTAAGTTCTAAGGTCCATATTCCAGATGGTCTAATAAGTGCATATGGATCAAGGATCTATGGTGATAAATCCACATCCTCAAATCAACTATTCAAAATGCTAGATTTGTTGGCTTAGATGAATATCCAAGATGATAGATCTAAGCATATGTATCCATATCCAAATGACTAGATCTATGCACAAAGATAAGTGGTGCAAAACCAAGTCTTATGCACATGGATCAACATCTCTCACAAAATGCCAAATCTTGTGTACTAGATCAATAGTCCAAACGAGAAAGGAAAAAAGAAGTTTCCATATGAATATAGTATGTGAATTAATTGGAGACCAACGTTGCGTATGGATCAAGATCCTACGGAAATAGATCTTGCATCTAGATCCAAGGTCCTATATAAGATAAGGTAGATAATATAGGTTGATATAAATATATTACATACATAAATATAAGTGACCAATTGATATATTCTACACACATGAGTAATTATCCAAGTAGAATTATGTGCATGGATTCATTACTTGGAAACCTGTACGCACCTTGCATTCTTTCTTATTACTCCATGCACGTGGATCACGACCCAAAAAGGTTAGACCACATGCATGGTTATATGCTTCAATGAAGTGAATATATATATATATATATATATATTGTCTAAATATCCTAACCAATGCATGGATCAATGGCATGTAGAAAAAGAAATATGGATCTTGTGTGCATGAACTCAACACCCAGCCAAGATGAATCCCCCGCATGGATCCTATGGCTCAAATGGACTTACCAAGCACAAGGTTCCTTGACCCAATAGGCTAACTCGCATGCACAGATTGAAGACGCATATGAACCCAGAGAGTAAAGAATAGAGCATATAGACCTATTCTAGTATGGGAAAGTACTAATCCAAATCTCATGGAAACACTTAGATCAAGCATAAAAAAAAGGCATACATTCATCCCTTTAAACTCCATAAAACTTCATGTTGATGAATTTTCAAGAAATATGAAGAACGAGATGACTAGATCTACCTACCTTGCTATGGATCAGTTGTCTCCCCTTTAGCTTTTTCTTTTCTTTTTCCTCCTCCTTCCTTCTCTCTCTCTCTCTCTCTCTCTCTCTCTCTCTCTCTCTCTCTCTCTCTCTCTCTCTCTCTCTCTCTCTCTCTCTCTCTCTCTCTCTCTCTCTTCCTCATGCACTCTTTTTTTCTTCTTTTTCATTCCTTTCTTTTGGAGGTTCATGCTTCCTCTATTAAGGGATTGTGAGTCTCCTATTTCGTCTCAAACTAGTTTTTGGTTGTAAGTGATATAGATCTCTTCCAAAAAGCTTAAAGATCCTCCTTATATTTATTTGTTATGTCCTTAGATTACTTGTACTTGAACATGCTTCCTACAAATCCTTACTTGATTTGTTTGGAATACTCTAATTGATAAAGATCATGTTGGGATCAACACTCAATGTCAATCTATGTTTGTGGGGCCCACTCTAACATGCTTCTAACTAATTTTATTAAGTGGGTGTCAATATCAATGAAAAATATTATGTTGCTAATAATTTAAATCCACAACATCAGATTTATACCATCTCATAGTTGTTGAATTTCTCCTTTTGAGCTTACTTTATTGATAGATTTTTCCAAATATAAATTTTCAGATCTTGCAACATGAATTTTTGAACATTAGATCCATCGTAACTTTTCACTAATATTAGAAAATAGGACAAAATTTCAAGATGTTACATTGGTTACCCCCTTCTAAGAACTTTGCCTTTGAAATTCCTCATCTCCTAATCATCAAGTAAGTCTAGATACCTCTTCCTCATATCTAACTCTAGTTCCCAAGTCTCATTCTCAAACAAGTGATTCTGCCATAGAACCTTGACTAGCGTGAATTCCTTGTTCCTCTATCTGCGATTCTTCCCACCTAGAATTTAGATCAGTTTAGTTTTACCATTTATGTTAGGTTTTATCTCCTATGGTATTTTCTTCAATATGTGAGAAGGATCGGGAACATATTTTTGCAACATCAAAACATTAAAAACATTATGAACTTCTAATAATTGTGATAGTAAGGCCAATCTATATGCTACTGTACCCACACAATTTAAGATCTCAAAGGGACTAATGCATTGAGGGCTCAATTTTTGTTTCAAACCAAATCCCATAACTTCCTTGGTAGGTGAAATCTTGAGGAATACATGAGCACCAGTTTCAAATTCAAGGTCTTGACACCTCCTGTCTGTATAACTCTTCTGTCTACTCTAAGCAATAATTAGTTGCTTCTTGCTGAGTTTCACCTTCTGTGTGCAATGCTCTATCAACTTGGATTTAATGATCAAGTTCTTATCAACATTGGTTTATGTTTTAATTAACTCGCAAGTGCATGAATCTATTGTAGTAGATGCACGCAAGTGAGGTCAATCCCACAAGGAATCTAATGGTTCGTGTGTTAGGTAGACCTTTATTTAAACTATTTAACCTAGCCAAAGAATATTGATTTTTATCCTAAACTAAAGAGTGAATTAACATGGAAATATGACATAAATTAGAAAATGGAATGTGGAAAATGTGCTAAAAGAAAATGCGCTAAACTTAGAAATTTTCCTAGAACACACTTTCTAAAAATAATACTATCTTAAACTCAAATTAAAACTTTGAAATTGGAAACTATAAAAAATAATGTAATAATCAAAACAAGTAAGAAAATTGACTTAATCATCATGCATATGATCCAAAGGGTGGTGTGCATGAATCATAGAGTGAAGAAAATGCAAGATGCCTATATTGAAAGCTATAAAGCATGTAACCTTATGCCTCTATGAACAACTTTCTAAATGAAACATGTAATTTAGAGGATGCTTGGGGATCTAAATAAGAACTACACTATGAACAAAAATTTAATGAAACACCCCTGAAAACCATATGCATGACTCAAAGGTTATGCACATGGTACAAGCGTGTAAGGCATGTTATTTTTAAGTTAAATGTATATGAACTTTGATGCAATTAGTATAACATGGAATGCATAAGATGAATATGATTACTTGAAGAAAGAGTGCATGGAACCATTCAAATGAGGCATGTAAACTAATAGCATTGCACATGAATATTAGCAAAGGAATCTCATTATCACAACCATGAAACAATAAGCTTTAATACAAATAATCATTCATGAACAACACATATGATTCATGGATGATTCCAATCATCCATGAGAGTGCCTTAATCATTGAAGTCAAACTAAAGAAAGTTTAGCAATCAAAGGATTTCATTGAAATAAAGTTACATCCATAATAGTACACATATACATGTAGTGGAACAAGAAAATGATGCATACCTTTTCACTAATAATATCTAATCCAAAAGCACCCTTAATCTATCCGGTGATCCACAACCACTCTCTCAAAGTATCATACATGGAATCCACAAGAGAAAACAAATGATTAAAAGCAATAAGGTTGGAAACAAAATCACCTAGACAAATCTAGAGATAAGACAGAACAAGAGAGTAGAAGGAAGGGAAAGCAAGGAGATGCAAGGCAACTTTTCTCTTGGCTGACACTCCAAGAGAAAAGAGAACATGGATCTAGAAGAAACAAGAAAAGAATACTAGCAATGAGATGAAAAATTGAAGAGCTAACAAAGAAGAACCTTATGCATGAAAGTAGAATCAAAGTAAAGCCAAGCAACAATAAAAAACAGGAAGGAAAACAATAGGAAACAACCTTGAATGAACTAAAAATCAAGGAACCATCAAGCAATTGAAATGGCAGTGGCAAACTTGGAAAGAAGGGCTGCTCCAAGGAAGTGCATTGAGGACTTAAGGAGGGGGAAAGATGGGGAGAAAAGTGGAATACATTCCACTCCTTCCTAAGATGCCCTCTATGTTAAACCTCTTAAATACTTTTATAGTTGGTTATTCCTAATCTTGATAAGATCTTATCTAGAGTGGGGCAAGGAAAGCAAGTAGGAGAGAGAAGTGGAAGGAAGATAAGGTTGAGATCTAAAGGATGAGATGAGATTTTGAAAAAGATAGAGGTGGAGTTTAAAAGATAGAATTAGAAGGTGGTAGAGTGGATGAGATAATGAGGTATGGGAGGCTCATATCTTGTAGGAGGTAGGTTTGGAGCTCCTTCCTTGAGGGTTTTTTATGTGGAAAAAGGATAGAGAAGAGGGGAAAATGTGGCAAAGAGGAAAGAATGGGAAGGAAAGAGACAGAATCAGCTCTTCTCATAATAGACCATATATGCATGCTATGATAATCTCCTTCTAATTCATGCAAATCATCTCTTGAAAATCCAAATTTTGGAATGGATAATTGCTTATAATTCTTCCTCCAATTATGGCACTCCATGCGTACGGCTCATTTGGCTTAGTCACACACTTTAATGGCTCAATTACTTGATAACTTAGATGTTTAAATCCCTTGACTTGGCTTCATGGCTCACTTAGCTTATCACCTTCTAGCATGACTTGTACATTTCTAGGTGGCTTACATGGCTCCCATGCAAAGGTGGTGGGAATCGCATAGCTTGTAAATGGGCCCATTTTAGTCATGTTTGGTTATTCTAGTTGCTTCTTTGGTTCTATGATCATGTCTTGAGATGGATTTGACCTTTGTTAGAACTTGAAATTGGTAAAATGTTGGTCCGTGCTCTCCAATTTGATCTTGATCCTTGATCTTTATCTTGATCAATTTGAAACTTTGGTCATCATCTTGATTCCTACAAAGATAAAAAGAAAAACTAATTAAATCCTAGAAAATATGATCGTTCACATACTTACTCTAGATTAGCATCTAAACCTACAAAATATCAAAGTTTAGAGTCATTAAGTCAAAAAATGTTGGTTACAAATTTTCAAAAAAGCTTTAGAATTAACATTATATTTTATAACACATGGACTACTAATTAGGTACGCTTAATGCAAAACTAAACACTCATCACACCCTCCAACTAGCATTTTGCTAGTCTTAAGCAAAAAGTCATGAAAACAAATAGTTACCATTTTCATAAGTACTCACTATTGCATTTAACATATGTAACATGCCCTTAAACCCCTAGGTTAAACCTAGTGAATGAGTTAGGCCTCGTGAAGGTTTGCAGTGAATATACCAACAAAATTCAATAAGGCTAGGTTCCTTCATTTCATCTCAAAGAATTCTCATCCATTAGCACTCTATAGACTTTACCAACTTAATAAAAATGAATGACAAATTCTACCATTTATCCACATACCCAAGCCATTTTATTCTAGTAATGTCTTGGAGATTAGTATGTTGACAGACTACATAAATTCTGGCATCTAAATAGTAAAACCCATCTCAATTCCATCTTATTACGCATACTTTAGATACTATCTTAAGTTTCATGCATTAGGTTATTGGAATTCTTGCACACAATTCATTGTGGCATTTTCACCACGTTAATTTTGTTTGTGCGTTTTAATTGATTTGATTAGTCATGTTAGGTAGCATTAGTTATTCCTAGGTTTAGTTGCCATGTTACATTAGCTTTTGGTAGTATCCATGTTTAGTTTTTAGTGAAGCTCTAATTTAAGAATGTGTCATTTTTAAAAAGTGTGTTTTAGAAAAGTTTCTATATTTCTCAAATTGCTTTATTTAATTTACACATTTCTACATCTTACATTTAGGTTAAGTTTCCATTCTTAGTTTAGGATAAAAATATCATTATCTTAGTTAGGTTAAGTAATCTATGCAAGGACCACTAATCATAAAGATTTTTTCAAATCCTCATGGAATCGAACTACATCGTGTGAATTTACTATAAACAATTCATGCACTTGCGAGTTATTTAAAATACAATCACAAGTCATTAGCACCATTATCAAGGAATCATAATGAAATTGTAAAGTGGACCTTATCTTAGATTATTTACCTCTAGTATAGGTTAAGGTTGCATTAGTTTAATATTTTTCATCATTTTTTTACACTTATTGCTATTTCCTTATATTGGCCATCTTTGTTTGATTTTTGTGCAAGGAAAATTGGCAAAGGAGCAGAAGCAATTATGTACTCCAAAGCTTCATCAGATTAGATTAGGGTTATATTGCTTTCTTTGATTAGGGTTTTGAGTGAAACTTGTAGTGAGGTCATTGTATTTTACACTATTATTCAATTTTAAATGGGTTGTAATAATACAGGGCAAGTGTGGGGCATGGTGGCCCACACTTAATCTTCATTAAAACCCCCACTATAAGTATTCCTCACTCATCTTTTCTTGTTCTAGTATAATTTGCATCTTTGATGGTAGTGTAGCTCAGATAGATTAGGACATTCATCTTAATTGTTGCATGATATTTAGGGCTATTGCATTAGTAAGCATTTATTTAACAAAGGTTAGCTTGAGCTTGACTATAACCAAAGCACAGGCTCCATGGTTATAGCATGTGCTTTGGTTATAGTGTCTCATATGTTAAGATGCTTGGGCCATTGCTAAGTAACATATTGGTAGGCACCAGTTTGATTTTCTTTTGCATTGCAAGTTTAATCACTTTATGGTGGAATATATCATATTGATAGTAAGGTTCCCACAAGAACACTCATAAGATAAGGACTAGATTTCATCACCAGATCCTTGGCCCACCTAGGTAATTAAAATTGTTCCTTGTATGTTTGTGATCCTAGCCCTTGAATGTAATTTAAAATCAAGTAGTAAGAGACATAGGGTTACTGAGTTCATAGGAAACTTTTTGAAAGGTTAGGTCTATTGTCACACCAATGGCTTCTGAGCATCGTGGTTATAGTGGGTGTCTAAAAATTCAAGTGATTTTACCATGCCTCTATTGACGTTGGTTGAGATCTAAGCACCTCTTGACATGAGGATTGTATTAACCACTTTAGAGAAAAAAACCTAACTAGTAAGCAATAGTCTATCTTGGATTAAAGGAGGAGTTATCTAGATTTAGGTCTAAAAGCTACCACCCTATGTATTATAAAAATCATCAATTTAACTTGTTAGTAAGCTACTAGGATTGGTAGTGCATCATTTAGCTTAGGACTACCATTTAGGTTGCAACACATAGTTAGGGTTTTCTATCAAGAGAGAGAGAGAGAGAGAGAGAGAGAGAGAGAGAGAGAGAGAGAGAGAGTATTCATTTGTTGTATACAATTATTTGTTTTGTTGTATATAAAGTTGAGAATGAAGGCTTATCAAGAAGGGAATAAAGTTGATAGATTAGATACATTGATGAATAAGATAGATAGTATGGAAAATCAATTGTGAGGATGATAGCTTCTAGGCAAGTTGCTCCATAGCCTTAGTACCATAATGACTATACTAATTTTGATCCTCCATATTCCATTTGTTTATGGGCATCAAGCTCCACATATAATGAATACTATCAAGAGCCAGTTGATGCACCCAATGCATTCACATGCCCTAGCAATGACTACTATCTTAATATTGACTATAATAGTTGGGCTAGGCATTATGAACAACCATCGTCTCAGGATTATCAATCAGACCATGAAGAACCATCATGGTCCCACCTTGATCTACCCTACCATGATTATCATGAATATCAAGGTCAATCATCACGAGTTCAACCTGCCTAGCTCTTTTTCAATATCCCAATGCCACAAAAATGCCAGCCAAATGAGTCATTTCCTCTACAACGTGAAGAACCATCATTAGAGGAGTATGCAATGATCTAGTGAACAAATGGATCAAAATCTTGTTGCACTTAAAAATAGGGTTGAGGAAATGAAACAAATTAGGAAGGAGAGTGAAAAAATATTTGAAAGAATTTTAAGGTGGGAATTACCATCTATTACTGTTGATCATCTAATCTCTGGTAGTGATAGCCAAGAGATAGTGATCTTTAGATTATTTGGATGCTTTAGATCCCTTGATTCCATCATTCTTACCCTCTTCTTTTCACCCTTTCCTTGACTTCTCTTTTGGAGAATCAATGCATGAGTACTTTTGATTGATCACTGGAAGATTGAAGAAGATAGAAGCAATTCCCTTAAATGTATTTGGACCACTGAATGGAGTGCACAAACCTTTGGATGTTGCACACCACTCTTGTAATTTTGTGATTCATTCAATTAAACTTTTGTTTCATGTCAATTGCTTAATGTTCATGAATATGCTACTTGCTTTAAATTTTGTATTTCATCACTGTTAAGATTTGTTTTCCATGTTTACTTTTACTATACACCATTCTGTGACATAGGTGAATAGTTCTAGGGTAGTTTTTTGCATCAAAAGTTCCTTAGTTTCATATGGATTCTTTATGTCATTCATGATTTGAATCACACGCATCTTACTATAGTATTTAGGTTCCATTCATGCATTCCATTTAGATTAGTTGCCTCTTAGCACATGCACATGTTTCTCGTCTCATTCATACATAAAACCCATCTTAGTCCATCTTAGTTACATGTGCTTTAGAGACTGTCTTAGTTTCATGCATTAGGTTCTTAGAATTCATGCGTATAATTCATTGTGACATGTGCACCATGTTATTTTTGTTTGCACGTTTTAATTGCTTGGATTAGTCATGTTAGTTTGCATTAGTTATTCTTAGGTTTAATATCCATGTTAGGTTAGTTTTTGGTAGTTTTATGTTTATGTTTTAGAAAAGTTCAAATTTAGGAATGTGTCATTTTTAGAAAGCATGTTTTAGGAAAGTTTCTATATTTGTTGGATTTCCTTAGTTAATTTACATATTTCAATGTGTTACATTTAGGTTAAGTTTTCACTCTTTTTTTAGTATAAAAATATCATTATCTTGTCTAGGTTAAGTAATCTAAGCACGGACCGCTAATCATACAAACCTATTTGCTTCCTCGTGGGATTGGCCTCCATCTTGCAAATTTTCTATAACAAATTTGTGGGCTTACGACTTATTTAATACACAACAACACTCACCACTTAATTAGCCTAATGGTTGGTTTTATGTTTATATAATCTACTAATCTAACATTGTAACATAAGTAAAAGGTGTCTAACAATCACCTATTTTGCCTAAAAACTTTAGACACAGCACAGTAATGAATGGTTTAGGGATAAGTTGACTAGATGGATTGTTTGTCCTTATGAACTTCCTTGTGTGTATGAATAGAGGCAAGAATAGATGAATCATAGTCTAAACAAATCATTAGGAGAGTTTTTAGTCCTTCAAACATATTAGATAGCAATTTAGTAACTAATGATAATTTCAAACATCAAAATAGACCATGACTACTAGTGGTAGAAATCCCATTGTTAAGAACAAGTGGTTGATAAGTTACATAGATGTTTAATCCTATTAAACCATATGATGTGATTTGTAATCACTTTCTTTAACATCTGGAAACATAGTTGAATAGCATAATCTAACATCTCCATGTATTCGTTTGGAATGCCCACTGAGGATTCAATCGTGTTATGTCAAATTGTGAATCATGAGTTGATTATTTTCCTATGTGTAGTTTTTGTTGAGAGCATGAGATTGTGAATGTTTAAGTTATGAACTCCCAGGATTTATAAGAGGGTAATGATGTGTTTGTTCATGGCTATCCTCGTAATGTATTCATGAAATTGAGTATTTCATGTGTCTTGATTTGCCTTATTCTATACATTGAGATTACATCCGTGTTCTTATCCACATGATAATAAAAGTTGTTATGTGAACCCTATAAGGGTGAGATTTTGATATGACACAAGTGTGCTAAGATATCAAATGACTAGAGTTAGTACTGAGACAGTTGTGATATCTTAGGGAATGATGCTAGGAGATTTAGATTAGTCCCTAAACTCTAAACAGGATACTTGCCAAGATGATGGCCTTTGATTTGGGTGTAGCATCATGGATAAGCTACCACCTGTGTGATCCATTGGCCACCATGAGGGGTTGGTGTAGTTTGTACAATGTATGTGGATAAGTGTATATTGGGAGGTGAGTCACTTCTAGGTGCATAGTAGCTATGAGCTATTGGACATGCTTGAGACATGTCTGTCATCCTCGAGGGTTTAGACCATAGTCTATGTAGCTCATGATGGGAAGTTGCTAATTAAACCTACAATCTATTAGCTATCATATATGCTCATGAATCTTTAGTATTGTATTTCTCATTTGAGTTATTATTCATTGTATACCAGATATTTGACATTGGCTTAGAATATTATAGTTGATCATGCTTGTCATATTTTTTGAACCTAGTTTAGGGACTTTCCACTTAGTATTTAGCCCTCCAACATTTTGAGGTCAAGTTCACAGTGTAGTAGATATCCTGGACAATGTGGCTTGTAGATTATGAGTGATATTTGGAGAAAAGCATGAGGAAGAAACATTAGTTTTTCTTAGTTAGTTGAACTTAGATGATGGCATTCTATTTTGTCGTTATTGTTGATGGGCATGTAATAACTTTATTTTAATATGTGTGTGGTAGTTTTTATCAATTTATTAGTTTACTGGGGCTATGACAGTAAACCCTATATGTGCTCATATAGTATTACTTATTTTGATTATATGTGGAGTTTTCTATGAGGGACACACAAGCTTTGCAGAATTAGTTTTGAAAATTAATGTATGTGGATACTTATTATGATTTCAAAATGTTTAAAAAATAATTTCAAGTGCATCCAAATTGTTTATAAATGATCTTTAAAAAATATATATTTCTAAAAATTCAAGTCATCATAGTGATTGCTATAGTGTTCCCCATAAGCATCGCACTACATTGATCCTAGGGAAGTAGGCAAGGGTTCCTATAAATAGTCTAGATGTACGCTAGCCAAGCGACTAGCTCAAGAAAATAAGATTCCTTTTAGCACGTAGAATATGGGCTTATTGACATGTAAGACTCTAGAGTTAGCTGATATGATGAAATCCAAGAGAGTTGGCATGCATTGTGTCAAAATAAACCAAGTGGAAAGGCATTAAAACTTGAGAAATTGATGGGTATAAGCTCTAGTGCGTAGGAAAGGATGGTAATATAAATGGTGTAGGGATAGTTGTGGATAAATAATTGAAGGATAAAGTTGTAGACATTAGAAGAACCAGTGATAGAATTCTACTAATAAAATATAATCTAGGAGAGAAGATCATAAATGTTATAAGTGCATATGCCCCACATATAGGGTTAGAAGATAGAAACAAGAGACAATTTTGGGAAGATATGGAGAGAGTAATGTAAGAAATTCCCAAGGCAGAGGTGATATTTATAGAAGTAGATTTAAATGGTCATGAAAGGAAAGAAAATGAAGGATATGATACATACTTGAAGGATATAGTGTTCGAGAAGGAAATGAGCTGGGGGAAGGTATCATCGATTTTCCTTAGGCATATAACCTAACTTTGGCAAACACACAATTTAAGAAGAGCAATGAACACTTCCTAACCTTTAAAAGTAGATCATATAAAGTCAAACGGACCTTTTCCTACTTATGAATACTGAAAGATCAATGTGTAAGGGTTGTATAGTGATACTCGATGAGAGTTTGACCATATTACATAGGTTAATGGTTATACATATTTACAATAAAATATGAAAGAAAGGAAATGAACTTCATAGGTATCCAATAACTAAGAGGTGGAACTTAAAAGGAGAGAAGATGACATCATTCAGCATCAAGTATGATGGTACAAGGAAACTGAAACAATGAAACAAAAGTAAACACCATGTGAACTAATATGGCCTAGTCCATTAAGAAAGTGGCAAAGATGTTTTAGGAATATCTAAAGGTAAAAGGCAATGAGTAAAGGAAATTTGATGGGAGAGTGAAAAGAGCAAAAAAAACTTATTAAAGAGAATTGACAGAGACTAGAAATAATAAAAACATTAAGAAATATAAGAATTGTAAAAAGGTTGCTAAGAGAGTACTAAGAAAAGCTAAACTCAATGTAATATCAATTATATAAAATACCATATGATATAAATATAATTTACAAAAAAATGGGATTTTTTTTTTTCATTTCTACACCCCCCTCTCTCTCACTTCAATTCACTATTTTTTTCTTATCCCTCAATTATATCAATGGAGTGTTATAAAGAGAGTGATTATGAATGTTAGAACATGGTTGAGATGTTTTAAGTGGAGTAGTAAAGTCATGGGCATAGGTATTACATAGAGGAAACCCTGGGTGGACAAAGCTTGAAGTATAGGGTAGAACTGAGAATATGCATGATATGGATGTAGGCCATGACTCTAGTTATAAAATTAAACTAAAGTAAATTACCTAAGCAACTAATTGGAGTGAAGACTAATGGTGTGAGTTAACTAAGGTGAAGAAGGCTAAATGGTGAAAAATATAACTAGGGTGTAGTTGCAAATGAGAAGTAAATAAAAGGGTTTACATGGAAAGCCAATTGATTAGGTGATAGACAAGGAAATGTTAGAATTAAGGGCTGGCTTGTGAATGCATGCAAGACCAGCCAAAAACGTGAAATCATTCTATATGTGCTGGTTGCATGCATGGCAAGCAGCTAGCCATGAGAAGTTAGGGAATAAAGTTACTTAAGGGGCAGCAATGTTGCCTCCTTCTACCCTTGCATGTCCAGCCCAAAATCAAGAGAGAAACCCCATTAAAGTCTACTAAAAGCCTAAGCTAATCTAGGGAAAGTGACGTATTGGAGTTAAAAGGGAGGGAATTTGGTGAAGGAATGTGGAGTTTAGAGGAGTGAAATTCAACGCCTCCTACTAGAAAAAAATGCCCTGATAAAATTTCAATGTCTAAAGTAGGAAAATAGTCATCAAATGCTAGAAGATATGATGAATTCCTAAGAGGTAGGAGTTTTTGGAAATTTCTTAATAAAATCTCAGGTTTAGCTTTGAAAATCTGGGAATGTAGTGGTGTTTCTAAAGTCGATCTTGCATGGGTGTGCTAGATTATTTCACTATTTGAAAGCATGGTGAATTGTGTGTGTAACTTAAATTTATTGTTAGAAATCCATCAAGCATGCTACTAGGTTTAATAAAACAATAAAGTGGAGTTATAAACATATCAATTTTATGAGTGGAATGTGTGTTAATTGTTTATGAAATCATGTGAGACCACAAGCAACTCTATGGACTATTCAACATGGAAGAAGTGAAGGGAATGTTTCTAGATGGAAATACCCCTATGTTCCATCATGTTCAGTAAGGTTTAATGTATAATTTCTCTTAGTATATTAATGGGTGTAGATTGAATTTGGTGTTGAAATAATTTTGTTTGGTAGGCTAAATTGGGTAGAGGAAATTGAAGCCATGTTTCTCCCATGTTATCTGACTATCTTATCTACTAAAGATTGAGTAGAAATTTTGAAATTTTGTAATGGCCTTAGAATACATTATCATGCTGAGGTTTAGGAGTGCAAATCATGGGAAATTGGATGCTTCAAGAGGGCTGGAGTGAAGACATAGTCTCCTGTACAACTGTGTAGAAAACTGAATGTCTTACCCTCCCTTATTGTAAGCCAAAATCTTACTATGATTGGGGTATGTGACTAGATATTTTCATATATTTAGAAATTGATAGTGTACAGGAGTTTCAGAAGATTTTACCCAAGTTTGGAAGGGTTTTTGAGCAACACTTCTATATGTTTTATAAAGCATACTTGCTAGACCAGAAGGGATGTGTTTTTAGAAACATTGACTTGAGCATGGTCTAATCCTAGAAATCTTGAATGTTTTTTTATTAGATTCAATGCCTTCTATTTAATGCTAGTTAACTACTAAAGATCCAGTGGTTACCTTTTAAGTATGGATTGTGGATGAGCTTAATCTAAACAACAAGTGTCTATGTGTACCCTGATGGACGAAAAGGGGCACCTTTCATTATGTACTGCTATTGGAATTGAACCCTACTAATGTTACAACCAGTAACACCTACTATCTCTTACTAGAAATTGACTACTTATGCCTTGAGATAAACATGTAAGCTAAGTGAATGTGTTCCCTGCTAGACCAACAATGGGGTATTCAATGAAATGGTTTGGATCACGTGCGTGAGCATGTTTCATGATGAAATTCCTGTCATTACGTAGTTACAATGAATGATAATATGTTTAAGCTATGATTTTCTTATGGATGCATGAAAATTCAAGTGGAATAACAAGCTTTGTACAAACTAGTCATCTATGGTTAGAAAAAATGTTGTGGTTGTACTTGGACTATGCAAACATGAAAATTCTTAAGCTTCTTGCTAAAGCATGAGATTGACTAGTACTGAATTGAGTTAAGAATAAAAACATCTACTCAAATATCATACATGAAATGACAAAAGTCAAAGCCATGAGGATCTTTTAGAACATTGAACATTAGTTGAAGACAATGTAGTGAACAGAATACACCTAGCTATGTGTAGTAAGGTGATTGAAACTAAGGTAAACCATTAGGAGATTAATCACGTAAAGATTTAGAAATATAGAATCTTCAATTACTAAGGATGAAGCCTAGAACATACACAGGGATCACTATTCTCATGTTATTGGTACTAGTTAAAATCTAGCACAAATAGAATAGGGTAGAAAGGACAACTACACTAAGTTCTATCCTAAGAAAAATAATTGTTAACATATGAAACCTATGTGTCTTCATAACACTCTAGTACTAATAAGATTAAGAACAATGTGAGCTAATTAATAAGCTATGAGGCATATTTTGAGAGACTTGTGGAAATGACATGGATTATGAATGGAAAGTTTTCATCCTACACATGAGAAATTGAGAATGTCATGTGTTAAGAATGGTTTTACAAACCACTTGATTTCTTGCTTGTTGTTTTGATTGACATTAGGAAGGTACTCTAAGAGTAGCTATAAGACCTATGGAAGTTATGTGATTTATGCTATTGCATAGGTGCTCTACGAGCAAGCGTAAGTCCCAAGGCAAGGTTGCTACATGCAGTTATAAGTCCTTAGACCCTAAGCTAGGAGGAGTAGCTGGCCTCTACCCTCTGATTTTAGGAACTAGGTCTATAGGAGCTTTTAGGAAGTAGTCTAGCCATGGGGACTACTCCTCGGATTGCTGGTAACCACCATGAAGGCTTATAAAGAGAACACATGGTACTGAGGAAAAACATGCAGTGACAATAGTTACCTATGGTGATAGTAGAACCCTATAACCATAGGAGTCTAGTTGTTATGGACGTATTGGACATGCTAGTCACTCTAGAGCATCTAGACCCATTCCATCACAACATGACTATATGTCATTATCTAGTTGGTAGCACTATATGCCATTGTCCTAGTGATAGGACCAAATGCCTCCCTAGTTTTCACAACTTTGAATTTCAGCCTAATTTGATGTCAAGGTTTAATGTGAATCCTTCAAAATGGTTTGCATTTTCAAACATGTATAGCATATGGTTTTGCTGCATTCCATGGTGTTATCAGATGTTAGTTTACATATGATCAATGTTTGCTTCTCAGATAAATTGTATGTGCTTCTTCATAACATCATGATTATTATGATCTTTTCTAGTAAAGCAAAGTGCTCACTACCCTCTGAACGAATTGATCTTAGCTATGGATAGAAATATCACTTATATTAGAATCATACATGCAATTTAATGTGAATCTTTTGAATGAACGTATCACATCTGGATAATCCATCATAGACTTATATATATCTAACTCCCATATATATACATATATATATGTACTTATCCATATAATCCAGGTTGTTGCACATTTTGGGCAGGCCAGATTGTACTTGTATTTTTCCTCGGTAGCATTTTATGCTCAACCCCCTACACCAACATCTTTTAAGAGAGAGTGTAGGCAGGTTTAGCACTAAGGAGAAAGGAAGGGCAAAGCCATAGGACACTTCACTCATGGATTTTTGTGATCAATGAATTAGACTTATGCTAGGTTTTTTATTATGTTTTAGACTCTATTAAGTCATGTGATATATAAGTTTAAGGTTAACACTCTATCATCCTGTAAGTATTTATGAGTCTATTTATCTATGTGTGTTTTATGATAGTAGTTTATGTTGTGACTAATAGATCCTATGGCATGCTAATCAATTTCCTATTTACATGCACTTCCTTAGTTTAATTACTTGAGGAGATTTATAGGAGGTAAACCAGGCTTGTAGAAGGGAATTTTATAAGTATCTATCCATAATATGAAATTCCAACCCTTTTATAAATTAAATGAAATTTCTACTACTTTTGAAAGGAATTTTCAAATATTATTTCTAAAAAATTAGGATGTTACATTAAAGGTGTATGATGATCTCTATAATAGATTAGGGTCAAGAGAAGGTGAGAAAGATATGTTCAAACTTGCAAAAATAAGAAAATATAAGACTAAGGACATAGACCACGTTAAATGCATTAAAAGTGATTACCAAAGGATATTAGTCTAAGATGATAAAATCAATCAAAGGTGAGAATACTAATTGACAAATATAGAGAGGATATAGAGATTAAGATAACCATAAACTTAATATCATTAGACTATATAGGTACAACCATATGATCAGGATAAATGAAGTGACAAAGGCCTTGAAAAAGATAAAATAATTAGGAAAGGTCCTAGGGCACTATTGTATACCAATAGAGGTTTGGAAGTATATGGGAGATACTTGAGTAGTTGGCTAAAAAAGTTATTTAGTAAGATGGTAGAATCAAAGAACATGCTAGATGATTTGAGGAAAAACTCTATCTTACCAATATATAAGAATAAAGAAGAAATGTAGAGTTGGACTAATTATCCTGAGATCAAACTTATGAGTCATACCATCAAATTTTGGGAAAAGGTGATTGAGAAGAAACTGCACCATGAGATGAGTGTATTGAAAAATCAATTTGGTTTCATGCTATGGAGGTCTTCCATGGAAGCTATTTTACTACTTTGTAACCAATAAAAAAAAATAGGGAGAGCAAGAAGGACCTCCACGTGGTCTTTATTGACATAAAAAAAGCTTATCATAGGGTCTCTAAACAGTTAATATCGTGGGTGTTTAGCAAGAAAGAGGTTTAAGGAGGGTATGTAGACATAATTAAGGATACGTATAAGAGAGTGGTAACAAATGTTAGGACCACTACTGAAGAGACCAATGATTTCCCTATTACTATAGGATTGCACCAGGCATCAGCATTGATCCTGTACCTTTCCACATTAGTTATAGGTGAGTTAATAAACTTTTGCAAAAGGAGATTCCATGATGCATGTTATTTGCAAATGACATAGTTTTGATTGATATGACAAGGGAGAGTGTAAATACAAAGATAGAGTTATGTAGAGATGCTATAAAGTCTAAATGATATGAAATTAGCTGAACTAAAGACTAAATATATGGAATGCAACTTTAGCAAGGAGAGGAGTGGGAGTGAAACACCAATAAAGATTGATAACCAAAAAGTCCCTCAAAACACTACTTCGGATACTTAGGCTTGTTAGATCATGAGAGCAAATAGATTGAGAGGGATTTTACCTAAAGTTATATGTGATTGGTGGGTGCCGCCCAAACTAAAAGAAAATTTGTATAGGATGACTGTAAGGCCAGCCATGCTCTATGGATCATATTGTTATGAAATTAAGGAAGAATATGTATGTAGGATGAATGTAGCCAAATTGAGGATGTTGAGATAGATGAGTAGTAAGACAAGAAAAGATAGAATGAGAAATGAAAACAGTAGAGGAAACTTAGAAGTAGCACCACTAGGTAACAAGATCAGGAGGGTAGCCTTGGATGGTTTGGACATGTCCAACAGAGATCGAAGATGCCACCAGTTAGGAGTGAGTTGATTCAAGTCAAATACTCTAAATGGGAAAGGGGAAGGCCCAAAAAGATGTGGATAGAAGTGGTGAGGAAAGACGTAAAAACTTTTAGACTAAATGAAGTCATGCCCTTTAATAGAGGGAATGGAGGAAAAAGATTCATGTAGATGATCCCTAATCAAGATAATGCTTTAATAGTGATCATGATGATGTTCTACTACTAAATTAGACATACTAAATAATTGAAACCATGCATAATGGAATCGGAAGATAAAGAACAACCATACCTATCTCTCCACAAATTACTATTTAACATATTTTTTCAAACCAATTTGCAATAAAAAAATTATAAAACAATTCTAAATACACAAATTATTCAAACATATTTCAAAGTTAATATATTGAATAATAACATAAATTAGCACCTAAAACAATACAAAAAAGCAATCCTAAAATAGTTTCAAAAGTAGTCCCCATTTAGGCAACAATTATAGGCTAAATATAGGGATAAAAATTTGCTCCACTTTACCTTTAACTAATCTTTGTAATAGGTTAAAAAACTAGGGACACTTTTAATTCCAAAATTAGTTAAAAATCTAAAAAACTATCTTTAAATTATTTTTTTTACTTTTCAAATTAGCTCTAGTATGTTAAAATACCAAGTGATTTTGTATAAACATATCACTACTATTGGGAAAGTTTCTTCCAGGACTCTTGTCGAGCTGCCTATTGCATCTCCATAGTTCACCATGCATCAAACAAGATGTAAACTTCTAATCTAGAACCATCAATTTGAATAATTTAGATTATTTTTTACAACAATTATTGGACCAAAACAATCCTAAATTTAATCCTAGGATCCCTACAAATAGGCATAGATTGACATCTAAAAATAATATCAATCTAATGCTTGAAACATGAATCAATTCATACCTAACAAGCATGAAATAAATCATGTAGAAAAGCAGTGATTAGCCAATGAAAATAGCTATGGTAAATCCCGCCTCAACTAGAGAAAAATTGCACGAAAAATTGGCCAATTAATATATTAAAAAGTTAGGCAATGCCTAATTAATTGAAAATATCATGCTATTTATTTGCTTAAATTTTCAATAAAATTTTAGAAGATAGTGCTATACTAGTACATCCTTATTAATCCCTAAATTTTTCATAAAAAAATAAATAAAAATCAGATCAAATCAAATTGATCTAGAGCATTGAACCTGGCCTTTCATGCCACTATTGGTCTTTTGCAAGAGAATATAGTAGCTAATAAGTAACATGGGAGTCATTGTTTAGCATAGATCTTATCTCTGTCGACCATGGAAATTTCCCATAACTTTATCATGAAACATCAATCTTTGAACATTAACCTAGAGATTAAACAATAAAGGAAAATAGTGATAACATATATGCAAATAAGGAAAATTGTCCCAGCACATCCTTTTCAATTAACCCACTCGAACATGTACTAGAATCACCTTTCTCATCCTTAGGGCTGGGCCATTCTTGGTTGAACGTCTAACGCAAAGCTAAACCCACACAATACAAAGGAAACTAAAATTTAGTTTTCCTCTCTTCCTTTGTATATAAAACATGTTGTTTCTATTTTAATTCTATGTGCTTTCCTAATTAAAACATGTTTCTAATTGGTGTGCTTCCTAGACAAGTACATGGCAACCTATAATCTTAGCCTCCAATGCTTATTAGTTGATCTAGAGGTTTTATGTAAACATGGAGAAACAAAAGAGAGCCTATTCATAAACTCACCTGAATGTGTTCCGTTCAATCTCAACCGTCTAACTCATCTAATAGGTAGATTAAGCCACTAGATGAATTAAAGCACAGGTCCTTCCGTCACAACAATAGAAAGCTTTGGTGGTTGAAGCTAGTGGTATTCACTTGAAACATCAATGCAGCTCCGAATGATCCTGAACTTCTCAAGTCATGACACGGAGTTAAGACTTCAATGGACAACTTGAGCTTGAACTAAAGAACGAGAAACAGTCAATAAACGGAGATGTCTTCAAGTCTGCATCGTATCATCTTATTACTATGGTCCAAATCATCCAAATCACATACTATTTTTCACAAAAGTATTGGATTCCACTCCCCTACAGTGAATATATCTTGGTGATGAACTAACTGTAAAGGAAACAAAAATGGAAAGGGCCATGGAAAGCTGCCCGTATTTTCAATAAAGATGCTTCTGGAAAAGACAGGAATGCAAGCATCTAGAGGTATTATAAATGGGTGAGAACATGGAGAAAAAAGATAGAACATGACATGCTTCTCAAATCATCATATCTTTGAAGCTATCAGTGGCTAAAAATTGAATTCTAGAAAGGGGTCACTTTCCTAGATAGTTTGATTAGGCAGCATAATGTGTGTATTTAGGAAAGTCATGTTGACACTGGGGAGAAAAATATCCTATCTATTGTCATGAAACATAAGATACTGATAACATACTTGGTTCCCCATTCGATTGATCTCGGCTGTTTACTTGGCGGCCTCTTACCCTGGACCTCTAAGCTTCAACATAGATTGATTAAATAATAATACTCGGTTGATTGAGATCTCTTAATACAACTCAACTATAAGCCGAGGATCTACATTTCAAAACGAGAAACTCCAATTTTATATGATGGTCCCCCACATTAATGATCTCGACCGTTCATCTGCTTGAAGAAATTGGGATCTCAGATGCTTGGATTATTATTATTATTATTCTTTTATTTTCTCAATAGTGCCAATTGCTCGAGTGGGCTTCAATGTTATGCCAACAGGATACCAGAAATGAACGCTGGATGAAGCAGCACCTAGGAATCTCTGCTGTCTAGAAATCAAACTTCCACTTGAGTAACATGATTATGATTATCGAGGAATGATAGCACAGTGGGCGACACTGCAGCTACTTGCTGTATAGTATGCCCCACTTTTACACGATCTGCCCCACTAGTGGTTGCCATGTCTGAAGGCGATTGGAGGATTGTATAATTTAAAATGTGTGCTTCCTGCTTGTTGAATACTAGCCGTTCCTTATACAATGCGTCTCACCATCCGAGTTCTGTTATAAAAGGCATATTTTTTCTGATTCCAAGCTCATCCAATCTTTGTTGTTTTGGGAGCAATAGTCATCCAATGTTCAAGAACTCAAATAAAAGCTCAATTAACAATTAGTGGGGCCATCATGCAAAAGGGAACGCACTACAACAAGTCACTGCACTGTCGCGCACCAAGCTATCAGCCTCCTAACTATTTGAGGACAGTTTAAGGTCGCATCTACCTCAAGTGAAAAGAAAACAAATCCACCGTTGGTGTACCCTAGAAAATGAAGCACACTTTTAGAAAGAGTCCATAACAATGCCAGCCTTAGAAGCCGAGGGAACATAGTGCACCCCCAATGACCCCTCCTGTCTAGCTTCCCCGTCTGAAACGGTGTACCTGCACCACACATTACATATCTTGTCAAGTCGTTCTACAGAACGACGTGATCATATCCAGCCCAATGACTATATCTGGTTCGAGTGCAAGGCATCATGGACCACAGATTAAGGATACCATCGACTCTCCAGAAGAGTCCACCCAGGAAGCCCTTCTAAGTCTATTACTAGAACCTTACGCACACTGCCATTTCCGTAGCTCATCACCAAGACATACATTAACAGAGAAGGTCTGTACGTAAGCGATGGCTGGTCACCTATCTAGACAAGCTTGGAAAAGATCTTCTTGGGTTCTCTTTCTTTGGTTCCCACCTCTTCCTAAAATCAGCAGAGGACATTAGAACAAACACAAAGATGAGACTTACCGGGGAAAGAGGACCATGCAATGTAACTTCATTATACATGGTGCATAGTAAAAGAATGCAACTCTACATGAATCAGAAGTTGGGATATGGATTGTGGATGTGTGTAACAGCATGTCGGTAGAAGGATCATGTCATGAATGACATCGATGAATCAGGCAATCTAATCAGAGTCCCCCAATTACCCAACTCTTGCAGCCCCAAAAAAAGGGCTTTCCTCAGCTTCGGAGCTAACAAAGGCAATCGCAATCACAACGCTGACCACATGAGAGCGAAAAGCATGGTTGGATTCTTACCAGAGTACGACTTCACTAAAGAAAATTTTCTATTTAAGAGCCCCCAAGATGGAGACGTAAGCTTGTCTGCTATTGGATATTAATGTTAGCTTGCGGATGATCTATGGGAACCTTTATGAGTCTTGGATTGGACATAGACCCAATACGACTGTTCTTATCCATGCGTGCATGTAGCCATGCTTTATTGGATAGCACATCTCGATAACCACGCTCAATTGTGGCGTGACACACTAGGTTCACTGTTGGCTTGAGCTAGATCTTGTAGGCTGTTTTATGATTGACATGCATACTCTCGCCCGAAAATATGAACCAGAATTAGGGCCACCACTTCATGTAAACCGTTTCTGTTAGGTGAGCTATGGATTATTTGTATACAAAAATTCTTCCCAGTACGATTGTTCTAAAATCTTTCATTTGCGAGCGATAACCTGCTGGATTACCATTCAAACTGAAAGCTTAAACAGATTGGAAGTACGCTAAAACACTATTTTATGTCTAACACACCCCCTCATGTAGGAGGCCAACTTTGCTTTCTTAGGCTCTTACAGGTAGATTTGATAAATAAGTGTTCTCAAAATTTGAACTCATGGCCTCACATCAATAAAGTTTTGATACCATATTGAATAACCGTTCAACCTAAAAGCTTAAACTAATAAGAAGTGGGCCAATAGTAGTCACATGTCTAACATGGATTACATTGCATGTCTTTTTTTTCTTTTTCTTTAAGCACTAAAAAAGCTGTCAATGTTATTTAGAGTTGTGTATTTGCAAATGCACCTGCTCCAAAAATTTTTGTCATAGGATGATCCTAACCTATAGTATCCAGAAGTACACAATGAACAACTTAGGAAGCTTGAAAGTATTGTTACTTCAATCTTACGCAAAAAGAGCTTAAGATCATCCAATGTAGAAGATCCTTGTGGAATCACCTATTTAGGATGTGGCACATAAGATGGACTATTGTGACGATCATCTAGGCACAAAGGTACGTTTATGTTGCATAGGTTGTTATGTTTCGCTTTAGGAAATCAATAAAACTAAAAATCTCTAATAAAATTAAAAAGCAAAGGAAAAAAAATCAAGAAGAATGATGGTTAATAAAATTTGAACTTGCTGGTTGATGTGTGATAATCATCGCTGTCTTTAAGGCTAGACCATCTTTCGAATTGGTGAAGCCAAGATGCTTGGTCAATGCCTCCCAAGATGCAATTACCTGCAAGGCATATTTTCTAGACTTTTGACCCAACAAGCGCGAACTAGAAAGTGAAAATTGCCTGTCTAAGACAGTACAACTGAAGAACGAAGTAATAAAGATTAGACCACATAAAGCTTTGTTGTGAGTTGTATCCCCTGATTTTTAACCCTTTACATATAGATAGAAGAGACCTCAATGTCCCTCCCAAGTGTCTCTTTAACAGGTGCTAATTAACAAAAAGAAATGGTAAAAAACAAAACAATATAGTACACTAAATTTAAATAACCTTCAAATAAAGACGGAAATCAAAGAGCCCAAACCTCAATGACATCCTCACCTAGCCTATGCCAATATATGAAAGATTTTCTCTCAAAATTCTCTCTCTTCTACATCCCTACCCTTGAAAAAATCCCACCCTCTATATAAACCCAATAATTCTTTCAAGTTTTTCCATGTCAGTCTAAAGGTTTTAGTAACTCTAGAAGAGAAAAGATAAAGTGAGAGGTTCAAATTTTCCTCCAAATTTTTGAAACACTCAATGATACTTTATTCTAATATGAAGTATAGTTATTTGACAAATTATCCAATAATCCCCATTCTTCAACATTTTTCCAAAATTGAAAACGGCGAGGCAAGGTGAAACTGCATCACATCTAACAAAGTGGCTTAAGACCTTAAACCTTGTTCTAGTATTGATGAGTTTGGTCTAAAAGAGATCACAATGGCCTAAGACCTTAAACCAATCACCCCATTTATTAAACTAAGTAACTACACCATCCACATCATGGTTTCTAGCATATTTGAGTTTTACAGATCAACACATTTTGTTTGTGCACTCTGTCTTGGCTTCACAAGTCATCTTAGAGAATTTACATCAAAATATTATGGCAAGCTGCCCTACTTTTCCAATTATGTAATATTGTATCTCACTAGAATTCAAGGTATAGACAACACTAAGAATAATATTATTCAATCTTCTCTTATTACATTATGTACTACTAACATAATACATAATAGGAATAGGCATATATTAAGTAGTACCTCAACCAATCATTATGTGGCCTGTTTTCTCATTGAACTTAATTCTTTGAATTTCTAGTCATTTAAGTTGGCTTCGAACCACAAGTGATTTTGTTTGATGAATATTAGTCTCATGCATTGATGGAGAGAAAACCATAGCATTCGCAAGTCCTTTCATCAAAGATATAGCAATATTCTCTTGAGATGTCACATAATTACATAATTACCATTCCATCCTTGAGAATTGGCTTCACAATGTTGGGACTTGCTTTTTGCTCTAAACAAGGATCCCTAGCAATTGCAATCTATGCATATTGTTCGAGTTGATTTGAACAACAATGGAATATCCATTAGCAAGTTTCTAAGCCATTCCTTCTTAACTTGGTTTTCCATGGCTATGAACTTTGACTTTGTAGTTGACCTAACTCTTTAGGTTTGCTTGGTAGATTTACAAGAAATTATAGCCACTCCTACAGTAAATAGGTAGCTACTTTTGGATTTGGTATCATCATTAGAGATCAAACTGGCATCACTATACCCACTTAAAATTAGAGGATACCTCTTATACTAAAGTCCATAATTGAGTGTATGTATACTTCAAGTACCTTAGTACTCTAATCAAAGATTTCCAATGTTCATGACTTGGATTGCTAGATATGCTACTCAACATTCCTACTACATAAGCTAAATTTGGCCTAGTGTAGTCCATTAAATACATGAGAGTTCCTATAATCAATAAATAATATAAATAGGAGAAACCATCACCATTAGTCTCATATAGCCTTGAATTTGAATAAAAGAGAGTTGCTGATTGTTTGCAATCAAACTGAAGAAACTTTTTTAATATTTTTGGTACATAATAAGACTAGGTCAATCCCTATAAAAAAAAATGACATCTACTCTACCAAGATCTTTTACGTCAATTTTTTATTGAAGAAACTATTTGGTGTCTTCAATAATCATTGAGCTAGTATAAATTAGTAACATGTCAACAAATGATAATACCTACTAAATCTTCAAATTTGCTCTATATGTACTTATATGACTCATTGATTCTGAAAACACTAGACAGGAACTCACTATCAAATTTCTGTTTCCATTGTTTGGCACTTGTTTAAGATAAAGTATTTAAGTAATTTGTATTCTTTATGTTCTTGTCTTGGAACCACAACCCCTGAAATCGTTTCATATACATTTATTGTGACGACCCGGGTTTCATATGGTGCAAATTTCATAAAAAGGCGAGATCTCTTGCTTTAGAAATATGAAATGCATGAAAATCTTTTGTTTTGGAAAGCAATCTTTCGTATAAAACCTCAAGTGTCAAAACACATTTTCAAATCATATAGCCATGGCATAGTTTTAAATCAACTCTATTCCTAAGAAAGTGTTAGTCACAACCTCAGCTACAGAGAGTAACTACAATCAAGTAACATTTACTAAAAGATAAGGTAGGGGTTTACTTACTTGTACTTAATTTGCATGTTCTCTGTCACGGGTGTATCCTGTCCTTAAGTGCTTACTTGTATCTGAAAAATATTAAGGATTAGGTGAGTATACACTATACTCAGTAGGAGTCTATCACTACTAGTTTTACAATGCATGCTGTGTCTTAAACCATATGTTCTTTAAACTATGTGCATGTTTAGACACTCATGTTCAATATCGATATTAAAAGCCATTGTCAAAATAGAATACTAACGACTTAAAGAATTGCATAATTCAAGTCAAGAGTAGCATAAATATCATAAACATATACTATGATATGCATAAGATGCTCAACTAAATCCGACACATGGATCTATGGTCGACCATACTCATGTCATGCCATGTGCATGCAAGTAAATCCTCAAAAACATAGGGCACACTATGCCCACGACCTTAGCACCTTGTGGTCCCTGGGTACTTGGGACTCTCGGTCATAGCCTCCACGGGGCATATGACACTTCGACGGGTGCCGTGACATCTCCAGTGGTAGTCCTCGTTTACCACAGCAATCGAAGTGAGGACAAGCCTTGTTAGCATGGTACCCTTTCCACCTATAGTGGTAGAGGCTGGCAGGCCACCCTGAACCTCTCGGCATAGCGCCCACGAGCTCATTAGCCCAAATCATATACTATCAAGCAGGCAAGAACCTTTTTTTTCAAAACATGTCTATGCATGTAACACATGTCTTGGCAATATATGCGCAATGTATTTTTCATATGCATGCTAAGTTCATTTATGAAATCAATTCATGCTAAATAGGTCATGTGCATAAGGATGTAACATAAAGAAACCATGACTCAAAACATGCATTCTCAAAGCATCATGGGTTCTTTTTAAAAGTCTAGTAGCGATAGGACACCTATTTGGTTTGATTGCGATAGTCCCCTTGTCCTCATATGTTCCTGGACATGGTTTAGGGGAAAAAGGTTAGCTTGGCCTATTTCTATAGGTTCTAGAATAGTTTACCTCACTACTTAGGCATTAAGGGTTCATTCCCATGCCTAAGGGCCTCCTAAGGTCCCTAATTGGGCCTTGGTATAGTCATGTTTGCAAAGGTTTAGTAGCCCCGCACCACTATCATTGTTTAAGGGTCATTCCAGCCTTAGATAGAGGCTTGATTAGGTATTTATAGATTGAGTGTGTCCATGCCGTTGGTACGGACACAATGCCTCTTGTCGTGCCTCAATCGGAGTCCTAGAACTCAAGTTATGGGTATTTTAGTGTTAAGAATACATAGAAGGCCCAAAACGGGCCCTACGTCACCGCTCCTGGGACGCACCTACGTCACGGTCAAGCGGCGACCGGCCCACATGTGCAATTACACTCTCTCAGGCGTCATCAGGCTGCGTGTTCCGCTCATCACTGTAGCAGGCCCACACAAGGCAGGTGCCTGGGATGCTAACGCGTCCCGCATCAATGGCCCGCGCCCCACAGGGCGCGTCCGCTGACGCACCGGGCCTCCGCTGTCGGTTTCCCTTTAATGCACTGGGTACGTTTTGGTTCTGTGGTGACCTAGGCATCCTCGGGATGCCTTGGTTCGACCTTGTCGAACCAGAACGCCCCAAGCACCTACCCTGGGTCTATTGTAGCTCCCTAGAGCTCCTTTTTGCATGGTTTCTCATGCAAAAACTTAGGGACATTCAACCTAAGACTGAGGGGGAGATGGGTTTGGAGTTGTTTAAGGCATACTTGGTTCATGGCTGGGTATTTTTCACGGTTTCTCCTCTTGCCTGCAACTCCAAGACTGGTTTTTCCTAGGGTTTTGGGCTGCCATTGGAGGCGCTCCACTGCCATTTCCATGGCAGTGGAGAAACCTCCAGAATGGGGGTGGTTTCCCCCTTGCACACTGACATTCTAGAATGTCGGTGATGCAGTATTTTTGGGAAGAAGGGGGTGCCCGTATCAAAACGGGTCCCTGTTTTCTCAGGCCAATTTTGTTTTAAATTTAATTATAATTTTGCCCTTGAACTTCAAAGGGTCATAACTTGCTCATTTTAACTCCATTTTGGATCATTCTGGTCTTGTTGGATTCCTTTTTTCAAGATGCACCTAAGGGTACCATTCTAAGGACCAAATTTCTGGGTCTAGTTAGGGTAAACAGTGAAATGACCAAAATACCCTTATCTCAAAAAGTGAACTTTTCATTACCAACATGGGATTTCAAGGTTACAAAAATGGAGTCATTACATTTATTCTTCTAGCATATTCAGAAATGTTGTTTTTACATCAATTTTATGTATCTCGAAATTATAAACTATTGTTGCTGTAGTCGATGATAGATTGGAGTAATTCTTGTCACCAACGACTACTTTTAAAAAATAATCTACTCTTTCTTTTTATGTAAATCCTTTTGTGAATATTCTTGCCCTTGCCCTATAACTTTTATTGAATCACCATTTTGAACTTTTTCTTCAAATTCTATTTGTAATCTATAGCTTTACATCTTGGATTAAGGTGTGTTAGATCCCATGTGTTATTTTGTTTGCTAACTACTTCTCACCTTCTATAGCTTCTTCCAAAAAAATTAGATCTTTAGAAGATAGCTTCTTTGTATGTCAGAGATTCAAGTTCAACCATATAGGCATAAAAGCTTCGACCAAACAAAAGTAACTTTTCTAGTTCTTTTGAATCTTCTAGGAAAATCATTAGCTTTTATCCACGTTCTTTTACTTACTCTAGCTTCATTTTCACTTTCACTCTAAGAAGTTTGATGTTCTGATAAAACTTCATCTTGACTTGATGGTCAAAATTTGTTCTTTTCTTGTAAAAAAAACATTCCTAAAAAACTATGCTTCTCGACATTCAACATTGACATTTGATCCCACCATTAGAAATCAATATGCATTTCTATTTTGTGCATATCTAATAAAGACATAATCAACTATATTAGAACCCAGCTTAGTTCTCATAGGATTTGGTAATACTACCTTAACTAAGAAATCCCTAACTCTTAAAAGCTTCGAACTAGGTTCTCCATTTTCCACAATTCATGCGGAGTTCTATTTGAGAGTTTATAAGGAATTTTATTCAATATGTAACATGTGAAAAGAATTGCTTCCCAAAGAATTTTGAGGAGGACTAGAACTTGATAGCATTGCCTTTACCATATCTATTAAAGTTCTGTTTTTCCACTTGGCAATTCTATTTTGCTACGGTGAATAAGGAGTGTCATCTCAAGAATAAATTGATTGAATTCATGAGAAATGCACTGTCCCCACTATAAGTCCTAAGAAACTCAATTTTCTATCTAATTGGTTTTCCATATCACTTTCGTAAGTGTTGAACTAAGTGACTTATCTTTATTTCTTATCAATTAGATGATGCAATAATTAGAGAAATTATCAATAAAGATCATAAAGTACCATTTTCCATCTTGAGTCATAATTTTCTTCAAATCACAAACATTAGAATGAATCAATCATAGAATTTTAGTGATTCTATTGATAAAATGAAATGGTTTTGTAGAATACTTGACTTGTACACAACCTTCAAGTTTATCCTTAAATTTAAGTTTAGAAACCAATCCTAACTGCTTCATCATTTTCATTGAATGTAAGTTCATTTTCCTTAAAGGACCATGCCAAATATCAAACATTCAACTATTTAAATAGAAGAAGATGAAGAAATTTTACTAATGATAGTTTCAAGTACTTTTAGCTTTATCAATCCTTTCTAAAGCATAAATTTTCCCTATAAATGTCCTATTCTTAGTAATGATTAACTTATCTACTTCAAACACTATCTTAAAGCCCTTTATTATAAGTAAGGAACCTAAAATAATATTCTTATTTATGTTTGGCACATGTAAAACATTGTTTAGCTTTAGTAATTTTCCAAAGGTTAGTTTAAGTATTCCAATACCTTTTTCCTATAACACTTGAAGTGGTTGAATTTCCTGTGAGTAGTAGTTCACCACTATCTACTATGCTATAAGAAGTAAATGCACTTTTGTGACTACAAATGAGCCTAGTGACTCTTATCTCTATCCACAAATCTTTAACATTGCCGAAGAGATTCACTTGAGACACAACTACAGACAAATATTAATCTTCTACAACATTCACTTTAGGATTGTTTCCTTCAGATTAGTCTTCTTCTACTACTGAAAATAGTGCGTAGCTATAGAACTAGTTTCCAAAATACAAAGCACTCCCTGATATACTTAAAATTAGCATTTCTTTCTACACAATCTTATCTCAAAACCATTAACAATTCTGTTATGATTTGTTTCTTTGGCACTAAGCTGAACAAAGAGGTCTAGTAGTGGCAATTTAGCATGTTCAACTAACAAAATGTTCTTATATTAATCACATGATGGTGGTTACTTGTCCATTATTGCTAGAACTTAAGAAAAATTATCTATTTTAATTTCCTTTTTAGCAAGTTCATCCACTATAAATCAAGTACATTGAGTTATGACATAACTTATTTTTTATTAGTCATAACAAACTACAAATATTTACCCTCTAAGTGCTTCATAGAACTTACTACTTGAGTGAAGTATTTTTCTCTACAATTTTCCAAATCTGTTTTGCACTCTTAACAATGAAATCTATCTCATATACTTTATTATCTAAGGTGTGTAATATGTAACTTCTACCATGGAATCGTTGTTTTTCTCTTTTTTCTTTCTCAAAAGATCTTGCTAGTTTGAGCATATCATCACTAGCACGAGGTTCTTTTAAAACATACATGATTTAAAAATACTAAGGTGATGCAAAATTTTCTATTGCTATCTTTTGGAATTCATTCCATCAAATTTCTTAGGTTTTACACTCCTTAAATAATCATAAGCAAAAATCAAAGTTTAGAACCGAAGAAATAGAATTGTAGTATTATAGGCAAAATTTTATTTAGGATTATGTTGTTATGTTTAGATTTTAGGAAACTTGTAAAACTAAAGCAAATAACAAAGTCAAGATGGAAGATGATAAATTAGAATTGAACTTATCTGTTGAGGCACAATAAAGACCACTATCCTTAAGGCTAGATTGCCTCCCCCATTGGTGCAATTAGGACACATGTTGAAGACCTCCCTTGATGCAATGAGCCTAAGCTAGATGATCTACAAAAAACGTGAACTCGAATATAAAAATCACCTCTCTAAAATAGTAGAATTGAGGAACATAGTAATGAAGAAGTTAGATCATAGAAAGAGTGCAAAACTTTGTTGTGTTTGTAAGAGACACCTCATTTTTCAACTAAGTGGTCTCTTCAACAAATGCTAATAACCAAAGGAAGAAGGTAAAGATAAAATGGTATAGTATATTGCCACTAAATACACTGTAAATTAATATTTAATTGGTGCACAATAAAACTAATATATTTAAAGTATTCTATAAATTAAAGAATTCACATGCGCAAGACTTAGCCTAGCCGAACACATGCATAGATTAAAGATGTTCTTCCAAAATCTTCTTTCGCTTTAATATCTGCATCCTTTATGAAAATCCCACACTCTATACAAGCTCAAAAATTATTTCAAGGTTTTTCAAATGGGAAAAAAGGTTTTAGCAAATCTATTATAGAAAAGACAAAATAAGTGGTTAAAATTTTATCCAAAATTTTGAACACTCGACCATACTTTATTTCCATATATGTTCCTATTATTTGAGAGATTATCCAACTGGTTAGGGACATGCTAATATAATTTTCATGTAGTCTTATAATAGGTGAAGAGAAGTAGTAAGCCATTCATCATTTAGGTCCTTAGAGTGACCATTGCATGATCTTAGCTATGCTACATTGAGTTGTTAACCCACAACAATTGGTTCCTTATAACTAAAAGACCTAGTGGTTAGAATTATTCAATGGTTGTGATCAAGGAGGCTAAACTATCTAAGATAACACCTAAATGTTGAACATATATGGCTTAGATTATCCAATAAATTCCTATAAAGGGCTTGCAACTATTAGAAGGACTATAATAGGTGATGATAAATCTGCTTCACCTATTTTCATAACTATTTTCCCTTACACTCCCACCATAATAGGGTGAGCCATTGAATTACTTATCTCCTTTGTATGTGCATGTAAATATATCCAAGTACATTCATGCACCTCACATGCATGTAGCAAGTGCATGTAGTACTACAAAGGATGGTCCTTATAATTGTAAGGAAATATAAGTGATCAAATAGATAGTTATACAATGGATTATTTAGGGTATGTGTTCAGATTAACAATGCAAGGAAGGGTTACGATGTTGGCTATTGTTTGGGGTGCATTGAATGGGACTTTTGAAATATTGGTTTAACTATCTAAGGCTTGTGGAACTATTGTTTGAGTAATTATATCATAGTCCCATTGACCATGGAGGGACAATTTAGTATGCATTCTACGGATACTTACAAATGCAATATGCACTATTAAAATTGGCACTTTCTAAGATGACAAGAAGAAGATGGTTATTATGCAACCATCCTATTAAAATAAATCTAAGATGATTATAAAAAATTGGTTTACACAATCTAATTTAATAATATAGTTTGTCAAAAACCATTATAAAAAGTCAATGGAGAGAACATAAGAAGATAGTTAGAAAAACCATCCTAAAAAATAAGTTTACAAATAGGGTTGGAAAAACCATCTTAAAAACCTAGTTAATAAGATGACTAGAAAATTTGTCTAACAAAAATTGATAAAAAAGCGTAGTAAAGAAAAGCCTTCTTTAAAAAAATGACTAAGAAGAAGGTTTTAAAAAGACTATATGAAAAAAAAACCAATTACGAAGACATTAAGAAAACCATCTTAAAAAACCCTAATTAAGATGATGATTAGAAAATTTTTCTTAAAGAAATTGAATAGGAATATGATTAGAGAAAACCATTTTAGAAACCTAGTTAAGAAGACGATTTTGAAAAGTCATCTTAGAAAACCTAATCTTACAAGAAATGGATTATATCTCTTTTGTTTATGATCTCCACATCTACTGTAATGACCCCAATTTTTGTATATTAAAAGCCCATAAAAAGTTCAGTTTTAAAGATAAGGGTATTTTGGTCATTTCACTAGTTGCCTTGACTAAACCCAAGAATTTGGTCCTAAAAGTGGTTCTATTAGATGCGTCTCGGAAAAAGGAATCCAATGAGACTAAAATCACCCAAAACGGAGTTAAAATGAGCAAGATATGGCCCTTTGAAGTTCAGGGGCAAAACTGTAAATTTCACAAAAACGACTTAACCTGAAAAACACAGGTGCCCGTTTTGATATGGGCACCCTGTCGTCTTCAACCTCCTAGAGGCTTCTGGAACGGCGGTGTTTCAAGGAGGAACCACCGCCATTCTGGAGGTTTCCCCACCGCCATTCAAAGGCGGTTAGAACCCCTCCAGAACCCTCTTTAAAAGCCCTATAAATAGAGCTCTTGGGTGCCTCTAATGGCAGCCCAAAACCTTGGAGAAAACCCACCGTGGAGCAGTGACCAAGAGGGGAAAACGTGGAGAGAAAACCAGCCACGAAGCAGGTATGCTCAAAAACTCCCCAAACCCATCTCACCCATAGTCCTAGGCTCAATTCCCCTAAGTTTTTGCATGAAAAACCATGCAAAACAGAGCCTAGGAGAGCCACCAAGGACCCTGGGACGTCCCCAGGGCTGCACTGGTTTGACAGGGTCGAACCAGGGTGACCTGAGAATGACCCAGGTCTCTAACGGGCGGGACGATCCAATAGGAACGTCCCACGTCGACCTGCGTCGACGTCCGTTTGAAAAACCAAATGGGCGCGTCCAGGGACGCGCCTGCTTAAGGAAGCAGGGCGCACGTACCAAACGCGCATCGCCCTAGCATTCCGATTTTTTGTCTTTAAGACTCTATGTACATACAATACTAAAACGCTTATAACTTGAGATCTAGAGCTCCAATTGAGGCGCCGCAAAAGGCATTGTGTCCGTATCGACGGCCCAGACACATCCAAACCATAAAATCCCTGATCAAGGCCCAATCAAAGTAGGGCATGACCCTTAGAATAGGATGGTGGCACATGACCACTAGAACTTTGGAAAACTGAGGATACCAAGGCCCAATTAGGACCTTAGGACATCCATAGGCATAGGGATGGACCCCTAATGCCTAAGTAATAAGACCCAACTACTCTAAACCCATAAAAGATAGGCTAAACTAACCTTGAGTTCCCAAACCATGTTCAGGAGCGTACGAGGACAAGAGGGTTAACGCGACCTAGCCAGGTAGGTGCTCTATCACCATTAGATTCTTTTAAAAGAACTATTGTTATTTTGAGAACATATGTTTTAGATATATGACTTGATTTGCATGAATTAATGCAGCATGCATGTTAAATGCTTTGTACATAGCCATGTTTTGAAATAACTGCATATACATTATGCACATATATGTGTTGCAAACAAGTGCATGCATTGCATGATTTAAGTACTTGCAAAGATTGCATGTCCTTGAGGGTTGCCCAAAGACGCTGGAGTGCCGAGGGCCAGGCAGTTGTGAGGGACCCAAAAGAGGACAAGTTTTAACAAAAGGTTTTGACTTATCTTATGTGATTTGGGCAAGTAAGCCCGTGGGTGCTATGCCGAGGGGTCTAGGTTGGCCACCCGGCCTCTACCACTAATAGGTGGATGGGTATCACACCCAAAAAGAGGCAAGTCCCTACGTCGACTGCATGTGGTACAGGGGGCTACCACTACTGTCACGGCACTAGGTCGACGTGTCATAGGCCCCGTGGAGGCTATGACCGAGTGTCCTCAGGTACCCGGGGACCACACGGCGAGGAGGTCGTGGGCATAGTGGACCCTATGGTTTGATGTGCATTTCATATAGCATGATATGAGGTTGGTCGACCATACCATACTAGAGGTCCATGAGTTGGACTCCATGAAGCATCTATTGCTTATCATGATGTCATCATATATATATGATACTTTCAGTTTTGGATTATGTGATCTTTTAAGTCATGAGAATTTCAGTTGATTATGGATTCTTATACTGATATTGAACTCGAGTATTCAAACATACGCATATTTTGAATTAGCATATGATTTAAAAACTTCTCATGCTGTTATAAAACTAGTAGTGATAGGCTCCTACTGAGTATATTATATACTCATCCAATCCTTAACATTTTTTAGACATTAGTAAGTACTCAAGGACAGGATACGTCCATATATATCATGGTTCAGGACAGCTTCACTCACAAAAAGAGGACATCTATGTTAGTGTTATGAGCAAGTGAATCCAAAAGGAAACAAATACACATGTAAGTAAACTCTCAACCCTTTGGACATGTGTTTGTACTTAGTTACTGCTTGGGCTGTATCAGGACTTGGAAAGACCTGGGGAAAAACATTTATGATTTCTGAAGTTTTTCAAAAACTACCTTAGTTGTTGTGAAAGCAAATGACACTCGGGGTTTTCAAAAATGAGTTTAAAACTAAAGGTTTTCCGCTGCATTGCATGGTTTTTATAAAATGGTTTTCAAATAGGGATGCATCCCGCCTTAGGAAATTAGACATTGCATTCAAAAATGCATGAGAAAACCCGGGTCGTGACATCTACCTACCTTTATCTAGTTGCATTGGACTGTATAGCTTAAAGCTTAGCTAGCTATATTTTGGCTTTTGCTAGCTTCAACTAAAAAACTAGTGATCTGAGTGGATTAAACCTGTGGATTTTCTCCAAACTTGTAATATCTCTGTCGATCAACATGGGTAAGTCATTCTTCCTTGTCTCATATTTTATTTGTGTTATTATAGGTAGGAAATTTCTTTCCTAAAGTTTTCCCTATCATGTATGTATGCATTTTTATGTTGATCTTTTAGTTCCAACCTTGAGTTGAAAAATCACCATGCATGATAAGTCTTTTTCTAACATTTTCTTTGCACGTCTAATATTTCTTAAATTGCCTAACTAAGTTTTCATTCTTTTTATGTTTGAATGTCACTGAGCTTCTATCTTTTCTATCAAAATGGACAAATATGCTTGGATGAAAGTGGCATGATCATCAAGGGAATATTAGGAGGGAATGAAAAGGTGCATGGAGTTTGCACCTAGGAAAAGGGGATGATAGTAATTGCACCTATTGTCCATGGTTGAGACGTGGAAATATGAGAAAGGTAACTATAGGCAAGTTGAGAGAACAACTATCCTTCACTGGAATCAATGAAAGTAATCACCCCTAAATTTGGCATGAAAAAGGACTACCTTAGGGGCCCTCAACAAAAGTGGAAGGATGTGAATATGAAATGCTGTAGATAGTATAGCTGCATCGATGTTTCAAGATGCATATGATGACTTCTAAGACAACCCAGAACAATTTTGGACTATAATTGTAGGAATCTGATGACCTATTGTGCTTTGGGTGTGTAGATTATACTAAGTTATCTACAGTAGTAAAACTATACAATGTGGAATCAAGATTTCATTTTCGGATTAAGGTTTTACAAAATTCTTGAAAGTGGTGGGTAAAACGCTACCAAAGGAGAACAGACTCACAAGGTCCACATGAGAGGCAAAGAAAACTCTAATTGCATTAGGGTTGAAGTATGAGAAGGTACATGATTGTCCAAACAATTGTATCTTATACAAGAAGGAGCATATGGATAAAAGTACTTGCCCAACTTGTGGACAATCAAGATGGAAGTTCAACTAAGCAAGTGATAGATGTGCCAGCAATGGTTCTATGGTATTCCTCTTTCTCCAAGATTCAATAGAATATTTTGTATTATGAAAATGGTGAAGAAACTACTATGACATGTTGAGGAGATTGTAGCTGATAGCAATTTATGCCATCTAATAGAAACCTAATGGGAAAGCTAGTAAACTTCTTGTGGCCTATTTTTGGTAGAGAATCAAGAAACCAATGATTTGCAATATCTATAGATGAATTATTTGTCAAGATTCTATGAGCGGCAAGTATAGTTGTTGGCTTGTTATAAAGGTTTATTACAACTTCTTGTGGATAGTAATTTAGTGGGATGCACTGTGAGGGGATACAATACTTGTCCTATTTGTAGTGACCATACATGTGTGATATAGCTTAAATATGGTAGAAAAATGGTATTCCTAGGCCACAAAAGATGGCTATAAGAAACCACCCATACCATTTTGAAAAGCAAAAATTTGATGCTAGTGTAGATATAAGGACATCTCTAAAGATGTTGACAAGATGATTAAATATATAAGTGGTAGAAACTCTAAAAGTTGTTAAAAGAAGCCAATGTTCTTTGAACATGTGTATTGAAAATCGATACATTAATTTTCCTTCCTTTTATGACCTTTTTCTTGAAGGATTGAAGTGAGATAGTGCATCAAGTTGATTGCAAGGGCCAACTTGATCCTCTTCCCTAGGAATCCCATATGACAGAACCTTAAGAGAGACGCTACTTGATGCCTTGTGCATTGAGAAGAATGTTTACGAGAGCTTGACTAGTACCTTGCTTGACATACTAGGAAAAGCAAAGGATGGACTTGTAGCTCAAATGGATCTTATGAAGATGGGATTGAAGAGAAGGTTACATCCATAAGATTGGGGCAACTAAGGAGCATACTTGTCTAAAGCAAAATATACCTTAGTAGGGATGAGTGAAGAATAATGTGTAAAACCTTGTCAAAGCCTAAAGTCTCAGGCAACTACTCTTCTAACTTTAGAGAAATTGTCTCCATGGAAGAGTTAAAACTACTAAGAGTTACGAATTATCCAAAAATTTGTTCTAGGGTTAATTTTATTTATGTATGCACAATTGTTTAATAACAATGTGCTCCATATATATTTGCATATCTGTAAATAGTTCTAATGCAAGTACATCAAGAATAGCCTATAAGACATGTAATTACACCAATATGATAAATAAATTCATACATTTACAAATAAAGGGGGAATTTTTTATTTTTTTTTGTTGATTTAGGGTATGTTTTGAAAATGAAAATGAAGGATAGAATGAGCATGTTGGGAAATTTTTCTAAATTAAGGTGTTGAAATTGATTGTTAAGTTAATATGGAGTATTAGAAACTAAGATTCCAAGAAATAAATAGGAGTTTTATTGATTTCATTAAAATAACCTTAAGAGACTTAATAAGAAAAATATAAATATAAATATAAATTGATGTTAATTTAAGAAATTAGATAGACTACCAATAAGAAGGGACATAACCTAAACTCCATTAAAATCCTAGAGAAAAATTCCAACTAATTAGCTTGGAATTTCTAAAATGGATGAATTATTGATCAGGGTACATTTGAGAAATGCACCCTAATAGGATATAATTGTAAATGACAGTTTAATTTATAAGTTTAAATGGATGGAATGTTCAGTGGACCCAAAGTTGGATCCATTGATCTGGATCATTCACATGGAGTTCCATCCAAGGGCAGCTGGCTCCCAACATGTTGTACAACTCCCACATGCATAACAACTCTAGGAACCAAAGTATAAAATCTATCTTAAACAAAGGCTGAATTTTTTTCAGCCATTAACAAACCAAGATGCTTGAGGGAAAATAGTGGAAAAAGAAAAGGAGACTAGAGAGAAAAAGAAAATTTCAAGAAAGTTTGGGCCAGGTCATGTTCAGCCTGGGCATTGCATGAGGAAGAAGAGTTTACCTAGGAGAGAAAGAGCTCCTTTGGGATGAGCTCCATACAGGGAAGAACGAACAAGAGGGGGAAAGAAGAAGAAGGGAAGTGAGGACATAACTATCTAGGAAGAAAGGAGAAAAAAAGACAGATATGTGGAGTTCAACATAGAGGTAGAAAAGAAGCTTGTAAGGGATTAACATTACTAAAGAACAATCAAAGTTGAAACTTTATGCAGAGAGTAGAAGCTTGCAACTCAAAGGAGATCAGCTACAAATCTAGTTGATCAAACCTCAAAGATAGGTAGGAGTTTCTATAATGGGTGAATTTTTAATGCAAGCTTGGATTAGCCAAGCAAAATCTTGCATAAAATGTAGCATTAGTTAGCAAAAATTTGAAATTTTGGAAACTAAACTAGTACAATGCATTAATGTAAAAATCATATTTTTCTTTAGCTAAATCTCTATTTTCTCATGATCTTATGTTGAAGAAGGTTTTTCATGATTCTTGGCTTATTTATTGCAACATGGATCCATCTAATTTCATGTTTAGATTGTGTATTACTGTTTGCAATTCTTGCTTTGTTTTTTTTTCTCACACTATAGTTGAAACATGGATTGAAATTGAGTAGTGAAATCTTTCTTATAAGTAGTTAAACAAGAATTCTAACATATGTGTCTTATCATCAATAGTATGAATTTTAATTATAGTGTATAAAATGATCAACTTTGAAGTACGGGAATGACAAATTACATTGGCAAAATAGAAATAGAGGGTTGGAGGTACCCAGTTTTTTGCTAGTTTATGGACTTGGACACCCAGTCCCCACTTGAAAATCTCACAAACTAAGGTGAGATACTAGAAAGTAAAATATGGGTTTTAAAGAAGGCATTGCAGTCTATACATTTCAAGGAAAATTCTTCTAGGAAATTCAGGTCATGTAGGTGAAAAGTTAATGGCAACAGACTACGGCAGGATGCTGTTTCCTACTTGTATGCGTTTAGGAAATGTACTAGTTCTTGATCTTAGTTGGCTCTAATTGATTTAGTTTTTGAAATGAAATTAGAATTGGATGGAGAATCTGCTAGTAAAGATGGAAAATTTAGAAAGATAAGCTTTGGAATGGCACTAGAATTCACCTTCCTATATCCATAGTGATGGCTGGAAAAACATGGGTGAGAGGAGGAAGATGATTGGAATTATCTTATTCATTTGAGAATTCCAGTCCCAAATTTAATAGTTTAAAATACAACTAACCTAGAATTAAATAATGAAAGATATAAGGGTAATTTTCCTAGGAGGGAGATAGAGTTCACAATCGAGTTACTACTTGGACCAACTCCTATCTCCAAGGCTTCTTATTGCATGGCACTAGCTGACTTGAAGGAATTGAAGGTGCAGTTCTAGGAGTTATTAGATCAAGGTTTCATATGCCCTATTGCTTCACCTTGAGCAGCACTAGTCTTGTTTGTTAAGAAAAAGTACGGCTCTTTAAGATTGTGTGTTGATTGCAGGGCACCTTAATGGGGTAATGGTGAAGAACAAGTACCCCCTTTTCCTCGCTTTGACGATCTATTTGATCAGTTGTAGTCAGCCATGGTTGTCTCCAAGGTTAACATGCAGACAAGCTATTATTAGCTGAGGATAAGGGATGAGGACATCCTTAAGATTGCATTTAGGACCCAATATGGTCACTATGAGTTCTTGATGATCCAGTTCAAATTGACAAATGCACCAACAACTTTCATGTACTTGAGGGATGGAGTGTTCAAAGATTTTTTGGACTAGTTCGTAATAGTATTCATTGATGATATTTTAATATATTCTAGCAATGTAGATGAGCATAGAGAGCACTTGAGGACTATCTTGGGTACTCTTTGAATGCATTGGTTGTATGTTTAGTTCTCTAAGTGTTATTTTGTTGGATAGGGTACATTTGCTTGGACATGTTATAACTAAGGATGGTGTTCTAGTGGACCCACAGAAGGTTAAGACAATAGTTGATTGGGAGCAACCCAAGACTCTGACACAAGTGTGTAGCTTTATGGGTTTGGTAGCCTATTATCAGTGATTCATTGAGGGATTCTCTTGTAATGCTCAACCATTTCCAGCCCTTACTAAGTCAAACTAGAAGTTTGATTGGTTTGATAGCTATAAATGAAGTTTTCTAGAGCTAAAGAAGAGACTTACCTTGGCACTCGTGTTATTGCTTCCTCAGGGCAGTGGTGGATTTGTAGTGTATAGTGATGCCTCAACACAAGGACTGGGTTGCATTCTCATGTAAGGTAGTAGAGTCATTGCATATGCTACATGGCACTTGAAGAAGCACAAGAAGAATTATCCCATGCATGACTTAGAGTTATTAGTAGTTGCATTTTCCCTTAAGATATGAAAGCATTATCTTTATGGGGAGAGGTTTAATGTTTTCTCCTATTATAAGAGCCTCAAGTACTTGTTCACTCAGAGCGAGCTCAATATGAGCTAGAGACATTGGCTAGAGTACTAAAGGACTTTGACTTCATGATTCATTACCATTAGAGCAAAGGCTAATGTAGTGGCCAATTCCCTTAATAGGAAGTCAGTGGTGTGTATGCCAATCTCACCATCTGATCAGCATTTATGGATTATATTTTATAGGCATAGTAGTCATGTAGCAAGACTCGGGTGCTATGTGACTCAGATGGTTTTGAGAGGGGAGCAGATGGTGGGATTAGATATCAATGTAGATTAGTTGTGCTAGTAGTAGCAGATTTAAGATAGGAACTCTTGAGGGCAGCTCATTACTCTAGGTGGGCTACACATCTAAGGGGCACAAAGATGTATCATGACCTGAGAAGACTATTTTGGTGGTTGGGCATGAAGAGAGATATAGAAGGATGATTAGATGGGTGCATTACTTATCAGCAGGTCAAGGCTAAACATCAATGACCAGCAGGGTTGCTACTGAGTATAGAGCTTCAAGTGTAGAAATGGGACCACATCACAATATGGTTTGTGGTTGGACTACCTAGGTTTCACAGTGGACATGATGCAATTTGGGTCATAGTGGACATACCTTAGAGAGCCTCGCTAAACTTTACATCTAGGAGATAGTCAGCTTGCATGGAGTTTGTCTAGTCATAATTTTAGACAGAGTTAATAGGTTCACATCTCGATTTTGGTAGGTGTATAGGAGGGTATGGGTTCCTCTACGTATTTTAGCATAGCATTTAATCCCCAAATTGATGGTTAGTTTGAGAAGAAGATTCATATGCTAGAGGACATGTTGAGAGGATGCACATTGGATTGGAAAGGTTGTTCGGACAAACATCTACCATTAATAGAGTTTGCCTACAACAACAACTATCACTCGAGCATTGGTATGGCTCCATATGACCAATTGTATGGCAGACCTTACTACCCACGAACATGCTGGAGCAACATTGGCTAGAGATGGTTCATCAAATCCGTGTTGGTAGAGCAGTGTGCAGATAAAGTGAGGTTCATTAGGAGATGTTTAATGGCTGCCCATAATAGGTAGAAGAGCTATGCCTACATGAGGAGGAGCGACTTAGAGTTTCAAGTTGGAGACCATGTCTTTCTGAGAGTTTCTCTGACCAAGGGTGTGATGAGATTTGAGGTGAAAAGTAAGCTTAGCCCTAAGTTTGTGGGACCCTTTAAGATTCTAGAGAGGATTCACAGAGTGGCATATGGGTTGGAAATTCCTTTTTTTCTTGCTAATTTGCATGATGTATTCCATGTTTCTAAGCTAAGGAAATATGTCACAGATCTTACTCATATCCGAGATTAGTTACCACCCAATCTGTAGCCAGTTTGACATTTCAGGAGCGGTTGACATATCATTGATAGGAAGGAGAAGCTATTATGAACCAAAATGTTCCCTCTCATCGAGGTTATGTGGCAATATCATTCTTGTGAGGATGCCATGTGGGAGGTTGAGGAGGATATGGGGTAGCATTTTCTCGAGTTTGTTTTGACCCCCATGTTTAAGTACGTAATTTTTGGGATGAAATCCTTATAGGGGAAGAGTGTAGTATATGTAATTACAGCAATATGATAAATAAATTCATACTTTTACAAAAAATGCAAAAAAAAATATTTTTATTTTTATTTTATTGATTTAGGGTATGTTTTGAAAGTAAGAATGAAGGATAGAACGAGAGCATTGAGAAATTTGGTAAGATTGAAGTGTTGGAAATGATTGTTAAGTTAATATGTGTATTAGAAACCAAGATTCCAAGAAATAAATAGGAGATTTGATGATTTCATTAAAATAACCTTGAAAGACTTAATAAAAGAAAATACAAATAAAAATATAAACTAAAGTTAATTTAAAGAATTAGATAGACCACCAATAAGGAGAGAGACTAACCTAAACTTCATTAAAATCCTAAACAGAAATTCCAACTAATTTGATTGGAATTTCAAAATTGAATAAATTAGTTTCCAGGGTACAATTGAGAAATACACCCTAATAGGATATAGCTATAAATGTGAGAGTTTAATTTACAAGTTCAAATGAATGGCATTTTCAGGGGATGAGGAGTTGGATCCATTGATCTGGATTGTTCACTTGGGAGTTCTAGCCAAGGGAAGTTGGTTCCCCACGTGTTGTACAACTCCCACATTCATAACAACTCCAGGAACCTAAGTATAAAATCTATCTTAAACTTAGGTTCCACCATTAACAAACTAGGAAGCTTGAGGAAAAATAGTAGAAGAAGAAGGAGAGACTGGGAGAGAAAAAGAAAATTTCAGGGAAGTTTGGACCATATCGTGTTTAGCTTAGGCATTGCAAAAGGAAAGAAGAGTTAAGTTAGGAGAGAAGGGGCTCCTCTAGGATGAGCTCCACATAAGGAAGAACAACCAGAGGGGGGAAAGAAGAAGAAGGGAAGTGAGGAGAGATCTATCAAAGAAGAAAGGAGAAATACAAAAAGACATTTGGAGTTCAACATAGAGTAGAAAAGAAGCTTGTAAGGGACTATCATTATTGAAGAACAATTAGAGTTGAAGCTTCATGATGAGATCAGAAGCTTGCAAATCAGAGAAGATTACCTATAGGTCCAATAGATCAAACCTTGAAGATAGGTAGGGGTTTCTGTTTTGGGTGAATTGTTAATGCAAGCTTGGATTAGGCAAGAAAAATCTTGCATAAAATGCAGCATTAATTAGCAAAATTTTGAATTTCTAGAAACTGAACTAGTATCATGCATTAATATAAAAATTGTATTCTTCTTTAGCTAAATCTCTATTTGATCATGATCATATGTTGAAGAATGTTTTGCATGATTCTTGGCTTATGTATTGTAACATGGATTCATCTAATTTCATGTTTAGATCATGTATTATTGTTTGCAATTCTTGCTCTATTTTTGTTCTGACATGCTACTTGAAATAGGGATTGAAATTGAGTGAAAAACTTTCCTGTAAGTAGTAAAATAGGAAATCTAACATAAGGGTCTTATTCTGAGAAGTATGAATTTGAAGTATAGTATGGAAAATGATCAACTTTGAAGTAGAGAAACAACAAAATACATTGGCAAAATAGAAACATGAGGTTAGATGTACCCAGATTTTTGCTAACTGGCAGATTTAGATGCTTAGTTCCCACTTGAAAATCTCAAAACTAAGGGGACATAATAGAAATAAAATATTGGTTTTAAAGAAGTCATTGCAATCTATAGGTTTCAATGAAAATTCTTCCAGGAAATTCAGGTAATGTGGGTGAAAAGTTTGTGGCAACAGACTAGGGAATGGTACTGTTTCCTACTAGTATGCATTTAGGAAATTTACCAGTTCCATTAGCTGGCTCTAATTGATTTAGTTTTTGAAATGAACTTAGAATTGGATGGAGAATTTGATAGTAAAGATTGAGAATTTAGAAAGACAAGCTTTGGAATGGCACCAGAATTCACCTTACTGTATCCACAGTAATGGCTATAAAAACATGGGTGAGAGGAGGACAATTAGAACTACCTAATTCATTTGAGAATTCTAGTCTGAGAATTTAATAGTATAAAAGATGGCTGGTTTGGAATTTTTAGAAATTCCAATATAAAGAAAATTTTGAGAAATCCATACTTTTGGAGTTAGAAATGCAACAAAACTTTTAAGTATACTTCACTAATACTAAAAGTAATGCAATCCTTCCTTAAAAATTAGAAATAATGAAGGGTATAAGGGTAATTTGTCTAAGAAAAGGAAATTACAAAACTACCCTTAGATTAAAGTTCTAAATAATTGTAGGACTAAGTTGAATCCCTTGTTAAAACTTCACCTGCCATCTCACAAGAGGGTCGAGTAATACAAGAGAAATTGCATACTAGACTAAAGGACAGGTGAAAAGGTAATTTAAGCTAAAGTATGAGAAATCACCAAATTTCCCTTAGGTTAAAACTTTGATAATTTTGGAAAATTAAGTAAACCTAAGAGTGAAACCTCTTATGATGTTTCATCTAGGCTCAACCACCTAGTTTTTGGATTATGACAAAGCCTCATAAAACATGGACCATATCTCATCCCATGGCTTCTTTTAGTTAAGACCCGAAGAACCTCATAACTTGCTTCTAATGACATAAGGTTCTACCACTTAGCTTTGTTAAAGAAAATTTGATACACCTTAGTAGGAGGACATCTCTCCTTAAGATAATATTTATTTGATATAATCACTTTACTTATAATCTACCCAACTTATGTTTAATTTAAATACAACATCAAGACCAAAAATTTAATGGGACTTTATTGTACATGTATTAGTTTTCCTTTTAGAAAATGAGATATTCCTTTCTGAAGATTATATTATACAAATGCATGATCTATATTAGGCATTCTGGCTTGCATTAGTTTTTTACCCTACTATGAGCTATTGCTTTGCTCTCCCCCTACAACCAACATTTCAAGTGATACTCCAGGTAGTTCTAGAGCAAAGGTACAAGAAAGGCAAAGGTGCTAGGATCAGTTTAGGCATGAGAAGAGCATGCCTTTGGATGCAATTACTTTTGATAGAAATCCTTATACAGGGTTTCATTTTGATTGTTGTACATTACTTAAGTTTTTTTTTGACACTTTGGATAACTGTAGTATGATTGCCTTTAGTTATATAAATGGATCGTAACTTTAATTTTGACTCTATGATAGATCCTGTGGTAGGTATCTCTAACCATTCTTTGGTTAGGTGACATTAATTTTACTTATACGTGAAGGTTTCTTAATAGCACCTAGGATGAAGTTGATGAATTTCAAATCTACCTATATATATTATCACTCTGATCCTTGTTTTTTGAGAAATAAGGAAATTTTTGCTTCTTTCTTAATTAAAATGAATAAAATTTTGCAAAACTAGGGATGTTACATAGCTTAAACCCAAAGTCATAAGAGGGAGTTAAAAAGATCTATAATTTTTTTTGAAGAACATAATAAGGTGATTATAAAAGAATTGTCGTATAAAAAGCAAAAGTAAGATGATTTTCTAAAAAGTTGCCTTAAAAAGGATGGTTTTATAAGATGGTTTCTAAGAAAACTATTTTAAAATAGTATAGAAAAAGAAGATGACCATATAAAAAACCTCCTAAGTGTATGAAGCCAACCAATCTCCTTATTCTGCATAATTCCATTCCATCACCCAACCTCCCTCTTTCTCTCAAACACACCCATTTTCTCTGGTGACCAATAAAAAGTTTTCAATTTTTCCATTGGGATTTGTATGAAATGATCATTAATAGTGCCTTGGTATATCCTCAAAGAGTTGATCTAATGTCTAACAAGTGCTCTCTCTCTCTCTCTCTCTCTCTCTCTCTCTCTCTCTCTCTCTCTCTCTCTCTCTCTCTCTCTCTCTCTCTCTCTCTCTCTCTCTCTTTGTGATGACCCAGGTTTTTGAAACACATTTTCATTATTTATTTTTCAAATGGTGGTCACCCATTTTCAAAAAACCCGAATGCCACATTTCACTCACATATACATATATAATTTTGTATACAACATATGTTTCCAAAGAAAATCATTTTAGTAAAATTGCAGGATTGATCTAGTGGGTCACATACACAGCCCCTTTATTACATCTTATGTACAAAATACACAAATGAAAATACAATCCAATCCTTTCCACAATAGTACATTGTCTTGATCAATAGTATGGTCTTCATCTTCCAATGTCATATCCCTCTTTTCTTTTCTTTCTATATATGAGATATTGCAAACATTCAAACATTTATAATATCTCAGCAAGCTATGCTCGATAGGGAATTCAAAAACATATGTAATCATATAATTCAAAAGTATAGTATTCATAATCATCATATTCCATATGAATCACATAATTCAATTTCCATGAACGATATCATATATGGTCATTCTATCATATAATTTATCATGTAACATCCAATATGATAATTCTAAACCACTCACCACTATATCGTATGTGTGTGTGTGTATATATATATATATATATAAAATATATAAATGTATATGATCAAAAACTATGAAAAATAGTCAATATCTCAAACATCAATAATCATACTCAGATGTACTGAGTTGATAAATCATCCAGACTTTTTCCTGAAAAAATACTTCCTCATTAGGGCAATATTGGCATCTCACTATGCCATGCATCATAATGCAAATTACTCAAGGACTACCACGTTGCAGTTAGATCCATACTAGCGCACTTGGATAATTGCCTTGTTCACCACTAAAGCCACAGTGAAAAATATTGTGTCACTGCCCATATGGAGAGGCAGGACTTTCACATTTCCTTTAATTTGGTATTCATATACCAAATATTATTCAGTGTAAGGATACTCATTTGATACATATGATATCCATTATTTTTATGTTCTTATCTAAGTTTAGGGGTATTCATAAATGATATCCAAGTATTTATTATGTATTCCATCTAATTTCCATAGTTATTTCTATCTCATATACACAAATTTTGGTTCAAATGTAACTAAGCATATTATCATTCTTAAACATTATAATGTCTATGTATAACAACAATTCCATAGGCCATAGGTCGTGTATTCTTAAAGTTCCACCTACCTTCATGAAGTGATTCATCCCTTCAGATCTTCCATGATTGACGTATGTAATTTATAAATACATACATACTATCATTATCTGTACAATTTTGGATAATCTCCTATCTATATTCCTCATCTAATCTTGTCCTTTGATATAAAGGATCTAGATCTATCTTGTGTTCCTATCATCCTTATGATCTATCTTCCCCAGATAGTATTTTATCCTATTGATCAATAGATTTGACGGTTTCTAACCTTTCAGATCTAAGTCTTTTCTATCTCCAAGTCTTTGTGTGTCCATCTTCTTGATCTTGATCTTTCATAAATCCTTTGATCAATAATCCATACTTGTTGATAAAGATCAAGGGCCTAGATCTTATATCATCTAGTTGTTCTTTGAATAAGTTTAGTTATTTGATCATCCCTAAGGAGGATGATCCTGGTTCTCTTCCTTGATTCATATTTGATCAAGGGTTTGAATTATCTACTCTAATGATCTAAATTTGATCTGCAACATAAATACTAATAAACATGCATACTAAGTACAATACAATGTTATGATTCTTATTATTCTTAATCATTCAAGATCTCCTTATGGATCTTGTTTGATCTTGATTATCTTACTTACCATTTTTATTAAGATTAGATATTTTACTAACCTTTCATGATATTATTATTATTATTATTATTATTCAACCAGTTAATATTTTACTGGTTGAAGATAGCTGATTTCATCCCAAGTCTAGACTGCTCCTCTTATTTCCAATTGACTAAGGCTTACTAGTTGAATGGGTGAACACAAAGTGGTTACTTCAATCCTTATGTAAGGAGGCATTTAGACCTCACAAATGTTAACGGAAGATAGGGGAAGAGCGAGGCTCTATTAGAAAACCTCCTTAACCACCATGTTTAGCATTCATTAGAGTGACCTTAGCTCAACCTTTCATAAGGTTCCTATGAACATTTTAACCCTAAGTACTCTTTCTAATTGATTTTAATTAAGTGCATGACCATTTAAAATGTCATTATGGCCTTTATTATTCTCCTAGTTTGGGCTAATGATTTGATAATCCTTATATTATCTGACTAATTATAGTCCTTACTATCATTAAGTCCGTGTCATTCATTCCATGTAAATGTCCTTCAACTCTATTTTTCATTTAATGACATTTTCAATGTAATTTACATAACATAAGCATTGATGCATAAATAAATAAATCTAAGAATTACATCTACTAAACAATAAAAGACATTTACAATATCATTCAATAATTCGAATGAAAATTTAACATGCCATAACTATTCATTATGATCTAATGGTCATATTTTATTTCTATTCATTTTTCATCCCATCTAGGGTTTAGATCTTGATCTTTCATTTTCCTTTAGATCTAATACATTTTATTAATATGATTTTATTACTAGATCATTGATGCATCTCATCAAATGATCTGATTTTTCTTCATCCAATTGATCAAAAAGATCTTAAGCCATTTTATCCAATTTAAGGGCATAAATCTTAATCTATCCCAAATTATCATCATCAAGTCCATCAATCCACATGCTCTTAACTCTATATCATCATCCAATACATTCACACTATCCAATCATTCTTGATCAAACTGATCAAGGATATTACCATTCACTTTTATGGATTTTACTACTTTTAAGGGTCAAGATCTTAAGATTCGGAAAATAAATTGCATCCAACCATTTAATTATTGTAATTATACATTTATATCATCATATAAACTATTTTGAAAGGTCTAATCATGCTTGATTAATTACATCATGAAGATCCATACTCATTTTCTTGAAATTTCTGCTTTTAACGTTAGATTTCTTAATTAAACATAGATCAGTCACTTCTAACCATTGATTCCATGTCCTAAAATTACAAGATCATTAGTCGATTAGAATTATAAAGTCTAATCATACCAAATTTCACTGATCATAGGAATTAGTAATATTTTTTTTTTAATAACAGAATTTTACATGCGTCAAAACATAAATTTTCTAAGTTCAGTACCTTATACAACTAACAAGGAATCTATAGCAACTTTCAGATCTAAAATCAAACCTAAATTGAGCTCTTAATAGAAGAAACAAGGTTTTAGTTCAACAAATGGATGGCTTAGACCAAATCTGGGCATACCGAGTGTGGGGGCCACCAATGGCCCACGATTGTTATCGCCTTTCACCAGTGATTTAAGAGGGGTGACTAGCTATGGGCGAGACACTCCAATCTGGATAATCAGATCACCTTGCCATGGATCACCATCCATCTTACAACATCGAGGGTTGAGATCTCATCTCTTGGGGTTTGTGGGCCCCAGGAAATCATCCAATGGCTCAGAAGTTTCATTTGAGCCATCCAAGATGGGGATCTCAACCCTGTTGTTGGATCCGTTGTTCCCGACGGATCAACGGCCAGGGAGATCATCTGGAGGTCAGAAAACCTAAGAGAGGTGCCGAAAATGTAAAAAGGGAAGAAGGGAGCACCTACCTGTGCCTGTCCGGTGAAGTGAAGATCACCGGAGAATAAGAAATAACACTGTAAAATAAAGAAACCTAGAAATAACCCTAGATGTTAGAAAATACATTTGGTTCATGATATCTCCTGTTCTGTTGTGAGAGAAGATCAGAGACCATGGGGCTTTTAGAGATCACCATGCGCTAAAGAGACCCAATGGGTCCAAATCATTTTTCACCAGCTAGATTGGCTAGATTAAACTATAAAATCTGCTAGAGATGGATCATCATGGAAACTTAGGGCTTTTGTAGATTAGCCCTATCTGACCAGATCCAATAGTGGATATTTGATTTTAATAAGTAGAAATCCATGGCTAGTTGGATTAGGATTTCCTAGGAGAAAACCCTGGTTCATTGGGGACGACGCGTCCCTGGACGCTCCCCTATGCAGACACGGGTTCGTTTGCCCAGGTGTGTTTGGGGACACGCCCATAGAGAATAAGAGAGAAAGATAGAGGAAATGGGGGGAGGATTTAGGAGCTAAGATTTCAAGGCATTCTAGGGGACTTCATGAGAGATATTAGGAAAAAATTTGAGAATTTTTATGGGGTATTTATAGGTGTTTTTGAATTTTTTTATGATTACATGTAATTATCATGTTTTAATTCTTTTTATTATTAAATTGGCATTGGATTACCACTACCACCTCCTTTTTCACTAGCAGCTGGTAGTGGTTTGACTCATGATGGTGGTCTTCCAGACTATTGGCCCACCTTGTGGGCCCCACATAGTTGTGGAAAGACCAATTTGCCCTTTTAATTCCAAAAATGGAGAAAAATAGGGTTTATTCCTATGAACTCAGAATTGAGCATGCTTAGTGTCCTTTCTATCAATTATCTAAGTACATTCTAAATTTTGATGTCTTAGGTCTCGGTTATGAGTAAAATTACCATTTTACCCTTTATTCATAAAAGTGGAGAAAAATAAGGATTTTTCATCTAGACTCAAAATTTGAGGAACTTATAGTCATTATAATAGATTTTTTGAGAACATTATAAATATCCAATTCTTAAGTCTTGCTTTTATTTTTTTTTAAATGAATTTTCCTAGAACTCATAGTTCTAATTTCACTTTTAGAATTTCAACTTTTAATTTTTTAATAATTCAATTATATTCATAAAAATTGGGGTTATTACTCACACACACACACACACACACACACACACACACACTCTCTCTCTCTCTCTCTCTCTCTCTCTCTCTCTCTCTCTCTCTCTCTCTCTCTCTCTCTCTACTACGTGGTGTTGAGTTACCATTAGAGAAGTTTCACTGGCTATTGTTGTTTTTTAAGTGGCTGCTAGCCATTAGCAATATCACCCAAAATTCGGCCAAGGTGATTGGTGTATCTAGGTGCAACAAAGCTTTTGAAGTAATTTGGTATGGGTTATATAATATGAGAAAGATGGGTCTTCTAGGTTTTGTGAGTCTACTTGTGATCTCTGTGTGTTTCTGTAGTTATATACCTAGGAATTTAAGGATTTTTGTTGTTGTTTGTTTTGGTAGTATGGATTACCAGGAGTAACTTCTAATAAGTTGGTGTTTCTTTTGATCTTTATGGAATTCTAAGGACTTTGAATTGTGGTTTTGCATTGTATTTGTTGGTATTGATATAATATGTCAGTTGGTGTGTCTTAACACTATTCGGGTTTTTTGTTGATAGAGACTTTAGAATTTGGGATTGTGAATTAGTTTGTTTTAGTTATTGTTATGCAATATCTCATTCTATTAAGCATCATTTGGGTGAAACAGTGGCTTAGGGATTAGAAACCTTATTTGACCTAGAAAATATTCTGCTATTAGAGTCAAAGAATCATTTCCCATAGAGCATTTCTCTTTTGTTTTGCAAAAAGAACTAGCCTTTAGCAAGTAGTGTAGTCATTAAATACTTTTTTACTTGGCCTAGTTGTCCTAAGCATGCATGTTAAATGTGAAACTAAAATGCATTGTTCCCATTTGTCTAATCTACTATCTTATGGGGCATTTTCAATGGGGGTACCACTTTATAACTATTGCTCTTTAACATATTGCTAATATAATCCCATATACAGTGATATTTCTAAGAACATGATGTTTGGTTATATATCTATAAACTCTATGTAATTATGCTATTTTGCAATAAATTTTTTTAGATTTATGTAGGTCACTTTTTCAAACCTAATATAGTGCTATTGTGTACCACTCTTTATATCTTATAATGGTTTCTTATTAGGGAAATGTTTTGGGACTATTTATAAGGTCCCACACGTAGGTTAATAGGTGTGTCTTATCATTATGCTATTTGGTGTATATTGTATTTAAATATTTGGGACTGTTTTAACATAAAGTCCCTAGTTGATCTCAGTAGTGTATTAGATTTCATTTCATTGTGAGAAGGTGAACTCAAGTGTTGAACTGGGACTATTTTTTTAGTCATTAATCAATCAAATTTATGTGTTTTTTCTAGCACTTTGTATGATTTCATATGATTAAATTTTGTCTTATGGTAATTAGCTAGTTATGCTAGTTTGTTAAGCTATGTTGGATGAATGAATTGGTCCTTGATCTAGTGGTTGAAGTCAATTAAAATGAATTGTTCCTAATGCTTCTATTCCACACTTATATTCTTGGTTGTGGCTGGTTGTTTTACATGTATCTTAAAACATGGTCATTATTTTTTTAAAATGAATCTTGTTCTATGTATGGCTTGTAATAAAATTATGCAACTGGTACAAAATTGTTTCAAGTTAAAAGCAAGTGATCTTGTCAGTTCTAATTTTTTTTAAAAAGCCATAATAGAGTTTAGATTATAACTTTAGTGGGAGTTTCCCATGTTTAATGATTCTATGCATTCTGTCTTTTGTCAAACTATATTTTTGATACTCTAGAATTATTGTCTTCAAGAATAGTTTTAATGGTTCTTAGATGTTATGATTTTATTATGTTCTTGTTTGCTATCTAATTATGTTAGATAGAATATTGAAGTGTTATGCAAGTTTACAATCACTCTTCTCAACTAGACTGTAATTCTGAAAATAATTGTTGTTTTTTGACCTATTGCTAATGATTTCCATTTAAAAATGAAAATGAATGAATTATCAAATAGATTGAATGCAAAATCACTTTTTATATGTTTGTTTTAAATTAAATGTTTTTCCTTGTGCAAAAAGAATGGAACATGAAAAACATGATGAATAGCCCAAACCAATTAGCCCTCACAAGAGAAAAGGTAGAGGGTGATATATATAGGTATACTACACCCATACCCCTATATTTATAGGATTTAGCCCCCGAAGTTTTCCTAAATAGAACTAATTAGGGTCAAATCTACATTTTGTAGGTCGAGGCTACAGATGAGAAAAATGCATAAATTTGGCAAATTTACCCTAAAGAATAGCAAGGTTAGTTTCCAAGCTACATTGTAGACCCACACATGTCAAACATGAAGTCAGAGAGTTTGGACTAAAAATTAAGTGCCATTATCAAAATCAAAGTAGTAAAAAAGTCTAAGTTTAAGATCGAGCCTTATCCATACTAAATAGGGTATTCATATCAAAAGTAGGGTGACAAAACTTTCCATGCATGCATGCAAGCTAGGCACCACCTTGGGAATATTCTAAGGAAGATTAATTCATATACATTTGAATAACTTACAATGAGAGCTTTTTGAAATAAAATAAGTCAAAAAATTGAGACCCACATGAAAACTTCTTCATTACACTCTCTCCCATGCTCAACCAAAGGAAAAGACAACCCAAGGGAGTGCATGAATTTCTCATGCAAGGTAGTATACTCCCACTTAATTCCATATGAAATATATGAAGAAATAATGATAATTGGTGGAGAAAAAGGAGTGAATAGAGAGATAATTTATAGGACTATGGTTGAAATTCATCTTAGTTTTCAAGAACTTAAAGGCAAAGATCTATCCTTGTGAATGCATATTCGGAGAAACCAATGAATACTCACTCAAGCAATGGATAGACCAAACAGAAACTAGAAAGCAATGAAGACCAAACTGAGAGCCCATTAGTGGAGATTTTTTCAACAGGATGCCCCTATTTTCAAGGAAAAACACCTAATTTCAAGGGAGGAAATGTCCCACTTTGCTTGAAGCTCATTGGTTGGCCAAAATTATAGTGGGATGCAAAAAAATAAGAGGTAACTTACAGTGGATGGTGTAGCTTTAAAATTAATCCCAAGAGCACAAATCAATATAGTATTTTCATGCAAACAATGTCGATCCCTTGAGGAATCTCATTGATTTACAATAGATTATATTCTATTTAAATAAACTAACTTCAGCTAAAGGGAATGAGATGTGATTAAACTAGGAATTTAAAACAACTAAGAAGGAAACAGGCATGGAGTTAGAAACTAGAATTAAAAGAAATTTTCTAAAATTAAAGCTAAGCAATTAAACTAGAAACTTACCTAACTAATATGCAAGCAACTAAAGGAAACTAATGCTAAATTAGAACGAATCAAACTACTCAACTTAAATTAAGGAAACTTCCCTAATCTAATATTTTCCTAAACTAAAACTTCCTAAAAATGAAACTTCTTTAAATTCAAAACAGAAACTTTTTAAACCTAAAATAAGATGTAAATAATGAATTAACTACTTCTAAGACTAAATTATTCAACTAAAGTAAGAAAAAACCAAAAAAGAAAGTGACTGAGTACCATGCGCATGATCATGGATTGTCTGCATGGTTCTAGGGTGCAAAAGTGACCAGAATTGATGATTCTAAAGTGAATTATCATGAAAATTAATTAATATATATACTAAAAAACATGAAAATATAAATGGGTTCCTAAGGATTTGAGCAAATAAAGGGTTTAGATGGCTGGAAACAAAGCACAAAGTTAAAGGAAAAAAAATTCCAAATTTCAACTACTTGAGAACATCGAACAAATGAAGCATAAGGATGTAATTGAAACCACAAATTTTATGTAAGAAAACAACCTAGGTATAAATTAATTTCATGAAAGAAACATTACATAAGAAGAAACCCAAAGAACTTTATGGAATTATCTCCAAAATACACCTGAAATTGGGAGCATAATACATGTTCTATTGTTGAAAATTGCATCTAATTCTTAAGCATAAAATCCTATAAAAAAAACATAAAAAATGCAATATAATACTCATAATCTAAATTATGATAACATGCAAAGAAAATCCAAGGAGGAATTAAAGAGAAAATAAGGCTAAATGGGTGAACTAAGGCAAGGGAATTGACCTAAAACTAAGGGCAATTAGAAGAAAAAAACACATGAATTTTGACAGGGAAAATCAAGGTTCTAAGCTAACTCTTCTCTTGGCTGTCACTACTAGAGAAGAGTTAACATAAAATATTGAGTGAATAATAATAAAAAAATAGTGGAATGACTGCAAATGAGATAGTAGAAGTTAGATGGAAAGAAGGGTATAAGTCTAGAAAGAAAAATGAGTGAAACTAGAGCACTGAAAACAAACCAAAGAAAGCAACCTACTAACCTAAATTGGAGAGTAAATAACTAAGACAATAAATAAAAATCCAAAGGAGGAAAAGCATCAAAGAAATTGCAAAGTCCAAAGCAACAAAGCACCAAAGGAAGCTATGTTTCAAGGTGTTTCACTCACCTCTACTTGGAACAAAGTGTTGGAGCCATGGAGATATATATATATATATATATATAGATGTTGTAGCTTCCAATTTGATGAAAGGTTAATCTGTAATAACCCAATTTTTGTAAATTGATTAAGAAAATCAATTTAGTTTGAATTTTAAAAAATTTCGGGTTGGAATATTAGGTTATTGGAAATTCTCTTTTAATAGAGATTAAAACATGATTTAAAACTTATAAATTATAAATGTACTAAAAAAAACAAAAATCAATTGAAATGACACTAAGGACATTCAATTTCGAGTTAAAATGAAAATTTCCTAATTTTCTCCATTTTTATAAATAAAAGGGTAAAATAGTAATTTTGCCCATAACCAAGATCTAAGGCATCAATATTTAGAATATACTCAAAAATATGATTCCAATGGCACTAAGTGCGCTCAATTCTGAGTTCATAGGAATAAACACTATTTTTCCCACTTTTGGGCTTAAAAGGGCAAATCGATCTTTTTACAACCATGTGGGGCCCACAAGGTGGGCCAACGGTCTGGAAGACTGCCACCATGAGTTAAAACACTACCAACTGCAATTCCTTAAGTTTTCACACCCAAATTCCTCTCACTTCTCCCCCATTTCCTCCTTTCCTCTCTTGTTCAAAAACTTTAGGAGAGTAGCCCCAGATACAGTGTCCAAGGATGCATCGTCCCCATACAAACTAGGGTTTCCACTTGGGAAACCCTAATCCAATTAGCCGTGGTGTTATAGCCCTCATATCCAGATCTCAACCCTTAGAACGATACGGGATGTCCTTAACTACAAAATCCCCAATGAATCATGGTGATCTACTAATTGGATTACTGGAAATATCAAAACAAAGACAAGCACCGACAAGGGTACCGTCTCTGGTGATTTCTCTAGATTATTTTGACCAATTTGGCTGGTGAAAAGTAATTTTAAACCGATGGATCTCTTTAGGAACATGAAATTTACAAAACCCCTATAATTCGCCTCCTTCTCAAGCAATGTCAACCAAGAAAATCTTGACCGTATATGATTTTAGCAACCTAGGGTTTTCTTATCGGGTTATTCTCTTCTCCAGTGAAATTCTTTCATCGGACCAGCCCAGGTAAACCTAAACCCTCCTTCCAAATTCATTCTGCCAAATCCCTTTGAGTTTTCCGGCATCATCTGATCTCCCCCGATCGTTGATCCATTGGAGACGATGGATCTAAGAACAGGGGTTAAGATCTCATCATGGTCAGCTTAAATTGGAATTTTGAGCTATTGGATGAGTTTTTGGGGCCCAAAAACCTAAGAGATGCCAATTCTTAGCCCTTAATATTAAGGAATGGAGGGTGATTGGGTGCTAGGTGATCCGACGGTCTAGATCTAGACCACCTCGACCATAGTCAGTCACCTCTCCGCCTAACTTGTTATCACCAGTAATGTTACACGATCCACCCTCTGTTTTGTCATGTTCCTCATACATGATCTGAACGGTTTATTTATGTAATGAAATCTTGTTTCGTCAATTGAGAGCTCAATTTAGCTCAAATTTTAGATTTCAAAGCTACTATAGGTTCCTTGTTACTTGTATAAGGTACTAAACTCAGAAAATTTATGTTTTGATGCATGTAAAATTCTATTAATAAAGAAAAGTATTACTAATTCCTATGATTAGTCAAATCTGCATGATCAAACTTTTGATTTCTGATCCATTGATTATATAATGATCATGGAACATGAAATAAATAGTTGGAAGTGACTGATCCATATCTAATTAAGAGATTTAGCCTTAATAAAAGAAAAATCATAAAAATAAGAATGGATCTTCATGATCTGAGTAATCAAGCATGATCAGACCGTTAAAAGTGTTTTTTATGACGATCTAATGCTGTAATAGAATGTATAGAAGGGTTGATGTAATTGATTTGACAAACTATAAGATCTTGACCCTTAAAAGTAGTAAAATCCATAAAAGTGAATGGTAATCTCCTTGATCAGTTTGATCTGATCAAGGATGATTGGACAATGTGGATGTATTTGGATGATGACATATAGTTAAGATCATATGGATTGATGGGCTTGATGATGATAATTTGGGGTAGATTAAGATCAGTGCCCTCAAATTGGATAAAATGTCTTAAGATCTTCTTGATCGGTTAGATCAAGAAGGATGAGATCATGTGATAAGATAATATAAATGATCTAGTGATGAGATCACTTTGAGAAAATGAGTAGATCTGATAAAAATAAAAGATCAAGATCTAAACCCTAAATAGGATGAAAGATTTTTAGAAATGAAAGACGACCATTGGATCATGATGATATGTTAAATGTGTTTATTTGAATTATTAATGTTATTGTAAATGTCTTTTTATTGCTTAGTAGGTTTAATTGTTAGATTTATTTATTCATTCTTTAATGCTTATGTTATGTAAATTTAAATTACATTGAAAATGTAATTAAATAAAAAATAGAGTTGAACGACATTTACATGGAATGAATGACATGGACTTAATAATAGTAAGTGCTATAGTTAGTAAGACATATAAGGATTATCAAATCCATGGCCAGGACTAGGAAAATAATAAAGCCCATGAATGACATTTTAAATGTTAATGGATTTAATTAAAATCAATTAGAAAGAGTACATAGGGTTAAAATGCTCATAGGAACCTTATGAAAGGTTGAGCTAAGGTCACTCTAGTGAATGCTGAACATAGTGGTTAAGGGGTTTTCTCTAATAGAGCTTCGCTCTTCCCCTACCTTCCATTGACGTCTATGAGGTCTAAACACCTCCTTACAAAAGGATTGAAGTAACTATTTTGTGTTTAGCCATTCAGTTAGTAAGCCTTAGTCAATTGGAAATAAGACCAACTGTCTAGACTAGGATGGAATAAGTTATCTTCAACGAGTAAAACATTAACTAGTTGAATAATAATAATAAGAGCATAAAAGGTTAGAAATTATCTAATCCTGATAAAAATTGCTAGTAAGATAAAGGTGATCAGATAAAGATGATCAAACAAGATCCATAGTATCTCGAATGATCAAGAACAATAAGAATCCTAATGTCGTATTTTATTATACATCTATGTATGTATGTTGTAGACAAATTTAGATAGAGAATCCAAACCCTTGATCAAATATGATTCAAGGAAGAGAATTAAGATCATCCTCCTTAGAGATGTTCAAACAACTAAACTTAGATCAAAGAAAAACTAGATGATAAAAGATCTAAGCTCTTGGTCTTTATCAACAAGTGTAAATTGTTAATCAAAGGATCTATTAAAGATCAAGATGAAAGAAAGGAATACACAAAGACTTAGAATAGAAAATACTTAGATCTAAAAGATTAGAAGATCATTCTAACGGTTAAATCTATTGATCAATAGGATAAACACTATTTGAGGAAGATTGATCATGATAGGACATGAGATCTAATCCTTTATATCAAAGGACAAGATTAGACAAAGAATATAGATAGAATAAAAAAAAAAAGGATTATTCAGATTGTATAAATATTGACAGTGTGTATGGATTTACAAATTACATATGTCTGTTAGGATCATGGAAGATCTGAAGAAATGGATCACTACTTAAAGGAAGGAGTATTTGATGAATGCATCTACATAAGAAATACATGTTGAATACATGATCTTATGTCTAGAAATGTTGACAAGTGTAATGTGAATATTTGTATAATATACATTGAAAACCCTTATGATCCAACCAAAACACATATGAAATGGGAATGCTATGCAAGGAGAGTTAGTAGGGTTTGGCCACCTGCTCTCTAAAACTTGTTATGATATGGATACGAAGCCTAAAAGTCGGATGGGGCAATTATGGGAAGGCCACCACTATGACCGCTACAGTCCCCCCCCCCCATACAGACTTGGATATTATGATTTCCACCAAGGATGGTAGAGGTGGATTATTAGGCAGTTATCTGAGTGCGCTGGTACAGATTCTGACTGCATGCATTGTAGTCCTTTGCGTATTTTTGCCTTATGATGCATGGCATAGTGAAATTCCTTATGATATAGCATGATGAGATGTCAGGTAATCATGGGTTCTAATACTGCCCAAATGAGGGAGTATGTCCAGCAGAGTCTGGATGATCTATCAACTCAGTATAAACTGGGTATGATTATGTTTTGAGATATTAACTATTTTTCACGGTTTTGATCGTGTATATATATATATACATACAAAGTATACAATATGTATGTGTAAGGATGTACATATATGACAAAGTAAAGAGATTGATCCATAAGTATAAATAATGGGATTATGAAGTATTGGGATTATACTATGAAATTATTATGCTTTTTGAATCTTCCCTACCAAGTATAGTTTGCTCAAATATTGTAAATGTTTCAATGTTTACAATATCTCAAGTATAGAGAAGGAGAATTAAGAGCTTAAGACTTAAGAAGACTTGGAAGAATAAGCAATCAGGGTATATCCCTTGAAGACATGTATGTTTAATTGAAAGCACTATATTGTATTGAGAGTTTTTATTGTATGGTGAGCTTTGAAATTTGGATTATGTAATTTGGACAAGTATTGTACTGATAATCGGGCTGTACTGTGAAGCACTGGATAGATTCTAGATTTCAATAAAAGTATATTCGTTCAATGGAATTTTATCTTGTACAAAAATTCTACTTATGTTATGTATGAAGTGATGACTTGGGTTTTTCAGAACAAGTTCTAAAGTAAAGAATTTCTACTGCTTTGTTTTGCAAATTTTTTTTACTAATAAGTGCCTTGCCTTTGAAAAATGTGTTAAAAAAACCCGAGTCATCACATTTGGTATCAGAGCCATTCATCCAGTCGCAGTACAGTACCCTTATGACCAATATGAAGATGACAATCCAATTAGAGGATGAGAAATAGTGAGTGTATAAGAAATAAGATGGTATTTGATGAGAATGAGTAGGGAATGAGTTATGTGATTAGCTCATTAGGTGAGAAGTTAATGTAATTAACTCATGAAGTACTAGTGGAGTTTAAGTAAATAGTACTTAGTGAAATAACTAAGAGTACTACTTAGTAAGTTAATGATATCAATATAGGGAATAGTAAGTTACAGAAATAAGAAAGGAAAACATTACAATAGAGAAAGATGTAATGTATGATATTTAAGTATAACCTGAAATCTTAAGTAAAGATACTTGTAGATATAAAATACATTAATATAACTATTAGTAGGAGAAATAATGAAGATTAGATGATAAATTGGAAAAATATGATGGAAAGGATGAAGTAGGATAAAATCCAAACTTTATAAGAAAGGTGAAATAGATACTAAAGACAAAACCTTAGAATTAATAGAAAATTTATAATTTATAATAATAAATAATAAATATAAATGTAAGAATTACAATTGCTACATAGATATAGTATAATGACAATTAGTTAAAGGATATAATCATCAAAATGGAAATGATCTTACTTGAGAAGAATTTAAGGAGATAGGTAAATATTTTCAAAATTGGTGAATGAGAAAGGAGTTTTAATAAAGACAAATAAGGAGATAAAATTTAGAGGAACATTGATTCAACTATATGATAGAATAGAAATATGGAAATAATTATGGACTATATTAAAGAGAAGTCTATTTTGCATTGATGATAAAATGGAAACTAAAGACCTATAAATGAATATGGATATTAATATGATGTATTTAGGGAATATTGATTCTACTTATATGATAGATTTAGTGATATTAAAAGAATTGTGGAATATAGTGAGGAAAAATACATTTTACAGGAATGGTGAAATAAACACGAGGAATGAAGAAATATAAACAAATATAGGTAGCTAAACTTAAGTTTAAAGTTTGGAAAAATGAGATGATTATGTATGAGATATGAATCTAGATTTTTGGGAGAAATATGTGGTTAGAAATTTTAAGTTATTTTGAAGATTTTCAATCTAACATGAGATTGAATGAGGAAATATCTATAGTAGTTGAGGAAAATGACATCAATTAATCTATATATGTGGAAAGAACAAATTTTAAGGATTAGTAGACAAAGAAGTGATTATAGTAATAAGTTTACATTGGGAATTAAAAATTTTCTTGAGAAAAGAAAAAGGAAGGTCAATGTGAGGATGCCTTGAACATAAATGATATTATTGAGGAAATTAAGTACCCTTTTACTCTATATGGATTAGTAATTCCCAAATTTATTATCATCAATTGGGAATCTGAAATGAAACATTATAGTATGAAATCAAAATAAATTTCGAGTTATATGAGTTGGATAAATGATATCCCCGAATTTGAGGAGAATAAAATATATTAGATGAATTGGTAATGATATATGGAAATGATTGAAGAAAATCAAGAGCATTAATAGAATATATGATTGACACTTACAAAACTTGTCAACTATCTGGTAAGTGTACATGTTGATTGAAGAAGGCAAAGTTTAGGGTCATATAAATTCTAAGAATAATATGGAAGTTGAACCAAAAAAGAGTGGAGATGAAACTGAATTGTGAGATAACTTTGACAATTAGAGAAATTTATCCATTATTGATTGTATAAAATACTATAAGGATATTCTTTCAGTATAATCTTGCCATTGATTACATAAACCATAGAGAGTTTATGGTAGATTATTGAGACTTGAAGAATATATGGTAAATTATGGAGTTTTTAAAGGCTTGAGCGTGGATGACTACAAAGTCAATACAGACTCTTTTAATAAGAATTATCATGAATACTTCAAATAAAGGGTTAATATGATATGGAAAAGTTACGAGGTATGCTTGAAAAGAAAAGAAAAAAGCATAAGGAAATATGTAATCATAAAAAGGAGGAATAAGAAAATCAAGTGCTATGAAAAAAGAGGAGATCATAGTATAAGAATAGTAATGAAAGTTGAGGAAGAAGTTATTGCAAGGAAACTATTAGTTAATATTAGGATCTAAAAAGAAATTTTCAATAGAAAGAAACAGTAAAGAAGCATACTTATCTAGAACAGAAATGAGATAAGTACTTCCAAATAATGGGAGAACCAAGAAGAGATAATTACTTCAAAATATTGGAAGATTGTTATAAAGAATAATAGTTGAAGTTATAGAATCCAATCAATATGTCATTTTGGTAGATAGTCTAAGGACTATACATATTAGAAAAGATATGTTAAAACTTGTAAAAGTTGAAGAGGAATGAGGATGGGCAATAGAAGTTAGAATGGAAAAATATGAAGTATTGAAAGATTGGTGAAAATGAGGAGTAGAAATTTAGTATACTAGTCAAGAGAAATAGAAAGTTGTGAACAACAAGATAACTTAGTTTAAGAGTTATTAATCCTTTTGGAAAGTCTAGCAAAGAATTAGGATAAGTGATTAATGCATTAGCATTATTAGTAAGATGTGTGCTTATGTTAGTAAATGACCCCAAAATATGATTTTTACCTTTGAGGAGAAGGTAACATGAACTATGAATGAAAGGAATGGAGGTTTCCTTGAGTGGCAAGGCCACATGAACAAACTTATTAATGAGTTTTTGAAAATTCATAAGTAATTTGAAATGCAAATTTCGAGGACAAAATTAATATAAGGGGGAAGATTGTAATAACCCCAATTTTTGTAAATTGATTGAGAAAATCAATTTAGTTTGAATTTTCAAAATTTTTGGGCTAGAATATTAAGTTATTGGAAATTCTCTTTTTATAGAGATTAAAACATGATTTAAAACTCATAAATTATGAATGTATTAAAAAAAAAATTGATCAAAATGACACTAAGTACGTTCAATTCCGAGTTAAAATGAAAAATTCCTAATTTTCTCCATTTTAATGAATAAAAGGGTAAAATGATAATTTTACCCATAACCAATATCTAAGGCATCAATATTTAGAATATATTCAAAAATATGATTCCAACGCCACTAAGTACGCTCAATTCCCAGTTCATAGGAATAAACCCTATTTTTTCATTTTTGAAATTAAAAGGGCAAATTGGTCTTTCCACAACTATGTGGGATCCACAAGGTGGCCCAAAGGTCTGGAAGACCACCATCATGAGTCAAGCCACTACCAACTACTAGTGGAGAAGGAGGTGGTAGTGGGAATCTAATGACAATTTAATAATAAAAAGAAATGAAACATAATTATGACATGTAATCATGGAAAATTCAAAAATCCCTATAAATAGCCCATAAAATTTCCCAAAAATTTTGCTAGATCCTTCACAAGGTCCCCTGCAATTCCCTAAGTTTTTAGACCCAAATTCCTCTCCCTTCTCCCCATTTCCTCCTCCTTTCCTCTCTTGTTCAAAAACTCTAGGAGAGTGTCCCCAAAGGCACCCGGGTAGACGATGCCATGTCTGCATTGGGAGTATCCAAGGACGTGTCATCCCCATACAAACTAGGGTTTCCACCTGGGAAACCTTAATCCAATTAGCCATGGCATTATAGCCCTCATGTCCAGATCTAAACCCTTAGAACGATACAGGGTGACCTTATCTACAAAATCCCTAATGAATCATGGTGATCTACTAATTGGATTACTTGAAATTTCAAAACGAAGACAAGGACTGGCAAGGGTACCGTCTCAGGTGATTTCCCTATATTATTTTGACCAATCTAGCCTGTGAAAAGTAATCTTAAACTGATGGATCTCTTCAAGAACATGAAATTTACAAAACCCTTATGATTCCCCTCCTTCTTAGGCAATGTCATTGAAAAAAATCTTGACTGTATATGATTCCAGCAACCTAGGGTTTTCTTATAGGGTTATTCTCTTCTCTTATGAAATTCTTTCACCGGACCAGGCTAGGTAAGCCTAAACCCTCCTTCCAAGTTCATTCTAGCAACTCCCTTTGAGTTTTTCGGCCTCATCTGATCTCCCCCAACCATTGATTCATCAGAGACAATGGATCCTGCAACAGGGGTTAAGATCTCATCATGAAAAGCTTAGATTGGAATTTTGAGCTGTTGGTTGAGTTTGGGCCCAAAAACCTCAAGAGATGCAAATTCTTACCCCTTGATATTAAGGAATGGAGGATGATCAGGTGCTAGGTGATCCAACAATCCAAATTTGGACCATCACTTGTTATCACCTGTAATGCGATGCGGGCCACCCTCTATATTTTCACATTCCTCACACATGATCTGAACCATTTATTTATGTACCAAAATCTTGTTTCTTCAATTGAGAGCTCAATTTAGCTCAGATTTTAGATTTCAAAGTTACTATAGATTCCTTGTTACTTGTATAAGGTACTGAACTTAGAAAATTTCTGTTTTGATGCATGTAAAATTCTGTTAATAAAAAAAGGTATTACTAATTCCTATGATCAATCAAATCTGGCATGATCAAACTTTTGATTTTTGATCCATTGATGATATAATGATTATGGAAGATGAAATAAATAGTTGGAAGTGATTGATCTATATTTAATTAAGAGATTTAACATTAATAGAAGAAAATTCATAAAAATAAGCATGGATCTTCTTAATTTGAGTAATCAAGCATGATCAGACCTCTAAAAATAGTTTTTGTGATGATCTAATGCTATAATAGAATGTACGAAAGGGTTGTATGTAACTGATTTGGCAGATCATAAGATCTTGACCCTTAAAAATAGTAAAATCCATAAAAGTGAATGGTAATCTTCTTGATTAGTTTGATCATGGATGATTGGACAGTGTGGATGTATTTGGATGATGATATAAAGTTAAGATCATATGGGTTGATGGGCTTGATGATGATAATTTGGGATAGATTAAGATCAATGCCCTCAAATTGGATAAAATGTCTTAAGATCTTCTTGATCAGTTAGATCAAGATGAATGAGATCATGTGATAAGATAATATCAATGAGCTAGTGATGAGATCACTTTAAGAAAATGAGTAGATCTGATAAAAATAAAAGATCAAGATCTACAACCCTAAATAGGTTGAAAGATTATTAGAAATGAAAGATGACCATTGGATCATGATGATATGTTAAATGTGTTCATTTGAATTATTAATGTTATTGTAAATGTCTTTTATTGCTTAGTAGATTTAATTGTTAAATTTATTTATTTATGCTTTAATGCTTATGTTATGTAAATTACATTGAAAATGTAATTAAATGAAAAATAAAGATGAAGGACATTTGCATGGAATGAATAAATGGACTTAATGATAGTAAGGGTTATAGTTAGTTGGACAATATAAGAACTATCAAATCCTTTGCCCATATTAGGAAAATAATAAACCTCATGAATGACATTTTATATGTTCATGGATTTAATTAAAATCAATTAGAAAGAGTACTTCGGGTTAAAATGTTTATAGGAACTTATGAAAGGTTGAGCTAAGGTCACTCTAGTGAATGCTCAACATGGTGGTTAAGGGGGTTTCTCTAATAGAGCCTCGCTCTTCCTCTACCTTCCATTGACATTTGTGAGGTCTAAACACCTCCTTACATGAGGATTGAAGTAACCTCTTTGTATTTAGCCATTCAACTAGTAAGCCTTAGTCAATTGGAAATAAGACCAACTGTCTAAACATAGGATGGAATAAGCTATCTTCAACCAGTAAAACATTAACTGGTTGAATAATAATAATAAGAGCATAAAAGGTTAATAAATTATCTAATCCTAATGAAAATTGTAAGTAAGGTAAGGATGATAAAACAAGATCCATAGGATCTTGAATGATCAGGAGCAATAAGAATCCTAATGTTGTATTTTATTATGTATCTATGTATGCATGTTGTAGACAAATCTAGATAGAAAATCCAAACCCTTGATCAAATATGATTCAAGGAAGAGAACCATGATCATCCTCCTTAGGGATGTTCAAACAACTGAACTTAGATCAAAGAACAACTAGATGATAGAAGATCTAGGCTCTTGATCTTTATCAATAAGTGTAAATTATTAATTAAAGGATATATGAAAGATCAAGATCAAAGAAAGGAATACACAAAGACTTAGAATAGAAAATACTTAGATCTAAAAGATTAGAAGATCATTCTAACCATTAGATCTATTGATCAATAGGATAAACACTATTTGAGGAAGATTGATCATGATAGGTCATGAGATCTAATCCTTTATATCAAAGGACAAGATTATACAAAGAATATAGATAGGATAAAAATAATAATAGGATTATTCAAATTGTATAAATATTGACAGTGTGTATGGATTTACAAATTACATATGTCTATTAGGATCATGGAAGATCTGAAGAAATGGATCGCTACTTAAAGGTAGGAGTATTTGATGAATGCATCTACATAAGAAATACATGTTGAATACATGATCTTATGTCTAGAAATGCTGACAAGTGTAATGTAAATACTTGTATTAAATCTAGTGAAAACCCTTATGATCCAACCAAAACACATATGAAATGGTTAAGTTAGAATTGAGGAAAGCCCTAGATAAACAGACAAGATGTCTGATAAGTAAAAGAATACTTTATATACAAGCATGGAGGCTTGTGACTTTGTTTTAAACAGGTGTATGCCTGGGGATGCCATGCTAGGATAGTTAGTAGGGTTTGGCCACCTGCTTTCTGAAACTTGTTATGATATAGATACCAAGCCTAAAAGAGGCTAAAAGTTAGGTGGGGCAATTATAGGAAGGCCACCACCGTGACAGGCATGGTCCCCCCTATAAGGACATGGATATTGTGATTTCCACCAAGGATTGTATAGGTGGATTATTGGGCAGTTATTCGGGCACGCTAGTACAAATTTCGATTGCATGCATAGTAGTCCTTTGAGTATTTTTGCATTATGATGCATGGCACAATGAAATGCCTTATGATATGGCATGATGAGATGTCGGGTAAACGTGAATTACCTATACTACCCAAATGAGGGAGTATATCCAGCAGAGTCTGGATGATCTATCAACTCAGTATAAACTGGATATGAATATGTTTTGAGATATTAATGATTTTTCCTGGTCTTGACCATATACATACATATATATATATATATACAAAGTATACTGTATGTATGTGTAAGGATTTACATATATAACAAAGTAAAGAGATTGATCCATGAGTATGAATAATGGGATTATGAAGTATTAGGATTATACTATCAAATTATTATGCTTCTTAAATCCCCCTACTAAGTATAGCTTGCTGAGATATTATAAATGTTTCAATGTTTACAATATCTCAGATACAAAGAAGGAGAATTAGGAGCTCAAGACTTAAGAAGACTTGGAAGAATAATCAATCAGGGTATATCCCTTGAAGATATGTGTGTTTAATTGAGAGCATTGTATTGTATTGAGAGTTTTTATTATATGGTGAGCTTTGAAATTTGGATTATGTGATTTGGACAAGTATTGTACTGATACCTGGGCTGTACTGTGAACCACTGGATGGATTTTGGAATTTAATAAAAGTATATTCCTTCAATGGAATTTTATCTTGGGCAAAAATTCTACTTATGTTATGTATAAAGTGATGACTTGGGTTTTTCAAAACAAGTTCTATAGAAAAGATCAGACCTCTATGGCTGCTCCCACTTTAAGAAGATCAGACCTCTAATCATTTCTTGCCTCTCTCCTTAAAAGCTTCCCTATATTATAGAGTATCTAGCTAAGGAGATGCAAATATTTCTTTTATATTTCCACTCCATCTCTTCTTCTGCTTCTTTTTATGGTTGGTGATCTTTTGCGAAAGGTATTAGGTCCCTTTTTTTTTCTTGGCATCCCTAACACTTCATTCCTAAGGATCTTTGGAAAAGGATTTGACTTTTGGGTTGTGCCATGTTGGGTTAAGGAAGGTGAAAAAAGTTTGGTGGTGAATTACTATAATATGGGTTGAATAGATGTGTATAAGCTCCTATTGAATGACACAACAAGAGAACACTACAACAGAATTTAAGCCTAGAGTTGATGCACCTTTACTTGGTTTCCTTTACTTTGTTGCTTATGTACCAATTCATTATACTAAATCAATTAGTGAAATAGGGTCTTTAAATATTTAGTTAGTTAGTGCCTTATTTGATTTCCTTTGTTTACTTGTTTCTTTCCTTGCTTTATGTGTTTAATTCCTTGCTTTACCTTATTTGTTGATTTGTTTTATTAAGTTATTTGTTGTAGTTAGAAACTTTACTTTTCTTGGCTCTGCTAGGTTATAGTAAAATAAACTATGTTTAATTAAATTCCTTAAAAGAGTCCTTATGGAATTGATTGGTATTTACCGATCTATACTTCAATAGAATTGTGCACTTGTGGTAATTATAAAAGAACATCAAAGGGTGAATAACAATGAAAAGATTATTGTGAAAAAATAAAATGGAATAGAAACAACACTAAGATGTGAGAGATAGGTGATCGTGTAGCCAATTATATAATTTTTATTTGTTCTATGGTAAGAAGCATGGTACCTATTACAAATAATCATTCAAAGATTTAATATGGGAGATAGTGAAGGTATGTAAATGCTTTGTATACTACAGTACACATCTTATCTTATTATTTTCAAATAGAGTAAAATATTTGTTTCTACATTGTTGTGTACCTTGACATCTCTAGACGTAAAGAATAACATGATTTGTAAAGAGTTGGTGAAAGATGGAGATGAGCTGCCTTACTAGCAACTATATATATATATATATATATATATATATATATCCAATTGCAGATGATTTGTCAAGGCTATATAGAGTTTGACATATATTCCAACGTCATTGATTATAATGTATGGTATTAATTTGTACAATGCTACTTGTCTCCTCAATTTGAGTCATGTGTTAAGCAAGGTTTGATTGAATTTATAACACCATATAATTTGTGAGAGTTCATTTCTTTCTAATTATACCTTATTTATATTCTATTACTTGACTTTAGTGTCTCTCTTCAGAACAAAAGAAAGCTGGGACAACAAATCCCACAACGAATCCCATCAACTACACCATCATATGGAAAATGATGCATTTGAAGAAGCATATCTCCCAAAGCTAAAAAAAAATGAAGTTGTCATGCAAGCTGCTTCTCCAATCGTAGGTGATTGTGTGTCCTTCCTTGCTATATTTTTAGAATAAATATGGAATAATTACAGATTAATTTTCAAAATTGATCTTATTATTATAAATTGTGGAGGAAGAGTTTACCCACGCATCTACATCTACAGGGACTTTAAGTAGCACTAATGCAAAGGATGATATCTTGTATAGGACATTAGGTACAAGGACGAACATCATGGCCGAGTAAGGGGCCAAAGACATTGTGTTATTCCTTCCAAATACTTTGGTAGAAAGAATCAATATTGACTTGAATTTGAGAAGGAGACGTAGAAAAAAATAAAAGTGAAAGTGACTAAGAATCTTCAAAAGGACATGTAGGAGATGTTAAATGGGATTTAATGGGGGATTCCAGATTATTAGGGGTCTTGAGCTAGATCTTACTATCCCTAAACCCTAGTCACATGCTAGCTACAATTAGCCTATTGAAGAAGATATAAAAGAGTTGCATGTTACCTTCAAAAGAGAAAATCCCGACCAAAGAGGCATATATATATCCACATGTTTACTTTTTCATTGTCCTACCTCATCCATTCTTAATTATTTAGTATTTATGATTCGTAAATTGGTCCACGCATGTTGACCTTGAATGACAATGAAAACATTATAGCAGTTGGTATATTTATGAGGTTTGATGTCTTATTTTGCATAGATAGTTGATGCCAACACAAACTAAGCATCTGTATATTGCTATGGCCTATCAAGATAATGCCCATCTATCATTTTTAACTTGACTGGCTTACTACTTACTATCTATAAACCATAAAGAAAAAGCATTGGTATTGCACTTGTTTGCACATAATGCAATGACTGATTGGAATGACTCATTGATTGGCTGGCTTGTTTTCTTACACTGATCGAATTGCTTTCCTTGGATAGAGAAGTTGATGATATTTATACTATTGGCAAGTCCTTGGATACCATCTCGCTTAGGCGAAATAATATGCAAATCCCCAAAAATCCAAGGCATATATGTTGTCATACCACCATATTCAACAACACTTTTTAAATACCTCAATTTAATTATTTACTGTTTATCTTTAATGTTAATTCAAAGAAGTAACATGAGCCACTAAGGCCAACCTCCTCTCCAACACCCGTCATCCTAGAGATTGTTCAAATACTATAATTTATTTTTATTTTCATGATAACATCTAATGCCTTCAATAAAAATTTAATATTGATTAATACACTTCGCAACTTTACAACAATAGTCTAAGGATCAATTGGAAGTTCTAGTTGACACACTTGTAGGTTGAGGATGCTCTACAAGATCTTTAATGAAGATAAGGTAATTAAACTTGGATGGATACATCTCTATTGCTTAGTAATGACAAAGTTGAAATACAATTCAAGAGAGAGGACCTCATAAGAGCTTGTAGATGGGATGAACTTGAATATGTGGACAATTGTCTCCCATATAAGGTATACAACTATCAACTTTAATAAGAATCCTTTGCATTACATTTTAATCAGTAATGATAAGTAAAAATAATTTTTTTTTTATAAATACCTATATGATAAAATATAGAGATTAGTGGTCAATGATATTTATAAATACCTATAAAATATAATTTAAAAAATTTTAAAGATGGTTACTAAAATCGTCTTAAAAAACCTTTTAAGATGATTTAAAAAATCATCTTATTTTTAACTGCTTTTCTAAGATAGCTGGATACAAGATGGTTTTGAAATTGTTATATATATATATATATATATATATGTATGTATGTATGTTTTTAATCATCTTAAAAATATTCTACTTTACTAGTGATGGGTTTGCTTTTCAGATGATCAGAACCATTCATTTTCATACTATTGACATACATGAGCCATGTACCAACATGCAAATCCTTTAGACGATCCTACCATTGGTTTTTTTTTGTCCAAAGTGGCTTAGAAAACCAGTGGAAGAATCAACAACTGAAGTGAATTTAAAATGGTACATGGCCCATTTAAGACAAGATCATGAAGATGAATGGTATTGATTATAAAAAATATTTGTTCATATTGTACTTTAGGAATCCATATCAACTAGTCCCGCCATGGTACCTACACTATCACATAAATATTACAACTATTTCTAGGGGATCAAAACATTTCGTATTGAAGAATTTATCTTTGACTGGTTGTCTGAATTCATAGAGAAATAAAATGGCAAATATTTAAGTTTTGGCTGGATGCTTACCAACCAGTTCTATATAAACAAAGGGAGGAAGATAAAGCAGTAATAAATAGATGTGATTAGCGAAAAGATTGTTTCTAAATTTTTGTTATAACTAATTGCAAAGATTTCCTCTCTGGGGTGGAAATACAACTTCACTACGTCTAAGTGTCTTTGGTACATTAATGAACGTCAACTTATGTTTCCTTTTATGGTAATGTGACACATCTCAAGGGAATCTAAAATGTCTTAGGTACATTAATAAGAGCGATTTTCACTGGAAAGCTCATATTTGGTTATTTATTTTTGATTAGTTACTAATTTACCTTGAGTACGACTACTAAGAAAGGCACCTTTCCTATTACGAAGAAGAACAATTATTGGGCCTACATGAAAGATTTGTTTGTGGATCCATACTATTACACATGTACACAATTAACATCTGGACCACATGGTTTTGCTACCCTACCACACGGATATTCCATCAGAATGTTATAGTTCACCAAAAACCCATGGTTCAAGTTTTCATTCCAAAATCCTACACATGACTTATTGAATGAAGGATTTAGGAAAATTCAATCAAGCTAAAATCAATGTTTATGGGTTCGACTTATTATTATTTGATACGCTAATGAATTGGATCATGTATGAGCTAAAATGCGCTATCCATGTGGTTGCAAGAGTAAGCAAGTATAATTGAAAATAAATACAAATTTTGCTCTTGGATGGAGTTTTTTATTAATAAAAAAAACTGAGTACATTTCCAACCTTTAAGACTATTAATTACTTATGGATATAAAGAAAGACAAAACCCTTGATTATTCATCACATCTCTTTAAGAAACCTCGGCTTGTAGCAAGGAATAATGAGCCACAAAGAAATAGTAAATGACTTTAAGTAACATCATTCCCAAAATGACAAGATTATAACCTTGCTTTGTCTGGACTACCACTTACTCAAATAAGAGGATTTATGGGCCATGGCTAGTACAAATGGACAACATATCTATTCTAGCATAAGGGCTATATGCTAATCCTAGCATGTGAATACTATGTTAACATAGACCATGGCCTAGCTTTAAGCTAATGCCTAGAAAGGACTCAAGTGGTCCACGCATGTTGATTTATCCTTCGGTAATAGCTCCACATTAACAATCAGCAAGGGATTCAAGGATCATGGTGGTTGGTCATTGGCATCACCAAAACAAGGAACATGAACATTAGAAGCAAGGACCATATCAAGCTAGGCTTATATCCCTCAAAACATCCTAAATTTAGAAAGTGAACAATTGTAGATATTTACCAACACTAGGACAAGGAGAAGAATTCCTAGAAGGGTTGAGGTAACTTTATGTACCATGAAGAGAGTAAGGACCTTATTTGTAAATTAGGGAGAAAAAGTATTTATTTTGGCCATCTAATCAGGTTTAGACAAAAAAATAGTAACTACCATAATTGCAATGCAGATGGGAAAAATGATAGGAATGCCCTTGTAACTACCATGATAGTAGTGGGATAAAAGGCCTTCAACAACATAACATTCAATGTAAGATATCTATAACTACCTATGACACTGCTCAAGACAATTTGGTAAATGGCACACAGGTGTACTTACATAACTACCTGATAGGTAGACAATGGTGAGGAAAAGGGGAATGTTGATGGACTAGACATTGGTGTATCCAAAGTTAAGATGCATCAATGATAACTTGGTGCGCCTAGCACTGGCATCCTTAGTGTAAGGATGCACGAGTGTTGGGTCAATGCATCTCTCACCAACGTCTTTGTTGCAAGGACCCATAAGTGTTGGTTGTAGTGCCTTGTGCCCAAGCATTCATTTTTCCATTTTAAAAAATCCAATGCAGTTTTGACATAGAAAAGGTAACAGCCTAATTGCAACGCCGGTGAGAAAAAATGACAAGAATTCTCCTATGACTACCTTGACATTAGTGAGTTAGAAAGACTTTAACGATATGACATTTGATGGGAGATATCTATAATTGATTTGGACATTAGTGAGGACAATATGATAAGGTCCAATTTCTTAACTACCTAACTAGCAGATGACAAAGAGGAAATGAGAAATGGCAATGGACTAGATGCTGATGTCTGCTAAGGTAAAAGGCACCATTGCTAACTTGGTACAAAGATGCATCGCATTAGCTCAATGTGTCATGCACCGAGTCTTCAATGCAAAGGCCCATCAGTGTTGGCTATAGTTCCTTGTGCCTCTTATCAATCCAAGACTTCTTATTTTGATGATAGAAAAAAAGCTAAGAAACATGTTTTTAACTTATTTGGTGCTAGTTTACAATCATAAATTTAGAAACAAATTGACAAATATTGAGCAAGTTATTCATTTTAAAGAGCCAAAGTCTGAAATTGAGTAGACTTAATTTTGATATAAGTTGGCTAAATGACTATTATAGCTAGTAGCTCAAAATCAAGTCAACTAACCTAATGATTACGCATACTAGCTCAATGTCACCAGCTAACTATTTGAAAGATTGCAAGAGGTCGATTTGGAAGTGAACATCATATGAAGAAAGGCACACGTGCTAAGAAAGTCAACTATCAAGAATGATCTAGCCATTAGGAATTCAAAAAACAACTTCCAATAAAGACAAATAGATTTTCTTGAAACCAAGCTAACTTTCTAAAAATTGACTTGGGTCAATTCTAGACTGCTACTTGAAAAACACTTTGCTTCATAATCTAGCTGACTGGTCTGATTAACAAGTCAATTGGGTTTGAAGTAAAGTGGGTTACAATGCTTTGTTGAAAATCAAGTTAGTTGAACTCGATGATAAGTTACTTACCCATCATGAAGATATTATTGTATTTATTATAAGTGGAACCTAGCTAGTTTCCCAGAGACATCAAGTCGACCAGATGAGGAGACAACTAAGAAAGCTGCCATTTGGTGATATCTTGTCTACCCAACAAATTTATTAATCATCAATGAATATGAATTTATCTCCAACATATGGTCACTATATAGTGTAGCTACCTAGAGCTTGATAACATAATACTGAACATCAAATTGAAAAGCATTTAAGCTACATACTCAAACAAGCAACTTCAAACTTCCTATACTAATTATTTCCATCTTTTGATTTCACAAACCATGTCTCTTTATCTTTTTTATTTAGATTATATGTATAGAAATGATAAGTGTCTAATTTTGTACTAAAACCGCCTAATTAATTACCCATGTGTTATAACTTATAGGGGTAGATTAGTTATTTTAAGTAAAAAACTTATAATACATGCATTTTTTGACCTAATGACTCAAAATTTTGATATATTGTAGGTTCAGAGGCTAATCCAGGGTAAATACATCAATAATTATATTTTTTTAGGATTTAATTAGAGTTTTTCACTTTTTGTATGAAGCGAGATGGTGATCTAACCATCTAGATCAATCAGGATGAAAATGGAAGATCAAGATTGAAAGATCAAGTCAGGACTTAAAGTCATCAATCCAAAATGAAAATTAACATCAAGATCATCTTTAAGATAAGCAATTGATGCAATTGGTGGAGCCAAAGGTGCTTGAAGTGGACCCACAAACAAGCCATGGAAAGTTTACCACCTTTGCATGGGATTCACTTAAGCTACTTAGCCATACAAACCATGAAGAAGGTAACAAGCTAAGGAGCCTAGCCAGCTATAAAGCCAAGGGGTTGATCCACCAAGCCAAGTTAGATGAGCTATTAAAGCCAGCCATAAAGCCACTTAAGCCAAGCTACATGGAAGCCCATGATTGGAGAAAAATCCAAAGAAATATCCTTAGGATTTTAAGGGTTATTTTGAAGATAAATGATGGAAAAATCCACTTGGATAAGGTAGCATGTGGACCAATAAGAAGATACCACTCTATTTTTATTTTTTTATCATGATTTTCTCACTTTTTTCTTACTTTCCACTTCCCCACTAAGAGGCACTATGAATTTCACATTTCACCAAAGAGTCCTATCTTTCTAAGTCTCTTCCACCTTCCTAAGCTTCCATTTCAACTAGCCAACTGATCTTAGAGTGCCACTTAACCTATCCAACCAATCCCCACCTTCTTAGAAAATTGCCTAGCTAATTACCTCTTACTCTCTTCCTTAACTCTTTCCTATCTTATTCCCCAACTTTACCTCTCTTTCTAATTCCTTTCCACATGAAATAATTTAGAGGAAGGAATTCCACATGAAACTCTTGCAAAATAGGAGCTCCCTTCCCCTCCTTGTCTCTTCCACTCCACCACACTCCTAATTTCCCTCTAGCCCAACCAATCACCACACTTTCTACTCTCCACCTCAGCTTCTCTCTCTTACCTCATACACATCTCCTTCTAATTTCCATAAGTTATCCACGATTTTTACAAGGGAGAGATGCCCTTTCCTAAAAAGAGAACCTACTCTCACCTTATCTCCCACCAATTCTTCCACTTGTTGCTTCTTTAATAAAACTCCAGGTGGCCACCCATATTCTAATCCTAACCATCCAATATTCTTCCCATCTCATCCCCACCCTACCTTTTCCTTAAGTCAACCTAGAAAACTTAGGAAACAAAGTATATAGAGACCTCAAAAAGGAGTTTCATGCATAAAACTTTGGGAGGAAAGGAATACCCACTCCAAAGAAGGAGGTATCCATTTCATCCCCTCTTTACTTTCTCCTCTCAAGCCATCAATGTGTTCCTCCATGGGTGGTTGCTCTTCTCCAAGTGTTCCATGCATGGCCGAGTTTTAATCTTTTGCATTCCATTATAGGTTAGTTGGTTCCTCCTTTGATCTTCTTTTCATTGCTTTTGAATCCCTCTTGTTGCTTAGTTTCATATGTAGGAAATTGTTGAAACCCTTTCCATTCCTTTAAACCTTCTTGCTTGTTGATCCAAAGATCCAAGGTTATTTTCTTTTGAAGTGACAACCAAGGGAAAGTCACCTTGAATCCATAGGTTATACCCTTCCTTTCCTTGCTTAGATTTCTTGATTGTGTTTCCATTCCCATGCCTCTTTTATGTTCTTATTATTCCTTTAATGGTTCACATGCATGATTCTTTAGAGGGTGGGATAGTGATTGACGTGTTTTGGGGATCATCCTTGGATTATATATTGTAAATCATGGTGTGACCATTTCTTGAATAATGTGGCCCATCCTTGTACTTTTCCATTTGAGTAAATGACATTCTTGATTATATCTTTCATTGGTGATATTCCTTTTAGTTGTTTTACATAGTTAGTTTTTTACATGTTTCTAGTACATAGTTTACCACTCAAGTATGAGTTTTTTTGAATTAATCAAAATCCCTTACACACCATGCACACCACTCTTGAGGTCATGTTCATGGTTTTAAGAAGTTTTGGTTAAATTTTTTATGTAGTATACATGATGTTGAACGATCATTCCTTAGTTTGAAGTCATCATACTCTACATTCCATTATTGTATTTTCATGTTTTGCATCATAATATGTCATAATCAGTTCATTTAGAAATCAAGGCATAAACTTAGTTCCATAAGCAAGGATCTTGAATCATATGAATGCTTCAAGTTTCTTTTCTTTTTAGTTTGGCAAGTGTTTAGTTTGCATTTAGATCATTGCATGTTCCTTATATGAGTTTTCCTTAGTTTTCTAATCATCATTTAGAATATTTCTAATTTTCATTGCTAGAAATTTTTAATTTATGAAGGTTCATTTTTAGAAAATTTATTTTAGGAAAATTTCTATATATGTTAGATTGCTTAGTTAATTTTCATAGTTCATGTCTTGTATTCATGTCACTTTTCTAGTAATATATTAGGACACGAAGCTCCTTAATTTGGCTAGGTTCGATAATTTAAGTAAGGACTACTAATATCACAAATTGTTCAATTTCTTGTGGGATCAACCTAGTCACATGAATTATTACAACCAATTCATGCGCTTTGTGAGTTTTAACTTAAAATCACAACAAGTTTTTGTCCCCTTGCTGGGGAATCACAATAGTTTGTGTAGTGGACTATATTATATTATTTACCATTGGTTTAGTTTATGTCACTTTTCCACAGTTCATGTCTTGTATTCATGTCACTTTCCCAATAATAGATTAGGACACAAATCTCCTTAAATTAGCCAGGTTAGATAATTTAAATATGGACCATTGATATCACAAATTGTTTGATTCCTCATGGGATCGATCTCATCACGTGAATTATTATAACCATTTTGTGTGCCTGTGAGTTTTAATAAAAACACAAAAAAAATTTTAAGTCATTGTCGAATAATCAGAACAGTTTGTGTAGTGGACCATACCTTAGATTATTTAATGCTAGTCTAGGTTTATGGCACTTTTCCATAGTTCATGTCACTTTTATAGATTATGACACAAATCTCCTTAAATTGGCTAGGTTAGATGGTTTAAGTAAGGACCACTGATATAACAAATTGTTTGATTCCTCATGGGGTCAACCTCGTCACATGAATTACTACAACTAAATCGTGCTCTTAAGAGTTTTAACTTAAAAGCACAAAATGTTTTTGATGCCATTGCTAGGAAACCACAACAGTTTGTGTAATGGACCATACCATAGATTATTTACTACTAGTTTAGGCTTATGTCACTTTTCCATAGTTCATGTCTTGTATTCATGTCACTTTTCCAATAATAGATTAGGACACAAATCTCCTTAAATTGGCTAGGTTAGATAATCTAAGCAAGGACCACTGATGTCACAAATTGTTCCATTCCTCATGAGATTGATCTTGTCATGTGAATTACGACAATTGATTTGTGCACTTGCGAGTTTTAACTTAAAATCATAAGTTTTGGACACTATTGTGATTGTTGTTGGAAATCACAATGATTTATGTAAGGACCACACTATGGATTATTTACTACTAGTCTAGGTTTAGGGTGCATTAGTTAGAGGCTTTCATCATTTTCTTGCATTTTATGCTATTTTCCCTTATTGACCATAATTTTTTGATTTTTTCTGCAAGGAAAATCAGGAAAGGAGCAACAATGATCTTGTGGGACACAACTTCATCAACATAGATTATGTTTTTATTTTCTTTCCTAGATTAGGATGTGAGTGAAATTGTTGTGAAGTCCAATGTAATTTTCATTTTATTTAATGTTTAAATAGGTTGTAATAATACGTGGCAAGTGTGAGGTATGTTGGCCCACACTTGATCATCATTGAAATCCTCACTATGAGAAACCTTTACCCAAACTTTAATTTTCTGTAATAATGTACATTTAGTGTAAAATTTCATTTGTAATGGAGTATAAATAGTATAGATTAAGGTCATGCATTGATATATGTTACATAATACTTATTACTGCTCTACTACTTCAAGATGCTATTAACAAAGGCTAGCCTAAGCTCAGCTATAACCAAGGCATAGGCTGCATGGTTATAGTGTCCCATCTATTAAGGTGCCTGACCCTTTGTTAAGTATCATATAGGTAGGCATTAGTTTTATTTTTATTTTGCATTGCACATTTACATCTTTATGGTAGAATGGAACTTAATGCTAACAATGGTCCCATAGGAACCCTTATAGGATAAGGACTAGATTCATTACCAGCTCCTTGTCCCACTTAGGAATCAATCAACATCTTTGTATATCATGATCCCAACCCTTGAACATTAATTTAAAATAATGTAGAAAGAGACTTAGGGTTATTGAGCTCTTAAGACCCTTTTAGAAAGACACGATCTATTGTCACCCTAGTAGCTTCTGACCATGTGGTTATAGTGTGTGTTTTAAAATCCAAGTAATTTTCCCACACCTTTCATTGATATCAGTTGAGGTATAAATGCCTCCTAACATGAGAATTGTGTTAACCACTTCAAAGTAGAACCCAACTAGTAAATAGTAGTCAAATCTAGATAAAAGAAGGAGCAATTTAGATTTAGGTTAAGAAGCCACCACCTCTGCAATAATGAAAGATAATGATACTACTCTATTAGTGAATACTAGGATTTGATTGTACATAACTTTAGAGTCAGGATATAGTTAGGACTTAGAATATTTATGTAAGGGCGTCGATCTCAAAACTTAGAGTTAGCACCTTTTGACCCATAAATTGAACACAAACTTAGGCAAGGGGGATGAAACCAACTTCTTATCCCCATGGTCACACCACTAGTAGAAGTCGAACATAATTCTATTAGAGATTTCTATGCACCACTCCATCTTAACATCCCATCTTGTATAGCTTTACCTCCAACAAACGTAGACCATTTTCAATTAAAGACAGGAGTCATATAGTTACTCCCCTCTTTTTATGGTCAAGGGCAAGAGGATGCGTACCTACATATCAAGGAGTTCCTTGATATTTGTGCATCATTTAAGTTCCAAATTTTTTGAATGACTTGGTTAGGCTTAGGTTGTTCTCGTTCTCACTCAAGGATAAATCCAAGTCATGGCTAAATAATTTGGAGGTAGCTTCCATAAATACATATGACCAATTATTTAGTAAGCTTTTGATCGATTTGTTCCCTGTTCCCAAGAAAAATTCCCTTCCTAGAGAAATTATAAATTTCTAACAAAGGGATGATGAGCAATATGATGAATGTTAGGAATAGTGGAATGAACTACTGTAGAAATGGCCACATCATGGATTTGAGAAATGGCAGTACGTGCAATACTTTAATGAGGCATTGATGCCTCAAAATAGGCAAATGGCAAAAGTAGCAAGTGGAAGGCCTCTCATGCTAAAAGATTAAAGAGAGGCCTAGGAGTTCTTTCATACATAGGCAGATAATTCCCAATAATAGGATTAGTCAAATAGAAGAGAGAGAAATAGCTAGCCTCCAAAGAAGGGGGTCTATATGAGATTGGAGTGCGAACAAATCTAGCCTATAAGCTTGACTCTGTATTAGAAACAATGGACAAGTACAATAGGCGAGTGAACAAACTTAAAATTATATTTCAATCCCTCATGGCTACCACATCTATTAAAACTCCACAAGAGGTTTGTGCTCTCTGTTCTAGCCTAGTTCACATCACTACAACTTGTCCATTGAATAGAGCATTAAATGACTATTTGCTAGAACAAGTGAATGTATTGAACGCACATCACCATCCTAGCAACAAGCAATATTCTGAGACTTATAATCTAGATGGGCTAGGGATCCAAACTTTTCCTATTCAAAGAATAGTTATGAAGGGGGACCATATATGAACATCCCTAACCAAAATTTTCCTAGAGCTACTATTCCTTAGTAGCCACCAAGCTTACAACAACCTTAATAACTAAAAAAACCATTTTTGAGGAAAATATTGATGCCTTTATTGAAAGATCTTTAAAGAAAAATGAAGACACTATCAAGGCTCAACACCAATTGTAAAATGATAGTCGACATTTAGCCCATGTCAATTGTCAAGCAATAGCCAAGTTAGAGATGCAGGTAAGCTAGCTGTTTTCTACATTACAAGATAAAGGAAAGGGCCAGTACCTTAGTCAGCCCATCCCTAACCTTTAAGGACCAATTTGAGATAGGGTCAAGTTCTCAAACTCACAACCCTCATGAGCATGCCAAGTCTATACCACCCTTAAGAGTAGTCGTCAAGTCGACAACAAAGTAGGGCAACCTAAGGAAATTGGAGAGGAAAATGAGGCAACCAAAACATAGTAGAAAGGAAAAAGACAAAAATATCCTATGGAACCTATAGTGGAGGCACCCTATGTGCCCAAATCCCATTAAACAATGCTAGAAAGGGTGCAAACTTCAATGAGCTAATGGATGTATTTAAACATATACAAATTAATATTCCATTGGTCAATGCAATAAAAGATGTCCTTGTCTATACCAAGTTGCTAAAAGAGCTCTGGCTAGAAAGAAAAATCCCAATGTACAAAAGAAAGCTTTCATCACCAAGCAAGTGAGCTCTTTAATTCAACCCAAGTTGCCACCCAAGTTTAGAGACCTAGGGTGCCCTACAAGTCATTCACTATTTGAGACCATGTCATAGATAGGGCACTGCTTGACCTAGGGTTATTGTTAACTTGTTGCTGTATTCTATCTATGAGCAATTGCTTGATGAGATGAAACCAACCATTACCACATTGCAATTGGCAGATAGTTCAGTGAAGATATCCCATGGTCTAATTGAAAATGTTTTGATACAAGTGGGCCAGTTTTACTACCCAGTCATTTTCATTGTACTTAACACCCAGCCTGCATCTCTCCCACCCCGGTAATCAGATGCTAGTTATTCTTGGATGTCCATTCTTGGTGGCATCTAATGCCATTATTAATTGCATAAATGGTGTAATGAAATTGTCGTTCATCAACATGATAGTTAAGCTTAATGTCTTTAACACCTACCATGACCTTGATGATTCGTGTGAAGTGAATTTGATCAAGAGTCTATTTCATGACATTCAACCACCATCTTCCATCTATGACCTACTAGAGGCTTGTCTTATGTTAATGGAGATTTTTATTTAGACAAGTCTATTGGGGAGGGTAAAAACATTTTAGATGCTGCTTCAATCATGGATACCCCCAAGTGGGTCCTTTATGTCGAGCCACTCCCTCCTTCAAAGTCTATCCTCATAGCTTACATAGAGCAACCACCTTCCTTGGACCTAAAGATCTTTTCTAATAACCTCAAGTACTCTCATCGAGGACCATATGAATCCTTACTTATAATAATAGCATTTGATTTAGGCAAGGAACAAGAAGGAAAATTGCTTAGTTTTCTTAAGGAACATAAGACTACTCTGGGTTGACCATAGCAGACATCAAGGGGATTAGTCCAACTATGTGTATGATCATGATCCACCTAGAACAAAATACTAAATCCTCATGGAAACCCAAAGACGACTCAATCCCCACATGAAGGACATGGTGAGAGATGAAGTCCTTAAACTCCTAGATGTTGGTTTCATATACTCCATCTTTGATAGCACTTGGGTCAGCCCCATTCAAGTTGTACACAAGAAATCTAAGGTCATGGTAATCATGAATGAGGAGAATGAGTGGTACCCACCCGCATGACCACCCAGTGGAGAGTCAACATTAATCACCTAAAATTGAATGCGGTCACGAGGAAAGACAACTTTTCTCTACCTTTTGTAGACCAAATTCTTAAGATTTGGTCAAACATAGTTATTACTACTTTTTTGGATGATGATTTCGGTGTTAACTAGATTCCTATAACACCCGAGGATTAGGAGAAGACCACTTTCACCTACCTTTTGGGAGCTTTGCTTACCGACGTATGCCTTTTGGGCTTTGCAATGCTCTAGCCACTTTCCAAAGGTGTATGTTGAGCATATTTTGGTTTCTTGAGGTGTTAATGGATGACTCTCTATATTTGGGTCTTCCTTTGATGTGTGCCATTTGAAGTTAGTGCTTGCAAGGTGTCAAGAGAAAAACTTCGTATTGAACTGGGAAAGTGCCATTTTATGGTACAAAATGGTATAGTTCTAGGACACATTATGTCACATAATGGGTTAGAGGTAGATAAGGCCAAGATGGATTTAATAGCTAACCTTCCTCCACTAAGGACGATGAAAGAAATTCACACCTTTCTATGGCATGTTGGATTCTATCGAAGATTCATCATGGACTTTAGCAATAATATCCTTCTATATTTACTAACAAAGGAGTCTACTTTTGTCTTTAATGTGATTGTAGAAAAGCATTTGAGTGACTAAAGGCCCACTTGACCTTTGCACCTATTATTCAACCACCTGACTAGAGCACACCATTTGAGATAATGTGTGACACGTCAAATTATGCAATTGGAGTTGTTCTGTAGTAGTGCATCAATAAACTTCCCCATGTCATACACTACACTAGTAAAACATTGAATGACAAAAAAGTAACTATTTGACCATATAAAAGTTGTTGTTGGCTATCATGTTTGCTTTGGATAAATTTAGATCTTACATGTTAGGGTCTAAAGTCATATTATACTCGGATCATACAGCTCTAAAGTACCTCCTTTGTAAAAAGGACTGAAAACCTATGTTGATTCATGGGATACTCCTGGTACAAGAAATTGACTTGGAAATTTAGGACAAGAAAGGTTCAAAAAAATGTTGTAGTGGACCATTTATCCAGAGTAGTGGTAGAGCACACTAGCGATAATGTACCTATAATTGAATTCTTTCTGGATGAATCGTTAATGCATATATCCTAGCTATCTTGGAATGGAGATATAGTAAATTATCTTGTTACAAGACAAATTCCAAATCATTGGACCAAACATGATAGAAAATTTTTTTTGACTGAGGTTAAATACTTTATTTAGGATGACCAGTACTTGTTCAAGTACTATCCTAATCAGGTGATAAGGAGATGCATACTAAATAGTGGGCATAATGAAATCATCTCCATCTGTCATGACCATGCATGTGGGGCCACTTTAGTCCCAGAGAGACAGATCCAAAAACTTTGTAGTGTTGTTTTTATTGGCCTACCATTTTTAAGGATTCACATGCTTACTGCACAGCATGTGTGATGTGCTAAAGTATAAGAAGTCTACAGAGGAGACACATGAGGTCCTTAAACCCTAATCTTATTGTAGAGCCTTTCAATGTTTGGAACTTAAATGTACTTTAAAGGAAGCTAATGTCAAACTAATTAAACCTACATTAAGTGACCCAAACTAAACAAAATAAATTAAATTGAAGTTAAACAAACAAAGAAAACTAAATAGAAACTAAACTAGAGTTAGACAAGTATTCAAAGGAAAATGGTTGCCTCAAAGATTACTAATGACCTCCTACCCTTAGTTGAGATTCTACTTCAAACTTTTCCCAAGCTCTAAGAGTTTCTTTAGTTACTTTGAATACATAATCAGTCAATTAGAAACTCAGTTTGAAGTTAGCAACTTTCCATTAAATAGTTGAACTTGTTCTCTTATGTTGTTTCCTTATTCTTATTGTTGTGTTTATTGTACACTTGTTGATGCTAGGTAGTTTCCTTTTATAGTACTAAGAATTAGAGTGTTTAGATATAATAACCCCAATTTCTAAATTCTATTTCATGTAATTTTTAATTCTATTTTGAATGAAATGTGAATTTGGAATTCCACATTTTGAGTTCTATGTAATTAACCTTTTGAAAGACACATAGTTGACCTTTGAAACCTCAATAATTAGAATGTATGCATTGAGGCAATTCCAAGGATGCTAATTTTGCATAGTTGGGGTGGAAAAACATTAAATTTTCACTAATTTGAGAGGAGGTTGAAATTGATAATGATATCGTGCCTCATTGATGTAACTCGGCAGATTGAACAGCCATGTGTGGAGCCAAGCTTAACATGCAGATGGTCAACCCACCATGTGTTTCTTGCTCCCATGCATCGGTGGACAAGATAGAGAAAAGATGGGGACACAAGAGGAAGGAAACACAGTGGCCTGAGCCCCCTTTCACTTTGATCCTTAACTGGCAAGCCTCACCCCTGACTATTTTATTCACTAGTAATGCCTTTCCTCTTAGATCTTAGCTGCCCAATAAAAACCCAAAGAAAAAAAATAAATAAATAACTAAGTCATTCCAAATCACCCCTCCTCTTTGGCAACCAGACTGACACAGATAGCTGAAACACTAATTTTCTCTCCTCCTATGTCTCTTTTATCTCTAGCACAAATGGTGCAACAAGACAATATGATCTAGCCAATTGTTGGACACACCCTCCTTCCCCTACAACAATAGGGGAGCTAACGCTACCATTCCTTACCATACTCCCCCTCTTTGTCGTTCTTGTGTTTGGTCCCAAGTGTTAACTAAACCAATACCACTAGCCACTATCAATCCATATCCCCCTCTTCCCTTTTTTTCCCTCCAACAATGCCCACACAATTGGCATGAAAAAGCCTCTTTTTTCTCTCTCCCTCTTCCTTCTGTAGTGGCGACCTGTGAGACAATTGAGTTGACCACTTAAATTGACCACACCAATCTCCTTATCTCTCTACACTTCTTGTTTCTCCATGGGCGCTTGGCTAGCAGCCACACCAGCGCACCACTTTCTCCTCCCCTCTAGCAACCTTATGCCAGTGAACCCTTTCCATGTCCAATCCATGTAAATTCACATAGATTTGGTGACCAATCATGATTTGATTGTCCATCAAATGCCAGACCACCTTATCTGTGACCTATCCAACCATCCATCCTGATCTAGCTATTGATCTATCACCAAATGACAGATTTGTAACTGTCCTCAAACTCCCACACAATCCAACCATGGATTAGTCACTAAATGTAAGATCTGTGATCACATCACACCTTTAAGATGATCAGCCACTTAGCACCTAGATTTGCAATTGATCTGAGCTTCCAATTGGATATGGCTATAGGTTTAACACTAGACCATCTAATATGTGATTGATCAACCTTAACACATTGATCTGACTATAGATTAGTGATCAGATGCCTAGATGCAAGATTAACTCGTGTACTCACCTTGAACTGACAATAGATCTATCACCAAATACCATGAACTATGACAAATCTGTCTCTCTTTCCATGATTTGATTATTAATTAACTATCTGATGCCAGATCTGTGAGATCAGGCACTACATCTCTCTTTGATCTATAATGGTTCCACAGTTGGAGTGATAGATCAGTAAATTCGCAGCTCTCTACACACTGACCAGTGATAAAGACACTCTAGCTAAGTCGTCCATTTATGGATTGACAGCTAGATATATAGATTACTTAGTCAACCAATCGAATTGAAGGAGGGACATAAGTGAATTGAGAATAAGTGCCACAATTGACAAGCAGGTTAGTATTTTCTATATTGGAAAGTTTAGTAATTGCTTTGTTTTTTATAAGGATGAGTTCATGGAGATGATGATTTACATGAATACTATCTTTAATTATAAAAATTATGAAGGCATCTAAAAACATGGTTGCTATCTTGTGACACATTTTAGTTCATCAAATTAGAAATTGAATGACTAAACTTAAGCTTGAAAATGCAAATGTTGCCCTAGTTCTAGCACCCAAACAAAAGAGTGTGGACTGCCCTTTTTGGTTGAAACTTGTGTGTGTGTGTGTGTGTGTGTGTGTGTCTACTCCTAATTGATGTTGAAGAATTTAGAACATGATTTACTCTTGGACTAGCTACAGATGTGAGATGAAATTTCAAGGATAAAATTTCTATAAGGGGGAAGAATATAATAACCCAATTTTTAAATTCCATTTCATGTAATTTTCAATTTCTTTTAATGATATGTAAATTTGTGATTCTGCATTTTAAGTTCCATGTAATTGACATTTTAAAAGACATTTAGTTGACCCTCGAAACATGAATATTTAGAATGTACATGTCAAAATGATTCCAATGATGCTAAGTTTCTGAAAAATAGTGAACATGGTGAAAAAATCAAAATTTCCCGTCTCAGCAAGCTAAATAGCCATGTGTGGAGTTGAGCTTGGCATGTGGAGGATCAACCCAATATACATGTGACGGCCCGGGTTTTCTCATCCATTTTTGAATGCAATGTCTAATTTCCTAAGGCGGGATGCATCCCTATTTGAAAACCATTTTATAAAAACCATGCAATGCAGCGAAAATCCTTTAGTTTTAAACTCATTTTTGAAAACCCCGAGTGTCATTTGCGTTCACAACAACTAAGGTAGTTTTTGAAAAACTTCAGAAATCATAAATGTTTTTCCCCAGGTCTTTCCAGTCACAATGCACAACCCATCTGTAACTAAGTACAAACGCATGTCCAAAGGGTTGAGAGTTTACTTACATGTGTATTTGTTTCCTTTTGGATTCACTTGCTCATAGCACTAACATAGATGTTCTCTTTTTGTGAGTGAAGCTGTCCTGAACCATGATATATACGGACGTATCCTATCCTTGAGTACTTACTGATGTCTGAAAAATGTTAAGGATTGGATGAGTATATAATATACTCAGTAGGGCCTATCACTACTAGTTTTATAAATGCATGAGATGTTTTAAAATCATGTGCTCATTCATTCAAAACATGCGTATGTTTGAATACTCGAGTTCAATATTAGTATAAGAATCCATAATCAATTTCAAAATATGCGTATGTTTGAATACTCGAGTTCGATACCAGTATAAGAATCCATAATCAACTGAAATTCAAAATATGCGTATGTTTGAATACTTGAGTTCAACATCAGTATAAGAATCCATAATCAACTGAAATTCTTATAACTTAAAAGATCACATAATTCCAAAAGTGAAAGTATCATGTATATGATGACATCATGATATGCAATAGATGCCTCATGGAGTCCAACTCATGGACCCCTAGTATGGTATGGTTGACCAACCTCATATCATGCTATATGAAATGCACATAACTCATCAAACCATAGGGTCTACTATGCCCACGACCTCCTCGCCGTGTGGTCCCCGGGTACCTGAGGACACTTGGTCATAGCCTCCACGGGGCCTATGACACGCCGACCCAGTGCCGTGACACCAGTGGTAGCCCCCTGTACCACATGCAGTCGACGTAGGGACTTGCCTCTTTTTGGGCGTGGTGCCCATCCACCTATTAGTGGTAGAGGCCGGGTGGCCAACCCAGACCCCTCGGCATAGCACCCAAGGGCTTACTTGCCCAAATCACATAAGATAAGTCAAAACCTTTTGTTAAAACTTGTCCTCTTTTGGGTCCCTCACAACTGCCTCGCCCTCGGCACTCCAGCGTCTTTTGGCAACCCTCAAGGACATGCAATCTTTGCAAGTACGTAAATCATGCAATGCATGCACTTGTTTGCAACACATGTATGTGCATAATGTATATGCAGTCATTCCAAAACATGGCTATGTACAAAGCATTTAACATGCATGCTGAATTTATTCATGCAAATCACATGCAAATCAAGTCATATATATAAAACATATGTTCTCAAATAACAATAGTTCTTTTAAAAGAATCTAATAGTGATAGAGCACCTACCTGACTAGGTCGTGTTAACCCTCTTGTCCTTGTATGCTCCTGATCATAGTTTGGGGACTCAAGGTTAGTTTAACCTATCTTTGATGGGTTTAGAGCAGTTAGGTCTCATTACATAGGCATTAAGGGTCCATCCCTATGCCTATGGGTGTCCCAAGGTCCTAATTAGGCCTTGGTATTCTCAGTTTTTCCAAAGTTCTAGTGGTCACGCACCACCATCCTATTCTAAGGGTCATGACCTCCTTTGATTGGGCCTTGATTAGGGATTTTATAGTTTGGATGTGTCCGCGTCGTCGATACGGACACAACGCCTTTTGCGGTGCCTCAATCAGAGCTCTAGATCTCAAGTTATAAGCGTTTTAATATTGTATGTACATAGAGTCTTAAAGACAAAAAAGGAGGAATGCTAGGGCGCTGCGCATCTGCGACGTGCGCCCAGCATCCTTAGGTAACCAAAAAAACGATGCACGCTAGCGCGCTGCGCGTCTGTGGCGCGTGCCTCAGTGGGCGTGTCTGCAGACGCGTGAGACAACGCCGCCTGTTTTCCCTTTAGCGGGCGCGTCCCGTTTGGTTTTTCAAACAGGCGTCGACCTAAGTCGACGTGGGACGTTCCTATTGGATCATCCCGCCTGTTAGTGACCTGGGTCGTCCTCAGGTCACCCTGGTTTGACCCTGTCAAACCAGTGCGGCCCTGGGGACATCCCAGGGTCCTTTGTGGCGCTCCCAGGCTCCGTTTTGCATGGTTTTTCATGTAAAAACTTAGGGGAATCGAGCCTAAGACTATGGGTGAGATGGGTTTGAGGAGGTTTTGGGCATACCTGCTTCGTGGGTGGTTTTCTCTCCACGTTTTCCCCTCTTGGTCACTGCTTCGCGATGGGTTTTCTCCAAGGTTTTGGGCTGCCATTAGAGGCACCCAAGAGCTCTATTTATAGAGCTTTTACAGAGGGTTCTGAAGGGGTTCTAACCGCATTTGAATGGCTGTGGAGAGGCCTCCAGAATGGCGGTGGTTTCTCCTTGAAACACCGCCATTCCAGAAGCCTCTAGGAGCTTGAAGATGATGGGGTGCCTGTATCAAAACGGGCACCTGTGTTTTTCAGGTTAAGTCGTTTTTGTGAAATTTATAATTTTGCCCCTGAACTTCAAAGGGCCATATCTTTCTCATTTTAACTCCGTTTTGGGTGATTTTGGTCTCGTTGGATTCCTTTTTCCGAGATGAATCTAATGGAACCACTTTTAGGACCAAATTCCTGGGTTTAGTTAAGACAACTAGTGAAATGACCAAAATGCCCTTATCTTTAAAACTAAACTTTTCATGGGATTTTAATATTACAAGAATTGGGGTCATTACAGCATATCACCTCCATCTCAAGCAATCTCATCTCATCCCTACCCTCAGTAAAGAGAATCATTTATTCAACTCAACAACACCTTGTATTTTACTTTTATATCATGTCATCGCAACTATCTCTTTCAACTCATGTTACGCTAACTTAAGTGATACTTTTAGTCACATCCGTTTTATCTCATGCCGGATTTAAGTCATCTTTATCCAGCTCAAATAATCTCACTCAAGGTCTTATCTCATGTCATCTCAAGTTAGCTTATTTTGCCTCTAACACCAGCTAAAAATTGGGGTCATTATAATACATCACCCACTAACCTGCATAGGACAATGGTTGAGACAAGGAAAAGATGGGGGGTGCAATAGAAAGGAAGAAAACCTAATGACTTTGATCCCCCATTGGTAGGCCTCACCCCTAACCATTTCTTTGCCTCGTGACACCCTTCCCCTTATATGGTCACCAATGCAATAAAAATCCATACAAAAAAAAAAAAAAAATCCCTTCTGTATCTCCCCTCCTCTTTGGTGACTAAACTAACACTGATAGTTAAAACTCTCATTATCTCTCCTCTCTATCTCTTTCTTCTTCGACACAGATGGTCTAGCAAGACCATCTGATCCATCCGGCCACTAGACACTTGCATTCCCTTCTTCCCCTACATTGACAAGGGAGTCAATGCTAGCATTCCTTGCTCTTTTCCCCCTCTCTATCCTTGTCATATTTGGTTCTAAGCTACAACCAAGCTAGGGCCATTACCCACTGTTCCTCTTCCCTCATTTTTACCCTTTGATAATGTTGACACAATCATCTTGTGAAAATCCCTTTCTCTTCCCTTTTCCTTCCATGGCAACGATAGACAAGACAACTAAGCTAACTACTCAAACCGGCTTGCCAATCCCATTCTTTCTCTCTTCCCTTCTTACTTCTCCACCATCACCTTGTTGGAAGCCGATGCAAACCCTATTTTATAGCTTGTTAAGACTATCGATTTGAAAGGTTCTCATACCATGGAATGAATGGATTTGAATGGTTTCTCATAAGGCTTCAAAAAGCGATTTTTTGACCATGTGATGATTAAGCTGATCCATGTTTAGGGAAGCACTCTACAAGTAGTTGTAAGACCTATAGATGTTATTTGAATTATTTTGTGGACTAGTGCTCTATGAGCAGGCATAAGCCTCATTGCCTGATTTGGGCAAGTGCTCTATAAGCAGCTGTAAGTCCTCTAGATTGATTGGTCTGGTGCTTTACTAGCAAAAGTAAGTCCAAAGGCAAGCTCTCGCTACGTGCTATTGTAAAACCTAAGACCCTATGCTATGAGTAGTAGTTGGCAACTACCCTCTAATTGTTGGTACTAATTCGATTGTAGCTTGAGGAGAGTATGTCGTGGGGGATACTCCTGGATAGCTAATAACCACCATGGGGTAGGTGAACAGACCACATGGCACCCGAGGCAATGAACAATGAAGACAGTTGCCTATAGGTGACGGTTGTGGCCTACGAGCATAGGAGTCTAGCTATTGTGGGCATGGTGGGCATGTTGGTCACTCTTAAGAGTCTAGACCCGTTCTATCATGATAGGAATGTGTGTCATCTAGTTGGTAGGACTATATGCCATTGTCTAGATGGTGGGGCCAATTATTTGCTCTTGAAACCACAAATAGCTTTTGATTTTGTGGAGTCCATGATTTACTTAATGTTTGTTTGCTAATGTTTGGATTTCTGAGCAAACAATATGTTATTTAAGTTCATCAATTGACTCCATCTTTTGTTGACACCATCTTTAACACTTAATTTAGCTAAGGATTTTTACCAATTGATATATATATATATATATATATTGATTTTTCTAGAGTAATGATGTTTCCAAGGTTTAGTTTGCACATGTTTTAGATTAATCAAGTAATATGAGTGGTTCTGCATCTGCATGATCATCTATGGAATCATATATGCATTTAAAATGCAATGTATTCATGAAGGAAGGAACATGAGATGACTACATATATGCATAATGATGAGAATGTTAAATACCATTAACCTTATAGACCTTATAGACTGATTCAATTATTCAATGACAAACAATTTTGAATGATCATGTATGATGAATGATATTGATGGACTATGTTATGAATGAACTTGAATGATTATGTGTCTATTCATGAAAGGGTTTTAATATGACTAAATGTTCATGGAATGATAACGACATTGAATGCTTGGATATATATGAAAGGACAAAGCATTTTTTTTCTTTATAAACTTTGAAAGTCATGTGATTTATCAATTGAAATGCTTTGGACATGTGAATTGATTTCATGGAATATATGATTTGGGAACTTATGATTTTGACTTGAGCATGTGTTTTAAAATATCATGGTTTTATTTAAATATGAATCATCATCATCATCATCATCATCATCATCATCATCATCATCAAGAACTTATCCCAATTAGGGGTCGACCACATGAATCTTATTCCTCCATTCCTCTCTATTAAGTACCAAGGCTTCATTTAGTCCCAAAGTTTTTAAATCTTTCCTCGCCACTTCTATGCACATTCTTTTAGGCCTTCCACTTGCCCTTTTATAACCTTCTACTTGCATTGCCTCACTCCTAACTAGTGCCATTTTTTGGTCTCTTTTGGATATGTCTAAACCATCTAAGTCTAATCTCCCTCATCTTGTGACCTATTGGTTCTACCCCTAAATTTCCTCTAGTATTTTTATTTTTATTTCTAATTTTATCCTTTGTTATCATACCACCCATCCATCTCAACATCCTCATTTCTGCGATGCTCATCCTATGAGCATGATGTTCCTTACCTACCCAACACTCTGATGCATAGAGCATGGCTGGCCTTATGGTCATCTTATAGAATTTTCCTTTTAGTTTGAGTGGCACCCACTGATCACACAAAACTCCAGATGCACATCTCCATTTGTTCCAGCCCACTTGGATTCTCTGGGTAACCTCCCTCTCAATCCCTCCACTCTCATGAATCATTGATCCTAAGTATCGAAAGTGGTCTTTTATGGGGACTTCTTGGTTATCAATCTTGACTAGTGTTCCACTCCTACTCCTCTCCTTGCTAAAATTACATTCCATATATTTTGTCTTAGTTTGACTGAATTTAAATCCTTTAGATTCTAATACTTCTCTCCATAACTCTATCTTTGTGTTTACACCCTCCCTTGTCTCATCAAGACTATATCATCTGCAAATAGCATGCACCAAGGAATCTCCTCTTGCAAATGTTTTGTTTACTCATCCATAACAAACGTGAAAAGGTATGGGCTCAGTGTTGATATCACCGGTCTCATCACTAGTGGTCTTAACATTTGTTTTTGGTCTCTTATAGATATCTTTAATTATGTCTATATACACCCACAAAACCCCTTTCTCACCCATCACCCTCCATATTAACTCTCTAGGGACTCTATCATAAGCTTTCTCTAAATCGATAAAGACCATGTGGAGGTCTTTCCTCCTCTCCCTATATTTCTCTACCAATTGTCTTGGTAAGAAAATAGCTTCCATGGTAGACCTGCCTGGCATGAGACCAAACATATTCTCTAATACACTTATCTCATGCCATATCCTCTTCTCAATTACCCTTTCAAAAAGTTTCATAGTGTGTTCCTCCACTCATCAGGCATTTTCTTTGATTTTATAATCTTGTTAAACAACTTGGTCAACCAAACTATCCCAATATCTCCCATATGCTTCCAAACCTCTATTGGTTTACCATCGGGCCTTATAGCATTTCCTGATTTTATCCTTTTCAAGGCCTCTTTCACTTCAAGTATTCTAATAAGATCAAAGTCCTTACCTTTCTGTTCTCTTACTTTTGCAAGTTTAAGCACACCTTTCTCACCTTTTGTTGTTCCTAGTCTATTATAGAGCTCATCATGTGCCTTAAGTTTAGTCTCACTTACTATTCTCTTAGCAACCTTTTTAGCATTCTTATATTGTTCATAGTTTTCATTATTTCTAGTTTTCTTCCATGCTTTTAAAACACATATGTTTTTCTTTAATAACTTTTTGCACTATCTCACTCCACCACCATGTTTCCTTTACTAATTGCATTTTACCTTTAGATACTCCTAAGCCATTTTTTGCCACTTTCTTAATGGACTCAGCAATATTAATTAACATGGTGTTTACTTTTATTTCATAGTTCCAGTTTCCTTCTACCATCAACTTATTTGTGAATGAGGTTATTTTCTCTCCTTTTAAGTTCCACCACTGTTTTTGGATACGTATTAAGTTCATTTCCTTGCTTCCATCTTTTGATATGGATATCCATAACCGTTAACCTATGTTGTGAGGTTAAACTCTCACTGGGTATTACCTTACAATCCTTATACATTGATCATTCACTATTCCTAAGTAGAAAAAATTCTATTTGGCTTTTATGAAGCCCACTTTTAAATGTTATTAAGTATTCATCCCTCTTCTTAAAGAGTATATTTGCAATGGCCAGGCTATATGAAAAAACAAAATCGAGGATAGTTTCCCCCCGTCTCATTTCGTTCACCTATACCATACCCTCTGTGTATTCGATCATATCCTTCCTTTTCTTTTCCAATATGGTCATTTAAGTATGCTCCTATAAATGTCCCCTCAGTGTTGGGAATTTCTTGCATGACTCTCTTTATATTTTCTCAAAACTATCTCTTGATTATATCTTCTAACCCTACTTGTGGTGCTTATGCACTTATAACATTTATGATCCGTTCTCCTAGAGAAAATTTTATTATTATCCACTATTATTCCTATGCCATTTCTATTATTATCCTTTACTACGTACTAGAGTTTATGTCCATTGCTTTCTCTAGTTTTAGACCCTTTCCACTTAGTTTCTTAGATATAAGCAACGTTCACTCTCCTATGTTCCATTGCTTCTAGTAACTCCAAACTCTTACCTCTTAATGTTCCTATATTCTATGTGGCAATACAAATTTTATGTTCTTGCAATATCCTATTTACCAGCATACTTCTCGACCTCCATGATCTAAACCCATGCCCACTTTTCACTGCACCTGGGATCTGATGCAGTGTGTCACTTTCAAGGGGATGCTTTAGCTACCCTTGCCTATTTTTCTCTACACCCATTATCCAATATAGTGCGTCACTTCTGAGGGAATACCCTAGAGACCCTTGCCCATTTTTCGCCTCACCTGAGATCCGATGCAGGGTATTGCTTATGGGGAACGCCCTATATTGAGAAAATACTAGTTTTCAATTCATTTCATGTTAGGGTTGTCACACTTTCAAGAAGCTAGAGATAATTTTCATTTCTTCATTACAAATTAATATACAAATGCATATTCATTTACAAGAAGGAAAGAAATAACAAAATCATCTTCAACTTCTCCTTTGCCGGCTCGCACTTGACATAAGACCCTCCTTTTTCATCTAGGCTTGGGATCAACATTAGCGGAGTTCTTTATTTAAATATGAATAATTGCCAAAATGCATTGATTATGTATATCATGAACTACTTGTGACTTATTCCACTTACACAAGTGCAAGCTTGCTGAGACATTGTAAACAATTTACAATGTCTCATATATGAAGAATTAGGGAAGGATGAATTGTTGAAGCTAAGAATGTGAAAACAAATTGTGGAGTTGTAATTATAGGATGTTGGTTCTTCTAATATCTAAAGGATGAGCCTTACAACTTGAGATTTATTTTATGACATACTAGAGAATGTGAATGTATGATTACTTTGAAGTAGTGGAATCATTTCTATTAGTAAAATGTGATGTGATGTCATTATGAGTAGAGATTTTGTGATATATCAGAAAAACAACAGAAACTCTATTAAATTTTAGGTAGGAATGAGACAGTCATTCCACTATAAAGTCCTTATGTTTGTAAAGAAAATGACACTTGGGATTTTAGAAGGTCTTTTCAATGAAAGGATTTTCAACTATTTTGGTTTTGAAAAGAATTTTCAAACAATGAATATCTTGAATTTCAAAAAAAATATTTAAAAGGTACTATAAAAACTTGAGGCATCACATCAGACTATTTGGTAGATATGGGATTAAATTCCCAGATCATTACAAGTTTTGTTTATGTCCTACAAGATAGCACAATGGTATAGTAAAGATTTGAGCATATTGTAGTGCTATATATTGCTGTACAAATGAACAAATTGTGTTTGGGTGTGATTGATAGGTTGGGCATAGGATGTCTTTTAGTGGTTTTCTACCTTTGAGTATTTTCATTGCTTTACAACATTTAAAGCTGTATCATTAATGGGTAAGAGCTTTAAACAAATTAGAACAAGTTTGATCATCATTTTATTGTTTAAAGATAAATTTTGGCACTTATAGATGCCCTACTTTCAGTGTTGGACCTGAAAAGTCTAACGTCATTGTAATAAATCCCAAATTAGAAGAGCAATCATATGAGGGCTGTCATGCCCTTTCCTTAGGGGGTATAGTTTGAAAGAAATGTGTGAAAGTTAGACAAACAAGGCCCCAAAATAATTACATCATGGGGAATCAACCAAATACCTAGTAGCCCTTTATGTTAGATCCTTACGGGTGGATCCTTTACTAACAATATGTGAAGTATGAAATTTGTTGAAAGGATAAAATAATGAGAAATTTTGGGGCAAGAAGTAAATAAATTATGAAATATAAAATGTTATTGTGAAAGAAATGAGTGTGAAGAAAGTGTATGAGTGAAGAGTAAAGTATGAAATAATATGTAACAAGAGCAATGTGATGAAGGAAATGGATAGTAAAATGTTGTGTAATTTAATTAAGACAATAAAATGAGGTAGAATGAAATTATTACAAGGTAAAAGACTAAAGAGTGTATTAGAGAAAATTTTGAATATCTAACATACAATCACATTGAGTTTGGAGATTAGTTATCGGTTTTTAATGAGTGTGAGTTTCTATTTTCTTCTCTAGGGTTAAGGTAACTAGCACTTTAGTGAGGTTTTTCTTAGATAGTGGTCTAATTACGTTAGTCTAGGTTACATTTCTTGCACTATTCTTATCTCGGAGGATGTGTAGGAGTTATTATTTTGAGTCCCTTTAATCATATTTTTATGTTATTAGGTATTTTTAGTTTAAGGAACTAGTCTTTTACATTGATGAGGTACATTTTTAAAGAAATCCCATTCTTATGACTTAGAGAAGCATAACGTTTTTACATAGTTCTTAGTTCTAACCACCCCAACCTAGCCTTAGGTGAGTGACTAAATGTGTGTGGCTTGCACTAGTTTGATGATATGGTTATAACATCTAAGAGATAAGTGCCCATGAGTAGCAACTAGGCCACTATGAGAAATGAGGGAAAAGGGTTTCCTTACCACTACTCCTTATCAATTACAATCCCAATTTTCCTTACCACTACCATACTGCATGAGAACACACCCCATCTCTTGTCCTAAGGTGTCACCATACACCATGAAGCTACCACTTCCCTTTGGAAGAGATAACACTGGTGTAGAAATAAGCCTCTCGTTCAACTCTAAAAGCTCCTCTCATAATTGCCAGTCTAAACAAACTTCTAGTCCTTCCTACTTAGGTCCGTTAGAGGGTATGCAAAATGGGAAAATCCCTCAATAAATCACCTATAGTAGCCTATCAGACTAAGGAAATTATGCACCTCCGTCAAAATCATGGGTCTTTCCCAACCAGCCAATGCCTTTGCCTTCTGTGGATCCACCAAATACCACCCTTGGATATGACAAGTCCAAGGAAGTGCACTTGATCCAACTAGAACTAGCACTTTGAGAACTTGGCATATAACTAATGTGCTCATAGCATGCTTAAGATACTCCTCAAGCACCCTCTATGCTCCTCAACACTATTCAAGTAAATGAGTATATCATCAACAAATATGATCACAAACTTGTCTAGTAGCCTCCGAACACTTTGTTCATCAAGTCCATGAATGCTACTCGTGCATTTTTTAACTTGACTAGCATCACCAAAAACTTATAGTGTCCATATCTAGTCTTGAATGCAATCTTATGATGTCCTCATCCCGAGTCTTCAACTAATAGTATCCAGTCCTCAAGTAAACCTTAGAGAAGACCCTGGGTGACTATAACTAATTGAATAAATCATCAATATCTGGAAGTGGATACTTATTCTTCACTGTCACCCTATTTATTGCCCTGTAATCTATGCACAACCTCAAGGTCCCTTTCTTCTTCTTAACAAATAGGACTAGAGCTCCCCACGGTGAAACATTGGGCATATGAAGCCCTAATCTAGAAACTCTTGCGATTATACCTTCATCACCTTCAATTTGGTTGGAGCCATGCAATAAGAAACCTTGGAGATAGGAGTTAGTCCAAGCAACAAGTTGATGGTGAACTCCACCTCTCTCCTGGGTGGCAATCCATGAAACTCCTCTAGGAACACATCCCTAAAATCATGCACCACATCAATCTCCTCCTAGGCATCTACTCCTCCTAGGCCTCCACATAGGCCAAATGAGGCTGACAACCACTAGATACAACATGTGTGGCTCTACTCAATGAGAGGATACTCACTCCTACTTCATCTAATTTTCCCATGAAAACATAGTGACTCTCTTTCCAGGGCACAGAATGTCATCTTCTTCCTTCTATAGTTGACTAAAGCTCCATGCTAAGCCAACCAATCCATACCCAATTTAAAATCAAAATCAATCATGCCTAGCACAATGAGATTTGCACTTAGATTCCTACCTGAGATAATCATAGGTACACCTTGGACAAACTCATGTACTATCACCGGTTCACCCACTCACATGCTAAGCTTTAATAGATATCCCAACCTACATAAAGAAACATCCAAACATGCAGTAAAACTATGCAAGATAACAGAATGAGTGGATCTAAGATCAATAAGCCCACGTACAATTATGTCTGCAACAAGAAGAGAACCTTCCACAATAGCACTAGATGTGTGAGCCTAGTTGACAGTAAGTGTGAACATTCACCCCTGACTTCTAGGTGCCTAATCTCGTTCCTGATCTTGTTGAGGTACCCCTAATCTATAGACGCTATGACAATCCCATCCCATGGCTGCCTGTTGGCCTAAGAAAAAAACACATACGAGTAGGTCCTAAATAGGATTGCCCTGGATGATGACATTGACATCTCTAGCATATTGCCTAATCTCTCTCTCTGCCCTTGGACTAACCTATTGCTAGTCGGGTAGGCCTTACAACTATCTTCCTAAGAGCAAACTTCTTCTTCTTGATTCCTCCAATCACTGGCTTAGTGGCACCAAATATGCCCATGTCTCTATGCAGGTCCCTTAACTCTCACTCGAATATATATACAAGCTCCACAGCTTGGGCAATAGTAAGGGCCTGTGAAGTTAGAATCTGGCCCTTCAGGTCAAAGTTCAGCCCTCTAACAAACTTCTAGGATGCCCTTTGCTCTAAAGAGGAGGCTTCTAGTGCAAATCTTTGTAGTCGAGCAAACACGACCTCATACTGCACTACTGTCCTTGTGCCCTACATGAGGGTCAAAGATTCGAGCTCCAACTTCTCCTGAAGATATAGAGGAAGGAATAGCTTAGTAAAGACGATCTTGAAATTGTCCTAGGACATCTTGTCAATTCCGCTAAAGAAACTCCTTTGTGTAGTTGGTCACCATTGGGATGTGACACTTGTTAGTACAAATGTAACCACTACAACATGTTAATGATCCGACACACCCATCACCTCAAATATTCTTTCTGTGTCAAATGGCCAAGTATTAGCTACCTTCAAACCATCTCTGCCAGTGAACTTAGGAGTGATCCACCTAAACCTCTAGAGAAGGTGTCTCCTGGTGGACAACCATCTCACTCCCAATTTAAAATTGCATCCGTGGCAGAAGAACGAGCCAAGGATCACCACCTCTAAGTCATCCTCAGCAATAGGAGGTTATCCCTCTCATTGGCTGGATCACACTAGGCCCCACTGCTGCCCTTAGCTACATCTCTATGGAGACATTTAAAAGTAACCAAGATTCTAATGTGACTTCTTTACTAATTGTGGTAGCTAACTATTTACTTAACCCAAGGACTTAGTCTCCTAAGTGTTGACACATTGATCCTCTCGTGATTTTAGATGTGATTAGTATGGCAATCTATAACATCCTAGATTTTTAAAGATATTTGTCAATTTTGTTTAATTTAGAAAGGATCTGAAATTTCCTAGTTTTTGAAAAATGATCAGAGTGATAATATATAAGTAATTTTGTGAAATACATCCATCTTCATACCAGGAGTTACTGTCAAGCTCCTCATATATAGAAGATAGTAATTTCTTAACCTAAAGGTAGTTAGTGATACATGCCATAAGATCACATATTGGATGCAAATAGAATCAAACATACCATAGAGATGATTTAAAACAATCCATAATTAAGTTCTACATTCATCCCATGTGTTAACAAAATTATATTGTATATATACAACCCAAAATAGATTCCTATACAAGGAATCTATCTAGTAACATTACAAAAAGATAGCTAATCTTAGATTTAGATAGATTCGAGTATTTTTACATTCCTAGTACCCCTTGTGCTTGAACAAGTTGGAGTGTCACCTAAAATGTTGGTTGTAGGGCATGAGCAAACAACTGCTCATGATAGGAAGAAGAACTAATATAAGTTGGCCCATTGAAAATGGGGCAACCAATACTATGCACATATATATATATATATATATATATCGATATAGGAATTCAAAGGGAAGATGCAAAAGTCAGGTTCTAGATGAGCAGGACATAAAACCTATTTTGGAATTTCTCTGAATATCATATGAAATCATAAGACACAATAGGTGAGGAAAAAGTCCATAAGAAAAACTGGAATTTCTAAGTCATGTGCAAAATCCCAATAGGAATCGATAAGTCAATCAATCCAATATGCTTGATAATAGCCAAAAGCAAAAGCTGAGGTGCATAGACCTCAGTCCATAATGTGAAATTTGAACCCACATCATCCAATTTCTTTGAACCATGATGGCATACAATTTTTCCGCCTTAGACAATTATGGTCTAAGCTATAGAGAAATGACTGGTATGGCCAGCATACTAAAACCATGTAGACACTTATACTCATAGGGCCCTTCCATCTCCAATTAGAAATTATCATGGCTTCTCATCAAACCTCATTGCGGCTACCTAGCTACCACTCTAAGCACTTCCCTATGAGAAGCTACTCCTACTATACATCGTTTCCATCACAAGGCTGTTATCAATATCATCCCAAAGAATAATGGCTAACTGTACCTCCTAGCATAGGGTCTGTAGGTCCTACAACATACACACATAATGTACCCAATGAATAGGGATCCAAGACTTGTAGCAACTCTAGAAGTGCTTGCCAAAAGCGTTGATGAAAATCCATAAACTTATGGCTCACTGCTACTCATCTAGCACTTGCCTAGGTATCAATGAAATATAGGGTCCCCAGGATCTTAGCCCCTCATGGAGGCCCTACTTGAAACCTTGATGAAAATCCATATATCCAAAACATAGAGAAAATCAAATTTATAAAGTGAAGATGTAATGATGATTGAGTTTGAAGATTAGATATCCATTTTTAACAAGTGCGAGTTTCTATTTTCATCTCTAAGGCTAAGGTAATTAGCACTTTAGCAAAGTCTTACTTGGATAATGGTCTAATTACTTTAATCTAGGTTATACATTTTTCTTACACTATTCTTATCTCAGAAGATGTGTAGGAGTTATTATTTTGAGTCCCCTTAGTCAATCATGTTTCTAGGTTATTAGGCATTTTTAGTTTAAGGATCTAGTCTTTTACATTGATGAGGCACACATTTAAAGAATTCCCATTCACATGACTTCGAGGAGCATAACCTTTTTTAATAGTTCTTAGTTCCCTAAATGATGATGGTTATAACCAACCCAACCTAGCTTTAGGTGAGTGACTAAGTGTGTGTGGCTTGCACTAGTTTGATCATATGGTTATAACATCTAAGACATAGGTGGACATGAGTAGCAACTAGGTCACTATGACAAACGAGGGAAAAGGGTTTCCTTACCATTACTCCTTATCAAGTACAATTGCAATTTTGTGATATTTATCTAAGTTCCAACTTGAAATGGTCATGTTAGTATGTCCCTTAGCATGAATTTTATCAAGTGAAATGTTTTAGGTATTCTTCATGGTGAAAAATTCATTGAGTTAGTTCTATCTTGGACTTCTAAAATGAAGGTTTTGGAGCTTACTAACTTGCTAGTTACAATGCACTACTCCTCAGAACATGGATCTAGGTACACATAGGTAGTAACACTTTTTGCTATGTTGGTCAAGGTTTAAGGCTTTGTTTTCCTTTTGGTCCTTATCTAGGTACATAAGTACCCATTCACTAGTTGGAGTAGTAGTCCATAGGCACTTTACTCCTTAAGGGTTGACGGTCCAAAATTAATCCAACCTAGTTCTAGGTAGTGGCTAATTTAGTGGCTCACATTGGTTAGTTCATAGAATTATAACAACATAGGCATAGTGGTGCCTAGGTAGTGATTCACATTTGGCTAGATCATGGTTTATATAATTAGGAAATAGGTGGTAAGTGAGTAGTTCACATTATGTGTGCTAGATCATAGGATTGTAGTAAATAAGTCATAGGTAAACATAAGTAGTCACTAAGTGTGGGTGTATGTGTGTGCGTGTCTCACATTTTGCTATATACTCGTGCTATGGCAATTAAAACACTTAGGTCAAGGGGGGTTATACATCAAAAACCTCATGTTTCAATACACCCACCCTTACCCTAGCTTTACATCAATTTGCTGCCTAAACACAAGGCAGTGAACCAGCACCCTTATTGAGCTCACATTTGAGGAGCTTTCATTTCGAAATTTTGTCCATAAGAAATTCCACTCTATTGTGTTAGCCGTTTACAATTTCAGCACAAGTCTGTAATTTCTATTTTATCCTTACTATTAATCTCACTGAATTTTCAATTAAGAATAAGGGAAAATAGAAAATGGCGCCATTTTCATGCATAATTCATGCAGGAAAATGGTGCATACCTTTCCTGTTTGCCATCGACCTATCCCAGTTCCTTATGTTTGGGGTGGAGTTGAATTTTATTATTGTTCTTATATGAGATCACCTGACATCCACCAACCATCTCAAGGAGGCTCAGCAGGTAGAGGAAAGAAGCACCATTTTCCTGCAGGCAACGTCCAAGAAATGGGGCCCTTTTCTCCCTGCTTTAGCCCCTCAAACTAGTAAGCAGATGATGTAATTCATGGAAAAGAAATTTAGCATGCATTTTATGAGTAGTGTTCCACCTTGAAGTCCCATGACATAGCTTTACAAATTTGGAGTTTGACGTTTGTGGTTTTGGGCTAGGATTGGGCATCATTTTCCTGCATCTAACTTGCAGGAAATGGACCGTTCTTGGGTTCATTTTCCATGATTTCTGTCCAAGGTTTTTACTGAGATCTATTTGTTCCTTCCAAGTTCAACCATTTCTTGTATTCCCCGCATTTCTTAGGAGTTCCGACTGGTGGAGAAATGGTACCATTTTCTTGCATAAAACGTGCAGTAAAAAGGTGCTGTTCTCCTTGTTTTCAACTCCTCTGAACCAGTACTGATCCGTCACATTCAAGAAAACTTCAATAAGCATTCCCAATTCCATGTCTTGCTATGAAAACCCAAGCAATGGCTTTTTTAGGCCAAAAGACAATCTTTTTCTCAATAAAGTCATGCACCATTTTCCTGCATCGGTGCGCAGGAAAGTGCGCAGTCCCTGTTTTGGTTTGCCCCTTGAAAACTACAAATTAATCACATAAAAACCACTACTTTTATTCATCATTTCAAGGTTTAATCATCCATCAAGAAAACCCAGAACTTCATCCTCTGTTTTCCAACATCAACGGTTTTTAAAAACAGAGCATGCCATTGACAAGATTTTGACGAATCATCATTCCATATAAATGAAGTTCAAGTTGAAAATTGAGCTACGAAACTTGTAAAATTAACATGCATTCAAGGAAAATCATCAGAATCAACTTTCAGCATGCAAACAAGGTATATTTCGGGAAAAACATCCCACACATGGTACTGATGCTGCAGGAATGAAAATCTTACAAATTCTAAAGAAAAAGATGTTATTTGCTTGGGCTAACCTGAGCTAGTATTAGTAGTTATTAAGAAATCTCCTACCTGTTTTGAGCTTTAGAAGACTAGATTTTTCAAGTTGGTGGTCTCCTGAGTTGCAGGTTTTCCTCTTTCCTGAGGGGAGCTTCAACTCGGGCAGAGCTCTCCACTAGTTTCACTCTACCTACTCTTCTCCCAAGCTCTTTCCTTGTGATTTCCAGATTCACCAGTCACTAGATAGTCCTCCCAGATCATTGCCACGGTAATCTCTCGCAAATTTCTGCTTGTTTTCTTGGATTGGGTTTTCTTCTTCAGTCCGCATGGGCTGGAACGAATTCTAGCCCCTATGTTAATTCCATTATAAACATAGTTGAAATACAGAAGGGAACGGATAGGTGGGATGGTGGGGAAAGCTAACGGCACGTTGAATGTGACCCCACGTGGCAGGCTTAAATTCCCCCTTGAATGATTCGGCCAATTTCAAAATTTTCAATAAAACTCTTACTGTGCTCAGATTTCTCATTTATATCCTGGTCAAAGGTTAAATTATGCAATTATACCGTAACCAGTATTATTTAAAAATTTTCACCCCTAATTCTTAGTTAAAATTTCACCCCTACTAATTCTTCGATTTAACACCATTTTTAAATTGCAATTATCTTTTAAGAGATTTCTTAATGGAATTTTTAATCTTTCATTTATCTTAGAAAATTATTCCTAAATCTCTGGATCATCCCAACAATTTCTCCTTATTTGTTACCCTAACTTAATTTCATGACACACTCATTCAACACTAGTAAATATCTTTCTATTAATGGAGAATATGTGAAACGAAATTTAAAAAAAAAAAATGACCCCATTTTTTTGTAAATGCATTGATTTATTCATTCATATATTATAGGTATTAACCTTTAAGAATTTGGATTTTGTATGTTCACATGCATATTTTATTTTTTTCCAATTTTTTAATTTATAGTAGCTTCTTCTAAAAATACGTGATTTATACAGGTTAATATAAAATTGTAAAAGAAAAGTAAAAAAACCAAATTTTTATGAATTTTTTGTTTTCAAGACTTCTCAACAGTAAACCCTATAATACCTAACTTTTCCTCCCTTAATCATCATTAATATTGCTTGCTAATTCCATCATAAATGCACTTGAAATTGGTTCAAAAACAAATCTTTCGAAGATTAATAACGGGTATTGGTTCTTAAAAGGATTGTCGAAACTTTGGCCACCAAAATCTCTCTACAACTATAGTCACCATGCTAAGCTTTAAGAAATTTTTGTAACTTTAATCTACCAACACTAGTTTTATAACTATAAAAACCCCAAAATTTGTAACCATTTCACAATTGATGAAAATCAGGATTTTTTTCATAAATGTGAGAATTTGATTTTTGGAACATCATGAATTGATAATGAGATTATATAAGATGAATGGAGCTATGAAAGAAATCTCTAATGATAGATTGATGTCTCAAATCTGACAAATAGAGGTATACATCAATAATAGGCCAAGTGTAAGAATTGATAATAGCAACCCCTTTTATTTAGTTTAATGTTTTTAATAGAATGGGGTTTGTACCCTTGGACATCTTTTCCTTGGCAGCCAAGAAACACATGGAAAGATGTTGAGTTTAGGAAGAAGTCTAGGACAGGTTTGTTTAGGAAGTATTGGATGGTAGAAGACATCATATTTTAGGAAGTGTAGGAAAGCAAGGATGGAAATACATCTTGTAATTAGAAAATTGTAGATTGCATTGGGCAACAAGGATGTCTAACTAGAAAACATTAATAAAGGAGGATGTCAAGGCTGAAAAGAAAAGAAAGAAAGAAAAATTAGAAGAGAAAGAGAGGAATAAGGCAGGAAGAAAGTGACACCTCCATTTGTTCTATGATAAAATAGTTCATGACAAAAGAAAAACATAGAAAAGACGAGGGGAAAAGTTAGGAAAAATGCAAACAAACTACATGCAGTCTTCAGAGTGGTAGATGGTTCTAAAACTACAAAGCTTTCACAAGTTTCAAACATTTTGAGAGATCTAAAACATGTGTTTTTCCCTTCAAGATTTTACACAATAAGAAACATGTTATAGCTTGCAGTTCATGTTATGCTAGAAATGTTTTCCATCCAGTATTTCATGTCTTGTTTGTACATATTCAATCATGCATTCATGCCCTCCTTTAGATTTTTTTATCATGCAAATTATGGTTTGATTATGACATTATGTAGCATGCTTTTCGTGATCTATCAATGATGTTTCTAGAATGAAATTATACCTGACTATTATTGTTTTGGTTTAGCATAGTTTCATGCTCTAGTTTAGATGTTTTCTAGTATAGTTTTCATGCTTTAATAGAGACATTTCTAGGATGAGTTAATGCGAGGTTATAAACATTTTATCTTGCATGGTTGCCTACTCTAATAGATATGCTTTCTAGATGATTATATACATGTGATTTTTTTGTTTTAATTGTTGATTAGTTAAGCTCCCATTCTTGATGTATTTTTAGTAGGGATATTAAGTCTAATATGTTTGAGTTTAGCATGATTATTAAACTCTATTATGGACCATTTTTAGTAGGATTATTAATCTTTTCATAATTGATTTTAGTAGCATGAATTTGCATGATTATTATCTCTCCATGGTTCATTTTCTAGCATAAATTGCATATCAATTTTGCTAATTCCAGGAGCATAACCTACTTAAGACATATTTTTGAGTTTGTAAAAGAGTCATGTTTGGAAGAATTTTAGAATGTTGAAACTCCTAGGTGATTAACATGTTTTTCTTGAGTTTTATATGAAACATGCTAATTTTGATGTTTTTGAGCTTTAATCTATTTGTCAAAATACTAGCTTTTAGCATGCTAATTTTGAAATAACTAAATGCCTTATAGAGAAGGGTTTCAGATGTGGAATTCACCTCGTATATGATGTTTTTGAAGTTCCAAAGCTGATACATAATCAATTAGTTTCAACATATCCTATGTTTTCTAAATCACAGTTTTTGAAATCCCAAGATAAGCTAGTGCATGCTATTATGCATGAAAAATAATGACTTTTAAACTACGAATTGATACTAAATTATGTTAAGTTTTTTTAGTGAGCATGAAATTGTGGCTTGAGTTTGATGTGTTTGTATGAGTTTTTAAAACATTGCATAAATGTTTGAATTAGCTTGAAAGTAAGCTATTATGCACCACTTGCATGCATGTTTTATTTTAGCTTGAAAAAGGGCTTCTAATGCATTTGTAATTTGATTGGCATGATGAGTTTTACCTAAGATTTTTCCAAACGTACAAGGTAAAGATTTATCCCTATTCATAGTTTAGGTTGCATTAGTTTAGGTTTCTTGCATTAATTTTTGCATATTCTTCTAAATCCTCAGAATTGATACATCTACTTTGTTTTGTGCAAGGGCAATTTGGCAAAAGAAGTGACGACAATCCTATAGACCAAAGCTTCATCGGAGTAATTAGGATTTCCTTGTTTTTTTGGATTAGGTTTTTAATTTTTTAGAGAACTTGTACTGAGACTAAATGTAATTTTTATTTAAAAAGGGTTGTAATAATAAAGATCAAGTGTGGGCCACTTCCACTATAGGACTTGTATGAGCCAACTCAAATATAAGATCCCACTACAATTAGCTACCCCTCTCCTCATTTTTCTAGTGTAATTGCATTTCTAATTGGTACTGTAATTCATAGTATAACTCATGTATATCAAATTGTTACACAATCTTTGTTTTAGGAATGCTACAATAGAATTGCACCTATCCAACAAGGGATAGAGCTCAACTATAACCAAGTCATAAGCTATGTGGTTATAGTGCCCCATTTATTAAGGTGTGGACCCTTTGTTAGATAACATATATGTGTGCATTAGTTTAATTTTCTTGCATTGTATTGCACTTTAGTGCTTTATGGTGGATGATCGAAATTCTATTAAGGGCCCCATAGGAACCCTCATAAAATAAGGATAGGATTTCATCATTAGATCCTTGTCCCATCTAGGTAATCAAATCAATCCTTATATGCTTATGTTCCCAACCCTCAACTTTTATTTTAAAAATAAGTAGGAAAGACTTAGGGTTTCGAGCTTTTACGACCTTTTTTGAAGGACTAGATCTACTGTCACTCCAATCACTTCTAAGCATTGTGGTTATAGTGAGTATGCAAAACCCAAGTAATTTTTCCATACCTTTCATTAATGAGTTATAAGCACCTTCTTACATGAGAATTATATTAACCACTTTGAGCAAGACCTAATTGGTAAGCAATAGTTGAGCCTAGATAAAAGGAATTGCTATTTAGATTTAAGTCTAAAAGCTATTTCCTATAGATTAACACTGAATAAAAGAAGAACTTGCTAGCAAACCATTAGGGATTATTTGTGTATCATTTAGAGTTAGGAGTTGCATTTAGTTAGGACTTCATTATAGTGCATGCACGGTTGTCAATCTTAGAACATGGCATTAGTATCATTTGATTTTGAGATTGAGCATACCCTCAGACAAGGCCATAAAGACTTTTATGTGCCACTGTAATTAAGCACTCCCACATGCATTGCATTACCACCCATCAATGCAAACCATTTCAAGCTAAAACCTATAGTCATTCAGTTACTTCCATCTTATTATGGTCTAGAGAGAGAGAGAGAGGATCCATAACTTCACATCAAGGAATTCCTTGATATGTGCCACATTCAATTGTTGAAACTTTTCAGATGACTCCATTGGGGATAGGTTGCTTCCATTCTCCTCAGAAGATAAGACCAAATCATGGCTGAATTCATTAGAGGTTGGTTCCATTACCACATGGGACCAATTATTGAAAAAGTTTCTTAGGGTTCTTCCCTGTACACAAAAATAATGCCCTCCATAGGAAAATCATAAATTTCCAATAATGAGAAGATGAATAATACTTTGAGTGTGGGGGACTATTGATGTGTTTAATGGCAAGTGCACGGGGTATTTGTGGTATAGCTAATCCAAGTACAGGTCAATCCCATAGGGATGCGCTTTAAGAATTTGGAGTTTTTAATAAAATATAATTATTTAAAAATTGAAATTAATTGATAAACAAGTGCTAAAAGTTAATTAAAATTTTGAATTAAAACATACAAGAAATAAGAGTTTTCCCATGGTTAAACCAGAACACTTGATTTGGTTAAATAAGAACGGATAAGATAGTTGCTGGATTAACTAAAGAATAACACAGAATGCAAATAACTAAAACTCAAATAACATAGAAAGTGAATAGTAATAGTAACAGGATAGAAAATATAATTTAAAATATTCTCCTATGGGCAAAAGTGGAATTTTTCTTAGAAGTTCCCTCCTTTTTCCTGCAAAACAGTAAAATCAAACCAATTCCACAGGAGAAGATGTTGGAGATGGTTGGATGATGTTGGTGAAGCTGATGGAGAGAGGGGGTGAACGCCAGTTTGGTTGAGTACAGGGCTGTGTCGAGATGGAGTGGCAGACAAGGGAGAGAGGGAAGGTCACATAGCTTCTGGGGGTCGCCCGGTTGTGTGACCCTGGCTGGGCGGTGTGGAAGTGGAAGAGGAGGCCAATCTAGGTGAAGGAGCAATGTTGTGCTATGGTAGAAAAGCTTGTGTCATTCTATGTGGTGGATGAAGTGGAAGATGGTTGGTGGAGCTGGGAATTGGAGAAGTCTGGTGAATTGGTTTGGAGTGGCAAATAGGGGATGCTCTGGGGAAACATTGATGCTAAATGCCATCAATTGCAATGGAATAGAATGGTCGGTGCTAGAAGCAAAGAGAAAATGATGAGGGAGAGAAAGAGGAAAAAGGAGGGAATGAGAGAAGGAGATAGAGAGTAAGGAGAGGTGGGTGAACAAAAGGAAATAGAGTAGGGTCTGGCTAGTGATGGGTGTGCAATGCCATTGAGCTGACCATGATAAAGGAACGAGAGAGAGAGAGAGAGAGAGAGAGAGAGAGAGAGAGAGAGAGAGAGAGAGAGAGAGAGAGAGAGAGAGAGAGAGAGAGAGAGAGAGAGAGAGAGAGAGGGAGAGGAAGACTCATAGCACGGGGGAGCGTAACATAGAGAGAAGGGAGCAGAGTTACGACAAGAGAAATTGGAGAAATGCGAGTACAGTGAACAGAGTAGCTGGGAAAGAGAGGTGGCTAGTTTGGGAGTTGGGTGTCGGGCTAGAGTGAAGAAGATCAATGATGATTCATCGATTGAAGAGTGGAGAGACATAGAGATGGTAGGGGGAGTAGAAACATGAGAAAGAGAAAGAGAGAGTGTGGAAGGAGATGGGGAATGTCAGGTTTGGGACTAAGAGGAGATAGAACATGGGTGAGAATTAAGGAATGGAAAAGTGGGAGAAAGATAGTTAGGGTGATGGGATGTGGTGAATGGAAATAGAAGCAAGAGATAAGAGAGAGAAAAATTTAACGATGAAAATAGTTGATTGGAAAGAAAGGAACTGCAAGGAAAGTAAAGGAAGGACAAACCAAAACTCCAAAAAACCTCCAATTTCCCTAAAATCCAATGGCTTTCCCCTCTTATAGATTTCCCCTTGGGTTTAAATATATTTCTCTCATTATGTGACTAAATCCAATAAGCTAATGGTTCACATAAATCTTTTTCATGCTCATGAGACAAAGGAAAGTGATCCCTAAGAGTGCATGTTATCACCAAGAATATTAGGAGTCTTTTACCTTAATTCTTTCTTTCTATCTCCTCTTTAAGGATATGTTCCATCTAAAATTAATTAGTCTTTAACTAGGATGAAATGTAGGATTATGATAGGTTTAGAAAAGAAAGGTATCAGGATTTCAAAGGTTCAAAATTGCGCAGAGGTCTTCCATGACTATCTATTAGGACAACTTCTCTTTTTGGGTTGTACTTGAAGTGAATATTTCTTTCATTCTTTTTTAACAAAAATAAAAATTTCTTTCTCTTTGGCTTCTTTGGAAGAAAGACAGATAATTTTTCTCACTTCTTTGACTTTTTGTCCTATTTTTGAACTTTTTCTACTAACTCTACTCATTTTGAAAATGGTCATAGATATTTATTTTACTGGATTGTTCTAGATTAAGGTGAGTGGGGTTAAGGAAGAAAATGCTTAGTAATAGGCTCAAAGGGGCTAACTAGTGGTATGATATACTGAGTAAGCTTTATATCTTTAGGTTGAGTAAGGATGGCCTCTATCATTTCCTAGGTTTCCTGAAGGCACTCAAATTCAATAAATTTTCTGGAATTAAAGCTATTACTCCTATTTATTCTTGATGTTTAGCCAAAACAAGGATAACAAGATCACACTAAGTTATGTATGATGAAGAAATTGTGGAATTACTTATAACTCTATGAAAGAAGATAGTCTCTAAACTCACTAAGTTATAGGTCTCCATTGATTTTCCGTAGTGTCTCTAAGTCATACCTCTCTATTAGTCTTGATTATGTGCTGTGTGTAAATGGTTTCGGAGAACTAATTTGCATAAAATGCTTCAACACATAAATGATATGCAAAACTAATTATATGCATTCCCATTAAGAGGTGAAAACAGCGAAATTACTAAATTCTAAACAACCAATTCTCATCATAGTAAGGGAACTCTTCCTTAAAAACCTTTTTTTTTTTTTTTTTACTTTTTACTTATTCTTTTTTTCTTCAAAAGAAAATTCAAAATCTCTATGTGCATCTACACTCCCTAACCTAAACAAAACATTGTCCTCAATGTGTGAAAAAACATAGGATCCTATATGATAATGGAAGGATGTATAAGATGGAGATTTGAAAAACATCAGGGTTGCCTCCCAAGAAGTACTAAGTCTACGTCCTCAGCCAAACATGGCCTAACCTAACTTTTCAAACCTAGAGCTAATTGGGTTAGCTTTTTTGTCCTAATCCTAACCCTAAGATGAAATGGAGAGTATACCACACCACTTCAGAATCTTGTAGTAATCTATATATTGCCTCCACCCTAAAATTTTTGGTGATGGTAACATTAAAACAACGTAGATCACCACAATTTTTAATTGTGGGGAATCATATTGATGATCCCCCATCTTCAAAAGTTCAAGGTAGTCAATATAATTCCTCCACCTAGAAAATTGAGGTGATGGTATCACAATGATTTTGTGTACGACCATCCATTTTATTGGACCATTTGGAGATAAATGGTCCTTTTCTTGACCAAATTGAGGGATAAAAACGAACATTGTATTTAGTTTATCTTTTTCCTCCATTTCCCTAACAGAGTCCTGAAATAGGGATATAAGCTAGCTCTGCTCTTCCCTAAAAGGTTGTTCTTGTATTACTAGAGGTGGGGACAAGGGTTTGCTTAAACCCTAGTTATCTTTTGATGTGTACCCTAAAGTAGGTTGATGTACCTTAACTGACTCTTTTTCTTCTTGTTTTATAAGCATAGGTAAGGTTTCAAATAGACCTACATGACTATCTTATGATTATTCGAATAAGGTCGGTAAGTCCTAATTAGGTACATCTTCTACATTGCAAGGTTCAATATAAATTTCAGGCTCTATAAGGGGTTCTACTCTGGCTTGCCATTGAGAAGTATCTATCAAAGGCACATTATCCAACAAGTCATTCATCTCTTCAATAGATGTGTCTTCATTAAAGTCACAAGAGTGAGCGGGAGGTTTTGGTTTGGATGTTTTTAAAGCTTCATTTTCTTCCTCAATGGAAGTCCCTTAATCATAATCACAATAAGGAGTAGGACATGGGTTGAGTAGATATGAGTTTGAGGTTTCTACGGATAGTTGTGGACTTTGTGGCTCAGAATGATCATAAGAAATTTCCATCCTATTATCAGTAACAAATGGCTCTTCATTATTCCAAATTTGCTTTAATTCCTTAGTCCTTTTTATAATTTCAGCAATGTTTTTGTCAATATGTTCCCGCATTGGTTTCATTTCCTTTACCCAATTATCCATCTCTTGTTTCATTTCCTTTTGACTAACAACTATGCTTTGTTCTATTCTCTCAGAAAATAGTTGCTCTTCTAATGGTGGTTCTTCATGTTGTAGAGGAAACAACTCATAAGGTTGGTATTGCTGAGGCATTGGGATACTGCAAAAGGAGTGAGCAGGTTGAACGCATAATGGTTGAACCTGATTTTCTAAATAATCATGGTAGTGTTGACCAAGGTGGGACCATTGTGGTTCTTCTTGATATCGATAATCCTCAGAGCTTGGTTGTTTGTGATGCTTAGCCATCCATTATAGTCTTGGTAAGTTGTCTCAGGATAATAATTTTTAGGGTGTGTGAATGTGTTAGGCAGATGCACTGGCTCTTGATAATAACCATTATATGTGGAGCTTGATGGGAGCCAAGAAGGGGTGGAATAGGGGTGCTTTGAATAGGTATAGTCATTATGGCATTGAGGTTGCAGTGTAGCTTGCCGAGAAGCAATTAGCTTAAGCAGTTGACTTTCCATAATATCTACCCTATCCATCGATGCATCTAATCTATGAAATCTATTCCCTTCTTGATAGGTTTTTGTTATCAACTTCATATACAATGAAACACATCGTTCTATACAATGTTGAGTTTTTTTTTTAAGAGGAAAAACTAACCAACATGATGCAACCTAACTTCTTAGAATGATGCACAAACAAAGGGCACAATATAATCCTTGAGGCTAATAAGCAGCAATATTTTGACATTCTTGAAATTGTGTGGGGACAATGCTTTTAATTTAGCCTGATCTAGTGTTCCTCCTCTCTTTTAGATTAGGTAGTTAATACAATCCTCATGTAAGGAGGCACTTAGACCTCAACAAATGTCAACAGAAGGCGTGGAAAAATCACTTGGATTTTGAGACACCCATGATAACCATAGTGCTCAAAAGCCACTGGATGACAATAGATCATGTCTTGGTAAGAGGGTCCTATGAGCATGTGATGGCCCTATAGGTCTCTTCTAATTAATTTTAGATTAATTATGAAGGTAGGGTAGCGCAATTGAGGTGATTATCCTAGGTGGGCTAAGGAGTGGTGATGAAATCCACCATTGATCTTGTGGGAGTAGGCTGCCCTTCCTAATTAATTTTCACTCTCCATGGCAGTTCGATCAGCATATATATCACCTTAAAACATTAATTGTGCCTAAGAATGCAATTAAACTAATAAACTAATGCAGAACCCTTAAAATGCAGCAATTATCAAAGATGCTTTTTATATGCAATTATACTACCAACCAATGCAAGATTATCCTAAATGCTATGACACCCTAGGATTTTCATGAAAAATTTTTGCATTTATTTTCAAAAGGTGGTATGACTCTAATTTTAAAATTCAAAAATACTGAAACATAGTTTTCTTTGAAATTCATTTTTCCAAAACCCCAGGTATCACTTCAATCCCATACTATACATAACATAGTTTTTATAGAAGATAGATATACATTTTATGAAACAACCAGGACTCATCTAATGGTTCACATACATAGCCCCTATAATCATTATATTAAATGCCCAAGCAACATAATCCAAATCATTAACTACACAATACAAAACTTTAACAAAACATATACCTGAGCACAGAAGTATAGCTGTTGATCTCCTCTTGCTTGTGTATGTCTTCTCTTCTCTTGTCTATCTATATATGAGATATTGTAAACATGAAACATTTACAATATCCCAGCAAGCTATGCTTGGTAGGGGAGATTTAAGAAAACAGGTTAATTATATATGAATTAAGCATTTTACATCAATTAGAATATTCAATTATCTGCAAGCCATTGATAAAGTAGCTATTTATAATTCTTTTTCATCATATCAATATAATAATCCTACTTTAGAGATTACACTTTACTTGATATATATAATCCATTGGTATTTTAAATATTTATCATTATTATTTTCCATATGATACATTACTTCGCATAATAAATCTACCCATTCACTTCCCCATACGAAAACTTTTATAAAACTATGCCCTTAAAATATATACATATAGGACAATATCATATATATTGAAATTGTTAAAAGTCATACAAAGTTATGAACATAGTCCATAGGTTTTATAACTTTCATTCCCAAACTATACTGGGTCTCATACATATACCCCTTACCATGCGAGGTTCATAAAACTCCAGCCATTGTTGGGAAAATAATATAAAGCATATCATCATGCCATATCATATAATGCCTCTCATAGTGCTGCCATATACACATGTTCCATGGGCAGAGTGCACAACGGATACAATAGTCCTCTTTAGGTCCCTCACATCTACCTCGCCAGCGTCTTTTAGCAACCCTCAAGGATATGCACCATAGTGCATCAAATATAAGGACTACTATGCCACAGTCTCAATCCGTACAGTCCTCCTAGATAACTGTATAATAATCAAGTGATACCAACTAGGAAATAACAAAACCCATGTTCGCATGGGGGGACCATGGCTGTCACGGTGGGGGCTTTTCCATGAATGCCCCACCCCGACATTTAGCCTCTCATCAGGCATGGTATCATCATATAATAAATTTCAAAGAGTGGGTGGCCAAACCCTACAACTCTCCTAGCATAGTATCCCTAGGCCTATGCCTATCTAAATCAAAACTCTCAGGCACCATGCCTGGATGTAAAATAATAATACACAGGCATCTTGTCTATCCATAATATATATATATGAATATTTCATCATAATCCTAACATCCTCACTTATTAGGTGATCGTCCACCAATGATGTAATGTAAAATCCTAGACTTATACATCACATATAATGTAATGATACCCATGTACCATAAATATCTTTTATCACAATAACCGTTATGATATTTTTAAGAATAAATCGTGTGTATCCAATAATGTCATAAGTAGGTATCAATTATAAGCATGTCATTCATATAGCATTTCAAGTTACCAATCTTTATCATTCACAAGTAATCATTCTCATAATCACATATATATGAAATGAACAATTTGAATAACATAATGTTTATCATAAGCTATAAGATCATGTTTAAAACATGCATCTTAATATTAAGACATGCTTTCTTAATTCTCCACCTGCCTCATGTGGCGAGTTCATCCATTGTCCACTAGCTGATCGACCTCGTACGCTCCAATCTATACAAGGCATAAAAATTCTTTTCTTAATACATTCACATACATATAGATATTTAGACTTAATTATGATCTAACTATCTGATCCTATGTCTTCAGTATTTGATTATAAACTTAGGGCTATGATCATGTAATCGAGGTCCATGTTTCTAGTTCTATTCAGTTCATTTCAAGTCTAATTAATCCATTCTCAACCATGGATCAGTACTTTCCTATGATTTTCCCTGATTAGGACTATCAACTCTAATCGAAGATCCAATGATTACTTGGGGTTCCAATCAATCTTAGGTAGTCGTAATTTTTCTTAAAATTTAAGCCTTTTGATCATAATTTTAAGAATCAGATGCAATCCAAGGCCTGGATCATCGTTATCGAATCTTTACATGGATGATGAAGACTCATGTGAGTTGATCAAGGCTTCTGTGGATGTCTATCCTTAGTTTAGGGTTGAGATCTACAGTTGGATCTGTGTGGCCATCTAAATTATGTTTTTCATCAGCTTACATGTTCAAATTTAACTAATTTAAGGGTGTACATTGGTCGGATAGACCACTACTAGTTTTGGATTGATGATCAGAACTCATCTGTGGGGTTCGATCATCGATCTGACGTCAACCAATCACTATTTCAATAGTGACTGAGCGAACAGCTAAGGTTTCTAATTTTTCATCCAAATTACAACATCTTATTCACATCCTAGCTAACTTAGGGTCGTAGGATTCATCTATGATGTCTGATCATTGATCAGATATCCAGATGTTACTGTGCGAATAGTAACTGATTGGACGGTCCAGATCGTTCGATCTGTTTTCTAGAACATATTAAAAAATTTCATCCAATATAACTTCTCTCGGGAATCGATCTACCCATTACTAAATATGGATTAGCAATTCAATGGTCGGATTATCATTTAAACCTAGATCTAGCATAAAATCAAACGGATTTAACAAAATTTCATCAATTCAGTAGATGGGCTTCATGGATCTTACCTTCAGAGCGTATTCCCGCACTTTCTCCACCTTTGGATGAGTCGAATTGTTGTTGATTTCAAGTGAAACCTCCTTAATCTGGTGGCATGGAAATCCCCTCTTCAATCAACGGCCTAAATTGTCCTAGATCCATCCAAAGCCATGGGGTTTTAGTTCTTCTAGGCTAGCTATAGAAGATGGCCAGCTTAGATCAAGGATCTGAGCTATTGTCATCTCCGACAATGGCCTGGAAACTTCGTCTTACTGTCAAATTATGGTTTCCTCCCCTCGATAGTAGTAGAACAAAAGGGCTTTTGCCCTAAACTTGGAGGCGAGCATGATGGGGGGTTCAGACTTGAAATCTGAGCCCCCAATCGCCATTGGTGAGCTTCTCCTTCTTTGGCAACATGAAACCCCCAAAACCCATCTTCCCTTCTTCTTCTCCGGTGGCGTGCACTCCTCCGACGTGTAGGCTGGCCCTTTTTTCCCCTTCCTTTCCTCTCTTCTCTCCTCTCCTCTCTTCTTCTTCTTCTTCTTCTTCTTCTTTTCCTTCTTTCCTTTGTTCGTTAGGTTTTGGGAAATTTTCGTCAATTAAGTGGAGGTGCCATTATCAAAATGGCCCCCTCTTCTTTTTTTTAATCTTATTTCCTTTCTTTTTTTTCCATTATTTTATTATACTTATGATGTTGTTCAAACATCACGATTTCAATAAAAAACATGCTGACCAGCAATTATGACATTTCAATGTTTCTTGACTGTCTTTGTTAGATTTCTACAAGTGGGGCCCACTTAGCGAATTTACTAAAATACCCTTTTGTAAGAAAATTACCGTTTATTCATCCAATCTTTGATTTCAGCAAACTTAGTGTCATTGGATTTGTATCGACTAGTAGAATGCAGATTTTAGAATTTCAACTTCATGTTCTTAGTTTTTTGTTTTTTTTACTTTTAATTACCAAAATAGCCCTGACTTCGAAGTCCCATAGCTTCTTCATGCTGTTTTAGTTTTAGTTTCAAATTATCATTCTATAAAAAGATATATCTCTTGAAAACTCATAACCCAATCATGGAATAGTAAAATTTTGGGGTGAAATTCATCCATAATCTGCTTTCAGTGTTCTTGATGTCGTTAAGCTAAACTTTTCAAGTACATTCCCAACATTCATGTTTACACTCTAAATTCCACTTCTATATAAAATTATTTTCTTTAGGTCAAAAATCCAATTATATTCCAAAATTTCAAATTTCACATAACAACCCCCAAAATAGTATTTACAAAAAATTTTGGTTGTTACAAATGCAAACTCTAATTTAAGAAATAAAAGGAGTGAGGGATACTTACAGTGGGGTTTTTTATGAAGATCAAGTATGGGCCACGTTATCCCATACTTACCCTGATTATAAAACCCTTTTAAAATTAAAATGAAAATTGCAAATTAAAAAGGGGCCTCATGATAAGATTCACTCAAAAGAAAAGGAAAATTTCTATTTTGATGAAGATCCACTTGCCAATTTTCTCCTCTTTCCTATTTTCTTAAAAAGAAAAATTAGAAATAAGGTGGTTATACAGTAAAAAAAATTAAAAAATGTACCTAAATATGCCTAAAATACTAAAATTATGCAATTCTTAAAAAAATTATTTTTTTGGATTTTTCTAATTTTTTTGAATTTTTAATTAAATTTTATGAAAACTCTATTGCGGGTCCCCGAAAATGGTGCCAAAAAACATGTTGATGTGTTTAACCACAAGTGCATGGGCTATTTTGGTATAGCCAATGCAAGTATGGGTCAATCCCATTAGAACACGCTTTAAGAATTTGGAATTTTTAGCAAAATTTAATTATTTAAAAAATAAAATTAATTGAAAAAAATTAATAGAAGGAGAAATCAGATTTTAGATGTGTTTAATCAATGAAATTATAGAGGTTTAATTCCAAAAATAAAAGGAAAAAACAGAACCTTGACTAAAACTAAAACTAAAAAAAAAAAGAAAAATCCACTTCCCTAGTTTAAGTATTATCCAATTCTTCAAAATTTTAGAGATCTAATCTACGTAAGAAAGATAAAGTTAAGAATTAATGGCTTAGATCTAATTTTAGAATTCAAATTGAAGATCAAGAGTAGTAATCAAACTAGAAACTATCATAAAAGCAAGTTCTAAAAGTTAATTAAAATTCTAAATTAAAACAGACAAGAAATAAGAGTTTTCTCGTGGTTAAACTAGAACTTTGATTTAGTTAAATAGGAACATATAAGATAGTTTCTGGATTAACTATGGAATAACACAGAATGCAAATAATCAAAACTCAAATAACATAGAACTCAAATAGTAACAGTAATAGGACAAAAAATGTAATTTAAAATATCCTCCTATGGGTAAAAGTGGAAATTTTCCTGAAAGTTCCCTCTTTTTCCCACAAAACAATAAACTCAAACCAATTCCATTAGAGAAGAGGTCAAAAATGGTAGATACCAGTCTGGTTGGGTAAAGGGCTCTGTCGGGTTGGAGTGGCAAACAGGGGAGAGAGGCCAATCTGGGTGGAGGAGCAATGCCGTACTGTGGTGGAAAAGTTGGTGTCATTCTATGCAGTGGATGAAGTGGAAGATGGTTGGTGGAGCTAGGAACTGGAGAAGTTTGGTGCATTGGTTTGGAGTGGCAGACAGGGGATGCTCTAGGGAAACGATAGTGCTGAATGCTGTCTATTGCAATAGAACAGAATGGCCAGTGCTAGAAGCAGAGAGAAAACAATGAGGGAAAGAAAGAGGAAAAAGGAGGGAATGAGAGAATGAGACAGAGAGTAAGGAGAGCTGGGTGAACAAAAGGAAACAGAGGAGGGTCCGGTTGGTGATGGGTGCAACTCTGTTGAGCAGGCCATGACAAAGGAGAGAGAGAGAGAGGTGTAGCACAAGGGAGCGTAACAGAGAGAAGGGAGAAGAGAGTAGAGTTGCAACAAGGGAAACTGGAGAAAGGGGAGTGCGGTGAACAGTGTAGCCAGGAAAGAGAGTTGGTCGGTCTGGGAGTTGGGTGTCGGGCTAGAGTGAAGAAGAGCAGTGACGGTTCATCGATGGAAGAGTGGGGAGAGATAGAGACAGGAGGAGTGGGAAAATAAGAAAGAGAAAGGGAGAGTGTGGAAGGAGATGGGGACCATCAGGTTGGGACCTGGAGGACAGAAAACAAGGGTGAGAATTAAGGAATGGAAAAGTGGGAGAAAGAGAGTTAGGGTGAAGATGAGATGCGGTGAATGTAAACAGAATCAATAGATACGAGAGAAAAAATTAACAATGAAAACAGTTGATTAGAAAGAAAGGAATGACAATGAAAGTAAAGGAAAGACAAACCAAAACTCCAAAAGCCTCCAACTTCCCTAAAATCCAATGGCTTTCCCCTCTTATAGATTTCCCCCTTTCTAACTCCATCATTCCTTATCTTTTGTATCTAGTTTCCTCCTAATTTTCATTTTGATCCATAGTTTCGTCTCCTTATTAGAACTCCTCTTTCTTTAGGAAACCTTCCACTCTTGCCTGATTGATCTTCAAGATGATCTGCACCGTTGAAATTCAATCTAATCCATCCATGCCTCTTTTGATCGATCTATATTGTTGAATATTGATTTGAGCCATCCCACCTCTTTTAGGTGATTTGCAAGACCAAAGACTAGATTAGAGTCATCTAAACCATACATTAAGCATCCGATTAGCTCAAATTATCATCTAACCATTAATTTTGACAATTTACGGTTGGATGGTGAATTTGAGCCAAATTTTATATTTTATCCAAAATTATGAAATTAATGAGCTAGATGGTCTAATTAAATCCTAAACTAGTGGTCTTTTGGACCAAATTACACACTTAATAGGAATGATCAAATAAATTGCTGCAAAAATATCCTCACCAAATATTTAAAAAGTGTTAGTAAGTTCAGTATTTTTATGAAGCCCTTACACCTTAGATTAGACGAATGGTAGATGTAGTAAGTGAAGGAGCCCTTATGGAAAAAAATGAATTAGGGCCTTGATAATTCTTTTAACCTAGAGTTGAAAATTCCTAGCAATTGGATTATTCAAAACGTCAAGATCAAAATTCCCAGCCACTAAGGAAAGGAGGCCTCTATGACAGTTGATGCCTTCGTCGCAAGAAGTTGGTCCATAAAACTTGTTGTAGCCCAGCACACTTATCATCAGATTGTCTAGCAAATCATGTGTACCCTAAATTTCATTTCGAACTAGAGAATGCTATGAATGCATATCACAATCCTAACAACAACCCTAACTCTGAGACCTACAATCTGGGGTGGGCTAAGCATTCTAATTTCATGGTCAAAGAACTCTCATCAAGGAGGTCCATCTATAACCACCGTGCTCAAATTTTCCCTAGAGCTTTAGTTCCCTAGTATCCTCCTAGTTTTTAGAAGCTCCGTCAATAACCAAAGAAACTAACATTTGAGGAAACCATGAAGTTGTTTATAGAGAAAACTTTTAAACATCAAGATACTGGAGAGGTTCTTCAAAGTGTTAATGGATGATTTCACAATATTTGGGTCATCTTTGGATGAATGCTTGCACTATCTGCAGTTAGTTCTTACTAAGTGTATGGAGAAAATTTTAGTGCTTAATAGGGAGAAATGCCTTGTTATGGTGACAAGTGGCATTGTTTTAGCACACGTGATCTCAATTAATGGGATAGAAGTTGATAAAACCAAGGTATATCTAATTGCTGACCTTCCACCTTCTAGGACGGTAAAGAAAATTCATTAGTTTCTTAAGGTTTTACTAGTGTTTCATTAAATATTTTAGCAAAATCCCTAAGTCCTTATGCAACTTACTTGCTAAAGAGGCTACATTTGACTTTAATGAAGACTGCTTTATGAGCTTTTGACTGGCTCAAAGCAAAATTAACCTATGTTCCTTTTATTTGATCACTTAATTGGAGTGCACCATTCGAGATTATGTGTGACACCTCCAATTATGCATTATGTGCTATCTTGGGGCAACGTATAGATAAACTTTCCCTTGTTACCTACTATGCAAGTAGAACATTGAATGACACGCAACTCAATTATTCCACTGTGAAGAAAGAATTGCTAGCAGTTGTATTTTCCTTACACAAATTTAGATCCTACTCCTAGGGTCTAAAGTTATCATCTATTCTAACCATTCTACCTTAAAGTACCTTCTTTCTATGAAGGATGCTAAACCCTATCTCATTTGATGGATTCTATAACTATAGGAGTTTGACAATGAGATCCATTTTAGGAAAGGCTCTGAAAATGTAGTAGCAGATCATTTGTCTAGGTTAGTCATTCAATCTAATAATGAGTAGAGTTGTATCACGAAGTTCTATTTGGATGAACTTTGGTTGATGAGTGTTTCCCAGTTACCTTAGTATGCCAACATTGTAAACTATCTTGTCACTCATCAAATGTCAAATTATTGGTCCAAACAAGATAGACATAGATTTCTTACCAAGGTCAAATGTTATACATGAGACAATCCCTATTTATTTAAGCATTGTCCTGATCAAGTAATTAAGAGATGCATACTGGATGATTTGTTGACTTTTGGTATGACCATGCATATAGTTGCCACTTCAATGCAAAGAAGATAGCTGCAAAAAATTTTCAGTGCAGTTTCTATTGGCCTACCATCTTTAAGGATTCACATGATTACTATGTAGCAATTGGTAAATGTCAGTAGTTAGGAAATCTAGGTAAAAGAGATATGATACCCCTAAACCCCATTCTGATTATTGAGCCTTTTGATGTTTGGGACATCAGCTTTATGAGACCTTTTCCCAACTCCTTTGGTCCCCTTTACATCCTTGTGGGAGTGGATTATGTATACAAATGGTTGGAAGCCATAGCATGTACTACCAATGACTACAACTGGTGGTTCAAATTTTGAAGAAAAATATTTTTGCATGTTTTAGTACTCCACAGGTCATTATTAGTGATGGGGGAAAACACTTCTATAATAGTGTTTGAAAATTTAATGAAGAAATATGGTGTCATTGGTAAAATTTCTACCTTATACCATCCTCAGACTAGTAGATATGTAGAAGTGTCTAAGTGGAAAATTAAGTAGATCTGAGAAAAGACAGTTAATCCTAGTTTGATAGATTGGTCACTAAGACTTAATGATGCCTTATGGGCTTAATGTACTGCATTCAATAACCCTTATAGGGATGTCACCATACCGCATAGTCTATGGAGGTCTGTCATCTTCTAGTTGAGCTTGGGCATAAAGCATGTTGGACCATTAAAAAATCCAATTTTGACATAGATAGTACTGGGACCCACAATACACTCCAACTCAATGAGTTGGATGAACTTAGGAAAGATGTATATGAGACTGCCATGATATACAAGGACTGAATGAAAGCTCATCATGATAAGCACATTTTGTGTAAGTTCTTCTAGGACAAAAGGTCTTATATAACTCTAGATTGCATCTCTTCCCTAGGAAGCTTTGCTCTTGATGGATTAGACCCTACATTATCTACACTATTTATCCTCATGGAGCTATCAAGATAAAAAAGAATGGGCAGATTTTCAAAGTGAATGGCCAAATGTTAAAATCCTTTCTCAAATTGGTCAAACCTAAAGTGGAGGAGATTCTGCTTGAGGATCCAATTTGTTAGGACACACCACTACTTGTTCCATGACATATGTATTCATCATGAGTTTGACATACATTCATCATTATATTAGCACTATCTATCAAGTTGAAGATGTTAAACTTAGGGCTCACTGGTAGGCAACCCAGCATTTTCATAGTCTCATTTTTCTACATTACCTAGTTAGCATATAGAATTATTGTATTTCAAAACATTATGGACAATGTTTAGTTTAGGTTTGGTGGTGTTTATATGCATGAGAATTCTAAATTTTTCTTGTCTTTTACTTGAAAAAAAAAAGGGGTTTCTTTTAGTTTTCAAGGTCAAGTTCCTTTACTATGATGGGCATTAGATTTTTTGCAACTTAGTACTTCTCCAATAGATAGATGGTCATGACTTAAAGACCTTGAGAAAAATCAACAGAGACATATACCTAACGAGTGTTAAAGACTATCATCATATTGATGGTTATATATAATTCCATAGTTTATTCAGCAAGCATCAAACTTTGAAATATACTAATATATTTGTTTCAATCAATTGCTAAGAACCACCAATGGGAGTATTAACTGTTGTTATTTTTTGCAACTACATGGGCTAATGTGGTATAACTAATGCAAGTATGGGTCGATCCCACAAGTAGGCACTTTTAGAATTTGGAGTTTTAAAAAAAAATTAATTATTTAAAAGTTGAAATTAATTTAAAAAAATTAATAGAAAGGGAAATCAGACTTTAGATGTATTTAACCAATGAAATCATAGAGGTCTAATCCACAGAAAACAGAAATTTAACTAAAAAATGAAGAAAATTCCACTTCCCTAGACTACTTATATTCAATTTCTACAAATTTGGTATCCTAAACCATGATTAGCCTTTATCAACACATTTTTTCCACTTTAGATTATTATCAACTGGAGGGATTTGGAAAATTCTTAACATTTTGAGAGATCTGGATTAATTAAGAAATTTGAGATTTAATGGATTAGATCTAATTTTAGATTCTTAGATTAAAGATCAGTACAAGTAAAAGTGCTTTTAATTGTCTATAACACAAATCTAAAAGTTTATTGAAGATTAGAATTTAAACGAGTGAGAAATTGAAGATCTCCTAAAATTAAAGCAGAATCGTTGATTCAGATAACCATGGATAGATAAAATAGTTCCTGGACTAATCAGAGAATAAGTAAAACATAGGTAGCATAAAAAGAATAACACAAAATCTAGATAAATAAAAAGACAAAATAGACGAAAAGACAAAATAGGGATTCAAATGAGATTTTAATTTTTCTATAAGGGCATAAATGGAATTTTTCATGAAACATCCTTAAACTTCCCACAATAGAAAAATAGATTAACCATAGTAGGAGAAGATGGGCATCACCATGGTTGGCCAATGCTGTGCTGGCAGAGATGATTTGGAACTGTGAGAGTAGGACCCAGCTGTGGAGCGTATTGAGAAGGACGTCTGGCCGGTGGTGTCGCCTGGGCGGTAAAGGAAAAACCAAAGGAGACGTCGTCTGGTTCATCTGGAGTAGAGCGACGCATGGTTCTAGTTCGTCTGGTTCAATTGGTGTGGAATAGACTAATCAAATGATCAGACTTGGTGCAATGGAAGATTGGGGATTTTCGTGCTAGAGTAAGGGAGCCTGGAGATGATGGGCGTCGTTTAGCTGAGGGAGACAAAGCAGAGGAGGAGGCTGATCTGGGTTGAGGGGAAAGATTAGCATGTCTGCTTCAGACAGACGACAAAAATAATTTGGAGAAAGTGGAGATGCTTGGGCAGTAAAGGAAAAACCAAAGGAGAGCCTGAGGAGCAGAGGGATGATGCTTAGGCCTTGGTGGGTGGTGCTAAGAAGGACGCCTGCTGCAGTGAAGATGGAGGACAGTGGGGAGAGGGAGACTGGGTTGGCCAGCCAGTGATGGAATGAAGCTTGGTCTAGAGGAACAATGGACGAGATGCATAGATTGGGTAAGTGAGAAGAAAAAATGAAAGAGGGAAAGAGGAGAAGAAAACTAGGGAAGTGAAGGCAGTGTAAACTGGGGAGGTGCGCCAGTGATGGATTGGAATTGATACAAAGATATGGGGAGCATGAAAGAGAGAAGAGGGCGATGGAGAATTGAGACTGTTGTGCTTAAGAAATAAACAAAAACAATGATAAAAGTAAGTGGAAAGAACAGGAAACAATCACATAAAAAGGTAAGTAGAGGAAAGACAAATTAAAACTAAAAAATGGCCCAAAAACTCCCAAACTCCTACGGCTTTCCCCTATTTATATCTTTCCCCCCTTCCTAATTCTCTTCCTCTTTCCTTTAAGAGTTAGTTTTCTATTAGGAAACTTTCTCTTCTTCTATGCTAGGACTCCTCTTTTATTAAGAAACTTTCAAATTCTACTTTGTTAGATACCTGGTCCATTGAATGCTCTCTTGACTCATCTACACCATTGAAATTCACTCTGATCCATCCATGCCTCTTTTGGTTGATCTACACCATTGAATATCGATATGAGCAATCCAACCCTCTAGTTTATTTGCAAGGCTAAAGACTAGATTAGAGTAATCTAAACCCTACATTAAGCATCTGATTAGCTCAAATGATCATCTAACCATTAATTATGATAATTTATGGTTGGATGGTCAATTTGAGTTAAATTTTATATTTTATACAAAAATTAGCAAATTAATGAGTTAGATGGTCTAATTAAATGCTAAACTAGGGGTCTTTTGGCTAAAATTACACACTTAACACTCCCCCAACTAGCATTTTGCTAGTCCAGAGCAAAACATGTAGAAAACTATTTTACAATAACTAGTATAAGGTGCCACTTTTGTAGGTACTCACGATTGCCCTTAGCACATGCAACAAGCACTTGAACCCCTAGGTAACCCCTGGTGGAAGAATTAGGCCTCTCTAGGGTTGCGGTGAATATACCCACAAAATTCAATAAGGTTGAGCCCCCTATTTTTATCTCAGAGAATCCTCATTCATTAGCAATTTACTAGTTTTTTTCACAACTTAATGGAAAGGATTTGACAATTTTACAAATCATACACATATTAAAGACATTTTTTTTGAGTTATTTCTCAAAGTGCATATGTGTGTGTACAGTCACATAAATATTGACTTCTAACTGTATATGCTTAAATTTCATTGGAAATATGCCTTGACCTCAAATCCTCACAAGTACATGCTCATAAATGAAACTCTCAAATAAGAGTTAAACATATTTCTCTCATTATGTGACCATATCCATCAAACTAATGGTTCACATAATCTTTTGAACGCTCATGAGACAAATGAAAGTGATCCTTGAGAGTGGATGTTATCACCAAGAATATTAGGGGCCTATTACTTTAATTCTTTCTTTTTATCTCCTCTTTAAGGTATGTTCTCCCTAAGATTAATAGGTCTTTAACTAGGATGAAACGTAGGCTTAGAAAAGGTTTAAAAAAGAAGGGTATAAGGAGTTCAAAGATTCAAATTTGAGTATAGGTCTTCACTGAATATTTGCTAGGACAACTTTTCTTTGGGTTTGTACTTGAAGTGAATATCTCTCTCATATTTTCACCTTTCTCATTAAAAAAAAAAAATTCCACTTCTTTTTCTTTGGCTTCTTTGGAAGAAAGACTACTCATTTTTCTCACTTCTTTGACCTTTTGTCTGATTTTTGAACTTTTACTATTAACTCTACTCATTTTAAAGATGGGTAGTGGTTATTTATTTTACTAGATTGTTCTGGGTTAAGGTGAATGGGCTTAGGAATGAAAAGGATTAATAATAGGCTCAAAAGGGCTAACTAGTGGTATCATATATTAGGTAGGCTTTATGTCTCTAGACTAAGCAAGGATGGCCTATATCATTTCTTAGGTTTCCTAAAGCTTATCAGATTCAATAAATTTTCTGGAATTAAAGCTATTATTCCTATGTATTCTTTATGTTTAACCAAAATAAGGATAATAAGACCATACTAAGTTATGTACCCACTGAGGAAATAGTGGAATTACTTATAACACTCTTAAAGAGGATAGTCTCTAAACTCACTAGGTTATAGGTCTCCACTGGTTTTTCTCCGGTTCTCTAAGTCATACCTCTCTATTAGTCTTGATTATGTGCTGTTAAATGGTTTCTGAGAATTAACTTTCGTAAAATGTTTCAATACATGAATGATATGTAAAACTAATCATATGCATTCTCATTAAGAGGTGAAAACAATGGAGTTACTAAATTCTGGACATTCAGTTCTCATTACTACAAGGGAACTCTTCTGTAAAAAAAATTTCAACTTCTTTTCTTTTCTTTTTTTAATTCAATCATTTTTTTCATCCTTTTTTTTTAAAAAGAAAACTCAAGAAAATTCAAAATTCCTATATGCATCTACACCCCCCAACCTAAATGAAACATTGTATTCAATGTTTGAAAAACATATGATCCTGTATGGAAGTTGAGTGATGTAGACTCTAAACCCCTGGGTTGTGTCCCATCAAGCGCTAAGTTTAATGTCTTCAAGCAGACATTAACAACAAATTTGACATTGTGTAAGACAGGCCCCTAGTGGATCAAAGTTAGACAATAGTGGAAGAACTTCTAGAATTAAATCTTCAATCATGATGCAAGAATCATCAAGATCTAATTGGTGACTGTTGGCATTAAAGACATTGAGCTCAACTTTCATAATGCCAAAGGATAATTAGAATACACCATTTCTACAATTTATGATTGCATTGGACATTGCTAAGAATGGACATCCAAGAATCACTTGGATCTGATTATTAGGGTCTACTATAGGCTAGGTATCCAAGACAATGAAATCGACAGGGAAATAAAACTTGTCCACCTATATTAACACATCCTCAACCATACCATGAGGTATCTTAATAGATCTATCAGCTAATTGCAGTGCGGTAGTGGTTGGCTTGAGATCACCAAGCCCTAGTTGCTCATAGATAGAATATGGCAACAGATTAACACTAGCCCCTAAGTCAAGAAGTGCCCTATCTGTGGCATGATCTCCAATGACGCAAGTGATTGTAGGACATCTTGACTCTCTAAACTTTGGTGGGGTGTTGTGTTGAATCAAATAGCTCACTTGCTCTCTAAGGAAGGCTTTCTTTTGCACATTATGCTTTTGTTTTATTGTGTAGAGCTCTTTTAAGAATTTAGCATAGGTAGGGATGTCCTTAATTGCATTGAGCAATGGTATATTGATTTGTACATGTTTAAATACCACCATTAACTCATTGAAGTTTGTTCCCTTCCTAACTTTATTCATTAATTGGGGAAAAGGGGCTTTAGGCACATAGGGTGCCTCTACTATAGGTTCTACTGGGTTTTCTTGTCTTTTCTCTTTTTTCTATTTTGTAGTTGCCTCATTTTCCTCTATAGTTTCTTTAGCCTAACCTTCTTTGTTATCGATCTATCGACCACTCCTAAGGGTGGTTATGGACTTGGCATGCTCATGCGGGTTAGGGTTTTGAGAACTTGACCCTATCTCATATTGGCTGAATGTCTACTCTCATTTTGCCACTAGTGTAAGGCCTTTTTAATGCAATCATTACCTTTTACAATTTGTTCCAACATGGTATGGATGTTTTCCTCTAAAAATGGTTTCTTTTGAGGTTGTTGAAAGCCAAGTGGTCGATGGGGAACTGTAGTTCTAAGAGGAAAGTTTTGGACAGGAGGATTTATAGATGGTCCCCCATAGTGGTTATTCTTTGACCAAGACAAATTGGGATGCCTAGCCTTTCTAGAGTTGTAGGTCTCAAAATATGGGTAGTTGCTAGATTGGCAATATGCATTCAATGCATTCACTTGATCTACAAGATATTCAAGGAATAATTTATTGGATGGACAAGCTGAAGTTAAATGGGCTAGACTAGAACAAGTAGCACATACCTCTTGTGGAGGTTTTTGGGACAAGGTAGCAGCCATGAAAGATTGAAACATAGTTTCAAGCTGTCCATTTTTCCACCTAAGTTTTCAGTGAAGAGTTGAGCTTATAGGACAGATTAGTATGCACTTCTATCTCATAGATACCTCCTTTCTTAGTGGGCTAGTTAGTTCTCTCTTCTATTTGAATAATCTCATTGCTGAGAATTATTGATAACAATCTGAAAGAATTCCCATGCCTCACTTTCATCTTTTAACATGAGGGTCCCTCCACTCATGGCATCTATCATTTATTTATTCTAAGGTGCCAATGCCTCATAGAAGGATTGAACTTGCTGCCATTTCTCAAATTCATGATGAGGGCATCTTTGTAGTAGTTTATTCCATCATTCCCAACATTCGTAATATTACTCATCATCCCTTTTTTGGAAATTTACAATTTCACGATGCAAGGCATTTGTTTTGTGAACAGGTAAGAACTTGCTCAAAAACTTCTTAGACAATTAATCCCATGTATGTATGGAACCTACCTCTAAGTAATTAAACCATGAATTGGCTTTATCCTTAAGTGAGAATGGGAATAACCTAAGCCTAATTGAATCATTTGAAAATTTTTAAAACCTAAATGTGGCACAAATATCAAGGAACTCCTTGATATATAGGTAGCAATCTTCTCAGAATGGCCAGCATTTGTGGGAGGTAAAGCTATGTAGGATGGAGTATTGAGTTGGAGCAGCACATAAAAATCTCTAATTGTTTTGCGCTCAATCTCTCTTGGTGGTTTAAACATGCGGATAAGAACTAGGTTTCTTTCCCCTTGGTGTTGGATGCATTGAATCTCTTGGTCTAAAGGTAATAGCTCTGGGTTTTTAGATCAATGCCCTTGCATGAACCAACCTAATCTAAAATGTCCTAATCTAAATGCTAACTCTAACTCTATGTGATGCAAGCAAAGGGCATAGTCAAACAATCCTTATGCTAATAAGCAATATTTTGATTATCTTGAACTTTTGTAGGGACAATGCTTTTAATTAGCATACTTTAGTTCTCCTCCTCTCCTTTAGATTTGACTATTGCTTACCAGCTCGGTTCTATGCAAGGTGGTTAATACAACCCTATTGTAAGGAGGTGTTTGACCTCAACAAATGTCAGTAGGAGGCAAGGGAAGAGTGAGGCTTTATTAGATAACCTCCAATAACCACAATGCTCAAAAGCCACTTGAGTGACAATAAATTGTGTCTTAGTAAGTGTAATAACCCCAATTTTTGTAAATTGAATTGAGAAAATAAATGAAAGTAAATATCTTTTTATAGATATTGAATCATGAACGAAAACTTAGAAATTGATAATGCACACGAAAAATTGAGTCAAATGACACTAATTACGTTAAATTCTTAGTTAGAATGAAAAATCTCTATTTTCTACATAAAAGGGTAAAAGAGTCATTTTTACCTATAACCAAGATTTAAAATTTTAAATATTTGGAATGTATTCAAAAAATCAGAAGGTACTCAAAAAATCAATTCTAGCGCCATTGAGTACACTAAAATTTGAGTTTGGATAAATAATATATATTTTCTCTATTTTTGGAATAAAAAGGGTAAAATGGTAATTTTACTCATAACAAAGATCTAGACATGAATATTTGAAAAGTACTTAGAAAATCAAGTCCAACAACACTAAGTACTCTCAATTCCAAGTTAGGATGGAAAATTCCTATTTTTCTCCAATTTTGGAATTAAAAGGGTAGAAGGGTCTTTTCACATAAATGTGGGACCCACAAAGCTAGAAAATATCTTGCAAATGCAAATATGACTCCACTACTAGAAGCTTGTACTGGAGAGTTGGGTGGGACTGGAGAATGCATTCACAAATAAATATTCTAAAGTAATAAAATATAATTATCAAAAGAAATAATAAAAAATTCAAATTTGGCCATTAATCAGTCCCAAAAATTTCCAAAATTTTCACAACCTTCCCCACAAAGTGTCCAAACCTCCCTTGGAGTTTCAATTTCAAATCCCTCTTCCTTCTCCCCCAATTTTCTTTCTTTTCCCTCTTTCTTCTTATTCCCTGAGGGCGTGTCCCCTGACACACTGGGCAAACAAACTCATGTCTGGTATTGAGAGTGTCAGGGGATGCATCATCCCCGTTAGGTCTGGGTTTCTACCTAGGGAACCCTAAATGAATTAGTCATCCATTTTGAACTATATGTTTTCAATCTTAATAGTCAGATGTGTTCGGGCTGACCTAATCTACCAAAGCCCTAAGAAATTTTTATGATCCATCTTTCTGATCACCGAAAAAATCAAAACGAAGAAAACCTCCAGCACCATCATTGTCTCCGACAGTTTATTCATCTTATTCTGGCCAATTAGGATGATACAACTAAATCTTGAACCAATCATCATCTTCAGGATGATGGGTTCTACAAAAACCCCATGGTTCTCCTCCTTCTCTGGCAACGATACCGGAGACATTAACGTTTGTATAGCATTCTGGTGATTGGGGTTTTCTTAGCCATATTTCTCCCCCTTCGATGAAGATTTCTTCACCGAACCATGCCAAGTAGGTGCTCCCACTTCACCCCCTTTCATTCCAGTACTCCCCTTAGGTTTTTCAACCACCAGATGGTATCCCCTAGCCATTGATCAGTCAGAAATGATGGATCTGGCAATGGAGAGTGAGATCTCATCTTTGATGACTCAGATGCAATTTCTGGGCTGTTGGATGATTTTCTAGGGCCCAGAAATCCCAGTGGATGTAATCTGAGCCATTGCTTTTGGGAGATGCAGGGTGATCTGATGGTCCAGACCTAGATCGTCTTGCCTATAGCTGGTCACACCTCTCAGACCACCTATAAACAACGATAATAGGCACTTGCCACTCTCCATTTTTGTCGTTTTCTGTTGAAGTGATTTGGACCATTCATTTTATGTACTGAAATCTTGTTTTATCAATTAAGAGCTCATTCCTTGTGACTTGTAGAATGTATTGAACTCATAAAATTGATGTTTTGATTCATGTAAATTTCTGTTAATAAGGAAAAGTCTTTCTAATTCTTATGATTAATCAAATTTTGCATGATCAAACTTTGAATTTCTCATCCATTGATTATATTATGATGAATTAACATGTAATAAATGGTTGGAAGTGACTGATCTTTGATATATTAAGAGAATTGGCCTTAATAGAAGAAAAATCATAAATATGAGAATGGATCTTCTTAATCTTCTTAATCAAGCATGATTAGACCTTTCAAAATAGTTTGATGATGCTACAATATTATTATAACATGATTTTATGGGTTTAATGTAACTGATTTAGCAGAGCTTAAGATCTTGACCATTAAAAGTAGTAAAAATCAATAAAAATACATGATAATCATCTTGATCAGTGTGATCAAAGATGATCAAACATTATGAATGAGTTTGGATGATGATATAAAGTTAATATCATGTGGATTAATGGGCCTGATGAGGATAATTTGGGATAGATTGAGATCTATGCCCTTAATTTTGATAAAATGGTTTAAGATCTTCTTCATTGGTTGGATCAAGAAGGATAAGATCTTGTGATGAGATGATATCAATGATCTAGTGATGAGATTACTTGAAGAAAATGAGTAGATTTGATAAAAATAAAAGATCAAAATCTAAACCCTTAATGGGATGAAAAATGATTAGAAATGAAAGATGATCGTTGGATCATGGTGGCATGTTAAAGGTATTTATTTGAATTATTAATGTTATTATAAATTTATTTTATTTCTTAGTAGATATAATTGTTAAATTTACTCATTTATGCTTTAATAATTATATTATGTAAATTACATGGAAAATATAATTAATGAAATATAGATATGAAGGACATTTACATTGAATAAAGGACATGAACTTATGATAGTAAGGGCTATAGTTAGCAGAACAATATAAGGATTATCAATTCTTTAGCCCAAATTAGGAAAATAATGAACCCCATGGATGACATTTTAAATGTTCATGGATTTAAATAAAATCAATTAAAAAGAGGTAATAGGGTATAATGTTCATAGGAACCTTATTAAAAGTTGAGCTAGTGCCAGTCTAGTGGACTCTGACCATTATTGTTATGGGAGTATATAAGAGCCAAGTGCTTTTCCCTCACCTTCCATAGATGTTTGTTGAGGTCTAAACACCTCCTAACATGAGGGTTGTATTAACTGCTTTTAGATTAGACTTTAATTGATAAGCACTAGTTATCCTGAGGTAAGGAGGAACTGTCTAGACGTAGGATGAAATAAACTATCTCTAACCAGTAAAACATTAACTAGTTGAATAATAATAATAATAAGATCATAAAAAGATAGTAAAATATCTAATATTAATAAAAAAGGGTAAGTAAGATAATCAAGATCAAACAAGATCCATAAGGAGATCTTAAATGATTAAGAACAATAAGAATCATAACATTGTATTGTACTTTGTCTAATTCAAGGAACACTATTTGAGGAAGATAGATTGTATGGATGATAGGAACACATGGAAGATCTAGATCCTTTATATCAAAGGACAAGATTACACAAAGAATATAAATATGAGATTATCCAAGTTGTATAGATAACGAGAATATGTATCTATTTACAGATTGCATACGTCAATCATGGAAGATTTGAAGGTATGGATCACTACATGAAGGTAGGTGGAACCTTAAGAAGGCATCACTTTACAAGATCTATGGTCTATGGAATTGTTGTTATGCATAAAATTATAGAAATGAATTATTATGAATGCATAAGAATTATAATATGCTTAATTGCATTTGAATCATAATTAATGTATATGAGATAGAAATAAACTGTTGAAATTAAATGGAATACATTATAAATACTTAGGTATCATTTATGATTACCCCTAAACTTAGAGAAGAAAATAATAATCATGGATATTGTTTGTATCAAATGATTATCCTTACACTTAATAACAATTTTGGTATATGAATACCAAATCAAAGAAAATGGGTATCATTTACAATAAATGATTATCCCTAAATGAACATGGGTATCATTCATATTAAATGGTGATCCCTAAATTTAAGTAAGATCATATCCTCGATACAAGTATACAAAATATGATGATTATGATATAAACAAACAAATATTCTAATATGTACAAGAAGTACTTTATATATAAGCATGGAGGCTTGTGGTTTTATTTTAAACAGCTGTAGACCTCAGCATACTATGCTAGGAGAGTTAGTAGGGTTTCGCCACCCACTCTCTGACACTTGTTATGATATGAGAACCTTGCCTTAAGAGAGCAGAAAGTCGGGTGGGGAAATTATAGGAAGGCCACCACTGTGATGGCCATGGTCCCCCCATATGGATTTGGATATTACATTTCCACTAAAAAGGTATGAGTGGATTATTAGGTAGTTATTCAGGCATGCTGTATGGATCAAACTGCATGCATAGTAGTCTTTTGAGTATTTTTACATTATGATGCAAATGGCATAGTGAAATGCCTTATGATGTGGCAAGATGAGATGTTGATACTATCCAAGTAAGGAGTATTTTCCTAGCAGAGGCTGGATGATTTATCAACTCAATGTCTAAGTGTGATTATTGATGTTTGAGATATTAACTATTTTTCATAGTTTTTTACTATATATATATACATACGATATAGTAGTGAGTGGTTTAAAATTATCATAGTAGATGATACATGATAAATTATATGATAGAATGATTATATAGGGCATGGTTCATGGAAATTGAATTATGTGAGCCATATGGAATATCATTATTATGAATATTGTACTTTTGAATTATGCAATTCCATATGTTTTTTGAATCCACTACCAAGGATAGCTTGCTTAGATATTGTAAATGTTTGAATGTTTACAATATCTCAGATATAGAAGGAAAATAATGGAGGGATATGACAATGGAAGATGAAGACCATATTGTTGGTCAAGACAATGTACTATTGAGGAAAGGATTGGATTGTATTTTGGTTTGTGTATTTTGGACATTAGATGTAATTAGGGGTTGTGTATGTGAACCACTAGATCGATCCTACAATTTTAATAAAAATAAAAATTTATGTTGTATACAAAATTATGTATATGTATTGGAGTGAAATGTGGCATTTGGGTTTTCTGAAAAGAATTTCAATGAAAGTGTTTTCACAGTTTAAGTTTTCAAAATTTTTGCAAAATTGGTCGACCACCATTTGAAGACAAATAACGAAAATGTATTTCAAAAACCGGGGTCGTCATAGTAAGAGGGTCCTACGAGCATGTGATGTCCCTATAGGTCTCTTATAATTAGTTTTAATTTGATTTGAAGGGTCAGGTAGCACGCTTCAGGTGATTATCCTAGGTGGGCTAAAGAGTGGTGATGAAATCCACCCTTGATCTTGTGGGGGTAGGGTGCCCTTACTAATTAAATTCCACACTCCATAGTAGTTCGATCAGCATATATATCACCTTAAAGTATTAAAGCCCTAAGAATGCAATTAAAATAATAAAGTAATGCAAAACCCTAAAAAATGCAGCAGTTATCAAATATGCCTTCTATATGCACTTATACTACCAAACAATGCAAATGCAAACCCTAATTTAAGAATTAAAAGGAGTGAAGAAACTTACAATGAGGTTTCTAATGAAGATCAAGTGTGGGCCACCTTATCGCACACTTGCCTGTATTATACAACACTTTAAAAATTAAAATGGAAATTGCATATTACAAAGGGGACTCACTACAAGATTCACTCAAAATAAAAGGAAAATTCTAATCTAGGAAAGCAAGGAAATTTTTATTTTGATGTAGATCCCCTTGCCAATTTCCTCAACTTTCTTGTTTTGCTGAAATAGATAATTAGAAATAAGTACCAAAATTAAGAAATAAGGTAGTTAAGCACAAAAAAATTTGAAAAATGCACCTAAAATTGGCTAAAACACTAAAACTATGCAATTCCTAAAAGTTTTAATTTTTTTGGATTTTTTAATTAAATTTTATAAAATCTCAGTTGCAAGTCTTAGACAACGATGCCAAAACTTGTTGTTTTCTGCAAGTACACGGGCTATTGTGGTATAGCTAATGCAAGTACGGGTCAATCCCATAGGGACACACTTTAATAATTTAGAGTTTTTACTAAAATTTAATCATTTAGAAATTAAAATTAATTAACAAAAATTAATAAAAAGAGAAATCAAACTTTAGATGTGTTTAATCAATGAAATCACAGAGGTTTAATCCACAAAAAAATAGAAATTTAACTAAAAAATTAAGAAAATTTCACTTCCCTATACTACTTATCTTCTATTTCTATAGATTTGGTACCCTAAATCATGATCAGCCTCTATCAACATGTTTCTGGCACTTTAGATTAATTATGCAGAAGAGGGATTAGGCAGATTCTTAAAATTCTAAGAGATTTAGATTAATTAAGAAATTTGAGATTTTACGGGTTAGATCAAATTTTAGATTCTCAGATTAAAGATCAAGAATAGTAAAAATGCTTTAAATTGTTTTATAACACATATCTGAATGTTAATTAAAGATTGGAATTTAAATGAGTGAGAAATTGAAGATCTCCTAAAATTAAAGAAGAATCATTGATTTAGATAACCACAAATAGATAAAACAATGCCTCGACTAATCGGAGAATAAGCAAAACACATATAACAAAACAGGAATAACATAAAACCTAGATAAAGAAAATGATGAAATAGACTAAAAGACAAAATAGGGATTCAAAAGAGATTTTAATTTTTCTACCAATGGCATAAATGGAATTTTTTTAAAAACTTCCTTAAACTTCCCACAATAGAAAAACAGAGTAATCGAAGTCAGAGAAGATGGGCATTGCCATGGCTGGCAGGTGCTATGTTGGCAGAGACAATCTAGAGTAGTGGGAGCAGGACCCAGCTATGGAGCATGAAGGCAATGTAAATAGGGGAGGTGCAAAGGTGATGGATTGGAATTGAAACAAAGATAGGGGAGCGTGAAAGAGAGAAGAGGGTGATGGAGAATTGAGACTGCTGTGCTTAAGAGGTAAACAAAAACAATTAAGTGGAAAGAACAAGAAACAATCACATAAAAAGGCAAGCAAAAGAAAGACAAACTAAAACTCATAAACGTCCCAAAAACTCTAAACTTCCAACTCCCAAACTCCTACGGTTTCCCCTCTTTATAACTTTCCCTCCTTCCTAATTCTCCTCCTCTTTCCTTTAAGAGTTAGTTTCCTATTAGGAAACTTTCTCTTCTTCTAAATTAGGACTCCTCTTCTATTAGGAAACCTTCAAATTCTACTTTGTTAGAGATTGGGTCTATTCATTGCTCTCTTGACTCATCTATATCGTTGAAATTCACTCTGATCCACCCATGCCTCTTTTGGTTTATCTACACTGCTGAATATCGATCTGAGCAATCTAACCCTCCTTTAGTTGATCTACAAGGCCAAAGACTAGATTAGAGTCATTTAAACTATACATTAAGCATCTGATTAGCTCAAATGATCATCTGACCATTAATTTTGACAATTTATGATTGGATGGTCAACTTGAGCTAAATTTTATATTTTATCCAAAATTTACCAAATTAATGAGTTAGATGGTCTAATTAAATGCTAAACTCAGGATCTTTTGGCCAAAATTACACACTTGACATTAACTTTCTTAAACATTTATTGAATCTAACAGGCTTTAGGAAACCTAAGAAATGATATAGGTCATCCTTGTTTTAGCTCAAAGGCATAAGCCTACCCAGTATCAGACCACTAGTGAGGCCCTTTGAGCCTCTTAGTGAACCTTTTCTTTTCAAAATCATCTACCTTAACCCATAAACCTAGCTATATATCCATTATCTATCATTCAAAAATGACAAAAGTCTAAGAAGTGAACAACATCAAAATATTTGCATAGAAAAAGATTTGATTCAAAGAAATACAAAGAAAGTCAAAGAAACAAAAAGCTATGAATGAAGAAACAAAGGAAAGATAGAAAATATGTAGCTTTAATATTAGTCACAAGTGCACAAATTAACTTAGAAATTGTACTCAAGTGAGGTCAGTCTCATGAGGAATCTCACAGATTTGTATGTTGATTGCATCTTGTTTAAATTAATTATCCTAGTACAAGGAAGGTCATATTTGATTAAAGAAACAAAAAGCTATGAATGAAGAAACAAAGGAAAGATAGAAAATATGTAGCTTTAATATTAGTCACAAGTGCACAAATTAATTTAGAAATTGTACTCAAGTGAGGTCAGTCTCATGAGGAATCTCACAGATTTGTATGTTGATTGCACCTTGTTTAAATTAATTATCCTAGTACAAGGAAGATCGTATTTGATTAAACTAGAAAAATAAATAATAAGGAAAAGGAAACATGCATGGAATTAGAAACTACTAAAGGAAACATTCTAAAAATAAAACAAGCTAAACTTTGAAATTTCTAAAATTCAAACTTTCTAAAAACCAAACTTAGAAACTACTTTAAACTAATTTAAGATGCAAATCTACTCACTAAAGAAATCTAGGAAAGATATTAACAATAAAATAAGTAACTATCTAAGAGATCAAATTCCAAAACCATGCGCATGACCCATGTAACATGTAAGAAATAGGGTTCATGCACATTAATTTTAAGCATGTGCACATGAAGTCCAAATCAAGCATTAACTAAACAAACTAAAGAGCAGAATGGGTTCCTATGAAACTAAGCAATTAAGGTGTGCATGGACATAAGATGACTTGGATGCATGAAATAGAAGGATGAGTATGGAAAATGGGATGGAAACTCAAGCTAGAATGATTCAAATGATGCATGAAAGAGTGAACATTGATAGGAACATGATTCATGTAATGCAACAAGCAACATGATCAAGATTTAAAGAATTTAAAGCATGAGAAACCATATAAGACAAGTGAGCTTGGATCAAATTTGATTTATTTCATTGAAGCATTACAATATTGTGTGAGTGTTGCATATGTGTAGAAAGAAAAGTGATCCACTTTCAAGAAAATGAAATATAACCCAAACCTAATCCAATAGTTACTATTCAACATGTATTCGAAGTAGGATGCATATGAATCCAAGAAAGGATCAAAGAAAAAGAAAGTGAAAGACAGTTGGAATGGAATCAAAAGATTATCAAGGAATGAAAGCAATGTAAAGGAAAGGAAATTAAGAACTTTAAGGAATCAATAACTTGATCCAAAGGCTATTATCTCTTTGCTATCACTACAAGAGATTAGTAACCTTTGGATGCAGGGATCTAAGGACAAAACTAGAATAAAGATAAGGAAAATGACTAATGAACAAAAACATAGAACAAGGAATCAAAGCAAAGGAATTGGGAAAGAAAAGATGCAAAAACCAACTTGGAAAATGTGTGCAAACAAGGAGGATGGAAGCTTGGAATGACTAGGAATGGAAGGATGCATAGAGTTCTTAAGGAAAGCAGCTAAGATGGAGAGGCATTGAAACCATAGAAGACATCCAAGGTGGAGATGTCTCCCCTTCTCTCTATGTCCCATGCATTGAGCTCCCTTGGGCTTTACATGGAGTTTTGGGCTTTCTAAAAGTGTCTTAGGTGGAAAGGCAATATGGCATAGAGTTTGGGAAAGAAGTTAAGATAAGAAGGGAACTTAAGAGGAGGACTTTAGAAAGCTGAGTGGAAATTGAAAAGGAGGTGAGGTGGAACCCTAAAGATAACTAGGGGGAAGGTACAACTTTTTTAGGTTGGTGCATGGAACTCCCTTAAGAAGTGTTTCCATTGGAAGGGTATAAAGAAAGAAGAAAGAGGGAGGAGAGAGATAGAAAGATAGAGGAGGAGAGAAAAATAGAAAAAACAAAAAGTAAGATAAAAAAAAGTAAGGCTCTTCTCTCATTGATCCACCTTAGCATGCATATCTTCCAATGTAATAATTTTCATCTAATCCTTATTAATTACATCTTAAATTTCACAATTTTTTCGTAGGATAACTGCTTGAAAACTCCTCCACTACTGTGGTTCCATGTGGCATGGCTTAGATGGTTTCAATGGCTTGGCTCTTGAGCTTACATTTTTTGCTTCTCTTAGCTTTCATTAATGGCTTAAGTGGCCCTCATGGCTCTACTTCAATCAAAGGTGATGGAAATGAGAGGATTTTTACATGAGATCATTTTTAGTCACCTTTTATTCTTTTTGCTTCTTGAACTTCATCAACTTGCATTAGGTTGATCTTGACCCTCATTTGAGTTTTGGAATGATGAATTTTAGGTCTTGGCTCTTTAATTTAATATGGATCTTCAATTGACATTTTGATCAATGTTTGCCTTTTTGGATCATCATCTCAATACCTACAAAAGATCAAAAACCCCAATTACATCCTAGGAAATTGTGACAACACATACTTATTGTGGATCAACTTTTAAACCTACAAAATATCAAACTTTTGAATCATTAGGTTAGAAATGCATGTTCTATGGATTTCTAAAAAAAAATACTATAATAATGCCCTACAATTTATAACACATATACAATTAATTAGATACTCTTTATACAAAATTGAATACTTATCACACCCCCAATCACAATTTTGCTAGTCCTAAGAAAAATATGCAAAAAATCATGACAATAAAATTACTGCCATTTTTGTAGGTACTCAAGATTGTATTTAATGTATGCAACAAGCCCTTAAACCCTTGGGTTACCCTTAGTAGACGAGTTATGCCTCGTGAGGGTTTGTAGTAAATATAACCACAAAATTCAATAAGACTACATTCCTTAATTTCTCAGAAAATTCTCTTTCATTAGTACTTTACTAGCTTTAACAACTTCATAAATATAAATGGGAATACCTATAGGTTACCCATGTACCAAAGCCATTTTATTACAATTATCTCTCTGTGTAGTGTGTGTATAGGCTACATAAGTCTGAACTTCTAGTTGGATATGCTTATACTCCATTGGAAAGATGCATTGACCTCAATTTCTCACTAATATACACTCTAAAATAAAGCTCTCAAAGAAAAGGTCAAACAAAATTCACTCACTATGTGGTAGAATCCAACAATTTTGATGGTTCACATAAGTTTAAGCACAAATGACACAAAGAACTAGCATCCCTAAGAATGGATGCCATTAATAAGACTAGTAAGAATAGTTCACTTTTAATTCCTTCATATTTATATCCTCATCAAGGCTATCATTCACCTTAAGATCAACAAGTCTTTAATAGGATGATCAACAAGTCTTTATATCCTCATCAAGGCTATCATTCAAAGTTTCAAATATGAGAAGAGGTCTTCAACAAATATTGACCAGCTCTTCTTTTGATTGCACTAAAGTGAATATATTTCATATTTTTCCTTTCTCTCAATAATATTTTTTTTAATTTCTTTGTATTTCTTTGAAGAAAGGCTTTTATTTATAAACACTTTGATATTTTTTATCTACTCATTTTTGAATGATAGGTGTTGATATTTAAATGGGTTTCTATGTTAAAGTAAACATGTTTTGGAAAGAAAAGGCTTACCAAGAGATCGAAAGGGTCTAACTAGTGATATGATATATAGGGTAGGCTTTATGTCTCTGGGCTAAAATAAGGATGGCCTATATCATTTTCTAGTTTTCTTAAAACCTATCAGATTCAATAGATGTTCAGGAAAGAAAGTATTCTTATTGTTTCTTGGCAATTGACCAAAACAAAGATACTGGAATCTTTCAAAATTTATGATCACTAAAAGAAAATAGGGAATTATATATAAATATCATAAAGATGATAGTCTCACTTGGGATAGGTCTCCACTGATTTTTCTCAAGATCTTTAAGCCATAACCATCTATCAATCTCGACTATGCATTGTGTATAAGTGTCTCCTCAGATTTAACTTCATAAAACACTTTAGGACATGCATAAAATGTAGAAATAATCTTATGCATGTCTATTAAGAAGTTAAAGTATAAGAAATACTAAGATTTGGAAAACCTAATTCTCATCACAATAAAGGAACTTGACCTTTAAATTTTTTTATTTTTTTTAGAAAAATAGGAAAATCTCAAAAATCTCATGCATATCTACACCTCCCAACCAGAACAACGCATTGTCCCCAATGTTTGAAAACATAGGACTCCTATATGATGAATGGGTAATGTAGAAGAATGGGACTCAAAAAGCCCTCAAGTATCCCTCAAGTGAGCACTAAATTTATCATCTTAAGCCAAATGTACACTACTATGATGAATCTTGATCTTACGATGATACGATGAATGTACGTGTCATGGAAAATGCTAAATGGGACCTGGTAGACTAATTCCTCTAGCAATTTTCTTCTAATCTAAGGATTACCAACTCTAGATAGGGTTTCAACCTTAGCTCATTCACTATGGAAATCTCCCTATCATTTTCTATCTCGATTCTCCATGAGAATAAATACTACATACTATGTAGGGTCTAGTCCATCAACATCGAAGTTTCTCATGAAATAGATGCATTCTAGAATCATATAAAAGGACCCTTTTGTCCTTGGGTAAAGGATTTTCGCAAAATCATTTTATCATGATGGGTTTTGACCCTATCTTTGTATAGCTTAGCTAACGCACATGCACCTTTCCTAAGTTCATCTAACTCATATGCCATCATGTGATATAATATAACCTAAGACAATGTCATTTTGTAGCATGAAATTTCATTTCTTCTAGTTTAGCACTAAATTATTTTCTTAATACCTAGCAAGGATAAGTTTTATGTGATGCAGGTATTCATCAAATGAGGACCCAAATATTGGAAAAGCATCTATAGACACATCCAAAAACCTTTCCACAATATAAAAGAATATGCTCAACATACACCTTTGACAAGCAGCATGAGTATTGCAAAGTACAAAAGGCATATGACTATAGACGAAGGTCCCAAAAGGGTAGATGAAAGTGGTCTTCTTTTGGTCCTCAAGTGCTATGGGAATTTGGTCATAGCCCGAATATCCATCAAGAAAGCAATAATATCTACGACGAACTAACATTTCTAGCATTTGGTCCATGAAGGGGAGAGGAAAATGGTCTTTCCACGTGACCAAATTCAATTTTAAGTAATCTATGTAAACTCTCAACCCGATGATTACCATGACTCTAGATTCCTTGGGGACAACCTAAACTGGGCTCATCGAAGTGCTGCCAAAAATAAGTTAGATCACCAAAATGTAAGAGCTTTAGTACTTTGTCTCTCATTACCTCTTTCATATTAGAGGTTAGTCATCTTTGTATTTTCCTAGATGGTCTAGAATTTCCTTCTAGGTGAATTCTATGCATATACACAGTAGGCCTAATCCCTTTAATATTCGTTATGGTCTACCCTAAGGTGATCTTATGTTCTCTTTGTACATCAAGGAGCTTTGCTTCCTATTCTTGATCTAAATTAAAGGATATGATTATAGGCATGGATTCATCAGGTAGTAAGTAAGAATATTTTAAATTTTTAGGCAAGGGGTTAAGGACCAAAGTGGGTGGTTCTTCTATTTGAAGGCACTGGAACAAAAATAGATGGAGGAAGAGGTTTCACTTGAGATCAACATTCAGAGATATCCATGATCAGTGTAGCATCTCAAAGATTATTTAACTCTTGTAAGGACTTGTCTATATCAAAATCACAATTAAAGTGTGATATGTGCTCAATTTTGTATAAAAAGTACCCAATTTGTAGTCTATGTTTTATAAATTATGGTAGGTTTTTTTTTTTTCCAAAAGTTTGTAACACATTCATTTTTAACCTAATCATTCAAAAGCATGCTATTGTATAGGTTTAGAAGCTAATTCAGAGCAACTATGTGAATTTTCATAATTTTTTAGGATTTGATTAGGGTTTTTTCATCTTCTGTAGGTGTTGAGAAGTTGATCCAAAGGCTAAGATTGATCGAGACGAGAATTAAAGATAAAGATCAAAAGATTAAACCAAAGCCTAAATGGCATCAATCCAAAGTGTGATCAAGGTTCAAGACCATATTAAGGAAAGCAAGAAGGCAATGTATAGTATGAAAGTTAATTAAAATGGGTCCATGCAAAAAGCCATGAATTCCACTACTTTGTATGAACATTGGAGCCATACATGAGGTTTCCTATGTAAAAAGGAAACCTAAGGAAGGCAAGCCATTCAAGCTTTGAAGCCAAATGACTTAACCATTAAGCCACTAAGGAACGAGCCATCAAGCCACATGGGAGTCATGCCACATGGAGTCACACGATTGGAGGATCAATTCAAGAAATTATCTCATACTAAAAGTGTAATTTTCAAGGGATAATTTGAAGATTTTGAGATATATTTGTAAAAGGTAAGATGATCATGCATAAGCGGACACAATCAAGAGAGAAAACCCACTTTCTATTTCTATTTTTTTCATCTTTTTCCTCCATCTAATCTAGGATTCTATGAATTTTTATTAAGGAGGGAGGCACCTTCCTAAAATGGTGTTGTCTCTGCCTTGTTTAGTTGTTATCTTAGGTGATTTCCTAAGTTGGAAAAACCCTACGACTAAGTTATATTCAAAACACTTTAAAACCCTAGATTCTTTCCCAAACATTCCTACCATTCTCCTTTTTTATTTTTCTCTCTTTTCTAACAACCACATACCATGAAATTCGAAGGGAAGGAGCTCAATGCCACCTTCCTAAGAAGGTGATGCCTCCCTACCTCGCCTTCTAAATGCATGGCAGCCATATTGTCTCACGATGATATCATCATATGACCTCATTCCTTCACCTCACTTTTCACCTAAATTTCCTCATTAAAATGCTAGATCTAGATGCACTTTCCTCTCCTAGAATACGTGTCATTCAATTAGAAACCTGTCTATCTATAAAGCCCCATGAATTCCACATTTTTTTTCCATGTAGAGATTTTACGTTAAAACCTTCAAAGTAACACTCAAGCTTGGAGATATGTGGAGTTTTGGAATTTGGATTTATTTTGGGCTGCTTTTTCTTTTGATCCTTAAGTATTTTCTCTTGATTTTCACTTTAATTCCAAGTTGGTAGTTTGCTTTACATTCTTGCTTTTATAGTTTGTTTTGCTGCTCAAGTTTCACATCCATAATTCCTTCTAGTTTTACCTTCTTTTCTTCTACCTTCTTAGATTTTCTTGCTTATTCATCAAAGATTCAAGTTAGTTCTTCTCTGCTAGTGATAGCCTAATGAAGAAGTACTTTGAATCCTTGCTTTTCATTACTTGAATTCTAAGTTTTTGTTTGACTTTGCAACTAGTTCTAGGCATCTTTTGCCTTAACTAGTCTCATCATTCTAGTCCTCCATTCTTTTGATTCTCTCTTAGGTCTGACTTACATATCATCTATGATTATATTGAGATGTTGGAAGGTGTTTTAGCTTTGATTTGAACAAGTTCTAGTTCATAAAGAGTGCACAATTTCTAGAAAGATATTTGAAGTTTATTATTCACTACTACACACGAGGGTTTACGGAGTCACTTGAAAATAAACAACTTTAAATAGATAGACTTAAGAAGTAGTTTACGAGTAAGTGACTTTAAAAAATTGTCGCGAGCTAAAAAATTTCTTGGGAAGAACATTTTAGGTCGTTTATTTTTAAACCACCTAAAAAGTGAAAAACTTTTAAAGTCATTTAGATATAAATGACTTAAAAGCTTCATGAGTTTTTGAAGTTTTTAAGTCATTTAATTAAGCAACTTGAAAACTATCAGATAAAAATGATAAAGTTTTAAAGTTTATAACTAAACGACTTCTAAAGTCTTCAATCATTTATAAATAGCTGTTGAAGTAACATTTTTTCCATTGTCCTCTTCTTCTCAAGGTTTTGGCGTGATAGATTCATCTTTGGTACTTATGCATCTCACTTTTCCCCTTTTTACTTTCCATTTTTTTATTTTGAATGTTGGTGTAATGGAAAAAACTATAAGTAAACCCTAACTTCTTTTAAATCACATGAATATTTCTTTTCTTGTTAGTAACTTTTCTTTGTTTTTATTTTGTAGATCATGTGGGTTTTCTCTCTACTTATCATGGGGTTAAAGAATCTATTTGATCATCCTGATTTCTCCAGAATCATATGATTTCATTAAAAATGACAACTGCTTCTCTCACAAGCCTACTGTTGAAGAAAGGGAGAACAATACAATTTGTGCTTCTCACCCAAAATTAGGGTTTGATAAAGAGGGTGGTTATAACATCAACTTTTTGCCTATTTTTAAGAAAAGGAGTGGTGTCAACTAAACAATAGGGCAGATTTTGATGAAAGAGCAAATTCTATGTTTGATCTTGGCTTACAAGATCTAATAATATGTAACATTTTGATATATATGTAACATTTGATGCAATCAAAAAATAATTTGATTTCCTTGTTGATGTGTTTGTTTATATATATATATATATATATATGTATTATATGTGATTGTGTTTGTAAAATTAGTTTTAGTTGTATTTATGTTAGTGTTGAATGCAAAAATGGTAAATAAAAAAATAAATATATGAACATTTAAAGTCATTTATAATCAAATGACTTGAAAACCATAGAATTTTAAAGTTTTTTTTCATCAAATGACTTCAATTGAACATCTGTTTTAAGAATTATTTTGTCAACTTCCGACATGCCTTTCCACTCTATGTTTATTATTTGTGCACAAAAAGTAAACTAGACTTCTGTTTCTCTACTCTGAACCAAATTCTACCTATGAATTGGAATTACATTCACAAATTCCTAGATAATATTGATTTTTGAGTGTTGGTTAGTATCTTTATGTTTGTCTCGTATGTATTATGCATATTTGAATAATTTTTACAAGGCTATTGGTTAGAAATTGTTCTTTCGAAAGATGATTTCATTCTAAATATGTATGTCATAATTTTCTTTTATTTTGTTGTTAATTGAAAGCTTCCATGCATGAAATATATATATATAGTTATTTTAAATGTTTCTAATTCATGTATATCTAATGTTTGGTAAAATGCCTAACCTAATCTTTTCATGTCTTACAAGACTCCAGCAAATTTGGTTCTATTTCTTATGATAATGGACAAATATGCTTAGATGTTTGTGACAAGAACATGGAAAGAATATGAGGAGGGTACAGAAAATTTTCATAAACTTTGACTTAGGGCAGGTGTTGATCGTAATCGCATTCGTTGTCCATGCCCAAAATGTGAAAACTTGATAAAAGTAACTATAGAGGTGTTAAGAGAACGCTTGTGCTTTAATGGAATTGATGAAAGCTATCACCCAGGGATTTGGCATGGAGAAGAACTTTTGCATCCCTCAACAAGGTCTAGAATATATGATCAAGACATTGTACGAAGTGTTGGAGACAGTAATACAACTGTACCAATGTTTCGAGATGCATATGATGACTTCTAAGATGATCCCGAACAATTTCATGCTACATTAGAGGAAAATGAGCCATTGTACCCTGAGTGTAAAGATTATACCAAGTTGTCCACAGTGTCAGAATTTTACAACGTGAAATCAAGATTTAGTTTTTCAGATAAAGGTTTTACAGAAGTCTTGAAAGTAGTGGGTAAGATGCTACCGAAGGATAATAAATTGGCGAGGTCCACATGGGAGGCAAAGAAAACCATGGTTGCATTAGGATTGAAGTATGAGAAGATACATGCATGTCCCAATGATTGCATCTTGTATAGGAAGGAGCACAAGGATAAAACTACATGCCCAATTTGTGGACAGCCAAGATGGAAGTTAAATAAGAATTCAACTAAGACATTTATAGGCATTCCTGTAAAGGTTCTATGGTACTTCCCCCTATTGCAAGGTTCAAAAGAATGTTTCATATAATAGAAACAATGAAGAAATTGGTATGGCATGCCAATGACAGAGTAGCTGATAACTTTTGACTCCCTCCAACAGATAGCCTAGCATGGAAACTTGTAGACTTCATGTGGCCTAATTTTGGTGAAGAACCTAGAAACCTACGGCTAGCATTATTTGCAGATGGGATTAATCCTCATGGTTCTATGAGTAGCAAGTATAGTTGTTGGCCCATTATATTAGTTTGTTACAACCTTCCACCATCTTTATGCATGAAGAGGAAGTACATGATGCTAACTATGTTGATATCAAATCCAAAGCAGCTAGGAAATGACATTGACATGTACTTGTCTCCCTTGATCAATGATTTTAACACATTATGGGATGTAGGTGTTGAAGTATACGACACATACAGGAAAGAGTCATTGACCCTAAAAGCTATACTGTTGTGGACAGTAAACAATTTCCCTATGTATGGTAATTTGTCTAGATGCACTATGAAGGGATATAATGCTTGTGCTATCTATAGTGATCAAACATGTGCTATAAAACTTAAACATGGTAGGAAAATGGCATTCCTTGGGCACAGAAGATGGTTGCACAAAGACCATTCATATTGTTTCAAGAAGGGAGAATTTAATAGGTTTGTAGAGACTATGACACCTCCAAAGATGTTAACAAGATGACAAGTATTGGAGCAAGTTGAAAAACATGAATGTCTTATGGGGAAAGAAGAAGTCAAGTAAACATGTAGGTGAAAGTAATTGTAGAAGCTGTTGGAAGAAGAAATCAATATTCTTTTGTCTGCCATATTAGAAATCACTGCATATACGCCACGTGCTTGATGTCATGCACATTGAGGAGAATGTGTGTGAAAGCTTGATTAGTACGTTGCTTAATATCCTAGGAAAAACAAAGGATGGACTTACAGCTCACGTGGATCTTATGAACATGGGTTTGAAGAGGAGGTTGCGCCTAAAGGACAGAGGCAGTCGAGGAACATACCTGCCTAAGGAAAATTTTACTCTCGATATAGTAGAGAGGAGAATAATGTGTAAAATCTTGTTCAAGCTCAAAGTCCTAGGTGTCTACTCTTCAAACTTTAAAAACATTGTTTCCATGGAAGAGTTAAAATTGTTGGGGATGAAGTCAAATGATTGACATGCATTGATGCAACAACTACTACCACTAGTGATATGTTCAGTGTTATTGGACCAAGTGAGGGGAGCTATTACAAAATTTTGGTACTTCTTTATTGCCTTATGCAAGAAGGTGGTGGATGTTTTAAAATGACAAGAAATTCAAGGTCATCTAGTGACAACTTTAGGTGAGCATGAGACAATCTTTCCACCATCCTTCTTTAACATCATGGTCAATTTAACAATGCACCTTATTGATGAGGTCAAACTTTGTGTGCTAGTTTACCTACAATGGATGTATACGTTTAAGAGGTACATGAAAATTTTAAAAGGGTATGTACATAATCACAACCGATCAAAGGGGTGTATAACCGAATGTTACATTGCAGAGGAAGTAGTGGAGTTTTACACAGAGTACTTAGCAAGAGTTGATTCCATTGGAATCCCAAGAAAGAAACAGTTGCATTTGATCTCAAGGTTTGCAAACCTCTATCTAGTGGTCGTGTATTGATCGTTGACTATAAAGAATGACACCAGGTGCATCTTTGTGTTACAAAATGTTGATGAAGTCTAACCATACATTGAGTAAGTTAATTATGCATGCATGCACATGTAAAATTTAATTGTTGATGGTTAATTACATTTTCTATGATTAATACTCTATTAATTTGTTTGTGTATATATGTGTACATAGTGAACACATGGACGTGATCAAGGCAAAGAATCCAGTTATGCAGAGAAACTAAAGTGGCTACAATTTGAGCATTGTCTCACTTAATGTATATTAAATAACTACATTCTGTATATATATATATATATCTGTGTGTGTGTGTGTGTGTGTATTAATATTACTTAATATATTAATATACATAGATTCAAGATCAGTGAGAAGTAGCAGGCAATGGTATATCAAAAACCTTACGTTGGATGGCGATAGGACCATGATCAGAAGTAATAAAATATGCTGGATATGCCATCAATAGTTATCACTTTTATACGAAAGACCATGATAACTCAAGAGTGCAACATAATAGTGGAGTTAGCTTAGTTGCCAATGCTACATTCTTTTCCAGTTCAAAGGATAATAGGCTAATGGTTATAGGGATATAAGAGAGATTTTGGCCTTGGATTATACTTTCAGAACTGTGGTTGTGTTTAAGTGTGATTGGGTGGAACAAAACAAAGATAGCATCAAAACTGATGCCTTTGGATTGACATTGGTTGACCTCAACAAGATCGTCTATAAAAATGATCAATTTATTTTGGCATCTCAAGCAAAACAAGTATTTTATGTACAAGATGAACATGATAAGACATGGTCAACTACTTTATCATCTTGTTCGAGAAATTTATATGATGAAGATGATTTCCGAGACACTAAAATAAATTACCCTTCTGTTACCAAAACAATCCCATCAATCGAAGCAATACTTGGTGAGAATGAGGATTATGTGCATGACAATGGTGAGGAAGGTTCTTGAGTTTGAAAACAATATATATTTTGGGGTTTATGGAGTAATATGTATATTAGTCAGTTGCAACATCTATATAATTCAATATTTAAAAATTTTAATTAGGTCTTTTGTCATGAGCAATAATATACACATGGATTGATGCATAAGTTAGCTATATATATATATATATGCATATGAAAAGAATGCATGAATGCAATGCTAACTATAAAAGAAAAAAATCATTTCATTGTGTATTAATTGTTAGATATTGTAAGTACATATAAAAGGTATATATATTTTGAACAAAAAACATTTTAGGATGCTAACTTCAAAGGTATGTATTTTAAAACTCATTATTTATAAACGACTTTAAAGGTATGTAATTTTAAAGTCATTTATAAATAAATGATTTAAAGTCGTTTATAAATAAATGACTTTAAAATTATAACTAAACTATTAATAAATTATTCATTTTATTTTGCTTAATGTGCTTTTATGATTACAATTTTTGTAGTTCTTTGTTTATCACATATTTTTATTTACTTAGGAGTGTTTCTATAGTACTTTGTGATGCACTTAGTGTAAATCAAATACATATATATATATTCATTTAAAATTAAGAAACAGAAGTGGTTACAAATTGAGCATTGCCGTACTTTCAATAATTGGTTGCGTGAGAAGGTAAAATAGAAGAAAATCTCACTTATGTTAAAAAAGTTCATTCCATTTATATATGTATGTATATATTAATCTTACTTAAGCCTACTTAATATAAACAGATTCAAGATCAGGGAGGTATATCAGAAACCTTACGCTGGATGGCGATGGGACCACGACCAGAAGTAATAAAATAAGGCAGATATGCCATCAATGGTTATCTCTTTTACATAAAAGATCATGATAACTCAAGAGTGCAACAAATTAAATAGTAGAGTTATAGCTTAGTTGCCAATGCTATTCTTTTCAAGTTCAAAGGATAATAGCCTAATAATGGTGGATGATATTTATTACGAGATAAATAGACCTACTAAATTTATCGTATTAACTATTATTTAACAAATTTTGTTCTTAAATAACAAATTACAAATGTTGGAATTATTTGAATTTTGTGTCAAAGAAATTAACATTAATAATTATAAGAACCACTCTGACACACATAGGTCAGGAATGAGAACTAAGCTAACTCCACCACATTTTCATATAATTAATTTATCAACTTTATTTTTTTTAATGTTCTTTTATTAGTACATTTTTTCTGCTAACTTTTGGTTATATTACATATTTTTAGTTCTTAAAAATGGAGTATTGTTTGTACAATTTTGGATGGCACAAGTAAACTTTGGAATATTAGTGTCCATCAAATACACATATATATTCATCTAAAATTAATTAATTAAGTGTGGATCAACCATGCATGAACCCTAACAGTAATTAGCCTAAGCCCCTAATATTGACCTTAACCTTGAGCCCTTAAACTCTAACAGTGAACCTTACCCCTGAGCCCTTAACTCCTAACCCCAAAACTTGTTTACTCAGTACTCTTGAACCCTTGAACTTTGAACACTTACAGATGTAAGTACCTTGAACCCTAAGCCCTTGACCTCATTAACCCCATGTTGTTTCCTAAACACTTGAACCTTGAACCCTTAATTAAAGTAACCCTTGATTCTTAAACTCAGTATCATTAAAATTTTGTTTCATTAATTACTTGCATTACTTATTATTAGATATTATGGAGTATGTACTAATTAACAAATGAGGTGTATATATATATATATATTAAATTAAAATTTTGTAAAATTTTTAAGTCGTTTATAATTAAACGACCTAAAAAATCTATACTTTTAAAGTCATTTATAAGTAAGCGACTTTAGAAGTATAAACTTTTGATCTTCATGCGTGCACAATACATAAAGACATATACATCTCTTTTTTGATAGAACAACCAGACAAGAGGGACAAAACATGGGAGAAGATAAGAAGTGAGAGAAAAGAGAAGAGAAGAGAAGAGAGAGGTAGAGGAGAAAGGAGTGGGTGGAAGTCAATCTACACTCCGCACCCACACTGGAGAAGAGAGAAAGAGAGGGTGGGAGGTCATCTGCATGTCTCACCCACGCTAGAGAAGAGAGGGAAGAGAAAGGAGAGAAGAGGGTTGGAGATGATCTGCACATTGGAGAACCACCCATGCCGAAGAAGAGATAAGGAGAGGGAAGGAGCCGATCTGCATGCTATAGGCACGCCTAAGAAGAGAGTGTGACAACCTGAGTTTTTGTATTACGTTTTGTAATGTATTTTGAAAGGCAGGGCCCTTAATAGTGTAAAAAAATTTCGCAAAACAAAGCAGCGGAAATTCTTTTCTTTAGAACTTGTTTTGTAAAACCCAAGTCATCACTTCATGCATAACATAAGTAGAATTTTGTACAAGATAAAATTCCATTGAAGGAATATACTTTTACTAAATTCTAGAATCCATCCAATTGTTCATAGTACAGCCAAATCTATTACAATACTTGTCCAAATTACATAATCCAAAACTCAAGCTCACCATACAATAAAACTCTCAACAAAGCAAAATACATGTCTTCAAGGGTATACCTTGAAGATTATTCTCTTCAAGTCTTCTGTCGTCTTTAGCTCCTAACTCTCCTTCCCTGTATCTGAGATATTGCAACATTTCCAATATCTCAGCAAGCAATGTTTGGTAGGGGATTCAAGAAGCATAATAATTGACAATGTAATTCCAATACTTCATAATCCCATTATCCGTAAACATATTCATGTCTCTACTCTTTACTTTGTAAGTTATGTACATCCATATACGTACATACTATACATGGGTAAATCAGTTAAATTTATGACAGTCAAATATCATTTCCAACTAAGCTAATCAACTCTCTCCATTAAGAGAATTCAATTTTTCAGCCAATATTACACTAGGAATTTTCCTTCTTGGGAAATATTGGTAACATACAATTACCTAGAATTTCATTATGCTAAAACCTAAGGCATTTCACTATGCCTACTCTCATATGCATCATAGTGCAAAATAATCAAAAGGGCTACCATGCTACAGTCTGATCCGTACTAGTGCACTTGGATAACTGCCTTGTTCACCACTGATACCATGGTGGAAAATATTATGTCACTGCCCATGTGGGGGGATAGGACTTTCACAGTGGTAGCCTTCCCATAATTGCCACACCTAGCTTTTAGACTCTCATAGGGTATGGTATCATTAAATCATCAAATTTCAAGGAGCGGGTGGCCAAACCCTTATAACTCCTCTAGCATAGCATCCCCCTAGGCTTATGCCTATTAAAACAAACTCACAAGCCTCCAAGCTTGTATGTAAAATAGATTTCATACATATCAGACCATGCATACGTTTTACTTAGGGCTGAAATATTTTTTAGTTCCCTATTCACTTATAGTCTAGTCCTTAACCATCTTATATGTGTTTGGTTGGATCATAAGGTTTTCAAGGGATTTAATACAAGTATTAACATTACTCTTGTCAACATAAGGTCATGAGTTCAATCATGTATATCCCATGTAAATGCATTCATCAAATCCTCCTACCTTCAAGGAGTGATCCCTTTTCCCAAATCTTCCATGATCCTGACTGATGTATGTAATCTCTACATATATACATATTGTCAATATATAAATTATGAACAATCCTATTGATCACTAGATCTGATGTTTAGAATGATCTTTAGATCATTCATATCTAATTATTTTTCTATCTCTAAGTCTTTGTGTGTCCATCTCTTTGATCCTAATCTTTCATAGATTCATTGATACACTTGTTCATAAAGATCAAGGTCCTAGATCTTTTATCATCTAGTTCTTCTTTGATCTAAGTTCAGTTATTGGATTATCCCTAAGGAGGATGATCTTGGTTTTCTTCCTTGAATCATCTTTGATCAAGGGTTTGGATTATCTAATCTAATGAACTAGAACATGCATACTAATAAACCTGCATACTAAGTACAATATAATATTCTTATTTTTATTGTTCTTGATCATCCACTATTTAATGGATCTTGTTTGATCATCCTTATCTTACTTACAGTTTTTATTAGGGTTAAGTAATTTACTAACCTTTTATGCTCTTACTATTATTATTCAACTAGTTAATGTTTTGCTAGTTGAAGGTAACTTATTTAAGCCTAAGTCTAAACTGCTTCTCTTATTTCCAATTGGCTAAGGCTTACTAGCTAAATGGGTGAACACAGAGTGGTTACTTCAATCCTCATGTAAGGAGGTGTTTAGACCTCACAAACGTCAACGAAAGGTAGGGAAGAGCGAGGCTCTATTAGATAACCCCCTTAACCACTATGTTCAACATTCACTAGAATGACCATAGCTCAACCTTTCATAAGGTTCCTATAAGCATGTTGACCCTAAGTACTCTCTCTAATAAATTTTAATTAATCCATGAATATTTACAATGCAATTCATGGGGTTTATTATTCTCCTAGTTTGGGCCACGGATTTGATAATCCTTATATTGTCCTCCTAACTATAGCCCTTACTAATTAAGTCCAAAGTACTCCATTCTTATTTGTGTCATGAAACTTTAATTTCCAATTAGATTACATTTTGGTGATTTATGCTCATTATATCTCAACAACTACTTACATTTGAATCTACTAATAAAATTTGACTACAATTAAATCATAAACTTTAAAGCATAGTTCCAATATAAATTTAACAAACATTAATACTAACATGCTCCTTATGAATGTAACTTAACCTAATGGAATAAAACTATACTTAAACTAGCATGATCTTAAGTTACAATGGCATGAAATCATACTAACTTGGTCCTAAGTTACACTTGCATAAAATCACACTATCATGCCCCTAAGATAATTAAATCTAGCAACCTATGATAACAATCAAATCACATGTCATGCTAAAGTCTAAAAGTTACACTATCATGCTTTATAACATAAATCATATTTAAAATGCTATTTTTAATTAATATAAAATGAAACTAATTACATTAACATTTTTAGAAACCTTCACTTATGATCCAACCATTAGATCTTAGATATTTTCCTTTGATTAAGGGTTTTAGTTATATTTAGGGAGTTTTCTTTATTAAGGTCCAAAGATCATATTAATCCATTTTTGTCATAATCCATCCATGATTTCCTTGGATTTCATCATATCAACATCCATTCCATCCATTTCAAGGATCTGATCACACTTGATCTTATTGATCAAGTGGGTTCCTTTGAAATTTTTAGGGTTTTTCCTTCCATAGTGGGTAAATCCCTAAATATCTCTTAGATCTGTCCAAATAAACCATTTAGATAACTCCATTTCAATATTATATCATTATTAAAACATATCTCCAAGATCTAATCACTCAAATCTTGAAGATCTTGGCAATTGAAAACTTGATTCCTAAATACAGAAATTTTTATTATATATTTTCCCCGTTTTATCATTTCATAAGAAAATATAGGTTGTAAGCTTTCCATAGCCTCTTTCCAATCTCGATTTGGAGTTCATATGACTCCAGAATCAAATATGGAAGTTCACAGTCATTCCTAGGGCCGAGATTTGATCTGGGCCGAACGGAATGGAAGGCCCAGATTTTTTGGGAGGAAACGAGCCAGGCAGAATGCTCAGCTCGTCGGGCGCGTCCATCGCGAAGGTGATACGGACGCTCCTGCTTGGGACGTCAATGGATGCGCGTGGGATAAGAGGAACGCTCGTTGTCGCGCGCCCATAACTGGGACGCAAGGCGGGCGCATCCGCTCATTGTTTTTACAGAAGTGCCATCGTCCCGCTTGGGATGACGTTGCACGTGTAGTGCGTGCGCGGAAAGGCTTCCACATACGGTGTTTCCGTGGTGCGTCACGTGCGATGTCCTGGGCCCCGTCTGATCGGGAGATCGGATAGTCCATTCTGGACCGTTCAATCAATCCCCTATCAATTGAGGGCCCAAAACTTATTCAATCTTTGTGAAACTTCTACCCTAGGAGTTTTGGACCCTTCTTGATCGATTGGTGGGGTCCAAATTTTCAATTAAGCACTCAATCAACCTGACTTAAAGATTCTATTGTCTACTTTATTTTTACCATTTTATTACCAAAATGAAATTATAGAAAAATAAAAATTTCATAAAACATTAGTAAACATCCAAGAAGAATTTTCACCTACCTGATTGGAGCAAAAAATGTTGGTTATATGTCCAATTTAAAAGAATACCCTTTTGATGAAGATATGGCCCAAGATCTACCTTTCTTGCGATTTTCGTTGTTTGAAATGTTAGATCTCAAAATTTATTTGGGGGTTTTGTAGCTAAGGTATGGTGGGAAGTTTTGGACAGTGGAATTTGTGATATTAGATCTGGAACAGAGTGCCTAATTGATTTTAGGTCTCTTGTTCCAATCTAGAAAGAAAAAGAAAATGAAAAGAGAGAGATTTCTTGGGAGTTTTGGGCTTTTGGGGATGGATCTAGGTCTAAAATTTTAGGGAAAGTGAAGACAATTTTGTGAGAATTTTATGAGTATTTTTGGGGTTGTATTTATAGGCATTTTGGGTCTTCTTTAATGATGAAATGTAATAATGATATTTAATTTTTTATTATTAAATTGGCATGGAAGTCTCCCATGCTCCATTTTTCTTCCCCAAGACCAGCTGGTGTTGTTTGACCCATGAATTCAAATGGGCTGCCCATAGGATTCATTTTTGGGTCCCTTGTGGGCCCCATGTGGGCCCCACATGGTGTAAAAAGACCATTTTGTCCTTTATGTATAAAAATTAGGATTTTATTCCTATGATCTCGGATTTGAGTGTACTTAGTGGCATTGGATTTGTATTTCTTAGTACATTCTAAATTTTGATGTCTTAGATTTTGATTTTTGGGTAAAATTACTATTTTACCCTTTTGTCCAAGAAATGAAGAAAATTAAGGATTTTTCTTCCGAATTCAGAATTTGTTGTGCTTATAGTCACTCTGAAGGGTTTGCTAAGTTTAATTTCAATTGTACATGTATTATTCTTTGATTATACTTTTATAAGAAGTATATTCTAAATAACCCTAATATTTTAGCCCAAAATTTCTAAAACTCAAACTTTATTGATTTTCTCAATCAATTACAAAAATTGGGGTTATTACAAAGAGGGAAGAAGAAAAGAGAGGAGAAAGGAGAGAAGAGGGTGGGAGTTGGTGGGACTCGATCTACACTCGTGCTGGAGAAAACCACAGTGACTCATGCAGGAGGTAAAATCTGTTAAACTCATTTCACGATTTACGTTTTCATGCTAGATCAGTGTTATTCAGTGTAATTAGTATGTGGTGTGTATAGGGTAATCAGGATGTGGTATGGGGTAATCACAATCTAGCATGAAAACACTGATCCTAAATTTCTTTTACTAAATAGTGACAATTTATTAGATAAAGAAAACAAGATCAGATTGAGATGATCTGGTTTACAAAGAAAAAGCTGACTATCAATGTTAACAGCAACAACAAATTAATATAACCTTTTGGGCCTAAGATTGATCATTATAGGCTTAATTGCTATGCATCTAATAAATATAATACATGTCATGTTGAGAAGTTGCAGATTGAAGTAAGAAATATATTCTTTTATGTTTTCTCCAAAAGCCTAAGATTCCAACACTCTTTCCAAACAAATTAAATAGGCTATCTTAGGCTTCCCACACACTTTCCAAACAAATTAAATCGACTATCTTAGGCTTCCCACACTCTTTCCAAACAAGTTAAATGGGCTATCCTGTGCATTGCTTTTCAAGGCATGGAAGCTTTCTAATAACATAGCCCTAAGTAGCTAATATGTTGTGCCCATGAACATGTTTTCATATATGTTCATGATCGAGTAAGATGATGATTGCCCAATCAACCATGATAACTTAAACTCACCATCTATAATCATTGTCATGATTATTCAAATTAAGTTTAATGGTCACTAATGCATAGCATGAGTATTAGCACAACTTTTTAAATGAAAAGGAGACAGAGTCTCCAATTATATTTTTAAAATAATTGTCAATGAATGTTTATCAAGTATTTCGCAATGACATGCATTAAATGTCATGTGTCCGAAAAATAGAGAAAACTCTGTTAGATTTTTGGTACAAATGAGCACTCGTTTTACTAAGAATCTTTGTTTTGAGAAAAGAAAAATGACACTCGACATTTTAAAAGAAAACACGGGTCGTCATAGGGAGAGAGAGAGAGAGAGAGAGAGAGAGAGAGAGAGAGAGAGAGAGAGAGAGAGAGAGAGAGAGAGAGAGAGAGAGAGAGAGAGAGAGAGAGAGAGAGAGAGAGAGAGAGAGATTTTGTCTCATGAAAATGATTCTTAGTAAATAATAAATGATAGAAAAATAATTCACATGAATTTTCATTGTGCCTTTTTATTGGTGATAAAGTTGATACTACATATTATAAGAAAATCTGTAGTCTTGGAGAACAAATTTATATTTGCCTTTGTTGTTGATGATGGTTAATCATGTTTTACTTAGATGAGGGTTTTAATTTGCATGTAATTATTAAAGGGTCATTTAAAAGTATTGCTCTAATATCATTAAATGTTTCTTTGTAGTGACAATGGAACCAAGAGAACATCAAACTAAAGAACACAGCTTCAACAATATTGTTCTAATATCATTAAATGTTTCTTTGTAGTGACAATGGAACCAAGAGAACATCAAACTAAAGAACACAACTTCAATGAAGAGCATGAATGAGAGGCTCACATGAGCACTACTCCAAAAAGAAAGGGCAGAGGGTGAACAACAATGGAAAAGGTTATCAATAGAAAATTGAAGGAAATTAAAGAAACTAACTAATACAATAGTAGAGGTCAAGAAGTTGGCAAGAGTGCCTCTGCTTATAGTAGTTTCATCTGTTCTATAGTAAGAAGCATGGTTCCTATCACATTTGAGAATTGGAGACTTGTGCCATCCTCAACCAAAGATTCAATATGGGAAATGGTGAAGGTATGTAAACATTAAGTACATGTATTATTTACATTATAACTTTCCTTATTTTTCAAATATAGTACTTTGATGTCTTCCATTTATAGTTTGCCTTTGACATGCTGGATGACAAGAAGACATGTGCTTTACAAGGAGCTAGTGAGCAATGGAAAAAATGGAAGAACCACCTTGTTCATAATTACATAGTTCCAAATGTCAACGATCCATCAAGGCTATACACAGTGCCTTCCATTTACTCCGATGTAATTGATCAGAAGGCTTGGAATGCATTTGTACAAAACTGCACCTTCTCCGAGTTTGAGGTATGTACAGAAATGGTGCTTCAATCTTTTAATTACATGTAATGTTCAATTTATTGTACTTGATCACACATGTAAAAATGTGAGGTAGTCTATAATGAGTTAGTTGTGAAAGTAAGGCATGATATATTTAGACAGATGCAAGAGGGAGGTTTCATGATGATTGTTGCACCCCGTACTCATAGTACTCTGAGCCCCACTATACCTTCATCACATGCAAACTGCAATTCCCCAACCAAAGAAGATGATGAAGGACATCTGCCTCCCCATGAATAGGAAATTTCTGCCCAGGAGGACATAGACAAAACTATAAATTTTCATTATCATTTTGTAATAATCTTTTATATATCTCAACCGATCTATTGCATATTTGAGTTATAGGTGGGTCAATGCCTGTTGGCCTTGGAATCTCTTCAAAATATTGTGGCAGCTGGTTCATGCTATGAGCATGAATCAAGCATTTTGCACGGAATTATTATACCACAAGGTACTAAGCAAGTTTCCATTACCTTGGCTTTGAATGCTAATGCCTACCTACCATTCCCATTAGAAATGAAAATTATTATAATCGTTGGGCAGACAATTGAATATCACATCGCTTGGCTAGAGGAACTAGTCATTCCCATAGAATCTACAGTATGTACCTTATCATACTACCTTTCTCATTAACATTCTTTAGTTAAAGCCTCATAGAAGTCGTTTAATAAGTATATACGATTAATTAGAAACAACATGCGGCACCAAGATTGGCTGCCATTCTAGTGGCACCTGTTATTGCTGCACCAATGGAATAGGTACTTGTATATATCTTTGGTTTTTGTTTCATCATAAATTAGGCCCTCTTCATATATTAATATTAATTAGTTGCAAAATTTTGCATCTTTTACAACAGTTGACCCAGGAGCATGTGGAAGTTCCACCTAACACGCCTTGATCCCTAAGGGTACTCTATGGTCTCATCAATAGTAATATGGGCATCAATTCTATACAAATCAAGCGAGGAGTGCTTGCTGATAGCATTGTTGAAGTGCCACTTATGGTAGAGGACCTATTACACATTTGCCAATAGGATCAACTTGAGCACCCTCACATTGTATCCCACATCGGGTATATATGCACACACTTGCTTATAAATCATTTGATATTTAATTACATGTTACATTTTAATGGTATATTACTAATTATTTCTTCTATGTAGGTTCTTGAATGATGCTAATGGGTTTTCTGAGGGTCAGGGTCAGGCTACACTTTGCCAATTCCTTGATCCTGGCAACATTTCTAGAGCTTTGGTGCAATGGGTGATCGAGCATCACAGTTAGGATATTTTAGTAGGCTTATTTCATTGCTCTAAGAGACAGGGCTTAATGATTCCCTATAATAGCACGTAAGTTTTAATTTTCTTGCTTTCTTATCAAATTATTTTATACATAGGGATTGTCAACTTTCATTACAATCCATATGACTGTCTATGTAGGTCTCATTGGATGTTGCTCGTTTTGGATGTGCACAGTGTAATAACCCCAATTTTTGTAATTGATTGAGAAAAATCAATAAAGTTTGAGTTTAAGATATTTTGGGCTAAAATATTAGGGTTATTTAAAATATACTTTTTATAAAAGATAATCAAATCATAAGACATGTAAAATTGAAATTTAACTTAGCAAACCCTTCAAAATGATTGTAAGCACGACAAATTTCGAATTCGGATGAGAAATCCTTAAGTTTTTCATTTCTTGGACAAAAAGGGTAAAATAGTAATTTAACCCAAAAATCAAAATATTCCAAAAATAAAAATATGAATCATCAAAATTTAGAATGTACTGAGAAATATGAATCCAACACCACTAAGTACACTCAAATCCGAGATCATTGGAATAAACCCAAAATTTTATGCATAAAAGCCAAAATGGACTTTTTACACCATGTGGGGCCCACATGGGGACCACCATGTCCCCAACAACCAATTTGATCAGCAGCCCATGTGAAACATGGGTCAACAAATATTAGCTGGTCTTGGGGAAGAAAAATTAGGCATGGGAGCATTGAAGACTTTTATGCCATTTTATAATAAAAAAAATAACATATTATAATCATGGAAAAAGACCCAAAATGCCTATAAATACAACCCCAAAAATCTTGCAAAAATCCTCATAAAATCTCCACAAAATTCTCTTCACTCTCCTTGAAAAATTAGATCTAGATCCCTCCCCAAAAACCCAAAATTTTCAAGAGTTAGATCTCTTTTCAACTTGTTTTTCTTTTTAGATTGGAACAATAGACCTAAAATCAATTAGGCACTCTGTTCTAGATCTAATTTGATCAATTACACATCCAAAACTTCACAACATATCTATTCTACAAAACCCCCAAAGAAATTTCAAGATCCAACGGTTCAAACAACGAATATTTGCAAGAAAGGTGGATTTTAGGCCATATCTTCATCAACAAGGTATTTTTTTAAATTGGGCATATAAATGAGGTTTTCTCTCCAATCAAGTAAGTGGAAATACTTTTCATAGATTTTTAGTATTGTTTTATGTAATTTTTATTTTACTGTAATTAATTTTGGTAATAAAAAGGTAAAAATAAAGTAAACAATAGAACCCTTAATTCTGGATGATGGAGTGCTCAGATGAAAAATCTGACTATACCAATTGATCCAAAAGGGTCCAAAACCCCTAGGGTAGAAGTTTCATAAAAATCATAGACGTTTTGGGCCCCTAATTGAAAGAGGATTGATTGGACGGTCTAGAATGGATTGTCCGATCTCCAAATCAGATGGCGCCCAAGACGCATGTGTGACGCACCGTCGAAACGGCGCATGCGATGCGCATGGACTGTCGTCCCAAGCGCGACGACGGCGTGTCCGTCAAATGAACGAGTGGACACACCCAATGACAGCCCGATTTGCGAGCGCGGGGACAACGGGCATTCCGCTCGTCCCCTCCGCGTCTGTGGACGCCCCGCAGTCGCACTTCTGCGTTTCCTCCCAGCGGACGCGCCTGACGACACCTGGTTCGTTGCACCTGTCATTCCGCCCGACTAATCTGGGCCATCCATTCCTTGGGCCCAGATCAAATCTAGGCCCTGAGAAGGACTGTGAACTTTTATATTCAATTCTGGAGTCATCTGAACTCCAAATTGAAACCTCTATTTTCTTATTAAATGATAAAATAGACATGTTATTTAGTAAAAGCTTTCTGTATTAAAGCATTAAGTTTCTAATTACATAGATTTTCAAGATCTGAGATGATCAGATCTTAGAAACATGTTTTAATAATGATCTACTACTTAAATAAAGTGAGATCTATGTTTAAATTGGATCGATATGAGATATATTAAGGGATCTACCCTTTATGGTAGAAAAACCCTAAAAATACAAAGGGACCCACTTGATCAATGAGATCAAGTGTGATCAAATCCTTGGGATGGAAAGAATAAATGCTTATATGATGAAATCTACGAAATCATGGATGGATTATGATAAAAATAGATCAATATGATCGTTTGACCTTAATAGAGAAAATTTCCTAACTACAACTAAAATCCTTAATCAAAGGAAAAGATCTAAGATCAAATGGTTGGATCATAAGTAAAGGTTTCTAAAAATGTAAATGTAATTAGTTTCATTTTATATTATTATGTTATAAAGCATGCTAGTATAACATTTAGACTTAGTATGATATGTGATTTCATTGTTATCATAAGGTGCTATATTTAATTTAAGTACCTTGCCTCATTTTCATTGAATGTTAAATTATGTAGTTTTATGCTTGAAATTTATAATTCATTTATGGTTGAATGTTATTAGTAGATTTACTTGTTATGAGATAAAGAGCATAAAACATCAAAAATGTATTCTAATGAGAAAGTAGAGTTTCATTACACAAATAAGAATGGAGTACTTTGGACTTAATTAGTAAGGGCTATAGTTAGTAGGACAATATAAGGATTATCAAATTCTTGGCCCAAATTAGGAAAAGAATAATAAACCCCATGAGTGACATTATAAATATTCATGGACTTAATTAAAATCCATTAGAAAGAGTACATAGGGTAAACATGCTTATAAGAACCTTATGAAAAGTTGAGCTATGGTCATTCTAGTGAATGATGAACATAGTGGTTAAGGGGATTATCTAATAGAGCCTCGCTCTTCCCCTACCTTCTGTTGATGTTTGTGAGGTCTAAACGCCTCCTTACATGAGGATTGAAGTAACAACTTTGTGTTCAGCCATTCAGCTAGTAAGCCTTAGCCAATTGGAAATAAGAGGAGCAATCTAGATTTAGGCTTGAATAAGCTACCTTCAACTAGCACAATAATTGGTTGAATAATAATAATAAGAGCATAAAAGGTTAGTAAATTACCTAACCCTAATAAAAACAATAAGTAAGATAAGGATGATCAAACAAGATCCATTAGATCTTGGATGATCAAGAACAATAAGAATAAGAACACTATATTGTACTTAGTATGCATGTTTATTAGTCTACTTGTTATTGTTCATTAGATTAGCTAATCCAAACCCTTGATCAAAAATGATTCAAGGAAGAAAACCAATATCATCCTCCATAGGGATGATCCAAGAACTGAATTTAGATCAAAGAAGAACTAGATGATAGAAGATCTAGGACTTTGATCTTTATCAAAATGTGTAGATTGTCAATCAAAGGATCTATGAAAGATCAAGATCAAGGAGATGGACATACAAAGACTTAGAGATAGAAAAAATACTTAGATATGAATGATCTAAAGATCATTCTAAACATCAAATCTAGTGATCAATAGGATTGTTCATAATTTATATATTGACAATATGTATGGATGTACAGATTTCATACATCAGTCAGGATCATGGAAGATTGGGGAAAAGAGATCAATCCTTAAAGGTAGGAGGATTTGATGAATACATACATGATTTTACTCATGATCTTATGTTGACAAGAGTAATGATAATACTTGTACTGAATCTTGAAAACCTTATGATCCAACCAAACACCTATAAGATGGTTAAGGACTAAACTATAAGTGAATAGGGAACTAGAAAATATTTCAGCCCTAAGTAAACAGACATATGGTCTGATATATATGAAATCTATTTTACATACAAGCTTGGAGGCTTGTGAGTTTGTTTTAATAGGCATGAGCCTAGGGTATGCTATTGCTAGAGGAGTTATGAGGGTTTGGGCACCCGCTCCTTGAAATTTGATGATATGATGATACCTTGCCCAATGAGAGGCTAAAAGTTGGGTGGTGGCAATTATGGGAAGGCCACCACTGTGAAAGTCTTGCCCCCCCATACGGGCAGTGACATAATATTTTCCATCGTGGTATCAGTGGTGAACAGGGCAGTTATCCGAGTGCGCTAGTACAGATCGATCAAAGACATAGCAACCTTTCTGATTATTTTGCACTATGATGCATATGGGAATAGGCATAGTGAAATGCCTTATGTTATAGCATAATGAAATGCTAGGTAATTGTATATTACCAATGTTTCCCAAGAAGGGAAATTCCCAGTATGAGATTAGCTGTAATACTAAATTCTCAAAATGAAGAGAATTGATCAGCTTAGTTGGGAATGATATTTGACTATTTTCACAAATTTAACTGGTTTACCCATGAAGGGTATGTATGTATATAGATATACATAACTTACAAAGTAAAGAGTATGTTTACGGATAATCAGATTATGAAGTATTGGAATTACATTGTCAATGTTATGTTTCTTGAATCCTACTAGGCATTGCTTGCTGAGATATTGTACTTGTTGCAATATCTCAGATCCAGGGAAGGAGAGTTAGGAGCTGAAGACTATAGAAGACTTGAAGGGAATAATCTTCAAGGTATACCCTTGAAGACATGTATTTTTCTTTGTTGAGAGTTTTATTGTATGGTGAGCTTGAGTTTTGGATTATGTAATTTGGACAAGTATTGTACTAGATTTGGCTGTACTGTGAACCACCAGATGGATCCTGGAGTTTAATAAAAGTAAATTCCTTCACTGGAATTTTATTTTGTACACAAATTGTACTTATGATGTTATATATGAAGTGGTGACTTGGGTTTTCAAAACAAGTTCAAAAGAAAAGAATTTTCGCTGTTTTGTTTTGCGAAAAAAAATTTACACTCTTAAGGGCCCAGACTTTCAAAATACTTTACAAATCATGTTTTCAAAAACCCGGGTCGTCATAGTTGGTATCAGAGCGATTCATCCAGTCACAGTACAGTACAAATATGTCCAAAAGAGAGATTATAATCCAAGTCTAGATTAAGATAGAAATAGTTGTATAGAGGATTGATAGAAATTATGAACAGATGCCACCAAAGAGAGTCACAAGACAAGCAACTCAAAATACCCCAGAAGACAATATGGAGAGAGTAACAATGAGGAATGTGGAAGAGATGATGACAAAGGTGTTGAAGAACCTTCTTCCTCACCTACAACAAACCCAAGGTTCATCACCTCTGTAGAAATACCAAGTACGCAGGCCCAGGTTCAACCTGAAGTGAGTAAATAAGAGATAAGTTATTAGCTGATGAGAAGGAGTTATGTGATAAACTCATTAGTTAAGAGATAAGTATAAAAGGAGTTAACTCATTAGTGAAGGATAAGTTTTGAAAGAGTAGCCTCATTTGTTGAAGAGGATGTAAAGAGTTGACTCATCAGTGAGGAAAGAGTTAAACTCATTATTTGAGGAATATGGAAAGAGTAGACTCATTTGTGAAGAAAGAGTAACTCATTAGTGAAGGATGAGTATAGAAAGAGTTAAACTAATTCGTTGAGAATGAGTATAGAAAGAGTTAGTGTAATGAAGGAATAGTATAGTATAAGTAGATATTACCAAGTGAAAGGACTAGAAATACTACTTAGCAAATAAGAATTCCAATAGAGGGAATAATAAGGGAAAACATTACAATAGATGTAAGGTATGATGTTCAGGTTTAACCTAAAGTCCTGAGTAAACATACAAAGAATGTTAATACTAGTATGTATATAACTATTATTAAGTGAAGTATGTGTAGAACCATTACTAAGTGAACAAATGGAGATAAAGAGAAAAAAACAGTGATAAATTGGAAAATAAGATAAAAAATTTAAAATTTTTTAAAAAAAAAAGAAAATTTCCAACCTTATAGAAAAGGTGACATGGAGATTTATGAGAAATAGGTGTTAAAGATGAAAACATTAGAAGTATTGTAAAATTCAAAGTTAACATTAAATATATAAAGAAATATAAAAATAGGAATTAGAATTGCTACATGTATAGTATTATGGCAATTAGTTAAATGAAATTAATCATCAAAATAGAGAGGATATGGCTTGAAAGAAATTTAAGGAGATAGGTGAGAAAGTTCAAAATTTTTAAATGAGAATAGTTTGAAATAAATATGAGTAAGTAGTTAAGCAAGTATTTTTCTCCAAAATTAATGAGGCAAAGGATTTAGTGGAGAAATGATAAAATTTTAGAACATGAAGAGATGATTTTTTATATTAGAATAAAATGAAAAGGAAAAAGAGAGTTAGATATGTTAAAGGGACAAAAATATGATCCCAAACTTATTAAGAAAGACAATTAAACCATGAGAATATATGGTTAACAAAGAAATTATAGCTCTATATATGGTACAACAATTATGAAATCACCAAGTTAGAAATTATAAAGGTATGACAAATCATTGTGGAAATTAGCACTAGAGGATTTTCAAGGATTAAAGAATTATTGATATAATAACTGTGGTGCTATTGAAAATAATTTTGGGACTATCATAAAGAGAAGTACCTTTGGTATAGATGGTAAAATGGTCATGGAAAATGAAAACAAAGAGAAATATTGATTAGGAAAATATAGTCATTGATTATCATGGTTATGGAATATGAAAACAAAGAGAAATATTGATTAGGAAAATATAGTCATTGATTATCATGGTCATGGAACATGAAAACAAAGAGAAATATTGATTAGAAAAATATAGTCATTGATTATCATGAAGAGGAGTACATCTTATTGATCAAGGCAAATATGAATAGAGATATTACTTCCAATTACATGATGGACTTGGTGATATTGAATGATTTAAGAAATATAGTAAGGGGAAATATATTTTTGAAGGAAAGGTGAAATAAAACATGAGAAATGAAAACAAATATTGGTTGTTAAATTTAAGTTTAAAGATGATTGGGAATGAGATATAAATCCAAATTGTTGTAGAAAGAAGTGGTTAGAAATTTTTAGTTTGAAGATTTTCAATCTTACATGAGATTGAATGAGAAAATATCTATAATAGTTGAGGAAAAGAACATCAAATTATATGAATGAGTTGAAAGAACAACTTTTTAAGGATATGGAGTGATTATAGCAATTTACATTATGAGAGTAACAATTTTCTTTTAGGAAAAGAAAAAGGAGGAATCAATATAAGGATGCATAAATGATGTTGAGGAAATTAAGTATCCTTTTTCTCTATAAGGATGAGCATTTTCAAATTTATTGGGAATTGGAAATGCAACATCAATGTATAAAATCAAAAACAAATTTTAAAGTTCTATGAGTTAGATAACAGATGTTCATGAATTTGAGGAGAATGAAATATATTGAATGAAGTGGTAATGATATGTGGAAATAGATTTCAAGAAATCAAGCACATTCAGGGGATATATGTTAGACACTTACAAAACTTGTCTTGTAAGTGTACAAGTGATTAAAGAAAGCAAAGTTTAGGTTATATAAATTTTAAGGATAGCATGGAATTCGACCCAACAAAGGTGGAATATGAGATCAAAATATGAAATGACAATGACATTTAGAGAAATATATCTCTTATTGATTTTATAACATAAGGACATTCTTTTGGTGAAGTTTTGCCATTGCTTACATAAATCCTAAATGAGTTGATAATAGATTGTTAAGAATTAAAGACTAGTTGATAAATTATGGTGTTTGTAAAGATTTGAGGAGGGATGATTACAAAGTCAATATGGACTCTTTTAATTGAAATTATCAAAAATATCACAAATAAAGAGTTAGTACGATGTGATAAAGGCTATGAGGTATGCTTTGAAAGAAGCATGAGGAAATGCAAAATATAGAAATTTTGAAGCCTATGACATATAAATATATAAGAGGAAAAGAGATAAATATTATCATAGATTGTGAGAATGTTCTGAATATTGTTCTAAATATGAGAAAGAAATAACAAAAGAGGATCAGGAATATATGTGCAAAGTTAAATGACACTATCTTGGATGGAAAAATGTAGAAAGTCAAGTATTATGAATAAAATGGCACTCAAAGAGTGTTACAAAAATAATGGATGGGAATGAAGAAAGATTCATTACAAGGAAACTATTATTCAAGGACAAAATTTGACAAGAAGTTGTCAATAGAAGGAAATAGTAAAGAAGTATGAACTGCAGAGAAGAAATATAGTATACACTTCCAAATAATGGAAGAATAAGAAAAGAGAAAATTACTTCCAAAGATTGGAAGGTTGTTACAAAGAACAATAGTTGAAGTTATAGAATCTAATCAATATGTATTATAGGAAGTCTAAGGACTATACATAGTAGGAAAGCTATGTCAAAACTTTATATGTTGAAAAAGAATGAGCATGAGCAATAGAAGGTATAATGGAAAATTGTGAAGTATGGAAAGATTGGTGAAAATTACCAATCAAGTGAAATGGAAGGTTTTGAAACAAAAAGGGATAACTCAATAAGAGTTATTAATCATTTTTTTTGGGAAATTCTAGTAAGAACTAGCTTTAGTATATAGTGAATTATTAAGGTTAGTCATGGATGAGTATTTTAACCTTGGAGAAAAAGGTAGTACAGAAAAGGAATGAAAGGAAATAGAATTTCCATAAGTGGCAAGGCCACATGTGTAAGGCTATGAAAGACTTGTGAAAACTCCTAAGTGAGTTGTATTACAAATTTTGAGGACAAAATTATTGTAAGGGGGGAAGATTGTAATAACCCCAATTTTTTTAATTGATTGAGAAAAATCAATAAAGTTTGAGTTTCAGATATTTCGGGCTAAAATATTAGGGTTATTTAAAATATACTTTTTATAAAAATATAATCAAATCATAAGACATGTAAAATTGAAATTTAACTTAGCAAACCCTTCAAAATGATTGTAAGCATGACAAATTTCGAATTCGGATGAGAAATCCTTAAGTTTTTCATTTCTTGGACAAAAGGGGTAAAATAGTAAATTTACCCAAAAATCAAAATATTCCAAAAATCAAAATATAAAACATCAAAATTTAGAATGTACTGAGAAATATGAATCCAACGCCACTAAGTACACTCAAATCCGAGATCATGGGAATAAAATCAAAAAATTTATGCATAAAGGCCAAAACGAACTTTTTACATCATGTGGGGCCCACATGGGGACCACCACATCCCCAACAACCAATTTGATCAGCAGCCCTACAAATCATGTTTTCGAAAACCCGGTTCATCACACACAGTGGGCATGCTTTCTTTTTTTATTCTTATGGAACGCATGTTCATCCCGCCCTCGCATATATTATAAATAGGTAAGAATTTATTTTTTTCACTTGTTGTGTATATAAGTACATAATTTGTTATTCATCTATAATGCATTTGAAATATAAATTTGTAGGGTTTGGTTTGATTCCATGTAATATCCTTAATTTTTGGTATAAATTAAGAATTTATAGATGGAATTTGATCCTAAAAACTTAAAAAATTAGAAAGTGCTCGTTGATAGGATTCCAACGCCATAAAGAACGTGAAAAACGGACCTCAAACGAAGGAGTTATGAGCCATTGAAGTTCTAGGGGTATTTTGGTAAATTGGTAGAGACGTAAAACACAGGGGCCTAAATTGATAACGGCACCCCCTTCTTCTACACATCTCTACTAGCTCTGGCAAATTCGCTGGAGAAATCATCAAAAGGAGACGTGAAAGGGAAGAGTTTCCCTTTCCCTTTACCACTACAACCTATATCTGCCTCCTCATGGCCTTAATCACCTTCACCTTTTCTGTTTTCACTGAGTTTTTCCCCAAAACCCTAGCTCTGAAAATTTTCCAACTTTTCGAAGAGTAGGGCTTCGACGACATCGACAACCACCAGTGAATCAAGGTAAGCCGTATTCCCTAAAATTTTATACTATATATGTAGATATATATAATATAAAATACAGGAAAATAGTTTTTCCTGGGAACCTTGTTTACGCTACTGTTGGAGAGCAAATCAGTTGATGAAACCATATTTGATTTCAAATCGGACCGTCTTTCTAGCGTACAAGAGACCCAAGATCAAACCCTTTAAATTTGGTAGAGATCCAATGGCTAGTTTTACCGAAAAATGTGAAGAACAGTACCTAGGGAAGTTTTATGAACATGGAAAAAAATCACATAAAAAACATAGTTTTTGGAAAAATCAATGCAAAAGGATGGTAGAAATGGAAACTAGATGAAATTTCGAACAAGATGGCTCAAAAACTAAGTGATTTGGACACCTGTTGGGTCACCGGAGAAGACCGGAAGCCGGTTGTCTTCTCTGGCACCGGTTTTAGCGTCACCGATGTAACCTGGGGCCACCCGTGTGACTCACTGTAAACTGGGTGCCTGTATAAACCAGTGTAAACCTGCACTGGCAATGCAAATGGGCTGTAGTGGTCAGTCAGCCCTATTTTTTGAGTATTTTCACTTAAAATTTGATTTCTAAGAGCTATAGGAGTCCAAATCGCGATCCGAAAGAGGTGTTGTGACCGTATTGATGATGCGGACCTAGATTTAACCTAAAACTTATAAATAACTACTTTTGGTTTAGAAAAATTTTAAAATAGTGATGTGACATTGACAGGTGCATCCAAACATATAAGTTAAAGGGATTTTACTAGTGAACGGAGTGATCTCATGTTGAGGTAGGTGACGACAATTAATATTTTATTTTGATTTTTAAGACCATGCATCTATCACAACATTATGGTTGAGTGTGATTTACATGACACTTATTATTTGTCGCTGATTCTGTGAGATATCGAGCTTTTTACTACGATTGTTACTTGATTTCAATCATGTGGCGAATGGTTTTATGATCCGATGATTTTATGGGATGATATTATCTATTATATATAATTAGAAATTCCTTTTCTTTATTACATTATTGAAATTAATGGATTTGCATGAGAAAGAAAAGTGGAGACTTGATGGCTGGTCCTTTTATAAGCTAACCCCGGGATGTGGGGCGTGCCTTGGGGATTGCGAGCTACGAGTACTCTTGAGTTTTGGCATATAAATGATTTTTGTGTTTTGTGTTTTATGACAGGTGCTCTCGCCCGATGGGCGTCATGCTAGGAGGGATAGGGCCGGCCACCCCCCCTTCGAGATTTGTGATGCAATGAGATTTTGATATGATAGACACCTACCCATAGATGGCATTTGGTAGGGGTTAGTAACATGGATAGTCCACACTACCGATCTGAGCCTTTCCATGAGGACGGATGCTAAGTCTCTTGTTATGGTGTCGACGAGGAGCGGCGGTGGTTAAGACCCATGGAGGGTTGCCACTGCGGCATGACGGTCCATACTCTTATTATGTATGCTTGCATGATGAGCATAGTGATGAGATGATATGCTTGGGTGTGACGACACTCAGAGGTTGGATATGAGTACTCATGATCAGTGATATTTGTTTATATGACGCTTGTGGGACCCATTACCTAAGGGTGCCATTATTATTATTGTATGCTCATTTACATTGATTCATATCATGTTTTAAATCCGTGGAATGCATGTTTAGGCATACTTGATAAATGGATATTATGTCAGCATGAGTTATAATGATTTTATCGTCATAAATGATAGATATTTTATTTTGTCATTACTGTTATTTCGTTTATTTCATTAATTATCTATGTACCTGTACAAGCAATAGCTTGCTGAGGCATTGCTTTGTTTTGCAATGCCTTAGATCTCGAGCGCTACATCAGGAAAGGCAAGACTGTGGAGAAACCGTGATAGTAGTGGGAGATTTCCTTACTTGAGTTATAGATATTGATGTGAGTTAATAAACAGGACTACAATTCGACTTTCTATATGGACTGTATACTTTATTCTATGGATTTGGTTAAGATAGTTAAATGTATGGTCGACATTTAATGGGATGTTATGATGGATAGACCTTGGGCCATATTATTATTGCGTTTTGGATATTTATTGGTTTGAAAATAAAGGTGCCGATGCATTTTGATGTTGATTGACATATTTATTATTTCAATTCTATTATCATGAAATTATACTTATGTTGTGAATTAAATTGCGATGTTTTGGAAAAATTAAATAACACTCGGAGGTTTTTAAGAAACATTTTAGTAAACACATTAATAAAAAAAAAATTCTCATGGGATCCCAAATGCTATTATTATTATTATAAAAAAAATGTCAGAAAATCTCGGGGTGTTACATTGGGCCACTGAGACCGAGCCTATACAACCACCAAAACTCATGTGGAAGAATGTTAAGGTATACCAAACAATTAATTGCTCTAAGTTATCACTAATTAAACCTACATTATTACAAATGATATTTATTAGTTGTTTTGTTATCCTTGTTCCAGAGTGCCCTAGACAACAGTCAGATTCGGAGTGTGGGTATTATGTGTTGAAGTACATGAGGACCCTCACAATCGATGGTACACGTGTCTCCCATTTAAGAAAGGTAGAAAACTTTTTTTTTCCATAATCTTATATGTTTCTACAGTTTTTATAGATCTAGCTAAAAAGTTTTAGCTTAATTAAATATGTTGTATTTCAGGCTGCTGTGCTTTTGGAGTGGGCATCCAAGAAGACTTACTCCAGAGGATTTCTTAATGAAATAATATATGAATGGGATAAGTATGTAATGACTTTCAATTAGTTGTTGGAGTAACTACATGAACTTAAAATACATAATAAAGTATTTTTTCCATTGACTTGTGTGCTCCTTTGGATTTTATTATTTTCTTTGAAATATATATATATATATATATTTGTATTTTAAGAAATGAATGAGTGTAAATTAGGAGAGTGGGAGTGTGGCCATTGAAGTATATAAATGTTATGAGATGAAGAATGAGAGGGTTATTTAGAGTGTGAAAGTAAATGTGAATGTGTATGGATTTACAAATGAAGAGGATGTGGAAGTTATAGACAATGCATATGCTGTAGTTTCGTATACAAATTATTTTCAAGATAGATGTGGATGGGTAATGATGCGTATGGATGTTTTGTAGTCATTATTAATGTATTAGGCGTTATATTTTAAGATCAATTTGGGGTATCAAGAAAGAAGTGGATGAATGTTGTATTGGATGTTTGGCTTTTCATATTTATAAAGAAAGTTTTTATTAGGAGTATATTATTCAATGTATACATAGGTGGTAGTGTATCAAGAAAGATGTCGTTGCATTGTAGTGGATGGTGGTTTGGAATTGCTTATGGAGATTGAAGTATTAGGTGTATATGATGTTTGGTTTTTCATGCTTATAAAGGTTGTTTGAAGTAGTAGTAGGTGCATAGACTGTTTGTTATTCAATTGTATACACAAGTGGTAATATATCAATAAATAAAGATGTGGATGCATTGTAGTGTTTGTTTCTTTTTCATGTTTGTGTAGATTGAAGTATCAAGGCTTATATGATGTTTCTTATCCAATTAATGTATACAAGTGGATTTCTATAAAGAAGTTGATGAATGTTGTATGTTAACAAGCTTTTAATGTTTATAAACATAGTTTGAGTATCAAGTTTTCAATGTATACAGGTGATGGATCTAGAAAAGAAATTTTTTAAAAAAAATTATAACTTTAGAAGTCATTTAAAAATAAACGACTTCCAAAGTTAAAGACCTTAGAAGTCGTTTATTATTAAACGACTTCTAAAGCATTTAATTTTAGAAGTTGTTTAATAATAAACAACTTCTAAAATCTTTAACTTTTGAAGTCATTTATTTAAACGACTTTTAAAGTTGGGTCTGTAGAAGTCGCTTATTAATCTACTTCTATTATCATTTTTAACCGACTTTAAAAGCCCCCTATGTAGTAGTGATTCCTAATTGATTCTAGTATTAAAGTAATTTAACTATTGAGTGTTATCTGGCATAAAGATGTTATTTCAATTGCTTTCCATGCTTTGTTTGGTTTGAGTTTCATAAGTACTTGAAATCTGGAATTTATCCATTCAATCTTCATGCTTAATTTCTAGTACCTTATTCATCCTATTTTCTTGATTCCTTGGAACTTGTTTAGATTTTTAGGCTTTTAATTAAGTTCTTTGATTAGAATGCATGTTAGTTAGCTTGTGCTTATTGAATTTTGTGTGATTTTCATCTCATGAACCATGCGCACCATCCCATGAATCATGCACAAGGGACTTGGGTGATTCCTCTTTTGATTCTTACTTTAATTATTTGATTAATCTTAGTTTAGAAATTATTAATTGGCTATTTACATATTTGTTTAGTTTTTGAAAGTTTCCTTTTTGGGTTTTAGAATGTTTTAGTTTTAAGAAAGAGTAAGTTTAGGAAAGTTCATTATTAGAAATCAAACTATAAGTTTCCCTCACTTTACTTTATTTTTCCTAGTATAGTTGTATTTAGTGTAATTTGCATATTGGTTGGTAATGTAATTCATATAGATCAGGATCATCCATTATACTTGTTACATTTTATTTAAGATTGTTGTATTAGATTGCACCTATTTAACAAAATTTACATTGTTGCATAGCATATAGGTAGGCATTAGTTTCCTTTCTTTTTATTGTATTGTACATTTGTTGCTTTATGGTGGATGGACTACATTGATAATAAGGGCCTAACAGGAACCCTCATAAGATAAGGACTGGATTTCATCACCAGAACCTTGCCCACCTAGGTAATCAAATCAATTCCTTATATGTTTGTGATCCCAACCTGTAATGACCCCAATTTTTGTAATATTAAAAGCCCATAAAAGTTCAGTTTTAAAGATAAGGGCATTTTGGTCATTTCACTAGTCGCCTTGAATAAACCCAGGAATTTGGTCCTAAAAGTGGTTCCATTATATGCGTCTCGGAAAAAGGAATCCAACAAGACCAAAATCACCCAAAACGGAGTTAAAATGAGCAAGTTACGGCCCTTTGAAGTTCAGGGGCAAAACTATAATTTTTACAAAAAGGGTTTAGCGGCAAAACACAGGGGTCCGTTTTGATACGGGCACCCTTCATCTTCAACCTCCTAGAGGCTTCTAGAACGACGGTATTTCAAGGAGAAACCACTGCCATTCTGGAGGTTTCCCCACCGCCATTCAAAGGCGGTTAGAACCCCTCCAGAACCCTCTTTAAAAGCCCTATAAATAGAGCTCTTGGGTGCCTCTAATGGCAGCCCAAAACCATGGAGAAAACTCATCGTGGAGCAGTGACCAAGAGGGGAAAACGTGGAGAGAAAACCAGCCACGAAGTAGGTATGCTCAAAAACTCCCCAAACCCATCTCACCCATAGTCCTAGGCTCAATTCCCCTAAGTTTTTGCATGAAAAACCATGCAAAACGGAGCCTGGGAGAGCCACCAAGGACCCTGGGACGTCCCTAGGGCCGCACTGGTTCGACCCTGTCGAACTAGGGTGACCTGAGGATGACCCAGGTCTCTAAGGGGCGGGACGATCCAATAGTAACGTCCCACGTCGATGTCCGTTTGAAAAACCAAACGGGCACGTCTAGGGACTAGTCCGCTAAAGGGACAGACGGGCGGAGTTGTCGAGCGCGTCTGCAAACATGCCTGCTGAGGTACACGCCTCAGACGCGCAGCGTGCTAGCATGTCAATTTTTCTGTTACTTAAGGAAGTAGGGCGCACGTCGCAGATGCGCAGCGCCCTAGCATTCCGGTTTTTTGTCTTTAAGACTCTATGTACATACAATACTAAAACGCTTATAACTTGAGATCTAGAGCTCCGATTGAGGCGCCGCAAAAGGCGTTGTGTCTGTATCAATGACGCGGACACATCCAATCTATAAAATCCCTGATCAAGCCCAATCAAAGGAGGGCATGACCCTTACAATAGGATGGTGGTGCGTGACCACTAGAACTTTGGAAAACTGAGAATACCAAGGCCCAATGAGGACCTTAGGACACCCATAGGCATAGGGATGGACCCCTAATGCCTAAGTAATAAGACCCAATTGCTCTAAACCCATCAAAGATAGGCTAAGCTAACCTTGAGTCCCCAAACCATGTTCAGGAGTGTACGAGGACAAAGGGGTTAACGCGACCTAGTCAGGTAGGTGCTCTATCACTATTAGATTCTTTTAAAAGAACTATTGTTATTTTGAGAACATATGTTTTAGATATATGACTTGATTTGCATGTGATTTGCATGAATTAATTCAGCATGCATGTTAAATGCTTTGTACATAGCCATGTTTTGAAATGACTGCATATACATTATGCACATATATGTGTTGCAAACAAGTGCATGCATTGCATGATTTAAGTACTTGCAAAGATTGCATGTCCTTGAGGGTTGCCAAAAGACGCTGGAGTGCCGAGGGCCAGGCAGTTGTGAGGAACCCAAAAGAGGACAAGTTTTAACATAAGGTTTTGACTTATCTTATGTGATTTGGGCAAGTAAGCCCGTGGGTGCTATGCCGAGGGGTCTAGGTTGGCCACCCAGCCTCTACCACTAATAGGTGGATGGGTACCACGCCCAAAAAGAGGCAAGTCCCTACGTCGACTGCATGTGGTACAGGGGGCTACCACTGGTGTCACGGCACTGGGTCGACGTGTCATAGGCCCCATGGAGGCTATGACCGAGTGTCCTCAGGTACCCAGGGACCACACGGCGAGGAGGTCGTGGGCATAATGGACCCTATGGTTTGATGTGCATTTCATATAGCATGATATGAGGTTGGTCGACCATACCATACTAGAGATCCATGAGTTGGACTCCATGAAGCATCTATTGCATATCATGATGTCATCATATATATATGATACTTTCAGTTTTGGATTATGTGATCTTTTAAGTCATGAGAATTTTAGTTGATTATGGATTCTTATACTGATATTGAACTCGAGTATTCAAACATACGCATATTTTGAATTTCAGTTGATTATGGATTCTTATACTGATATTGAACTCGAGTATTCAAACATACGCATGTTTTGAATGAGCATATGATTTTAAAACTTCTCATGCATTTATAAAACTAGTAGTGATAGGCTCCTACTGAGTATATTATATACTCACCCAATCCTTAACATTTTTTAGATATCAGTAAGTACTCAAGGACAGGATACGTCCGTATATATCATGGTTTAGGACAGCTTCACTCACAAAAAGAGGACATCTATGTTAGTGCTATGAGCAAGTGAATCCAAAAGGAAACAAATACACATGTAAGTAAACTCTCAACCCTTTGGACATGTGTTTGTACTTAGTTACAGTTGGGCTGTGCATTGTGACTGGAAAGACCTGGGGAAAAACATTTATGATTTCTAAAGTTTTTCAAAAACTACCTTAGTTGTTATGAAAGCAAATGACACTCGGGGTTTCAAAAAATGAATTTAAAACTAAAGGTTTTCCGCTGCACTGCATGGTTTTTATAAAATGGTTTTCAAATAGGGATGCATCCCGCCTTAGGAAATTAGACATTGCATTCAAAAATGCATGAGAAAACCCGGGTCATCACACAACCTTTGAATCTTAATTTAAAATCAAGCAACAAGAGACAGGGTTTCAAGCTTGTAGAACCCTTTTACAAGGAGGAGATCTATTGTGTGACACCCCGGGTCTGGGCTTCTCAATAACAATATTGTCTGCTTTAGGCCATGGGGCCGCACAGTTTTGTCCTTACCCACGACGGGGTAAAACGCGTTGTTATTGTTTAAAGCCCTCCCAGACCCTTATCAATGCCCAGGAACCTTTTCCCTAGCCGATCTGGGACTAACTCTCAATCCTCACCTTGCCTAGAAGCCTGCTAGCCTTCCTGGCCCGCCCTCATTAGGCCGCCCTTATCATCCAAGGCTAGCCCTAAAACACAAAAAACCGTAGTATGGGAGTTTTTGAAAATGTGATAAAAATTGTGAAAAAATGATAGATTTAGGAGGGATTTGTGAAAATGGAAGGTGGAAATGGAATGTACGTGAAAAAGTGGACTAAGGGGTGTAAAAATCACAAAAAATAGAGCACCTGGGGTCGCCAGCGAGGGCGAACCAGTTCTGTTGTCGTCTCCGGCAATGGTGACCGAAACAAGAGGAAACACATGGACGAGGGAGCGCCACGCGTAGGGCCCCAGAAGTGGCCGCTAGCTTGAGCAGGTTCTGATGCGAAGCGCGTCCATAGACGCGCCTGCCACGCACAATGTGCACAAGTGCAGCGGGCCCATTTTTGGGATTTTGGTCTTTTTGACCCTTTATTCCTTTAAACCTTGATTTTAGGAGCTATGGAGGTCCAAATCACGATCCGAAAGAGGCGTTGTGATTGTCTCAATAAGGCGGATCTAGATTTAAGATAAAAATCTAGTTTGAAGTAACTTTTCAATAGAAGAACTACTAAATGCTATTAGATGATTCAGATCAAGCTGATCAATGGAGGATCAGGCTTTAGATTTTGGTTATATGCATTAAACATGACATGATTTATGGCATGACAGGTACATCAAGGCATACCCCTTGATATTGGTTATGGGCTTGTTTGGGGCTAGTAAGATATTGAGGTAGGTGATTTCATTCACAATTTTTCCATGATTCTCAAATGTTGATTTGGTGATTTGAGTTTTGAGGCATGTGATTTATGCCTTACCATATGCGTGAGATTGATTTCAGCATGTAGCTTCTCATGTGCATGTTATCTTTCTAGTGGTTATTGCATGCACTATTTTTTATATCTTTCGTGATATCCACTTGATTATGGGTATTTTTGACATGTGGGAGTCGCTCTGACTTGATATTTGAGACTATTGATCCTATGGTAGGATGTGATTTTTCACCCCGTGAGTGCCTGAGTGCCCGTGAGGGTGAAAGGGTGAAAGGGTGAAAGAGGATGGTACAGAGAGTTGACCCCACATTGCCGTGAGTGTACTTGAGACACTCATAGAGCTTGACTATGTATGATGTTTGGTAATTTTGACATGCATTCATGTGTTTCTAGATTTTCTTGGATTGTGCATGTCCTGATATAATGGTTGGTGATATCTTATTTATTTCATGGACTTGGTATGTCCTTCATTGCGTGATTTAAGGCTTTATATTATGTTTGATCATCTTATGATCTTTAGGCCTTGCGCCATGTGATTTATTTTTATTGAGTTTACTTTGAATGTATATCACCTACACAAGCATAGCTTGCTGAGGCATTGCTTTGATTTGCAATGCCTCAGATACAGAGAGTGACAACAGGTTGACATGCTGACAGAGCAAGTAAAAGTGATGGCAGCTTGCCAGCGAAGCACAGACGATGTTCAGAGATGACCAAGTTTGTTCAAGACCTCACTTTGGGTTTGAGTATGGACTGTACTTTAATTAAAAATGTAATGTGACTTGTATGTCAGAATGTGGATTTATGTTGGATGTGATGGCTGTATGGAGGGACCCTGGGTGTTTTATCGTGACTATATTTTCTTATCCAAGCAAGGTGAGGCTTGGGAGTTAGTCCCACATTGGCTAGGGAAAAGGTTCCTAGGCATTGATAAGGGTCTGGGAGGGCTTTAACCAATAACAACGCGTTTTACCCCGTCGTTGGTAAGAACAAAACCGTGTGGACCCATGGCCCAAAGTGGACAATATTGTTATTGAGAAGCCCAGACCCGGGGTGTCGCAAAGTGGTATCAAAGCTAGACCCCGACCCGGTGCGGGTGGCTAGCCGCACATGGGTGCTTGCGCCTAGTAAGACACGCAGGGACGCGTGTCCCCTAAGGGGGAGAGGTTGTGAAGCCTTGGCCGATGAGGGGGGGCTAATGAAGGGGAGCCAAGAGGGCTGGCAAGCTTCTAGGCAAGGTGAGAGACTGAGAGTTAGTCCCACATTGCTAGGGAAAAAGTTACTGGGCTCTTGATAAGAGTGATGAGGACTTCCCTTGCAACGAGGCCTTCCAAGATGGTTTGAGGGGGAGGTCCCCAACATAATCTGAGGAAACAAAACATGCTGTCGAGCTGGACAATATCGCTTCTGCTGTGCTAGGGAGGGAGTTCCTCCTCACTGGAACGAGGCCTTTTCCCTAGGCAATTGGGGAAGAACAAAACCGTGCGGGGTGTATGGGCACTCCGGCACGGACAATATTATTGTAGGGTGTGGACCCTCGGGCTGTTACATATTTTCCCTTTGGTTGCTTCTAAGCATCATGGTTATAGTGGGTATTCAAAGTCCAAGTAATTTTTCCACACCTTTGGTTGACTGTTATTAAGGTCTAAACGCCTCCTTCCATGAGAATTGCATTAACTACTTTGGAGCAGAACCTAACTGGTAAGATATAGTTAAGCTTGGATAAAAAGAAGAGCTATCTAGATCTAGGTCCAAAAGCTATGACCCTATAGATTAACAAAGAATATCAAAATAGCTAGCTAGCAATAGGGATTGTTTGTCTGCACATCATATAGAGTTAGTAGTTTAGAGTTAGGTTGCATCATTTGGGTAGCTTTTCATTATAGTGCATGCAAGGTCATCGATCTAAGAACACTGAGTTAGTACCATTTGATCTTAAAATTGAATGCAACCATATATAAGGGGTGAGAAACCAAGTTCCTAATCCCCTGGCAGAACCACCAACAAAAGTTGAGCACAAGGCAATTAGAGATTTCTATTCTCCACTTCAACTAAATACTCCATCATGCCTCACCTTAGTACCCACCAACGGAGACCACATTAAACTTAAACCTAGAGTCAAGTAGTTAATCCCAACATTCTATGGTCATGAGAGTTAGGATCCATACCTACATATTAAGGAATTTCTTGATATTTGGCTACATTCAAATTCCAAAATGTTTCAAATAATTCTATTAGACTAAGGTTGTTTCCCTTCTCATTAAAAGATAAGGCTAAATCATGGTTGAATTCTTTAGAGGTTAGTTACATTACTACATGGAACCAGTTGTGTAAAAGGTTTCCATGTCCATAAGACTAATGCCCTTCATATGGAAACTATTAATTTCTAGTGGAGATATGATGAACAATATTATGAATGCTAGGAAAGGTGGAATGAATTTTTACAAAAGTGTCCCCATCATGGTTTTAAAAAATGGCAATAGGTTTAGTACTTTTATGAGGCACTTATACCTCAAAATAGACAAATGGTAGATGCAGATAGTGGAGGAGCCCTCATGTTGAAAAATGAAAAAGAAGCATGGGAATTTTTTCAAACTTTAGCTAACAATTCCAAGCAATAGGATTATTCCAAAAAGAGAGAGAAATACTAAACCTAAAAAAATGAGGCTTGTGTGAAATAGGAGTGACCTCACATATATCCCATAAGCTTGACTATGTGATTAATAAAATGTATAAGTCTGACTATTGGGGTGGGAGAGTGACAAGCATGAAAATATGTTCCAGACCTTCATGGCTATCCAAGCATCTATGAAACCTTCACAAGAGGTTTTTTCTATTTGTTCTAGCCCCGCACATTTAACCTCAACTTGTTCATCTATAGTGTGTACTTTGAAATCTTTTGCAACAGGAGAATGCTCTAAACACTTATCATAGCCCTAACAATAACCCTTACTTTGAGACCTCTAAGCCAAGACGGACTAGTGCACCATTAGAAATAATGTGTGATGTTTCAAACTATGCAATTAGGGTTATTTTGGGGCAGCGTATTGATAAACTTCCCCATGTGATATATTATGCTAGCAAGACACTCAATGATGCCCAACTCAATTATTCTACTATAGAAAAAGAGTTGTTGGCAATTGTCTTTACTCTGTATAAATTTAAATCTTACTTGCTAGGATCTGAGGTCATTGTCTATTCGGACCATGCAACTTTGAGGGCTGATCTAAAGAATACTATTGCTACAAGAGTTTGAATTAAAAATTCAAGATAAGAAAGGTTTTGAAAATGTTGTTGTAGACCACTTATCCAGCTAGTTGTGGAGTCCATTAGTGGCAAGGTACCTATGATGTAGACATTTCTAGACGAGCAATTGTTGCACATTCCCCAGTTGCCATGGTATGGATACATTGTTAATTATCTCGTCACATGTCAAATGCTTAATCATTGATCTAAACAAGATAGGAAATGGTTTATTACCAAGGTCAAACACTTTTGCATGGGATAATTGATACTTATTCATGTACTATCCTGATCTGGTCATTAGGAGACGTATACCAAATAATGAACATCATAAAATCATTTTCTTTTCTCATGACCATGCATGCGGGGGCCACTTTATTTCTAGAAAGACAGCTACAAATATTTTGTAGTATGGTTTTTATTGGCTCACTATTTTTAGGGATTCACATGCATACTACATAGCATGTGCTAGATGTTGATAGTTAGGGAGCGTCGGAAAAAGAAATATGATGCCTTTAAACCCCATTTTGATCATAGAGCCTTTTGATGCTTCGGACATTGATTTTATGAGACCTTTTCCCAACTCCTTTGCTTATTTGGAAATCCTTGTAGGAGTAGACTATGTGTCCAAATGGGTATAAGCCTTACCATGTAAGACCAATGACCACAAGGTGGTGGTCAAGTTCTTAAAAAAAGATATATTTGCATGCTTTGGTACTCTTAGGGCCATAATTTTGTGATGGGGTAAAACACTTTTATAATAGGGTATTTAAGAATCTAATGAAGAAATATGGTGTTATCCATAGAATTGCTACCCTTGTCATCCTCAGACTAGTGGATAGGTAGAAGTGTCAAATAGGAAGATAAAGCAAATTTTTCCCAAGAAAGTCAACCCAAATAGAAAAGACTAATCTTTAAGACTTAGTGATGCTTGATGGGCCTATCCTACTAAATCTAAGACCCTTATAAGCATGTCACCATATCTCCTGACCTATGAAAAGGCCTGCCACCTACTAGTAGAACTTGAGCATAAACCATATTGGGCCATCAAAAGGATTAATTTTGACCTAGATACTACTAGAACCCGCAAGAACCTCCAACTAAATGAGTTGGATGAGCTTAGGAAAGATGCATATGAATCAACAAAAGTATACAAAGACCTCATGGAGAGTAATCATGATAGACACATACTGTGAAAGTCCCTTACCTCATGACAGAAGATCCTTTTGTATAATTCTGGATTAAATCTATTGCTTGGAAAACATTGAACTTGATGGACTGGACCCTACATAGTATACATTGTTTACGCTCATGGGGCCATCAAAATAGAAAAGGAGGGTGAGATTTCTAGAGTGAATGGGCATAGGTTGAAACCCTATCTCGAGTTGGTCAACCCTGAAATAGAGGAGATATTGCTAAAGGAATGAGTCTATCAGGACCCAGCTTAGCAAGTTCCATGACATTTACATTCATAATTAAATTTACATTCATCATGGCATGGCATGTCTGGCTAAAGACATTAAACTAAGTGTTTATTGCAAGGCAACCTAGTGTATTTAGAGTCTCATTGTTCTACACCACTCATTAATCATATAGGAGCCTATGTTTTAAGACATTGGGGACAATGTTTCGATTAGGTTGGGGGTGTAGACACATGAGATTTCTAAGTTTTTCATATTTTTCAAAAGAAAAATTTTGAATTTTTCAAAGTTGTTAAGGTCAAAGTTCCTTTATTGTGCTGAGAATTAGATTGTTTGAAGTTTAACATTTCCATTACTTTAACTTCTTAATAGAAATACATATGATTAATTTCTACATTTTATCGATGTTGTAAAGTATTTTATGGAAGTTAAATCTTGAATATACATACATGGACTTTGAAAGATCCCACTATTCTTTATTTTGGTCAAAATGCCAAGAATAGTAAGGAGTACCAACTTTGTTTCCTGAATATTTATTGAATCTGATAGGTTTTACAAAACCTATGAAATGATATAGGGCATCCTTATTTTAGCCTAGAGATGTAAAGCATACCCAGTATACTATACCATTGATTAGATGCTTTGAACCACTTGGTAAGCCTTCTATTTTCAAAACCCCATTTAAATTGACATAGAAATCTAGTTAAGAATGTCCATTACCAATGTTTTAAAAAAGAGTAGAGATGGTACGAAAGGAAGGAAAAGGACAAAAGTCCAAAGTGAAAAATAACTAAGTGTTTACATAGATAACCCTTTCCTTCAAAGAAAACAAAATAGAAATAATAGAAAGAAAATAAGAAGTATTAAAAGAAAAAGAAGAAAAAAGAAAGGAAAATACATAAGAGATACTCACTTTAATATAGTCAAAGTAGAAAAATTGACCTACATTAGCTGAAGACCTCTACTTAGATTTGAAACTTTGAATCACTTTTACCATTTCTTTCAGAACATATCCTAAGCCTATGTTTTATCCAATCTAAAGACTTATTGATCTTAAGATGGAAGATAGCCTTAGCAAGAATATAAATAAGAAAGACTTAAGGTGAACTACCCCTACTACTCTTGCTGATGACATCTATTCTTAGGAATCCTAATTCCTTTGTCTTATTTGTGCTTAAAAGAAATTATGTGAACCATTAGATTGTTGGATTTGGTCACACAGTGAGAAAATTTGTTTGACCACTTTCTCTAGTAGCATGTCCCATTAAGAATTTGAAGTAAAAACATCATTCCAATGGAGCATTAGACATATCTGTTTAGAAGTCCCAACTTATGTAGCCTCTACACATTGCACTCTGAGATATAACTAGAATGAAATGGCTTTGGTTTGAGGGTGGCTTGTAGAATTTTCCATTCATCTTTATTAAGTTATTAAAGTAAGTAAAGTGCTAATGGATGATAATTCTTTGAGATAAATAAAGGAGTTAGCCTTATCAAATTTTGTGAGTATATTCACTACAAATTATTACATGGCATAACTCGTCCACTCAAGGTAACCTAGAGGTTTAAGGGCTTTTTTCATATGCTTATTGCAATTATGAGTACTTATGAAAATGGCAATCATTTTTTCTTTTCATAATTTTCACTTGTTTTGCTTGAGACTAGCAAAATGTTAGTTGGGGGTGTGATAAGTGCTTAATTTTGTCTAAAAATAACCAAATTAGTAGTCCATGTGTTATAAATTATGGTGTTATTTCTAGGGCTTTTTTCCAAAATTTGTAACACTTTTATTTTTTACCTATTAATTCAAAAAGGTGATATTTTGTAGGTTCAAAAGCTAATTCAAAACTTTTTAGGATTTGAATTGGGTTTTTTCATCTTTTGTAGGTGTTGAGAAGGTGATCCAAATATCGAGATGAGAATTGAAGATCAAGATCAAAAGATCATACCAAAGCCTAAATGGAATCAATCCAAAGTGAGATCAACATTAAAGACCATCTTAAGGCAAGCAAGAAGGAAATGGGAAGCATCAAAGGTGATTAAAATGTGTCCATGCAAAATGCTACATAATTCCTCTACTTTGCATGAACATTGGAGCCATGCATGAGGTTTCCTAGTCTAACAAGAAAGGCAAGCCATTTAAGCTTTGAAGCCATTGGACATAACCATTCAAGCCATGAAGGAATGAGCCATCAAACCACATGGGAGCTATGACACATGGAGTTACATGATTGGGGATCAATTCAAGCAATTATCTCATACTAAAAGTGTGATTTTCAAGGGATAATTGAAAGGTTTTGAGAGATATTTGTAAAAGGTAAGATGGCATGCATATGTGGACAAATCAAGAGAGAAAATGCACTTTCCATTTCTATTTTTTTTTTCCATCTTTTTCCTCCACCTAATCTAGGGTTCCAAGGTTTTTGATTAAGAGAGAGACATCTTCCTAAAATGGTGATGCTTACCCTTTCTTAGTTGTCGTCTTAGGTGGTTTCCTAAGATGGAAACCCCTACATCTAAGTCATACTCAAAATAGTTCAAAACCCTAGAATCTTTCCCAAACTTTCCTACCATTCTCCTTTCTATTTTTTTCTCTTTTCAAAAAACCACATACCATGCCACCATCTTAAGAAGGTGATGTCTCCCCCCTTCTAAATACATGGCAACCACCTTGTCTCACGATGATATCATCTTATTACCTCATTCCTCCACCCCACTCTCTACCTAAATTTCCTCACTGAAAATCTAGATCTAGATCCACTTTCCTTTCCTAAAAAAAGCCTCATTCAATTGGAAACCCAACCATCTACAAAGCTCCATGAATTCCACTTCTTCTTTTTTCCAAGTAGTGGTTTTGTGAGAAAACCTTGAAAGTAGCACTCTAGCTTGGAGATCTTTGCATCTTTCAACTTTGGATTTATTTTGGGCTGTTCTTTAATTGGATTCTTAGGTAATTTATTTTTCTTTACTCTTTAATTCGAGGTTAGTAGTTTCTTTTACATCCTTGCTTTCATACTTTGTTTTATTCTTGTTTTGTTGCTTAGGTTTCACACTCACAATTCGTTCTTGTTTTACATTAGTTCTTTGCTTCTACATTCTCAAAATTTCTTCCTTATTCATCAAATATTGAAGTTAGCTCTTCTCTGGTAGTGACTACCTAGAGAAGAAGTAGTTTGAATCCTTGGTTTCCCTTACTTGAATTCCACATTTTTGCTTGAATTTGGAACTAGTTCTAGGCATCTTTTGTTTTAACTAGTCCCATCATTCCAGCCATCCTTTCTCTTGATTATTTATTGGGTATTACTTACATATCATATAAGTTTAGCTTTAAAGAATTGGAAGGTGTTTTAGCTTTGATTTGAATTAAGTTTTAATTCATGAAGAGTGTGCAATTTCAAGATTTACACATATGTATTATGCCCACCATTTTGGGTGTAGTTTGCCTTTCATTCAATAAAGCTATTTTAAGTTTATTGTTCATGCTTGGTTCTAGTATTAAAATACTTTAAATCTTGAGTGTCATCTTGCACAAAAAGTGTCCAATCGCTTTCCATGCTTGGCTTGATTTGAGTTTCTTAAGTGCTTGAAATCTGGAATTTTTCCATTCAATCTTAATTCTTAATTTCCAGCACCTTATTCATCATATTTGCTTGATTACTTAGGAACCCATTTAGATTTTAAGTTTTTTATTAGGTTCTTTTATTAGATTACATGTTATTTATCTAGCATTTATTGAATTTTGAGTGATTTTCATCCCATGAACCATGCGCACCATCCCATGGATCATGCGCATGGGACATGGGTGATTCTATTTGATTCTTCCTTTGTTTAGTTGATTAATCTTAGTTTAGAAAATTTTAATTGGTATTTTACTTCTTAGTTTAGTTTTAGAAAGTTTCCTTTTGGTCTTTTAGAAAGTTACATTTTTAAAAAGTTTTAGGTTTAGGAAAGAGTTCATTTAGTAAAGTTCATTTCTAATAAGTTTTCTTAAGTTTATGTTTCTTAGATTCATTCATTCTAGCTATGCATTAGTTTCTTTTATTGAATCATATTATTTAGAAAAGTGTCTAATTGCATTAAATATATTTAATTTTTAGAGATTTTTCTTTAGTTGTAGTTTCTAATTTGTTGCATGTTTCCAATTCCATGTTGTTTAAATTCCTAGTTTAATTAAAACCATTTCTTTATGGATGAGGATAAATGATTTAAATAAGATCCAATGAAATAAAAATTTTGTAATATCCTTGTGGGATCAAGTTCACTCACATGCAATACCACTTTGATTTGTGTGCTTGTGTGTAATATTAAAGCTACACCAAAGTGCATTAGGAATGCCTTAAGTGGATCTGGAATAGACAATGGTGGATTAACATCTTGAATTAGACCTTCAATTAAATTAACTACACGAGCCATCTTAATTTAGATGCTGATGATCGGCATTAGAATATTGAGCTTCACTTTCATATTGCCATAGGATAATTTCATTACACCATTTCTACAGTTGATGAATGGCATTGGATGTTGCCAAGGATGGACATCCAAGAGTGATTGGCATCTAACTACTAGGGTCTAATATAGGCTGGGTATTTAGGACAATCAATCTATAGGAAAGTAAAATTAGTCTGCCTATATGAAAACATCTTCAACAAAACCACATGAAATTTTTATCAATTTATCTATAAGTTGTAAATTGGTATTGGTTTGCTTAAGTTCATCGTGCCCTAGTTGCTCATAAACAAAGTGTGGTAACAAGTTTACACTAGCCCCTAAATCTCTATCTATGACATCATCTCCAATAGCACAAGAGATAGCAGGACAACCTAGACCTTTAAACTTGGGATGGATCTAGTGCTAGATCAAAGAACTCACCTGCTCAATAAGGAAGGCTTTCTTTTGCACATTAAGCTTAAACTTTTGAGTGCAGAGCTCTTTGAGAAATTTTGCATAAGCGCAAATGTATTTAACAAAATTGAATAATGGGATATTGATTTGTACATGTTTAAATACATCCATTATCTCATGAAAATTAGTTCCTTTCTTTGACTTGTTTAGTTGCTGAGGAAATGGAGCTTTGGGCACATAAGGTGCCTCCACTATAGGTTCTAATGGAGTTAAATATTTCTATCTTTTCTCTTTCTCATGTCTTATAGCTGGTTCATTATCCTCTAAAGTTTCCTAACTTTTCCCTACCTTGTTATCAACTTGTCAGCCACTTCTAAGGGTATTTATCAACTTTGATTGCTCATGTGGTATATGTAAATTTGAACTGGACCCTATTTCAAACTATCCCTTAGTGTTTAGAATTGGCTAAATGGGAAATTTTCCCTTTCCTTTATCCCTAAGTGTAATAGATAACTAGTTCATTTGTATGTCCTAGTTTGGCAATAGCTTGAGAATTAACATTGGTAGCCTATTCAATCTCTTTTTGGAATTTTTGTAGGGCCGATTTAGTCTCTTCATTTTTATTTTTATTTTTGAGTATCTCTATATTCTCCTTAGTTGATGGCTTCTTTGGTTGTTGTTGAAGCTGAAAACTAGGTGGTTACTAAGGAATTGAAGTTTTAGGAAAGTTTTGTGGAGGGAGTTCATAGATGGACCTCCCTAGTGATTGTTTTTAGACCATGAAAAATTAGAATTCCTAGTCTATCTTGAATTATAGGTCTTAGAATATGGATTATTGTTACAGTTGTGATATGCATTAATTGCATTTGCTTGTTCCAAAAGATATTCATTATACCCCCTATTTGATGGACAGGCTAAGGTTAAGTGTGCTAGGCTAGAACAAATGGAACAAACCTCTTGTGGAGGCTTCATTGATGCATTGCTAGCCATGTAGGCTTCAATCCTTTAGAACATACTTTCATTCTTGTCCATTCATCCCTCCAAAGAGTAAAGCCTATAAGACACATATGTGGTTACTCCAATTTCACAAAAGCCTCCTCGCTTTTGAGGATGAGAGTTTCCATCTCTTGTATTTGAATAGTCTCATTGCTGGAAATTTTTAACTAATGTCTCAAAAAATTTCAATGCATATATCTCATTTTTCATCATGAGGGCTCCTACACTAATTGCATCCATCATCCATCTATTTTGAGGTGTAAATGCCTCATAAAAGTAATGAAATTGCTAATTTTTTTCAAAACCATGATGGGGACATTTTTGAAGCAATTCATTCCATTATACCTAGCACTCATAATATTATTCATATTCTCTTTGCAGGAAGTTTATGATCTCCCTATGAAGGTCATTGGTTTTATGTATAGGGAAATCTTTGCTCAAAAATGTTTTAGACAACTGGTCCCATGTGGCAATGGAACCAACCTCTAACAACCTAAGTCTAAAAGAATCATTTGAAACATTTTAAAACATGAATGTAGTGTAAATGTCAAGAAATTCATTGATATGTATAATTAGATGCACTACAATGGCACAGAGAAGTCTCTTATGGCTTTATGCTAAACTATACCTAGTGGCCTACTATGGGATTAGGAATTTGATTTCTCGCTCCTTGTTTGTTAGTACATTCAATCTTAGGATCAATTGGTACTGATTCTGTGTTCTGAGATCAATGACAGTACATGCACTACAATGCAATCCTAACTAAATAATGCACAATCAATCCCTAATTGGTTCGTTAACGAGATGTTTTGATAGTCTTTGCTAATCTATAGAGTGGTAGCTTTTAGACCTAAATCTAGATAGCTCCTCCTTTGTCCATGCTCAACTACTATTTACCAATTACCTTTTTCTCTAAAGTAGTTGATACAATTCTCATGTAAGGAGGCATTTAGACCTCAACAAATGTCAACGAAAGGCATGGGAAAATCACTTGGATTTTGCATAGCCACTATAACTATGATGCTCATAAACGATTGGAGTGACAATAGATCAACTCCTTCAAAAAAGGTCCAACAAGCTTGAAACCCTAAGTCTCTTGCTACTTGATTTTAAATTAAGCTTTAATACAGGGATCATAAGCATATAAGAAATAAAATTGATTACATAGGCAGTCCAAGTATTTAGTGATGAAATCCAATCTTATCATATGATGATTCCTAAAGTAATAAAAAAAGCAATGTGATACATGAAAAAGTAAACTAATGCCTACTATAAGCTATCTAACAAAGGTTTTACACCTTAATAGATAAGACACTATAACTAAACAGCCTATGCCTCAGGTATAACTAAGCTTAGGTTGACCTTTTTTAAATAGGTGCAAACTAATGTAACAACCCTAAATAATATGAAAAAATTTATAATTAATGAACCTTAACTATATGAGTTACACTACCATCCAAAATGCAATTTATATTAAATGCAACTACACTAGGAAAGTAAACAAGAGTGAGAAAACTTATAGTGGGGTTTTTGACAAAGTTCAAGTGGGTTCCATCATACCCCACTCTTGACCCTTATTATAACAACCCATTTAAAATAAAATAAATAAATACAAATTATGATGGGTCATCATTGTAAGTTCTCTCAAAAATAAAATCCCTAATTTAGGAAAGCAATAAAATCCTAACTAATCAGAAGAAGCTTTGGTCCACAGATCGGCCCCACTCCTTTTGGCAAGATTCCCCTCACATAAAAATAATAAACTATGTCAATTTCTAGGGAATTAGCAAAATATGAAAAAATGAATGTCAAACCCTAATCTAATGAAACCTAAAACTACAAATAGAGATAAACAATCTAAATAAAGATCTAACAAAAAATCCATTGCAATTCCCCAACAATGGCACCAAAACTTGATATAGCTTTGATATTACTCACATGTGATGAATCAATGTAGAAATTATATGTGAGTGTGGTCATCCCCACAAGAAATCTCACATATTTGAATGTTAATTGGATCTTATTTGAATTAATTATCCTAGCCTAAGGAAGATTGTATTTGATTTAACTAGGAAAGTAAATAATCTGCAAAAGGAAACATTCATGGAATTAGAAACTAACTAGGGAAACATTTTAAAAATAAAACAAGCTAAACTTAAAAACTTTCTAAAAATAAAATTTACTAAAAACCAAACTTAGAAACTACTCTAATCTAATTTAAGATTTTGATCTACAAAGCAAAGAAATCATAGCAAGAAATTAAGAATAAAACAAGTAACTATCTAAGAGATCAAATTCCAAAGCCATGTGCTTGATCCCTACAAGTGTGTGCATTGAACACATAATAAGAACTAGGTCTAGAGCGCATGAATTTTAATCTTGTGCCCATGAAGTCTAAATCAAGCAGTAACTATAAAAATTAAAGAGCAAATTAGGTTGCTAAGAAACTAAGCCTTTAAGGTGTGGATGGACATATGATGACTTTGATGCATGAAATAGAAGGAAGGGTATGGAAAATGGGATGGAAACTCAAACTAGAATGATTAACATGATGCATGAAAGAGTAAGCATGGAAAGGAACATGACTAGTGTAATTAACCAAGCAAGATGATAAAGATTTAAAGAATTTAAAGCATGAGAAATAATCAAAGACAAGTGTGCTTGAATCAAATTTGATTTATTTCATTGGAGCATTACAAAAGTTTTCAAATGTTACATATGTATAGAAAGAAATGCATAACACTTTCAAGAGCATGAAATATAACCAACACCTCATCCAACACTCACTATTCAATGTGTATTCAAAGTAGTATATGTGTGAATCCAGGAAAGAATTAAAGAAAAGAGAAAGTGAAAGAGAGATGGAATTAATTCAAAAGATGAGCAAGGAATGATAAAGAATGGAAAGGTAAGGAATTCATGAACTTTAAGGAATCAATAACTTGATCCAAAGGCTAATATCTCTTAGCTATCACTACAAGAGATTAGTGACCTTTGGATGCAAGGATCTAAGGACAAAATTAGAATCAAACAACAAGGAAAACAACTAAAGAACAAAATGCATTGAACAAGAATCAAAGAAAAGCAATTAGGAATGAAAGATGTAAGAACCAACCTAGAAAATTGTATACAAACAAGATGCAAGGAATCTTGGAAAGGCTGGGAGTGGAAGGAGGCATGGAGTTCATAAGGAGAGCAGCCAAGATGGAGAGCCGTTAAAACCTCAGGAGATATCCAAGGTGGATGTGTCTCCCCTTCTCTCTTTGTCCCATGCATGGAACTACATTGGGCTTTGTATAGAGTTTTGGGCTTTCTAAAAGTTTCCTAAGGGACAAGGTCATGTGGGATGGAATTTGATAAGGAAGTTAAGATGAGAAGGGAAAATAGGAGTAAGACTAGGAATAAGAGTGGAAATTGGAAAGGAGGTGATGTGTAACCCTAAAGATAACAAAGGTGGCAAAGGTGCCACTTTATTAGGGTGGTGCATGGAACTCCCTTCCTTATGAGGTTTTCAGATAAAAGGATATAAAGACAAAGGAAAGAGCAAGGAAAGAGATAGATCAAGAGGGAGGGAGAGAGAAAATTAAGGTAAAAGAGCAAGGCACTTCTCTCATTGATCCATCTTAGCTTGCGTATCTTCCAATGTATTAATATTCATCTAATTCTTGCCAATTATACCTTGAATTTCATGATTTTTTTTCATAGGATAAGTGCTTAAAAACTTCTCCAATCGTGTGGTTACAGGTGGCATGGCTTAGATGGCTTCAAGGCTTAATTTGATTGCTTCAATAGCTTGGCTCTTAAGCTTACGTCTTTGGCTTCTCCTTGCTTTCCTTGATGGATTAAGTGGTTCTCAAGGTTCTACTTCATGCAAAGGTGATGGAATTTCATGGATTTTTACATGAGCCCATTTCTATTTAGACCTAAATCTAGACACCTCCTCCCTTTATCCAACCTCAACTACTTCTTACCTATTAGGTTCTACTCTAAACTAGTTAATGCAATTCCCATGTAATGAGGCATTTAGACCTCAAAAAATGTCAATGAAAGGCATGGAAAAATCACTTGAATTTAGCATACCTACTATAACCAAGATGATCAGAAGCTACTAGATTGATAGTAGATCAACTTCTTCAAAAAGGGTCCTACAAGCTCGAAACACTAAGTCTCTTGCTACTTGATTTTAAATTAAGTTTTAAAGGCTAGGACTGCCAATTTACAAGGAATTGAATTGATTACCTAGGTGGGCGAAGGATCTAGTGACAAAATCTAGTCCTTATCTTATGAGGGTTACTGTGGGACACTTACAATCAATGTGAACATTCACCATAAAGCAATAAACATGCAATGCAATACACATAAAGTAAACTAATGCCTAACTATATGCTATCTAATAAAGGGTCTACACCTTAATAGGCTAGCGAGATAGCCTATGCCTTAGTTATAGCCAAGCTCAAGCTAACTTTTGTTAAATAGGTGCAAACTACTACAACAACCGTAAATAATGTGCAACAAGTTATAATGAATGACCCTGAACTATATGAAAGCACTACCAACCAAAATTCAAGTTATACTAAAAGAAACTACATAGAAAAGTAAAATAGAGTGAGAAAAACTTATAGTGGAGTTTTGATGATGTTCAGTTGTGGGCCACCATACCCATACTTAGCTTGTACTATTACACACCATTTAAATTAAAATAAATAAATTGTGAATTATAATGAGTCCTCACTTCAAGTTCTCACAAAAATCAAAACTCTAATCTAGTGAAGCAATAAAATTTTAACTAATCCGATGAAGCTTTGGCCCACAAGATCACCATAGCTCTATTTTGCCAAATTCCCTTTGCACAAAATCAAAGAACTATGTCAATTTCTAGGGAAATAGCAATAATGTAAAAATGAATACAAAACCCTAATCTAATGCAACCTAAAACTATGACTAGAGATAAAGAAGTGAAATAAGTATCCAACCACAAATCCATTTGATTAACCTGCAATGGCCCAAAATCCTATTGTAGCTTTAATATTACTCGCAAGTGCATCAATCAATTTAGTAATTGTATGCGAGTGAGGTTGATCCCATGAGGAATCTCATAGATTTGTATGTTGATTGGATCTTTCTTAAATTAATTATCCTAACCCAAGGAAGATTGTATTTGATTAAACTAGGAAAATAAATAACATGGAAAAGGAAAAGTGCATGGAAATAGAAACTAACCAAGGAAACATTCTAAAAATAAAACAAGCTAAAATTAGAAACTTACTAAAAACCAAACATAGGAATTACTCTAAACTAATCTAAGATGTAGATCTACTATGAAAAGAAATCTAAGAACAAAATTAGCAATAAAACAAGTAACTATCTAAGAGATCAAATTCCAAAACCATTTGCATGAACCATGTAATTGTGCACATGGAACATGTAAGAAATAGGGCTAGTGCACAAGAATTTTAAGCTTGTGCTCATGAATTCTAACTCAACCATTAACTAAACAAAATAAAGAGGAAAGAAACTAAGCAATTAAGGTGTGTACGAACATAAGATGACTTGGATGCATATGAAAAATGGGATGGAAACTCAAACTAGAATGATGTGGATAATGCATGAAAGAGTGAACATAGAAAGGAACAAGATTCGTACAATTCAACAAACAAGATGATCAAGATTTAAAGAATTTAAAGCATAAGAAACAATCAAAGATGAGTATGCTTGAATCAAATTTGATTTAGTTCATTCAAGCATTACAAAGGTGTGCTTGTGTTACATATATATAGAAAGAAAAGTGTGCCACTTTCAAGAACATAAAAATATAACCAAAACCTAATCCAACACTCACTATTCAATATGCATTCAAAGTAGCATGTGCGTGAATCCAATAAAGAATCAAATAAAAAAGAAAGCAAAAGAGAGATGGAGTGGAATCAAAACATGAGCAAGGAATAATAAGCATTGGAAAGGTAAGGAATTCAATAACTTTAAGGAATCAATAACTTGATCCATAGGGTATTATCTCTTGGTTGTCACTATAAGAGATTAGAGACCTTCGGAAGCAAAAATCTATGGACAAAACTAGCATCAAGCAACAAGGAAAACAACTAAAGAACAAAATGCATAGAACAATGAACCAAAGTAAAGCAATTAGGAAAGAAAAACTATAAGAACCAACCAAGAAAATTGAATGCAAACAAGGAGGAAGGAAGCTTCGAATGACTGGGAATGGAAGGAGGCATGGAGTTCTTAAGGAGATCAGCCAAGATGGAAAGGTGTTCAAACCCTATGAGACATCCAAGGTGGAGGCATCTCCATTCTCTCTATGTCCCATGTATGGAGAACCCTTGGGCTTTATTTAGAGTTTTGGGCATTCTAAAAGAGTCCTAAGGGGAATGGTAATGTGGGATAGAGTTTGGGAAAGAAGTTCAGATAAGAAGGGAACTTAGGAGTAGAACTCTAGGAAGGTGAGTGGAAATTGGTAAGGAGATGAGGTCGAACCCTAAAGATAACATCGGGGGGAAGGTGCCACTTTTTCAGGGTGGTGTATGGAACTCCATTCCTTAAGAGGAGTTTCACATGGAAGGGTATAAAGATAGAGGAAAGAGATAGAAAGATAAAGAAAGAGAGTGGGAGAGAGAATAAGATAAAAGAGTAAAGCTTTTCTCTCGTTGTTCCACCTTAGCAAGCATATCCTCCCATGTAATAATCTTCATCTAATCCTTGCAATTTATCTCTTGAATTTCATGATTTTTTCATAAGATAAGTGCTTGAAAACTCCTCCAATCATATGTTTCCATGTGGCATGGCATAAATGGCTTCAAGGTTTACTTTAATGACTTTGATGGTTTGGATCTTGAGCTTACATTGTTCGCTTCTCCTAGCTTTTCTTGATGGCTTAAGTGGCTCTCATGGCTCTACTGCATGCAAAGGTGATGGAATTGCATGTATTTTGACATGGGCCTATTTCTAGTCAACTTTTATTCTTTCCATTGCTTCCTTAAACTTCATTTGCTGGTCTTAGGATGATCCTAACCCTTGCTTGAGTTTTGAAATGATGAATTTTAGGTCTTGGCTATTTGATTTGATCTTGATCTTCAATTCATATCTTGATCGATCTTGACCGTTGGACCATCATCTCAATACCTACAAAAGTTTAAAAACCTTAATTAAGTCCTAGAAAATTCTGACAATACACATACTTACTTTAGATTAGCTTCTAAACCCTTAAAGATTCAAACTTCTAAATCATTATCTCAGAAATGCATGTGTTATGAATTTCTAGAAAAATCATATAATAATGCCCTATAATTTATAACTCGTGTACTACTAAATTTTCAAATTGAATATTAATCACACACCGCAACTAGCATTTTGCTAGTTCTAAGTAAAACATACAAAAAATCATTTAAAAAAATTGTTCCATTTTTGTAGGTACTCATGATTACATTTAGCATATTCCACAAGCCCTTAAACCCTAATGCTACCTTAGTGGACTAGTTAGGCCTTATGAGGGTTTCTAGTGAATATACCCACAAAATTCAATAAGGCTAAGTTCCTTAATTTCTCTTAGAGAATTCTCTTTCATTAGTACTCTACTAGCTTTAACAACTTAATAAAGTGGGAAATTATACAGGTTACTCATATACCAAAGCCATTTTATTAGAGTTATATCTTGGAATCCAGTGTGCGTATAGGTAACATAAGTTAGGACTTCTAAGTAAATATGCTTATACTCCACTCAAAAGATGCCTTGACCTTAATTTCTCATGGGTATAAACTTAGAAATAAAGCTCATAAAGAAAAGCTCAAACAAAATTCAGTCACTATGTGACCAAGTTCAAGAACCACGATGGTTATCACAATTTTAAGCACAAGTGACAAGGAATTATGATCCCTAAGAATGTATGTCATTTCCTATGCTACTAAGAATATTTCACTTTCAATTCATTCATATTCATATTCACATTAAGGCTATCATCAATCGTAAGATCAATAGGTCTCTAATAGAAAGAAACATAAGCTTAGGACAAGTTATGAAAAAACATGTAAAGGGATTCAAAGTTTCAAATCTAGGTAAAGGTCTTCAATGAATGTTGGATAACTTTTCATTTGATTGCACGAAAGTGAATATCTTTTCCATTTTTACTTTCTCTCAACACCTTTTTTTCTTTTTTTTTTTCATATTTCTTTTTTACTTGTTGTATGCTTCTTTGAAGAAAGGCTTTTTCTTTATAGACACTTTGATATTTTTCACTTCTTAGACTTTTATCCTTCTTTTTTGAAAATTTTCTATCATCTCGACTCATTTTTTAATAATAGGTATTGGATATTTATTGGGGTTTTTGGGTTAAAGTACATAGGTTTTGGAAAGAAAAGGCTCAAAGGGTTTAACTAGTGATATGATATATAGGGTAGGCTTTATGTCTCTGGGATGAAACAAGGATGACCTATATCATTTTCTAGGTGTCTTAAAGCCTATCAAATTCAATAAATGTTCAGGAATGAAAGTTAGTACTCCTATTGTTTCTTGGCAATTGACTAAAACAAAGATACTAAGATCTTTCAAAGTTGATGATTGTTGAAGAAAATAGGAAATTGTATATAACCTTTAAAAACATGATAGTCTCTAATACTAACTTGGCGTAGGCCTCCACTAATTTTCCTCATGGCCTTTAAGTCATAACCATGTGTTAGTCTCTATTATGCACTATGTAAAAGTGTGTTATGATATTTAACGTCATAAAATACTTTAGGACATGAATATTATGTAGAATTAATCATATGTATGTCTATTAAGAAGTTAAAGTAGAATAAATACTAAGATTTGGAAATTTCAATTCTCATCATAGTAAAGGAACTTGAGCTTGAAACTTCTTTTTCAATGATATAAGAAAATTGAGCTTTCTAATGGCCAAATATGCTTTATGCTCAAGTTCTAATGGAATATGACCATCCTTTTCATAGACTAGGCTATAGGGTGACATGCCTATAAGAGTCTTAAATGTAGTACTGTAGGCTTATAAAACATCACTAAGTCTTAAAGACTAGTGGTTTCAATCAAAATTAATTATTTTTTCTTTTATGCCCTTTATTTTCGTATTTGACACTTCTACCTATTCACTACTCTCTAAGGATGGTATAAGGTAGGAATCCTATGGGTAACACCACATTTCTTCAACAAATTTTTAACACATTATTATAAAAGTGTTTTCCCCATCACTAATTATGGCCTGTGGTATACCAAAGCTTGCAAATATATTTTCCTTTAAACACTTCACCACCACCATGTGGTCATTGATCTTACATAGGATGGCCTCTACCCATTTGGACATGTAGTCCACTCCCACAAGGATGTGTATAAAAGGTCCCATAAAATCAATGCCCAAACATCAAAAGGCTCAATGATTAGAATGGGGTTCAAGGGCATCATATTCTTCTTTCCTTATACTCCCTAACTATTGACATATAGTACATGTTATGCAATAAGCATGTGAATCCCTGAAAATGGTGAGCCAATAAAAATCACATTGTAAAATTTTTGCAAAGTTCTTTCTAGAGCTATAGTGGCCTCCACATGCATGGTCATGACAAAAGAAAATATTTTTATGATGTTCATTACCTACTATGCATCTCCTAATGACCTAATTGGGAAAGTAGTTGAATAAGTATAGATCATTCCATGAAAATGCTTGACCTTGGCAAGAGATCATTTTTTATCTTGTTTTGACCATTGCTTCAACATTGACCCATAATAAGATACTTGATTATATCTAGGTACCAAGGCAATTAGGAAATGTGCAAGAGCTATTCCTTAAGGAATTCTATTATAGGTACATTCTCACTAGTAGAATCTATAATTAATCTAGATAAGTGATCTGCTACAACATTTTTTAAATATTTTTTATCCCAAATTTCTAGATCAAACTCTTGTAACAATAATATCCATCAAATCATCCTAGGTTTGGCATCCTTTTAGGAAAGATGGTATTTTAATGTTGCATGAACTAAATAGAGGATGACCTTAGATCCAACAAATATGATCTAAATTTATCCGGAGCAAATACAACTATTAACAAAACTTTTTCAATATTGCCATAATTGAGTCAGGCATCATTGAGTGTCTTGCTAGCATAATATATCACATGAGGGAGTTTATTAATGCTCTTCCCCAACACAACCTTGATCTCGTAGTCTATACCATGGCAGTCTAATAATAGGTGTAGAAGTGAGTTCATCCTTTAGGTGATCAAATGTTTTAATACAGTTATCATCAAATTTGAAAGTTTCTTTTTTCATAAGTAAATTACATAGAGGCTTAAAAATTTTACTAAAATCATTAACAAACCACCTATAAAAACTAGCATTACTTAAAAATGAGAGGATTTCCTTCACCATCCTTGGAGGAGGAAGGTTAGAGATTAAATTCACTTTGGCTTTATCAACTACAATGCCATTATGTGACATAATGTGGCCTAAAACAATGCCATTTTATACTATGAAATGACATTTCTCCTAGTTTGCCACTAAATTCTTTTCGTGACACCTAGTAGAACAAATTGTAACTGGTGTAGAGGAATTTAAATACTGAAAAATCATCCATATACACCTCCAAAAACCTATCCACCATATTAAAAAATATGCTCAACATACACATTTAAAAATTAATTGGAGCATTAAAAAATCCAAAAGGGATACAATGGTGGGCAAAGGTCCCAAAAGGTAGGTGAAAGTAGTCTACTTCTGATCCTTAGGTGCTATGAGGATTTGGTTATAACTAGAATATCCATTAAGAAAGCAATAATACCTATCACTGGCTAACCTTTCTAAGGGAAGAGGAAAATGGTCTTTCCTAGTGTTTAGGTTCAATTTTCAGTAATCTATACAAACTCTCCACCCAGTGGTCATTGAAGTGAGAAATAGCTCATTATCCTCATTATAGATTACCGTGACTCTAGATTTCTCGAGGTCAACCTTAAATAAGCTCATATATGGGCTATCAGAAATAGGGTACATAACACTAACATCTAAGAGTTATAATATTCTCCTATGTGTTTCCCTAGATGGTTTAGCATTTTCTTTGAGGTGAATTCCATGTATACACACATCATGGCTAATTCCTTTAATATCCACTATGGTCCACCCTATGGCTATCTTATGTTCTCTCTAAACATAAGTGAGAATCCCTTCCTATTCTTGATCTAGATCAAAGGACATGATTATAGGCAAGGATTCATATGGTCCTAAGTAATAATATTTTAAGCTTTCAGGTAAGGGATTTAGGACCAATGCGGATGGTTTTTCTAATGAAGGCAATGTAATAGAATTAGATAGTGGAAGAGGTTCCACTTAAGATCCCCATTTAGAGGCATCCATGATCAGTATAGCATCTAAAAGATTATTTACCTCTCCTATGGACTTGCCTATATCAAAATCACAAATAAAGTGCACTAGACATGCCTAAAGTGGGTCTAGAATAGACAGTGGTGGATTAACATCTTGAATTAGGCCTTCTATTAAAGTAACTACACATAAGTCATCTAGGTTTAGATGCTAAGATTGGCATTAAAAACATTGAGCTTTACTTTCATATTGCTAGAGGATAATTTCATCACACCATTTCTGCTATTAATAATGGCATTGGATGTTGCCAAGAATGGATATCCAAGAATGACTGGGATTTGACTACCAGGGCCTAATACATGCTAGCTATCCTAGAAAATAAAATCTATAGGGAACTAAGACTGATCCACCTATACTAAAACATACCTAACCAAACCATGTGAAATTTTTACAAATCTATCTGCTAGTTGTAAAGTGGTCTTGGTTTGCTTAAGTTCATTAACCCATATTTGCTCATAAATAGATTATGCCAACAAGTTTACAGTAGCACCTAATTTTAGTAATGCCCTATTTATGACATGGTTTCTAATAACACAAGGGATAGTAGGTTAACCTCGATCTCTAAACTTGGGAGGGGTCTAATGCTGGATGAAAGAGCTCACTTGCTTGGTTCAAAAGGCTTTCTTTTGCACATTAAGCTTGAGCTTTTTTGTGCAGAGATTTTTGAGGAATTTTTCATAAGCATAAATGTCTTAAATAGCATTGAGTAATGGGTTATTGATTTACACATGCATAAACACATTCATTGTCTCATGGAAATTAGTTCCTTTCTTTGCCTTCTCTGGTAGTTGAGGGAATGGAGCTTTAGACACATCAAGTGCCTCCGCTATAGGTTCTAATGTAGCCAGAGATTTCTGTCCTTTTTCTTTCTCTTATGTTGTAGATGGTTCATTCTCCTCTAAAGTTTCCTTAGTCCACCCAACCTTGTTATCAACCTAACAGCCACTTCTAAGGTAATTATTAACTTTGCCTGTTCATGTGGTCTATGTGAATTTGAATTGGACCCTATTTCAAGTTGTTCCTTAGGGTTTGGAATTGGGTGACTTGGAAGTTGTCCCTTTCCTCTATCACTACGAGTACCAAATAACTAGTTCATTTGCATGTCTAGTTTGGCAATAGCTTTAGAATTGACATTGTTAGCCTGTCTATTCTTTTCTTGTAATTTTGTAGGGTCTATTTAGTCTCCATATTTTGTTTTATGAGTATTGTTGTGTATTTTAAAGTTAAACTTGCAAGCACGAGAATCAATTATAGTGTTCTCATGTGAGAAGATTGATCCCACGAGTAATCGAATGAATGTGGTACTAGTGGTCCCTACATTAAATTACATAGCCTAGCCAAGATAATTAGATTTTAACCTAAAGTAATGATGGAAATAAAAAATTGCTTGAAATTAGAAACCTCCTAAATTTAAAATTTTCTAGACCTAAACATGGAAACTTTCTCAACTAATCAAAGAAGCAAACTAAACCTAAGCAATGATCTAACTAAGAAATCAACACATGTAATGCTTATGTAAACAACTAGACAAGTGTTATGAATGGAATTAAACTAGAAAGACTGCATGAAACAAAGTAGTAAGATGTATGGATTATCATGACAATATGCATGAACAATGACACAAAAATAATCCAACATGGTTTTCATGAATAGAACTAGAAATTGTGCATGATAATCTAATCTAAATTAAGTAATTTTTCTAAAGGGAAACATTGTGAAACCATGCGCATGAACCATGGGTTTTAGCACATGATTTATGAGGTAAACATAAACTAAAATCAAAGGACCTCAAATTAACTATCATGCAATATAATCTAAGAACTAAATGCACAACTTAAAAACCTAATTAATGTCCTAAAGAATAACTTAGATTAGCAATAAATAATACACATAATTAAGCAACAACAAGATGATATTTCTATGTTGCTAGAAATTCTAGTACCGTGTTGTTTCCAATTTCCAGGTAATCAACACATAGAAACATGACATTATTTGCATTAAAACATTCAATTTAGTAGTTCTTCACTACTGAATGCAAGGGTAGACAAGAAGTTCAATTGATTTCATTGAAACAATACCAATTAAATCAAAAAAGTTGAACGTATAAAGCATATACATAATGCCTGAAATTGCATTTAATTCAAGAACATGAAATCTACTCTAAATATCCACTTCAACGCACTCTCATTCTTGTATACTCAAGTATAATGATGTTCAAGAGATCTCAATAAAGAATCTAAGAGAAAAGATGTTAGATGGGCTGAATTATGCATGGGAGATGTGTCTTAGTAAAATGGATCTAAAGAAGTAACAAGTTGTGAATCAAAGAAGAAGATCAATGATCCAAGTTTCCTCTTCTCTTGGCTATAACTACCAGAGAAGAACAAACTTGCATCCTTGATACAGGATCAAGAAAATAGCAGCAAGATCTTAAGAGAAAAATAAAGAAACATAAAACATTGGAAAGTGAAAGGAAGTAAAAGCAAAGTGGAAAATAGTGTACTAACCTAATCTTCTTGAAATCAAGGCAAGGAAAACAACTCAAAGTAAGGGATCTAGGTCTGGAACAAACAAGGAGAAAGACATACCTTCAAGAGGGAGGCATGGAAGGGTGGAAAGGGTGGAGACACCTCCTTCATAGGAGAGTGCATTCTCCCCCTTCCTAATTGTTCTTTTTCATTTTTTTTCTTTTCCTTCTTCTTTATTTGCTCTTGGACTCTTCCAATATTAACTCATAGGTTATCCTAAGGTGGAGAGAAAAAGGATGAGATCTAAGGGTTAAGGATGCATAGACCTAGGGCAACCATATAAGAGTTTTAAGCAAAATCAAGGTGGGAGATAGCACTTTTTTAGGAAGGAACGTCTCCCCCTTCAACAATTGTGGAACCCCTTGAAATTAGCAAGTTTGATGGATGGGATGTGGTAAGAAAAAGAGAGGAAGGTCGAAGGAAAGAGATGGGTAGGAATTAGGAAAGTAAGATGAGGTGGAAAAATATGATTAGGTAGGTGATTTTCTAGGATTTGAGGATTTGTTGGGTGGTTGGGATGGGAGTCTGATAGATAATCCTCTTGATTTTCCTCCAATCCTAGCCTTCCATTTATAATGATTTTGATGGCTAACTTTGAGGGCTCCATTGGCTAGCTTCATGGTTGGCTTAAATGGCTATCTTAGCTAGGCTTCATGGCTCCATCCCTTGTCTTGAGTGGCTTGAATGGTGTGGCTTGGATTCCTCAGCTTGTCACCTTCTCCCATGGCTTATATCGCTATGGTGGCTTATATGCAACCCATGCAAAGGTGGTGAAAATGCATGACTTACTTCATGGGCCCACTTGGGACATCTTTAGCTCCTTTAATCGCATCCATTTCTGGTCTATAAGATGATCTTGAAATTTTTTTTCATGTTGGATTGATGATTTTGAGGCTTTGACTTGATCTTTTGATCTTAATCTTCAATTTCATTCTGATCAATATAGGCCATCAGATCATCATCTCTCTTCCTACAAAAGAAAATTATAATTAAATTGTAAAAATATGATTAATCACATACTTACCTTGGATAAGCCTCTAGACCTTCAAAATATCAAACTTTTAAGTTATGAGGTCCAAAATGCATGTGTTACAAATTTTGGTCTAAAAATTCTAATTTACCCCTATAAGTTGTAACACATGGGAAACTAATTATGTGCTTTTTTATGAGAAATTAGACACTTATCAACCTCCCAACTAGCATTTTGTTAGTCCTAAGTAAAATATGCAAAAACAAATACAAGGTACCACTTTCGTAGGTACTCACAATTGTTTTTAGTACATGCAACAAGCCCTTGAACACCTAGGTTATCCCTAATGAATGAGTTAGGCATCATGAGGGTTTGTAGTGAATATACCCATAAAATTATCAAAAAAAAATTTAAAGTCCTTTATTCATCTTAGAAATTTTTCCCCTATTCATCTTATATGAAATACATAACTTTAGTTTGCTATTAATGATGAATAATAAGGTTCAAAATCCTACCCTTATTCTAAAGATATCCCATTATTTCATTCAATGTTGAGAAGTGTGTGTGTGTGTGTGTTATAGCTAGTATATAGTTATAGTCTCCAAGTCAAATATAACCTAAATTACCATCCAAATGTATGCTTTAACTTCAATTCTCACATGGTATACTTGTCACTCAAAAAGAAGTCACTCCAAAAAGGTGTTAATCTATAATTAATATGTGAGTAGAATGTTGTTATCAAGTCCAAAAGTCTCACATATTTCACACAAAAGAATGATAACTTTGAAGGAATGGTAATGATGGTCTCATGAAAGGACATCAACTACTATGAATTTTACGTGCTTCAAAATTCCCTATTCATTTATAACGATACCTAAGCCAAACTACTCCTAGGATCGAGTTAGGACATGTATGAGGGCGAAACATATTCTTAGGTAACGGTTATCAAAACAATAGATATAAAGGTAAACAAAATATGTGTAGAAAATATGCAAAGGCCTTCTATGTGTATGCACAACTTTTCCATTTTTGTTTGCAAGAGTGAACATTCTTCTTTTTCACTAGCTATATATATATATATATATCACTTGACTTGACTTTATATAAAGACTTTTTGAACTTTTTCTTCTTGTTCACCCTTTTTGATGTTCATCTCTCGAATTGCAATGTTCGTACATTTTCTCAAGATGTTCTTCAATCTTCTTTACATATTTCCTAACAAAAAGGTAATGGATATGTTATAGGAGTTCAATATTGTAACAACCCCAATTTTTATAAATTGAATTTTTAGAAATTCCAAGCTAGAATATTATGGTTATTAAAAATGCACTTCTCATCGAAGTACAATCAAAGTATAAGATATGTATAATTGAAAAATACTCAATGAACCTTTCAGAATGAATGTAAGCACCACAAATTCTAAATTTAAATGAAAAATCCTTATTTTTCTACATTTTTATGAACAAAAGGGTAAAATGGTAATTTTATCAATAACCAAGAACTAAGACCTCAACATTTAGCATGTACTTGGAAATACGATTCCAATGCCACTAAGTACGCTCAATTCTGAGCTCAGGGGAATAAAACAGATTTTTCTCCATAAAGGGCAAAATGGTCTTTTCACACTGCATGGGGCCCACATGAGGCCCACAAAGGAATCCAAAGGCTAGAGAATATGTAATCATGATTCAAACCACTGCCACCTACTAGTGGAGAAGGAAGGGGTAGTGGGAATCCAATGAACATTAAATAATAAAAAGAATAAAACATAATAATTACACATAATCATGAAAAATACCCAAAATGCATATAAATACCTCAGGGAAAAATTCCCAAAAATATTTACAAAATTCTTCACAAAATTCCCTATCCTCCCCCAAAATTTCAGCTCAAAACACCTCCCCCTTCTCTCTCTTCTCTCCCTTTTATTCCTTCTTGCACTCTCTCTCTCTCTCTCTTCTCTCTCTAATTGGAACAAAAGACCTAAATTTAATTAGGCACTCTATTCCAAATTGAAACTGACAAATCCCACCATCCATACAATCCTAGACTCCCTTGTCTATAAAACACCAAATCAATTTCAAGATCCAACGATAAAATCAACAAAAAATCATAAAACAAGGAATTATCGGGCTATATTATCATCAATGGGTATTTTTCTCAAATTGGGCATCAAAATCTAACTTGTTTCTCTAATCAAGTAGGTGGAACTACTTCCTAGACTTATTTATTGTTGTTTTATGAAATTTTTATTTTTCTGTATTAGGTTTGGGTTAAAATTTGTAAAAATAAAGTAAGCACCAAAACCTTCAATTCTAGATGATGGAGGGCTCAAATAGAAAATCTGACCCATCTAATCAATCTAGAAGGGTTCCAAAACCCTAGGGTATAAGTTTCATGAATTTTCATTAAGTTTCGAGCCCTTAATTGTAAAGGGATTGATTGGACAGTCCAAACGGACTGTTCGATCTCCCAAAGAAAGTCAGAACCCAACAAGCTCAGCGACACGTAACACAAAAATGTGCCTTGCAGGAGCGTATGCGCACGTGGGGCTGTGCAACATTGTCTAGATGGGACGACCACGCAACAATGCCGGTCACTGAGGGATAGCCTTACACATGCGTCTCGGTGATAAGTGCGCCTGACCACTCTGCTCCACTTGATAGTTCTGCTCAAAGGTTCTGGGCCGTCCGTTCTGCTGGGCATAGACCAAATCTAGACCCTAGGAATGACTATGAACTTCACAGTCCAATTGTGGAGTCATCTGACCTCCAAACTGAGATCAGAAAGAAGCTATAAAAAGATTCTAACTTCTATTTTCTTCTAAAATCATAACATTTAGAAAATTATTCATGAAACTTTCTGTATTTAGGAAATAAACTTCCAATTTCCAAGATCTGAGATGATTAAATCTTGGGGATCTGTTCTAATGATGATTTAATGCTGAAATAAAGTGATAAACATGATTGATTTGGACAAATCTAAGATAAATTAAGGGATCTACCTTTTATGGTACAAAAATCCTAAAAATACAAAGGGACCCACTTGATCAATGAGATCAAGTATGATTAGACCTTTGGGATGGATTGAATAAATTATATTATGTTGGAATCCCTTAGGATCATGAATTGAATATGACAAAAACAAAGGGATATGAACTTTGGACATTAATGGAGTAAAAGCTCTAAAATTAATTATAACCTTGATTTAAAAGGAAAAGACCTAAGATCTAATGGTTGGATCATAAGTAAAGGATTCCAATATTCTTAATATAATTATTTTCATTGTCTTTTATTTGATAATAGCATTTTAAATGTGAATTATGTTATAAAGCATGATAATGTAATTCTTAGATTTTAGCATGCTATATTCTATATCTGATTAGATTGTTATATTAAGTTGATAGATTTAATTATCTTAGGGCCATGTTAGTTTGCATTTGAAGTTTAAGTGTGATTCCATTAGATTAGTAGTAAAATTTTATGAATTTTATAACTTAGGGGCATGCTAGTTTAAGTATAGTTTCATTTCATTAAGTTACATAGGAAGCATGTTAGTGTAAAATGTTGTAAAAATTATATTAGATTCTACTTTCAAGTTTACGATATAAATTTTATTAGTAGATATAATTGTTTAATTAGTAGTTATGTCTTAATATTCATAAATCACCAAAAATGAAAACTAATGAGAAAGTAGAGTTTCATTACACAAATAAGAGTGAATTAATTGACTTGGACTTAATTAATAAGGGCTATAGTTAGTAGGACAATGCAAGATAGTATTTGATGAGAATGAGTAGGGAATGAGTTATGTGATCAACTTATTAGTTAAGAATGAGTATAGGAAGAGTTATGTGATTGACTCATATGGTGAGGAGTTAATGTAATTACCTCATGAAGTACTGGTGGAGTATAAGTAGATATTACTTAGTGAAATAACTAGGAGTACTACTTAGTAAGTTAATGATATGAATATAGGGAATAGTAAGTTTAGAAACAAGTAAGGAAAACCTTATAATAAAGGAAGATTTAATGTATGATATTTAGGTATAACCTGAAATCTTAAGTAAAGATACTTGTAGAAATAAAATACATTAATATAACTATTATTAGGTGAAATAATGGAGATTAAGAGAAGGAGATGATAAATTGGAAAAATAGGATGGAAAGGATAAAATCCAACCTTTATAAGAAATGTGAAATGGGAAGTTATGAGAAATAGATATTAAAAATAAAACATTAGAATTATTCCAAAATTCAAAATTAATAATAATAATAAATATAAATGTAAGATTTACAATTACTATATAGATGTAGTATTATGACAATTAGCTAAAGGATTTAATCATCAAAATAGAGATGAACTTACTTGAGAAGAATTTAAGGTGATAGGTACATATTTTCAAAATTGTTTAATGAGAGGAGTTTTAATAAAGATAAATAAGGATATAAAATTTAAAAGAATATTGATTCAACTATATGATAGAATTGAAATATGGGAATAATTAGGGACTATAATTTGCATTGATGATAGAATGGAAAGTGAAGACCTATAAATGAATATGGATATTAATATGATTATTTTAGGAATATTGGTTCTACTTATATGATAGAAATGTTTGTATGGAATACTGATAGGAATTTTTGTTTATGGGCAGATTCCGCCAAAGAGAGTCACAAGGCAGACAACTAAAAATACTCTAGAAAATAATATGGAGAGATTAACAATGGATAATATGGAAGAGATGATGACAAGAGTATTGAGGAACCTTCTTCCTCACATTCAACAGACCCAAAGTTCATCACCTCCAGTAGAACTACCAAGTACTCAGGCTCAAGCTCAACCTAAAGTGAGGCACAATACACCAACACCAACACCAACACCAAATACTCCCACACTAGTTCAAGGTCAATCTTCCCTTGTACCAAGTGAAGAAGCTAGGAATTCTCCATTAGCCCCAAAAAAAGGTTGACAAAATGATGAAAAGGTTTAAAAAAATGACTATGAGGTATAATGGAAAGGGTGACGCTGTGAAGGCTGAGGAATGGATATATGAAATAGAAAGGACGTTCAGTGCTCTACGTACTCCTTTAGAGTTGAAGGTGAAATTTGCCACCTATCTATTAAAATAAGAAGCTGCATTTTGGTGGAGATCAGTTAACAACACCTTCTCAAATTCTGAAGATACTACATGGGAGGAATTTAAGGAAGTCTTTAACCACAAATACTTCCCTTCTCATGTACGAGAAAGAAAACTGATTGAGTTTTTAGAACTTAGACAAGGAAACATGTCAGTGGTTGGGTATGACAATAAATTTACATAGTTAAGGAGATTTGTGACTCATGTGTGTAACTCTGAAACACACATAATGAATCAGTTCATGGAAGGGCTGCAGCCAGAGCTGAAGGTGAAAGTAATGTGTACTAAACCCATGAGTTTGGCAGACTATGTGGAGATGGCATCAATGTTTGAAGAAGAATTACAAAAGAATCAAACCACTAAATTTGGTGAAGGAGCGAACTATAATCAAATTATAATCAAAGGTCTTTTCAGAAGGGCAAGAGACCCTTAAACAATTTTGGACATCTAAGAAATCAAAGAAATCATACAAAAAGTAGGTCATGTTCCAAATGTAGAAGGTTCCACCCAAGAAATGCATGTCCTACTCCAATACAGCAAAGGTCCCCAATCAAAAGTTATAATTACGAGGAAATTGGGCACATTTCCAACAACTGCAACAAACCTTTAGTAGTTGAGGAGAATCTAGAGAATATCCCTCATCATCAAGGAAGGGTATTCGTAATCATCGATGACTAGGCTGAATCATCCAAAGGAAAGATGAAAGGTACTATGTTTAGGCCTTATAGTGATGTAAAAATTTCTTTATTATGAATTTGCATAAATCTATCCTTGGAAGATTGTTACAAAAAAATAATAGTTGAAATTATAGAATCAAGCAATATGTCATTTTGGTAGATAGTCTAAGGACTATGCATATGAGGGAAAATATGCCAAAACTATATATATTGAAAAGGAATGAGGATGAGCAATGGAAGTTAGAATAAAAAAGTATGAACTATTGAAAGATTGGTGAAAATGAGGAATAGAAATTTAGTATACTAGTCAAGAGAAATAGGAAATTGTGAACAAAAGGGTAACTCAATCTAAGAGTTATTTATCCTTTTGAAATGTCTAGCAAGGAATCATGATAAGTGATTAATGCATTAGCATTATTAGTGAGATGTGTGTTATATACCAAAAATAGGATTTTTACCTTTAAGAAGAAGATAACATGAACTATGGATGAAACGGAAATGGAGGTTTCCTTAAGTGGCAAGGCCACATGAGCAAACTTATGAATAAGTTAAATAAGTTGAAAGGCAAATTTTGAGGACGAAATTATTATAAGGGGGGGAAGATTGTAACAACCCCAATTTTTGTAAATTGATTAAGAAAATCAATTTAGTTTGAATTTTTAAAAATTTCAAGTTGGAATATTAGGGTTATTAAAAATGCACTTCTCATAGAAGTACAATCAAAGTATAAGTTATGTATAATTGAAAACATACTCAACGAACCCTTTAGAATGATTATAAGCACCACAAATTTTGAATTCAGATGAAAGATCCTTATTTTTTCTACATTTTTATGAACAAAAGGGTAAAATGGCAATTTTTTCCATAACCAAGAACTAAGATCTCAATATTTAGAATGCACTCAAAAATATGATTCAAACACCACTAAGTATGCTTGATTCCGAGTTCGGGGGAATAAAATGAATTTTTCTCCATAAGGGTAAAATGGTCTTTTCACACCACGTGGGGCCCACAAGGGACCCACAAAGGAATCCAATAGCCAGAGCATATGTAATCATGAGTCAAACCACTACCACCTACTAGTGGAGAAGGAGGTGGTAGTGGGAATCCAATAAAAATTAAATAAAAAAAGAATAAAACATAATAATTACATAGAATCATGAAAAATACCCAAAATACCTATAGATACCTCAAGAAAAACCTCCAAAAAATGTTCAAAAAATTCACCATGAAATTCCCTAGCCTCCCCCAAAATTTTAGCTCATAACTCCTCCCCTTTCTCTCTCTTCTCTATCTTTTACTCCTTCTTACACACACTCTTTCTCTACTCTCTCTAATTAGGCACTCTGTTCCATGTTGATACTCACAAATCCCACCATCCATACAATCCTAGACTCCCTTGTCTACAAAACTCCCAAATCAATTCCAAGATCCAATGGTAAAATCAACAAAAATCATAAAACAAGGAATTATCTGGCTATATTATCATCAAGGGGTATTTTTCTCAAATTGGGCATCAAAATTTAAGTTGTTTCTCAAATCAGGTAGGTGGAACTACTTCCTAGACTTATTTATTGTTGTTTTATGAATTTTTTATTTTTTCGTAATTAGGTTTGGGTTAAACATTGTAAAAATAAAGTAAGGACCAAAACCTTCAATTCTGGATGATGGAGGTCTCAGATAGAAAATCTAACTCATTCAATCGACCCAGAAGGGTACCAAAACCCTAGGGTAGAAGTTTCATGAATTCATTGAGTTTTGAGACCTTAATTGTAAAGAGATTGATTGGACAGTCCAAATGGACTATCCAATCTCCCAAAGTAAGTCAAAACCCAGCACACTTAGTGACACGCGACATGGAAACGTACCCTGCAAGAGCATTTCTCACGCGTATGATGTCGTCCCGACAGGACGACTACGCAACAATGCTGGTCACTGGGGTATTGAGTTATGCGTGCATCCTAGTGACAGACATGCCTGACCAATACGCTCAACTTAGTGCGCCCTCCCAACCATTCTGCCTGAATGATCTGGGCCATCCGTTCCACTGGGCCCATATCAAATCTGGACCCTAGGAATGACTATGAACTTCACAGTCCAATTGTGGAGTCATTTGAACTCTAAATTGAGATCAGAAAGAAGCTATGAAAAGATTATAACTTCTATTTTCTTATGAAATCATAACATTTAGAAAATTATTCATGAAACTTTCTATACTGAGGAAATAAACGTCCAATTTCCAAGATCTTCAAGATCTGAGATGATCAGATCTTGGGGATCTATGCTAATGATGATTTAATGTTGAAATAAAGTGAAAAACATGACTGATTTAGATAGATCAAAGATAAATTAAGGGATCTACCCTTTATGGTAGAAAAACCATATAAATACAAAGGGACCCATTTAATCAATAAGATCAAGTATGATCAAACCTTTGGGATGGATTGAATAAATTATATTATGTTGGAATCCCTTAGGATCATGAATTGAATATGACAAAAACAAATGGATATGAACTTTGGACCTTAATGGACTAAAAGCTCTAAAATTAATTATAACCTTGATTTAAAAGGAAAAGACCTAAGATCTAATGGTTGGATCATAAGTAAAGGATTGCAATATTCTTAATATAATTAGTGTCATTGTCTTTTATTTGATAATAGCATTTTAAATGTGAATTATGTTATAAAGCATGATAATGTAATTCTTAGATTTTAGCATGCTATATTCTATATCTGATTAGATTGTTATATTAAGTTGATAGATTTAATTATCTTAGGGCCATGTTAGTTTCATTTGAAGTTTAAGCGTGATTCCTTTATATTAGTAGTAAAATTTTATGAATTTTATAACTTAGGGACATGCTAGTTTAAGTATAGTTTCATTTCATTAAGTTACATAGGAAGCATGTTAGTGTAAAATGTTGTAAAAATTATATTAGATTCTACTTTCAAGTTTATGATATAAATTTTATTAGTAGATATAATTGTTTAATTAGTATTTATGTCTTAATATTCATAAATCACCAAAAATGAAAACTAATGAGAAAGTAGAGTTTTATTACACAAATAAGAGTGAATTAATTGACTTGCACTTAATTAATAAGGGCCATAGTTAGTAGGACAATGCAAGGATTATCAAATCCTTGGCCCAAATTAGGAGAATAATAAAACCCATGAATGACATTTTAAATGTTTATGGGCTTAATTAAAATCAATTAGAAAGAGTACTTAGGGTTAACATGCTCATAAGAAACTTATGAAAGGTTGAGCTAAGGTCATTCTAGTGGATGTTAAACTTGGTGGTTAAGGGGGTTTTCTAATGGAGCCTCGCTCTTTTGCTATCTTCCATTGATGTTTGTGAGTTCTAAACGCTTCCTTACATGATGATTGAAGTAACCACTTTGTGTTCGCCCATTCAGCTAGTAAGCTTTAGCGAATTGGAAATAAGAAGAGTCATCTAGACTTAAGCTGAAATAAGTTATCTTCAACCAGTAAAACATTAACTGGTTGAATAATAATAATAAGAGCATAAATGGTTAGTAAATTATCTAATCCTAATAAAAATTTTAAGTAAGATAAGGATGATCAAACAAGATCCATTAGATCTTCAATGATCAAGGACAATAAGAATAATAACATTATATTGCACTTAGTATGCATGTTTATTAGTATGTGTGCTATAGATCAAATCTAGATATTAGATTAGATAATCCAAACCCTTGATCAAATGTGATTCGAGGAAAAGAATTAGGATCGTCCTCCTTAGGGATGACCAAATATATGAACTTAGATCAAAGAAGAACTAAATGAGAGAAGATCTAGGCCCTTGATCTTTATCAACAAGAATAGATTATTGATCAAAGGATTTATGAAAGATCAAGATCAATGAGATGGATGCACAATGACTTAGAGATAAAAAATAATTAAATGTAAAAGGTTAGAAGATCATTCTAACCATCAGATCTATTGATCAATAGGATAAAATACTAGCTGAGGAAGATAGATTATGTAGATGATAGGAACACAAGATATATCTAAATCCTTTATATCAAAGGACAATATTAGATGAAGAATATAGATAGGAGATTATCCACAATTGGACAAATATTGACAATATGTATGGATTTACAAATTTCATACGTCAATTAGGATCAGGGAAGATTTGAAGAGATGAATCACTACTTGAAGGTAGGAGGATTTTATGAATGCTTTTGCATGCGAAGTACATGTTGTATACATGATCTTATGTTTGGAAATATTACCAAATATAATATAGATACTTATATTAAACCCATTGAAAACCCTTATGAGCCAACTAAAACAATGGTGAAATGGCTATGTTAGAAATGAGGAAAACCCTAAGTGAATAGGAAACTAGAAAGTATTCTAGCCCTAAGAAAACAAATAGATCGTCTGATACATATAAGAATTATTTTAGATACATGCATGGAGGCTTGTGATTTTGTTTTAAACAAGCATAAGCCTAAGGATGCTATGCTAGGAGAGTTAGTAGGGTTTGGCCACCTACTTTCTGAAACTTGTTATTATATGGATACCAAGCCTAAATGAGGCTAAAAGTCGGCTGGGGCAATTATGGGAAGGCCGCCACTGTGACAGCCATGGTCCTCCCCATACGGACATGGATATTGTGATTTCCATCGGGGATGGTATAGGTGGATTATTGAGTAGTTATCCAGGCACACTGGTATGGATTTTCACTGCATGGATGGTAGTCCTTTGAGTATTTTTGCATTATGATGCATGGCATAGTGAAATGGCTTATGATATGGTATAATGAGGTGCTGGGTAATCGTGGATTACTGATACTACCCAAATGAGGGAGTATTTCAAATAGAGTATGGATGATTTATCAACTTAGCATCAGCTGGATATGATTATGTTTTGAGATATTAAGTATTTTTCATGGTTTTGACTATATGTATATATCTATACACAATATACCATATGTATGTCTAAGGATGTACATATATGACAAAGTAAAGAGATTGCTCCATGAGTATGAATAATGGGATTATGAAGTATTAGGATTATACTGTCAAAGTTTTATGCTTCTTGAAATCCCCCACCAAATAAAGCTTGCTGAGATATTATAAATGTTTCAATGTATGGTGAGGTTTGAAGTTTGGATTATGTAATTTGGACAAGTATTGTACTGATACCCGTGCTGTACTGTGCACCACTAGATGGATTCTGGAATTTAATAAAAATATATTCCTTCAATGGAATTTTATCTTGTACAAAATTCTACTTATGTTATGTATGAAGTGATGCTTGGGTTTTTCAAAACACGTTTAAAAAGAAAAGAATTTTCATTGCTTTGTTTTGTGAAATATTTTTACAACTAAGGGCTCAACCTTTCAAAAATGTATTACAAAATATGTTACAAAAACCCGGGTCGTCACAAATGTTGGTAATGATTACGGTGGCTAGCATAAAAAAAGACTTATATTTAAAGGGTGCAATGGGCTAACTAGTGAAAAATATATATAGGGAAGGCTAAAGGCTTTAGGTTTTCCAATGATGGCCTTTATCGTTTCCTAGGTTTCTTATGAGTCAAAATTTGATCACAAACTTTAAGAGATATATGGTATAGTCTTTTATATTTTCTCAATAGTTGACCAAGATGAAGAATAATGAGGCCGACTAAGAATTAATGTGTAATGACCTTGAATTTTTGTAACTTATTAAAGCAAATTAATAAAGTTTGAATTTTTAAAAATTCTGGGCTGGAATATTAGGTTATTGAAATTTCTCTTTTTATGGATATTATATCATGAATTAAAACATAGAAATTATGGATGTACTTGGAAAACTGATCGAAACACCATTAAGTACGTTCAATTCTGAGTTAAAATGAAAATTCCTTAATTTTCTCCATTTGGGGGTAAAATGGTAATTTTACCCATATTCCATATCCAAGAAATAAGACCTCAATATTCATGAATTACTTAGAAATACGATTCCAACGCCACTAAGTACGCTCAATTCCGAGTTCGGACAAATATTGCCTATTATTCTCCAATTTTTGAGTTCAAAGGGCAAAATCATCTTTTCACATAAAAGTGGGGCCCACAAAGTGGGCCAACATTCTAGAAGCAACAATAATTGCTCAGTGCATTATTGCTGGTACTGGAGAATGTAGTGGAGAATGGAGAATGCACTTGTAATAAAAAATTATAAAGTAATAAAATATCCTATCAAAAGAAATGATAAAAAATTCAAATTTGGCTATAAATATATCCCAAAAATTTCCAAAAAATTTTTACAACCTTAACCACGAAATTTACATATCTTCCATGGAGTTTCAGCTCCAAATTCTAATTCATCCCTCCCCAATCTCTAATTTTCTTATTTCTCTCTCCTCTTTCTAAGTGGAACAAGAGACCTAAATTCAATTAGGCACTCCATTCCAGGTAGAATCTGATAAATTTCACCGCCCATAACCTCATATGCTACAATATATACAAAAGCCCCAAATCAATTTCAAGATCCAACGGTTCCAACAACAGAAAATCACAAAAAGGTGGACAATTGGGCGATATTATCATCAACCGGTAATTCTCTCAAATTGGGAATCAATTATATTGTTTTTCTCCAATCAGGTAGGTGGAAATACTTACCATATATATTTATTATATTTTAGTGTAATTTTTATTTTTCTGTAATTTAATTTGAATGAAAAATGGTAAAAATAAAGTAAATACCAGACCCTTCAATTTATGGTGATAGAGAGCTCAGATGGAAATTATGAGCTTTCCAATCAATTCAGAAGGGTCAAAAACCCCTAGTTTACAATTTTCAAGAAAATCTAACAAGGTTTGGACCCTCAATTGAGAGAGATTAATTCTGGTGGGCCCAAATCAAATATGGACCCTAGGAACGGCTGAAAACTTCAATTTAAGATTGTGGAGTCATATGAACTCCAAATTGAGATCAGAAAGAAGCTATGGAAATCTTGTAATGTCTAGTTTCTAATGAAGTCATAATATTTTTAAAATTTATTTCTGTATTTTTTTGTATTTTGGAAATAAGTGTCCAATTTCTAAGATCTTCAAGATCTGAGGTGATCAGATCTTGGAAATTTATTTTAGTGATGATATAATAATGTAATAAAGTAATATCTATGGTTAATTTGGACAGATCTTGGATAAAATAGGGGATCTACCCTTTATGGTAGAAAAACCCTAAAATAAAAATTAAAAAAATACAAAGGGACCCACTTGATCAATGAGATCAAGTATGATCAGATCCTTGGGATGGATTAAAGGGATGATATTACGATGGAATCCATTTAGATCATGGATGAAATGTGACAAAATCAAGTGGATATGATTTTTGGATCTTAATGGATTAAAAGCCCTAAAGGTAATTAAAACCCTTGATCTAAAGGAAAACACCTAAGATCTAATGGTTGGACCATATTTAAAGGTTTATAATAATCTTAATAAAATTAGTTTAATTGTCTTTTATTGGATATAGAAGTGTAAATGTGATTTATGTTTTAAGTTTTAATTGTCTTTTATTAGATATAGAAGTGTAAATGTGATTTATGTTCTAAGTTAGAAAGCATGATAGTGTAATCTTTAAATTTTAGTATAATATGCCCTAAATGAGTAATTTGTTAGTAGATTTGATTATCTTAGGATCATGTTAGTGTAAATTAGGATTTAAACATGATTTCATTATGATAGAAGATGTGTTTCATAACTTAGGATCATGTTAGTTTTATTTCACTAGCTTAAGTTACATTCATAGGAAGAATGTTAGTATATAGTTGTTAACTTATATTTGATTTATGCTTTCAAGTTGATGATTTACTTATTGTCAAATTTTATTCAATTGTTAAGTAATTGTTAAGATATAAGGAGCATAAATCACCAAAAATGTAAACTAATGAAATATAGAAATTCATGGACAACTAAGATGAATGAATGATTTTGACTTAATAAGGGCTATAGTTAGTAGGACAATATAAGGAATGATTTATCATTTCCTTCGCCCAAAGTAGGAAAATAATGAACATCCATGGATGACATTGTGCATATCCATGGAAATTAATTAAAATTAATTAGAGAAGGGACTTAAGGTAAAGAGCTCATAGGAACCTTGCCAAAGGTTGAGCTAGTACCACTCTAGTGAACTCTGAACATTGTGGTTATAGGGGGTATACAAGAGCCAAGTGCTTTTCCCTCACCTCCTGTTGACGTAAGAGAGGTCTAAACGCCTCCTTACATGAGGGTTGTATTAACCACTTTTTGAGCAGACTTTAACTGGTAAGTACTAGTCATCCTGAAATAAGGAGGAGTTGTCTAGTAATATGAAGAAATAAATTATCTTCAACCAAGTAAGACACTAACTGGTTGAATAATAATAAGAACATAAAAAGATAGCAAATTATCTAATCCTAATAAAAATAGTAAGTAAGATAAGGATGATCAAACAAGATGAGATCTTGTATGATCAAAAACAATAAGGAAAAAGAAACACCAATGTAGATTAGATTGTTTATGTATGATATAGATAGTATTTGTATAGATGATATTAAACCCTTGGATATATGATATTCAAGGAAGAAAGAGTCAGATTATCTTACATAAGGATGATCAAAAGACCATGTAGTATGTACCCTTGATTAGAAAAATGACATTATACATATGATTTGACAGATATATGTTGATCGAGACTATGGCAGATTTCAAGGAGTAAGAATACCTTATTGAGGTAGGTGGATTATTAAGAATGCTTTTACATGAAGATACATGTCTAATACATGATCTCATGTTTTGAAGTATTGACATGTATAATACCAATATATTAAGGTAAATACCTCAAATTGAAATATGATCCAACCAAATGATGAGGAAAATAAGTATTAAATGGTTAAGTTGAGAATTGAGAACAACCCTAAGTGAATAGGAAAGTAGAAAATATTCCAGCCCTAGATAAACAAACAGATAGTCTGATATGTATAAGTATTATTTTACACACAAGCTTGGAGGCTTGTGGTTTTGTTTTAAACAGGCATAGGTCTGGGGATGCTATGCTAGGAGAGTTAAGAGGGTTTGGCCACCCACTCTCTGAAACTTGATGATATTGAATACTAAGCCTAAGAAAGGCTAAAAGTCGGGTGGGGCATTTATGGGAAGGCCACCACTGTGACAGCCATGGTCCTCCCATATGGACATGGATATTGTAATTTCCACTAAGAATGGTATAAGTGGATTATTGAACAGTTATCAAGGCGTATTTGTACGGATCAGACTGTAAGCATAGTAGTCCTTGATTATTTTGCATTATGATGCATATGAAATTGGCATAGTGAAATGCCTTAAGGGATGGCATGATGAAATGCTAGGTAATTGTAAATTACTAATATTTTTTCCAAGAAGGAAAAATCCCAGTATAGTAACTGGCTGAAATACAAATCTCCTATAATGAAAGGAGTTGATCAGTTTTGTATGGAAATGATTATTGATTATTTTTACAATTTTAACGGATTTGTGCTTATATACTATGTATGAATAAAGGTGAACACAAATGATAAGGAAATGAGATGTTCATATCAATAATAGTGGTCTATGAATGTGTTTATGATAGAATGAATTATGGGATAAGTGAATATTGAGATTTTACTGTCAATAACTTACATTCTTATCCCCTACCAAGCATAACTTGTTGAGATATTGTAAATGTTCGAATGTTTACAATATCTCAGATACAAAGAAGGAGACTTACGAGCTCAAGACTTGAAGAACTATTGAAGAATAAGTAATAAGGGTATGTCCCTTGAAACATTGTATAGAGAGCATGTATTGTATTTAGAACTTTGTAATTTGAATTGTATATTTGGACAAGTATTGTAAGGATACAATGGGTTGTGTATTGTGAACCACTGGATCGATCCTGGAAGTTTAATAAAATCATATTCCTTCAATGGAATTTTATTTTTTACACAAATTGTACTTATGTTATGTATGAAGTGGTGACTTGGGTTTTCAAAACAAGTTTTAAAATAAAAGAATTTCCGCTGCTTTGTTTTGTGAAATTTTTTTTACTAAGGGGATGCCCTTGCCTTTGAAAAATATATTACAAAATGTGTTTCAAAAACCCAGGTCGTCACGTAATGTCCACTGGATAAATTTTGAATTCATGTATAACCCTTAAAAGAGAAGAATGGCTCAAAACTCACTTCGGTTATAAGTCTCCACAGATTTTCTTCAAGAAATCTTAAGTTATATTTTTCTCTTCAACTTAAACTACATATAACTATTTTGTGCAATTAATGTTTCAAGTTTAATTTTTAATAAAATACTTTAGAAAAAGAATAAAATAGTGAAATAATTGTACGCAACTCTATTAATAAGCTAAAGTTCAAAAATTTCACAGAATATTGAGACAATCTAACTTATCATCTTTATGAAGGACTCAAAAAAAAAAATTTTAATTTTTCAAAACTACAAGATAAGTTAGAAATCTCATGTATACTTACAACCTACAACCTAAACTAAATATGGTCCTCAATGTTTTGAAATATAGGACATTTAAATGATGAAAGGGTGATGCTGAATAATGATACTTTCTAAAAAAATCCTAGGTTACCTCCCAATGAGCACTAAGTTTAACATCTTCAGCCAAACAAGGCCTATAACTAACCTAACCATCTAAACCTAGACCCAGCTAGTTCAACTAATTCTCTAACCCTAACCCTAACACTAAAATGGCAAGATTCTCTTCCCACTTTAGAATCTGGCAATAGTATATATATTGCCTCCATCCTGAAATTTTATGTGTTGATAACAATATGACAGAGTAGACCATCACGATGTTGAATGTTGTGGACCATATTGGTGATCCCCCATCATCAAAATTTCACGGTAGTCAATATAATTCTTCCACCTTATATTTTGAGGTGGTGGTAACATGATGACTTCATTTACTACTATGCATTTTATTAGACCATATGGAGATGAATGATCCTCTTGTTGACCAAATTGAGGAATAACATTGACCCTTATATCCAGTTTAACTTTTTCCACCATTTTCATAACATTGTCCTAAAATAGGGGTATAAGCTGACTATGCACTTCCCCAAAACGTTCTTCTCGTATTATGAGAGGTGGGGACATGGTTAGGCTTAAACCCTTGCTCTCTTTTGATGTGTACCTTAGAGTTGGTTGATGTATGGTTAGTACATCAATTGGCTCTTCTTCTTCTTGTTCTATGGGCACAGGTAAGGTTTCAATTGGGCATATATGACTATTTTATGAATGTTCAAATAAGGCTTGTAAGTCCCAATCAAGTACATCTTCTATATTACGAGGCTCAATATGAATTTTAGGCTTTATAGGGGATGTACTCTAGGTTGCCATTGAGAAGTGTTCATTAACAGCATAGTATCCAACAACTCATTCACCTCCTCAATGGATGTGTCTTCATTAAATTCACAAAAAGATACAGGACACAATTCTAGAGGATCTAGGTTGGATGTTTACAATTTTATTCTCTTCATCAATGGAAGATTCTTCATCATAATCATAACCAGGATCAGAACATGGCTCGAGTAAATCTGATTGGGAGGTTTCTATGTATGGTTGTGGAATTTGTGGCTTAGAATGATCATAAGAAATTTTCATCCTATTATCTGTAGTAGATGGCTCTTCGTTCTCCCCAATTGGTTCAAATTCCTCAATCCTTTTTATAAATGTAGCAATGTTTCTTTCAGTATATTCCCTTTTTATTTCATTTTCTCTTCCCATTCTTCCATCTTTCATATCATTTCCTCATTTGTCTTATTAATGGCTGCCATGCCTTGTTCTATTATCCCACAAATATGTTGCATATTCTCTTTTGATGGTGGGTGTTCATGTTGTAAAGGAAATGACTTGCAAGGTTTGTATTATTATGGAATTTGGGTCCTAAAAAGGGATAAGCAAGTTGAACCCATGATTGTTGACCTTGATATTCATCATAATCATGGTACTGTTGATTAGGGTGGGACCATTGTGTTTCTTCTTGATATGGTTGATAATCCTCAGACCTTGGTTGTCTATGATGACTAGCCTATTTACTATAATTTATCTTAGGATAGTAGTCATTGCTAGGGTATGTGAATGCACTAGGTACATCCATTGGCTCCTGATAGTACTTACTGTACATGGAGCTTGATGACAATAAAGGATAGGGATGCTTAGAGTAGGTATAATTATTGTGATACTAAGGTTGTGGCACAACTTTCCTAGAAGTTATTATCCAAAGCAATTGACTTTCCATTTATTCAGCATATCCATCATTGTATCTAATCTATGAAATCTATCCCCTTATTAATAATTGTCCTCAACTTTGTATACAATGAAACAAATCGTTATATACAGTGAATGAGGTTTATTACTCTTTTTCTTTCTTTTTTTTATGGAAAACCTATATCATGCTACCTAAATGTTAGTCCTAAGCTAAATGAAGCACAACCAATCCGACTATTCACTAATTGACCAGTGTCTTAATTATCTTTACTTAGAGTATAAGTGGTTGCTTCTTAGACCTAGATCTAGACAGCTCCTCCTCCTATCCATCTTTACCTAGGAAAGTGGTTAAGACAATCCTTGTGTTAGGAAGTGTTTAGACCATGATTAAAGTCAAAAGAAGGCATAGAAAAATAACTTAGATTTTAAGGCACCCACTATAACCACAGTGCTTAGAAGCCACTAGAGGGGCAATAGATCACGTTCTTCAAAAAGGGTCCTATGAGTTTGACACCCTAAGTCTCTTTCTACTTGATTGTAAATTAAAGTTCAAGGGTTGGGATCATGACATACAAGGATGTTGATTGATTCCTACATGGGCCAAGGAGATGATGATCAAATCCAGTCCTTATAAGGGTTCCTATGGGACCCTTACTAACATTAATTCCATTGAACCATAAAGCTACAAAGGTGCAATGTAGAATAGAAAACAAACTAATGCCTACCTATTACTTAACAAAGGGTTAGGCACCTTAACAGATGGGACACTATAATCATGCAGCCTATGCTTTGGATACAACCAAACTTAGGCTAACCTTTGTTGAATAGGTGCACAACTAATGCAACAATTCTGTGTAAAGATGCAACAATTAAAGTGAATGATCCTAATCTATATGAATTATACTATCATCCAAATGAAAATTATTCTAAATGCAAATTATGCTAAAATTTAAAATTTGAGTGAGGGATGCTCATAGTGAGAGGTTCGATGATAATCAAGTGTGGGCCACCATACCCCACACCTATCCTATATTATTACAACCCATTTAAAAATTAAATAATAAAGAAATTAAAATTACAAAAGGGCCTCACTACAATTTCACTCAAATCCTAATATAGGAAAGCAATAAAACCTAATCAAAGATGATGAAGTCATAGCCCACAAGATCGTTGCCGCTCCATTACCGATTTCCCTTGACAAAAATCATAGAAATATGGTTAATATTACAAAAATAAAAAAAAATGCAAAAAAAAGCAAAAAAGTATGCAAAACCCTTAATCTAATGATCCATAAACCTAGACTACAGGAAAATAACCTAAAGTATGGAACACTACACAAATGTTGCGACTCCTCAGCAATGGCACTAAAAACTTGTTATGTATTTTAAAGTTAAACTCATACGAACATGAATCAATTATAGTGCTTGTGACGACCCAGGTTTTGTAACACATTTTGTAATACATTTTCAAAGGCAGGGCCCTTAGTAGTAAAAAATTTTCATAAAACAAAGCAGTGAAAATTCTTTTCTTTAGACCTTGTTTTGAAAAACCCAAGTCATCACTTCATACATAACATAAGTAGAATTTTTGTGCAAGATAAAATTCCATGAAGGAATATATTTTTATTAAATTCCTGAATCCATCCAGTGGTTCACAATACAACCCAAATCTATTACAATACTTGTCCAAATTACATAATCCAAAACTCAAAGCTCACCATACAATGAAACTCTCATTACAATACAATACTATCAAACAAAATAAAATACATGTCTTCAATGAGTATACCTTGATGATTATTCTCTTCAAGTCTTCTACAGTCTTGAGCTCCTAACTCTCCTTCTTTATATCTAAGGTATTGTAAACATTAAAATATTTACAACATTTCAGCAAGCTATGCTTGATGGGAGAAGCATAATAATTTGACAGTATAATTCTAATACTTCATAATCCCATTATTCATAAACATACTCATGTATCTAACTCTTTAGATATATACATCCTTATACATACACATTGTACATGGATAAATCTGTCTAATTTATGAACGTAGTCAAATATCATTCCGATCTAAGTTGATCAATTCTTTCCACTATGAGAAATTAGTATCTCAACTAGTCCTATACTAGGAATTTCCCTTCTTGGGAAATACTGGTAATATACAATTACATGGCATTTCATCATGCCAAAACATAAGGCATTTCACTATGCCTATCTCATATGCATCATAGTGCAAAATAATCAAGGACTACCATGCTGCAGTTTGATTCATACTATCGTGCTCGAATAACTGCCTTGTTCACCATGGATACCACAGTGGAAAATATTGTGTCATTGCCCGCATACGGAGACAGGACTTTTATAGTGGTGGCATTCCCATAATTGCCCTACCCAACTTTTAGCCTCTCATAGGGCAAGGTATCTTCAAATCATCAAATTTAGGAAAGCAGGTCGCCAAACACTCATAGCTCCCCTAGCATATATCCCTAGGCTTATGCCTATTTAAAACAAAACCATAAGCCTCCATGCTTGTATGTAAAATAGGTTTCATACATACCAAACAATCTATCTATTTACTTAGGGCTAGAATATCTTCTAATTCCATATTCACTTAGAGTCTAGTCTTCAATTCTAACTTAACCATTTCATATGTGTTTGGTTGGATCATAAGGGTTTCAAGGGATTTAATACAAGTATTAACATTACACTTGTCAGCATAAGGTCATGTGTTCAACATGTATGTCCCATGTAGATACATTTGAAAATCCTCTTACCTTCAAGTAGTGATCCATCTCTTCAGATCTTCCATGATCTTGACTGATGTATGTAATCTGTAAATCCATTCATACTGTCAATATATATATAATCTGAATAATCCTATATTTTTTTATCCTATCTATATTCTTTGTCTAATCTTGTCCTTTGATATAAAGGATCTAGATCATGTGTCCTATCATGATCTATCTACCTCAGATAGTGTCTATTCTATCAATTAATAGATCTGATGGTTAGAATGATCTTCTAATCTTTCAGATCTAAGTATTTTCTATTCTAAGTCTTTGTGTATTCCTTTCTTTGATCTTGATCTTTCATAGATCCTTTGATCAACAATTTATACTTGTTGGTAAAGATCAAGAACTTAGATCTTCTATCATCTAGTTCTCCTTTGATCTAAGTTTAGTTGTTTGATCATCCCTAAGGAGGATGATCTTAGTTCTCATCCTTGAATCATATTTGATCAAGGGTTTAGATCTTCTATTTGATCTAAGATCTTCTATTCTATTTGATCTAAGTTGCAAGAAATACATATCATCATCATCAAGAAGTATTTATTTCTTTTTATTGTTCTTGATCATTCAAAATCCAATGGATCTTGTTTATCATCCTTATCTTACTTACAATTTTTATTAGGGTTAGATAATTTACTAAATTTTTATGCTCTTATTAGCTGAATGGGTGAACACAAAGTGGTAACTTCAATCCTCATGTAAGGAGGCATATAGACCTCACAAACATCAACGAAAGGTAGGGGAAGAGCGAAGCTCTATTAGAAAACCCCCTTAACCACCATGTTCAACATTCATTAGAGTAACCTTAGCTCAACCTTTCATAAGGTTCTTATGAGCATGTTAACCCTAAGTACTCTTTCTAATTGATTTTAATTAAGTCCATGAACATTTAAAATATCATTCATGGGGTTTATTATTTTCCTAGTTTGAGCCAAGGATTTAATAATCCTTATATTGTCCTACTAACTATAGCCCTTATTAATATTAAGTCTAAGTCATTCACTCATCTTAATTGTCCATGAATCTCTATAATTCATTAGATTTCATTTTTGGTGATTTATGAATATTAAGACATAACCACTAATTAAACAATTGTATCTACTAATAAAATTTAAATCACAAACATTAAAGCAAAAATCTAATATAATTTTAACAACATTTTACACTAACATGCTTCCTATGTAACTTAACTTAATGAAATGAAACTATACTTAAACTAGCATGCTCCTAAGCTATAAAATACATAAAATTTTACCACTAATCTAATGGAATCATGCTTAAACTTCAATTGTAAACTAACATGGCCCTAAGATAATTAAATCTATCAACCTAATATAACAATCTAAGAATTACACTATCATGCTTTATAACATAATTCACATTTACAATACTATTATCAAATAAAAGACAATGAAACTAATTATATTAAAATTATTAGAAACCTTTACTTATAATCCAACCATTAGATCTTAGATCTTTTCCTTTTAATCAAAGGTTTTAATTAATTTTAGGATTTTTACTCCATTAAGGTCCAAAGATCATATCCCTTTGTTTTTGTCACATTTAATCCATGATCTCAATGGATTCTATCATAATATCATTCATTCAATCCATCCCAAGGGTCTAATCATGCTTGATCTTATTGATCAAGTGGGTCCCTTTGTATTTTTAGGATTTTTCTACCATAAAGGGTAGATCCCTCAATTTATCTTAGATTTGTCCAATTAAATCATAGATAGCACTTTATTTTAACATTATATCATTAGTAAATCAGATCCCCTAGATCTGATCATCTCAGATCTTGAAGATCATGAAAATTAGAAGCTTAATTCTTGAAAATAGAAAGTTTCTAGAATGTTTTTTTTATCAATATTATGGTTTCAAAGGAAAATAGGCATTATAAGATTTCCATAGCTTCTTTCCGATCTCAATTTTGAGTTCAGATGACGCCACAATTGAACTGTGAAGTCGGGATGAAGTCGCACTGGCGCGCTCTCATGGAGATGCTCCCATAGGGAGCGTCTTCGTATGGCATTTTGCAGCGTGTCCTGCAATCCCAATTTGATTTGGGAGATCGATAATCCATTTTGGACCATCCAATCAATCCTCTTCAATCAAAGGGTCAAAACTCTATAAAATTTCATAAAACTTCTACCCTAGGGGTTTTGGACCCTTTTAGAGCAATTGGATGGCTTAGATTTTCCATTTAAGCCCTCCATCATCCAAAATTGAAGGGTTCTGGTCCTTACTTTATTTTTATAAATTTTAACCTAAAACTAATTACAGAAAAATAAAAATTATATAAAAAAACATGAAATAAGTATAGAAAGTATTTCCACCTACTTGATTGGAGAAACAACATAGATTTGAATCCCAATTTGAAATAAATACCCTTTAATGATAAGATAGCCCAATAGTCCCTTGATTTGTGATTTTCCGTTGTTTGCATCGTTGGATCTTGAAATTTATTTAGGGGTTTTGTAGATAAGGTAGTCTAGGATTATATGGACGGTGGCATTTATGAGATTCAATTTGGAACAGAGTGCCTAATTGAATTTATGTCTCTTGCTCCAATTAGAGAGAGGAGAGAGAAAGTGCAAGAAGGGAGATTTTTGGGAGTTTTGGAATTTTGGGAAGGAATCTAGATTTGGTTTTTCAAAGTAAGCAAGAAGATTTTGTGGGAATTTTAATGAAAATTTTTGGAGGATTTTTGGAGGAGTATTTATAGATGTTTTTGTATTTTTCATAATTACTTGTAATAATTATGTTTTAATTCTTTTGAATATTAAATTAACAATGGATCCTCCACTACCATGTCCTTCTCCACTAGAAACTGGTAGCTTCTTGGGCAATCATTACATGTTTTATGGTCGTTGGATTTGTTTGTGGGCCCATTGTGGGCTTCACGGGGTGCGAAAGGACCATTTTGCCCTTTTATAGAGAAAATTTTGTTTTATTCCCCCAAACTTTGAATCGAGCGTACTTAGTGGCATTGGAATCATATTTCTATGTTCATTCTAAATATTGAGGTCTTAGTTCTTGTTTATGGGTAAAATTATCATTTTATCCTTTTATTCATAAAATAGAGAAAATTAAGGATTTTTCATCTTAACCCAGAATTGAAAGTACTTAGTGTCATTTCGATCGATTTTTTGAGTACATTCATAATTTTTAAGTTTTAAATCATGTTTTAATCTCTATAAAAAATATAATTTCCAATAACCTAATATTCCAGCTTAGAATTTCTGAAAACTCAAACTTTATTGATTTTCTCAATCAATTTACAAAAATGGGGGTTATTATAGTGTTCTCACGTGAGGAGGTCAATCCCACAATGAATATAATGAATGTGGTACTAGTGATCCCTACTTTATTACTTAACCTAGCCAAGATAATGAGATTTTAACCTAAAGTAATGATGGAAATAAAAAATTGCATGAAGTTAGAAACTATCTAAATTTAAAATTTTCTAAATATAAACATAGAAACTTTCTCAACTAACTAAACATGCAAACTAAACCTAAATAATGATCTAATTAAGAAATCAAAACATGTAATACTTATGGAAACAACTAAACAATTGGTATATGTGGAATTAAACTAGAAAGAATGTATGAAACAAAGTAGTAAGATGTGTGGATTATCATGACAATATGCATGAATTATGATGCAAAACTAATCTAACATGAGATGCATGAATAGAATTAGAATTTGAGCATGAGAATCTAATCTAAATTAAACAATTTTTCTAAGGAAAAACACTCTGAAACCATGTGCATAAACCATGGGTTTAAGCGCATGATTTATGGGATAAACATAGACTGAGATCAATGAACCTCAAACTAACTATCATGCAATTTAACCTAAGAACTAAACACACAACTTAAAAGTTTCATTAATTTCGTAAAGAATGACTCTGATCAGCAACAAATAATATGAAGAACTAAGCATAAACAAGATGATATTTCCATGTTGCTAGAAATTTCAGCACCATGTTGTTTCTAATTTCCAAGTAATAAACTCATGAAAACATGAACTTATATGCATTAAAAAATTCAATTCAATAGTTATTCACTATTGGAAACTATTGTAAACATGAACTTCAATAGATTTCATTGAAATAGTACCAATTACATCCAAAAAGTTGAACACATAAAACATATACATAATGCTGGAAATTGCATTCAATTTAAGAACATGAAATCTACCCTAACTCTCCACTTCAACACACTCTCATGCTTGTAAACTCAAGTATATTGGCATGCAAGAGATCCCAAGAAAGAATCTAATAAAAAGGATGTCAGATGTGTTGAATTATGCATGGGAGATAACTCTTGGTAAAATGGATCTAAAGAAGTAATAAGTTGTGAATCAAAGAGGAAGGTCAATGATCCAAGTTTCCTCTTCTCTCAGTTGTTGCTACCAGAAAAGAAAAAACTTAGATCCTTGGTAAAAGATCAAGAAAATAGTAGCAAGATCTTAAGGGAAAAACAAAGAAAGATAAAACAAAGCAAAATGAAAGAAGAAACAAAAGCAAAGTGGAAAACAAATTACTAATCTAATATTCTTGAAATAAAGGCTAGGAAAAAAAACTCAAAGGAAAGGATCTAGGTCTGGAACAAGCAAGGAAAATCACATACCTTCAAGAGGAAGGCATGGAAGGGTGGAGAAGATGGAATGTGTAAAGGAGAAAAAGTTGAAGTGCTTGGAGAGTGGGAAAGGTGAAGACTCCTTTCAAGGAGAGTGCATTATCCCCCCTTCTTAATAGTCATTTTTCATTTTGTTCTTCTTCCTCCGCTATATTTGCTCTTGGGCACTTCCTATCTTAACTCATAGGTGATCCTAAGGTGGAGAGAGAAAGGATAAGATCTAAGGGTTACATATGCATATACCTAGGGCAACCATATAAGAGTTTTAAGTAGAATTAAGGTGGGAGATGCCACCTTTTTAGGAAGGGACATCTCCCCCTTAAAAAATAATGGAGCCCCTTGAAATTAGCAAGTTAGATGGATCTGATGAGGTATGAAAGACAGAGGAAGGTTGGAAAAAAGAGATGAGTAGGAAAGGTTTAGGAAAGTAAGATGAGGTGGAAAAATACAATTGGGTAGGTGATTTCCTAGGAAGTGGGGATTGGTTGGGTGGTTCGAATGGGAGTTTAGGGGGGTGGAAGGATCTTGAAATGGTAGCACTCATGAATGGAAAGTCAAATTCCTAGTGCAACTTGGTAATGAGGTGGAAAGTGATAAAAAGGTAGTAAAACATGGAAAAACATGAATAGTAGAAGGTTCTCTTCTTATTGGTCCACATGCCAACTTATCCTAATGAATTGTGCCATAATTTCCTTCAAAATATCCTTTAGAATCCCATGGATAATCCTCTTAATTTTGCTCCAATCCTAGCCTTACATTTAGCTTAGCTTAATGGCTTTGATGGCTAAGTTTGAGGGCTCCATTGGCTTGGCTTCATGGCTAGCTTAGATAGCACTCTTAGCTTGGGTTCATAGATCCATCCCTTGGCTTGAGTGACTTGAATGCTTTGACTTGAATTCCTTAGCTTGTCACCTTCTCCCATGGCTTATATGGCTACGCTGGCTTGCATGCAACCTATGTAAAGGTTGTGAAAGTGCATGGCTTATTTCATGGGCCCACTTTGGCCACATTTAGCTCCTTTAATCACATCCATTTCTAGACCACACGATACTCTTGACCTTTGTTTTCATGTTGGATTGATGATCATGGGGCTTTAACTTGATCTTTTGATCTTGATCTTCATTTTCATCCCAATCGATCTTGGCCATCGGATCATCATCTCTCTTCCTACAAAAGAGAAATTCTAATTAAATTCTAAAATAAATATTATTAATCATATACTTACCTTCAATTAGCCTCTAAACCTACAAAATGTCAAACTTTTGGGTTATTAGGTCAAAAATAGATCTGTTACAAATTTTTGCCTAAAAACCCTATTTACCCCTATAAGTTGTAACACATGGGTAACTAATTGGATGGTTTTTATACAAAATTACTCTTATGAAGTATCTATATATTGTCCTCCAATGATGGTTTTTTTGGCTGCTATGAAAGTTGAAAACTAAGTGGCTACTAGGGAACTAAAGTTTTAAGAATATTTTCTACAAGGGGTGGACCTCCCTGGTGATTGTTTTTAGACCATGAAAAGTTAGGGTGCTTAACCTATCCAAGACTATAGGTCTCAGAATAGAGATTATTATGAGGGTTGTGAAAGGCATTCTTTGCATTCATTTGTTCTGAAAGTTATTTAGTGTACACATCTACCCATTGTCATTACTCCAATTTCATAAAGGACTCCTTTCTTTTGAGGTTGGAAGTATTCTATTTGAATAGTCCCCTTGTTGGGAATTTTCAGCTAATGTCTCAAAAAATTTAGAGACCTTTGTCTCATATTTCATCATGAGGGCCCATCCATTAGCTATATCTATCATCAATCAATTTTGAGGTGTAAATGCCTCATAAAAGTGATGAACTTACTACCATTTTTCAAAACCAAGATGGGGACACTTTGTAGCAATTCATTCCACCATTCCCAAAATCCATAATATTGTTCATCTTCTCTATGCTAGAAGTTTATGATCTCCCCATGAACGGCATTGGTTTTATGTATGAGGAAAAATTTGCTTAGAACTTTTAGACAACTGATCCCATGCGGCAATAGAACCAACCTCTAATGAATTCAACCATGATTTGACCTTATATTTCAATGAGAAAGGAAGAAACAACCTTAGTCTAATAGAATCATATGAAACATTTCAAACTTGAATGCATCACAAATTTCAAGGAATTTGTTGATATGTAGGTATGGACCCTCTCTCTCAACCGTAATATGTTAAGAGTAATTGAATGACTCCAAGTTTAAGCTAAAAATGATTTGCATTAGTAGGTGGTAATGTGATGCATGATGCAGTACTTAATTGAATTGGAACATAGAAGTCTCAATACAACTGGTGGATCTGTCATGGGATTAGGAATTTGATTTGTCACCCCTTATCTATGGGTACGTTCAATCTCAAGATCAAATTATACTAACTCCATGTTCCGAGATCGACGGCTATGCATGCACTACAATGCAATCCTAAATAATGATATAACCTAACTCCAAATGTTGCATAATCAATCCCTAAATAGTTCACTAATGAGATATTTTGATGGTCTTTGCTAATTTGTAAGGTGGTAGATTTTAGACCTAAATCTTAGTAGCTCCTCCTTTGTACATGCTCAACTACTGCTTACCAATTAGCTTCTGCTCTAAATTGGTTAATACAATTATCATGTAAGGAAGTGTTTAGACCTCAACAAATGTCAATGAAAATCATGAAAAAATCAATTGGATTTTGCATGGCCACTATAACCAAGATGCTAAGAAACACTAGTGTGACAGTAGATCAACTCCTTTAAAAAGGGTCCAACAAGCTTGAAACCTTAAGTCTATTGCTACTTGATTTTAAATTAAGTTTTAAGGGCTGGGATTACAAGCGTATAAGGAATAGAATTGATTACATAGGCAATCCGAGTATTTAGTGATGAAATCCAATCTTATCTTATGAGGGTTCCTATAGGCCTCATTACTATCAATGTGATCATCCACCATAAAGTAGTAAACATGTAATGCAATACACAAAAAAGTAAACTAACGCATACTATATGCTATATAAAAAAGGGTCCGCACATTAAAAGACAAGACACTATAACTAGAGAACCTATGCTTTAGGTATGACCAAGCTCAAGCTAACCTTTGTTAAATAGATGCAAACTAATGCGACATCCCTAAATAATATGCAACAAGTTATAATAAATAACCCTTAACTATATGAATTACACCACCATCCAAAATACAATTTACACTAAATGTTACTACACTAGGAAAGTAAACAAGAGTGAGAAAAACTTTAAGTGGGTTTTCTGATAAAGTTCAAGTAGGTGCCATCATACCCCACACTTGACCTATATTATTACAACCCACTTAAATAAAAAAAATAATTACAAATAATGATGGGTCTTCACTGCAAGTTCTCCAAAAAATAAAAACCCTAATCTAGGAAAGCAATAAAATCCTAACTAATCCGATGAAGCTTCATCCCACAGGACCCCTGTCGCTCCTTTTGGTCAAATTTCCCTTGCATAAAAATAATAAACTATGTCAATTTCTAGTGATTTATCAACATATGAAAAAATGAAGGTAAAACCCTAATCTAATGAAACCTAAGACTACAACTAGAGATAAAAAATCTAAATAAAGCTCTAACAACAAATCTATTGACATTTCCTAGCAATAGCACCATAAACATGATGTAGCTTTAATATTACTCACAAGTGCACGGATCAATGTAGCAATTGTATATGAGTGAGGTAAACCCCACAAGAAATACTACAAATTTGTATGTAAAATGAATCTCGTTTAAATTAATTATCCTAGCCCAAGGAAGATTGTATTTGATTGAACTAGGCAGGTAAATAATCTACAAAAGGAAACATGCATGGAATTAGAAACTAACTAGGGAAACATTTTAAAAATAAAACAAGCTAAACTTAGAAACTTTCTAAAAATAAAATTTTCTAAAAACCAAACTTAGAAACTACTCTAAACTAATTTAAGATGCTGATCTCCAAAACAAAGAAATCTTGCAAGAAATTAAGAATAAAAAAAGTAACTATCTAAGAGATCAAATTCTAAAAGCATGTGCATGATCCATGTAAATGTGTGCATGGAACATGTAATAAGAAATAGGTCTGGGGTGCAAGAATTTTAAGCTTGTGCACATGAAGTTTAAATCAAGCATTAACTAAACAAATTTGGTTGCTAAGAAACTAATCCTTTAAGGTGTGCATGGACATATGATGACTTCAATGCATGAAATAGAAGGATGTGTATGGAAAATGGGATGGAAACTCAAACTAGAATGATGCACATGATGCATAAAAGAGCAAGAATGGAAAGGAACATGATTAGTGTAATTAACCAAGCAAGATGATAAAGATTTAAATAATTTAAAGCATGAGAAACAATCAAAGACAAGTGTGCTTGAATCAAATTTGATTTATTTCATAGGAGCATTATAAAAGTTTGCACATGTTAATACATATAGAAAGAAAGGCACGCCACTTTCAAGAACATGAAATATAACCAACACCTCATCCAACACTCACTATTCAATGTGTATTCAAAGTAGTATGTGTGTGAATCCAAGAAAGAATTAAAGAAAAAGGAAAGTGAAAGTGAAAGTGAAAGAGAGAAGGAATGGAATCAAAAGATGAGCAAGGAATGATAAGCAATGGGAAGGTAAGGAATTCAAGAACTTTAAGGAATCAATAACTTGATCCAAAGGATACTTTCTCTTAGCTATCACTACAAGAGATTAGTGACCTTAGGATGCAAGGATCTAAGGATAAAATTAGAATCAAACAATAAGGAAAACAAATAAAGAACAAAATGCATAGAACAAGGAATCAAAACAAAATAGTTAGGAAAGAAAAGATGTAAGAACCAACCTGGAAAATTGTGTACAAACAAGGAGGAAGGAACCTTGGAAAGGATAGGAATGGAAGGTGGTGTGGAGTTTGTATGGAAAGCAGCCAAGATGGGGAGGCACAAAACCCTAGGAGACATCCAAGGTGGAGGTGTCTCCCCTTCTCTCTATGTCCCATGTGTGGAACTCCCTTGTGCTTTATATAGAGTTTTAGTATTTCTAAAAGTGTCTTGAGGGGCAAGGTAATGCAGGATAGAGTTTGTTAAAGAAGTTAAGATGAGAAGGGAACATAGGAGTAGGACTCTGGGAATGTGAGTGGAAATTGGAAAGGAGATGATGTGTAACGCTAAAGATAACAAAAGTGCCAAAGGTGCCACTTTATTAAGGTGGTGTGTGGAACTCCCTTCCTTAAGAGGTTTTCACGGAGAAGGATATAAAGGGAGAGGAGAGAGAGAGAGAGAGAGAGAGAGAGAGAGAGAGAGAGAGAGAGAGAGAGAGAGAGAGAGAGAGAGAGAGAGAGAGAGATCAAAGAGTAAGGCACTTCTCTTATTAATCCACCTTGGCATGCATATCTTCCAATGTAATAATCTTCATCTAATCCTTGCCAATTATCCCTTTAATTTCATGATTTTTTCATAAGATAAGTGCTTAAATACTCTTCCAATCGTGTGGTTCCATGTGGCTTAGCTTAGATGGCTTCAAGGCTTAATTTTATGGCTTCAATGGCTTGCCTCTTAAGCTTACATCTTTGGCTTCTCGTTGCTTTCCTTGATGGATTAAGTGGCTCTCATGGTTCTACTTCATGCAAAGGTGATGGAATTGCATGGATTATTATATGGGTCCATTTCTATTCATTTTTTATTCTTTTCATTACTTCCTTGAACTTGATCTACTTGCGTTAGGATGATCTTGACCCCTGCTTGAGTTTTGGAATGATGAATTTCCGATCTTGGCTCTTTGATTTGATCTTCATCTCTAATTCACATCTTGTTCAATCTCTGCCATTGGATCTTTATCTCAATGCCTATAAATGATCAAAAGCCCTAATTAAGTCCTAGAAATTTATGACAATACACATACTTACTCTATATTAGTTTTTAAACCTATAAGATATAAAACTTCTAAATCATTAGCTTAGAAATGTGTGTGTTGTGAACTTCTAGAAAAATCCTATAATAATGCCCTATAATTTATAACACATATTGGTTCCTTTTTATGTAAAATGAAATACTTATCAAAAGGTGTTCATTTGAATGCACTCAAAAGAGAAGTTGTTCAACATTCATTGAAGATCTCTACTCAAAACCCTTTTTTTCAAAACCAATCCTAGACCTAAGTTTCATCCCATCTAAAGTCCTATTGATCTTAGGGTGGAATATAGTCTCAATAAAGAAATTAATATTAAGGAATTAAGGTGATATATTCCTTCTTGTCCTAGTAATGGCATCCATTCTTAGGTATCATAGTTCTTTGTATCATTTGTGGGCATAAGCTTATGTGAACAATTAGTGTTATTGGATTTAGTCACATAATAAGAGGATTTTGTTTAACCCTTTTTCTGAGAGCTTCATTTTTGAGTGTATACTAGTGAGAAATTGAGGTCAAGATATTTCTTCAGTGGAGTATAAGCATTTATATTTAGAAGTCGAAACTTATGTAACCTACACACACATTGCACTCTAAGATATAACTATAATAAAATAGCTTTGGCATGTGGATAGCTTGTATAATTTTTCATTCATCTGTAGTGAGTTGTTAAGCTAACAGAGTAGTAATGGACAAGAATTCTTTGAGAGAAACTAAAGAACATGGCCTTATTGAATTTTATAGGCTTATTCTCTACAAACCTTCACAAGGCCTAACTCGTCCACTAAGAGAATATTATAGGTTTAAGAGCTTCTTACACATGTTAAATATAATCTTGAGTACCTATGTAATGACTCCATTTTTGTAACCTTGAAATCCCATGTTGGTAATGAAAAGTTCACTTTTTGAGATAAGGGTATTTTGGTCATTTCACTGTTCACCCTGACTAGACCCAGAAATTTGGTCCTTAGAATTGTACCCTTACGTGCATCTTGTAAAAAGGAATCCAACAAGATAAGAATCACCCAAAACGAAGTTAAAATGAGCAAGTTATGGCCCTTTGAAGTTCAAGGGCAAAATTGTAATTAAATTTAAAACGAATTGGCCTGAGAAAACAAGGACCCGTTTTGATACAGGCACCCCCTTCTCCCCAAACATACTACATCACCGACATTCTAGAATGTTGCTGTGCAGGGGGAAACCACTGCGATTCCATGGCGGTGGAAACCCCCCTCCAGAACCCTCCTTAAGCTCTATAAATAGAGCTCTTGGGCACCTCCAATGGCATGCCAAAACCCTGGGAAAAACCAGTCTTGGAGTTGTAGGCAAGAGGAGAAATGGTGAAAAATACCCAGCCATGAACCAGGTACGCCTTAAACAACAAACCCATCACCCCCTCAGTCTTAGGTTGAATGTCCCTAAGTTTTTGCATGAGAAACCATGCAAAACAGGGCTTTAGGGAGCCACAACAAACCCAAGGCAGGTGCTTGGGGCGTTCTAGTTCAACAGGGTCGAAACAAGGCATCTCGAGGATGCCCAGGTCACCATAGAACCAAAATGCACCCAGTGCATTAAAGGGAAACCGACGGGCGCGTCCGTGGACGTGCTCGTAAACGAGAAAAGGGGCGGAGGCCCGATGCGTTGGCGGACTTGCCCTGTGGGGCGCGCGCCGCTAACGCGTATTCCGCATAGCAGAATGCGCAACCTGTTGACGCCCAGGAGCGTGCAACCAAACGTGCGGGCCGGTCGCCGCTCGACCAAGACGCAGGGCCCGTTTTGGGCCTTCTATGTACTCTTAATACTAAAATACCCATAACTTGAGTTCTAGGACTCCGATTGAGGCGCTGTAAGAGGCATTATGTCTGTATCGACGGTACAGACACACCCAAATAATAAAATACCTAATAAAGCTCCTATCGAAGGCTAGCATGACCCTTAAACCATGGTAGTGGCATGAGGCCACTGAACCTTTGCAAACTTGACTATACCAAGGCCCAGTTAGGGACCTTAGGAGGCCCTTAGGTATGGGAATGAACCCTTAATGCCTAAGTAGTGAGGTAAACTATTCTAAAACCTATAGAAATAGGTCAAGATAACCTTTTTCCCCTAAACCATGTCCAGGAACATACAAGGACAAGGGGACTAGCGCCATCAAACCAGGTAGGTGTCCTATCACTACTAGACTTTTAAAAAGAATCCATGATGCTTTGAATGCATGTTTTGAGACATGGTTGCTTTTCTAATGCATGTTTTAAGTTTTTAAGTTACATGTCCTATCTTTATACGTATATCATATAAACTTATGTTACATCCTTATGCACATGACCTATTTAGCATGAATTGAATTCATAAATGAACTTAGCATGCATATGAAAAATACATTGCGCATATATTTCCAAGACATGTGTTACATGCATAGACATGCTTTGAAAAAGGATTCTTGTCTGCATAATACATGCATAGACATGTTTTGAAAAAAAGGTTCTTGCCTGCTTGATAGTATATGATTTGGGCTAGTAAGCTCGTGGGCGCTATGCCGAGAGGTTCAGAATGGCCTCCCAGCCTCTACCATTATAGGTGGAAAGGGTACCACGCCAAAAAGGCTTGTCCTCACTTCGATTGCTGTGGTAAACGAGGACTACCATTAGAGGTGTCACGGCACCCGTTGAAGCGTCATATGCCCCGTGGAGGCTATGACTGAGAGTCCCTAGGTACTCGGGGACCACACAGCGCTGAGGTCGTGGGCATAGTGTGCCCTATGTTTTTGAGGATTTACTTGCATGCATATGGCATGACATGAGTATGGTCGACCATAGATCCATGAGTTGGATTCAGTTGAGCATCTTATGTATATCATAGTATATGTTTATGATATCTATGTTACTTTTGACTTGGATTATGTAATTCTTTAAATCGTCAATATTCTATTTTGACAATGGCTTTTAATATCGATATTGAACATGAGTGTCCAAACATGCACATGGTTTAAAGAACATATGGTTTAAAATATAGCATGCATTGTAAAACTAGTAGTGATAGACTCCTACTGAGTATAGTGTGTACTCACCCAATCCTTAATATTTTTCAGATACAAGTAAACACTTAAAGATAGGATACACTCATGATAGAGAACATCCAAATTAAGTACAAGTAAGTAAACCCCTGCCTTATCTTTTAGTGAATGTTACTTGATTGTAGTTACTCTCTGTAGCTGGGGCTGTGACTAACACTTTCTTAGGAATAGAGTTGATTTAAAACTATGCCATGGCTATATGATTTGAAAATGTGTTTTGACACTCGGGGTTTTATAAGAAAGATTGCTTTCCAAAACAAAATATTTTCATGCATTTCATATTTTTAAAGCAAGAGATCTCGCCTTTTTATGAAATTTGCATCATATGAAACCCGGGTCGTCACAGTTGGCATTAGAGCCCGAATTGACATTACTCACAACCCAGTTATGAGGAGAATAACTTATAATCAAGTTTCATCCATGAAAGATTAAGGGGTAATATGATAACACATACTAAGGTCTTGTGAATTACCTTGTGATGTATAGATGCCTAGAAAGAAAGTAAGTGATGTTCCAAGACCTGAAGCCCCACCAGTGGACTCCACTGGGTCGGGCAATGGGATGGCTGAATTATTGGACCGATTCCCACAGCATATGGAACAATACATGAGTAATCAACAAACCCAAACCCCTACCACACGAGATCCTTCCCCTGATAAAGCAATAGATAGGACTGAGGTTCAGTTAGAAAGGTTTCAGAAATTAGCTCCCTCCTTCACAGGAGAAGATGAAGCATCTACAGCTGAAAAATGGTTAATTGATATTGAAAAGATATTTAAAGCCATGAACATAGATGAAGAAAGAAATGTACCCGTGGCCACGTTTGTGTTTAGGGGAGAGGCTACCTTTTGGTGGGAAACAACAGAAAGGACTTATTTTGACCAACAAGAAACAATAGGATGGGAAGAATTTAAAAAGGTCTTTAATGACAAATATTATCCTAAACACTTAAGAAAACAGAAGGAAAAAGAATTTATGGACTTAGAACAAGGAAACATGACTGTCCAACAGTATGAAAATAAATTCATCAGCCTCCAAAGATTTGCACCACATGCTTGTGCTGATGAGGAACACGCGGCAGAAAGATTTATAGATGGGCTCAACCCAGGACTCAGGAACAGAGTTCTAAGTTTCCAACCTTCCACCATAGCCAAAGCCGTAGAGATGGCCTCCTTATATGAAAAATATTATCAAAGGGATCAGGCAATAAAGGAAACTAAGAACACCAATACCATGAGAAATAAAGGAAAGAGACCATTTCAGTCATCTAGACCCAGGCCACCTTTCAAGAAGCCGTTTGAAAACAAAGGAAGAAGACCAGACTAGAAGACATGCCCTAGGTGTAACAGGAATCATTCAGGCAAACCATGTCCCACTTTCAACATCACTTGATATACTTGTGGAGAATTAGGACATCTTGCTAGGAATTGTCCTAAAAGGAAAGTTGAAGAGCATAAAGAAGATCAGGCTCCAAAGAGCCAAGGACGTGTCTTTGCCCTCACTTCCAATCAAGCCCAGGCTTCAAATGCAGTTGTTGAAGGTATTCTTTCTATCTATGATACACCTGCTAAAGTTCTATTCAATATAGGCTCCACTCATTCTTTCTTATCCCGGGAGTTTGCATCAACCTTGGACATTATACTACAAGACCTGGACTTCACTCTAGAAGTCATGACTCCTGTAGGCCAGGCACTTCCCACCTATTATTATCTCTAAGATGTCCCCATTTTGGTCAAAGATCATTTGCTACATGCCAATCTTATTCACTTAGATATGAATGACTTCAATGCCATCCTAGGTATGGACTGGCTAGCCCTTCATCAAGCCTTTGTTGATTGTCGCCAGAAACATGTCACTTTTACCCTACCTAATGGAGACACTTTCACCCTCTAAGGAAGAAAGGATTATTCTGGAGCGTGTGTTATTTCTGCCATGAAAGCAGTTAAGCACATTGCTCAGGGATGTCCCTTCTTTTTGCCCAAGATTGAAGATGTCGAGAGTCCCCAACCAAAGCTAGAGGATGTCAAGGTAGTCCAAGAATTTCATGACGTATTCCCTGAGGACTTACCAGGTCTATCCCCACTAAGAGAAATTGAGTTTACCATTGACCTTATACCCGGTACTTCCCTTATTTCCAAAGCTCCTTACCGAATGGTGCCTGCAGAACTAAAAGAATTAAAGACCCAGTTACAGGGACTACTTGACAAAGGGCTCATACGGCCTAGCGTATCTCCGTGGGGAGCTCTAGTCCTTTTTGTTAAGAAAAAGGATGGCTCCATAAGATTGTGCATAGACTATCTGATGCTAAATAGGGTCACCATTAAGAATAAGTACCCTCTTCCCCGAATTGATGATCTTTTTGATCAACTTCAGTCAGCCAGAGTCTTCTCTAAGATTGATCTACGATCTGGCTACCATCAACTTCGAGTTAGAGAAAAAGATATCCCCAAGATAGCCTTCAAGACTCGATATGGCCATTATGAATTCAAAGTGATGTCCTTTGGTTAAACTAATGCTGCAGCCACGTTTATGGACCTCATGAATAGGGTGTTCAAGGAGTACTTAAACAAATTCATCATAGTGTTTGTGGATGATATCTTGATATATTCAGAAACTCCTGAAGACCATAAGGAACAGCAAAGGATAACATTAAGCACCTTACGAGCACACAAGTTATATGCAAAATTCAGTAAGTGTGAGTTTTGGCTGGAAAAGGTTAATTTCTTAGGACACATTATTTCTCAAGATGATATAGCAGTTGACCCCACTAAGGTTGAATTAGTACAAAAATGGTAAAGACCTAAGACAGTCATAGAAGTAAGAAGCTTCTTAGGACTTGTCAGATATTACAGGAGATTCATCGAGGGTTTTTCACGAATTACTTTACCTTTAACTAAGCTGACCAGGAAAGACACAAGATTTGAATGGACTAATAAATGTGAGGAAAGCTTTCAGGAACTAAAGAGAAGGTTAACTACATCACCTGTCCTCACCTTTCCTTCAGGAAGTGGCAGATTTGAGATATACAACGATGCCTCGCAATAAGGACTAGGCTGCGTACTTATGCAATATGGGAAGGTAATTGCTTATGCTTCTCGGCAACTCAAGAAGCCTAAAGTCAATTACCTGACCCATGACTTGGAATTAGCGGCCATAGTCTTTTCCTTGCGAATCTAGAGACATTATCTATATGGGGAAAAGTTTGAAGTTTTCACAGATCATAAGAGTCTTAAATATATCTTTTCCCAACAAGACTTAAACATGCGACAAAGAAGATGGATGGAATACTTAAAAGACTATGACTTCTCCATTCATTATCACCCAGGAAAAGCTAATGTGGTAGCTGATGCATTAAGTAGAAAAACCCAAGGGATGTGTGCAAGTTTATTTACTAAGAGATGGAAGCTATTACAAGAAGTAATAATGTGGAAACCAGACATAAGTAAGCGTAAGATCATTATGGCAGGTCTAACGATAAAGTCAGCTATTAATGAAAAGGTTAAGCAAGCACAAGAAGGGGATCTGGACATACAAGCTTTAATAGGAAAGCCAAGGTTTACTAAAGGGGAAGATGGTAGCATTTACATGCAAGGAAGATTAGTGGTACTGACTAATGAAGAATTAAGATAAGAAATCTTAAAAGAGGCTCATCAGTCTAAGTATACTATACACCCGAGAGGAACTAAGATGTATCAAGACTTAAAGAGACAATATTGGTGGGATGGTATGAAAAGAGACATAGGGGAATTTGTGGCAAAGTGTCTAACATGTCAACAAGTAAAGGCCGAACATCAAAGACCTGCGAGATTGTTACAACCCCTTGAGTTACCCGAATGGAAATGGAATCAAATTACCATGGACTTCATCGTAGGGTTACCCAGGACCTCTAAGGGTCATGACATGATCTGGGTAATTGTTGATAGATTGACTAAGACAGCCCATTTCCTTCCTATACACCATACCCAATCCACTAACAGCCTATCTCAGTTATATATCAAAGAGATAGTGAGTTTACATGGCATACCCCTTAGTATCACTTCAGATAGGGATAGCCGCTTCACTTCACAACTCTGGAAGTCCATCCAAAAATCCTTAGGATCTTCCTTGAACTTTAACACAGCCTTCCATCCATAGACCAATGGATAGTCAAAGCGCATGACCTAGATAGTCGAAGATATGCTACAAGGTTGTGCCCTTGATTGGAAGCAGAGCTGGGATGAAAACCTGCCGCTAGTGGAGTTCGTGTACAACAACAGCTTTCAGTTGAGCATTGGCATGGTTCCGTACAAGGCGCTCTATGGGAGACCCTGTCGATCACCCACCAGTTGGAGTGAAGTTGGAAAGTCCAGGGTGCTACAGTCCGAGCTGGTGGAGCAATGTGCCGAGAAGGTCAAACTCATAAAGAAACGCCTCCTCACAGCTCAAAGCCGACAAAAGAGCTATGCTGATCAAAGGAGGTGACCATTAGAATTCAACATAGGAGAGCACGTTTTCCTAAAGATATCTCCCACTAAAGGAGTTATGCGGTTCAGTATCAAAGGCAAGCTTAGTCCACGTTACATAGGACCTTTTGAAATCCTATAGAATGTGGGAAAAGTGGCCTATAAGATCGCACTACCCCCTTAGCTATCTAAAGTGCATAACGTATTCCATATATCTATGCTAAGGAGGTACATGCCTGACCCTGCTCATGTCATCACCTAGGTACCCATGTAGTTGACGGAGGATCTCAAGCTGGAGACGAGACCAATTGAGATTCTAGATTGTAAGAGTAAGAAGCTGCGGAACAAAGACATACACTTAGTTAAAGTTTTGTGGAGAAATGCGCACATGGAAGAAGAGACTTGGGAACTAGAGTCAGAAATGGAAGAAAAGTACCCTGAGATCTTTTGACTGTATATATTGTAGAATTTTAGAGATGAAATTCCCCTAAGGGGGTAAGAATGTAATGACTCCATTTTTGTAACCTTGAAATCCCATGTTGGTAATGAAAAGTTCACTTTTTGAGATAAGAGTATTTTGGTCATTTCACTGTTCACCCTAACTAAACCCAAAAATTTGGTCCTTAGAATGGTACTCTTAGGTGCGTCTCGGAAAAAGGAATCCAACAAGACTAGAATCACCCAAAACAGAGTTAAAATGAGCAAGTTATGGCCCTTTGAAGTTCAAGGGCAAAATTGTAATTAAATTTAAAATGAATTGGCATGAGAAAACAGGAACCCGTTTTGATACGGGCACCCCCTCCTTCCCAAACATACTGCATCACCGACATTCTAGAATGTCGGTGTGCAGGGGGGAAACCATCACCATTCTGGAGGTTTCTCCACCGCCATTCCATGGCGGTGGAAACCCCCCTCCAGAACCCTCCTTAAGCTTTATAAATAGAGCTCTTGGGTGCCTCCAATGGCAGCCCAAAACCCTAGAAAAAACTAGTCTTGGAGTTGCAGGCAAGAGGAGAAACCATGAAAAATATCCAGCCACGAACCAGGTATGCCTTAAACAACAAAACCATCTCCCCCTCAGTCTTAGGTTGAATGTCCCTAAGTTTTTGCATGAGAAACCATGCAAAACGGGGCTCTAGGGAGCCACAACAGACCCAGGGTAGGTGCCTGGGATGTTTTGGTTTGACAGGGTCGAACCAGGGCATCCTAAGGACACCTAAGTCACCACAGAACCAAAACACACCCAGTGCATTAAAGGGAAACTGACGAGCACGTCCGTGGATGTGCCTGCAAATGAGAAAAGGAGCGGAGGCCTAGTGCGTCAACAGACTCGCCTTATAGGGCGCGCGCCGCTGATGCGGGACGCGTTAGCGTCTCGGGTGCCCACCTCGTGTGGGCCTGCGACGATGACGCCGCGCGTTCTGCATAAGCAGAACGCACAGCCTGATGATGCCTAGGAGCGTGCGACCGCACGTGCGGGCCTCTCGTCGCTCGAGCAGTTAGGGACCTTAGGAGGCCCTTAAGCATGGGAATGAACCCTTAATGCCTAAGTAGTGAGGTAAACTATTGTAGAACGTATAGGAATAGGCCAAGCTAACCTTTTTCCTAAACCATGTCCAATGCGATCAAACCAGGTAGGTGTCCTATCGCAACTAGACTTTTAAAATGAACCCATGATGCTTTGAATGCATGTTTAAAGTCATGGTTGCTTTTCTAATGCATGTTTTAAGTTTTTAAGTTACATGTCCTGTCTTTATGCGTATATCATATAAACTTATGTTACATCCTTATGCACATGACCTGTTTAGCATGAATTGATTTCATAAATGAACTTAGCATGCATATGAAAAATACATTGCGCATATATTGCCAAGACATGTGTTACTTGCAAAGACATGTTTTGAAAAAGGATTCTTGTCTACATGATACATGCATAGACATGTTTTGAAAAAAAAGGTTCTTACTTGCTTGATAGTATATGATTTGGGATAGTAAGCTCGTAAGCGCTATGCCGAGAGGTTCGGGGTGGCCTCCTAACCTCTACCACTACAGGTGGAAAGGGTACCACACCAAAAAGGCTTATCCTCACTTCAATTGTTGTGGTAAACGAGGACTACCACTGGAGGTGTCACGACACCCATCGAAGTGTCATATGCCCCATGGAGGCTATGACCGAGAGTCCCTAGGTACCTGAGGACCACACGGCACTGAGGTCGTGGGCATAGTGTACCCTATGTTTTTGAGGATTTACTTGCATGCATATGGCATGACATGAGTATGGTCGACCATAGATCCATGAGTTGGATTCAGTTGAGCATCTTATGCATATTATAGTATATGTTTATAATATCTATGTTATTTTTGACTTGGATTATGCAATTCTTTAAGTTATTAGTATTCTATTTTGCAATGGCTTTTAATATCGATATTGAACACGAGTGTCCAAACATGCACATGGTTTAAAGAACCTATGGTTTAAAACATAGCATGCATTGTAAAACTAGTAGTGATAGACTCCTACTGAGTATAGTGTTTATTCACCCAATCCTTAATATTTTTCATATACAAGTAAACACTTAAGGACAGGATACACCTGTGACAGAGAACATCCAAATTAAGTACAAGTAAGTAAACCCCTACCTTATCTTTTAGTGAATGTTACTTGATTGTAATTACTCTCTGTAGCTGGGGCTGTGACTAACACTTTCTTAGGAATAGAGTTGATTTAAAACTATGCCATGGCTATATGATTTGAAAATGTGTTTTGACACTCGGGGTTTTATACGAAAGATTGCTTTCCAAAACAAAAGATTTTCATGCATTTCATATTTCTAAAGCAAGAGATGTCGCCTTTTTATGAAATTTGCATCATATGAAACCCGGGTCGTCACAACTTGCGAATACTACAATCATTTATGTTTTGATGATTTTTGTATATTTTGCTTAGGGCTAACAAAATGTTGGTTGGAGGGTGATACGTAGTCAATTCTGTATAAAATGTACCCACTTAGCAGTACATATGTCATAGATCATAGGGCATTGTTCTAAGTTTTTCATAAATTCATGACACGTGCATTTATGAATTGATAATACAAAAATTTAATATCTTGTAGGTGCAGAAGCTAATCCAAAGTGAGTATATGATTTACCGTAATTTTTAAATAGTAACTAGTGTTTAAAATCTTTTGTAGGTGTTAAAAGAATGATCCAATCTAGATCGTTTAGATGATAACTGATGATTCAAATTATACCAAAGTCAGGACCTGTTTTCCATCATTTCAAATTTGAGGGTTATGATCATTCTAGAGAACATTTGAATATTAAGTAGAATTCAAGGTGATTAAAAATGATCCCATGCAAAATTTATGCAAAAGGTAATAGAATTCCACCACCTTTGCATGTGATTTCAAGCCATTCAAGCCACTTGGGCTACACGAGTTATATTAGATCTATGAAATAATGGCTAGAGAAGCCAACTCATATGAGCATAAAGCTAGGAAGCAAGTCACTGAAGCCATCCAATCAGAGCCATAAAAGAGGAGGAACTTAGGCCATCTAAGCCATCCAATAAGGGTCCACATGTTTTGAAGTGAAACGAGCAATTTTCCAACTTGAAAAAAAAAATCATGTTTTAAAGAGGAAAAATAGGAAACAAGTGGATGTTATCAACAAGGGTAGGTGGCATACCATGTCTACCAATCATAGAAGAGACTTAAATCCTTAGACTTTCCTTTTTTCTCTCCCTCTATTAATCATGAACTACATAGGAAGGATTCTGCCACACATTTTTCTTTGGGGTTTCCACTTTCTATTTCCCTTCCTTATGTTATCCAACTCCCTCTAATCCTTATCTCCTCTTTCCTTCTTCCTTCAAATAGAAATTAGCAAGATAAACCTCTATATATAGGGTGAAAATCATGGTGTGGAAGGAGGAGTTCTTAGTATACAATTTACTTAAAAACTTTTCTAGGCAAGCTTTTTAGAGTTCTACACAATATCTTCGGTGGAGGTACTCTATGCATCTTTGCTTTTGGGGAGTTTTCTTTTCTATGCATCTTCACTTGGAGGTTCAACAAAACTTTGTTTCTCCCTTTTAAGAAAACTTTCTCCCTTTGGTCCATGTCACTTTTCCTTGTCTCTTTTCAAAGTTATTTTGATTATTATGATGCTCTTGTTTGATTCATCCAAAGGCCATCAATCTCTTGTCGTTACTGCTAAGAGAAAGTGATCGTTGGATCATCTTTTCAAGTTTCCAATCAAGGTTAGTGGTTCTTGCTTTTCTTTAATTGTTATCCTTAGATTTACTGGAGGCTTCATTTTGCTAAACTTTTTTTTCTTATGAAAATAGTAATGTGATCATACAAAAATAGAGTGACCTTCTATTTTAAAACATAACAAATTACTTAGTACTCACTAAAGTCCAAAGTGTGTAAAATCTACACTCCATTCCATGTCTTTGAAACTCATGCAACAACTAGTATTTAGATGCTATTTGAGCACACCAAACATGGAGTATATTAGGATAACTGACCATCATGGATCAATGACCAAGATCTATGGTTAGTCCAAGAGCAAGTCTTGTTCTAGATGCTTTAAACATCTATTAGGTGTAGGTGTAAGTTTCAGCACTAGTGAGCGGTCCATACTCCTTTGTTTTAGTGTTATGACTAGTTCAATACTAACATATCCAATTTTGTAGTTGATGTTTCAAAAGATTGATTTGATGAGGTGTAAAATTCCAATAGAAAGTTACCAATTTCCTCGGTGGTAATAGGAATTTTAATCAACTTATTAGCATAACTAATGTTAGTCTCCTAGCTTATGACTTAGCATTTTGCTGAAATGTGATAAATTTTCACAACTATTTAAAGTAATGATTATCAAGGATATTAGAGTATTGTTACATGAATAAAATGGACTAGAATTTCATTGTAATAATAAGCTTTTAATGTTCTAGATTTAGGTGAAGGTGGCGTATTGTTCAGGAGAAATCTGCAGTGAATAATGCCCCAGTCCATACTGTAATAAAATTATCCTATAGGAATTTTACAACCTTTGATGCTCATTCCATAACAAAAAGTATGGAGGAAAGACATGAATTTTTGAATAAACTGCAAAATCCCACTCCTCTTTCCTTGCCACAAATAGCTAGTCAAGATCCAAAATTTAAAATACATTCCAATTAATTTCGAGTCTTATCAGTAGTCCATATCATCATTAACAATCCTACCAAAAACCCCATGAAATTCCCTAACTATAAGGTCTCATCTTAGCAAGGATAACACCCCATCATCTAATTTTACAAGTTACCAAAATTTGGTTAAACTTAGCTACATGCAAGAAATGAGCCCAACCATAAAATTACATTCAATCACAAAAACACATCATTTAGTGATATATTGCAGGGTATATTACGCATGGAATCTAGATAAAAAAAAAATCAAAAAATTTGATGCTCACATTCATCCATGGAACCAATCACATACTGTCATACACCACTTACAGAACTTTTCTCAAGATCATTAGAAAACTTCCTACAAATTACTAGTATATTTGGGAAATTTGGCATGGGAAATATTAAGGCTAATCCTACATTCCTCTACCAGGGGTCTAGCCTTCCAAATTGCTGTGTTGCAAGGATGAAGTTGGATCCTAAATGTGCTAAGTTTCCACCTCAACTACATGCCTCCACCCTTCCCCAACTCACTTCATTGGTGAATCTTCACCAAAATCCCTTCCACTTTGGCTCCCAAATCTTTGAGTGATCTCCCTTGCTTCTCCTTCAATCTCCATTGTTTCTGCTTTCCTAGCTTCCTCTAGCTTATTCTTCTCCTAAGATTTGCTCCTCAGCCCTCAGCTACTCCTTTATTCTCCACTTCATATGGTTGAATAGTTCTATGCATGGGCTAGGAGAAATGTCATCAACCCAAGCGTTACCCTCTTATATAGCTGAATATCACATGTTAATTGAGTTGGTTTAGTGTCCAGGTTTCAAAAGTGAAACTAGCTACCACTTCCTTGTGCAATCACATGGTAGTTGGTTTCCTCTTAAACAATTGGCCAGCTATGCTATTTCCTATTTGAACACTAACTGAAATCATATCCCACCACATGATGGTGAGTGCTACTTGGCCTTGACTGTTAATGGTTCCCACTCTTATAATTCAAGGGATGGCCTGTTAAGCTAAATCCTTCAATTCTAGATCTCTTTCTTGTTCCACTTTTCTCTATGCTATGATCTATGCATTGATGTCCTTTCCCTCAAGTTGATGCACTAATTGACATGCTAGTACCCATCTAAGGTGTCTTTTTTACCCTTGATCATCTATTTATGGATATCATCAACTAACTTGCACTTTTGTCTATGTGATATTTCATTCTTAACATCTTTTCACTATATCTCACACTCTAATACATCATCCAATTGGATTGTTCATTTTTTATTATTAGTAAGGAGTGTTAAGAAAATGTGAAATCAATATAGAATAAAAGAAAAAATATCCCTTGTTTTGTAGTTGCATTTGTTTATTCATTGTAAATGAATATTTACATATATCACATTTCTCTTTGAAAGTTCTACAATGGTTCAAATTTTTCTTCAAAGGACATTAATTTCCTAGTTGGTTTCACTATCCTTTCTTTGCTCAAATATTATGAAATCATTTGAAAAGCCTTTACCAAAATATCTCTTTAGTTTATGTCTATTTTTAAGCCATATGAATCCTAGTAAATGATAGAGTCCATCCTTGGTAAACCCGAAGCCTTTAGCCTTCCTATATTATATTTTGCTAGTTAACCTCTTGAGTCTCTTATAATGAACCTTTTCTTTGTGACCTAATTAACTATTACCCTTATTAACCCCTATATTATATCCATCACCTAGTTTGTTTTTGGGAATGTGTAAAGTTGGTTTAAGAAATATCTTTAAGGAAAGGTATGAGCAATACAATTCAAGAGATGAATAGAAAAGGGGCTAAAAAGAATAAAAAACTCATGAAAAGTTGATGAGAAAAATGAAAAATGAAGAAAGATAGGCAAATAAAAGGAAAAGTTTTCTTTTTGGTAGAATGGAAAATTTAGAATACTTTGTAGAAGACATTTACATATTTTTCAAAACACCTTCATGTACCCTTATACAATTATTTTAATAACCCTATCCTAAGCCTATGTTTCATCCTATTAGAAGTCTAACTTAATCTTAAGAATAGTATGGCCTAAATTTTGTTATGAATGAGAAGGGGTTTTCTTTTCATGAGACTAGTATCATATTCTTTCTTTGTTATTGTTCTTTGGTATGAAATATGTGAGAATTTAATCTTGTTCGACATTATTCTACTCACATATGGAAGAGAGTGTAACCCACTTCTGAGTTACTTCTTTCTATGTGTTAAGTATATCATGTGAGATTTGAAGTCAAAACATATTTTTGCATGGTAATTGAGGCTATAATTTACTTGGAAACTAACAACTATGTATGTATTGGCTATATACTAAAGCTAGGAATTTAATGATTGCTAAGTACATGAAAATTCTCGCATATAAATAAAAGACCTCCATAAAAGGATTTTGAAAATGTTTATGGGTACCATATCTAGAAGCCCATACAAGACTAACAACTCATCCACTAAGGGTAACATAGGGTTTTAAAGACTTCCTACATATGCTAAATGCAAAAAAGAACATTAGGAAAGGTGGTTAGGATTTGTTTCTATAGTTCTTCTTTTCTATTTTGTTGTTTTGATCAAGGACTTGCAAAATCTGCATCTAAAAGTATTAGATATATATATATATATATATATTACATACATATCTCTATATTTAGCGAATTTTTGCCCCAAAAATCACTTAATCATCATTAATTAGGCTTAGTTCTACAATTTTACATGTCCAGGGTACAAATGGAAAATAAACAAAATTGAATATTTTAGCAATTTCACCTACCAAGATACATTGTGCACCCACACATGCCAAAAATAGTCCTACAAGTTTAGAATGATCATTAGGTATCACTATCAAAGATAGAGTAGTTGGAAACCACATACACAACTCTTACTCAAATGAGGGTGAAAAGGTGTCAAATTCCCCATGCATATATGCATGCATGCATTTCATCTCCTTAGGAAGCTTATGAGAGAAGCTCAATTCATATACAATGAAAGCTTCTTAGAAATAAAAGAATAACTAGAACTGAATGAAGACTTTTTAATTACTTTCTCCCTCTACTCAACCAAATGAAGAAGGCTACCCCATGATTAGACATCTTATCGTTTCTAAGGTGGTGAAGTTTACTTGGTCCCACATGAAATACATGAAGATCTACTCAATTTTGAAACCTCTAAACTCTACTATAGGATTCTTCTATGTTGATTTTAATTAATTGGTTAAGACTAGGGTTGTGCATAAGGTGATGTTTAACCTTAGTGGACCAAGGAATGGTGATCAAATCCACCCTTGATCTTGTAGGGGTAAATGCCCTTGCTAATTCATTTAAGCATTTTCATGCAATTCGATCAACATATATTCATCTTAAAGCATGTAAAAATGCCCTAATGTGTAAGAAAAGTAGCAAATCCAATGCAAACCTTAGAATACAACAAGTAAGGAATGCTTTCTATATGCTCTACACTATCATTCACAATAAAACTATATTAATGCAAACCTAATCTAGGAAATGGAAAGAAGTTAGGATGGCTCACAATGGTGTCTTGGAAATAGTCTTCTCATACAAAGATGGGTCCATTTACATGCCACCTCCTCTTCTAGGCTAGGATGGCCCACCCTTGACTTGTATTATTACAACCCTTTTTTAATTTAAATGAATCATGGTGCATATAAATAATTACAAATCCCATCTCACTATAATCCACTCAAATAAAAAAATAGAACCATCCTAAGGTCTTCCTTCGATCTTTATTCTTCTCCAAATTCCTACATAAATAAAAAGGGAAGTGTCAAATTCTTTAGGAATAAGGAAAGTATGCAAGATAAATTATATGCGGATCTAAAACTATGACTAGTGGTAAAGTAATGAAAACTTGATGTGATTCTAATAATCATTGCAAATGCACAGTTCTATTGAGTGTAGAAGTGGCAAATATGGGTCAATTCAATGAGGACTCTTTAATAATTGGATTTAATTACAACTTAAGTTATCCTACACTAACCTAGCCAACATTCAAGGAAAGGAATTAAATCTAAATAACTAACTAAGAATTTAACCAAAGCAAGTAAATAAACTAATAAATCAAGTAACTAAGTAAAAAAGAAACTAAATAAGAAAAAGAAAGCAACTATTTCATAAAAAGAATTTGATTACAATGGAAAGTAAAAACATAAAGAAAGGAAAAACAAAGCAAATAAAGAAACTCCTTTGAACTTTCCACCATAGGAGTCCTTAATTGTATCATCCAACTAGGCTCTTTTCACATTCTGTTCTTTCCTGGGCTTGAATTCTATGGTAGGGCTCTCTTGTCGTGTCACTCAATAGGAGCTTGTAAACTTCTCTTCAACCCACCCCTTATTACACTAAAGTTATAGCCAAGTTTTTCTCATCCCCTTAACCCACATGCTACAACCCAAAAGTTCAAGTCCATTTCCAAAGATCATTAAGAAAGAAGTGCTAGGGCAGCCAAAGAAAAAGATGTTCTTAACACCTTTCCTAAAAGGCCACCACCCTTTAATAGAAGAAAAGAAGAAGATGGAGTGGAATTACAAAATGAAATTTTTGCATCTCCTTAGCTAGATACTCTTAGAAAATAGGGTAGCTTTAGTTTGGAGAGCGACAAGGAGGGGATTAGATGTCATTCATCTTAAGGAATGCGTAGCCATAGAGGAGGCTTCCTACCTTAAGAATAAACTAGACAAAAAGAAAAAGAAAAGGAAGACATTGACCCATGGCTTAGGACTTACCAATTCTAGTCTTATTAGATGATAAAGGAACTAGGTACTTACCTTTGAGAGTTGTCCTACTCTTCAACATGATGCCTTTAGGGAGGAACTGGGACATAAGGAATTAATTCTCTCATCAACCATACTTTAGGAATGGAAGGAATCCTTGGCTTCCATCGAAGGGAAAAAGGCTTCTCTTCCTTTTTCTTGTATTTCAAAATTGCAAAAAATATAAAGAAAAGAAAGGATGCAAAGAGAAGGATGCATGTAATAGGAAGATGGAATAAGGGTTCTGCATGCAATGTTGTGCAAGGGAGATGGGGCTAAGGTGTGGTGCATGGTGGAAGGTGTATAAGGGAGAAGGTATAGAAGATGGATGGAAGGTGGTGCATGCAATGGCTAGAGGGGGAATGCGTGCAAAATCTAAAGTGTATTGTGAAGGTGCAAGGATGCATGCATGGGTAGTATGCAAGAGGGATTGCGTGCAAGGGAGAAAGGAGGTGGAAGTGTGGAATTGATAAAGGAGTGAAGCATGGAGTGAAAGATAACATGCAAGTTAGAGTGTAAAGAGCTAGGGTTTATGAGTGGAGAAGAAAGGTGACCAAGGTTGAGATGGAGTGGTGAGGTGCATGTAATACAAGGTTGTGCTAGGCATGCAAGGATGGGAGGGCTTTCATGCACATTAGAGATGCAAGGAGTAAAAGGGAGGAGGTGGATAGGATGGAGGATGCATAGAACCTAAGGTTAAGTAAGGGGAAAGAATACGAAGAATGGGAGAAGAAGAGGATGGTGATAAGTACTTAGTTTTGATTAAAAAGTACCCAATTAGTAGCCCATGTGTTATAAAATATAGTGTTATTTTTGGGGTATTTGCCAAAATTCATGACACATGCTTTTCTGAAATAATAATTCAAAAGTTTGATATTTTATAGGTTCAGTGGCTAATCCAAAATAAGTATGTGAATAATTATAATTTTTTTAGAATTTAATTAGGGGTTTTCATCTTTTGTAAGTGTTAAAAAGGTGATGCAAAGCTCGAGGTTGATCGTGATGAGAATTGAAGATCAAGATCAAAAGATGGAGTCAAATGCCAAAATGACATCATTTCAAAGTGTGATCAAGGTTCAAGACTGTCTTAAGGAAAGAAAAAGAAGGCAATGGGAAGCATAAAAGGAGACTCAAATGATCCATGCCAATAAGCCAAGCATTTTAATTACTTTGCATGAGAATTGAAGCCATATTTGAGGTTTGCTAGTCCAACTAGAAAACCTAAGGAAGCCAAGCCTTCCAAGTTTCCAATCCAAGGGAGTTATCCATTCAAGCCACAAAGAAATGAGTCATCAAGCTAGATGGGAGCCATGCCACATGGAGTGATACTATTGGAGGACCATTTCCAGCAATTATCCCATGTTAAAAGTGTGACTTTTAAGAGTTAAGTAGAAGGTTTTGAGTAATATTAGTAAAAGGTAAGATGATCATGCATAAGTAGACCAATCAAGAGAGAATTCAAATTTTCCAAATCTATTTTCTCCACCCAATTATGGTTTCCACATATTTTGACTTAAGGAGGGAGCCACCTTCCTAGAAGGTGATGCCTCCCACCTCACTTAGTTGTTAATTTTGGTATTTTCCTAATTAGGAAACCTCTGGATCTAAGTCCATTCAAAGCACATAAAAACATAGACTTTTCTCCATCTTTACTTACTATTTTTCTTTTCTTTTACCCCTCTTTTACATAAATTCTTATATTAGAAGGGAAGGAGGTCCACACACCTTCCTAAGAAAAAGACACCTTGGCCCCTTCTAAACATGGAAACCAACCATGATGTCACTTGTTTAGCTCATTCTTCCATCTAACTCTTTACCTAACTTTCTTTATTGAATTCCTAGATCTAGATCCACCTTTCTTTCCTAACGTAATTCTTCATCAAAGTGGAAATAACTCATCAATAAATACCCAAGCCTTCCATATTTTTCTTTTATTGAAATAGAGGTGGTGAGAGACCTTGAAACATTGCACTCTTTGTTTGGTGATCTTTGGAGCTGGACTTTGGAGCTCTCATTTATTATTCTTGTTATTTTCTCTCCATTTTAGGTTAGTAGTTCATTGCTTTAGTTTCATTGCTTAGTTTTTCATTGTTTTAGTTCTCTAGTTTTACATGCCTAGTTCCAGTCTTGCATTCCCTTTGTTTCTTGCTTCCATTCCCTTGGTTTCTTACTCATTCATCAATGATCCAATTTTACTCTTCTATGTCACTGACAGCCAAGAGAATACGAAGCTTAGATCATTGATTTCCTCCCTCAATTTACATGTTTTTCTCCTTAGATTCATCTAGTTTTTAGGCAACAATTTTCGTACTATAGTTCATCCATTCATACATATTCTCTCCTGAATTCCTTTCTAGGTTTTCTTTGCATGTTATCTTGATTTAGATTGTGACCATTATATTGTGTTTTTTTATAATTTTTTTAGATTAAGTTTTAGTGCTTAGAATTGTGTGCAATTTCCATATTCAATTACATGTAATATGCACACTATGTTGGATGTATTTTAGCATTGATTTAACAAAGATCTTTGAGGTATCTTGTTCTTTTTTGTTTCTATTATCAAATAACTTTAGATTTGGGTTGTTATCTTGCATAGAAATTACTATTTTAGCTACTTTATATGCTTGATTTGAGTTGATGTTCTTAAGTACTTAAAATCTGGAAATTTTTCTCCTTAATCTTTATGCTTTATTTTCAGCCATCTAAACATATTAATTGCTTGAATCCTTATGAATCCACTTAGTATTTTGGTTTTTTATTTAGTCCTTAATTATATTTCATTTTATGAAGCAATTTATTCATTAATTTTAATCAGTTTTCACCCCATGAACCATGTGCACCATTCATGGATAATGCGCATGGTACTTGGGTGATTTTCCTTCTAAATCTTGCTTAGTTTAATTGCTTAATCTTAACTTGGAAGTAGTTACTTATTTTTGTACATCTTATTCTAGGTTTAGAAAGTTTTTTTTTTGAGTTTTAGAAAGTTTCATTTTTACAAAGTTTCTTGTTTAGAAAAGATTTAAATTAAAAAATATTTAAATTAGGAAAGATTCCTTTTTAGTAGTTTCCTTAAGTTAAGTTGCTTAGTTACTTCTTTCTAATTTCCTTTAGTTGATTCCATGGTAGTTAGGTAATTTTCCATTTTCATTGTTTAGCTGTGTTTTTATTTAGTTTGCTTTAGTCATAGTTTCTAATTTCATGCATGTTTCCTTCTTGTTTTAAATTCCTAGATTAATGATTAACTATCTCTTTGGATGAAATTAAGTGATTTAAATAAGATCAAATCAATTGCTAATCCATGGGATTCCTTGTGGGATGGACCTCTCTTGCATCCAATACTATTTTGGTTTTTGTGCTTGCAATTACTATTAAAGCATACACCATGTGAGAAAATGAAAGAAAGGGAAGTGGATTGGTTACACCCTTAGCTCTTCTCCAATGAGTGTTAACTTGTGGAACTTGGGGAAGCTTTGGTGAGGTGATCTCCGTCCCTCTATTTCTCCTAGTTTTAGCTTTCAATTCAAGGGAAAGGTAAGAGATTGATCTTCTTATCCTTCAACAATCTATATATAGATAGATGGACTAGAAACCTTAGCGAATGAATAGTGGAGATCAAAAGGGTGAAATGAGAGATAGATGGTGAGGATTTAAGGATAATGGAAGCAAGAAAAAGAAATTAGATGGAGGAGGGGGCGTGGAATCCATCTTGGGTATGAGGTGAGATATGAAGATGGGGAAGGAAGGAGATAAGGGTGGAAAGGAGAGGGTATAGGCTAGGAGGAAATGAGGATAGAAAGGAAGAGATCTATAAAGAAGTGGAAATGGAAAGGAAAAGTCATGGGAAGCATGGAACTCCTCTTAGGTGTGTGTGGGAAGTTCAAAAAGCTATAAGACATGGTACCTATTGGATTGGAATGAGTGGTGGGGATATTTCCTTTCTTAGGGTTTTAATTTTACTTTTCAACAAGGGAATCATGGCTAGGGTTTATGCTTTATCATCTTTAACCTAACTTGGGTGGGTGAGATTTGATTGGAGTATTCTTATCCAAAAAGATCTTCTTTAATAGCTTCTTTACTCTTCACCATTTGATTGAGATGCCCTAGATTGTATGACCTAGATTCCATTAATTTTCCTTATCCATTATATGTTTTTCCCTCCTTTTATTCTAGCCCAATATAAATTTCCCCAGCCAATACAATTCAAGCATCTTCCCCCTTGAACTTAGACGTTTTTGCTCCCTAAAAATAGGTAGTTAGCCCACCAAAAACCTTTCCTCCAATGGGCTCCTAGTCTACTCATCATTGTAGTTTAGCATCTCATTGGTCTATCCTTACTCAAGTGAGTATCCATTATTGCTTAGAATGTATATTAACAAGGATATATCTTAGGCTTTAAGTGCTTGAAAGGTAAGATCAATTTCAACCATAGATTTCTTATAAATTGTCTCTCTCTTCACTACTTTATTTTCTCCACTTATATTACTTATTTTTCTCATGTAAACACATGGGTTTGAGTGTGACTCATCCCCTTACATGTCAAAATTGTACAAATCTTAAAGTGGTCCCCAATTGTGGCTAAGTAAGAGAAAGAATGTAAGGAATATATCTCATTCGAGGCCCAGTCATCTAACTTATTTTACTTTAGAGAAGCCTTCATTGTATTTGATTTCAATGTATGTTTAATTGAACTTCCCTTAGAATCTTCTCAAGGTGCTGAATAGCTTGTACACATGCATGGTAAGTTTTGTCACCTTACTTTTTTTTACTAGCACCCTATTTTGAATGGATAAGGCTCGGTCATCCACTTATGGTTTCTGACAATTATGACTTTGATAATGATACCCAATTTTCAGTCTGATCTATTGAACTTCATATGGACATGGGTGGGTCCATTGATAAGTGTTCAATTTTGTATAAAAAATACCCAATTAGTAACCACGTGTCATAAACTATAATGTTAATTTTAAGATTTTTTTAAAAATTTATAACACATGCATTTCTGACCTAATAATTCAAAAGTTTGATATTTTATAGGATTAGAGTCTAATCTAGAGTAAGTATGTGAATCATCATAATTTTTGAGGATTTAATATGGTTTTTACTTTTTTTGGTAGGAAGTGAGAAGGTGATTCAATGGCCTATATTGCACTTTATAGAGTTTTTTATGAAAGAAATTTGAAGAAAGCAAAGGTAATTAAAATGATCCATGAAAAAGTCATGCAATTCCACCACTTTACATGAGAATTAGAGCCATGCATGAGGATTCCTAGTCCAACTAGGAAACCTAAGGAAGCTAAACTACTCAAGCCATGAAGCCAAGCCTTAAAGCCACTTAAGCCACTGAGGAATGAGCCATCAAATTGAGACATGAAACCATGAAGGAATTCCACATAGAGCCACACAATTGGACCATCAAACCAACAAATTATCTGTGTTAAAAGTGTGATTTTTAAGGGATTTTGAGAGAAGATTATAGAAGGTAAGATGATAATGCATTGAGGAACCTATCAAGAGAGAAAACCTAACTTTCCTATTTCATTTCCTAACCTTTTCCACCACATAAACTTAGGGCTACACATTTTTGACTTGAGGGAGCACCTTCACATAAGATGACACCTCTCCCCTTGCTTAGTTGTCAATTTTGGTGGTTTTCTAATTAGGAAACACCTAGATCTATCTCCATTCAAAGAACATCAAACCCTAGCTTTTCTCTCACTTTTCCACCTCATTTTTTCTCCTTCCCCTTTCTCCATTCTAGCTAATCACCACCCAATTAGGAGGGAAGGATTTCTACACCTCCTTATTGAGAAAAAGAAGCCTCCTCTCCTTTTCTCAAATTAGAAACTAACCATGTCAGCACTTACATCATCACTCCACCTCATCTTACGCCTGACTGTCCTCCTTCACTCTCTACCTTACTTTCCTACCTTGAAACCCTAGATCTAGATCTCTTTTATTCTTTGATTAAGCCTTTTCGAAGATAGAATCTCATCCATCTATAAATCCTCCATGGTTCCCACATTTTTACCCAAGTAGAGGTTGGGTGAGATAACCTTGAAACATTACACTCTTTACTTAGTTATCTTTAGAGCTGGAATTTGGTTTTCTTTAGGACTATTCTTCCTCAAGATTTCTTACTTAATTCTCTTGTTATATGTTATGCAATTCCAATTTATTGATTTAGTTTCCTTGCTTTACTTTCATTGTGTTTTGATTGAGTTTTTGCTCTCTATTTCAACACGTCTTTTTTTATCTTTCTCATGATGTATTCTTCACTCCATTCCACTAGTTTTTCTTCATCATTCAATCAAGATCTAAGTTACATCTTCTCTGTTAGAGACATCCAAGAGAAGAGATAGCTTAGATCCTTGGGTTCACCCCTTGAATTCAACTTTTTCTACCTTGTTATTCACCTTAGCTTAGGTTAATTTTCATTGCTCACCTTAGCCATATTCTCTCTTGAATTCATTTTTGAGTTTTCTTTGCTTGTTAGCATACTTCAATTTTTACTCACTAGATTGGATTTGTTGTTTTTTATATTAGGTTTTAGGGTTTAGTTTCCTATGCAATTTCCATGTTTTTAATATGTTTTATGCATAGAATTTTGGTGTAATTTGGGATTGATTTAATGAATTTCTTTGAGGATTCTTGTTATGGAATATTTTGTATCATCAAATTACTTTAGATTTGAGTTTTTATCTTGCATGTATGTTTTGTTTCAGTTGCTTTATATGCTTGATTTAAGTTAATGTTCTCAAGAACTTAAAATATGAAAATTTTCTCCTTAATCTTTATGCTTTGTTTCTAGCTATCAAAACATCTTAGTTGCTTGAATCCTTAGGAATTCATTTAGAACTTAGGCAGCATTTAAAGCATCATATCTAGTCATTTTTCAACCTATGAACCATGCACACAATCCATGATCCTCAGTTGATTTAGTTACTTAATCTTGTTTTAGTAGCTATTAATTAGTTGTTTGTATCTTAATTTAGGTTTAAAAATTATCTTTTTTAAGTTTTAGAAAGTTTCTTATTCAAGGAAAGGGAAGTGTTAGATTAGGAAAGTTTCCTTTTTAATGGTTTCCTTAAGTTAGGTTGCTTAGTTTAATTCATTTTAGTTTTTACATGAGTTTCTTTTCTTAATTGCATGTTAGTTAGGTAAGTTTCTAATTCTACTACTTAGTTTTAGTATTAGCAAGTTTCCTTTAATTGTAGCTTCTAATTTTATGCATTTACTTTCCTAGTTTGAATTCAAATCAATTCAATCTCTCTCTTTGGGAAATAAAGTACTTTAAATAAGATCTATCTAACACACAAATTTGTGAGATTCCTTGTGGAATCAACCTCTCTTTTGTGCAATACTACATTGATTCATGCACTTGCAAGTAAATTTTAAAGCTGCACCCATGATGTAGCTTCAAAAGTAGTCATGATCTTTTTATGGTTATGATTTTAAACTTTGTGCATTCTTCTCATTTGCACCCTAGACTTGAAAAATGTAGAATTAATTAGTGGTATTTATGGAAAGTTTGAGCTAAAACTACTAAATATAGAGGTATGTATGCAATACTTCTATATATATATTGGTAATTCAAATGAGAAAAAGAGAAATACAAAGAAAAGAAAAAATGTGAAAATTAAAGGGAGAAGAAGAGAGGATAGTAGTTGGGAATTGGTGAAAATGTTGAAGATTTGAAGGCACTCTACTTGCATGTGATTCAAGCATGGAAAAGAATACCGTAAAAGACCTAAGAGTAGGTGATTTTTAGATAGGAGGGATTTGGAACTTTCTATACTAGGGTTTTACAATTGAGCATGAGTTCTTGGAAATAAAATATGAGATTTTACATGGCTTTGATAGAGATTACATGATGTTTCTAAAAATGGACTTTATGCTTTGTGAAATGGTTTTCAATGGGCATTTTTTATGTGATTCTATTGTGTGATCATCTTGATATTGATATGATAAATTAAGGCATATTTAAGGTTGATTACCTATAGTTTTTATGCCATGATAATATGTTTATAGAGTTAAATAAGAAATTGATTTCAATGCAGGTAGTTTTAGTTACTGTTATGATGTGTTGTTGTTATGGATGGATTTGCATGATTAAATGAGACTATTTTTCATAAAACTATACCATGATTTTGTGCTTTAAATGCCTAAAAATATGATGAAACTACATGTGAGAAAACTATTTGTTTTCTTGGTCAAATTGACTAAGTGTTAAGGGTTTCTCTCAGGTTAGACTTTGGAACATATATACAATTTTTGAACCCTATATTAGTATACAATGTGGGTGTTATTGGCATGGATTTTTTCAATAAAATTTTGTCTGAATATGGTTTAGTAAGTGATGGACTTGCCCAAATAATATCTCATGTTAAAAGCTTCAAAATTGTGAGTTCTAGAGTTAAGTTTCTAAGTTTGTTTGTGATACCCTATAGTGCAATTTTGGCGTTTGGAAAATGTAGTGAACTTAAGCACCTCTAGATTCCAATTTTTTACAAATATTTCTATGATTATGACGTATAATGGTTAAATAATTTTAGTATAAATTTGGAGTGATAAATAGATCTTTAAGTTTAAGTTTTCACCAAGAAGATTTTAGGAGTTTTTTAGCCAGATTTTGTATAGTTTTTCCCTTAATTTCAAGTATGCTTTTCAAAATGAAATTATTACTTTATAGGTATTATTTTATATTAAAAAAATTATTTTATCAATTAAAATAATCTCAAAACAGATTTTATGGAAAGGGGATTTAGAAATTATCATTTCTCAAAGAAATCGCAAAACTGTTAGTTTTATTCATTTATATCCTAGAATTTGAGAAATAACATAGGTATCAATTGGTTGATTTTGGTAGAGAGATTAAATCCAAAAAAAATTATGACATGGACCAATTTAAAATCATAAATACTATATTTGAAAAAAAATTGAAGTCATGAAAAGTTGGGAGTTAAAGGCCTTAATGAGCTATGTGAAATGAAATGCATTAGATGAGATCTATGTGAATGATAAATTTGAGTTTGAATCTCTCATGGATGTATGCTATAATTAATATATTATGTGGCATAATGTTGTAATTGTGTGAATAGTGCTCATGCACTTGAGGGATTCATTTCCTAATGAGTAATCATGAGTGTAGCGTGCTCCAATTTCCTCATAATAGTCCATGAGTGCAATGCCTATACAAATAAGGAATCTCACAAGAATTGGTTTGGATCTTGTAGCATCATGGTTGTGCCACTCACCAATAACCTAAATGGGTACATTATGTGATTGTTGACATGAATTGTCATGTCAGTCATCCTTGACGATTATGCCATTACCTTTGTGGAATTTTAGTCAGGAAGTTGCTATTTGATGTATTAATTGGATATTGTGATATATGTTGATGTCAAGAGATATATTATCATGCATATTTGTTATAAGTATGTTATAATTGTGAAAGTGTTATATCCATTGATTTTTAAAAATAAAAATATGAATTGGCTATAGTTTCCAAAAATAAGCTCATAGGACCCTCTTGGAAGAAGGTAACATATTGCCACTCCAATGGAGCCTATCTAATCAATTGAGTTGCTATTTAAACGACTAGCGCTATCAAAATGTTCAATGACTCAAATCATCTATAGATGATTGAGGGTGTGAAGAGATTGATTACCATCAGGATCTAATTGTTAAGCAGTAAGAAAAGTTTAAAAGAAAAGAGGAGCTACCTAGGTTAGATGTAACCTAAAAGCTACTCTCCTAAAAAAAATTAAGAAAAGTAAATCTTTCAGCTTGTTTGCATAGCTTAGGATGTACTATGTGCCTTTTGTTATGCATCATTTAGCATATAGGTTGCATTATCTAGTTTATGTTTTGCTAGAGTAGGGAGAAAAAAATACTCTTTTGTTGTATACAACAGCTTGTCTTTATTGTATATAAGGTAGAGTACAACACACCAAGTACTAGTGTATACTATGCCACCAACCATTGAGCCCAAACTTAGTGCTCTTAGATCTAGAGATCGAAAGGACCACAAGACAAGGGTTAAGGAATCACATAGATATCTATAACCAAAGAAATATGGTCAACAAAGTAGGGGATAAAAATCCACTTTCTTACTATTTCACTCCACAAGCCAACCATCATTAAGATATGTATGAAATATGTGCCACTCCTAATCTATCCCATACATTATAGATTGATGAGTAGGGTCGGTAGTTAATTTAATCGATTGGAAGCTTTTATGTTGGCCAAGTCATCAAGACAATCTCAGTAGAGGAGTATTTCTCTTAGGCTAGTCCAATACATCCAACTAGCTCATGCCCCTCTAGCTCCACATACAGTAAATACTTTTTGGAGTAAGAGAATGCATTTAATTCATTCTAAAAACCTAACAATAATTTCTATTATAAAACTTACCATTCTAGATGAGCTAGACATCCCAAATTTTCATTATCTTAGGATAAGTACCCTTTCCCTAGCAATTCAATGCGACAACAACTTGAGCCACAATAGGAGGTTCCTTCACAACAAGGGGGAAAATCTTTAGAAGAGATCTTTAGTTTGTTTATGTAGGGCTCTATCAAATTCTGGAATGATGCAAAACAAACTGTGGAGACCCACTCACAATTTATTGTGAAGCTGGAGTTCCAAATGGGTCAAATATCTACTAAAATTTTAGAAAGGAAAAATGCACCCAACCAAGTTGAGGAGTACAAAAAATCCATTAACAATTATTTAGGGATAGTAATAATATCAAACTCTAAATATTCTTACGAGACAAAGATTTAAGTGTCCACACCATCCCTACCCTCCACTAGCAATGATCCACTCAAAGCATGTCTTAATCATTTTAATTTTGATATAAGCACATCCATTGATGAAGTAAATGATTTACTCGACATTACATCATCAATGGACACTTCTCAATGGACAACCCGAGTAGGACCCCTTCCATTGCCTAAAATGCAATTTGAGCTATATAGTAAAGAAACACCTGATTTGGACCTACAATCTTTACAAGAAAGTACACAATATGAGAGTTTAAGTTCATTTGAAACCTTACCTATGACTACAAAATAGGAAGGTGAACCAATTGATGTTAAGGCTGAACACCAACCAACTCTAGAGTGTACAAAAGATGGTGAACAAGGTTTAAGTCCCCCTAATTCTTTACATCAAGAGAAAAATTAGCAAAATTTATGGGAAATGTAGAGCCAGCTTAACCCTAATCATCAAGATGATGGAAAAAAGGAGGAATATTATCAATTCTTTGATGTTGGCATTATCTTTCCTCAATTTGACAAAACTTGAGACAATTCACCTTGAGTTGGTCCCAAGAAATTCTCATTCATGTTAGTCCATCATGTCCATACATTTCTTGGTGAAAATGTATATTGATTATCGTGAGATTCTAAAATGGAGTATTTTAGAAACATTTCATAGTTAGTTTGGATTTTGGTGAAGTAAATTAGTTAGTTTTGTTTTAGTATAGTTGTTTTTTTCATCATTTCATTGTATATTTTACATATTTGTCCATACCAAGATATAAATACACCATTTCTAGATCACAAGTACTAGCTTTCTAACCCTTCATTTTTTTACTTATTTTTTATCTGTCCATGCTTTTATTTTAAAACATTGGTAACAATGTTTAATTTAAGTCTGGAGGTAGGGTAGTTAAATTTTGATGTGTCTAAAGTCTCTTTTGTTATTTTTGAATATATTTTTTTTAAATGTTTAAAAACAATGAAAATTTTTGAAAAACTTATGATATGTTCCTTTATAAATATGAGAATTCAAATTTTTTAATATTCAATATATTTTTTGAAATATAGCTTATTAATAGATTTATATACAAGTAGTTCATTTTAATCCTTTTTCTAATGTTTTTCATGGAAAGTTAAACTTTGAATCATTATTGCACAAAATAGCATTATATATAGAATTTAAGTTGAAGATAAGATATAACTTTGGTGGTTATATATAAATTCTAAAGTTTTCTTCATCAAACATAAATTCCTCATTGGTCTCATTATTCTTCATCTTAGTCAACTATTAAGAAATCATATAAAAGACTAGACCATACATCTCTTAAGATTATGGCCAATTCAAACCTTATGTTACCTAAGAAATGACAAAGGCCATCCCTCAAAACCTTTAACCTTCCCTAAGTTATTATTATGCTACTAGTTAACTCCTTGAACCTTTCTAATGAGCCTTTTATTGGAAAATCCATTGACCAGTACCCTTATTAACCCCTTCAATGTATCCATGACCCAATAGTTTCGGCAATATGTAAAGATAGATGAAAAATATCTTGGGAAAAGTATGAGCAATACAAGTCAAGAGATTGTAATAACCCCAATTTTTATAAATTGATTGAGAAAATCAAGATGGAATATTAGGTTACTAGAAATTATATTTTTATAGAGATTAAAACATGAGTTAAAACTTAGAAATAATGAATGTACTCAAAAACTGATTGAAATGACACTAAATACGTTCAATTCCTAGTTAAAATGAAAAATCTCAAATTTTCTCCATTTTTATGAATAAAAGGGTAAAATGGTAATTTTACCCATAACCAAGATCTAAGACATCAATATTTAGAATGTACTCAGAAATACAATTCCAACACCACTAAGTACGCTCAATTTCGAGTTTGGGAGAATAAAACGGATTTTTCTCCATAAAAGGGTAAAATGGTCCTTTCACACCTCCATGGGGACCACAAATGAATCCAATGGCCATGAAACATGTAATGGGTTGTCAAACCACTACCATCTGATAGTGGAGAAGGAGGTGGGAGTGGAGGATCCAATGTTAATTTAATATTCAAAATAATTGAAACATAATTATTACAAGTAATTATGAAAAATTCAAAAACATCTATAAATGACCCCCAAAAATCCTCCAAAAATGTTTATAAAAGTTCCCACAAAATTATCTTGCTTCCCCTAAAAACCCAGGTCCAGATTCATTCCCAAATTTCCAAAACTCCCAAAAATCTCTCTTCTTTTACTTTCTCTCTCCTCTCTCTAGATTGGAACAAGATACCTAAATTCAGTTAGACAATCTATTCTAAATCAAATCTCATAAATATCACCATTCATATTGTCGTAACTACCTTATCTACAAAACCCCAAAAGAAATTTCAAGATCCAACAGTGCAATCAATGGGAAATCACAAAACAAGCAGTTATCGGGTGATCTTATCATCAATGTGATATTTCTTTAAAATTAGGTTGTAAAACCTATGCTTTTCTCCAATTAGGTAGGTCAAAACTCTTCCCATACTTATTTCATGTTAGGTTATATAATTTAAATTTTTCTAAAATTAAGTTTAGGTTAAAAATTATAAAAATCAAGGATAAGAACCCTTCATTTCTATATGATGGAGGTCTCAGATGAAAAATCTGAGCCATCCAATCAATCCATAAGGATAAAAAAACCTTAGGGTAGAATTTTTAATAAATTTCATCAAGTTTTGATCCCTTGATTGAAAAGGAATTGATTGGACAATCCAAAATGGACTGTCTGATCTTCTTTATAAGATCCGGCTCTCGAGATGCTGCAGTGAGATGCCACACAGAAACGGACCCTACAGGAGCGTCTCCGCATGCGCGTTCCATGTGTGATGACATCCCTATGGAATGTCAGCGCGATAATGCAGGTCTCGAGAAGCATGTTACCAATGGTGTCCTAGTGAGGGGAATGCGGTACCCGCTCTACCCGACCAGACTTGCTCATCACAAATGATCAAGACCATCCATTTCGCTGGGCCCAGATCAAATCTGGACCCTCAGAACAACTGTGAACTTCATTTGTCAATTGTGGAGTCATTTGAACTTCAAATTAAGATGGATAAGAAGCTATGGAAAGCTTGTAATGTCTATTTTCTTCTGAAACATAAAATTGATAAAAATCTTCAAGAAACATTCTACTTTTAGAAAATAAGCTTCCAATTTTCATGATCTTGAAGATCTAAGATGATCATATCTTGGGAATCTGATTTAATAACAAAATAATGTCAAAATAAAGTAATATATATGATTTATTTTGATAGATCTAAGATGAAAATAAGAGATCTACCCTTTATGATAGAAAAACCTTAAAAATACAATCGAATCCACTTGATCAATGAGATCAAGCATGATCAGACCCTTTGGATGGGTTGTATGAATGGGATTACTATAAAATCTATTTAGATCATGGATTAAATGCCATAAAAACAAGTGGATATGATCTTTGGATCTTAGTGGAGTAAAAGCCCTAAATGTAATTAAAACCCTTGATCTAAAGGAAAAGATCTAAGATCTAACAGTTGGATCACAAGCCAAAGTATCTAATAATCTTAATCTAATTAGTTTAATTGTATTTTATTTGATAATATAATTCTAAACGTGATTTATGTTATAAATTAGGAAGCATGATAGTGTATTTCTTAAATTTTAGCATGCAATGCTCTAAATGTCATTAGTTTGTTATTAGGTTAGTAGATTTAATTATCTTAGGGCCATGTTACTTTAAATTTAAGATTTTAGAATGATTCCATTAGATTAGTAGTAAAATTTCATGTATTTCATAACTTAGGATTAGGCTAGTTTAAGTATAGTTTCATTCCATTAGGTTAAGTTACATTCGTAGGAAGTATGTTAGTATAAATGGTTGTTAAACTTATATTGGATTTATGATTTCAAGTTTATGATTTAATTGTTGTCAAATTTTATTAGTAGATTCAATTGTTAAATAATTGATAAGATAAAATGAGCATAAATCACCAAAAATGTAAACTAATGGAATATAGAGATTCATGGATAATTAAGATGAGTGAATGACTTTGACTTAATATTAGTATGGGCTATAGTTACCAGAACAATATAAGGATTATCAAATCCTTCGCCCAAAAAGGAGAATAATAAACCCTATAAATGACATTTTAAATGTTCATGAATTTAATATCAATTAGAAAGAGTACTTAGGGTTAAAATGCTCATAGGAAACTTATGAAAGGTTGAGCTAAGGTGTAATGACTCCAATTTTGTAATATTGAAATTCCAAGTTTAGCAATGAAAAGTTCAATTTTAAAGAAAAGGGCATTTTGGTCATTTCACTAGTCGCCATAACTAAACCCAGGAATTTGGTACCAAAAGTGGTTCCATTAGATACGTCTCGAAAAAAGGAATCCAACGAGACCAAAATCACCCAAAACGGAGTTAAAATGAGCAAGATATGGCCCTTTGAAGTTCAAGGGCAAAACGGTAAATTTCCCAAAAACGATTTAACCTGAAAAACACAGGTGCCCGTTTTGATACGGGCGCCCTAGCATTCCTCTTTATTTAAGATTGCATGTCTTTGATACGGGCACCCCGTCGTCTTCAACCTCCTAGAGGTTTCTGGAACGGCGGTGGTTCAAGAAGAAACCACCGCCATTCCAGAGGGTTCCCCACCGCCATTCAAAGGCGGTTAGAAACCCTCCAGAACCCTCTGTAAAAGCTCTATAAATAGAGCTCTTGGGTGCCTCTAATGGCAGCCCAAAAGCCTTGGAGAAAACCAGTCGTGAAGCAGTGAGCAAGGGGGGAAAACGTGGAGAGAAAACCACCCACGAAGCAGGTACGCACGAAAAAAACCCCAAACCCATCTCCACCATAGTTCCAGGAACGATTTCCCTAGGTTTTTCCATGAAAAACCATGCAGAATAGGCCTCCGGGGGGAGCCACAAAGACCCACGGGACGTCCCCAGGCCGCACCGGTTCGACGGGGTCGATCCAGGGTGACCCGAGGACGACCAGTCACTAACAAGCGGGACGATCCAACAGGACCGTCTCACGTCGACGCAGTCGACGCCGTTTGGAAAAAAACCAAACGGGCGCGTCTCCGGACGCGCCCGCTAAAAGAACGACGAGCGGCGTCGTCTCGCGCGTCTGCAGACGCTCCCGCTGAGGCGCGCGCCGCAGACGCGCAGCGCACTAGCAAGGCGCGTTTTTTTGGTTCTTAAGAATGCTGGGCGCACGTCGCAGACGCGCAGCGCCCTAGCATTCCTCTTTGTTTGTCTTTAATACTATATGTACATGCAATGTTAAAACGCTTATAACTTGAGATCTAGAGCTCCGATTGAGGCGCCGCAAAAGGCTTTGTGTCCGTATCGACGACGCGGACACATCCAAACTATAAAATCCCTAATAAAAGCCCAATAAAAGTAGGGCATGACCCTTAGAATAGGATGGTGGCGCGTGACCGCTAGGACTCTGAAAAACTGAGAATACCAAGGCCTAATTAGGACCTTAGGACACCCATAGGCATAGGGATGGACCCCTAATGCCTAAGTAATGAGACCCAAATGCTCTAAACCCATTAAAGATAGGTTAAACTAACCTTAAGTCCCCAAACCATGTTCGGAGTGTACGAGGACACGAGGGTGAACGCGACCTAGTCGGTAGGTGCTCTATCACTATTAGATTCTTTTAAAAGAACTATTGTTATTTGAGAACATATGTTTTAGATATATGATTTGATTTGCATGTGATTTGTATGAATAAATTCATCATGCATGATAAATGCTTTGTAAATAGCCATGTTTTGGAATGACTGCATATACATTATGCACATACATGTGTTGCAAACGATCGCATGCATTGCATGATTTACGTCTTGCAAAGATTGCATGTCCTTGAGGGTTTCCAAAAGACGCCGGAGTGCCGAGGGCCGTACAGTTGTGAGGGACCCAAAAGAGGACAAGTTTTAACAGGTTTTGACTTATCTTATGTGATTTGGGCAAGTAAGCCCGTGGGTGCTATGCCGAGGGTGCGGGTTGGCCACCCGGCCTCTACCACTAATAGGTGGATGGGTACCACGCACAAAAGAGGCAAGTCCCTACGTCGGCGCATGTGGTACGGGGGGCTATCACCGGTGTCACGGCCTTTGGGTCGGCGTGTCATAGGCCCCGTGGAGGCTATGACCAAGTGTCCTCAGTACCGGGGACCACACGGCGAGGAGGCCGTGGGCATAGTGGACCCTATGGTTTGATGTGCATTTCATGTAGCATGATATGAGGTTGGTCGACCATACCATATTAGAGGTCCATGAGTTGGACTCCATGAGGCATCTATTGCATATCATGATATCATCGGATATATGATACTTTCACTTTTGGAATTATGTGATCTTTTAAGTTATAAGAATTTCAGTTGATTAGGGATTCTTATACAGATATCGAACTCGAGTATTCAAACATATGCATATTTTGAAATTGATTATGGATTCTTATACTAATATTGAACTCGAGTATTCAAACATACGCATGTTTTGAATAAATGAGCACATGATTTTAAAACAACTCATGCATTTATAAACTAGTAGTGATAAGCCCTACTGAGTATATTATATACTCACCCGATCCTCAACATTTTTCAGATACAAAGTAAATACCTAAGGGCAAGGGACATTTGTACTAGGAGACATAAGGCCAAGCACAAGTAAGTACACCCCTATCTTATCTTTCAATGTTACTTGATTGTAGTTACTCTCTAATAGCTGAAATTTGTGACTAACACTTTCTTGGGAACATTATTGATTTAAAACTTTGCCATGACTAAATAGATTGAGAATGAGTTTTCACACTCGGGTTTTTATGAAAGGTTGTTTTCAAAATGAAAAAGATTTTCATGCATTTCATATTTATAAAACAAGAGATCTCGCCTTTTTATCAACATTGCATCATATAAAAACCCGGGTCGTGACAGTTGGTATCAAAGCACGGTTTAACGTTACTCACAGCCCAGTTATGAGGAGAATAACTTATAATCAAGTTTCATCCATGAAAGAGAAAGGGGTAATAGGATAACACAAAATAAGATTTGGTGAATTGCCTTGTGATTACAGATGCCTAGAAAGAAGGGAAGCAATGCTTCAAGACCTGAAGCCCCACCAGTGGACTCCACTGGGTCGGGCAACGGGATGGCTGAGCTATTTCAGTAATTCTTACAAAACATGGGACAATACATGAACAATCATAGCCAAACTCCTACCCCCCGAGATCCTTCCCCTGATAAAACAATAGACAGGACTGAGGTTCAGTTAGAAAGGTTCCAGAAACTAGCTCCCTCATTCACAGAAGAAGATGAAGCATCCACAGCTGAAAAATGGTTAATTGATATTGAAAAGATATTTAAGGCCATGAACATAGCTGAAGAAAGAAAAGTACCCATGGCCACATTTATGTTTAGAGGAGAAGCTACCTTTTGGTGGGAAACAGCAGAAAGAACTTATTTTGATCAGCAAGAAACAATAGGATGGGAAGAGTTTAAAAGGTCTTCAATGACAAATATTATCCTAAACATATAAGGAAACAGAAGGAAAAGGAATTTATGGACTTAGAACAAGGAAATATGACCGTCCAACAGTATGAAAGTAAATTCATCAGCCTCCGAAGATTTGCACCCCGTGCTTGTGCTGATGAAGAAGATGCGGTGAAAGATTTGTAGACGGACTCAACCCGGGACTCGGGAACGAGTTCTAGGTTTCCAACCTTCCACAAGAGCCAAAGCGGTAGAAATGGCCTCCTGTATGAAAAAGATTATCAAAGGAACCAGGCAACAAGAGAAACTAAGAACATCAACACTATGAAGAACAAAGGAAAGAGACCCTTCCAATCATCTGGACCTAGGCCACCGTTCAAGAAGCCGTTTGAAAACAAAGGAAGAAGACCAGATCGGAAGGCATGCCCTAGGTGTAACAGTAACCATCCAGGCAGACCATGTCCCACTTCCAACATCACTTGCTATAGTTGTGGAGAATTAGGACATTTTTCTAACAACTGTCCAAAAAGGAAAGTGCAAGAGCGTAAAGAAGATCAAGTTCCAAAAAGCCAAGGACGTGTCTTTGCCCTGACTTCCAGTCAAGCCCAAGCATCAAACGCAGTCGTTGAAGGTATTCTTTCTATCTATGATACACCTGCAAAAGTTCTATTTGATACAGGCTCCACTCATTCTTTCATATCCCGAGAATTTACATCATCCCTAGACATTATACCACAGGACCTAGACTTCACTCTAGAAGTCATGACTCCTGTAGGCCGTGCACTCCCCACTTATTCTTATCTCCAGGATGTCCCCATATTGATTAAGGACCAATTGTTACATGCCAACCTTGTCCACTTAGATATGAATGACTTTGATATCATCCTAGGTATGGACTGGCTAGCCTTTCATCAAGCCTTTGTTGATTGTCGTCAGAAGTGTGTTACTTTTACCCTGCCTAATAGAGACACTTTCACCCTCCAAGGAAGAAAGGATTATTACGGAGCATGTGTTATCTCTGCCATGAAAGCAGTTAAACACATTGCTCAAGGATGCCCCTTCTTCTTAGCCAAGATAGAATCCGTCAAGAATCCCCAACCAAAGCTTGAGAATGTCGAGGTTGTTCGAGAATTCCCTGATGTATTCCCTGAGGACTTACCAGGTCTACCTCCACCAAGGGAAATTGAGTTCATCATTGACCTTATACCCGGTACTTCCCCCATTTCCAAAGCTCCTTACCGAATGGCTCCTGCAGAATTAAGAGAACTGAAGACCCAGTTACAGGAACTACTTGACAAAGGGTTCATACGACCTAGCGTGTCTCCGTGGGGAGCTCCAGTCCTTTTTGTTAAGAAAAAGGATGGCTCAATGAGATTGTGCGTAGACTATCGGATGCTGAATAAGGTCACCATTAAAAATAAGTACCCTCTTCCCCGAATCGATGATCTTTTTGATCAACTTCAGTCAGCTAGAGTCTTCTCTAAGATTGATCTACGATCAGGGTACCATCAACTTCGAGTTAGAGAAGAAGATATCCCCAAGACAGCCTTCAGGACTCGATACGGCCATTATGAATTCAGAGTGATGTCCTTTGGTTTGACTAATGCTCCAGCCGCGTTTATGGATCTCATGAATAGGGTATTCAAAGAGTACTTAGATAAATTCATCATAGTGTTTGTGGATGATATCTTAATATATTCTGAGACTCCTGAAGACCATATGGAACATCTAAGGATAACATTAAGCACCCTACGAGCACACAAGCTATATGCAAAATTCAGTAAGTGTGAGTTTTGGCTGGAAAAGGTTAATTTCTTAGGACACATTATATCTCAAGATGGCATAGCAGTTGACCCTACTAAGGTTGAAACAAGATCTGAACTGGGAAAGACCTAAGACAGTCCACGAAATAAGAAGCTTCTTAGGACTTGCTGGATATTACAGAAGATTCATCGAAGGTTTTTCACAAATGGCTTTACCTCTAACTAAGCTGACCAGGAAAGACACAAGGTTTGAATGGACTGATAAATGTGAGGAAAGCTTCCAAGAACTACAAAGAAGGTTGACTACCGCACCTGTCCTTACCTTACCTTCAGGAAGTGGCGGATTTGAGATATATAGCGATGCCTCGCAACAAGGGCTAGGCTGCGTACTTATGCAACATGGGAAGGTGATCGCTTATGCTTCTCGACAACTCAAGAAGCATGAAGTCAATTACCCAACCCATGACTTGGAATTAGCAGCCATAGTCTTTGCCTTGCGAATATGGAGACATTATTTATATGGGGAAAAGTTTGAAGTTTTTACAGATCACAAGAGTCTTAAATATATCTTTTCCCAACAAGATTTAAACATGCGACAAAGAAGATGGATGGAATACTTAAAAGACTATGACTTCTCCATTCATTATCACCCTGGAAAAGCTAATATGGTAGCTGATGCATTAAACAGAAAAACCCAAGGGATGTGTGCAAGTTTATTAACCAAGAGATGGAAGCTACTACAAGAAGTAATCACATGGAAACCAGACATAAGTAAGCACAAGATCATTATGGCAGGTCTAACAATAAAATCGGCTGTTAATGAAAAAGTTAAGCAAGAACAGAAAGGAGATCCATATATACAAGCTTCCATAGGAAAACCAGGATTTACAAAAAAGGAAGATGGTAGCATTTACATGCAAGGAAGATTAGTGGTACCAGCTAATGAAGAGTTAAGACAAGAAATTTTAAAAGAGGCTCATCGGTCCAAGTATACAATACACCCAGGAGGGACTAAGATGTATCTGGACTTAAAGAAACAATATTGGTGGGATGGTATGAAAAGAGACATAGGGAAATTTGTGGCAAAGTGTTTAACATGTCAACAAGTAAAGGCCGAACATCAAAGACCTGCAGGATTGTTACAACCCCTTGAGTTACCCGAATGGAAATGGGACCACATCACAATGGACTTCATCGTAGGGCTACCCAAGACCTCTAAGGGTCATGATATGATTTGGGTGATTGTTGATAGATTAACTAAGACAGCCCATTTCCTTCCCATACGTCATACCCAATCCACTGACAGCCTATCTCGGCTATACATCAAAGAGATAGTAAGTCTACATGGTATACCCCTTAGTATCACTTCGGATAGGGATAGCCGCTTCACTTCGCAACTACGGAAGTCCGTCCAAAAATCTTTAGGATCTTCCTTGAACTATAGCATGACCTTCCATCCACAGGCCAGATGGACGGTCGGAGCGCACAATCCGGATAGTCGAAGATATGTTACGAACTTGTGCCCTTGATTGGAAGCGAGTTGGGATGAAAACCTACCACTAGTCGAGTTTGCGTACAACAATAGCTTTCGGTCAAGCATTGGCATGGCTCCATACGTGGCGCTCTATGGGAGATCCTGTCGATCACCCACCAGTTGGAGTGAAGTTGGAGAATCCAGGGTGCTCCAGTCCGAGCTGGTAGAGCAATGTGCCGAGAAGGTCAGACTCATAAGAAGCCGCCTCCTCACAGCTCAAAGCCGCCAAAAGAGCTATGCTGATCGAAGGAGGAGACCATTGGAATTCGACATAGGAGAGCACGTTTTCTGAAGATATCTCCCACTAAAGGAGTTATGAGGTTCGGTATCAAAGGCAAGCTTAGTCCACATTACATAGGACCTTTCGAAATCCTGGAGAAAGTGGGAAAAGTGGCCTACAGGATCGCGCTACCCCCTCAGCTATCCGAAGTGCATAACGTATTCCATGTGTCTATGCTAAGGAGGTACGTGCGACTGCTCATGTCATCGACCAGGTACCCATAGAGATGACGGAGGATCTCAGATTAGAGACAAGACCAGTTGAGATTCAAGATCGTAAGAATAAGAAGCTGCGGAACAAGGACATACCCTTAGTCAAAGTTTTGTGGAGAAATGCGCACATGGAAGAAGAAACTTGGGAACCGGAGTCAGAAATGCGAGAAAAGTACTCCGAGATCTTTTGACTATATATAGTAGAATTTCGGGGGCGAAATTCCCCTAAGGGGGTAAGAATGTAATGACTCCAATTTTGTAATATTGAAATTCCAAGTTTAGCAATGAAAAGTTCAATTTTAAAGAAAAGGGCATTTTGGTCATTTCACTAGTCACCATAACTAAACCCAGGAATTTGGTACCAAAAGTGGTTCCATTAGATACGTCTCGAAAAAAGGAATCCAACGAGACCAAAATCACCCAAAACGGAGTTAAAATGAGCAAGATATGGCCCTTTGAAGTTCGGGGCAAAGCGTAAATTTCCCAAAAACGATTTAACACGAAAAACACAGGTGCCCGTTTTGATACGGGCACCCGTCGTCTTCAACCTCCTAGAGGTTTCTGGAACAGCGGTGGTTCAAGAAGAAACCACCGCCATTCCGGAGGGTTCCCCAGCCATTCAAAGGCGGTTAGAAACCCTCCGGAACCCTCTGTAAAAGCTCTATAAATAGAGCTCTTGGGTGCCTCTAATGGCAGCCCAAAAGCCTTGGAGAAAACCAGTCGTGAAGCGGTGAGCAAGGGGGAAAACGTGGAGAGAAAACCACCCACGAAGCAGGTACGCACGAAAAAACCCCAGACCCATCTCCACCATAGTTCCAGGAACGATTTCCCTAGGTTTTTCCATGAAAAACCATGCGAGAATAGGCCTCCGGGGAGCCACAAAGACCCACGGGACGTCCCCAGGCCGCACCGGTTCGACGAGGGTCGAACCAGGGTGACTGAGGACGACCCAGGTCACTAACAAGCGGGACGATCCAACGGGACCGTCTCACGTCGACGCAGTCGACGCCGTTTGGAAAAAACCAAACGGGCGCGTCTCCGGACGCGCCCGCTAAAAGAACGACGAGCGGCGTCGTCTCGCGCGTCTGCAGACGCTCCCGCTGAGGCGCGCGCCGCAGACGCGCAGCGCACTAGCAAGGCGCGTTTTTTTGGTTCTTAAGAATGCTGGGCGCACGTCGCGAGCGCGCGGCGCCTAGCATTCCTCTTTGTTTGTCTTTAATACTATATGTACATGCAATGTTAAAACGCTTATAACTTGAGATCTAGAGCTCCGATTGAGGCGCCGCAAAAGGCTTTGTGTCCGTATCGACGACGCGGACACATCCAAACTATAAAATCCCTAATAAAAGCCCAATAAAAGTAGGGCATGACCCTTAGAATAGGATGGTGGCGCGTGACCGCTAGGACTCGGAAAAGCGAGAATACCAAGGCCTAATTAGGACCTTAGGACACCCATAGGCATAGGGATGGACCCCTAATGCCTAAGTAATGAGACCCAAATGCTCTAAACCCATTAAAGATAGGTTAAACTAACCTTAAGTCCCCAAACCATGTTCGGGAGTGTACGAGGACACGAGGGTGAACGCGACCTAGTCAGGTAGGTGCTCTATCACTATTAGATTCTTTTAAAAGAACTATTGTTATTTGAGAACATATGTTTTAGATATATGATTTGATTTGCATGTGATTTGTATGAATAAATTCATCATGCATGATAAATGCTTTGTAAATAGCCATGTTTTGGAATATTTGCATATACATTATGCACATACATGTGTTGCAAACGATCGCATGCATTGCATGATTTACGTCTTGCAAAGATTGCATGTCCTTGAGGGTTTCCAAAAGACGCCGGAGTGCCGAGGGCCGCAGGTTGTGAGGGACCCAAAAGAGGACAAGTTTTAACAGGTTTTGACTTATCTTATGTGATTTGGGCAAGTAAGCCCGTGGGCGCTATGCCGAGGGGTGCAGGTTGGCCACCGGCCTCTACCACTAATAGGTGGATGGGTACCACGCACAAAAGAGGCAAGTCCCTACGTCGGCGCATGTGGTACAGGGGGCTATCACTGGTGTCACGGCACTGGGTCGGCGTGTCATAGGCCCCGTGGAGGCTATGACCATGTGTCCTCAGTGCCGGGGACCACACGGCGAGGAGGCCGTGGGCATAGTGGACCCTATGGTTTGATGTGCATTTCATGTAGCATGATATGAGGTTGGTCGACCATACCATATTAGAGGTCCATGAGTTGGACTCCATGAGGCATCTATTGCATATCATGATATCATCAGATATATGATACTTTCACTTTTGGAATTATGTGATCTTTTAAGTTATAAGAATTTCAGTTGATTATGGATTCTTATACTGATATCGAACTCGAGTATTCAAACATATGCATATTTTGAAATTGATTATGGATTCTTATACTAATATTGAACTCGAGTATTCAAACATACGCATGTTTTGAATAAATGAGCACATGATTTTAAAACAACTCATGCATTTATAAACTAGTAGTGATAAGCCCTACTGAGTATATTATATACTCACCCGATCCTCAACATTTTTCAGATACAAAGTAAATACCTAAGGGCAAGGGACATTTGTACTAGGAGACATAAGGCCAAGCACAAGTAAGTACACCCCTATCTTATCTTTCAATGTTACTTGATTGTAGTTACTCTCTAATAGCTGGGGCTGTGACTAACACTTTCTTGGGAACATTATTGATTTAAAACTTTGCCATGACTAAATAGATTGAGAATGAGTTTTCACACTCGGGGTTTTTATGAAAGGTTGTTTTCAAAATGAAAAAGATTTTCATGCATTTCATATTTATAAAACAAGAGATCTCGCCTTTTTATCAACATTGCATCATATAAAAACCCGGGTCGTGACAGTTGGTATCAGAGCACGGTTTAACGTTACTCACAGCCAGTTATGAGGAGAATAACTTATAATCAAGTTTCATCCATGAAAGAGAAAGGGGTAATAGGATAACACAAACTAAGATTTGGTGAATTGCCTTGTGATTACTGATGCCTAGAAAGAAGGGAAGCAATGCTTCAAGACCTGAAGCCCCACCAGTGGACTCCACTGGGTCGGGCAACGGGATGGCTGAGCTATTTCAGCAATTCTTACAAAACATGGGACAATACATGAACAATCATAGCCAAACTCCTACCCCCCGAGATCCTTCCCATGATAAAACAATAGACAGGACTGAGGTTCAGTTAGAAAGGTCCCAGAAACTAGCTCCCTCATTCACAGGAGAAGATGAAGCATCCACAGCTGAAAAATGGTTAATTGATATTGAAAAGATATTTAAGGCCATGAACATAGCTGAAGAAAGAAAAGTACCCATGGCCACATTTATGTTTAGAGGAGAAGCTACCTTTTGGTGGGAAACAATGAGAAAGAACTTATTTTGATCAGCAAGAAACAATAGGATGGGAAGAGTTTAAAAAGGTCTTCAATGACAAATATTATCCTAAACATATAAGGAAACAGAAGGAAAAGGAATTTATGGACTTAGAACAAGGAAATATGACCGTCCAACGGTATGAAAGTAAATTCATCAGCCTCAGAAGATTTGCACCCGTGCTTGTGCGATGAAGAAGATGCGGTGAAAGATTTGTAGACGGACTCAACCCAGGACTCGGGAACGAGTTCTAGGTTTCCAACCTTCCACGGTAGCCAAAGCGGTAGAAATGGCCTCCTGTATGAAAAAGATTATCAAAGGAACCAGGCAACAAGAGAAACTAAGAACATCAACACTATGAAGAACAAAGGAAAGAGACCCTTCCAATCATACGGACCTAGGCCACCGTTCAAGAAGCCGTTTGAAAACAAAGGAAGAAGACCGGTGGAAGGCATGCCCTAGGTGTAACAGAAACCATCCAGGGCAGACCATGTCCCACTTCCAACATCACTTGCTATAGTTGTGGAGAATTAGGACATTTTTCTAACAAGCTGTCCAAAAAGGAAAGTGCAAGAGCGTAAAGAAGATCAAGTTCCAAAAAGCCAAGGACGTGTCTTTGCCACGACTTCAGTCAAGCCCAAGCATCAAACGCGGTCGTTGAAGGTATTCTTTCTATCTATGATACACTGCAAAAGTTCTATTTGATACGAGGCTCCACTCATTCTTTCATATCCCGAGAATTTGCATCATCCCTAGACATTATACCACAGGACCTAGACTTCACTCTAGAAGTCATGACTCCTGTAGGCCAGGCACTCCCCACTTATTCTTATCTCCAGGATGTCCCCATATTGATTAAGGACCAATTGTTACATGCCAACCTTGTCCACTTAGATATGAATGACTTTGATATCATCCTAGGTATGGGTAGCTAGCCTTTCATCAAGCCTTTGTTGATTGTCGTCGAAGTGTGTTACTTTTACCCTGCCTAATAGAGACACTTTCACCCTCCAAGGAAGAAAGGATTATTCTGGAGCATGTGTTATCTCTGCCATGAAAGCAGTTAAACACATTGCTCAAGGATGCCCCTTCTTCTTAGCCAAGATAGAATCCGTCAAGAATCCCCAACCAAAGCTTGAGAATGTCGAGGTTGTTCGAGAATTCACGATGTATTCCACGAGGACTTACCAAGTCTACCTCCACCAAGGGAAATTGAGTTCATCATTGACCTTATACCCGGTACTTCCCCCATTTCCAAAGCTCCTTACCGAATGGCTCCTGCAGAATTAAGAGAACTGAAGACCCAGTTACAGGAACTACTTGACAAAGGGTTCATACGACCTAGCGTGTCTCCGTGGGGAGCTCCAGTCCTTTTTGTTAAGAAAAAGGATGGCTCAATGAGATTGTGCGTAGACTATCGGATGCTGAATAAGGTCACCATTAAAAATAAGTACCCTCTTCCCCGAATCGATGATCTTTTTGATCAACTTCAGTCAGCTAGAGTCTTCTCTAAGATTGATCTACGATCAGGGTACCATCAACTTCGAGTTAGAGAAGAAGATATCCCCAAGACAGCCTTCAGGACTCGATACGGCCATTATGAATTCAGAGTGATGTCCTTTGGTTTGACTAATGCTCCAGCCGCGTTTATGGATCTCATGAATAGGGTATTCAAAGAGTACTTAGATAAATTCATCATAGTGTTTGTGGATGATATCTTAATATATTCGAGACTCACGAAGACCATATGGAACATCTAAGGATAACATTAAGCACCCTACGAGCACACAAGCTATATGCAAAATTCAGTAAGTGTGAGTTTTGGCTGGAAAAGGTTAATTTCTTAGGACACATTATATCTCAAGATGGCATAGCGATTGACCCTACTAAGGTTGAAACGATCTGAAGCTGGGAAAGACCTAAGGCAGTCACGGAAATAAGAAGCTTCTTAGGACTTGCTGGATATTACAGAAGATTCATCGAAGGTTTTTCACAAATGGCTTTACCTCTAACTAAGCTGACCAGGAAAGACACAAGGTTTGAATGGACTGATAAATGTGAGGAAAGCTTCCAAGAACTAAAAAGAAGGTTGACTACCGCACCTGTCCTTACCTTACCTTCAGGAAGTGGCGGATTTGAGATATATAGCGATGCCTCGCAACAAGGGCTAGGCTGCGTACTTATGCAACATGGGAAGGTGATCGCTTATGCTTCTCGACAACTCAAGAAGCATGAAGTCAATTACCCAACCCATGACTTGGAATTAGCAGCCATAGTCTTTGCCTTGCGAATATGGAGACATTATTTATATGGGGAAAAGTTTGAAGTTTTTACAAATCACAAGAGTCTTAAATATATCTTTTCCCAACAAGATTTAAACATGCGACAAAGAAGATGGATGGAATACTTAAAAGACTATGACTTCTCCATTCATTATCACCCTGGAAAAGCTAATATGGTAGCTGATGCATTAAACAGAAAAACCCAAGGGATGTGTGCAAGTTTATTAACCAAGAGATGGAAGCTACTACAAGAAGTAATCACATGGAAACCAGACATAAGTAAGCACAAGATCATTATGGCAGGTCTAACAATAAAATCGGCTGTTAATGAAAAAGTTAAGCAAGAACAGAAAGGAGATCCATATATACAAGCTTCCATAGGAAAACCAGGATTTACAACAAAGGAAGATGGTAGCATTTACATGCAAGGAAGATTAGTGGTACCAGCTAATGAAGAGTTAAGACAAGAAATTTTAAAAGAGGCTCATCGGTCCAAGTATACAATACACCCAGGAGGGACTAAGATGTATCAGGACTTAAAGAAACAATATTGGTGGGATGGTATGAAAAGAGACATAGGGAAATTTGTGGCAAAGTGTTTAACATGTCAACAAGTAAAGGCCGAACATCAAAGACCTGCAGGATTGTTACAACCCCTTGAGTTACCCGAATGGAAATGGGACCACATCACAATGGACTTCATCGTAGGGCTACCCAAGACCTCTAAGGGTCATGATATGATTTGGGTGATTGTTGATAGATTAACTAAGACAGCCCATTTCCTTCCCATACGTCATACCCAATCCACTGACAGCCTATCTCGGCTATACATCAAAGAGATAGTAAGTCTACATGGTATACCCCTTAGTATCACTTCAGATAGGGATAGCCGCTTCACTTCGCAACTCTGGAAGTCCGTCCAAAAATCTTTAGGATCTTCCTTGAACTATAGCACAGCCTTCCATCCACAGACCGATGGACAGTCAGAGCGCACAATCCAGATAGTCGAAGATATGTTACGAACTTGTGCCCTTGATTGGAAGCAGAGTTGGGATGAAAACCTACCACTAGTCGAGTTTGCGTACAACAATAGCTTTCAGTCAAGCATTGGCATGGCTCCATACGAGGCGCTATATGGGAGACTCTGTCGATCACCCACCATTTGGAGTGAAGTTGGAGAATCCGGGGTGCTCCGGTCCGAGCTGGTAGAGCAATGTGCCGAGAAGGTCAGACTCATAAGAAGCCGCCTCCTCACAGCTCAAAGCCGCCAAAAGAGCTATGCTGATCGAAGGAGGAGACCATTGGAATTCGACATAGGAGAGCACGTTTTCCTGAAGATATCTCCCACTAAAGGAGTTATGAGGTTCGGTATCAAAGGCAAGCTTAGTCCACGTTACATAGGACCTTTCGAAATCCTGGAGAAAGTGGGAAAAGTGGCCTACGGGATCGCGCTACCCCCTCGGCTATCCAAAGTGCATAACGTATTCCATGTGTCTATGCTAAGGAGGTACGTGCACGACCTGCTCATGTCATCGACCGGTACCCATAGAGATGACGGAGGATCTCAGATTAGAGACAAGACCAGTTGAGATTCAAGATCGTAAGAATAAGAAGCTGCGGAACAAGGACATACCCTTAGTCAAAGTTTTGTGGAGAAATGCGCACATGGAAGAAGAAACTTGGGAACCGGAGTCAGAAATGCAAGAAAAGTACCCGAGATCTTTTGACTATATATAGTAGAATTTCGGGGGCGAAATTCCCCTAAGGGGGTAAGAATGTAATGACTCCAATTTTGTAATATTGAAATTCCAAGTTTAGCAATGAAAAGTTCAATTTTAAAGAAAAGGGCATTTTGGTCATTTCACTAGTCACCATAACTAAACCCAGGAATTTGGTACGAAAAGTGGTTCCATTAGATACGTCTCGAAAAAAGGAATCCAACGAGACCAAAATCACCCAAAACGGAGTTAAAATGAGCAAGATATGGCCCTTTGAAGTTCAGGGGCAAAACTGTAAATTTCCCAAAAACGATTTAACCTGAAAAACACAGGTGCCCGTTTTGATACGGGCACCCCGTCGTCTTCAACCTCCTAGAGGTTTCTGGAACAGCGGTGTTTCAAGAAGAAACCACCGCCATTCCAGAGGGTTCCCCACCGCCATTCAAAGGCGGTTAGAAACCCTCCAGAACCCTCTGTAAAAGCTCTATAAATAGAGCTCTTGGGTGCCTCTAATGGCAGCCCAAAAGCCTTGGAGAAAACCAGTCGTGAAGCAGTGAGCAAGGGGGGAAAACGTGGAGAGAAAACCACCCACGAAGCAGGTACGCACGAAAAAAACCCCAAACCCATCTCCACCATAGTTCCAGGAACGATTTCCCTAGGTTTTTCCATGAAAAACCATGCAGAATAGGCCTCCAGGGGAGCCACAAAGACCACTGGGGCGTCCCCAGGCCGCACTGGTTCGACAGGGTCGAACCAGGGTGACCTGAGGACGACCCAGGTCACTAACAAGCGGGACGATCCAACAGGACCGTCTCACGTCGACGCAGTCGACGCCGTTTGGAAAAAAACCAAACGGGCGCGTCTCCGGACGCGCCCGCTAAAAGAACGACGAGCGGCGTCGTCTCGCGCGTCTGCAAACGCTCCCGCTGAGGCGCGCGCCGCAGACGCGCAGCACACTAGCAAGGCGCGTTTTTTTGGTTCTTAAGAATGCTGGGCGCACGTCGCAGACGCGCAGCGCCCTAGCATTCCTCTTTGTTTGTCTTTAATACTATATGTACATGCAATGTTAAAACGCTTATAACTTGAGATCTAGAGCTCCGATTGAGGCGCCGCAAAAGGCTTTGTGTCCGTATCGACGACGCGGACACATCCAAACTATAAAATCCCTAATAAAAGCCCAATAAAAGTAGGGCATGACCCTTAGAATAGGATGGTGGCGCGTGACCGCTAGGACTACGGAAGCGAGAATACCAAGGCCTAATTAGGACCTTAGGACACCCATAGGCATAGGGATGGACCCCTAATTCCTAAGTAATGAGACCCAAATGCTCTAAACCCATTAAAGATAGGTTAAACTAACCTTAAGTCCCCAAACCATGTTCAGGAGTGTACGAGGACACGAGGGTGAACGCGACCTAGTCGGTAGGTGCTCTATCACTATTAGATTCTTTTAAAAGAACTATTGTTATTTGAGAACATATGTTTTAGATATATGATTTGATTTGCATGTGATTTGTATGAATAAATTCATCATGCATGATAAATGCTTTGTAAATAGCCATGTTTTGGAATGACTGCATATACATTATGCACATACATGTGTTGCAAACGACTGCATGCATTGCATGATTTACGTCTTGCAAAGATTGCATGTCCTTGAGGGTTTCCAAAAGGTATTTGGAGTGCCGAGGGCCGAGGACGGTTGTGAGGGACCCAAAAGAGGACAAGTTTTAACAGGTTTTGACTTATCTTATGTGATTTGGGCAAGTAAGCCCGTGGGTGCTATGCCGAGGGGTGCAGGTTGGCCACCGGCCTCTACCACTAATAGGTGGATGGGTACCACGCCCAAAAAGAGGCAAGTCCCTACGTCGGCGCATGTGGTACAGGGGGCTATCAACGGTGTCACGGCAGGGTCGGCGTGTCATAGGCCCCGTGGAGGCTATGACCAAGTGTCCTCAGTACCGGGGACCACACGGCGAGGAGGCGTGGGCATAGTGGACCCTATGGTTTGATGTGCATTTCATGTAGCATGATATGAGGTTGGTCGACCATACCATATTAGAGGTCCATGAGTTGGACTCCATGAGGCATCTATTGCATATCATGATATCATCAGATATATGATACTTTCACTTTTGGAATTATGTGATCTTTTAAGTTATAAGAATTTCAGTTGATTATGGATTCTTATACGATATCGAACTCGAGTATTCAAACATATGCATATTTTGAAATTGATTATGGATTCTTATACTAATATTGAACTCGAGTATTCAAACATACGCATGTTTTGAATAAATGAGCACATGATTTTAAAACAACTCATGCATTTATAAACTAGTAGTGATAAGCCCTACTGAGTATATTATATACTCACCCGATCCTCAACATTTTTCAGATACAAAGTAAATACCTAAGGGCAAGGGACATTTGTACTAGGAGACATAAGGCCAAGCACAAGTAAGTACACCCCTATCTTATCTTTCAATGTTACTTGATTGTAGTTACTCTCTAATAGCTGGGGCTGTGACTAACACTTTCTTGGGAACATTATTGATTTAAAACTTTGCCATGACTAAATAGATTGAGAATGAGTTTTCACACTCGGGGTTTTTATGAAAGGTTGTTTTCAAAATGAAAAAGATTTTCATGCATTTCATATTTATAAAACAAGAGATCTCGCCTTTTTATCAACATTGCATCATATAAAAACCCGGGTCGTGACAGTTGGTATCAGAGCACGGTTTAACGTTACTCACAGCCCAGTTATGAGGAGAATAACTTATAATCAAGTTTCATCCATGAAAGAGAAAGGGGTAATAGGATAACACAAAATAAGATTTGGTGAATTGCCTTGTGATTACAGATGCCTAGAAAGAAGGGAAGCAATGCTTCAAGACCTGAAGCCCCACCAGTGGACTCCACTGGGTCGGGCAACGGGATGGCTGAGCTATTTCAGTAATTCTTACAAAACATGGGACAATACATGAACAATCATAGCCAAACTCCTACCCCCCGAGATCCTTCCCCTGATAAAACAATAGACGGGATCGAGGTTCAGTTAGAAAGGTTCCAGAAACTAGCTCCCTCATTCACAGAAGAAGATGAAGCATCCACAGCTGAAAAATGGTTAATTGATATTGAAAAGATATTTAAGGCCATGAACATAGCTGAAGAAAGAAAAGTACCCATGGCCACATTTATGTTTAGAGGAGAAGCTACCTTTTGGTGGGAAACAACAGAAAGAACTTATTTTGATCAGCAAGAAACAATAGGATGGGAAGAGTTTAAAGGTCTTCAATGACAAATATTATCCTAAACATATAAGGAACCAGAAGGAAAAGGAATTTATGGACTTAGAACAAGGAAATATGACCGTCCAACGGTATGAAAGTAAATTCATCAGCCTCAGAAGATTTGCACCCCGTGCTTGTGCTTTGATGAAGAAGATGCAGTTGAAAGATTTGTAGACGGACTCAACCCAGGACTCAGGAACAGAGTTCTAGGTTTCCAACCTTCCACAGTAGCCAAAGCAGTAGAAATGGCCTCCTGTATGAAAAAGATTATCAAAGGAACCAGGCAACAAGAGAAACTAAGAACATCAACACTATGAAGAACAAAGGAAAGAGACCCTTCCAATCATCTGGACCTAGGCCACCGTTCAAGAAGCCGTTTGAAAACAAAGGAAGAAGACCAGACTGGAAGGCATGCCCTAGGTGTAACGAAACCATCCAGGCAGACCATGTCCCACTTCCAACATCACTTGCTATAGTTGTGGAGAATTAGGACATTTTTCTAACAAGCTGTCCAAAAGGAAAGTGCAAGAGCGTAAAGAAGATCAAGTTCCAAAAAGCCAAGGACGTGTCTTTGCCACGACTTCAGTCAAGCCCAAGCATCAAACGCAGTCGTTGAAGGTATTCTTTCTATCTATGATACACCTGCAAAAGTTCTATTTGATACAGGCTCCACTCATTCTTTCATATCCCGAGAATTTGCATCATCCCTAGACATTATACCACAGGACCTAGACTTCACTCTAGAAGTCATGACTCCTGTAGGCCAGGCACTCCCCACTTATTCTTATCTCCAGGATGTCCCCATATTGATTAAGGACCAATTGTTACATGCCAACCTTGTCCACTTAGATATGAATGACTTTGATATCATCCTAGGTATGGACTGGCTAGCCTTTCATCAAGCCTTTGTTGATTGTCGTCAGAAGTGTGTTACTTTTACCCTGCCTAATAGAGACACTTTCACCCTCCAAGGAAGAAAGGATTATTCTGGAGCATGTGTTATCTCTGCCATGAAAGCAGTTAAACACATTGCTCAAGGATGCCCCTTCTTCTTAGCCAAGATAGAATCCGTCAAGAATCCCCAACCAAAGCTTGAGAATGTCGAGGTTGTTCGAGAATTTACTGATGTATTCCCTGAGGACTTACCAGGTCTACCTCCACCAAGGGAAATTGAGTTCATCATTGACCTTATACCCGGTACTTCTCCCATTTCCAAAGCTCCTTACCGAATGGCTCCTGCAGAATTAAGAGAACTGAAGACCCGATTACGGGAACTACTTGACAAAGGGTTCATACGACCTAGCGTGTCTCCGTGGGGAGCTCCAGTCCTGTTTGTTAAGAAAAAGGATGGCTCAATGAGATTGTGCGTAGACTATCGGATCTTGAATAAGGTCACCATTAAAAATAAGTACCCTCTTCCCGAATCGATGATCTTTTGATCAACTTCAGTCAGCTAGAGTCTTCTCTAAGATTGATCTACGATCAGGGTACCATCAACTTCGAGTTAGAGAAGAAGATATCCCCAAGACAGCCTTCAGGACTCGATACGGCCATTATGAATTCGAGTGATGTCCTTTGGTTTGACTAATGCTCCAGCCGCGTTTATGGATCTCATGAATAGGGTATTCAAAGAGTACTTAGATAAATTCATCATAGTGTTTGTGGATGATATCTTAATATATTACGAGACTCACGAAGACCATATGGAACATCTAAGGATAACATTAAGCACCCTACGAGCACACAAGCTATATGCAAAATTCGGTAAGTGTGAGTTTTGGCTGGAAAAGGTTAATTTCTTAGGACACATTATATCTCAAGATGGCATAGCAGTTGACCCTACTAAGGTTGAAACAGTCTGAAGCGGGAAAGACCTAAGATAGTCACGAAATAAGAAGCTTCTTAGGACTTGCTTTGGATATTACGAGAAGATTCATCGAAGGTTTTTCACAAATGGCTTTACCTCTAACTAAGCTGACCGGGAAAGACACAAGGTTTGAATGGACTGATAAATGTGAGGAAAGCTTCCAAGAACTAAAAAGAAGGTTGACTACCGCACCTGTCCTTACCTTACCTTCAGGAAGTGGCGGATTTGAGATATATAGCGATGCCTCGCAACAAGGGCTAGGCTGCGTACTTATGCAACATGGGAAGGTGATCGCTATGCTTCTCGACAACTCAAGAAGCATGAAGTCAATTACCCAACCCATGACTTGGAATTAGCAGCCATAGTCTTTGCCTTGCGAATATGGAGACATTATTTATATGGGGAAAAGTTTGAAGTTCTTACGGATCACAAGAGTCTTAAATATATCTTTTCCCAACAAGATTTAAACATGCGACAAAGAAGATGGATGGAATACTTAAAAGACTATGACTTCTCCATTCATTATCACCCTGGAAAAGCTAATATGGTAGCTGATGCATTAAGCAGAAAAACCCAAGGGATGTGTGCAAGTTTATTAACCAAGAGATGGAAGCTACTACAAGAAGTAATCACATGGAAACCCGGACATAAGTAAGCACAAGATCATTATGGCAGGTCTAACAATAAAATCGGCTGTTAATGAAAAAGTTAAGCAAGAACAGAAAGGAGATCCATATATACAAGCTTCCATAGGAAAACCAGGATTTACAAAAAGGAAGATGGTAGCATTTACATGCAAGGAAGATTAGTGGTACCAGCTAATGAAGAGTTAAGACAAGAAATTTTAAAAGAGGCTCATCGGTCCAAGTATACAATACACCCAGGAGGGACTAAGAGGTATCGGGACTTAAAGAAACAATATTGGTGGGATGGTATGAAAAGAGACATAGGGAAATTTGTGGCAAAGTGTTTAACATGTCAACAAGTAAAGGCCGAACATCAAAGACACTGCAGGATTGTTACAACCCCTTGAGTTACCCGAATGGAAATGGGACCACATCACAATGGACTTCATCGTAGGGCTACCCAAGACCTCTAAGGGTCATGATATGATTTGGGTGATTGTTGATAGATTAACTAAGACAGCCCATTTCCTTCCCATACGTCATACCCAATCCACCGACAGCCTATCTCGGCTATACATCAAAGAGATAGTAAGTCTACATGGTATACCCCTTAGTATCACTTGAGATAGGGATAGCCGCTTCACTTCGCAACTACGGAAGTCCGTCCAAAAATCTTTAGGATCTTCCTTGAACTATAGCATGACCTTCCATCCACAGGCCAGATGGACGGTCGGAGCGCACAATCCAGATAGTCGAAGATATGTTACGAACTTGTGCCCTTGATTGGAAGCGAGTTGGGATGAAAACCTACCACTAGTCGAGTTTGCGTACAACTATAGCTTTCAGTCAAGCATTGGCATGGCTCCATACGAGGCGCTCTATGGGAGACCACATCGATCACCCACCGGTTGGAGTGAAGTTGGAGAATCCAGGGTGCTCCAGTCCGAGCTGGTAGAGCAATGTGCCGAGAAGGTCAGACTCATAAGAAGCCGCCTCCTCACAGCTCAAAGCCGCCAAAAGAGCTATGCTGATCGAAGGAGGAGACCATTGGAATTCGACATAGGAGAGCACGTTTTCCTGAAGATATCTCCCACTAAAGGAGTTATGAGGTTCGGTATCAAAGGCAAGCTTAGTCCACGTTACATAGGACCTTTCGAAATCCTGGAGAAAGTGGGAAAAGTGGCCTACAGGATCGCGCTACCCCCTCAGCTATCCGAAGTGCATAACGTATTCCATGTGTCTATGCTAAGGAGGTACGTGCCTGACCCTGCTCATGTCATCGACCAGGTACCCATAGAGATGACGGAGGATCTCAGATTAGAGACAAGACCAGTTGAGATTCAAGATCGTAAGAATAAGAAGCTGCGGAACAAGGACATACCCTTAGTCAAAGTTTTGTGGAGAAATGCGCACATGGAAGAAGAAACTTGGGAACCGGAGTCAGAAATGCGAGAAAAGTACCCCGAGATCTTTTGACTATATATAGTAGAATTTCGGGGGCGAAATTCCCCTAAGGGGGTAAGAATGTAATGACTCCAATTTTGTAATATTGAAATTCCAAGTTTAGCAATGAAAAGTTCAATTTTAAAGAAAAGGGCATTTTGGTCATTTCACTAGTCACCATAACTAAACCCAGGAATTTGATACCAAAAGTGGTTCCATTAGATACGTCTCGAAAAAAGGAATCCAACGAGACCAAAATCACCCAAAACGGAGTTAAAATGAGCAAGATATGGCCCTTTGAAGTTCAGGGGCAAAACTGTAAATTTCCCAAAAACGATTTAACCTGAAAAACACAGGTGCCCGTTTTGATACGGGCACCCCGTCGTCTTCAACCTCCTAGAGGTTTCTAGAACGGCGGTGTTTCAAGAAGAAACCACCGCCATTCCAGAGGGTTCCCCACCGCCATTCAAAGGCGGTTAGAAACCCTCCAGAACCCTCTGTAAAAGCTCTATAAATAGAGCTCTTGGGTGCCTCTAATGGCAGCCCAAAAGCCTTGGAGAAAACCAGTCGTGAAGCAGTGAGCAAGGGGGGAAAACGTGGAGAGAAAACCACCCACGAAGCAGGTACGCACGAAAAAACCCCAAACCCATCTCCCCCATAGTACCAGGAACGATTTCCCTAGGTCTTTGCATGAAGCAGCAGCGGGAATAGGCCTCCAGGGGAGCCACAAAGACCCCCGGGACGTCCCCAGGCCGCACTGGTTCGACAGGGTCGAACCAGGGTGACCTGAGGACAACCCAGGTCACTAACAAGCGGGACGATCCAACAGGACCGTCCCACGTCGACGCAGTCGACGCCATTTGGAAAAAAACCAAACGGGCGCGTCTCCGGACGCGCCCGCTAAAAGAACGACGAGCGGCGTCGTCTCGCGCGTCTGCAGACGCTCCCGCTGAGGCGCGCGCCGCAGACGCGCAGCGCACTAGCAAGGCGCGTTTTTTTGGTTCTTAAGAATGCTGGGCGCACGTCGCAGACGCGCAGCGCCCTAGCATTCCTCTTTGTTTGTCTTTAATACTATATGTACATGCAATGTTAAAATGCTTATAACTTGAGATCTAGAGCTCCGATTGAGGCGCCGCAAAAGGCTTTGTGTCCGTATCGACGACGCGGACACATCCAAACTATAAAATCCCTAATAAAAGCCCAATAAAAGTAGGGCATGACTCTTAGAATAGGATGGTGGCGCGTGACCGCTAGGACTCTGGAAAACTGAGAATACCAAGGCCTAATTAGGACCTTAGGACACCCATAGGCATAGGGATGGACCCCTAATGCCTAAGTAATGAGACCCAAATGCTCTAAACCCATTAAAGATAGGTTAAACTAACCTTAAGTCCCCAAACCATGTTCAGGAGTGTACGAGGACACGAGGGTGAACGCGACCTAGTCAGGTAGGTGCTCTATCACTATTAGATTCTTTTAAAAGAACTATTGTTATTTGAGAACATATGTTTTAGATATATGATTTGATTTGCATGTGATTTGTATGAATAAATTCATCATGCATGATAAATGCTTTGTAAATAGCCATGTTTTGGAATGACTGCATATACATTATGCACATACATGTGTTGCAAACGACTGCATGCATTGCATGATTTACGTATTGCAAAGATTGCATGTCCTTGAGGGTTTCCAAAAGACGCTGGAGTGCCGAGGGCCAGACAGTTGTGAGGGACCCAAAAGAGGACAAGTTTTAACAGGTTTTGACTTATCTTATGTGATTTGGGCAAGTAAGCCCGTGGGTGCTATGCCGAGGGGTCTGGGTTGGCCACCCCGCCTCTACCACTAATAGGTGGATGGGTACCACGCCCAAAAAGAGGCAAGTCCCTACGTCGACTGCATGTGGTACAGGGGGCTATCACTGGTGTCACGGCACTGGGTCGGCGTGTCATAGGCCCCGTGGAGGCTATGACCAAGTGTCCTCAGTACCGGGGACCACACGGCGAGGAGGCCGTGGGCATAGTGGACCCTATGGTTTGATGTGCATTTCATGTAGCATGATATGAGGTTGGTCGACCATACCATATTAGAGGTCCATGAGTTGGACTCCATGAGGCATCTATTGCATATCATGATATCATCAGATATATGATACTTTCACTTTTGGAATTATGTGATCTTTTAAGTTATAAGAATTTCAGTTGATTATGGATTCTTATACTGATATCGAACTCGAGTATTCAAACATATGCATATTTTGAAATTGATTATGGATTCTTATACTAATATTGAACTCGAGTATTCAAACATACGCATGTTTTGAATAAATGAGCACATGATTTTAAAACAACTCATGCATTTATAAACTAGTAGTGATAAGCCCTACTGAGTATATTATATACTCACCCGATCCTCAACATTTTTCAGATACAAAGTAAATACCTAAGGGCAAGGGACATTTGTACTAGGAGACATAAGGCCAAGCACAAGTAAGTACACCCCTATCTTATCTTTCAATGTTACTTGATTGTAGTTACTCTCTAATAGCAAATTTGTGACTAACACTTTCTTGGGAACATTATTGATTTAAAACTTTGCCATGACTAAATAGATTGAGAATGAGTTTTCACACTCGGGGTTTTTATGAAAGGTTGTTTTCAAAATGAAAAAGATTTTCATGCATTTCATATTTATAAAACAAGAGATCTCGCCTTTTTATCAACATTGCATCATATAAAAACCCGGGTCGTGACATAAGGTCACTCTAGTGAATGCTAAACATGGTGGTTAAGGGGGTTCTCTAATAGAGCCTCCCTCTTCCCTTACCTTCCATTGACGTTTGTGAGGTCTAAATGCCTCCTTACATGAGGATTGAAGTAACCACTTTGTGTTCAGCCAATCAGCTAGTAAGCCTTAGGCAATTGGAAATAAGAGGAGTTGTCTAGACTTAGGCTGAAATAAGCCATCTTCAACCAGTAAAACAATAACTAGTTGAATAATAATAATAATAATAATAAGAGCATAAAAGGTTAGTAAATTATCTAACCTTAATAAAAATTGTAAGTAAGATAAGGATGATCAAATAAGATCCATGGGATCTTAAATGATCAAGAACAATAAAAGAAATAAATACTTTTTTATGTATGATATATATATATATATATTGCTAACAATTTAGATCAAATAGAATAGAAGATATGCACCCTTGATGAAATGTGATCAAGGAAGAGAACCAAGATCATCCTCCATAGGGATGATCAAACAATTGAACTTAGATCAAAGAAGAACTAGATGATAGAAGATCTAAGCCCTTGATCTTTATCAACAAGTATCAATTGTTGATCAAAGGACTATGAAAGATCAAGATCAAAGAAAGGAATACACAAAGTTCAGAATAGAAAATACTTAGATCTGAAAGATTAGAAGATCATTCTAACCATCAGATCTATTGATCAATACTATTTGAGGAAGATAGATCATGATAGGACACAAGATCAAGATCCTTTATATCAAAGGAAAAGCTTAGACAAAGAATATAGATTGGATAAAAAAATATAAGATTATTTAGATTGTATAAATATTAACAATAAGTATGGATTTATAGATTTCATATGTATATCAAGATCATGGAAGATTTGAAGAGATGAATCACTACTTGAAGATAGGGGAATTTTATGAATGCATCTACATGAGAAATGCATGTTGAATACATGATCTTATGTCTGAAAATGTTGACAAGTATAATGTAAATACTTGTATTAAATCCATTGAAAACCCTCATTATCCAACTAAAACACATATGAAATGGTTAAGTTAGAATTGAGGAAAACCCTAAGTGAATAGCGAACTAAAAGGTATTCCAGCCCTAGATAAACAAACAAATTGTTTGATAAGTATAAAAATCAATACATGGGAATCATTCATATAGAATGGTGATCCCTAAACTTATATGAACATGGATATCATTCATTGTAAATGATGATCCCTAAGTTTGAAGTGAAATCCTATCCTGTGCATGAGAACATCAAAATACAAGGATGATGATATAAACAGACAAGATGTCTGATAAGTAAAAGAATACTTTATATACATGTAAGGAGGCTTGAGGTTTTTGTTTTAAATAGGCGTATACCTAGGGATGCTATGCTAGGAGGGTTACAAGGGTTTGGCCACCCGCTCTCTAAAATGCGATATATATGATGATACCATGCCTAAAGAGAGGCAATATGTCAGGTGGGGCAATTATGGAAAGGCCACCACTGTGACAGTCTATGTAATGACCCCGAATTTTTATAAATTATTAAGAAAAATTAATAAAGTTTGAATTTTTAGAAATTCTAGGCTGGAATATTAGGTTATTGAAAATTCTCTTTTTATAGAGATTATATTATAAATTAAAAAAATAGAAATTATGGATGTACTTGGAAAACTGATCGAAACAACATTAAGTACGTTCAATTCTGAGTTAAAATGAAAATTCCTTAATTTAAAATGGTAATTTTACCCATATCCCATATCCAAGAAATAAGACCTCAATATTCATGAAGTACTTAGAAATAAGATTCCAACGCCACTAAGTACGCTCGATTCTGAGTTCGGACAAATATTGCCTATTATTCTCCAATTTTAGAGTTAAAAAGGGCAAAAAGGTCTTTTCACATAAAAGTGGGACCCACAAAGTCGGCCAAGGTTCTAGAAGCACCAATAATTGCTCAGTGCATTATTGCTGGTAGTGGAGATTGTAGTGGAGATTGTAGTGGGAATGGAGAATACATTAGTAATTAAAAATTCTAAAGTAATAAAATATCTTATTAAAAGAAATGATAAAAAATTCAAATTTGGCTATAAATATGTCCCAAAAATTTCCAAAAATTTTCACAACCTTAACCATGAAATTTCCAAACCTTCCCTGGAATTTCAGCCCCAAATTCCCCTTCATCCCTCCCCAAACTCTCTTTTCCTTATTTCTCTCTCCTCTTTCTAATTGGAACAAGAGACCTAAATTCAATTAGGCACTCCGTTCCAGAAAGAATCCCATCAATTCCACCATCCATAACATCCTATACTACATTATATACAAAATCCCCAAATCAATTTCAAGATCCAACGGTTCCAACAACAGAAAATCACAAAAAGGTGGATAATCGGGCTATATTATCATCAACCGGTAATTCTCTCAAATTGGGCATCAATTATATTGTTTTTATCCAATCAGGTAGGTGGAATTACTTCCCATTCATATTTATTATGTTTTAGTGTAATTTGTATTTTTCTGTAATTTAATTTGAATGAAAAATTGTAAAAATAAAGTAAATACCAGCCCCTTCAATTTATGGTGATAGAGAGCTCAGATGGAAATTCTGAGCTTTCCAATCAATCCCGAAGGGTCAAAAACCCCTAGGGTACAATTTTCAAGAAAATCTAACAAGGTTTGGACCTTCAATTGAGAGAGATTAATTCTGGTTGGCCCAGATCAAATCTAGACCCTAGGAATGGCTGAAAACTTCAATTTAAGATTGTGGAGTCATATGAACTCCAAATTGAGATCAGAAAGAAGCTATGGAAAGCTTGTAATGTCTAGTTTCTAATGAAGTCATAATATTTCAAAATTTTATTTCTGTATTTTTCTATATTTTGGAAATAAGTGTCCAATTTCTAAGATCTTCAAGATCTGAGGTGATCAGATCTTGAAAATTTATTTTAGTGATGATATAATAATATAATAAAGTAATATCTATGGTTAATTTGGACAGATCTTGGATAAAATAAGGGATCTACCCTTTATGGTAGAAAAACCCTAAAATAAAAATAAAAATATACAAAGGGACCCACTTGATCAATGAGATCAAGTATGATCAGATCCTTGGGATGGATTAAAGGGATGATATTATGATGGAATCCAGTTAGATCATGGATGAAATGTGACAAAATCAAGTGGATATGATTTTTGGATCTTAATGGATTAAAAGCCCTAAAGGTAATTAAAACCCCTAATCTAAAGGAAAACACCTAAGATCTAATGGTTGGATCATATTTAAAGGTTTATATTAATCTTAATAAAATTATTTTAATTGTCTTTTATTGGATATAGAAGTGTAAATGTGATTTATGTTCTAAGTTAGAAAGCATGATAGTGTAATCTTTAAATTTTAGTATGATATGTCCTAAATGAGTAATTTGTTAGTAGATTTGATTATCTTAGGATCATGTTAGTGTAAATTAGGATTTAAACATGATTTCATTATGATAGAAGATGTGTTTCATAACTTAGGATCATGTTAGTTTTATTTCACTAGCTTAAGTTATATTCATAGGAAGAATGTTAGTATATAGTTGTTAAATTTATATTTGATTTATGCTTTCAAGTTGATGATTTACTTATTGTCAAATTTAATTCAATTGTTAAGTAATTGTTAAGATATAAGGAGCATAAATCACTAAAAATGTAAACTAATGAAATATAGAAATTCATGGACAACTAAGATGAATGAATGATTTTGACTTAGTAAGGGCTATAGTTAGTTGGACAATATAAGGAATGATTTATCATTTCCTTGGCCCAAAATAGGAAAATAATGAACATCCATGGATGACATTGTGCATATCCATGGAAATTAATTAAAATCAATTAGAGAAGGGACTTAAGGTAAAGAGCTCATAGGAACCTTGTCAAAGGTTGAGCTAGTACCACTCAGGTGGACTACGAACATTGTGGTTATAGGGGGTATACAAGAGCCAAGTGCTTTTCCCTCACCTCCCATTGACGTAAGAAAGGTCTAAACGCCTCCTTACATGAGGATTGTATTAACCACTTTTTGAGCAGACTTTAACTGGTAAGTACTGGTCATCCTGAAATAAGGAGGAGTTGTCTAGTGATAGGAAGAAATAAATTATCTTCAACCAAGTAAGACACTAACTGGTTGAATAATAATAAGAACATAAAAAGATAGCAAATTATCTAACCCTAATAAAAATAGTAAGTGAGATAAGGATGATCAAACAAGATGAGATCTTGGATGATCAAAAACAATAAGGAAAAAGAAACATCTATGTAAATTAGATTGTTATGTATGATATAGATAGTGTTTGTATAGATGATATTAAACCCATGGATATAGGATATTCAAGGAAGAAAGATTCAGATCATCCTACATAAGGATGATCAAAAGACCATGTAGTATGTACCCTTGATTACAAAAATGACATTATACATTTGATTTGATAGATATATGTTGATCGAGACTATGGAGATTTCAAGGAGTAAGAATACCTTATTGAGGTAGGTGGATTATTAAGAATGCCTTTACATGAAGATACATGTCTAATACATGATCTTATGTTTTGAAGTATTGACATGTATGATACCAATATATTAAGGTAAATACCTCAAATTGAAATATGATCCAACTAAATGATGAGAAAAATAAGTATTAAATGGTCAAGTTGAGAATTGAGAACAACCCTAAGTGAATAGGAAAGTAGAAAATATTCCAGTCCTAGATAAACAGACAGATAGTCTGATATGTATAAGTATTATTTTACATACAAGCTTGAAGGCTTGTGGTTTTGTTTTAAACAGGCATAAGCCTGGGGATGCTATGCTAGGAGAGTTAAGAGGGTTTGGCCACCCACTCTTTGAAACTTGATGATATTGAATACCAAGCCTAAGAAAGGCTAAAAGTCGGGTGGGGCAATTATGGGAAGGCCACCACTGTGACAGCCATGGTCCTCCCATATGGACATGGATATTGTAATTTCCATTGAGAATGGTATAAGTGGATTATTGAACAGTTATCCGAGTGCACTGTACGGATCAAACTGCAAGCATAGTAGTCCTTGATTATTTTGCACTATGATGCATATGAAATTGGCATAGTGAAATGCCTTAAGGGATGACATGATGAAATGTCAGGTAATTGTATATTACCAATATTTTTCCCAAGAAGGGAAATTCCCTGTATAGTAACTGGCTGAAATACAACTCTCTTATAATGAAAAGAGTTGATCAGCTTTGTATAGAAATCATGCTTGATTATTTTTACATTTTTAATGGATTTGTCCTTATACAATATGTATGTATAAAGGTGAACACAAATGACAAGGAAATGAGATGTCCTTATAACTAATAGTTATTAATGAATGTGTTTTAGAACGAATTATGGGATACTTGAATATTGAGATTATACTGTCAATAACTTACATTCTTATCCCCTACCAAGCATAGCTTGCTGAGATATTGTAAATGTTCGAATGTTTACAATATCTCAGATACAGAGAAGGAGACTTAGGAGCTCAAGATTTGAAGAACAATTGAAGAATAAGTAATCAGGGTATATCCCTTGAAACATTGTATTAGAACATGTAATGAATTTTGAACTTTGTAATTTGGATTGTATATTTGGACAAGTATTGTAAGGATACAATGGGCTGTGTACTGTGAACCACTGGATAGATCCTGAAGTTTAATAAAAGTATATTCCTTCAATGGAATTTTATCTGATACAAAATTCTACTTATGTTATGTATGAAGTGGTGACTTAGGTTTTACAAAACAAATTCTAAAGAAAAGAATTTTCGCTGCTTTGGTTTGCAAAAAATTTTTACTCTAAGGGCCCTATCTTTACAAAAAGTATTATAAAATGTATTATAAAAACTTGGGTCACCACAGTCTATCCCCCCATATAGACATGACATAGATGATTTTCCACATTTGGTATCCGTGGAGTATGAAAGCAGTTCTCCGAGCGTACTGGTACGGATCAGACTACAACATAGTAGTCCTTTGAGTATTTTGCATTATGATGTGTGGCATAATGAGATGCCGATACTTCCTAAATAAGGGAGTATTTTCCCAACAGAGTCTGGATGTTTTATCAACTCAGCATGGCTAAGTGTGATGATACTGCCCAAATGAGGGAGTATTTTCCAGCAGAGTCTGGATGATTAATCAACTCAGTGTGTCTGAGTATGACCATTGATGTTTGAGATATTAACTATTTTTCATAGTTTTGACTGTATATATATATATACGACATATACAATATGTACGTGTAAGGATGTACATATATGATAAAGTAAAGAGATTGATCCATGAGTATGAATAATGGGATTATGAAGTATTAGATTATACTATCAAATTATTATGCTTCTTGAATCCCTTACCAAATATAACTTGCCAAGATATTATAAATGTTTGAATGCTTACAATATCTCAGATATAGAGAAGGAGAATTAGGAGCTCAAGACTTAAGAAGACTTGGAAGAATAATCATTCAGGGTATATTCCTTGGAGACATGTATTTTTATTTGAGAGCATTGTATTGTATTGAGAGTTTTTATTGTATGGTGAGCTTTGAAATTTGGATTATGTAATTTGGACAAATATTGTACTGATGCCCAGGTTGTGCTGTGAACCATTGGATGGATTCTGAAATTTAATAAAAGTATATTCCTTCAATAGAATTTTATCTTATATAAAATTCTACTTATGTTATGTATGAAGTGATGAATTTGGTTTTACAAAACATGTTCTAAAGAAAAGAATTTATGTTGCTTTTTTTTTGCAAAAAATTTTACTACTAAGGGTGCTTTGCCTATAAAAAATGTATTACAAAATGTGTTACAAAAACCCAACTCGTCACAGTTGGTATCAGAGCTATTCATCTAGTCACAGTATAGTATGATTATGTCCAATATGAAGATGACAATCCAATTAGAGGATGAGAAATAGTGAGTGAATAAGAAATAAGATAGTATTGGATGAGAATGAGTTATGTGATTAACTCATTAGTTGAGAATGAGTATAGGAAGAGTTATGTGATTGACTCATTAGGTGAGGAGTTAATGTAATTAACTCATGAAGTACTAGTGGAGTATAATTAGATATTAATTAGTGAAATAACTAGTAGTACTACTTAGTAAGTCAATATAGGGAATGGTAGTTATAGAAACAAGGAAAATATTACAATAGAGGAAGATGTACCATATGATATTCAGGTATAACTTGAAATCTTAAGTAAAGATACTTGTAGAAGGATAAAATCCAACCTTTTGAGGAAAGGTGCAATAGAAATTTATGAGAAATAGATACTAAAGATGAAACCTCAGAATTATTACAAAATTTGAAAATAATAATAACAAATAATAAATATAAATGTAAGAGTTACAATTGTTACATAGATATAGTATTATGACATTTAGCTAAAGAATTTAATCATCAAAATAGAGATGATCTTACTTGAGAAGAACTTAAGGAGATAGGTAAATATATTCAAAATTAGTGAATAAAAAGAGTTTTAATAAAGATAAATAAGGAGATAAAATTTAGAGGAATATTGATTCAACTATATTATAGAATTGAAATATGAAAATATTTATGGACTATAATTTGCATTAATGATAGAATGGAAAGTGAAGACCTATAAATGAATCGGGATATTAATGTGATGAATTTAGAGATATTGATTCTATTTATATGATAGATTTAGTGACATCGAAAGAATTATGGAATATAATGAGGAAAAATACATTTTGAAGGAATAGTGAAGTGAACATGAGAAATGAAGACCTATAAACAAATATAGGCAGCTGAACTTAAGTGTAAATTTTGTACAAATGAGATGATTATGAATGAGGTATGATTCTAGATTTTGCAGAAATATGTGGTTAGAAATTTCAAGATATTTTGGAGATTTTCAATTTAACATAATATTGAATGAGGAAATATCTATAGTAGTTGAGGAAAATGACATCAACTTTTTTGAATAAGTGGAAAGAACAAATTTTAAGGATTAGTAGACAAAGAAGTGATTATATAAGTTTGCATTGGAGAGCAACAAGTTTCCTTAGAAAAAGAAGAATGAAGGATCAATGAGATTGTGCATAAATGATATTAAGTACCCTTTACTCCACATGGATGAGTTATTCCCAACCTATTATCATCAATGGGGAGTTAGAAATGAAAATTTATTGTGAGATATCAAAACAAATTTTGAGTTATAAGTTTGGTGAGAATGAGAGTTATTGGATAAGTAGTGAAGACATATGAAATTATTATGAGAAAATCATGACCATTTGGAGAATATGTTAAGACACTTACAAAACTTGCCAACTATCTGGTAAGTGTATAGGATAGCAAAGATAGGGTCATATAAATTCTAAGAATGATATGGAAGTTCACACAACAAAGATTGAAGATGATACTAAAATACAAAATGACTATGATAGTTAGAGAAATTTATCTCTTATTGATTGTATAGCATACTATAAGGTCATTCTTTTACTATAATCTTATCATTGAGTACATGAACGAAGAAGAGATAAATTACTTCCAAATATTAGAAGATTGTTATAAAGAATAATAGTTGAAATTATAAAATCCAATCAATATGTCATTTTGGTAGATGGTCTAAGGACTATAGATATTAAAAAAGATATGTCAAAACTTGTATAAGTTGAAGAGGAATGAGGATGAGCAATATAAGTTAGAATGGAAAAATATGAACTATTGAAAGATTGGTGAAAATGAGGAGTAGAAATTTAGTATACTAGTCAAGTGAAATAAAAGATTTTGAAACAAAAGGATAACTCAGTTAAGAGTTATTAATCCTTTTGGAAAGTCTAGCAAGAACCATCTTAAGTGATTAATGCATTAGCATTATTAGTAAGATGTGTGTTTATGACCCAAAAATGTGATTTTTCCTTTGAAAGAGAAGGTAATATGAACTATGAATGAAAGGAAATAGAGATTTCCTTAAGTGGCAAGGCCACATGAGCAAACTTATGAATGAGTTAATGAAAACTTATAAGTAAGTTGAAATGTGAATTTCAAGGACGAAATTATTATAAGGGGGGAAGATTGTAATAACCCCAATTTTTGTAAATTGATTGAGAAAAACAATTTAGTCTAAATTTTTAGAAATTCTAGGCTAGAATACTAGGTTATTAAAATGTATATTTTTATAGAGATTAAAACATGATTTAAAATTTATAAATTATGAATGTACTAAAAAAACCGATCAAAATGACACCAAATACGTTCAATTCTAAGTTAAAATGAAAACTTCCTAATTTTCTCCATTTTAATGAATAAAAGAGTAAATTGGTAATTTTACCCATAACCGTGATCTAAGACATCAATATTTAGAATGTACTTAGAAATAAAATTCCAACGCCACTAAGTACGCACAATTTCGAGTTCAAGAGAATAAAATAGATTTTTCTCCACAAAAGGGCAAAATGGTCCTTCCACACCTCTATGGGACCCACAAATGAATCCCACTACCACCTCCATCTCCACTAATAGCTGGTAGTGGTTTGACTCATGCTGACATGTTTTCTGGCTGTTGGATTCATTTGTGGCCCCCACAAAGGTGTGAAAAGACCATTTTGCCCTTTTATGGAGAAAAATTCATTTTATTCTGCCGAACTCAGAATTGAGCATACTTTGTGGCTTTGGAATAGTATTTCTGAGTACATTCCAAATTTTGATGTATTAGGTCTTAGTTCAGAGTAAAATTATCATTTTACCCTTTTATTCATAAAAATGGAGAAAAATAAGGATTTTTTATCCGAACTCATAATTTGACATCCTTATAGTCATTTTGATCGGGTTTTTGAGTACATTACAAATATCCAAGTTTTAATTCTTGATTTTATTTTTATAAGAATGGATTTTCCTAGAACTCAAAGTTCCAGTTCTACTTTAAAAATTTTAACTTTTAATTTTTAATAATTAATTGTTACATGGTAATGGAGGATCCAACATTAATTTAATATTCAAAAGAATTAGAACATAATTATTATAAGTAATTATGAAAAATTCAAAAATATCTATAAATACACCACCAAAAATCCTCCAACAATGTTCATTAAAATCCTTGAAATTATCTTACTTCCCCTAAAAAACTAGATCTAGATTCATTCCCAAATTTCCAAAACTCCTAAAATCTCTATTATTTCACTTTCTCTCTACTCTTTCTAGATTGAAACAAGAGACCTAAATTCAATTAGCTACTCTGTTCCAAATCAAAACTCACAAATCCCACCATTCATATTGTCGTACACTACCTTATCCACAAAACCCCAAAAGAAATTTCAAGATCCAATAGCGCAATTAATAGAAAAACACAAAACAAGTGGTTATTAAGCAATATTATCATCAACAAGATATTTCTTTAAAATTGGGATGCAAAACTTATGTTTTTCTGCAATCAGGTAGGTGGAAACTCTTCCCATACTTATTTCATGTTAGTTTATATAATTTTTATTTTTTTGAAATTAAGTTTAGGTTAAAAATTATAAAAATCAAGTAAGGATAAGAACCCTTCATTTCTATATGATGGAGGGCTCAGATGGAAAATCTGAGCTGTCCAATCGATCCAGAAGGATCCAAAATCACTAGGGTAGAATTTTTAAGAAATTTCATCAAGTTTTGATTGCTTGATTGAAGAGGAATTGATTGAACAGTCCATAATGGACTCTTCCTTATAGGATCTAGCTCTTAGGACGCAGCAGCGAGACGTTGTACAGAAACGCGCCCTGCGGGAGAGTCTTCGCATGCACGCTCCGCATGCGACGATGTCCTGACGGAATGTCCACATGGTAGCGTAGGTCCTGAGAAGTGCGTTACCTCGTGCATCTCAGTGATGCGAGTGCAGTGACCGCTCCACCCGACTAGACCTAGACTACCCAAACGATCAGGACCGTTTATCATGCTGGGACTAGATCAAACTTGGAGCCTCGAAACAACTGTGAACTTCATTCATCAATTGAGGAGTTATTTGAACTCCAAAATAAGATCAGAAAGAAGTTATGGAAAGCTTGTAATGTCTATTTTCTTCTGAAAGCATAAAATTGATAAAAATCTTCAAGAAACTTTCTGTTTTTAGGAAATAAGCTTCCAATTTTCATGATCTTCAATATTTGAGATGATCAAATCATGGGGATCTGATTTAATGATGAAATAATGTTAAAATAAATTAATATATATGATTTATTTTGACAGATATAAGATAAATTGAGAGATCTACCCTTTACGGTAGAAAAACCCTAAAAATACAAGGCGACCCACTTGATCAATGAGATCAAGCATGATCAGACCCTTTGGATGGGTTGTATGAATGGGATTATGATGAAATCCAGTTAGATCATGGATTAAATATGAAAAAAAAAGTGTGGATATGATCTTTGGATCTTAATGGAGTAAAAGCCCTAAATATAATTAAAACTCTTGATCTAAAGGAAAAGATCTAAGATCTAATGGTTGGATCATAAGTAAAAGTTTCTAATAATCTTAATCTAATTAGTTTAATTGTCTTTTATTAGATAATAGAATTCTAAATGTGATTTATATTATAAATTAGGAAATAGGATTGTGTAATTCTTAAATTTTAGCATGCTATGCTCTAAATGTTATTAGTTTGTTATTAAGTTGGTAGATTTAATTATCTTAGGGCCATGTTAGTTTAAATTTAAGATTTTAGCATGATTCCATTAGATTAGTAGTAAAATGTCATGTATTTCCTAACTTAGGATCATGCTAGTTTAAGTATAGTTTTATTCCATTAGATTAAGTTACATTCGTAGAAAGCATGTTAGTATAAATGGTTGTTAAACCTATATTGGATTGATGCTTTATAGTTTATGATTTAATTGTTGTCAAATTTTATTAGTAGATTCATTTGTTAAGTAGTTGTTAAGATAAAATGAGCATAAAGCACCAAAAATGTAAACTAATAGCATATAGAGATTCCTAGATAATTAAGATGAGTGAATGACTTTGACTTAATATTACTAAGGGCTATAATTAGTAGGACAATATAAGGATTATCAAATCCTTTGCCCAAACTAGGAGAATAATAAACCCCATGACTGACATTTTAAAGGTTCATGGATTTAATTAAAATCAATTAGAAAGAGTACATAGGGTTAAAATGCTCACAAAAACCTTATGAAAGGTTAAGCTAAGGTCACTCTAGTGAATGCTGAACATGGTGGTTAAGGGGGTTCTCTAATAGAGCCTCGCTCTTCCCCGACCTTTCGTTGATGTTTGTGAGGTCTAAATGCCTCCTTACATGAGGATTGACGTAACCACTTTGTGTTCAACCATTTAGCTACTAAGCCTTAGTCAATTGGAAATAAGAGGAGTTGTTTAGACTTAGGATGAAATAAGTCATCTTAAACTAGTAAAATAGTAACTGGTTGAATAATAATAATAAGAGTATAAAAGGTTAGTAAATTATCTAATCCTAATAAAAAAATAATGTAAGATAAGGATGATCAAACAAGATCCATGGGATCTTAAATGATCAAGACCAATAAAGGAAATAAATACTTTTTTATGTATGATATATATAGTTTGCAATTTAGATCAAATAGAATAGAAGATCTGAATCCTTGATCAAATAGGATTCAAGGAAGAGAACCAAAATCATCCTCCTTAGGGATGATCAAACAACTGAACTTAGATCAAAGACGAACTAGATGATAGAATATCTAAGCCCTTTATCTGTATTAACAAGTATAAATTGTTGATCAAAGGATCTATAAAAGATCAAGATCAAAGAAAGGAATACATAAAGACTTCGAATAAAAAATACTTGGATCTGAAAGATTAGAAGATCATTCTAGCCATCAGATATATTAATCAACACTATCTGAGGAAGATAGATCATGATAGGACACAATATCTAGATCCTTTATATCAAAGGACAAGATTAGACAAAAAATATAGATAGGATAAATAGTGAGTGAATAAGAAATAAGATAGTATTTGATGAGAATGAGTTATGTGATTAACTCATTTGTTGAGAACGAGTATAGGAAGAGTTATGTGATTGACTCATTAGGTGAGGAGTTAACGTAATTAAGTCATGAAGTACTAGTGGAGTATAAGTAGATATTACTTAGTGAAATAACTAGGAGTACTACTTAGTAAGTCAATATAGGAAATAGTAGTTATAGAAACAAGTAAGGAAAACATTACAATAGAGGAAGATGTATTGTATGATATTCAGGTATAACTTGAAATCTTAAGTAAAGATACTTGTAGAAATAAAATATATTAATATAACTATTATTAGGAGAAATAATGGAGATTAGGAGAAAGAGATGATAAATTGGAAAAATATGATGGAAAGGATGAAGAAGGATAAAATCCAACCTTTATAAGAAAGGTGAAATAGAAATTTATAAGAAATAGATACTAAAGATAAAATCTTAGAATTATTACAAAAAACAAAATAAATAATAATAAATAATAAATATAAATGTAAGAGTTACAGTTGTTACATAGATATAGTATTATGACATTTAGCTAAAGGATTTAATCATCAAAATAGAGATGATCTTACTTGAGAAGAATTTAAGGAGATAGGTAAATATATTCAAAATTGGTGAATAAAAAGAGTTTTAATAAAGATAATAAGGAGATAAAATTTAAAGGAATATTGATTCAACTATATGATGGAATTGAAATATGAAAATAATTATGGACTATATTTTGCATTGATGATAGAATGGAAAGTGAAGACCTATAAATGAATAGGGATATTAATATGATGAATTTAGAGATATTGATGCTATTTATGTGATAAATTTAGTGATATTGAAAGAATTATGGAATATAATCAGGAAAAAAACATTTTGAAAGAATGGTGAAATGAGCATGAGAAATGAAGAGCTATAAACAAATATAGGCAACTAAACTTAAGTGTAAATTTTGGACAAATGAGATGATTACGAATGAGGTATGAATCCAGATTTTGGAGAAATATGTGGTTAGAAATTTTAAGATATTTTAGAGATTTTCAATTTAACATAATATTGAATGAGGAAATATCTATAGTAGTTGAGGAAAATGACATAAACTGATTTGAATAAGTGGAAAGAACAAATTTTAAGGATTAGTAGACAAAGGCCATCATACTTTGGTTGTAGCACTCTAATACACCTTCGAGCAAGTTCCTCAGTGGTCTTTGCTATGCCAACAACAACAATTTGATCTCATAGATTTTTCATACTGCTAATGAATGATTCAGCAGCTTCATCCTCAGTTAATCTTTCAACAGGTAACTGATTTTCAAGGTTCTGAATACGAGTCTGGTTCCTAGCCTCATACTAATTTTTCAATATGTTCCATGCTTCAGACGCCTTTGATGTATGCTGCATTAGAGTGAGGACAGAATCATGAACACTTGTGACAATAGCACAAAGTGCATCAGCATTCTGTCTCCTCCATTCTTTGACAAGTCGAGGACTATGAAGAATGATCTTTGTGGAATCATCAGGTGAAGAGATTGTAATAGGTTCAGCATCAATACCCAGAACAGTATCAAAAAGCTCATAGGAGTCCAGAATTGTTGAAATCTTGAACTTCCATAGAGTATAGTTCAATCGATCGAGCTTTTCCTCTATGAAAGTTGGGGGATGAATGCGAAGTGCTGGTACAGAACCAGTTGACACGAACGTAGAGTCCATGGCCTAAGTAGTCATCATTGTTGAGCTTTACAATACGAGATTGATGTTCAGAGTTCCTTATGCTCTGATACCATGTAAAGAAAGGAACTTACACCAGAAACGTTTGAATACCAATCAAGAAGAAAGACAACACTTCTTAAACTTTCAATTTGATAACTTACTACAAATGATCATCCCACCGTATGCTCTCTATCAGAGCTTCAATGGCTTCTGGACTAAAAGAGAAGAACTAACAGGAAAGCAGAACTACAAGTTAACAAAGAACTTCTGTGTCTATGCTTGAGAGGCTTATGGCATGCCTATTTATAGCCTTTGAGTCTTCACCAACCAGCCCATCGAATTGGACTTTTAGCATACCTTCCACATGGGCTGTTGTAGAATGGGTCAAAGGGTGGCTGTAGGAAGCTTCTCGCTGGAAGATTCCTGTGCTCACACCGGACCCCGCTCCTTGGGGGCACTGCCCCCAAACTCTCGTTATTTCTTCTCATAACTATTGCGGTCTCTAATGACCTCATCAACGACTAAGTTGGTCATAGCACTATGACACTTCTAGTGGTATCTTATTGAGGTGGGCATTGTCATATACCAACACACCCAAGACTCCATGCTCATTGGAGGCGTCGGGCACGTCAATTGACGTGTTGTCCCCAATGAACCAGGATTTTCGCCTAGGAAACCCTAATTCAATTAGCTATCTAATTCCACCTTTTATAATTAGATCTCCATTGTTGGATCAATTTGGGATGAGGAGATATACAAAAACCCTAAGATTTTATGATCCATCAGTTGGATCTTCAAAAAAATCAAAACAAAAGTCAAGCACGGTACTAATTCCATCTCCAACAAGTTCTATGCCTTTTTTCGGCCAATCTGACTAGTGAAACAAGATCTTGAACTGATTTATATATTTAGAATGGTGGGGATCTTTAAAAGCCCCATAATCTTATCCAGAAATGGAACCAGAGAAATCAAGGACTGAATATTTATTCGGCAGCTAGGATTTTCTTTCACTAGTAAATCTCTTCTTTGGTGAAATTCCTTCATCGGGCTGACACAAGTAGGCCACCCACTTCACTCCCTTTTCATTTCAGCATGTTTTCCTAAGTTTTTGGCTATCCCAGATCTCCCCTAGCCGTTGATCCATCAAAAATGATGGATCTGGCATGGAGGGTTGAGATTTCATCATTTTCCGGCTCAAATACAAACTCTAAGCTAGTGGATGAGTTCCTGGAACCCAAAAACCTTAGGCTAAGAAATCTCAGCCCTTGATGTCTTTCGATTTGTGAGATATAGAGAAAGGTTGATCTAACAGTCTAGATTGGACCGTCTCAATCGATCTCCATGAGATCAATCCCAGAAAGCCTGTGCGAAACACAAGCAGGGACTCTCCCTCCCTAAGTGTGTGCTCATTTTAGCTCTAATTTTAGATCAAAAAACACTGATGCATTCCTTATCTTATGTAAAATCTATTGAAATCATGAGATCTATGTTTCTAATTGTATTTATGTGATATAATTACTAAAATCTGTAGTAACAATCTTGGATCATGCCTATGATGATCTTAAAATATAAATCTAATATGATACATGGATCAAGGACACCTAAAAAACTTAGGAACAATAATCATAGTAAGATTTATGGACATTTAGATCAAAGAATTGGGCTATTAAAGATTGGATCAATATGGACCCTTAAAAATGTTTGAAATCTTAAAATTTTGATTCAAATCTTATTTTAAGTTCAAATTTAAATATGAAAGTGTTGATGAATTCCTTATGTTATTAGAATCTTATGGAAACATGATAATTATGTTTTTAATTGTATTTATGTAAATTATTTGCTAAAATCCATAGTAACAACCTTGGATCATGATCAAATTATCTCAAAATAGAGATCTGAATTGATGGATGGGTTCAAGAGGTCCCAAAATGCTAAGGACTATGATCATAGTAAAAATTCTAGATCCAAGATCAAGTAATTGAAGAAAATAATAAAGATCAATATCAGCCATTAAAATTGGTTGAATTCTTAAAATTCAAAATTTGATCTCCATTTAACTCTAAATTGAGATTGGAAAGTTGGTTTGAATTCCTCTCGATGAGTAGAACCTACTGAACCAATAAAATCATAAGTTTAATTAATGAAACTTTTTGTTTTTTAATAGATAATGGTACTAACATCATTGATCTATAAGATCTAGAATGATCAGACCATCCAAATCATTTTGGATGATAATCTAATGATTTAATAACTTAAATAAATGTGTTGGGTGTAATTGAATTGGCATATATTAAGATCAGGACCATTAAAAGTAACTAAATCATTAAAAACACATACTAATCTCCTTGATCAGATTAATCAAGGATAATCGAAGACTATGAATAAGTGAGGATGATGTTCTAATGATAAGATCATAATAAATGAATGACTTGTGTCGATAATTTGGGATAGATTGAGATCTATGCCCTTAAATTAGCTAAAATGGCTTAAGATCCTCTTGATCAGTTAGATCAAGAAGGATCAGATCATGTGATAAGATGATGTCAACGATCTAGTGATGAGATCACTTTGAGAAAATGAGTAGATCTGATAAAAATAAGAGATCAAGATCTAAATCCTAAATAGATGAAAGATGACCCTTGGATCATGATGATATGTTAAATGTGTTTATTTCAATTATTAATGTTATTGTAAATGTATTTTATTGCTTAGTAGATTTAATTGTTAGATTTACTTATTTATTTATTTATTTCTATGTCAATGTTCATATTATGTAAATTACATGAAAAATATAATTAATGAAATATAGATATAAATGAACATTCACAAAGGACATGGACTTAAACATAGTTAAGAGCTATAGTTAGTAGGACAATATAAGGATTATCAAATCCTTAGCCCAAATTAGGAGAATAATAAATCCCATGAATGACATTTTAAATGTTCATGGATTTAATTAAAATCAATTAGAAAGAGTACTTAGGGTTAAAATGCTCATAGGAAGCTTCTTAAAGGTTGAGCTAGTGCCACCCCAATGGACTTTGAACATTGTGGTTATGGGGGGTATACAAGAGCTAAGTGCTTTTCCCTTGCCTCCCATCGATGTAAGTTGAGGTGTAAATGCCTTCTTACATGAGGGTTGTATTAACCACTCTTTGAGCAAGCTTTAACTGGTAAGCATTGGTCAATTTTGACATAAGGAGGAGCAGTCTAGACTTAGGATGAAATAAGCTATCTTTAGCTAGTAAAACATTAACTGGTTGAAGAATAATAATAATAAGATCATAAAAGGTTAGTAAAATATCTAATCTTAATAAAAATGGTAAGTAAGATAATCGATATCAAACAAGATCCATAAGGAGATCTTGAATGACCAAGAACAATAAGAATCATAATATTATATGGCATTTAGTATGTATGCTTATTAGTATGTATGTTATAGATCAAATCTAGATCATTAGATTAGATAATCTAAACCCTTGATCAAATATGATTCAAGGAAGAAAACCAGGATCATCCTCCTTAGGGATGATCAAACAACTGAACTTAGATCAAAGAAGACCTAGATGATAGAAGATCTTGGCCCATGATCTTTATCAACAAGTATAAATTGTTGATCAAAGGATATATGAAAGATTAAGATCAAGGAGATGGACACACAAAGACTTAGAGATAGAAAATACTTAGATCTAAAAGATTAGAAGATCATTCTAACCATTAGATTTATTGATCAATAGGATAAAATACTATATGAGGAAGATAGATTGTATGGAAGATAGGAACACAAGACAGATCTAGATCCTTTATATCAAAGGACAAGATTAGATAAGGAATATAAATATGAGAATATCTAAGTTGTTTAGATAATGACAGTATGTATGTATTTATAGATTACATTCGTCAATCATGGAAGATCTGAAGGGATGGATCACTACATGAAGGTAGGTAGGTGGAACTTTAAAAATACAAGATCTATGGTCTATGGAGTTGTTGTTATACATAGAAATTACAATACTTAAGAATAATAATATGCTTGGTTGCATTTGAATCATAATTCATGTATTTGAGATAGAAATAAACTGTTGAAATTAGATGGACTATATAATAAATACCTGGGAATCATTTATGATTACCCCTAAACTTAGATAAGAACATGATAATAAAATGTATCATTTGTGTCAGTGAGTATCCTTACACTTAATAACATTTTGGTATGTGAATACCAAAATAAAGGTAATGGGAATCATTTACAATAAATGATTAATCCCTAAATTTAGAAATGGAATTATATCCTTAGTATAAGGATATTGAATACGAGGGTAATAATATAAACAAACAGATCTTCTAATATGAACAAAAAGTATTTTATATACAAGCATGGAGCCTTGTGGTTTTGTTTTAACAGGCATAAGCCTAAGAATGGTATGCTAGGGGAGTTATGAGGGTTTGGCCACTCGCTTTCCAAAATTTTATGATATGAGAATACCTTGCCTAAAGTGAGGCTAAAAGTTGGGTGTGGCAATTATGGGAAGGCCCCACTATGAAAGTCCCCCATATGGGCAATGACACAATATTTTGCACGATAGTATCAGTGGTAAACATGGCAGTTATCCGAGCGCTTTAGTGCAGATCAGACTATAGCATGGTAGTCATTGAGTATTTTGCATTATGATGCATGGCATAGTGAGATGCCAATACTACCCTAATGAGGGAGTATTTTTCCAGCAAAAGTTTGGATGATTTAATCAACTCAATATATCTGAGTATGATTATTTTTGTTTGAGATATTGACTATTTTTCACGAATTTTGACCATATATACATACATACATACATACATACATACATACATACATACATACATACATACGATATAGTAGTGAGTGGTTTGGAATTATCATAGTAGATGTTACATGATAAATTATATGATAGAATGATCATATATGGTATGGTTCATGAAAATTGAATTATGTGATTCATATGGAATATGATGATTATGAATACTGTACTTTTGAATTATACGATTCTATATGTTCTTAAATACCCTACCAAGCATAGCTTGCTGAGATATTGTAAATTTTTTAATGTTTGAAATATCTTAGATACAGAAAGAAAAGAATGGAGGGATATGACATGGGAAGACAAAGACCATACTGTTGATCAAGACTATGTACTATTGTGAAAAGGATTGGATTGTATTTTGGACATAAGATGTAATAAAGGGGCTGTGTATGTGAACCACTAGATCGATTCTACAATTTTAATAAAATGAGTTTCTTTGAAAACATATATTGTATACAAAATTATGTATGTATAAGTGAGTGAAATGCGGCATTCGGGTTTTCTGAAAAGAATTTCAAAGAAAAAAAAATTCGCTGCTTAAGTTTTCAAAATGTTTGCAAAATTGATTGACCACCATTTGAAAATAAATAATGAAAATATATTTCAAAAACCCAAGTCACTACACCTTGGATCATGTTTTAACCCTTGGATGGATGGTTGAGATTTTCTTGAAGTCTCCTATCCAAAAAGGCATTGATTTATGGCTCATTCCTTCCCACTCGCCAGATCAGTATTGCCATAAAGTGAACAGCTACGATTCCATTGAGATTTTCTTATCCAAACTAATTTACCTCCCTTATTTTCTACTTAGACCTCCATTTTTATCTTCAACCAATCAGATTTAACTGAACAATACATTTTCTTCTAAGGAGAACATGTTTTCTCCTCCTTGAAAAATGGTGGGTGGCCAACTGAAATTTTCTTCACCAATCATGACTCATACTTCTCTCTCATGCATGGATTCTTCCCATTGGTAAATGCTAACTCAAATGGATCCTTATTGGCTGATTTAGCATGGCCTTGGATGTGGAATGATCTCAGCCACTCTTTCTTGAAATTTTTGGATGAAAATTGGCCATAGTTTTCACATTTTTATGTCTCTCTCCTCACCTCCTTATTTTGTTTCTCCACCAATCATACTAATCCATATATGTATTTCACATAATATTAAGTGGGATGCACCACATTCTCATGGAAAATTCATGGAACGCCTATAGGTGATCCTCATTTTGAAGTGTAGAGAGAGAAAGTGGAAGATTTCAGCCTCCTACAAGCCCCATATTGAGTGTACTTCACATGCATGCTTTCTTTGACTTGTGTAGTTCTCAAGCTCCACTTAGAAGTTCCACAAAGGTGGTGGAATACAAGCATGCATGTGTGAAAGTTCTTCCACCTTATGTTTCGGTAGTTATAGGTTCTTTTGCATGAATAAGGTTTGGCGATGCTTCTAAGGTTTCTAACTATGTTGAAAATGATAACGACATGCGTTCTACATTCTGAACTTTCAGACTTCATAAATTTAGTAGGTATGCCCACAACTTTGCTCAGATACTGGATTATCCATCTTTTATTGTTTGGATTATCAAAAATACCCTTTTTACAATTGTACCCTAATTCAACAAAATGTGAAAATAAGCCTAGTTATTGATCTTTATGTTAAAACAAGAGCTAAAACTTACAAATATAAAGTATTCTATGTAATATTTCTATACCTATCAGACACTTCGAGAAAGTTTCTTTATTTGCTTTATTTTTTCCTTTCTTTATGTATTTACTTTCCATTGTAATCAATCTCTTTTAATGAAAAATAGTTGCTTCCTGTTTTTTTCATTTTGTTTCTTTCCTTGCTTACTTGCTCTATTTTCTTAATTACTTTACTTTCTTAGCTCATTTACTTGCTTTGGTTAATTGATTAGTCAGTTATTTAGATTTGTTTCCATTCCTTGAATGTTGGGTAGGTTAGAGTAGGATAACTTAAGTTTTAATTAATTCCAATTATTAAGGAGTCTTTGTGAGATCAACCCATATTTGCTAGTTCTATATTCCAATGGAACCATGCAACTTGCGATAATTATTAAAAACGCATCAATTACCAACTAAGGAAAGGCTCCTTTTAGGGTTGGACATCCAACCCTTTTATAAAACTAGGGGGTTTCTAAATTAGGAGCATGCTTAATGCCTTAAGCCACTTCCCAATCAGAGTAGATCTCTAATTTCCTTCTTCTAACCAATACCATCTAACTCAATTTACACTTATAAATATGTAGATAATTCTCTAGTGATATTCAATTTTTTTACTCAACACATGAGTTTCTAAATTGCACCATGGAATGACGTCTCGGGTCAACAACTCAAGATGCCATTATCTTCTAATTCCTTCAACTCATCTTTGTTAAATGTTCAATTTTGCCCAAAATACACCTAGTTTAGCATTGAATTAGATCTACTAGCTAATTAATTAGGTAATTTTTGAAAAGAATATGAATTTTAGCTTAAATTGATCATACAAATGTTACTTTATCAAATTTAATGGTCAGATGATCATCTGAGGTAATTAGATGCTTAATGTATGGTTTAGAAGACTCTAATCTAGTCTTATATTTTGCAAATCAAACAGATCATGGTTTGGATGGCTAATTCTATGGTGCAAAATAGTTGGATTGGATATTAGATGGCTAGAATTGTGTTGGTTAGTGTCAAATCAAAAATTAATGGTGCAAATGGAATGATTTCTTAAAGGAAACTTTGTTTTAAAGGAAAACATGGAGAAATTTTGGAAAGCCCCAATAGTTAGAAGTCTCCAAGGAGGAAAGCAAGCTAGAAGGAAAGTGGAAGAAGGAAAATTAGAAGGTAGTGGGCTTTGAAAAGAGGAAACCAACCGCCACCACCTCTCTTTGGCTAGAGCACCATAGGAGGTAGACTACCCCTTTCTTCCCATTCCCTTCTCCTCATCTCTTTCCACCACATCTCTCACTTCACTGCTCCCTCTCTTTCTATTTTCTCTAAGGCTTTCTCCTACAAAGGGAAACTGTCCCACCTATTTCCTCTCTCTCCCCAACATTCCTCTCTTCTCTCTATTACCCCCCATTGGGCCATAGGAGGCAGCTGCAGGGGAGGCACCACACTCCCCTTCCCTTCTTCTTCTTCTTCTTCTTTTTTTCGTTCTCCTTCATCGTTTACACCATTTTCCTTTTATTTCCATCATTTTTCCTATTGTCCCATTCTGTTTTGTTTATCATTTGTTTTCATAATTCACAGTACTTCCCTTCTATTTCTCTTCCTCCACTGCATCGCACAGCAACCTTTTTTTCCCCTTATCTATTTCTCACACAACCCAACACCGCATAGCCTTCCTTCATTCACCTACCTCCAACCCAACTATCCCACCTGTTTTCCTCACCATTCGACACAATCTTGACTTTCCCTTATCTCTATACACCTTCTCCTATTCCACCAGCAATCCTTTCTCTCTTCTGTAGACCAGCGGACAACCCTCATTCCTTCCCCTATTCACCATTGTTACTAGCATCACACAGGAAGAAGTCACTGATAGCCAATCACCCATCCTATTCTCACCATCTATTTTTCCCCATAGGCATCACTTTGGAAAACACTAACACCTACATCTATCTCTGCTTCACTGCCCAATGCTGGAGGCATCGCCAGATATTTTGCTTCACCCCACCAACCTGCCACTTTTCCTCTTTTCTCCCATCTTTTCCCTCCTCCTCTTCTTTCCTCATCTCCTCTCTTCTCTTCCCTCCAGCACCGACTTCCTCTTCCTCTCGAATAGATTTCCTCTTTTTCATTTAATTCTGAATTTTCCCCTTAATTCAAATTCTACCCATCGCACTTACTCTTTAATTCCATCTGTATCCTTTATTTTAATTCCATCTGTGTTCCTATTTCCATTCTAGCTTTGCTTTATCTTCATTCTACTTATCCAGTAATTGCACAATCTGAACTAAATTAATTAAGGCTTAACCTAATCAACAAGTTAGCCTTAACAATCAAAATTTCTTAATTTCTCCTATGTTTCACATCAGATCTTCAATTAATTTTCCAATTTCATTCTTAGGACATCCCTTAGCTAATTTAACATCTCTAATCTTTTAATATGAACTCCAAAAATCAATCTAAGTTGTCCAAAACCTAATATCACTATTTAGTCTAGATCTTTAAGATTTTTGAGAATCTGCCTAATCCAACCATTGGATCATTAATCAAAGAAATGTTGAAGATTTTTATGAAGGCTGATCAACTCCAAGAAGACCATATTTGAAGAAATTGACAATAATTAAGCTAGGAGGTAAAATTTTCTTGATATTTAGTTTAATTTTCTTTCTTCTTGAACTGAAAATTCTATAATTTTTAGTAGTTCAATAGATCTGAACTTTGATTTTATTACCAGTAATTTATGTTATTTATTTTTAATTTTTGAACAATTAAATTTTATTTAAACTCCAAATTATTGAGGTGAGTTATTGTGAGATCGACCCATACTTGCATACGCTACACTACAATAGCCTATGCACTTGTAGTAAACAATAAGTTTTTGGTGCTATTGACAGGGACTTGCAACAAAGTTTTTCATAAATTTTAATTAAAAATTCAAAAAATCCAAAATTAAAAAATCAAAGAAATAAAAAATTTTAGGGATTGCATTGTTTTAGTATTTTAGGCACTTTTAAATGAAAATTTTAATTTTTCAAAGTGGGTAATCACTCTATTTCCTGAATTTGGTACTTATTACTATTTTTATGTTTCAGAAAAATTGAAAAAGAAAAAAAGAAGAGAAATTGGCAAGTGGATCTTCATTACATAAATAGTATGGGATATGGTGGCCCATACTTGATCTTCATCAAAAACCCCTCTATAAGTTTCCCTTACTCCTTTTATTTCTAAGATTATGATTTGCATTTAGAATAATTGCATATATATAGCATATTTGATAATTGTTGCATTTATAGGGTTTTGCATTAGTTTATTGTGTTAATTGCATTCTTAGGGCACGTTTATTGTTATAAAGTGATTTATATGTTGATCAAACTGCCATGGAGTGTAGAAATTAATTAGTAAGGGCACCTAACCCCACAAGACCAAGGGTGGATTTCATCACCACTTCTTAGCCCAACTAGGATAATCACCATAAGCATGCAACCCTACCTTTGAAATTAATCTAAAATTAATTAGAAGAGACCTATATGGCATCACATGCTCATAGGACCCTTTTAATAAGACGAGATCTATTGTCACTCCAATGGCTTTTGAGCACTATGGTTATAGTGGGTGTCTTAAAATCCAAATGATTTTCCCATGCCTTCTATTGATGTTTGTTGAGGTCTAAATGCCTCCTTACATGAGGATTGTATTAACCACCTTAGCGCAGAACCTAACTGGTAAGTAGTAGGCAAATTTGAAAGAGAGGAGGAGCGTTAGATTAAGCTAATCTAAAAGTATTTTCCCCACACAAATTCAAAAAATTCAAAATATTGATACTTATTAGCCTAAGTATTACTTGATTGTGCTCTTTATTTGGGCATCATGTAGAGTTAGAGTTAGCATATAGATTAGAACATTTTAGATTAGCGTAGTTTATGTAAGGATGGTGATCTGAGAACCCAGAGCTAATACCTTTCAACCCAAGGATTCAATGCAACCAAAGACAAGGGAAAAGAAACCTAGTTCCTATCACCATGGCTGAACCACTAGCAGAAGTCAAGTATAAAACAATTAGAAATTTCTATGCACCTCTATAACTTCATACCAAATCTTGCATAGCTTGACCTTCCACAAATGCTGACCACTTCGAGTTAAAACTGGGAGTCATTCAAGTACTCCCTACCCTTTATGGTCAAGACCGAGAAGACCCATGCCTACATATCAAGGATTTCCTTGATATTTATGTCATATTTAGTTTTTGAAATTTTTTGAATGATTCTATTAGGCTTAGGCTATTCCTGTTCTCACTTAAAGACAAAACCAAGTCATGGCTTAATTCCTTAGAAGTAGGTTCTATACATACATGGGACCAATTGTCTAAGATGTTTTTGAACAAGTTCTTCCCTGTTCACAAAACAAATGCCCTTCATCAAGAAATTATCAATTTCCAACAAAGGGACGATGAATAATATTACAAATGTTGGGAACAATGAAATGAACCGCTACAGAAATGCCCTCATCATGGATTTGAGAAATGGCAGCAAGTTCAATACTTCTATGAGGCATTCAAGCCTCAAAATAGACAAATGATAGATGCAACGAGTTGAGGGACCCTCATGCCAAAGGATGAAAGTGAGGCAATGGAGTTCTTTTAGACATTGTCCAATAATTCTCAGCAATGGGATTATTCAAATGAGAGAGAAACAACTAACCAACCCACTAAGATCTCATAAACTTGACTCTACAGTTGTAAAATTAGGTGGAAGAATGGACAAACTTGAAACCATATTTAAAACTTTCATGGCTGCTACTTTATTCCATAAACCTCCACAAGAGGTTTGTGCTATTTGTTCTAGGCTAGCCCATATCACCTCATCTTATCTATTAAATAGAGTGTTGAATGACTATCTCATTGACCAAGCGAATGCATTCAATGCATATCACCAAATTAGCAACAACCCATATTCAAAGACCTACAACCCTGGATGTGCTAAGCATCCCAATTTGTCTTGGTCAAAGAAAAACCACCAAGGGGAACCATCTATAAATCCCCTTGTCAATAACTTTCCTCTTAGAACTACAGTTCCCCAACAGCCACCTAGCTTTCAACAACCTCAACAACAAAAGAAACCATATTCAAAGGAAAACATCCATACCATGCTTGAAAAACTTGTAAAAGATATTGATGACACTAAAAAGGCATTACACCAGCTGTAGAATGAGAGTAGACATTCAGCCAATGTTAGCTCACAAGCCATATCCAAGTTGGATATGCAGGTAAGCCAATTGTCAAGTGAGCTACATAATAGAGGAAATGGTTAGTTCCCTAATCAACCCATCCCCAACCCTAAGGGTCAATTTGAGATAGGATCAAGTTCTCAAAATTAGAATCCTCATGAGCATGCCAAGTCTATAACCACCCTTAGGAGTAGTATTTAGATTGATGATAAAGTAGGGCAGGCTGAGAAAACTATAAAGGAGAAATAGGCAACTAAAACACAGGTGGAAGAGAATAAACAAAAAAACCCTGTAAAACCTATATTAGAGGCACCCTATGTGCCTAAAGCCCCATTCCCTCAATTACTCAACAGTGCTAAGAAAGGAACAAATTTTAATGAGATAATGAAATTGTTTAAACATGTTCAAATCAATATTGCATTGCTCAATGTTATAATAGATATTCCTTCTCATGCCAAATTTCTTAAAGAGCTCTACACTACAAAGCGGAAGCTTAATGTGTAAAAGAAAGCCTTCGTTACTGAGCAAGTGAGCTCTTTAACTCAACCCAAGACCCCACCAAAATTTAAAGGTCTAGAATATCCTATAATTTCTTACATTATAGGAGATCATGTCATAAATAGGGCATTACTTGTTAAGGACTAGTCTTAATCTGTTGCCATATTATGTCTATTAGAAGCTAGGGCTTAGTGAGCTTAAGCCAACCAACACCACATTGCAATTAGCTAATAGATCAATTAAGACTCCTCATGGTATGGTTGAGGATGTATCAATACAGGTGGACCAATTATATTTCCCTATCGATTTCATTGTCCTGGATACCCAACCTGTAGCAAACTCTAGTAATCAGATCCTAGTGATTCTTAGATGTCCATTCTTAGTGACATCCAATGTAATCATAAATTGTAGAAATATTGTATTACAATTATCCTTTGAAAATATGAAAGTTGAGCTCAATGTCTTCAACATCAATCATCAACAATTAAATCTTGATGACTCTTACAACATGATTGAAGATTTAAGTTCAAAAGTTCTAACACCATTATCTACCTTCAATCCACTAGTGGCCTATCTTACACATTGTAAATTCAATTGTTAATATCTAGCTAAAGATGTTAAACTTAGCACTTACTGGGAGGCAACCCAAGGTTTTAAAGTCTACATCACTCAATTTCCATATAGGATCCTATGGTTTTTAAACATTGGGGACAATGTTTCATTCAGGTTGGAGGTGTAAATGCATATGGGATTTTAAATTTGCTGAAGTTTTTTTCAAAAAATATATTTTTTGAAAAAAAAAACTTAAGCAAGAGTTCCCATACTATGATGAGAACTGGATGTTCAGAATTTAGTAATTCTACTATTTTCACCTCTTAATGGAAGTGTATATGATTAGTTTTTCATATTATCCATATGTTGAAACATTTTATCAAAGTTAATTCTTAGAGCCATTTACATGCAGCACGTAATCAAGACTAATAGAGAGGTATGACTTAGAGACCTAGAGTAAAATCAATGGAGACCAATTACCCAGTGAGTTTAGGGACTATCTTCTTTTAGAGAGTTATAAGTAATTCCATAATTTCTTTAGCGTATATTAATTAGTGTGATCCTTTTATTTCTAAAAAATTAAATCTAATAAGCTTTAGGAAACCTGAGAAATTATATAGGCCACCCTTGCTCAGCCTAGAGATATCAAGCCTACCTAGTATATCATACCACTAGTCAGCCCTTTAAGCCTATTATTAAGTCTTTTCTTTTTTAACCCCATTTACCAGAACCTAGAACAAGCTAGTAAAATAAATATCCATTACCAATTGTTAAAATGAGTAGAGCTAGTAGAAAAGGTTCAAAAAGTGGACAAAAAGTCAAAGAAGTATGAAAATTAGCTGTCCTTCTTCCAAAGAAGCCAAAAAAAAATTATAGAGAAAGATAAAAATATTAAAGAGATATTCACTTTAAGTACAGTCCAAAAGAAAAGTTGTCCTAACAGATATTCATTGAAGACCTCTACTCAATTTTGAACTTTTCAAATCCTTACCCTTCTTTTCTAAACTTGTCCTAAGCCTACATTTTGTCTTAGTTAAAGACCTTTTGATCTTAGGTGGAACATATCCTTAAAGAGGAGATAAAAAGAAGGAATTAAGGTAAAAGACCCCAATATTCTTAGTAATAACATCCAGTCTTAAGGACCACTTTCCTTTGTTTAATTTACATTTAAAGAATTATGTGAACCATTAGCTTGTTGGATTCAATCACATAATGAGATAAATATGTTTAAACCCTTATCTAAGAGTTTCATTTCTAAGAGCATACTTGGAAGGATTTGAGGTCAAGAAATATTTTCTATGGAATTTAAGCCTATCCAGTTAGAAGTCAAGATTTATGTGGTTGTAACTCAAATAAAATGTCTTTCATATGTGTATGATTTGTAAAATTATCAAATCTTCTCTATTAAGTTGTAAAAAAACTAATAAAATGCTAATAAATGAGGATTCTTATAGATATAATAGGGGACACAATTTTATTGAATTTTGTGGGTATATTTACTACATACCCTCACAAGGCCTAACTCATCCATTAAGGGTTCAAAGGCTTGTTGCATGTGCTAAATGCAATCATGAGTATGTACGAAAGTCGCACCTTGTATCAGTTTTTGAAAAATAATTTTTCACATGTTTTGCTTACGAAGGCAAAATGCTGGTTGGGGGTGTGTTAAGTATTTAATTTTTTCCAAAATATCCCTAGTTTAGTATTTAATTAGAACATCTAACTAATTAATTTGTTAATTTTTGGAAGGAATTTGAATTTTAGATTCAATTGATCATCCAACCAATAATTTATCAAATTTAACGGTTAGATGATCATCCAAGTAATCAAATGCTTAATGTATGGTTTAGATGACTTTAATCTAGTCTTATATTTTGTAGATCAAATAGATCGTGGTTTGGACGGCTAATTCTATGACGCATAATCGTTGGATTGGATAGTAGATGGCTAGAATTATACTAATTAATGTCAAATAAAAAATTAATGGTGCAAATGGAATGATTTCTTAAAGGAAACTTAGTATTAAAGAAAAATATGGAGAAAATTAGAAAGCCCCAATAGTTAAAAGTCTCCAAGGAGGAAAGCAAGCTAGAAGGAAAGTAGAAGAAGGCAAATTAGAAGGTGGTGGGCTTTGAAAAGAGGTAACCAACCACCACCACCTCCTCTTTGGCTAGATCACCGTAGGAGGTAGACTACCCCTTTCTTTCCCATTCCCTTCCCCTCCTCCCTTTCCACTCCATCTTTCCCACTTCACTGCTCCCTCTCTTTCTATTTTCTCTCAGGTTTCTTCCCACAAAGAGAAACCATCCCAGCTATTTCCTCTCTTTCCCCAACATTTCTCTCTTCTCTCTATTTCGCCCCATTGGGCCGTAGGTGGTAGCCACAGGGGAAGCACTGCACCCCCCTTCTCTTCTATTTTTTTTTTTTCATTCTCCTTCATTGTTTTCACAGTTTTCTTTTTCTTTCCATTATTTTTCTTATTGTCCCATTATGTTTTGTTTGTCATTTGTTTTGGTAATTCACAGTACTTCCCCTCTATTTCTCTCCCTCCACTACATTGCACAGAAACATTTTTTGCCCCTTACCTATTTCTCGCACAACCCAACACCCCACAGTCTTTCCTTTGTTCACTAGCCTCTTGCCCAACCGTCCCACCTATTTTCCTCACCACCCAATGCAATCCTAGCTTTCCCTTATCTCTCTACACCTTCTCCTATTCCACCTTCAATCCTTTTGCTCTTCAATAGACCGACAGAAAACCCTTGTTCCTTCCCCTGTTCACCATTGTTATCAGCATCACATAGGAATAAGTCACTAGCAGCCAGTTGCCCACCCTATTCTCACCTTCTGTTTTTCTCCATAGGCATCACTCCGGCAAGCATCGATGCCTGTATCTGTCTGTGCTTCACTACCCAACGTTGGAGGCATTGCCAAATTTTCTGCTTCACCTCACCGACCCACCACTTTTCCTTTGTTCTCCCATCTTTTCCTTCCTCTTCTTTCCTCATCTTCTCTCTTCTCTCCCCTCCAACATTGGCTTCCTCTTCTTCTCAGGTATATTTCCTGTTTTTCATTTAATTCTCAAATTTTTCCTTAATTCAAGTTCTACCCATCGCACTTACTCTTTAATTTCATTTGTGTCCGTCATTTTAATTCCCTCTATGTCCCTATTTCCATGCTAGTTTAGCTTTATCTTCATTCTGCTTATATAGGAATTGCACAATTTGAACTAAATTAATTAAGGCTTAACCTTATCAATAGGTTAGCCTTAACAATCAAAATTTCTCAATTTCTCCTATCTTTCGCATCAGATCTTCAATTAATTTTCAAATTTCATTCTTAGGAAATCCCTTAGCCAATCCAAAATCTTTGATCTTTGATCTAAACTCCAGAAATCAATCTAAGTCATCCAAAACCCAAAATCACTATTTAGTCCAAATCTTTAAGATTTTTACAAATTTGCCTAATCCAAGCATTGGATCATTAATCAAGATATGGTGAAGATATTTATGAAGGTTGATTGACTCCAAGAAGAGTAGATTTGAAGAAAATTAGCAATAATTACGCTAGGTGAAGTAAAATTTACTTGTTATTTAGTTTAATTTTCTTTCCTCTTGAATAAGAAATTCTATAATTTTAGGTAGGTGAATAGATCTAAACATTGATTCTATTTCTAGTATTTTTTTTAAAATTTTAAAATTTTTGAACAATTAAATTTTGTTTAAACTCCAAATTATTAAGGCGAGTCCATGTTGGATTGACCCATTGTTGTATATACTACACTACAATAGCCCGTGCACTTGCAGTAAACAACAATTTTCTCATATTTGATCACTCCTAGAATCTAATCTCCTTTGTTTCTAATCTTCTTTATCTAACTAGGCCATTATTGGCTGGTTTCTAATTGTACACTTTAGCTAGTTTCCCACATGGATTCCATTCTAAACCACCTCTGAAAATTGTATATTAGTAATGATAGTTATAATGTATTTTCACCTTGTTATTCCTAAGGTTTCAACATGATTCCCTTACTAATTATTGCATCATCTAGTCATTGTTTTCTTAGCTAATTTGGATCACATCTCAACCACTTATCCAAGTTAGAAAATCATGTCTTTCACTATAAATCTCAACCATCTATCTCATAGATTCATCTATGATAAGATTTGGACTTGTGAAGTACATCATTGCCATTGATCAATTTTGGACGTCAGTACATCATGTGTAACCTTCACCTACTATCCAACTCATGTTGATTAATATGATCGCATCTTAGCCATTTATTCTCCTTAGAAACATAAAATTTTGAATTAACATAACAGTAGTATCTAGGCAACTTAATTTCAAATAATAACATTTGCAACTAGTAAACATAGAATTAAAAATTCAAGGTATTACATATAGTCCCTTCTCAAATGAGATGTCTAACATAATCATGTCATAGACTAGTATGCCTAGACCTGTCATTGTGTTTACTTTGTTGAGCTTTTGCTAGTGTATCATTACTACATGATGAATTAATATGGGTTACATTAGCTTAGGGCATATTGGAATATCTATTAAAAGATTTCTTAACCAATCGGCCTCTTTAGCATTTGATGCTAAAGAAACAAACTCTAATTCCATAGTCAAATGTGAGATGCAAGTTTGCTACTAGTAGTTGACTTACTATAATCTATATTCAATGTCCAATTAGCATTAGTGAAGCCCTCTAATACTACTAGATATTCCTCATATGGCAGACAAAGATCATTGGTTAGTTTAAGATAACCAAGAACTCTCTCTATAGCCTTCCAATGATCTATACTTGGATTACTAATAAACCGACTAAGTTAGTACCAGAAAAGGCTATATTGGGTCTAGTGCAATGCATTGCATATATTAGGCTTCCAATAGCACTGTCATATTCTACTACTATGCTCTACCTTCATGTTTCTATAATTTTACACTTCGATCATACAAGTTATGTGAAATATTCAGATTTATATGTTGAAATTTATCTAGCACCTTTTCTCAATGAGTAACAACCACTATTTTATGTACTTTGATACCTAATATGGTATCCACTTTCGGGGATCATTCAATTTAAAACCAGAAGCTAGAAATTTTTTGATCTTCTATATGCCATACATGTTATAACTTATAATTAACCTATCATCCATTTCTAAACAAACAATTATAATATAATCTTGAAAATTTTAGAATAAATACATTTACCAACATCAATATGCTTAAAACCATGAGACAAAATAGAATAATTAAATTTCTCATGCCAATTTTTAGTGCTTGTGTTAAGCCATATAAAGTTTTAACTCATTTACACATTTTCTTGTCCAAGTAATATAAAACCTTTTGGTTGTTTCATATAACATCTACATCAAGATTTTCATTAAGGAAAGCAGCCTTCACATCCATTTGATATATGTGAGGTTTTATTAATAGATGACAATACAAACAAGATTATGATAAAAGCCTAGCTACTGGTGCATAAGTGTATATCCCTTCTCTTTATCTAAAACCATTGGTTACTAACTAACCTTAACGGTTTGCAATGAACCATCGAATGAAATTTCTTCCTAAGAAGTCACTCACTATCAATGGCTTAAGAACCAAGTGGTGCATTTGTGTATATCCAAGTGTCATTGGACATAATTGAATTTCATTCATTCAGTATGGCCTCTTACCAAATTGCAACATCCCTAGATTTAGTATGTAAGACTTACAATCATCTTCACAATATAAAACTATAGGTATTTTAGTAAATAAATTGTTCCTATTTTCCATAATTAAAAAAGTGATAAATTAACATCTAAGTCCTTCCCTTTTGTAAATCTTGTCCTCTTACGATGCTTATTTGAGTCTCACTTATGTTTTCCACAATCTTTTGTGAAGATTTTTTATGAATTTTACTTGAAGAAGGTAATTCTCCTCCATTATTTGGGAGGATATTTTATTTGCAAACATAAATAAATCTATCCATCTCAAAACCATTTGAAAATTTCTACATAGTGACTAGTTATTTGAATGTTTATTGCACAAAAAACATTAGGATTGTTCCTATATTCCCCTAACTAGAATTTAGCTTCCAAATTCATTGAATTTCTTGGCTGGAGGTTAAGCTCATAAAATGTCATTCAAGTAATATCTCTAGGACTTACAGCAACTCATAAAGTGCTTGCCAAAAACATAAATCAGTTAATATCTCTAAAAACATTATATGAGGATAAAATCATTTAAAATTCAACATCTCTTTATTCTAAAATAAAAGTAAAATGTAAGTCAAGTAACAAATGTGCTTTACTATATTCTACATAACCAATTAAAATTCTTTTAATTCCCTTAGGTCCTAATTTGATTCTTTTAGGATTAGGTACTCTAACAATAGGCTAAGAACTTCCACACATTTAAATATTTTGAGTTTGGTGCTATTCCTTTCCACAATTCTAAAATATGTGATTTCTTAAAGGAATTCTATTTAAGATAAAACATGTAGATATCAAAGCTTCACCCTAAAGATTAAAAGCCAATTCAATGAGCCTAAGCATTGAATTAACCATTTCTATGAAGGTATGGTCTTTCCTTTGGGCTAAATACCATTTTGTTGTGGTATAAAAGGTGTAATACATTGATAAATAATACCATGTTGTTCGCAAAAGTAAAAATGTTCATTGAAGAATATTCACTAACTCTATTTTTAATCCTTTTTACATGTAAATATTCAACTTTAGCTTTAAAATACTTGAAATATGAAAATGAATAATCTTTGGACTTTAATAAACAAACTTATGTGTATTCAGAATGATTATATATTAATGTAATAAAATATCTCCTTACCTCATCTAGTAATTGTTGGAAATTTCTTGGGGGAGAGAGTTGTAGTACACTCAATTATATCTAGAAAGATCATATATAAATGTAATAAAATATCTTCTTACCCCCTCCAAAAATTATTGAAAATTTTTCAGGGGAGATATAATAATTGAATGGCTTGAGCACACGTCAAATACACTTTCATTAAACTATTATTTGTCCCCATCCTCTAAATAATAGATTGTTTATGGGATCATTTGCAAGCCAATTCAACGATACTACAACCCTCTGTATAGGCCACGAGTAACTTTCTAAGACCCACCTCAAACTCTAATGAGACAAGTTCTAATATGGAAAAACAATATAAGAATGTTTGGAAAACCTTTTGATAAGTGTCTAATTTTGCATAAAAACCACCAAATTAGTTACCAATATGCTATAACTTATAGGGCTAAAATAAGGTTTTCAGACCAAAATTCAAAACATATGCATTTTAAACCTAATAACCCAAAAGTTTGATATTTTGTATGTCCAGAGGCTAATCCAAGAATTATATTTTAGGATTTAATTAGAAATTTTCTTTTGTAAACAAAGGGATGATGATCCGATAGCCGAGATTGGTCAGGATGAAATTGAAAATCAAGATCAAAAGATCTAGCCAAAGCTTAAAAGTCATCAATCCAAAGGATGAAGACCACCTTTAGAACCAAAAATGGATGAAATCAAAGGAGCTAAAGGTGGTCAAAGTGGGTCCATGAAGTAAGCCATGCATTTCCACAAATTTTGCATGGGTTGCAAGTAAGCCATCAAGCCATGGATAAGGTGATAAGCTAAGGAACCAAACCAACCACTAAGCCAAGCTAAGGAAGCTTCAAAGCCAGCCATGAAGCTTAGCAATGGAACCTTTAAAGTTAGCAATCTAAGCCATCAAGCTAAGCTAAATGGAAGGCTACGATTGGAGAAAATTCAACAGGATTATCCATGAGATATTTTGAAGATAATCAAGGGAAATCTTATTAGGAAAAGTTGGCATGTGGTCCAATAGGATGAGAGACTTTTATTTTTGGTGTTTTTCTCACTTTTCTCCACTTTTTCCTTACTTTCCACCTCACACCTATGATGCACTACGAATTTCAAATTCTAGAGTTGCATCTTTTGAAAACTCTATCACAATGTTAAAACTCCTTTCTATCCACTCTCCACCTCTTACGAAACTACCCAACCAACCACAATTCTCCACCTCATTCTCTCCCTCTCTCTCTCTCTTATCTCATTCCCACCTAACTTTCCCATTTTGTAGGAGTGTCCAACAACTTTTGAAGGGGCAGATGCCCCTTCCTAAAAGGTTGCATCTCCCACCTATTCCACCTTTAAAAGGCAACCACCAACTATCCCTTATTTCCTATTTGAAAACCCTAGCTTTCCCACTATCCTAGCCATTCAAAGTGAGAAGTTTTATTCCCCACCATACTTTATTATTAGGGTACCTCAAGAAAATTAGGAGAAAAATTATAAAAAATGCTCAAACCTAAGTTAGAGAAGGATTTTTACACTTATCAAAAAGACTTCTCAAGGAGACGTCCTCTTCCTAAGCCTTCTTCTTCACTCTTTTACTTATTTTTCTTGGATCTCCTTTCAGTGCTACTCTTTTCCTAAGGTGTGAGGCATCTCTCCAAGCTATTCCATGCCTGATCCTTAGGGTATTATATTCTCCTTTCAAGGTTGGTTCACCTTACCTTCTTTCTTGTTTGGTCTTAATTCTTTTCATGATAGTTTATGCTTTAATTTTCCTTTGTTTTTCCTTGCCTTAATGACTAAGATTTAAGGCTGGTTTTCCCTTGAAGTGACAGCCAAGGGATGTCATCTTGAATTTAGTTTTTCCCTATGCCTTTCATTGCCTTTTGGTTCTCTTTCAGTTCCACTGAATTCCAGTAGTATGTTCCTTTAGTTTCCATTGGTTATTGCCTTATATTCCATAAGCGTTCCCATGGATTTAAAGTTTGTTAAAGGATAAATCATTGTTAAACTTTTCTTTTGGGTTTAAGTTGGGAGAAAGAATGGTGCATTTTCATCTAAAGTGGAATGCACCCTTCATGTACTCAATTGTATGCATACTTTGGATGATTAATGAAATAATAGTTGGTTGATGAATGAGCATGTTTATTTGTTTCTTGTTGCATGTTGAGGATATATTGAATCAGTGTTATTTTGTGTTGCAATCTCAGCTAAGTCAACCAAAATTCATATGGAATCATGCGTCCAATCCAAAAGGGGAACACATGGTTTTGAAAGCCTTAAAGGTTGAAGCTTGAATGATTCTAATAACTTTATTATTCCTTCATAGTTCTAAGGTTTTATCATTAATTCAATAAAGCATGTTTTTGCATAAGTGGTTGGCTAATTAAGATCCAAGTTGTTACATTCATTCATGTAAGGAAAAGTAGTTAGTTAAATTGATGTTGTTTAGTTGTTTGCATGTTATTGTTTAGTATCCCATTCCATCAATTTAATTGCATTATTTAGAAGTTGCATGATTAGGAAAGTAGATGGTTAATGCATGTTTCCATTGATTGGTTACTTAATTTCATGTTTAGGAAAGTTGTTAATTTTGTATTTGAGGGAAGTTTCACTTTAGGAAAGGTCTTAGTTTTCGAAGTCATAAAATAAGAAAGTTTTCAATTAGGAAAGTTTTATTTTAGAAAATGCATGTTTTAAGAAAGTTCTCAATTTTAGCATCTTTCTTATTTTTGCACAATTTCCATTTCCATTTATATGTTTGATTTCCATACATAGATTAGAAGAAAAACTCTTGAATTTTGGCTAAGGTGGGGACCACTAGCATCATATTCATTCAACTCCTCATGGGATCAACCTGACTAGCATGCTATATTGCAAATGATTCATGCGCTTGAGAGTTTAACTTAAAATACACAACAAGTTTTTGGCACCATTGTCATGGAGTCACAATGTTTTGTGTAGTGTTCCATATTATATATTATTTTCCTCTAGTTTAGGTTTAGTGTGCATTTGTTTAGGGTTTTGCATCATATTTTTGTATCTGTTGCTATTTTCCTCATATTGACCATATTTCTTTGATCTTTTGTAAGAGAAATAGCAACAGAGCAGTGACGATCCTCTGGACCACAGATTCATCAACAATTTTATTGCTTTTCTAGATTAGGATATGATTAGAACTTGTAGTGAGACCCATTGTAATTTGTAATTTATTTATTGTTCAATTTTAAAATGGGTTGTAATAATATAGGGAAAGTGTGGGGTTGGCCACACTTGATCATCATTGGACCCCTATAACATCCCAAAAATTTTAAACATCAATTTGAGTGAATCTTGGAAAATATTAAGTTGGGAGCTAGATAGATATCCAATCTATCATTAAGACCTCTACAATTGATAGTACTCAAAAAAACGATTCAAATGACACTAAGTTTGTAGAAATCAAAGTTCAGATGGAAGAGATATAAATATTTGAATATGAGGGGCATTTTTGTAAAAATAAGATAGAAAAAAAAAAGCCTAAACAAAAGGGAGCTAGATTTGATACTAGCACCCCCCTTCCCCACTTAAGTGAATCGAGAACAGATCGTTAGGACTATTCCTGAACCCGACATATAGGGGGAACCCGACAAAGTGGGAGAAACTGAGAAAGAAGAAGAAGAAAAAGAAGGGGAGGAAGAAAGGAGAAGAAGAAAGGGAAGAAGAGGAGAAGGAGAAGGAGAAGGAGAAGAAGGAGAGGAGAATAGAGAGAGAAGCAGGCTGTCGTAGGAGGCAGGCTTGTCAACAAAGCAGAAACGGGGGTTTACAGGTCTAGTGGATTTACAGGTCATCATTGGAGACAATGCCAACACGGATTAGTGATCCGAGTCGGTCATGTTATCCAGCATGATGAAATTAAGAAAATCTGCAAGTTTATTGGAAGATTCGAGATGATCTAGACCATCGATTGGAGGGGTGTAATGCACATGACATTGATTGAAGGGTTTCATCAGAAACTGGAGACAACTCATTTCATCTAGGGATGGGAAAAGCATGAAGATGCATCCAAGAGGTAAGATTTACAAAACCCAACTCATGGTTTTGAGATTTTAGCTAGATCCACACTATAAATGCTAGATCTAGGTTTTTATGATGAGCCAACTGTCCATTTTCAAATCAAAACTTAGGGATAGGTAAATAAATACCTAATGTAGCCCAGATCTAATTGAGATTGTCGATCTAGGCTGAAAACCAATCAAACAATCTTAGCCGTCCGATCTATCACTATTCACATAGTAACTTTTTGACTTCTGATCAATGATCAGATGTATTCTAAAACATTGAATTTACTAGGATATGACATAAATTGAAGATTTAGATGGAAATTGACCGAAAAACCTAAACCGTCTGATCAGACAACAGAGTACGAAGGACTTGGCTATCTCTGATTCATGATCAAATGCCACCATTATGTAACCTAACCTTTAATAAGTTAAGATACTCGGAAAAATTCAAGATAAGGCCACTGGACAATGAAAACAACTTATTGTTACTTAAGAAGAATGGTGGATAGCCAACCCAAGGCCAATGGCATGGATTGGAAATCCAGTAAGTACTGTCATTCAATTAGCTATTGACCAATAGCTAATTAAACACCCTTAGCACAGTAATAAGCACTGTCAACTCGCCTTGTGACAACCAATTCCAGGGACAAACTTAGAGGAAGTTTCCATACTGAAAAAGCTAGGAGAAGTCCTAGAATTATATATCTAAATGTTGTTTGTATTTTTAGAGAGGTGTGACTGATCGAGAGCATGTACATGAACTGAATAAAGTATTTGCATCAGTGTACTAAAAGATCTCCACTAGAGTTAGGTGGAATTAAGATTGCTAAGATTTTTTCCATATATGCATGTGTATATGAATTTCAAGTATTAAATCAAGTCTTTTCAGTTTATACAAAAAATAAGATGAATGTGCATGCTAAAATTGAACTACGATTAAATTGTTCATGCATAAGCTATGTATTATTGTGAACGATGTGAGAAAATATCAGACTAATACTAGCAACAACGCCTTGAGGTGTGTCTTTGGGTTTAACCCATTCCACTAACTCCTTGCACTAAAAAAGGATATTCATGAACCATGCCTCGAGGTGTGTCTTTGGGTTTAACCCATTGCGTCAAGTCACTGTGCCAAAAAAGGATAAACAGGAACAATGTGTTAAGGTGTGTCTTTAGGTCTGGTGTGTCTTTGAGTTTAACCCACTACGCTAACTCACTGTGCTAAAAGAGGATAATCAGGAACAACTCCAAGAGGATCAAATATGTATTGTGTACTTAATACGTACAATGATGTGTTGGTATTTGGTAATGTGAAATGGCTCATAAGAGAGAAGACTAGTATCAAGAAATGAAAATGACTTGTGAATTAACATGTGATTGCATACTTGGCATTTCAAAGAATGTGTTTTAGTACTGATGCATTAGTATTTCTTCAATTGTGGCATGAATTCATGATTTTGATAAATGTTGAACTATTTTAAGTTAAATGATGATTGCTTGATGAGGCATTGCTTTGGCTTGTAATGCCTCAAATACAAAGAATAGTAGCAGGTTTGGTATGTGGACAATATCTCAAAACAAAGGATTCCCAAGGAATATGAGCTATTTACTAACGAAGTATGCCAACAAAAGCTTTGGAAAGGGATAAGTAAGAATTGGTTTTTAAATTGAAGTTATGGTATCCAATGAGAAAGAGACTGCATATGTAATTTTGGGAATTTGGAAGATTTATGTGACTAAGTTGTGATGTGAAGATTCTGGGTGTTTTTTGTTTATGTAAATCATTTTATTTTGTTAAATGTATGAAAAGGAGATAGAGTCTCCATTTATGTTTTAAAATGTCTATGAATATTTATCAGGTACTTAATGACAAGCATTAAATGTCATATATTCGAAAAATAGAGGAAACTCTACCAAATTTTTGGTAGAAATGAGCTCTCATTTCACCAAGAATCCTTATTTTGAGAAAATAAAAATGACACTCGAGATTTTCCAAAGAGACTTTAAAAGAAAAGATTCTTTTTCTATTATTTAGTCTTTAAAAATAATTTTTATTAGAGTTCGAGCTCACTATGTCAATGTATTCACCAAATTTTAATTTCTAGGATAAACTGCATTTAGTGTAGAATTGCATTTGGATGTAGGATAAATCATATAGGTTTGGATCATTCACTTTAATTGTTACATCTTTATTTAGGATTGTTGCATTAGAAAACCACCTATCTAACTTTGGTTGGATAGCTTATATGTTGCATTAGTTTGCTTTTATTTTGCATTGCATATTTAATTGCTTTATGGTGAAATAGAATTAATGCTAGTAAGGACCCCACAAGAACCTTTATAAGACAAGGACTGGATTTCGTCACCAACTCCTTGGCCCACCTATGAATCAACCAATATCCTTGTATGTCGTGATCCCAACCCTTGAATTTTAAAGTATAAAGAGACTTAGGGTATCAAGCTCATAGGACCCTTTAGAAAGACCCAATCTATTGTCAGTCAAGTGGTTTGTAAGCACTATGGTTATAGTGGGTGTCTTAAAATCTAAATGATTTTCCCACACCTTCCATTGACATGAGTTGAGGTCTAAATGCCTCCTTACATGAGGATTGTATTAACCACTTTCAAGCAAAACCTAACTAGTAATCAATAGTCAAATCTAAAAAAAAGGGGCGAGGGATGAACTATCTAGATTTAAGTCTTAGAAGCTACTACTTATGCGCTAAGAAAAAATAAACAAGACACTTCTTGATTGGTAGCTGCTAGGATTTGATTGTGCATCACATAGAGTTAGAGTTAACATATAGATTAGGACATTTAAATTAGGATAGTTTATGCAAGGGCGTCGATTTCAAAACTTAGAGTTAGCACCTTTCGAGCTAGAGATTCAATGCAACCTTAAACAAGGGGAAAGAAACCAAGTTCCTATCTCTATGGCTGAACCACCAACAGAAGTTGAGCGCAAAGCTATTAGAGATTTTTATGCTCCCACATGGCTTTACCTCCTACAAACATAGACAACTTTGAGTTAAAACTAGGAGTCATCCAATTACTCCCCACCTTTTATGGTCAAGACCAAGAACTCCCTTACCTACAAGGAGTTCCTTAATATTTGGCCACATTTAGGTTTTAAAATTTTTTAGACTATTCTATTAGGCTTAGGCTATTCTCATTCTCACTCATGGATAAAGCCAAGTCATGGTTCAATTCCTTGGAGGTAGGTTCTATTAATACTGGGGATCAATTGTCTAGGAAGTTTTTGAACAAATTCTTCTCTGTTCACAAAACAAATGCACTTTGTGTTGAAATTATCAATTTCCAACAAAGGGATGATGAATATTACAAATGTTGGAACAGTGGAATGAACTATTGCAGAAAAGCCCTCATCATGGATTCAAGAAATGGTAGCATATTCAATACTTCTATGAGGCATTAACACCTCAAAATAGACAAATGGTAGATGCAGCGAGTGAAGGGACCCTCATGTTAAAGGATAGGAGTGAGGCTTGGGAGTTCTTTAAAACACTAGCAGATAATTTCCAACAATGGGATTATACAAATAGAAGAGAGAGAGAAACAACCAACCCACCAAGAAAGGGGGTATCTATGAGATAGGATTGCATACTAATATAACCCATAAACTCAACTCTATACTAGAGAGAATGGACAAGTACAATTGTAAAGTGAACAAGCATGAAATTATGTTTCAATCCTTTATGGCTGCCACATCTCTTAAACCTCTACAAGAGGTTTGTGCTCTTTGTTCTAGCCCAACACACATCACCATGTCTTGTCCATTAAATAGAGCACTTAGTGACTATCTTGTGGACCAAGCGAATGCATTGAATGTGTATCACCAACCTAGCAACAGCCCATATTTTGAGACCTAAATCCTGGATGGGCTAGGCATCCAAACTTTTCTTGGTCAAAGAATAACTATCAGGGGGACCATCTGTGAACCCACTACCCAAAATGTTTCTCCTAGATCTATAGTTCCTCAACGGCCACCTGGCTTCCAACAACCTCCTAAACCAAAAAAACCAACTTTAGAGGATATGATTCAGAGCATGTTTGAAAAACAAAATGAAGAAATAAAAAGGGCTTTAAACCAATTTCAGAATGTCAATTCTCCAACCATAACTAAGCAAGAGATGTAGGTTAGACAACTATTCGTTGACCTACATAATAGAGGAAAAGGTCAGTTCCTTAGTCAGCCCATCCCTAACCCTAAGGTCCATTTTAAGATAGGGTGAAGTTCTCAAAACCATAGCCCCCTTGAGCATGCCAAGTCTACAACCACCCTTAGGAGTGGTCATCAAATTGATAAAGGTAGTGTAGGAAAAGGGAAATGGAGAGGAAAAGGAGGCAACCAAAACACACGTAAATGAGAAAAGATAAAAAAAACCCTGTAGAACCTATAGTGGAGGCTCCCTATTTCCTCATTTAATGAACAAGGTTAGAAAGGAAATGAACTTTAATGAGTTAATGGATGTATTTAAACATGTCAAGATTAATATTCCATTGCTCAACGCAATAAAATATGACCCCACCTATGCCAAGTTCTTCAAAGAGCTCTGCACTAGGAAAAGAAACTAAATGTCCAGAAAAGGGCTTTTTTCACTGAATAGGTGAGCTCTTTGATACAATACAAGTCCCCACCAAAGTTTAAAGACCTAGGGTGTTCGACCATTTTTTGTATTATTGGAGACCATGTCATAGATAGGGCACTACTTGACCCAGTGGCTAATGTTAACTTGGTGCCATACTCCTTCTATGAGCAACTAAGACTCAGTGAGCTAAAACCAACCACTAATATGCTATAATTAGCTGATAGATCTATCAAAATACCCTGTGGATTGGTTGAGGATGTGGTCATATAGGTGGACCACTATTATTACCTAGCTAATTTTATTATACTAGACACTCAGCCCGTATTTGATCCCAATAGTTAAATCCCAGTTATCCTTGAACATCCATTTTTAGCTACATCCAACATCATTATTAACTGTAGGAATGGTGTAATGAAATGGTCATTCAGCAACATGAAAGTTAAGTTAAATGTCTTTCATGCCAATCAACAACATTTAGGCCTTGATGATTCTTGTGATGTGAATTTGATCAAAAGTCTAATTTCCTCACTGATGATTCTTGTGATGTCAATTTGATCGAAACTCTAATTACCTCGAACCGGATGAAACCTTACCTATAATAATAGCATCAGATCTAGAGAAGGAATGGGAAGGAAAACTTCTTAATGTTCTTAAGGAACATAAGACTACTCCACGGTGGAACGTAGTAGACATAAAAGGGATTAGTCTAGTTATATGAATGCATAGAATACACCTGGAAGAAAATGTAAAACCTTCTAGGGAAACCCAAAGATGATTGAATCCCCACATGAAAGGCATAGTCAGAGATGGTATTAAAGCTTCTATATGTTGGCATCATACAAGGGTCACGATAGTCAAATTGAGGAGAATGAGTTAGTACCCAACCGCATGACCACCGAGTGGAGACTTTGCATTTACCAAAAGTTGAACACAATCATGAGGAAAGATCACTTTCCTCTACCTTTTATCAACCAAATACTACAGAGGTTGTCTAGATATAGTTATTACTACTATCTTGATGGATATTAAGCTTACAACCAAATCCCTATGGAACCCAAGGATTAGGAGAAGACCACCTTCATCTATCCTTTTGGAACCTTTGCTAATTGACATATGCCTTATGGGCTTTGCAACTCCTGCTACACTTCAAAGGTGTATGTTAAGTATCTTTTTCAATATGGTAGAAAGGTCTTTAGAGGTTTTCATGGATGACTTCTCAATATTTGGGTCATCTTTTGATGAGTTTCAAGAACCTTTGCAATTTACTAACAAAGGAGTACCTTTGACTTTGATGAGAACTGTAGGACAGCATTTGATCAGCTAAAGGCTAAGTTGACCTCGCGCCCATTATCCGACCACCTAATTGGAATGCACCATTTGAGATAATGTGTGATGCATCAGATTATGCCATTGGAGCTATTTTGGGGTAGCCTATTGATAAATTTCCCCATGTGATATATTATTCTAGTAAAACACTAAATAATGCACAACTCAATTATTTGACCACCAAGAAAGAGTTGTTTGCTATAATGTTTACATTGCATAAGTTTACATCTTACTTGTTAGGCTTTAAAGTACCTTCTTTCTAAAATGGATTTGAAATTGAGGCTGATATGTTGGATACTCTGACTACAAGAGTTTGACTTAGAAATTCAGGACAAGAAAGGTTCTGAATATGTCGTAGAAAACCACTTATTCAGATTGGTGGTGGAGCACACTAGCGATAATGTGCCTATAACTGAATCCTTCTCAAATGAATAGTTATTGAACATTTCCTTTTACCTTGGTATGGTGATATTTTAAATTATCTTGTTATAGGACAAATTCCCAATTATTAGACCAAACAAGATAGGAAAAGATTTTTGACCTAGGTAAAATACTTTATATGGGACAATATGTACTTATTCAAGAACTATCTCAATCAGGTGATTAAGAGATGCATATCAAATAGTGAGTAGTAGTCAAATCATCTCCTTCTGTCATGATCATGCATGTGGGCCCACCATATTTAATGATACACATGATTACTGCAAAGCATGTGTAAAGTTTCAATGATTATGAAGTTTAGGAAGGAGACATATGATGCCCTTAAACCCAATCCTTATCATAGAACTATTCAATGTTTGGAGCATAGATTTCATGGAACCCTTTCATAATTCTTTTGGGAACTTATACATCCTAGTGGGAGTGGACTATGTGTCCAAGTGGGTGGAGGTTGAACCCTACAAAACCAATGGACACATGATAGTGGTAAAAAATTTTAAAGAAAATATTTTTGAATGATTTGGTACTCCAAGAGCCATCATAAGTTATGGGGGTAAACACTTTTGTAATAAAGTGTTTGAGAATTTAATGAAAAAGTATAGTGTCAACCATAGAATAGCTACCCCATACCATCCTCAAACCAGTGGTCAAGTAAAGGTATCCAATACAGAGATCAAGCGCGTTCTAAAGAAGACAATTAATCTAGGTAGGAAAGACTAGTCTATGAGACTTAACAATGCTTTGTGGGCTTAACGCATAGTGTATAAAACTCATATGGGAATGTCACCCTATTTCCTGGTACATGGAAAGGCATGTCACTTACCAATAGAGCTAGCACAGGGCATATTGGACTATCAAAAAGCTTAATTTCTACTTAGATTCTGCTGAGACCCACTGCAAACTCCACCTCAATGAGTTGGAAGAATTGACAAAAGATGCTTATGATTCTGCTCGACTATACAAAGATTAAATGAAGCTTACCCATGATAGACAAATTTTAACGAAAACATTCTTCCCTAGATAAAAGGGCTTGTTGTACATTCACGGTTGCATCTATTTCCAGGCAGACTGAGATCTAGATGGTTGGACCTTACATCGTATGTACAGTACACCCACATAGGGCCATCGAGATTGAGAAGGGTGGCAAGATCCAAAAATTGAATGGTCAGAGGTTGAAACCTTACCTAGAATTGCCTAATATTGAAATTGAAGAGACTTTTAAAGGAACCTCATTATCATGACCCACCTTAGACTTTTCTAGGAACATGTAATAACCCCAATTTTTGTCAATTGATTGAGAAAATCAATTTAGTTTGAGTTTTTAGAAATTTTGGGCTAGAATATTAGGTTACAAGCAAATATTTTTTATAGATATTAAATCATGAGTGAAAACTTAGAAATTAAGAATGTACATGAAAAATGAATCAAATGACACTAATTACGTTAAATTCTAAGTTAGAATGAAAAATCTCTATTTTCTACATAAAAGGATAAAACAGTCATTTTTACTCATAACTAAGAATTAAAAATTAAATATTTAGAACGTACTCAAAAATTCAGAAGGTACTCAAAAAATCAATTCCAAGCGCCATTGAGTACACGAAAATTTGAGTTTTGATAAATAATATCTACTTTCTCCATTTTTGGAATAAAAAGGGTAAAATGGTAATTTTACACATTACCAAGATCTGAGACATGAATATTTGCAATTTACTTGGAAAATTGAGTCCAACAACACTAAGTACACTCAATTCCAAGTACGGATGGAAAATTCCTATTTTTCTCCAATTTTGGAATTAAAAAGGCAAAACAGTCTTTTCACATGAAAGTGGGGCCCACAAAGTAGGCCAATGTTCTAGAAGCAATAATAATTTATCAATGCACTATGAGCTTGTAGTGGAGATTTGGGTAGGAGTGGAGAATGCATTACCAATTAAATATTCTAAAGTAATAAAATATAATTATCAAAAGAAATAACAATAAATTCAAATTTGGCTAAATCAATCCCAAAAATTTCCAAATATTTCATAACCTTCCCCACCAAATGTCCAAACCTCTCCTCGAGTTTCAGCTCCAAATTCCCCTTCCTTCTTCCCCAATTTTCTTTCTTTTTTCCTCTTTCTCTCTCCTCTCTCTAAAATAGTACTAAGAGCCCAAAGTTTAATTAGCTACTCCATTCTAGATCAAATTCAAAAATCCCACCTTCCATATTGTTCTAAACTACCTTATCTATAAAACCCTCAAATCAATTTCAAGATCCAACAGTTCAAACAGCGGGAAATCACAAAACAAGGGACAATCGGGCTATGTTGTTATCAACGGGTATTTTTGTGACGACTCAGGTTTTTGGATGCAATTTTATAAAAACACAGCGAGATCGATCTCTATTTTTAAAACAATTTATGCAAAAGAATGCAGGAAGAATTTCTTCTTTTCAAAAACATTGTATAAAGAGCCCGAGTATCAAAATGAACGCTCAATGCATAGTGCCATGGCAATTTATAAAACAAATCAAAACAAGTAGTTACTCCCAAGATTGTTAGTCATAGCCACAGCTATAAACAATTACTTACAATCAAGATTACATCAGCTACCAAAAGAAATCACTAATTAAGTCTTACCTTTGCCTACTTGACTTTGATTCTAATGCCTCTTGATGTTTCCTCTATTTGTCTTTCGTTTGATCTGAAAAAATAATGGATTGGGTTGACTATTTATCATACTCAATAGGTAATCTGATACTACTATTTTGAAACCACGGTATGCATCATGCATGGTTCCAAGAGCTTTTCATGTAAAACATCAATGATTCATATTGCGCAAGCATGCATAGTTATGCATAAAACATGAGTTCATCGATACAAATTCAACTATGAAATCCGTATGCAATTCACGTTATATAAATATGATTAAAAGAGAAAGAAATAGATTTATATATGAAGATCTCGGAAAATGCATCAAACCAGTGAGCCAAATATAATAATCATGAAAATCTTAAAGTAGTCATCATTCAAGCATCTGCTAGTATCATGCACATGAGTCTCTCGGCGTACATGTCACGCCAACTGGTCATGAGTACACGTATACGACCATCTCAATGCTATATGCATATCAATCACACCGAAATCATAGGGCCAATACGCTCATACTCAGCATACAGTTGGAATCCACCATAGCCTCCACGGCGACTATGGATGTCCCAGAAAGGGTGCCGTGAACACCTCCAGTGGTCATCCCTGTTTACCACAGCAATCAGGGAAAGGACGATGCCTTTTTGGCAGTAATACCTTCCACCCATTTAGTGGTAGAGGCAGGGAGGCCAACCCCATACCTCCTCTCAGCATAGTGCCCACCAGGCTTATCAACCCATAAAATATAAAATCATGTCCTCTTTGGGTTCCTCACACTGCCTCACCAGTGTCTTTTGGTAACCCTCAAGGTTATGCATTTATTCAAATCTCAATAATCGCAAATCATGCAATTTATGCACTTATTCATAATAAATTATGTAATTTATGCCAAGCATTCTAAAGTATGCGAGCAATGCAATTCATAAAATCATCTCAATGCAAATGATAGCATTCAAGACCACATATTATGAAACCAACACGATAATAGAAGATTAATAAATCAAGTACATTTGAAAATGCATTAAAAACATAGCAGCATCAGACTACCTACGAATTAAGTATATTTGGAAAAACATAGCAGCATCAGACAACCTACCTTGTGCGTTGTTACGTAGCTCGTGCCTGTCTTCACTTCGAGTCCGAGAATATCTTGGTAAGGTCCTGAATGATGTTTAAACATAAGATCTAGGCATTATTAAAGATCATATGATGTTGGTTTCTAGGGGCTATTCTATGATATTTTTAAGTTTCTCTTTATTTAAGAATGTCCTGCATTTTATTGTATAATTGGGTTCGTGTCAAAATTACAGATGCAATGGTCCTTTTGGCTAGTCAATCGGAGTTATATAGGCTCCGAAATCGGATTTTACAAGGTCGCGCCTTAACGGACGACCCAATTGTAGTGCCTAGGGTCCTGCGTGCCACGATTCTGAATGCACGCTATGGTTTATAGGATATGTGTGCGCCCTAGTTGCACCACAACCAGGCTCATGTGCGTACGTCCGAATAGTGTGCCAAGGCGTGCGCTATTGCGCAAATGTGTCTTAGGTGCGACTACGGTGTGCCTCAGCTCCCACGACATCCCATGTGTCCCTACCGAGTTAAAACAACTACCCACACGCGATGCGTGCGTGAGGACAGCCCCCAGGGAGCTTGACATGGGTGTACGTCAAGCCAGGCACCCTGGACTGCACCATGCACCCTGGGACGTTTGTGCGCCCCAAGGACGCTCGTGTGCCCCTGGGAGGCTCTCTCTCTCTCTCTCTCTCTCTCTCTCTCTAGACAGGTTTTCACCAGTCTGGTTTTCCTCCCCGAGGACCGGTGATTCCCGGTCAAAAAATTCCTAGATCCGACGAGGATTTGGGCTGGGAATGAGGTGGAAAGGAGGGGACGATCTAGGAAGCCTGGAATGGCACCCTGGTTGTCTGAACCCTAGGGTTTTATAAGGAACCCATCTTCCCTAATGGGTTCTCCAGCCAGGAGAAGCCAGATCCGGCCTTTTTGTGAGGGACAATGGAGGGGAAAAAGAGTAGAAGAGAAGCGTACCTGTGAATTCGAGATGGAGTGGGTCTCACGCCTGGGACACTGCTGAAGACAGTATGGAAGTGGGTTTGAGCCGGAAATGCTATTCTCGGGAAGGGGGAGTAGGGAGAGATTTATAGGAGAGGGAAGGCAGTGCCGCCATTTCCCCTAGCACCGCCTTGCAGAGGCGATGCTGGTGTTTCCAGAAAGTTCAGGAGAGGGGGTTTCTAGAGAAATCGGGATGCAGGATTGGAGGAGGAACAAGATGGGGTGCCGTTATCAAAACGGCCCCCTGCGGTTTTTGGCTTTTTCGTTTTTAGGTGCATTTTACCAAAATGCCCTCAATCTTCTAACGCCTATAACTTCTTCATACGAGCTCCGTTTTCGGTATTCTTTGAGGCATTGGATTCCATTTTGAGTATAGTATCGAGTGGCACTAATTGTCTTCACAAATTCCTATGTTTCCCATGTCAATAAAGATCAAACATCTAACCACCTAATAAGACCAATAATCATATATTTATTCCCAAAATAGTCAAGTTACAAGATCATTAGCACATCATACTATGTTTGTTCTTTATACAAAATGTCTCCAAAATGTTGGGTCATTACAATTTTTCTCCAATTGGGCTTCAAATCTAAGTTGTTTCTCCAATCAGGTTAGTGGAACACTTCCTAGACTTATTTATTATTGTTTTATGAAATTTTTAATTTTTTGTAATTAGGTTTGGGTAAAAGTTCATAAAAATCAATTAAGGGTAAGAACCCTTCAATTTGGGATGATGGAGGGCTCAGATGGAAAATCTAAGGTGACCAATCGATCCAGAAGGTCCAGAACCCCTAGGGTAGAAATTTTAACTAATTTTATCAAGTTATGAGCATATAATTGAAGAAGAATTGATTGGACGGTCCAAATGGACTGTCCGATCTTCCTAAGAAGATCTGGTTCCTAAAACATTGTACGAAAATGTGCCACATGGCACCGTTTTCCCACACACGCACTGCATGCGATGTCGTTCTGACAGAACGGTCACATGGCTATGCCGATCCCGGGGTAAGCACGTCACGCGTGCATCCCAGTGATGGGCGCGCGGTGACCATCTGCCCAACCATTTCGCTTGCCTGTACAGTCGACTATTCACCTTGACCATTCCTTTCTGCCCAGCTTATTCTACCCATTTGATCTAAACCGTCTATTTGGCTAAGCCCAAATCAACTCTGGAACCTAGGAACGACTGTGAACTTCAAGTGGAAATTGTGGAGTCATCTGAACTCCAAATTGAGAGAGGAAAGAAGCTATGGAAAGCTTATAACATTCTATTTTCTTTTGAAATCATAATATTGATAATAAAAAAGCATTCTAGAAACTTTCTATTTTGAAGAATTAAGTTTCTAATTTTCATGATCTTCAAGATCTAAGATGATCAGATCTTAGGAATCCAAACAAAGGGAAATGATCTTTGGACCTTAATGGAGTAAAAGCCCTAAAATTAATTAAAACCCTTGATTAAAAGGAAAATATAATAATCTTAATATAATTAGTTTCATTGTCTTTTATTTGATAATAGCATTTTAAATGTGAATTATGTTATAAAGCATGATATTTTAATTCTTAGATTTTAGTATGCTATGTTCTATATGTTATTAGATTGCCATATAAGGTTGATAGATTTAATTACCTTAGGGCTATGTTAGTTTACATTTGAGATTTAAGCATGATTTCATTAGGATAGTAGTACAATTTCATGTATTTCATAACTTAGGATCATGCTAGTTGAAGTATAGTTTTATTCCATTAGGTTAAGTTACATTCATAGGAAGCATATTAATATATGGTTGTTAAACTTATATTTGATTTATGCTTTAAATTTTATGACTTAATTATTGTCAAATGTTATTCAATTTTTAAGTAGTTGTTAAGATATAATGAGCATAAATCACCAAAAATGTAAACTAATGGAATATAGAGATTCATGGACAATTAAGATGAATGAATGACATGGACTTAATATTAGTAAAGGCTATAGTTAGTAGGACAATATAAGGATTATCAAATCCTTGGCCCAAACTAGGAAAATAATAAACCCCATGAATGACATTTTAAATGTTCATGGACTTAATTAAAATCAATTAGAAAGTGTACTTAGGGTTTACATGCTCATAGGAACCTTATGAAAGGTTGAGCTAAGGTCATTCTAGTGAATGTTGAATATGGTGGTTAAGGGGGTTTTCTAATAGAGCCTCGCTCTTCTCCTATCTTTCGTTGACATTTGTGAAGTCTAAATGCCTCCTTACATAAGGATTGAAGTAACCACTTTGTGTTCAACCATTTAGCTAGTAAGTCTTAGCCAATTGGAAATAAGAGGATCAGTCTAGACTTAGACTGAAATAAGTTATTTTCAACCAGTAAAACATTAACTGGTTCAATAATAATAATAAGAGCATAAATGGTTAGTAAATTATCTAATCATAATAAAAATTGCAAGTAAGATAAGGATGATCAAACAAGATCCATAGCATCTTGAATGATAAAGAGCAATAAGAATAATAACATTGTATTGTACTTAGTATGCATGTTTATTAGTATGTGTGTTATAGATCAAATCTAGATCATTAGATTAGATAATCCAAACCCTTGATCAAAGATGATTCAAGGAAAAGAACCAAGATCATCCTCCTTAGGGATGATCAAATAACTAAAATTAGATCAAAGAGATGGATACATAAAGACTTAGAATAGAAAATACTTAGATTTAAAAGATTAGAAGATCATTCTAATCATCAGATCTATTGGTCAATAGGATTATTCATATTGTATATATTGATAGTATGTATGGATTTACAGATTACATACATCAGTCAGGATTATGGAGGATCCAAAGAGATGAATCACTACTTGAAGGTAGGAGGATTTTATGAATGCATCTACATGAGAAGTACATATTGTATACATGATCTTATATCTGGAAATGTTGACAAGTATAATGTAAATACTTGTATTAAACCCATTGAAAAACCCTTATGATCTAAGCAAAACACATATGAAATAGTTAAGTTTGAATTGAGGAAAACCCTAAGTGAATAGGAAACTAGAAAGTATTCCAGCCCAAGGTAAATAAACAGATTGTTTGATAAGTATAAAATCAATACATGGGAATCATTCATATAGAATGGTGACACCTAAACGTGTATGAACATAGGTATCATTCATAGTAAATGATGATCCCTAAGTTTGAAGTGAAATCCTATCCTCAGTATAAGAATACCAAAATACAAGGATGATTATATAAACAGACAAGACATCTAATAAGTAAAAAGATTACTTTACATACAAGCATAGAGGCTTGTGGTTTTGTTTTAAATAGGCATAGGCCCAGGGATGCTATGCTAGGAGAGTAGTAGGGTTTGGCCACCTGCTCTCTGAAATGTGATATATATGATGATACCGTGCCCAAAGAGAGGCAAAATGTAGGGTGGCGTAATATGGGAAGGCCACCACGGTGATGGTCTATCTACCCATATAGACATGACGTAGATGATTTTCCACACTTGGTATCCGTGGAGTATGAAAGCAGTTATCTGAGTGTGCTAGTACGAGTCAGACTGCAGCATAGTAGTCCTTAGAATCTTTTCGCATCATGATGCATGGCATAGTGAAATGCCTTATGATATGGCATGATGACATGCCAGATAACCATGGATTACCGATACTACCCAAATGAGGGAGTATTTCCAGCAAAGTTTGGATGGTTTATCAACTCAACATAAGCTAGATATGATTATGTTTTGAGACATTAACTATTTTTCACAATTTTGACCGTATGTATATATCTATACACAGTATACCATATGACTGTTTAGGGATGTACTTATATGACAAAGTAAAGAGATTGATTCATGAGTATGTTATGAACTATGGGATTATGAAGTATTAGTATTATGCTATCAAATTATTATGCTTCTTGAATCCCCTACCAAGCATAGTTTGTTGAGATATTGTAAATGTTTCAATGTTTACAATATGTCAGAAATAAAGAAGGAGAATTAGGAGCTCAAGACTTAAGAATATTTGGAATAATAATCAATAAGGATATATCACTTGAAGACATGTATTTTTCTTTGAAAATATTGTACTGTATTAAGAGTTTTTAATGTATGGTGAGGTTTGATTTTTTGACTATGTAATTTGGATAAGTATTGTACTGATACTCGGGCTGTACTGTGAACCTCTTGATGGATTCTAGAATTTAATAAAAGTATATTTCTTCAATGGAATTTTATCTTGTACAAAATTCTACTTATATTATGTATGAAGTGATGACTTGGGTTTTTCAAAACAAGTTTTAAATAAAAGAATTTTCATTGCTTTGTTTTGCAAAAAAAAATTACTACTAAGGGCTCCCTGCCTTTGAAAAATGTATGACAAAATGTGTTACAAAAACCCAGGTCATCACAAAACACTCACAAATTACCATTCTTACATTCATCATTATGTCTAATTGAAGACATAAAACTTAGCACTTCATGGGAGGTAACCTGGATGTTTTTCAAATCTCCATCTCCATCTTCTACATCTTTCCATTATCGTATAAGGTCCTATGTTTTCAAACATTGGGGACAATGTTTCAAGTAAGTTGGGGGTGTAGATGCATATAAAGATTTAGGATTTTCTTGATCTTTAAAAACAAAAAACAAAAACAAAAGAAAGTTTTTGAGGAAGAGTTCCCTTACTATGATGAGAACTAGATGTTTAGAATTTAGTAATTCTATTAGTTTCACCTCTTAATAGGAGTGTACATGGCTAGTTTTGCATATTATGCATGTGTTGAGATATTTTACAAAGGTTAATTCTCAAAAATATCTATACACAGCACATAGTCAAGACTAATAAAGAGGTATGACTTAGAGACCTTGAAGAAAATTAGTGCAAATCTATAACTTAGTAAGTTTAGAAACTATCTTTCTTTTTAGAGAGTTATAAGTAATTTCACAATTTCTTTAACATACATATTTTAGTGTCTTGTTTTGGTTAACTATCAAGAATAAATATGAGTTATAGCTTTCTTTCCAGAAAATTTATTGAATTTAATGGGTTTTAGGAAACTTAGGAAATGATATAGGCCATCCTTGTTTAGCCCAGAGACATAAAACTTACCCAATACATTCTGCCACAAGTTGGCCCTTTGAACCTATCACTATTAAACATTTTCTTCTTAACCCCAATTATCTTAACCCAGGAAAAGCTAGAAAAATAAATAAGCATTACCCATTTTGAAAATGAGTAAAGTTAGTAGAAAAGTTCAAAACAAAAAGTTAAAGAAGTGACAAAAATTAGCAACTTTCTTTCAAAGAAGTCAAAAAGAAAAAAGAAGAAAGTATCAAAAAAAGAAGAGAAAAATTGAAAGACAAGAATACAAAATAGATTCACTTCAGTATAGTCAAGGAAGAGTTATGTAACAATAAAAAAGAAGTCCTCTACTCAATTTTGAACCTTTGAAATCCATATATCCATCTTTTCATAGTCCTACCCAAGCCTTCGTTTCATCCTAGTTAAAGACCTATGGATCTTTGGTGGAATATAGCCTTAAAGAGGATATAGAAAGAAGGAATTAAGGTAAAAGACCCTTACTATTTTTTGTAATAACATCCACTCTTAGGGATCACTTTCATTTGTCTCAGTGGTACTTTAAAAGTTTATGTAAACCAGTAGCTTATTAGATTCGATCACATAAGGGGATAAATATGTTCAACGCTTATAAGAGAGCTTCATTTCTAAGAGTATAACTAAGATGATTTGAGGTAAAAACATATTTCAAGTGGAATTTAAGTATATCTAGATAGAAGTCAAGACTTATGTGGCCATATGCACTTGTAGCGACCTGGGTTTTGAAAAAGGATTTTTTTCTTTTTTTAAAGACAAAAGAACGTAACATATATTGATATGAAGCAATGAGTCTATATAAAAAAAACCAACTATTTTAGATAATTTCCTATGCCCCTTACATGGTTAGGATCGAAAACATATTTCCTGAGCATTGACACATGGAATACATTATGTACCTCTGGTAACTGTGGTGGAAGTGCTAGTCGGGATGCCACTTGGCCAATTCTTTCCAGAATTTTCAAATGGTCCTATGAATCTAGGGCTTAGTTTGCCCTTAATTCTAAACCTCATCACTCCCTTAGTTTGTGAGACCTTCAAGAAAACATGATCTCCAATTATAAATTCAAGATATCTGCACCTCCTATCCGCATAGCTCTTTTGTCTACTATGGGCAACCAATAACCGCTTTTGGATAATTTGTACCTTCTCTGCACACTGCTCGATTAATTCCTACTTCACAAATTGTCATTTGCCAATATCGCTCCAACAAGTTGGTGTTCGACAAGGTCTACCATATAATATCTCATATTGTGCCATGCCAATGCTAGAGTGGTAACTGTTATTATATGCAAACTCTATCAAGGGAAGATGTTCATCCCAGTTACCTTTCCACTCTAAAGTACAAGCCCTGAGCATATCTTCAAGCAGCTGAATAGTTCGCTCAGACTGTCCATCAATCTGTGGGTGAAAAGTTGTACTAAATCTTTGTGAGGTACCAAGTCCTTCCTGTACACTCTGCCAAAAATGTGATGTGAATCTGCTATCCCTGTCCGATATAATGGTCAAAGGCACTCCATGTAAACTTGTAATCTCCTTAATATATAACTTTGTCAAACTCTCCAATGATTGTCTCTATCAAATGGGAAAAAAGTGTGCAGACTTTGTCAGTCTATCCACTATTACCCAAATCATGTCTTACCCACTGGAGGTTTGAGGTAATCCCACTACAAAGTCCATAGTAACATGGTCCCACTTCCATTCTGGGAGTTCTAATGCCTGTAATAGTCCTGCCGACCGCCACGCACTCACCAATGCCTCTTTTCATGCCCTACCACCAAAAATTCATCTTCAAGTCTTGATACATTTCTGTACCCTTAGGGTGAATGGTAAACTTTGAGTTATGTGCCTCTTGTAATATTTCTTGTCTTAGCTCGGCTACTGCTGGCACTACAAGTCTACCCTAAAAGCATACTCCTCCATCAGTACCCATTGAGAATCCAGTCTTACTACTTATGCCCTGAGTTTCTTCACACTCCTTTTGAGCTTGTAATATACGGTTTGTGAAGGCTGATCTTACAGTGACATTTGTTATCCTTCCTTTCATCTTCCTACTGAGAGCACCAGCTACGACATTGGCCTTACTAGGATGGTACTGGATGGTAAAGTCATAGTCTTTTAGGTATTCCATCCAACATCATTGCATCATATTGAGATCACTCTGTGAGAATATGTACTTAAGGCTTTTATGATCTATAAAGACTTCAAACCTTTCACCATACAAATAATGTCTCCAGATCTTTAGAGCGAAAACCACAGTAGCTGACTCTAAATCATGTGTGGGATAGTTTACTTCGTGAGTCTTCAACTGTCTAGAGGCATAAGTAATCACCTTTCCATGTTGCATTAACACGCATCTGAGGTATCACTCTATACCAGGAATCCTCCACTACCGACTGGCAAGGTCAGAATAGGTGCGGTGGTGAGTCTACTTTTCAACTCTTAGAAACTCCTTTGACATTCATCAATCCATTCAAATCTTTTCTCCTTCCTACTCAATTGGGTCATGGCTTGTGCTATGTGAGAAAATCCTTCCATAAATTTCCTGTAATACCCTGCTAACCTAAGAAAGGATACAGTCTTTGGCCTTTCCTAATTGGTGATTGCTTCTATCTTCTTAGGATCAACTGCAATACTGCCTACAGATATAACATGCCTGAGAAACTATACTTGGCCAAGCCAAAAATCACACTTTGAGAATTTTGCATATAGCTTATGAATCTGGAGTGTGCTCAACATGATTTTCAAATGCTCTCGATGTTCATCTTGACTACTAGAGTAGAATAGAATATCATCGACGAATACAATAACAAACTTGTCAAGATATTCTCAAAATACCCAATTCATCAAATCCATAAAAGCTGCAGGTGCATTCGTTAGTCCAAAAGGCATAACTAGGAATTCATAGTGGCCATACCTAGTTCTAAATGTTGTCTTCGAGATATCCTCATCCTTTATCCTCAATTGATGATAACCAGATCTCATATCTATCTTTGAAAATACTTTGGTTGACTGTAACTAGTCAAAGACATCATCAATGCATGGTAATGGATATTTGTTCTTAACTATGACCCCATTCAACAATCGATAGTCTATGCATAATCTCATAGATCCATCTTTCTTTTTGACAAATAACATAGGGGCTCCCCATGGTGAGACACTTGGTCGAATAAATCCTTGGTCCATCAACTCTTGTAATTACACCTTTAACTCCTTTAGTTCAGCTGGTGCCATGCGGTAAGGGGCCTTAGAGATTAGAGCTCTTCTTGGTAGCAGTTCGATAGAAAACTCCAACTCTCTTTTCTGTGGTAACCCAGGCAATTCCTTTGGAAAAAAATCTTGGAATTCCCGTACCACTTCTATTTCTTGAATCTCTGACCCTAAATCCTCTTGAGTCACTACATTGGCTAAATAGGTTGGGCATCCTCCAGTTATAAGTTGTGATGCTCGCACTGCTGATATAATGGTCATTCCCGAACATTTAGCCTTCCCTGAAAGGTAATAATTTTCCCTTTAGGGTTGCTGAGTGTGACTCTTTTCTTCCCATAGTCAACCATTGCCCCATGGTTTGTTAGCCAATCCATGCCTAAGATGACATCGAAGTCTGACATATTCAATAGTATTAAGTCTGCACTAAGTTCTTGTAATGATATATGTATCGATACTTCTTGTAAGAATTCATGTGATAGAACTGGTTCTCCTACTGGGGTGCTAACTTCTAAACAAATACCCAATTTGTATTTTGTATATTTAATGCATGATGGGAAATCATATGATATAAATGAGTGTGTGGAACCAGGATCAATTAAGACACAAGCAAATCTATCAAAAATTTGAAGGGTACCTTCAACTATGGAATTTGAAGCGCGTGGCTACTTGGTGGTCAATGCAAATACTCTTCCCTGACTCCTCTGAACCTATCCCAGATTTGGTTGCTCATCCCTTCTTTCTTTGGGAAATCTTTTAGAAAGTGACCTTTATTACCATAGATGAAGCATCGCCGTTCACAGACATAACAAGGCTTGCCGAGGTGGTACTTATGGCATGTTGGGCATGTGGCATCTTCCTTCTCTCTTCTTCTAAAGTTTCCCGGTGCTAGTTTCTGTGGCGGAGCAAACTTCGTTGGTGCAGTATGCCTCTTCCCTTTCCAACTTGGCTTTTGTCCACCATATCTCTCACTGTCTCTATTGGAAGCTTTGTACTCCCATTCCACAATGGCTGCCAACTCCATAGCCTTAGACAATCAGGAAGACTGAGCTATCAATATCTTGCTCTTGATGTGAAAGTTTAAGCCTCTGAAAAATTTTTGTGCGGCTCTCAATTCTGTGGGGCATACTTCTAGAGCAAAACGCCTTAACTTAACAAATCTGGTTTCATACTATTCCACTGTCATGGAACCTTGCACTAATCCTAGGAATTCTTGTCCCTTCTATTCCTTAACATGAGGTGGAAAGTATTTGTCAATAAAGATTGTTTTGAAGTCCTCCCACTCCATTACTTCCATATCACTAAAGTAGGTCCTCTCAACTGTTGGCCACCAATGTAGGGCCTCTCCGGTCAATACGAAGGCAGCGACTAGTACTCGCATGTCCTCTAGTATGTTCATAGCTTTAAAAATCATCTCTACCTCATAAAGCCAAGTCCCAACTGCTTCTGGTCCATCTTCTCCTGAAAACTTTGGAGCTATCTTTTTGAATCACTCAAGTAACGTGTCACCTTTTGGCCCCAATTCATTATCTCCAACCATTGCCTTGAGTTCTCCTCTTTGCCCTGAGGTCTCCAGCCTTTGTTTCATTCACTATAAAAGGAGCTCTATAACATCATCGGCTGTATCATGTTGGGCTTTAGTATTTTCTGGGGCTTTAGAGGAGGAGGTCTCAACAACGTTTGCAACTCTACACCTCTTAGGTGCCATCTGAATGTCAATAATCAAAATTCTAGTAAGTTTCTGCTTCTACTTAACTAATGTAACTAAGACTTATTATTCTATCATTATTTATTATTTTATTATTTGGCTGTGAGCAGAGTGAACCTGGCTCTGATACCAATTGTAGCGACCCGGGTTTTGAAAAAGGATTTTTTTTTTTAAAGACAAAAGAACATAACATATATTGATATGAAGCAATGAGTCTATATAAAAAAACCAACTAGTTTAGATAATTTTCTATGCCCCTTACATGATTAGGATCAAAAACATATTTCCTGAGCATTGACACATGGAATACATTATGTACCTCTGATAACTGTGGTAGAAGTGCTAGTCGCTATGCCACTTGTCTAATTCTTTCCATAATTTCAAATGGTCCTATGAATCTAGGGCTCAATTTCCCCTTAATTCCAAACCTCATCACTCCCTTAGTTGGTGAGACCTTCAAGAAAACATGATCTCCAACTATAAATTCAAGATCTCTACGCCTCCTATCCGCATAGCACTTTTGTCTACTATGGGTAGCCAATAACTGCTTCTGGATAATTCGTACCTTCTCTGCACATTGCTCGACTAATTCCGACTTCACAAATTATCATTCGCCAATATCGCTCCAACAAGTTGGTGTTCGATAAGGTCTACCATATAATGCCTCATACGGTGCCATACCAATGCTAGAGTGGAAACTGTTATTATATGCAAACTCTATCAAAGGAAGATGTTCATCCCAGTTACCTTTCCACTCTAAAGTACATGCCTTGATCATATTTTCAAGCGTCTGAATAGTTCCGGTGTGGGCTGGCCGGCAGGTGGTTCCTAGGTACGTGTGGGTGCAACACATGGGGACGCGTGTTCCCTAAGAGGGGTAGGACTACTGTTAAGTGGCACCTAGTAGGTCTGAGAGTTAGTCCCACATCGCTAAGGAAAAAGTTACTAGGCTGTTGATAAGAGTTTGGAGGAGTTTACATGCAACAAGGCCTTTTCCCTCAAGGGAAGAACAAAGCCGTGAGGGGGCCGGGTGATATGGGCCCCAGTCTCCAAAGCGGACAATATTGTTGTGTGTGGGGCCCTCAAGCTGTTACAGCACTCTGAGGAATGATTAGAATAAAATGCCTTTAGTGTGACAACCCGGGTTTTTATAACACATTTTGTAATATATTTTTCAAAGGCAGGACCCTTAGTAGTAAAAAAATTTTGCACAATGCAATGAAAATTCTTTTCTTTTAAATCAATTTGTAACACAACCCAAGTCTCACCTCAACATACATAATACATATAAAGATTTTTTGTATCAAAATAAAATTTTATTGAATACCAAGAATCATCTAGTAGTTCACTTTACACAGCCCCTATATTACAATCACAATCCATTGTCCAAATACAAAGTACATAGTCTGGTTTCACAATCCTCAAAGAAAATACCCTGATCAATTTGGTAGTGCTTGGGCTCTTTAAGCTATACGTCCTCAAGTCTCCTTTCCTGTATCTAAGATATTGTAAACATTCAAACATTTACTCTATCTCAGCGAGCTATACTTGGTAGGGGATACAAGAATATAATACTTCTTTAATACAAGAATATGATATCTCATTCATCATTCTATCATGTTTACCCATTTATGGACCATCTCATCATAAAGTACATACATCATTTAAATAGTATAGGGTAAACCCATTAAAATAGAGAAAATACTCAAAATTTGTTCCTTCCCCTAGCTATACTCACACTTAGGAGATCAATATTCAACCAAATCTCATATGGGAATTTTCTCTCCAGGAACTCATGTATTTCATCATACTTGGCATCTCATCATGCCATGGCATTTCACTATGCCTATCATATGTGCATCATTATGCATAATCATCAAGGACTACTATGCCGTAGACTAAATCTGTATAGCCCACCTGGATAATTGCATAATAATCCACTGATACTAATTGTGAAAATAACTAAATTCATGTCCACATGGATGAGGACCATGGCTGTCACAATGGCAGCCTTCCCATGATTGCCGCACCCGACCTTTAGCCTCTCTTTGTGCATGGTATCCATCATATCATACATTTCAGGAAGTGGGTGGCCAAACCCTCATAACTTCCCTAGCATAGCATCCTCATGCCTATGCCTGTATAACATAAAATCACAAGCTATCGTGCTTGTATGTAAAATACGTTATACATATTAGACGATGTGTATGTTTAACTAAGGTTAGAATATTTTCTATGCCCTATTCTTAGGGGAAACAGTCCACACATCTCACTAATTTCTCATTGTTTGATTCAATCAACTGGATGGATCATGGGGTTGGATCACTTGGTTAGATAATTTGCTTGGATCATTATTGTTCTAAGGTACCAGGTATACTTATATGATGAAGCTCTATAATTCTAGATAGAAGATCATGTATATATATACACATGGATCTTTAATACATTCTTGTACATCCACCTACCTCAAAGTGGTATTCACTCCATATTGTCCATCATGGTCTTGATTCATACATCTGTCAAACCATACATATACAGTTATTCCTTTATACAAGTATTCTTTCTATATGTATTTGGGTTATCCTATGAAGGATGCCCTAATTTTCCTTAAATCATATATGATCAAGGTTTCAAACATTCTAAGTTAACAAATCTATACTATAAGTAAAATCATACAACAATAATATACTCTACATTGTATTTCTTTTCTTTTGTTGTTTTTGATCATCTAAGATCTCTCTTGGATCTTGCCAGATCATCCTTTTATGCTCTTATTATTATTTCTCAACCAGTTAGTGTTAAACTAGATTGAGGGTAACTTATTCATTCTTGATTCTAAACAGCTCCTCTTATTTTCAATTGACCAAGGTTTACCAGTTACATGTCATTCCCAACGTGGTTAATTCAATCCTCATGTAAGGAGGCGTCTAGACCTCAACAAATGTCAACAAAAAGTGGAGGGACAGTGGGGCTCATTAGAAACCCCCTTAACCATGATGAATAATGTGTAAGGGCATAGCCTTAGCTCAACCTTTAATAAGGTCTTATGAGCTCATAACCCTAAGTTTTATTTCTACTTGATGTTAATTAATTCCATGAACATATACTATGTCATTCATGGATTATACACCTATTTTGGGCCAAGGAAATGAAAAATCTACCCTTATATTGTCCTACTAACTATATCCCTTACTATGATTATTTCTCATGATGTACATGTGTATTTTGTGAAGTCCAACTATATTTCATTAATTACCCCTTTTAAGGTATTTTTCATAGCTCTACTAATGTAAAGAAAATTAAAATAAATTACACTAATAAATCTAAATCTAAAGAATTTAAAGACAATCATGCTGGAATTGAAAATTTGACATGAATTAAATTTGCTAATAAAATAATTAACTAGACTATTAAAAACATTTTAGTCTAAGAAATTAAAGAAAATTATACTAAAATTGGAAACTTTACATGGATCATAATTAAATCAAATCTACTATTAAAGACCATTAACTAAGCATATGAACAATTTATCCTTACGATCCAACCATCCAATTTGTCCATCTTTTAGATATAGGATTAATATTCCATTAAGAGTACAACCCTTGATCATTCATGTTTTTGATTGATACAACATCTCTAATAACATGATATTATCCTTAGATCATCACTTTTATAGGTCCATCTGGTCTGATCATTCTTGATCTACCAGATCAAGAGGATCCATTGGGATTTTCCATGATCATTTCTACTTTCAATGGTCTAAACTTTAATTCAGTTCATGTCAGTCTAATCCAACCATCCCCATGATAATTTTTCATTATTATATCCTTAATGGATCCAAACCCTCACTTCTGATCACCCCAGATCTACTTGATCAAGGGTGTTAGTAGGTGTATTTTTAATTAACATAAAGTTTTAATGATTAAAATATTGTTTTTATGGGTTCAATAGGTTTCCCTCATCAAGATCTATTATAGAATCTTCTTGATAAAAAATCAGACTTAAAATAAATGAGGAATTTCATTTTTAAGTTTCCAGCCATTTTTAAGGGCTGATCTTAATATGTAATGTTTTGATCAATCTAACTGAACTAGAGGCTTTAAAATTCTACTGTGATCATTGATTTTAAGGTTTTAATATGTCCTGGATCCACCCATTGGATCAGATTTTCATTTTAAGGTCATCTTGATTGTGATCCATTATTGTTTGAACGAATGTTAGTGATTATTACAAGTAAATACAATTAAAAACATAAATCTAATATCTCCATTAGATTTTACACAACATCAAAAATTCATAGCAACCTTTCGATCTAAAATCAGAGCTAAAATGAGCTCTCAATTGAAGAAACAAGATTTCAGTTAAAAAAATTAATGGCCTAGATTTGATTTGGCCATTAGAACATGTTTTAGATGATCTAGAATGTGGCAAGATGATCTGGAACATAACTAGATAATCCTAGAACATGGCTAAATGATCTGAGCAAGGTCAACCTCAGATCAACGCTTGATCTGGGAGATTGGTTGAGACGGTCTGATCTGGACCATAGGATCAACCCTTCTTCAGACCTCCCAAATTTGAAACATCCAAGGACCAAGATTTCTTACCTTAGGGTTTTTGGGCCCCAAGAATTCATCCAATGGGTCATAAGTTGCATCTAATCCATTCATGGATGAGATCTCAACCCCTATTGCTAGATCCATCGTTCCCGACGGATCAACAACCAGGGGAGCTCAGGGATGGCTAGAAAACCTCAAGGGAGTGCTAAAAAATAACAAGGGAAGGAGAGTACACCTACCTTATATGGTCCAGTGAAGTAATTTCATCGAAAATGAGAGGAATCACACCAAAAAATAAGAAATCCACTTCAAAACCCTAGCTGCGTCAGATTTTGCATGCAAAGAGAGATTTCTCGTGTCATTGTCGAATAAGGAATAAAATCATAGGGTAAACATAGATCCCCACATTCTGGAGTGATTCATCGATGTAAGATTGAATTATATTGGCTAGATTGGCCAGAATTTCATGAAGAACTTGTCGTAGACGTTGTCAATACCGAAGCTGACTTTCATTTTGCATTTTCTGACTATCCAACTGATGGATCATCATGATTCCCTGGGAATTTTGTAGATAATTCAAGACAGAATCAATCCAACGGTGAAGATGGTGATTTGTTGGCTGGAATTTCATGGCTAATCAAATTAGTGTTTTTTAGGCAAAACCTAGGTTCCATTGGGAACAACGCTTCTAGGGAAGCACCTGACAATTCCAATTGACTTGGATCATCTGGTGCTTTTGAAGAATTGCTTAAGGCAAAATGAATAAAACAAGGAAAGAAGAAAATTTAGGGGAAGATAGGGGAGGATTCTAGTACTAGGATTTCAAGGGATTCTAGAGCACCTCGTGAGGGATTTTTACGAAAATTTTTGGGAAATTTTATGAGGTATTTATAGGGATTTTTGAATTTTCCATGATTATATATCATAATTATGTTTCATTTCTTTTTATTATTAAATTGTCATTGGATTCCCACTACCACCTCCTTCTCCACTAGCAGGTGGTAGTGGTTTGACTCATGATGGTGGTCTTCCAGACCATTGGCCCACCTTGTGGGCCCCACATAGTTGTGAAAAGACTGATTTGAACTTTTAATTCCAAAAATAGAGAAAAATAGGGTTTATTCTTATGAACTCAGAATTGAGCATACTTAGTGTCTCTTCAATTGGTTTTGTGAGTACATTCCAAATTTTGATGTCTTAGGTCTCGGTTATGAGTAAAATTACTATTTTACCCTTTTATTCATAAAAATGGAGAAAAATGAGGATTTTTCATCTAAACTCAGAATTTGACGTACTTACAATCATTCTGATTGGTTTTTTTAGTACATTACAAATATATAAGTTTTAAGTCTTGATTTTATTTTTATAAAAATGAATTTTCCTAGAACTCAATGTTTTAGTTTCACTTTTAATTTTTAATAATTCAATTATATTCATAAAAATTGGGGTTATTACATTTAGTATGTGTATGATTTGTAAAATTATTAATCCTCTTTATTAAGTTGTGAAAAAATGAGTAGAGTGCTAATAAATGAGGATTCTCTGAGATAAAATAGACTCAATCTTAGGGAATTTTGTGGGTATATTAGCTGCAAACCATCATGAGACCTAATTCTTCTACTACTGTTAACCTAGGGGTTCAAGGGTTTGTTGCATGTGCTAAATGCAATTATGAGTACCTACGAAAATGGTATTTTGTACTAGTTTTAAAAAAATAATTTTTCACATGTTTTACTCAAGATTAGAAAATGTTGGTTGGAGGGTGTGATAAGTGCCTAATTTTGCATAAAATCATCCTCTGTCTTATAACTTAGAAGGCTAAATTAGGGTTTTTAGACCCAAATTCTTAACACATGCATTTTAAACCTAATAAACCAAAAGTTTGATATTTTGTAAGTCCAGAGGCTAATTTGAGGTAAGTACATGATTAATCATCTTTTAGAATTTAATTAGAATTTTTTCTTTTGTAGGAAGAGAGATGATGATCCGACGGTCAAGATCAATGAGGATGAAATTGAAGATCAAGATCAAAAGATTAAGTCAAAGCTGAAAAGTCATCAATCCAAAGCATGAAGATCATCTTTAGAACCAACAATGGATGAAATTAAAGGAGCTAAATGTGGGCAAAGTGGGCCCATGAAGTAAGCATGCATTTGCACCACCTTTGTATGGGTTGCATGCAAACAATTAATCCATATTCAAGCCATAGACAAGGTGACAATTTAAGGAACCTAGCCAACCACTAAGCCAAGCCAAGGAAGCTTCCAAAACTGGCCATGAAACCTAGCCAATGGAGCCTTCAAGGTTAGCCATCTAAGCCATCAAGCTAAGCTAAATGGAAGGCCAAGATTGGAGAAAATTCAAGAGGATTATCCATGAGATATTTTAAAGATAATCAAGGAAAATTTTATTAGGATAAGATGGCATGTGGACCAATAGGATAAGAGCCTTCTATTTTTGGTATTTTTCTCACTTTTTCCACACTTTCCACATACCCCCTACGATGCACTACGAATTTCAAATTCTATTCTAGAGTTGCATCTTTTTAAAACTATATCACAATGCTAAAACTCCATTCTACCCACCCAACCACTCTCCACCTCTTAGGAAACTACCCAACCAACCACAATTAGCTACCTCCTTCTCTCCTTCTCTCTCTTATCTCATTCCCAGCTCACTTTTCTATTTTGAAGGAGTGTCCAACTATCCCTTATTTCCTATT